>CM036565.1:10257500-12657500 GCA_020745775.1 Theristicus caerulescens | reverse complement strand
AGCTGTTCCACCAAGGTGGAAACCAGGGAGGACTTACTGCCACGCTGAGCACATAGCCTTTTTGGGCTGCTGCTTCTCCTTAAGTAAAGTGTTTGATTTGGCTCACTGGAAATCAGCTGGGAGGAGGCTGGCAATGGTGCTGCCTGCAACTATGTTGGTGAAGCAGCATACAGGACACCAGTTCCCAGGAGCACAGCATCTCCCTGGAAATCAGGGCTCGGGTTCCTCAGCACTGACATGTGTCAGGGTGGAGGGCAGGAGCCAGCACACCTGCCCCCTCCTCACTTCACAGCATTGGTCTCACACCTCCCCGTGCTGCTGTCTCATTTATTTCAGACTCATACACAAACTGTCACTTACGGTAATGTCTACGTTCAGTGTGTTTAATTCCCTGCCCACAAGAGAGAAGGGTAGAGCACAGGCTGCTTCACTCACCTCCCGCCTCATCCCCTGTCTTCCCCAGCTCTTCCCTCCAGTGCCAGCCCCATTCAAACCAGTTTTGCCACCACTGTGAGCAAGAGCCTGTTTGCCCCACACAATGGCTGATGGAGCAGACAGTCCTGTACAAGGTGGCACGGCTGTGGCCAGCCTTATCCAGACTGTCCCAGGAGGAAAGGACATGTTGGGAAATCCAGACCATGAAACCTCTGCTCCCTGCCTCTGGCTCTCTGGAAACACCTTTGGGGGGACATTTTTTTGAGGGAGGACTCCACACATCTGCTTTTGCTAACCCCTCACCCCTCTGGGGGCAGAGAGGAGACCACACTATTCATGTTCTAATTCACAGCCCTCTGCCTCAGTTTCCCCATCTGTGACATGGAGGTTGGATAATTACCTGCCAGTCCCTGAGGATAAATTGGGAGGTTTCCAAAGCTGTAGACAACCAGTGGGTACCTAGACACTGTGGCAAGCATTTGTGAAGCAAGTGGAGCTCCAGGGGCAGAGGTGTTTCAACAAGGGCACTGCAGAAACAACAGATGCTATTAAAAAAGTGCTGTTGCATTGTTTGCTGAACCCTGCAAGAAGGGATTACGGAAGGTCCCCATGAGATGTCAGACCTGATGGGGCCCCTTCACCCTGCCATGTCTCAAGTTACAGGACTGTTTCCCACAACAGTCACGGTAGTTCAGTGGCTGGGTGGGCTCTGCCACAGTGGAAACATCGCCCAATTACACTAATGAGATGTGCAAGTTCCCCAGAGGGGTCTGGAGATGAGACACATCACTTGAAGAGGATTTTAATTGGCCTGGGAGGCTGAGGGCTACCAGAGGTGCGCACCAGCCAGTGGAGGCTTCTCTGGGGTCCTACTTCTGTCTCGGTACTGAGGACAAGCAGGAGGCTTTGCACATCGACCACTGTCACGGCTGGGATGGACATCGGGTGACCTTGATGAGGACACGGAGCAGTTTGCAGCCAGCACGTCCAGCCACACCACCAGGACTCGCAGATGATCCTGGCCGTGAGCTGGGCTCTCCGTTGCCCTGAGGACCTGGGCTCTCTGTTCTCCTGTGCAGCAAAGCACCAAAGCCGAGCACCCATGGAAAATGGAAGCTTGCTCTTCAGAGGGTCCTTTCGGCATGCTCACTCCCAGGGAAGCAGTCAGGAGAGCCTGGGCAGCTTGAGCTGCTGCCACTTGTAGAAATCCAGTGTTTTACCTCGCAGAGCCCTCCCAGCTTGTGTCACTGGTGAGAGCTGCCTGTTGCCGCTCATTAGCAGGGGCAGGACTGAGGGCCCAGGCACAGATGACGGAGCCAAGTCTTGGTCATGCAAGGCTAGGGTTGCCCTGGGAGCTCTCTAAGCCCTCGAGAAGGAGAAGTGAGGGCTTCACAGGGGTGATACTGGGGAGAGGTCCCTCTCATAGGCAACTGCAAAAGCCTCCCCAGCTCTTTCTGCAGAGAAGGAATGCTTACTCAGCACCTTTTCTCCTGGGCTGATGACTCTGAATAGATGCAGATTCCCATCCCTCCTCCTTGGCTGTAAGCCATGAATCAGCTGTCCCAGCATCTTTCCCCTCTCTCGCATGCTGTCCCCTTCCCCCATCTCCTGCCTCACAGCCTGCTTCTTCCTCCCACACAAGAGCCAGTGGGGATGGGGACAGCACCATTCCCCATCCAGGG
Source organism: Theristicus caerulescens (assembly GCA_020745775.1). NCBI lineage: Eukaryota > Metazoa > Chordata > Aves > Pelecaniformes > Threskiornithidae > Theristicus > Theristicus caerulescens. The sequence goes on along the minus strand of CM036565.1, from coordinate 12,655,383 downwards.
GATGCCTGTCTGCCTCCCGACGAGCTGGCCTGGAGACAAGAGGTATGTCGAGATGAGGCCGGAGCAGGACATGCAAGATGTGCAGAGGTAGAGGATAAATGCAGGGCAGCAGCTCCTGGCTCTGCCATGCCCCGTCTGTCTGCTGCCCCTGCGCTCCCAACCGCTCTGCCGGGGGCTGGCTCGGAACTGCATACCTCGATGTGAAAATCCCAGGGCGCTTCTTTCATTCACAGCGTGATAGCTCCTGCCATGCTGGGACGCGATAGCCTGCTCAGAAGCTGTTAGATATAATCCAAGGTAACCCTTTTGTGTTTGCTTTATCAGAAAGGCGACCTTGGGAGCAGCAGTGTAAAATTTGCTGAAGAAAAGATGTTTTTTCTTGACAAGCACCACGAGGTCCCCCTCTGGGAGCTCCCGCTGCATTACCAACCCCAGCACACCTACGCTCTGGGTTTTGGAGCCTGAGCGACTCTTGTTCCCCTGAAAGGACAGCGCAGGCATGATGCAGAGTCCCTGGAGGGGCTGTGTCCATACGTCACTGCAGGGTTGGACAAGCCCAGGTTCCTGCTCATGTTCTCCTAGAAAGGACCTTGAGGAAGTATCAAGCCCTACACACATTTCCTTGGGTCCCTTTGGCAACCACTGAGCCTGAGTTGCAGAGCCTGAAGTACTGCGAGGAGAAGTGATAACAAAAACCAGGGAAAAAATAGACCTTAAAAGGCTTCTGATTAATATGCATTTAATGAGAGCTTCATTGCACTCTGAGCTGTGTACCAGCTCGGGGGGGACAGCACGAATCTCTACTGCCTGGGCCAAAGGACCAGCTCAAATCACCGCACAGCAGTCGCTCACTCAGCACCTGATGACATGATTCAAGCCTAGGATGGGACAAAGATGTGCTTTTTTTGTAGGGGTTATGGTAGCAGACATGCCTGAGTGACGGTGCTTATGTACACCAAATCCACCCAATGCAACCTTGAACAGCAGGAGATAAATATGAGGGTGGATGGGTGGGTTGGTGCATTTGTGCAAACAGTGTTTGTACATCAGTCCATAGATAACTGCGAGGTTCAGTGCGGATGGATGGATGCATGGATGGATGGATTCACTAAATAGCAAAATAAGCCAAATCCTCAGAAACAGGATATTTGAAAACTCTTGGTAATGTCTGCTCTGAACTCACTGTGACTGCTTTGTCAGTCTCAAACTCAGGGAAATGGGAAAAGCTTTTACAAGTCTCCTCCATCATGCCAAAGGGGTAAACAAATGGGATCGCCTGCTCCTCTAACTTGGGGTGAACTTGTCCATCAGGTGATTGGAAATCTGAAAGTAATGGGAGCTTTAGAAAGCAATGTCATTAGCTATCAGCTTTGCATTTGTATTCTGTGCTAATCCTTTTTGTTTCAACTCAGAGAAAAGCAGTCCTTCATTTTGGGGGGATTTTGGGAGTTTTGATGTGTGACTGACATTTTATAACACTGCAGTAAGTGACCTATCTGGAGGGAAGGATGAATATTATTCTTCCTGCTGGGAAAATTATTAATAGAGCTGGGGGAATTGTTCCCCTTATCTTGATTTCAGGTGCAGAACTATTGCATCGTGCACCAAGCTTAGTGGTGTAATCCCCTTCCACATCTGCAAGACTAACACAAGCTTTCTCCAAAAGGGTTGTAGGCAAGATCAGGGAAGCTTAACAGTATATATATATATATATGTATATATGTATATATATAAATGTGTAGGTGTATAAAATTGTCCATACTTTAAGTGTAGGTAGAATTTACCCATTCCCTCCAAGTAGAAGCACTGAAAGAAACACAGAGCATAACAAGCTCATCATCATCATTAGAATTTTCTACAACAGTTTAAAGGAAATAAATTCAGTTTAGTTTCTTTGGGGTTTTGTTCTGACTTTCAAAAGTAACTACTTGCTGGCTTAAGAAAAGCCTACAGATGAGGCAGAGACAGAAACTGCTTATTCAGAATGCTCCTTATTATGGAAATGTTTGACTGCCCTTTTGGGATTATTTCAGAGGAATTAGGCACAGAAGACTGGAAGGGAAGAAAAGGGTCTTCAGGCCACATCCCCGGCAATCACAGCCCCAGGGCAGCCACATGATACAGAAGGGTCCCCAGAGCATCTCGTCCACAGCTCATGCATAGGACACCCCAGCGTCTCCTGAGATATTGGAGCTGTGTCAGAAAAAAAACCCACAACTATCAGATGGCACGGGGAGAGGGGAGAAGAGGTTGCAAATGTGTCACCAAATGTCTGAAATCACAGTGGGTTTGCTTGGGGAAATTCAGAAATGACTGGCTCAGGAGATGGAGCTCTGTACCCCCGGGTATCACAGCCCATAGGATTTCGCTCAGCTGCTCTGTGCTGAGCCCACTTATATTTGACAGGGCTTGTGCTGTAGCAGGACCTGCAGCCTGGGTCAGAAAGCGCTGGGAGGTGGAGAAGGCACCATGCTGCTCAGCTGCCTGTTCCAGGTAGAAGCCACTTTGTTAAAAAATGTATGACTCATGGAATGATCTGCATTCAGCCCCCAGCTGCTTGATCCTCAGTCGCTTTTCTCCACCTGCCCACAAAGCCTTCCAGCACTTAGTGCTTCTCCCCTTTGCCCTGGCATCAGCTCAGCCCCCAGGCTGCCAGGCAATGAGATGTGCAGAGGTCTTGCCGAAATATGGCTTTTGCCATCTGTGTCATCCACGCAACAGATGGACACACTAAATAGAGGTCCTGAGCAAAGGTCCATTTGAGCCCTGGATTTTGATGAGCTGTCTATCAAACCCATTAGCAGGGCCAGCTCTATGCACAAGCAAATTAAGTCGCTGCTAAGCCAACACACTGATGAGAATGGCATAAGAGCTGTGGACTCACTACTTTCTTTGGCAAGGGCAACAATATATAGAGTCAGACTGACTGCGACTGCTGCCAGGAGATGGGTCAGAATATGGCCCGTGGTGGCTCCATACATAGGGAAGAAGTGGTTTCAGCCAGCAGCTGCAGGGAGAAAAAGCTGTGGTCTCCTCTCTCTCCTAGCTCTTTCCTTCTTGTGTCCCTTCCCACTCCCACAGCAAGAGTAGCCCAACTCCAGGTTCTCATCAAGAACCATGATTTGGTCTTAGCCTACAAAAAGCAAGGTCTGAAAGTTCAGAAGGAACTCAATTAGCAGAGACCACAGCTTCAATGATGAAGGTCCATGGCACCAGTTACGGGGATTGCTTGAATGTCGATCAATCCAAGTATGGCCTCAGCTCTGGGACTGTGTCACAGACCTATAAATAAGACTGCGTGACCCGAACTCCTGACTGCAGGAAGAGTCAGCAAAGGCTGCAGGAGCCTGCTGTAAAACCCCCAGCCCACAGAGCAGGGAGCTTTCAAGCAAGGGGACATGGCCTTTCCACTCACCCTTTGTGCAAGGAGACTGACTCGTGTGATTTCATCCACTATGCCTTTCGTCAGCCTCACCTCATCTGCTGTTCCTGCAGCCTGGAACATCCCTCTTGTGTTATTCCCCCTACGCAGCCCCCTGCATTTCTCTCCCGCAGTCATGCCCCAGCTGGAAACATGCGTTTTTCTACTCTTGACTCAACAGAGCCAGTAGCAGGGCGGAGGGGCAAATGAGCTTCCGTTCTGCCTTGCACATTAGCAACAAAACATGACTGACTGCGTCCTGATTGCAAACACTTTATTCTTGGTGACAGCATGGTAGAGGCACAAAGGATACAGCTGGATTTGCAGAGCCCAAGATGAGCTCTGCAGAACTGATAATTAGAAGAAATCATCTTTTTGACTCGTGAGCTGAGAACATTTGAACTGAGATCAGTGAGGGGGAATAAATATGAAAACCAATTATGTCATTTGAACCAAGTCACTTCCCTGATTATAATCACCTCCCCATATGGGCATAAAAAAGGTGAAAAAATGCCCATGTCAAATTATTAAGCGAATTAGGGTGACCAGACTGCACTTAATGACTCTGTCGCTAGTAGAATTTAAGTGAAGTTGTCTGGTGGGATTCTGAAGTCAGATGTGCACCGAGAGGGATAATTGGAGCATCAAGACAAGGATTTATGGTACCATTGTGGTAGAGGACTCTGCATAGGTTGTACAGCACTGCACCGCTACAGCAGGAAATCTTACTGCTGGCAGGGGGTGGAGTAAGCGCAGTGAAGCCTCAGTATGTTCTGCAGGGCAGCGTCCTGCCAGGTTTCACTATGGTGAAATCCAGAGTTACACAGCCTGATGGTGCAGCACCACTCATCGCATCCCAGCAATGACTCCTGGATTGCAGCAAATAGAAGAAGTGAGGACTTCACTCAGAAAGACAGTGAGAAGTCAGGTAAATACTGCATGAAGCAAGCAGTTGCAATCTTCTCATGAATGTGGCTGAGATCCAGCAGGGCCAAAGACCCACAGATAGAATCTCTAAAAGCAGAGATGATCCCAAAGGATGCATCCCAAACCCATTTATCACCAGTCTAAGGCTGGATCTGCAAGATGCTGAGCATCTAAAAGAGGTATCCAGTTTCCTCCCTAGAAACATATTCAAATTTCTTCTCTGTCTGGTCTAAATTCACCAAGATTAAGTCAAGAATATGCCTACACCGTCACTGTTCTCTGGGCAAAGGACAAGCCCTGCCAGCAGCCTGCAGTCCTTCCACCAAGCTCCAGCACCTATCCCATCATCATAACCCTCTGGAAAGCCTTGAGATGAGACAAAAAGCTTAAGAGCTGTTTGCTGGCTTTTGCTGTGCGTGCATGAACCAAGCCTGTGCTTAGGAGCTGGCTGAGCAGTGTTTACACACTTACATCCACTCAGCTTCAGCAGCTTTGCTACCTCTCAGTGGAGACGTTTTAAAAAATACATTTTTGATCCTTTGTTAGCTATCCACTGGAGGTCTCATGGATTCTAAATTAAATACCATTAGGAGCCCTTTAATCTGCAGTGTTTCCAGTAAAACCAGATGGTCTCTCTTGAGCACACAGGCTCATTCACTGAAGACTCTCCTGGCACGCTTATCCTCAACACTGGAGCTCAGAAAGCGAGCCAGGTGCTCGGCAGGCTTGAGTTGGCTGGGTTCCCCCACTGCCAGAGGGGAAAAGCCAGTCTGTGCCAGCCAAGGGTCTGAACCAGTATTTGCTCACAGGAAGGAAATCAAGGAATTTGGACGGCTCTTCCCAGCAGAGTGCCAGAAGCATCTAAGAACCTACATTGCTGTCCTCTGCCCACAAAACAATTCGGGGAGGCACAAATACTTATGTCTGTCAAACTGTTTAATCTCCCTGGCTTAAGCTGCCTGTCCAAATTTGAAGCCTAACTCGACTTTCCCCAGACTGCTTGTAACTTTATCTTATCCTTTTATTAAGATGAGGAGGATTATTTGAAACTTTTGTTCTTTACAAATCCCCTCGTGCAAAGGCAAGGTGGCACTTGAGATGAAATCTTCATCCCGGGCTTCTCAGATGAGAGAAGAGCCCTTTCTCAGAAAGGATTTAATGACATATTGGATGTCGAAAACTGGTACCAGATTGTTTGCAGGATCTATGATGCTCTAGTCCCCATGATTGCTGCTTTTCTTCCCTTGAGCCTAAGAAGCTGTGGCTCTTCAGCCCCACGGAAGGAGGCAGAAATCCTAATTTTTTGATGCTAGAAGCACAAAAATATGCAAACTTTCACTTGAAATGGAGGACAGGCAAAGAATTCCCTGTAACTGCTTACAAACCTTGGCTCCTCTGAAAGCCTTTGTTTAGCTGCATCACTTGCTTTTATTTTAACTTGCTTTAATGATTGGCAATTGGCACCACTTAGCCAAAACATGTATAAATCTTAGTGCTGAATCCCTGCAAGCTAAATGCCCCTGGGGAAATCATGACCAGGTGTCCCCTAAGATGAACATCTGAGGGGGGGTCTAAAGGATATTTGCTAGCTGGTGCACAGATGTACAGGCCTGGTGAAAACGGACAGCAGGGACATCGGCTGGACAATTTTACCCTCAGCGAGCTGGGGGGTCCCTCCCAGCCCAAGGGCTTAGAAAGCACCTGGCTCCACTCATGTGCTCTGTCCAAGGAGCAGGGCACAGCGATGATCCGCATCCATACCTCATGCATCCTGTTACCCTGTAAGACCCAGGGACTGAGTGTTCGGGATGGAGAGATAGATCAGGATTTGTACCTGCAAAAATGTCAACTACCAGCAATTGCAAGCACATCTTAAGGGGAATCGGTCATCTCCAGAGGAACACTCAGACCCAGGAGCAAGGCACAAAGCCGTGTTCCCGCAGAGCAGGTACTGTGGTGAGTCACTTCCTCGCTCAGTTTTTCCCAAGCATTGCTCAGAAGAGGAAAAAATGCCCCTTTTGTTGATGGGATACCCGACTGGGAGCTGTGCCAGTTTTGCTGCGGCCTTGAGGGAGTTTCTTAGCATTGGTGAGTGCCTGAGGTATTTAAATACCTTTCTGAAGTTGGATCTTCATTTCCCTGGGTTTCCAGCCTCTGTCTTTTGCATAGTCTTTTCAGACTGTTTTAGAGCAAGAAGTCTCTTTTATTATGTACAGCACCTAGCACCACAGAGCCCACTTGATAATGTTATTAAAAGCCCTGCTACATACCGCCAAGGGCAAAGGTGGACGCTGAATCAAAGGAGTTCTCATTAGCAAGCCAGGCAGGGATGCCAGAGGAACTGCCACACTTCGTGACATGCCGCGTATGCACCCAAGAAGTCATGAGCTCCTTTCAAAGCCGCCTGACGTTGCCCTGTGATCTCCTTGCACGATGCTAACAGGTCCAGCAGGGAAGCGATGTCGGACAGGCACAGCCTTTGATTGCTATTGTAACATAGAGAATATTAAGAGAATTGGGCACTGGATCCATCCCTCAGTGCCTGTCTGTGCCTGTATTACTCAGTATTTTCATGTTGCGGTGGCAGAGCCTCTCCTTCTAGGTAATCTTGTTGGCAAGTTGTGGTGACTTTGGCTTAGTCTTTGGGAAGTTGTTTTGGGGAGTGGAAAGTGGAACATCCCGTAAGCAATTAGCAGGAGGAACACGTGCATTGCAGATGGTTAATCTGCCTGCTTTCATGTGAACAAAAGAGAAGTCCCTTGAATGAAAGGAAACGGGTAACTTTAATGCAAGCTACAGTAAATGCAAATTAACTCCACAAATAAAGAAGCTTTTCTTCTGGAGCCAAGAAAACATTTCTCAAACTCTGTATTTTAGATATACAATAATCTCTTTTATACCTCAGAAAGCCGTCCCTGCCGTGAGCAGTCTGATATCTTCCTTGCAGACTGTAATCAGTCCATCACCAGCGCTCAAGGATGAATATTAATGTTTGATTGTTCTCTTTGTATTCTGGCACGTCCAGTTGCGGGGCTGGAACAGCCTGACTTCCCCTGCAGCCTGCAACCTGCCTGGCCTCAGGTTTAAGCTGGAGTCCAAGAAGGTGTTTCACACTGAGCACTGGGGCATCCAAAGATCTCGATATGGACCTACTGCCCTCCTCAGCACTAGCATGTATCAGATTTTTAATCCACTGATCCACGATGCTGCAAAGACCCTGTACCAATTCAGCTTGCCCTAGGGAACTCATCCCTTGCTAGGGATGCTAGAGCCAGACAGGGCTGTGCACCCCATAGAGGACAGCGGTCCTTCTCCAGCTGTTCCAGGACAGCCTGAGGGCCAGGCAGAGGCAACAGCTTTAATCTGATGGGGAGTTAGAGCTGAGACAAACAGAAAGTCTGGGGCGCTTCTTCAGGCAAGGGAGCCTATGCTAGTTAGGAGAACCACTGCTGCCCTCTCCCATCACAGCAGTGTCGAGGCAGAAAGGTGCCGCAGTTGAACACTCTTGGGCTGAGATTAAATTTTCATGAGCAGGGCAAAAGGTGAGGGAGACAGCAGCCCGCAGTTGCTGGGTGAGACAGGTCTGTGCTTATGGAGCAGCTGGAGTCACTGCTAATGGTCTGGCTACTGCAGATGCAGGGGAAGAGAGTGGAGCCAGATGGAGATGACAGGCTGGGCCAGGTGGCCAAAGAGTCTGGGGAAGCATTGCCTGAAGATAAAAGTGACTGAGCAGCCAGGGCAATGCCCCAACCTCGAAACTACACAGCAGAAACTCCCAAAGGAGTAACCCCAGCCCCCACCGGCACCCATCAGTGCAGGTCTCACCAGCATCTCCAGCCTCAGCACTGCTGGTCCCACCTCCAACCCAGTGCAAAACAGACAACAGCCACTTCGGTTAATGCAGGGGAGGATATGCAACACCAATCTCCAACAAATGCTCAGATAGTCCCAGTGCTGGCTCTTTCCACCTGAAGTTCATAAAAGGGACATGAAATTCAAAGCAGTGGCAGGCTTCTCAGCCCATTCCAGCATGACAGATTTGTAAGTCAGGGAAGCTGATGGCATTTGGGAGGATTTGGTTGCAGATGGATCAAAGAAAATCCATCCCAGGAGAGAGCGCTTGCAATGAGAAGCAGAATCTGTGTGTGAGACAGGAAGGAGGGAGCACAGTAGGGGTAGAGGAAAGGACACAAAGCAGACAATGATTTTAATTTCCTTCTCCTTCAGGCTCTTTATTAACACCCTGCCAGATCCCTCACCCTGGCTGTTGCAGCAGTGTTAGGGGCCAGGCAAAATATGATGGCAGGTGGGTGCAAATCAGGGGCAAGAGAGACTAAGGCATCTACACATCCCACATCTCTCACGGCAGCCCTGAGAACAGAGAGGGGCACGAGGGGACATGCTGGGGATGGGGAAGGAATAAAGAACCGGTGACAGCTCCTGCTTCTTGTGACTGATCCAGGTGACCTGCTGCAAACACAACCCTGAGAGGTGCTAATAGGAGAAGCTGCAATATCCTGGTCAATCTACACCTGCTCAGGTCTGTACATCACCTACTGCCAACACGGTCGTGCCAGTCAAGCAGCCACTTGCCTTCAAGGCTTGCCAAGGTGACAGTCATGGCCTGATCCTCAGCGGGACATGCAGGCAGGGAGGGAGGAGAAAGCCTACACCAGCTGTGGCTGGTACTGGGGTTTAAGTCCAACCTGGGGCTGAAGAAAAGGGGATCTCGTGATACGGAAAAGAGCAACCGGTTTCAGCCCTCAGGTGTAGAGCTGCTGCCACGATGCTGCCAGAGCTGCTACTTCTCCCTTGGCTTCCTAAAGAGATGAGGCTTGTATGGACCTGCTGAACGTGGGAGTACCATGCTGTCCAAAGGGTTGCCAGCCCCCACCCCTGAAGATTTTAACCCTTCAGGCTATTTCCAGCCCATGATTTTCAGATGAACAGAGATCCTAGGGAGACGAAGTCCCCACAAGCTAGGGATGACTAGACAGAGGAGGGGAACCCTGTTACTTTCTCCACAGAGAAGAAGCAGCTGGAGCTCAACCCCTTGGTAGACAACAGAGAATACACACACATGCATGCACACAGACACAGAGCCAAGCTGGGAAGCACTTTGGGCAGATTTCACACCTTTCTGGATGCCAGAAAGTGCAATCGTGAGAGACAGAGGCACAGGAAAGATGGCTCTGTGGCTTGGTACAGGCTCAAAGACAGCTCTAAGTCATTTCCAAAATCAGGATTCAAGTAACCAAGTGAAATAAAGTCAGGACTGAGGGAGACGACAAGGAGACAGGGCAATTTCTGACTCTCCTTGAGGTGCCTCGGCGGGTGGGCGACTGAGCAAGTGCCTGGAAGCCTCTGCTCCGTCAGGGGCACGGGAAGTTACAGCAACACTAGCGAGACAGGCCCTGGAGTATTAGCGCTAATAGCCATCTCAACCAAATTAATTCAAATTGCGTTCAGTCGACCATTAAAGCGTTGTTGGTGGCAGCGCTTCCCCATCCGCTCACACTTTCGTGAAGTAATTAAAGTCATTAGAATGTAAACCAGCTTTTTTGGCTTGGGAAGGAAAGAAAGCAGGAAGGAAAAAGGGAAGCTGAATAACAGCTTAGCTAATTCAGCTAATATTCCCATTATTTCCATATATACTAATTAGTTCCCATTCTCCAGCCATTTCCATACCGATGCATAGGCTTGGATCCTCTGCAGAGGTGCCTACACCCCTTGACCCCAGATCCATCTCAAGAAGGATGCAGGCAGCTGGGTTTTCATCCCACTAACCCTCACCCCTCTGCGGTTCACATCCTTGGATGCAAGACTGTTCTCTCCCCCATCGCGAATGTGTGGGAGGGGGGGAAAGAGCAAACAGGTTTTGTGCTCAAAGGAAAGAAACCACCCCATGAACTCCTAAACAAATGGAGATAAGCAGGAGATTCAAGGTAACCACACTGTCCTGGGAAGTCATTTCATGACTGAGAAACCCTCCCCGCGACGTTCAGCTACAACATGAGTCCCCTCGAGTGATGGAGCTATTGGTGCAGGGTCTTTATTTATTGCGCAGCCAAAGGGAGATGGCACTGCCAATGGCAGATGGCCAAAGTCGGTACTTGGGCCTTAATTCTCCACCTAGTGCTGGCCTGCATGCCAGAGGGCAGGCACGGCTTGGGGCCAGCAGGACCTGCAGTGAGGATGACTTTGTGAGAAGTCCAGTGGTTAGAGAGAAATGGGCTGGAAAGTAGAGGCGAGAGAAAGGGATGCCCAGCAAGGTGCAGAGGGTTTCTGGGGGGAGATAAAAATGGCTTGGTAATGCCAGGGAGGAGGAAATCCTGCTGCACCCCAAGGGCAGATGACAGCAGTGTCTAAGCCAGTCTCCACTGGTGCCACTGTGGCCAGGCCAGCACCAGGGACTCTGCGATCCTCCCAGGGCAGTGGCTGGGAACTGCTGCCTGCATGTGCATCCAAGGCAGATGCTGCCTGCGGGGCTGGCTCTGCCTAGGGACACTTTCCCAGGCTATATTGGTTAGACAGAGATGGAAAAGCTCTCCCGACTGGTTGCAGCAGCAACTGGCCTGCTGCTCATACAGCTTCTTCCCCTCTTCCCACCCACCTCATCCTCACTGTCCCTGATGAACCCCCGCTGTGGGATGGCAGGTTCCTTGGGTCACACTGAGGACCTGGGCAGCACAAGCTGTACCTCTGCCCACACCAAGCCTTCACAATGCAGTGAAGCCTGAAGAGCAGAGCTGGCCCCATGTGTACTTTGCACAGACTTGAGCCATGCAGAAAGTGCTGTGATGGATGAAGAGGGCACGATATAGTCGTGCAAATACCTGGGGAGAAGTTCATTGTGGAGGTGCCTTCTCCATCTCTGGCTCTCTGCAGTCTGTCCCTCTTAGGCCCACCTCTGCTCCTTGTAGGCAATGTGGGGGTGAGACCAAAGGGCAAGTAATTCTGGATGCGGTAGCTATCTGGGGGCCCTCCTGAGCTCAGCCTGTGTTTTATTGGGCCATCTCTCACCTTGGCTGACTTACCTCAACACTTCAGAGCTAAAAGCCTGGCAGCATCATGCAGCCTACAGGACCCAGAATGGCATAACCAGTTGGGTTTGTGATCTCACATCAGCAGGTTGGACCATGAGGCTGAGAGCTCAACTTTCCTAAGGGGTCAGTCCATCTGAAGAATGATGTGCCCACAGCCAAGCTGGGCTAGGGGACTTATGAGGACTCCTGGCTTAAGCTCAGTCAGCTGGCTTTGTGGCCTAGGAGCACTCACATGGACCATCCCATGTGCCCAGGACTGAGACATGGCAATGGGTAGCTGTGGACCGCTACTGGGACTGATGGCATGCTGGCCAGTGACAGGATCTGGACTAAAAAAGGTACCCTTTTTTCAGAGGGCTTTTAGCTTTGTCCAGATAATTTCCTGGGGCTAGTTTAGTGGAAATGCCCCCAGACATCTCTAACAGTATGATGGAGGGGCAGCAATAGCAGGCAGGAGATGCCAGGTACCCCTGGAGTGGTTTTGCAGCCAGATGCACGACAAGGTGGAACAGCAGCCCATACCACTGCTTTCACAGCTTTCACAGCAAGGTTCAGCCCAGGCCCCAAGGAAGACAGGACGGATGTCAAGTCTAGAGCATCCTTTACACAGCCCTAGGACGCCATTCCATCCATTAGCACGCTTGGGCAGCAAAGAAAAAATCCATTCAGGAAGCTAAGGAGCAAATTTACCTCTAGGGTTACTGATCCCTGGTGCAAATCAGAGGGTTTTCCCCAAGAAGTACACTGCTGTTGATTCCTGGGAGAGTGAGGGGTGCCCAAAGGGCCGTCTTCGAACTGGGGTCCCTGCCAGCAGCTGCTCTTGCACACACGCTGCAGAGATCTTGGAGTAAGAAGCACTGGAAACAGCAGGAGGAGGAAGGAGCTGCATTTAACTGGCAGATCTTTGTAGCGGGGCTCCACTCAGGGCTGCCCAAATCCCCCAGCGCAATCTCACTGCTGCTCTCACAAAGTGCTCCTCTGAGAGCGAGGAGGACGGCACAATGCATCAATCACCCCGGGCATTCATCCCACCTGGGCCTCTCAGCGCGATGTGGGGAGCAGCGCTTTCAATCAGACAACATTAAAAATAAGAGAGATTCGCTTTTCCATTGGCATCAGCAAAAAAAGGAAGAAGAAGACGACGCCAATTGAGCCCAAGGGGCTAAATAGCGTCTTTCACTCAGTTTTCTATGGGCTCCCAAAACTATGGGAGAAAATTGAAATCTGTCTCTTTCTGTCTCCTTTTCTTTCCTTTTTTTTTATAATTCCTGGTATGCAAGGCCGTGTACCGGGGCTGGTATTGTGAGTGATGAATCCTGAGTCAGGCGGCAGGGAGGTTTGTGTCCTATCAGCGTGTGCTTGCCGTGGTTTGGGATAATGTGCCTGCCGGCTTGTCAGGTGCTGATGGGGAGCAGGAGGGGTGGGGGGGCTGAATGCATTTTTGATTGCTATAATTGCCACAGATTGGATGCTTGAGAGGAGCTAATTAACAAGAAGGCTATGGGCGGATTATACTTGCAGAACAGAATCCCATGCAGATCCTTTCCCTTTGTGCCACATGTATGAGATCATTGGTAGGTGATTATGGCTGTGAATACGGTGCTAATTTACTTTGCACGTCTGACGAAAATCCTGTGCATAATAAACCGCGGAGGCAACTCAAAAGTGGCCCAGTTCAGAGGGGAAGGACGGCCTTGCTGCTAAAGCACTGAACCCAGAGCTAAGCTCCTGAGGCCTCCTACTTTCCCTGAGTAACCGCCGCTGAGTGACAGCTCTTCCCCTTGCCTCAGTTTCCCTCCCTACCAAAGGGAGAAGGCAAGCTCATAGCTATGGATGTTTGCAAGGCGCTGTGCGCCCTGTCAGGGAAGATGCTGTAAAGGAAAGAACAGAAATATCATCATGCCACGAGAGCAGATCAGACAGCACAGCAAAAATAGCAGCCAGAAAGCTGTGCACTTGGAAAAAATACCCGTCTGTGTGAGCACTCTTGCTTTCAGAAGAAAGGAGTGTAAGCAGCAGCCCCAGCTGTTCCTGCAGCCTCAGGATTAGAGAGAACTGGCAGTCAGGATTAGCTCTGCCATCCTGGTCCTACTGCTCTGACATTGTCTCACCAATGTATCATCTCCTACATTCTCCCAGGCTCACCTCTGGGCCCTGGGACCCTGAGCAGGAGAGGAGCAAAGGTTTCTCCTTAAATATAGCCCTTATCCTCTGCTGGAGATGCTTGGGCTGGGGTTTAACCCAGGCTCTGATTTCAGGGCAAGGCTACACTTGTTTTTCTCTCTGGCTGCTAGGCATTCCTAGTGACTGAAAATGAGGATCTGCCCTATAGCTGTTGCACCAACATACAGCTGGAACACCACCGGCCAGGCGGAGAAAAGTTACTGGACACGGAGACTGACCATCCATCCATCTATCCATCCATCCATCCGTCCATCCACAACCATCCACCCATCCCTCCCTCCATCCCTGAGGGTTTTAGGAAGAGGTTAGACTATGCAATACCCCTGCCTTGATTTGGAAAGCTGGAGAAGGGTTTGCCCAGGGTTCTTTCACTGCTGTCTGTGCCAGTGGGAGTTAGGCTGGGCAAGCCTGGAGGGCTTTGGCTTTTCCAAGCACGGCAGAAGTTTCCCAGCAGGAACGCTTTACTGGGACTCAGGCACCTTGATTAAGTACCAGTAGACTCTTTTAGAAAGTTGCAGTATTCCTCACAAATAAATCATATCTTTTCATTAAAAAATGGAAATGACATTTCCAGGTTTAGTCAGACCTTTTACAGTATTGGGTAATTTTCACTCGAAATGTTTTCTGCACTTTTCAATGGAATTTTTCTTTGCGGGTGGGAGGTTCAATAAAGTCAGCATTTTCAGAGGAAAAGAAACAAAACCAGTTTCCAAGGTTTTTTTCTTTAATTAAAGTCAGCATTTTGAACTCCAAATTATATACAGGGAGTTGATCTGTAGAAGGAAAAGGTCTATTTTACCACAGTCATTTTTTGATTAAGGTTACTGTTTCAATAATACTGGCTCCCCATTGATACCAAAATGAAAATATCACTGGAGGATCTCCTAATAAGAATACTCTGTTTCATAATATTTTCTCAGTTTTATTTCATTTTGTGCTTATGTATTATGCTCTGTATGATGGTTCCTATAAAACAAAACGCCACAGCCAGTCTTGTCCTGCAATGAAGAACTACTCACCTAAACTTTAAGTTTAAATTAATCAAGCCCAAAGAGAGAAAGAGATCCGTCTGCAGGTTTAAAAACAGGACTCATTTCAACAACAGGAAAGGGTTTTCTTCTAGAAAAAGCAAGAGGTGTAAAAATGGATTTCCACTTCTGTCATGACCGAATTTAAGAACAATCCATGAATGAGAAAGGATTGTTCTGCTGAGGAAAGAGGTTGCTGCCAATTAGCAATCTGGGCTGCTGGAGTCCAGGGAGATAAACTGGAGAGGAAATATTTCATTTATTGAGAGGCAGGATTGAGTGTCTGCGAATGCTTTTAGACAAGATAACGATTGAACCTGGCCTGTGTGCAAATCTCATCTCTTCCTACAGGGACGAGGGCAGAGCATCCACAGACTGTCTCTCACTGCAGAAAGGAAGAGTAGGCTAAGACATGAAATAATATAGAGAAAGGAAAAGACGTGGCTGACAGGCAGGCTAAAACCCTGTTCTTGGAAAGAACCAGGGCTTAAGCTTTGAATAAAACCCACACAATTGATGGGGCCAAGGCTTGGTGTGCTGTGGGGGAACAGACCTGCCCATCACCAGGCACCTGGATGCTTCATGAAGGGAGGATGGCTGTACCCAGTGCCCTGCTCCCAATCAGCCCCAGCTCATTGCCACAGAAACCATTCATGACACTTTGGTCCAGGTCCCAGTTTTGATGCCAGCCATTTTCTGACGATGTCCCAACCCCAAGTTTTGCTTTGGACCATTTTAAAAAATGTCCCCATCATGCTGAAGTTTCTCTTTTTGAACATACCCTCCATTCTTTTTTTCTGCTCCTTAGGAAAATGTTTTCCATCCCTCCAGGTCAAACTCTGGAAATTTCCCTTTGGAAAGTTGGAGAGTGGACAGGGTGGAAGGCAAGGATCAAACCCAAAAACATGGAGTCACCTCCAAAGACAATGTGATGTTAAGCTCAGTGGGACGGGGGTGGTTGGAAGAGAGAAAGAGGACACATAAGAGGATGTTGTAAGGGAGTTGGCCTTTTTGAATCATTCACATTGAAATATTGGCATGATTTGCCCTAATTTCTAAGCAAAATATGTATCTCTGGTGCTGAGGAGGAGACAGGTTGTCACAGATGTGGAACAAGCCGGGCAGAGATACTGGCGGTGCACATTGCTAAAGGAGCGGCATTAGCATATTGGCATTTGGGCTGGTGCCTTATCTCAGGCTGACTTCTGAATTAAAAGTAATTCCAGGTACTCTCCTTCTCCTGGAGCGGTTTGTTACTTTATTATTAGGATTGATTTTCATCCTGTTGAGATCTGACTTCCCCCGCCAAGCGGACGGAGAGGCCAAGTCCTGCCTTGGGGAGAGGAGGGGGCGGCCGTGAAGGCACAGCCTTGTCTCCCAAAAGCACCCGCGGGGAAGGAGGCGCGGGGCCGGCTGATAAGGGAATGGGGGGGAGCAGAAGAAAGGCCCGATGACGAACCTGGTCCAGACAATGAAACGCTATCCGGGCATGCAGGCTGGCAGCCGCCGGAGTGCACAGCCCAGATAACGAAGCACCACGCGTGTGCACAGCCTGCGACCACCTCCTGTGCGATGTCAGGATGCCGCTGTCCCCTCCATCGCTGCCCAGCATCCCCATTCCCAGCCATGGCTTTTAGGGGATGCCAAAATGCTGCTCCAGCTCCAGGTCCCTCTCTCCAGCCCCCCCGTGATGTGCAGACAGCATTCCTCCCTGCTGACAGCCCTCCCCATGCCAGCTCTGGGATCCTGCTTCTGCAAAGGGCTCTCGTCCCTCTCATCATCAAAAAAAGAAGAGTCCCATTAAATACTATAAAGCATTTATTGGCCAATGGGTAAAATGAACGGGTTTCTTTGTGACTGCAATGATCATTAATGAAACTTTAGGGCCCCTGTTGGGATCATGGAGAAGAATAAATGACCTCTTGCTAGTCATTGTCTCCCTGGCTTCTAGGACTCTGCACCAGAAATGATCCAACTTCATTTAAGGAAAATCAGATTAAAAACAGATTAAAGTAAAAGCACCTCATGCCCCTGTTCTGATTTAACTGTGATGAAAAACAGACCATGAAGTAACTTTATAATGGGAGGAAGCTCATTTAAATATTCCCCTCCCAACAGAAAGAGATTTAAGAATTAAATGAATGAGGAGATTTTCCTTTTAATGAGATTAGCCTTTTATAATTGCTCATTATGGACCACTCAAGAGATTTGGAAGAAAAAAAGTTATACAACATACCTGGAAAACACTGCATTAGAAACCAGCAAACCCTGCCCCTTCACCATCCATTCCAAAAAGTGAAATTCAAACTAGTTTCCACTTACACATCACTCATCTAAAGTGGCTGCAACTCCTCCAGATCCTCTCTGCAATTATATGGGTTTCTAAAGAAAGCGAAACAGAGGCTTGAGATTTGCAACCCTTAATACATTTGCTAAAAATTCTCCCCTTTCCCCATGGAAACACAGATTTTATTTTTGAGTGTCAGCTGTCTGGCAAGTCCATGTGATTTCATTTCATCTTTCCAAATTTCAATCCTACCAAAAATAAAGACTGGACACAGCCGTTCCTTCTGGATTTGAAACGCCAGCTCGATTGGGAAGCATTACAGTGAGCTTAGACTAGAAGTTTCATGTCTGAACTTGAAGCATTTGGCTCCCAAGTCCCAGCTTTGGGCTGTATAATAATACCACAATAAGGACACATACACACGTATTGTTTCGTCCCTCTCTGATTGCGATTTATATTTAGTGTTAGGCTCTTTTGGATGAGCTGAAACTAATATTCAGAGCAGGCTTTTCTTACAAAGTGGGATTGAGCAGTTGCTTTCCCTGTTCCAGCTGATGGGAGCAGGCAGTAAATGAGATCAATAGCACTCTTTGAAAGCAAGCGTTTCTCCATATGCTGCATATTCACAACGATCATCTTGCTCCTTTTCTTTATCTCTTCACCTGCAGTGGTTGCTATGAACCGGCATTTGGCAGCCAGCAGTACCAGTACACAGGCATCTCTCAGCCCTGTGCTCAGGGATGGATCTTGCACCTTTCACATTGGGATCCCTAGATCCCATTCCCAGCCATTCTCTTGGGATACACAAAAGCTAAATATAGGGAAAGACTCCACTCCCTGAAATTTGGCTGCCTTGGAACCGAGCATGGCATCTATGTGAGCTGTCCTGTCCTCCCTGCAGTCAGAGGGGAGAGAGGCTTTTCCAGAGGATGCTCTGCTCCACTCCAGGAGGGGGTTTTAAGGCAGGTGGGACAATGAGTGTGCCAGGAGGCCACTTTCTCCCGTCATCTCCTGCAGGACCAGCTCAGCTCAGACTCCTCGCTGTCAGGGGCTGAAGTCAAGAGAGCTAGATCCCGACCAGGATCAGCTGGGTTTTGATAAGGCACAGCCCAGTGCAACCATGCTGAATACTGGAAAGCCTCACTGGCTGTGACACTGGGGGGTGGGTGACCACAGCCATGCCCCTGGGCAGCTGGTGCTCACGGGGAATGGCCAAAGCAGCTTACCAGGGCCATCTGCCATTCAGAGCAAGGCAGTGGTCCACATGTCAGCAGCTGCTTACCCCGCTGCTAGAGCTGCTCAGCCCTTTACGGTCAAACCATTTGGCTTTGAAGAGAATTTTTTCTTTCACTTTCATTTTGTTATCAGAAGTCAAGTCCATTTCTACAGCTGTTAGGATTGATTTACTTTGATTTATGCTTCCTTTCCATGTTTGCAAAGGCAAAGAGATACCATTTTCCAAGCACCTCTGCCACCCGCTGACTGCATTCCCTTGTAAATCTGTGCTGGTACCAGGACCAGGGCAGAAAGTGAAAAGTGCCATTAATGAATCCAAAATTTCATCCCTATCCACCTACCATCTGATGCTGTGTGCTGCCCCCTGAGCTCACCACAGCTTGGGAGATGCTCTTAGTCATGCATCAGATAAGAGGAACTGGGCTTAACCATTCTTGGCCTTGAATGCATACAAATATGCTTTATGTTAATATTTGCAAATAGCCTCTCAGAGGAGAAAGATATCTCCCAAGCTTCTCATCTTCTGGGGTTCTCCAGGAGATGGAGGGGGACGGATGCAGCCGTCAGCCGTTAGCACAGCCCAGGGATGGGGGGCAGAGGCAGAATCACAAATATTCAGCTTAATCCACCCAGCTGATGGGGAAGCCAGCAACCCTGTGAGGTCCTGGCACCCTGGAGCACCCAGAGAGCACCCTGTGGGCGGTCTCCTGAGTGGAGCTGGGCAACATTTTTTCAGTGAATTGAGAGGGGTGTTTTTGCTGAAAACCAGACTTTAAGGAGGGCTGGAGCTGTTTGAGAATTCAGGTCAAACGCAGCAAGGAGTCTTGGTGGAGACGAAAGGAGGGCGTTTTAAGAGAGAAACATTTTAAGAGTCAAAACATTTTCTTGCTTTCTTTTTTTCCCCCCGTTACAAAGTAATTTTTTTTTCCTTCAAAAATTGCCCTAATTTTCTGGAGACACTAAAACAAAACACAGACAAACAAACCCATCTGCACAGGATTGAGTGGAAGATGGGGGCTGACTGGAAACCACATTTTCCTATCTTTGTTTTCACTTGGGGAGCACAGGGGCTCAGGGAGAGGGGGCTGCTCTCGTAAAGAGGAAAAAACCCTCCTTTTTAGCTCACCCAAAGCATTCTCCACAGCCAGACACTGACCTTACTACTCTGTTAGTGAGCCAGCTCCTCTCCTGGAGTAGATAGGATGGAGCAGCTGGGACAATGTCCTGTCAAAGACCCCTATTGCTAGGACTCTGGGGTGTCCATACAAGCAAAGTTTGGAGGTTCTGGTTCATGAGTTTTTCAATAAAAAATGAGGAATTGCCACGTTCATTGCTGGGGTGGTGGTGCCCTGCTCCCTGCCATCCCTGCTGAGCCGGCTGCCTGGAGAGCGATGCCTCCACTGTCCCCACCCCTGCAGCACGGCGAGGGAGAGGCTTTCATTCCTTCTTTGCTGTCACCTCGGCACCATTTACCCCTGCTAGAGACTTGGAAATTAAAATAATAAACAAAGCAAGCAACACTGCGTGCAGAGGCTAATGTACTATAATGCTCTGAAACACAGGCAGCCACTGCCTCACGCTGAGCAGACAGAACATTTTTGAAAAATGTATCTTCCTCTGACAGCAGTTATTTCAACATTATCTTTCTTTTTTTACTTCAAATAAGGCATTTACTTTCCCCCAGCTCATAATCTCCTTACGGAGAAGAGCAGAGGGCGGTGGGGAAAGGCAGAACAATTACACTTTTTAACACAGTCAAGGTTGGTGGGATTAAATCATGGGAAAACAAACAGAATTTAACTGCCTGGCTGAAGTCACATTCATGTCATGGGTATTTATGGCAATCATCACTAACAACAGGAGGAGATTAGATGTTGTGGAGAGCCTGAGTGCCAGCTGTGGAGCAGGGGTTGACTCTGCCCTTGTGATCTTTAAAGCAAGGATCAGGGAGTGTGCATGTGCATACGCATCCCTGCGTGTGCCCAGATGTATCTGGTTGTGCTTGGTCCATGTATTTGGTGGCTACCTCAGAAAGACCTTTGCTGGGCTCCCAGGAGCTCCCCCTTTAGCAATCGCCCCATGAGCCAGGTGAGCACGCAGCATCCCTTGACATGTCTCTGTCTGCACGATCAGTCTGGTGTGGGTCAAGACCCAGCTTACCCTTTCCCTGCAATGTAGATTTGATAAGGGACACCTAAGTGAACCCGTTTCTGGACACCTTTCCATGCTGTTTGGATGGAGTGGGTATGGCTGGGACCAGGGACACAGCAGCCTTTAAATACCGACTGCTGGTATTTCACTTCCCTGAGCATCTCCCCCCAGCCAGCTGAGCAGAGTCCCAATGGGTCAGTTCCCCAGCAAAACCATCTCATCTCCACTCTGGGAAAATAAACCACATACAGCCAGAACCACTGAATTATTTCAAAGGATAAAATCCACTTAGAAATCCCCCTTTTCCAATTCCCAAACAAACATGCCCATGTTAATAAAGTCAATGCTCTCACCCAGAACAGCTCCGGCAGGGGAAAGGGTTTTAATGCACTGAATGGGAGGGAAAATTAACTTGCAAGAAGAAGAGCTCCGGCTGGGTCCCCTGGGCCTGGGCAGCGGCACGGTTTAGAGACCTGTTTTAATCAAATTGCTCTTAAAAAGCAGAAAGGGAAAAGTTCTTTGAGAAGTCTGACCCTTGGGCACCTCAAAGATGAGGGCACAAACTATATGATATACTGACTCAGAGGAAAGAAAAGGGGGTAGAAACAGACTGAGTCTCATTTTGGAGGTGGAAAGTAAAGGAGGGAAGAGGACAGACAGATCATCTGCTGGCTGGTGGAGTTGGATTCAAACCCATCTCAAGGCATGATGGCTCCATATGGGACCCTTAAGTGATCCCCAGTGGGAGCAGCTTTCAGCTGGACCTCAGCATCCCCTTAGCCAGCTCCATGCTGCAATCATACTCCATGCTTGGGTTTATTTGTGCTGGAGGCTCTGCAAGGAAGAACAAACATGAGAACTCACTGCACCTGAGGAACCAGACAAAATAATTAGCAACAACATCAGTGAAAATAAATTAAACATGCACCAAAAGAATGGGAAATCTCCATTCCCCACCACTGTCCTCTAGACAACACTCTACAATGGAGATGTTGGAGGCAGAGGCTGATGTAAAACTATCTGTCACAATGTGAATATTGAAATTCCAGAGGCACCAAGCACATCTGCACAGATGGGAAAATTATAGTTACCGCGCTTGGGTGGTATGACAAGTAATTTTTTTGCACCCCGAAAAACAACTCAATTGTGGGAGGAATGTGTCAGTTGCAATTTTGTAACTTAATGAAATAAATCAACCAGATGGAAAGAAGAGATGAAGATGAGCCCACGCAGTCTCGGGGGAACACAAAGGCCACATGAAGCCAGCTGCTGGGAAGCCAAAATCTTGTCTGGAAGACTTCAGAGCCACCCTTGAGGTGATGACAACAGATTCCCCAAGTGAGGAAGCATCTTCGAACTTTCTCCAGCCTCTGGGGCTGAGGTTTCAGGAACGCATGGCCACTGAGCTACAAAAAGGCAACTTCTTGCTCAGCTCAGCAGCGATCTCAGGGGACTCTGGCTGGAGTCCTGCCCCTCCTGACCTGCTGGGATGCTGCCGTGTCTCCTAAGGGGACACAACAAAGCAGAAACTGAAAACCTCAGAGGCTGATATCTGCAGGATGAGAAGAGAGTGACAGTGGGAAGAGTCAGAACCACGGAGAAACGCTGGGAGAAATGGTGTGGCTTAATCCTGCAAAGACAAGGAGACACTCATCTACGTCCAAGCAGACTGAGTAAACCTAGAGCAGAAGAGTCGGAGCAGGGCTTGGCAAACCCTGCGCTGCTCCCTTGTCATGTAAAGGAGGCAGAAAACGTACGGCAGGTAAACAAGGAACATCTTTCCACAGCAGAAGCCCAAGACAACACATCCTTTGGCCAAGGATATGTAACGCTGCCTGCCTAAAATAACCCCCAAAGGCCCACAGCACCCAGCTCTCCAGAGAGGAGGTTTTAGAGCAGGAAATTGATTTCCAGAGGCTCCCTCATTAATTTTCATGGCACCCACAGTGTGGTTTTAGAACAAGCAGAATTATTAATGTTCAAAGTTACCCAAGCACTGTCGGGAACACAAGGTCCTCCGAGAGTCAAAGCGGGGCTGACAAATTGGGGAAGGAAAAGCCAGAATTGAGTGGGTGCATCGTTCAGGGCGCAGCCGGGCTTGTCCTCAGAGGCAGGCAGAGGGAGAAAAGCAGAAACCTTGGAGAAAAGGTCCCGTGTCCCCTTGATGGCTCTGCTGTCTGGAAGAAAAAAAATAGCATAGATATTTAGCTTTTAAAAGGGGAGAAAATTGTCTAATTGCACTAGTTCAGGGCTGCCCTGCTTCTGAGCCACCCCAGGCTTCCAGAGAGTGGGACAGCAGGCAATTAGGAAGGGCTAAATATTCCCAAGGGGTAGAGCTTGCCGCTGGCTGGCAATGCTGATCTTGCCCTTGAAATCACATCTGAGCTTTGGTGACATCTCAGCTAATTAATGAGAAAACCAGCCCAAGTCTCCCAGATTGAAGTATTAGTTCTGGTCAGACATAAATCAGTATCCCCAAAACTGTCCTGAATTATCTCCTGGCTAACACAGGAGGGAGGATAAGAGCCCAAGAGCTGTAAAGGCATCTCTGTCTAGCTCTCCTCCATCTGTCCGCACAAACAGCCTCATTCCCAAGCACCTCAGTGCTCTTGGGCTGCCTCGTGCCCGCAGCCTGCTCCTGCCCACCCCCAGCTATCCCTAATGCCAGCCACTTCCTTGCATCTCTGAACACAAGATCCAGCCACGGCGAGCCGGAGGATTTCACTGTGCCAGGGGATACTCGCTGGCTGGCACCGCATCGCCTGTGATCTCGCCCCGTCGGAGCAAGAGAAAATAAGTACCATTTGTTAACATGCCAATCGTTCTTTACACTGGCTGATTAAAAAATAATTACCCGCAGCCATTATTGAGCACTCTTGCAAATGAGCTGTGGGAAGCTGTGACCGTGCGCTTAGCACACAGTGTGTCTTGCTTGTTTCAATATTATTTTAATTAAGTATCTGGGTAAAAGGCCTTTCTAATGTAACTTTCTTTTCATATGCAGAGAGCAGGGCTCCATGCTCGGCTGAGCGGTGCCAGACTGGTATAACCCAGCGTTGCTCCAGGCTGCTTCCAGCGTGGTGGCACAGCGGGACCTACTACTTATTTGAATTCAAGAGGACTAATCTTAGGCAGACCCACAAGGGGAAGAGAGCTCGCTTGCAGCCAAGGGACATGGCCACAGCAGATAGCTGGAAGGCATCACTGCCCTCACACCGATCAGCTGGGGCTGCCTGGCTTGGGCTGGGATGTGGACAGGGTGGAGGCGGTGGCCAAGGACATCCCTTGTGGTTGGGTACTTTGGGCCAGTTCTCCTGCAGACACAGGGGACCAGCACTGCTGAGGCGGGCTGGCCCTCCTGGCTAGGTGAGAGGAGAGGAGCTCAGTCAGAAGAGCTCTGGGAGAGCTTCCTCCCACTTGCAGGACCTCAGACCCCCGGCACGGCTTCACTTACCATGGACTTTTTTTGTTCTTTCCTCAAAATATTTTGCAAAAGAAAATAGAGAAGGGGTGGAGGAAAACCCATGTGTGATGGTTGCCCATCCACCTCCCACAGCTGCCTTTGTGCATGACTCAAAGCAGCTGCATCAGGCAATTCCACCTCTTTCTTATTTACATGTTTTCCCCTTCCCGCATCCCAGCCGGGGCTGTATTTAGCAGAGCACACGGTCACCATCATTTATTTTGGGGGGGTGTTTGCCCTTTCACATGTGCAGACATTCTCTCATGTAGCATTTAAGCTGCAGCATTGGTTTCAATTATCTCTTGTTTGCAAGTGAATTAACTCGGCAAACACATTTCAGATCCTCCACTGGTGTAAAACTAACACTGCACTGGAAAAATCGAATTACTGCACAGATTCAAGCAACACAAAACAGCCTCAGCGGTTCCTCTTGATCTGTCAACTCTCTCTTATCAGTCAAAATTCCCTCTCCAGTTATTCCTATCAGGATAAAAAGAAGCCCCTGACCAGATGGACTCTGAAGTCCCTATAGACCTGGCCTCCCCATTGCAGCCAGGCTGGGGGGCGATGCTGAGCTCCGGGCTAGGTCCCTGCCGCAGGCTCTGTTTTGGGGGATGCAGAACCTAGGGAGGCAGGAGATGTCGAGAAGGGTGCAGCTGTAAGGGGCCATCATCACAGGAAGATCTTGCAGCAGGGTGGGTGAATGATCTCTGAGTGTTTCTGTGGCAAGGAGTCAGACTGGTCATGCTCTACTCCCGGAGCAACACAGAAATGACATAGCTTTCTGATCAAATGGACACTTGCATTTCCCCAGACAATTCTTCTTTGTGAGCTGAGAAATGCACTAATTCCAATAGATGCTCCAGAAGCCTGAAACCCTGAGCTTCAGAATTTGAATAGACAAAAATAAATAAAAATCAGAGAGGTTTTCCCTTGCTTCAAAAAAAACATATGTTCTCACCAGACTTTTTTGACGGAAAAAAATAACACATTTCCCAAACAGCTCTAGTTACTGCAGATGACTTCATTTCCCATTTCAGACACTGCCGTGGCAGGAACGTAAAAAGCAGAATTGATTAAAGCAGGTTAGGTTAGATAGGCAGCCTGGTGATGAAAAGCTGCTGCCGCTCTCCCTGCATGTATTGGGGGCCATTAGCAACCTCCTGCCCTCTCACCCAGGGATGCTGCCTCGTCGTTGAATTCTGCTCTAAGTAGCTGCACCGTGTCTCCCAATTTCTTTCTGCAGCCTCGGTTTTCAAGCACATTTTGCCCCTGTGTGTGCTTCCCTGCCAGAGTGGGAGCTCCAGAAAAAAAGGAAGGAATTGCTGTATACATAGTTTGGCAACACACTTTGGGATCCCTTGGGACAGAGCTTGCTGGATCAGTGCACTCTCCTATTATGAGGATGTTGATGACGATCCGAGTCTCCTCCGAAAGCTTTTTGCAATAACCCTTCCTTGTTGCTTCCCCTGGGTAATTGCTGTTCCCAGCATAGACTCACATTGGGTCACCCAAATAACCTGGAAAGAGCCCTTTGCCAGTCCCTCCTGTCTTCGACATAAAACTACTAGATCTTATTTGCCACTGCATTAAGCTGGCTGAGAAGGGAGCAGGGTTGTGGATGCAGTCAGTTTGCTTTAACAGTCTCTTTTTTTTTTCCTTCCTTGGATAATTTCATGGTCCATTAGTTTCCTGTAGCTGCTCCCCGCAAACACACACATCACCATGGTGTATGAGCTTCCCTCTCGCTAGCACAGGCACGGGGCAGACTACACATGTAGCGCTCACGCTTGCTCTGGGGGCTCGGGAAAAGCGGCTCACCCATGTCCAGGGCGGTGCAGAGCAGGATCCCCAGGGGTGCTGATGTCCCCCTCACTTGGTACATGCTAAATGCAGGCATGCAAGTGCTGACGTGAATCAGTGGGTGAGGACTGGCCCAGATTGCCAATGCCCTGGCATAGTGCGGTTTGCATGACACTCATCTGGCAGAGGCACTGCATAGAAAATACAGCGGACAGAGGGTGGCAGAGGGAGTTTCCCCACCAACCAGCCCCAGGGTTGCTGCAGGAGCTGGTGCATCCCATCACAGCCTCTGGGCTGCCCCAGCTCACAGCAGCTCACCCCAAGCAGCCAACGGGTCGTGATGCCTGCAGCATCCTGCCCTTGCAAAGAGAGCAGCTGAAGCCTCCTATGAGACTCCTGCACTGGAACGGAAGATGCAATATGTCCCTTATTTTTAAACCACCTGGTGTAAAAAAAACCAAAAATCTGTGCAAGAGGATTTTGCAGCTGCATTACACTGGTCAGTTCTGAAACTTGCAGTATTGGGGAGTTGCTTCCCAACAGTGCAGTCAATGCTCAGAAGCTGCGACCCTGAATTTGCAGGGAGAGACTGTCCCATCCCTTGGGGAGAGGCTGGGGGCAACAGGAGAAGCAGTCCCTCTCCTGCGGCCTCACCGGACCGGCACAGTGTGGGTGGAGGGGACTGATAAGACTGATGTCTCTCCAAAATGATAGCTTTTGCTTGGAGTTCGCTTTCTCTCCCTGACAATTGAACTTTGAAAAAAAAGCGAGAGCAGAATGTGAATCCTGCCTGGGAAGGAAAAAAAAAACCCACCACCAACAAAAAACAACAACAAAACAAAGGGAGGGGGGAGATTTGGTGGATCTAAAACACAAAGAAATGTTATTCATGGGCATTATTGATTAAGTTTTCCTCACCGACACGTACGTAAATACTTATCTCTCAAATGAATAAGAGGCTCTGTAATGCCGGAGGGAAGAAGGGAAAAGATTATTGAAAACATGAGGGTCAGAGAAGCATCCGGCTGCAACGGATGCATTGAGAAGATAAACGAAGATGTCTTTGTCAACACATCGGTCTGCCAAAGACCAAATATGATAGAAGACAGTGATTTTCAGGCACTGGATGCAATGCTTGGGCTTTGATAACAATGAAATAGAGATTACGGAGCAGATCCTCACCTGGGCTAATTCAGTGCCAGGACCCCGATCACAGGGCAGCTACACCAATTTACATTGCCCAAGGATCCTGCTTGCTCTGGACAAAGCAGCCCATTAGCAGAAGGGCAGAAGTGGAGATTTATGACAACCTCTGTAGGGCAGGGAGAAAAGGGAAGAGCGTCAATGAGTGGGATCAAAGGAGAAACAGAGGAGAAATGGGGGCTGTGACCCATGAGCACCACCAAACGTGCCCAAGCCCCTGGGTACCACACCATCCCCAGCGCTGCCTTGCCTGCTGCCTCTGCTCAAGAAGGTGGGGGGCACATAGGTCCTTGCCTGCAAACAGGCAGGCTGGCTAGGACACTGAAGAAAGGTGCCAAATCTGATGAGGCTAAATCTGGCCCATGAGCCAAACGCACAGTCTCAAGCAGCACCATGAAAACCAAGTTTGGCAAGCAGAGCTGGGACCTCCCCACACCCTGAAAGGGCAGGAGCAGACAGGAAGGTTTGGTGCTGAGCATTTGGTGATATCAGCCCAGCAGCACTTGAGCCATCTGAAGGCTGTGAGGGACCATCAGGATAATCTATTCTGTCATCCAGCATCCCCATGGGATCAGCTTGTGTATCCTGTCCATAATTCATGGCTCCAGCACCATGACTTTCTCTCAGGACAGCAGGACTGTCTCAGAGACGTATTCAACCTGCTCAGCACAGCTCAGGTCTTAACCTTTTATCTCTACAACTGCCACCATGTGGGGAACAAATGCTGAGCACCGTACAGGCAGGATTTCCATTGAATGGGACATTGCAGCTGGTGAGCTGACAGATGCTGAGAGTGGATGCCCAGCAAGGAGTATAAGAGGCCAAGCTGCCCCAGCATGGGGTGAGCTTGGCAAACACCAGCATGAGCTCTAAGTGCAGGATCGAGGGTGCATGTGCACCAGGAGACACCACAGTTCCCCCACGGCAGCTCTGCTGCTTCAGGCCATTTGCCAGCCATCAGGTCTGCCTGGTTGTACCCAGAACCAGGTCCCACCAAGCTCTCTCAGCAGCTGTGTGGACTTTGCAGCTATACTCCCCCCACACAGGGTTTGCTCCTGTCCTCTTGTGTGGCAGCAGCCACGGCCAGGTGCTGGGCTCTGCCTGTGCTAAGGTCCCCCTCGCCCTGAGCGGCAGAGCTGGCTTGCCATCGGCCAGGCCAGCCATTTCCATGCAGCTCCTTGTGCCTCAGTTTCTCTGTCTATGACCAGGGGCACAAGCTACATCCCTGAGGGCCCAGGTTTACTGCGACACCTGCTCAATCTACTCACAGGAGAAAGGAAAAAAAAAAGAAAAAAAAAAAAAAGACTTCAGGGCTTTTCCTACCACCTTCTCTTAATGCCTAAAACCCAGTCAGCAAAGCTGATGTTAGCCCTAATGAGCGAAGGCTCAGGAGCTGGAGCAGGGCAGCCTCTAGTGGCTGCAAGCCAGGAAATACCTGTCCCCAAACCTGCGCTTAGGGGGTATTTGCTCTCCAAAGCAGCCAGACTGAGCCATGGCCTCTGCTGCTGCTGCATTGCCCCATAGCCCATAAATATTAGTCCTTGGACTCCCCCTCCCTGATTTACATCTTTGCCTCCCTGCTGCCACAGCCACCTCTCACACACTGCTTCCATTCACTCTTCCAAAAACCTCCAACCCCATGGGCTTCTACTCTGCCCATGCAGCCACAGGTACCAAGAGACACATGTCCCAGACCTCATGAATGCACCACACAACAAGTCCACAAGGCTCATTAGCATCACTGGAAATCGCTCCGGCCCCAGCACAGATTTGGCCGTGCGGCTGATTGCAGTTAGCCATCAGATCTGCAGTATGGTCTCTAACTGCAGGAGCTGACTATTGATAGCAGATCCATCCAAAATCATCAATGCCCCATCTGGAGAAGCAAGGCCCGTTCTGCTGCAGGGTGCTCTGGCCCTAGGGGGGCCACAGGCCTAGGGGGGCCACAGTGGCCTCCATTGCTTGGGGAGGAAGGCACAGTTTAGGTCAATAATTCAGGCAGCGGCTTTACTTTTAGAACACCCTGAAATGAAAAAAGGGGTGGGGAGAGAAATCAAGCAAAGAGGTGTCTCTGCAGCAAGGAGCCCCATATTTCGTCCTAAGTTGCGTGCACACAGGGACCCAGCACACATCCTCCTGCCACGCTCCCACTGCGGCTGCTGGGGAACCCACATCTGCCATCAACCTGCCCCGCTACATTTTTGTTGGAGAGCTCAGGCTGTGGTGTAAGATTCAGGGACAGGGCAAGGGTACATCCAGAAGTAGAAACAAGGAAATTCTTCAAGGACTGGAAATATGGCAGATAAATCCCGCTCATGAACGCAAGAAGATTTTCCTCCCTGCCTTTGGCTTTGACCATTGCACTAGGAGATGCAGTCTCCTAGCTAAGCACTGGCCCACGTGCAGGCATGCAGAGCACCAGAGACTTTCCCGCTGCTCTGAACATCACACAGAAAGTCCTTAGGTGCAGCAGGGCCAGGCTGTGTAGCTCCCAGACACTCAATATTTAGGTTATGGGATGAAGTGTTCCCAGTTTACACATTTTTATGCATGTTGTCATTCCCTTCCTACAGAGGAGACCCTAGTCTTGCAGGGGGAGAAAGCATAGGGTCTTGTCGTTAGGAACAGAAGTCAGCCAAGTTCAGTTTTGATACACTGAGAAGAGAGTGAAGGTGATTATCAGTTGGGACTGGATTGTTACAGGGCTGGGAGCATCCTCTGTTAGAGGCTTAGAGTCCAGACAGACTGGGCTGCATCTGTGTAACATGAATCACTTGGCCAAAACCAGCCAGGGAACATGGACGTATCACAGAAATTTTTGCTTCTCCCTGCTGAATATCACCTTGTTCCTTTTGACTGTTTCTTCCTTTTGTCTAGACAGAAGCTGGAAATGTCCCAAAAGCCTTGTAGGATTATTTCTTAAAACCCCAGATCCTGCTCTTTGCTACTCTATAACTATTCTTTTCTGAAATCATTTATGGTTTCAAAGGTATGACGCTTCAGAGTGACAGATTACAGCCACCCTCCTCAGAAAATGTATCATAGGCAAGATAAGGCAGGACAACGGCCAAACAAGCCATGGAACAAGCCGACAGGATTATAGGGGAGGAGATAAGAGGAGGACAGGGACAAGGTACAACCCTTTATCCTCTGCATTCACCAAGACATTTGCCCCTTCTTCATTGCGGCAGACCTTCTTCAACAAGCAGCATCTGCACCAAATGACCTGAAGCCACCTCTGCCTCGACAGTGTTGATGAGAAAGGCAGCTAAGTGGAGAGGGAGGCCATTTTCGGCCAGACCCCTGCGTTCTGCCCCCAGGAATGCTCTACATTGCCTATGCTGGCTCTGCGACACCAAGACAACAGCAAATTAACGGCTGTGCTTCTGAATGGGATTTAAATGTTAATAATGAAGAAGGGACACAGCTCCTCAAGGCACATTAGCAGTCATTCAGGGCTTCATTCACCTCAGATGATTACGAAATGGTGTGTGTAATTCAAGGGTCCTCTTGTGATGGGAACCCATCTACTGGGAGAGGGATGGAGATGTGAGGGAGCCTGGGCCAATCTTACCTTAACTGTACAAAACTGATCCTGTCTTCCCTTTGCTCCCTTTCCCCAAAGTCGTAGTGGATCCAGGTATTCAGTCTCTCAAGAGCATGGAAAGATTTTTGTGTTGGACCCACATCTCCCCTGATGTTGCACAGCTTTCCAAGTCACACAGATTACCTGAGCTGTCCCCAAAATTCAATCTCCTGCCAAGGCTGTGCGTTCAGCTGTTTGAAAGTACAGAAGAATTTCTCTCCAGCAAAACAGGAAAGGGCCAACACAGTTTTGTTTCCATCAGAGAGGCTGTCAAAGCTATTCAGAGGAGGAGCAGGAGCTGCATCCAACTCACCCCGTTCATCTGATAACAGCACCAGGGCAGAAAAAAATCAGAAAGCTGGTCATCATAGGGTCTGTCAGCTCCCACAACATCTTGCCCTGCCATCAGTGTCAACTCCTTCCCACACTCAGTGCGACAAATCACCCGTGCACCCCGATCCTCACTTCCCAGTAAGCTCAATCTGCAGAGATGCTGCAGATAAATGAGCTTCCCAAGAGGCTGGTTCTGTTACGATCAGCTCACGTATTACCTAGATGTCTCCAGGCATTGAGACACAGCATATTTGGCTCCATGTTCATTATCTGTACTGCACTGTGGGCAGAGGTGTTCAAAGACAAGACCTCCTGGCCTGAATCAGATGAAGTGTGCCCTCTGAGTTCTCCTTGCTCATTTTCTGGTTGCTGAACTTCTGGAGGCAGTCTCAGGCCACGGTTTTCAAGCCGTTTTCCATGATTATAAAGCATAAAATGTCCTTTTCTTTACTAAAAGCTTAGAGTTGCAAGAATCCATCTGAATCCAGAATCTGAAGCTTTAGAACAAACGCCCATTCTTGCAAACATCACAATAAAATTATGTGAGCCAGCGATACTTGAAATAACACCCAATTTATCTTCCTATTTCCCCTGTATGATTATGTCTTTCATTTCACTGGGGTAGAGAACCTTGGAAACAAATGAGTCAGTTTGATTTTTGTTTCGTGGAGAAGTTCATTTCCTGGCTCCTTTGCTTGCTCGTGATGTTCGGCTGACTGTCTGCATGTTTTCTGAAAAATTGAAAGACTTTTGAAACTTTGGGCTTTGTGAGCCAGGAGGGCGAGTTT
Organism: Theristicus caerulescens; assembly: GCA_020745775.1. Classification (NCBI taxonomy): domain Eukaryota; kingdom Metazoa; phylum Chordata; class Aves; order Pelecaniformes; family Threskiornithidae; genus Theristicus; species Theristicus caerulescens. The sequence goes on along the minus strand of CM036565.1, from coordinate 12,623,927 downwards.
CCAGCACCCTCCTGCCACCCTCCAGTTTCACAGTCTTCCACCATGCTCCCAGCTTTACTTCTCACAACCTTCCCATCGCTGAAAACACAGCAGACGACTGACAGCCTTAAAGTTTGGCAAGATTTGACCTGATAGCGTTACTTTAAAATGCCTATAGCAAGTAAATCACTCTCAGCATCACATGAGCCTGTGCTATGGCGGTGGGAGTGGAGGCTTGCAAGCCCTTCCTCCTGCCATATAACCCTGACGGATGCCAGGGAGCAGGCACAGCCAGGACACAACCACAGAGGTTTACCCCCTGGAAATAAAGGGGAACAGACCCTTTCACTCCATCCTGAGGAATAACCTTGCATCCTTGAAGTTCTTTTCCTTGACTTCCTTTTCAAGGTGACTCCACCAGGTGATGGAGTGGTCCAGAGATTGTTGAACATTTCCCTTCCCCAGACCTTTGGGTATTTTCCTCCATCCCCTAGGTCCGTCCTGCAGACAAGAGCTCATCACCCTTGCCAGGAGGTTAATCGTATGTCAGAGGGCATCTCCAAAACTTGTACTCAGCACCACTCCCCATACCTGTGGAAGCAGCCCTGCATCGCTCCAGCCAAGGAGGCACTTGAAAATCTCAATCTCCCCTTCAGCATCTCCCAAACCCTCAGCACTTCATCTCACCCATGCAGCAGCTACCACGCTCTCACATACAGTCTTCTCCAGTCTCACAAGGAGATACGGCCAATTTAGCAGTATAATGAATGTACGTACATAAAAGTTCTGATTCAAACACTTTCATTAGATTTAGTCACTGGCTCCCAATACAAAATGATGGTGACACCAATTCCTCCTCAGCCTGAGTGACTAATTGTGACACAGAGGCAATTAGGCTCGGTTAAATGATCCATGTCCCTTCAAAATAACGGTCTGTCACACTGCATTTGCCCAAAATAATCCGGGATTGACTTGACAATCAAAATATCTGTTTCTTCAAAATTAATAAAAACCCAGAGCTCCTTGTTTCTCCATGGTGCAGCTGCAAAATGAAAGGGCTGCCTCACTGCACATGGGGGAGAATGGGCCACTCCTAGGGAGACAGGAACAGACATTAAAAGGCTAGATGCTGTTAGAGGCAACAGCTTTCGCAAACTACTTGCTACAGGCAGAATACAGCCGGAATACAGCTGGATAGACTGCTCTGGCCTTTTGCAAACCTCCAAAGTGTCCAGCACAGGCAATAGCTGGAACATGGGAAGATGGGACAGGCAGGGGTCTCTGGTCATCCGCACCAGGCTGTTGCTGCAGGTGTCCTCATCAGAGGTCCCAAGCCACCAAATGAACTTTCCTGGTTGCACCCTGGGGGCAATGCTCCATCTCCAGGAGCTTCCATCTAAAGAAGCCCTGCAAACAGGCATCTGTAGCCCATGAGGTGATCCTGCAAAACCCACAGCCCCGTGGGTCCTGGGAAGTGGATGAGCCATCTCATGGAAACACCTTGCAGAGAACACAGTGCACACAGGGACTGCATGGCACTGTCCGCCTTGGGGACAGGGACACTCAGGAAATGGAGCTGAGTTTCTCCAGGGCTCAGACAGAAGATCCCAGAGCACCCTGCACTTCCCCATCCAATATCCTAACCCAGAGTTAATAAGGCCCAACCCTCGAGTCTGTTACCTAGTTATCTACCTCCACAGGGAGCTCCTGCTAATTAAGCACAGTGGGTTAATTGGAAGAACCCACACAGACCTCCCTAAGGAGCAAGCCCGAGGAATGCACACCCCCTCATCCCTGCTGCCCCATCCCACCCCATGCTCTGCATCCCCCGGAGGGTTCGTTAGCTCTTGCTGCACACCCACTACAGTGGAGGGCACCCGCCTCCGTGGGACCCCAGCGAAGGATGCCCTGGCAGCTTAGCTAATTTCTACATCACCCCCAAATTGTGCCAATGCAATTTCCATCCACTCTGCACATCTCACTGCACCCAGCTCTGAAAAGGGAATTACAAAGCAATTACCCACGTTAATGGAAGCAGATACTCCGTCCTGCCTGCCTTGCTGCTGTCTCTCCACCCCCAAGGGCCAGTGGCATGAAGGTACCACAGAGCCATCTAAGCAGAGCTTGTGACCTGCCTGCATCCGCGTCCCACTTGTTCACGCTCGTTCCTGCACGGGCAGAGTTCACCAAGGTGGCTTTTCAGGGACTTTCCCAAGTGGATTCTCATATGTCTGATGCTGGTGAGTTCTTCCCTTGGAGACATCATTTTGAGTCTTTCTCCTCCCCCTTTCATTGAACTGAAGAGGAGCTTAACATCTTTGAGACTCTGCCCCATGACAGTGTTGGCTGAAATGGGGCAATTGGCTCAAGGTGGCTGGGGTGAGAGATGGGGAGCCAAGCTCCTCATCTCATTCCTGGGACATGAAACTGGAAAATAAGAGATTTCACATCCAGGGCAAATTACCACCCGGGAAACAAGAAGTGGCACTGCCTCCTCCCAAAACACTGGGCCATCCCACACAATTTCCTCCTCCATGCAACTGCTTAAATCAGCGTGGACCGAGGGCAAGCATCCGGGGGGAGACTGAGCCTCATGTTTGCATGCTAGATGAGCCCTTGCCGGCAGCAGAAGATGGAAGAGGGATCCCTGAAGCATATATGGTGTTGTGCATGTGACAGAAGGGAGTCAGAGCTGATGATGCCATAGGTCTCTAACCCCTGTACTCCACAGTGAACTCATCCACACAGTCAGTAACAGACAGAAATAGCAACTTACTACTGGGAGAGATTTTTCACCAAACTGTCATTTCATCAGTGACTGTCTGGGCTGATCTGCAAAAGACGACTGTAAAATACCTCCAAAGAGATGTGGGAATAGAAACAGTCCTCCACCAGAAAACTAAAAATCACTGATCTTTTAGGGATAGTGGTTTATTCACATTAGTGGTCACAGGATGTTATAATCTCTTTCCCCCACAGCATCCCCTCCATGTTGCAAGGGGATTAATGACTTGTATCCCTCATTTTCCAATTGAGACAACAATTGAGGCCTATCGCTTCTGCTCTAGCTAAGCCTCTCTGTTCCACAGGTAACAGTGGCTTTAGCTCTTAGGCTAAATGGATCAGCATGCCCACTGAAACTCAGGGCAGTTGGTTTCAATTTACTCCTAACTTCAAGGCTTCCTTGTTCTGACACAGCAACCCAGACAAGTCTCCTAGCCCTGGGTCTCCAGCCCCTGACACCCTGGAGCTCCCACATGCTCCCAGACTCCAGCAAGGAGAAGAATCACAGCTCTAGGCATGGTTGGAGGTGGGCAGGAAGGTGTTAAGTCTGGAGCTGCACTAGCTCTCCCCCTCCTGCAGTGGGGACTTCATCCTTTATTTATGGGCCAGCCTCCTCTGGATAGGAGACATTTAAATTTTTCAGCAAGGTCTATGTCCCATCACCCAGGGCACTTTAAATTTTCACTCGTTTCATCATGCACAGACATCGGTGCAGGAGGATAGTAATTACAGCAGGAAAAGGATAAAAAAAAGAGTCAGTTCTGCAATGATTATCCCCTGTGTAAAATAGAGTGATGTATATTTTACAAGATTAAAATGATCAGCCTGTTGCACCACTCAGCCCTACCTGCACAGGACAGAACAGGGACATTAAAAGAGCATCATTAAGGTGTTGTCTCAGCCAAAGGACATTACTGCTGAAAACAACCACTAAATGTGAGAAAGCCCCATGTACCACTCATGGTTTTGAGCACAATGTGACCAATAATGTCTGCTTGCTCATCAAAAGGCAGCTCAAGAACAGAAAGTTGTTTGGCATTGGAGTCTCCAAACAACAGAGTTGTAACATGGGATATTTCCATGTAGGGTGCTGACATCTAACTCTTAAGGGCTCTGATTTTCAAAGACTTGTGAAAACCCAGCTCTGAGACAGCAGGAGAGTCATTACAGTCCATGGGGAGTCCCCAGGCTTGCTGCCTCCTGTCACCAACCATACCAAGAGCAGAAGCCACCACTGCCCCAGCTGCCAAGAGAGATGCTGATAGGGGAGAGCTCATCTCACCAGACCAGGTTTGATCAGGCATGCTCAGAGAGATTGGTTTTATATGTCAGAGAAAGTTCAGGCTCCCAGCAGAAGCTCCTGGGCAATTTGCACAGCTCAATATAGCAATCTGCTCATGGATAATGTTAGGGAAGGGAAAAGCAATGCTATCCAAGTGCTAAAAAGGAGAGCTGGTCATTGCCTTGCCATCAAGGCATCACTCTGTCATCATTTTGCCAGATTTGATTTAAATGGCTAATTACTGCTGCAGGAGAACAGAGAGACTCTGAGCTGCACAAAGGCAGGAAGACTGTGTCCAGTCAAAGGGAAGGGCAGGCAGTGCAAGTGGTCCCATCCCTCTTCAATGCTGGGGAAACTGGGCATGGAGAGAGAGTGACTTGTTTGTGGTCACACAAAGAGGCTGCTGCAAGGGTAGAAATAGAAATCCCATCTCACAACACCTGACCTTGGAAACCCTGCCTTCCTTTCCACCTACCCCCATCTGCTGGAGCTGTGCATTTGCCTCCTCCCCAGCCCTCCAGGCCACTGCCCCACTTTGGAGGGCTGCAAATGGTCATCAAGTTTTGTGGACTCGAGTTCCCCAACAGCACAGCAAAGAGGCAGCACAGCCCAGGGCAGTCCTGCACAGAAGTCCCTGCTTCCAGGCCACTACAGCAGAGGGAAAGGGAATGCCCCTGGGAACCTTGCTTGGTGCTTCTGGAAGGGGAGGCAAAAAGTTTGTTTGTTTTCTTCCATGCACTGGAAGCTCTCTAATTACACTAGACTGTTTCCCGTAGAAGGGTGTAATTAAAAGTGAATGGCTCCAAGTCCTTTATCATCATGAATATTAAAGAAAGATAAACACTACATCAATATTCATTTAAGCAGAAACAGAAAATAAAAGGCAGGACTTGATCCTGGCTGGCACTTCAGCGTTTTATAAATGCAATTACACAGCTGAGGGGGGGAACAAAAAGCCTCACAAAACAATAATGACCTTGGCCCAAAGCAGCTGAGACAGGCTGGAACCAGCAGCCACCCCATGCCATGCCCTTCCTCATCACCCTGTCCCCAAAGTTAGTTGCTTCAGGGGAAGGTACAGGACATTCGCAGGCTGACAGTTCCAGCACTAAGTGGTCGAGGAGCTGGGAGTCATCTCACCTTTGCTCACAGCACTGATGCACAAGTGTTTGGTAGATGTACAGTTCAAGCTGGATGCTTTTACTGACTACACCAATAGTCCATCGTGCTCCAGTGCTGCTGCGGGTTGACCCAAAGCCTGTTGAATGAGCCAACCCCATCCCCTCACAGTCCTGTAATATGTTCAAGATTTTCTCACTTGGAAATAAACCTAAGTCACATTTTCTGTCTACCTTCTTCCTCTCCATCCCTGATTTCCCCTTTTGCTTCTCTTTTCCATCTTTTCCATTGATGAGACACAAAGCATAGCTCACTGCTAGCAGCTACTGCAAGCAATGGGACTGGATGGTCCTTCAGTCTCTTGTTAATGCTGCCGGAGTCTCATCAGTGACCTGTTTGTGTGGGTTTGGTATCTTTATCACTGTTTATAGCATGGCAGCACATAGCATCTTCACCCACCTACACTGGCTATAGATATGGCTCATCCCCTGCACATTGCACCCTCCAGCCTTCAGTCATCACAGAGCAGCTTTCCCCAAGGAGCCCAGACTGGAAGCTGAGCAAAGGTTTGTGTAGCCCAGCTCAGCCCCCACAAGCATTATAAAGATACCATTAAGCAGAAAATGAACATAGCTGGCTTGCAAGAAAGTCCTCCATGGCAAGACAAGCCTGTGTCTTTCTGCAGGAGGACACAGGTGTCCCCACCCACACCACCAGGCTTTCCTAAGGACCAGGCACCCCACACCTCGCCCCTCAGCTTTCTGAACAGCTACTCATACTCCTGCATGCCCTGAGCCTGATGCCAATGGAAACAGCAGAGGAGGGAGAAAGAGCAGAGGGATCACAGAGAAAAAGTCCTCCCAAGGCTCAGTATAACAACACAACCCCCAGCTGCTCTGTAGATATTTATGCAATTTCCAGGCTCCCTCTAACTGGTCCCCAGGCAAATCCAGTGCACCTGAGTCAGACCAGCAAGCAGTGTTAACCCTCGGTTTGCAACCACTCTCAGCACCTCGCTCTGCAATGGGAACACAGTCCTGAGCCATGCCCCGAGGCTGCAGAGCTTTGTCTGATGTAAAACTGATGTTTAAATTTCTTCTATCTGGAAGTGAGGGCAAATGTGTGTCTGGGTCACTGCCTGATGGTGTCTCAGACAGGCGCTGGCTTCAGACTTCTCCCTTCACCAGCCAGCCCCCGTTTCATTTCTGCATTTGTAACGTGCTCTTGGTACCTGTACTCTGCCCCAGAAGTGGCCGCATCCCGACAGTGGGTGAAATCACCTGTGTGGAAATCATTTTGTGATGTGAGAAATATTTGGTATCAATTTTTGTGCTCAAATACAACCCCAAAGAGCTCACTCATGAACAAATAATGCAGAAATTGCTCTCCAGAAATACAGCCCAGGGCACCATCCCTCTCTGCCTGCTGCTGCCCTCAGGACTAGCAATCTTCTGCTTCTCCCAAATCTGCAGCTCATCATCATCTGAGTTTCTGTGTCTTGGAGGGGTTGGTTGGGACATGAGTAAGAGCCAAAACGTGACTTGAATGACATTGTAAATGTGGTTGTGCGTAAAAACACAAGCAACAGCAGATTTTGAGGATAACTAATGGCCTATTGCTGGGTCTTATAAATGCAGGTGGGTTGTTAAAATCCACCCAGCACTCCTGTCTCCAGCTATGTGATCTATAAGCTATATTCCCTCTCCAGCCTACAGAACATGTTGTGCATTGCCTGCCATTCCCGGGGACTCTGCACACCTCCTAATGACAGGCAGCGGATGATTAACAGGTTGTTAATGAGAGCAGAGCTGGTGTTTGTCGATAATACTCCACAGCGAGACCCACGCAGCCCGCATGAAGAATGACTGCTCCTGGGCTGGTTTGAAGTAATGCACGGAGGCAGGCAAACAGCTTGCAGTCCTCTCCCTGCATCCCTCCTTCACCGAATCCTCTCCTACTCCCCTGTCTGTGCATTGCCACGAGTTTCCAGTCTTCATATTGCTGCTCCAAGGGATGGTCAGTGGAAGCGTTAAATGTCTAGACCTGCCCTGGATGGGGGTGCTTGGAGGTCTGGGACAGCTGGCCCTTCAGCTGACCACATTAAAGGCAGCAGCTCTGGGAATCTTATTTATCAGTTAGCGGAGCAATGACTTCAACGTTTGTATTGCCATTATGACTAATGGCTCAGGCCTTCCAACGCCAGAGCATCTCATGTGCCTTGACAGTCATCCTCACCGTGAGAAAGTGACACTGAGGGAAACTGAGGTAGGGGACACCGGGCCTCCACCATGGGTGCCACACTGTGTATGAGGTGTGGCGTCTCAGGCAAGGCACACATCCAGCTGTGGTTGTGGGGACCTGGGGGACTCTTCAGCAGTAACAGGGTGTGCAGAGCATCAACAGTTGAAGGACTTGGCTGAGATGCCTTCTTCTTGCCACCCCCCCACCATACATTTGTATTACCTTCCAGCCTTAGCAGCTCAGCTGCCATGTCCCACCTCAGAGGTGGCCACATGTCAGAAGCAAGAGGGACGATTCCTGGAGCGACTGAAAGGCCCTGCAAACATGTGGGTGTCCATGCTGGTGGCAGCAGGGGATGTTTCCACTCCTGGCTGAGTGCAAATGAGTCACTTGGCACTGGCGCCTGTATAGGAAGATCTGCCTCATCACTGAACCAGTCCAGTGACGGGGCTTTGCCATCAGTTTTGGCATTTCTCCATACACCAGACCTTCCTTGGGTCCTTTTCTTTTCAGGACATGTTGCTTGAGGTAGCCAACATCGTGAGGACACCACCATCAGCCTTGAAAGTATTTCCTACCAAGGACACAGACAGGGGCCCGAAGTATAAATATATGTTGGTCATGGCACACATGGGCAGTGTCCCCAGCCCCAGTGGCACACAGCAAATTGCCTGCCCACCCCAACTCCACTGAGGACCAAATTGCACCACCAGGAGCCACTGCTCATGGTAAATTGCTCCCTGGTAACCATCCTACCTCGTGCCACCAGACCCCAGACCCCAGTGGGCAGGCGGACCCAATGCATCACCTGCAGGGACAGGATTGTTCATCACTGCAGCTAGCGAAGATCTGCAGGCTTCCCTGTCCATCACAGCCTTGCCATCAGCATGTCTAGGAAAGATTGCTGCAACCCAGTAGAGAGGTCTTCCCCTTGGGGGAGCTTTGAAGGGTCTACTGGCCCCAAGGGAAAATGGGCATCCATCCCCTCTGGTGGCAGTAAGCTTTGGGTTCCCCAAGCCTTTGCTTTTGAGGCTTCCCAAGAGGAGAAAGATGCTACATTTAGGGCAGAGTTACACACCCAGAACAGGGGCCGCAGACCCAGATACTGGGAGTACAAGCTACAGGAATTGTGGTGAACCCTGGGCATGTGAGCAGGGGCTGGTGCTATCAGGGCTAGCAATGACTCATGTCATGGTTCAACACCCACCAGCTTCAGCCAGGGCAAACTTTTGGAAATTAAAAAAGAGAAGGAAACAATGCTCTGAGATTTTTCTGGGTCTTTCTTCTTTCTGCCCAGGGAAGTAAGGTCCTGGAAACAAACTGTTGATTGAGCTCAGCTGGCTCATGTTAATCTGTGCTCGGGAGCACGGCACAGCGTGCATTCCCCTCCAACGCCACGGATTTGCTATCATCCCCTGCCACCCGCGTAATCACTTCAGTCACGCCACGCTCTGCCCCCGCTGCAATTTCACGGGCACTCGGTCAGGGGGAAATCACAGCGATTTGGGCTTGTCTGAAAGCATTACAACTGTGCACTGCCTTTTAAGAGGACACTGGTTTGCACAGCGAGGGATTGACCATGGTGGGACCCTTATAGGGTCCAGAGCTCCCCAGTGACGCACTTGCCACCAAAAAAAAGGCTTGGACAAGCAAAGGGTGCTGGGTCTGGGCACTTGGGGATGGAAAACAGACCCCTTCCCATGCCAAGAGCTCCCCTGAACTGGGGAGGATGTGGGGCATCAGGCTGTGAGGCAGGACCATAGGCTTCAAAGCCTGTCCCTGCCCCAGCTTTCCTCTGGACTGCCCCAAAAAAGTTTCAGAGGTCTTTTTCTCTTGAAGGTGTGCAAAGGATGCTCTGCTGCCTGCTTCTGTGGGTACTAAGTGCCTAAACCCTTCACGAATCTTGTGCCTGTCCTTCAACAGTGGTGTAGACACAGCCAAGCCTGTATCCCATCATGGTGGATGATGCTTCGGCACCTCAAATCTCACACTTAAAAGCATTTAGGGGCTTCCCTTCCAGTGAAATACAAAGGGAAGCAATGCCAAAATACCCATCAAAGTCAGGGCCAGCACACATGGTTAAATAGCAGCACAAAGTCACAGCTCTGGGAGCTGTCAGGAACCAGTGATCCAGTGGCTGGGACCCATCAGTAGGAGAAGATACATTTGACTGGGCTGATATATGACACAACATCCCAATTTCTCTGGTTTTGTTTCAGTGTTACATGCATTTTTTTCCTCTGTGCACTCTTTTGGGCTCCTCCAAGCATCCCCCTGTCTCAGCAGAGGAGGGAATTCCTGGTTGCTGAAACATCCCGATCATTTTGTATCAGTCATGAACATGCCCTGACAGTCAGGGTGCATCGCGTGACCTATGCCTGTAGGGGTAGAGGATGGGGCTGAAAAGGGGAAAAAGAGGGCTCAATATTTCCATCTACAGCGTAATGGATCTGATTTTCTCTTGCAGCCAAACGAAGTATTGATTTATTGCAAATAGCCACTGGGCTGTGCTGATAGTGCACTAGATTGTTTTTTAGGTACCTTCTAGTCGATGCTGCGTGCTACCTCAGAAAGTTACCTCTGCGAAGGGCTGAGGCATGAGCCTTACCCCAGGGCAAATGCCAGAGGAGGGCCAGCATGGCCCAGGGGTAGGGAGGGAAAGCTGGGTGCAACTCATCTGTCCCAAAAAGCCATCCCACCTCTAAAATTTCTCCTTATCCAGCCCATCTGGCAGAACTACCCGTGGGAACTGCCTGCAAGGAGCAGTTTTGGAAGCCCCCCGGAGCCCAGCGCTCCCCGAGCTGCCCCGGCGTCCCCGGGGACCCCCGTGTCGCACTGCGCTCGGGCCGCGGTCCCCGCCAACCTCCCCAAGCAGAGATTCAAGTGCCATCTAGTGGCACGCAGGGCCCCGTGGGACACACAGACGTCCCCACCTCCCGGGCAGCAAGTCTCGTCCTGTTCACCGCCTCTGGGCACGCTGCCTCCAAGCTGCTCTGCCCTCTTCTCCGCAGAGCCTCCCTTTCCCATCACCCTACAGCCTTCTTTTCCCACCTCTCTGTAGCCTCCTTTCCCCGTCTCCATGTGCCTTCTTTTTCTCAGTGTCATTTATCCCCCTTTTCCCATGCCCGTACATCCTTCCTCTCCATCCCTCCAGGTCTGGGCCGCCTCCACCTGGGACCATCACAGCGTACCATGCAGCAGGCTCCAAGGACAGGGGACAGCAAAGCCTCTGAAGGACTTTGATCCCAGGCTCACAAAGCAGGGAGATGGATTTGCAATGGGACTATCGGCCCTGTTCAGGCTCCTGAGTGTCTCTGTTGTCACCTCCATGCCCTGTCCCCCGGTGACATCCCCAAGGTGGGTCTTGCTGCCTCCCTAGCACTGGGACTGCAAAGAGAACCTGCAGCAGGGTGCTGTGGGCCCCACCAGCAGCTCCTCAAGGATAGCTTTGGTGGGTCCTCTTCAGTGGAAAGAGCCACGAGGGGGCTCCAGGAACCCATCTGAGCCAGAGGAGTGATGCCAGGAGCAGAGCTTGCATCTCCTGGAGGATGGAGGAGAGATGCCAGGACCAGAGCTCACATCTCCTGGAGGATGGGGTCTCCTCCAGCATCCAGGGTAGAAGAGAACTGGAGAGATGTCACAGCTCTGTCAAGGAGCAGGATCTGCCATAACTTTTGTCCCTGTCACATATATCATGCCAAGGAGCAGTGCACATGTTGCAATGTGCCCAATAGAGGCTGTGGTGTGGGCTATGCTGGCCCGACCCAGGGGCAGCAGGGCCACAAGCTCTTGCAGGACACTGGTGTTCAGTGTATGAACATTTACACCAGCTGTGGCTTCATCCCACAGTCTTATTCCTGCGGGTCCACATTTGTCCACAGCTGTTTTATCCCTGTCTAACTCCAGTGAGTGTAGGGGTATTATTTCCAGAAGGTGAATTTGACCCCAGCATTAAATTGCAATTGTCCCTGACAATTGCAGGGGGTATAGACTAGATGACCTTTAAAGGTCCCTTCCATCCCAAGGCATTCTATGATTCTATGATTAAAGAAATGCTTTGGATAACACTGCTGAGCTCACTCCTTGGCAAACATCATGGACATGCAGAAGTAACTCCAGGGATGACCTCTTCAAATATGGGAGACATTGGTAAGAAAGCAGGTCCAAGTCTGTCTGCTGGTTTGTCACAGTCTAACTCCACTGTCCCATCAGCACTTGGGGAAGAAAACACTCCTCATTAAAGACTCAGCATGCCCTCTCCTGTCACTGCATGGTGAGGCCTCGGATAACATTTTTGCAAGTCCCCCAGTAAGGTGGGGACAAGACTCAACACCCCTGGCATCACTGTGTTAGCTGGATGTTTTAGGTAAAGAGCAGGTAACAGTGTACATGAGACAAGGTGACCCTTGCCTGGCACCCTGCCCAGCCAGCACCAGTTCCTCCTCTCAGTGCCCCTTTTTTGCCTTTACTCTTGGTGGACACCTCAAACAGCCGTGTGAGCAACCAGGCCTGGCCATGGCGGACCCTCCTCTCAGACAGGTGGGCATAACACTGGAGAAGGCATTGCAGCCAGAGCAGATTCTACACCACCTTTCCTTTGCAGGCCCCTGTCCGTCCCCCCACCAGCAGACTCTGCAGCACAGGGTTTATATTGCTACAGAGGCTGGGGACAACCTGGAGTGCCAAGCCCGCACGGCTGCCGGGTGGCACCATGGCTCAGCGGGAAGAGCCTTGCATGGCAGCCCCAGACCCACAGCAGCGGTGGGGTGCAGAACCCATCAGGGCTGCTCTGCTGTAACCAACGGAGGCAATGCAGTTACCCAGGCCAGATAATTAGGGCTCTAACAGGACTGGTTTGGAGACCTGAGCCACTTAGTAGAGGACTGGGACACTGCAGGTGTTGGGGCTGGTGTCTGGAGCAGGAGGGAATGAGGATGCATGAAGCTGCAGGTCGCTTTAGACACTTGGGAACAGCAGAAATGAGGTGGTGGTCATTCAGCCTCCTCCTCAACCTTCTTTAGGAGCCCATACTGTCTCAGGTCAGATTTGGCCAGAAAAACCCTGATCCCTGAGCTGGTCAGCATGAGCCTGCAGAGAGCTATGAGAGAGCCACACCAAGGGGTTTGGGAGGCTGGTGGATGAGGACAAGCATGGGGCAGGGAAACCCCCCAGGATATGGTAGTCTGGCAGGGAAATCAGCTCAGAGGGCTGCTGATGGGATCTACAGTGACATGCCGCTTGGGCATCCTCTCCTGCCCCCCAGAGCCTACAGGGTCAGCGTGGATGCTTCAAGTCCCTGCTACACCCAGCAACATGGGCCGAAAACATGCGGAGCTTCTGTTGCCGCTTCACGTGTCCCTGTCCAGCCCCACAGTTGTAAACACAGACTTTGACCCTCAGTGATCTGGCTTGAAAGCGGCATCAGCAGGCAAAGAAAATGTCACTTCAGAATTAAAGTTGCCCCTGAATTAAAGGAGCTGTTCCAAAAAGCTATAGAAGGCTGCCGTGATGGAAAAATGAGTGTATGAAGGACCCACCCTGAAGAACAGGCAGAGAAAAAATAGATCACACTGTATTCAGGGCTCAGACAAGACCACACTTGCCTGCAAAAATAAAGCCTTGCATTTGACACATTGCTTACATATTAATTAGTTTGATCAGCTTGCCTGGGTGTGTTAATATGAGTGAGAGCTCGTGTCTGTACAGTGATGAGCTGTTAAAACTTCCCAAATAGAGCTACAAACAATGGCAGACCGAGATCTTCCCTTTGCCCAGAGCCTTTCTGCTATTTTTCTAGTGCTTTTCCACTCATATTTTTCTATTTTATTTGACTGAGTCTCCTAGGTACCATTTCTTCCCCAGTGCAGAACCAGAGACCCACAGGAGCAAGAGAAGCAGCTTCTGCACGGGAAGCCAAGGAGCCGTCACCCCCCAGAGCACAAAGAAATGGGAAAAGAGGAAAACTCTATTTTCTTCACTCTATCCCCTTCCCTCCCAGCTTCTCCGGGATTGCTGGGGGGGCAAAGCTGCCGCAGAAGCTGGAGTTAACATCGCCCCTTTAACGTCGGCGCCGCAGCCTGACATCAGCGAGCTGGGGAGTCCGGGGAGGGCTGGGAGCTGCTGCTCCAGGAGTGGTGCCAACACATCCCTGTTTCCCTGCCTCTTCCCCGCTCTTGTTTGTGTGTGTCTTTTAACACGCCGCATATGTATCCGTGCCTGCCAGTGGATGTCTGCAGGGTTTACATTAACCAGCTCAAGCTGAAGTTAGTAAACAGCTATTAAAGTTTTGCTCTTGATGTCTCCAAGGGTGTCATTTCTGGAGGAGGGAGTCATTTGCATCCTTGGACTTCCTACAGGCTGTTCCCTTGTTTGCAGCCCAAATAGATCATCATTCCGCTTAGCTAGGCAGGCAAGAGGGGTCTGGGTTGGTTTGTGCCTGGCGCAGGGAGGGGAAATGAATCTCCTGTGGCTTAGTGGGGAGTGTTCGTGTTTTTACCTGTTTCCTCGACAGGAGGGAGTCAGGCTCAAAACCTGTAACTTTAGCGTTCAAAGTTCTCACTCCCAAGCAGAGTCCGCATCTAAAGCTGCTCTTTTGCCCTGGGACAAAACACTGAACCCAGAGATTCCTCAGCTTTGCAGGAGGCTGCAAGCGAGGTCTTGATGGTATTGGGACTGGCACAACTCAAAAGTTCCTTGGAAAACAGATTCCCGTCCCAAACACTGCACGGCACTGAGCAGAGAAGCCGAAAGCAAGTCCCGAGCACCGATCCCAGCTGCAGCACCACCACTAAAGCTATTTATCCCCGCACAGGTTTTTTTTTTTTCACACGTTCTTGCCTTCTGTTTTTGCTGGAGCCTCCGACCCTATTGAGAGGCAAATTTTAGCCATCTGGTAAAGCAGGCTGTAGGGGGGGGGGGGAGGTAAAAGAGGGAAAACACAATGTGCATGGGCACACACACACACACAAAAAAAAAAAAAAAATCTCTGGAGATTAGGGAAGACAAAAACTTCGCTGAATGCCGCGGCTTTTGCTGGAGCGCACGGGCAGCCCCGCGGCGGGAGAGGAGGGAGCGGCGGGCGGGAGGCGGCGGGAGGCCGGCTCCAATGCAGGCAGGTCTGCCTGCCTGCCTGCCTGCCTGCCTGTGGGGATGTGGGGAACGGTTGCAGGCAGGGGAAGGCGTGACCTGCATGGAAAATGCCAGACAACTCCAGACGCACACACACATAGGCGCACACACGCTCACAAATCTCCGGACAGAGATAAGGCGGACGGCGGAGCGTTTGGGAGGAGGCAAAGCCATCCCCTGCAAACCAACCAGCAATCCTCTGCACCAAACCCACTGGCAAACTCTCCCGGCAGCAAAATGGGGTGAGTACCTCCGCAACGGGCTGACCCTGGGGTCCGGCACGCTGTGGTCTGGGGGCACGGCTGGGCAGGGGGGCCATCCCGCTGGGGAAGGTTTCCCTCTGATGACCGTGGCTTCGGTTTCCCCATCTGCGAGCGAACGAGGCATTGCTCATGCCTCGGCTTCGTGCCACAGCCCGGCTTGCGTGCCGGCATCCCGGCAGAACCGAAGGGAGCCTCGGGTGATGGGCGTATCGCTCTGCCACGGTGCATGGGCGAAAGGTGCGAGCGAGGCTGGACGTGCTGCACCGGCTTCAGGTTTCTGTGCACGCCACGGTCGTTTATCACTTTTACGTGAGGTTAAGACTTTCCTGGCATGGGAAAGAAGTTTGATGTTGTTTCGCCTCCTCTGTTTAAAGGGAAAGCAGAGTTGCATGGCCCGTTCAAGTCGTGGCGGTGATGCCCATTTACACCAGCTGAGGATCCAGCCCCGTGCATGTACTCTGACCAGAGGAGAAACAGATTTTCCCTTCACACATTTTTGTGGTTTCAGACAAGCTGTCAGAAAAAGGCATGTTCAGCCTCACTCTGCTTGAAAGAAAAATCGATCCAAATTTCTCAGCTCCCATTAACTGCTTTGTAATGAAGAGCTGGGAAAAGTGATGGCACTACACAAATGAGCCCCAGAAATCTACTGCCCTGGTTTTGAAGAACACAGGCAGGTTAAAAATAATCCACTTATATAGCTTCAATTTCCTCACCAGCATACCTAAATCAAGCCCTGATTTTGAAACTGGGTGTACGTGTACATGTGAGTAGTTCCAGCGCCTGTAATACACACCTACAAGCCTTTGCCAGGCCTTAATACCTATTTTAGAAAACGGAAATTTTCAACTCTAATGGCTCTAATTTCCTGCACGTTTTTTATTTTGTGCGCTCCACTGGGTGTAAAGAGCCTGAGATCTGCCTCTTTTTCTGGGTCCTGTGCAATGGAACAGGATTTTGTGTTTGCACCTCCAGCACAGGCGGTGTTCTCCCCTTGCATGGAGAAATACTCGGTTTATGCTCACTTTCATGCTCAAATGGAGCTCAAGGCTGGTGCGAGGTCAGCTGGACTGCTGCCAATTTACCTGTCCTCTCTGCCCTCCTCTGGGATGACCAAGTTGGTAACAAGTTGGGACAAACTCTTCAGGCTGAGATTTTTTAAAAGCTGAGTTTGATGACAAAAGATCTCTAAGGATCTCAGCCTCTGTGTACTTCTCCATCTGGGGTGAGTGGTACCCTAAGATGAAAAAAGTGGTATCCTAAGAGAAAAAAAAGAAAGGAAAAGGGAAAGAAAGGAAAAAGGAAAAAGGAAAAAGGAAAAAGGAAAAGGGAAAAGGGAAAAGGGAAAAGGGAAAAAGGAAAGGAAAAGAGAAGAGAAGAGAAGAGAAGAGGAGAGGAGAGGAGAGGAGAGGAGAGGAGAGGAGAGGAGAGGAGAGGAGAGGAGAGGAGAGGAGAGGAGAGGAGAGGAGAGGAGAGGAGAGGAGAGGAGAGGAGAGGAGAGGAGAGGAGAGGAGAGGAGAGGAGAGGAGAGGAGAGGAGAGGAGAGGAGAGGAGAGGAGAGGAGAGGAGGAGAAAAACAGAAAACAGTGGAGAGTAACATGCTGGGTTACGCTGCTGGGGCCGCGGTTCATCCTTGCTCAGATGCAAAGACGTGCGCTGTTTATTGAGAGTCAATGATCCCAATTTGGCAGGATGATGCTAAGCAGTAATAATAGTAATGATACTTAGCAGTTATTGCCATGATGCTTTCATTAAACCGATTTAGAAAGCGTCATTATTTTATTAAGCATCCTTATGTTTATTCTTCCATTAAATGAAGATTTGCCCATCAGAGCCCCATTAGTTAAAGGATGTGTTGCCAGTGGCTGCTGCTCCCAGAAGCATGAGAAATACCGAGCTCCTGACGGCACCCAGAGCTGGCTGGGAGCTGTGGAGGTGCCCTCGCATCATGTGTGGTGCCTGCATCACCCACCTTTCCAACGGGTTTTCCCCTCCTGGGAGCCACGTGCAGCTCCCACCCTCACCCCCACCTCCCCGCGGCTTGGCAGGGGGATTGGTCATGGTGACATGGTGCTGCACCTCCTCTCCCAGTCGTTTTGAGTGTGTGACCTTACACAACCCACTTGGGAAAAGAGACTGAGCCCTCAACAGGTTTTGGCTTTGCCAGAGTTTCATTTCGTCTCCTCGCATGTGTTTTCCAGGTACCCCCTGACCTGGTCCTTTTGTGCCTTGCTGCTCTGCGTGGCAGATGCCATCGAGCTGACAGACATGTTTGGGGAGATCCAGTCTCCCAACTTCCCCGATTCCTATCCTAGCGACTCGGAAGTGACGTGGAACATCTCTGTGCCCGACGGATTTAAAATCAAGCTGTACTTCATGCATTTTGACTTGGAGTCATCCTACCTCTGTGAATATGACTATGTGAAGGTGAGCATGGGCAGATGGTGGGGATAGACAGGAGACCTGTTTGGCCAGCTGAGAGAGGGTAGTGCTGGAAAAGCTGGGAACGAGCTGGTTTTCCCCATTTATTGGGCACAGGAGTTGTCAGTCCAGTGGACAACGGGGAGAGCACAGGTAAGCTGACAACATCCATTGGACTAACAGTGAGTGGGACACCAGATTCAGAGCTTACCCACAGAAGACCAGATTTCTGAAAGTATTTGGGCATCTAATTCTCTACTGGACCCAATGGGATTTACACACTTACGGGCTGATGAAACCCCTGTGGCTAAACCTCCAGCCTGTGCCACTCTGATGCCAGCCACGTGCAAGGAGGACACCTGAGTCAGGCACCCTTTGCCAGGCCATGGCCGTGGGTGCACCTTGCAGCCAGCCTGGATCCCTGGCCGCGGCTTGCAAGCTCTTGGGACACCCTGTCCAGCCCCCAGGGAAGCAAAATGGAAAGGTTAGACCTGAGCTTGAGACTGCAAGTTGGGTTCTGCAAGCAGCAGGACACAGACCCAAAGGCTCCCTTGCATTCAATGCAAACCCATTTTACAGCTGAGATAACATTTCAGGGCTGCTGCTGGCAGATACCTGCAGTACGAACAAGCTATAGAGGTTCCCAGGGAGCTGTCATGGCCAAAACTGCAAAAGATTTCAGTCTGCTTCATTGCTGGGCAGTAAACCATCAGAAACTGCGGTGGGCCACACGCTGCAGTGCCACCCAGCATCTTTGCCTCTTGCACCACAGGTCTTTCCAAGCAGGGCTCTCCTTCGCATCCAGGACAAGCTGGGTTCTCCATATATTTGAACTTGGTCATGTTTAGTGCTCTCTAGCAGACCAGCAGTAGCAAGCAGGTGCTTTCTAGGTTTGCCTGGCTGAACATGCCTTACCCCATCCCCCAGCACAAGCCTCACCCTGCCCCTCCGCACAGAGGCAGGTAGAGGTTGCACCCAGGTCTGGAACCACAGAACTCAGCCCTGGTGCTAGCTGCCAGCTAATTGAAATTATTATTTTATTCTTACCCTAAGAAAACAAAGCAAATGTTTGTGTTCTTTTTCCTCTAGGATCTGTTGTTCGCTGCTTTAATTTCCCCTTTGTGCTGGCACCCATTCTGCTACTAACAGCTCTCATTGAGGTTTGATTAGTTCTTTCTGCTTCTCCTGGATCTTCTCCAAGCACAAGGACCAGGGACATATATAGAGATATATTGCTTTAAAAACCCAATAAGCTCAAGGAGCGGATTTCTTGGAAACTTTCCCCATTCCAAGCTTTACCCCTCCTCCTGCCCTTCACCCCCTGCTCATTTTTCCTTTTTCATAAGGCTCCCTGTTATTTGGCCATGGTGCCAACTTGGCACCATAGCACTCCCTGCCGCTGGATTTCCATAAGAAGGCGGTATTTTTCACAGGGATTTAGATCTCAGCTGTATAAATTTGCTTGGGGCTGTAACTCAGCTTGCAGAGCCTCCACCACAGAATTACATTTGAAAAGTGCTGAAAATGGATGGATTACGGGAGATCTGTAGGCTACTCTCCTGGGTAGGGGTACAGTCTTGATGCTGCTAAACCACCAGCTTAGAAAACGTTAAGGAGAGCAGAAAATGACTCCATGGCTATTTTCCTCCTTGGGTCTGTGCATCCAGCCTCTGTCCACATCAGCACAAGACGTAAAAACAACGTCAGCCCACTTTTTGACAGAGGTCAACAGTGCATAGCTATAGAATATAATTATGGACCCAACACATAGAGGTGCTTTTCTGTAGTACTCCGCCAGTCCCAGTGAAGATGCTCAGAAAGCCACAGGTGGTATCTCTGCCTTCAATGGTGCTCAATGGATTCCCCCTCTGTGAACTTGTACCATTGCTTTCTGAACTCATGGGTGACTTTAATCTCTGCAGCACCCTGTGGTAGGGAGTTGCACAGGTTAAATATATGATTATACACCTGTGTGCATGTGTGAAGAAACACCTTCTTGTTTGTTCCCACTGTGGGTCTGACCGGGCTCTCCATCGGGGTCTTCATCATCTTGACTGCCATAAGAAGGTCAAAACGGGGGCTGAAGAGCCCCGATGCAAGGTAGGGACCCAGCTCAGGACAAGCAGAAAGCTGCCGTCCCCCAGCCTTTGCTTTCCTTACCTCCTTGGCTGCCCACGCACCCGAGCTCTTGAGCAGCGTAGAAAGTCATGCTGAGGGTGAGCCGAGCTGTAAACCCGCGCAGAGCTCTGCCTTCGGGGTGGTCTCCAGAAGGGAACAGTTTCCAGAGCTCTGAAACAATGGCTAATTAAAACAATAGTTGTTTATTTATATATATACACATATATGCATGTGTGTGTGTATATATAAAAAGAACACGGCTTCTAAAGAAATGCTCACAGTCCAAGAGGCTTGTTTGTGCAAACGGGGATGGCAAAGAGGGGGAGTGGTACTTCAGTAGGGAAGTGAGCCAGGAGGAGCAGGAGGAACAGCCACCCCCAAAATACCCACCCAAAGAAGCCCCACGCAGGTAGGAAACACCAGTTGCACACTGCCTCGGGAAGCCGAGCTCCAGGCCCTGGCTTGTGAGAGACAGCCTCTCCCCAGGTTTTGGATGGCCGCCCTCCACTGCCTGCCAGGTCCAGGGGGACAGGGAAGGAGCAGCCATCCATGATGGGCTTTAGCTCCTGCCCTTCACCGTGCTCCTTGGCAGGCTCTGCCCGGCTCATCGCTGTCCCCATGGAGCTGATTTGGGGGTTTCCTCATTTATGGGGCGTCTCACCGTGGTTTGCCCAGCTCCCTTCTGGGGTCACCCAGCACTGAGCACTTTTGCACACAAGTCTCCAGCACTGGCCCAGGGTACCCTGAAAGCCACGGCTGTGACCAGGAAATCAGGTTAAGTGACTTGACTAGTGTCACCGAGGAGCACTGCGGCGGAGGCAGGGAGATGGGAGATGAAATCCCCGTGGAGGGCCAGGGATGGGAGATGAAATCCTGACTTCTGAGGGGCCTTCACAAGTAAATCCCTGAGCTTATTAGGGAGATCTGAGCCTGGGGTCCCATCCGTGAGGTTTTGCACATCGCTCAGTCAAGCCCTGGAATGAAATCAGCCCCTGAGGGCTTGGCAGCCAGCTTTGGTCCAGCTCCTTGACTGAAGCAAAGATGGGGCCTGTGGTGAGAGGATTTCCCCCCAGTCAGCCCATGGCAAGTCCTTGATGGCTCACGGTCCTCATGGGGTTACATCTCTTCACCCCAGTCCCTACCGCTATGTCCTGATTCAGGATGGCACATGCCTGAGACCTGGCAGGTTTCAGCACATTCCACAGGGCTTTCCCTTCACTCCTTCAAGCCCAGGGGCTGTCTGTGATGGGTCTCTCCAACTGTGCCTGGGGGCAGGAGGGCAGAGGGGTCCATGACACTTTGTGGGTCCAGTGGGTCCCATCTCCCCTGACACAAACCAAGCCTCCCTTGGATGCACCTCTTCATGTTGCGTTCAGACTTCTGCCGACGTGTAGCACTTGGGATACTTGTCTGCAGCTGCTATTCACATCCGTGTCCTCAGGGTGGATCTGTGCCATCAGATGCTCACCCAGGCAACCCCATGTGTGGGTGCTCAGGAGCTGGCCAGGCATCTCAGGCAAAACCAGTGGCTGCAAATAAATTTGCTCAAGGGTGGCCAGGGTCGCAACTGATTGCAGGAGCCAGTTTTTGCCAGCCCCGGTGAGGGGGTATGGGCCAAGACGGGGAGGCAGGGCTGCAAGCAGAGCATCAGCTAGTGCCACTGCCCCAGGAAGCAGCGCTCGGGGAGGGAGATTATGAAAGATTTGAGATGTGACGGAGCCATGTCCCACCGAGGTTTGGCGCAATGTTCAGGGTGCATAGCAGATCAGCTTTGTACGTGGCATCCTGCACTCGCAGTGTGCCATCCCCTGCCATGGGCGATTCATGTGGGGCAGGGCTGCATGCTGTGCCATGCCGAGTGTTTGGTGGCACTGGTCTGAGGGACACCCTCGGTGCTCAATGCAGAGCCATGCAGGGCCAGGGAAGGAGCTCTATGCTGCGTTCAGGGCAGTGCATGCCCAGCCTGGGGCTGCAAGAAGGGCATGGGACACATTTACACTTTCCTCTGCCTAAAGGAGGGAGGAAAAGCACAAATCGGGGCTTGGCATGAACTGGGGGGTCAGGAGAAAAGCATCCTCTTTTGGTCCTGTCAGCCAGGGAGTAATCCATGCCCAGGGGCTGTGGGGTCCCAAGAGGAGCACTTTAAATCCCAGGAGGCAGCTGGAAGGCGAGGAGGGCCCAGAGCTTTGCTGCTCACCTTTCCCATCCCGTTGGCTCTCCACAGGGGAGTCTGGTGGCACCAGCCACCCCCTGCACCGCTGGGGACCACAGTCACCCCCCGTGCAGGGGAAGGAGGATGATCAGTCATGAGAGCGAGCCAGCAGCTTCATCAGCACCCCAGCATCCCGCCTGGGCTCTCCATGCACTCCCAGCTCCCCCAGGGAACAGGCCTGGCCCAGAAATAGGGCAGTGTGGGTGCAGCAACCCGTGGGAGGGGATGGTCTCCAGACACCGAGCGGAGTCCACAGCACGGGAAACCAGACATCCTCCCCTTTTCCCCATGGCATGGCTGCCATGTATTTTCCCATGGAAATTCAGGTGCACATTTGCACATGAAAGAACTCTTGACATGTATCAAGGAGAGGATGCATACATGTTGGGGAAAGGATCTCTAGGAGACCTAGATGGAGGCTCCTGCTGGGGCTCTCCTATCCCTGCCTCATTTCCAACAGTCAGCAGCAGCACCAGCAGCAGCAGGAGTCATTTTGCAAAAAACCCCCGTTCATCCGGGTGTTGCCTTCTTGCGTGCACTCTAACTGCAAGGCAGCTCGGCAGGGGCTGTTTCATGCCCTTCCCTGTCTCTGAGCATCTCCTCCCCATGTCATGTTCCCAGTGTCTTCAGCCCAGCGCTGCGATTTCTCTGCCTAATGAGCCATTTATATATATTACAAGTGGTATGTTTGGCCTTCATCAGTCCAATTAGTGCATTCCTGGAGGGCTGGAGAGGGGGGGGGTGGCGGCTGCGTTTCCGTATTGCCGGCTGCCTGCTCCTCTCCGGCGTCAGACACTGAACCGCCAGGCCGAATTCCCTTTGGCGTTCGTAGCATTTCGTTAACCCACCCACTGCAGGAGGCATCTCGAGAGCATCACTGCTCCAGCATCCCCAGCAGCCCATGCCCTGGGGCAGCGTTTCTTTGCTGCCAAGCCAGGGCTCCCCAGCTCCTGCCTTCTGCCCCAAAGGGGGAAATCAATATGGGGCAGAGGGGGGCCACACGGCTTGGGTCACCACTTCTCTTAACCACCGCCCAAGCCAAAATGAGGGGGACAGAACCACAGCTGGGGAGGGACCTCCATCTGCCTCCATCCAGAGGGGCAGAAATCGTAACGAGGGAATGAGGAGGCAAGCAGAAACAGGGAAGACAGCAGGAGGCAGTGGCAAGGGTAAATTTAAGGCACGAGAGTGTCACTATATTTTATTTTTCAAAGGAGGATTCTTTCAGCGTATTTTTATAGGGAATTTCTCTGCGGCAATTGATATTTCCCTCAGGGACGCATCTTCTCTAGTGAAAACGTTGACATCGTGACCCGAGAGGGAGAAACTCCAAACAAACAACCAGGATTTAATTACCAGCCTGCTCGCTGGATGTAAATGATCTACAAAAAAGTATACAGTCCTCAGCAGAAGCAGCAAATATTAACCAGGGATGATGACCTCTCTGTTTAGTTTACTGCTGGAGGGCTGTCTCTGCTCCCTGTGGCTCGGGGCATGGGACCCGTCACAGATAAGGGGCCGTGGATACCTTCAGCGTGGAGAGCACAGCTCTCCCGGGCCTCATCCTGCCGCTCCGGGGCTGTATCCAGGGATGCTGGGGGCAGTGTTGGGGCTGGCCCCATGGTGGGAGCATCCTTGGGCTACGACACGGGGCACCAGGGAGGTTTTCCTGTGCTTCAATGATGCTGTGCTGCAGGTCCTGCACCAGCCAGGGCTGGAGGAGAGGGATGGGAGCTCACATGGTGGCTTGTGTGTTCCTGCAGAGGTGACAGCCACCAGCCCCGCACGGAGGAGCTGGCTGGAAGTTGCTCCTTCCCACAGCTTTCCTTAAGAAAAAGCAGTTTCTGCAGAAAAGGCTGTGCACCGGGTGCTTGCGCAGCCAGGACTGCGTGTCAGGGCCGAAATGGCGTTTTCCTTCACTTTGGTGATGGTGCTCCCGTTTTCAGTCTGAAACACTATTTCATTTCAAAACAATCTTTCTTTCAGATTTAAAAGAGATTCTAAAGCACCACAGTATATTTCAAAGGGATTGAAACCAGATGGATCCCAAATTACTTGTTTCCTTTTTTTTTTTTCAGAACACTGTTTCACAAAAAAAAAAAAAAAATTCAATTGGGTTTTTGTCCCAATGCGGGGCGCATGTTTTTTCTCCAAATTCTCAAAATTTATCATCAGAACGTCTCTCTCTTTTCTGGCCAGCTCCAGCTTGTATGAGAGGATGGAAAATATCTGGAGGCAATGACAAGGCATGCTGAGTTGCCATTTCCACATTGGTTTTCCCTGGTGTGAGCAAGTTTCCGCCTGCTTGTTCAGCCCTGGGAAATTTCCCTTTCAACCTCAGACCCTCCCCGGCCCGCGCATCCTGAGGGTCTCCAGGAGATGGGGATGCAGCCAGAGGAGGGTCTCACCTCACCAAGGCCACGCAAGCTGGGGACAGCATTGCAACACCTCCAGGACCCCGTGGGTCCCCAAGCAGGTGGCTGTTTTCCCTGGGCATGGGCTGGGGGGCTGCACGTTTCATCACAGCCTCAATAGTGTTGGCTTGGCATAAGCAGTGGGAGCTGGCATGGTGGTGTTCATCGCATTCCTCAGCCGAAGGTTATTCATATTCAAATCTCCTGGGGGAAAGCAGGCAGGGTCCTGGCAATGAGCTGGGAGAGGTTGCTGGCTGTCGAGACAGGGGCTGGGGGTGGGATTTGCAGGAGAAGGCGATGGGGTCAATGCTGAAGTGTTCCTAGGGAAAACGGTGAGTTAAAAGGAACGGAGGGGGTTTCCAAGGAAAACTGGAGGGTTTTCCACAGGTATTACAGTGCTTGAAGGCACGGGCATGGCTGTGCTGTAAAGGGATGCACATAGAGGCTAGGGAGCATGCTGACGTGACAACCGGGCACGTTGGCCCGTTGGTCCCCTCCTGTAGCCCTCTGGGTGTGTGGCTCTGAGCCCAAACAGTGCTTGGTACTGCCGGTCTGGAACCAGACAGGGACCCTGGGTAGCAGGGACAGGACCAAGCTTGTCCATCCAAATTACGGCTGTTGCTTTGAGCTGATGCAAAACCGATGGGCAGGGGCTCCTCTGGAGTCCCAGCGCCCTCCCAGCAGCACAGCTCCCACACAGATGCTGCTGCCTGGATCAGCATTTGGGCTGAGGGAGGAGGCGAGGGGGAGCATCTCAGGTACCAACAGCTCTGAGTGGGAACAACATGGCCTGGGGCTGATTTTCACACCCCTTCTTCTGCACCGCCTGCCCACGTCCTCACCTCACCTCCCAAATAGGCTCCTTCCCTGCATCTTCCCTGTACACCCCGCAGCTCCTCCCTACATCCTGGATGCTACCTGCTCTCTCAGCATCTGCTTCAGAGGGTGACCACAGGCAGAAGCGGGCAGACCTGAGTCCCTGTGTTCATTTTGCAGAAACCATTTAATTGCTTTACTGCAGTAACGGCATCTCAGAGAGCCAGAGCAGTGGGAGTCAGACCTGCAATGCTCTGAGCATCCCCTGGGTCATGCTTGGCTGCAGAAGGTGAGGTGAATGCAGCGGGAATGGCTGGAAATTGATTTTTAGGGCCAAGGTAGTGCAGGGCTGAGCAGGATGGGGCACCCAGGGGTGCAGAGCTGCATCCTTAGGCTGTGGCCATCAAAGGCTGCCAGAGAGGCAGCCAGCCCCATGTGAGCCCTGGCAGGGGTCAGGCTGGGCAAGCACAGCCAGAGACCTGAGCTCTCAGGCACAGAGCATGACTCCAAGCCCAGCCTGACCTCCCCCAGGAAAGCACCATGGGCTCTCCACGCTTGCAGACACCCACAGCCCCATGCAGAGAAAATTCAGAGGTGACCAGCACTGGGGAGCACCCCAGGGACAAACTCCTGCGCTATCCAAGTGCTTAGCAGAGCCCAGGGGGCAAGTCCCAAGCCCTGCCAAGTGCTCAATCGTTCTTTCTGCTAACAGATTGAAGCTGAGGACCAGGAGCTGGCAACCTTCTGCGGCAGGGAGACGACAGACACAGAGCAGGCTCCTGGCCAGCAAGTGATCCTGTCCCCGGGGCCCTACATGGGGCTTACGTTCAGGTCTGACTTCTCCAACGAGGAACGCTTCACCGGCTTCGACGCCCATTACACTGCCATTGGTAAGCAGCGGTTAAGCCTGCAGGACTAGCTTGCTAGGGCAGCATAACAAATTTGCTAGGATCACACCCCAGGCCACCCTTGGGGACCCTAGCAAGAGAAGTCCTTGTGTGCAGCCCTTGGGCCATATGGGACTCCCTGGGTGCTCGTGTGACCCACCACGTGGGACAACTGATTTCTCAGTGCTGTGGCAAATGTCCCCACAAGGAGTGATGGGTGGGGGGCTGCAGGGTGACCTCCCTTCCTTGTTATCCCCATCCTAGATGTGGACGAGTGCCTGGAGAAAAGCGACGAGGAGCTGGCGTGTGACCACTACTGCCACAACTACATCGGCGGGTACTACTGCTCCTGCAGGTTTGGCTACATCCTCCACTCCGACAACAGGACCTGCAAAGGTACTGCCCAGGCATGGCTCGGACGAGGGGACGGTCACACAGAGGGGTCCCTGAGCAGGCAACAGACCTACCAAACACAGGCAAAACTGTCCTCTCTTGCTGCCAGGAGGGATGAGGTGCCTCTTCCCCTACAAACCAATAGCCTGGGGCTGGAGGGCGCCCAAGGCCCGCAGTCCTCTTGTGTGGGAAGGAGATGTGGTTTCTCCCATGGGCTATGCTCCTCAGCTGAGCCCTAGAGACCTCCTCAAGTCAGAGAAATGAAAAGGTTTAGTCTCTGCTCTGAATCTGCATCATGTAGATTAGCTGGGATTAGCTCTCAGCCCAGGACCCTCCATGCCTCAGGCATATTTGGAGGTTGGCTGTGTGAGGTTCTCCTTGCATGGACCCATATTCAGGGTCCGTGGACCACCCAGCAGACCCCACTCCACTGGGAGGGCTCCTGAGCATGGTCAGGGCTGGGATGCGGCTGCAGGGCCCTGAGCGAGCCACGGCTGTGTTTCAGTGGAGTGCAGCGACAACCTCTACACCCAGAGGAGCGGGGTGGTCACCAGCGCCGATTTCCCCAGCCCCTACCCCAAGAGCTCAGACTGCCTGTACCGTATCGAGTTGGAGGAGGGCTTCTTCATCACCCTGAGCTTTGAGGACAGCTTCGATGTGGAAGATCACCCCGAGGTGACCTGTCCTTATGACTACATCAAGGTGAGCTGGGCTCTGCACACTCCTCCTGTCCTGCTCTCCTGTCATTTCCCTGGTGCCCTGGTGATGGGACCAAAATTATCCTGGTCTAAAGGCGGGTGATGAAGCCAGAAGGAGCCCTGTGCTCAGTTGAACTCATGTCTCTTACCACATCTGATTTTGCCCCTCTCAGCCAATAGTGACCCTCTTTCAGTTCGCATCCCCCAACACTCGGTGCTTAAGCCCCACTGATCCCACTGCAGCCCCATCCATCAGCCTCATGGTGAAGTGATCCTCAGGGATCAAAGATCCCCCTCAAGCCACCCACTCTTCTTTGCCTTGGCAGATCAAAGCTGGCCATAGGGAGTTTGGCCCTTTCTGTGGAGAGAAGTCCCCGGGACGCATTGAAACCCAAACCAACAGTGTGCAGATCCTCTTCCACAGTGACAACTCGGGAGAGAACAGGGGCTGGAAGCTGTCGTACACAGCAATTGGTAACTCCTGCTGCTTTCCCCCGTTTGCTGGGCTTGGGCAATGGGAAGAGCTTTATAAACCCTGCAGGTGGAGATCATGAGTTTGGTGGTCCATGATCGTGTCTCCAGAAAGGGTCTGTTCCAGAAATCACAATAGAGGAATAGAATAACACAGAGCCCTCCCTTCAAAGGATGCTTTTTTTCCCTATACCAGATGGGCCCTGAAACAAGACCACATTGCAAAGCAGAACAGTTTTGGGCAGGATAATTGCACAAGCTACTGTTATTAGCTCCCAACCTTGTAATGCCCAAAGCCAGGGACAGCCCAGGACTGGGGGAAAGACCTAGAGCCTCCAGTCCTTCTAGAAGAGCCTCACTGAGCCATGCCAGTGTAGGCTAATAGCAAGAGCAGGGCAGGGATGCTCAGACCCTGCTACAGGGACTCGGTGGCAGAGCTGGGACTCTCCATTTCCTCCATTTATTGAACTGAGTTTTGTTTTGCTTCATGTGCTTTTTATTCAAAGGAAACCCATGCCCACTGGTGCAACCACCGATCAATGGGAAAATTGAGCCTTCCCAAGCCAAGTACACCTTCAAAGACCAGGTTGTCATCAGCTGCAACACCGGATACAAAGTACTGAAGGTATGGGGTGATGGTGTGGAGCTGGGCACCTGGGTAGGAAAGGGGGGATCCTTCCTCCCAAAGCTGCTGCATCTCTGTTTGGGAGAGTGAACACAACCCACACACCATCCTTGCCCCCTTACCAGGGACAAGGACAAAACCTCCTCTGAGACCCACCAACTTTCCTTCCCAAAGATGCAGAGGGAGAGAGGAGATGGCACTTTCCCAAGCCACCCTCTCATCATCCCTCCGGAGCCGGCCAGCTCACGGGATGCCAGACTTGGCACCTCTGCCAGAGAAAAAGTCAGCAAAAGCCCTGGGGGAGCTGCCAGGGCTCTGCCTCCTCCCCACCTCAGCAGGCACTGGCTCAGCTTCCTGGGCAGCCCTGCAAAGGCCAGCCTCCACAGACCGGGAGGTCCTCCGGGACTTTGGGACAGCTTTGGCGAGTCAAGGGGGCCGGGATTTTGGCAGGCCCTCTCCGGGAAACAGCTGAGAACCATGGGGAGCGTGGGTGACTCACGTGGTGGCTGTCTTCCCTCCAAACCAGTAGCCCACTTTGACTTCCAACATGGAGCTGGGTATTTCTCTGATCTCCTCCCAGATTCATCCTTCATGCAGAGCTGCCTCCTTGCCCAGCCCAGCACCTAAAACAGGAAAAAATGTCTCCAGTTCTTTTGCATTCAGCATGCCACTGAATTGCTGGCAACAAGAAAAATCAAGTTTTTCATCTGATTTTATTGCAATTTTTGGCTAGAAATGTCCTCTTCCAGGGGACTCTGGATATATCCTGACTAAATCACCAAGAAATTGACTTTTTATGGAGAGAGGAATTTCCTTGCCTTGTACATTGATAGTGTTTTTTGCTGGCATCTTCTGCACAGGATAACCTGGAAAGTGACTCCTTCCAGATCGAGTGTCTAAAGGATGGGACCTGGAGTAACAAGATCCCTATCTGCAAAAGTAAGGACACCCTTCCCCACCCTGCCAATGTCCTTTTTCTGCTGAAATAATTTAATGCTAAAGGGAGCTGCCCTGCCAGAGCGGAGTTCCTTACTCAGAGACACAAACCCAGCCAGAGAGGCTACGTAACTCTGAAAAGCTCTTTTGGCTCATTCTTGGATAACATAATGGGGCTCGCTCCAAATGCCGCAAGCAGGAGGTTGGTGCTTTTATTTAGATTACTCATATAACTTGATTTGCGAGCTGCTTTGCTGTCTCCCTGTCAAAGAAACAGCAAGCCTGGCTCTTGAGAGCTGCCTCTGTTGGATAAATACGGGACAATCTGGGATAATCTGGTTCCTGGTCCAAATTTCCTTCCCAATGGAGGCTACTAAGACCCAGGGCATTAGAGAGGTCCCAGGTGCTAGCCTAAACTGCGCGCTGCTCAGCTAAGTGAAAAGGGAGAGAAAAGTTGCCCAAATATTTACAAAACTTAAAATGGGAGAAAAGAGGAGAAGAAAGGAGATGTCATTTGAAAGGATGGGTGACGATTTGCATCATCTCTTCTTTTATCTAACCGAGCTCCTCTCTCAGCTCAGGCTTGGGAGATGTACCTGATAACACCTTTTCCCTTTCCCCCAAACACCATCAGCCCTGAGGGAGGCTCTCACTGCTGCTCAGTCTGCTGTAAGGCTGGCCCAGAGAGAAGAAAAGCAGCAAACATGCTCAGAGAAGGTCCCAAGACCTTCCAGGAGAGCCAGGACAAGATGCTCTCAAGGGATGTTGGGATCCAGGCTCTCCCCATCTGGGCAGATCCTTTTTCTTTTAATGATACTATGGATCTTACCTTAGGAGAGTATTTCTGGAGTTTTAATTCATGTTTTCTCACTCAAAATGGAAAACGGGAGGCTCTCAGACCTGCTAAATAGATTCATATCTGAAAGGGCTCCTTAGAAAGTGAAGCCCTCTGCCCTACCAAGGAACTCCCCACTCCTACCATTCTTACTACCACAGTCTCCCATTGATTTTATCCACCTTGAGCAGAGATCAGATAAAAATTGGTGTTGCCTAATACAAAAAGAACAAAAATCTAGGTGAATATTTTTAACCCCAAAAAGTATTATTTTTTGGAGAAAATTGAAATGATTACCTGCATTATTCCAGCCAGGCTGGAACTGGTCCCTTCTTATGATATGACTCACTACACTAAATTTCTAAGACTTTTTTTGGAAAGCCAAGAAGCCCCTAAATGGGCAATTCAGGCCTCCAAACAGCAATGCCTCCCACCTCCCTGAGATGTCTGGGAGAGGCAGGGCATGAGCAAAAATGGTTTTAGAAAGCAATGCAGAAAATAGAAAACTTCTCAGCCAAGGTGGATAAAATCCAGCTCCATGGCCTGGCGAGGCTAAACATAACCCCGTGACGGCTTCTCCCAGCTGCTGTCCCCAGGTCGCCCTGGCTGAGCAGAGCAAGCTGGTCTCCGGCACGGCCATGGCTCCGCTGGCATCCACAGCACCCTGGCACAGCTCGCTGGGTGCTCATTAACGATTTCTTGTGTTTTGGGGGCTGGGTTTCCTGCATGCCTCTCTCTGCTCATCTACTAATTGGGCTTTCTCTCTCTGCTCTCCTCCTTCCCCTCTGCTTTCGGTGCAGCTGCAGATAGAGCCGACAACCAGACAGAGGGAAGAGCCGGCTCGGAGCAAGTGGCCGCGTGAGGCTGGCGCCGGCTGTGCCGCCCTGATGGGCAGCCTGTCTCGATGCCCCTCTCTGATCTGTCCGGTACCCAGGGCAGGTCCCCTTTGCCCCTGGCCCGGCTGCCAAATCCATCTCCGTGGCTTGTCTAACTGGCATGGCACTCTTAACACCTCCGCGCCTGGTGCTTTCTTAACTTCGTCTCGAGAAGGGGGAAGGAAATTTGGAGTCAAGCCCCACTTTCCTGCTGCCGCGCTGCCCCACGGGAAGGGTGCCTGCCCGGCCCTGGTACCTCTGCCTGAGGACTGTGCACTGCTGCCAGCTCCCGGCACATCCTCTGCATCCCTCCCTCTCCGCTCGGATGCCTCAGCCGTGCTCGGCTCCCCCTCCAAGGCAGCAGTTGCGCAAGGAGCGCGGCATGGCTGCCTGTTTGTCTGTTTGTTTGGATTCAGCCTCCTGCTGCCCTTCCTCCCTGGCCCAGCATCGCAAATAAGAAACACTCCTTCCTCTCCTCTCTCCAAGAGTCCTGGTGCCTTTCAGACCCTCCGGGCAAGGAGGCTTGGAGGATGGGTTGGCATCACCATCCCTTTCCTGCAGGCACTGAGCCCTGGCACCGGCACAGGGGGATGGATGCTCCTCCGCCTCCCCTTTGCTCCCCACTGCTGGCCCGGCGGAGGTGAGGATGGGCTGACCTCAGGCTGATTGCAGCTGAAGGAAGTCAGAGCCTGGTGTCTGGCCCCATTCATGTCCCCAGGAGCCCAGGGCATGCACCCTGGACTCCCCAAGGCATCAGAGGCTTCGCTGGGAGGATGCTGGGATGTGGACCAGAGGCTGGGAGAGGAGGAGGTGTGTGTTGGGGAGCTCGGTCCACCTCTGGTCCTACAAAGACAGAGGTGTTAAATGGCCCCTTTCCCAAGGCAAAAGTCCGGAAAGGCTCATGGCACAAACTCCCTCCCCTCACACTTTCAGCAGGACCCAGGACGCTGGTGGAGCAACACCTCTGTGCAAGAGCCCATTCTCCAGGCATCAGGCCTGCCCCAGGCCTGGGGGACACACAGGGAGGGGACAGGCTGTGCAGGCCAGTAGATGCTGCCCTGCAGCCTAAACAACCCTGGAGCAGATGTGCAAGACACGCTGGTCCCCCAACATCCATTCCCTCCTTTCTGCAAGCCTCAGCATCCCCCAGCACCTTATAAAGGTCCCACGGTTGCTGGCACCATGGCACAGGAGTGCTGTGCACCCAAGCACCATGGGAAGAGAGCAAGTTCAGGCCAGATGGGGACTCCCAGGGCTGGTGAGAGTGGTCTGTGTCCCCTCCTCTGCCCCTCTGCAAGGCACAGGTACCCAGAGCCGCCACACAACCTGGCTGCACCCACACACCCATCCCGTCACCTGCTGTCCCTACAGGGGGGCTGGAGGAGACCCTGGTGAACAGTGAGATGCAGCGTTTTGCCATAAACCAGGCTTTTTTCACCCAGGCAGGCGGTTAACCCTGAGCATCAGTGTATGTCCCTGGTGCTAGCTACCGCTTCTAGTGAATTGTCTCTTCGTTAGCCTGGATCACTGCATGAGCAGTTACGGCTCCTGTCCTTGCTCCCTTCCCACCCTGGAGCACATGAAGACCCACAGAGCTCACGTCGTCCCTGATCCACAGGACTTGCTTTCTGCAAAGTCACCCATCCCCTCCTCAACCCCTCATCTTAAATGTGGCAGAACCCAGCTCTGCAGCACTGCATTTCCCAACAGGATCAGACCCCAGTTCCTGCCCTCCCCTGGGGCAGGTCCCCCAGGACGGGGCAGGTCCCCCAGGTCAGGGCAGGGGGAGGCTGCACAGCATCACCTGAGTGTGCTGTGAACTGCCCCCGTGTCGGGGAGCTGCAGCTCCCACGCGGTGACTCCTGGCTTTGGCAGATGAGCCACCTCACAGCCTGGGGTCCTTCCTGGGGTGGGTGGCAGAAGCCCAATCCAGGGGACAAGCTGAGAGGAGCAGCTGGGCAGGGCGCTGTGAGGGATCTGGGGGAGAAAGGGGACCATGGACAGGCCATCGGGAGGGGCAACAGCACCCTGGAAAACCTTGTCCCTCCATCAGACCCTGAGCCCACATCAGGGATGGGTGAAGCAGAGCCAAAGCTGCCCATGTCCTGGGGGATGGAGCAGGTGGGGTCTCACCTGCTGGCCTTCCCCCTGCCTGCAGACCAGCCAAGCCCACACACTCATCTCCTGCCATCGCAGGACAGCCAGGACCTAGGGCTGCTCAGCCTGGTCTGTAAATGCTTATCAATCAGCACTGTTTGGTGAGCAAGACCTAGAGCAGGAGGGATGGGGCCATGCTCTCAACAGAGCCTTGTGCACAGAGGAGCACCCCTGATGCATGGCATAGGTTAGTGAATCACTGCCTGCTTTTCCCTGCCCACTCCTTAGGGATGCATACTCTGGGACCATCTCTCAACAGATCTCACCTGCTAGACCAGGTTTCTTCCCCTCTCAAATGTATAACAGAGAGATCTTGCACTAAATGAAGCGCACAGGAGGGGCTCCCAGGCCTGGGGTCTCCACCAGCATGAGTGGTGTCAGCCGTACAGCCTGTGGGTGAGCCGTGCTGCTGGTGCTCAGCAGTGCCGCCCGCGTGCCCTGTCTTTGCAGGGTGGCCGTGGTGGGGTTTCATAGGGCCAGGCTGCCCTGCCTGAGGACAGCCTCTTGCTGCCATCTGAAGCCATGTCAGGCTGTGCCTCCTGCAGCGCCCTAGAGAAAGGGGATACAGGACTATACGGGCCCCCGTTCTGCCCCATAGGACCACTGTCACATGCCCAGCATTACCTGCCTGCTGGCTGGCTGGACACCCCAAGAAACAGCACAGGGCTCAACCCCCCCTTCTGTGTTGGCTTTCAGTTGCTGACTGCAAAGCGCCGCTGGAGCTGGAGCATGGCTTTGTCACCTTCTCCTCCAGGAACAACCTGACCACCTACCGAGCAGCCATCCAGTACCACTGCCAGCACCCCTACTACCACATGGCCCCCAACAGCACCGGTGAGCAGTGGGGCTGGGCCGCGTCCCCACAGCACGGTGCGGGCGGGCGCGTGGCCATGCGTGTGTGCGTTTGCCAGCGGGGGGAGCTTGGGATGGCCACTCCGGGATGCTCTGCAAGCAGCAGGCTGTGGATGTAGCCTACACACATCATACCCTGCGTCTGCACTGCCTGGATTGTCAGACTGGCCGCATCCTGCTCTGCAACGAGGTAGGATGGAGTTAGCACCACCTGGTGCTTTGCCTGCATGTTTTACAGCCTCGGCAGAGCAGTGCGGTTGTTCTTCCATGCTCTGCCTTCTCACCCTGCCATCTGCTCCCTGCAGCATATGGAATTTTCTGTGTCTCTGTGAAAGGAGCTGCTGCTGGAGAGAGCACCAGGTTCAGCAGCCCCAGAAAGGGCTCCACAAGGCTCCCCATCCCAGCACCCAAATGTCCAGCATAGCCAAAGCTGAACAGATAGCAGTGGGATCATGGCAGACTGAGTTTCCCCCTTATCCCCCTGGTCGACAACCACAGAGGCACCACAAGGTGCTTTTCCAAGCACCACAGGTCTCTGCACCCTTCGGACCCAGCTCTGGGCAGCATAAGGGGTGTGCACACACCCCAGCCCTTCTTCCTCCCCCTTCCTCAGCAAGCAAAGCCAAAGGATTTCCTCAGATTCCTGTCTCCCTGCTCATATCCCCCTGCACACCCACTGGCCCCATGCATCTGGTACCAGGATCCCACACGCATTAGCAGAATGGGCACTGGCAGCATTAATGCCAGCCGAGACTGAGGGCACAGCACAGCCCTCCAGACAACTCAAGGCGATGAAATTGAGGATGGTGGCATGTCCCCTGCATGGGGGCAGGGCTGCCAGGGCCCCCCAGGGAATGGAGCACGGAGAGCATAAAAGGCAGGTCACCTCCTGCTCTGGAAAAGGATTCAAAGGGTCCTGACAGCTGGGCAACATCTCCCTGCAAAACACAGCCCCTCATGCCAGGGCCACAGCCCAGCTAATGCTTTGCTCTCTTCCAGCCACCTACACGTGCGACGCATCAGGGGTGTGGAGGAGCGAGGAGCTGGGGACCAAGCTGCCATCCTGCCGACCAGGTACCAGTGCTGGGGCGGCTGATTCCCACGGCAAGGGGTGCAGAGCACGGACGTGGCGGGGAGGGATGCCTCCATGTCAGACCTGACCTGCTGCTTCCCTAGGCAGGGACCCTGGTCCCTGGTGACAATGCCATATGCCTTGGCTATATGTATCCAACTGCTGCAATGTATGGCTGCGAGGGTGGTGGGGACAGAGATCTCCTGCTATCCCGACTGGCCCAGACGGTCAGGGTGCAGTGGTGGCACTGGGCAGCAGTGCTGAGGGCACATCTCCCTGGCAGTGTAGGGCAGCAGTGGAGTCACAGCCATCCTGGTTGTCAGGGCTCCCCAAGCTCCCCGCTCCAGCAGACAAGGAAACCATGAGCCCCAGGGCAGAGCTCACTGGCCATGTTCAGCCCCAGCATCACCAGAGGTGGCTCCAGCCAAGGGCAGAGCATTACCTGCCCAGCGCTGCTGGCTTCCAGCTCCCATTAGCAGTGTGTCCACATGCAGGAGCAATTAGCACCTCTCTGAGCCCTGCAGAAAAACCCAGCCATTTTGCAGGGAAGGAAAAGTCCCAAGCCTTTGAGCAGTGGCAGAAATGTTTGCAGCCAGCAAGTTTCCAGGCCAGGCGCCCACGTGGGATTAAATAAAAGTCCCTGGGATGTTGGCTGGCCGTAGCCAAGCCTGGGGCCCGGTCTGGCTGCCAGGCGGAGGGGCTGGAGGCAGCCTCGGGTGCGGGTTGTGGTCAGATGTGCAGGGATGGCTGTCCAAAGAGGTGCAGGGATCCAGCTGCCATGCAACAGCTGCAGCCATCCCGGGGTTTGGGAGCTGGCTCAGCCCTATGGAGGGTATCTGCTCTCCAGCCACGCTGAGTGACTGCAAGGCCAGAGGAGGGACCGCCTGAGATTCCCTGCAGCCCATGGAGCTCCGAGACCAGGGCTGTGGCTGCTCTTGTTGCAGTGATGGCTCCCTGCATCTCTCCTTGATGTTTCAGCCTGAACTAATTTGATCTGGGAGCATATGGGGACATCTTTTGGGGCCATAGCTGTTTTCATGGGCCATTTCCAGGCCTCCTGATTAATGACAGAAGTCAGAGAGACTTCAGGAAAATGGAAAATCCCAGAGAGAGGGTGATGCTCTCCTGAGATTGGGATCTGCAGGCAGCAGCTGGCCAGCTGCTCTTCAGATCTTCCCCCGTGTCTCACGCCACCTCCCCATCAATAGAAACTTCTCTTCCAGGCCACTCCGCGCCTGCCTCTGCCATTAGTGGGAGCATTTGCAGCCTGGTCAGCATTTTTGATATGTAATTTAATAGAATAAATATTTGGCTGGATGCGCTTCCTCTAAAACCATCTCCCTTGGACGGCCATCAGCTTCAGTGCAGCAGACCAGCTGGGCTGGGCCGGGATGCAGGAATTACTTGCCTGAGCACGTTTTATATTCCTTGCAGCACTGGGAAAGGCAGGGGAGCGGAGCAGATGCAGAGACACTCGCTGTGCTCCCTCTCTGCTGGAGTCACAGTTTTCCTAGTGGCAGATCCCAGCTGCAATAAATCCATGTTAGCAGCTCCTGGTGCTCCTGCTCTGGTTGCAAGGCTGACTCTCAGCCGCGATCCCATTGCCCTGGGGGGTCAGACCCTCTTTCTGGGAGGCTTTGCATCCTCCCCTCCCAGCACAGGGGGCATCGGGGCAGAGTCCTGGCACTTTCCATGAAGGATGTGGGTTCCCCTTGCAGACTCGGAGGGATGAGACCACCAGCACCTGAGCTGCTGTGATTTGGGACTCTTCCAGCTGTAGAAGGGCAAGCTCAAATCAGCTCCTGCAAGCTCCCAGCAACATCAGCACCCCCAAGCAACCTGGGAGCCCCTCTCCAAAGTGCTGCCACAGGCATGAGCCAGCCCCACCAACAACAACCATGTCTCAAGGCTTAAGTTCCCCAGGGGCAGGAATGTCCCTGCCCAACCTGTCCAACCCTCTCAGAGGCACCGTCAGCATGCTGAGTCCCTCCTCTTCCTCACGCCATGTCACAGTGCCTGGATAAAGCTCCTGGAGGCAAACCAGGCAGCACGTCAGGGCTCTTCAGACATTAATTCCGAGTCTGTTGAGGAGCTGGATGGCAGATGGATGCTGGATGTTGGCTGCCAGAATTGTGGTGAGGACTTGAGATGCAGGAGTAAAGCCCATGGTGCTAGGCAACATCCCACGGCCGAACCTTCTCCAGCCACGGCTCCTCTGGGAGGGCAAATGCCATGGCCGTGAGACCACAGACCTCGTGACGGGTCTCGGAGCGAGGGGTGAGGCTGGGCTGATGTCAGGCTCCAGTCCTCCCACCAGCATTCCCCTGGGTTTCTTGGCACACTGAGCAGGAGCTGGACAAGCAGCTGGATGGTCTGAGAAGTGCTGAGCAAGTTCACAGGGCACGGTGAGGCTGCAGAATTACTCATTTGGCCTTTCTGCTTCTGAAGTGGTGTGGATCCAGCTGAATCACTCCAGAAACCAAACTGCAAATTGAGGAATTGCAAAGTGCAGGCTGGCCTTCAAGCTATCTCCTTGTCCCACCTACCAGCTCAACTGTACAACAGCCCTGTTTTACTGCAGTCCAAGCTTGGCACAAATCATAGCATCTGCCAAGTCTTTGAAATAGCAGAAGGATCCCTCCACTTGCCCTTCCCTAAGGAATCTGGTAGCACCATGGTCCCCATTTGGAGCATAGATCACATAGGTGTAAACCAAGACTAAAGTCTGATATTACTTAGAGTGCCTGAAGTCCCACCCTGGCTCATGTGTTTTGCTGAATCCATGCCTGACTCCAGTGTCAGGAGATCTGGTACAGCTTTGGGCTAGCTAACCCTGGATGAAAGCCTCCATGGCCCCATAGTGTGCTATACAGAATTCTGACTGTCCGTATTCATTCCCAGTGGGCAACAGCTCACTCTTTACATCAGATGAGCCTGTTATTTGCAGGGTAAATCCTCCAGCCTCTCTGGAGTAGAGGTCCAGCACACGGGACCTTGGCGAAAGCCCACCCTTTTCATCAAGGGCTCTCCAACTCCCTTTGTGACAGTGCCACATGTGCTGCAGCCCTGCCCTGACAGGTACCAAGAGCTTGACCCTTCCCAAGAGCAGTGGAAAGGGTCTTCGGGCCTGAGACCCAACTGGGCTGATAGCCAGAAGTGTGCCTAGAAAGTCCATGGTCTCATGGCCAAGAGCATTCACATCATCCTTTCACAGTCTCCAGCAAGGGTGGGGAAGGAGAGGGCAGCTGGTAGGCTACTTTTTTGGAGCAAACTTTTGAGACTCACTGGGCCTTGACTGCCCATGACCAAACCCAGGATGGACTCCCGCAGAGCCAGGACAGCAGGAGCAGGGAGCTCCCAGCTCTGAAGATGCCTCCTTCCCTGGTCCAGCACAGGCTCTAGTGGCTCAACTTGGTTTCAGCCCTGTCTCGTTGCCAGCAGAAGAATGGCCTGTTCTGGGCATGCTGCGATAACCATGGGAGCCACAAAGCCACACTCCAGGGTGCATGTGTGCTGGGGAGATGCAAGGGGAGTTTGGACCCTTTGCCCCATCATGAAGGTATTGCAGGCCCCAAAGGTGCAATGATGGATGGTGCTGAGCAATGTGCATTCATCATTGCAGGTAGACTATGCAAAAGGCGTAGTGGTACCCCCTGGGACAGCCGCCTGAGATCCTCCCTTGGGTCTCCCTGGGTGCTATGTGGGAGCAGATGCCAGGACTGGGGTTGCCATGGGCACCTGGGGAAAGGGGGCCCAAATCCTGGAAACCAACAGGTTCTACTGACCCATAGAGAAGACACTTCTCTAATCTATGCCTCATTGTCCACAGCCACAGAAAGCATGGGACATCCAGAGGGCTTGGTATGGCTATTTTTAACTTTTGAAGAGCTAGACCCAGTTGTCCTGGGGCTGTGAGCAAAGAAAGATGCTCTGTGCTCTGAAAATATTGCCAGAATAGCTCAGACAGCAGAGAGTGGGGAAGAGCCCAAAGTCATGTAGCAGGTTGGTGACAGAGGCAGCACTAGCACTGAGGTCTCCTGGTCTCATGTCTGAGCCATCAGGCTTAGAGAAACATAGCATGGCTCCTACTTCACAGAAGAAACTGGACAACCCATGCAGGCTTCAGACTGGCCTCTTTGTCTGTGAGTAGCTTCACAAGGGCTGAACAAGGTCATGGAAGAGCAATAGACTGACCCTTTCCCAGGAGGGCAAACCATTGCCACCAGAAATGGTTCCATCAGGCAAGGAAGATGCAAAAAGAGCTGGGACTGCCTTTAGGAAGCAAAATCCTTCAGAAGGACAGATGCATTCCTTTCCCAGACATACCTCCAAAGACCTGTTAGCATAGGGGATGGGGTGTAATTCCCAGCCTGCTCCAAGCTCTGAAGCACACTCTGCCAGGAGAAGGTGAAGATGGCAGGGAGAATGGGCTTTATCCACTCAGAAAAAGAGAAGAGTTGCCCTCTATGGAAAAAAAAGACACAAGTGAGAATTTGGTTTGAAGATAACCAGCCATGTGGCATAATCTACAGGGATGTCCCTTTTCATTTGTTCCTTAGGTAAGTGCTGAGAGTAACTGTCCTATCCTTTTTGTCCCCAGTGTGCGGCCGGCCGGCTCGCCCTCTGCCTGGGATCATCAAGCGCATCATTGGCGGGCGAAACGCAGAGCCTGGCTTCTTCCCCTGGCAGGCCCTGATTGTGGTGGAGGACATGTCCCGGGTGCCCAACGACAAATGGTTTGGCAGCGGGGCTCTGCTCTCAGACTCCTGGGTGCTGACAGCTGCCCATGTGCTCCGCTCCCAGCGGCGAGACAAGACGGTCATCCCCGTCTCCAAGGAGCACGTCACCGTCTACCTGGCCCTTCATGACGTTAGGAACAAGATGGAGGCCGTCAACCGGACAGTGGAGAGGATCATCCTCCACGAGGAGTTTGACATCCAGAACTACAACCATGACATCGCTCTGGTCAAGCTGAAGGAGAAAGTAACCATGGGGAACTATGTCATGCCTGTCTGCCTGCCCCAGTTTGAGCACGAGCTGGAGGGGCCTCACCCTAACACACTGGGGCTGGTGGCTGGCTGGGGTATCTCCAACCCCAACATCACGGTGGACGAGATCATCAGCTCCGGCATGAGGACGCTGTCCGACATCCTGCAGTACGTCAAACTGCCAGTAGTGCTGCATGCAGAGTGCAAGACCAGCTACGAGTCGAGGTCAGGGAACTACAGTGTGACTGAGAACATGTTCTGCGCTGGCTACTACGAAGGTGGGAAGGACACTTGCTTGGGAGACAGTGGAGGAGCCTTCGTTATCCAGGACCCGGGAACCCGGAGATGGGTGGCCCAAGGGCTGGTCTCATGGGGTGGCCCAGAGGAGTGCGGCAGCAAGCAGGTGTACGGTGTGTACACCAAAGTCTCCAACTATGTGGACTGGGTGGAGAAGAAAACGGGCTCCTCAGAGAGATGGACATTTCTGGATCCGGAGCTGGAGAGATGAGTGACTAAGCAGGCTGGTGCCGCAGCTCCCTTTCTTGTTGTTGTTGTTTTTTAATATGCTCCAGACTCTGGTCTTTCGCAAGCAGTATCCACGATGCTCAGCGCACGCCAGGCCTTTGCCAGCCCTCTACGTCATTTGTTTCGCTTGGTTCCACGTCCCTTCGCTTGCGCTCTTAGGAAATGCTTGCTAGGGAGCTGGGGGAAGGGAGCGAAGGGTGAGATCTCAGCCCGTGTCCTCAGCTTGTGCTGCCCATCTCCAAATCTCACCCAGCTCCCAGGGAGCCCCCCTCCAAGCCAGGACAAAGGCACAGTGATGGAGGCAGCATTTCCCTGCCACCAAAGCTTTGGGCCATGCACAGAGAATTGCCTCCATCCCCAGGGTTCTCCAGCCAGATCTTCCTTTCAGACAACGCAACTGCAGGAGCTACAGAGGCTACGGACAGTGCAGGAAACCCAGCTGGGCAGGCCTGCACCTCACAGGTCCCCCACCTTTTCTGTGCAAGGAGTAATGAGAGAGCCCTAGGGGTTTGCTACTATTTTTATTTGTAAACAAATGTCCCTGCCTGATGGCATCTCAGGTGATGTCCACCTGGCCCCAGGGATGTGAGGATGCATCCACATTAGCCCTAAACTTCAGCCATGGCTGGAAAGCTAATGGCTGTCAAGATGGCACCAACCCAAATGGGCGACCCTTACCCCACCATGTGGGATGAGTGCCCCACAGAGGACACAAGGACAGGGAGCAGGGTTTGGACTCAGTGTCACCCTCACCTCCAGCCACCAGAACTTCTCTGACCCTCCATCACCTCAAGCCCTCTCCAGTCCTCCCCCCAGACTAGCTCTTGGAATGGTTTCCAGCCACAGCAGACCTCCCAAGAAAGGTTTTCCAATACACAAGACAGCATCACATCTGCTGTACCTAAGCAATACTTATTTTCAGCAGAATCATTTCAGATAAAATGCCCTTCCTTGGGGTTTCACATCTTCTTTAGGGGCCTGGGTAGTCCTGCAGTGCATTCATCCTTGCCGGAAAACTTGTCACTTTTAAACTGCTTTTAAGGCCATTGATTTCGCTGATTTACAGGTTACTGATGGTGTTCAGTGTTTGTTGATGGCTCTTCTGGCCTGTTGCAGGTGTCCAAGTCATTCTAGACTGACTCTAACTCACCTAACACACCACAAGTATTCATATCTCCCCAGCCTCCCTCCATGGCCCGTGCAGACAAGTAAGCCCCACCAAGGAACAAGGTCAGGTGAGCTTACCTTCTTTCAGCGGGGACATCATCTCCTTCACTTGCCAGCAAAGTCCTCCTATAGCTGTAAGAAACATGCAAAAATTGCCTGCTGTCCTCTCTGTCTGCCTGTAGCTTCCTTTGGGCCTGTCCTCCTCTTCCTCCTTTGGTTTTGCTATGCAAGGAAGGAGTCAACGGTGAATGAGCCACTCTGTCATTTTGCTATTGTCCAAAAAGCCATTTATAGAGCATGTAGAGGAGCAGAAGGCCTAAAGAAGGTCAAACTTGCAGACACGCTAAGAACTGTACTCTTGGCTACGTCATGTAACTGCAAGGTATTTTTATATATATATATATATATTTCTTTTTTGATACTACATTCTGTAAAATATCCGATGTCATGTAAGGATGGTTCTGTGTAATCTTCCTCCTGAGAACAAAATAAAACTTTGATATGTACTGAGTTTGTGCCCTGAGGCTTTTATTCCAAAGAGAGACATGGTGAAGGCTGGTTGCTGATCTCTGCCACGCGCGCCTGCGCTCCCAGAGGGATTCCCACACTGTCCCTCACCCCGACGGGCTGCCTAGCCGTGGCCCACGCAGCTTCATGGGCTGAGACAGACCCCGACCAGCCATGAATACAAATTGCAAAAAAATGGCAACAGATGAGATCCTGCCCTTCAATTATTTATAGCCTTAGCACATCACTAAAGACGGGGGCCATGGCAGGAGGAGAGCGCAGCAGCCTGTATGTTGAGAATAGCAATTAAATCTGGGTTCAATTGACATGCGGAAAAAATAACAGGTATGTGACTTTTGCTTTAAAAGGGGTGAAAAATCAGCCCATCCCCGCTAGCTGTTGGACTGAGAGAGCATGTCTTCACAGCAGAGGCTCTGCAGCAAGCACAGATGGGAGCTGAGGCAAGGACACAGCTCTGTCGGGCATCTCTTCTCCACATCACAGGCTGTGAAAATCCAGCCTTCGGAAAGAGCTTAAAATTATAGGCACTGCTTCCTACCACGTGCCTGGATCCAGTGCTGAGAGCTGGGTTATTGATCCCTATTTTCCTACAGCACAGAACTGAAATAACTGCACCAGCCTCCTCTGGGTTGGCACAGGGAGGAGGGCGGCAGGTCTGGCTCACTCGCTCACGGGTCTGCTAACGTGTCCAGAGACATCAGAGGGATGAAGGGGAGGAGAGACAAAAAGCAAAATCAAGGCATGGTCCCCTGAGCATTAAACCATCAGCTGTAGGATCTGAGCCTAGACAGCTCTGGGGCAAGTTGAAAAATATCGCTGCCCTATAATAGATCAGTCATAAATACATAGTCTCCTCCATCTCCCATCGATAGCTCTGCTGGGAAATCACCAACGCAACCCAGCCCTCGCCCCCTGCTCGCCAAGCCACCATGCTGCCGAGTGCCAACCCCTCGTGCCCCGCGGCCACGGCGGCTGGCTGCAGGGAGGGCTGGGAACGGGCAGCAGCGGAGAAAAGCGAGAGCAACAACAATGGGCTTTGCATTTGCTGGCACCTCACAACCTGCCGGAGTGGTGAGAGCTTCTCTCCAGGGAGACAGGCACGGAGACAGCAATTTATCAGTCTGGCTGTGGTGAAAGGCCAGCTAAATGGCCCTGGGTGAGGTTTGCCCGTCCCTGGCTGTGTGTGAGTGCCAGGCATGAGCTGAGAGTTGGCTGCAGCAGAGCCCAACCTCAGACAGACCAGGGGGGACAGCCGGGACCTGCCCGGGACCCCCAGGACCCACGGGGAGAGAGAGCATCTTTCATCCCTCAGCCGCCTTCCCTGGGATGGGCTCGCTGTCCCCATGCCAGCTGGGGGGCTGGACACTGCTCACCATCCCTAGGGGCTGAGCTGAACCTTGGGCGCTTGCTCCGGGCTCCAAAAGTGCCAAGAGCCACGAAAAGCAGCACTTGGAGGGCAGTTTGCTAAGAAACAAGTGGGAGATGATAGGCACAACTGCACATCAGAGAGGGGTATCCTGCAAGAAGCCCAAAAATGAGGCCATGGCTGAGAAGGGTGCCTATGCACAGGTGTCTCTGAGTAATGGGGAGAGGATGAAGGGGCTGCATGATGGAGGGGACATACACGCACAGCACGAGAAGACAGGCAGGCAAGCAGGCAGCGGTGGGGAGGCAACCAGGGAAAAAGCAGCGTATGCACGCAAGGCCATGGGTGGGGGAGCACGGGGTGTGTGCAGAGGGCATTGCAGGGGGGTGAGGGATGGCTCTGCCCTTGTAAAAGAGCAGAGAGACCCAAGCAAGAAAATAAGGAATGCCGCAGGGATGTGGTCTCCACCAGAGTTGGCTTCCCAGGCGGGGGCAAGGGAGTTGCCCCTCAGCAGCTGGGTGGTTGGAGAGGCTGCAGACAGCCAGACACGATGACTGGGGCTGGGAAAACCTCAGCATGGAAAGAAGAGGGCTACAGGCAATAGCAGCAGGAAACTTGGCCATGTCTCTGCTTCATGATATAATGCCAGTGGGGAGAGGGCGGGCTGCTCCCAGCACGGGGAGAGCCATGCAGGAGGGAAGGGAGTTGGTCCAGGCTGCAGAATCAGCCTCCTCCTCCCCAGCAGAGCCACTCAGTCCTGGCCGCCCCAAGCAAAGCACCTCCAGAAAGACAGGTCCATTCA
The DNA here is from genome assembly GCA_020745775.1 of Theristicus caerulescens. Lineage (NCBI taxonomy): Eukaryota > Metazoa > Chordata > Aves > Pelecaniformes > Threskiornithidae > Theristicus > Theristicus caerulescens. The sequence continues at coordinate 12,579,973 of CM036565.1, read as the reverse complement.
GATATGAGACTCTTTGGGTCCCAAGCACTCCCTCAGACACTGTTCCCCTGCCAAAAATGCTCGCGACATCACTGATATGCACTCCAAGGGGGACAGGTCATGCTGGCTCTCCTCCCTGGGGAAGTCCCTGCTGGTGGCACCAGGCTGGTCCCCAGCCCTGCTACCGTGGCACCACTGCCCCCCAGGCAGAGCTGGGGTCCAGGAGGGGTCTGAGGCCCCATGCCTTGCATTGCATGGGCATGTCCCGTGCTCCAAGACTGGAAAGTCATAGCGAGAGACCAGCTCATCCACAGACCAGGACCACATCCACGTAGTGTATGGTTTAGGGGGGACCATGCTACAGGGAAACGGCTGGGGACAGGGATGGGTTGAGGGCTTCTCCCGTCTGGGGAGAGCTGGCCCGTCCCCGTGCTGGCGGGTCACTGGTCCCAGTGCTTCCCAGTGCAGTGCCAGAGATCTCGCAGCTCCACCTGCTGGCTCCACAGCCAGGGCTGCGGAGCAGGGAAGGTGCTGGGGAAGGAGGACAGTTGGTGGGATGAGCAGGACAGGGCACTTAAGAAACAAAATCCACATGGCCACTGGGTCACACAGGGTTTTCTTGTTATTTTGATTGTTTTAACCAATAGCCTGCAGGTCGCATGTATGAAAATACGGGAGAATCTTACACCAGCAAAAAAAGCAAACCCACAGTGAGCAGTGTGAAAGACCATGCAGGACACAGCAGGGAGGAGAGCACCTGGGAAGCTGGGTAGCCAGGGCTTGATGCTGTGCAAGCTGCACCGGTGACACTGGGTTTGGTTAACGCCTTTCCTTCAGCCCATCTTTCTTCCATTAATTCAGTCGTGAAATCTTTTCTACCATGTCCATCTTCAGCATCAAATCATTTGCAAAGTCGGGGGGGATGTATGCAGCTGCCTCGGTGGCTCTGCAGGTCTGGCCCTTGTGGGACTTGTTTGCCAGACAGCCCGAAAAACAATTTCAGTACCCAGAGTAGTTCAGGGGTTGTTCACTTCAGCTCTTACTACTCACGATGAGCAGCAGGTCCCCCAGTGTCTGTGTTTCTGCTCCTTGGCCACCCAGGCAGTGTATGAACCCCAGAAAACACGGCAAAGAGTGAGTGATGCAGCTCAATTCAGGGGGCATTAGAAACCCCCACCCCAGCAGCCAGCATCCCAGTGCAGCCAGGTGCCTGGTGCCACTAAAGCAGAGCAAGCTCTGCTGCCTCACTTCTGATTTTCCCCACCACTTGTCCACCCCAGGACCCCAGGGCAGATGGACCTTAGTAACCACAATTATAATTGAGGCTTATGATGTGCAGGCAATTTCAAAAACTTTTGCAAGCATTTACAGACCAATTTCATGTTGGTTTTCTGGGCCATGCTGTTCCCATGTGTAAGTCCTGCAGGAGCCCAGCAGCTCCCCTGCAGGGAAGGTAAGAGGCTGAGGGGTGTCAGGCTGCAGGAGGACAACACTTTTCATCCCAACTTTATGATGCCCACCAGGTCCTGTGAAACCTGCAGGGCGAAGCAGGAGCAGGCAGGAGTCAGCATCCTCCCCTTTGCCCCGATGCTGTAGCCCAATAAGTGCAATTTCCCCATGATTGCCCTAACAGGGCAGAGACTTCGGACTTGCTGCCGCAGCCTTCTTGCACTTGCCAGCCTTGGGCACCCTTTGCCCCCACTGCAGCGTGGGAGGGGTTTGTGTTTGCCAGGGTGTTTTTCAGAGCCATAGTCATAGAATGGTTTGAATTGGAAGGGACCTTAAAGATGATTGTCTAGTTCCAACCCCCCTGCCATGGTCAGGGACACCTTCCACTAGATCAGGTTGCTCAAAGCCTCATCCAACCTGGCCTTGAACACTTCCAGGGAGGGCGCATCCACAACTTCTCTGGGCAACCTGTTCCAGTGCCTCACTACCTTCACACTAAAGAATTTCTTTCTAATAGCTAATCTAAATCTACCCTCTTTCAGTTTAAAACCATTACCCCTCATCCTATCACTACACTCCCTGATAAAGAGTTCCCTTGCAAAAGCTCAGCACCCAGAGGTTTCTGGAGGATGAAGCAATCTCCAGGCCACTGGTGACACAAGGGACATCCACCGGTGCACAGGGCCAGGGCAGATGCTGCTGTACACAGCTCATAGGAGGCAGTGCCAGCCTCCATGGGCACCGGCTCCCCGTGACTTTGCTTCAAACCTCCAGCTCTAGGTGCCCCTCAGCTGCTTTGGGTGCTCAGTTCCACCAAGGCCAAAGGCAGGAGAGCATCGGGATGTGTCTCCCTGGAACCTGAGCCCAGCTGGTGGATAAAGGGAGCCCCCAGCTTCCCTCTGAGCTGCTCACACGGACCTAGAAAAGGTTTTGGAGAAATTAAAAAGCACAAATGCATCCTTGGGCTGAGGAGAAAGGGCTTGTTTTATTCTTGCAAGTACATTCATCCTTTGCATGGGGCAGTCGAGGGTTGTCATCATGCAGAATATGTCCCATAAGAAACCATCAGACCCACCAGGTTCTTCGAGGCTGTGGGACGAGGTGCCTGGCTGAGGCACCCCGATGTGTCCCTGTCCCCACATGAGCCAGGGAAGCCTCGCCATGCTGTGAGCGAGGGCTGACCTTGGGCACCCAATTTACCAGGCGCTGCATCAGCACCCCCAGCCATCACCCCTGTTCCTCTCTGCAAGCCCCAGCTCCCACTACTTCTTGATGAAATAAAGCAGGGCGAAGAGGAGCACTGCCAAACCACAAAGCAAAGAGCTGCTGATGCAGCAGCAGCGTTTCCAGGGGAAGCTGCTGTTGAACCATGAGGGGTGGCGGGTTGGGGTTGCACAGGGCCTCGTATCCTGGCTTTTCAGGGTGCGATGGGTCCTGGCCTTGTCTGCATCCATCGAGGGCTCCCAGGCATCCAACGCCGGGGCCGGCCTCGACTGGCTGCAAACACCGAGCTGGCAGCCCTCACAGCGGGCGCTGTCGTGTGGCCCCATCACGTGTGTGTCCACCACGACTTCCAGGAGGTCAGAGGGCTGGATGCGCAGGTGGTAGAAGTACCTCAGGATCTTTAGCACCAGGTTGTGCAGAAGCCTCTCCATGGTCTCCTGGCTGAATTCAGGCTCCTCCAGCTGGGGGTCAGGGCACCGCCTGCACGCCTGGCGAAAGGCTCGCATCCACACCATGCCTTGGCCCCGGTGCCGGTGCATGTGGAACACAACGTGTGCTTTGGCCGAGGACCATTCATGAAAGCACTGGGAGCACCGAAACCTGTGAGGGCATGGAGGAGACCAGCTCATCCCAGGTTCCCCATGCTGAGCCAGCTGCTCCCCGTGCAGTCAGTAGGGACCAGGGCAGCCAAGGCTGATGGATTAACTTCACTCATGCAAGCTTTACACAAAACTGTCCTCCCCCTAACAGCATGATGCCAGTCTGGGGAGTTCAACACAGACGCGAGCTCAGGGCTGGCCCCAGCATTTTTTAGGAGCCAGGCTGCCTTCTGGGACCACCCTGGTCCCCTTTCCTAGCCCATCCTGGCCCCACTGCCAGGAGCAGGGGGCCTTGGGGTGGGAAGCATCAGGCTCCAGGTCTATTTGGGGCTCCAGCCCCTCACCCATGCCAGCTCATCACAGCTCAGCAGAAAGCCAATGTCAAGCCCAGGGCCAGGGAAGTCAAAAAAAAAAGAAGAAAAATAGAAGGAAGGTGTGGGTGGAGGCTGCAGGGCAGGTGAGGAGATGTCCTGAGGAGTCAAAAGGTGTGTAACCCGCAGCTCTTCATCTTGCACAATCTGCGTGGGGGCTGGCAGCCAAGGTCTCCATTTGCTGCCACCCGGGCAGGGTGTCTGGTCAATGCCCAGGGTCCTGCCCAGGGTAGAAATGGTTGGGATGGGGCCTCTCATCAGCAATGCAGACCCACAGCCTCTCTCTGCCTGGGGACCCTGCAGCCTGGTGCAGATGCAGGGACTGCTGAGGCATCGCCCCATGTCCCAGCAGACAGCGGCTCTCCCTCTCCTCATCCTCTGGGTGCAAACCCAGAAAATTTGGCTCTAGTGTGGTGTAACTACCCCTGCTCGCTGGAGGAGCTCTTTGTATCTTGACACCAACATGGAGAAACTCTGGCCAAATACCAGCTGCCCTTTGGCCCTGTGGAGCTGCCACACTCCCTTCCCCTCCAGTTATCATGATTCTTTTCCAGTTTGGCAACAATCCACCAAGCTTGTAACAAAATGGGAAAACCCCTCCCAGCCTCACCCACCTCCAAACTGCCCCTTCCGTGTCAAAAGCTGTTTCCTACAAGCAAACTTTGAGAAAGGGGAAGGTCTGCATGGCAGTCCATCACCCCTTGTCCCGCTCCGACAGGGACCAAACCAGCAGCCCCCTACCTCCCAAGCGCACGGCGCTGCACATACTCCTTCCAGCCAGGCTTGAGGATGTGCACCTGCAGGCTATCGTCCTCCTGAAGCATCCATGGCTCTGTTAAGCCCATATCTGCAATCTTTGCTGCAAAAATGTCCTGCCAGTCCCCCATGGTCCCATCTGGAGCTGGGGAAAAGGAAGTGACCAGGGTCAAGCTTGAAGCTTCTGGGTGCTGATACACGTGTGCAACTTTCTTTTCTCCAAACTCTTCCTCTTTGAACAACGTCTTTGTGCTTGGAGAGGGGAACCTTTGCTCCTGCATGAACAGTACCGCCCCATCCCGATCCCTGCGTCAACAGGCTCTGCTGACACTGCACCAGGTCCTGGTCAGGTGAATTGTCCCCCAAAGCAAGGACAAGGTAGGTTTCCCCAAGCCCCATACATGAACCCCCAACCCTGCTGAAGCTGTGCTCTTGTGATACTGCTCTGTCCATCAGCAGAGAGGTTGGAAAAGCAACCCCCTGCCAGGCTGCCCGTGCCCATCACTGCCATGGCAGCGGGGGCGACCCGGCAGAGATTGTGCCCAGTGTAGGAATAATGGAAGTGAAACACACTGAAAATGCAGGACTCAGCAGCTGATAAAGCCCCAGGTAGCCTTATCTCTCTTGATAGCTACCACCAAGCACGGGCTGTTTTTAACAACTTTCAGTCAACTCGAGCAGAAAAAAGCCTGACGTGAAACCGCAGGGTGGAAAGTCGGGGAGGATGGTACCGCACATAAAACCGAAAGAGGGGAGGTGTGCTCTGAGCTGAGAGCACCCAGGTAAGGTATAAACAGCAGGGCCGGGCTGCCTGCAGCCCTCTGCCCCCCAGTTCACCCCTCTCTGGGTGCACAGGTCTCCCAGGACATCCCACGGAGAGCAATGCAGGCCAGGGAGCAGGTTAGATAAGATGCCAAATGATAACTGGTCTTGAGTTAGAGGAAGATCTGCAGCTTGATAAAGCAAGCTCAGCTTGCCATGGAAATAAAACCATCTCGTTTAGCATGAAGTTTTCAGAGGAGACCATCCTGCGCACAGATAGGGCACAAAACACCCCAAAACGCCCAGCCTTGGAGGAAATCGCACTGGGTGGCTGCTGAGGATGAAGCCACCGAGGAAAGTTATGGCAGCTCCTTGTGTAGAGTGCCCGGAGCAGCACTCAGGCTCCCAGAAGCAGGGAGGGTTTAACGCAAAGACTGTAGGATATTAAGGCCTGCAGCAGGACAGACCTCTGTTTAAAAAAAGGGCAGAAGGATCTAGGAATCAGGCTTAAAATACTTCACATTGGTTTCAAATGAAGTATGTCCCCATGGCAGCTCTTCTGGCTTGACACCCCAAAAGCTCAGGTGTCCCAGGCAGCAGTGCCGCCGGCTGGGGCAGCGGGATTGCTGAGGATGTCGGTGATGGCACCTGTGGCCTCGCAAGAGGGGCACGGTGGCTGACGGCCATAGGTGACAGCAGCTGTGAGGTCTTAAGACGCACCAGCACATCAGGCTCATCCTCCAGATCCCAAAAGGGAGGGAGGCAATGCAGATAAATGCCAGTAACCACAGGCTGGCAGGGAGCCTCTGATCTTTGCTGCTGGAAGGGAAAAGCCAGCAAGTCATTTGTACCAAGAGCCCTCCAGCACCCTCACAACCTGCGCTGCCCCTCCTGTGAGAGTGGAGGGAGGTGACGAGGTCCCAGGGCAGAGCCCGTCTTCAGCTTTGAGGTTCTTCCCTGCTTTGAGGTCCTTCCACCCTTAATTATGCCTTGATCTGGAGCAGGAGTAGAAGGAAGGAAAGGAGGTTTCCTGGAAGCAGAGGAGCCAAGCCAAGGTCTTCAGGATATTTATGGAGAGCCAGCAAAGCCCTAACCTGTAGACAGGACCTGAGTCACTCCCTTCCCAAGAGCTCTGCCATGGTGACATGGGGTCCCACTTGCGCTGGGACAGCGCCCTACAAGCAGAACGCTGAAGGAAAGGTTGTCCCACCAGTGTTTCTGATGCTCGCAGGTGGGGACTGGGGAACATCCCTAGCTCAGGTCTGGTGCGTGGGGAGGACGAGAGGGAGCAGCAGACCTCCCTGCTCCCCCTCCTACTCCTTTCCCAAAGCACGGGGCCCCCATGTCCATAGGTTCACTATAGAAGACCTCTTCATGCACCCTGCCACAGAGGGGTCTCCAGGGCAGCAAACCTCTTAGTGCAGAAAGCTGACACCATGCAGTGCCTGGCATCGCCATGCCACAGCATGGTGTGGGGAGCCATCAGCAGCAGGGAGACCGGGACGGGACCACCTGCCCTGCGGCATCTGCTCGTCCCCTTGGACTGCTCTGTGTTACAGCTGAGATTTACACGGGGGTGGTTGAATGCAGGAAAAAACTAAAGGTTTTGACATCTCCCCTTTACTTTCAGGGCAGCTGCACCTGTGTTAAACACCTTGAGCTATTTTGAGGAGGAGGAGCCCCTCGGGGAGGCAGCCCTCTCTCCTGGCACTCTCCTGTTCACCCAAACAAACCGATCACTTCATCTGGGGATCTGTGGTTTCAGCCGAGCCCTTCCTCCCCGTGGCTGCTGCCGTGGGGCAGAGGGATGCTCCCCACCAGGGCAGACACTGCTCCGCATGCTGCCCACCCCAGGGGGCAAAACGCTGCCCCTCAGGCACACGGCTCAACAAGGGTCCGGTGGCATCCCTGGCACGGGGCGGGCCTCTGCCTCCAAAAGCCGGCTGTGATGGAAACCAGCCCCCCGTTACGTCATGGCAACACAACTCAAATCACAACTCACAAAGCGCCGAGCCCTCGGAGTCATCTCTGAGAAGGAGCCCAGCGCTGGTCCCCCTATTAAAGCCTTTGACTTGCTTTTACTAAAGGGACTTTCCCGGAACCACCCACAGAGCCGAAACTGCTTTGACGTCCTGTTCCACTTCACGCACACCTCCCGGCGCAGCCCGAGCACCTTGCCGCTTACCGGCACCTGCCTGGAAACAAAAGCGGCTCCTGCAGGTCCCCCCACAGCCCGGCCTCGGCAGGGACCGGGAACAAGCCCTGCCCCAGCCCTGGCATGACCCTGCTGGGCTGGAGAGTCCCTGCCAGGGATGGACCCTGCCAATCCTCTCCATCCCAGTGTGCTGGTCGTGGCTTTTCCACGGGATGCGTGAAGGAGGCAAACACAAGGCACAGCCCGGGCGGTAATTTCCCTGCCACTTTCGCACAGCCTGAAATTATTTTTGATTTCAGCTCCCACCCCCGGGTGAGCCGCCCAGGCGAGAGGAGGAAGGTTTCCCAAGGCTCCTTATCCTCCTCTCCATCTCTCGTTGTGTGTCAGCCACCCCATCCCTTACCCCTCCAGCCCAGGGACAAAGTGCCCACACCGTCCCGCTTGGCCCATGTGCGTCCCATCCCTGCTGGAACATCCATCCCTTCCCTTTGGGGTCACCCCATACTCAGGCAGCTCCATCCTGCCAGCAGTCCCCGGGAGAGGTAGAAAGGGACATTCAGCCCCGGTCCCCAGGCAGGACCACAGAGCAGGACATCCCCTCAGCAGTGGGGATGCTGTGTCTGTGGGCCCAGCAAGGCTTGCAAGACAGATGGACTGCCATCTGAGCAACAGGGCATAACCCTAAACACTTCTCTGTCTTACACTGCTTGCTTCATACCAGGGCTTTTTTCCCACCCTGAAGACTTCCCTCATCTTTTCCTGCACTAAACACACCCAATTCTTTTCCATCAGTCATTCTTTCAGGGCATTTTCCCTCTTTTCTCCAGGTCATTGGGGTGAATTTGATTTCTAATCCTCCTCCCAGACAGCCCCTACACCCTTCTTTGACAGCATATTGCCTTCATTTGAGACATGCTTCCCCAGAAAAACCCCGCTTAATGTGTCTGCCATCACAAGCTATTGATAACTGCTGATAGGATATAGCTTCTCAGGTAGCTGTCCACCCACAGTGGCAGAATTTCCAATTTCCCTAATTTGCTTATGAGAATGTCACATAAGGCAGCACAAAGATAGCATCACTCCCGCTTTCCCTGCGGTACCCAGCCCATCACCCTAATGAAGAGAAAATGAGGTTGGTTTGACACAACGTGTTCCTGCTAAACCTGTGTTCTCAGCCCCAGTGCTGTCCTCTTGGTGTTTACCACTTGGTGGCCTTACTAATTTGTTCCAGCAGTTTTCTGGGTACGGAGACAGGCTGACTCACTTAAGAGTTTCCTGGATCCTCTTTTTTCCCCCTCCTTGAAGCAGATGGTGAATTGGGCATCTGTATCCTCCTGGGACACGGCTCCACGCCAGCTCTGTGAGCCCCTGTCCCCCTCCGACCTCACCGCTGTTGACGGTGAACGCTTGTCACCCCATCATGGTGAAACCCACCACCTCTAGGGACAAGCAATGGCTGTAGAATCGCTTTCAGACTGGACTGTCTTCATAGTAAAGCCCTCGGAGTAGAGGGGTCCACATGTCCCACGGTGGATTTGAGGCAAAGGGGATCCTCTGGAAATGGGGATTGCCCAAGCTGGATTGTACAGAGGGGACATTGCCCCATTGTCCCCTGGATTTCTGGGATGGAGAGGGATGCTGAGCAATGGGGAGAGATTGAAGAGAGGAGGTGGCTGTGAAGATGCAGGCAGTACCCCTCAATTGGGTTTGGGCTCCCTGTTCATCTAGCAGGCCTCGTGATGGCCCCTACAGGCATAAGGAAAGAGCTCGCCCCCCTCTGACAAGGCTCTGCCCCGGTGCCCTGGGCAGTGGGTTTGGTCTTGGGGGTGGTGGAGTGGGCAGGCCCAGGGCTCCTGCCTGGCTGGGGGGCACAGGCTGCCTCGCTCGCCCTCCCAGCCCCGGCATGCCAGGATCTGGCCTGCCAGCGTCCTCCTCAAGCAGCACATCCCGCCAAAGGGAGGAAGAGAGAGAAGGAGAAACCTTGGAGCCAACTCAAAGCAAAACTAGAGAAAGCAAAATGAGGGCAGTGGGAGGAAATGCAGATGTTCTGCAAGCCTACGGCAGGCTTGGCAACAAGCAGGGCAAGGCTCTCAGTGGGATGGGACGGAGGAGATGCTGTGGGCCTGGATACCTCAGAACACATCAGGGCTGTGCAAGTTGGCCATGGTTTTAGGGGTCCAGCAGCCCACCCCTCCCATCAACCACCCATGGTGCCCACCAGCTCACCCCAGCCTGTCCCCTCCAGGACTGACAGCTGCCTTCCCAACAAGACAAGGCCATGGCAATGCTTCCAGACCATAGTGCCCGACAGACCAGTCCCGCCCCAAGATCATCCCATTAACCCAGGGGCCAAATAACCCCCACACCCCACTGCAGCACCTCCAGCACAACCTCTCCAAAACCGAAACACATCTCTGAGACCTCCCAGTGACCAGGACAGTCCTCACTTGTAAGTGACCTTACTGCCACACAACCTGCCCGCCCCTTCTCCCCTTGGCATCTGCAATGTCCCATTTTGCAGGAATGGTGCTTTGCGGCTCCATGGCATGGGTCTCCTCGAAGATGCTGCTGCAAGCAGCAGGAGAGGACTTTATCTTCATCTGTCTGCCCAGTTTTCTCAAGACCTGGTTTTTGGGCTCAGGTTTCTTTAAGGGATGCTTGCTCATATGTTGTTCCCAATCACCTTTAATCAAGGCTGGGGAATATAAGGAGCCAGGCTGTCTGTCAAGCATCTATAGGGGGTTTTGCTTGCTTGGGTGTAGCTCAGGCATGCTGAGCTCACACATGCAGCTTCCTGCAGATGCAGACAGGGATCAGCTCCAGCTCTCTGAGGTCTCTCAGCAGGGTCTGGCCATTCCCCATCAGCAAGACCCCAGCATTGGACTGCGAATAAGCTCTGTTCTCTGGAGGTCCCAGCTGGTGTGTGGTCCCAGGGAGCTGACAAAGCATTTTGGCACTGATGCTGGTGGCAGCCACTCCTCGGGGGAGCGCTGGGTGTCCACGGTCGGAAGCGGTTGCTCTAACTGCCAGACCAGAGTGTGCAGGAAACACAGCAGCTTTGGCACCCGCAGCCGCCCCCTCAGCTGCAGCCAGGTCCTGGCACGGGAGGAGCTGCAGCACACGGATGGGGTGGCTGGGGGGGCTGTGTGTCTGCAGGGGTGTGCGTGTCCTCCCAGGTAAGGGGTGGGGGGAGGTGTATTTAGTACACAGTAGCTGTGTAAATCTGGGGGTGTGTGCACAGATTTGCATGGGGAGCTGTGTCCGCATTTGTGTGTTCATGAGCATTTGCGTGTGCTTGCACAAAAGGGTGCATGACCAGGCTGGGGATGCTTGCTCTGGGGTGATACAGGAAAAAAAAATTGGAATCCCCCCCCAGTTTGGCTGCTGTGCACTTGTGAGCACAAAGCATGGGGGAAGGGGCTGTCAGGAGTATCCTCCATCACTCACAGACACGATGCTGGTAGGAATGAGGTGGGCAGACCCAAACCTATGCCCTGTCCCCTCTGGCCTTTCAGGAGTCATTCCCAGTGATGGCACATCCTGAGAGCAAGTAAAAGTCAGGTCCAGGTGCTATTTAATTTTACAGGGCCTTGTTCTTCTCCTGCCTGCACTGCTGTAAGCCTCAATTTTCCCAAAATGGGATGCTGAGGACCAGATCGGGGCCCTGCTCTTATTCTGTCAGTGGTCAGTGCCTCTGTGGCACAGGGGTTAGCTCCAGCAGCTGCGATTGCTGCAGGGAGCAAGGGCAAAAACCAAAGCCAGGTGGGAGAATCTGCCTAACCGCTCTGCAGCAAACCTCCTCTCCACAGCCTAAACCAAAGACCACTGAAACCCTGCCACCCACGCCCCTCCAGAGCTGGCAAAGCAGCTGCAGCAGAAAGGATGTACCCCAAAACCATAGCAGGCCCATCGCAGCCCCACCTCTTCTTGGTGCAGGCAGGGAAAGCCTGCACCAAGACTTGAGGGTGTCAGCTCAGCCCCCACAGAAAACCTGAGGCAAACCTTAGCATCCTAGGTGGAAATGAGTTTGCTGGGGTCCCTGCTTAATTTGGAGTGGAGAAAAGGGGCATAAACTTGTCAGTTGGTGCAAACAGTGGGCAGCCAGCTGGTATGGGTGCAGTGGTGGGCAAAAGCAGGAGGGCTGTGATATAGAGTGAGGGGCAAGGAAAGGAGGGATGTGGGATGGTGGAGCTGGGAAAGCCAGAACTGGGGAATTCTCAGAATGGCAGGTGAAACGGCTTCCTCTACATCCTGTGCAGTGACTCTAGGAAGACTGAATTACTGTCACCATGCTGGAGGGAGAGTCAAAACCGTGGGTGGCTGCTCTCCTGGCTTGCACAGAAAGACAAGAGCAGCTCCTGCACATGAACGTGCTCGGCTCCCCATCCCTGAGCAGGATGCTGGGGCATGGGGGCTGACACCCATCTCAGGGCACTGTTTGGTTCGGGGATGCTTAGTTGGGGGCTTGAAACCTGCATCCTGCCCAGAGCCCATCCCAGCCCTGTTCCTGCTCTGGCCGGCACAGCCAGTGCCTTGCCCAGCACAGGGGAACATAGCTCGGGTCTCTGCCAGCACTGGGCACCCTGTCCTCCAAACAGGGATGGGAGATGGTGCCTGGTAGCCTGGAGCATCCCCACCACTCACCCCATGCGTCTCCAGGCCCCAGCCTTGCTCCCCGCAAGAGGGAGGATTGCAGCCAGGCTGCTGAGGGGCTGGAGGGGCACAGGCACTGCTGTAGGCTGGGTGGTCTTCCATCCCAAATGGCAGCAGGAGATGCTTTTCCTACACCTCTGACCTCACTGGATGGCTTGGGAGCCTCCGGCTGGCTGCAAACTACCATCCACCGAGAGGGGAAGGGACCCAGCCTTGATCACTCCTGGAGGAGCCCATGGCTGCGGCCAAGGTGTGCAGGAAGGGCTGAAGACCCAGCACCTCCGCTGCCTGAGAGGCAGGATGGAAAATATGAAGCAGGGCCCACCCTCTCACCAGCATCGTGTCTGACGGGAAAGCCAAAAACAAAACTGCTGACTGAGCTCCTGCTGCGGCTGCCTCTTGGCTTTCCGGGCAAGCTGAGCCCGGCTGGCCACAGCAGGTCTCTGCTGGAGCTGCTGGGGTTGCATGGTTCTGTGCCTGGGCAAGGAGCTTGGGCAAGGAGCTGCTGCTTGCAAACAGCCCCATCAGACTGAGCTGTATATTAGCCTAAGTGAATGTTGTGGGACCAAGCGGGGCCACCATACCCACCATCCTGCCCTAAGGAAGGGTGAAAGCCATCCCAGATGGATGTTCATCCCATCTGGTCCCCTCTGGAGGTTTCTCAGGGATTTTCCAGCCCCCACAGGAGACAAACTGCAGTGCCTGGCATGCCTCACCCCTTTCCCCAGTGGCTGAGCTGGCTCCTGCAATGCTGCACTGGTTTTACTGGGGGTAAGAGAAAAAGAAACCTGCTGACAGTGCAACCGAAGTGTGAGATGCAAGTGACTCTTCTCTGTTTCCGCTGGGTTTCATGGTCTCCCAGCAGGGCTCTGCTGCCTCCAAAGCCACACCTTACTGGGGTTTCTCCCCTCTCGAGCAGCTGTCGCTTCTTTCCGTTCTGGTTTCTGGAAGGCGGCATCACTTTCAAGAGGGAAAATGGAAGTTTGGAGCCAGAAAGCTGCACCGAGCACCATGCTGTGAGTTTTGCCCTGGCTGATGGCAGCCAGGCCCCCAGCACAGCAGGGATGCTTGTCCCCATCTGGGCAAGTGCCCCAAGACCAGCCTGGTAAGGGGGAACTTGGTTTGCAGTTGCACCCAGGGGCCAGCCCAGACAGGGGCAAGAGCAAAAAGCACAGCTTCTTCTCTAAATTATTAAGAGCAGCTTCGTGGAAGAGCGGCTTGCGTATCGCACGGAGAGGCCCAGGAACCACAACAGACGCCACCACCTCCCAGCTCTCGCCTGCGCGCTGCCAAGAGCCGTTATTTGCCTGCCCACGCGCTTGCCATCACAAGTCAACAAACTCCCCGGACGTGAAACCCTTTATTTACCCCCCAGGGCCAGATCCGTCTCCCACCTGCGGAGGGAGGGACACAGGGGTAGATTTCCCCTCTTGCAGAGGAGGAAAGTGCCTGGAGAGAGGAGGAAAACTAGCCACCTGCTTCCCAGGGGTTTCTTTAAATAGCAGTACACAAGGCAGTCTCTGCCCTGGGCGAAGAGAAGCCCTCAGCCCCGGGGTCCCGCGAGTGGCATCTCCCAGGATCCGCTCCAGCTCTGGCCTCCGGCGTTTCCTCCCACAGTTGTACTTTGCCAGTTGGGTCAGACCCGGGTGAGGGAAGCAGCGTGGCCACTCCAGAGAGCCACGGGTGGAGGCAGAAAATCGAGGCATGATGTAAATCGCCTTTGGCACAGACCTGTTGGCATCACTGCTCTGCCCCAGCCCATCCTCCCTGCCCTGAGCAAAGAGGCGGCACGTGGAGCCCAGCAGGGACCTTCCTCACCCCGTGGTACCCACCCCATGGCCACGATTCCACCGTGGCCAGGACTGTCCGATATCAACTCCAGCAGCAGTGCCTCTGTCGTTCCAGTCCTTGCACGCTGGATTTTTCCCAACTGCAAACTGCGGTGGGAGCGAGGGGCCAGGGCAGCCTGTCCCTGCCCGCACCCCTAAGCGAGGAGGGACCCCAGCCCTCAGCAGGGCTGTGACTGCAGCTGCTGATTCCTCTCGTCCTGGTGTTTCTTCCCCCGCTCCGGCGTGACTGGTTTCTCCTCTGGGAAGACAATGGTAGCGTATTCAGTCTGGTCGACTGGGTGGGTCTCAGGGGGCACCTGGGTGCGCTGGTCCCGCTGAAACTCCAGCACGCCATAGTCCACGGTGGGCAGGGGCACCATGGGGGGCTTCTCTTCCTTCTGCAAGGAAACCCCGTCAGGGCGATTCATCATCCAGAGGTACCCGCCATCCCCAGCACAAGCCCCCTTTTTACAGCAAGTGCCAAAACCAGCTCTGAAGCATCCCAGGAGGGCGAGAGCCACACAAAGCAGAAAGATGCACAGACCTGGAATAGCATTTGCCCAGAGAAACCAGACTGTGAGCCTTGGGGTCACCACTGAGGCCATGTGGGTCTCAGCTCTCTGTCTCTGCAGGCAGGTCGGGCTCCCTGCCTGCCTGGCCGTTGAAGGCAGGGTCATGCTAGGAGCCCTTTTCCCACCTCTCCATCAGGCTCCGAGCTGGCATGGGGTGCATAAGGAGAGCCCAGGGCTGAGTTTGCTCAGCCCGGATAGGGAAAAGCAAGGGGGGACCTACTCACTGCCTTCAGCTACCTAGTGGGGTTGGAGAGAAGATGGAGCCAGACTCCTCGTGCCCGGCAAAAGGAAGAGAGGAAATAGGGACTAGCTGCAGCAAGAGAAATTTTAGCTTAATATATTGGGAGGGGGGGACGGGGGATGGGGACATTTTCTCCCATTTTCTACAGTAACACAATCTGCTGTCAAAGACAACTCCACTTTGAGCAAGGGTTGGACTACTGAGGTCCCATCCTGTCTCAGGCAGATTTTTCATTTTGGTGGGGCTGTGCTGCAGGTGCAAAAAAGCAGTTGTAGCTGTGCAGAAAAGATCAAGCAGCATCAGAGAAGACAGGAGAAGCGAGAAGCCTGTGAAGGGCTGCTAAAGGGAGGCCCTGCACCCTCCGCACCCCAGCGGTGCCACAATGTTCCCCTGCAGCACGGCAGGGCATCAGAAACAGAAAACTCACCACTGGCGTGTTTTCACTCGGTGGTTTCTGCACATCTGCAAAGTAACACATTTGGTTAGAAGATGCTTGTGTGCAAAGACACCGTGAGCATCTGGGGCTGACCCAGTCCCCACGTCCTAGGAGAGCGCTGGACACCACAACCATTGCACCATGCTTTCTCCTTCTCCGTGCAGGGTCTAACACCCTGAGCATTACAAGGAGAAGTGAGATACCAGCCCATGGTCTAGGTTTAATTCAGATTAGTGGGGTGCAATTCTTCGGGGGTCCCCTCTGGGACAGCCCCGCCGGCTGCCTGCAGCGTGGCCAAGGCAATGCCCGGTGCTGTGATGAGGAGATGAGATGCCCCAAAGGTGCCCGGGCAAGGGGCATGGGAGGGACTCACATGCAGTATTACGACACCATGCTAACAAGTGGTTCAGAGCCACAGCATGTGGCCTGGGGGCTCTACGAAGGGCGAGCATGGCCCAAAGCACCCTTCTCTCCTAGGCATGGAGATACCTGTCCCACAGGGACATGCCACAGCTGAGTTTAGCACATTGAACCTGCCTGTGTACCCCAGGGAGCTGCAGGTATCCGGCTGCCCCTGGGTTCAAGTTGGATAAGCACCACCCCATCGGGTCCCCTGGCAGAACCCAGCCCCTTGGGGCAGCACAGCCCCCATGGAGGAGCATACCTCCTCTCCTGTACGTGACAGTGAGGTAGCCAAAGATCAGCAGCACAACCGTCCCAGCCAGCAGCAGGATGCCCAGGAGCACAGCCTTGATGTGGTCCGGGGGATTGCTTTCCTCCATCTCGGGCTCATCGGTGGCATTTGTCTTCTCAGGGGCTGCTGTAATAGCCATCCAAAAAAGGGGAGAAAAAACCAGCAGGTCAGGAGTGTAAAATGGCCTCTATAGTCCCTGGGAAAGTCAACAGGAGAACATGGGGCTGTCCCCAGAAAGGGCTCAGTCCCAGGCAGGCTGCCACAGCCCCACCATCCCGCCAGGGGCCCTGAACTGGGGCTGACATGGGGGATGTTTTGGCCATGTCCCATTCCTTCCCATCGCAGGTGGTGAGGATGATCCCACACCGCTGAGACCTGGGGTGCAGGGGACCATGGCACTGCAGTCCCGTGGCATGACCCCAATGGGCCTGGCAGAGCCCCATGAAGGATACGGCTTCCCCAAGCCTCCCAGCTGCTTCCACGTCCTGGGGCCAGCACAGCTTCAGGTCATCTTGGGAGGAGATCTTGTGAAAGACTAACTTTTGCAGTGTTTTTCCTTTTTATAAAAGGCCATTTTCAGCTCCCCAAAGCCTCTACGCTGCCAAGCAAGTGCATGGCATATCTTCCTGCGAGATCTCAGTCTCCCACACCATGGGGCTACAAGACCCAAGGGCATGATTTTGCAAGAACAGTATTTACATCAACACCAGCTGTGCAAGGGGTCTGAGCCCTGGTCATCACCCCAAATACAAGCCCTGTCCCCAAATAAAGGAGCTGTTCAGGGGTGCAGGCAGCTCCCTACGCTGGTCTCCTGCCTCCACCTGTGGGTGAAAGCAGCTCCCTAAGCTGGTCTCCTGCCTCTATGCATTGACGAAGGCAGCTCCCTACACTGGTCTCTTGCCTCCATCCATGGGTAAGGACTCACTCCTCCCCACAGCATCACTGGGGACACAGCCCCAGCAGGATGGAGACCTCCTGCCTCAGGGCCAGATCCAGCCACAGTGGAGATGGGGGAGGACAGCCTGTGTCCCTGGGCATCAACCAGCCATGCAAAGGAGAGGGGAAAGGGCAGAGCTGTGCTCTCCTGACCCACACCAGGTCCTCCCCCAGCAGGGTACCGCCTGCCTTGCGCCCTGGGGCTGCAGTGTGCCTGGGGGCCATAGCACCACAGGGATGACACCGACGACCTGTCCCCATCAGCTCAGGCCCCAGGCTGACCTGTGACCACCAGGAAGGACCGGTTGCTCTCCATCACTTTATCGGGTTCAAAGAAGGTGATGAGCCCACAGTAGTAGGAGCCCGAGTCATTCTGGTGAAGGTTCAGGATCTCAAACTTGAAGGCAGGAGTGTGGTTGGTGAGCAGGTACTTCTCCGTCTTCGTCTCGGGGTGGATCCGGCTGATCTCAGCAATTTTTTGGGTTTGGCTATGGTTGATCTCTTTGTACCAGTTGAGGCTGTACTCCGAGATGTAGTCATTCTCCATGGAGATGTTGCAGAAGAAGGTGGCTGAGCCACCTGCAGGGGTAGTTAACCTGGCTGGAAAGAAGGTCACTGTTTGGGAGAGAGGAAACAAGGAACAGACATGGTTACAGCAGGCACAGGTCTCAGAAGCAGCCATACCCCCCCGTGCAGGAACCAGGGATGCAAAGAGGGTGAGAGCATGCCATTGCCCCTGCTAGCACCCCATCCCATGGAGAGGTGATGGGCTCCTACGTCCCAAACCCAGAGGCTCCATGCTTTCCTCAGCTGTTTCACCCTCAGCTCCTGAAGGCCCCTACGGGGATTTACAAAAACCTGCCGGCGAGCACTTGCAAGCCCAGCCCCATGCCATCGCCAGCAGCCAGCTCACCGCGGCCAGGCACTGGGGCTTGCCAGCAACGCAGGCAGCCTGATGCTTGGCCAGTCCGCAGCATCACCCTGGATCACGGGGAGATACATCAGCCCACATCCCTCCCCTCCTGAGTGTGTGCCTGCCGGCCAGAGGGGAATCCTCAGGGGTAGTAACTGTACTGTGAAGTGGTTTCAGAAGAGCAAATTGTGCTCTGGTCTACCTAAAATTAACCCAGAACACCTGTACCAGGGAAAACAGACTTTGGGGGTTGTATTATTTTTAAATCTATGCTGTATTTTAATGTTTGAGTCATCCTTCCTCCAGCTGATGTTGCCTCTGAAAGTGAACAGAGGGACCGAGTCCTGGGCCGGGGCAGCGCCCCACGGTGCAGCCCATCGCGTGCCCGGCTGCCTGGCGGGGTGCTCTGGCTCTGCTCACTGCTCCATGCTGGGAGCACAGAGTGGGCAGGGGCTGCCCAGGGCACGGTGTTTGCCATCTCCAGCTTGAGACTATCTGACAGGGCAGAGCAACCTGGAGCTTACGATGCCATCCCTTTCCAGCTGCCTGTCCCCTCCTCGCGTGTACATGGGCACCCAGGCACCCACCCTGGGGGGTCCTGGCTGGACCCAGCCAGGCTGCTCCCAGCACAGAGGGCAGTCGGCCACAGCCGCAGCCCCTCCAGCCCTTAGCACCGGCCCTGCTGCTTCGCCACATTTCCCTGCCTGTGATCCCAGTGGATTCATCCCCTCTGGGCAGCGGGGATGCTGCGAACACGGGCCAGTCTTTGCCAGCCCCATCCAGCAGGATGAGGCAGCTGCTGCATTAACTTTTGTTCAGAGCAATAAAAAGCAGGAAGAAGCATTTTTCACACAGGTTATCTCACTAAGGGATTCAAACCGTCAATGGTTTGAAAAGCCCCTGTTGTTAAAAAATTTATCTTCCCTTTTCATAAATCACCACTGATAGCAGCCCCAGGGCTTGCAGGCAGAGTTAGAAAATCCCTCCAGTCCCTCCAGCACTGGCCTGAGGCCGTAGGACCATGACCTCAGCCTCACCAACCAGAAAAGGAACCTGGATGATTCCTTGAATAGATACAGGATTAGATGGAAAACTGGGCTGAGAAATGAGGGATGAGATCGAACAGGAGAAGGGAGGGAGGGAAGTACCCCAGCTCCCGCAGGCAGCGCTGGCTGCGGCAGTGCCTGCACCGAGAGATGTAATTTTTGCAGTGTTCTGGGCTTCTTGTGTTTAGCAGGAAATATTTGGCAGGCTCAGGGCTTTGCTTCCTACCCAGTGCCACTGCCAGCAATGAATGAAGCACTCGGAGGACTTCTGAAAGCACAGGTTGGGTTTACATGTTTCCCTGCATCTTCCCAGCACCAGCAGTAACGTCTGCTCCAAGGGATGCCCAGCCCTGCGCCTACCCTCGGGGCAGAAAACACCCAAAGCCACCAAAGAAAGAGCTGGGCTGTGAGGAAGGGGGCACACAGTTTCATCAGGGCTCTTGCTTGCTCTGCCCAGACTCACCCCTTCCCCTCCACCTCCCCTTCTCCCCCACACTTCACCCTAAGCAAAACTGCACGCAAGACCCTGGCTCCCTCAGGGTCAAGCCCAATCCAGGAGGCGCAGCTCAAAGCCGTGAGAGCCAGAGCAGAAAACCCTAGACCCCGCATGGTGCTGGCAAACCAAGAGGCTCAACATCAAACCCAACTGCGGCCAGTGTGCCCACAACGTGGCTCTGGTGCCCGCATCGTGGGCTGGGGACCTGTCCCCTTCTCCATCCTTTAACCCCGTTTCTACCCCGAGCATCCCCATTTCCCTTGCTTCAGCAGCACATACCCAAAAGCTTTGGGTTCTTTGCCTTCTTGATGCCGGAGCTATTTTTAACTACAGAGCTCCCAGCCCTTAGACATTTTCTACCGGTTATGAATGACACAGGCTGTGGCAGCGAACGTGCCGCGCTTTGGTACCTACCCTGGCGGCAGCCGGTCAGCATGGGGCCGCAGCAGAGCAGGATGGCGCAGAGGCTGGTCAGGGCCACCTCCGTGCTGCCCCACATCGTCTTCGAGGCACCCGGAGCCATGGCGAGGCAGTTGGTCCCCTGCCCAGGCAGGCGTGCTGCGCTGTACCGTGCCGTGCCGTGCCGTGCCGTGCCGTCCCTGGCTCTGTCCGTGCTTCCTGCCCCACAGTGGTGGCTTGCTCTCTGGCTCGCACGACAGGGGCTGGGATGGAAATGAAACGTGCCCATCTCTGCCCCAGAGGGAAACCCGGGCTGCCTCCCGCCCCCGGCTTCCTCCCCGCAGAGGCAGGAATCAGCTGAGCTGGGCCTGGCCCCTTCCCCTCCCCGCGCGCTCCCGGTGCGCTCCCACGCAGGCACCCAGCCGCCGAGCAGCAGGGACAGGCACTGCTAAACCCGCACCCTTTTTGGGGAAAGCTCCAAGGGATGGAGCGGACAGGGACCACAGGGGACATGTCCTCGGCTCCAAGCCTGGCCCATGAGTAAAAGGCTGTCTCAGGCTTCTGAGCACCCATGGGTGCTCCTGCTGGGTGCCCATGGCAGTGTGGCATCGGGCAGCTGGGCAGGGTCTGAGCAGCCATGGGGCACCCTGAGTGCCTGTTGGCAGGCTGCTCCCACCGGGAAGGGATGGGAGAGGAGGGAGAAGGAGAAGGCGAAGGAAGAGACAGAGAAGGAGGAGAAGAAGGGGAAGGAGAATGGAGAAGGAGAAAGAAGGAAAAGGAGAAGATGAAGGAGAAGGAGAAGGAGAAGGAGAAGGAGAAGGAGAAGGAGAAGGAGAAGGAGAAGGAGAAGGAGAAGGAGTTTTGCCTCCTTAGGTGTGTTTCTCCGCAGACAGATTTGCAGAGAGCAGGGGCAGGTGCCCGGGGCCAGGGTGCTGTTATTGGGGTGACCTTTGCAGCAGACTTCTTTAATTTCTCTGCCGGCGATGTTCCCCGCTTACCTTGCTGACTAATACTCGCATAGGAAATAACCAAAGGTGAAAGCACGCCATGGCTGGCTCCTCCGCTTCTCTCAAACACAGCCTCAGTGCCCCACAGTTTTGGAAAGCGTCAGGGGAAAATTAATAATCGGGGTGAAGGATGAGATTCTCATGATGATTTCATTATTTTCCAGGCTTTCAGAAACAAGCTGCAGGGCTGGGGCTTGCTCACCTCTCACTTTCAAACACGGCCCTGGCAAGCGAGCAGGCTGGGGAAGCCACTCCTAATTCACGATGGCCAAGGAGGGGGTTCGGAGCCAGGGCAGGCAGGGCTCACCCTGGCTTGGTGGCTCAATCCAGCCTGTCCTGGGTCCTCTTTTCCAGTCTCCTCCTGGAAGCATCACTCCTTTCTCGTGAGCTTCTGCTTGAGCAGCAGAGCAAGCCTGGAGGCCACCGCCTGGCAGGCTGGCAAGGGGAGTGCTCTCTACCATGTGCAATGGTACTGGTGGGCTCCGAGGTGGACATCGCCTCTTCCTTCACAATTTCCTGCATTCTCATTTTAAAAAACCCTAACTAAACTAAACCGAATTCCAGAAAATATGGAAGCTCACAGCAAGGAGGCTTTTCCACCTCGAGGCTTTGTCTCCCCAGATGGTGACACCAGGCATCCAGGTCAGGTGTGAGGAGGCTTGTTTGGCACTTGCAACATGTTTTGGTTTCTAGAGGCGGAAGATGTGACGGCTATCACCGCCGAGATCGCGACTCACCGAGCCAGGGATCGGCAGGAAAAACTGGCTCATCCTCCCCGCCCCACGCAGCAGCAGAGGGCTCTGATTAAAATTGTAGCACGAATTGCTCAAACTTTCCAATGCACGCTCAAAATGAGGCATAAGATGGTACCTGGGGCGGGGAAACTGCCGCATCCACTAGAACCCAGTGGTGGCTAGATGCAGACCGTACGGCAATGTTTTCGGATGCTCAGGTTCCTTCAGAAACCTGTGCCCCAGTGCTCCCCCCCGGCTCCCCAGCAGGCTGGGGACCGGCACCAACGCCAGAGCTTTTCCAGGCTGCTTGGGGTGCAGGATGAGGCCATGCGTGGCCAGGAAGCGCCGGGGAGCTCGCAGAGCCACAGAGCGTGCAGCAGAAACCGCAGGGGAGGGTTAGCCAGGAGCTGTCTGGCAGCACACTGATGGAAAGCTTGCTCCACTGCAAGAGAGAGAACAGGGGTTTTTTTCCCCTTTTTGCTGAAAAACAATTAAAAAGAATGACAAGAATAAAAGAAAAGATCAATCTTGCTCCTAGGAAGCCACTGCGGGGGAAAGCAAGGTGAGCAGCGGTGCCATGCCCCAGCCCAGCACGTGCCCTGGGTGCCAGCATCGCAGTTGAGCCTGGCCCCAGCCCTGCAGCAGCTTTGCACCCTGCCTGCACCCTGCCTGCACCCTGCCAGACCAACACAGCTCCCGCTGGCTCTTGCACCAGCTTCTCCAGCACCAAGGAAAACAGCCTGGCTCCAGCCATGCTGTGGCTCCCGCTCATGCTGGTAAATCCCCCCCAGCCCAAATGGGGTGGATGGCACATCTTGGGGTTAGCTGAGGGGGCCTGAAAAGGTCCTTTGATGCTTAAAAAAATAAATTCTCTTTCTCTGAGCTGGAATATGGTGAATTTCTTGCCTAGAAAGGTTGGACCAGATGATCCTTGAGGTCCCTTCCAACCTGGTATTCTATGATTCTATGATTCTATGATGAATTGCATGGGGCAGTCATCTTCTATTTGGCCACCAAAAGAGCAAAAGAAGGGCTAAAAGGAAGGAGAAAGAGGAATAAGTGAGAAAACAGTTTGTTCCTCAAAACTAAGAGACAGGAACTTCAGCAAGCACATGTCACGCCACTTCATTGAAGCACAAATATCCTTTTTTTCCTCAACAAGAAGCTGGCCCAGTGTGTCAGCAAAGGTCCCACCAACGCGGCTGGGACCCAGGCAAGGCCCTGGTCTCCTGCAGCCATCGCTGTCAGGGCACCCAGCTATCACTCTGAGCAGCCACCTCAAAGGATCGAGGGTCAGTCCCAAAACGGCTTAAAAGCATCTGGGGTATTTAAGGAGCACTGAAAATTTGGAAGATGAAGAAGAAAGCAATGAGCAAACACCTCGGATGTAGCCAGCTGAAGCCCAGAGCTGAAAGTCCTCAAAGGTCAGGGGAAGCAAAGCTTCCCAAAAGAGACTGGGGACACAAATTACCACAAAAAGATGCTGAGGAAGAGAAACCCACAGGTTCCCAAAGATCCCTCCCCCGCTGGTTTAACTGAATTCACATCTGTGGGTCTGACCCAGGCAGGACGCGACGCGGCTGGGGCAAGAAGAGGAAACGGTTAATAGTGTTTGCTATATAAATAAACACGGAGAGCAAGTGTGGAGGTCTTTCAGATACTTCTCAGAAATTAGGAAGGCCCCTGCAAATGATTTGCATGAGCAACGACACCCGACCCTGCGGGGGGTGAGTAAGCAGCGAGTAAGCGGAGGGATGGAGCGGAGGCACGAAACTGTTCCTTTAGCAAGCGGAAATCTGCAGGGCCTGGGCAGGGCAATGGTAACTGTGATGCGAAGGTGCCACATGGGTATAGCATGGGGCCACCGCTGCCTCTGGCACGGCAGCAGGGTGCTGCTCCGGCCAGCGGGCAGAGCTGATGCCCAGCCCGGCGGTACGAATGGATCGTCACTAGTGAGCGGCGCTGCTAAAGCCCGTGGAAATCAGGAGCTGCTGCTGCTGCTCAGGGTCTCAGCAACCCGCCCGCACTCAGAGCGGATGGGGCAGGACATGGCACCAGTTGGGATGCGTCCGTGCATCCCGAGCAAAACCCCAGCAGAGCTACCTCCTGCCTCCTGGTGCAACCTCGCACCCTCCTGCACACGAGGGGCCCCTCCGGGCAGCACCCTGCCCGCAGAGCCGCCAGCCCAGGTGCCCCCAGCCCTGCCGCACGTGATGGCCCCCTCCAGCCCCTGGTTCCCGGCAGCGGCACGCTCCGCACCGGCACCGGCTGTGCCTTCACGCTGTTTCCATTCGAAGCGCCCGGTGACCGTTCTCAGCAGCGTCACCCGCTGCACGTAAGAAGCGCGATCGCGGAGATTGCTGCATCGAGATAAGCAGCGGAGGAAGCAGGATGTCAGCTTCTCAGGAGGGGGCTGTGTCATACCCCAGCCGTCCTTCACCAGCCTTCCTGGGGACAGACAGCAGCTGCGGGCAGGGAAAAGGGCACAAGAGCGTGCCGGGGGCAAGGATATCGGGGAGCGACAGTTTTAGGCCTTTCTGGAAGATCTGAAAGGTTGGACCAGATGATCCTTGAGGTCCCTTCCAACCTGGTATTCTATGATTCTATGATTTAAGAAGTTCTTGGAGGAAAGGAGCAAGGCTGGGCTCCCCGTGCCGACGGCTGGGATGCGTGGGCCAGAGGCAGGAAGGGAGCGCGGGGTCTGGCGGGAATTGGGGGAACAGCTTCGTAACGGCAACCTGCGCTCTCCTCCGCCTGCACCCGCTGCCCCGCAGTGGCCGGGCGCTCCCAGCGAGGCTCCCGGGGCCGGGGCCGGTGCCCGGGACACCACCACGGCCCCCTCCAGCGGGGACCGTGGGTTTGCAAAGACGTCCCCAGGCAGGGGGACCCCTCCGCCCCACTGGCTCTGCCATGTCCGAGCCGCTCCAGCCCACCGGGCCCTGGGCGAGGCAGCAGGCAGGGGCCCGGGCCGCTGCGGCGGCCGCCGGCTTGGGCGGGAAGGGGGCAGCGGGGAAACGCCCGGCGCGGGAGGCCATGGTCCCCGAGAAGGAGCCGCGCTCTCTCCCCATCAGACCTCCTGCCGCACTCACCTCCCCGGGCAGCAGGCTCATCAAACCCTTTATTTACCATTATTATCGCAATTATTTACCATTTATTTACCAACTATGTTATTGTATAGGTTTTTTTAATTGTGAAAAAATGTCAAAATAAAACCAATTTTGACAAATGTGAAAAATACACCCCCCACCCCGGGCCCGCACCCCTCCTCCGGGGGTCCGCACCTCCCGCGCCGCGACACCGCCCTCACGGCCACGTGCCAGCACCTCCCCACGCAAGGCGGGGCGCGGCGCGGCGCCGTGACGTCCGCTGGCGCCCCGTGACGTCAAGGAGGCGGAAGTGGCGGGGGTTGCCGCGGTAACCAACGCCGGAGCGGCCTGCGGGGGTCTGCGGCCATGGGCGAGCTGGGCCCGGAGGACGGGGCCGGGAATACGTACAGCCTGCGGCCCGGCCTCCAGCGCCGGTGAGCCGGGGGGCCCGGGGCACTGGGGGGGTGGGACTGTCGGGGAGGGGGTCCCTGGGCATGGGGGGGCTGGCATGGGGCTGTGGGGGCTGGGTGGGGGGGGCTGGGAATGGGGCAACCCCCGGGGTTTGGGGACTGGGGGGGCACTGGGCTCCCAGACCGACTTTGGCAGGAGATGGGGGGGATGCGGGGGGGGCAAGGGGCGGCCCCGATGGGGCCGGGCTCGCACCGGTGTTGGTGGGTGTTTGGCTTTGGCAGGGCTGGATAAGCATCTCCATCTTAGCTGGGCTTTTTTTCCCCGTGCCTTTTCATTTGTCGTTTTTCTTTAATATGTGAAAGCTACATTTTCCCAGGTGGGGTTATGTATGTTTCTACACGTTGTGTGAACTTTCTGGGCCTTCTGTTGCTGTTTTTTTTTTCTTTTTGCCCTGATAGATTTAAATCGTCCACAGTAAAAGAGTGCATCCATGCGATACTGAAGGAGAAGCTGGCCAACGCACAGTACATCCCAGAAGAAATGCCTCAGCTCACAAAGTCTTTATCAGAGACAATAAAAGACAGACTGAAAGGTAGGGAGGTTTGCTGGGGAAGTCGTGTCTTTTCTCACTGTGTCCTCTCCCTTTGACAAAATCCTTCTTTCCTTCTTTATTCTTGAAATCTATTTCTTCCCCGTTGACTGACTCGAGTCTACCGTTATGAAACGTTCTGGCCTATATACATACGTTCCTCGCCTGCGGAACTAGAAACCTAATTCAAGCAGACAGGCTTTGTTTTCGTATAGACCGGCTGGTGTGGGATGTCAGCCTCGGAGGGGCTGCAGGGGGAAAGAAGCTGCATTAGAGAGAAGGAAGAAGTGATGCTTTATTGCTTCTTGCTTCAATAAACTTCAATAAACTGCTTTTTTTCTGCCATAAGTTAGATCAGAGGGGTCAGAGTGGAATAGCAGGGAGATCAGAACAAGGCCCCGTGGGAGCAGCAAAGGGGAAGAGAGTTAGGAGCCCGGACAGCCAAGGAGGGGTGTGACTGCAGCCTTACAGCACTGGAAAAAGATCGTGGTGGTGCTGCCCAGGATGCGCTCCCAACATCTTTGAGTTCAAGAACTAAACTTCAGGCTCCAGCAGGTGTTTCCTGTGTTCAATGCTGGAACAAGTACATAGATGTGTGTTGGCACAGTCACTTTTTTTTTTTGCCTTCTTCCTGGGGACAGGCTGGTGCTCCATCTGCTGGGCTGGCCTGACATGGTGACACAGACATACTGTTACCCTCGGCAGGAACCAGGGATTTATGCTTCTCCCAGAGTTATGCATCTGCTTTAAAACCAGCAGCAGCTGTAGCCCCAGCATGTGTTGATGCCGAGCTGGTATGCACAGGGCTTGGCTTCAGTAATCTGTAAACACACTCGCAGTACCCCGAAGCAAGACTGGCCCAGTGTGGCTGTTGTATCAGCTGGCACCTCTGATAAGCATTGACATGGTGGGTGTTACCAGACCCAGCATGTCGTGTTCAATCGTCCAGTGGAAACAGTGCACCGGGAGTCTTCCCGGGACACTGCTTTGTTGAAGACAGGCATTAGGATCTATATTTTATTTTAAACATGCTTGTTCTGATTTGGCTTCTGGAACGTTGCCATAGGCTGATTGGATCTGGCCTATGCCCCAAAGGTATTTCTCTATTATTGTAAAACAACTGCAGATCTTTGCAGACACATAACGTAGGCCCGCATATGCTTTTATGTGGCCTTTTATCCCAGCTCAGAAGCAAAGGAAACACCTGTGTGGCAGAAGAATCTCTACAATACCTGTGCATCAGAACAGTTTTAAAATCAGCCAGTTTTTTTTCAGATTGGATTTTGCCCACCAGCAGGCTTATTTACATTCTTTCCACGTGTTCAGTTCTTGAAAGTTGTCAAAGTACAATGCTGACATATAGTATGGCTGTTCAGGGGTGTCTTCTGCCTTAGATGCATCTTTTGACCGACACCAAATACCCTGTTCAGCCTTTAAGTCCAATAAGACTGTGGTACTCTGTACCTAGGAAAATGAAGCCACAAGGCAGTCTGTCCACTTTGCCAATTGCATGGACTTGTACAGGACACTTGCTTTGTAACCAGAAATCTTTAGCTCTCCGGGTCCTGTTTTGGGCTCATATTTTAAACAAGTTGTTGCTCTCACTATTATTTTTCTCTCTCTCTCCAGAGGAGGGATTTGACAGGTACAAAATGGTGGTGCAGGTTGTGATTGGAGAGCAGAGAGGAGAAGGAGTGAAGTAAGTTTTGTATTTTCTAATTGTATTTCTAACATTTTTGTTGGTTGGTGTTTATTTTCTTGGGGAGCTGCTTCCAGCTTTCCTAGGTACAAAGATCTCTCTGCAGATGATAAAGTGTAAAGCACTTTCTTTTCTCTTTAAGTGGCAAGCAAGGGCTTGGACTGTGGCTGATTGAATTACCCGGTGATAATTGGCTGTATGGTGGTTCTTAGGAAGCTGAAATGCTGAATAGCATTTGTGAGGAGTGTTGCAGAAAGGAATTTTTATGTCGTATTCATGAGGAAGTAGAGCACACAGCCAATCCATTCTCAAGGCCCTGCTGGAGCACAAGGGCCATGGTAACTCGCTTGTGTCTAAAGCCGGATTTCCATAAGCACTTCATTTGCATTTAATCCCCCCAGGCAGGCATTTTTCAGAAGTTTAAATTTCTATAATCCCTATGCAGTACTGTCATGGGAATCGAGCTGAGACTGTAGGTGCTGAGCACTTGCAGTCGAGCTCTGGATGCCTGCAATCAGGCAAAAGAATTCCTCTTGGCTGCAGTAGTGGGCTGTAGCTTTCCATTACTGGTGAGTAGGGAGACAAAAGAGAACAGTCCGCAAGGTTTATGTGCTTTATCTGCTGGGCTTGTCTTTATTATTTCGCAGAAGATAAGTGCAGCAGAGCTGTAATGAGATCTGCTGCCTCAATGTTCTGGAGGTCAGGAAGGAATATCTGTACCCGCTGCTCAGGCTTTTGTCAGGAATGTCTGTCTGCAGGCAGACTGCTCCAGAAGCACCGTACCAGGGTGAACAGTTCAAGGAGGTGATCTGGTTTGAAACATGAAGCCCAGCAACACAGACTGACAGCGCAGTTGGGGAAATTCTCTGGTTTGCAGTAGGCAAGACTGAAGCATGATCACTAACATCCTTAATGCAAAATACTGGGTAACCATGATATTCCAGAGGCAGAGTGGAATATTGGTCTGGAAAAAAAAAAGCAGAATAACCCTGAGGGCTAAGGTAATAGAAAATAAAGGATGAAATTCAACAATCTTATAACAATGTCATACATGTAGGGACTAGGAACAACACGCTGTGCCACAAACAGGGATCCTGTCAGCTGAGACCGACTGGGGCAGGCAGGGAGCTGGGCATTTGCAGCAGAGAAAGGGGAGTGTCAATGACATTAGACAAGGCAGCAGCAAGGTCTTGTCTCTAATATCCTGTTGCTGTCCGGTTGCTTGTCTTCAAGGTAAGGCTTGGACTGAAGCAGGTGTAGAAAAAGGCCAGCAGGATGGTCAGGGAACAGAGAGTATAGATATGAAAAGACTAGAAGAGCTTAGCTCATGGTCTAGTAACACGACATCTGCCAAGGAATACGATAGCTCCCTATAAATAAGTTGGAAGTATGTACCACAAGGGTGCAGGAGGTGAAGGACAAGAACAAATAAGCTAAATTAGCTGCCAATACACATAGGCCAGAAGTCAAAGATTCTTAAGCACCATAGCAATGAGGTTTCAAGCCCTGCTGCACAGTGGAGGTGGCAGGGTTGATAGCTGATGAGTTTGAAGATGGAGCTTGATCCACATACAGAGGGGGTTACAGCATGTAGTGGAATTCAGCAGTGGGGATCTAGGGTCAGGATTCAGGAGAACACTTCCCATTTCCTTTATCTTTAAAGGAAGCTCAGTTTGCTTTCCGAGGAAAGTATCTGTGATCACTTAGGTCCTTACAGGTGAACTCTGTGGGTAATGGCTCCGCTCTGTCTCCTTTGTCTAGTATGGCTGCGCGATGTTTCTGGGACGCTGACACTGACAGCTATGCTCACGATGTGTTCATGAATGTAAGTAGTGGCTGTTTTACCGTGGGAAAGTGAAAAGCTACTTGCTTTTGTATGAGAGGCAGAGTGACCTTTAATATGGAGCAGAAAAATAAACAACCACTAGAAGGAAGGAACCAAGACTCTATTGAAACAGTATGATTTACGTCCTCATCCACAAAACATACTTAGATATAATATCCAACATAATAAAACTTATTTCCTGAGTAGGTCATACAGTACTGTACAAAAGTCATTATAGTCAGACCATTTTACAGGTGGGGAGAGGAAGCACAAGAGATAAAGTCTTTTCTTATATGCTTTGCTGAACTGCTGTTGTGGAGTATGGCTGGAATCCAGGACTGAGCAAAAGTCAAGGTTTTATTTCATTATTATTTTTATTTTATTTTAAACTGACACCTAGACACCTGTGGGTGTGTGGATGGAGTAAATTGAGGCACTTCTGGCATTCAGACACACTGACCTGGGTTACACCACAAGTGAGGTGAATAAGAAACTAACTAAAAGACAGAAAATTGCAATATATTACAATATAAGGTTATGCTCTGGTCTAAATGTTCCCTTAGGTTAACCTGTTCAGTTAGGCTAGCAAAGAGCTTGCCTTTACTAACACAGAGCCTTTCTCTGTTTTCCCCAGGACAGCCTGTTTTGTGTGGTAGCTGCCTTTGGCTGCTTCTACTACTGAAGATGGTAAACGTGGCACAGAAGGACAGAGGTGGGGGAGAAGGCTTTAGGGTATTTTTTGTTGAAGTGCACAAAAGCATCATGTTCTTCCTTTAGCACCTAACAAAATAACAGCTCGACAAAGCATGTCCTACACCTGTTCTACACACTACAACATTCCTTCTTCCTTGTGGATATTGATATAGCTTGAAGCACAATATTATGATGTCCGTTATTTAAATCGCCCTTTGTTTTTTATATAGTGTGTTGGTTTTGTCCTAAAAAAGTGTATTGCCAATAGCCATTGTTTCTAAGGCAAACTCAACTTTCGTCTTGAAAGGGTTCTGTTGCTTTTATTTTTGTTAATTTTCTGAAAAGAATGAAATATTTATAAGAATGTAACATAATAAATCTATGTATTTAATATTTCCTCTCCTGTGGGTTGACCCTTGCCATTTCCACCGTTTGCCCTTTTCCTCCACTCTACAAGGTGCACTAGCCTTGAGTGCTTCTCTGTCCTTCTCAGATGAGCGTTTTCTGAGGATTCTCTGTAAATTAACCCACAAAGCCAACCTCATATTCTGGTTATCCAGATCTGTTCCTGTGACTCCCATAAGATTTGGGCTGTGAATCCCAGCTAAGTGTCACATGAGATGATATTAACTGATAGGAAGACAAGGTATTTAGGACATTAGGTCAGGCCAGCAGCCTGCACACCCCACTGACTGCCGAAACTCCTCCCTGCTGTAACTCCTCATTGGTTTGGTGCAATTTGGCACCCATGGACACCGTGAGTAATCGCTGCTCATTGCCCTCTTCAGTACATACTGCAGTGCTTTCTCGATCTTTGCCTCTCTGTAATTGTTTTGGCATATGAGGGTGGATGTTTGGAGCCCAAATTTGTTAGGACTCCAGCCTTGGAAAGGAGCAGTAGAAAAGGCTGCTGTAGATCACAAAAGGAGCGCTGAGATCTCTCCTCTCCCCAAAAGTTAGAGGACCGGGTTGGTTCCTGAGAGATTGGGTGCCACCAGAGCGCATCTCGGGTGCCCTTTGGAAGATGGGATGCGTTGCTGTGTGGTGATGCCTGTTCTCTCTGTGCTGACTGAGGCACAAACACGGCCGAACCATTTCAGAGGCATGCATGGCTTGTAGAGCGCTGAAGTTGGGTGAGGTGAATGCTGAATCCTGCCCTCACCGACTGTTGGAGCAGAACTTGCTCTGTCCATGCAGCTCTTGGAAAGCAGGGAAGTGACAGATTACAATGCATCTTCTAGAATCGCTCTTTCAGCTACAATCCCGGAGGCAGCACGCTCCTGTTTCTCTGTTATGTTTGTTTGAAAGTGGCCTCCTCTCATTTTCCTCTGATGGGAGATAGAGGGTGACTCCCCTGATGGCTCCGTCGCTCGTTGAGGGAGCTGCAGAGGGGATGCGACGATGCCGTGCGGTTTGTGCGTGAGCCTGGGAGCGCGGGTTTTGGGGAACGGTGAAACCTTCCACATAAAGACGCGTGCCAGGAGATAGTATATCCCCCTCGGCCTCGTTTTGACACTTTTATTAAGTCATGGTGATTGAATCACGATTTTTCACCTTGCGCTCGCTCCGTTTTGGAGGTTTTTAACAGCCACTCCGGAGAGGCGTTGTACAAAGCAGGTTGGAGTCTGCGACCATAGAACCACAGCGTGGTTGGGGTTGGAAGGGACCTGGAAGATCACCGGATGCCAACCCAGCTCCAGCCGCCCCTGGCCGCCCCTGAGTGCTGTGTTTTCCCTGGAGAAAGATGGAGCAGCTGCTGAAGCGATACAGGCCGGTAGCCCTGCACCGCCACCCTGGGCAGGGCGCCATCGGCTTGGCTCCCTCCTTCCATCACCCCCAGAATTTATATTTGGCAGGTGAAGGGCCGCAGGGCAGGGCCGTGGGCCGCAGCAGCAAACCTCCGCTGGGCCGCCCGGTCCGAGCGCGGAGCCCCGGGGCGCGGCCCCCAATGGGGGGGGACCCGTTGCGATGCGGAACAGAGGTTCCGGGCGCAGTTTCCCGGGGCGCGGCCGGCCCCTTCCTGCCGCCCCGGGCCGACACGCAGCGGCTCCGCCCGCCGCCCCGTTGGCGTTGGCGGGAGCGGGGCGGGGCCGGCGCCGGGAGCGGCTCCGGCAGCGGGGCCGGGCCGGGCTGGGCTGCAGAGGTGCGGGCGGCCGGCGGTGTGCTGGTAAGGGCGCGTCAGTGGGGAGCGGGAGGGCTGTGGGGTCTGTCGGTGGGGCATATGGTGGGCCCTGGGGGGCCGTGGGGTCTGTCACTGCGGGACTCTGGGGGGCCCCGGGGGGCCGTGGGGTCTGTCGCTGGGGGTGTAGGGGACAGGGCACCGGCTGTGGGACCAGAGGGGTCCCTCGCCGGGACCTCTCTCCCGGCGGGGTGGCCGTGGCACGGGCATGGGGCAGCCCCAGCTGGGTGCGGCAGGGTCGCTGTGGGGCAGGGGGGCTCTGGGAGGGGCTGGCTGGTAGGGACGTGGGGCGCTTGGCTTTGGGCAAGGGGGTAATGTCTGCTGGGGAGGGGGCGCGGTGCGCTGTTTCCCCTTTGGGAGGGCTTGGGGAGAGGCTGGGGGGTGGCAGGACCGGCTGCGGTAGGGGCAGGCTGCAAGGAGACAGCAGCGGATGCTTTGGGAAACTTTTGGAGCACACCCCCAGGGCTTGGAGCATGGGGGGCTTTGGGGGACATCCCCTGACCTAGGGGACGCAGCCAAGGCCTGGGGAGAGAGGAGCAGAACAACGAGGAGGTGGCCCTGACCGCGGAGAAAGAAGGTGTGACCCAGCTGCTGTGCAGCCACACATCCTCTCTAACCCGCTGTTTGTGTCCACCAAAGTCCTGGCCACGCTGATTAATGGTTTTGTAATTAAAGTCTGCAAAAATTCTGAGAGCTGCGATGCTCCTTGGTAGGCCTCGCTCACAGTGGAGGGAGGTGTGGGACGCTGCAGGTGGCCTTCCCTCCTCTGTCCCCACCCTGTGCCATTGCAGCACCCGGTCCCCCAGCCTGCGGCTGGCAAAGACTGGCGTGGTCAGAAGTAGGTACTCGTGAGTTTCCATCCACAGAACTCCTGGCCCTGAGGACAGCCGCTGTATTTGCTTTTGAAATTCAGAGGACAAATACCCATGTTTTATTTCCTGAAGGAATTTGCTGTGTATACAGAATTATTAAAATTTGTGACTTGGAAGTTTCTTGGTCCAAGATCTGGATTGTAATTGTCTTGAAATTACTGTAGAATGAGTTGCAAACAATAATTGTTGGAACAAGAATTTGGTGTTGATGTGTAAACCTACTAAAGGAGGTTGCCTCCTGAAGTCTCAAAAGGCTCTGTTGTTAAGCCCAAAAAACAAAACACAATGCAACTCAACGCAAAAGTCAGGACAGAATGACCACCCATCCTTGTACTTCATCGTCCCTGGGCAGGCTCCAAATCTTCTCTGATATTCTGCATAAACCCTACTCCTGCTGCTTCACTAACCACAGCAGAGACTTTGTCGCATGCCGGGATGCTCAGTCCCTCGGGGTTATGGTGTACCCAGAAGGGCTGTGAACTCATGGAGAAGGTCTTGCCAGCAGTTTCTCTTTTTTTGTGTGTATTTCACAGCAGCGCTGCTTAGGTGATCACACTGCACTGTTCTCAGTTGTGGCGGTGTTAGAGAGAGTTATATTGAGCCATTCGGAACTTTGCTGGTGAAAAGCAGCATCTTTTCATCAGTTGCAGGACACGGGTGCCAGATCTTCTGCATGCTCAGTCTCTGCTTGAGCAAATGGTATCAGCCTGCCTGGAGCAGTAGGGGATGCAAGGCTTGGGGGTTTTTTTCAGCCAGTATAGCAAAAGTCTGGGTCTGGATGTTGTTGGACCAGTGTGTGGCACTGGCTGAACTGGAATCCCTTTTCTATGTTCATGTGGCTATTAATATGCTGGAGGATAGCTGTGTTTGCTCAAGCAGAGTAGCTGAAACAGCCTGTGTTTTAAGCGTAGACAGGACTCTGCCTGCCAGATCCTGCAGTAACCTTTATAAGGGGCTTGAGACTTGAGACAGGCTAGATAAAGCAGGTGCTGACTGTGGGGAGGGCAGCCGTGCTGGGGAGAGTCCCAGTCTTCTCTGGAGGTGAGCAGGCTGGGTCGCAGCCATTGGCACTCGGTTTTTAAGCAGATGCTCTCAGTCTGGAGATTGGGGCGGATCTGGGCCTCGCAAGCCTGGGCTGGGAATGAAGTTGCCTTGGAGACCGGGCAAGATTTTTAGGCATGGCTTGAAGAGAGATCCTGATCTCTCCCAGTAATTATGTCCAGGTTAACCCCTTCTTGTAAACAGTCTTTCATCAGTTTCCCGCTGTGATGAGTCTTCTGTCATTAACCTCTTCTGAGTCTTTCTGTCTACAACAGATCTCTACAGGGATACACACCAGTAAGGTAATTGTAAACTGGGGGTTGGAGGTAGGGGAGAACAGGAGGAAAAGGATTCTTTTCTCCCATGACTGAGGAAGGGTCGTTTGGGTACTTTACAGCCTGGCAGGGGAATTATCTGAAATGACCGGACTTCTTCCTTTTCCCTGACGCTCTCGCATACAAGTGTCAAGGCAATTCTTCTCTGCAGACAGCTGGCAGAGTGCAAAGTTTAGTAGTATTTGCCTGAAGATGAGTCAGCAGAAGAGAAATAGCTTTGCCTCTGTAAAGTGGAATGATCTTGTAGGCAAAGCAGCACATGACAGTCACATCTGACTGTGCCAACGCCTTCTAAGTTCAGAGGGACGATAGGGGAGCCTGGGGGCAGGCAGTGCTCCCCGGGGAGCCTGGGAGCTGCGGGTGTCGGAGGGGCCTCACTGCTCCAGCGTGCCAGTCTTGCACTGACTCGGATCCCTGGTGGGAAATGCAGCAGCCTTGGGCTGAAGCATTTACTGAGTTGTTGCAGTAAGCTCTTGTTTTGCACAGGCTTCGAGTTTAAGTAGCAGGATTTATTTTGCCTCTGCACATAAATCTGCAAGTGAAAAGCAGCAGAAGTCCTGCTAGTGCATGTAGAGTTGCAAATAATATTCTTCAAGATATTCTTTGGGACATCAAAACACAAAGAACGCAGATGGGTCAGGTCCTCATGCCATCAGTGTGCTTAGGGTGCAGAAATATCTCATCTGCTTCTCCAGTGTAGTGTGGGGCAGGGAATTCTCTGACACCGCCAAGGCTAAACAAAACATCAGTATTGTCCACGAAGATACAGACAGTGAGATAAGGCTTTGGCTAAGCAAGATTTGCCTGTGCCTATTCTGACCTTCTCCATCTGCCAGAGGTGTTAACTTTGGTATTGTGGTTACATTCCAGATTGGATGATGGTGTAGTTAACTCACACTAAGGGAGAAGTTTTAAATTCCTTCCCTGCTTATGTATTTTTTTTTTCTTTTTGGTAATCAATGCCTGTCCTTCTTCCCTCCCAGAAGTGGTGTGTTTCAGTGGGAAATGACTTGGGCTTTGTAGTATTACTCTCAGCAAAGTGCTGGATGGTTTCTGAAGGCTGTTATTGCCACAGTTTAAAGAAAATTCCTATTTCTCCCTTCGACCGCTTCCCCTCCTTCATTCAGTATCTGCACTTGGGGACTGAGAGGACTGATTCCCTGATGGGGAGAGCAGCTCTTCTCCCGTCTGGCAGTCGGCTGCTTCTCACAGAGCCACTACAACTCTCTCTGTCGAGGTGGGCTAGCTGGCAGGTGATGCAAGGTGCTTCTTTGATACAGGATGGGCACCAAAGAAGTAAGTTTCAGAAGCAAAGCCCCAAGTGTTTTGTAAAGTGTCGCTGAGTCTGTGATCTGCCCATGGTTTTCCCAAATGGGGCACTTCTTAACTTTGCTCCTAGCAAGCAGTTTCTCATGTTCAGCACAGACTCAGTAATGCAGGAGGGTGACGCCTTAAACAAAATAGAATGATGTTAATATTTTACAGCAGGGCTCTTTCTTCTGGTTATGCCTGGTTTTTGTCTTGGAGTTTTTCAGAATGAGCTTTGAGAGTTATCTTCTCTTTCCCCTTCCCCATCTGCTGCGAATGTAATTAATTTTAGAACAGTCAGTGTTTTAGCCATTTGGGGAAGCAAAACTGTGTGCTCATGTGTTAAGCTCAGCTACAGATGCGGGATCCCTTTGTTAGTAAGTAATTGTTTGGGATGCTATTTTAGTTGTTTGGACCAAAATGAAACTTTCTGAGATAAGTAGGTTTATTGCAGTAAGGTATGGTTTGTTTTTAAAAACAACATGTTCCCAGTTTTTAATGAAGACAAGTTTGGTGCTGGGAGGTCTTCCCAGAAACGTACTAGCCACAGGACAGAGGTTTTAAAGCTCTGAAGAGTGGTAAAATTATTGTTTAATTTCTGCATTAATTTGAGTAATTAGCAGAGCTGCATCATTCATGAGGTGCCCAGCCCAGCTCTCTGGACACTGCAGAGGCTCCTTCAGCAACATCTAGCCTGTAACATCAGAGCAGATAGAGCCTATTTGTGCTGTTCTCAGAGCAGGTTTCTCCCTTGGCACGTCGGGTAGAGCTGCTGCTGCTGCTGGGTGGCTGGTGCCGTCTGACCACTGCTGCTTATTTAATGCAAAGCAAATCCATTCACTTAAGCTATTGTTTGCCATCATTTGACTATGTGTACCCTGAGAAGTGGCAAAGTGAGTTAGGGCGGAGGGAAGCGGATGGTTGGGTGTGGGAGGGGTTGGAAGAAGCTGTTGGAGATTTCTCCTGGGCTTGGACAGTGCTGCTATACGTCAGCATAGAGCATGGTGTTGCCCTGTGCTGTAACCTGCAGTTCTTCGGCTGGCCGAGAGCTCTGCACCCAGCAGCAAGACGCTGGTGATAACTCAGCAGAGAGTGTACGTGTGTGCAGAGAAGTCTGGTTGCTCTGGTGGGCCAAGCTCACAGGGGAAGAGCTTTACCCGTTTGTGCACGGAGGATGCTACGTCTGTACGTCAGCACCAAAGCCTCCCCCAGTGCTTTTTAATATTTTGCTGGGCAGTGGGTCAGAATGACTGCGTTCAGGGTATTAACAGACCTTGTAATTGTCTCCGAAGGGGAGGAAAGCGAGTGGTCAGACCAACAGGTGACTTGAAACAATGAAATTATTTTGACCAAGTAACAAGAAAATCTGTTCCTGTTTTCCCCACTGTTTCCATGAACGCTGGGGTCACTTGAACCAGAGACAGAGGTCTGCTGCTTTTTGTGGACTGGATGGTTTCTGATACGACCACAGTGGTGAAGTAAATAACTGATACAGAGTGTGCTTGCAAGATGGCACCTTGCAAAACCTAAGAATTACTTGTGTCATACCCTGTGTTTTCACAGAGGCACTCTGGAAGCTGCCGCATTTATAGCACAGATCATGCCTGAAAGTTAAATGTTTGCTTAAGTGTTTGAAGACTTGGAGCTCAGGGCTGCAAGCTCTTTTTGCTTGAGATCGCTTTTGCACACTCCCGTATGTTTGTCTGTTGTTAGGAAATAGTAAATTAATTGCTGGAATGGGGGAAACTCGGCAAACCTGACTCGCAGGCATTATGGAGTAAGTGTTGGATGGTTCGTGCAGTTCTGAAATGTCCTTGTGGCTGCTCTTCACCATCACTTTTGTCGTCTCCTCAATATTTTTTTGGCTCCCCACTCGCCTAGGATTCTCTTTTCCTGCTCTTAGTGCATTGCGTTAGGTCTAGCAGAGCAGTCTGGGATACTTACACGCATGTAGCCCAAAACCAGTTCAGCTGTGTTTGTCCCTAATGCCGTTCATAAGCTATCTTCTTGATGCTAGGTGGGGAGAGCGGTGTGTTCGCATGTTATTAAACTCCATTTGACTCCTTACTTTGGAACATTCTTTAACTTGGAGTCATTTGTGCTTGAGTGAGTCCAATCACTAAATCTGCTTCTTAACAGCTCTCTGTCACAAAGCCCACGCTTCTTGGTTGCTGAAGAGCAGAGCTTTGCCCAGCAGCCCTTACTGAGGACAGTCCCAGCGTGTCCTGAGCAGGAACGCTCGGCAGAGACTCTCTGCCACGGAGAGGGGTGGTGTTCAGAGGGACATCTGCCCTTTCTCATACCTCCCGCTTGCCCCAACTAATGTGTTCCAGCACACCCACTGGATGTGGGTGGGGAGACATTTTAAATTCCACACGGCTCTTATTATTAGGGTGTTGAGGCACGCACATAAACATCATTCCTGGGCAGAGGGGTCATGCTGCTCTCAGGAACGGTGGGTCAGAACTGCCATTTGCTACACTGGAGAGCTGGACACTTCAAGTGAGCAAGAGAGATAATGCTGCTCTTTAGTTATAAACTTCGCAAATCTAGCCCCCATTTCTAACTCCTGCAGCACCTGAAAAGGGAGAGTTTGCTGCTATGCCTTTCTGTACATCCCTAGCTTTGCTTCAGCTGTGTGAAGTGCTGGGCTTCCTAATGCTCCAGGGCCCTTCTGGGAAGGTCCAATGACTCCAGCTCAAAAGCAAGGATAGCTTGCTTCCAGATAGCTGTCACGATTTCTGTCCCAAACTGGTTGTCTGTCTGTCTGTTCATCACAGAAGCAGTTCAGCTGAACCACCACTAATTACAGCCTGGTACGTAAAGTGCCAGAAGTCGGTGTGCCCTAATGTGGTGTCAGCAGCTGCTTTGCCATCGGCTGAGTCACCACTGCAGTGGGGACAGGGGACGAGAGGGGAGCATGGTGGCAGCCATCCCAAGGTGAGCTGTCCCTACTGGGGAGCTGCAGCTTGGTCTTACACAAACAACAAAGCAAACGGCAAGCCAGCTAGTTATTTAAATTATGACCACGGGTTGCACCCCTTCCCTCACCCTTGTCCTTCTGCTTAACCCTTCTCCTTCCTCTCTTCAGGATTGTACAGGGGTGCAGTACACCTACCAGCTGTCTTGGAGGGGGGGGGGGGTGTGCACACAGAAGGGGTAGCAGAGTGTTTGCATTCATTAGAATGAGAGCTGGGGAAGGGCTGAATGTGGACTGGGCATGCCTTAATCCTTAGGTTGCTTTTCAGATGCTAAAATAGCATAATTAGCCTTGTAGTAATGATTTATAACTTGCATTGCAACTCTTGTGTGAGTTTCTCTCAAGCCAGCTGACTGCTGCACGCTTCTCTCTGCAGAAGAGCTCCGAGTTGCATTAAATGATTCAGTATTCCCACCAGGCACTGTTTGTCAAAGCCTTGGCAGCTGATGCCAAATACAACTGGCTAAGCCCCTTGTTAGGTGGCTGTGTCTTTGCGCTGACCTTCTGTACACTGTGCCTGCTGTTGACTGATTCTGCAGCTGAGAAATATCTCTCTCTTTATTTCCCGCCCCCCCCTTCATTTTGTTCCAGTTCTTACTGGACGTGCTTGGCAAGATGGAGCCGCCGACCTCCTCCAGGCTGAATTCCCGAAAGAGAAGAAAAGATGGATCTGGCCCCAATGGGGCGACAGAGCTGGATGGAATCCCTCCAAAAATGTCCCGACGCTCATTCGTAAGTAAGCAGAGATAGGAGATTTAGGTGCCTGCGAGATTAGGACATTGAGCCATAACAGCAGAAAGATAAATGTGATGGTTTTTCTGTGGACACAGAAAACAAGGGGGCGGGGGGGAAGAAGCAAACAACAGTAGCTATCCTTCTTGCAAAGCCAGTTTAAAATCTTCCTTTGTTCATACTAATAACATACTTACAACGTGGGTTTAAATTAGGTCTGAGGCAAGCGTCACTAAGCTGCTTTTGTTGTGTGTCCGGCTTGTTTGTAGTCACTTAAGCTGAACCCGAACAGGCATGCATATAGATATCCATGGAGAAATAAGCATTCATTTCTCACAGGTGGGTTTTCTTAAGTGACCCAGCGGGAGGGCGATATACTCCAAACAAGCACCTAACAACTCATGCCCCTCACAGAAAGCAGTCCTGTTCAAGTCAGGGGAACTGCAGGAGGGTCTGAAGTCTGTAAGCACTTGCAATCTATTGAATCCGTGCTCTGAAACAGTGTGAAGATGGCTGTTCATTTTATTCTCTTGGTCTGGCAGGAGACTGCATTTATGTTGCCGATGCTTCAGGAGTGTTCATAAAAAAAAAAAAACCAAACAAAACCAAAAGGATTCTTCCTTCTAGACCAACCTTGGGATGGCTTTAACAAGCTAAAGCCAGTGGGGTCTCTTCTAAAGGGGGTCTGTGCCAGCTAATGCCAGTGTAAAGAGTTGACTTTAACTTGCCGTTGCCACAATATTGCGATGATTGGCATTTTACAGCTCTTCTCTGCCCTCTTCGTGGAGCTGTCCTGCATATCACCTGTGCTCTAGTTGCCACGTCACATTGGGGTCATAGTCCTTGGCAAAATACGGTGATGTGTTGCAGCTTTCCTCTTTGATAACAACGTTTTGCTCTTCAGGAGTACTTCAGTCTTGTCCCAGGGCATTTGACAGATGGTAGTGAAGTAAGAGCAGCACCAGCAGTGAGAATTGGGGAGACAAGTGTTGGGAATGGAGGCTTGAGGCAATGTGTGACTTATCCCACAGACCCTTAAATCCTTGGCTGTTGTCAAAACCCACCCTGTCCCTCTTAAAGACCCCACATATTTCAGTAAGGAGAGAGAAGTGCACAGGTTATTCCATGGGAATCTCTTGCTCTTCAAGTTGGTGTCTGCCCTATGTGAGAAATAAAGCATCTGTCTACGAACAGCACAGGACAAGTAATATCTAGCCACTTTCTAAACTTCCTGGCTGTTTTTTAGCCACAGGGCTAACACAGACCTCCTGATGAAAGATTTCTTTTTTCTTCCTTTTGTGAAAGATTAATTTATTGTAGCAAGAGTAAGTGTTGCCTAACTGTGACATTACCTTGAAGTTTTTACCACTCCCAACTAAACAGCTGGCTGGCAGAGTGTTCCCCTAAAGCAGCGGGGCTCAGCAGCAGATGGTGGTAACAAGCCTGCTGACGCATAATCCTGTTGTATTGTGCACATCAGGTTGAGTCCTGACCCTTGTAGGCACTGCAGAGGAAGGACAAGACTGTGTGGCAGGAGCTTTTGAAAGCACTTCTCTGTGATCCTCTGATAATTTTGACAGGTTTTTCAATGCTTTTATTCCTAGCTTTGTATCAGGTATGTGCCAGCCAAACTGCAAAGCATCTGGTTTTATTCACAAGTCCCAGATATAATGGCAGTGATGAAACAAGAGACGTGCAGGCCTTACCTGACAGTAAGGATCCTGGTAGAGGAGGTGGTGTGTGAAATGCGGGTACTAGAGCCCCAGTAAGTTAAAGAAGATTTTCAGCAGTATCAGTTTGTCTGAATGTAGTGGTCAGTGGTTGCTTTCCTGTGCACTTCACTTTGAGCACTGTAATAAGGAATGACGTTAGCCATAATAGCAGCGGTCTTTCTGGTTGCAGTGGTGCTGGGCACTGTGGCAGGATGCTGCAATGGGACGGGAAGCCAGAGAGGAAACTGCTGATTAGCTTTTTGCAGCTTGAAGGTATTATTGTAATGATCTGCAAGCTTGTTTCCTAGTCTTCTGGCTGAGGAAAGAGACGGCCATTGCTGCCCCTCACCTTCTGGCTAGAAGGAAATTGAACTGTTTGTTCTGTTATGGGAAGGGCAGATGTTTTGTTTCCATTCAGAGGAGACCAGAAACCGTACCTGGACTTCAGCTGCTGATTAAACATACTGCTGTGGTCAGGCTAGCAGATTAGAGGGGTTTTCCTGCGGCAGTTGGAGATATTCTGCCACAGATCAAGGGCAGTCTCTGACTGTGTGTGGCTCAGAAATGGCTGACGATACACACGTTCCCTGGGAATTTGTGCTGCTGCTGGTATTGCTCTTCTGCTTGTTCATATACTCAAATTGAGGAGTTGTTACAATTTGTATATCGCAGCACAAGCGCTCAGGCACAGCAAAGTGATGGTTTTGCCTGGGTGGGCATAGCTGGAGCTGCGACAGTGAGGTTTGATGAAGCTTGGCTTGTGCTGCTGTGAACTGCTGTTTGTCAAAAGTCTGTTTTTACCAGCTGCAGATCTGAGCCTCCGGTTTTCTTGGGTCCAGTATGATTACCACCTTCTTAACTCTACTTTTCTCTCTCTCTTTCTTCCTCTCTAAACTCAGGCTAATCACCCTGCAGGGCCATTTTGAGGTTTAACACTAATTAGTCTTTCTGCACATGTGTTTGAGTCGTGCAGACACACAGTGAGTCACTCAGTGACTAGGACACTGCAGTGGCAGTGCTACCGCTATGTAGTGCACTCACCTTTGCATTCTCACAGCCAACCTTCTCTGGTGGTTTAGGGACTGAGGGAACCAGCTCCATTTTCAGATGAAGTGGAAATCGATTACAGCAAGCCATACATCAGAGTAACGTATGAAGAAGCGATGAGAGGGACCCCTTGTAAGTAAAAAAACAGACTGGAAGGGTTGTATAAATGTTGGGTCGGGGAGGGACGGGTATGATTTTGATATCTCTGAGACCGAACCAACCTTGTGTGTCAGACTGAGTTTGCAGCCAATGACTTAGTTAATGCTTTGGTGATTAGATAACTGTTCCCATGTGAAACTGGGCCTGCCATTACAACTGAAATTGGAGCCTTTGTATGTGAGGAGCCATACCTTCATCAGTGAAACTATTTGAAGCAAATAGATACTTGTGGTTTAACTCTTCCTGTGCCACCGACAGCTATAGAGTAGTATCAGAGTCAAACATTTTTCTGTACTACTTTGTCTGAGGCAGCTTAAAGTTAAGCGCTTTAAAAGTCATCTCTTCTGAAACTTGACATGGGCACAAGTAAAACCAACATATGTATTTGTCCAGAATGTCCCATTCTAGCCTGGATTTGAATTAAAGTCACATTAAACACAGTAGGCCAGCCCCACAACAAGAACATACCCTTTTATTCTCTAAACCAGGCTGGGAAAAACACTGTTCTCTTTGCAAGTCCAAAGGTAGAGGCAGGACTGACTCCAGAAGG
The DNA here is from genome assembly GCA_020745775.1 of Theristicus caerulescens. NCBI lineage: Eukaryota > Metazoa > Chordata > Aves > Pelecaniformes > Threskiornithidae > Theristicus > Theristicus caerulescens. The sequence goes on along the minus strand of CM036565.1, from coordinate 12,537,504 downwards.
ATGGCTGCCCTCTCCTGCCAGAGTGTGCAGAAGGTTCTGTCTTACTTGGCCTCTCTGTTACGGAAACAGAGATAATAAAAATGCTGCACTTCTACCTACCTACCTGACTGCTGCTGAGAGATGAGCCAGCTCAGATTGAGACCTGGCAGTGGTTTCCTGCAGGAGGTTCTGGAAATCCAATGCTTTTCAGAGTCTGCATTAGTTTCTCAGGTGAAAATCTCCAGAGCCTGCACAAAGGTCCCTGATTTCAACAGTGATGGCTCTCCTGCCTGCTAAGACTAAAATACACTGCATGCTTCCTTGTTGCTGTTTATGCCTGTGCTCAGGAACTGTCGCTGCTGCAGGTACAGAGGAAAAGGAAAGAATGTCCCAGCCAATTTCCAGAACGTGATTGCTCTTTAATAAATGCCTGCCAAGACCAGCCCTCTTCTGGCATACAGAAAGCTTGTGCAGTCTCAGATCTCCAGATCCTTGGCTCTCCAGAGCCTCCTGGCATCTTCAGACTGAGGTGGATTTGCTGAAAAGTGGTTGTAAGAGGCTGTCCTCAAACTGACTCCTCTGCTTAGCTGGAATTTAACACCCCTACCTTTGCATCCACTCATCCTCTTGCTGCCTCCCAGGCTCTGTCTCTAGGTACCTTCAGGGCCCTGCCCAGACCCATGGGGTTTCAGCTCTCCTGGTAGGTCTTCTCTCTGCCCCGCCCTTGCTGCATCTTTGGTGTGCCTCTACTCACACCACTCCTCTGAGCCTGTCTGCCCAAATTGGGCCAGAGAGCAGCACACTGTTCCGAAGTGTGTCAGATACCAAGAATGTGTGGCTTTCTGTTACCAGCAGCAAGAGGGCTGGAGTCCTGCGTGGTCCCAGGAGACCAGAAGTCAGGGAGCCTCCTGCTATTACATGGCAGTGCTAGATATGTCACTTTACCACTGTGCTGACCTCAAAGAGAAGAGCTACAGTTTCCCCTGGCAGAAGTGGCCTGAGGAAAGTTTTCTTCCTCCTTATTTATCTACAGATTTAGCTGATAGTGCCAACGGTTCAGCAGAATTGTATCTGCTTTTCTTTGAGTAGTCCGGCTGGGTTTTTGGATACAGCCATCCATGTCATGGGATGAGCCGATGATGCTCGTGGGGAATCGGAACAGTCTGGTCCCTCAGCCAGACTGGTAGCTGTGGCAGTGGGCCGCAGAGGAGGAGGATGAAAAGGTCTTGAGATGCCATCCTGGCTGTCAGGGGGAAATGGGGCACCTATGAAACATTTTGGCCAGTTTGCCTCTCATAGCTCACTGCTGTACAAAAAGTTAATGCTTCATTCGGATTTCCGGAGGGAGATGTCCAGGGTTTGCTTTCCCCTTGGTCTCCCTTCACCTTGTTTTGGTGGATATGTGGTAGGTTTTGAGTCTCTGAACATGGTTTTATTTCAGCTCTGTCCTCAGCTGCATTTGTTTCCATGTGGGAAGGCAGAGAGCCAGCCATTTCTCTTCACAAATCTTTCCTGGCTATGGCTCTGCATTCTGCCAGTTTTCTGCAATGCCCCCATGAGTTTCAGGAGGTCCCCAAATGCAGGCATGAGCAGCAGCTGCCTCTCCAGGAAGGCATCTTCACAAATGTCTCTCTGTCTCTTTGGCACAGTGGATCGCCCCGTCAGAGTTTATGCTGATGGAATATTTGATTTGTTTCACTCTGGACATGCCCGGGCCTTGATGCAAGCGAAGAACCTCTTCCCAAACACATACCTCATTGTCGGAGGTAAGGAGTGACCTTGTTGACTTTGGCTGTTGTAGGAGTACAGTTAACCTCCGTCCGTGGCTGTGCATACAGATGGCATAGCAGGGGTTTTGTCTTTATGGCCTTAGTGGCTCTCACTGCAGCCAGTTATGCCAAATGTTCTTGGAGTCTTACTGCAATATATTGAGAGTTAATATGTCTGCAGAAAGATATCCTGTACCAAATGAGCACTTAAGGAAAAGATTTCTCATCAGGCTGTTCTAATTCGACCCTTCTATTTTTTGATAGATACCGGTGAGTTGCACATCTGAGTATCAAAATATATTAGGGGCAGTTGAACATCTGCCTCTTGAATGAGACAGTTAAAGAATGAGGAAGAGTCCCTCTGTGGCTGGTTGAGACTTGTGCCACCTGTATCGCCCTACAAGTCACTCCCTCGCTCCAGCTCTCTGCTCGGAATTGCTTATGGCTAATCCCGAATAGGTCCTGCTAGGAGCGTGGAGATAACGGTGGTTTCATGGGCATGGTGCCTGGCCACATGGAAGTCAATGAGGCCTCATTTCTCCAAATAAAAGTTCCCCATTTTGTCTGTTAGGTTCAAAAGTCGTTAGGTGATGCCAGGACTATCCTGCTGACTGCCTGAGGTGATCTAGCAGAGGTGTTTCCGCCAGGCCTCCTTCAATAATATAATGGGAAAAAAGAAACCCTTTCTTCTGGCTGCTGTAATACGCTGGCCTCTGTCCAGGCAGTGCCTCTGTGCCCGTACCTTCACCTGCCTTAAAGACATGTCAGGCTATGCATGTACTCTACCAGGAGGTGACCTCTGGTCAGGCTGCATAATGACGTTAAAGTATCAGAGCTGGGAATAGCTGTAACTAGTTTTCTCAGCTACCATTAGCTTCCTGAAACAAAACGAAGCTCTGATCCTGCGACACAGCGATCATAACGTCTTTGTGTGGTTTGTTTCCTTATCACAGTTTCACTCACTGCTGAGGGCATTTTTATAGTGGTACTTCTGCATTTTTTGTGTGTGCTACAGTAGTGTCTGGAAGGGGAAGGGAGGGAGGAGAGCTGAAACAGTTGCTCCAACCTGCAAAACACTCTAAGCTTAGAAATCTTGCAGGCAGAAAGACATCCCCACGTACATAAATGTTGTACATCAAACAGGAAAATAACTGCAGGTCAAACTATTAACATGTTAATGTGGCAAGGTGTGTAACCATGCTCTGCCTCTGGAAGACTGGTGAGGAGGTGGAGGGCAATGAACTGCTCCCCTTGCACCAGGAACGGAGACAAGAGGCCACAGCCCAAGTGGACATAAGCTCCAAGCTGGGAGCAGTCTCACCTGCTCTTTATCATCTGTTTGTCTAGAACATAAATACATCCAATACCAGTGAGACTGGTAATGCCTTGTTTACTTTTGAGTCTGATAACCAAATAAAACTCCTTCCTTCTCAATGTCTTACATGGCAGATTATGAAGAGTTGTTAATTTACTTTCTCATAGAACATAATAATTAAGCTAACTTGATTTGCTGTGAACTCACCCTTTGTTTTAATACAGTTTTCCGAGAACTGGACTGTGGTATGGCATGTTATGAAATAAGGAGCTTAGGGAATGGGGTTTTTTCCATGGGCTTCAGTTTCCAGGCCTGAGACATTCATAGGTTAATAAGCAGTTTTCTGCCTGATAGAGCCTCAGGTGCCATTTCGTACAGGAAAGTCGTCTTCTGTATTGGCAGGTTTTCTTGGTAAGCAATGTAGGCTCTAGAGACCTTGAGGGCTTGGGGTGGAGGTCCCCAGCTTGGGCAGAAATCCTCCAAACAGCCTGCCTAGAACTGCTGAGGAGTTTAGTGCCCTGCACTGCTCCCTGCACCTGGTGCTTTGTGGCTGGAAAAGCTGCCTTTGGAAGTGCCAGCGCCAGCCTCCGTCAGCAGCTGGCATTGCCCGGAGTAGCAGGGGTGTGTGCAAGGTCCTCTTGCTGTAAAGCATTGGGGTAAGTACCTCAGGCTCACTCTTCTCTGTGCCTGTTTCTTCAGTCTGCAGCGATGAGCTAACCCATAACTTCAAGGGCTTCACGGTAATGAATGAGAATGAGCGGTATGACGCTGTGCAGCACTGTCGCTACGTGGACGAAGTGGTGAGAAATGCGCCGTGGACGCTCACCCCCGAGTTCCTGGCAGAGCACAGGGTAATTTGTGACATGGGATCTGTTCTGAATTTTGATTAGCCACTGTTTGTGCTTCCTGTTTACAGCAAGAATTCATCCATGGGGGTGACCTCTGCCTGAGCAACCCATTTCTGTTGCAACTCCTTAAGTACAGAATGAACTGGGTTATGGGAATCGAGTGGGTTTCTTGGGAAACTAGAAGCACTTGCTGAGCTGGCAGGTAATGTTAAAATAAGGTAGAGATTGTGACATGGTGAAAAAGCCTGAGAGGGTTCTCGCTGTTCCAGGAGGAATTGATGCTGGTTACAGATTGGTGTGAAACGCAGTAGGGAGAGGATAACATGGGTTGGAAGGGATTTCTGGAGGGAGTCTGGTCCAACTCCCTGCTTACAGCAGGAGCAGCTTAGATCTACATCAGCTTCCCTGCAGCAGGAGACCAGGCAAGCTGTCTGGAGAGTCTTTTATCAGTTGGTAAGATAAAGTGAAAGGAGTCTCTAACATCTGTTGAACTGCTTTGGGAAGTGAAGGAGTCTCCAGGGGAGTTTGCGTAGTTTACCCTTGTTGCCATTAACAAGCCATTTCTCTGTGGAGCTTAAAAAACAGCTGTGTTCTTAGTCCCAGCCTTTCCTCTCTGGTTTGTGCTTATAGTTGTTATGCAATTGCCAGTGAGAACTTGGGACTGCGCTGTGTTGCTTTTTAACAGAGGAAAGTGTCTTGCTGTTCTCTGTCACACCCCTGCATGGAGGTTGTTGAGCAAAACGTTACCATCCTTTGACAGAAAGCAGGAGACCTGCACATTCAAGATAAAATGTTGACTTGCATCACTTCCTTAATTTTCAGATCGACTTTGTTGCACACGATGACATCCCCTATTCTTCTGCTGGCAGCGATGATGTTTATAAGCACATAAAAGAAGCAGGTGAGTCTGGGTCAGATTCTCAAGGGCTTCCCATCAGAGATCTGCTGTAGTTTCTCCTGTGCCCCTGTATGGCAGGATTATGCCTGAGGAAGTGGCAGTGGCCCTCTGGGAACAAGGTCTGCCCAGGAGGCTCTGCGGGAAGGAAGAAGCCCAGCTTCATAAGGCTAGGACTGTTCCATGTCGCAGGCCAAGCATTGCCCAGCATTAATTCCTACTTCCAATCTAGTTATTGTGGTTGAATTAGCAGCCACCTTTTGAAAAAATACTACAGTTTGGCTTACAGATTCTCACAAATGGAGAATCTCATGAATGTAGCAAAGTGGCTTCTCTAGCTGTTTGCTGTAAAACTCAGTGGGGGTGCAGCTTATTTAAATATATCCAAACCCAGCCATCAGAGCTCATTATATTTCCACCCACTAAATTGTAGGACCCCTTGTACCTGTCCTTGTCACCACACTATTCTATATGCAGTGGATTATAGTCAATCGTCTTTAAACCAGTTAAAGTGAAGAGCTTTTCATTAGAAGACATGGTGTTTTGACATGCTTTGGTCTTCCTCATAGTCCCAGAAAGGAGGACTCTGGTATTGTATATTCAAGGACGAAGATATGGTGGTGTGAGGACAGTTAGGAAATGAGCTCTTGACAGGAGAGATTGTTTCCTGGTAGAGGTGGCAGCAGCTTTTTGCCATGTGTCTTGCTACAGCTGTCCTGGGTCCTGTTCCCCAACTTTAGGCATGTTTGCACCAACTCAGAGGACTGAGGGGATCTCAACATCAGATATCATCACCCGGATCGTGCGGGACTATGATGTTTATGCCAGGCGGAACCTGCAGCGGGGCTACACAGCTAAAGAGCTCAACGTCAGCTTCATAAACGTGAGTTGAAGTGTGTTGCGCCACAACCTGCACGAAGCAGAATCTTACAGAGTGTGGAGATGTAGTCTTGTCTAGTGGTAGCACAGTCCTGCCATATGCCAGTAAAAGGCCAGTCTGCAGAGCTGAGCAGTTGCACCAAACTGGTGTCCTTGGAGTGGAAATTAGACTACTTCTGCCCCGGAAACTGCCTCTGGGACCCACCCAGAGGAGCTGGGGTTTTGCTAATACTGCTCCATTGTCAGAAATGTCTTGGTGACATTTTACCTGTTGAAAGAGCTGGAGACAGGGTGTGTGGTGAAATGTGTGTTTTCTTGAATTGAATGAAGTGTGGGTTGTTCTTGGCAGCAGCTGCTGTGTCTCATCTCTCTCCTCTTTCCTCAGCCACCTTCTTAAGGTAGAGTCATTTGTTAGGATAAAATCTGATCCTGTTCTCGCTGTACTATTCCCTTCCTGGAGCTGCAGGAGCATCAGAGCTTGAGTAGGAGAGAAGGACGTGCTCTGATCCTGTGCTGAGCAGCTCTAGCACACAAGCAGAACACATGGCAAAAGGCACTTCTGATGTTGGAAGTAAAGTAGTAAACATTTTTTTTTATCACTCAGATACTATGCCTATTTTTTTAAATACAATCAAATACAAAAATGAAACAGGAGAGGTAACAGCTGCTTGGCCTGTCTTTGGCGTGTAACTCCTCTGCCTCTGTTTAAAAATGCCCAGCAAAAAGACTTGTGCTATCGTGATATGCAAAGAGACCTACAGCAGGTCACTCAAATCTAATCTGTATATTGTCTAAATATTTCCCTCTTCCATGCACTCCTATTAGATAGTGCTTATCTCTGGGTTTAGTCTCGCTCTGTGTACTGTGCCAGTGCCTGCCACAAAGCATCTCACAGCCCCACTGTGTCTGCCATTTAGTCTAGGGAAGAAGTGTCACTGAAGCGAAGGAGAAGTGTCACGAGGCTAATGGAGATGCTGAGTCTTAAGCAACAGTTCAGTGTAATAACACAGAGCAGAGGTGGTCGCCACTCAGATCTGGTGAGCTGTATTCTGATCCACCGCTTACTGTACAGGAGAAGAAATATCACCTCCAGGAGCGCGTGGATAAAGTGAAAAAGAGGGTGAAGGATGTAGAGGAGAAGTCAAAGGAATTTGTCCAGAAAGTGGAGGAGAAGAGTATCGATCTCATTCAGAAGTGGGAAGAGAAGTCCCGGGAATTCATCGGCAATTTCCTGGAGATGTTTGGCCCAGAAGGCGCATTGGTAAGGAGCCGCCCTGGGAAAAGGGGAAAGGGGTTTTTGGAGAGCTTTGCAGTCATTGTAGTGCTTTCGGAGCCCACACTCTGCAGAGCAAAGGTTTACGGTTTGCTGCAGTGCTCAATGTGCTGCTGGTCTCAGACAAGTTGTCCCAGGCTTGGGCAGCCTGTTGACAGGGAGCTCTCGCCCTTGCCAACTGGATAACGCCAGTTACGGCTGTAGTGTGAAAAGTCCCCGTGTCCCACAAGCCGGCCTGTAAACTCCACCTTGTGTCCTGCAGGCCACTGAGCAGCCAAGAGACTGGCAGTCAGTTTGTCACTTTGTGTTTTTGCCAGGCTCTCCTGTGCTGCTGGGTAAATATCACAGGCACTTCATGTAGGAAGTGCGTGGAAATGGGTGATGATTACACTGTATGCAGTTTCCAAAGCCTAGAGCAATGCTTGGGCTTTTTCTGCTCTTATATTGCATGGAGCATTGAAGGGACACAACAACTCAAAATGCTGCACGAGCTGTAAGTAGCGCCCATTTCCATCGCTGTTTGAGCCATGCTAACTGTCTTCCTGCTTCCACCTCCAGAAACACATGCTGAAGGAGGGCAAGGGCCGGATGCTGCAGGCCATCAGCCCAAAGCAGAGTCCCAGCAGTAGCCCCACGCACGACCGCTCCCCGTCTCCCTCCTTCCGCTGGCCCTTTTCAACCAAGACTCCTCCTTCCTCACCGGCCAACCGCTCCAGGAACGAGTCTACAGTCACCTATGACATCAGCGAGGATGAAGAGGATTAAGCTACCAGCTGGGATTTGCTGCGAACCGCTAATCGCTGAATCCTAAGTGCAGACCCACTGGGGAACTCTAAATGAGCAAGAGAGCCATAGGAACAGGGCTGACGGTGAGCACAGGGCCTTGGAGGCACCCGTTGCTCTTAGCAAGGGCTGCTGCCTGGAAGCACATTCAAACTTCCTCTCCCTTCTCCTCCCCAAATCCCCTTTTTATTGTTTACGTTCTAGTGGTTTCCAGGGGGAAGATGGTTTTTATATTTTAAGAAAATACTCTTTTGAAGCGCAAAGAATAGCACTCAAGCGTGGCTTTTGTTTTGGTTTCTTTTCCCTTGTTAAACCTCCAGGCAAGAGGGAGAGTGGGAAGACCCATCTGTCTCTTCTTTCCTTCAGCTCCTCTGTCTCACTCCCCCCACCCCCAGGCAGTATCTGTGCCACTGCCAAACGAAAGACCCCTCGATTCCTCAACCAGCGTGACCTCGAGAGCACGCAAGAAGCGGTGGTGTAAAGAGGCTTCTAGGAAATAGAGACATCTCTGCTGCGCTGGAGCCGATACGAATCTATCCAGCAGACCCTGTAGTGCTCGCGCGCCTCTTAGCTGAGCTTCCCAGCGTGTCGCAGTGAGGACGTGCTGGGTAGGGGGCTACCAGCTTAGCACGCGGGAGTTACACCCTGGAAGAACTCGCAGCGCCGTAGAGTCGCACACCCCGTAAGCACGCAGCATTCGCGGCTCCAAATTGTACGGGGGCTGCAGGGTAAAGGCCTTTCCAGCTAATCTTAACAAGACTGCTATATCTTGAGCTAAAATTCAGCCCTCAGTTGCTGTTGGAGAGAAGAGAATGAATCTTTGCTTCAGGGCACTTGCTGTCTGTGCGTTTCCTTGGGTGTGTGAGAGCCCAGGTAGGAAATGAATGTGTGTAGTCCTTTGAGAAGTTCCTTGTCCCAGTCTCTGGTGTGTAATAAGTTTTACTGTCTGTCCAAATGGCCCCTCAACACTGTGTTCTGTGCGTGTTTGTCTGTGTTTCAGTTGCTGTGCTCCAAGGGCTGGAGCAGTCCTTTACACTGGTGCCGTGAAGTCGCTGCTATAAGGACAAAACATGAATTTGTACAAGCAGTTTGCTGTCCGTGTTGGTGTGTGCAGCTGGACAGATGAAGGGCACGTTTTAGCCCAGTGAAGGGTCCCTGTCCTGTGTGACAGTTACCTGGCTTGCACAATAAATGCACAAATCAGTGCCCGCTTACTCTGCTCCTTGAGGCAGGCCAGAAAGAGCATCAGAGACCGCTGCAGCTTTTTAAGATTTTAAACATGTAATCTGCTCGTTTGAAACCATGGTCCAAGTCGTGCCTGCTGTCCTGTCTGTAATAAACACTGAGCTTTGTGGCCTGCAGCTCCCCGCGGGCCGTTGCCCTCCCCATGCTGCGTGCCTGTGCACAGAGCAGGTCAGTGCGCTCTGTCCCGGCAGCCAGCGCTGGAGGGACTGCACTGCCTGCTGCGTAGCTGTGAAGCTCCCACTTGCTTTCCTGTTCGGGTTTGCCTGTGGTATCTGTTGTCTCTGGGTGGAGCTGCTGGGCTGAGTTGCCTGTATCCTCCTGCAACGCTGGGAGCAGAGGACAGCTCGGAGCCCCGTCAGCGATACTGCAGGGAGGTCTTCGGAGCAGGGTACGGGGCTCGGGGAGCAGCATGTGCAAGGAGGCGAATCATCAAGTGCTGCCACAGGCTCTGCACGCTGCCACGCTTCCAGCGGACGCAGTGGCCCTGTGGTAGGAGCAGGCTGCCGCTGCTTTCCAGCTTTTATCTTGCCAATCCTTTGTCACGCTGCCCAAAGGGCTTGACTGAGACTCTGTGCTTCTGTTGAGGCCAGAGCCGGTATGGGAAAGGGTATTTTGGGGATTCCTCATCTGCCACGTGGACCTCTCTCAGCAGGGATGTGCACAGCTCTGGGAGCGTGGCTGGCTGCTATGGATTTTAGGCTGTAAGGAGCAAATAATGTTCACTTGGTACAAGCTAGTTGTTAATCCCCTGTTTTATGAGTGGTTGAGCACTTACTTTCTATCGCCTGCATTCTCTCTTCCCTCATCTTCCCCACCTTCCCTTCCTCACCCTTCCCTCAGTATGGGTGTTGCGTTGTTTCCCTGAGCCAGATCACGAAGGCCAGGCTGCTTTAGAGCCTTACTATTGTTTTAAACACAAGTTATGCAACAGTGTTCTGTAAGTTTGGATAACAGTGGTGTTTTGGATGGTGGTTTGTTCTGCAGAGACCTCAACGTATTTCTTGGTCTCTCTGCAAAACCTGGGGTGCTTGGTAAGAAGCCAGCCATAGTTTTACGTGTAGCTTGAAATAACAGAGCTGTTTGTTGTAACCAATAATCCCTGCTTCCTCCTTGCACTTAAATTAAATTGGACACTCAAATCCCAGACTAGTCTTTTTTTTTTTCCCTCCTTCATTTTTTTTGTTTCCTCCTGGATTGCTGGACCAGCCTCATCTCCAGCACTGCCCTGTCCTGTCAGGAATAGGACAGAGCTTGATCTTTGGACAAAACATGTGAGCCAGGTTCTCCAGAACATCTTGTTACCTACAGATATACCCAGTGCTGCTGCTTCAGGGCTGTCCTGCACACCCCTAATCCGTCCCACACTCTTCAGAAGAAGCATTCGGAAGAGATGTGCTTGAATTAAGCATGAAGGAAGAGGTAGAGTGGAAAAATAAAACTTTACTAGCATGCCTTGAAGAAAGTGTGGAGTTTGATGCTGCTAAATCCAGAGGCGTTGACTCCTGCAAGACAGCCCTACCTCAGGTCCTCTATAGATCTGGGGTGTGAGGCTGCTGGCACCAGCAGCCAGCCCCGGGAGAGGATTTTCTGATGGCAAAGCTGAAAGGCGCCAAGGATGCGGATAGAAGCAAGACATGAAGAGCGCGGCACTTTAACAGCATATTGCTTAGAGCTGTAGGAGGAGATCTTTAATCTCTTGAGAAAATTATAGCACACACCTGCACTGACATGATTTTGTGCATTTTATAGACGGTTGGGACTTTATTGTGCAGTCCAGTTCTTGTAACCAGGGGCAGGTGCTGGAGCAGCGAATCCCCTTGGCAGTAGCGGTGACTTTGGTGGGACTGACCCTGCGTCTCACGCCCTGCCCTCAGGGCGGGCTTCTGGCTGCAAGGGCTCCCTAGCGTAAAGGTGCGGGCTTCCTACCTGCCACAAGTAAGGAGCTGGATCTGGTTGTCTGACGGTGGGGACGAGTCCCATATTTTGCTGCTTGCCTGGGTGTTGCCTCTTGGCAAAACCATGAGATTGCTGGTTCCCAGCACTTCTGTTGGCGCCTAGAAAACGGTGTTGGTAACGGCTGTGTACTGTGGCCAGGAGTCAAATTTGGCAACCTCATAACGAATCATGAGTGCATCTTCCGGCTGAGCAGTTTTGCTTTGAACACGGCCACCCTCAGAAAGCTCTGAGTCACTTTTCCCCCCTCCTCATAGGACAGAAGACTCGCTTTTTCCCCAAAATGAATCAATTAAATAAATAAAAGTTAGGAGCTTGGGCTTTCTGACTCCACTTCCCCAACGTGTCGCACTGGCCAGAGGTATTGCGGTGAGAGGGCACCAGGGTGCTGGTCAGGGGAAGCTTCGGTGGTGCCCGGCAGCAGGCTCTGGTCTTAGCGCTGCCGATCTGACATCTGCTGCCCATCTCCAGCCACGCTGCATCACCCAGTCCTGCCGTCGCCTCCTGCCCCACAAGCAGCGGCTGCTTCGAGCTGGCTCTTCCCGGTCAGTGTTTGCTGTGCTGGTTTCTCTGTATGGGCCTGTGTACACACCGTGTGTCTTACTGGCTTGTTCTGGAGTCGGGTTTTTGGCTTTTATGTTTAGCCAAATAAATGCAAAGTCATTTTACTCAGTGTGTGCCAGATCCCTGCTGCTGTCCTAGCACAGCCAGCTCCCGTCGTCCTCACCTGCCATCTTAGCAGTGGTTTGAGTGAGAAGATGCTTCAGTGGGGGTCAAAAGATTACCCAGTGGTTTCTGCAAGTCATCATCGCTCCTGATGGCTGTCCCCACCTCTGTTGTAGGTGTAGAGCAGATACTGCTACCGGAGCAGATCCCAGGCAAGGCTGGCTAAGGCAGCATTAACTAATTGCCTGTGTTATGAAGGTGCTTCAATGCTCCTTCCTTTGCTCCAGGCTGGCAGGTGTGGATGCTCCCGCTGTGCTCTCGGGAGCAGCCACCGCTGGGGAGGACGTGCCCCAAGGATGGGCCAGACCCATCCAGAGGTCTCAGGAGAAAACGCTGCTGCCCTGGCACTGCCTTGGCCATCAAGACCCCAGCCAGCAGCACCCAGAGGTCAGTGTCACGGCTGGGTGTTGGGCACTGTGTGACAGCTCCATGCCGTGGCTGTGCTGGTCTGGGCTCTGTTTTCCTCCCCCTGCATGGAGTCATCTCCCACCCAGCCTGAGCAGGAGACGATCTGAGCCCAGTCACCAATGCAAAACTCAGGTACAAATTTACCTTTATTCAGTGCCAGACAAGAGCCCCCCCCGGGCCGGAGGCAGCTTCACGGATCCCTTTGGCTTGTGGCTCTCAGGCTTCAGACCCTTTCACCCCACGCTGAGATGCCCTTTCCCCCTCTGCCTCCTCTGCTGCCGGCAGCTCCCTAGGGCCGGAGGAGGAGGAGATGGTTGTACCAGGCAGACCAGCCCCTCGCCCCACTCTGCCCCTTGGCACCCCAGTTGCTCCCTCCTGCTCACGCCTTGACGTTGGTGCTTGGAGGTGTGAAGCTGACGGGCTGGTAGCCCGGCTTGTCGTCCTGCTTGCGGTAATATATCCGCGTCACCACTGCCAAGACGAAGGTTTGCGGGATCAACAGCTGCATGTTCATCTCTGGAAGAGGAGAAGGGTCATTTGAAGCCGCCTTCATCCACCCTGCCCATTCCCCATGCCCTGCCGCGCGATGGAGGGGCTCAGCCGGGAGCGACACCATTCCCCCATCCCCCAACTTACGCTGCGACCTGGCCTTGGAGGAGAAGGGCGGCGAGCAGGCGATGCTGCCACTGTTGGCCAGGATGCTGAAGATGGCGGGCTGCAGTGCCGTCAGGAGGAGGAGGACCTGCAACCAGCAACGCACGAGGTGGTGGGAACCACATCGCTGCCAGGCTCCTGCCCTTCCCCTTCCCTGCTCTCCTGGCTCTCGCCTGCCAGCAGCTCCTGCCCTGCCATCTTCCCCCGCGCTACCTCATCCCATTTGTGCCACAGGAACCCCTCACCTAGGGGGGAGCCGGGCAGGACGGGGGCTCACCTGGAAGCAGGAGAACTTGGCCTTGATGTTCTGCTCGGTGAGGTGCAGCCGGGCCTGCCGGAAGAGGATGCCCAGGGCCCACAGCCCAAAGAGGGTGGAGGCGCCGACCACGGTGTTGATCCAGAGGGCCACGCTCTCCGCCGAGATCTGGCAGGGGACACACAGAAAACACACCTGGGCTGACAAAGCTGCTGGGCAAAGCAAGGGCTGGTGGAGGCTCCCTGTCCAGGTCGTCACCCTGCCCATCCCCATGCCCTGGCACTCACGTCAGCAGGGTTGTAGTTCCCGTCGGCGGCCAGGACCAGCCCCAGGAAGACAGCGACCACCCTGCAGAAGGCGTACTGGAAAGTCCCCAGCATCAGCAGTTGTAGCTTTCTCCTGGCACAGTAAGAGAGACCAGTAGCACCCTGAGGTCCCCAAGCCCCTGCCCAGGGACTTCTCTTCCACCCCAGCAGAAGCAGGGGGTGAAAGCCCTCCCCAGGGGCAGGGGTTTACCCCGGCTCTCCCTCACCTGCTCATGGTGATTCGGGGCAGGCAGGGGCAGCAGCAGCAGCAGGGCCCGGTGCTTACCACCATGGGCACATCCTTCAGGGTGCTGAGCACCGCCTCCTTCCCCCCAAAGCCCTCCACCATGACCAGCATCAGGAGGTAGAAACAGATGGAGAAGTACCTGGGGAGGAGGAAGGCAGGTCAGGCCCCGTGGGCTCCCCGGTGCCCCTGCCCTGGGGCACGCAATACTCACATCGTGGTAGCCATCTCTACCACCATCATGGAGCGTGGGATCCACAGCCCGAAGCAGCTGACCACAGACACAACCTGGGGGAGACATGAGCTTGGCACACTGCCGCTCCCCCCTCCTGTGGGCTGGCACCCCTTGGGTGGCCCTGGCCCCCGGGGCGATGCCCCCCGCTATCCCCACGCCCCAGCTCACCGTAGGGGCTGAGCTGCTCCAGCGGAGGGTCTTCATCTTGATGGGGCAGCGGATCTTGCGGGTGAGGTAGAAAGCCTCTTCCACGAAGATCGCGACCGACAGCAGTGTCATGATGGTGGCGAGGCCCATGATGGCGAGTTGGGCCATGTCTAGCTCTGCCAGGGAGGGGTGAGAAGCCGGCTCCATCCTGCCTGTCTGCCCTGGGGCCACCATGGCAGGGAGCTGCCACCCAACCCACCGCTCCAGAGGTTTGGGAAGCCCCTTGCCATGTCCTCAGCACATCTGGCCATGCCAGAGCTGGTGCTTCTGCTGCATTGCTCCCATGTTACCTGCCCCAGTGCCACCCCTCCCTGGGCCGCCCCCATCCCAAAGGCAGGGCTATGGGGTGGGAGGCTGAGACCCCGGCAGCACCCTGCTGCCTCCCCCTTCCTCGGGGCTGCTCCCTGCCTGCACCCGCCACAGCCACCATGCCTCCTTCGTCCCTGTCCTGCTCCCGCCAGTGGCAAGAGGAGGGTCCCCCCCACCCGGTCCCCCCACCTACGCTGCAGCAGCTGCCGGGAGGTGGGCGGCAGGGAGAAGCAGGCTGCCGGCACGCTGAAGTTCCTGATCAGCATCTCCACCAACGGGCGGGGGAACCTGCGGAGAAGAAGGGGAGTGCTGCACAGGGCTGGCAGGCACACGGGGGCACCCAGCCCCGCGGGGTCCCCGGGGTCCCCTGACCGGCTTGCCTCACCCCCAAACGCCTCCCTTCCTTTACAGAGGGAATAACCCAAAATCCTGCTGCAAAAAGTTGGATTTGCCCAGCTGCAAAGCGGCACGGGGGTCCCCGGCACCCACCTGGGGTCCTCTGCCAGCTCCATGGTGGGGTCCATCCTGCTCTGCGCCTCCCCGGCTCCGTCCCAGCGGCTGTGGGGCTGCTCAGCACCGCCTGCCTCAGCTCCCCTCGCCGGCCCGTGGGGTCAGAGTCCCCAGGGCAGGGACCGCGGGGAGGCCGCCGCGCCTCGTTCCAGTTTAACCAGCAGCCTCCGGCGCTCCCCTCCCTCTCCCGCCACTGCAGGCGCCCATTGGCGTGCCCCCACGCCATCCCGGCTCCGCCAAGCGCCTCGGCCGCCCGGTTATCGACCCGGGATGCCGGGGGAGGCGGTTATCACCACAGCTCGGAGAGCAGGGCACCTGCGCCGGGGTGACGCTGCCTACGCACCCCTTCGGGCAGCATGGAGACGGGCTTGCGGTGCCAGGGGTGCCCGTGGTGCCACGCAGGCTCCGGGACGCGTCCTCGTGTCCCCTCAGCAGCAGCGGCCGGGTGGGAGGTGATGCTGCGGGGCCGTGGGAAGCCTGCCAAGACCCTGTGGCTCCGCGGGCCCTGTGAGGAGTTTGCAGAGGCTCAGCTCCCGGCAGCCCCCACGACACTAGAGGGCAGGGCCGGCCCAACGCTCAGCACCCCGGCTCAGCGCCACGGCCTCCTTGGACAGAGGCAGAGCCCAGGCCTGGGGAGGGGGGACGGAGGGCTGGAGGGGGCACGCCGACCGGAGAGCTGGGGCGTTAGGCATGGGGAGCACTGTATCCTTGTCCTAGATGGATCCCAGCAGCCTCATGGGTCCCAGGGGTGCCCGCAGTTCCTGGTGTCCTCCCAGCACCCCAAGGAAAATGAGTGCTGGTTTGTACTGGGTCCCCAGGGACCTTTGAGCCCCCACCCTTTGCCCCTCTGGCAGCAGGCTCCTGCTGAAGCCAGAGTGGCACCAGCACCCCAAATGGGTCCCCTGCACCCTGCCGTGGGAACAGGGTGCTGCAGCTGTCATGGGAATGGGGTACGGGTTGGGGGGGGGGGAATGGTGCAGTTGCCGTGGGAATGGAACGGGGGGGGGGGGGGGGGATTTGTTTCGCTGGGGCTGCCATGGGAGCGGGATGCCGTCCATCCTGGCAGGCCAGGGCCCCACCGCTGCCCGGCCCACCGCGGAGCTTCTCAACCCCCTTTGTTTCAGCACCCTCATCTACCTGAGCTTGCTCATCTCCTTCCTGTAAGTCGCCCCATAGCCGCGGGCCAACCCCATCCCGGGGACGCAGGGCAGCAGAGCTGCTGTTCCACGCCAATGTCCTCGAGATGTCAGAGCCAGGCATCAGCTCAAACGGCCTGGATCTGCGTCCTCTTCCCCACCACCCCCCAGCTCCAGCAGCCCCTGGGGCTGGGCACCCCATGGCTCTCTGCCCGCTCTCCGTCTCCCCCACAGCAGCCCCAGGGCCTGACCCCGGCCCCTTCTCCCCGTATCCCCGCTTGCAGGTGCGGCTGGCTGGCTCTGCACGTCACGCTGCTCGTCCCCAACTCCACCACCCTCCTCTTCCTCCTGGCTCTCACCAGCTTGGTCCTGCTCAGCGTAGTCAACCTGGGGCTCCTCCAGCTAGGTGGGGTGACAGGGGAGCTGGGGCTGCTCCATGGTGGGGTGGCCGCAGGGGCTGGCCCTGGGGCTGGTGGGGGGACGCGGTCTCCCCACGTGTCTCCTGCAGCAGTGGCCCGGGAGGACAGGCTGCAGCAGGGGCTCTGCAGCACAGCGAGACGGCGCTGCCTGCGCGGGTGCCACCATCGCAGCTGCCCACACATCCTCCGCTGCCCCCACTGCAACCACTCCGTGGAGGTGAGGGACAGGGAGCGCCCCGGGAGCCTGGGGGCCCCGCATGTGTCCAGGTGCCGCGCACACCCCGCCCTGCCCACCGCACCCCTCAGCCCCATTAACCAAGCCCTGTACCCCTGTCCCTACACATCCTGCCCTATATACTGTGCCCCCACACCTAACCTGGCACACTGCACCCCGTAAACCCTACCTGTAGCTTGCATGCTCAGCCCTACACACTGTACCCCATATACACCCATCCCTATACATTACACCTCGCACACCCAACCCTACTCCCTGCAGCCCCTACACACCACACCCTACACCTAGCCCTATACATCGTGCCTGGCACACACAGCTGTCCATATTGCACCCTGCACCCCCCTCCATACATCCTGCACGCTGCACACCCAGTCCTGGGCACTCAGACACCCCTTGCACGCCCCTTGCGCACACAGACACGCTCACCCCCGCCTTGCACAAGCACACCCCCCCATGCACACGTGGCCCCTGCATGCAGCACCGTGCAGAGGGCGACCACAGCCCTGGGCGCTCCCGGCCCCACAGGGTGCACGGGACCTATGGGGGCCCCCCCCGCCCAGCACCCCTGTGCCGCACCAGTTTCACCAGCATTGCCTACAGCTGAAGAAACACGCCAGCTCGTACAACATCTGCTGCATCTGCCACTTCGTGAGGGTCACCGCAGGCTATGTCATGGCGGTCCTGCTGTCCTGCCTCATCTACCTGGTGCTCATCCCCCTGTGGTCCATCAGCACAGCGATGATCTGCACGTATCCTCGGCCCAGGGAGGCAGAGTCCTGCCCTGGCACGCAGGCACACGTGCTGCACTGCCCAGGCTGTCGCGTGCAGGAGCCTATTCCCCTGCCTGCACGTAGCCCCGGGGCCAGCACCACCCATGGGTGCCCACTGCACGGGGGTGCACGGTGGTCCCACCTGTGTCTGTTTGTCCCTGACTCACTGCTCCAGCATCATCATGACCCTCCTCGCCACTGTCTACCTGAGCCTGATTGAGCCCTGGGTCCCCTGCGTCCGCCAAGCACAGCACACCCCGAGATGCCAGGTACGGCCGCAGGGCCTGGAGCATCCCACCAGCCTGGGACGGGGATGCAGGACATGGCTGGACCCCAAGCCCAGAGCAGGGGGGCAGCCCCACATATCGATGCTCTGCAGGAGCTGGTCCCACCATGCATGCACCTGCATGCACAGGGGGCTCCATTGCTACACACACTCCCCTCTCCATCCCCTCTTGGTGCCAGATGCACCGGTGACACCCGGCAGCACGGACCCACCTCCACCTGCACCGAGCCCCCAGCCCCACCACTGCCCAAGCCCACCCTGTCCCACCCTGCGCAGGGCCAGGACACGTCCGTCGCGCCGTCCTGCTGTGGACTGCACGCTGTGGGGCTGGGTGTTACCACCCCAGAGCTGCCCCCCCAGGGACACAGAAGGCTCTTGCTCCGGCAGCCCATGGCCCTGAGCCCTCCCTGCATCGCCAGGATGGGACGTGCCTGCGACTTGCTTGCTCCGACCTGCCCCGGGAGCTGGCGGAGATGGGTGTGGAGGGGAAATGCAGCGGGATGGGGTAGCCCAGGGTCCCCCCAGCTTCTCCCCTTATTCCAGCCCCTGTCCATGCTTGGGATGGGTGGTCCTGGGGCCACAGGGTCCATGGCCACCCTTCTCCTCCAGTCACCCTTCTCCACACAGGCTGCTGCCATGACCAAATGCTGGCAGGACGGGCAGGAGCCAACGGCAGGTGAGCATCCCCTGGCATGGGCAGGATGGGGAGGGCCACGCAAGGCTCCGGGCAAGTCCCACCAGCTCGACCTCAGCCCCAGACCCCCAGGATGCTCCAGGGCAGAGCAGCTCCGGCCACGGGGAGCCCCTTTCCTGCCAAAAATCCCTTCAGCAGAGAAGGAAAATGGAGCACTGAGACAGAAGCCATGCACCCACCAGCCCAGGGCAGGGGTGGTTTGAAGGCTCCTCGGCATCAGGGTGGCTGTTTTGCCCCGAGGAGCTGGCGGAGGGGCCAGCAGCAGTGCTGGCAGATCTTCCCATTTGCTCAGTTAGCTTTTTTATTTTGAACAAAACTGTTTGACCATTGAAATCCTGCCCAAAAAAAAAAGCGCCAAGCAGACCCTCTTAGCATGCCTGCATTGCCCACGCTGCTGCTTTGTCAGTGTTCCCAAATACTTGGAAAAGCACTCAAAATACAAATATTTGCATGGGTTTTTAGACAGTTTTCCACTCGTCTCTAATTCCCTGCGGTTACAGCCAGAGGGGCCAACCCCAGCAGGCACAACAGGCTCCCAGCCGACCATCACCAGCTTCCCCATGGCCAGGACACGGCAGAGAAGGAAAAATCCGTGTTCAAAGCCCTGGTAGGAGGTGGTAGGAGGCCAAAACGCGTTCCTCTCCACGCTTTCCTCTCCCACCCAGAGCCTGGGGACACAGTGGATGGTGGGGACACTGAGGAGTGAGAACTTCACACCCAGCTCAGGCTGTGGTCCAGCCGGACAAGTGGACAATAAAGATCTTCACCCCGAGCTTTTGGTGATCCATGGTCACTGCTGTCCCAGGACACAGAGGGATGGACCCTGTTCAGCGGGACAGAGCAGCCAGGACACTCCCTCTCCCAAGGTACATCCCCCGCTCTGCCCAGTCCCTGTGCCAGGCAGGACCAGCACCCAAGAGCAACAGGACCCCGTGGTGCGGGGAGATGCCTGGCACCCACCTCTGGGGGAAACCACGCTCCACGGGCACCTCATTGTAGGGATGTCCACACTCTACATGAGCACAGATGACCCTGGTACCCCCCACCCCAGGGGTTTAGGGGAGAGGCGGTGTCCCCACCCCACCAGTGTCCCAGCAGCACCCCGCCAAGCCGCTGGAAGCAGGACAGTGGGCACAACTCAAGAGAAACAAATAAAAAGTGGAGGTCAACCAGACTTGTGAAAGGGACAGGAAAGCTTTTCCCAGGGCACTGGACCCCCCCCGACCCCTGCAAGCGTTGTCCCAGTGAGGAAACCACTGCTGAGAGTTTGGTGGAAGTGGATGACGAGGCCGGAACCTGCTGGCAGTCACACAAGGCTGCTGCCACCATCCGCCTTCGCATGCCCCGCCGCAACCCACAGCCACCCAACGTGATGGCCTCGGCTGGAGTCCTGCAAATCTGGCAGCATCACGCTCACCGCCGGGCTGGAGAGGGGCCCCAGGCCCCTCGAGCATCCCCCAGCAACGCTCAGCATGGGGCCGTGGCAATGCCCCCAGCCCTGGCCCCAGTGCGGCAGGGATGGGGCTGGCTCCCCTCCGCCCCAGGTCTGGAGCCGCCCTGCTGATAGGGATGGCAGGGAGCCCTGCCCGCAGCTGGCCTGCAGATAAGGCCCATGTGCTCCCCATCGATTGCCCCGGGAGGCAGCTGGTGGGGTGGGAGCCACTGTCCCTGGGAGATATGGCCGGGAGGGAGCAGCGAGCGAGGAGGGCAGGGAGGCTACTGCAGGGGTGTGAGAAACTGGACCCCTGTGGGTCCCCTCCTCTGGGCAGGGGAAGGCTCCCTGGCTCCCCCGAGAGCACAGCTGGGATGGCACAAGGTGTGGACCCCCTGGCAGAGCAATAGCCCCCCCCAAATCCTCCCCTTCCCAGCGGGGAGCAGTCCCTCTGTCACTGGGAAACACCTCCCAGTGCCCTGCAAACCCACAGGGCTGCATCACAGGCTCGCTGAGAGGCAGGGTCAAGGACCCCACTGTGCCTCAGTTTCCCCATCTTTAAAATGGGGCAAGAGCCCTGTGGCACGAGGGCAGAGAGAGCTCAGTCTCGCATTGCTCCGATGCCTGCAGAGAGACCCGTGCCAGGTGCTACTTATAGACCGAGGTGGCATTTCAGATGGGGACACGCTCCCCTCGGAGCCAGCCAGCTGCCTCCAGCTTCTGCCTCAAGGTCACCAGGAGAAACACTGGCCTCAGAGGGGCTCAGCAGGGTAGAAGTCCTGCTGGCCTCAGCCTCCCCTCCTGGGCAGGGAAAATCCCCCTTCTCCCAGCACGAAGGGGTAAGGATCATTCCCACCAGACACACCCAGCAAGCCCCCTCCGCAGCCCCAAGTCCCCTGCCTGGCCGTGGGCAATGGGACACGCCAGCAAGGGTGGCCATGGGGCAGCGATGGCGGGGCGAGATGGGAGGCGTGCAGCGCGCTGGGGGTGTCCCCCCCAGCGAGGGCTGTGTCATCCATCCCCCCCAGGTGGGAGTGCAAGGGAGAGCAGGGGATTTTCGCTACCCAGAGCAGCACGCCACTTCACGGAAAAGCCAGCCCCAGATGTCATCATCCCCTCCCTCGCTCTCTCTGGAGGCAGAAGTGGTGCAGCGGGTGTGTAGGCAAAATCCCCCAGTGCCCCGCTCCCCGCCAGCCCCAGCTCTCAGAAACATTGCCCAGCCGCAGCCGTGGGGCTGGCTCCTGCGCACAGCCCTGGGGACGCCCCCGGGGACCCTCCTGCCCCCTCCCCGGGCAGGTCTGGGTGCCACCGCGGATGCTGCCACCCTGCTTGCAGGCCCTCAGCAGCTCAACTCTGCAATTTGTGTCACCAAAATGCCTCTTCCCAAAACTGCCAAGACTGTTCGACCATATATATATATTCATGGAGTAGCCATACACAATGTATACACACGCATCTATAGGTATATGACTTTATATACTATGTAGGATCTTACATAGTGTATATAAATTGCAGTGAGCAGGGATGGGTGTGCCCTCAAGAGTGGGACAGCTCATCCTTACGGGCTTGCTTATCACCTGAGCCGTAGCCTCAATCACGCTTCCAAACCAGTGCTCCCGGGGGACTGGCCCCACTGCTCCTGCCCACGGGTCCCCCCAGCCCCAAAGGTGACCGAAGGGAATGCCCAGGGGAGGCTGCTGCCCTTCGCAATGCCCAGCACCCCGTTACTGTCACTCCGAGGGTCTGTCTCCCAGCTGGAGAGGAGGAGGAGGAGGATGGTGGGGCTTGTCCCTGGCGTGGGAGGAAGGGGAGCCCACTGTGAGCGGGAAGAAGCCAGCAGAAGCTGGATGAAACCCTTCTCCCATCTGGACTGAGGCCATCGGAGCAGCTTTGATGGCTCCAGCCTTCTCCTCCCTTCTGAACAGAGCCTCGCAGATGGGGCACCCGATAACACCCCCATCTTCTGCCCAGCCCTTCTGGCCTCCTTTCTGTTTGCTTTTCCTCCCAGCAGCCCCACGTCTGATGGTGCCGCACTCGGCCGGAGCGGAAGCGACCAAGCCGCGGGGCTCAGCATGGCGGTGGCTTTGTCTCCTTCAAAGGGGACAAACAAACAGCCGGCAGTCCCCAACCCGGCTGGGGGGATCCTGCGGAAATACTGCAGTCGAGACCCTCGGCGCCGCTTTCTCCCTGCTCCGAGGCTCTGGATGCAAAGAACGTTTTGCTGCTGTAAGGCAACGTCTGCATTTTCAGCGGGCGTCCTGGTGAAACGCCGCCAGTTTTTTAGAGCCGCTGTCAACCTCTGAATGAAAAGGCACCTTGTTTGAAAAACAGAAGGGCTTTTTTCTGCCACAGCTGCCTAAAATATTGCACATCACTGCTGATTTTTGCTTTTTGAGAACGACAAGGTAAAAACACACTCGGTGTGGGCTGAGGGATTTTGCTTTTGTTGGCATTCTCATATTCATCCGTCTCGGGCAAGAAGCTTGCAGGTGAAAATGCTGAGGCTTTTAAAAAACCCTGCCTCAGACGGACAAATATTTTCCCAGAGAGCCAGCAGAGACACAGTGTGTTTATGGAAGGGGGTGCAGCTCCCCTGATGGCCCCGAGCCCTCCCGGCTCCGGAACACCCACCCATGGGCCTCGGCCACCCCACGGCCGTGGGTCAGGCACAGGGAGCAGTCCTGCTTGCTGGGGAAAAGCCTTCAGCCCTCGGTGGGTCTTCTTCAGCAGGTCAAGGCTGTCCTTGAGTGACGCTGCCGCCCATCGCAGGTGGGAGGTGGAAAACATCCCGAGTGCAGCTCAGTGCAAACCAAGAAAAACACCTCCCTTCCCCTCCTGTCGCCTCCACCAGTGCCGGATCCACACCAGAGTGCCAGGCAAGCGCTCCCGCCCTGCTGCCTGCTCCCTCTTGCCTTGGCAGGCCAGCGGGCAGAGGAGCTGGAGGGGGTGGACATGCCCGGAGAGGTGTGGGCACGCACGTGGGTGCCTGTGTCAGGTGTGCGTGTGGGTAAGGGCGTACGTGTGGATAGGGGCGTACATGTGGACGTAATTGTGTGTGTGCCCATGCTTGAGACATAGATGTGGGGGTGCGTGTGTTTTTGTCCGCCTGGCTGGTATCCGCGCCTGCGAGCACAGCACCCTACGGCACCCTACAGGGTGCAGGGAGCTGAGGCGGAGGGTGGCAGGGACCCAGCATCACTGGCTCTTGCTCGCTGACAGCAAAGCAACGCTCAGCCCCAGCCAAGCCTCTCTCCTGGGTCTCACTTCTTCCCCCAAGTCCCTGCTGAGGGATAAAGCAAAGGGACAAGGCGCTTCACCCCCAGGCTCCAATGGCAAGGAGGAGGAGGGGAGGGAGACCCGGGGCAGCACCAGAACATCGCCACGCACCTCTTTGCCCCTTTTGCATCACGGGGTAACAAATAAAACCTGCAAATTCACATCTGGAGGAAGCCGTAAAAGCCGCTGGGACATGCACAGGCAAAGAAAGGCGCTTTCTCCAGAGAGGGGTAGTCACACCCAACAAAACCCACAACTGCGCACGGCTGAGGAGGGAGCCGGGGCGGGTGCCTTCACGGGCACAGCGGGCTCAGCAGCCCCCAGGGCAGTTCTTGTGGACAGACTGAGCCAAGCAGAGCTAAAGGAGAGGCTGATGCTGAAAACAGTCCCTGCTGACTGTTCCTTTGCGGGCCAAGGATGATTAGAAGTCAGGAGGTAAGAACAAATACCAGCCCGCTCTTCACTGGGGAAGCGGGGAAGGGAGCAGGAGAGGTTGTCTCCACTGGCTTGACCAGAGAGGTTTGTCAGCTGCAGGAAAGACTTCGACTTTCAGGCCACATCGAGACAAAAATACAAACTGACATTTTTGTTTTTCCCCTAGGGTAAAGTCAGCTTTTCCCACGGAGCAGGGGCCCGGCCCTGCTGTGCGTGCATCCCAAAGGACGCCTGCCGAAACGGGGGGGGGCAGGCAAGATTGTGCCTCCGCATAGCCCACCATGGACATTTGCCTTTGGCACCCAGTCCCTTGGAAGGGGACATGGGGGGACGGTGCCTGCCCGGGATGGGAGGCAGTTGCAGGGCAGATCAGCAGGGATGGGAATGTCAGCAATTTGGCTGAGGCACTGGGCTGCTTATCTCGTTTCCAAGATCTGGGCGCCCTTCTCCAGGCACACAGCTCCTGGGAGATCTGCCCGTGAGGCGCTGAGCTGCTTCACATGCACCGCGGGAAAACGACACCTCGGGCTCATGTTTAACTCAACGGTGCCTGCTGCCTGCCTGTGCCCGGCGGCAGGGGCCGGCTGCAAACTGCAGCCCGCAGGTTTCAGCTCAGCCCCCGGGACCCCGCAACAGCCCAAGGGAAAGGCATGAGCCCCCCAGGCACCTGAGTGCCGAAAGCATCCCGAGGCCTCCGGCTGCCGGAGCCGGATCGAGCTCCCCTGGTTCGAGCACCACATCTCACCCTCTTCTCCATAAATAAACCTGCGAGGCCCACGGCATCGCCTGGGCCCCCATGGCACGACGCTGGCACAAAGCTGGCAGGCAGGCAGCCACGGGCAGGTGTCGCAGCCGCTGCCAGTGCGGATAAGGGGCAATTAGGAGGTAGGGAGAAAGCTCCCCTGCTCAGCCCAGCTGCGCTAATCCCACCCCAATTAAAGCCCCCTTTGCTTTCAGATATTGCTGTGAGAGATTAATCCGTCCTAAAACAAGGCATTTCCAGCAGGCAGACAAGACAAAGCCAAATCTCAGGTTGCAAAAGGCTCCGGCACCTGCCTGGGAGCGTTTAATTACCCTGACAATGGCTTCAAAAGCAGAAAAGCCACGGAGGCCAGGAGAGCCCTGCAATCAAAACCCCAGAGGAGGCACTGGCTTAGCCTGCTGCTCCTGGGCGCCTGGGGCCAGCGCCTGCAGGTTTCAACTATTTCCCAAGAGCAGAACCATCAGCCAGCCCTCTTGGGGACACGTTTTCCCTGCAGAGCCTGCAATGCTGCACAGGGTGCTGGCTGCTTCTTTATGCTGTTTTTTTTTTTCTTTGTCCTTTGGGCTGCTCTTTTGCCAATAAATGCACTTTATAAAAACACAAAGCAGATTCTCCTGAATCAACACGTGCCCTTATCGCGGAGGTGGGTTCCCACCAAGCAGGCTCAGGCTGTCCTTTATCCGACGATGGCAGCGTGTGCACACATTGCAGGGCAAATCAGAGGCAAAACTTTCCCGGGTTTTCCAGCCCCTTCCCAGGGCCTTTTGGGTGCACAGGAGTGAGCAGAGAGGGACTCTTGCAGGACTGATCCTGCTAGAGAGGTCCAGCAGGTCCAGCAGGACCCCGGAGGGCAGGCACACGTCCAGCGTACAAAGCAGACCCCTCTCATCATATCTTCGTGCCCTTTCACATCTCCAACCAGACATCGCCCAGAGCTCGGCTTTCCAAGGCTGTTGGGTAACAGTCACTTTCCTTCTGGCCACACGGGCTTCCTGATCGAAACACCACAAATTGTGGATGGCATCCCTGGATTTCTAGAATTCAAACCACCAGGTCTGGAAGGGAAAAACACCAACAGCCCCCAAGTGTGGCAGCTGCTGAATCAAGAAAACCGCTTGCAAAATTGCACACAAAGCACTCTGCACAAATGACTTGAAATGTTTGCCTGGAGGAGGAAAGAGGGGGCTGTGTGCTGCGCCCCAGATACAGATCAGAGAGGGCCAGAACAAAGCGAGACCAAGGAGCTCGTGAGAAAACCACGATCTGGAGGCAGAGACCCTCAGGGCTGTGTCCCAGCTCCCACGTGGGTCCTCTCCCCGCTGCCATCTTTTCCCTTTCCGCTTCCCACCGCTCAAACCCTCTGCCCCTTGTGCCGACGCAATGCCGGGGCCAGGTCCACAGGTAGCCGTCAAACACACGGGCTTTTTCAGTGGTGCAGAGCAACACAGACCTTTGATGTGCCCCGCTGCGTCCCCCTGCTTTTCAAAGGCCCGTCCTTGGCTATTGTGCTCACATCCTGAGCTTGTTTGTACACTCGTCTGAGGCCCCCAGCCCCGCAGCCCCCCTGCCGCAGCGACAGCCGCCCTGACCGCCAGATAAAAGCAGCCAGGCTCACCGGGCAGAGTTGCTATCAGAGCAACAACAAGCGGCGCAGTCCCGCAGTGCAGCCGTCGAGATAGCGGGAGCTTTGCCGGGCTGACCCTGCGCCACGAAAGGCTGCAGGTCAACAACAGCTCCTGCTAGATCTCCCCCAGCCCCGGCTGCCGGGGTGCTTCGGCTGTTGGCAGGAGCGGTATCAGCCCCGCGCACGCCAAGGATTTGTCCTCGTGCTGCTGCTCTCCCCCTCGGTTGCAGGTGGGGAGGGCCAGCATCTTGCCAAAAGCTGTAACTGTCAGGCGGGAAGCAACGCCAAAGCCTGGCTTTTTGCTAATCGCCTCATCTCCCTGCATCCTCTGAGCAGGGATAAAGCAGGGATAACCGCCCACCCTCCTCCCTGTAGGCAGGCTCGGGTCATGCAAGGAGCACAGAGGGGTCCCCAGGACTTTGGGGGTTAAAATCCCAGTGAAACCCAGTCTTTGCAAGTAAGGAAGCCCCGTTCAAAGAGCCAGGCTGTTTTAACCCCACTGGGGCAGTGTCCAAGCATGAGTCTCTCTACTGGGCCTCCATGCCAGCCCCTGGCAAGCAGAGCAGCGGTAACGAGCACCACCACGGCCACTTCCCTCCTTGTGTGGTGGGAGAGATGCCGAGATGAGCCTCCTCACTGCAGGGAGGCAAAAAAGCCCCCCCGAGGTGTCTGAGGAGGGGGTCCATGGGATACCCCAGGTCTGCACATTCATAGGAACAAGGGACCGCACCGCCCTCAGCCCCACGCCTCTCCCCCCCGGTGCTTGGTGCTTTCTGGCTCCTCTCCGGCTGACAGGCAGGAGCACCGGGCCAGCTGCGGACAATGAGGAGAGCCAGGCCAGACCCAGGTGCTTCCCTGGGAAGGATGCGAAGACGGGTGTTATTTTGAAGGGAAGATGGAGCTGCAGCCAGCTCTCAGCGTTACCTGCCGCATTTCCACCCTCTCAAGCGCCTTTTCCTGGCTGCACGTGGCCCACCCCTTGCCTCCTCCACCCCTCTGCTACAGAAGAGGCATCTGGGATCTGGGATCCTCTCCCAGATGCTGGTGCCTGCTGGGCTCCCCCTCCTTCCTCAGGCTGCACCGCAGCTCGTGCCGGGACTGTGGCCCAAGACCCAGAGCTCCCAAGCATGGCCTCGTGCGCCTGGATTGCCGGGAGCGAGCGGGATGGGGTGACCTCTTCCAAGGCAGCACGGTGGCTTTTCCTGCAAGGGTCAGATCCAACTACCTCGCCCTTCTTTCAGTCAGGGCAATTGAGAAATGCAGCAGCAAAGGCCAAAATCATAAAAGTCTTCTAGAGGATGGGGATACTCGTGGTGGTGTGAAATTCTTGGATATTGCACTGCTGGCTGGGGGAGACAGGAGCAGAGAGGGCAGGCGCTCCCGGGAGCTGTGCCTGCCAGCCCGGCATGAAGCGAGGTTGATTCTGAGGTTGCAAAAACCTGGATTTCCCAGCTCCCTTCTGGGATCTATAACAGCTGATTGCACCCCAGTGCAGCCCATGAGTTAAGCAGGGAGCACAGGCGATGCATCGCTCAAATCCGCTCCCAGGAAGGCGGGAGCTGGCACTGCCCCTTCTCCGAGCGGCCGTGGTGCAGTGGCAGCGGCTGACACGCAGGGCAGGAGAGCAAAGTCTGTCTTTTGACCCCAGGTGTCTGTTGTCTGCCTGGCCCTGCACCCTGGCATGCCTGGGGTGCCTCTCAGCCTCTGTTTCGCAGAGTGCACAGCCCACAGGAGCCTTTTGACTACCTGCTACCCAAGGGCCATCGCATCTCCCGCAACCCTCGGCCTCGGCCCAGCAGCGTGCACTTGGCTGCAGCACCTCCGACTTGGCACCATGCTCCAGCACTTGGTTCTTGGCTTTTCCAACCCTTCCCGATTGAAGAGCCATGTTAGTCCCCGTATTTCTTGCCATAAAAGTGCTCAGGTCACCTCCCAGTGTTGTTTTTGATAAGCTGCTCACAAAGCACAGGGCACCCTTTCCAGCCTGTTTATCTCTGTGGCTCTTGTTTTCCCTCTGCTTTTCAACTGCCTTCCCAAAATGGGGATAGGACAGCTGGTCACATGAGGGTCAGCCATACAGCAAAACTGAAGTGAAACCATATTTTCCTTCCCACATTTTGGTCTCATGTTTTAGCACTAATCCTGCAGGATGGACACTGTCACATCACGGGGTACTGCAGAAAGGAATGCAGTCATTTGAGTCTGAGGTGGGACTCACAAGGTCCTCAGGAGTTCAGAGGAAGCAGGGACAAACATCTCCTAAAATACCAGGGCCAAGCTGCAATGAGGAACGCCCTGATGGAAGCTAGTCTGAAGTGAGGTGTCAGGACAAGCACGGAGGCTCCTGCACGGAGCTGCAGGCAGGAGCTGGGCCAGGCAGGGAGCAGAGTGGGCAGAAGCAAGCAGGAGCTTGGTGCAAGCTGCAGATACCTGTTGCGTGGCGCAGCAGGGCTCGAACAACAGTCTGCTGCAGCCAGCTGCAGAGTTTAAATGCTTCCAGACTTTGGATGGTGATGGCTCTTGATTTTTATGGGCCTGAACCGTGCTAGAATCATGCACGCAGAGACCATGCATCTTGCTGAGATGAGGGATGAGAAGTCAGCAGTCACCCATCAATCCTACATCCCCATCCCCATCTTTGGCCATTTCCCAGCTTTGGCTATCTCTGCTCCTTGCAAAAATTTTTGGCCGAGCTGGCCTGCCTGAGCACCCGGGCTCAGCACCACCTGCAGTACAGGCACCGCTTTGCAAACAACGCGGGTGCCAGGCCCGAGGGAGGTGGCACCAGCCACTGACAGCCGGTAGCCAGCCAACTCCAGCTCCCTGCCTGCAGCCACCACAAGGTAAAGGGCGCTCAACTGCTCTCAGGTACCACATTGCCTTTGAAGAGCCCTCATTTTAAGGTATTTCTCTGCCAATGCTGGCTGGGGTGCAAAAATATCTGTGGTGCAAAACCATCTTAGTTTCTAGAATGTCAGCTTTCTTCTCTTTTTCCTGGCAGGTGTAGAAATGGCAAACTGCTCAGCACATGGTCAAACATACTGTGAGAGGGAACAGCAAAGGTGCAGCCAGTGTCTGTCAGGGCTGGCACAGCGGGGCACACAGCACCTCCTCTGCTAGCTGCAACGGAGGCACAGCAGATGGAGGCCATGGGGAGAAATAACTCAGATTGCCCCTTTCCTGGCTTGCTCGGCATCGCTGCCACAAACCTCCAGTGGGACCTTGGTGTGGAAACACTGCTCTGCTCAGCAGCGGCGATCAGGGCCCTGTGCCCGGCACGCTGCGCCCCGCCAGCACGCACCAGCACCGCCGCTGCTGGGAGGTGAAGGCCTGCAGCGGGGAGCCCAGGAGGAACGTAACAAGCAGCCTCCCCGGGTGATGCTTTCCTGAGCAGCAGGCTGCACCCACCCGCACAACACACGCCGCTCTGCCAGCGGCTCCTCCGCCGTCCCGAGGGCATCTGAAGGCAAATGAAAACGAACGCGGCTTTCTTATATTCCTTCCCCGCAGCGAGGGCTGCTCAGGTAGGGCAGCAGCAACCGGCCAAGGCGCGGAGCAGGTCGCCCTCCGCCGCTGCGGCCAGCAAAGGCCGCCAGAGCCGCCTCCCCCGCCGCCGGGGCTCCGACAGGTAGAGACAAAAACGGTCGCCCGGGGCTGGGAGGCGTGGCTAGCGGGCGTGGCTTACTGCCTGCCTGCCTGCGGGTCGTGGGGCAGGACGGGACGCGGAGGGCGGCTGCGGCAGACGGGGCCTGGCGGGCCGGCACGTAAGCGAGCAGGCGAGCGGGCGGGCGAGCGGCAAGGAAGGGGCGGCGATGCGGCGGGCGGTGGAGGGGCGTAGGGGCAGCAGTGGCAGCTGCAGCAGCGGCAGCAGCAGCAGCAGCGGCAGCAGCAGCGGCTCTGGTTCGGCGGCGGGGTGGGTGGGCGGGCGCTGCCGCATGCATGCGGCGGCCGCCATGGCTGACTCGTGTCCTCTAGGAGCGGTTCTTCCACGCGTGGGGCAAAAAGCCGGGGGCACACAGAGCCGAGATGTTTATTGCGGGGCCGGCGCGGAGGTGGGCGCTGGCTGCACCGGCTCGGTTAGCGGGCAGCGGCTGTTTTACACCTTCTGAGTAGCCGTTACCGGTATTTTCCCAATTCCACTTGTTCGCCCTTGCTTCTGTCGGCTCTCGCAAGCCTCGTCTGCGCTTAAAGGTACAGCGCGTTTGGGATCTGCAGGGCACGCTCGGGGGTAGGGGTCTCTGCTTGGGCCGCGGGCTGCGTTGCTGGGGGCGGTGGTTTTCACTACATCAGTTAGGATCGCTCACGCATGCTTTAAGTGATTCTTCACTTCGGCTTTATCAGTGGCCGTGTTTTCTCGTGATTATCGTGGTGTTTCCTCGCTAGCCTGCTTTGCGGCGTCCTCCTGTTTCTTCTCTCGGGCCGGGTCTTGTTAGCCCTTTGCAGAGGTTGATTAACGTCCTCTGCCTGAACCATCCCTTCCCTGGTTCCTGGCGCGTCCCCGGCAGCCCGCAGGCGGGCGGAGGCAGCCCCCGGCCCGGCCGGCGGGGCGACAGACGTGCCCTTGGCGGCCGGTCCCTCGCCCGGCCCGCTTATCTGGTAGCCCGCAGCCGGGCCCTGCCCGCGATACCGGGGCCGCCCAGCCTCTGGCGGGAGGCTACTCCTATGCAATTTTTTTTTTTTTTCCCCTCTTTACCTTATTTTTGAGGGACTGGGGTTGTTGGCGGGAGGAGGGAGGGCACGTTCTGCCTCTGGCGCCCGGAGCTTTGGGCCGTGCGGGGTTCGGGGTGGCTGCAGCGGGGAGCATCCCCGCGAGCATCCCCGGCGGCTGCGCTGCCCCGGCTCTTCCCCTGGGTTGGCTGGTCTGGCTTCGGGGAGAGCCTCCCCACACACGGGCCGCTGCGCCCTGCCTGCCAGCCGGGAGCCTGGGCCTCGGGTTGTCCCTTGGAAAAGGCTTCTCAAAGCTGCTGGGGATTCATCTCCAGGTACTCTTGCCCTAAACAAAAGGCGAAGTGAGCGGACGGCCGGTTTTAACCTTTGATGTCCAAATAAAAGCTGCGTATATTGCACAGCTCCCAGGTGTGAAGCGCGTGCACCTGAAGACCGGTTCAAAGCCATTTCCTAGCAGTGCAGCTTGAGGGCATGCTCAAGGTGCACGCTCCCAGCCTAAACGCCTGTCCCAACCCAAGCTGTCTAGTCACGAACTTAAAGCTTTTTCAAGCATCTTTTCAGGAAGAAATGCTGAAGTAAATCAGTTACGGTTTACCTTTCAGATAAGTTTGCTGTCTAGAGAAATCCAAACTATAAATGTTACTGAAATGCTTTTGGAGAGTTGCTTTTGGCTGTTCTGGAAGACTGCTCAAACTGAAATTGCCTTCATAAAGTGGTAAAGAATATAGGCACCTGGAAGGGACCTTGCAGTTGGAAGTGTTTTGGCAGGGTAGGGGTTTGTGCTGCTTTGCCTTATGGCATTGTGCCACTTCTGGCTACCAGTTGGGCTCTTGTCTCCATCCTGCCATTGAGACAGACCCCAGGAACCTTAGATACGTGGTGTCCGTTGTCACAGTTGAGCAAGCGCCTCTTGCCAGCACTCCCTGAGTGGAGGTGGCCTTTACCATTAATAAGACCCTTGGCTGGAATTAGCTGTTTGAGACTATATTCCTCATTTATACACACTGCCCCCTGCCATCCCCAGAGCTCAATAGAAAGAGTCAGTTTGTTCATCAGAACTTATATTTGCAGTGGGAGTATGGGAACTTCTAGGTTGCATTCAAGGTTGATGTAGGTTCACCAACATTGTGACTTACATAGAAGCATGCACGTAAAATCCATAGGCAAGCGTTGCACTAGTGGCGGTGGCTGATCTCAGATGTCTTGTGCAGTGGCAGGGGAACAGCCTGACTTGACTTGTTGTGTTCTGAACTTCTAGGGCTTTCGTCAAGTTGGTGGGCGTTCCTCCAGAAGGCAATGGACCATGCCAGAGCAGCAATCTCGAACTTGGTAAGACACGGTCCCCCTGTGCCATTTATTTCTTGGTGGGCTGATGATACTGCAGAAGAAAGGTTCAAAAACCTCCATGTCAGTACCGGAGAAGGTGACGAATCCAAAGCCACTGCTTTGGAGTGTTACTGTGGGGGTTGTGAACCAAATGTCACTGTAGCTAGCTGGCCGTGATAGGGAAGTGGCTTAAGGAGTGGAGTGCTGGTGGGGTTGTGGTTAACTACTACGATGTCCTGTGTCTCTGAGGAAGCTGATTAAATGCTTATCGGGACAATTAACATGTTCCATTATGTTACTTTGGGGATGGGAATTCAAACGCAAGTCCAGCCTTCAAGTGCAACCTATGCTTTGAAACAAATGTGCAGGAGGAGGTAGCTCAGCCAAGCCTGCCGGTCCTAGAGAGCTTGGGTTGTGAAATGACCCGAGGCTGGGACTGCAAATGCAATGGTTTGATCTCTGAACAAGCATGGAGGATATGTGGGGTTGAGACATGCCCTCTGCAAAGTGTGAGGGAAGCCAAGCTATGGAGCAGCTGAGCGGGGAGGCTGCTCGAGGAGGCTGCGGTGCTGCCCTTTCTGAAAGGTGAGCAGCCAGCCGCTCCGTCACGGGTAGCGTGGGCCAGAATGGAACGGCAGGTCCGAGGTGACATTCGTTCAGTTTTGACCCACCAAGCTGATGTCTGGTCTCTTCACCTCCAGCCGCTGACTTGTAGTTTCAGAGCGAGCCGAGAACTGTGGGTGAGCTGCTGAGATTGTAACAGGGCTTGGGCTCTTGCCACCGGCTGCTTCTCCAGTGCAGTGGAGAGGGGCTGCAGGGCTGTTGCTCCCAAAACTACTCCTCTGGCCTTTTAGCCAGTCTCCTGCCCATCCCCAGCACGACCGTGGCCGCAGGCAGGTTCAGCAGCTCTAATGGAAGCTGAGTGGTTCTGCTCAGTGCCTGGCTGTGCCTGGAATTGAGTTTAACCGTCTGCTAATCTGAGCGACTGCCTGGCGCACGGGCGGCTCTTCTGCGGGCAGCTGAACTCTGCCCTGCGGCTGTTTAGAAAAGTGGGCTCCGGGCTGGAAGCCGCTCTGCTTGGGCACTGATAAACACCTGCTGAACGGTTCCGTGCCCTGGCAGATGCGGGAGGTGTATCCTCAGCTTTCAGCTGAGGTAGCAGGATTCCCGTGGGTCATCTCTTCAGCCTAGCTGCTTTATAATATAAAGCATATATATCAATAGTGTAATTTAAGAGTAGCCAGGGGCAGTTTAATACAAGATTATCTAGATACTGGATGAGAGTATTTGCGTCAAAGTGGATTTGGTTCAAAGGCACAGCCATAGAGGGATCGTCTCTCGTTTCCTCTGCCCCAATGAAAGTTCCCTTCTGTGTGGGTTGCACGTGTTCAGGTCAGATCAGGAGTTTCTGTTTCAATCGGCCTTTGCCATGCGGTCACATGGGAAATACCAGTGCCGTTGGCTGTGTCATATCTGTAACGGTGTTAAAGGACCAGCAGCCGCCCGAGCATTCGCACACCATCCAGGGAATCGCACACACACCACCCCAGACTTTAACTGCTGGGACCGGAGTCCCTTCGCAGCAGGCAGCTCCGCCGAGCTGACAGGTGCCCCCTTTTTGACTCCTCGCTCACACACACACTCACCCTCAGGCTCGACCCTAGGTTTCCCTGAAGCAGAGCCTCCAACACAGCGTACGCCAGGCGAATTTACTGAGTGGTACAGCGGTGAAGAGCAGCTCGAGCTGGGCACCTCCGGGGAGGGACGTAATAGTTTACATACCTCCAGGATGCTCAGGGTTGGTTCATGAATAGGAGTTCCTCAACTAATCACTGTTAGCAGCCTCAAGGATGGTCATTCCGACCCCAGACCATATGTTTGTATTTAAGTTCCCTGTGTGCATACAGATAGTTATGCAAAACAGAAGCACATGGACCTTGAGTCGTCTTTTGCGAAGTTGGAAGCATCTTGATTACCTGTCTCTTCAAGGTCTAATTGTTTTACCTCGTCAACTTAACATTTACAAAGTACACCTTGCACAAAATGATCAGACCACTCAAAATTTCTACGTTAACCTTCAACAATGCCAAAGCTCCTTTTATTGTTTTAAAAGCTTGCTCCCTTTCCAGACCCCACGCAATAGGTTCTGCATCCTCGTTTCTTGTTGCTTCTGTCAGTGATCCTGTTAATTCTCCCAACCCAGCAATCCATGATCAACAAAATCCCACAGCTCCGAGGAACCCTCGCAACTGTTTCTTTGTGACTGGATGTGGAAGCTTTATTACAGCTTCTGTTCTTTTCTGGGTCTATTACTGGCTGCCCTTCCCTTAGGATAAACCCTAAATATTTAACTTCCTTCTGACACAGCTGAAGTTTGGACAGAGGTGCACGATGACCTTTCCCCGCTAAGGCAGTACATTGATATATAGTGTCTTTTATACAGGCATCCTCATCTTTACTCGCTATTGGCAAATGATCTACATATTGTACAAGAGCTGATTTGCCTAGTAATTTTGTATCTCTCAAATAATTTCTCAGCATTCGTGAAAAAGTTGCAGGAGACCCTCCAAATCCTTGTGGGAGGCAGTCCAAGTTAATTGTCCTTTCCACGTAAAGGCAAACAAAAGTTGGCTGTAGCAGTTAGATCAATCGCAATAAAATATCCTGCCCAATCACGGTATTTGTAAAAGTATGGTAGAGGGATGGGGCAGTACTGGATGAGGAGTCACTAGGTACTGATTAACTGCCCGTACATCGTGTACAAAACGATATTCCAGGTCCCCATCTTCATCTAATCTATTTCTTTTTTTCGGGGAGTATTACATGCTGATACACACACTTTCAGAATCCCTTGGGCTAAATACTGGCCTGTTTACTTTTGAATGCTCTTCTTGGCTTCTTGAGGATGCTGTTTCACAGCTGGAGGGGGGGTCTCCTCCCTTTGTTTTTTTGTTTATGGGTTGAGGCGAAACTAGTAATCCTACATCCCTGCTGATTGTACTCCACAGCTTTGTTGGTACCGATTTCAATACTGCCGGTATTTTTAGCTCATTATTTGGGCTTCCAGTGACTGCAGTCATTCCCCTGACTATTAAATCTGTTCCTTCAGGTGACAAGTGTAATTCTACATCTAGAGCCTGCAAGAGATCTCTCCCTAATAGGCACGCTGGGGAGTCCCCCGCCAATACAAATAACCCCCATATACTCTTGTTTCCTATGGTTACTAATAGGGATTTACTCAAATTCTCCTCTCTTTGTCCTGTGACTCCATGTATTAAAATCCTGTCTGTGGTCCAAGACCTTCTCAGGGTAAAATTCAAAACGGATAATGTGGCTCCCGTACCTACCGAGAATTCAACTTCACGACCTTCAACTTCACCTATAATATGTCTCTGATGATCCAATTGGGTTACCCACATATTAAAAATTTCTAATCTTTCTGCTTCAAGATCCGCAGGATCTCTTTTTTCCAGTCATTGTGATTACAAATCTTCCCGAGGCAATTCTTCCTGGTGACAATTTCCTTCTTTTGTCCTTTCCCGCGGCCGGAGTGGGCATTCCCACTCTATGTGCCCTAAGTTCCCACAATAATAACACTTCTTTCCAGCATTCCTTCCCCTTCCTCCTTTTCCTGGTTGTAGCTCAGACCTCATATCTGGTTTTCTTCCCCCCAGCTCCCATGCTTGCAAATTCCTTGCTAAAGGGTCTGCTTCCCCCCTCAGCCCATGTCTCTCACTTGCAAATTCCTTACTAAACCCTCAGCCAATAAACTTGCCCTCCCCTGGTTCTTTTGCCCCTTTTTTCTTTTTTTCTTTCTTTCTGTAATCTGCTCAGCTTTTTGCTTTTCCTCACACCCATCATATACAAACACAGCAATACTCAAAATCTTGTATAAATTCTCTCCCTGCCACCCAGGCATGTGTTCTTTAAAGTAATTCCATAAATCGGAGGCCACCTGATCCACAAAGACGCTAATTGTGAGCGCGTCATTAAAATTCTGCAGCGTCATTTCTCCATATTTTAGCAAAACTTACCGGAGTCATCCCCAGAAATCACTAGGATGCTCGTCAGGTCTCTGCCTGCATTCTGGTACTTTAGTGCAGTTCACCTTTAGTTCCCCACATGTTCTAATGGCTTCTATTAAATTCTAGAGCCCTGTCTGACAAACGGCTCAATCCCCTGCATGATTACAGAAGTGCCATTGGAAATGGGCTCAAGTTGTGCCAGGGGAGGTTTAGGTTGGATATTAGGAAAAATTTCTTCATGGAGAGAGTGGTCAGGCATTGGAGCAGACTGCCCAGGGCAGTTGTGCAATCACAGTCCCTGGAGTGTTCAAAAAACGTGTGGATGTGGCGCTTAGGGACATGGTTTAGAGGTGGACCAAGCAGTGAGGTTAACAGCTGGACTCAATGATCTCAGAGGTCTTTTCCAACCTAAATGATTCTGTGATTCTATAGTCCCAGTTTGAACCATTTGCTGTCCAGGGGTTTCTGTTTTCTCCCACCTGTTGAGCCAATTCAGCATCCTTATTCATTATTTTCTCTCTTTCATCAGGGTGAAAGACTTCCCTTAATAGTATTTAAGCGTCACTCCAATTCGGATTATACTCTCTGCGTATATACGAGAGTAGTTGGGCACGCCTCTCCGCATCTTCCCTTAGGTGGAGCATCTCGCTTCCCCACCCCGCTAAATCACTAGGTTTCCAAGGCTGGCGTCTATAAAAGGTTAACCCTGGCACAGTCTCTGCCGGCCCTCGGGTTGCACAGCAGTAGGAGCAGGAACATGAGTCGTAGTCATGGGATAGAGTCGGAGGGTAAACAGGAGGAGAATGAGAAGAAGACAGAGACTACAGATAAGGTAGGGTTGAACTACTCACAAGAATTTTTGGTGTGTAGCTTCTGCTACTGCTACAGTTACCCCCTTTTTCTTTTTGGACTTTTGTCCTGGAAGTTTTCTCTCCCCAGGTCATGCTTGCCATATATACCAGTAATCCATTTGGTATGGGTACCTATCCTCCAGTCGATGTCGATGCCTCGAATACATTAGTTTGTTCCCCAGGTTGGTCATGACTGCAGAGAGCTCCCTCCTGCCATTCTTGTAATAAACGGCCGTTTATGTTGGCATAATTTGACCGCGCGCTTTTTAGATACTTCCACTGTACCATAAATTTTCTCTCAATTCTGTCAAAACTTGGCCAAGGGCTTCTCCTTTTCTATGCCGAGTGCTTTTCCCATTTCTTTTTCTCATGAATGTGCATGAATTTCGCGTGAATGTTTACGCTGATCAGGCCATGCCCCCCCTTCCTCCCCCCCTTCCTCCCCCCCTTCCTCCCCCCCTTCCCCCCCTTTCCCCCCCTTCCCCCCCTTTCCCCCCCTTCCCCCCCTTTCCCCCTCCCCCCCCTTCCTCCCCCCCTTCCTCCCCCCCTTCCTCCCCCCCTTCCTCCCCCCCCTTCCTCCCCCCCCTTCCTCCCCCCCCTTCCTCCCCCCCCTTCCTCCCCCCCCTTCCTCCCCCCCCTTCCTCCCCCCCTTCCTCCCCCCCTTCCTCCCCCCTTCCTCCCCCCTTCCTCCCCCCTTCCTCCCCCCTTCCTCCCCCCTTCCTCCCCCCTTCCTCCCCCCTTCCTCCCCCCTTCCTCCCCCCCTTTCCCCCCCTTTCCCCCCCTTTCCCCCCCCTTCCTCCCCCCCTTCCTCCCCCCCTTCCTCCCCCCCCTTCCTCCCCCCCTTCCTCCCCCCCTTCCTCCCCCCCCTTCCTCCCCCCCTTCCTCCCCCCCTTCCTCCCCCCCTTCCTCCCCCCCTTCCTCCCCCCCTTCCTCCCCCCCTTCCTCCCCCCCTTCCTCCCCCCCCTTCCTCCCTCCCTTCCTCCCCCCTTCCTCCCCCCCTTCCTCCCCCCCCTTCCTCCCCCCCCTTCCTCCCCCCCCTTCCTCCCCCCCCTTCCTCCCCCCCCTTCCTCCCCCCCCTTCCTCCCCCCCCTTCCTCCCCCCCCTTCCTCCCCCCCCTTCCTCCCCCCCCTTCCTCCCCCCCCTTCCTCCCCCCCTTCCTCCCCCCCTTCCTCCCCCCCTTCCTCCCCCCCTTCCTCCCCCCCTTCCTCCCCCCCTTCCTCCCCCCCTTCCTCCCCCCCCTTCCTCCCCCCCTTCCTCCCCCCCCTTCCTCCCCCCCCTTCCTCCCCCCCCTTCCTCCCCCCCCTTCCTCCCCCCCCTTCCTCCCCCCTTCCTCCCCCCTTCCTCCCCTTCCCCCCTTCGCTTTTCTTCTCCCCCCCTTCGCTTTTCTTCTCCCCCCCTTCGCTTTTCTTCTCCCCCCCCTTCGCTTTTCTTCTCCCCCCCCTTCGCTTTTCTTCTCCCCCCCCTTCGCTTTTCTTCTCCCCCCCTTCGCTTTTCTTCTCCCCCCCTTCGCTTTTCTTCTCCCCCCCCTTCGCTTTTCTTCTCCCCCCCTTCGCTTTTCTTCTCCCCCCCCTTCGCTTTTCTTCTCCCCCCCTTCGCTTTTCTTCTCCCCCCCTTCGCTTTTCTTCTCCCCCCCCTTCGCTTTTCTTCTCCCCCCCCTTCGCTTTTCTTCTCCCCCCCCTTCGCTTTTCTTCTCCCCCCCCTTCGCTTTTCTTCTCCCCCCCTTCGCTTTTCTTCTCCCCCCCCTTCGCTTTTCTTCTCCCCCCCTTCGCTTTTCTTCTCCCCCCCCTTCGCTTTTCTTCTCCCCCCCCTTCGCTTTTCTTCTCCCCCCCCTTCGCTTTTCTTCTCCCCCCCCTTCGCTTTTCTTCTCCCCCCCCTTCGCTTTTCTTCTCCCCCCCTTCGCTTTTCTTCTCCCCCCCCCTTCGCTTTTCTTCTCCCCCCCCCTTCGCTTTTCTTCTCCCCCCCCCTTTGCTTTTCTTCTCCCCCCGCTTCCCTTTTCTTCTCTACCCCCTTCCCTTTTCTTTCTCTCCCCCCTTCGCCCCCGCGCCCCCCCACCAGGCCATGCACCCCCTAAAGCACTAGTCTAGTCTGCTCAGGGAATTTTAACACTCACCTTTCGGAGCCTCCCTCTCCAAAGGTCCCCAGTAAATTCACCCGCTGCCGGCAGTCGGATGCTTGGAAGCAGAAGGATCCGAGGGTGCTGGCCTAGGGCCCCATCTGGGGTGCCAGACTGTTAAGGGAGCAGCAGCCGCCCGAGCATTCACACACCATCCAGGGAGTCGCATCCACACCACCCGAGATTTAACTGCCAAGACCGGAGTCCCTTCGCAGCGGGCAGCTCTGTTTTGCCGACGGGTGCCCCTTTCCGACTCCTCGCTCGTGCTCGCCCTCGGGTGCTTTCTCTCCCCTCAGCCAGACCCTAGGTTTCCCCGAAGCAGGGTCTCCGACACGACATACGTATACCAGGCGAATTTATGGAGTGCTACAGCCGTGACGAGCAGCTCGAGCCGGACGCTTCCGGGGAGGGACCCGGAGCAAAGCAATCCCTGAGCAACTTTATACCCTTACAGTTTAAGTTCCCCTCCCCTCATGCGACGGTTTGGTCCAATAGCGATATTGGGGTCTGGGATCTTCTTGTTCCGTATTGGATCCTTTCCCTTTCTCCAGGCAGGACATCCCTTTTCTCATCTAGAATAGCTGCAGCTTCTGCCGGTGGTTTTGGCTAACTTCTCTTTCTGGTTTGCACCAGTTGCAGGGCCCTTGCGTAGCCGAGTGCAGCATACAGTCAGCGTATCTAGCTGAAAGTTCACAGCTTGCAGTCTAAGGCTTCAACAGGTCTTTGAATTCTTATTTGAGCTAAAAAGTGACGACAGACTCCAAGCTAGACTCTGACGAGTGTGGCTATGAACTTGTGCAGGGCAAACAGATGCTAAATAGACTCTGGAGACCCTGAGCGGGTCTGAGTCTTCCCTGTCTGTTCAAAGCAGCCAGCATGACTTAGTGACAGCCAGACATTTGGGCTACGCTGGAGCAGTTTGAGGTGAACAAGCCGTATTTGGTTTGGAGCGCAGCTGGCTTCAAGGACTTCAGGCTGGTGTAGCAAACTCTTCCATCGCATGACTGTCTTTCAACACAGTTTGGTGGCGAGCCGATGTTGTACACGCGCTTCAGCGTTGCCCGGCAAATGGATGGAGAGAACAGCCACGTGGAGATGAAGCTGTCTGCTGATGATGAGGAAGGAGAGGAAACTGGGAGACCAGAGCCCCTGCACGCCAGCGTGTCTCCTGCATGGAGGAGCGGCAAGAACCTCTGCTTCCTGATCATTGGAGCTGTCCTCCTCCTTTTGATCGGTAAGGAAGGGTGGGAGGCAACTGCATGACGTGGACTCCGGTATTGAGCATATCCAAGGCTGTTAACATTAGAATCTGTATTGTTTCAGGAGATAATTAAAGAGCCTGGATCCAGACTGCAGCCTCTTGTCACTAACTCTAAGTGTGTTTAGCTCAGACTTATGATACAGAATTGGCACAAAGAAGAGTGAAGTTTGTCAGTGGAACTGTGACTTAGCTAAAGGGCAAACTGGTCCATGTGGAAACCAGCATACTGGTTTTCTCTCCATTAACTCTTAACACTTCTCTAGAGATGTGGGTCAACATACCAGTAAAGCCTCTGGGGCTCATCTCAAGGATTTTAACTCTGCCACTGACCTAAAGTAAGCATTCTTCTTCCCAAGTGGTGCTGGAGGGACTCTGCCAAGCACAAGATCAGATTTGCAGTGTACCTTAAAACACGCCAGCTCAGGCAAAATGTCAGGCTGCATATTCCTGTCTGTCCTTAGGTACGGCAGCTTGTCAAAAACAGTGTGAGAGCTGCTTTGAATGCACTTGTATGGCGTGGGGCTGGTTTCGTCATCTTTCTGCAGCACAAAGAAATACCTGTTCTGTCTGTAGGGTTTCTCATTGGCTACCTGAGTTATCGTGGACGAATGCAGAAGGCTAGCAGGTGTCTGGATGGAAGTGGCAAGTGTGAGATAACTCCTACCGCATCTTACATGGCGGATAGTGATGACACCGAGGAAGAAGCGGTTCCTGGACCACCTGTCTTGTACTGGCCTGAGCTCAGAGCCCTGTTATCAGATAAGCTGTCAACCAGACATCTTGAGACCAGCTTGAGGTAACAGTTCCAGAAAGCTTAGCTACAGCTATAGGAGAGGCACAGCCTGTGAGCAGAACTTGAGCTCCTTTGGAGAAAAGGGCCTTAAAGATGTTGTGGGGTGGTTAAGCATGGGCTTACATGGCCCATCCAAGTTGGGTTTGCAGGCTGGAGCACTGCAGTGCAACCTGGTGCATAGCCTGAGCTATACATCTGTTACCCACAGGCAAAGAGCAAATGAGAACTCTTTTGAAGCTGGCCAGAGTGAAGATGAGAGCATTGCCAGCTACATTCATGAGCAGTTCACCAGATTCGACTTGGATAAAGTGTGGAACGATGAGCACTACATTAAGCTGCAGGTCAAAGGCAGGTACGTTCATGAAGAGATGCAGATCTCTTCCTTACAGCGTGGATATCTGTAGTCTTGAGCAAACACATGATTTCTGCTGAAAGCAGTGCTGAAATTGTGAGCCAGTTACCCTCTCCAAAGAAGGCCTCAATCTAACCAAGGAATAGCTCCTCCTGTCTCTTCTCAGGCTTTCTAAATCCAGAGGATCTGGTAGCAGCCCTCTGGATTTTTCCTGGGACAGCTATTTCCTCAAAGCATGCTTAGGAAGTGGAGAGAAAACAAACTCGAGTAAAAACTCCGCTGAAGGGCTGTGTCTAAAACTGCTAGCATGGGCGACTCTGTCTTGTCACCCAGACAGGTGTTGCAGACCTGGCAGTGGCTCCTGTAGTAGCTCAGGAGGGTGTCACCAGGCACTGTGTTGGCTCAGGAGGGTATCACCAGGCACTGTGTTGGCTCAGGAGCGTATCACCAGGCACTGTGTTGGCTCAGGAGCGTATCACCAGGCATCGGGCTGGCTCAGGAGCGTATCACCAGGCATTGGGCTGGCTCAGGAGGGTATCAACAGGCATTGGGTTGTCTGACAGCTCATACCCTCATGTCTTACTTGCCCCTTCATGTTGGGAGGGAAACGAATTTGCTTAGCTCCTCTTAGGAGGGGACTAAGAGACTTGGAAGCACAGATTCTTTCTGCTACTTGCCTTAGAAATTAGCCTTCGTTAATGTCTCTGTACAACCCCAGAGATTCTTGCACGGAAGACCTGGGATGAGTCTGCCTGTTTCAGGCTCTGCGTTGACTTGATCAGAATTGCTAGGGCACAGACTGAAATATGGGAGCTAGTTAAATACGGAGTTTGTGTACGAAAGAACATAACGCCATCTCTTTACATTCAATAGTAGTAACAACAAAGTATTTATTCTGGAAGATGGTAAAGAAGAGGAGCTAGAGAGTCCCAGTGCATACGTGGCATACAGCAAGAGTGGCTCAGTTGAGGTAAGTGACTCCAAGAAGATCCTGGAAATGTGCTTGCACACTTACCAGGTGGCAATGTCCAAAATATGTCCCTTCAAGACATGGAGTGTGTAAAGCCCTCCCCAGTTAGAGAGCTGGGGGTGGGGGGAGTGGGGTGAGGAGTGGGCCCACAGAGTTTTATTACTTCAGCAAGATGCAGAAGTAACTGTTTGAACTTCTCTGCTGGGATCCAGACAGGAACCTTGACAGAAGTGCTGCTCCAACAGGGATGCTCCGTGTGATCAGAGTTTACACTGCTGAGCTTGAACTCCTTGCTGTTAACGGGAGTCACTGTTACTGTGACTCTGCAGGCTGTTTCAAGTATCTCAGTGACATAGGACTGCTGCATTTATAACCAGTGTTACTGTTCCAGGGCAAACCACTCTATGTGAACTATGGACTGAAAGCTGATTTTCAGAAGATAGAGAAGCTGGATGTTTCACTGAATGAAACTATAGTCATCTTCAGAGCTGGAAAAATAACCCTTGCTGAGAAGGTAAGCAGTCTGTGCCCCAAAGCCGGGCCAAACGTGGCAGCAGGAAGCTATGCTTTCTCCTCTTGAAGACGCACCTCTTGTGCCTCGGTTCAGGCCTCTACCACTCATGTATGTAGGCTTGTCCCTGCAGGTCTGGTCTTGCTTGTTCGCACTAAGCCTCCACGTGCAGGTCTGGACACCAAGACTGAACAGAGCTGGTTACCGCTCAT
Source organism: Theristicus caerulescens (assembly GCA_020745775.1). Lineage (NCBI taxonomy): Eukaryota > Metazoa > Chordata > Aves > Pelecaniformes > Threskiornithidae > Theristicus > Theristicus caerulescens. Next base: position 12,494,559 of record CM036565.1, on the reverse strand, counting down.
GGTGGCGTTCTTCTTTGCCTCTGGCAGTCTTGCTGGGACAGCCAAGCATCTGTGGAGTGATGGAGCTGGGAGGCAGAGGGAGGCAGCCTGGGGGCTACAGGGTGCAGAGCTGGCTGGTATTGCTAGATGCAGCACCAGAGCTGCTAGAAGCAGAACAGCCTTGCCTCCAGAGCAGCTCTTGCTGCTGCAGCCAGATACTTGCAAAGCTTGGCTGCAGTGTCTCGCTTGGGCCCTTGCTGACTCTTCGCTTGGACCCAGTGAAGGTGATGGCACTGCATGCCCAGTCAGCTGCCTTGCATGTTGCTGTAATGTTCCCTCTGTAGCGAGTAGAACCAAATAGCCAAGCAGCCTAAAGGATCCAAGTCCTTCTGTATACAAGCTTGTTCTAGGTCTGACCCAGAACTGCCCCTCAGACGGATGCTCCTGAGGAGGCTGGGGCACAGGACTCTTTCCAGTCAGACTGCCTGTCTGCATGCATCAGACACAGGCAGAGCTGAAAAGTGCTTCTGCAAGGGATACTCAGTGGTTCTCCAATCCCCTTTTCACTTTTCAAACTGGTGTTCAGCCTTGCAAGAGTGTACTGGTGGCGTATCGGAGGCAGCTGGGTTGTAGGTGTATTAAGCAGGGACCTGACTAGGCCACTCTGCCTCCATTTTCCATGTGAAGATGAGTCTCCAGTGGCTGCTCATCTTGTCCTGAGACTAACCTCATCTTGGGAAACCAGATGGAGCATAAGCAAAATTAAATAATATCTTTCTTCTAAGCTGCTCTGAGGAGCAAGCATGAGCTGAAGGAATCATAGGGTGAGACACTAACCGTGGAATGTCCTAAGTGGTCCAAAGGGTGTTAGACACACTCTGCCTGGAGCAGGACTGAGCTGCTAGTATTCGGCTTCCTTGTGTATCTGTCACTGTCAGGTAGCTGTTAAAATCTGTTGCGGAGTTGGGCATTGAGGAGCACAGCCCTTCGCACCGTTACTCCATGTACGTGCCTTAACTCCCCTTGCTTGCAGCGTAAATGTGCAATTAATGTTTCTCTTTTGCTTCAGGTTGCCAATGCCAAAGAGGCAGGAGCAGTTGGTGCCCTGATGTACCTGGACCCCTATGATTACAAGAACACAGACACGCTTGTCCCCTTTGGGCATGTGAGTATGCAGCTGGCTCCCCTGGTTGTTGTCCCCCATGAACCTTTCTCACTGTGGGCTGCAGGCTGCAGCAGTCCCTCTGCAGGCCTCTGGCTCCCCAGTGCTTCATGCCCTCGTGTAGATGAAAACTGTTGGGCTTTTCCGAGACTTGAGAACTTCTCTTGCTTTTCACAGGCCCACCTAGGAACGGGAGACCCTTTCACCCCAGGCTTCCCTTCTTTCAACCACACCCAGTTCCCACCAGTGGAATCTTCTGGACTACCTCGCATTGCTGTTCAGACTATCTCTAGCCAAGCAGTAGGCAAGCTGTTCGGGTAACTGTTTCTCCTGGCTTGCAGGCTAGGCTTGCTGTGGCCCTTTTGCAGGGGTGAGGGTGGTGGTGAGGCGCTGTGAGCCCAGGGAGCTCTCTGCTGGTCTCTGCTGTGTATCGCAGGGAGCGCTTGCTAGAATGGGCTGCAGAAATGTCGCCTGTGCCCGTGTCTCATGTCTTAAAGACTGAACTTAATCTAGTGTTGGATTCCTCTTGGCCTCTGCGTCCTACCTCTCCCCGCATAATTAGCGGTACAGGACTGCACGCTGTTTCCTGAGCAGGCCCTGAACAAGGCTGCACCTGCAGTTGGCAGGCTTGTTTTTTTCACAAGATAGCTAAATGAGGTCAGAGCTGGATAATGAGTTCAAAGGATCTCTCTTTTTTTCCCCCTCAGCAAAATGGATGGAGAGGAATGCCTTTTGGAGTGGAAAGGTGGGGTCATGGGATGTAAAGTGATGGTGAGCAGCACGAGCAAGGTGACAGTGAGACTGAGCGTGAACAACGTTATGGTGGACAGGAAGATTCTGAACATCTTTGGTGCGATCAAGGGGTTTGAAGAACCAGGTAACAGCAGCTGCCTTGTGGCTCAGTCTTGAGGGGAACCCTTCCTCTTCTGTGATCATCAGAACGTGACAGCTGCTCCCAGACGGAGACAGCCACGTCCTCAGCAGAACCAAGACCCTTCCCTAAGGGTCAGGGAAAAAGCTGAACCACGCTGCTAAATGAAAGCAAGCAGTTTGCCAGATTCAGGGGTCGGACTCCATATTCTGTTCCTAGTACAGAAGCTCAAAGCTGCTTTTCTGATAAATGGTGTTTGCAACCTGAAGCTTGCAGCTCAGACCTCGATGTCTCCTTTATAGATCGATATGTTGTGATTGGAGCCCAGAGAGACTCCTGGGGCCCAGGAGCAGCCAAGGCTGGCGTTGGAACTGCCATATTGTTGGAACTTGCCCGTGTGATCTCAGACATAGTGAAAAAAGGTAAATATTTGTGTACAAAAGCATGGGGGTGGGAGGTGATGCAGGTTTAGCTCTGTGTGTGTTAACATTGGAGAGCCCAGTTGCAGAATAATCCTTTGGGAAGGCACAGGGAATCTGACAAAGCTTCCTGAGAAGCTATTACTTTCCAGCATAGACAACTCGTTCGCAGTGAGCACTGGCTTTCAAGGGACTGCCTGCTTGTATCTGGTATGGCTTGAATGCAAGAATGTCCTTGGATAACACACAATGCAAACCTCAGGCTTGAGCCGTCTGTTGAACAGTCAGGCCTGAAGGTGGGGAAAACGCTGAAGCGGCTGACTAGCTGGAGTGGTGGGGGCTGCATGGTGGCACTTGGTGTGAGCGGTCTTGTCTCCAGGGTTAATTTTGGACACAGACAGCTAAACAAAAAAGGAGGGGAGAAATGCAAACAGCGTGGTTTTCCTACACAGCTCTGCAGCATGAGGGGCAGGGTACAGTGTCCATGCAACCACTAGTGTGCACGTTTGTCTGCAGCAGCCAGAATGCTTCAGCTCTGTCTGAGGAGCAGGCGATTCATCAACCCAGGCCCTCAGTGCTACATGGCGGAAGGGCAGACATCTCAGTCTCTGTCTCTCTCTCTGCAGATGGCTACAAACCAAGGCGCAGCATCATCTTCGCTAGCTGGAGTGCAGGAGAGTACGGAGCTGTGGGTGCTACCGAATGGCTGGAGGTACTGTTTCTTTGATAGACTTACGCATGATGACTGTGCAGTTGTGATTTCTTGTTCGTGTGGATTGAACGTCCTGGTGTTGTACTGCTCATCTTAAAATATTTGTTTCGTTCTAGGGGTACTCTGCCACGCTGCATGCCAAAGCCTTCACTTACATTAACTTGGATGCTGCAGTCCTAGGTAACCTGCTACTCTTAAGTTTCTTGAAACCGAGTGGGACCAGAATAGCTTGACATACATCCCTTAACCTCCAGGAATGGGGGGGCTGTCCCAGAGGTTGATGCTGGGTGTTTGGCTGAAGACTGGCATGACTTCAGTTATTCCTCTGTTGTCATTGAAGCTGGGAGATTGCTGCAGCCTGAGCCAGAAGGAGGCAGCTCTGCTAGGTCCCAGTAGACTGTCCTGTGTCTGTTGCAGATCCTTTGGCAACAAGCTGTAGATCAGTTGTTGCTCAGTCACAGGGCTGAGCAGCTCTAGCAGTAGTGGGTAATTGTGCCAGCATGTCAAAACCCCTTGCTTTTTTGCAGGCTTCAAACACATGAAGATTTCTGCTAGCCCGCTGCTGTACACATTGCTGGAGAGAACTCTGAAGGCGGTGAGTTGAAGGATCTTGGGCTAATCAGGGTGACTGGTTTTAAGGAGGAACTGAAAGCAGCCAGAGCTGTGCTGGGTCACTTTCCCTAGCTGGCACCTTCTGAGGAGAAAGCCCCATTAAGAAGAAAGGGCTGAGATACTCCAGAGAGCCCTGTCTGAAGTCAGCTGAGCTCTGGAAATTGCAGTTCATGCATGTGGAATCTAAAATCAGGAAATGCCCCAGTTCAGTAGGAGGCGAATGCCTGTCCCGCATGAACTGTGGAGAAAGGTCAGGGGAGCACACCTGACTCTGGCATCTGCACAGCAATGCAAGCTCCAGGACGGACCTGGAAGCCCAAGCAGAGGTCAGAACAAGTGCACTGACTGTCATCTCTGTGCAGGTGAAGGACCCAACAAAGGATTCGGGAAGCCTGTATGACAGAGTTGGCCCTGACTGGGTAAAAACAGTGTAAGTATTGTCATCCTGCTATTTAGGAAAGCAAATCTCCATAAAGGAACAAATTAAATGGCTTCTGCTCTTTGTGCTGGAGTGTCATACCGCTGTCTGGGGCGGGCTGTACCTGCTGCAATGGGATCAGGCAAGCATGAACAGTACAACACTAACTGTACTTAGTACTGCCCCAAGCTGCCTGTAGGCAGCCCAGACACCTTTTTGTAGGGCAAGAACAGCCTTGTACAAAGACCGATGGCCAGAAATGGACGAGCCACCCTCGGCACTTGGCTGGGACTCCTTGCCAAAACCAGTCTTGTCTAGACAGGGTAATCCACTTGGCTCAGAGCTTCAACTCTAGGGCTTTTGAGTAGGGCTTTTCTCCTGGGATGTCCAAGCCAGTTGGTAACTACTTGTCTTTTGCAGTGCTCCCCTTGGTCTGGATAATGCAGCATTCCCTTTCCTGGCCTCCGCGGGAATCCCAGTGGTTTCCTTTGGTTTCTGCAACGTAAGTGTTCTCTGCCTGCCTGATGTACTCATTCCATGGAAAGTGCTGTAAGGATATCTGCTCTCCAGGATGGCAGAGCACAAGGTGCTGTCCCAGGCTCATCGTCCATGCAGGAGCCTCTCTGGGGGAGGAGATGCAGCTTCGGGACCTGGTGGCTGTGGCAGTACTTGCTGCAAAGGCTGCTCCTGTGGCATGGTTGGCCTACAGTCTCTGTTCCAGAGTCCTGAACGCTCGTTTTTTGTTGGGAGAGGGGGCACTTGCTCTTCTGGAGGCTCAGATGTCAATGCTTGAGAAGCTAAAAGTGCTAAAAAAATTCAAGCTGTTGCTGCTATAGTGAAAGACTGTACTATAGCCTGCTGGTCAGCAAGCAAAGCACATTGGGGAAGCAGTACCATTGGCCAGAGCAAGTACTAACTCAGACTGTACAGTGTGCTGCTGCAGCAGCTTGGGGCTGGCAAAAACGGCATCAGCCAAGCAGCCTGCTCTGTTACTGCAGGCGTGCAGCTGGGAGCCTTCCTGATAACAGCTTCCTCCGCTTATGAACGCTTGGATTTTGTTAGTGTCAGACTTGTTCCACAAAAAACCTGGAGTTATCCCGCCAAGAAGGGTTGGAGGGTGCTGCCAGCACATACCAAACTGAGTGCTGGGGTTTGCCTGCCTGCGCTTCTGCAGTGAGCTCTGAGGGGGAAAAGGTCTATATGCCTTTGGGTCTAACAAACTAGCAGAGTATCCTGGTGATTGCTGGAAACTGTGAGGGACGAGACATAGGAGCTCCATTCCCTTCCCCTGTGCTTTGAAGTTTTGCCACTCAAGTCTCACTGCTTAGCAGCATAAGGAGATGAGATGTGGTGGAAGTAGCAAGCAAACAGTAGTGGGAGGTGAAAAATCCTACCTGGAGAAGCACTCTTGCCTAACTTCAATGCTTTCTTTCATGCAGAAAGATGAGGAATATCCCTTCTTGGGCACTACTGAGGACACTGTGGAGAACCTGAAGATGACTGACAAGTTGTACAGTCTTATGCGTGCTGCTGCAGAAGTTGCTGGACAAATAGCTCTCAGGCTGACCCACGATCATGAGCTCTTCCTGGACTTTGAGAGATACAGTGAAGAATTGCTAGAGTTCCAGGAGAAGTTTTTGCCCTACTATCAGGATGTGAAGGTAAGAAAGGCTCAGAGTGCACTGAATCCCTGTAGACCGTTACGGGGCCATGTGCTAATAAGGCTGTGCTGCCGTTGGATACAGCGGGGTGAACATCTTCCTCTTTTGGACACGAGAGCATAGCAAGATGTGACCTGAATCCATGTTCCTTATAGAGTGGTACAGGCAGAGTAGCTGTGGCAGACAGATTCACCACAGGCTATGGTGAGCTCTTGAGAAAATGGATGTGGATGGTTTCCGGTCTGGTTATCATTCACAGCACAGTGCAGCTTTGCATCTCATTTGCACCTCTGCTGAAAGCGTACAAGAAACTGTGGGTGGGGAGGAAAGTCACTGAGCTCAGTAACCTTAGAAGAGCCTGCCAGGAACTTGCTCTGCTACTTAGTTAAACTGGCAAAAAAAAAAAACCCAACACTTTCTCTTGGTAAGAGAGCAGCAAAAGAAGAAAATCAGGTTTGCTAACAGCTCCTCCCTCACAGGAGCTGGGGCTGACCTTGAACTGGCTGTTTTTTGCCCGTGGTGACTTCCAGCGAGCTACAGATGCACTGAGAAGAGACATCGCAAACAGTGACAGGGAAAACAAGGTTGTCCGCAGAGCCCTGAATGACAGGATCATGAAGGTGGGTATCTGCAACTGTTTTTCCTTTCTTCACGAAGGAAGAGAGCGCTGGCTGGGGTGGGCCTCCTCCTTAGGAGCCATGGGCACTGTGCAGGCCGGGGTCTTTTCTGCTTGCTTAGTGTCAACGTGACTGGCTTCTGCGCTTGCTATCAGGAGAGGGTCTGGCCCTTGCAGGGCTGCTGCAGGAAAGGGCTGGGTGGGGATCAGAAGTTGGGAGCTTGTGACGGGGCAGGAAAGAAAAACTTGGGAGGTGAGAGTATAACCCTAAATTTGCACCTCTGCTCCAGGTGGAGTATGACTTCCTCTCCCCGTACCTCTCACCAAAAGATGCTCCCTTTCGCCACATCTTCTTCGGCAAAGGCTCCCACACCCTGCAGAATCTGCTGGAGAACCTGCAGCTGCTGAGAAACAGCAAGGACAGCGTGGATGCGAACATGCTGAAAGAGCAGCTGGCTCTGGTGACCTGGACCATTAAAGGGGCTGCCAATGCCTTAGTGGGTGATATCTGGGATACGGACAACGAATTCTAGACACGGCAGACACCTGGTTGAGGTAACAGGATTAGGGAAACCCACTCCCTAACATGGCATTGTTTTTCTGTAGCTTTTCTGGCAGCAAATCTTTTTTGACCAAAGTTGAGCATAAAATTTAAATCTCACCTTGACAAATTCACAGGATGCAGTTTTAAAGCAGGTGCTAAGGTTACCATGAAATCTCCTCTGACCAGGCTCCCATCTGACCGCAGTCCAAACGGCCCCAAGCTTGTGGGGCTTGCTCTCCAGTGTACTTGAGAATTAACAGCTCAGGTGACTCCTGAACTGGTACCTTGAGTGGGGAGGTACCTCATCTATTTAGGGTTTTAATTGTTGGCCCCTAAACCTAAGGACAAAATAGGGAACGGATTCCTCTTAATGCTTGTAAAGAGGATCCCTTCTCTGGCAGGGAGCTGCAGAGACCAACCTGTAGTTCAAAAATAAAACAACATAGTAATAGCCTGCGAGTGCTGGATTATCAGCAAGCTCTGAAGTGCCCGGCCTGCCTTACTCAACAGCAGGGTCCCAACGACATCTCGGAGACTTGCTTCTGCTGAGGCAGGTCTCAATACCCAGGGAAAATGATCCAAAGATTATCTAACGCCCCCTTCATAGCCTTAGCTGGCACCTCAGCGAGTCCTGTGGCGTTGAGAAATGGCTCTAGACTGGCACTTCAGACCTTGCTCCTCTGGCACCTTTTGTGAAATCGAGTCTCTTGCTGGCCAAACCCTGTTTGACCGATGCCATTTTGCAGGATGGCTCTTGTTTGGCACTGAGATATTTATTTGTTTATTTATCAGTGACAGTGTTCACTATAAATGGTGTGTTTTTTTTATAGAAGATAATTATCGGAAGCAGTGCCTTCCATAATTATGACAGTTATACTGTCGTTTTTGAATAAAGCAGCATCTGCTATTACAATCAAACATGATACTGGAACTTTGCATTTAAAATAATCTAAACAGACCCCTCCAAAAAAAGTTTCTGAAAACTAGCAATTAAGCTTTCTGTGGCAAAAACACCCCTCTGCAAGAAACTTGAAGCTGTAAACCTGGTAGCAAGTCTCCGGGTTGCGCTCCAAAATAATCCTTGAAATGCTGAAAAGCTGGGTGGAAACTCAAAAACTAGACATTTGGCTTCCCTGGGGTGTCCGTGCCCCTCTGGGGGCTTCGGACTCCCTCTTCAGCCCCCTTTCTGGGTGCCCTGGCCCTGGCCCCGGTGGACGGGCTCGCTCTGGAGCCCTAGCTCCACCCGTGGCAACACACACAAATTTCTTGTACCTCAGATTAGGCATTGGCCCAATTTTTAAGTGGCAGCTTCGTGCAAACTTCCAGTACCTTATGTATCATGAAACCTAACTGACATTATCGGGGGCAGTGTCTTCCATAATGTGTAAAGAACAAGGTAGTTTTTGCCTACCACAGTGTTATATCGGAGGCAGTGACCTCCATATGTTGCACTATGGGTGTACGTAATTATCGGGGACAGTGTTTCCCATAATTGTTCTATACTTATCACGCAATGTCATCTGTGAAGCTTGATGGTTAGTATCTAACGTAGATCAATTTCCTGCAGTCCTGTTTTTTTTCCACTCTCCTGTGGTAATGCAGATGTGAACATCGGTCTCTTATGTACTTTCCAAGACTCTACCTTCTCTGTAGGCTGCTGTTTCAAATAGCTGTGCTGTCTTGAAGTGGCTTCCTGCCTCCAGTCATGGGACTGGTGCTTGAATGCTTAGCGGAAACTAGGCTAGTTAGACTGTGTGCTCTCTGATTTAGTAAACTTCCTTCAAATCACTTACAAAGACTTGGGGAATTAAAGGTGAACGTAGGGCTTGGGGCTGACTGCTGTCTGGAGGGCTCTGGTCACCGCTCTAGGTGGGTGCGCGTACCAGTTAAGAGGCTGGCCTGCTTTGGCACTGGGGTGATGCTGGTGCGTGTGCATGGGAAGCTGCTTGCTCCCCAGGTCTTGCTGGAAACTCCAGTCTTGCCTCTTGGGTGTTGTGTGGAGGGGGGAAATCAGCGGCACCTTTCTCATGGTGCCCCTCTGCTCCCTGGCCTGAAGCTGAACACTGCTGCTGTGTGACGCCTGCTAAACTGCGCTGCCTGTTCCCAAAAAGCAGCCCTGTACTCTGCAAACAGTTTGATGTGGCATTTAAACCTAAAGCAAGCGAGTGACCCAAGCCCCAGCAGTAGTCCTTCAGGGAAAGAACATTGTTCAGCTGGAGCAGAGACCTGGGCCTCCACAAGGAATGGGCAAGGACAAGCCCCCAGCCTAGTTACTGAGCTCAGTGCTCACCAACTTGGAGGGCTGGATTTTCATCTGTAGCTCTAGAAGCCTGATGCCCAGGCTTGCGCAACTCCTTGCTCTTCCTTAACTCCCCTGCTGTCTCTGCGGCATGTGTACAGCCCTGTCTGTGTACTGTTCCCTAGTGACATTTCTCTGGATGGCATTTAAGGGCTGCTGTCTGGGAGTCCTCACTGTAGTGTTTGCATGCATCTTGATGTCAGACTTAATCATGCGCTTTATAGCCAGCAGAGGAAGACAAAGGCGTCTCCTGGTTAGGCAGTACAAGCGTGATGCCTTGCTCAGTGCTGGCATCGGACTGGTGTGGTGTGCTAAACTCTGTTTCTAGGTTACCTGCTGTCTGCTTGAATAAAGTTTTAAAGCTTGAACACTCAGCTCCTCTTGTGAGTTCTTGCAAAGCCGTGATGCTGTTGTGGCCACAGGTGAGCTCGGGCAGCTGGAGGAAGGCTGTTCTCCTGCCCTGTCCGGGCTGGTAACTGGCAGCTCCAGTACCACCTTGCTGATGTGCGACAGCAAGTCCAAACTTCACCACGCTGCTCAGCTCCGAGTCCTGCCTCACCGCAGCCGGCTGGGATGAGGACTCTGGCAATGAGGTGGAGGAACAACATGTGCAAGCCCCCTGGCCACCCCTCTCCTTTCATGGCCGTGTCCTGCCTGCTGCCTCTCGGTCACTGCATTGACCCTAAAGAGCCTGCGGTGTTGGGGTGGGTGTCGGGAGGAGGGTGAAATGTCAGACTTCCCACCGGCTGTGGCTTTGCAGGTCTCTGCTGGTGAGAAGGTGGCTGGGCAGGGCTGTGGGTGGCCATGTCTGTGTCCCAGGAAGCCAGAGCTGTCCCCTGCCCCTCACCACTGCCCTGGAGCTCCCCAGGGTTGAGGTGCGGACTGGTTACTGCTTAGAGCCCCAGCGAGCTCTGGCAGAGCAGGAGCTGCATCCCCAGCCCCAGAGGCCTGCTCAGGTGAGACCGCACTGGTTTGGGGCTTTGCATTTTAAATACGCTCAGCTTTTCTCTGCTGTTTTCCCCGATCCCTGGTGCCAGTCTCACCTCCTGCTTTACACTCTATCCCATGGAGATGCACCATCTCCAGCTGGAGGTAGCTCCTCCAGGAGCCCTACTCGCTCCTTATGGGCTGTCCCGGCATAGCTCTGGTCCCTCCTCTTCCAACAGGGATGATTTATTTGTTGGAAACACGTTGTTTCCCGCATCTCCCTGCCCAAACCTGGCAGGGCTCCTCTCCCTGCAGTGGCTCTGCAAAGCACCCGAGAGGCAGGGCCGGGGCTGCCCGGAGCTCTGCCGCAGCCGGGCACAGCCAGCCCCGCCGGGGCAGCAGGGAAGGGGGGTGCAGCCTCTCCCCACGCACCCGGAGGCTACAATTTGGGCTGCCCCTTTGCCCTGGGTCCCGTCTGCCCGCCCCGGTCCCTGCCGCCGAGCGCTCCCGGGGCCTGCCGTTGTTCCGCGGTGAGTCTGTTCGCGTTCGTTTGCGCGTGCACCTACCTGTCCGTCTGTCCATCCCCGCGCCCCACTCCTCACCCATCCGCCTGTCCGTCCGTCCCACTCCGCCTTCTTCCCCCCCCCCACCCCGCCGTTACGTAAAGCGGCGACGCGGCTCCTTTAAGAGCGGGGCCGGGCGGGCGCGCGCCGCCCCAGGAGCTCGCGCCGGCGGCAGGAGGCGGCGGCGGCGGCGGGGTAGGGGGGGGCGGCGGCACCGGGGCTCCAGCGGAGCCGGGGCTCCAGCAGCGCGGCTCGAGGGGGCGGCCCCGGGGGAGGGGGGGGGGGGTCTCCCCCGGCGTACGGGGCCGGGGCCGGGGCCGGGACCGGGACCGGGACCGCGTACACCATCCGGGGGCAGGGGGCGAGCGGGGCCCCGGGGGTGCCGGAGGGCGGGGGGCTGAGCCCGGGGATACCGGAGGGCGGCGGGGTGGCCCCGGGGGTGCAGGAGGAGGGGGGGGTTCTCCCGGGGGGTGCAGGAGGCGGGGCTGGGGGCGCTGCCCCGCGGCCAGGAGCTGGTGGCCGGCGGCGGTGGGGAGCCGGGCGGCGGCGGCGGCGGCGGCGGGGCGCCGGGCCGGTGGCACTGGGTGCCGCTGGGGGAGCGGACGGGCCTGCAGGAGTGGGGCGAGCGGCCCGGGCCGGTCACCGCCATCGGCAGCCCCAAACCGGGAGCGGAGCCGCGGCGGCCCCGGGAGCGGGGGGCGGCCCGGGGGCGGCGGAGGGCGCGGGGCGCGGAGGAGGCGGCGGCGGGGGGAGCGGGGGGCAGCCCCGGGGCGCAGCCCCCGCGGCGGGCGCGGGGCGCGGTGCGGGGGGTGCAGGAGCACGGCCCCAAAGCCGGGCAGGAGCAGGGCCTGAGCCGGCGGGCGCAGCAGGAGCGGGGCGGGGGGCGGCGGGAGGGGACCCCCCCGGGCCGAGCCCGCTGGTGGGTGCGGCGGGGCCGGCAGGAGGAGGGGGAGGCCCGGGGCGGGGTGCAGGAGGAGGGCGAGCTCTACCCCGGGGAGCAGGAGCACCCCGGCGGCACCCCGGGTGCGCGGACCCCGGCGCACCGCCCGAGCCGCAGGAGGGCCGCCCGGGTGTGAGGCCGGGTCCGGCACCCGCTGCCCACCGCCCGGCGGGGGATCCCACCCGGGACCCGGCTGCCGCCGGCGTCGATCGGCGCACCCCGCCCCGGCAGGCGGGCAGGCGCAACCTGCCGGGCATGCCGGCCTCCCGGAGCACCGCCGTGCCCGTCCTCTCCCTGCGGTGACCCTGTGGACCCGGCGCAGGATGCGGTGGCAGCGGCGGTGAGCGGAGAGGTAAGGGGCGAGGCGCAACCCCTTGCTGGGGGAGCGATGCAAGGGGCAGGGGGTTTCGGGGTTTGGCACTGCGGCGCTGGCCAGGTCGGCGGCTGCGTGTGCCCGCTGCGCCTCGCCGGGCGCTGCTGGCACCGTGCCCTGCGGCACTGCGGGCTGCTGGTGCTGCCGTCGTGCCCGGGCGCTGCGGGGCCGCTGAGCCCCAGGCAGCAGCGTGCCTGACCCCCCTGCTCCTGCCTGCCAGGGCAGAGCGGGCAGTGGGGTCTGGTGCAAGTGGGTGCCCGCTGCCCTTGAACCCTCCCGAACTGCAGCGGAAGCCGGGGGAAGGTTTTTTTTTCTTGGAGAAAAGGCGGCTTTGCTCTGTTCTTCCTTTTCCCCGAGCTCGTGGGAGCTCCGGCGCTGAACAGAGGATCCTTGTCCTCCGGGGCCGGCCCCACGCCTGGGGGTGTCGTGCTGCTGCCGAAACCCGGAGCAGCGGCGAGGTGCAGGGAGCCTCTGTCCACAGGCTCTGCGGGCAGCGCCGTGGCTGTGTCCGGCCACGTCGCAGCAGGTTTTTCTCTAAACGCTCAGGACTCTTTGAGTACTCGGTCTTTGTTGGTTTTTGTTTTTTTAATAAAACCTTTAAATTAAACCTAGTAAGGTGGTGCCGATGGCCCAGGCGAGGATCCCACCTCGCTGGGAAGACCCTGCTTGGCTTCTCCCAGCACGGTCAGTCCCCTCGCCCGCTCTGCAAGCCGCAGCTGGGGAGGGGGTTTGCAGGCGGCCAGAGGAGCCCGGGCAGGGGCAGCGTCTCTGCCCGCGGAGCTGCTGCCAGCCGCAGGCCGTGCCGGGGCTGGGCTGTCTGGGCAGGGCAGGCCGGGGCAGAGCCCGGCGCGGGTGCTTCCCCACGCACTCGCCTCCCTGGGGCCGCATTGGCGCAGCCTTCCCTGGGGTGCCCTGGTGCCGCTGGGCTCCAGCGTTGGCTCACCACCCCGCAAGGTGGGTCCCCCCCTCGTTGGGTGCTGTGGGCTCTGCATCCCCCACTTACTCAGCCCTTTGCTGAGCTGGCTCAGGGCAAAGCCCTTGAACAAAGTTTTTCAGCACCAGGCTTTGCAGAACTCTCATAAAAGCAGGATCTGCCCAGAGGGATGTCTCTGAGCAGGTCTGTGCTGCTGGGAACCTCTGCAGGGAGAGGGTCCAGGACAGACCCCGAGGGCTGCAGGCCCACCCTCGGCTGCAGCCCTGGTGCCGCTGCAGCCCTGGTCCTGCTGCCAACCCCGAGCCCGCTGCTGCCCGCAGGGAGCGGGGCCCAAAGCAGCCTCTGCACCCCCATCCCGCCGCACCGAGGCCCGGGGGCGCAGGGTGGGGGCCGTGCAGGCTGTGCAACCTGTTACCAACCCCTGGAGCTACCGGGGCCTCGTTAGCCCGGTATTCGTTAGTGCAGGGTGTGGGCCAGCTGTGCTGGTGGGGTTATTGTGGGTATGGCTGGGGAGGGCTGGTGATGCCTCCCTCCTCCTCTGGCAGCTGCCAGCCTGCAGTGCCCTCCCTGACTCAGCCTCCCCCCAGGGTGTGGGGGGCCTCCGTGGTCAAAGGAGCAGCCCCCACAGGACCGGGAACCGCTGCAGGCTTGTAGCCAAGCCCTGTCCCAGCTGCCCTGCGGGCCAGACCTCACTCCGTGACTCAGTTTCCCCTGAGAGGAAGCTCAGGGTCCCATCCCGCCCCCGGAGCACCAGGGTTTTGACTCCAGTCATGCCCACGAGGGATGGCAGCCAGCTGGGGCAAAGCATCCCAGGGGGCATCACCCACTCCTATGGGTTTTGGGGGGGCAAGAGGGGGCTCTGCCCCACACACAGCCCCTGCTGGGACAGAAAGGCTTTAAGGAGAAAGTCTTGCTCCAGCCCTTTGCTGAGTCGCCTCGGGGCGGGGGGGCACTGCCCAGGCTGCAGTCGGGCTAGTTAGGCTGCTGTCAGTTAGCACTAATGACCAGCAGATGCTGGATGGTCTGGCCAGGGTGGTGCTCTGCTCCGGTGCTGGGGAAGGGCCCGGCTCCAGGGGTCCCACCTCCCCTGCTCCCGGCACCCAGCACGGAGGGGAGATGCCATAGCATGGACGTGGCTTTGTCCCCATCTGGCCTGAGACCTGGCAATCTCGTTTCGTGCCAACCGCAGCCCACCCCGAGGCCACGTCCTGCAGCGCTGTGGGGATGGGGGTACCACTGGTGGCACCCCCAGGGGAGAGGGACTGGTTGGACCTGGGGCTTGTGCCGGTGCCCCCCCCTTCCCCAGCAGAACTGGGGGCAAAGCCCACCCATGCCCTGGGGCGGGGGGGGGGCAGCTCCACAAAGGCTCTTTCAGCTGCCTGCGCAGGGCGAGGGGGTGGCCCTGGGTGCTCCTGGGGGGTCTGGAGGGCCCAGGGTGGGCAGACAGGGGATGCCGGGCTGAGGGGCCCCATCCTGACTTCTCCCTCCGGCTTTGCCCCAGGGGGACCCCACGGCCGGCATCACCGCAGCCCTGCCAGCCCCATGGCTGAGCTGTGACGCCGTGCCCCCTCACATACCGCCTGGCTCGCTGTGACACTGGGGCTGGCACTGCCGAGGGACCCCCGCAGCGCCGCTGCCGCGGCGGCCCAGGTGAGATGAGCGCGGGGGCCCGTGGGTACAAACCAGCTTTGCACCGGGGCAGGGTGCCAGTGTCCCCACCATGGCTGCCCTCTCCCCTTCCCTGGCACTGACCGCGGACACCGAGCCAAGGGCAGGCAGCATGGGCAGGGTGCTGTGGGTGCCAGGGGGGGTTGCTTTGCCTGCTTGTCCCCCGAAACACCGTGCTGTGTCCCTGCCTTGGTGGGAGAGCTTGGGCCAATGTGCGGATCAGATATGGGGTTGGCAGTTCCTGCCTGTCCCCTGCCCATGCTGGGGAGCCGGGAGGCGCAAGATGGGCTCAGCCTGCCCCGGCTCGACCTGTGGAGGGGATTTAGCAGAAGAAAGAGGCTTAGGGAGGGGATTGGGGTTGCGCTGGGCTCTGTCGAGGTGGGGGGGGCCCCCCACCCAGCTGCGTCTCTCCTCCTGGAGCGGCCGCTGCTGCAGGCAGGGACTCGGAGTGGGGGACGCTCTGTGCCGGCGGGCAGGATCAGGCCATGGGGCCAGGCTCTGGAAGCCCAGAGATGGCAGCGAGGGCGAACCTGGCACCCCGGCCTCCCCGGCCGCCCCCGCCACGGGGGTCACCAGCCCTCCGTGCCGGCCCCCCGCGACCTCCTGCTTGCCCAAGCCGGCCAAGCAAGCAGGATCAGGTGCCAGCACCGAGGGAGGCAAAACGCTCACCGGTATGGGGTCCCACTGGGGGGACGTGGGGTGGCGCAATCCAGCGAGGGGCTGGCACAGTCCTGGGGAGCCGGGTGGCAGCAGGATCCCAGGGGCGGGCAGGATGCGGGCAGCAGCCCTGTCTCTTGCGGGAGCAGGGTGCGTTTGTGTGCGTGGGTATGTGTGTGCCCGCACGCCTGCGCCACGATGGCCGGGCTGGGGAGTGTGTCACCACAATTTGGGGCCGCCTCTGGGGCCCCGCCAGGGGTGAACGAGCCAGCCCGGGGTGCTGCCGCGGCCGCCCTGCTGCCGCCGCAGCCGGTGAGATCACTTCCAGGTTACACGGCCACCAGGAAGGTGGCAGGCAGGCTGTGACAGCGAGCGGGGTGATGTGCTGGAGGTGAGTGGGGGACCCCATCTCTCTCTGGGAGCTTGTTTTGGGTACCCGCCGCTTCACAGGGTCCTCTGTGCAGGGTGGTGGGCACAGGGCCCAGGGGGTGCTGTGGCCCCGGTCCCTAGGGATGCTGGAAGGGATGCGGGGCCAAGCATGGTGTCCTAGAGGGCTGGGGAGGTCTGGTGGCCCCACGGAGGGGAGGGACACCCTGTGGTCAGTGTGATTGTCACTGCCCTGGGGGGCAGGGGACAACGTGCCCTGTCTGGTGGGTGTCATTGTGGTGGGAGCCCCCCCCCGGTGTTGGAATTGCAGGCAGATGGGTCAGGGGTGGCATGGTGTGATGCCATCCATCCCCTTGCAGGGGACCTCGTCGTTTGAGTTTTAGCTGAGCCTGGGCAGGCCAGGAGGACCCGACGCATTGGGGGGTGACCCAAATCCATGGCCAGGGCTGTGGGGACAGGGATTGTCCCCTCTCGGCTTGGGGGGACCCCGCAGTGTCACTCCTGCTGGGCAGACTGGCAAGGGTTTTGGGGCAGCCAGGGCCGGAGGGAAGGTGGCATAGCACGTGCATCAGTCACCGGCCTGCGGCGTGCCAGCGCGGTGACGCCGGCGGGCCGTGCGCGGGGGTGGCTCGCTGCTCCCACGCCGCGGGCTCGGCCGCCTCGGCTCCATGGCTGAGCTCACCGCCGTGGTATGGCAGGAGGAGCTGCCAAGGGGCTGATCCCGCCCGGCCCCCCCTGAGCCCCTTGAGCCGAGGCAGGTGCCCCCCGGGATTGGGGGTGTTTCTGCAGGGGTGGCAGGCTGGGCTCGTGCCCCCTGCCCTGGCACGGTGACAGCCTGGTGTCACTCCTCTGGCTACACCAGGGTCTTGGGGAATATGGGGAGAGGCAGGTGGGGGGAGCAGTGGAGGGGTCGTGGGGGCACTTCTGGGGGTCGGGACGGGGCATCGTGCCCCATGGCGTTGGCATGGGGAGCAAATTGGTCCCTGGGTCTGTGCCACGCCCCAAAGGACAGGCAGGTCCTGGGGAGCCATGGGGGGGCTGTAGACACTCCCCCCCTGCCCCAGTTTCATCCCTTGCAAGCTTGCAGCTCTGGCCCAGGGGGCTTAGAGAGGGGCTGTGGCCAGGCAGTGTTGGGGTACGGGCCAGTCCGATGTGCAGGTGGGGGGTTCCCCATCCAGGGGGGTGGCTTCCCAGTGCCACCTGCCCCTTCTCGGAGCTGTGCCTGGCAGAGGGTCTGGGAGACCCCCAGCTCCCTGCGAGGGGGTGAGGGGAGAGGATTGATTCTGGGAGGAGTCCTTCTGGCATGCCCCCCCCCCCCCCCATCGGCCCCCATCCTGGCAGCGCCCGCCAAGGCCTGGCTGCGCTCCCACCCCTGCCGTGCTTGCGCCAATGCTGCCGGGTCGCTGCGGAGCAGCCATCTTCCCACTGCATCCCATCCCCCTCTGCTGGCGCAGGGGAGCGGGAGGGATGCTGGGGATGCTGCCAGCCCCAGAGCCCCCCCACCCCTCCGCAGGTGCCCAGGAGCGGGGTACGGTGCCCCCTTACCCACCTCGCTTGCTATAGGGCCCCGGCTGCCGGATGATGCTTCCTCCTCATCCTCGTCCTCCACCCGGCTGCCTGCACCGCATCCCTGCTGGTGGGCTGCACCGCGCCGGGGTGGGGGGAGAAGGGGGCTGCGAGCGCTGTGCTGGGGCTGGCAGCGATGCCACCACCTCTCCACTCGGGTGCTGGAGAGGGGACAGCAAGCACGCAGTTGGGCTGCCGAGCTGGGAGGAAGACAGCGGTGCCAGGCTGGGATTGGGGTGAGGATGGGCACCTGAGGGACTGCCCCCCCCTTCTCTTTCCCCATCTCCTCTGCATCCCTCCATCCATCCCCCCCTCCCCTCCATCACCATCGCGGTCACCTTCACCCTCTCGCTGTTTTCCGGAACTGCAGCAACTTTCTGCCATGTGATCCCGAGCCCGGCTCCAGCCCTCGCCACCCCCAGGCAGGCGCGGGCGTCTCCGCAGAGCCCCCCGCTCGCCGCCGCACCGCAGCCGCCACCACCGCGCCAGCCATGGGCGAGAGATGCGACTACCAGCGCCTGAGCAGCGCCGAGGAGGAGGAGGAGATGCTCGGTCCCCTGCCCCACAGCTTCTCGGACAGCACCGGGCAGCGGGCCCTGCGGCCGGGCAGCGGGCGCCCTGTGCCGTCCCCCCGGCAGGATGTCACCCCAGGCATGCCGTGCCGGCGGGTCAGTGCGGGGGGAGCCCGCGGGGGACCCACCTGGGCTGGGTGTCCCCAGGAGGGACAGGGTCCTGCTGTGGGGTGCAGGTTGGCAGCTGGCATGGGGCTGGGGGGGTCCCTGCATGACATTTTCTGTCTCTGGTACCCTGTGGCATCTGGGGTGGCATGGGGACAGCACCCCTCCTGCACCGCTGCGCTCCTGTCCTGATCCACAGGAGTGGGGCTGCCTGCTGCTTCTTGCTGGGGAAACTGAGGCACAGGGGAATGATGTGGGGCAGCACAGCTTGGCTGGGCCCGGCACAGCTCGGGAGGGGGCACGGTGCCCGGCGCAGGATGGTGTCACCCAGTGGCAGCACTGCGTCCGGCCAGTGGCCCTGCTGGCTCCCCTCTGCATATAGGGGTGTTGCTGTGGGGGAGTCGAGCTGTGCGTGAGGGTGTTGGGGGGGGGTGTAGGGGGCACATAGGTGCATGGGGTGTAGGGGAGGTGTTGGGGTGTCATCGCAGGTAAGAGTAATGCGGGGGGTTTGGCCACCTGCGTGCCAGCTCAGGCAGGTGCGTGGCCATGTGTGATGCCAGGCAAGGGCGGATGTCGCCTGTGCCCCACCAGCGGGCGGAGGTGAGGAGCGTGCCACGCCGGGGGCGGGCACCCGTGGGTGTGCAGGGGTGCAGGCGGCTCCAGGTGTGCGTCAGGCGGAGGCGGGGGAGCGGGCCGGTGCGCTGCCGCCGGCTGTGCAGCGCCGGTGTGTTTGCGCACGTGTGGCCGGGCAGGGCGGTAGCTGGGGGGGGGCGCGGAGGTGACGTGTGCGTGGGGGGGCTGCTGCGGTTGTGCAGGTGGCAAGAGGCGTGCGGGGTGCCGGGGCTTGCGCCTGTGTGGTCCCAAGGTGCACGTGAGAGTCGTCACCACCCGTGCATGAGCCTGGGTGCACGTAGGGTGCATCCCCAGGACTGCAGGGGTGGGTGTGCACGGCGCGGCGTGCGTGCAGGGCACAGGGGCCGAGCAGCACCTACGCCGGGGGTCTTTGCCGCCTGCCGGCTCGTGGGGGCTGGACGGGTGTCTGTGACCCCCCCAGGAAGGGGGTTTGCTGGCAGGGCTCTGCTTGCCTGTCTCGGAGCGAGGTTGCGGTGTTACCCCCTGTGCCTGTGGGTCTGTTGCAGAGAGGGAAACTTAAAGCACAGAGCCTCCTCCGGCAAGGCTGGGTCCCCCCGCTCGCTTTTGGAGACCAGTACTCCCAGTGCAGTTGCTGAACTGGGCAGCCTCGCCCGGGGCTTGGGGGTGCAGGGGGTGGGCTGGGGTGCAGGAGGCAGCGCACCAGCCCCGGCGGGTGCCAGTACCAGCTGATGAGGGTGATGCACCACTGCAGGGCAAGGAACCCCTCGCGTTCCCAGTGTCCCCTGGGCCAGGGAGGGGGAGCTGGCGCGTGGCAGAGGTTGGTGCCGAGGGCACCGTGCCCGGGTGTCCCCCGTCAATGGGCTTGTTGTGCCGGGTGCCTGTGCCGCCGGGTGCCAGCCGGGATCCCGGTGGTGGAAGCCACATCGGAGGCTCCTCTGCGCCTGGGGATGCACTTAACCCCCTCCCAGCTGCCCCCCAGCACAGCGATGGCCACGGTTTGGGGGAGCTGGGCAGGCGGGGGCTGCAGCAAGAGGTTGCCGCGGGTCTTTCCTCTCTCACGCCGCGGCTGCCGGCACGGCCAGCTGTTCTCCCCAGGGAGCCCACAAGTGGACAACAGCACTGGGGTTGGGTGCCAGCCCCGCCAGGGAAGGGGAGCAAGCACCAGGGTGCTGGTGGCACCCCACGGCAGAGCCCCACGGGGGCTGGCAGCTGGGCAGCGGGTACGTTTGCTGAGCCAGAAGCTCCCCCCGCAGTGCCCATCGCCCTGGCATCATGCCTGTGGCCTTGGTTGGAGAGCGGAGAGCCGGATGTCTTCTCTCCCTCCCTCCCTCCCTCCCCGCTTCCTGGGGGGGAAACTGAGGCCCGAGAGCATTTCCCAAGGCTGGGGCGAGTTTCCATGGAAATGGGAGCGGGGGTCCGGGCTCCCAGCTGCCGGCGCGGGTGCCCGCCGAACAAGGGAGAAAGCGGCACATTGATGGGAGCCCGGCCCCCTGGGCATGCATCCCAGCCCCGGCCGAAAATAACCCCTCCCGGGGAGCGCTGCGCGGGCAGCCGGCCGGGACCGAACCCCGCTGCCAGCTGGGGGTCCCCAGGAAGCGGCTCCAGCCAGGGGGTGACCCCCAGCCCTGCCTGCTACCACCCCCCCCCGCCCTGGCCCCGTTGCGTTGGGGAAGGGGAGGGCCGGCCGGGAGGATCGAGAGCCGGACGGAAGGAGGGGGAGAGCCACAGCCTGCGTCCGGCCAACGGACTCCCTGAGCCCCCCTGCCTGCTCCAGGGGTATATACGGGGTGGCCAAGTCCGGGGGGCATCTCTGTAGCCCGGATGACGGGGCTGTGGGTGCCCCAGCTGCGCTGAGCAGGCTCTGCCGTGGGACGCCGACACCAGGGAAGGGACATCGGCGGTGCCAGGGGCCGGCAGCGGGCAGCCAGGCAGGATGCGACGCTTCCAGGCTTTGCGCCGATCCTTCCCCTTCCTCACCCGCTTCCGCCTCTACCGAGTAAGTGCTGACCCCTGCCCCGGGCAGACCCTGCGCTGGCCGTCACCCGGCCCTGTCCCCATTGCCTGCGGGCAGGAGACCGGCTGTTCCCGGCCAACCGCGGGCACGCGTTGAAGGCCAGCGGCTGCTTTCGCCCCGCATGCCCCCGCGTGCCCCCACGCGCCCCCGTGCCCAGCTGCTTGCCGCACCCGCCGTATTTTTAGCCCAGTGCCGAAGGCTGTAATTGCGGTGACGCGGCCGAGGGACCCGAGCGCGGGGTTGAAGATGCCGGGGGCCGTGTCGTCTCCTGGGGGGAAGGAGGGGAAGGAGAGGATGGAGGGGGCTGCCCCGCTGTGGGGCCGGGGTGGGGGTCCCACCTCCCCTCCGGCTCTTGGCAGCGGGAGGCAGAGCCGTGTCCCTTCCTGGAAAGGTGGCGATGAAAGCAGGGGGAGAACCAGGGCAGCGGGCAGGGATGGGGAGCGGCAGGGGACATGTTGGGGGGGGCATGGGGAACCGTGGGTGAGACCCGGCCCCATCCCCTCCCTCCCCATGCCCTGGCACAGCTAGGGGGGTGACACCGGCAGCGCTGGGGTGCCCTGTGCCTCAGCCCCAGGGCACCAGGACCCCCAGAGGCCCTCATGTCCCTGTCTGCCCCCTCTCTGTGGCTGCCTGTCAAGGTCCCACCACCCGTGGCAGAGAAGACCCGCCGTGGGTCTGTGCCCCAGCCCAGCTGGGTGTGCAGGGATACCAGAGGGGCGAGAGGCAGTGCTGAGGTGGCTGTCCCTGCTGGGGACAGCTGTCCCCTCTCCGGCCAGCCCCTCCAGCTGGGCACAGGGAGCCTGGCAGGCACAGTACCAGGCGTGGGGTGCTCCCTGTGCAGGCATGGTGCCGGGCTGTGGGGTGCCCCTTGGTTGGGGGCCACTGCCGGGCATGTCCATTCCATGCCCTGAGGCTCTGCCCCCTCCTGTGTCCCTGGCACTGCTGCCTGGGGACAGCCTGTGCTGGAGTGGAGGGGACGGGCTGGTGTTTCTATGGGCATGATGGGACAGAGCAGGGGTCCCTGCCCGTCCCTGGGGGTCCTGCTGATGGGGTGCCTCTCCTGACCTCCCTGGGGAGCTGGAGATGGGCTCAGGAGATGAACCCTGCTAGAATCCCTTGCACCCTACCCAGGCAGCACCCCAGCCTCGGCTCTTAGCTCCTCCGGGTGACTTTCCCAGGGGGGACGGGGCAGAGGGGAGCGGGGCAGGGTCCCCCCTAACCTGGCACGGTGTCCCGGCAGAGGCTGAGCTGTAGCATGCAGGCAGAGGAGGGCACGGACTGGCTGCTGGAGCTGCTCACCGAGCTACAGCTGCAGCAGTACTTCTTGCGCATCCGCGACGAGCTCAACGTCACCCGCCTCTCCCACTTTGAGTACGTCAAAAATGAGGATCTGGAGAAGATTGGCATGGGACGCCCCGGTGCGTACATCCCCCCCAAACCTCCCCCCATACCCCCAGCTGGCTGCGCAGCATCTTTTGGGGAGCCCAGAGGAGCATGGGGCTGGAGGGGACCCCCACCCTGTGTTGGGTCGGTGACAGTCCCTGTGTCCTGCAGGCCAGCGGCGGCTGTGGGAGGCGGTGAAGCGGAGGAAAGCCATGTGCAAGCGGAAATCCTGGATGAGCAAGGTAGGGATGGGAGAGGGGCAGGTGTGGCAGGGAAACTGAGGCAGGCAGGAGGAGCTGGCCCTCTCCCCATGCTCTTCCCTGGGGCAGGGGACCTTGGGATGTTCACATATGCCCCTGATGCCATCCCATCCAAAGCTGGCGCTGCTGCCACCCTGGCACCCCCTGGCACCTTGCACCCCCAAAAGAGCAGGGTGCTTGCCAGCTGGGTGCTGGGTCGTGGCCTCTCCCCTGTGTGACTCATCTGGGCCGGGACAGGGACAGGCTTTTAATAGAAGGCTACTCAGCCTCGCACCGGGCACAGAAATGCCACCTCCCACCCCGGCCACATGCCGGGCCCAGCCTTCGTGCACCCCACACAGGTCCTGGCTGCTGAGGCTGGGATGGACCCCTGTGGGGCACATCATCGGTCCTGGCTCGGGGAGAGGCAGGGAGAGCCTGTCCACGTTCCTTCTCGGCTGGCGGTGGCAGCAGTGCATATTGCAAGGCCCGCGTTGCTGCAGGGATGTGTCACCGCACTCAGCCGGAGCTGGAGGTTTCTCTTGGCTTCGTGCCCAGGCACATCGCGTGGCCGCAGCCTGGCCAAGGAGTGCCCAGGGCCCTCTGGCTACCGGCCTGGTTTGCCAAAGCTGCTGGGGAGCTGCTGCAGGGCTTCTGTGAGAGGCAGAACCCCTTCTCTCCACACGAATGGCAGCTCAGCGTGCAGGCAGCTGGAGAAGTAGAGCCTGCTCCCGCAGCCAGTCTGCCCTGGGTAATCCCCAGTTAGGGGGTCGTCATTAGGTTCCAGAGTGTACAGCCTGGGCAGGGGGTCCTCCCAGCACTGCTCACTCACAGACCCAAGGACCCAGGGTGTCTCCGTGCCTGTGTCTCATATGCCTCCATGTCCCGCAGGTATTCAGTGGGAAGCGTCCCGAGTCGGAGCTGCCACCCCAGCCCCAGAGCACCTTCCGCAAGCCCCCCACGCCGCCGCCCCCTGAAGCCGGGGGCCAGCATTCCCTCACCTGCCTCGTGCGGGAGCGGGACCTCTCGCTCTTCGAGAAGTTGGGCGACGGCTCCTTTGGCGTCGTGCGTCGTGGCGAGTGGTGCACGCCTGCTGGCAAGACGGTGAGGGGGTCACAGCGGGGAGCTGGGTGCGGGACCAGCCCGGGGGGGACAATGCTTCGGGGCTCACCCCTGCTTTGGCCATAGCTGAACGTGGCAGTGAAGTGCCTCAAGACGGACGTGCTGAGCCAGCCGGAGGCACTGGATGACTTCATCCGGGAGGTGAACGCCATGCACTCCCTGGACCACAGGAACCTCATCCGCCTCTACGGCGTGGTGCTCTCCCACCCCATGAAGATGGTGAGTGCAGGGCGATGGGGCTGCCCCCAATGCCACCCCGTGGGCGTCCCACATGATGGGGCAAGCAAAGCCAGGCTGGATCCATACCCCAGGTCCTCCGCTGGCATCCCCAGGGGGGCACAAGAAGGCTGGAAACCAGCCCAACTGGGGTGCCCCTGGCTTGACCAACCTGCTGTCCCCTCCCCATGGCCCAGGTGACAGAGCTGGCCCCGCTGGGCTCCCTCCTGGACCGCCTGCGGAAGAACCAGGGCCATTTCCTCATCTCCACCCTCTGCCAGTATGCCATCCAGGTGGCCAAGGGCATGGCCTACTTGGAGTCCAAGCGCTTCATCCACCGCGACCTGGCCGCCCGCAACATCCTGCTGGCCTCCAACGAGCTGGTCAAGATTGGGGACTTCGGGCTGATGCGGGCCCTGCCCAAAAATGACGACCACTATGTGATGCAGGAGCATCGCAAGGTTCCCTTTGCCTGGTGAGCCCCGGGGAGGGGGAGACCTTGGGATTGCAGCACCCACGGCCTCGTGATGCTCACGTCCTTCCCTGCGCAGGTGTGCTCCCGAGAGCCTGAAGACGCGCACCTTCTCCCATGCCAGCGACACCTGGATGTTCGGGGTGACCCTCTGGGAGATGTTCACCTATGGACAGGAGCCCTGGATTGGCCTCAATGGCAGCCAGGTGGGTGCATGGCAGGGACCTGTCCCCCCGCCTCACCCCAGCAGCACTGGGGGGGACCTGGAGCCCCCTGACAGCACCGCCTGCCCCGCAGATCCTGCACAAGATAGACAAGGAGGGTGAGCGGCTGCCGCGGCCCGAGGACTGTCCCCAGGACGTCTACAACGTCATGCTGCAGTGCTGGGCACACAAGCCTGAGGACCGACCCACCTTCGTGGCCCTGCGGGACTTCTTGGTGGAGGTGGGCGAGTGGGTGGGGAGGGGGACACAGGGGTCCCCAGTGCCCCCATCCCATCAGCTCTGCCCGAGTGTGGGCAGAGTTAAGGGTATTGCCGAGGCGGGAGGTGACATTGGAGGGCTTGGGCCAGGCAGCTCTGCAGGCTGGGAGGTGGCAGGCGGTGACATGGTCACAGCAGGAGGACCCCTGGGTGCCACCTTGCCCTTGAGGAAGATCCAGGTGCTGCTGGTGCCCTTGCCGACCCCAGGGACATCGCGGCTGTGGAGGGGCTGGGAGTGGTGGTGCTGTCTCCTGCCCATTTTTGGGGCTCCTCTGCCCTGTGTGGGGCTGAGTCTGGCCCCGAAGCTGGGGTTGGGATGGACATGATGGGGGGGGGCTGCGTCCCCTGTCCTCACCCCCCCCCCTCCCCCTAGGCCCAGCCCACTGACATGAGAGCGCTGCAGGACTTCGAGGAGCCTGACAAGCTGCACATCCAGATGAACGACATCATCACAGTCATCGAGGGCAGGTATTGCACGGCTTGGGGGGCAGGTATTGCACGGGGGGGGCACGGACCAGCTTCAGGGCTGCCAGCCTGCGTGGGGACAGGGGGCCCCAAGAACGGGGGGGGCCATGGGCACTGGCAGAGCTGTGGGGAGCAGGGATGGGGACGAGGGCTCTGGCCGCATACCCCCCGGGCGGGCAGAGCTGCCCCTGCTCCCCTGAGAGGCGTGCAGTTCCCTGGGTGGCAGAGCGCTGCGGGGCCACCCCAGCGTGGGGGCACAGCCGTGCCCGCGGCCAGCGCAGCCCTGCCCGCCCCGTCCGCCCCCGCTGACTCACCCCACTGCGCCCGTGGGTTTGCCCGGCCTTGCCCCGGGAAACCCCGCACCCCGGGGCCGCTCCCTGCTGATAGCGGCGGGCACATGCCACCGGCACCCGGCGACGTGCCGCTGTCACCGGGCTCGGTACCACGGTGGCGTGACCTGTCACCCCCTGTGCCATGGGCTTCGCTCTTTGGTCCCCGGTCCCTGCCGGCCACCCTGGGGCACGGCCACCCGCCTCCGCCGCCCCGGGGACCTGCGGGCTGAGGGGACCTTTGGTCCCCGCATCCCCATCCCGGGACGTGCCCGTCCCCCTCCAGCTCGGGGACAGCAGGGACCCCCCAAATGAGCTCAGTGTCCCTTTGCCCCACTGGCACGGGGGAGGCCGGCCCCCCCCACTCCCGGGGGGATGAGGAGGAAGGCTCTGTCCTTCCCCCCTTCCCTCTTCCCCTCCCGGGGCCGGCTCCCCGCGGTTAGTCACGGCCCGGCGGTGAATCAGGCCGGATTTGTGTGTCTGCAGGGACCGGCTTTCTCCCCGGCCGCCGCCGCCAGGGATGACTCTTGCCCAGGGTCTGGCGGTTTAATTGCAGGGAGGGGAGGGGAAGGGAAGCGGCGTCGGCGGAGGGAGGGAGGCAAGGAGGGAGGGAAGGAGGGAGGGAGCGGCGGAGGGCGGCGCGGCCGCGCCAGTGCGCCTGCATCGTCCCCGCCGCCGCATCCCGGCCGGGCTGGGGTCCCGCTCCCGGGGTCCCGCGCCCCCCGCCCCGCCGCCGGCCCCAGGTGAACCACGGGGGGGGGGCGGGACGGAGCCGGGGGTTGGCGGGAGCGGGGCAGGGGGACGTGGCCGCGCTGGGGAGTGCCGATGGGTCGGGGAGGGCCGGGAGCGCGGTGGAGCCGGGGCGCAGCCTCCCCTGCCTCAGTTTCCCCGGGGGATGCCGGGTCTCGGTGGCCCCCGGTGGGCACGTTTTGGGCCGGCGGGGTGGGCTCTGCAGCCGGGGGATGGCAGGAGCCGCAGCGGCTGCCGGTGCTCCCGAAAGGGAGCCCCCTCCCCGTGCCTCAGTTTCCCCCGGGGCGGCTGCCCCCCCCCCCCCCCCCCCCGCGCTGCCGGCGGGGATGCCCGGGCGGGGAGGCGGGGGGGGGCTCCTCCTGGGGGCCGCATCCGGGCCCGCCGAGGCCGCCCGGGGCACCGTAAACACCCCCCACCCCTTTTCAAGCCCCTGCCTGTCCTTCGTGCGTACGTGTGTGTGGGCAGGGGCAGGGACCTACCTGAAAGCCCCCCCGGGGACTCAGCCGGCCGCGGGAGGGGGCTTTCGGGGGGAAGCCAGGGCAGAGCCGGAGCGGGTTTGTGCCGGGGCTCCGAGCCCGGATCCGGTGGGACGCGGCTGGGCGAAGAGGGGAGCGGAGGGGCCGGCCCGGCCGCAGCATCCCTCCGGCGGGATGCGCCGGTGTCGGGGCGCAGGGAGGGCGGGCGGAGGGGACCTCCCGGGGAAGGGGAACCGTCTCTCCCTGCCCTGCCCCGGCCCGCCGCGGGTGAGGGAGGGCGCCAGGTACCGGCTGGGCTCTGCCGCGGCCTCACCGAGGGGTCCCGGCGCTGAGTAAGGCGGCTTGGCCGGCGGCGAGCGGGGAAGGTAAACAGGAAAAGGGCTGAGCTGGTGGCCAGGGGTGACTCACAGGTGACTCCAGGAAACCGTGGGGCCTGTGCCAGCCTCGTCGGGCTGGCACCGTACGCCGCCCCCTGCCCGCCCTGCCCGCAGGCGGAGAGGAGGGGGGGATGTCGTGGGAGCAGGGTGGGGGGTTAGGGTTGGAGCCCACCCCATTGATTTGGCACAGGCTGAGCGAGGGGCATCGCTTGGCATCCTACCTGTCCCTGTCCCCCTGGGCTGGGTGACCACCCTGTCCCATGCTGGAGGTGGCCGCATCTTAGGGCAGGCAGGTGGCTCCTGGCTGGCTCCTGGGGCACACTGGGCTCTCTGGGGGACCGGCACCCTGGCCACTCTACTCACATGGCCACGGGAGGTTTTGCAGCTTGAGTCCCCCAGCCTGCCTGCCCATCTACCCCTGCCCACGCCAGCCCGCACGGGGCTTGCCGATAACATAGGAAGGGAGCAAGGGAGACCCCCCAGCCCCCTGTCCCCCACTGTGCCCCCCCCAGTTTCCCCTGCGAGACTGGGATATTTGAGGGCTCAGCAGCAGACACCTTGTGCCATCCCTGACTGCGTGGCGCACAGGGGGACCAGCGTTGAGCAGCGCAGTACAGGCATCACCCCAAGGCATAATTTGAGGCAGCTGGGAGGAGGAGGAAAAGACGCATCTTTTTGGGTGCAAATGGGGAGCTTTGTTCCCCGCCGCCCACATCCCCGGCACCTCCCGGTGTGGGGGCCATGCAGGGTGGGAGGCAGAGCACGCTGCCGGCAGGGTTGGGACCCTGGGCGCCGGGTTCCCCTCCCGGTTGTGCCACCGCCTGCCTGTGTGGCCTTGGGCGAGTCACCTCGCCTCCTCCCCGTCGCCGGGGCAGGCGTGTGTCCCCCTCCCATCCCCTCGTCGGTAACGAGGTCCTTTTTATTCCTTAGGGCCGAGAATTACTGGTGGCGGGGCCAGAATAAGCGGACCCTAAAAGTGGGCCAGTTCCCCCGAAACACGGTGACCTCGGTGGCGGGGTTGTCAGCCCACGACATCAGCCAGCCGCTTAAAAACAGCTTCATCCACACAGGCCATGGAGACACCAACCCGCAGCACTGCTGGGGGTTTCCCGATAAAATTGATGAGTAAGAAACTTTGTCTTCTCTGCATCCCCTGCCTGCTCCCTGCCTTCCCTGCTGCCTGCTGGGCACTGGAGCGAGCCGTGGCTTGGCTGCCCCCCCCCTTAAAGCATCTCTTCCCCCCTGCTGTACTGGGGACAGTGGCTCTGGGTAGGGTCCTTGTGGCTGGACTAACTCCCTCGCCTCTTCTTACTAATGGGGTCAGGGATGTGGGGGGCTGCTGTGCTTGTGGGGGGCTGTCCTGGGAGGGAGCACCTTCTCCCAGCCCCGCAGCCCCTCGGGGCTGTCCTGGGGTGGGGAGACATCAGTAAGCACCACCCCGGAGGTGGCCACGTTACCCCAACGTTTTTGGGGAGTCCCAGGGCTGCTAAGCCCGTGCCTTTCAGCGCCTGCGTGGAGGGAAGCTGCAGCGGGGGTACAGCCCAGCCCCATGCTTTTAACGGCATGAATCCTCTTAAAAAGCAAAATATGAAAAAAGTCCACCAAAATGCTTTTCCCCTCTCCGCTCCATCAGGAGAGACTCTGGCTGGTCTGCGCTGGGGCGAGGGGGTCGGGTGCCCATGCCCCAGGGTGCCCCATGCGCCCCTGCCAGGTGGGACCGGCCGTGCCCAGCATGGGTGCTGGGGGCACCGGGGGCGGTGGGCAGGGGCGCCTTGGCTCGGAGCAGTGGGCATGGGGGGTCTCGGCCAGTGCTGGACTGGGGGGACGTGGGAGGGCTGTGCGTGGGGGGCAGGATAGGATTTCAAAGCCTGGAAAGCTCCTGCTGGGTAGAGCCAGCTCCTGCGCCGGGCTTGGCGCAGCCCATTCCCGATCCCCGCTGCTGTTTGGCATCCCAGCCCGCGGACAGCTCTGCCAGCTCTGCTGGTGCCCTTGGTCCCAGCCTGACCTCCCCACGGTGCCCCGTGCCGCGGGCTGTGCCGGCGGCCCTTGGAGGGCTGAACCAAGACGCCGCGCACCCAGCTCGTGCCCCGGCAGGCCTCCCCGCGCCCCGCTGCGTGGGCACGGGCGCTGGGTACGTGCCGCCCGGGCTGCCGAGAACGCACCGAGCTCGGCACACGCCCAGGCCTTCGGGCTGCGCCGGCTCCCACCGGCTCCCTGCCTCACCGCGCCTGGCTTGCGATGGCTCGCCTGGGCCTCCCGGCACCCCACCGGCATGCCGTACTGGGATGCCGTGCCCTGGGTGCAGCATCGTTCTGCGGCACCCCTGTGCTGGGGGGTGTCTCGGGCACTGCACCCCACATGAGTACCCTGGGCACAGCACCCTCTTTGCAGTCTCCTGGGTACAGCACGTCATGTACATGGAGCCGGAGAGGGATGGGTGACACCGGGACAGCACCGGGCTCTGTGCCATAGCACTGAAAGCCTCTGGCATGGGCTGCCCTGATGCTTGCGGGGACAGTGCTTGCTGGGGTGTGGTGCGTGGTGGAGGGGCTGTGGGGTGTCCTGAGGGACATGGTGTGGGAGCGAGGGGTCCCACGTGGCCCCCGCTGACCCCTCGATGCTCTCCTCTCTCCCCACAGGCTGTACCTGGGAAATCCCATGGACCCTCCGGACATTTTAGGTGTGGATCCGAGTGCTGCCAGACCCACCCAGCTTCCAGGCAGGGCTAAAAGTGAGCGGCTTTTCCCCTTCCCCCTGCCTGTCGGCTGTGCAAAGCCCCCCTCCCCGTGCCCTGCTGCCAGGGTGATGGGCTGGACCCTCTCCTTTCCATCTTTCTGCTGCCACTTGCTTTTTGCAGACCCAGCGGGGAGCTGGGGTGACAGGGCACGTTGTCACCTGGCCATGTGCCACTACCAGCAGCGTGGGTGGCTGGTGGCTCTGCCCGGCTGGACTCTGCCCCGCTGCCCTTCGTCCAGGTCTCTTGTCCCCTCCCAGCCTCCCACAGCTGGGCTCCCCGCTACGGGGGATCTCAGTGGAGCTGCCACGAGGAGGGAGCTCAGACACCGTGCGTGTGCCGCAGCCCCCCTAAACTTGCAGTTTCCCCTCGGGGGAGCTTCCCACCGGCATCCTCCCCACGCCCCACTGCTGACGGGGGACACGACGAAGCATGCGCCCCGCTAACGAGCGCCCCGGCTGTAACTTGCTCCGCGCACTCACCCCGTGCCTCCCCTCCTCTCGGGCTCTCTCTTCTCCTGCAGGGCAGCCGCCTCCGCGCCCACCTCAGCCTACCGTCCTGCTCACCAGTAAGTCGGGCTTTTTCGGGTGCTGCTCTCCCTCCTTCTTGCTCCCCTTCTTTTCTTTCTTAGCTCCTTTCACCCCCTCTGCCTCCTGGGTACCTCCATGCACCTATGGGTGTTGGCATCTGCAGTGGGGATACAGATGCGGAGCAGGGTGACCAGCCTGGGGCAGGGGCTGGGGGGCCGCGGGCTGGGGTGCCCCTGCACTTCCCCGGCCCCCTGGCTCCCTGCCCTGGTGTGCATCGCTGTGCCCAAGGGGGGAGCAAAGGTGGCTGAAGCTATGGAGCAATTTGTGGGCTTGGGGATGCAAGTGCCCCCCCTTGCACCCCAGGGATGGGTGCCAGCACCCTCACCATCCCTCTCTGTCCCTTCTTAGAGCCCTGCTACGACCCAGTGAGTGAGGAGGAGGAGGGTCTGCCAGGGGGTCTCCGGAAGCTCTGCCTGAAGAAGCCAGGCACAGGGAAGGGTCTGCGACCGGTCAAGCCATCGGCACGGGTACCAGGCACCAAGGTGGGCGAGCGGCAACCCGGACGGCCAGCAAGCGAGGGGCCAGCGGGCGGCGAGGTGACCCTGATCGATTTCGGGGAGGAGGTGCCCCAAGGTAGCCCCTCACCAGTGGGGGAGCTGACGGCCCCGTCATTGGCCAAGCTGGCCATGGAGGCCTTCTCCTTGCTGGACAAGACCCCACCGCAGAGCCCCACGCGGGCTCTACCCCGGCCCCTCCACCCCACACCAGTGGTGGACTGGGACGCCCGCCCCTTGCCTCCACCGCCTGCCTATGATGACGTGGCGCAGGACGAGGACGACTTTGAGGTCTGCTCCATCACCAGCCCCCCGAGCCGGGGGGGCAAGACCAACTACGGCTTTGTGGATGAGGGTGAGCGGAGACCGGCGCTGGAGGACAACCTCTTCCTGCCCCCCAAGGAGACCAAGCAGCCCAGCTTTACGCAGACCACCGAGCTCTTTGAGGAGCTGCAGCAGGAGTGCATGAAGAGGCTCAATGTCCCCCTGGGACCAGCTGCCCCCACTGATGACAAGCCCCAAATCCCCCCCCGTGTCCCCATCCCACCCCGGCCCCTACGCCGCAACGAGCCGGGGCGCTGGTCAGGGGACCTTTCCCCAGCTTCAGGGGGTGAGGAAGACCGGCCGCCCCAGATTCCCCCCCGGGACCCGCTGTCACAGCCCACCTCCCGGACGCCCAGCCCCATGGCCCTGCAGGTGGGCTCCCCCCAGCAACGCGCCACCCTCTGTTCCTGCCTCTCCACGTCGCCGGGGAAGCCCATGCCCACCACACAGAGCTTCGCCCTCGACCCCAAGTATGCCACCCCTAAGGTCATCCAGGCGCAGGGCAAGGACTGCTCCAAGGGACCCTGCATCCTGCCCATTGTGAAGGACGGGCAGAAGGTCAGCAGCACCCACTACTACCTGCTGCCTGAGCGCCCTGCCTACCTGGACAAGTATGAGAAGTTTTTCAAGGAGGCCAAAAGCCCCGAGGAGGTGCCGGCGTCCCGCCTAGTCACCACAGCTACCGTCCGTCCCATGGTGCAGCAGCTGCCACCAGACTGCAAGGCCAACTTCTCCTCCAACAACAGCAACCCCGGGCCCAAGTGCCTGGTGAAAGCCTCCTGCAGCCTCCAGAAGATCGTCTACGATGGCCCAGATGGCTACCGCCCCGCCGACAAGATTCGACTGGTAAGTGGCATCCCTGGTATCCATGGGCAAGAAGGGATGCGGTGACCATGGACTCACTTGGGCAAGAGCCATCCCCACCCTGTGCCTTGGTTTCCCCATGTTCAGCCCTAAAGAGGTGGCTACAAGGGGTCCCCAGAGGTGCTGTGGGGCAGAAATGCCATTGCAACTCCAAAATGGGGATCACAGGCCCTTTTAACCCAAATTAGCCCTACCCACAGCCCCAGGGAGGAGGAGGAAGATGGCCATCACTGCCGTCCCCTTGGGCTCTCCAGGCTGGGTCCATGGTGCCTGTGCCCAAGCCCAGGAGGGGCTGGAGATCCTGGGGATGGTCCCAGCTCCAGGCTGATGGTGCTCCCCAGGGGCAGAGCTGGGGTGGGGAGCAGCCCCAGTGTCCCACTGCTCCAGCCACAGGCTCCTCGCTGTCCGGAGGTGGTGCTGGGCACCCACCATGAGCCCCCCCCCCCAGGTGCAGGACACGGTGCACGGCGTGACCACCGAGGAGTGCCAGGCGGCCCTGCAGAACCACGGCTGGAGCGTCCAACGGGCCATCCAGTACCTGAAGGTACCGCACGCCCCTGTCCCCCCACCCCGGCTCCCACGAGAGTGGTGGCACCCCATCACCCCCATCGCCGTGCGCCTGTCCCCTTGCAGGTGGAGCAGCTCTTCTGCCTGGGGCTGAAGTCCCGCGTCGAGTGCCACCGAGTGCTGGAGATGTTCGACTGGAACCTGGCCCAGGCCAGCTCCCACCTCCTTGATCCCTACAGCACCGCCCGCCAGAAGTAGGGGCATGGATGTTTTTTTGGGGGGGGGATCCTCCATGCCACGCTGCTCTTGGCCAGCCGGCACCATCACCCCTCCTGAGCTCATGTCCTCTCCTCTCCTTACAGGCGGTGACAGCGGGGATGGGGCGAGCTGTGTCGGATCCGGAGCAGGCACCTCACTGTGGGGCCACCCCCCCTGGTGCCCACCCCCACCCATGCAACCTGCTGCTGGACTCTGGACTGAGCCCCCGCTTGGGGGACGGGGACACCCCGAAAAGGAGCCCGCCCAGTGCCCCAGACTTGCCGGGGTGCCTGTGCCCTGGCTTCGGCAATGGGCTCCGTCCCCTGGCCCCTTGTTGAATTGTTTTTGTAAAGAGAAATGTAATTTTAATATATATATTATATATATATATATATATATATAAAAAAATATTCTATGTAGAGGAGGAGGGTGCCTGTGGCCGTCTCCCAGGTTCATCCCCGCCAACGCACAGGGACAGGCCATGTCTCCATGGGTGCCAGTTCCTCCCTGCTGCCGGCCGGGACTGTGACCCACGGGACCTGCTGCAGGGATGGTGCCTGGGAGGGGATGCACGTGTGCTGTGGTGCCCAGCAGGCGCTGGGGATTCCCAGGGAGTTTTATGGCACGGGCACCCATAAAGCTCCTGGTGATGGCTCCCAGGCTGTTTTGGGGTGCAAAGGTCTCCCCATCTGGGGCTGCTGGAGTTTGTCACATGCTGTCCCACCCCCAGGACCAAAGCTTGAAGGCTGGGCACAGTTTTGTCCCCTCTGAGCGGGCAGTGCTTGCCCACGGCGATGCCCCGGTGCAGGGGAGCCCTCTGTGGCAGGCCCCCCCCCTTGCCCCGGCACCCTGCGGCATTTCGGCTCCCGGCTGCCGCCTGACTCATGCCCGGGCAGGGAGTGGCGGGACCTGCGTCGCACCCCCACCCACGCGAGGGGCGTTGTGCAACCGCATGCCACCGCGCCGCCGGAGCCAGGTGCCAGTGGGGAGGTGGGGGCTGGCCCCCATGGGGTCCCCGGCCAGGTGGCAGTGCTAACACCCCCAGGTGGGTGGCAGAGCCCCTTAGCTGGGTTCCCTGAGGTGCCACCTTGCAGCAGCACCAGGAAGGGGGCTCCGTGCAGGTGGAGGAGGACCTCGATGTCCAAACCCACGGGGTCCGTGGGCATTGGTGGTACCTGGTCCCCAGGATGCCCTCTGCTCCAGAGCTGGTGGCTTCAGAGGAGAGACTCTGCCACGCACGGTGAGTCACCTGGCAGGAAGGGCTGCCCTGGAACCGCCATAGGTCACTCCCTGTGGCAGACGGTACCCAGCCACGTCACTATGTGCTATGTGCGCCCATAGCTCTGCTCATCTCTGGTCTCCCAGCCCTCTCTGAGTGTGGGGATAGGGAGCTTTGCCAGTGCTGCTGTGGGCACAGCCATGCATAGATGCTTTGGGCTCTCTGTGCCTCAGTTTCCCCATCTAAGGTGCAGCTACCATGGCATGGCAGCCAGGTGGGATGGCTGTCAATGAGGTGAGGAAGGCACACCACCTTAACCAACTTATTTACCCCCCCTTAAATGATCCCAGAGCTGGGCTAGGCCCCATGAAGAAGCAAACGTGTGTTTCCTGCAGTGGCCCTACTGGGTGCCTTTGCATGGCCGGGTGCGCCTGGCCGCTGTCCCTGGTGGAAGGTGACCTGCAACCCAGGGCAAGGCCAGGTGCCGCCGCCTGTGTGGGAACAGCCCCCCGGCTGGGCTTGCGTGGGCGTTTGCCGCGATGGCACAGATAACCCTGGCACGCAAGTCCCTGCCGGCAGTGCCGGGAGGGGGCACGGGGCAGGGTCAGCATGCGGGACCCCGAGGCGGCAGCGGGAGGCTGCTCCTTCCTTCTTCCTCCTTGGCGGTGAGCCCACCCTTGCCAGGGGTTATTGGCTGCTCAGCTGAGCGTTGCAGGGACCCGGCAGCAAACTGGGGGGGGTGGGTGGGCGGTGCAGGGCCCAGAGCTGACCCACCCCTCCCAGAGGTGCTGGGGACCCCTGTCCCCACTTGCCATCCCAGGGCCTTTGGGCCAGGTGACTTTGCAGCCCATCGGGTGCTCCCCAGGGGTTGGGGACCCCAACCTTGGGGTGTCAACCATGGGGTCACCATGGGAAGGGCCTTAAAAACTCCCATGGCAAAAAGGGTGTCTCCCAGCATCAGCGGGTCCCTGGGACTGGGACGTGGCCGCCGCCATGGTGGGCTGTGAGGACGCGGAGCCGTCAGTGCCCCAGGCAGGACACGTGGCACCCTTGTCCCCCCCGCCTGGGGGAGTGCTCACCAACGGAGCCACCCTGTTGCGTCGCTCCCCTGGGACAGGGAGAGCCACAGCCCCGTCCCTGCCACCAAGGAAGTGCCATGGGGTGCTGGGGCCAGTGGCCGCTCTGGAGCTGGGTGCTGTGGGGGCTCTGGGTGCTGCCAGGTAAGTGCCGGGGTCACCTGCACTGCTGCAGGTCTGACTGGGTGGCCGATACCATCTGGGTGATGGGTGGTGGCTGCAAACGACTCTCAGGCTGCTCGAACGCTGCAAGTTCGAACCCAAGTGCCTGGCCGGGGTTTGCCCCTGTCTCTGCCCACTGGTGCTACACCACGGTCCCCGATCACGGCAGGGGAAGGGGGGGTGGTTTGTGGGTCAAATGGGGACTCTTGCCCATGGAGAAGGTGCCTGTCTTGCTCCCGGCGTTGGTTCGGCTGCGTGTGCTGGGGTAGGGACCATCCCCGAGGGCAACGTGTGGCCTGGGGGCACCTTCCTCCCACAGCAGGGAGGAGGGATGGGGGTGATGGGGACCCTGGACTGTTTTTTTTTCCCTGTCCTACCCTCACCAACCTGCTCTGCTGCCAGTGCAAGCTGGGGAGACAGGGGAGCTGCCCCTTGCCCCCGTGCTGGCCCCGGCAGAGCTGGGCAGCGTCTCCTCCGCGGCTGACAGCACCAGCGCCGAGCTGCCTCCGGAACCGGGCACATGCCCGGTGCTCCCCGCCACCGCAGCTGCCCAGCTGGAGCACCCCTCTCTTGCCAGCAGGACCACCTCCGCGGGCAGCCACGGCTCAGGTAAGGCCGGCAGGCAGCTGGCTACAGGCAGGTTCCTGCCTGCTGGGGCCACAGCAGGGTTGATCCAGCTGGGGCCACCTTGTCTCGCCTTGCAGGCAGCCTGGTGCCGCAGGTGACGGTGAGAGCGCTGGTCCCAGCCAAGACCAGTGGTGAGCAGGGGGGGCCTCCCAGCGCAGCAGCTCTTCCCGGGGGTCCGGCAACGCAAGGCAGCCCCCAGGCAGGGGCAGGGGCTGGGGTCTCCTCTCCAGGCACTGCCAGCCACCCGACCAGCGTCCCTCCAGCTCCTACCACCGCTCGGCATGGGCAGCTTCCGTCCCTTGCGCCAATGGGGCACACGGCAGGGCTTGCCACGGGTGGTGGCGGTGCTAGGCCAGCCACAGCCACATCATCCCCAGCTCCGGGTGTCCCTGCTATAATTGGGGCAAGCAAACCACTATCAAACAGCAGCACTGCTCCCAGGCAGGCTGTGGAAGTGTCCAGAATGGCTCAGGACAGCATCCCTGGAGGGCCAGTCCCAGGAAAAACTGTCCCCGTGCAAGAGGGGACTGCAGCCGAGCCACCCATGGGTGCTGCCAGTGCACTGAGAGGTGCCCCGCCAGCACCAGGCGGAGGTCTGTCCCCGGCAGGGGCACACATCCTGGCTGTTCAACCAGTGCCAGGGACAAAAGCATCTTCCTCAGTCACCGGTAAATTGACTGATGCCAATGAGTTGGTGCAGCTGGGCGATGTTGTCACCGCAGAGGGGATGCCGGGGACAGCGTGGACCACAGTGACATCGCTCCCCCAGGATGAGCACAGCATAGGGACGTCACCCCCCAGCATCAGCAAGAGCTCTGCTGAGTCACACGCAACCGCCATGCTCCCATCACAGGAAGTCACACCAAGGCTGGACAAGGCCACCTCACCTCCAGCCACAGCAGCCAGCATCTCTCGGGACACAGGCAGCCCCATGAAGCTGGCAATAGCCTCAGCCAGCCTAGCTGCTGGCCTCCCCGGGGGTCCCCCCCCCTGCAGCCACAGAGAGAGCCAGGATGGTGGCCCCACCTTCTGCAGAACCCCCAAGCGCATCCTCAGCAAAGGTCACCTTTTCTTCTGCCACCTTTAGCATCAACGAGGCTACAGAGCCACGGGCACATGCCTTATCCAATGCTAGCCACAACGCTTCGCAGGACCTCCCTGTGCCCCCCACTCAGCCGCCTCCAGCCCCTTCACCCCCGCTCCCTGATGGTGCTGTGCCAGGTGCAGGAGAGACGCTTCCCCCCAGCCGCAGCACAACCCCTGGCACTGCTGGAGATGGGCTGCCTGGAGCCAATGCTGTCACCCACCCCCAGGCCACTGCACTACCTCCGGGCACACCAGCTATGGCAATGGATGTCACCGCTGCAAAGCACATCCCCACTGCATCATTCCCAGCTACGGGAAGCACCGGTGCTGAGCCGGCATCCGTTAGGAGTGAGCCCAGCGCCAGAGCCACGGCAGGCACTGCTTCCCTGGAGACCAAGGGCACCCCAGCGGGGCTCGACATGAGGCTGTCCCCCCACTCAGCTCCTGACAACCCTGGTGGTCCCTCTCCGGGGCCTTTTGTGCGCTCCATGGGGTCTCTGCTCCCCCAGGCTGCCTCAGCAGGCCCTGGGGCCACCACGGCAGAGGTGTCTGCAGGCGGATCCCCTCCAGCCAGACCCAGCATGGCCACGTCCTTGTCCCTCACAGGCGCTGGTGGAGCGAAGCCAGACAGGACCCCTCGAGCTGCTGCAGCACCAGCATCTTCCCTTGGTGCATATGGCATTGGGACTGGGCCAGCTGCCCATCCATCCTCCTTCATTAGCAACACTCCACTTAGTGAAACAGGGATGGGAACAGCATCGCTGGCCAGCAATAATGCCACCACAATGCTGTGGGACACCGGAGCCACCCCAGCTGTGCCTGATGCATCTCCCAGCCACAGCCAGCCTGGTCCCACTGTGGGCTCAGCACCCCTGGGAACTGGTGGCACCCCTGGACCTGCACCTGCCCCACTGCTCTGGGCTGGGCCCCAACGTGGGACAGCTCTGGGTGCAGAGACAAGGTCACCCAGCACCACACCAGGCATGGGCACAGCTGTGCCAGGCACCCCGGGGGTACCCAGAGCAGCCAGCATCCCTGTGGCATCACGAGCAGGCATCCC
The DNA here is from genome assembly GCA_020745775.1 of Theristicus caerulescens. NCBI lineage: Eukaryota > Metazoa > Chordata > Aves > Pelecaniformes > Threskiornithidae > Theristicus > Theristicus caerulescens. Next base: position 12,456,655 of record CM036565.1, on the reverse strand, counting down.
CCATCTCCTGGAAGTCAGTGCCGCTGCAGGGATGGCTCTGGAGGTGCCCCCATCCAGCATCCCCCAAGAGATGGAAGCAGACGTGTCCCCACTGTCCCCGGCCACCCCACTGTCAGCAATGGGTGCTTCAGGTGATCCCCGCCCTGAGGGCAGCACCATGGGGCAAGCAGTAGGAATGGCGTCTCTGGAGGTGGGCACAGAGGAGAACCCAGGCACCAGTGAAGCAGGACCAGCTCCCAGCCACGTGCTCGTCACCGCTAGGCCATCGCCAGAGCCACCTGCCCAAGGGACCGATGCTCCCGAAACTAGCCCCCCCCCGGATCTGCTTCCCCTGGCTCCCAGGGGTGGTCGCTTGGCCCCACTGGCCGTGGCTAACCCCAGCCCAGAGCTGGCCACAGCCACCCCCCTCCCCAGTGCCGCCACTGGCAAGACACTCCAGCCCGTGACACCGCCATCCCCCGAAAATGCAACCGTGGAGGGAGGTGGGGGCAGGTCCCAGCTGGCAGGAGATGGCAGCACCACGCAGGCAGCTCTGGGCTCAAACGCGGTTGAAAACACAAGGGCAGGTGCCACGACAGGTACCCCTCACAGCAGTGACACTGCCCTGGGGACAGCCCCACCGGCGTCACCCCCTGCCACAGCCAGCATCGCTGCTCGGCCAAGTGCAGCTGCATCAGACCACAGCTATCACACTGCTGAGCCCACCACAGACGTGAACATGGGCATGGACTTGGACATGGACATGGCTTCTCTTACTACAGGGAATGGGGCTTCAGGGCTGCCCCTGGGGTTGCCCACTCCTATGGCTGGGGTGGCTGAGCCAGGTACTGGTGACACCACCCCATCGGCACACTCTGCCCCAGACAGCAAAAGCCCTACAGCAGTGGCCGTCATGGGCACAGTGTCACCCACAGCTCTGGAGCCGGCTATAGCATCTTCCCCTGGCCTTGCTTACGGTACTGCTGAGCCAGATGTCAGTGTGTCCCCTCCTGTCTCCAGGAACACTCATGCGGTGTTGGTGGCACCCTCCGTCACCCCCAGCATCGCTGTCACTGGTCCAGCAGCGGGAGCAGGCGATGCCAGTCTCGACAGGGTCACAACACCCCCGTCTGCTGTCTCCAGTAGTGCCTCCACTCCACGCAGCCCCTATGTCACCCCGAGGCCATCCCCTGAGGCCACCGATAGCACCCACGACCCAGCCTTGAGGGCTCTCAGCCCAGTCACTGAGGACGAGCCCACGGCTGGGATCTCTTCACTGGGTGCTGGCCACACACTCACACGGGAGACTACAGCCGTGTCCCGGTCAAGTGCCGGGGGTACCACTGCCTGGGCGGACACCACCCCCTCTGAGAGCAGCACCGAGAGTGCAGCACCCCCAGCCGACACCAACAGCACCCATGTGCCTGTCTCCAACACCACTGGCACAAGCCCGGCTACGACACCAGCTGCCAGCGTGATCCCCAGCAGCACCATCCCACCAGCCACCTCAGCCAGTGAGGAGACCTTCGTGGTGACCAAGGCCACCACAGCTGTGCCAACTGCCACGGTGAAGGCCACCAGCACCAGCAGTGCCCTGTCCCTCACTGTAACTCACGACGAGGCAGGCGGAGGTGGGCAACCTGTCCTATCCCCAGCAGTGCATAGTCCCTCAGTGGAGACAACTGCTGGGTCCTGGAGTGTCCTTGATCCCAGCCTTGCCACCGCGGTGCCCGGTTCACCCCTCGCCAGCCTGCACAGCCCAGCAGAGGAGCCAGCAACAGCCCCCTCATCCCTGCTTGGTGTTGGTGCAACCGGGGAGCCAGCAGCTGGACAGACCCTCCCCAAACCGGCAACAGGAGCCACTTCTCCCACGGCCGTCAGCAGCCACGCCATGGGACAGGCAGCGAGCACATCACCTCCTGGCTTCTGGACATCTCTAGGGGCATCTGCCTGGCGGGAGACAACAGCCATCGCTGCAGGCAGCACCACGGCCATCGCTGCAGGCAGCACCATGGCCACCAGTGCAGGCAGCACCACGGCCATCACTGCAGGCAGCACCGCAGCCACCACTGAAGGCAGCACCGCGGCCACCACTGCAGGCAGCACCGCAGCCACCACTGCAGGCAGCACCACGGCCAGCACTGCAGGCAGCACCGCAGCCACCGCTGCAGGCAGCACCGCGGCCACCACTGCAGGCCGCACCGTGGCTGTTGCACCCACAGCCCCAGTGAGCCCAGCCAAGGACATGGGAGGTCTCCTGGCCCCAGGCACCATGGCAGCGGGGAGACCACCAGCCACCACCAGCCCCGCCACCACCCTGGCTCCTGCCTTTGGGACACAGAGGGGACCAGCCACAGCACCAAGCACATCTGCCCACACCACCGCTGGCCACAGAAATCCTACCCCGGAGCCCCGACCCACTCACGGGCTTATCAGTAAGTAGATTTTCTTCCCAAAGCAAAGAGCAGGAAGGGGTTGTCAGCCGACCAAGGACCACGATGGCTGAGGGTACAGCCTGGCCTGGGGTGACTCGTCTGCATTGCAAGTAGGGCTGCCAGATTCATGGGGAAAGGTGAAATAGGACATCTGACAACATCCTATTCCAAGTTAAAAACTGGGTTAAAAATTGGGTTACAAGCCATCAGAGCACTCGTCTGGTCGGGGGGAGTGCAGGCACAGCATCCTGGTGGCAAGCAGCCGAGTTTGCCCTGGCCACAGAAAGGATGGAGCAGACATTAATGGTTTTTCACCTTTTTGATTAATCTCCTGCCTGTGTCAGTGCCGGCGGCCTCGCTCTACCCCTTCGGCACAGAGGGAGGGGACCGAGAGTGCATCCAGAGGACAGTGGATTTCAACTCCCCCCTGTTGAAGCCAGAGATTGGGTTCCCCTTCGGGAAGTCACTGCGGGATGCTCTCTACGTGAGTTCTCCCCTCGCTGAGGACGTAAGGGATATGCAGCCTCTTTAGTAGAAAAAAAACACGGAAACGGAGCAGAAACTGAATTTCATCTGAATGTTAATTTTTTTTGCAATTTAAAATGGCTGGTTTCTGCTCACCCATGGAGGCTAAAAGCCATCCCAGGAGCTGCCTAGGATGCCAGCAAATAATGAGTTATTTTGGTTAGTTTACAGATAACGGACAGATCATTTTCCCACCGACGGACAACTACGTCCCCTCCAACCCCAACCCACCTCCCTGGGGCTTCAGCGGCTGGGAGAGTTTGCCGATGGTGGCCCCCTTTTGGGACGACGCAGATTTCTCCCAGGGTGTCGGCACCACCTGGTACCAGGTCGGGACCACCAAAGATGTTCTCCTGGGAGAGCCCAGCTCCCAGCTCACCCGTTTAACCCTCTCTTTTGCCAACCGGCAGGAGTACTCCACCCTCAGCTCTACCCGAGACCCCCTTGTCCATGACGTGGAAGCAAAGATTGAGAAATACCTGAAAACCCCCTACGAAGCAAAATGGACATTGAAGGTGACGTGGGAGAAGGCTCCAGTGTACCCGTCGCAGCGGGATGACACTCAGGTGAGCAGTGGGGGACCCAGGTGATGGAGGGGACTGTCACTAGCGATGGCTGGGGCAGGACTGGGCTGCTGGTCTCCTGCGGCTTGATGCGGGCATTTTGGGTCTCACCGCCTCAGTCTGTGCTGCGGGGAGAGCAGGGGAGGCTTTGGAGGTGCTAAGGAGGTGCCTTCGGTTTCTACAGACGAGCACCTACCAGGTGGTCCTCACCACCGATGGGAACCGTTCCTTCGCCCTGCTGCTCTATGAGGACGGCGGGATGCGGTGGGATTACACCAAGCTGGCTGCAGGCAACGTGCTGATCGGCTTCTCCAGGTGCTGTGCACATGTGTGGCTGTATTTTGGGACAGCAGGGATTTCTCCCAGCGCTATGTTGGGACCATCGGAGACATTATCCCCAGGAGAGCCCAGCTCCCACCCCCGGAGCAATCCTGTCCGGTTTAAACCCTCTCTCCTGCAAACCACAGCAGTTCCCACCCCAGCCACTCTACGGGGAGTGGAGGAGGGTTGTGTTGGGAGCATGACCGCAAACGTCCTCTCTCCACACAGCGGTGATGGCTATGCCCAAAATAATGAGCTGACTCAAAAGCCACCAGCTGTCAAGTACCGACCCGACCAGCACAGCAGCCTTGGCACCGGTATGGCACTGGGGGAGCCCTCAGGGTGGGTGGGGATGGAGGGAGCCATGTGCTTCGCGCCGGGAGCATGTCCCCTGCATGTGTCCCTGCGAGGCGATGGGTCAGCAAAGCCACTGGGCAAGGGCTGGCCACCGAGAGCAGAGCATGGGTGTCCCGTGTCCTGCTGTGGCTCGCCACAGCCACACTGGCTCTAGAGGGAGCCTGGAGACCTCGTGTGAGGTCAATGGCTGGGGACAGTTGTCCCACGGGATCCCGCTCCGCACAAGGCGAGACCCCGGCCAACCTGTGCTGTTCTCCGGTTACTCCCCCAGATATGCGCGGGCTGTGGATATACAGGCTGGACAGTCGCTCCCGGGTGAACTACAGGCTGCGGTGCCTGGCGTGGCTGGACGCTGAGCCTGCGCCGGCCGCCTGGAATGGCCAGCTGCTGCCATGCCCCTGCTCCCAGCCCCAGGCAGAGCTGGACCCCCGCTACCGCTGGAGCAGAGGTGCCAAGCGCGGCCCCCCCCAGGGCCAGCCGCGGGGTGGGGGGACAGCAGGGGGTCCCCTCCTGCTCTGGGGGCAGCCGTGATCCCCCCCCCACCATTTCAGACCCAGCGGATGCCTCTGTGAGGATGCTGCGCACTGCGTCCCCCAGCCCGGCCGGAGCCGGGGTGCGGTGTCTGTACCAAGATGGGAGCTTGCTCGAAGGCTGGCAGGAGAGAGCATGGAGCCCCCCCATCCGCCCCGCTGCTGGTAAGTGGGCACCGGCACGCCCTTGCCCTAAAACACCCTGAGCACCATGCTCTGCAGGCACAGCGGGGACCCCGACACCCCCCAGCGCCCAGCTGCCTTCCTCTGCAGATGGGGAGCTGGAGGCATTTGACTGGTGCTGTCGGCGTGTGGGGAAGCCCCTGTTCTGCGCCAGGTTTGCTGAGAAGAGACCGAGGGTCGGCTGTGAGGGATATGTGCCACCCACCCCGGGTGAGTCCCCAGGGCTCTACCTCCCCTGTGCCAGGGTGGCACGGCCCTACACGGACCCCATGCATTAACCACACTTTGCAGCATCCCGGTGGGGACTGCTGAGCCCAGCACAGCACCGGGGGCTGCTCTGCTCTGTGCCATTACACCAGCATTTGCTTTTCTTCCTCCCCCCAAAATGGCTCCATCTCCTTTGGTCTCCAGCTGGTGCCTTCGGGGACCCCCACATCACCACCCTGGATGGACTCACCTACACCTTCAATGGGCTTGGGGACTTTGTCCTGCTGCTGGCCAGCGATGCCCAGACCAGCTTCGTGCTGCATGGGCGCACGGCCCAGACCGGCACGGCCCAGGCCACCAACTTCGTGGCCTTTGCTGCACAGTATGTCTCCACCACCACCACAACAGTGAGTAGGAGTGACCTGGGTATCAGTTTGAGCTTCCAATGGGAGAGACCCCTCTGGCAGGTTGGGCATTGCCTCTGCATCACCTGGAAGTGGCCAGGACCTGAGGAGCATCCCCTCTCCCTCTTCCTGCCACCTCCCACGACCCCAGCAAATTACTAATAGCAGTGGGCTGGACTAAGACTAACGAGACACAGCTCTAACACCTCTTACAAGCTGACCAGCAAGGGCCTGGAGCTCTGCAGGAACACAGTCTGCTCCACCCTCTTCATTGCACACCCTTCACCCCAACCACCTGTCTCCTCCAGACACATTAGCACAAGCACGTACTCTTCCTTGCTTTGCAGAATTGCTCCCCACACCCGTTTCAGTAAGCAAAATTTCCTGGTGTCACCAGAAGCAGCCATTGAGCAGTGTGAGGAGGGGGCTCAGAGCCTGGAGCCCACCAGCACAGCTCTCCACGCTGCCACAGTCAGCCGAGCAGCGGTGGTGGCCTGTGCGTGCCCATGCCAGTAGTGACAGGGGGCAGTTTGCTGTCCTCTTCTGTGCAACCATCAAAGCTGCTTTATCATGTCTTTACTGGGGTGACCAGCCCACCAACATGGCCCCCAGGGCTGAGCCTCTCTGCTGGGGCTGGAGGAGGACAGGATTTAGCTCAAGTGTCCCCAGCATGGGGGGACGGCAAGAAGGGACGAGCAGAGGACTGACTGGGACATCTGCCGTGATTTGCAGGTTGAGTGGAGCTTGGGGAGCCGGGGTGACATCCAAGTCCTCCTGAATGACGAAACCATCCAGTTTTCCTATTCCCAAGGTAAGCAGGATGTGCTGTTAGATGGTAAATGTATCTGGGGGGGACGAGGGGTGTCCCCATCCCATGGGAGCCAGCCCTGCCCAGTGCAAGGACAGCCATCCTGAGCTCCATCAAACGCCTCCCACCTGCACCCTGTCTCTGACTCAGCCGGGGTGGATGAGGAGCGCTCCCCTCCCCGAATTCAGGGGCATCATTTCAGACCCCAGCCTTGTGTGGACGCTCCCTCTGTGCTCTCCTTCTCTTGCAGACATGGATGCCAAGGTGTACTACAGCCCTGGTGTCTTGCTGGTCAACGCCTCCTCCATCACGGCCGTCTTCAACGGGGCCATCGCCATCTCCATCTCGGCCGCCTCCAGGATCCTCAGTGTGGTCTGCAGCCTGCCCGATCAGTACCGCAACAGCACCAAGGGCCTCATGGGTGAGGACCTCTGGCACCGCTGCAGAGCTGGGGTGCAAAGTCCCCTTCTCATCCTAAAGCAGGCTGGAAAATGCTGGGGGAACATGCTTGTGAGGGCAGGGACCCCTGAGTCTAAACTAAACACCAGCAAGCACCAGAGGGGAGGTCAACCCCGGCATGGGGTATCCAGTCCTCTGGTGATGCTCCACCAGGTGTGTGGGACCACAACCCCACAGATGACTTCCAGATGCCGAACGGTACCAGCATCCCTGTGAATAGCAGCGAGGAGGAGATCTACAGCTATGGGATGACCTGTAAGTCCAGGCTTGGGATTCACCTTGACGATCCTCCCGTTCCTGCACCTTCTGGCCATGCTTTGGCTGGAGACATTTAGACACTTGCCTGAGCAAAAGTGATGCCAGGGAAGCCCTTTGGTCTCCTCACTGCGCCGTGGAAATGAGTCCTAAAATATAACAAACCTTAAAAATCCAAGGCTGTACCCATGGTGTGCTCTCTTGCAGGGGCTGTTGGAGAGCACAGCCTGTTTTCTCAGCCTCTGGACTCACCGGTAATGAACTTCACACCCATCTTCTTGTCTCGGCTGCGGCAGAATGAAAGCCAGTACCAGCTGGCAGCCTTGCAGTGCCACGGCAGCAAGGAGTGCATCTACGATTCACTGAGCACAGGGGATGTGGCCCTGGGCCTGGCCACCCAGAGCCTCACAGCTGACCTCCAGAAGAAGAAGACAGTACTCAGTAAGTGGAGCAGATCCTCACCTCCGAGAGGGCATGGCTTGGGTAACCAGGCAGTGCCCTGCTCCCTTCCTGGCCTCTCTTGCTCCATGTGAGGCAGGAGAGAAGTCACCAAGGTCTCAGAGCTGCATTGCCAGGCTGGCTGGTCTCCAAGCCTGGGAGATGCCACCATACTGTGCAACACAAGGGCCTTGTCGGTGGGTGGTCATGGCAGCAACTGCCTGGGGTCCCATCCTCACCAGGAGGGACTCAGAGCCAAGGGGTGACAAGGCCACATAGCAAACAACCGGCTGTGTGCTGGGCTGCTCTTTCCTCAGATGCCTTCCCTCCCGTCATCACCGGTGACGCATCGCTCACAGCCTTCAGGACAGAAAGGGTCAGGAGGCAGTACCGTGCTGTGGGGGCGGGCGCACGCTTTGTCCCCCACCTCTCACTAGAGCTCAACATATCGGGTAAGGGAGGAGAGATGGGGCAGCTGGGACGGGATGGGGGGACACCAGTCACCCAGCCCCTTTCCTCTGCCACGTCCTCTAACTCCCACCTCTCCCCCCCGGCAGAGAATGGCACCCTGACGTGGGAACCCCATGGGATGGCCCCACTCACCATCAACTTGGAGGCTGTTGGGTCCAACAACCTCACCGCCCTCCTCCAGCTCCACTTCACCCTTTGCAGCTGCAGCAGGAGCCAGGAATGTGACTACAGCGACACCATCACCCTCGAGGGGTCTTCCCTGCAGGTAGTGCACCAGAAAGCTCCTCCGCAACGGCTGTCTTCTCTGTCCACCTGTCCTTCTTGTGTCCCCTAAGCCAGTGTCACCATCCCCTTCCCAGCTGGCAGCCTGCAGATGTGAGGATGGCTACTCGGGTCCCTTCTGCCAGGACCCTCCAGACCCCTGCGCCCAGGGATGCTTCCCTGGTGTGGGCTGCGACTCGCACGCCGGCTGTGGCCCCTGCCCAGCCGGCCTGACTGGCGACGGGCGGCACTGCTCAGGTGACGAGGGCTCACCATGGCCACTGGGAACCCGGGGAGCCCGCGGGACCCTGGCCGAGGTATTGCTCCCGGTGCCATGCTGCATTGCCTCAGCAGATATCGATGAGTGCGCGCAAGGGATGGCATGCCCAGGGAACACCACATGCACCAACACGGTGGGCAGCTACTCCTGCTCCTGCCCGGCTGGTGAGGAAGGTGAGTACGGGCACCCTGGTGGGCATGGTCCTTGTCCCCATCACCCCCCCAGGCCTCAGTGGAAGATGGTTCCCATGGGACCCAAACTGGCTGGAGAGGAGAGGAGGGGGGAGCTGGCTGAGCTCTGTACCCAAGCCCTTGCAGAAGGGACCAGAGACCAGCCACCCCTCGTGCTCCCAGGCTGCAGATCTCACTAATCCACCAGGAAGGGAAACATTTCCCATGCAATTTTTGTCTTTGAGAAAAAAAAAAATCTCATCCCATCAAAGTTCAGATGGACATTCGAGGTTGGGGGGGCTAAAATCAAATTCTGTTTTCAGATGGCTGTGGTGGGGTTGCGGTGATGGTTTTTGTTCCTGTTCTAATGCAGGCTTGGATTTCACAAGGGCAAAAGGCCCCAGCTGGGAGGAGGGGATGCAGGGCTTTTCCTTGAGAATCTGAATTTATACTAAAAGTCCTAATGCATAAAAAAAAAAAAAAACAAAACGCAAAACTTGGAAGAAAGGCCTTACAGAGCGGCTGTGGATGGATCAGTGCGCTGGGGCTCTGCCCCTGCAGCCAGGCTCGTGCCTCCCCCTGACCTGGCCTCCCCATCCTGCAGGCGAGGGGCCAGGCTGTGCATCGGCCTGTGGCTCCCACTCCTGCCCCGAGGGCTACTGCAGCAACGGGGGACACTGCCGCCTGCACCCCACCACCTGCACCCCCGCCTGCGCCTGCCCCCCGGCTTTCACTGACCAGCGCTGCCTGGTGGCGGGGGGGGGACTTTCAGCCGCTGCCCAGTGCAGGTGGGTGCCTGTGCCCATTGGGGTGTGAACCCCAACCCTGCTTGCCCTGGTCCTGGGATGCCAGAGCCACCACTGTGGCTTCCTCTCAGCAGATCTCCCCCGGAGAAGCATCCAGCTGCGGGTCAGGACTCTGCGAAACGCCACTGCCGGGGAAGTCAACGGCACCGTACGTCGCCAGAGGGGATGGGCTTGGGGAGGGGGACGCACTGGCATACCGGGCAGCATGGCAGCTCGGGGTGCCAACGTGTGCCCCCGCTCCCGTGGGATCCCCAGGGATCCAGCGGATGCGCAGGGCCGGAGGGAGGCAGCGCCAGCCGCGTGATGCCGGCTGCGGCCATGGCCGTGTGCCAGGTCCCCAGCGCGTGAACGAAAGGCCAGAGCAGCCCTTGGGGCTCGGCCACAGTGCCCGCATCGCCCTTCAGCCTCTCCCCCCTCCCGTGCTGTCCTGCCCTCCCCTCACGCCCTCCCGCTCCCCCTGCCGCAGGTCTCGGCCATCCTGGGCTCCCTGGAGGTAAAGGCTTTCCAGAGCAACACCAACATCACCCAGACGTGAGTCGGCTGTTGAGTGGCCCCTTGCCCACCCCGGGGAGCCAATGGGGCAGGGCTGGGAATGGAGCCACAGGGTTTGGGACACAAAGGGCATTTTCCCCCATGCCAGAGTCTGTTTTTCCAGCCCTGATTCTGATAAACCCTTGGAGACACAAGCCCCACGGCACCTTCCATCTTCTGCCTCATCCCTTCTTCACCACCCCAAAATGGGGAAACTGAGGCATGGTGAGGCTCGGTCACTCTGATGCAGCAATGGCTCCACCAGCAGCCCCATCTTTTCCCCGCAGGACAGATGGCGATGGCATCACCTTTGTGCTGGTGTCCGAGTTTGCCTATGACGGCCGCGGCACCGTCATCCGGTTCCTGAATGAGGAGCTGCCGGGGGCCATCACCGGCGCCTTCAACGGGCGGCGGGGGCGGCGGGAGGCAGGCGCGCGCCTCCTCTTCCAGCGCCTGCACCGGGACAACATCACCGACCTGGTGAAGCGTGAGTTGCTCCCAGTGCCAAGCCAGGGAGCCCGAGAGGACCACCCCACTGTCCCCATTGTCCCCATCACCCTGCGCGCCCTGGGGTTCTGGTAACGCTCAGGGGGGAGGTGGGTGGGTGGCAGTCCCCACCCCAGGCACAGATCCAGCTCAGGGAGACCTGGGTAAGCATCAAGGAGCAACACTGCCGCATGGCCGAACCTGTGCCATCCCTCCCCAGTGACAGTGGCTGAGCTGAGGCCCTATTTCCCCTGCGGTCTGTACGGCTACAAAGGCTACCGGCTCCACTACGTGGGGACCATCGGCTTCGTCTGCATCTCCCCTTGCAAGATGGGTTACTGCCAGCACGGTGGCCGGTGCCAGCATCTGCCTGAGGGGCCCATGTGCAGGTAGCAGCGGCACTGGGGACAGACAAAGCCACTGGGCACGGCCACGTCTCCCCATGGCATCACTGCTCTTTCCTCCCCATCTGCAGCTGCCTCCCCTTCTCCATCTTCTCCCCCACTGGCGCCCAGTGTGAGCAACTCTCCGTCAGCCTCGCCGCCTTCCTCAGCATCTTGGTGGGAGCCCTGGCTCTGCTCTGCCTCCTGTTCACCACCGCCTGCCTGGCCTTGCACCTCTGCCGCCAGCGCCGGCACCAAGGGTGAGCCATGGGCTGGACCCACGCAGGGGTGGGTGCTGTGGGTGCGGCAGGGAACGGAAGTTGGGTGTCAGGAAGAGCTTTGCCAGCTTGAAAAATTGCTGGAAAATCCATCTCTGGAAGTTTCGCCACCAGTGAAACCCATCTGGCCTGGGCAGGGGGAGTCTGCTCTGGGGTCAGGGCTGAGCCAGGTGGTCTTTTAGCATCTTCCAGCCCCTTCCCCAGTTATCTGCTGCTCAGGGGTGCAGTAACATCAGTGGGTTGAACATTACCTTCCCTTTTCCCCCATGTCAAGGAATATTTGCATTTCTTCCTCATCTCACCCAGTGCTTGATTACAGACAGGCTTTCTATTTAATTTTAATTTGAATACCATCCAAATTATTTCCACTGCAATTCACATTGCTCTGGAAAGAGTTGATCTGGAGCAAGAAAAAGGCGGCTGCAGGATTGGACCTTACTCTCCTGCACAGCAGAGAGTTAGCAGATGGCTGACGAGGTGCAAGGCTGCGATGGAAGCAGCAGCATCTCCTTACCTCCTCCCCAGCCCTTGGTCCTGGCATGGCATCCATGCTCATGGGAAGCTCAGCACTCCAAGCCCCCCCACGCCACTCAGAGCTGTGTCCTGCCCCTGCTGCCGGCTCCCTGCCGGCCCTGGAGCTGGGGCTCTCCGGGAAGCGCCCCTGTTCATTTGCACTTGCGGCAAGGCGAGATATTGCGCGTGCACAGCAACTGGGGCTTTTCCTCGTCTCGTAGCCTCATCTTGCCCCCACACTCAGTCACTGCTCCCCACTCCCATCCGACCCAGGTGCCAGGACCAGCCAGGGGCTCTCCCGGCCCCCCCCAACATGTCGTCCCCTTTCTGCTCCCCACCTCCTAGGGCCAAGGAGACCTTCTGGACGCCACAGCCCTTCTCCTGTGAGTACATCCCTGTGAACCCCCCCCCACCCCAGCTCTGCTTCACCCTGGTCATCTTTGAGCTCTGCTCAACTTCTCTGCTTCAGCTCTGAGGACAGCAGAAGAGCAGGCAGTGTCCACCCACTCCCACCCCCTGGAAAGGCATTGGGAACCGCAGCTCCAGGCCATCGATCCCTCAATCCAGGTCTGCCTGGGGGTTATTGTCCCCGTGGGGGGTCGGGGTGGGGGGCTGTGGGCTGGGGACTGATGTCCTAGCCCCGTGCCTCAAAGGTGCTCGGGAGCTGTGCCTCATCCCAGAGCATCACGGATGCTTTGGCTTGCGTTGGGGTCGGCTCTGCTGTCCGAGCTTGTGAAGAGCAGAGCCCGTGCAGCGCTGACAGCTTGGCGTGGCCTGTCCCTCCTTTACAGATAAGGATCCAGAGACCCCACATCAGGCCTCCGAGCCAGCCCCCGCAGCAGCCCTAGCCTGCCGCCGGCCCTGCCCCGGCACCTCTGGGCTCGTGGAGGAGCCAGCTGCTGCTGCCGGCCCCGCCACCCACTCTTGGGGTCTCCGGCAATGGCACCCACATGGAGGCAGAGGACGGGCAGCTGCCTTTTGGGGTCTGGTCTTTGTGGGAGGATTCACTCTGGAGGAGGTGCTTTTTTTGAATGAAAAATGTTGGTTTATGTTGGGTGGCCAAAGTGAGAGGATTTCACCTTCTCCTGAGGACCTGCAGAGGCAACCGGGATAGTCCTTGAGTGTGTCTGCACCGGGGTATGCCCTAGTGCAATGTAACTGGACCCAGGAGAGCCGCTGATAGCAGATCAGGTGGGGCAATGAAGCAATTATAACCCATTAGGAACAAAATCTAATAAAACAAAAATTATGGCATGCTGCTGAGTAAGTTGCCTGCACCCTGCGGTGTCCGTGCACCAACCCTGCTTCCCTGTCGCCGAGCTCTCAAGTCCCTGCTTTCTCCTGGTCCCATCCACAGGGCCAAAGAGAAGATAGATGTAGCTTTTTTGTTGCTCCATCCCCTCATTCCCCCTGCAAAGCCACAAGTCTCCCTCACTGCTCTGCCCAGGCACCGCTTGCAGCAGCTCAGATCACACAGGTCGGGCTGTGGTCCCCGCAAACACCCCGCAGCCCTTTGCCCCTGCTGAGGGAAGATGCTGTGCCCAAGGAGGGGGTGTCAGACCCTGGCAGACCCCAGCTCCAGCCCCCCAGCCCCAGAGCCTGGTTCAGCCGCAGCCCAGACTGACATCCCCCGCACCAGCTCGGAGGGCAGCAGCACCCTGCAATGCTGCTGTCCCCAGCCTGCCCCCACCACCGCCTCCCACCCCGGTTTAGCAGAGGACGTGGCTGCCACAGAATCAGTGATGCTCAGACGCCTCGGAGGCTTTATTGAACAAACAAGATTTGACAAGGGTTTTTTTTTTTTTTTAAGAAAGGCAGATGCTCTCTTACACACAAAAAAATTATTTTTCTCCCTATGTTTCTGATCATGGAGTTGAATTTTGCCCTCGCACACCCAGCAGAGGCATCAAGCAGACTCTGGCTTGATCAGGAGACTTGCCCCTTCTGGGCACAGGGCCTGGGGACCGCCTGGGGAGGGATGGCTGGGGAACAGAAGTGGGGGACAAGACAGGACCGGCTCATGGGGCGAGCCTGGTGCACTGAGGCACTCAGGGGCTCAGCCGCAGTCGACCCACACAAGGTGCAAAAACCCATTCCCCGGTGCCGGGGGGCCAACCACACCCCGCAGCATGGCAGGAATACCGGGATTCAGGGAGGACAGGGGGTGGTGGACACGGTGGGGGGTACCTGCCCACCTCCCCACCAGCAAGGAGGTGCCCATGGGCACCCGCTCAGCTGCAGCAGGGGAAGGGCGACTAAAGCAACTGACTTCTTGGGACAAGTCTGGGTTAGAAAAATGAATTTGTGCCAGTGAAGGCAACAGTAGGCACCAGCCAAGTGAGCTGCCCTGCGTGGTGGACAGGGATGCTGGGTGCTGGGGGGAGCAGGGGGACAGAGGGGATGAGAAGGAGCAGAGGACTCAGAGGATCAGCCGTGGCCTGGACCGTGTTGCAGATGTGCAGCCCCCAGTTACTTGTCCTCTCCATCTGCAAAGAAGAAACAAGGATTGCCTGGCCACCTCGTCCCCGAGGGCATGGGGCAATCTGGGAGCCCCGAGGGAGTTTCCACACAGGGGGGATGGGGGCAGTGGGAAGTGGTCAGCGGAGAGGAGACCCCCGAGCCCACTCACCATTCTGCTCTTCTGAGTCACTCTCTGCCTCCTCTGAGGAACCTGTGTTGCAAGAAAGCCCCACATCAGCTCACACCGACAACCACATTAGCTGCCATCCTCCTCCCCTCCCAGTGCTCTCACCCCCGGACTATACCCGTGGCTATGTGCTAAGGGAGATGCCCAGCCCCGCACAGCCCAGGGTACAGCATAACCCACATGTGAGCACCCCAGAACCCACCCCTCATCTGCCTGGGGCTCTTGCTACCTAACCATGGGGTGGCTGGGATGTTCCCCCAGCTCTGGGCACCAAGATGGCATCACCCCAGCACACACACGCTGCAAACCCACCCATGCCAGGTAACTGGTATCCATCACAGCCGATCTTTGGTCTCTTCTCGCCGTAGCGGGCGCAGAGGCGGGCACTGCCTGCCTGGTTACAGCACCAGTCGTACAACTTCAGCTCCTGGTCTGGAGACAAAAATTAGAGTAAGGGGTTGAAGGGGAGAAGAAAGGGAGGTGGGCTGGCTCCGGGCAGGCGGGGCGCTCGCCTCAGCTTTTGGCCGGTCCACGCTCCCACCGAGGGCAACAGCATGTCAGGAACTAGGTTGGCACGGAGATTAAAATGATTTACAGGCTACAGCGATGCCAGCCTCAGCCAGGGGATGCCAGGGCTGGCTGTGCTTACCGCGGTAGGGGGACGCCTGCCTGGAGGGCCTCCAGTACCTCTCCTGCCGCCCCTCGATGAGCTGGCTCTGGCTGTCGTACAGGCAGCGGATGCCGGCACCGTGCTGGTTGGGGGAGGCGGAATGCAGCATGGAGACGCGGGCAGTCCACCAGCCTGCAATGGGGTGGCAGTGAGCCTCGGCACAGCTCCCCCCGGCCAGCATCCCTGCCCTGGTGCAGCTCTTCCCAGCCAGCATCCCTGCCCTGGTGCAGCTCTTCCCAGCCAGCATCCCTGCCCCAGGGCGACGAGCGGGGCCGGGGTTGGCTCCTTGTTACCCATCACTCCCACCACATCACCCATGGCGCTACAGGCGGTTCGGAGAGACTGATGGAGACCATCCAAGTGGTCCCCCAAGGTGAGACCCCGGTGCTGGGGAGGGTCCATCCCCGCTGTCCCCATGCAGCTTAGACAGCTCTGTCCAGTCTAACAAGACAAGGACAGGTCAGCCCTCATTCCTCCCCATTTTTCCTGTCTCTGCAGGGAAGGGCAGCCCCCCCTCATTTTCCTTGGGGTCCCCTGCCCACCCAGCCAGGAGGGACCCCAGCTACCCTTGCAGGGGAGATGAGGAGGGACAGCTCAGGGACAAGGAGAGCGGGGAAGCGGCGTGTCCACTTGCCTCCCCGGCTGCTCTTGAAGCGTGGGTCCTGCTGCCCTTGCTGCAGGGAGCAAGGGCAGGCGGGCAGGCCCTGGCTCCACGCCCGCACCTCCTGCTGCTGCCCCATCCACGCCAGGCACTTCAGCCGGTAGTTGATGCCCACACGGCTCTCCAGCTTGTAAATCCACAGCCCACGGAGGTCTGAGCAGGGAGAGAAACCATGACTTGCCACCTCCGGCCAAGGGAACTGCAGGGGCAGTTTCAGCTCAAGGCAAGAGCCGAGTGATGCCGATGCTGGAATCTAAGCCTACATTGACGCCCAGCTGTTGGGACCCCATGCTTAACAGCCACCCAACGGCAGGGAAACAGGGGGAGAGGCTCTTGCCAAAGAAGAAAGCCTCAGGACAGAGCCATTGCAACAAAAAGGGTCCATGGACACATCAAGGACGTTTCAGCCTCAGCGCATAGCAGGTACACAGGGGAAGCATTTTATATGCTTGGGGGGAAAGTCTGGCCTTGGTGAACTCAGTGAGAGCCTTGCCACAATGGCAGGGTGATTTCATCCCCTGGGAACCTCCCCCTCCCTGTGCAGCCCTTCCCCAACGCCCCGAGGGACTGCGTGAACCCACCCCGGCTGTGCGGCACTACCTGTGTTGTAGCCCCTGAACTGGTCAGGGCGATATTTAGCGGCTGGAGGTCTCTGAGTCAGGTCATCGTTGCGGTAAAAGCCATCCCCGCTGCATGTAGAGGAAAGAGGAAAAATCAGGGGTTGCTCTTCCCAGATGGGGTTATCGCAGCCCCAGCCCCAGCCTGCCCTTCAGCCACCCTGATCCTAAGCCGGCGGGACCCCACAGCACCCAAATCACAGCTCCAGGGACAGGCAGGCAAAGGCACCAGCTCCCCCAGCCCACTGCCTCCTCTCTACAGGGTGCAGTTAGTTTTGGGTGCTGCAAATGCTCCTGCTGCATCATGGGCTGAACCCGCGGACATCTCAAGACCCCCGCGAGCAGCTTTCATGGTTTTCAGCATCTTGCAGGGCAATACGGAGCAGAAACCCACAAGCAGTCGTGCACAGGCAAGCACACACACATGCCTGTGCCGCCCGCGCTTCCCGTCCCGGCCACCTTTTCCTTACCCAGCTGCAGCAAGCAGCTAATGAGCAAACCCTGGAGACGGCATGCACGGGGCAAGACGTAATGCGAGGAGGCAGGAAGCAACCGCTCCGGCCAAGCGGCGGAAATCCCTTCCCTCGACTGGTGCAAAGTTCAGCAAACATCCCTTATTCCCCACTCCTTCCACACAAACCACCAGGATGCTGTGGGCCCGGGACCCCAGAGGGATGTGTGGATCTTACAACAAGCACAGCCTGGCAAGTCAGCGTGCTGCAGAATGATCCAGCCACTAATGGGGCAAATTTGGTTGTGAGACCTCCATATGTTAGGCTATATGGGCATGCAGACCCTGTCTGGGCTACCTTTATCCTTGCAGGGCACTTCACAGGACATGAGTGGAAGGATTAAACCAGCCAGAGCCGAGGGTGGGACGCAGCCCAGTGCTCGGAGGAGGCAGGGGTAGGGTGCTGAGCCTGCTGTACCTGGTGTAGCCGATGAGCACGTTGGTGGCAGCGAGCCTGGTGTAATCCCATTGCATGCCTCCCTCCTGGTACAGCATCAGGACAAAGGACCTGAAGCCGTCGGTGGTCAGGATGGCCTGGTATGTGACCGTCTGGGGAGAAGCGTTGCGGACAGGTAAGAAAGTGAGCAAAACTGTTGGGTTTAAAATTAGGGGTGTGGGTCAGTGCTCACTGGGGAATGGTGGGACTGAGGTCCTGATGTGCAAGGCAAACGCAGCCTGGGCTGGTTCGCATTTTGCATGGAAAATATGATGGTTTTACTTTGACGCTGTTCCATAAGAAGCCTCAAATTCACCCAATTTTATGCTCCTGAAGAACAGTGTTTCTGGTGCACAATAAACTCCCACCACATTAAAGAGAAAGATTTTATGGAGCAGGAAGAGTTCAACTAAAAGATGTCCCCCCCAAAACCTGAAAACCACCAAAACATGGGCACTGCCCAGTTCTTTTTGGCAAAAGTCTTCAAGACTGACCATGTTCACCAAACTGGTTCTTATTTTCAGGCAAGGACAAGGTGATCACTCATGGGTCTTGGGTTTTTTTTGACAACACAGCAAGCCCTTGAGCTCCATCAGCCCCTTACCCTCCGGGTGTCAGTCCGTGCTGCGTAGGCAGGTGCCTTCTCCCAGGTGATCTTCAGGGTCCAGGCTGCGGAGTAGGAGGACCTCAGGTACCGCCGAATCTTCGCTTCCACGTCACGGACAAACAGAGGCTTGGCCGTGTTGAGAGTGGGGAACTCCTGTGGGTTGGATACACCCACGTCTGCGTTAGCTCCCAGTAGGGTAAAGACAGGTCTAGATTGGGGTTGTTCATGGAGCACTGTGTCTAAGGGTCTGGATGAGATTTGGATTGCTCAAGAGGTGACACACACAGGACCAACAGCTCTTAGATTTGTCCCAGAAAAGGGAAACACCACTCATGGGCTCCATCAATTACACGTCTCAAGGGGCATCCACAGAATAGGTGATGAGTTCATCATCAAAAGGTGTTTCATGCAACCATGCACCCGGGTGGCTTCACTCACCTGGTAAAAGGTGGTGCCAACGCCTCTGGAGAAGTCAGCGTTGTCCCAAAATACAGCAATCATGGGAACTTTCTCACGGCCATTGAAGCCACTGGGAGGAGGGTTGGGGTACGTGAAGATGCTGTTGTCCGAGGCTGGGAAAATGATTTGTCCATTGTCTGTAAACTAAGCAGAGGGATCACTCCATCAGGTGAGGTCAGGATCAGCAGGACCCCCTGACACAGGGATGGCAGCCCTCCCATTTCCAAGCCCACTTTCAGCAATGCCCAAGAAAGGCCACCACCCACCACCGCTGAAATGGCCACAAAGTCACCTCCTTCTACAAACAGACCCCAGCAGCATCCCAATCGATTCGTCCCTGCAAGGGTCCCATCCCAGGCACCTGGTCCCTGGTGCCTCCCCCAGGTTTCTAGGGGATGGCTGCTTGCCCAACAGCAAGTCAAGCCAAGGTAGACTCACATAGAGAGAGTCGTGCAGGGTTTTCCCAAAGGGGAATCCAGTCTCCGGCTTGAAAAGTGGAGAATTAAAATCCACCCTCCTTTCCACGTACTCCCGATCATTTTCCCTCGCTCCATACCCATAGAGGGGCACAGCTGCGACTGAAAAAGAAAAACAAAGAAAAAAAACAAAACACACTTACAGCAAAGCCTTTGGTCTGTGCCAAAAACTCAAAGATCTGAAATGATTTTGCTTCCAAAGGGACACAGGCTGGGCAACAGGAGGATGGGGGGACACTGCCAATAGCCACCCGGGACACCGTGCATGTCACCTTCCCTTGCAGGATCTTGCTCCCACCCCTTTCGCTGCCTTGCACATACACAGCTGCCCCAAACCCACTGTGATGGCCTTTGTGGTCACTGTCCCCTCCTGCTCCAGCCCCGTTGGGGCACCATGCTGAAGGACAGCTGATAGGAGGGGAAAAACATTGTACAGGACTGTGGTTGGGGGACGGCAGGGAATTAAACACCCACAGCTCTTTCTAGAGATGTTTACAGCCTCCAGCTCCCTATTTATGTCTGTTAAATAAAACAAAGCATTTGGAGAGGATGGGTTTTCCAGCTGATGGGACCATACTTGAAGGCAGGCTCAGCCTGCCAAAAATGCAAGCTCATGTGCAGGAGCTCCTCATGATGCGTCTCCCCCGGGAGTCCTGGCCCCAAATAGCCCCTTTGGTCTCTGGGCACCGTATGTCCCCCAGGACAGTCCATCAGGAGGCCAGAGGTGTTCCTCCAGCCCAGGCTGTCCCATGAGCATCACGTACCTGTGGGGCCAGGCAGAGGGGTCAGGGCAGCCGCCAGCCGTCTTGGCAGAGCTGGAAACACAGGGGACGATGCACGGGAGGTGACAGTGGCTGCTTCTGGCTTGGGGAGTGCCTCCCTGCTCCCAGGGAGGGGGGCTGGCGGGGCTGGGCTGGTGGCGGCCGGGCTGCAGGACACGGTTGGGTGCACGGTGGCTGGGGACCCACCCTGGGCTCCCCCGTGGCCTGGGAAGGCTGCAGGGTGGCTCAACCCACCAGCAGCAGGGGCTCTGTTTGCCAAGCTGGTTGTCACCTTGCCACCCAAGAACGGCTGCAGGGCGGTGGGTGATGAGCCACCAGCAGGTCCTGGCCCTGGGACCTTTGACCCAGGGCTGCCAGCAGCGATCCCAGCGGGAGGAAGGCCAGGGAGCCCTGGGCTCCCCCCGGGTGGAGAGCGGGGGGTCCCCATGGCTGCCCCAGCTCCAGTCACACCAGGAAGAAGCCGAGCCATGTCCCCTCGCCCTGCCATCACTCCAGGGAGCGCAGCATTTGCTTCCTCCGGAATGGGACTGTTGGCATCCCCAGAGGGGACCCCGGGGCTTCCCGGCTGGCGGGGAGGCAGGACCAGGGCAGGCCCCCCCAGCGTCGCAGCCCCCAACTCTCCCCTTGCCCCTGCAGAGGATCCCACTATCGACTCACGTGCCGAAAGTGGAGTGGAAAGCCCAGGGCCAGTGGACGCCCCCTCTGCAGCATTTTCTCTCTGTGGAGCAGAAGGCAATGCCAGGGCAGTGTTGGGGGAAGCAGGGGCATGGGGGGACACTTCTCCCAAAGGTGCCGGCATTCCTGAGGACACCTTGTCTTCAAGAGACCACGTCTGAGCACCTCCAGCATCTCCTGCCAGCCCACCCGGTGCCCCTGGCACCAGGGGCCTGCTCCCGCTCTGGGTGCCGGGGGCAGAGTGGGGGTCCCCGTTGGGTGCCAGCCCCGAGCTCAGCCCGTGCCCAGGAAGAAGCAGAGAAGCAACCAGTGAGGTGGCCATGCCGTCAGAGGTGCTGCTGCTGTCTGGAGTCACCGGGACCAGGGGTTGCGTCTCCCGGGGAGAGGTGAGGGAAGATGGGGCCAGCACTCCCGATGCAATCTGTACGATGGCTCCTGCGCTGTCTCCCAGGCTGACACCAGGGGAAGGTACCCTGTTTGCCGAGGCTCCTCCAGGCAGCTCCACCACATTGACTTGGCTCAGTTTTGCATCAGAAAGTCCAAGATCAGCACCACTCTGGACACCAGGGGCAGACACGAGGGGTTGTTTGGGGCCAGCAGCCTCTGAGCCTGTGCTCAAGCCACCGCCAGCTCCACCAGCTCCAGGAATGCTTGCTCCATTGGCAGCTTCGCCAACCATCCCAGGTGATGAAGATTCCTCTGCAGATGTGGAGGAAGATGCAGAGTGCAGCATGGCTCCTGTTTCTCCATCAGGGGCTCCTGAACCAACTGATCCCTCTCCAGCGGGGGCCCGGGACTGCCCCGAGGACCCCCCATCACCAGCTGCTTCACCTGCCCCGTCTCCTGCAGCAGGAGGGATGCCTGGCCCAGCACCCAGTGAAGGCTGCAGAGTTCCAGGAGCACCACCCACTCCTCCAAGGGCACTCAGGTTGGCTGAATCCGAAATGGAGGATGCTGCGACCACATCACTGGGAGAGGCAGAACTGGACGAGGACCCTGCACTGGGCAGTTGATCCATCCCAGCATCCGTCCCACTGCCTGCAGCCGAGCTCAGGGATGGCTCAAGCCCGGTCCTGCTGCCCGCTCCTCCCAGCGCCTGCTCCACGGAGCCAGCTCCGTGTCCCTCCACTGTCGGCAGCCCCAGGTTTGTGCCAAGCTGGTCCCCAAGGGCAGGTGATGGTTGTCCCGCTGGTCCATAAGCTGCTGAGCTGGGGGCAGCCCACTCTGAGTTCAAGCTGGGGCCTGGTCCATTGGCTCCAGGGAGACCTGCTCCTTGGGGAGCACCAGCTGACATCCCCCATGGCTGCAACCCCCCAAGGGATGGAGGCATGGGTGCTCCCTGGGCAGCACCAAGGTCGGGGCTTGCTGGTGTCTCTACCCCAGACACAGGGCTGGCTGCAGCCCCCGAGGGTGGGTAAGCAGCCCCAGGAGTGCTGGGGGATTCATCAGGCAGGTCGCCTGGTCCTTCAGCCCCCAAGAGTTCAGGCTCCAACCCAGCACTGCCAGGAGGTGCAGGACCAGGCGGGGACACTTGTCCCAGTGCTGGGGCTGCTCCTGCTCCATCCCCGAGAGCTGACGGAGGGGACAGTTCAGCATTCACCAAAGCCCCCGTTCCTCCAGCCGGCAACTCTCCGGTGTTAGCAGTGTCCTGCTGAGCACTGAAGGCTGAAGGACTCGTCTCCATGTAGGGACTTCCACTCTCTGAGTTTCCTGCCTGTGCCACATCTCCTGCACTCTCAGCTCCCTGCACTGGAGTGAGCTCTGGGCCAGGTTCACTGTCTGAAGAAGCTGGAGGCAGGCTGTCAGGGCCAGGGGCTGCGGCTGGGATGGGTCCTGTTCCATCACCCCCAGAAATGGAGGATGCTGCGACCAAATCACTGGGAGAGGCAGGACTGAATGAGGAACCCGCACCGGGCAGTTGATCCATCCCAGCATCCATCCCACTGCCTGCAGCTGAGCTCAGGGATGGTTCAAACCCAGTCTCGCTGCCTGCTCCTCCCAGCGCCTGCTCTGCCATGCCGGCTCCAAGTCCCTCTTCTCCTGGTAGCTCCAAATTTGTGCCAAGCTGGTCCCCAAGGGCAGGTGATGGTTGTCCCGCTGGTCCATAAGCTGCTGAGCTGGGGGCAGCCCACTCTGAGTTCAAGCCGGGGCCTGGTCCATTGGCTCCAGGGAGACCTGCTCCTTGGGGAGCACCAGCTGACATCCCCCATGGCTGCGACCCCCCAGGGGATGGAGGCACGGGTGTTCCCTGGGCAGCACCAAGGTCGGGGCTTGCTGGTGTCTCTACCCCAGACACAGGGCTGGCTGCAGCCCCCGAGGGTGGGTAAGCAGCCCCAGGAGCGCTGGGGGATTCATCAGGCAGGTCGCCTGGTCCTTCAGCCCCCAAGAGTTCAGGCTCCAACCCAGTGCTGCCAAGAGGTGCAGGACCAGGCGGGGACACTTGTCCCAGTGCTGGGGCTGCTCCTGCTCCATCCCCGAGAGCTGATGGAGGGGACAGTTCAGCATTTGCCAAAGCCCCTGTTCCTCCAGCCGGCAGCTCTCCAGTTTTAGCAGTGTCCTGCTGAGCACTGAAGGCTGAAGGACTCGTGTCACTCTTGGTATCTGCATAGGGACTGCCATCCCCTGGACCTCCTGCCTGTGCTGTCTCCCCTGCACCCTCGTCCCCTTGAGCCGGGACCCCAGCAGCAGGCCATGCCAGTCCATCAGGTATGAAAGACGTTGGGTTGGGGGCATCCGAAGCTGAATTCAATCCAGTGCTGGGTCCATCAGCTCCCTGGGGAGCACTAGCTGCCATCCCCCATGGCTGCGACCCTCCAAGGGATGGAGACAGGGGTGCTCCTGGGGCAGCACCGAGGTCAGGACTCACTGGTGTCTCTGCCCAGTTGTCAGCTGCAGGCAGAGTGCCAGCCCCCAGGGGTGGGTAAGCAGCCCCAGGAGCACTGGAGGTGTCCATGGGGGATGGCAGGACAGTAGCAAGCAGTGGTGGCTGTTCTCCGGTAGGACTCTGCCATGGGGCAGGCTGCAGGAAAGGCTCAGCCAGACCCACTGCTCCCACATCCCCTGTGGGCAGTGCGGTGGCTGGGCCTGGGGGATTCGTGTCACTCTGTGCATCAGTGGGAACCCCTGGGGCCAGCAGCAAGGTGGCTGTGTCCCCTGGCACTGCGGGTGTCTCACTCCCTGTAAGCAAGGGCGCTGAACCAGGAGTGTCCGATGACATGCCGGGAGCCCCCTGCCCATCCCCGTCCCCACCGCCGGCCGGTGCCAGCGAAGCAGCTGGGCTCAGTGCAGCCTGGCCAGGGAGGAGGGAGGGCTCCCCTGCGTTTCCCACTGTTCCTGACACCGTCACACTCTCCAGAGGCAAGTGGGACGAGCCAGCCGTGCTGAATGCACCATTTACTGCATCTCCTGCATCTCCGGGCACTGAAGACAAGGGACTTTCCTCGGCAGCCGGGGCCGTTTCTCCCACTGGCTCTGGGGTGATGCCCATGGTCCCGCTCACTGCCCCATCTTGCTGGGTCGTGAGCAGCCCCCCGGCACCAGGGCTGGGGCTTGAGGAGTTGGCACTGGCTTTGCTTTGGATCTCCACAGGCAGGGTTACACCTTCCTTGACTGCTCCCGTTGCCGTGGTCAGCCCTTGGCTCGGCAGCGCAGTGACACCAGCACCCACGAGGCTGCCAGCAGTTGGCTGTGCCCCCCAGGCGGCTGCTGGCGGAGGGGTGGTGGGGAGGGGCACAGTGGGGTCTAGATCTTCTGCTCCTTCTCTGGTCACGGCCGTGAGGATGTCCTCCTTCATGTCTGCAAAGAGAGGGGTGGCCCCCAGGGGCACATCGGAGGTGGCCCCTGTTCCATCAAGCTCTGCTTCTGGGGTGACAGCAGGGTGCTGTGCGGAGATGGCAGCAGCAGTCGTAGCTGCAGTGGGAGCAGCTGAACCCCTCTCATTAGCCTGAGATGCATTAAGAGGCTTGGTCACGTTCGTCAAAGTTGGTACTGTAGAGCTGTATTCTCTTCCCGCTGTCACCAGAGCACCCGGCTCAGCCCCGGTGGTCATTTCTGTAGTGCCCATCACCAGGCCACGGGGTCCCTCACTCTCCGTCACCATGGGAGAAGCTGTCCCCACAGTAAACGGCCCCTCAGTAGTGACAGGGACAGCGGCGGCAGCCCCAAGCCCTGCAGAGAAGCACAAAGCGAAGCGTTACGCCAGGTGCCAGAGCCGGCAGCCTGACAAGCTCAGCTGTGCATCCCCTCCAGCTGAGAATCAGGATGCTCCCGCCCCTTCTTAAACCCTCCTGCCTCATCCCAAGCCTTACAAGGCTCTGGTTGAAGAGCTGAGGAGCACAGCCCGGGCTGCCTTAGGCATGGCATTGCACAGCACCTTTTGCATCTCCAGCATCAGCCAGCTGAGACAGGACACAACTCATCACAGGTCAGGGAGAGATGCTGGCGTGAGCACGGAGGCAAAGGCAGCGGCTGTAACCCAGCCCAGTTATGCTGGGGATGGTACCACCTGGCCACTGGGAAGAGCTGGGGCCCAGTAAGTCTAGTTCATAGCCCCAGGGGTGTCTGTGCAGCTCTGCCGCCTGAGGACAGCCCTCAGCCCTCTTTGCGTCGCTGCAGGGACAGCCCTGAGTGCTGTCACTTCTGCAGAGCCTGGGGGGTTCTTGCATTTTTTCACTTTTCGGGTGTCTGAGGGATATTTAAATACACTTTACCCAAAGCCCTTTGGCAGATAGGACAGCCAGGGCTTAGTGAAACATTCCCTGGCTGCAAATGGCTTTTGACCAGCTGCAGTTAAAGCAGGTTCGTTAAACCTCTCCTGGGGTGGGAGCCTGCCTGCTCCTGCCCCTGTCCCACTTGCGCCCAGCTGGGTGCAGGCACCCGGGGTTCCCTGCCCATGGAGGGAATATTTACAGGCTCCCAGGACCAAGCCCTGCTTCCAACTCCCTCCTCCCGCTGTCAAAATCCTGCCCCACATCCAGGAGCTTCGCTGAAAGGAGAAGGAGACACCACCCCACATCCCAGGCGTGTCTCCCAGCACCCACTGGCACCCATGGGTGATGTTTCAACCCAGTCTTATTTTTAGGACAGGGATGCGGGCTCTGGGGAGACCAAGCTGCCGCCGTTGGCTCCAGGAGGAGCCGGGTGGATCTGCTGACGCTTGGCTTTAGGCAGCTGCAATTAGGGGAGACGAAGGGCACCCCGAGGGTGAGACCCAGCAGGGTTTTGCTGCAGCCCAACAGCCCGAGCCTGTTCCCCATCCCGGTGCTCCGGTTCATCAGGTTCCCTCTGCCAGGCAGCCAGATCCCCCTGCAGCAGAGGTGCCTCCAACCTCACCGCCGGCTCAGCTCGTTAGCTTGCCTATATCTTGTGCCGGAGTCATTAATGAACATTATTTCCTATGCCAGACCAGTCCTCGAGGGGTCCATCCTCCTCCAGCCCCCCATTCCCCCTCCTGGCAGGCTGCTTCCTCACCATCTTCCCCTGCTGAAATAAGCTCTTTGCACCAACTCCCCTCAGCCAGAGGAGCTCAGCCACTTCCCTCCTCATCTCAGGGAAAACAAAGCTCATCAGTCAAGTCCCCCCAGGTTAGTTTGGCACACTCCACCCCACTGAATCCGTGTTTTATCTTAATTCTTCCATGCGGAGCAGGAAACGCCATCTACCCCACGCCGCCCATTCATGGGAAGTTTGTGCAAGAGGGGCCCCAGCACGGAGCACTGGCGTTTGCTCTTTCCCGGGACGTGGGAGGGATGGGAGCATCCCTGGAGCCCCGCTCTGCCAGCTGGCTTCCCTTGGCTCCCTTGCTGGAGAGGTACACGGCTGCTCGCAGGCTCCCAGGCTGGGCTCTCACCTCTCCCACGGGTCCAAGCCTGCAATCAGCCCCTCAGGGTGATGCCTGCCCCATAAAACAATTTTCTAGTTCTTTGGCTGCGATGTATTGCAAGGACTGGTCGTAAGAGGAGGTTCCAGTGCAGCCAGGAGGGAAAAGCATCTCACAAGCATACCTGCTGTGCCCTGCAAGGGCTCAGGTAGCATGTGTGTTAGCAGAAAAATATAGGACGTACCGTGCAGAATCCATACGCAGCATCCCACAAGGGTGGAAAGCGTCCATCCCCTGGTCCCCATGCCTCCAGCCTCCACGCAGGCAGAGCCCTGGGAAGCTCAAAGGGAGGCAAAAGTGGTGAGGAGCAGCTTGCTCTGTCCGTCCCTGCCTGCCTCTCCTGCAGGTGCAATCCTGCTCCTGCTCCCTCCTATTTATAGGGATGGCAGACGGAGGCAGGTAGCAGCCACCACCCCCTCCCGCCCCCAGTGCTTTCCCTCCAATGTCACCATTCCCTTCCTGCCGAGCCCCCCCTTCCCAAGGGCTGGATGCCCTGCTCAGCTGGGGCATGGGTTGGGGGTTACCCAAAGGCCACCCTGCAGGGACCTAGTCCCCCCCAGGGACCTGGGCACAGCCCGGTGCACCTCCCTGGGCCACCGGCACCAGCTGGCGAAGCCGAGCCTGAAGCAGTGCGTGGCACTGCCAACAGCGGCATGGCAGCCACCCCATAGCCCTCACAGGACCTGCTACCCACAGCAGCCTCCTTGTGGTCCCCGTGGGACCTGCTCCCCATGGCAGCCATCCCACGGACCCCACAGGACCCACTCCCCATGCAGGGAAGGGGCCACAGAGCAGCGGGTGGTGGGGACGGGGCAATGCCAGCTGGTGCCACCATGCCTGTGAGGACACCGTGGGCACTAAAATCAGCAGCTGAGCTGTGTCTCAGCCCAGGGCAAGGCAGGACACAAGTCCCCACTTGGCTCAAGGCTTTCCCTGGGAGCAGAGGCAGGTTATAAAGCAGGGAGATGTATGACTGGAGGCAGGCCCTGGGGTGTCAGCCGAGCCCCTCAGCACTCAGCTGCAACTGGGAGTACTGGGGAACCCTGTCCAGAGCCCTGGCATGCCCCAGCAGGGTTTTAAACCTGCACCTCAGTATGGGCACAGCAGTGCCGGGGTGCTGGAAGGGGGTGAACAGGCCAGGGAAGCTCCTCTGCAAGGTGGGACCAGCATCCCCAGAGGCTGGAGCAGGAAAAAGTGCAGCCCTGGACCCCCTCCCCTGCTACAGGGATCCCCTGGGTCACTTCATCCCTATGTCTCCCCTTCTCCCCTTCCCCTGGAGCAGCAATTTTCGCTCCCCCCGCCCTTGAAAACTGCTGCCAGCTCCTCCATGAACAGCATTATGCAAACCCCCACCACTACATGGTTTTGTAATCAATTAAACACTTCTTAACCAGAAATGCCCCCAGGCAACTCCTGCAAAGTGTTGTTAGGGGTGTTAGGCAGTACACAGTGTCCCGCCGGAGCTGGCCTCCATCGGGCAGGCGGCAGCAGCAGGGCACACACACCCCAACCCACCGGCCGGGCAGCGTCGATGGGGAAATGCCAGGGGATGCCAAGTCACGGCCGATGAAACCCCGTCCCATAAACCCACGCATTACCCCTGGCAGCGGGAACAGGGCACAGACGGTAAATCAGGGAGAGTGCCACTCGCCTGGAACGAACGCCCGCCCACCGAAAATGCCAGCGCGGGGGCAAAGCTGGGGGTAGGACAGTGCACTGGGGGCCCGTGCAGCCAGCACTGCAGATCACGGGGTGACCGCCCAGCCAGTGACCACCTGAGTGGTCGCCACACCTGGGCCGATGGAGGATTAGAGGGATGCAAACCCGCCGTGGGAGAGTCGTTCCTGCCTGTGCTGACGATGCTGTATCACTTTGGAAAGCCACCCCAACGGGGAATATGTGCTGACGCTGGAGAAAGTTGCTCCAGTTGCTGTCTGAGGTGCAAAACGTGGTGGGAACCACAGGCATCATTGCAAACGTGCTGCTCAGCATAGGGGAAAATAACTCAGCTGAAGCGAGGCACTTCCAGCCCACCTCACCCTCAGCCCGCCCGCAAGCTCCTGCCTGTGGTGTGCTGGGACCAGCACTGTCCGGAGACCCTTGTGCCTGCACCTCGTGCCCATGCTGTGCCCAAAAAGCCCCATCTCCCTGCTGCTCCTCCAGCAGAGTCACAGAGGTGACAAACATCCCTCTGCTCTGGCATTGGCACACCCTCCCAGGGAAGCCTGCAGCCACCGTAGGTCATCCCTTGTCTTGAGGATGGTGCCTTGTTCCCACCCTGCGAAGGGACTTTTCATTGATCCTTCCACTACGCCTGAAACCAAGGTCCCAGCAAGCCGCCGGCTCTTGCAAGGGGAACCATCATCTGCAGTTATCATCCTTGGGTGATGTGATGCCCAAAGCATCGTATGGGCACTGGAGCCCCTCAGGAGCTTGCAGCTGCAGGTCAATGCTGCGAATCCCGGCACCTGAGGGCTCTGCACCATCCAGCATGGCACGGCATGGCCCAGTACGGTGCCTTATCAGCCTTCCTGGAATTAATGGTCTGGTTGTTCCAGCCCTGAGGAGATCCCTGTGTCTCCTACTGGCACTGCTCCGGCCTCCTGGCAAGGGCATTTGGAGAGGGCTCAGGGGGGTGGTGGGGGAACCGGGTTATCCATCAACCCCGCGGGTTCTGGATGACTTGGCAAGCCACGCATGTTGCAACACCCTCCTGCTGGACAGCGGGAGCCTGGCTATAGCCAGCGGCGGGGGTGAAGGGGAGGGGGATGCTGGAGGGGACACATGGGTCACAAGGGGCTCAAGACACATGCCCTGTGATGCCCCTGGGCCCTCCAAAGGTGACAGTCCTGCTGGGCACAGGGCCTGCTCCTTTGGACAATGCTGATAGATGGGAGCGGGTTACAGCAAAGAGGCTGAGAAATGATTTACGGGCTGGGAAAACAGCGGGACCCGGATACGATCTCCCAAGGCCCCTCTGGTCAGGGGTCCGTGGCAGGCAAGCAGCAGCGGAGTGAAGGTGGCAGCCAGTACCCTCAAGGGTGGCAGGCACGGAGAGCACGGGCAGTGTCAGGAGCTTGTCAGAGCTGTGTATCCCCAACGCCCAGGCAGTGGCCACCATCCCCATGGGAGCCACGTCCCCCCACCGTGCCCCTCTTCTCCCTCCCGGGCTGGGGGGCAGAGGGGCTCAGTGGGACCGGAGCATCTCCTCCCCTCACTGTCCCCTGACCACAACAGTGGAAGGCAGCTATGCCGGTGGGGGACAGCGAGTGCCCCGGTCACCTTTTCATCCCAGCACTTCAGGACCTTTTCCTCCCTTTGTGACGCAGTTTGGCTCCATTACCCCGGCCTTGGCCTCCAGCCATGTCCTGGGGTCTGAAGTTATGGATTCAACAGCCGGAGAAAGCAGCCCGGTGGGACATGGCGTGGGAGGACTTTTGGCCCGGCTCCACGGCGTAGGCAGAGCACGAGGATTTCTTTCCCAGCGCCCCACCAGGCGTCTGGCGCGGGGACCCCTTCCAGCAGGCTTTGCCCTGCACCCCGGCTCCCTGCCCAGGAGCTAAGGGACCTCTCTTGGTGCTGACAGCTCCAACAAGCCCCAAAAAGCCAGGCAGCATCTTAGGGAGCAAAGAGGCAAGCCTGGGCTGCAAAGGGCATCCCAAATGGGAGCATCCTGATGAGCTGCCTGGGCTCAGCCTCCAGCCCAGCCTCTCCCAGCCCCTGCAAGCCGGCAGGCAGCTGCCTGATCCCAGGGTGCCTTTCCCTGTCCTCTCTGGCTGCTGGCTCCTTCCCAGCCCAGTGACAACCTGGGGAGCCTGGGAGCCATCCCCGGGTTTGGCATCCCACAGCCCCATGTGCCCCCTCCCAGCCCTCCCCGTGCCGGCGCGGCGCGGGCTGCCAGCGAGGAGCAGGGATCAGCCGAAAATAACCCCCAACAAGCAACGCGGCTATTTTGCTAATCATTTCAGTTTTCAATCTCCCAACGAGGTGACTTGCTTAGGCTAATAATTGCTTCAGTTGGATTTTATCTGGCTAATTAATCAGTTAATAAATGACTTTGCTGCAGGGGGACAGACGCTGTGGCTGTCTCCTTAGCTTGGGACTGGAAAAAAACAGGGAAGGAGCACAGCCCACGGGATTTCCATGCCCCCATGGTGCGCACAGCTGCCCCGGCAGCTGTGGGGTGTCATGGGGCAGAGAGCACCAAAGCAGGGACCCCCAGCCTGTCGGGGTGCAGAGCCGTCCTCGGGAACATCTGCAGCAGCCCCTGCCAGGAGGGGACAGAACTGAGCCCGTCTCTCCACTGCAAAGCTTTTGGGACTCGGCTGGTTTTCATTGCCGGTACCTCTGCTGGATGGCGAAGCTGAAAACTGGGAAAGGCAACTTGGAAAAAAAGAAGTTGTCATCTTTGTCACAGAAAACATGGAATTTCCCTTTACTGCCCGGCCTTTGTTGGCATGGGCGTGCTCCTCGCAAGCCGGGGAGAGCTGGTGTGCCGCTGGCCCCAGGACGGGGCTCGGGCTGGAGAGGGTGGCAGTTCCTCTCCTGCCTCCTTCCCAGAGCCACCCCAAGCTCCATCCTGGCCCACTCTGGATGTGAAGCAGCCATGGAGCATCTATTGAAGACCTCAGGCACTGCAGCCTTCCCAGGTTGCAAACCTCAGAAGTCACCAGCACTGAGCCCCCGAGTGCACTGGGCATGGCGGTACCGGCGGCTCCAGGTCTCCTTTCTCTCATCCACCAATCCCCAGGGTGGCTTTTGTGGCTGAGCCAGCTCAGTCCCAGCTGTAAAAGCCCAGCCCCTGCAGGGTCCCCTCCTCCCAGTCCCCCAGCAGCACTGGGGGGGGTCCCACCGTGGGAGCCAGGTCTGGTGCAGGGTGCTGGGAGGGCTCAGGCTCTACAGACAGGCTGTGGGAAGGGTCAGGGGCACTCCAGCCCACGGGGGGCACTGGGGGTCCTCTGCAGGTGTGCAGTGAAGGACAGGGGGGTCCCAGGTTCAAAGGGAGCTGTACAGGTTGCCCCAAAGGGCTGCACCACCAAGGAGTAAGGAGCTGGGAGCAGAGGGCTTGCCAGTCCATGCGGGTGCCAGGCGGGCAAGGAGCAGCGGTCAGGTCCTCCTCATCCCTCGCCACTCCACTGCCAGGCCGACACATGGGAACGCCATCTGCAGGTCCCTGCGGAGCTGGGGGGAGAGGACAGCTGTCAAACTGTGCCAGAGGGGTTCTCCTACCCCCACTCCCCACCTAGGAGGGGCCTGATCCTGGACCACGGCAGCCAAAGGAGGGTCTCCCCTTCATCTGAAAGGGCTCTGGGTGACATTCAGTGAGAGATCCATCCGTTCCCCTCCTGCTGCCTGCCTGACCCAGGCCCCGGCTGGGTGGACTGCGGCTGGCAGACGCAAAGTGGCACCGCTTCCCAGCACACCTCACCTTGGACAACAGCAGCTCCTGCACCGTGGTGTTCCTCACGGTCGGGGGGACGGTTAGCCGCAGCGACAGAAAGAGGTGCGATGCACCTAGGGACAAAAATGTGGCTCTGGTTATTGCCCTTGAACTTTGGGCTGTGCCAAAGGATCTAGGGGTCTCTCCCCAGGGTCGCTGGCATAGACACAGGACCTCCTCCCAGGTTAATCACGTCATGGACACACTACACTGTCAGAGGAACAACCCTCCACCTGTACAGCAAACTATATGTCCCACAGAGCATCAGTGCCCCTGTATTGAGAGCATGGCAAAAGCAGTGGGGCTCCAGGTCTCCCTGCACTGGTCCCTGGAAGCCCAAAGCCACCAGTGCTGGGGGGGGGTGGCGATGCCCATGGGGCACTGCACTTACTGGTGTTGGACATGGCGGTGGGGCAGATGGGCAGCGTTGTTGGCAGGTCTGCAGGGGTGCTGAGGGGAACCTCTGGGGTCTGGGTCATGTCGGTGGCAGGGGAAGAGGGCTCCGTGCCTAGGCAAAGCAATGTTATGTTAGTGCTGTCTGCAGAGAGGTGCAGCATGCAGCTGGGGACAGACCGAGCCTAAATGAAGCCACCTACATGAAGCCACCCAAGTACGTGCCCAGCATCCCCGTGGGGATTTGTCACCCTGACCATGCCCCTGCCTTCCAGGCACCCCACAGCTGCACCCACCCGTGGCTGCACTGGGGGTCCCAGATACTGTCGGGGTGTCTGGGGTTGGCTCCACGGTCAGGGTGGAGATGCCAGACATGGTCCCAGCCGGCTGGCTGGGAGCAGGGGTGCTCTCGAGGACCCCCGTGCTGATAACAGGGGTGGTCGTGGTGTCTGCTAGGGTTGTCAAGGGCTCATCCGAAGCATCTGTTTGTTCTGGTGCGGTGGGAGGAGGCGCAGTGGGAGGCAAGGCGCTGCCAGTCCCCAGGGATGTGCTGGACCTCTCCAGGGTGGAGGCTCCTGTTTCAGGGCTGGAGGGAAGGATGGTGTCTGTGGTGGTGGAGTCGGCAGTGGGAAGCAGTGCCGTGGTCTCCATAGGTGTCGGGGAGGCAGGCAGAGTCGGGGACACGGTTGCTGTCACATCTGTGTCGGTGGTCCCTGCAAAGAGGTTGGGGAATGAGGCACGCAAGGGCTGGCGGTGAAAGGCTGAGACCATGGCTGTGCCAGGGACAGTGCAGCACCACCACCACCATGAGCTCCCAGAGCTACGCATCAGCCATGGAGCACTGGGAGTCCTGCATGGATCAAACACATAGATCCCCTGAACAGCAACGTGATCATCAGCAAGGCAGGCCACGTAAATCCCCCGGCCTGACAAAGCAGGAACGAACCACGGGCATCACCGGTCTTGGGGCAGAAACTCCTGTAGGCACCAGCGCTAAGACCTGTTCCACCACCTTCCCCCATCCCTGGAGGAAGTCAGACAAACCCGTCCGACGGGAAGAGCCCTGCAGGAACTGGTGACCGTGAGACGGGCTGGGACCGCAGCAGCAAGAGTTTACACAAACCTCTCTGCTGCAGATAGTCAGGAACTGATAGTGCCGGCTGTAAATAATGGCAACGGGAGAACCAGCCCCACGGAGCGGGGCCATACAGGAACAAACCCCAGCTTGCAGCTCAGGGGCGAGCCGCTAGAGATGTGCAGTGACCCACAAAAGCTCTGCGGGGGGGTTGAGGGATGCAGGAGGGCCGTCCTCTCTGCCCGCACGGACCCCGTGCTGGAGCCGCCTGCTCTCCCTGGGGCAGCCCGGGCACCTGTGAGCCTCTCCAAAAGGATGCACAAAGCAGCCTGGCTGCCCGGGCCTCTGTCAGGGGGTGCCTGCGAAGTGGCAGCTTTGAGACGCCAGGATGGATTCCCTGGTGATCCCAGCACAAACCCAGTGAGTCTGGGGCTCTGCTCACGTGGGGATGGGGAACCAAGCCATGAGCCACCGGCTGCTTTCAGCCAACCCCACCAAAAACTTGCAAAGCGCCCAGCAGCCGCTCCCTCCCTGAGCTGCTGCAGGCAGCAGCTGGTTAAATAATAATGTGGAGAAGGGCAAAGGTCTGATCCCAGCCCGTGCCCGGGTGGGTGTCTGCGCTGAAGGGCCTCATCCTCACACAAAGGAGGACCTGTAAGTCCACCTCTGCTTCCCGTTTAGCAAATAGCAACCAGCACCCACAGCGTTTCGCCCCCTGCAACCCCCACAGGCGCCTGCTGCAGGCGAAGCACCCACCACCCTGGGGAACGATGCTCCCCGCTCGCCACCCACCCCACAGAGAGCATCGCATCCCGCTCAGCCCTTACCCAGCGTGAGGTGCGACACGGCGAGGCCGGCGAGGCTCAGCAACAGCAGGGTCAGGGGCAGCGGCAGCACCCGTCTCTGCCCAGCCATGTCCGGGTGGGTGGTAATTGATGCCCCCCTGCAGGCACTGCTCCGCGCGCTCCCCACAGCCCCAGCACTAGGGTGTCTGGGTCTCCTTTGCCCAGCAGAGAAGGAGCATCCAGGTGGGTCCTTTTACTCCCCAGGTGTTGGCAGCAAAGGGGAGGTTTCCACCCGACACGGACACTCCCAGGGATGGGCGCAATGCCGAGCAGAGATCAGCTGCACGGCTGGACCCAGAGCATCCAGGAGCAGCAGGCAGGGCAGGCTGGCAGGGCCACCACTGCAGCAGACCAGGTCCCTGCAGCTGGGGACCGTGCTGTCCTCTGCCTGCTGAGGGGACGGTGAAAACGGAAAAAAGCCCAGGGAAGCAGCCGGGCTGCCTGGGACCGTCCCTGTGCACCGCCACGGGGGCAATGTTTGGTGGTGGTTCCCAGCACCAACGCCCTTGGGAGACAACAGCCCGCTCTGAGCGCAAGGAACTGGCGGGGAGAACAGGCGGTGCTCAGGAAGGGCGTGCTCCCGGCTGAGGGTTTGTCCCCAGGCTGTCTGTACAGGCATCACTTCCCCATGTCACAGCACGTCACTGCTGAAGCGCACCGCTGACAGCCGGAGCCGCTTCCTTCTTCTCAGGGTCAGGGACAAGACCAGTTGGAGGCGACTGCAGGCACTGGGCCAGGTTACAGGCGCTCTGCAGGCAGACAGGCGCGCTGGAGGACTGCCAGGGCACAGCCACCCTGCTGCTGTACAGGTACACTGGGGCACTGCCAGGGCACAGGCGCACTGAGGGCATCACCGCGGTACAGGCACCCTGCTGGGGTGCTCTCACACTGTAGGCATTAGGCCAGGGTACAGGTACACTGTCAGGATACAGTCGCTCTACTGGGGTACAAGGACACCGGGGACCCGTGCACAGCCAGGGGCACAGGGCAGGGTACAGTCTCCCTGACAGGTTCAGGTGCATGGAAGGGCTGTCACCAGGGTACAGCTGCAGCCCCAGGGTAAAGGCTCCTGGGAGAGCCACCAGGATACAGCCACATTGCTGGGACACGGGTGCCCAGGAAGGGGCACTGCCAGGGTACGGCTGCCTGGGGAGGACTGCTGGGGTACGGTCACACTTCTGGGGTACAGTCTCACTGCCGGGGTACAGGCGCACTGCTGGGGGCACAGCCACACAGCCGTGGTACAGCCAGGGTACAGTCACACGGCCAGGTACAGCCACACCACCGGGTACAGCCACACGGCTGGGTACAGCCACACCTCCGGGTACAGCCGCACCGCCGGGTACAGCTGCACGGCCGGGGTACAGCTGCACGGCTGGGTACAGCTCCACTGCTGGGTACAGCCACACCGCCGGGTACAGCCACACGGCCTGGTACAGCCGCACCGCCAGGTACAGCCACACGGCTGGGTACAGCCACACCGCCGGGTACAGCTGCATGGCCGGGTACAGCCGCACGGCCCGGTACAGCCGCACGGCCGGGTACAGCTGCACAGCCCGGTACAGCCGCACCGCCGGGTACAGCCGCACGGCCCGGTACAGCCGCACCGCCGGGTACAGCCGCACCGCCGGGTACAGCCGCACGGCCCGGTACAGCCGCACAGCCCGGTACAGCCGCACCGCCGGGTACTGGCGCGCAGCAGCGCCAGGGCGGGGCTGAGGATGCCCCTCCCCCTCTCGAAGCCCCGCCCCAGCCACCCACGCCACGCCCATCCGTCCCACAGGCCACGCCCCCCGCGCTTTCCCCGCCCCTTCCCGCCCCGCAGCGTGCGGTGGGTGTGCGGGAGCACCGCGTCCCCGCTGCGTGATGGGGCGGCCAGCCCGGCCTGGAGCAGCCTGGGACCCACCCGGGGCTGGGGCGAAGTATCCCGGCACCTGGTGGGAGCAGGACGGGAGATCCCGCGGGGATTTGTCACCCTGCCCCTGCCCCACAGGTGCACCGTGCCTGCACTCACCCGTGGCGGCACCGGGGGTGTCAGGTTCTGTCTCGGTGGGGGTACCAGCAGTGGTCCCGCCTGGCTGGCTGGGGGCAGGGGTGCTCCCAGGGTCCCCCGTGCCGGTAATGGGGGTGGCGGTGATGTCCGACGGGGTCATCGAGGGCTCATCAGAAGCGGCTGTCGGTGCTGGTGCGGTGGGAGAAGAGGCGCTGCCGGTCCCCGGGGATGTGCTGCCAAGCGGTGTGGTCACGGCCAGCCCTTGGCGGGTGCTGGTGCCAAGCGTGGTGCCCACCCAGGCGGAGGAGAGAAGAGCAGAGGTGGGGGGAGGCAGTGTACTCGTTTCGACTCCAAAGGAGCTGGCAGCCAGGGCTGGGCTGGTCCCCACAGACGTGATGATGGTCGTCTCAGCACAGTTGGGTGTCGTGGCCATGGGGGTTGGAGTTGGGGTGACGGTGGTGAGCCCCAGCCCTGTTGGAGTGTGGTCAGGCTGCATGGTGGTGCCGGCGGACGACCCGGGAGTGCTGAGGGCTGTGCTGCCCCTCGCCTGCGGCGTGGGGGTGCTGGAGGCTGCCGAGCTGCTCCCCCGAGGTGTTGCAGTGCTGGCTGTGAAGGCATCCGTTGGCACCTCTGGGGTGGAGGATTCAGGGCTGGAGGGAGGGAGAGTGGCTGCGATGGTGGAGTTGGCGGTGGTCAGCAGTGCCGAGGTCTCTGTGGGTGTCGAGGAGGTAGGGACAGTCGGGGACACGGTGACTGTTGCATTTGTGACAGTGGTCCCTGCAAAGAGGTTGGGGAATGAGGCACGCAAGGGCTGGCGGTGAAAGGCTGAGACCATGGCTGTGCCAGGGACGGTGCAGCACCACCACCACCATGAGCTCCCAGAGCTACGCGTCAGCCATGGAGCACTGGGAGTCCTGCATGGATCAAACACATAGATCCCCTGAACAGCAACGTGATCATCAGCAAGGCAGGCCACGTAAATCCCCCGGCCTGACAAAGCAGGAACGAACCACGGGCATCACCGGTCTTGGGGCAGAAACCCCTGTAGGCACCAGCGCTAAGACCTGTTCCACCACCTTCCCCCATCCCTGGAGGAAGTCAGACAAACCCGTCCGACGGGAAGAGCCCTGCAGGAACTGGTGACCGTGAGACGGGCTGGGACCGCAGCAGCAAGAGTTTACACAAACCTCTCTGCTGCAGATAGTCAGGAACTGATAGCGCCGGCTGTAAATAATGGCAACGGGAGAACCAGCCCCACAGAGCGGGGCCATACAGGAACAAACCCCAGCTTGCAGCTCAGGGGCGAGCCGCTAGAGATGTGCAGTGACCCACAAAAGCTCTGCGGGGGGGTTGAGGGATGCAGGAGGGCCGTCCTCTCTGCCCGCACGGACCCCGTGCTGGAGCCGCCTGCTCTCCCTGGGGCAGCCCGGGCACCTGTGAGCCTCTCCAAAAGGATGCACAAAGCAGCCTGGCTGCCCGGGCCTCTGTCAAGGGGTGCCTGCGAAGTGGCAGCTTTGAGACGCCAGGATGGATTCCCTGGTGATCCCAGCACAAACCCAGTGAGTCTGGGGCTCTGCTCACGTGGGGATGGGGAACCAAGCCATGAGCCGCCGGCTGCTTTCAGCCAACCCCACCAAAAACTTGCAAAGCGCCCGGCAGCCGCTCCCTCCCTGAGCTGCTGCAGGCAGCAGCTGGTTAAATAATAATGTGGAGAAGGGCAAAGGTCTGATCCCAGCCCGTGCCCGGGTGGGTGTCTGCGCTGAAGGGCCTCATCCTCACACAAAGGAGGACCTGTAAGTCCACCTCTGCTTCCCGTTTAGCAAATAGCAACCAGCACCCACAGTGTTTCGCCCCCTGCAACCCCCACAGGCGCCTGCTGCGGGCGAAGCACCCACCACCCTGGGGAACGATGCTCCCCGCTTGCCACCCACCCCATCCCATCGCATCCCGCTCACCCAGCGTGAGGTGCGACACGGCGAGGCTCAGCAGCAGCAGGGGCAACCCTCCTCTCTTCCCAGCCATATCCAGAGCCGGCACCCCCACTCCCCGCGTGGGGACAGGTCCCTGCACCCCGGGGGACGCAGGGCGAGGGGATGGTGCCAGCGGGAAACTACGCTGCCGAGTGATGGCTGAAAGTGGCTGGACCCGCTTCCTCGTTCCTGGGGACAGGGAGGGGAGGTACCGGCGGGTACGCCCCTCCCGGGGACCGGTGCTGCGCCGATGTCCCCGGCGCGCCCGTGGGCGCCCCGGGGACATCGGCGCAGCACCGGCCCCCGTGTGCGGGTGGGCGGTACCAGATGCTTGGCCACGCCCCCTTTGCAAAAGCCCACGCCCATCACCACGCCCTTTACACGCCCCTGGCTTGTATAACACCCGGAGGGCCGCATGGTTGCCAGGTAGGGACCGGGGACCGGGGACCGGGGACCGGGGACCGGGGACCGGGGACCGGGGACCGGGGACCGGGGACCGGGACCGGGACCGGGACCGGGACCGGGACCGGGACCGGGACCTCAGTACGGTCCCGTTTTCCTTTGCAGCGACCACACGTAATCACGCTGCTCCGGTTGCTGGCCCGGGGAATCCTAAGGATGCGGCGAGGGCAAGGGAAGAGAAAGGCCGAGGCCACGGAGCTGCCACGCGTGTCTCGGAGGAGGAAGGAGGAAGAGGAGGCGGTGGAGGAGGCACGGCGGAGGACGGCCCCATCCGTGCAGGAGTTCAAGTACAACAAAAAGCGGGTTCGCCTCGTCTCGCAGGGCTCCGACCTGAAGGATGATGCTCGGTGTATCCTTTACTGGATGTCCCGGGATCAGCGGGTGCAAGGTGCGAAAAGGGGCTGGGAAACGGAGTTCCCATGGGTGGCAAAAGCCTTGGTCGCTCCCCACGGTAGCCCTTGGGGCTGGTCCCCCCTCTGCAGGGGGGACTGGGGGGATTCCTCTGGCAAAATGCCATCTCCATCCCCTCAGCAGAGCGTCCCCCCACCACTGCCCCGTGTGCTTTCTCCCCAGATAACTGGGCTTTCCTCTACGCTCAGCGCCTGGCCCTCAAACAGGAGCTGCCTCTGCACGTCTGCTTCTGCCTGGTGCCCAAATTCCTGGATGCCACCATCCGCCACTACGGCTTCATGCTGAGGGGCCTGCAGGAGGTGGCTGAGGTACGGCCGCTGCAGGGGTGTCCACGCTGGGTGGGACAGGGCAGGGACAGGGCTCCTGGGGAAGGGGGAGGCAGATCCATCCCTTCAGCGGATGGTGGTGGGATGGGGTTTGCAGAAGCATGAACCATCCCACAGCCCTTTCCCCCTCGCTGCAGGAGTGTGCAGAGCTGAACATCCCCTTCCACTTGCTGCTGGGCTACGCCAAGGACGTGTTGCCTGTGTTCGTGGTGGAGCATGGCGTGGGCGGGCTGGTGACAGACTTCTGCCCGCTCCGCCTGCCCCGGCAGTGGGTGGAGGATGTCAGGGAGCGGCTGCCGGAGGATGTGCCGTTTGCACAGGTGGGTGCCCGTGCTCTGGGAGGGGAAAACTCGGCCTGGTGAGATGTGGGAGAAACTTGACTCCTGCATTTTGTGCCTGCAGAGGTGCGCTGGAGTGACCTGAGCAGGGAGCCTGTGTGTCACGTTTGCTTCTCCTGCTCACGCCCTCCTCCACGGCTTTGCTTCCCAGGTTGATGCCCACAACATCGTGCCCTGCTGGGTTGCCTCCCCCAAGCAGGAGTACAGTGCCAGGACCATCCGGGGCAAGATCCATGCTCAGCTCCCCGAGTTCCTCACCGAGTTCCCTCCTGTTGTTCGTCACCCATATCCCCCCCTCCTGCCCGGCAGAGGTACCGGCACGAAACACCTTCACCCCCACTCGTGGCCAGTCCCAGAGAGTTTCACAGCTGCTTCATGATCCTGGGAGGGGATGGCAGGGGATGGGGACAGTGATCTGCCTGAGGTCACGCACAGGTGGCATGGAGATGGGGATGCCCTGGGGAAGGGAGGTTCCCACCTCATTCATTCAGTTCCCACATCTCTGCTGTGCAGGGCTGGTTAAGAGGGGAAGGCTGGCATGAGCTGGGGACTTGCTGGTTGGGGACATGCAGGGGACATAACACTCAGGGCAGCCCTGGCTGAAGAGCATCTGCAAATGCACTCACGCTGCTTGGTCGCTGCCCAGCCCATCGCTTGGGAGGCCTGTTATTCCAGCTTGCAGGTGGACCGCACCGTGAAGGAGGTGGAGTGGGCGACCCCCGGCACGGCTGCGGGGCTGGCTGTGTTGCAGTCCTTCATCGCAGAGCGGCTGAAATCCTTCGGATCCCACCGGAACGACCCCAACAAGGCGGCGCTCAGCAACCTGTCCCCATGGTTCCACTTCGGTGAGCATCCCAGGCTTCCCACTCTGTGGCAGGACCGAGCATGGTGGCTTGGACTGGCAGCCTGACTTGCTCCGTCCCCATGTACCTAGGCCAGGTTTCCACCCAACGAGCCATCCTGGAGGTGCAGAAGCACCGGGGCAAGTACAAGGAGTCGGTGGACACATTCGTGGAGGAGGCTGTGGTGCGGCGGGAGCTGGCTGAAAACTTTTGCTACTACAATGAGAACTATGACAGCGTGCAAGGTAGCATCCCGGGTTGGGTGGGCAACGCTGGGGGCCGGGCTGGTGCCCAACTGATCACCCCAACCTGGCAATCCCATTTCTGCTAGGAAAGGGGCTGTGGGGGCACTAATATGCCATCATTTGGTACCTCCTGGAGGTAGGACAGGAGGTGGCAGATGCCCTCTTCAAGGCTGGTGCCTCCAGGGCACGGTGCCCTCAGTAGCCCAATTCCCCACCCCTTCCTCGGGGCCCTGCAGGAGCAGGTTGCTCAGCATTGCTCCTCTTGCTCGCAGGCGCCTATGACTGGGCACAAACCACTCTGAAGCTCCACGCCAAAGACAAGAGGCCTTTTCTCTACAAGCTGCAGGAGCTGGAGCAGGGGACCACGCATGACCCGCTCTGGAACGCTGCCCAGGTAGTGCCCCGTGTCTCCCCCTCTCAAAATGCTGAGCCTTTGCCCGAGGGGCAGACATGAGCTGGCATGGACTGACCCCTGCAGCTGTCCCTTTCCCCCCAGCTCCAAATGGTCCGGGAGGGCAAGATGCACGGCTTCCTGCGGATGTACTGGGCCAAGAAGATCCTGGAGTGGACCCGCTCCCCTGAGGAGGCCCTGCGGTTTGCCATCTACCTCAACGACCGCTACGAGCTGGACGGGAGGGACCCCAATGGATACGTAGGCAAGCTACAGGATGGGGGCACGGGGCGGGGGGTCTCGTCTCTGATGGCCAAAGCCATGGGTTGGGGCGGGGAGGGCTCTCTGCGGACAACCCAGCCCATCCTTTGCACCCACATCCCACCTGTTCCCTGGATGCAAGGCGGAGAGCTGATGCTCTGTCCCCATGCCCGGCAGGCTGCCTCTGGTCCATCTGCGGCATACACGACCAGGGCTGGGCAGAGCGGGCCATCTTCGGGAAGATCCGGTACATGAACTACGCCGGCTGCAAGCGCAAGTTCGATGTGGGCCAGTTTGAGCGTCGCTACGCCCCCCGCGTGCTCTCCCACTGATGGGCAGGGCATGCCTGGAGACTGCTCGTGTCCCTCTGTGCTGGGGGCAGATGTGCCTTTGCCAAGGTGCCAGCTCGCACCCTGACCAGGGATCACTCCGGGCTTGCTGTAACAGGGGCAAGTCCCAGGGTTTTGCAGGTCTTTTTTCTGCCATCACCCCCTGCTTGAGCTGCTGTGCTGGGGCAGCTGCTGGAGCCTGTGGGGCCGTGCAGGGCTTGCTGGCAGCTGCGCGAGCCCATCCTCAGCGTGCCTGTGCCTGCCAGAAACCTCTTCTACAACCACTGTGCTCAGGAGCAAGCCCAAGTCGCCGTTGCTGCTGCTAACCACAGCTAGGATTTAGGCTTTTCCCCAGAAAAGCCCTCAGAAACTGGCTCCTCATGTCATGCTGCCTGCAGGGAAGCCCTGCTTCGCTCCATGCGGAGCCAGCACCGTGCTGGGCTTGCACATGCATCCTTCAACAGTTGTTTTAAAGTTTACAGTTTGTATCTTGTGTCTGTGGTGTTTATGGGCCGATGCATGACACTGCTGAGGGGAGAGACGGGCTGTGTGGGACAGGGCAGCCAAGGGCCCTGGGCCCCTCTGCCAGCAGCGAAGGCAGGCTCAGGAAGGGGACAGGCGTTAGAGAGAGCCCCTTACTCAGTGACTTGTACCTCCTGCCCCGAGTCCAGTGCGCAGTTTGCAGGGGGAGGCTGCAAACCAGACGGATTAGTCAAGGGGTGGGGACAATAACCTCCTCCCAGTGACATCTAGTAATGCATCACCAGTTGCACAAACTGTCCCCTGCCACAGCTAGTGTGTCCCACTCCCTCCCTGCCCCAGGGCCCAAAAGGCACTGCAGCACTGAGCCGAAGGGGGGGAATACACACCGTTACCCCACCCGGAATGATGCCACAACACAACCAGGCCCCTTATTAACTTAGTTTATTAGGGACGGCATTTTCGTTGCTCTGCTGTGCAACAGTCCCATGAGGAGGGCTCCACTTAACACCTGGGGCAGCCCCTTGCTCGCCCTTGCAAAGAGCTCACTGCCGTGGCCAGTTCCAGTGTTATAACAGTCAGTGCTGGGCACAACCCTGCCCTGGAGACCTCCGCCGGGTTTGCAAGTCCGCTGCTTTCAGACAAAGTCCATGGCGGAGGGTAGAAACCACAAATAAGCAAAAATCCCTTCCCTCTTCTCTAAATGTACTCAGTGCTTCTAGAAAGGGATGCGGACAGCTTCTCAGCTGCTGTCCCATGACATTAAAGTGCTTCAAACAAAACAGAGTGGATGGAGGTGTGCTGGTGAGGCAGCCCCAGGGAAGGGGGTGCCAGCTGCGGGCAGCAGTGGGAGGGCTCAGCTTGGGGTTGGGGACAGGCAAGACCAAGGCGGACCAGCGTCTGGCAGCCCCAGGGCTTGCAGAGATGAGAGTGAAGGGGAGAGCAGCTGCTCCCCTGGGGAAAACAAGCAGAAGCAAGACAGGAGGCGGCAAAAACCCCAGGGGAGCGAGTGGGGAGCTGAACCCCCTTTCCTGGGCCAGACCTGGTTTTGTCAGGATGCTGCGGAGCAGGGGAGAGATGCTGCCAGGCAGCAGCCTGACTCCCAGCAGCGAGGCTTGCAGCCACCCTCCCCGACCAAGCCCTGTGGCCACGTCTCCTGGTCCCAGCCTCTCACCCCCGCCCCCTGCCACCCCCGCAGGGACAGCCCACAAGGGGTCACATCCCAGCCTCAAGCCAGGACACCAAGTGCCATTGCCCCTAGATGCCTTCTGCCAGTGTATTGCTCCCTGGTCCCTCAACACCCTTCTCGCACATACACAGGCCACACCGTCCTTCCAAACAGCCATCCACTGCCACCCCACATCCCACCCATGTTAAGGTGATGCTGGACACTCACCTGTGCCATGGGTTAAAGCATCCCCCTGCGATGCAGAGGCACCTCCTCGACTGACCGCTAGCCCCAGAGTGTAAAGCTCACCTTGTATCACCAGGTCTGACCCTGCGGAGCTGTTGGTCATGGCAGGCAGCTCTGCATCGGGGAGGGACCAACCCTTTGCAGCACCCCAGTGCCAAACCCCTCTCCCCCGTGCACCCCCGGTTGCAAGCGGGCTGCCTGGCCACCCCGCTGCACCGCAGCTGGGAAGCCTCAAGGCTTTGCCTGGCTCAGGGACCCCTCTCCCAAGGGGAGCAGGAGATCTGCTGGGAGAGGAGACACCTGGCAAATGCCAGCCCCATCCAGGGGTGAGGAACCAGGAGCAGGACAGCCCTGGAAGTTTTATACCAGTGAGTCCCAAGCAGATCGCGTGTCCCCTAAAGAGGCGTTTCAAGCAGCTCCTCCTTGGGGGGGAACACAAAGTTAAAAATACGAATAACTGCATTAAAAAAATAAAACCAAATCCAGCAGATTAAAAAACAAAAACCCAACCTAAAATAACAAAGCAAGACAGAGGCTCGGGGGATGTGGCCGGAGGGCTGAGCCTTCACCCGCATCCCGACAGGTCTTGGGCAGAAGGCAGCTGCACACAAGGCAGGTGCTGGTGCCACAGGAGTGAGGTCCCATGTCACCCTTAGAGGAGGACATGTCCCCCTGGGAGGACAGACTGACAGCATGAGGAGGAAGTGGGGTTGG
The DNA here is from genome assembly GCA_020745775.1 of Theristicus caerulescens. Lineage (NCBI taxonomy): Eukaryota > Metazoa > Chordata > Aves > Pelecaniformes > Threskiornithidae > Theristicus > Theristicus caerulescens. The sequence goes on along the minus strand of CM036565.1, from coordinate 12,412,664 downwards.
AAGCCTCACTTGCTGCATCCTCCGGCCATGGGGATCTGCCTCCGCCAAAAGCCCGGCAGCACTGGTCCCCTTGTGCGGCTGCTCCGGGGGCAATGCCCCTCTGCAGCACAGGCTGCGGGCAGAGGGCAGAGAAAGCAGCTCAACACAGATGGCACGGAGAGGCGAGGCAGAAATCTGGCATTCTCACCACCTCCTCTGCTCCGATCCTGGAGTGAGAGCAACTGCTCTCCGGTAGCGTCCCAAGCCAGATTTGAGAAAGGGAGCTGTTAAATGTACAACCAACCCCAAACTCCCACCCTCCCTCCATGCACACAATCCCCAGCAGCAGGAGAGGGGATCAGAGGACTCGGAGAGCCGATTCCCCCCTCCAAAGAGCAGACGTGGCCAGAGCTTCCTAGTATACAGCTGATGAGCAGAAAGTGCTGACCCCCCAGGGGACCCTGCCAGGGAACAGGGCACAGGGACTGGCAGCACAGCCCTGCCTGGTCCAGCATGAACAACTGCTCGGAAAAGGTCCCTGTTCTGCCTGCAGGACAGGCAGGAGCAGCTGCCTTTCCCCAAGCAAAGGCATCGGGGAGTGCGAGCAGTACCTGGAGCAGACCTGGACGATGGAAGATGCTCCTTCCCCAGCCCAGCACTACTGCATGGGGGAAAACAGATCTCTTCGAGACAGCGCTCCAGGCCTCCTGACAGTCCTCCTCATCCTCAGTCTGCGTGGCTCAGTCTCTGGTGATGAAGGCCACGCATGTAAATAAACCCATGATCTGCTCCTCCGCTGCAACAGGCTCATGTGGCTGCCACTGCCTCCGGCTGCTCCAGCTCGTCTTCGTAGTCTGAGACGTAGGACTCCATGCTCTGCTTGGCCAGCAGCTCTCTCCGGGCTTGAAGCCGCTCACAGCGGGGACAGCGGGTGGATTTGAAGCAGGATTTGTGGTAGCAGGCTTTGCACTCTGCAGGGGAGAGCATGGCTGAGAGCTGGCAGAGACTGACGCAGACTGCCTGACGCTCTGCACCCCGGGGAGGGATGCTCCAGGCTTGTCCAGGAGGACATTTCAAACCAAAGCTATGGCAGAACAAGCACCGCTCTGGAAGCAGCAAGAAGTCATGCTGCAGGGTCCCTGCACTGGCTTGCAAAGCCTTTGGGAGAACAGGCAGGAGGTTTCCTGCTCCGGACAAGGTCCCTCCCCAAACTTTTCTGATTCTCCAAGGAAACAGTGACTCTACCCCAAGTTTTCTCTGGCACTGCGCCTGTCAAACCAAGGCTTGCATGTTGTCAGGAGCCATTTCAAGCCAGTTCAGAGGTTGGTCCCAAGCTGCAAGGACAAGCTCTGCTTGGCCATTAGTACTGGGCATTACCGAGGATGACTCCTGAAGGGGCCCGGGGATCTCTTGGCTGGCAGGAAGGGCACAGAGACAAAGCCTTCAGGCTCTCTCTGCTCTATAAGGTCAGCTCCAGCCATCCAAGCAGGGCCAGGGGAGCTGTGGGCAGGCTGCAGCCTGTCCCATAACCACAGCAGAAGGGACACCAGGGCTCCCAGACACCCACTCGCTGCAGTCACAACACGACTGCCTGCTGCCACCGTGGCAGGCAGCACATCGCATGGTCAGGAAGGGACCTACATGCTCCGCCAGCAGCTCTGGCTGAACACCGTTACAATGCTGATCTGCTGCTGTGATAACGTGGTGCAGAGACAGAGGCCATGCACAGAGGCACTCTGGTCTGGCTGGCTCTGGCTCTGTACCTCTCGCCAGCACAAATGCCACTCAAACTGGAGGCAGACCTTGGCAGCCCCAGGGTCTGTCCCCTCCCTGCTTCTCCCCAGCATCTCACCTTCACATGTCTTGCACTTGTTGAGCTCAAAGGGGAAGATGATGTCGCCCTCATTCTGGCAGAACTCACAGATGAAGCCTTTGGCTTGGCACAGCTGGAAGGAAAAAGGGTGAGGAAAAAGCAGCTAAATGCTATTCATCTCCCTGGCAAGCAGGGCTGGAGGTGGAGTGGAGCAGGACATGGTGCCCTGCTCTAACCATGTGGGACAGCCCTCCCCCAGCATGGAGCACAGCAAGGCAGAATCAACATGTGGCAGGGGTGGGGGGGAGCCAAAATGGGGTAACAAACATCCCATAAGTGCTGGGTAGGAGCTCTGTGGAGCAGGCAGGAGCAGTTAGCATTGAATCAGTTAATTTGGTAGCTGCCCTGCACGTCAAAGGCCTCCCCATCAGTTATCTTTGCAGCAAAGCCTGCTCCCAAGGGTTGCTCCCAAGAGTGCAGAGCCATGCAGGAGGCAGGCAAGGAGGCCTTACCATGCACTTCTCAATGTGTAGGCTGCCTGCCTTCAGGAGCTCTGTCAGGCGAGGCACCAGGTCCCCTTTCTTTGTGGCACTGAGGTCGCTCAGTGAGTAGAGGTGCAAATCCTCCGTCAAGTGGCCAGGCACTGCATCGAAGGAGTCTAGGAGGCTGCGAGAACAGAGAAACCAGAGCTCAAAGCAAAGAGACTCCACTAAGTCCCCTCTCTCCACTATTTCTGCTTTCTCTCCCCCTCCCCCCATTGCTCATTGCACAGGCTGCACAGATCCCCAATGCAAATTGCCGTGGGACAGATCTAGGACAGCAAAACACCTTCATCTCACAGCCCAGGACTCACTCTTTAGCTAGCCGGCACGTCTTAAACATGTTCTTCATGTGGAAAAGCTGGATTCGCAGCAGCTGGAGAGGAAGGAGGGACACAAGAATCAGTAAACAGAGCACAGTTCTTGGCCAAGCAGGTCTGCCCAGCTTCCTGCGCTGGTGAAACGATTGCTGCTCCTCAGCTGCTGCTCCCCTGCTACCGAAGTGTTTACACCACGCAGGGCAAAGAGAGCACAACCATCGGTCATGTGCTCCAGGAGATAAACCAAAGCCCAGCTGGACACCAGGCAGAAATTCCTTTTGAAATTCCTACGTTACTGGACAAAGAACAAGAAGTGAATGGAAACCCACGGTGCTGAGGTTTTAAGCCTCAAAAACTGAAATATCCCCTTCTCCCCAGCTTCCCTGGAATACAGTTTACAATTGGCAGCCACCCACCTCACCCAAACCCCACTCAGGAAGGCGTGGAAAGGGTCTTACCCACACTTGGTTGAGACACTTCACTTTCCGGTACAGGGCAGGATTGATATCCTGCACGTTGAAGAGTGGATCACTCCAGATCTTGCTCAGCAGGTCTTTGGAGAAGTTGCTCACGTAGTACTTGCTGAAGTCCCACTTGCGCAGGATGCGGCTGGGGATGACCGTCTGGGCGTTCTCATGGCAGCACTGGCAGAAATACTTCCCCAGGTACTCACAGTACCGCAGCCGCTTGATGTAATCTGGCCAAACCCAGGCAGAAAGGGAGGTGAGCCGAGGCACGGGCTCTGCTCAACCACATATTGGACTCCCAACGTTGTCAGCATTTCCAACAAGCAGGGCAGTCTGCCTTGCCAGTACCTCCTCCAGCCACAGAGCGCTCAACACTGGGGTCTGCAAGCACCCCTGCCAACTGCAAAAGCATTTGGGACCACAGTCCAGTCTCATGCAGCCACATCTGCCTACACATTCAGGAAACACAGCTGGTCAAAGAGCTCTGCAGCTGTACCCACAGCAGAACCTGCTGGGAGCTTTAGGACCCCAACAGATGCCTTTGTCTTAGAAGAGTCACCATCTGAAATGTCCTCCAAAGGACAAGCTGGCTGCTCTTTGCCTCAACCAGTCCCGTGACCTTCTGGAGAAGGTGGCTCCTCTGTGGGTGGTGCACACCAATGTGCAGGCAGAGCTGGCAAAGGCAGCGTACCACTTCCCCACCGACCTTGCGCTCAGCTCTGACACCGCCCACCCGCTCTGCATCTTCCCACTTGTTCACAGGTTCTTCCCCACTCTCCCACTACAGGTCAGGGTCCCAGCACTCACCAGGATCAGTCCGGATGCCACAGCCTGCACACCGGTAATTCTGCTTGGCCACGGCCACCTTTCTCCTGCTCAGAGACAGAAGACAACATGCATGAGTCCAGCCCTGACGGCACCTGGCACCAGAGGACAGGCACTGGCACGGGTCTGGATGGCAGAGATGGCCACGTGCTTTGCTACTTAAGTGTGGACAACAAATCCAAGGGGAAAAGCCCTGTTGTGCCCTGGTGCACACCAAAGGCACCAAACGCAGGCACTGGCTCCATCTCACAGCACCAGCTGCCGGTGGTGACCACTGTGGATTTACCAGGCTCAGGGCAGGGAAGCCCTGGTGGTCAAGCAGGAAGGAGAGGATAATCAACCTTGGCATTGATGGCAAAGGGTTGGAAAGGGCAGGTCCCCGGAGAGCCCTCGGCCGCGTGGGTCCTTACGTTGGGGCTGAGTGAACATTGAAGATGATCTGTGGTCGTGGTGGGGCCCACTCCAGGTTTCCGCGCACCCGAATCCTCAGCTTGTAGATGTCGGCATGTTCTCCGTCGTCAGGAGAGATGGGCAGAGAGTCAGGGATGGGCAGGAGCTGGGAGAGGCAGGCAACAGGGTCAGATCCCTGCCTGGTGCCACAAAGGCAATGCACCTGGCTGGCTTGCCAGAAACCCGCAACTGCAGCCCTCTGGAAAACTGCCAGGCACTGAGCTGCTGCTCCAGCTGAATGGGCCTGGAGAAGGGATGTCCCCAGGGATCCGGGCATTCTGATGTAGGAGGCTGCAGTGGCAGAGCCCTGCTCAGCTGCATTCATCTCCAGAGCCCAGACCAAATCCCTCCTCCAGCTCCACAAAGGGATCACCGGGACTAGCAAAGCCCCTCAGAGGTGGGCTGAAGCCAGGAGTTCGGAGAAGATCACATGCAATCGGTGACCAGGGACTCACACTCCTACCTTCTGCGGAGCATCGTGCTCAGGGACCAGCCACTCCAATTCAGAGGCAGCCGGGAGCTGCATGCCCTCAAACTGCTTCAACAAGCCCATGGCCACGGCCTCCGCCGAGTTGGAATTGAGGAAGGAGTGGGATCTAGACACCAAAGGGAGTGGTTAGTGCCGGCTCTCATAGCTGTGCCCTCCTCACAACCCCTGATACCAGTCCCAGCTCAAGCCAAAGATGCTCCCTTCAACTCTGGTACCTTATTTCTGCACTGCTAAGCAGGCTTAGAATTGATATACGTGATGATTGATTTCTGTCTTTGCAGCTGCCCCCAAGCAAAGCTGGCTAATGGCACAACAATAACTGTTTAGAAAGGCAAGAAAAACATATCTTACTTAACAAAACCTGCGCCTGTTTGCAGGGGAAGCTGCAAAGTGAAAGCTAGTGTCAGTACAAGCCAGAAGTAACTGCTCTCCCAGTACAAACCTACCCAAGAAGCTGCCAAGCATGGACACGACTTTGTATCTCACCCAATGAGCAGAGGGGTCCTGCATCCCAAAGGGGTTTTGCTTTCAGAGCATTAACACAGCAGCTGTGCTTAAAACAGGTTGTGATTCACCTCCCCACAGCCCCCACCTCTCCACCCCAGGGCAGTACCGGGAAAGGGCTCAGCCCTTCACGTTTAAGCTGCTGCTGCACTGCACAGAGAGTTTGTGAGCATTGTTTTGTGCCAGCAGTTCCACCTCTGGGTCACAGCAGAGCAGCAAGGGCTAGAGAGAAGGTGGCAGCACCATGTAGCCTAACAGGCCATCCCAGCTGAGAGGGGGGAGGCAGAGGAGGCTCAGAGCCAGCAGCAAGCCAGCAGCCAGTCCAGATGCTCCAGGTTGTGCCAGGTCCCCTCCCCAGCCTCCTACCTACTAAGAGGTACGGGCATCTCTCTTGACACCAGTCCATATCATATCTACCTCATGTGAATATCCTGATGATCCCAGGTGCTGCTTCCCAAATTTAAGACTAGGACCCAGTGCCCCACTGCTAAGCAAAGGGAGGGAGGGAGGGAGAGAGGGAGGGATGTCTGCTCCTATGCAGAACAGCAGCCGATGCATGTGGAAGGGCAGAGTTGGGCAGGAAGGGGAACTTGGTACCAAGATGTTTTGCCACGAGTCGAAGACGTACATGGACTCCGAGGAGAGAAAGGATTTCCTGCTGGAGTCTGGGTTCCTCTTGATGTCTGCATCTGAATCACAAACAGACAAGGTGGAGCAGATGGGGCAGGGCAGGAGGATACACTCATTTCAAACCAAAGCTTCACTGTAAAACTCATCAAGCTGTTCAAAAGCACATGAACTACAGCATCAACTTCTACCAGTGGCACTGAGCAGTAAGGAGAGGTGCAGTCTAATCAGTCGCCTGTCGGAGTTACAAGGGAAGGATGTGGTGGGATGCTGTGAAAACAGTGAGCCTGGGGTCTGGGGGAGAGAGGTGGCTGCTGGTACAGGTCACACACCAAGTCCTAACAGTGACGTGGCCTGAAACAGTACGCACACAGGAGCTAGGAGGGCAGGACAGCAAGGTTAGCAAGAAGGTTTAGTAGCTGCCTACACACAGTATAGATGCTGCAGGGGATTAGCAATGGGATGCAGAGCCCTTCTCTCTACTTGACTGGAACCTGTAAGATCAGACGGTGGCCATGCCACAGGCTGTCGGCGACTGCACAGCTGGGGCTGGCAGCCTAAGCCCAGCACTCCAGAGACACATCAGCATCCATGCAGAGAGCAAGCCAGCAGGCACGGGGGCCAGCCCTCTGCAGAGGCCACAGACCCATCTCCTGAGAAGAGAGGGGTCCAAGGTAAAGTGCAGGACACTGGGGTCCTGCTCCCTCCACCCCTCCATCAGCTCCCCAGCAGCCCTGGGCTGCCCCGCACCCCTCCTCAGTGCCAGCCTCGGGTACCAGGCAGTACCCAGCGGTACCTTCATCACTCATCTTTCTTTCAGACTGGCAGGTTAAACCCTGACAGAGAATTCATCTCAACGGTGGAAGGACCCTGGGACAGGAGACTCTCCCAGCAGTACAAAGCAGGCTGAAACCCTGCTTCATTGCAGACAGACTCCCAGAAAAGGGAAGGAGAGCATGCAAGGGGAAAGTACTACAGGTCAGGACAGAAGAGAGGCCAATGCCACAACCTTCAGCGCAGCAGGTCTCTTGTTTTGTACCTCTGGGGAGCTCTAGGAATGGGGTCTGCAGTGACCACACCACCCCCAAACACAGGCTTGCGGCTCCCCCCGACCCCGTGGCCCAGTGCCTGGCTAGGGGAGTCACAGCTCGGGGTCCCTGCTCCTCCACCCCAAGCAGGTTGGCTATGTGGACCCACACAGAGCCCATCGATCCTAGGCAGGCACCAACCGCACACCGAGGCCAAGGGAATCACAGCCTGACTGAGTGAAGAGTGCCACCTCCGAGCCATTGGCTCCCATAGGAAGAGCGGGGCTGCCCTGGCAGCAAGGGGAGCAAGTCCCAGTCCTGCCTGTAAATTTACAGACTCACGCTAGTGGAGTTCAGCGTGGATGCCTGACCCTCCTTGTTTGACATCCATTGCTAGAAACAGGCACAGGAAAGCATCCTAATGCTAAGGAACCCGCATATCTACATCATCCGAACTGACTTCTAGCCACAAAAAACAGGGAATTCAGGCAAACGTAGCCTCTCGACTACACAGGGCACTGGCCAGACATACCTGCCGTGCTCTAGTGCCTTCGGCTCTACACAGGAATGTGCCGCACAGTCCTGGACTACGATGAACATGAGCAAACAGTGGGGCACACGCAGCACAGTGTGAGCCAAGTGTTACGGGGAGGCAGAGCTGGCACGCTCAGGCACTGGCATCATCTCAGGGAGGGCAAAGGGAGCCAAATCTGGCCCTAGGCTCCTGCAGGAGCTAGCACTGGGATCCTGCCACTGCTCGCTTCCCAGCCTTAACTGCAGACACTCCCCCAAACGCCTCCAGTTAGCTGCCCAAAACGCCTCTGCTGCCAATGCTATCATCAGGTAGGGCAGTCCCTAGGAGGTTCGTGAACAGCCCCCAAAACCAAGGATGTCACCCCAGCCCCTCTATGCCAGCTTCAGGCCAGGATGAGCTCCCCTGGATTAAACCCCTGGGCTGGGAAGCTCTGAGCACCAGCGTCTCTGGCAGGAGCAACGCGCTGGCACCAAACACCTGACAGCAGAGATCAGCAGCAGCCCACATAGGCTCTTCCCTTGCTAAAGCAAACAGGGAGCACATGAAAGTTATTTAAATGCAGCCAGCAGACCAGAAGGATTATCTAGTAGTGCTGTAAACAGTAAAAACACTAAGCAAGACCTGGCTGCATGTGATCCCACTGCTCAGGGTCTCTAGTGTGAACAAACTGCCTGTGCCCTGTCTGCTCTCTCACTGCTTCTCCCTCCAGGACTTCTTTCTGGAAGGATTCTTCTCCAAGTCAAGTCTGAGCAGGATGGGAAGGGTTGGCCATGGTTCAGATCAGAGCTACGGCATGCCAGCTCTGCCAAGTCAAGCAGGATAACGGTCCCCAAGGCACCTGGGATGGAGACCCGGTCCCATACTGTAGAGGAGTCTGCTCTCATCCAGCCCAGGCTCAGCCTCCAGCAGCTGCAGAGCCACAAAGCTGTGCTATCGCCCTGCCAAGCCCTATCCCAGGCAACACAGGTCTTCGCCACAGCAGGCACGTTTGGTATACCCCAAATACTGCATGGCAAAACACCCTGGGGGATGGAGCCCACGGCAGAGCTCCTCTGCCTCCTCTCTGCTCCATCCTGCCATATAATCCTGCCACGGCTTTTCTTGCTGATGTCTGGATGATACTGTTCACAGATCCCAAATCAGGCAGATTTCTGAGAAGTGTGCACATGCACACACACACACACCTTGCACACACACGCACGCGTGCCGCAGGGGAGCACTGCGGGGTACTACCTGAGAACAAGGAAGCCATTGACACTGAGAGGCCGTTCTTGGACATTTGAATCAGGTTAGATCCATCGTTACCATCTGTATAACACGGTGATGACAAAACAGTTGACTTCAGTGCTTCAGCCAGGCCAAAGAGAAAGGGCATAATACAAGAGCAGCACTTGCACAAGAGAAGCCCAGAACTGAATTCATACACCCCTCCATGGGCTTCAAAACCGAGCCCAAAATCTAGCCCTCAGGGACTGAAAGGAGGGCTTTGCCATCAACAGTCAAGAGACAAGAAGTTTATAGCTGGAGATGGGACTGCTCCATCTTCTTTTTAAAGTACCTCCTAAAGATGGAGGTACTGCTGAGAAGTAAATCATCCACCTCGGAGGATGAACAAGGCACTGAAGGAAAGGGACACCCAGGGACCCAGACAGGTCTCCTGTGGGCAATAAGCTCAGCCACCCAAGCTGCCAGGAGCAGGGACTTACAGGTATCACAGGTCAGGATGTGACCAGCGCCCACCACTGCCACTCAAGAGAGAAGTGGTCAGAGCTATGGCTCCTTCTGCCTGCGGAGGAGGAGAGCAGGATGGCAGCTTTCCCGCCTCTCTCTAGTTGTGACAGCCACTATATGGATGAGGCATTGAAATGGAAACCACCTACCAGCCAGAGGCACTGAATGCTAGAGGATTACAGAGGATTTCAAAGGAAAGTCATGCCACTACATGAGGGAAACTGGTTGCTCTGCTCATGCTCAGAATTCAGCCATTTGTTTGGGAAAAGCCACCTTGAAGGCCAGAGGGACATGCTCTTCTTCAGCAGGACTGACCTCAACACAACCACACCAAGAAGTCATCTGTTTCTATGCAAGAAGCCAACACAGCCATTCCCTCCTACCTCGGATCTCGTACTCTTCCACATCCTCCGCGGAGCCAGAGTCAGAGAGCCGCATGGAGCCATGGGAGCTGAACTGGGACCCGCTGTCTGTCGCCACAAGACCTGGGAGAAATGCAACACAGGCAGGCCATCAATGGAAGTGGTCTGAAGGATCACTGACAGCTAGGGGAGAAGTTGATAGCCAGGTATGGCCAGGGCAGGGAGGGATGGAGGTCAAGGATGGAAAACACTATGGGTTCAAAGTGAAATTACATTCCATAACAGCGCCAGCAGCGCACAAGTGTTATCACTGTACAGTATCAGTCCTATTATGGTCTTCAATAGCAACAGAGTTTCACAAATCTCTGCAGCACTTTGGTAGCAATATGATTGTTTCCCACGAACAGGCAGGAAGGCAGGATACTGTAAGGATAGGCAATGGACAGAAAACCCACATCCCACCAGCTGATGAGCCCAAAACACATCACCCACTGTCTGAGCCCATCTCCTGGCAGGCTGGGAACAGGTGCCTGGTGCGGATCTGCTGGCGCCGAATGCGAATCTTTTGTTTAAGCTCCTGGATCTCCTTGTCGCTGTCTTCTTCCTCCTCCTCCAGCTGCCGGCTCATCATGTTGCATTTCATCAGCTCAATGGCAGCGATCAGGGACTCTGAGATGCTGAAGTGAGCATTCTCCTGCAAGGCAAGAGGAAAAGCATTCAAGGCTGTGCCATGGAGAAACTAGGAAGACTTGGTAAAATCTTGTTCCCCACCTGTGACAGGAAAGAGCTTATTACTCGCGGAGGGTGGTAGAAAGACCTTAATCCCTGCCGACACCACGAAACCTGACTCTTCTATGAGGACTTAGAAACTAAAGCCTTCCTGGGCACCAGAATTCTCACAAAACACAAGGGTCATCCTACAAAGAGGATATGCAACACACCCACTCTGGGGAGTCAGCCCTTGTCCCTGAGGAGCCCTAACATGTTGCAAAGCTGCTGTGTATATACTGGATGGGCAGATCCTGGCTGCCAGACACCATTGAGGAACTCAACCTTGAAATTCCACACACAGCTCTATAGCAGGAAATACTACAGGATTATCTTCCCCAAGGAGGGAAGTATCACTGAACCCGCAGTAAGATATGTTCTCCAATGCACACAGGCTGCTGCTGCCTCCCTCACCTTCTCCAGGTCTGCACAGCTGCCAAAGTCCTGCTCAGAGAGGTAGCTGATGAGGGACTGCCCTTCTGAGGGTCTTCTGAACATCCCTTCCCCTGAGCTCAGGTACTGTCCAGAGTCTAGAAAAGCAAGAGAAAAACATATGAGGGAGGGACCTGCTGCTATCCCCATGCTAATGAGCCCTGCCAGTGCGCAGCCAGCATCCCTCAAGCAGATGCCAGGAGCTGAGGCCACCACAGCCGATGGAGGATCCTCACCTCGCTGAGGCTGGCTGCACTCACCGTACTCCATGTAGAGGGAGCTGGGTGTGCTCAGTTCACTGCTCTGGGTGGAAGCAGAGACCGGCCCTCTCCCTCCACCTGGATCGCCGTGGGACTCTGGAAGGGAAGACGACACCAGGCACACATCAGTATCCTGGAGGCACCCAGCCATTGCATGGGGTGAAATGAAAGGGGCTCAGCATCACACAGGCAGGCACAAATGGATGGGAAGCAAGGAGGGACATCTTCCTGCTTCGTGCCACAGCTGAGGGCAAGCCCAGGAGGGGACAAAACTAGAAGGGCATTTCAGGCAGGAGAGGAGAAGAGGAAAGAAAGAGAGAAGCTCCTGAGAGCCATGGAGCAGTCAAGTCCCGAGCCTTCCTCTCTCTACCCCCTAGCAGAGCTGGGGGACACAACGGGCTCCAGCAAGCACCTCTGCCAGCCCTTTCTTCCTGCTGGAGCATCTCCTAGGGAAGAGTTATCTCCCAGGGCAGAGAGTCAGGAGACAAGGGGAAACCTGAGCATCTGAGGGACCTGTGGGGCTCCCAGCCCTGCAAAGCAGCCTGGACAACAGCAGAAGGAGGCATCTGAAGGACATGCTCTTGCTCAACTAGAATGTTCCCCGCATACAACCCTGTAGCCTGGGCTGCAGTGCTCAAGGTGACCTACGCAGGCTGTGGGCAGGGCTCTGCCCCACGCACGCACTGCGGTGCAACTCTCTGCCAGGCTGAGCCGGCGGGGACTGCCAGGAGTTGGCCTGACCAGAGACCAACAACACATGGTGCTCTACAGAGAGCCACGGGCCCGGGGAGCGCCTGGACGGAGCGGCTGGGTGACAGAGGACTGCTGAAGGAGACTGAAAACACCCTGACTGGAGCAGGACAGGAGCATACAGGTGTGGACACGGGGCAGGCACTGGCTGACATCCTGAGCACAACAGAAGGGCAACCCCATCCTCTCAACATCCTACTCCTCTTTGTTCCCAGCTTTGTGCCATAACCCTGATGCGGCTGGAGGCTTCTGAGCCCACCAACACCAGCGTCTCCCTGCCAAAACCATGAAGCGGCAGCCACCAGAATGGGGCTTGGGACCAACCCGCCCCACAGGCTGGGTGACAAAGGAGACCCATCGGGGTGGGAGGCTCTCACAGCTAATCGCTGCAGCTTGGCAGGGTGTCCTGCAGCCACCTCAACCCTGCTGAAAATCGTCACAGAAACCACCTTGTCATCACCAGCCTGGGGGATGCCACGTACAACAGAGCCTACTGCTGAAGGGTAAAGCGAGGCAGTGCTCGGCATCCTCTGCTGGAGCAGGACACAGGGCTGGACACATCTGTCTGAACACCCACCACCTCCAGGAAGGAGCCTTCCCAGCCACCGAGCCCTCAGCACCCAGACGTGAGCTTGGCAAACCCAGTGCCGCTCTTCAATGGATGCAAAAGAAAACAGCCCATTTTTTTGAGCTGCTGACTGTGCGTGTGGGGCAAAGGAATGGCAGCATCCCAGCACCTCTGCTTGGGGAGAAACCTGCCCTGAGCCCAGACAAGCACCCAGGAGTCCTGGCTGTGGGTGCAAGCACACCTGGCTGGGACACGGCTGAACTCAGCTGACAGATCCACTAAATTAAAGGAAAAATAAGATGTTCAACCCCATGCCTGCTTAACTGCCAGCCCTTATTCGCTAGGTAAGAGACAAAACCTCTCCTGGCTCCCGAGGCAGTGGGGTGGAGGGAAGGGCAGGGGACGCAGTTCAGGGACTCAGTGGCCAGCACTCCCTAACGCCATGCAGGGGAGCTGGGCACCCTTCTTGGTCTGGTCCACTGCTCCCAACAACCAAGCTGGGATCTTCAGTCAGGTTGCATGCATAAACCTGACCATCCTTCAAAGCACCAGCTGGGACACAGGGAAGAAAGAATTTTTTGGTTTTCTAAATGGACACTAATGGGTTGATGGAAATCCTGAACTTGATGCAATGATCACTAATGAAGGGCTGTTATACTGGCTCCCAAACCTGCCACTGGATCTTCTATTATAATGGTGATATCCCTGAGGCCTCCTGGGCAGACAGAGGAGGAGGAGGGCAGCATTAAGGGAGAGAAAACAGAGACAGACTGGTTACTACTCAGCAAGGACCTCCACTTCTCCCAGGAAGGCAGCACCGGTGGGGCAGACTTCCACAAACTGGTTGTCCCCTCACATCCCACTCCCCCCCCCCCCATGCATTCACACACTCAAGAGCACAGGAGGACCCAGCAGGTTACCAGTAGGATGACATCCTACCAGTAGGATGAGCCCATGCTCCAGCCCAGTGCCCTGCCATGGCCCCATGCCCCAGCTGGGCAAGGCCAGTGGGGAAGCAGGATGGCTAATGCCACAGCATCACTTCCATTTTCTAAATTTTTGGTAAAAGCTGCCAATAACAGATCGGCCCAGGGCATTCTGAGAAGGAAGATATGAGCCCATCACTCCAGTGCGGAGCAGGAAAGCTAAGGGCAAAGACCGAATTTCCCAAACACTTGCCCACTGTTCCCCTTGCCGACCTGATCCATGGAGTCAAAGGGGTGGCCAGCATCAGCCTCCCAGTAGCAGGGACTCCCACACTCCAAAGCCATCCCACAAAAGCTGCCCCATTACCGTGCAACTTCCCCGAAGCCACATTGGTGTCAGAGTGCGAGCGCACGTGGCTCTTCTTGAGGATGCCCTGCGGAGCCAACGACTGTCCCTCCGAGAAGCTGGAGCGGCGCAGCAGGCTCAGGCCCCTGCTTCCACCTCCACTTGCCCCCTGCTCCCCCAGGGATGAGACCGAGTCCAGCTTCTGGGAGCCGCTGGAGGAGAAGAGTTTGGAGCTACTGCTCTTGGTGCTGTTGGTGCTGGTGCTGCTGCATGCCCGGCCCCGGCGCCCCAAGTTCCCAATGGCCAGGTACTCCGGCCCATCGTTAGCATCGCTCTGCGGATCATCCTGACTCCCCGTCCAAGTGTCCTCGCTCTGGCTGGTGGTGCTGGAGCTCATCTCGCTGGCCAGAGAGAAGGGGTCTTTAGGTGAGGGGACGTGGAAGCGGGTAGCAGAGCCGGGCTGCTCCAGAGGGGACCTGCCCTCACTGAAGGAGGAGGATCGGGTGGACGGGCAGTGCTCCTGGGGCTGGCTAGAGCTGGAGCTGACGGAGGAGCTCACTGGTCTCCTGTCTGGACAGAGGCAGGAGCAGGATGTCATGTACCCTGACACAAGCAGACCACCCTACAGCAATAAGCTTGTGGCTTAACACTGGCGTGCCCACACACCACAGGCAAAGACCAGGGATCTCCCTCCCAGTGTGGGCAGAGATCTCCTCACATGCATCCAGCACAATGACTCCAAGACCAGAAAAAAGGCAGAGTCTTTTCTGGGTCTATCCTGAGCTTCCCAGCCCACCCTCATTACCTGAGAGGCCAGAGGAGGCTGGATGGTAGAGGCTGGAGAAGGACCCAAAGCAGCGCTGCTGCATGCAGCCTGCAGCAGGGACGTAAGGGGACGCGGGGAGGGCAGTCAGGCTCTGACTCTTGGTCACCGGAGGCGGACCGTCACTCTTCCTGGTAAGCTGAAGGGAGGTGGCATCATTAATAAATCAGCATTTATGGGGCTACATGTCAAAGGAGCAGCAACGGAAAGGAATTGACCTGCAAGCGCCTGGTTGCCAGCCAGCAAAGGAGGCAGCAGCCCTGAGGGCAGGAGGATGGGGAGGGAAAAGCACCGTGGTGCAGAAGGGAAGGGGCTTTTTGTTCGCAGCTACATGGCAGGCTCCTGTTGGGAAATTACCAGGCTCTCAGCGAAATGATCCAGGCAGCCCAGCGCCCCAGGCAGACGGCTCTCCTGTCCTTCAGCGTCGTGGTCATACATCTCTCTTGTACCAGCAGAAGGACCTGACACGCACAGGGATGGTAGTGACGTGCCGGCCAGCTGAAAGAACACAGCCCCCATTTAACGAAGCCTCATTAATTGCCTTCCTCTGGGGAGCTCTCTGTGCAAAGAAAGCAGCCGCTGTTCCCTCCTCTGGGGAGGGGGCAGCTGGCACGGGGCTGCACGGCAGGTCACTGGCATCGCCAGCAGGAGCGGGCACCCAGGTGTCCTGGGGTGCTGCTTGCCCCCTCTGAGGGTGGCTGTCCCTCACAACCAGGCAGCTCTGTTTGCTGGCTCTGAAGCCTTTAGAGGTGCCTCTTACAAGGAACCGGTCTTCAGGTCCTCATACTCAAATCCTCGATGCCAGCCAGAAGCGAGGTACCGCACTACAGGCTCCACACAGCCATCTCCCCCACCCCAACCCCTGCCAGGCTCACGCAGGCAGTGCAGGGACCATTTCACTGCTCTCCTCCTCTCTTGGAACCCCTTTTGCTACTCCCAAGTCCAGCCTCTTGTCCAAGGGCTTCGTGTGCCCTGAATGAGACCTCGCACGAGCAGCCGCAGCCAGCCAGTGTCTGGGGAGAGCCAGATGGAAAAGCCAGGACCTCAACTCACCATGGAGGTGTCAATCTGAGCCAGAAGCCTGGGGTTGTTCTGCTCGACAGCCTCCAGGCACTGCAGCATGGCCGTGACGTGGGCGTCACTGAGCAGGAAGGCAGTGTCTGGGGAGAGAAAACTCCTGCTCGGGGGGGGTCCCTCTCACCTGTGTGGTTTGACAGCGCCAGTTGCTCACATGCAAACCACCTTTTCTGCCATCCCCCCTCGCTCCCACACAGCTTGGAAACACCACCAGCTAGATATTTTCCTAATAAGGAGGAAAAGACCTGTTTCTCTTTACCTGCGTAGAATTTCCTGATGTACTGGCGGTTCCCCAGGAGCGGTCTCAGCTGCGCCGACAGGCAGTGGCACTGCAGACTGTGCTGCAGCCACAGCTGCGCGATGGCCTGGTCCCCCAGGCCCTCTGAGTCGAGGTGGCCGCTCTCCTGCAGGCTGATGAACTGGAAAGGGACGCCAGGCACAGGTTAAGGCATGCAGAGGCAAGCGGGGGAGCAGGGGTTGCTCCACTGCACGGCTTTGGTTCCCCCTTGATAACGGCAACTTTGCAGCACCAGTCACTGTCAGCGGGAAGGAGGACAAGTCGCAGCAGCTCCCCAGCCACCAGGGAGGCAAAAGCACCAGGGACGAACAACGTTTCAAAGGTCAGCCAGCGACCAAAGTCCTCTGACAGCCACCGCACTGTGAATTTCTCCTGCACGCTCTCCCACCTCGCCCCTGACCTGGAAGGACCCCGCGCTCCCAAATCCAACCCGACCTTGGTGGTGATGGTCATGTTCTTGCTGACACATTAAGTGGGGAAGCTAAACACCTGAGCTGCTGCGGCTTGAAGAGCTGGACCGGAGTCACACCCCACGTCCCCCCAGCAGCAGGCTGGACATAGGGACCACCACTGGTCAGCCCCTTGCGCCCAGCTGCCGTGGGGGCCATGGACATCAGCACGGGGCAGCTGAGGGCCGAGAGCATCCCCATGTGCCAGCGGTTGGCACAAGCCAGGAACGGGAGAATGAAATGCATGCTCAAGGCACAACCTAGAAATGGGACAGCCCAGACTTTTAGAGATTTGCACAGAGGCATGAATCACCCCTGCACACACACAACCATTGCTTGTGCTGGTTCCCTTGGTGATGCCCGCTGCAGTCGGCCGAGCCGAGCTGGAGACTGGCCTGGGAGAAATAAGCAGTCGATTGTCTCAGCCCAAGCCATGCCGAGTTCCCGGGACGTGGCTTGTACGCAAACACACGGCTGCTTCAGCCTCCACAAGCCATGGAGCCCCTTTACCCATGGCAGGCCAAGAGCCAAGGCTCTGCTACCCCACCGGTGAGGCTCGCAGCCCAGCTGCCTCTCCCCTCCCCGCTGGCACACAAGGCCACCCCACCAGAACCCACCTTCTCCAGGTGATGAGCAGAGCCAGGACTCAGCCAGCGAATGTCCTTCACGAACTGCCAGTAATCCTTCTGTCTGCAGCACACCTGCCCGGGACAGGCGCAGTTAGATACCACCACCCAAGTCCCAGTTAAATGACAACAGCCCCCATCAGCCCCCATGCTACCATGAGTGGAGAGCCCCTAACCCTGGCAAGATGGGCCAGAAAATAGACAGAGGAAGAGCAGCATTGCTTTGCAAAGGAGAAACAACGCAAGTGTACAACAGAGTTTTGTAGATCAAGGGATCGAGTTAACACACACTGGCTTGACATAGATAAGTTGTCTCCTGCCCCTCCCACGGTGACCTCTCAGTTGTGGTCAGCCCACAAGTGACCAGACAACAGATCCCTCAAGCTTCTCTTCTTCCAGCAGGTAAGATCCCAGTCCCTCATACCGTGGAGACAACAGAGGTCTTGGGACAGGGACAGGACATGGCACCGAAAGGCTCACATCCCTGCTGCAGTGCAATAAGGATCCTGAAGGCCAACCACAGGTCTGCCAAGTTCAAGGCTGACCAAGTTCCCACTTCACCGTTCCCCTTCCTGCCGGAGTGGGACCTGGAGGAGAATCCTGATGCCTCAGCACTGCAGAGTCACACCTCGATGAGGGGACACGAAGAGCAACATGGAAACGCATCCCAGCAAAACCAGCAACCATTGCTGTCTTCTGATGCAAGCCACCACCAAGGACCCCAGCATGGCTGAGCACCCTTGGTAAGAAATTTGGCCTTGCATTTCTATCAGCTCTCTGCTGCTGTTTGCCTCAGCTTTACTCAGACAACGAATTATTTTGTTTGTGTTATTCTTCCCATTAAAGAGGAACTGCAGCAGAGTTGCTGTTTTCCTTACCACCCTATCAGCTGTAAACACAGCCCCAAAATGTCTCTCTTCACCAAAAGGCTGATTATTTTTTCTTCCATCTCTATTTCCTCTTTCACAAGTGTCAGAAGAATGGGTTCTGTTTGTGGTTTATTTGTTTGGGGGGCGGTTGGTTTGGTTTTTTAAGACTAGAGAACTAACATGGCAATTTTAGTCCTCTAAATTGAATTGGGGTTTTCTGGACAAATAAATAAAATTCACTCAAAGGCTTAAAAACCTCTTACCCTAGTTCTCTTCACATGTACATATGGATTTTTTCACCTTTTTTTTTATTTATTCCCAGTTGTAGGAAAAAAAGTTGGTAAGAAAATAATAAGTAAAAGTGTTTCGCTGGAGCAACTATGAGAAAACTGCTGTTACAAAGCTGAATTTTTACAGGCCTCCCTTTGCAGCTCTTATAGCTTGATTGGTGTCACACACGCCCAAGCAGGGGAGACATTTCTAAGTAAGAGAGCTGCCTTTGCCTACAGTAAAAGCATCGAGGAAGGCAACACACCGTCCCGCTTTGCTGGTCTGGCATGAAGTGTTACCAATAGACAGACGAATATAAATAATTTAAATCTCACTTCCTGAAGCCTATTAACAGCACGCCTATCAGAAGGGAGCCCTGACTCCTCACCTGTAAAAGGTAGCTTCTAGAAAGTGACTACTACAACAGCTTCTCTCTCTGCGGATCTCCCAAAGATCCCCGGCCCGTGCCACCGGGGACTAACAGGAACAGAGCAGGACCGTAACGAGTGCTGACTGCAGCTAACGCATCCAGGCATCAAAGCACCCTGCTGGGATGAGTTGCCAGCCTGGCTCTTCCTGGAGGCTTATTATTAGCTTGGGTGCAGCATTGCATAGGTGCGGTTTTCCTGCTCCTGGACCCAGCTGGCCTGTGCAAGCTGCCTGGGGCTCCTCTGCATCGCTCGCTTCTCTGCATCGCTCTCTGGGTGGCAGAGCCGCCGATGGGAAGCCTGCCCCCAGGCATGCCCGGCAGACTTGCTTCAACTTTCCACAGTAAATTAATTGTGGCGGTAATTGAAAGCTGAAGGAGAGATCTTCAGGCCTCTGCACAGAACTGGGAAGGAGAAATTCTTCCAGGCAGCCATGGAAGGAGGAACGTCTGGGTGAGCAACTGCAAGGCACGACGAGAGCCTGGGAAGAGAGATCCCATTCACGCAGAGCATGGATTTGGCTGCCAGCTCCTGTTACTAACACAGCTAACCAGAAACAGTAAAGATGTGAGATTTCTCTTGCCAGACCTCACTGGGGAGTTGTCCAAGTGCAGATGATACGGGGCTGACTCATTGCAAATGCAGCTTTATCGCTTGGCTGCAGCAGAAAGAAAGGAAAGAGGGGCTGGCCTCAGCACGAGGGGCACAGGTACTTAGAAAAACCACGTTGAAGGTGGATGAGATAGGAAGAACACGCACCTAGGTCCCTCTGACAACCACGGCACTTGCCAGGCAAGCTCAATCCCTGCTTCGATCATTTCCCATGCTGCTACAAGTGTTGTACCCACTCGGTGCTAGGAGCACTGAAGCAAGCTCCAGGCAGACAGGACTGTCCCACCTGCTCGTGACAGGCACCGAAGCTGCTACAGACAGACAGCAGTGCTGGAAGGACAGAGCCCTACCTTGTCGTGGATGAGCCCGTGGTAGAGGATGCTGTGCATGTCTCTGCAGAGCCGTTCCAAGCCGCCATACTTGGACCAGACGTTCGGGTTGCTGGTGGACACCAAGCCTTCCACTGTGGTCTTCAGGTTGCCTAGCAGCTTCCAGTGCTCCTTCCTGCAAAGGAACACAGCAAGTTGCACCACATATACAGCGAGAGGAGCTCCACAACAGGACCATGGTATTGCACCCTCTCCAAGGAGACTCTGGTCAGGCTGAAACCTTTGGTGGTCCAGAAGTGACCAAAGGTGAGCTTTACATCTCCCTGTGGTCTCCTGTGCATGGTTTGTGGACAAGAGGCCCTATCGTAACGATGCTTGTGATGACTGGTAGCCACCACCAGTGTGGTCTCAGGAGACAGCCAGAACAAAGAGTGATGCCTCCTGCAATATACCACTTGCTTAATACGGGCCAAGAAAGCTGGAGGACATCTTTCCAGCCAGCCTCTTGCTTGCTTCACTCACACGCTCTATGAGAGACTGTTCAGAGCAGCAGCACGTCAGGAGTACAGCACCCGTAAGGCAACGGCACGATGTCCACCACATCTAGCAGACGCCGGCCACGCCGCACCCGCATTTACAGAGAGCCGCACGCCTCGAGCAACGCACACCACATCAAGCGCTCCAGCACTGTCAGGATGCAGAAGGGCTCCACTCCGAGTCCGGTAACTCTTCATCTGCATCGCCACCTGTACAGCTGCTCTCTGGCCCCAGGGCTGCTGTAGGCACAAGCTGACTTTCTTGCAAAAGCGTTCATCATGTTCTGGGCAGGGATTAGCAAACTGCAAACTGCAGTTGTGCTCTAGAGCTTGCACAGCATTTCCCATCGATATCAACCCCCTCAGCTGCCCTGTGTACAGCAAGGCATCGCCATTATCCACCATAAAGTGGGAGTGATGGTGCAGAGAGGTAATGTCATTTGCCTATGCAAAAGCAACTTTGGGGAAGGAAGCTTTGGATGACTGAGATCCTCCCTCAAGCTGTTTGACAGTGTTGCCAGAGGAACAGCAGCTGTCAGAAACGTGTATTCAGATAGGAGCCACTCTCTCAGAAGCAACAGGAATGTTGCAAGGTATATTTGGGGGTGTGAATGCCAAAAAAACGTGCCTCTGCAGGGTTTGTAACAAAAGCACTAGGGGTGACAGCTTAGCATGAAAGTCCAGCCTTTCAGCTGGCAAGAAACAAGCCAGTGTTTCATCCGTTAATCCCTCTCACTGCCCAAAACAAACTGGATTTCCAAAGCAAAAGAAAAAAAAGGAAAATAAATGTAAAATAAACAGCATTATTTGAAACAGCTCTCATTTTCATGCTTGTGGATGAAAGTGTGGGCTGCACACCTCTTGCTGCACAGAGAAGGACACTAAAAAGTAACATAATCCTGATATTTAAAACCAAGCTTTTCTCAACAATATTCTCTTTTTGCGACTCGTTTGTTATTGCAAAACTGATTAAGTGAACAAGCAGATCATCAAATATTGGCTCTACTTCAAGCTCCCCATCCACTCCCTTTGCAAGGTCTCCCCAGTGAAACCTCACCGCTTTCAGTGCTCACCTATGCTTAAACCACGCAGAAGCCAATCCATTCCACCAGCAAAGCCTGTCACCCTGACAGCACAGGAGCTCTAAAACAGAGCTGCAATGCATAAAGAAGTATGTATATGTTTATGATGTACTTAGACTAACAAGCACGGTCAGGGCTTGTCTCAGGAGAGACTGAGGAAGAAAGCATGGATATAAATCTAAAGCAGCTTCCTGAAGGAGATCCAACTCAAGGAGACACAAAAAACCAATCCAGCCATTCTCCTGAATTTATGGGCTTTTCTCATCCCTGCCTTGAGGGATGCAGATGTTCTTTGACCGGGGACCGGTGATGCCACTCTGGGCATCCACAGATGCCCAGAACAGCATCACCAGTCCTTGGTCAAAGAGCATCTGCAGCCACTGAGCTCAAAAGTTCACCAGCTCCTCCCCCAGGTATTTCTAATGCTCAGAGTTAGGAAACGCAAGTGAAAGCTCAGCCACGCTGCTGGTCTTCCAAGTCAGTGGAAGGAAACTCCCTGTTATTTCACGCTATAAAAAGCAGGCGATGCACACAGGGAAGCGGGGGTAGGACACGCAGAGCCGTGCCTTACCAATGACCTGTCCTGTTAAAGGAGTTGTGCATCTCCCCAGAGGCAGGAAACCAGGATCCAACAGACTGGAGTCACAGCTCCCTCCTAGCACAGGCAGACTAAGGTTAAGCAATCCTTGAACAAAATAACCTTAAAATGTTAAAACATTGAACTCAGAAGCACATAGGGAACAAGCAGCGCAACGAAAGCACCTTTGCAGAGGTGATTCAGAAGCTACCAAAAGTGACTTAAATCCCTGTAAGACAGTAAGGATCCCATGGGACTTGTTGGCCCAAAGCAGTTCACAAGTTGGATGCACGAGACCCTACCGACACCCAAAACCCAGCTGTTTCTGGGCTGGAACATGGTGCACGCTGAAAAGCATGCAGTGACACAAGGTTGAAGAAACAAAAACCCATGTAGTTGGCTGCAGGTGGCGGGGACATCGAGACACAGTGCAGCTAACCACATTTCAGCTTGAACTGGACTCGTGGGTTAACCCTGAATTAGCAGCAGGGTTTGTTCCCCTCCCGTTGACAGGGCCTGAGCCTGGGCTGCCAGCAGAGATGGCAACAGCCTGGGTCTCAGCTGCCCTCAAGTTCCCCATTTCAGCAGGTGTTCAGAGCAATATTGAGAAATCTGCTTGGTTTTTCTTGAATAAAGAGAATTTTCCTTTGCTAGTGCTAAAGAAAGCCTGACATGGGGTAAGACCAATTCATATCACATCATGAAAACCCCCCAACTTACAGGAAGGGCAAAGTGAGCAACACACCCCAGAGAGGTCACAGTACACGAGCAGAGCTTCCCCTGCAAGAACCACGCATGCTTCCGCTCTCCTGCTCTAGCAGAACCTGCTCCCCGAGCCAGAAGAGCTGAGGGTGTTTGCAGGGGCCCTCGCTGCTGGAGCACCGGTGAGACCTCAGCCGCATCCCTTTCCTTCCTTAACGATGACCTCTGATCCAGCCTCCAATTTTAGCCACTAGCTCCATAAACTTGCCACTGGGTTTCCTTGCTTTACCACCACAAACTCTGTCTTCAGGTACAGCAATATCAACCCGCTGTCAGGAACCGTTCCAAATATAACTGAACCTTTTGCATTGGAGTGATAAGAGACAGAATCCAGCCTTGGAGCAAGAAATGGCTTAATGCCGCTGCTGATGACAACGTCAGGGAAAGGCTGCCTGCTCACCCAAGGCTTTCTCAGCCCCTCCATGGCAGCAAGGGTAGGAACTTCTCTTGGTCCAAGTCAGCAAAGGTGACTCACAGCAGAGGCAGGGAGCCATGCTGCTGACTCAGGTGAACTTCTTCATCTAAAATAAAACCAATCCCTAGGTACTTTCCAAAACAGAATAACACAGATAGCTAGTATTAAAAAAAAATATAAAGCTTGTCTTTCTTGCAAACAACATCTGCCTGTGCTCTGCAGGAGGCATCTAGCAATGCCCTCTTGAACTGTCCTCTACCTGGAGGAGTCTCTCGATCCTTCTTAGCACACTAAAGAGGTCGGGCTGAGGATGCCGAGGTCATGGAGGGACGTCCTCCAGATCTCCAAGGACATTCCTGTGCCGGCTGCCGGTTCCTCCTGCAGATCCCGACACGCCGTGTAACCAGCCGCTGCGCACAGCCTGCTCCTGCCTCGTCGTCCCCGGGTCTCCCAGACAACCAGCAGCCCCTTTCCTCCGGCTCCCCCGCCTGCTCCTCCGGCAGGCTCGGCACTGCTGGGAAATGGGATTAAAAAAAAGGCAGGCTTCGTGCAATTTATCTGCAGCCACGGGGAGTGGCTGACGAGGCGGAGGAAGCCAGAAGAGCTCTGCCAGCCCGGTGGGTCAGCCCTGCAGTGCCCAGGCGGGGAGAGCCGAGCAGGCTGGCTGGGAAACTGAAACACAGGGCTGCTTGCACCAGTATAAAACTGGGGGCTCAACCACAAAAGGCTCCCACAGCAAACGCAGCCCAGACCTGCTGCTCACCACAGCACTTTTGCTCTGCACTGGCAAAGGATGAGGGAAGAAAATAGGGATTAAAGGTGTTTTTTAGCCTTCTCCCAGCACGGCAAATAGTTTTGCCTGCTCATCCTGCTGAAGCCTCCCACAAGCAGATGACCACAACCTGCAGACCAGGGATAGTGTCCATCAGGCTTCGATCTGCACAGGGCCTGCTGCAACAAGCAGTAGGCAGCCAGAGGCAGCAACACGCAGACCCCCACCGCACCCACCTCCCCGGGACCAGCCGCTCACCTTCCTCCATCGCTCCCAGCACTGATTCCTCTTAGGGACCCTCTCCTCTGGCCCTGCCGTCCCCGGGCCTTGCCGGCGCTGCAGCCAAAGGCGGCAGCTCTTTGCTAACCCTCCCGGCTGCCCAACAGCCCCTCTGCTCCCCCGGGGGCTGCTGTGCCCCTCACATCACCTGCCTGCTGCTCCAAGGTACCGAGAGCCCTGCTCTCTGCCCGGCAGAATGAAGGCTCTGACCTTCCTGCTGTGCCTCGATGGACACTGGCGTTACAGCCCCTGCTCCCCGATGCATTTCAGACCTCAGGAGGAGAGACAGCAAAACCCAGCACAAGATCCTCATTTTCCTCTCCTGTCCCAGCAGAAGAACGGACTTCAGCAAAATAACTTTTGCTTCTGCATTTCCCATGATCCATGGGAAGATGGATCCAGTGACCTCTAGTCTATCGCTATCAGTCACGGCCACAGTCTGTAGTGAAATGGCACCTCCCCGGGAATTAAAATGCTAAAGCATTTGCACAAAGGACAACGACACTGTGCAAGGCCCATGCCAGGACCCTCCCCAGTGCACCAGTGACAGCCAGGAGAACAAGCAGCCCCCCTCGTGTGCCAGCACTGGAGGGGACGATGCCCTCCTCGTCCCCGGGGGAGTGCTGGGGGTGGCACCACGTCAGCCCTATCAGTCACACAATGGTAGAATCTGGTAGTGCAGGACTTGCACTTGCAAAGGCAAGAAAATGCACAAAGATGATTCTGGAAAGAAAAAGAAGTGAATGCAGTCAATTCCTTTTACCTTTCCGAACCTGCTGGGTCTGAAGCATTAGCTAAAGAGGGACAATAGCTTGAACTGTGCAAATCAGAAGGCACCCCAAACCTGCGCTACAGCTTTAAAAGCACCGGTAGCATGTTCCCGGCTGATGTGGCTAGCAGGAATAGAGCAGCTAGCTGAGCCCCTCAGATAAGGAATGCTGCTCTCCCATATCACGTTTCAGCCGCTCCCTCCTCCCCAGCCAACACTCCCGTTTCCATCCAACGTCCACCCTGCGCTTGTGAGCACCAGGACAAAACCAAAGCACAAAGCAAAGGCTGAAGATGTGCAAAAACCTGAAGTAAATAGGGCTCGTCATCAAAACACCTCCAGGGAACAACCTCTGCTGCTTTTATAAATGCTAACAAGAAAAACCATGCCTAAAGCATAAACGAAGACCACGCGGGCGAAGTCACCGCAGCACGGCCATTCTCACCGCCACACGCAGGCGCAGGGCCTCTTGCCTTCAGAAATAAAGAGCAGCTGAAGATTTCTTTTCAGCTCCTAGAAAACGGGCGATGCAGCCGGCCGCCAGGAGGGTGAGGAGACGCGACCCACGAGCAGCAAGCTGCAGAGCCACCGGGACGGCGTCAGGGCGGGATGGTTTCACCCTTCAGCACAAGGCGTGTGACGCCAAGGCTGGGCGGCTGCTGCCGCGGCCGATGGAGAGCTGCCGCCACCGCCGTAGCGGAGGCAGAGCATCGGGTACCAGGGGCACAGGTCTGCAGCCCTCGCCGCCCCTCCAGCGGCCGGGACGCTTGCCCGGGGCAGGGAGCGGAGCCACGCGCTGGCCCCAGGCGGGTGAAGGTGGCCGCAGGCCGCTCTGACAGCCCCGCTCGCCCCGTGCTTCGTCCCCGCGAGGGACGGCAGTGGTGGCGGCCGCAGGCTCTGCGATCCCCACGCGGGACGGGGCGGGGGGTGGCTCCCTCCCAGCTCACCCCCAGGCACCCCCGCGCCCCGGTGCTGGCTGCGCGCACGAGCTCCCCGGGGGCACCCCAACGCCCCCCCGCATCCCCAGGCGCCGAGCGCCCACCGGCGCTGCCGCCACCCGTGTTCTTGCACGCGCGCCCCGCCGCGCCCTAGCTAACCTGCACGCCCGCCCCGTTACCCCACGCGCGCACCCCCGGCGCACACGCAAGACCCGGCCCCCACGCGTGTCTCGCCCCCGATGCCAGCACAGTCGCTCCCCCGCGCCCCCCGGCACCGACACCCACGCAGAGCCGCCTGCCCCCCCCCGCCACGCCTCCCCCGCAGGCCCTGTCCGCCGGTACACGCACGCCTCCCCGCGTGTCCTGCCCCCCCGCGCCGTGTCACACACGCGCACACGTGCCGCCCCCCCCGCCCCGCACACGCGTGTCTCTCCCCCGCCTCGCGCACCCCGTCGCGTCACGCCGCGCCCCCACGCGCTGCCCCACCTGCTCTCCGCGCGCCCCTGGCGGGGCCCGGCCTCCATCCCGGGCGCGCGCGCAGCCCCGCCGCCCCGCTGCCGCCGCCGCGCCACCGTCACGTGGCGGCGAGCGCCCGCCCCGCCCCGCCGTGAACTACAGCTCCCGGCATGCACTGCGCGCGGCCGCGCCGGGGCGGGGCCGGGCGCCATGGCGGGCGTGGCGCCTCAGTTTCCCGCCCTTGAGCTCCGCGCTGCCCTCGGCCTCCTCCGCCCTCAGGGGGCGAAGTGTCCCGGGGGTCAGCGCCCTGCGTGACTCGGCGAGGGCCGCGACGGGCCCCGCTGCGGCGTCCTCCCGCCCGCCGTCACCCCCATAGGTGACACGGAGGTGTGTGTCTGTGGCTGCTGTCGGGCCCCAAAGTGACGCGCTGTTGGCGGGGTGCAGAAGTTGAGCTGCAGTCGGGTTACTGTCGGCCCTCCCGCTAAGGTGTTTGCACTGGGGTTTAGCTGCACCACAGCGTAAAAGCACAATAATCGCTAACTGAGATAACCACTTACCGAATCCTGCTTCAGATGGTGGGAAAATGGCGATGGCAAGGAAAAAACCAACCAAACTACGTGTCCCTGAGAGACAGCTCGTACTTTGAGCGTACCAGCAGAGACAGGCAAATGGAAAGAGGTTTCTGTTCTGTTGCCCATGGTAAAGAGGATGTGAAAGATGTACTTTCCACTAAAAAGCAGTGAAATGAAAAAGGAAAAAATGATGCTGCTGCCATCAGACCCAGAACAGTCAATGACAGATTATCACAGGAGCCAAAACCCAGGTATGTCTCCGGAGTTGTTTGATGCCTCAGAAACCAAAGGTAGTCTTTTGCACAGTGGAAACTTCCGTAACTTATTTTTAACAATAAACTGATGCTGCATACATGAAGACACACCCCTGAGACTTTCTATGTGGCTTATTTTACCAGTACTTCAGCAGCCTTTGGGGGAAGTTTAGTTTGGAGAAGAGGAGGCTGAGGGGAGACCTTATCGCTCTCTACAACTACCTGAAAGGAGGCTGTAGCGAGGTGGGGGTCGGTCTCTTCACCCCAGTAACAAGTGATAGGACGAGAGGAAATGGCCTCAAGCTGCGCCAGGGGAGGTTTAGATTGGATATTAGGAAAAATTTCTTCACTGAAAGAGCAGTCAGGCACTGGCACAGGCTGCCCAGGGAAGTGGTTGAGTCCCCATCCCTGGAGGTATTTAAAAGACGGGTAGATGTGGTGCTTGAGGACATGGTTTAGTGGCAGACTTGGCAGTGGTAGGTTAACGGTTGGACCTGATGATCCTAAGGGTCTTTTCCAACCTTAACAATTCCATGATTCTATGATTCTATGAATATGGTTCTATACTGCTATTCTTAAAGCAATAACAACAACAACAAAACATTTTTCAGAAGGCACTTAATTAAGAGACTAGGACTCCCCACACATAGTAATCATATACAAGTGTGGAAGAACAACTTCCAGCATGGTTGTCAGTCAGGCAGAAATTTTCTTGC
Organism: Theristicus caerulescens; assembly: GCA_020745775.1. Taxonomy (NCBI): domain Eukaryota; kingdom Metazoa; phylum Chordata; class Aves; order Pelecaniformes; family Threskiornithidae; genus Theristicus; species Theristicus caerulescens. The sequence goes on along the minus strand of CM036565.1, from coordinate 12,385,035 downwards.
ATAGAGCTTACTGCACTGATTGCATGGGATGACAACACTGGCTGTACATGGCATGTTTGGTAACAGGGCATCAGACTATGTGTTAACTCTCTCAGTAAAAATATTGGAGAAAATTAAGTCATCAAGACTATTGTGATCATCATTAGATGATCATGCCTGGTGAAATGGAGCATGCAGATGAAGCTGACAGATATAATTTAGCTCCTAAATCAGAAATTACAAGATTCTTCTAGCTCCACAAGTCAGAAATAGCCTGGATGTTGCTTAACAGCAATTTTTAAAATTTTTTTTCTTCAGAAAAACATCTCTTTTTCCCCTGCTTCATTATGTTGTTTTGCATATATTATTTATAGACACTGCCTACTTAACTATTGTCAATGCCCATGTCAATTTAGAGAACATATAAAAAGTCATTCTGTCAAAAATAAGCCTGATCACACACAGAGCCTGTAGTCACACAGATATGTGTGAGCTTCTGGGACTGTGCTGAGACTAAACTGGAGATTAATCCTCCAGCATAAAATTTGAGGAGTGCCAATAGAGGTCAACAGTTGTAAACCTGTGAAAGCATATAGGTATCCTTCTGCTGAAGAGTAGCAGACTTTGGAATCTCACAGACGTGATTGCTGTCTGGGGAAGATTTGGGTGACTTAAAGTCAGTTACCGACTCAATGTAATTTCTTTACTCATTAAACTCATCTGGTAGATGCCAGACAAATTCATGTTAGGAATGAGAAGCTATTTTTAATAGGCGTAGTGCCTGTGCCCCTAGGGAGGCAGAGACCTCCTTTGGAAGACGCACTTGAATAGCTCAGCTGTTTCTGGGGTCAATGCATGCGATATTCCACAGCCCAGGACAAACAGCTTGGACTAGACGGTCCCCTCTGCCTTTAAATCTATCAGTGCATTTAGTACCTGATTCTTTGGGTGTGGTTTCTTCTTGGTAATTCTAGCACCTGAATTTCAGCCAGGATGTTCAGCGGGTAACATCTAGTCTGCAGTTCCTCCGCAATGTACCATAACAACAGGGGCTACTGGGCAGCCAAGCCGTGAAGTCTCATTTTTGTGAGGAGACAACTGGCGCTCAGGAAGAGCCTGGGAAAGGCCCAGGAAAGAACCAACCCCAAAACTTACTACAGCCTGTGGATGCTTTAGACATACCACCTTCTTACAGGGGACACAAACTCAGCAGGGCTGCACTTATACAGTACTTTATACAGTTAAAGTACTCATTCTTATCTTAGATCTTATCTAGTCAATGCCAGGTGGAACCGTTGTAGCGGGGCTAGATGCTGACACGATCCTGAGAGCTAGACAGAAAACCAAGAGCTGATGTTTGCATGGTTGCCTCCATGATCCCTCCGGCATTTCAGCCATTTTGAACACAGAAGAAAAATACTCTTCAGGATCAGAACCTTTGCCTGGTTTTCTGTTGTGCCGAGCAGCAGACAGCTGGTGTCCCGTTTGGATAATAAATGCAACCCATGGATGTGGGACAATCTGGATTTTGTCTGATTTCCACCTGTCACGAGGGCAGGCAGCATCTGCCACCTTTGCAGTTAGCATATTTGTTTTGGGTAAACAGAGCATTTGTTTATCAGTGTGACACAGTCACCAGATGGAGCTGCACCCTATAGCATCACAGGAATTTGTTTTTTTTTTTTAAAATACATCTTTTATTTGACACCTCTATTATTAGTATTTATTGGTCATCTGGTGATAGTATCTTTCCTTTAGAAATGCGGCCTGCCTTTAAGAACCTCAAGTCCTACTTGTCATCAATCACTTGTCATCAAATCCCACTTGTCATCTGGAGGAAAATGCATAAATTATCAAATATGTGGCTCCAAGACTCCATGGCTGAACTTATGCTGCACATGGAGAACACAGAGAAGAAAATGGGGTAGAACTCGCAGCCTCCGGCACCGTGGTCATGAGCTCCTCCTGCTTGAAGGGGAAACTTCTCCCTAGCTGAACGTGTCCGGTGACAATAACTGAGCCATTCTCTTCTAGCCAGTTGAAAGCAGCAAGCAGAATATCCAGGAGAATGTTATTGGCCTTATTTTAAAAGGGAAGAGATGCATAAAGAGTGGAAATGAAGAGAACAAGGCCTTGTCAACAGTCTGTAGCGCAGGACAGAGCAGAGGCCAGAAAGCCTCAGCTCTCTCCTCTCATTCTTGGTTTTCACGATAATACCCCTAGAAAGATCTCCAGTTCTGCAGTTACGGGGCAAAGGCCTGTGTCGTATTTCGGTGCAGGCGCCTCCCAGCACAGAGGGACAGAACCGCGGCGGGGATTACGCACAGGAGGAGCTAGTTGTGTATTGGGTACCGAGGACATCGCGTTTGCCACGGAGTATTTATTTTAGCAAATGAGCATATGGAGTACGTGGGCAGTTCATGTAACGTGGGAGCGTTCCTGCTGCAAGGAGAAGGTTGTGTTTAAGGTCGTGTGCATGGAAATCTTTATTCCTGCCCAAGGGCATTCGCAACATAGTCCCTGGAGTCTCGGCGCGGAGCTCCCCCTCCCTGGAGGCAGTCAAACCCCAAAACGAGCTATCCTTGGGTCACGTTGCAAAGCCTACTGATGGCCGAGGGAAGCCAAAGTTTGAACGGCAGCCTCAGCACAGCTCCCGGGGAGCGCTCGGGGCGATGCGGACAGCAATGCCAGGTGACCATCGCAAACGGGGGAAATCGATACGGATTTTCCTTCCGGCATTTACTGCCCGGTTTCTGAAGGAAGCCCAGCCTCTGCAGTCACGTTTCTTTGCCCATCTGCTCCTTCCTTTACTATCTCTGGAACTCACTGCCCAATTTCAACCAACTACGAGCATGACACAGAGATTTCAAAGCTAATTCCCATCCCTTACATCTAACAGAGCTCCAGATGGTGGAAGTGCCACCGAGTGAAAAGAGGTAGGTCCCCGCCCTGTTCCACCTCACTGCGCAGCAGCCAGCTGACGGGGAGGGACGTGCGTGCTGTTGACCCACCAACAACGCACGCAGCTCCAAAGAATGCAAATGCACAGGGGAGGAAAAAAGGCTTCACCAGATTCCTCGTTCAAAAAAACCCCAAGTTGTTTGTTTCTCTTCTGAATTTCTGAATCATGTGATTCTGACCAAAAGCTGGGCAAGATAACAACTCTGAAAAGAACCCAAAGAAAACAAAATGTCAGTAGTCATACTGTGCTGGGTTTGAGTAGTGATTTTAAGCCTAACATGGTATTTTGAAATAGGAACCCGGTTTGAACCTTGCTGCTTGATGTTTGGAGACGTAATTCTGTTAGAAACCAGCCCCGGGTGGTTCGGCTGTTGACAGAACGGGTTGTCTCCGCTGCGCTGGGACGGCAGGCACGGTCCTCCCGCCTCCAGCTCCGCAGCCCCACACCCCTCAGCCCGCCCCGGGACGCCGTGCCCCGGCACAGCTGCCCCCGTCGCCCCAGGCCGACGCGGCACGGAGGCCCGCACCCTCCCCGAGGACACCGGCTGTCCCGGAGGAGCCCTCCTGCCAGCGGCCTCCGGGCGGCCCGGCTCCAGCCGCTTACCCGCGGCGTGGCCACCCGCCGGGCCCAAGGCCGCCCAGGCGCGGCGCCACCACCGCCCGCAGCACCCCGAGGCCGGCCCAGGCCCTGAGGGGAGCGGGCAGCAGGGGCGCACCCCCCGGCAGCCGCTGGGGCGGGAGGCGGCGGGGACCGGGCCGCCGCCGCGCTGCGCCCGCTCCTCCCGGCCGGCAGGGGGCGAACGGGGGGAGGCGGCGCCCGCTGCCGGGGCGGGGCCGGGGTTACTGCGCATGCGCCAGCTGCCGGGGCGGGGGGGGGCTGCGGCGCATGCGTGCAGGCGGCGGGCCGGGGCGGCGCGGGGAGGCGGCGGTGGTCCTGCGGGCAGCCATGAGCGGGTTCGGGGCTGCGGCGCCGCTGTCGGGCTCCTCGGCCGGGGCGGGGGCCCGGAGCGGCAGCAGCGACAGCCTGGAGAAGATCGACATGTCCCTCGGTGAGGGGGGCGCCGGGGGCCGCCGCCGCGGGGAGAGCTGGAGGGGCGCGGGCCGAACCAAGCGCTACGGCCGGGGGGAGGGGGGCGGCGGCGGAAGGAACCAACGGGCTTTGCCGGGCACCGGCGCGGGCGGAACCAAGGGGGGGGGCGTAGGGAGGCGGCCTGCGCCAAGTCGGGCGGGGGCGGGGGGGGCAGGACCCTACCACAGCTGGGGCCGGCGGGGGGCGGGATGCGAGGCGGGCCTCGGGGGCCTGTGGCGGCGGGGACGGGAGGCGAGGCCCGGCTGTGCCGCCTTCCCGGGGGTCACTGTCCCGAGCTAGGGAGGAGCCGGGTTCAGCGGTGCGGATCCCCTTTGTTCCACCTGGGTGTCCGGAGCAGGCCGAAGAGCGGGGCGCTGCCTGAGTTTGGCAGCAGCCGGGCCCGCAGTGCCCGGGCTCTTTGCTGGGTGGCCCTGGGCGAGCGTCCCAGGGCTCGTAATCGCAGGGGCGGGGGTGGTTGGATTGCAGCTCAGCCGGCCTTGCCTTTTTTTTTTTTTTCCCCAGGTTTGGAAGTCGGTAATGGCAGGTCTCCTTTGTAACTCCCCTGCAGTACTTCGCCAGTCAGACCAAGCGCGATGTTGTCTCTACCACGTAGTTTCCTGGGCCAATCTACCCCTTTCTCCCCTGCCCCCCCATAGGTTGTGCGCGTTAGGAAGGTGCACAGCCTCGGTACAGATCTGCAGAGCTGTGTCTCTCCAGCCTATCTGAGAAACTGACATCCACGCTATATATATTTCAGAGAGGTACCTCAGAGTAGTTCTGGTCCTGTGCACTGAGTCCCCTTAACAGTTGGGAACGCATTTGGTGCTTTCCTGGAGTGCATCTTCCAGTTTAGTTTTATCACAAAAAATTGGTTTTGTACACTCTGAGACTGCTCCACGACGCTACCAGAGCATGGTAGATAGGTACTATCAGGAGACTTGCTTCAAAAAGTGAAATCACGGTGTGAGCTAGAATGTTAACACTAGACTCAGCCTTTGTGGACCACCTTAAAATAAGAAGTTTTGTACAATTTTTCCTTCTGTAAATAATCCAGAGGAGTTCTTTGTTTTGGCAATGGAGATAACTCGAGAAATGATGTTTAGAGTTTGTCTGAATGTGGAGTAGCATTACAGCATTCATATAAATCTATAAATCTATTTTTATTTATAGTATAGCACACTGAATTTTTGTTTCCAAGGTTACCAAGATTATAGAGTTATTGATTCTGAGTGGCTAGTTCTATTTTCATATATTCTAATGTTTTTTACTTGACGAAATTAACCTTTCAGTTAGCTACTGCTACGTGTCATGGACATTGACTAATAGCAAATTGCAAAGGACTGTTGTGGTGTCATGGTGACGTTTTGTTTAAGAAGCTGTTGTGAGTGGGTGTGTCCCGTAACTTGTTTCCTTGCGAGGGTAACTTGGGTGAGAACAGTGTCATCCATGCCTACTGTCCCCAAGTCAAAGTTCTGTGGTCTGGTGTAAACAAAGATAAGATGCAATCCCACATCTGTCATGATATCAAAAAAATTGACACAACATTAATCTAGGAGATTTTAACATCTGGATCTTAACGTTGAGTATTTTCTCATGTAGTAATAAAGATTAAACCTATTTTTTGTTAGTGTGTTATGTGCAACTCATCTGAAGCTAAGCTTCCAGTTTGTTAATGTTCCCAGATTATTCTGCTGTTCTAGCTATAGGTTTGATCTCTGATCTCAGGCAAGATAGGAGAATGCTTCAGTGTGTCTCAGCTAACAAATGCATAAAGTCCCAGATAGCCTTCATTTCCCCCAGTAAGAGAATAGCCGACAGATACGTTCTTTTATGTAAAAACTTGTAACCCTGTGTGCAGCAACAGCTGACTTGCAAAAATGGGATTTAAGACTGAGCAGATGAACTGTGAAGCAAGGATCCGTGCTCTCTTGAACGTGGTGGTTTTGTATCGCAGGTACATAGGAATGGAAGCAGCCATTACGCAGCATTCCATATTCTGCTCTAACAGTTTTTAAAGTTTTATTTTTTGTTGAACGTCACTTTATTAGTGGTGCTAAGTTCAAATAATGCTCCTGATTGAGTACTGCTGCTGGCAGTGATTGTTTCTGCTATTTTGGACCTGTATACCATTTTGAAGTGGCTTTGGTTTCCTTTGTCATATAAAAAGGATAGTTTGGGAACCCTTGCTCTAGGGAAAGAAGATTCTATAGGAATCAAACCCTGAGTGACCTCTATCAGTATTCCTTATCCTGATAGATTTTTTCTGAATATTCAATCACTTCTGGAGCAAAGTACGCTGATTTTCTCTTAGCTTTACTTCAACAGGATACAAAACATGGGATAACAATATGTTGTGATTTTTTAAAATTTTTTTTACACTGTTTTCTCTGTTCTGCCCCATCCAAGTCCATTTGAACTCTGTTAAACACAGTAACTCCGTTCCCATCTGTCCCTGACTCAGAAAAGGATGTCCACGTGTTTGTGGTAGCTCCCTGTTGAAACATAACGTTTTTATCTTACCTGATCTAGATGCAATAAACATAATTTGACATTTTCCTTTATGGTGTTTTTGTAAAGAAGCTAACAGTCAAATAAAAGCATGCCACATCTGTTGCTTTACTCTTACCTCCTGAGCCAGCTACCAGGTCAGTGAAGGAAATCAAAGTGGTGTGGCATGATTGGCACTTGACAGACCTGCTGTTCACTTCTCATCAGTTTATTATCTTCCACATATTCTTAAACCGATTAATAATTTGTTCAACATTGTTTCCCTGGACAATAGATGAGATGATTGCTTACCTGGGGAGAGCAATTCTTGCTTGCTTTTTTCCCCATCATCTCAACCTCGGTGAACACATGGAGACAACTGATAGGCTGAGTTCTTTTGTTGTGATTTTTCTTAAGTAACTTAGGATGAAAGGACTAAGGCTTGAATTGACATTTTGTCTGGAATCTGCAAAGTCTGTTGGTGGTGGGATTGCCTTCAGTCATTCAATTTAAAATTTCATGCTGGGCGGAATGCCACAATCTTTCAGGTCTCTTGGATGTTCTGGATGTATGCAACTGCTTCTCTTTTGCTAGGGCACTATAGTATAAAGGAAGTACTGTAAGACTAACAGGGACTGGATATTTTGTAGAGATGTTTCTGGAACCTTAGCTTGTATGTGCTGGCTTTGCAAGATTAACTGGTCTGTTTCCCATGACTCCAACCCGCTAGGGTTTTTTCTTCAGAACTAGAATACATCTGCAATGTGTCAAATTTCTTTTTTTTATTTTCTGCTTACAGATGATATAATTAAACTGAACAAGAAAGAAGAGAGAAAACAGTATTCCCCCAAAATGAAGAGAGGGCTTCAGCAGAATCGAACTCGACAGTTCAGGACACCAGGCTCCAAGTGGGGAATCCAACAGCAGAAAGGTGTGTATGCCAAACATAATGTGGATTGTGCAGTATTTTTTTTTTTTTGAGCTGAAGTGTAACCTAATGAAAATGTATGGATTGACATGGTCAATTCAGGTGTCTTTCTAATAGTGTCATATGCGGTTTTGATTATAATTCAGTTCTTCGTGATCCATTTATGTTTGGTTTTGTTTCTGGTTCAGTGTGAGAAAGTCATTGACGTGTTTGGCCAACAGGGAGCTTAGGTGCGTAATAGGCTCTATTTGACTCAAGGAAGGATTGGCTTTCTTTCTGATTTTTAAAATGTATTTTAATTTTGGAAATTGTGTTGATACTTTGTCCTTTCTCAGAGATGGATAGAAAGAGTGCTAATGCCAAAGCCTGTATATTAGGAAATGTGGAGGCCTTGCCAGAGCTCAGAGCTTTGTGCAAAAGAGCCAGCGTATTTATATTTGCTAGGCAGAATTCTCCTAGTAGACCTCCCCAAAATAGCTGTTACTGCAAACTGTAATGCTGCCTCTGGGATATATAAATGGATAATGCAGAGTGTCTGAGTCGGCTTTTCTCCTTAAGACCTTGGGATGCAAAGGAAGCACCATGTCAGCCTTCTTGAGCCCACGTTTTTACAGTGGAATACAAAAGCGGTAAAAAATCATATAGGCAGGGAGTGAAGAGAAGAAAAGCGCACAATTACAGCTTTACTGTAGATTCCCTGAGTAACCGTCGGGGGATTTTTTTGATGAACAGGAGTCACATTCTAAAACGATTCCCAGGTTTTAGTCCAGTACATGGCCAGCACCTGCTTGAAGTGTAGACTGGTTTTGCTTCTGCTTAATTTTGAAAAGTACCTTTTTAGCACTGGATTATCAACATATGGAAAAATACTATCTAATTAGAAAGCTTACCACCTCAATCCAAGCTAATGAAGCGTTTAAGTTAATACATGCAATTTCTTGTTTAGTAGCATCCATTTAAAACAAATACGCCTCTGTCTGGTGTATTCACAGTGACCCCCATTTTATCTTTGTTGTTGCTTAATATTTGTTGCAGCAGCAGCTCGTAGTTAGCATCTCAGACACAAATGTCTTTGGGGATCAGTGGAATGTCGTGTTGCTCAGGGCTCAGAGGAGTTTTGCTTTTTATACAGGCCAACATAGCAGCGTTACTTAATTTGTGCATCTTCAGTAAATTGGTGACAGTGCAGGAAAATATTTTACATCAGTCAGCCCAAGTGTAAGAATATTTGTGTAGGTGCAAGAGTAAGTGAATTTAAGTTGGAGATTACCAAACACGTAGGCTTCTATTTATGACCGCAGTTGTCAAATGCAATTGTTTATGATCCAAAGGGCGCAAAAGAAGCAGGTATTAGAATTTAGAATTTTAGGAGGAACTCAAGCTGCAAATATAAATCTCTACATACAACTGTCTTGGCGGTTACTTTTCTCTCTTGGAACCTTCCCTCCTTGCCTGCCCTTGTTCTAGGAAAAAGCAAACATTTTTTTACAAAATTGCCAGATTCATGACATGTTGAAACGTTGTGAATAGCTTTAACTGCTCCCTCCTATACAGCTCCACACATTTTCTCCCATTGAAAGCAAACCTCTTTTATATTGTTTTTTGAGCAGAAGGTATCATTAAATAGTTGTTCTGGGCATTCTAGTTATTAGTAGCTTATGACCAATAGATTTATTCCTGCTCCGTTGCCATTGAAGTTATTCTGATAAGTAGTAGATCCTCTTGTTTGTGGACGGCTACAGAAACCACAAATGTTCGACAGCACTCAATTCCTTGTGGCTGCCAAACTCTCTGGAAAGAAGCGAGGAAGTTGAGCTGGGACTCTTTTCAGCTTTTGAGGGGAGAAACAGAGAGAAGAACATTGTTCATTTAAATAAAAGTTGTCCTTGGTGATACACAGAATGCAACTGCACAAAACCCTGTGCAGCCTGAGCTAACTTTGAGGTTGCCATTTATTTGAGCAGAGGTTGGTCCAGAGAGTTCATGAGGTCCCTTGCAGCCTACGTAACCCTCTTTCTCAGCTTTTCTATTTGAAGAGAAGAGCATTTGCTAACCATCCACAAAATGTGGGTACATAGCAGTTTCTCCATGGCAAATTTATCTAAGCTGGGTTCTGATCGATGGCTTACCTCATGTCATGGCTCCTGTCTCATGAAGAAGCACAGATTTCTTATCGATGCTAAGAATTCAGATATGTCAAAGCTAGACGTGTCTGTTGCTCTAGAGCTGACTCCTTAGTCTTAAATTTACCTTGCAGTCTGAGGTTCTAAGGAGGATGATACTTGGGGATAAAACTAAAGCATGGTCTGTATTCATAGCGTGAAGCTAAATGGCTCCAGACAGGGTTAACCAAACCCTTGTAACTGGAGATTTCAGATATTTATACTACAGACCTCAGACTTACAAGCCTTTTATATTCAAAGGCTGCTTTCAATTCTCAGTTTCATCCAGACTGCCATGCAGACTTCTAATTGAAAACACTTTAAATGTGATGTAATTCATACGCTGTTTAATATGGTTTTGTGGGCCAATTGCGATATTCTTTTTTTCTTAAGTCATGTCTTGGGAACCACTGATCTAAATAAATAGACTTTGAAGTTGTTTTTTTTCCTTTTCTTTAAATTAAACTGGTAATTTAAAGTTTGCTGAATGGGTGGGGAGCTGGGGTTTTTTTGTTTGTTTGGTTTGGTATTATTCAGCACTTGATGAAGTTCCATTTCGGAGTATTTTGGTAGTTTTCTGTGCCAGAATGACTCTTAAGTTGTCCCTGTAGACATGTCAAATAACACATTTTCAACAGAAATTAATGCAATGAAGTAGAGCAAAACTGTGATCTGTATGAGAAGCAGATTATTGTTGTGCTAGGGCTTGGGCCAGACCTGCTAAAATAACTAAATGGCCAAATAGTCTTCAAGTGTAGAGATAGCTTCTGCTCTAAGGCTTGAAGTGTGCGGCCAAATAACTTGCATTGCCTGCATAGCATCTTAAAGCAATAAGCTTTTTCTTTCAGTAAGAATTGTTGAACTCTTCATGCTTGTTGCAGGTTATGGTAAAAATCGTTTGGGACGCAGAAAGAAGATAGCAGGGAAGAAGCGTTCTTACGGAGTTATAACTGGCTTGGCAGCCAAGAAAGCAATGGGCTCACGCAAAGGAATTAGTCCTCTGAACAGACAGCCACTTAGCGAGAAGGTAATTAATGCAATTCTAGTGGTTCATGTAAAAACAGATTAAAAAAATGAAACACAATGGCTTCAGAACAGTGCTACTGAAATACAAAATGGAGACATCTGGTACAACCTTTTATTAAATTGGGGATGTGTTCGCTGAGTTCTTGTTTGTTTTGAGGGGGGTGGCTAATGACTAGATTTGAAAGTTTTTTAACACCTAATTGGGTTGCAAGTCATGAAAATTGAAATACAGAAGTATATTCTGTGCAAGTCTGGAGGTAGTTACTGTATTTTTACAAGAAAAGCTCACTTAGTAGGATTTCTTGTCTTTGCATTGCTTTGTTACAAACCAATGATTCAGCTGACGTGCAGGTGTTAAGCATGTGCCTGTTACAAAAATGGAAGTTTCTGCAAAATACTTAAATCCATCAGTAGGCTTCCTCTTCTGCACTCCTCCAGCGCATTTTTGCCTGCTCCATCTCATTCAGTATTGTAGAACGGGGATTGCTTTTGGATTTGTGAAGAAGAATAATTTTAAAGACATGTGGAGCATGTATTTTGTCAGTTCAGGGAGATACAGTAATCAAAAAGGAGCTGCTAAGCTCTGCTATTTGTTTTTTGGGTTTTGGGGTTTTTTTTGCCTGGTAATGAGGGGAATATAGAATTCATGAAAGTGTAGGAGGTATTTTCAAATTATACTAGACTGTGAAAGGTAGGCAAAGCCAAATGTATTCTATGTGCAGTTTGTAAATGGAAATTGAAGGAAAAGTGTTTGTGTGTATACAGTGTACATAAATGCTATCTATACTTATTGTTTTTTAAGAATGCACAGCGGAATTACCCAGTTTTGAAAAAGAAAACAAACCTGCAGAGACAATCTGAAATGCAGAGAAAACAAGCTCCAGCCCTCAGGAGGCCGGCTCCGCTAAACAGAAGGTAAAATACCAAGTCTGCTCTTCTTGATGACTTTCCATAGTGAGTCTTGTTTGACAGGACTGAGTCCACGAGAGACGGTAGGTACTGGCAGTAGTAGTACGGTCAAGACTATTGTGTGTATGAAGTTCTACAAATCTGGAAGCCGAGCATGGGACAAATGTGGTCTCGATACAAAGCCAGATATTTATTACCATGTAGAGCACTCAGGAAGTACCTCTGTTTGTGAGCACCTGGTGTTCTGCCTTCATTTAAATCATAGGCAGCCTGTATGGAAATGGCCAACATGTGGATTTCTGTAGCTTTGAAGTGGCAGCCACGGTTTAGTGAACTTTCTAAATAAAATGCCTTTGTGGAAGCTGGTGCCATCTTCGGTTTCATGGAAGCTATTGCGTGTTTTATTTGTGCTGGAATTAACATGTCTGTTATGAACTGCATCTTAACTGGTCTCCACGATGAAAATTTTCACTATGTGACTCCATTGTGGAAACTGTAAACAAACTTTCTTTATACATATCAAGACCGCACCTTTTTTTCATCTAATCAGCAATGTTTCAAATGCTGGAGGATACTGAGCAAAGTAAAAAGCAGGATTAATAACCATACTGTCCTGTGACATAGGAGCGCTAGGCTTCTATGTAACAGAAGTGATTTCTCCATTTATGAGTAATACACTGGCAGTTTCCTGACTTTCATAGTGGTCTCTTTAAGATGTTATCTGTGGAACCTTTCATGACTATATTTTAATAAATATTACAGGAATAACATGCCGTCCACTTTTGCCAGAATTGGAAACAAACTAAATCAGCAGAAAGACACTCGTCAAGCAACTTTCCTGTTTAGAAGGGGCCTGAAGGTAATAAAAATTACTAAAAACAACAACAAAATTGTGCCACAGGTTCTAAGCTAACCTGTAACACTGATATTAGTGAATCAACTTCGAATATCAAATCTGAGTAGAAACTTGAGGTGGACTGAGGAATACGCATGGGTTCTTCTAGGGCAGTGCACTTGTCCTCTTCGGTTACTGTAACCCACTGAGGCTTGCTTCCTGTTCCAGTGTAGCTGGACTGTTCAGAGGGGCATGGAACTTGTCAGAGTGTTTGAGGGTAGTTGCAAGGTATGCATTTTTCCTTTTAAAAATAAATGTTAGAAAGCACTGTGCAGCTTTCAAAAGTTATCTTTGGGTGAAGGATAGACCAGAAAGATGTTTTAGAATCTGATAGAGATTATGAAGAGAATAGAGAGTGTGCAGTGAATGATAGTCGTGTTCTGGATTTTCATTTGTGCCCTCATTCTACATCTGACATCATTGTGACTGTAGGTAGCTGCTGTCTCCCATCTGCATGGATTGCAGAATTACAGACAGGATCAGAAGGAAGAAAAATAAAACCAAAGTCCTTTAAAACAGAAGTGGGACTTAATGGCATATTGGCTGTTATGTATGTTAACATTGGTCAGATTGGGAACTAGCCAGGTTTTTCTTGCTAGCCTGGTAACATTTTGGTGTGTCTTGGTAAAGTGTATGTTTGCTAACGTAGTCCTCGAAAATGTTTCCCTCTCTTTATTGGTTAAGTTACTGTCATGGACAATTTTGTTTAAATCATTTTGTGTTCTTAAAGTAATTCCTTTCCAATGTCTTACAACGGTAATAGGATAGTTATCTTTGAAGTCCCTCTGAAAGTACAACCCCATTTGTGCAGAGTGTACAAACAGCTTTAAACTGCTGTTCTTGAACTGCTGTATTTCCAGCTGCTACAACAGGAATTGAAACAGTATTCAAATCCAGTGTCTGTATTGATATGTTTTCAGGTGCAGGCTCAAGTGCAGTCAACAGATGATCTTGATAATCAGACAGTAAAGAGAACTCGTCAGTAAGTAGTTAATTTGGAAAAATTCAGTTTGGTTACTCGTATGATTCTCATTTTAGTTCTGGCTTCCTGGCTATGATAATTGAATGGGCTGGTTTTTTCCCTGTAGGCATATCAACTGAGTGACAGTGATCCTCCCTCTATCCTCAGTAATTTCCTAAATTATCTTCTGATTTAACCAGGAGGAGTTTGTTTGCATAAGACGCTTGCAGGAATGAGGGGGAATGTGGTAGCTTCAGAGGATCAGACTAATCTCTACCACTCATGAATACTGCATAGACTGGAAGAAAAATTCAAATGTCAGTGTTCTCCTGAGTTCTTGATGCAATTTCCGTTTTATTTAACATATATATAAGCCTATGAAGCAGTTTGGAAATAAGCAAGGCGGGTCACAAGGTGGACACTCGGTTCTCCCGCCACGTATTCTTCCCATATCATTCTGTGCCTGCCGGGCTCTTCACAACTGGTTTGTTGGTAACACAACAGGCTGAGTAACCAGCGTATGCCACAGACCTGCAGTCTGTCACCTCTTTGGTTTGCTGTGAGGACCATTTTGGCCCCATCTGTGGCAAGGAAACAATGTTTTTAAAAAGTGAACGTTCCAGTCAGTGCTGTAGTTCTGGTACACCTTACCAGCATGTGATTTAGCGCTCACCTGAATAGGTTTAGGTAATGTAAAAGATACAAGAATCAATGGCCGAGCTTCTTGTAGATTGTTTGACTGCATGTGGTCTTCGTACTGGCCTGTATTCCGAAAGCTCGTACATTCTGTATGAGCCAGTGTTTTGGACACACATTTAAAGATACTGTGACTGAAATTTCTGCAACGTTTTTGTAAGTGATTTCTGTGTTTTCAAACTAGATGGCGAACTTCTACCACGAGTGGAGGGATTCTGACCGTATCCATTGACAACCCAGGAGCAATCATAACCCCAATGTGAGTTTTCCAAAAAAGTACTGAAATGTTCTTAACATAGCTGAAATCGCTGTTCTGAGCCATTTAGCAAGTTCCTTGCAAATAGTATTTCAGATGATCTCAAGGTCACAGCTTCTTGTGAAGACTTTTAAATCTGGCCCCTTTCTGAGTGTTTCTGAGCTGTGTTTGAATAATATCACAGCGAGGTTTCTCAAGGCATCTCCCAGTTAGGACCTTGATGTGGTGTACGGAGCTGAAGAGTGGTGGGGCTGGTAGATTTTCACCTTGTCTGCCTCTTCCAAATCAGACCGTATTGCAGCTGTTTTCCTCCCGTATCTGAATGAAAATGCATCTAGTTGATGAGTGATGGTAATAGTTCCTCCCTGATTCAGAAAGATACTGGTAGAGTTGCGCTTAAAGAAAGCATTGCTGTGTTTGTCTTTGGGAAGTTGATGGTACTGTTGTTTCATGAGGTGTTTCATTTTAAAAATCTCTTGAGTAGCTTTTTTCATTAGTAGCATTTTATCTATAAGGAAGATTGTACCAATTTTTATTTTTTGTATTTATGGGAATAATTAACCGCAAATTATGTGTTTGTCAGTAGGACTGAGAGAGAAAAGATAAGATCGCTTCCTGTTGGGACACTTGCTGTCTGATAACAATAACAAATGCTACCCTCTTATAGTTCTGCCTGACTTTTACCTTCTTGAATTTGTGCCCTCCAGATATTCAGCCAGCCTGATCAAATGGCTTGATGAAAAATTCATAGCTCTATCAGCATTAAGGCTTTTTTGCATAAAACACATATTCACTGTGTCCTTTGTAACATTCTTCTTTCACAGTTCCCAGAAATTACGATTAACTTGTACTCCCGTGCCACCATTTCTGATGAAGAGGGACCAATCTGAAGAGAAGAAGATTCCCAAAGGGGTTCCACTGCAGTTTGATATTAATAGTGTTGGAAAACAGGTAAATGCAGTTTCTTTCCTTAACTGTGGAAGTAGTTTCAAGATGGATAAAAGCCAGTGATCCAGACACTTTCCTCCTAGACAACTAGTGACAGAAAGAGGGAACTAGTGACTACTTATTGTTTCCACTTCCAGTTCTTCCACTAACTTGCTATGTAACTTCAAGCCAGTAACTAAACTCACCGTTCCTGTTCCTCTAGTTCATGTCTTGCATGCCCACATGCTTTAAATGGGATTTAAATTGTTGAATATTTCTAAAAGCCTTCTGGTGTTCCTGGCGTGCTTGAATCAGCAAGTGTGCGTAATTCAGGGATGAGCTGCTTTCAGTTGTGTAACCTGCATGGAACCCTGACAGCTGAATTTCCAAGGCAACTTCTGCTGTGCATCTAGGAAAAAAAACCCAAATGTGATGACATAAAGGCTTGAAAAATGAGCAAGTTTTCACAAGTTTCATGAAGACAGGCGATGTGGTGCAGGAATCTTAGGCCTGTCATTGAAGGAATTCTTACAGGGTGACAGAGTTAGGTGCTGTTCTTATAATCGGCTCCTTACTGCTGGCTGTAGAAAACTACATGGGATCAGTGCGTCAGTCTGGATTTGTTCCTCCCATGAACAAGCACTATGTCAAAAATAGTCTACTACTGTATTGTAAAATTAATTGAACTCTTGGACTCCGGTCTACTGCCTGAACTGGATGGACTGGAAAGCAACCTGCATTAACACGGTTAACATGCTGTATTTGTTGGAGTTGCATAGAATCTGTGTGTGGAAATGAGTGTAGTGAAAGTTCCCTTTTTCTGTCTGTCTGTCCTCAGTTTAACTTATGATATTTTGAGTAGACTTTCAGTTTTGACATTGTGTACCATGTGTTCTTAATGAATTCTGAGAAATGCTAGCTCTTGATATATAGTCCAGTCTGATTTTTAAATGGTGTGGGAAATGATGAAATCAAATTAAACCTCCTTTTTTTTTTAAATTTAAATGAGTCAGTTAGGAGGTCAAGTGATGATACAGACTGAGGAAAAAGTTATTCTTGTCTCCATTACTTTGATTAAATTAACCCAACATCTTTTATGCTTGTGTTGAAATTACTTTGTTTTTCAGACAGGGATGACGTTGAACGAACGTTTTGGGATCCTGAAGGAGCAAAGAACAGCGCTGTCTCAGAACAAAGGAAGCCGTTTTGTAACAGTGGGCTAACCTGACAGATGGACTTGAGCACTGATCCCACCTGCCTGAGAAACTGAGATAAAAGTGGGCAGAAGAATACAGCATACGTCACTGATATTCTCCAGACTTCTTGCTAAGATGGTGGCAGAGCTATCTATCTTTATTACTTTTACTTTGAATGGTAAAAGACATGATGCCCTGAGGGGGGGAGAGTGGGGAAACCGATCCGCTGGAGTGGCACCATCGCCTGGTTGGAAAAGATTCTGTTGCCCAGCTGATGACAAACACTGATTTTGGTTCATCTTGCAACCAAAACACAAACACAAATTTTAAAAGTTGGGGTTTTTTTGTCTAGGAGTGCTCAGTATCTGTTCTTTGACCCCTCTGTTATGGTAAAGATTGTGTAAGTGTTTCATTACAAACCCCATTTTAGGGTTTTTTAGGGACTGCCTATGAACTTTCCTTTGGACTACAGTTTGGCCCAGAGCCTCAGTCCATGAATAGTTTGGTAGTGATGTAGCAGCATTTTTCATGGGAGCATTGGTTGTACTTCTTTGTGCTTTTGAAGTTCGATTTTTTTTTTTTTTTTTTTTCTCCTCCTTTCTTGAAAAGTAAATGTTTTACATCCTCACTTTCACAAATAAAGCTGAGACCCAAAATATGTAATTGGGATGGAGACTACTCTACTCTTATCCTTAAAAGTGGTCCAGATCATATTGGAGGAATACTGCACAGGCAATATGAGAGTAATTTATATTACAAATAACTCAAGTTCATCATCCTCCTCTGTAAATGGAGTATGTCTGTCTCCTATTTTTTCTTAGACTTTTGCTTTCTATTTCTTTTTGTAAGTTTTTTTCACAAACTTAATGCAATAACTTCATATTTTTGAATAATTTCATAGGAATAAATACAACAGTTCACCAGAAAGTCAGTGGTATGGTAGAGTTCCTTACCCTCCCAGACAAAGGATTCTCATCTTGCATACCTTGCTCCAGAGCATTTTCTCTGGCTCTTAGAAAATAGCCAGAGGCAAGCAATCTAATGGCACTTGTTTGTATATACCAAAGAGAGGCAAGATGTGAAGCTGATCAGAAGTGGTCAGGCATCTTGAAATTGGCTGAAACTGGGGAGCATTTCTGGAAGAAAGCCCTCAGTTTGCCAGCACGTGTAAGGCATTAAGCAGGAGCATGTAGTCACTTGCTTTAAGCTTAGCTTTGTGCAGCAGAATCTGCAGGATGGTAACAACTGGGGCATCGTCAATCTGAATTTACGTGATCCCTACAACTGAGGCACCTGTTCAGAATTGCTTCCAGACCAGGAACTGATGAATTTAACACTGTTCTATAGCAATGAGATTTAGGTACAGTCAGGTAAAAGAATGATTGGCTTGCTGCATCCAGAAATGTTTATGGTGTTTGAAGTGGGTTTAATTCCTTTTACTGTTCTTGAAGAAGTTACATTTGACTTCTTACAGAGTTGGTTTCCTTGCATTTTATCTCAAATTCCAAGTTAACTAGCATTTACCGGGAACTTCAATGTTGAAGAGCATTTGATGGTAGAAGGGCTTTTGTTTGTATAGCAGTTTTAAAGTCAGAGTGCATCCTGATGCTATATAGTACTTAAACCCCTATTTGTAATGTTGAAAAATATACCTTAGCAGAAGCAAACTAAACGTAATGGTGTTAAGGTTTTTTTCTTAATTACTAGTAGGAAACTTTTTTCGGAACAAATGTCCCACTGTTAGAATTTGAGTAGATAAAGTGTTGTCAGTCATCCTGTTTCTGTGTATACATTTTCCATGTGCCAGGATGCAAGAAAAAAATTCTTTTGCATCAACATAGATGCAAAACATTGATGCAATGCATCAAAAAATGCTAGTTTGTATTTAACGAGAAGATGCTTTACACTGTACCTTTTGGTATTTTTTGGAGAAGTTATTACATTTGATCTATTCTGAAGCTGTTAATTTTTTTTTTTTTAAATAAAAAGTTACAGGTTTCATACTGTCTTGTTCCTGTTATAACCACCTGGGCAATATATTGGTTATGTGAATTTTCTGATATCCTTCAAGGGGTTCTTAATGATTAAATTCTTAGTAAATGTCCTGAAGAATGTACCAAAAAGCAGCCCAATTTAAAGAGGGCTTGCATTCATTGCCCAGCTTAATATCCTGAAAATTAAGCCCTTCTTGGGGTGGCACTGTGTAAGCTCACTTGCACTTAGGTGTGTCAGTTATTAATGTATTTTTCAGTAGCACCATCTAATTTAGTGGTTTGATGTGATTACAGTACCAGATCCCTTAATCTGTCAGCCCGAGCAGTGGTTTTCCTGTTGCTGTGACACGTCTTGCTAGCGGGAAGTCTCCGTCACCTCAGCCTTGCGTTACAGGATCAGCGGGAACACCCCGATAAACGGCCACGGTCGCGTTTCCCAGCGCGATGCTGGCAGGAGGCTTGCGTGAGCAGTGGAAATGGAAGAAGAAAAAAAAAAAATTACTGCCTGTAAATACATTTGATAAGGTGGCGAGCGTGGCGAGTGCCTTGGCACCTGGCTATCTGCGGTCTGCGTCCTTCGCTAGCAGCTCGGGTCTGTAGGGTTGCCAGCTTCAGGCAGCGTTCAGACACTCCAGGGTCCCAGTGTCGGCAGCTGATGGGTGCTTTCCCGGAGCAAGACTGGTGTTTATTTGGGCATTGCAAAGAGTGCGACCTTTTAAGGATTGATGACACCAAGGAAAAAAACATGAAGCAGTTGGTGCTTTTCCCAGCTAGTTCAGATATGTGCGTTTTCTCCTTCGTTTGCTGCTGGAATGGGTCTGCGCCCAGCAGCCGGCGTGGCGTCCCACCCGGACAGGTAAACTAGAATTTTTCTGAATTGCAGAAGGCATACGGGCACTACAGCCGTTGTCAAGGGGAGGCGGGCACCCTCGCCCGCCAGATTACCCCAGGCAAGTGGAAAAAATCGGACTCGAAAAGAGGATGTTTGGGGTTTTTTAGTGCTGTGTGGCCTCCCCGCGCATGCGCACTCCGCGCCCTGTCACGGCTGGCGCCTGCGCCCTCCCTACCGGTCCCCGGGCTTCCCCGCGCCTGCGCAGTGGAGAGCGGAGCCGGAGAAGCGGCGGCGGCGGTGGTGGGGGGGAAATGGCGGCCGCGGTGCTGGCGGCGCCGGAGGGCGGCTCTGCCGTGATGCCGGCGGGGAACGCGGCGGCTTGTCCTCCGCCACCTGGTCCTTCAGGCCCGGGTTCGTGGAGTCGTTCTTTAGATCGAGCTTTAGAAGAAGCGGCGACCAGCGGTACCCTCAGTTTGAGCGGGAGGAAACTCCGTGACTATCCGCGGGCCAGCGCCGCCAACCACGACCTCAGCGACACTACCCAGGCCGGTGAGGGACGGGGCATTGGCGGCGGAGGGGGGGAGGCCGAGACAGCGGGGAAGGGAGGTAGGGGAAAAGCCTCAGGGATGGGGGTCGCCTGGGGGGATGGCCGTCCTCCCCCCCCCCTCAACGCCCCCTCAGGGGGCGTTGAGGGGGGGGGGAGGACGGCCATCCCCCCATTAAGAGCGATGCTGAGGTGCTCAATTTGCTGCCTCTTCAGTAAATTGAAGCTGGGTGCATGAGGAGGAGAAATTTCCTCAGTGGATGTTTGGAGGGGGGGGGGATGTCTGTCCCCCCATTACTCTTGCAGAGTGTCCGTGTGGGTGTAGAGGGGGATTTCTCCTCACCGCCGGCGATGCTTGGCGTGTTTCTCCTCTCGGGCCGTTTTCTCCTTCACGTTTTCGCCTCCTCCCTTCGCTCTCCGCCCTTCCTCTCCTCGGCGGGGAGGCAGGATGGAGGAGCTGTTGCAGGGTACTCCTCCTTCCCCTGCCCGCCCTGGCTCTGGCCCATGAGATCTCTCGATTTGTTGGGGTTTTGTTTGTTTGGTTTTTTTTCTCCTTTCCTTTGCCGTCTCCGCTCTAGAGGTGCTTCCCCTGTTGGAGGCTGTTTTAAAAAGAATTATGAGGCTTTTCTCGGTATTGCGGCTCACTTAGGTGGTTTTAGCCAGGCACGTTCTTGCTCTGATGTATGTATATGTGAGTGTGTGTGTGCCTATACACATATATAGGCACCCTCGCCATCTCTCATCTTGTGCTGTTGACAGGGGTAGCCAGCTTTCCAGGAAGGGCTGTCAGGTGTGCATATGCTAAAGACAACCGTTTCTTGTGCTCTTATGCTTCTATTATTGCCGTTCTGACACCCAAGAAGATAAGATATGCAAGCATATCATATATTCATAAGCAAGGTATGAAAGGTACTGTGAGCAGAACCTCATCCCTTTTCTTTTTTCCTGCTGTATTATATGGATAAAAACATTAAGAATTTTTAAGAAAAACTTTACAAGGCACAGTAAGCAATAGGGCTGTTTTTTCCCTTTGCTCCTCAAATATATTCATAGGAGTAGACTAAAAATGTACACTTGCCCTTGATCATAAGCAAAACCACATTTGCAGAGTATGTTTACGTATTACTGTATTGAACGGAGAGATGAGACTTGGGAAATGATGAGAGTTTGTGCAGGATGTAGAAGTTTACTTAATGCATTATACAGAGCAAATTTAGTTTATGTTTTGACTGTCTGGTTGTATAAGTGACGTAAAATTAGTTTTGACTGTCTAGTTGTATAAGTGAAGTAAAAGTAGTTTTAAAAGGTGTCAGCATGCCATCTGTTTGTAGCTTTGATTATTTCCTATGCGGTCCTTTAGATTTTCTCATGTTTTGTGTTGAGTGTCTAAGCTTAGAAGCTTAGAGATAAACTATCTTAGAAATAAACTCTAAACATCACTTTTGGAAAGTTACCATGTTTGTTAGTAAGTGTTTTGATACAGTCAGTTAAGTAATTCAAAATGGAGCCTCCTTTAAAATTGTCTGACTTCATACTCTGTCCTGTAACATCCCATTTATGCAAAGATCTGTCACTAATACAAAAGAAACCACCACTCAACCAAACCTTGAGACAGATGTGATTTGTTTGACTTGAACACCTCTATAAATAGAAAACACTTCTTGTTAGGGTATAGATTTTTTTTGTTGTTGTTCACGGGGTTTTCTGCAAATGCAGTTGCACAATGAATGTGTAGGGCTAATCTGTGAGCAAATGCAACATATGCGTTTGTGAGGGATTTGGGCTTTTTGTTTATAATACTATTCATTTACTGTACTCTTAAACAATTTGTGGGAATTCTTGTTTCCACCAAGGTTCCCATCTATTGTGATGAATATATGCATTGTAGTTGTTCAAGAAGCATTAAATGCTAATAAGCGGCAGTGCATACCATACACTTTTGTGCATTTATCATCACAATGAACCTTAGAAAAAAGCTAGAACTGTTCTTAAATTGTAAGAAGCAAAGCTTATTGGGGGGACGCATTCTGTTTAACTCTCTGTTTTGAAGGCTGCTGTGAATAACTTAATCTTGTGCCTTTTTTTAGCATGGTCTGTTCTATGACTTTTTTGTTTTGAATAAGGCTGAGCAGTGGACAAAAATCCATGCAAGCGTTTCTGACCCCCAGTTTTCAGTTGAGTGCTCAGCTACAAATTTAATCCACTTCTTTCCCCATGTCAATTTCTTTCTTGTGTAACTTCCAATTCTTTTGTATGGGAGTAGCTACAAATAATGTGGTATAATGTATATGTGTGTTAGGTGTTATAAACACTTGAACACTTTAAATAACCCCCTAGACTGTAGACTCCGAGTGCCTTCCTGCATGCTGTGCTGCAAAGACTCAAAGCACATCAGGTGGGGCATGTGTATGTGGAATTTCATAAAAATCTTTCGATTTACTCCCAAACTATAAAACTGAAGACAAAACAATGTATATGCAAATCTTACTCCTTTTTATGTGCCAGAATAGACACCTGTCTAGTGTGGATCCTGTTATACTGGTCCAGCTTATTCCCATTCTTGTAGCAACAAAAGTAATTGCTTGTCACTGTAACTGCATCGATGCTAAAGAGGTGGGAATGAATCACATCCCTCTCCAGTGTAACTGCACTGCTAGAAAACCAGTATCTAGCATAGCCTTAAGCCTTAACAGGATCACTGGTCTTGCCTGGAAGCTGTTGTTAACGCAGATGAACCAGCAAAGCGGGTCAATAGGAACAGGGCGTTAGAGATTAGATGCTTGATCAAGTTTAGTTGGGTGCTCTGTGCAGATTTTGAGGTTGATGAAGGGTGAGGGAAGAATCCCTTTAAGTAGATGTCAGCCATAAGGTACATTTTCAGATGTTAAATCAATGGGAAGATCACATTTCTTTAGATCTTTTATGAGTTCAGAGTTGACAGTAATAGTAACCCTGGTGATCAAGCTGTAATAGCTTATAGGTACCATTCTTAACCGCTTACTAAACAGTCATCAGAGCTGAGTTTCTGGCAGGTGTAACTTAACTTTGGAAAATTATTTGATAAACAGATCATAGAATATCTCAAGTTGGAAGGGACCCATGAGGATCATCGAGTCCAACTCCCTGCTCCTCTCAGGACTACCTAAAACTAAACCATATGACCAGATCGGGTTTGCTGTGTTTTTATTCTGGAAGTTAATATAATATTTCTGTTAAGCATCAGTGGAAAAATCAAGTTCCTCATTAATCATTTGCATCAGTCACTAAACTTTTCACCAGAAAGTGAATTCTCTAGTAATGTCAGAGCCTCAGCTGCTTTTGGGCACTGCTGTCTTCCAGATGGTGAAGACCCACAGAAGGCTTTTTAAACGAAGATCAGTGCTCAAGGTTGATCTCAGAACTGAACAGGTGGCTTCAGGCATTGAAGTAATAGTGAGTTTCTGGTTGTTTTGCACTTTGACTGGAATTAAGATCAGGTAATATAAAATCAAATTGAAGATGGGGCGGTCTATGCTTGAGAGCTTTGGAATGGATTAGCGGGAAGGTAGCTCCCCACAGCGCGTGATGCTGTAGTCCATCTAACATTCTTGTACATGTGGGATGGCTCACGTACAAGAAATGCAGTGTCATAACAACTTAGATACTGAAAGCAGCTGTTCTCTATGCTCATCCCTTACAACTTAATTGGAATTTTAGGAAGTGACTCAATTTTACAAAGCTTTTTGATGACAAAGAATGAGCAAGCTTCTTCATTAACAAAGCAAGGATGTGCTTCTCTCTCCCTTTTTTTTTTTTTAAATACACTTTCATTGAACCTGCATTATTTATCCCCATTTTATCTGGGTTGAATTACAACCCATTTGCTCATTCCACTCTTGTTCTCAACCAGGGAATAGGAAAAGGAAGGGCTATAAACCATCTGAGTTAAGTATGAAAGGAAGCACAGTTGCATTTTGCCAGTGTTAATTTAGACTCTGATGTCATCATTTGACAGCTTTCCCAGTGGCCTAAAGCATACATTGAGCAGAAAAGTTATTTGTCAAACCCTCCATGACAGCTGTAATTACCTAAATCACTCACTGTCACAATTTTAAAGGAGAAGATGGGAATATGTGGGTTTATGCAATAAAAGAAATGGCTGTTGTATGGAAATCAGCTAGTAAGATAATTACATGCAGAGTACTATGTCTTGTTTCTGGCATGTATTAATAGTGAAGAGGGTAGCAAGACTCTGAAAAGGAAGAAAAAAGTTGTCTGCTACTACCTTTTGAATGAATTTGCCAATAAGGTATCTCTATAGTTTTGTTCTTAGCAGCAATCCATAGAAACAGTAGAATCTGACCATAGTGTCAATAAAATTTCTATATACTAAGTGCTTGCATGCATTTAGAAGGATTACAGTGATTATATGACACTTCCGCAGTAAGAGGTCTCACAGGCATTTTTCTGTCCTGCCAGAATTTAGTTGATATTACCTGATGAAATCTAGAACAGCTTGGGAAGTACAGTATGGGTCATACAGCGGTGGCTGTATTTCCCAGACATTTGTTCTTAAAGCCACAACAGCAGAATCCAAACCACCCTAAAATTAAATAATTGTTTGAAAAAAAACCTCTTTGGGTTACTGTATCTTGAATGTAATTTCATTATGATCTTTAGGATAACATGGAAGGAAATGGGATTGGTTTTTGTTCAAGTTGCAGGCTATTTGTCAGAAGAGTTCACAGTGTTGGTACTTAGATTATCTAAAGTTTCAGTCTTAAAAATCAAAACCTAACATTTCATTAGGGTAGTTCAGAGTCTCGTGCTCAGATTTGTATGCTTGCCTCTACCCTTATCAAAACCCAAACAGAAATACGCTGTCCAGAGGTTCTAGTAGCTGTAGGGGCGAGAGGGAGGGAGGATGACGACAGTCTTTCCCCAAACTTTAGACAGTAATCTAGCTTGTTCCATTCAGTTCCATTTTTTGGTCTTACCTCCTACTTGTGTCAGTCCCTTTATAATTTGACTATTGCTCCCTCTTGTTTTCTTGTTGTGTTTCTGTTATTAGAAAGTCTGTATCTCGTGTGTTCTGTGCATAAATACTGGCAATTCTTAGTCTAGGCTAATGGAATTATCTGAGAGTAGTGCTTTGGTAAGTTGGTAAATTGAGGTCAGTTCTCTTGCTTTTTTTGTTACCCTCAATATGTGGGGAGCAGTTGACTGTCGTAGTTTATAGTTCGATTTTGTTGAATGGGTTGTGTTGGGTTTTATGGAGAGCTGAGACGTGCAGTAATACTCAAAGGTTCTTGGCGCACAGGCAGTCTTTTTGCCTAATGTTTTATAGCAACTGGGAAAGTGGAGTCTGAGCTTGTAGTTTCTAAGCCTTGTTGCAGTAAAAGTAATACGTGATATTCGGAATGCCTTTGTTTAGCAAGCTGATCTTTTAAAACAAAAAAAAAAGTCCCGCAATCAAACTTTTACTACCAGTAAAGTCTTCTGAGTGCTATTCAGGATTGCATGTGTTTCTAGTTACTTCCCTAGTAGTCTTCCACTTCCCTGCCTTCATCATGATCTGACTTCTTTTTTTTTTTTAAATACTGTCTTGTCTGCATACACACTCTTAGTTATATTTTTGGAGATAACTGTAACTACATAAAAAGTAAAGAGGAGAGGGATTGATGGGTGAATATATTGAGTCCTGCTGTCACATGAAGGACAAATTAGTTTAGGAAAAAAGGAAATGTCTTTGTTTCTCTTGTGGTGTTTCCAGCCCTCTTCTCCTGTGGCTGTACCTGTGCTTGGAGGTAGCAAATTTATATTGGTTAAGCACTCCCTGAAGTCTGTCGTAAATACACAGCCTAATGTGATCCAAGTTCTACACAGATGCCAAAAGGGGAAGTTCTGTCTTCATCTCCTGCTGCACAGTCAACACCAGCAATCATACTGCCTTCCAGCAAGCTGTTTCATACTTATCTGGCTGAAAACTCAGCCAGTAACTAGTTGGATCAAATCCTTGGACAGCTCGCTACGTTTTCACGTGAGTGTGATTGCCAGCAAAGAGAAAGGGTAGAAAGACTGTATGTGGTGATGAGGATGAGAAGGCCTGTTTTGGCAGATATGTAAGCTTAAATTGACTCAATCATTGTGAAATCACACCTTAACTCTATTTTGTAACCTTTTACCACTGACTTGTTGTAAATTTGCTAATTATTTTTTTGTAAAACAATGTGCTAGCCTTTGAGTCGGTGGGTCTGGGAATTTTTTCTTTTCGAGCATGGCTCATGGAGCTGCATTACATTCTGTGAAACTTTACTGCTGACAGATTTGGATCTCAAGCTTTCATTTGGCAAAATACATTATTTTATGCAAGTAATTTTAAACTGATGGTTTAGGTTTAGCTTTAGACTGCAGTAGACATAATGAGTTTCTTCAGTAGAAGAACCAGCAGTAAAGAATTAGTTACAACAAACACTGAAAATTATATAGCATGTGTTAAAAATAAAATTACATGGTAGCTAACGAAAAGGCTATAACTCAATTCAAGGGTTGTTCTCTCTTTAATAACTAATCAGGCTTGGATCTCATGGTTTCCGATGTTAGCCAAACAGCTTGAATGAATTGCAGTTTTGTATTTAGCTGAAGTCATGGGCTACGTAGTGTGCTTTCTTTGTCATCTGCTATGTCCCCCTCTCCAAAGTGGAGGGGTGAAAACCCATTCATGTTAACAGTGTCTTGGTGGTTAGACTTTATCAGTGCATTAGAGGTAAAATATTGCTTTAGTTCTCTGAATTATAGATATTTAGAGGAAGTGCAAAGGGTAATACATTGTGGTCTTTCCTTTGTATTGTTTTGCATAAGTTAGTGCTTTTGTATATATGCAGGAAGAGGGCTTTATTTTTTCACTTTGAAGTCCCTAAAACTATCCCAATAGTCCTTTACTTCATCCTCACTTACGATTCCACACCACAAACTGCTGCTTTTACTGACAGAGCCCAGAAGTCTCCTTAGAGTGAGGAGAGTCTTTGTTCTTTTCTAGCTGGTAATGTTACTGATTTGAAAGTTAAAGTATTTACAGTTGTAGTCTTCTCTAAACGTAGTTCAAGCACTGCAAAACAAGGATATGCCTAAAAAATCCCACTTGCTATGCAGCCCAGGTGTTGGCTGCTGGAACATACGGTTTTTTAACCATAGTCTGTTCTGTGCAGAGGGCAGTAGGATTAGCGAGTATCTATTCAGGTTTTTTTTTTCCTCCGTTGTTCAATGACCCATGTGAATTTTAGTCTCTTTATTCTGCTTATTGTTGAAACTTAGCTCTGAATACAGAAATATGTTATTGTTGCTTTGGGCTTTTGGGTGGTGCTCCCTACTATTGAAAAGGTTACAAACACTATTTTTCATGTGATCTCTGTGAAGTGAGGCATGGTGATGTTACTGCATTTTACATATATGAAGCTTGGGATTGTACAAAGTCTGAAAGCATTTGCTGATATGGGGTACCAAATTCAAAGCACTTAGTGCCTGAACTTTTAGGCAACCCAGCTATTACAGGTTAATTTTTTTTTTTTTAAATGCAGTTCTTATTAACTTCAGATGCCTTGGTGACTCCTCAGGAGTACTGGAAATCAAGCCCAACATCTAACAATGGAGTAATTGCTACCTTTGGAAAAACTAGTTTAGAAGATTTGCTTAGTATTATGAAGGAAATATATGGCACTAACAGGATGCAATCCATTTTTCCAAAACAACATTCACCAGCTTTCAGGTTAGACATCCCTTTTTCTTTCTGTAATTCCCTGCTTTGTTCCCTAATGGTTTTTCAGTATCAATCTCTTGCGTAAGACAGTTATTGTGATCAGTCTTGATTCTGCAGTAATTTTATCTTGTTTGAAGAAATCTACTTGAACAGAAAAATCTTGAAGAGGAACGAAAAGTAGTGTGTAGTTGTTAATTAGAGACCTGTGCACAGTAGATACGCACAGGAAACGAGCAATTAAAGTTACGTGGGCATTTTTGATTACAGACTATACTGTCTGTGTGATTGATTTTGCAGTTTTATATAAGTATTTAACTGAGTTTTCTCTGTACAAAATATCAGTGGCCTTTTCAGGTTACTTTTCTAATGCTGAATTGTAAATTCCGGCTGAATTTCAGTCAAGAGATTCGGGCTGAATTTCTAGATTCAGGCATGTGGAATCATGCTGGCATCCACGTGACTCATCAGCACAGTTCAAACCTGTACGTCCATCAGGTCTCTCTTACCTGAGCCAGTAAGATAGCAGTAGGTTGTCATTCCCTGGGACCTGTTTGTAGAGTGGGATGCTCTGCCTTGGAGTTGTACAGATGTTTGAGAGCAGAGGATTGATGGGATGTGCAGGTCTTGGGTTCTGTACTTGGTACCGGAGGGGATTGTGCTCTAGCAGGTTGGGGTTCCTCTGTGTGTTCCATGTCCCATGTCTTGTCCCCAGCAATATGTTGTTATCTCAGTTTTGTCTCTTCTGCCCCCATTTCTTTTTTTTCCATCTCCTTCAGCTCAGCTCCCATGTCTTAACCTTTTTCTTTCCTTGTTAATCTTGCTGTCTGTCTCAAATGCCTCTCATTGCCAACTCCAGTCTTCTCATCCAAGTTGTTAGCATGATAAAAAGAGGAATAATCAGTATCAACGTTTGGTAGAAAATTCCTTTTAAATCTGAGGAGAACATTAATTTTAGGGTGCTGATGAGACAAGTAGTAATTTAAACCTGCTTAATTCATTATTACTGTTATTTATGGCCATATATGTATTACCTCTTAGTTTAGTCATAGCCTAAGGCTTTTACTGGTCTTTTAGTTGGTGTCATACACGCTGTTCTCTAGGAGTAAGAGGGTCATTGAGCACAATAATAGCAGGACAATTAGGTGCTTGTCATTACATTGACTCCAAGCTCAGCTATGGAATAAATGTTTTTGTAGAGGGCCACAACTGAATGTGGTTATGAGCCATAAAATATCTGCTACTTCCTTTTATTCTGCTGGCTTGCCAAGGGGTGGGTAGATTTGTGCTTAGCAGGGGAAAAAAATTGTCTTTGGAACCCATCTATGCTAAACCAGCAGATTGGTCATTTGAACTGCAAACGTGTTGCAAAATATGCAAGCGTTATATATTGCATGGCTCTGTTCTGCTGCCATGCAAGTCCTATCCCATCATTCAGGGATGCCTGTGTGTCAGAAGGCTGTTATAATTACCGTTAAAAGGTATAGTGTAAGAAGGAAAGCCTAGAAACTTCACTGGCGATACCTTTCACTGGTGATTAAATGCTAGCTTTTCATTCTGAGCATGGTGAAGGAAATTTTCACGGGGAATAGCACCCCCCACCCACTGGTATTGTTCAATCTGTCTAGTAGTTCCTGTTCTCCTTGAAAACACATTTTTTAAAATCAGCTTTTTAAATTGAATTTTCAACTTAAAGGTGCTGTCACATCGTTTATCATGAGGCAATATTTAACTGCAAATTTCTTACTATGATCAACTTAACATATTTTTCTTATTTTTTTGTTTTTAAGATACTTGCTCACAATTTTTATCCCTGCTGGTTTTTTTTTCGTTTCCCTGAGGGGGGAGAAGCATTAACTTGTACTTTGAAATAAGAGGTGGAAGATTTTGCTTTATTTTGTTAGTGCCCAAATGCAGAGCAACTATTTAAAATCTTCCTGAAGTATTACATCCTTCTTTTTCTTGGCTAATTGATATGGTGAATGTTAGCAAATGGTGTTGAGTGAGAGATTTATTCTCTCTTCATGTAGATGAGAAGTCAAGAAGGAGACTAGTTTTCTATTCAAAAACATTCTTTTTACAATGTTACTGTTTACCTGAAGGTTTATTTATACTACCAGAAATATACTTTTAAGAGTACTAATGTGCTTATTAAAAAACAAACAAACAAACAAAAACACCAACCAAAACCACACAACAAGAAAACCTTAATATGAAGATAAAACCATAGTTTCTCTCCAACTTGGCTTGTTATAATTTGAAGAATTAACTTTTTCCTAGGGCTATACTTTAAGATATCAAGAATGTGAGGGGTTACAAAAACACATCTGTATTGTAATTATTTTGAGAACTTTATTGATTGTGATATGCCGTATTTTTTACAGATCTAACTTTCTATCCTTTTTCCATATTGTTACATTCATCACAAGTTCAAGCGTGCAGATGGTTATGATCATGTTGAATAAATATGAAAAATTATAAGTATGAATAAAGAGCATGGTACAAACGACTTGTATCCTAGATCTGAAACTTATATTTTGTTTTTGAGGATACTTCTGTGGCTACAAATACCTCTACATACCATGTTTTCTAAAAAATTATTCTTTCGGAGATTGAAAATACCTTGGCAGTACTATATTACAGGTTGCAAATCTTGATTATTCTTGCTTTTTTCAAAAGAGCGTTTTTGTTACTTAATGCAAGTATCTCTTCCAGTTCATCTAGACCAAAGTATTAAAGTACTAATAAAATAAATCTCTGAACATGGCTTTCCTTGCCAGAAATCTTTATTCCTTATGAAATTAACATGCTTCATATGTTTTTCTTGAGTTTAACTTTTTCTGCACCATAACATTCTATTCAGATTGCTACTAGGGAACAGGTAAGAGAGTTGTGTTTATTACTATTAGTTAAGGAGTATGCAGCACTTTGAGGAGGTAAGGCACAATGGAAGTGGTGCTTTTTTCCCCCACATATTTCTAGTGCACATGATTTGGGTGTGAATTATGTAACTGAGTAATACAGATGTAATCTTTTAAACATCTGCCATCTCTGCTTTCACAAATATATGCTAAAATAAGACGTGCATCTGTTAATCTGTTATTTGTGTCAGCGTTATTAGTTATTATACTGCTGTTATTTCTATTCACAGTCCCTATAGTGCTGCTTCAGAAAGTGGTTAAGAAATAAGTCTGTGGAAGTTCCATTTTAATAACGTTATCAATTTAAGACTAGATCATTTAAATAGCTTTTCACATTTAAATAAAATTAAGAGTTTTACAGTTTTGATAACCACTGTTATTTCTATCTAATTAGATTTTCAGACAGAAATGTAATTTTTTTATTTTTTAAACCTGGCTGTATCCTTCCCATATGATGCAGTTCTTTTCAACTCTTGACCATGTTGAATATGTAATAAATGGAAATACAAGGTTTTTTTTTTTAGAAGCATGCTTTGCAAGCTGTATGAGCAGGTTCTGGGGTAACTTGAATGAGGTGTTGTCTCCTCTGTTTTGGGGAAGGGGTTTCCTCTTCTAATGAATGACTACAACACGTCTCTGGGGCTTTCTCAGTATAGTCATGAGAAATGTATCTGATATCTGACAATTGTTGGGAATTACAAAAGCAAACAAACAAAAAGACCTGACTAAAATCATGAGAATTTCACTTTGCTCCTGCATGGCACCGATGTGATGCAGTGCAGGAGGCAGAGAGGATCTGTCTGGAAGCTGGCATGGCTACCACTTCACTCTTGGAGAAGCAGTTTATACTTCTCTTTTTCTCAACTGGGGATATTTCAGTCTGCTGAACACTGGTGTCTATTTTTTAAGCATATTAGAAGAAAATGTGTTCACACTTAAATGATGCTTCTTAGATTTGCCTATTCTATTTCCATTCTCTGTTTTTGACCTTAAAGAAGTCATTCTACTGCTGCGTTTCCCATGTCTTTGCACCTTGCTTTCTCCAGTTTGTGTGGTGCATCCTGCTTCCTCGCTGTTTGCACATGCTTGTGTCAGAGGCACTTATAGAAGAACTTGTTTGGTGTATTGTTTTATTTCTCAGGCAAAGTCATGTAATTTTAAAGCTGGAAAACACTGTTTGTGCCCCATGAAGAGAACAGGGGAAAAAAAAATCATAAGCCATCCATCTTATTTGGTGGACTTGAGTTTAATTTCATTTCAAGTTTTATATGGCACATAGACTAAATTTTTTGACAGAGTTTTTTTATATGCCTTTATATTTTATTTCCATGCCAGTTGATTTGAAACTATATTGCTACGTTGTGTAATCTCATAAAAATGCATGTTGTGCAGGGATGACAGTACTTAGGAGGAACTGGGGATGTTAACAGTTGGAGCTGGAGACATCCTTTTTGATAAGCAAAAATAGTTTGTGGTGTTCTGGAGATCTTGATCCGTAAAACAGAGTCAGCCTACCTCTGACAGGTAGCATCTTCTGTGATGAGAAAGAATATTAATGAACAAGAGTTTAATACATGCATGCATGCATGCATATTAAATTGTAAATGTAACGTTAATTTTGCTTCACACCTGTAGCATCAGCATAACTTCACTGTAATAAACTTTATTTCACTCCAGCTGTTCAAGAGCTTTCTTCGTGTTACTTTCCACATGACAACTTTTCCATGTAGCTCTTGTGACAGAAGAGCTGTTCCTGCTGTGTTGTTGGTGCTAACTTTTTCAGGGGATGTCAAACTCCAGTGGCAAATTTTCATTTACCGAACTTTTAATCAGTTTATGGCATCTTGTCTTCTGATCGCTGCCGCTCTTGCTATCTTACTCTGCATCAACGAAATGCAGCGCTCTGTATTTCTTTTATGTAGTATTTCCTGTCACAGTTGTAACAGCTGTTTCTTCTTTGGCTGTAGTTGCAGTTTAATAGAGATGGGGACATTCTTGTTTGTAAAGAATGTTAAATATTATCAGGTGAAATATAAACTAAAATGGTTTTATTTTCAAATATATTTTATGGTGAGACTTTTCACAAGTTTCTCATTTCTCGCTTTATAGTAGCCTGAAGAGTTTTATTTTACTTCTGTTAGAAGTATAGATGCATTTCTGTGCTTCAAGTGGTCTCGGGATAGATTTTCTTCATCCTCCAGTATTTACAGTAACAAGATCAATATTATTTTCAGGGCAAGAGAAATATTCAGTACTGTCACTATTGTTAGTGCTTTATCATCATTTTTCTTTTTGTATAAACTTCAAATATCCTGCTTGACACACATTTTCCTACCCTTACTGCTTTCTTTTTGCTGATCACTTCCATATTTATACTGAAGCTAAATTAATCTTTTAATGCTGTGCCGTTTTTATAATGTCTTTAAAAATAGCATATCAGGGCCAATTATTTGCAATGTATAGCCCTTCCGTTTTGCTGTGTGTGATTCATTGGCTTATTCTTTGCTATTCAGTGAAAATCGAATTTATAATTTCAAGACTCTTAAGCTGTCCAGTACCCTTGCTGCATTAAAGCCTTCTCTCCTGTCTCCCCACTCCTCTGCGCAGACTGCTGAAAGCTGAAAGTTGTTAAAGTTGAATTATTTCCATTAAGTCTTTTGATTAAAATCCAGGGGATGATTGTTGCAGTGGGACTATTTTCTATGGTTTGGGGTTGGATTTGTTTGGGATTTTTTTTTTTGTGGTGCTGGAACTGCTAGTTTACCTGCTTTTTCACCTAAGTTGAAGACTGTTGGCCCTCTTTTTACCCAAGCCTGTTATGCTAATGAGGTTTTGGGAAAGATAAATGGATTGAATAAATATTAAATGTATGTTTTTAGAAATGCTCCTGATTTTTAATAGGGAAAAATAATAGATGGATCCAGAGGTTTGCACATGGACTTACAATCTGGCAATAGTTCTAGCTCCACTTTTAAAAGCTTTTCTTTTTGTCTTTTGCTTTAAAATGAAAATTTTTTTTAAGTCAATTTGTTTAGTTGGATAATTCCTTTTGTACCTGAAGAAACTATCTGGGGGATTGGAGGGGGATGAGTTCATTTACTGCACACTTCCCCTCACTGCTAACTTTGTGAAGCACTCTTGTAAAATGAAACCCTGCTCTGCTGGAACACGGTCAAGTATTTCATAAGCAGTGGGCAGAAGGCAGGGTGTCGTGTTGCTGAGGAGCACTAGTATGCTTTCATACATTTCGAGTGTCATGCTAATGTCCATGTGTTAGCACATATGAAGCAGTTTCTCTGTAACTGAGATTTTTCCATTTGGATTTTTTACACATTTGCGAATGAACACTTTTTTTAATAAGGTTTTATATATATGTAGAGCTCTAAAAATACTAGCAGTTAGTCATTATGAAATGGAATAACGGAGATCTCTGGAAGTGGAATTCTTGTTGTTGTTATTGTGCAGTGTGAGCAGTCACCATGCAGCTTTTCTTTTGTGGCTCAGTGTTTGTCAAGAATTCTTCAAGCAAGGCAAAAAGCTTTCATTCTCCTTTTTCTCCTGCTCCATGCAGTTTGTACTGAGCTGGTATAGATAGAGTTGTCACATGCACAGAACTGATGTTTCTCAGAAGGAGCTGGAGGGATAGAGCCAACCAACCAAAAACTTTCAAAGTGACTACTGCAGTTTGAGATTAGTTTCCATCATGGCCTCTTAAGAGCAAAGTTTACTGTTAAACCTTGACTTAAGCATTTTCGTAAACAGGGATGGGATGGGTTGGGTTTGGAAAAAATCTATTTTCAGTTGTAGTTGGATCAGTTTGGATTTTGTTTTGTGTGTTGCTGCCAGGGATTCATAATGTTCATTTTTCTGTGAAAAGATGTATGCAATTCACCTCAAATATTAATTTGAGAATGTAACAATCATTTTGATAGCCTTGCTACTAGATTTTAGCAAGCTTAGCTTTTAAAAAACTAAAGATGTATGAAACTGTGACCGCCAGTTCTGTAGTCCTTGATCCCTGCTAATGTCTGCATGGTGTGTTTTTTTGACTGAAGGTGACTCTTACAGTTTCCAGATTCAAAATTTATTTCATATTATGAACATATGTTTTGGCAATTGCTGTCATTTATCTCCTCATTTGGCCGTTCTCTCTGTTTGATACGGGATATTTTCCACACATATCCTATACCGTTGTTTTATTTCTTGACACTAAAATGGCTTGTACTGCACAGATGACTTGGTAAGACTCCAGCTCTTTTTCTAGAATTCTGGCAATAATTGTCCTATTGAAAATTGCAACGCTGCTTGTGTAAAGTGTAACAGACTTTTTTTGTTAGGGATGATGTCAGCATGAGAGATGGCCTCAAGGAGTCATTAAAAGAACATAGGACTTTTGACTGTCGGACTTTATTGACTTTTCTCCTCAATAAAATACCGTTCTGCTGAAGACAGATTAGTGTCTGCAATGGTACGAGACATATTTGGTGACCTTACTGTGTAGTCTGATGAAGCTGTGTCTAAGTACCGTAAATACGGAGGCACTCTATTAAGAGCTTCAGAGAAATGCAGTAATAACAGGCATAAAATTTTATAGAAATGCTTGCCTTTCTCTGAAAGTAATTGGCCTTTTTATGTGAAATTATTCACTGTGGTTTTTAGGACCTTTGAATTTTCAGTTCTGGTTTGAGCTGGTTTGTTTCTAACTCTCCACTTAAGACATTCTGAAATGTATTCACAGCTAAAATGTTTTTCTTTATGGTCTGTCCATCTGTTGCTGACTTTAATATATCATTCTGCTTAAACCGTCTGTGGAAAAAGAGGGAGTAAGGTAATATACTTTGAACTGATTGGTGAAATATATAGGGGGAATATGCAAAACGAATGTGATACTAGGTAAATTGCAGCTGTTATATTAGCTGACATATTTATATGTGAAAATACTTGTAGATGGAGAATTTTATGTACAATATTAAAATGAATTGAAGTAATTGCTAGCTTTTAGTAAAATAGATGAATGGTGGAAATATGAAGTCTTCGTTGGTTGCATTTTACATTTCCAACCCTCCTGACTGACCTATTCCTGCCTTTATTCCGTGCCAGCTCTCCTTCCCCAAGTTACGGTTTAGTCGCAGAGCTCTTGGAATTGCTGAATATATGAGGTATTTCACTGGTACAGATGAAAGCCAGAGCAGAGCATTAAGCAAAGTGACAGTAACATACAATCTTCCCACTGATGGTCTCTTCAGGTAGAGCTCTTGATAGCTATGAGCAGATTGTTGAGGGTAGTTTAACAACGTAGTAGGTGTACTTGGGATGCCTAAGCTGGTTATGGGAGTGCCAGCTTGGACAGCATAAATTTATTCAAAAGGCACTGTGCTGCCTTATAGGGGTTTTCTAGCCTGGCTCAGTGCTACCTAGGAGGTCTTGATACTCTTCTGTCAGCAGTGTCATTACTTATGATTATACACTGTCTGCATCATGTTTTATATTAACCTGTGGTATTGCTTTATCCATGTTATCTGACCCTCCCTTCCACTTCCTTTTCCGAATAACTGAAAGTTGACTATGGATTTTAAACTATAGACTGTGGTATCTAGCATAGTATCTTAGAGCCTAATCATGAAATGGAGGAACTAATATTTATCATATTTTTGTTTTCCTGTCTTTTTTGTGAAGTTGTATGTGCAGTATGGTTTCTTGGCAAGAGTCTCTTCTATTTTACATAGTTGCTTATGCGTGTGGTACCTTATGTACATACTGCATGCTACAGGTTTTCCATGTAAAAATGGAAAGACGAGATAAATGGAATTGAAGGAGATTATAATGTGGGCAAAGACCTTGAAGCCCTCCGAGTGCTTACTGGCCAGTCCCTGGACCATGAGAAAAATGTGTTTCTTTAAACTTGTAAAAGTAAGGAAATGAGAAGTTGCCGCATAGAATACACAGCCTTCTCTCCTCTCTTAACAAGCAAATGCCTGCCCATTGCAGCATTAGCTCAGCCTGCTCACCTCCTGTTCTGGAGGTGGCAGCTTGCATTGTGTCCTGTACTGAAGTGTATTTTTGAATACAACTTACCATGATGTGAGGACAAATTTTATAATGACAATAGCAAGCTTTTTAATTAATAACAAAATAAAAAAATATGTATTATTAAGTGACTTGACTTTCAGATTCAGCATTTCACCTTGAGCCTGCAAAAGAATGTCTTCAACTGAAGTTTAATGAAGCTTGAGTATAGTTTCAGGAGACACTATCACAGCCGGCTGAAGAAGTTGCAGCCCTTTGCCGCATTCATTCCTATGTCCATGCAGCAGTACATCTCTCCTCTGCTCTGTAAACCAGATCACTAAGAACAAATTGCTCTAAGTTACAAAGTGACAACCAGGGTAGTTCTGCCCCTGTGAAAGTGAGAAGTTAAACTCAAGTCTTGAGTCATCAGTTGTCTTGAAGTATTAATGGGAAAGTGAAGAGATGTAAAAGGAAATGAGAAATTGTTTCCTAATTGGGGAAGAGAGACCATAGAAGGGAGGTATGTCTTTCCTAAGTAATATGGGACAAGACCAGCTCAGGCCTATGGGAAGCAAAAATAGTGTAAAGCACTGATGCTTTTGGTGGGAGTATGTCCATTCATTCAACAGATGAAGAAGAAATACAGGAGGAGAGGTAAATGTCATGTTGTGTATGCTGGGATTGAGGGCCAGAATCAAAGCAGCAAATCTGAACCGTGTAATGATTCTAAGTAGTGGTGTTGCAGCAACACATTTGCAAAACGAGCTTGGTCTCCTTTGTTTTAGCCGAGATGGTTGCTTAATGCTAGTAGAAAATAGAATGCTTAAGTAATGAGGACTTTGATCTGATTCAATTCCAAGTAATGTCTGCTTAGAAAATCCTGATTAAAGATTTTCTTTCAAAAGTTGTTTTCTCCCCACCCACCCCTCCCATTTTTTGTAAACCTTTTTGTAAAGGCAAGGCTTCAACTCGTTTGTCAATGTGCAGATAACAGCTACTTTAAGGAGACTGTGCTGCCAAAGGAAGTCACTGCCCTTATGTATCCGCTAGAGATACACTGCATGTGAGTCCTCCCCAAGTTAGCTTCAGGCAAAATTTGCAAGAGTAGTTTAAACAACCTAAAAAATCATGTGAGCTAATGTTACTGTTTTTCTGCCTGATGTGAATTGGGAAACGCTCACACAAGTGTTGCAGAATCAGTGGCTTACAGCAAAGGGCTGGTAAGGAGTATCCAATAGAGGTGATTAATTTTACACCAGTATAGTTGGATCCCAGAGGCCAAGGCTTTCAGATATCATTTTAAACTGTCTTGGTTAAACTAGTATAAAAGGCTAGACATACAGGTTTCATGCTATGATTTGACTTTTTTCTTTTTTCTTCCTCCTCTCCCCCTCCCCCCTGCCCCTCTTCATTTTTTAGTTTTAAGTCAACAAGAAGTAGGTTTAGGTCAAACCAAAATAGCTTCCTTTGAACCAGTTTTATCAATGAAGGCGTGTGTGCTGCCTTACCAGCTTTGTAGGTGTAGCCCAAAGGGTGCTTTCCCTGAAGATAAATACTGTATGTATGTTTTGCACAAAAAAACAGAGACCTGCAATGCAGCTGGCCAGTGAGGAACTGAACTTCCCCAATTTAACCGGACTTGGTGAGCTGGAGACTCTGGTTCATTTCCTCAGTGTTAGATCTCTTGCAACATTGCTTCTCCAACTTTCACTTATTTTAGTTTGTTTGGCTTTATGTTTTAGGGTTGTTTGAAAGAGAAGCATGATTATGCTGTTGGCTGGATGCCCAAGTTTAGTGAGGAAAGGGAATGAAATTGCTTAAAGAGAGAAGATTGGGGAGGGGGGTGAAGGGGGGTGTCTACCAGAAGTTGGAAGCAGAGCATATGTGAAAAATTCTTTAACCCCAAACCCCATAGGAAGGGGTTAGAATTAATCCTTATTTTCAAACACAGATAAACAGCTCCACTTTGCATCATCTCTGCTGTAGCAGTGCATGCAGTTGCAGTTTGCATTCTGTCTGTAGTCTGGTTGTTTACTGACCAGTCACAAGGCCCAGCTGGCAGGTCATCTGACTTCCTTCATCTGCCTCCCTTTTAAAGCCACTGAATTCCGCTCCCTGCTCAACTGAAAAGTGGTTGCATCTCATTCCTGAACTATTTGCTTTGCTCCACCATGTGCCACCCTTAAAATATCATGCTGTGTACACAGGTACATATCTGCAATGAGCAAAACGTGGGGATAAATCCCTGATCAGAATGCTGTATTTGCTACTCTGAAAACAACTCAGTGTTTTATTAGAAGTGTGCACGTTAAGGAACCAAAAAAAGTGCAGTTTCATTGTTGTTATTAACCAGCTAGTCCAAATCTCAGCTACTGCCAAAAGTCACAGTCCCTTTCTTCCCTACACATGCAGCCACACATTCTCATCCTCTCCCTTGGATTGATGTTAAGAGATTACACAACTGCAGCATGAATCAGATCATGCCTCAGAAGGGCTGAAAACTATTTGTGGCTTTGTTTTTTTCCAGGATTTGTTCTCAGTAATGAGACCCAACTGGCTGTGTGGCTGCACAGTTGGGAGTGCTGGCGCAGGGGATGGGATGATAACACATAGCCAGTAAGGAATCGTTCCCTTCACTGGCTTAGAGGGGCTAACTGTGAAGCCAGGGTCTACATTGAAAAATGAATAAATAATACTTGACATAACAGTTTGATTCATTTAGGCTACTGATCTTCCTGCTCTAGAGCCAACTAGAGGAAAAGCAACTGGAGTCAACAGAATATTAGGAGTTCTCAGTTCCTTGCAGGGATGGGAGCTTGTCACTCTTGCCTGTTCTCCAGTAACCACACAAGAACAACAGTATAATGGTGTTCTATAGTTTCCATTGGTTTGTTGTTTTTTTTTTTTAAATTTTTAATAAACAAGCAATATTATTCCTTGCAAAAGGAAAATGAAATTCTTTCTCAGAGGCAGTGGCATTGTATTCCAAGTTGTTACTCTGATTAGAATGTTTATCCTCTTCTTGCAGTACTCAAGCGGTCTGCTCCTGTGAGAAAATCATGCTTTCGTTGGGAATGTGCTTTCTTGTCAGAGGACATACAGCAGCTGACATTAAGTGCAGGACGGTAAAATATGTTCGTGTTTAGTCAGTGTTTTTTATGGTAACACTTGTGAGGTTTTCATTCATGTGGAAAAGAGAAAGCTAAACTACAGCAAATATGCATTAAAATCATGCGGA
Source organism: Theristicus caerulescens (assembly GCA_020745775.1). Taxonomy (NCBI): domain Eukaryota; kingdom Metazoa; phylum Chordata; class Aves; order Pelecaniformes; family Threskiornithidae; genus Theristicus; species Theristicus caerulescens. Next base: position 12,345,313 of record CM036565.1, on the reverse strand, counting down.
TAGAAAAAAGGGAGGGAGAATGGGAGCTGGCGCTTAGAATCTTCTGTTTTCGTCTTTGATCCCAGCTATGACTGAGTTTTCTTATTTAGTGTAATTAAAGTTCTTACAGATCTTTGTACATAGATTTTCTAGTCGTAACAGAGAATGATGAATGTTGCAGAGGCTAAGCTCAGGAAGAGTTGTACTTGCTTCGTTTCTTGGTTTTATGTGGTGTGTTCTAATGGAGAAGAGTTGAAGGGGCAATTTAGGACTAAGAAGAACTAGTGTAGTCCAAGTGATTTGGAAGCCAGATTATGCAAAACTCACTTGTGTGACTGTTCTTAAGATGTTTGTGAGTTAAAAAAAAAACAAAAAAAAAAAAAACCAAAACAAAAAAAACCAGCCAGGTTCCATTTGGTAATCTAGGTGTTGAAAGAAAAGGTAAATGCTTTGGCCATAGTTCTCACTCGCTAAAATTGCTTCAAGCAAGGGATTTGTGAGAGTTCTTCAGAGAAGTGAGGGGTTTTCTTGTTTTTTAAAACCTTTGGCAAGAAGCTTTGTTATTTGTATTGAATGTTCCAAAATAAAAGTGTAGCCAGAGGAAATAGCGTATATGAACCTTTGATCCACACATCTGAAACTTGGCAATGATTTGGCAATAATTCGAAACAGGTTTTACAAAGGGCAATGTTAAGCAGCTTTGGTTAAAAGCTTGCTACAAACCTTGTCGTTAGCACACAAGGCAGGAAATCTAGAGGGCTCATTTCAGTGTGAGGTGTAATCTTTCAATTTGTTTTGCATGTTATGCACTATATTCTCAAGTTAGTGAAGCGGCTTTGGTGGTAAGCACCTCTGCATTCTAGGCATAGCACCGCCAGGTTGACATTTGGAAGAAACCACTAACCTTTGCCTCGTTTTCTGTAACTGCAGATATCGTAGCCTGTTCATGTTGCAAAAAACAGCAGGTTGGAGATTCTTGGTTACAAAATGTTAGTCCATGGAAATGGTTAAAACACAGTTTAATGCCACTAGTACTGCTGCTAAGTAGGAATGTGATCATACATATCAAGAATGGATCTGCTGAGAATTGAAATGTGATAAGTGTATCAAGGACGGATTGCATATCTGAATCCTAGAAATTGGGGGATGTATTTCATTACAGGGCTGCAAAAATAATGTAGGTGAAAAGAGGCTTCATGATGCCTGTTACTCAGGGATTCCGGCTTGGGCAGTGGTGCTACCACATTGGCGGTGTGCATTACCTAGGTAAAGCAAAGAAGGAAGAGCCTCATTTTCGTTCAGTAAATGCCACCTTCTTTCACCTTAACTTAATAGGTTTACAAGAAGTGCATCTTAGATACGTGGGAAAATAGTTAGGAAAAGTTCAGGTTTGACAGGACTGGCAGGTAGAAGGTGAGTCAGGAGACGACATTTCTGAGGTTTGTTTTAAATTAGTGTATGACAAAAGTGGTAGTGTTATATCACAGCAGGCAGGAAGAGGTAAAATCACCCCTCCTGTGTCAGGAAATCTTCCAGGTGTGAAACGAAGCTCTATGGATGCCAAGGTTTTCAGTGCTTAGAAAGGAAAACATTCCCAGGTACTGAGTAAAGAGACTGACAGCATCAGAATTATATCATAGAGGTATTCTTTTATGATGATTTCTAGTTTTCCTGTGCAAGAAAACAGTCGCTATGGTAATACCAGTAGCACATCTGCTTAGGGCTATGCTTTCCTTTTATTCATTCTCTTTTAATAGCTTTATGGGAATGTTTCCTGAAAATCAGCAGGATCACAAGTGTTGCTCTTCTCAGATTTTCATTTCAAGTTCTGAAATGTTTGGGAGGTGAAACAAATCAATTCATAAAACTGGGATCAATATGCATTAATTTATTTGGCTAATAGAATGAATGACAAAAAGTGGAATTAAGGTTTATATAACAATGTGCTTCAAATGCATTTGGAAATGTGAGTAATCATTCTAATAGAGTTGATTCTAAGTGTTGTAATTGAGCAATCAAATGGCATCAAGTTCCTCAAAAGATCTGTTTAGTGATGTTATCTGAAAAATGCCTGTAACCTAAGCAGTTAATTTCCAGGGAGCAGCCTGGCTCTTCCGGTGCAGTAGTTGTAAATGAGTTGTTCAGGTGAGCTGCTTTTCATATCTGCGAGATTACATCACCCACTTCAAGGATATTCTTCAGTGTTTTATGAGAAGCTGGTGATTGTGGTTTTGTTGTTATCATTGTGAAACTCTGGAGTTTGCTTCTGGTCTTTAAGTTGTGTATGTGGGGGAAAAAAAAGTCTGTTTACACAGTTCCAGATTTTGAACGTATTTCTTCTTGAACAGCTGTACTTTGTCCTCTTACAGCAGTTCATTCATCCTTTTTCCTTCTGTCACTATACTGGCTGTCAACGTCCTGGTCATTGATTGGCTTATCTAATTATTGATATGAAAATATATTTTTGTCTGTAAGCTGCAAGCTAATATATCTTAGATTTGCCTGGTATAAAAGGAAAACTGTGAGTGTGCTTTTAAGTTACAGCGCATGCTTCATAGTTTTAGGGAAAACAGAACATTTTCTTGCCCGTCAAATGAAGTCATCCTGGTTGAGGGCAGTGTATAGCAGCCAGCGTCACCATCAGGATTCAGATCAATTCACAGATACCAGTATTGTTGCATCACTGCAGCACATTCATGGCTGATGTCACACAGCTGCAACTGGGTTGTTACAGAAGACATGATACATCATGGGTGGGAGCCCGCAGTTTACAGCTGCTGACATAATGTCACAATCTCTCTTACATTAGTGTTTTGCCAGTGGGTGTTATGGTGGTTGCTGACTTTTGGTTTTGAACAGACGGCCAAAAATCAAGGCTTTGCTGGTTTACATTTAAAAAAAAATAAATAAAATTTTTAAGTGTGTGTGTGGATCACATGCAGATCTCTGGTGATAAAAGGCAGATTTTTATCAACAAAATTTTGTACCACGGGCCAGGCCTAGAACTGGCCCTCATTGTCATTGTTAATTGGAATGAGAGCCGAAGCCGTATTCCCATCGCAACAGGCTTAGTGGACTGATCACATTAGCATCTCGTGATGAATTGGAATCCACCACCACCCAGCTAGTTTGAGTGCCAGCAACAGTTGAGCTGCAGCTCCCTCTCTTTATAGCGTCTGTAGTGGGTTAAAGTACCCGGTACCTTACACAGTGCATCTTTATGCATCACTGATTTTCCTTTGGAGGAAAAATTTGTGTTACAGCTTAAGTGAAAGATGGGTGAACGCAGCCCTGCTAATGTTTGATGTTAGAGGAACATTCTTCTTTGGGCAGGAGGAGTTTACATTTAAGGCCAAATGATGCACTTTTAAACGTAGTGTATTCTCTAGGCACATTTAACATTGGATTTGCTGGCTTTCTGAACGGAATCCCAATTAAGATGGAAAAGGTCAGTGATCTGACTCTGCTTTGAGATTTCATGTTGTATTTGTACTGTTGGCTTTTTTATCTTTCACAAAGAGCTTAGTTCCAAAGAACGCTTCCCCTTTGCCAAAATTCCACATGATCTTGCCTTCAAGGAAACGCATCCATTTTTAGCAGGCTAGAAGAACCTTCTTTAAAGCAGATTTCTGGTAACAGTAATTTTAACCCATGAAATGTGAACACAAACAGGTCAATCCTAGTTCAAATTATAATAGCCGTATTTTGCTCATATTCTTATTCTTAGTGAAATTCAGTGTTTGTGCTATTGGGAGGGAATTAGTCGTTTGCTCTTTGCATTTCATGGTATGTCAAGCAGCAAGGGTGTGCACATATGTATTAAAGCAAATAATCTGCATCACACTGATTACTCCTTGGTTGATTTGACAGTTATAAATTTCTTCTTAATTAATGATACAATATTTGTTAAAAAAAAAAATCTTACAGCAATATTCTGTCATTTTTCTGAGAAATGGAGAGAAATCTTTGCACAAATTTTAATTTGCACAATAATTTGTACTATAGCACCTTTTTATTATTTTCTGGTTGTTGTTGAACAGTTATTCTATGGATACAGTAGCAGAAGAATATCACTAAAACAAGTCTTAATTGACAAGATATTTTCAATAAAATACCTTAGTTTTTGTTCCTTTACCTCACTCCCACTTTCTCTTTTGGAAAAGCACCAGCTACTGCTGTACTGCAGGGTAGCATATATGTAAATATATAACCAGTTACTGGAGTGCTTTTTTTTTTACTTTTCTCCTGGTTTTGTTAGAGCTGTTCCTTTCATTCAGATATTTTTAGGAGGAAGGTGGGGAAGAGGATGGAGTTGTTGAATTGTTTTGTACAATGACTGCTGTACTCTCTGCCCTGTTTCTGGTCCCATTTGAGGTCTGCTTTCTGGAGTGGGGGAGGGTTCCAGAGAAATTGGCCAAAATCAAAAATGTCACTGAGTCTTAGCGATGCTGTGTTCTGGACTTTGGGAAATTTAAATGCTTGTTGGAGGTTTGCAGGGGGGCAAGGCAGGGATTGCAAATAACCAAAAGCAGTTTTTCATTTGCAGGTTCAGAATTCACACTGTATTTTATCATATATTGCTTCTATCTAATTCTCGTGGTATTCTTGTTTTACAGTATAGCTTAGTCTTTTTTTTTTTTTCCCTAGCACTTGCCTTTTTTTATGGTCCTGGCAGACCCTCCCTCTTAGCTCCCCATTCAAACACATGAAATCATGGATGCTGTGTATCAAATAGCATTTTCAGGGCCATCATGTGGGTAAAAATGCTGCGATCTTATTAACCAAACTTGTAATTGGTTAGACCCATTTGGAATGATTTAAGGGACTATACTGCAGCATCAAAATTCAGCTCCGATTTTAATCTCCTTTCCACTGAATTTCTACTGCTAAACAAATGCCAAGTTTTAAAAATCACTGTAGGTTGAGGAAAGTCTGGAAAACTTAGTTGTTGTTGCTAACCAGCTTTGGTGTCTGTTTGCTATCATGTGATGAGCTCATTTGTTGTTTAAAATGTGTTTTCATTTCTTCATACCTAATGTTATCTTGCAGGGAGTTCTTTAGAAATACTAAGTCATAGCTCACAATACATGAAGTTCTTGTCTAGTACTCCCATGCCTCCTGGTCTGAACAATATGTAAACACTAGGTTTTAAATGTTCTTTGGTAAGATAAAGTGAAACAAAAAGCAGTTGAGAATTCTCATGTTTGTGGTTAAACCCTTTCCAAAACAGAGTTGAAAGAAACTTTTTCTTTGTGACTCTTCTGCCAGAAAATAGGGCTCATTACTTGGGAAGCCTATTTCTCTGTTAAAATGAGTAGTATTAAAACAGACTTTGCCAGCACAGCTGTGTGCTGAAGGATGTTAGTATATTGTGAGATAGGTGGTGGAATTCAGTTCCATCCTCCAGAGTCCCTAAGAAAAACACGTACACCTTATTGGTGAACCAATGTTGTAATAACTTTTTAAAATAAATAGGTGCTTAAACATCTAGTCAATGTGGAAGCTAAGTATATTTTCTAAATTACTCTTGCTTGTTTCTTGTCATCTCTGAAATAATTTGCATTCTTCTCCCTTTCTCACATGGTAACATACAATTGTACCGTGAAACCTTATGGCAGGTTGTATGTATCACAGGTGATTTCAGTGATTACGAATACTACGATTGTCTGCACTTACTTGAAATTTTGCAGGATACATCATTTTTATTTGTGTTGGGACAGTATGTTTGTTTGGAAATCGCTCTTCTCCTGTTAATGTTTTACAACACTGTTGGCACAGGAGAGATCCCATTAGCAATGTCGCAGTTTTGGACATTGCATTGTTGCGTAGTTTTAGCACTATTACTCTGCTTTAAATCTACTGCAGCTATACAACTTGGAGGAGGGGAGGGTTGGAGTTTGCTGTCATTTTCACTAAAACATTAATGAGAATTAAGTCATGGAAGTAAAGCAGAAGAAACTCTAGGACAGACCAGTGTATTATGGGAGATGGCTTGTGCAAAATAAGTGTCCGTTGCATAAATTTCCTTGAAAGCATATGCTGTGTGCCTGCAGGATATACACAGGTATTTTATTGCCTCCTTTACTATGTACAGATTCTTAAGCAGGTTCTGATCAGTCCAATTCATTTGCTCTCTCCACTTAGGCTAGAGTTTGGTGAGTGCTTTAAATCAGCAAAAGTAATCCCTGCCACCAGAATAAAGGACTCTGCTGCCTGCACCATCATTTTTCCCTGGTGCTGGCATAGAGTTTGTGGGGCTGTGGTGAGGTGATCAGAAAAACTGTTATATTTCATTCTGATCAGAGTTTCCCACAAACTCTGGTAATACAGAGGGTCTGGAACAAGCAACAGAGGTAAGAAAACTTTGGGTTCAGCAATAGCCCGAAGCAGGATCCATCACAGTGGTCTGTCTTTGCATTTGACACATTTATCTGATGTTTTATCTGGGTTAGCATATGGTAAGATTAGGATGTTTATGGAAGCTGTCTTCAGCAATCTGTAAGTGCAGGATTTTCCTCACTCTTAGAAGAAAAAAAAAAAGGGGGGGGTGCAGGAAGGTTATCCTCTTTCACAAAAACTAGAAAAGGGGGGCAAAGATCTAGAATGTTTTCTGTCATAAGGCAATTAAGCAGTTCTAGATATGCAGTGCAGGCTTAAGCTGATGACTTCTATTACTTTGTAGTTTTAGCTCCCACTATTAGAGCTGGTCAGAAATGTTCATTTAAAAATGCTGGGTTTTCAAAATCAAGTTTGGACAAGTTTAAGCTGAGGTCATGTTTGAGGCTGATACAAGCTGGAAAGAAGCGCTTAGTGTGATTTTTTTTTTTTTTTTTTAATATCATTGCTGAACAGTTTCGTTATGTTCCCTGTTAACCTTTTTGTGTCGATAGATTAGAAGTTTCCATGATTTTCATGTTTTCTTATCTGTGTGTACCCTGCAACACCTGCTGAACTTTATATCCACTGCAGCCTCTGCTATAGTTAGCTTCAGTCATACCTGTGGATTGGATAATGCAGTTCCTTCCCACTTGTACATTAAAGTACATTTGGAGGTTTTTCTCTACAAAGTTTTCCATAGTGCTTCTTTCTACTGAGATTTTTAATTACTGATTATTTATCAATAGTAGCTCATGGCTTGCTCTAAGCATTGAGGTAGACTTAGAGTCAGTTCCAGCTGCACTCAGAGTGACCTCTTTTCCTTGGGCAACCTAGAGCCCCATACATTGGAACAGTGTTAGGCGGGATATCTCTGATGAGGGCTTTTTTACTCTGGTAAAGCTTCCCTTTTAAAAAAGAAATAAAAAATGTCAACACAAGACGTATCTGCATTGGAAGTCTTTAAAAAGTAATCTGTATTGGATGGTTCCTTCATGGAATAAAGATACAGAAATTACTATGTCAGTTTATTGTATATGCTTTGGGGTAGGAGCTTTTATCCTCTTATGCTGATGAGGAGAAATTGAAATTCAAAACAAATAAAGAAAATAGCAATTAAATTTGGATTTTTCTTTAATCATTCATGACACCAATTGAGGTTAGATGGGTTTTTACAATGAATTTCTGCCCTCCCTTAAAAATGTAAAGGTGAAGCATCAGTTTATTGAACAGGCAGTATCTCTATAGAAACTCGCTGCTCATGCAGGGTGCTCTTGATGTGAGCATAACTCCTGTTAGAATTAAAGAGCTGGGTGTGTTAAGAAGCTGTTAGTGTGTGTTTGTGAGAACTGTCCTTTGGCATTTATAAGCAAGAGCTTTCCTTGACCTTTAAAGGAAAAAGAACCCTTTGCAACTGCATTATTTATCACAATGCAGCTGCAAGTGCATTATTTATCACAAAGCAGCTTTTACTCTTGAAGGAGAGTAATACTGATGGATATTTTATACGTATAGACTCATAATTGGAACTGGCTAAGGAGAAAAAAATTGATTCCTCAAATACAAACATTTGGTAGTAGTTTTGGTTAAACTTTTGTCTCTTGTCAAGCAAGGAGTGTACAGTCACAGTAAACCTTACTGCTAGCAGCAAGCAGGGCATTTTTCAGCAGCTGGAAAGACCCTTTATTGAAAATCCTTCCATTGCCTGGTTGAGATTACAGGCTTGAACTGGTGTCTCTCTGGAGGAGGGAATGCTTTGGCTCGCATATAGAGGGCTTGTCTAAGGTGCGTGCCTCATGTTTCCCCTGCCAGAACTGTTACATATAAATATGCTTATATCTATATAAAGTATATATTTTAGACCAGAAATTTGAAGCTGAGATTTCCATGTAGCAGAGAGTACCTTAGTAGGGGGCTGGGAGAAAAGTACTTTCTGATTCTTTTCACTACAGCACTGCCCACCCAATACCAACTCCATAATCTAAAAATGGTCCTGGAACAGATATTTGAAGCTAGGCTTTCAGCATCTTAAACTAGCTTCTTCTAAGCATAAGGCATTTCAGGATATGAAAGTGTGACTCTGAAAGGAATGTTACATCTGGCTCTCTCTTTCTCATTGTGGCTGTAAGATTTTAAAAGACGTTGATTTATTTTGTGTGTGAAGTGAGAGTCACTTCATAATCTTGAAAATTTTGCAGGCAGGACAGCAAAACTGGTTCCTGTCCAACTGTTCCCACTGTGTGACAGTGAATATACAGACAATACTTGTCCTCATGAAGTTTTAAGATAGCTTTACTGAATGTTTATTTTTTCCCTCCCTTCAGATTTGTCACGGAACAGACTGTCAGAGCTCCCAGCAGAAGCATGTCACTTTGTCTCCCTCGAGAGTCTTAATTTGTACCAGAACTGCATTCGATACATCCCAGAGGCTGTTCTGAACTTACAGTCTTTAACATTTCTAAATATCAGGTAACAATTGTCTAAGAGATTTTGTGTTAGTGTCAGTAGTCTAGGTTTATAAATGATGCATCCATAAATAATGCTAACACGGTGTGTAATCATCATGTTGTTGTATTGTATGCCATTGAATCAAAGCAGCCTGAACCAGTCTTACCCACTTAGGTGGATCAGGGAACATGAGGATTAAGCAGCAGTTTGTAGAAGTGGAGTATGAAGAAGAAAGCTAAATCCAACTTAAAGGACTCACAAAATAAATTCCAGTAGTTTTTATATGAAATACAGGCATGCAGACTGAAAAGAGAGGATAGAGCTTTTAGATAGTCTTTGCAATTCAGCTCTCAGCAGCTGAATTATGCACTTTCCCTTTACCTTCGCTGTACTGGTGGCTTTTAAAAATCTTTCTCAAGCATTAATGTTTCTCTGCCATCATTAAAAGCTAATCGCTTACAACTTAGCCTGTTGGTGAAATTCAACTGTGTACAGCATTCTCCATTTGTAGAAGGTCTTTTAAGAGGTGTGGAAAGTTCCTTGTCACAAATTGGCAACGATATCAATCAAGAAAAACTTCAGGCTATTTCCTTCTGGTGTTACACTTTTGCCAATTTAGTATGCTTATGTTTCTTTATTTTCTTTTTTTATTGATGGTGAGAATTGTAGGAATAGGATATGAATCAGGTGTGGGTTTCCTATTGCCATGATCTCTAGTAGGTGCAGTCCAGTTATTATCCTTTTAAAAGCTGCTGCTGGTTCACCTACTGCTCAGAACTTTTTTGTTTGTTTTTGCTTTAATAGTAGGGAAATCTGGGTTTCAAGTATGAAAAATACAGCAGCATATTTTGGTAAATGTCAACATCTGATCAAAGCCTTGGTTCAGATCATAATAACTTTCCTTCTAATCATCCAGGTACTGCTTCATGTGATGTTTTATTTTTAAAGGGAATCTTTCTCTCTTACAATCCATTCTCATCCTGCCTGATTCTCATCTGAGGCTACAGTCCAGTCATATGACCTCATATTTGCTTTAATAGTAGTTTATTATGAAATGTCCAAGACTGGATTTTGGAATACTGAAATCCATCATACCAAGATTCTTGATCCACATGACTTACTCAGTTAGAAATATACTTTAAATACTCAGTAAGTAATGACTTTCTCTGTGGCACTTTGTATGTGCTGACCTGCAGTACTACCCATCAGAAAGGCTTTTTCACTCTGTTCAAACGTACTCATTTGTGACAGAGGGTGGCCAGTTATCAGAAGCACCTGAAAGGGCACAAAAATATCATATTCCCCAGCACTGAGTTCGAAAGCATCTGATCAGGCTTGGTACTTGATATTCAGAGTTTGTTCACACATAATTAGATAAAGCAAGTAATGAAGAAAAAATTCATGGAACTACTTTTACAGTAATTGTAAAAAACCTGAGTTGATCATCTAAATGGAGTGTGCTTTTTGTATGTGTCTTTCATTGCTGTAAGATGTGAGGTGATTTCTCATTAAGAGTTCTGATGATTTTGTTTTCTTTCTGTCCAAAAAGTCGAAACCAGCTTTCAACATTGCCAGTACACCTCTGTAGTCTACCATTAAAGGTTTTGATAGCGAGTAATAATAAGTTGGTTTCAATACCTGAAGAAATTGGACAGCTCAGACAGCTGACAGAGCTTGTGAGTATACAGTTATTTTTTAACTGTTATTATTCAGTCTTTAATTTTAAACCAGTCAAAGTAATGCAGTAATTAGGATGCTTTCTGGGCATGTGCAAAACTGACATCCTAGTTCTCATTCTGCTGAGAACTTTGTGATTGTAAACCAGTAACTTGTATGCAATAGCAGGTTACTTAAATCTGCTCTTAGCCTAAGGAAGATTTCTATGTGCCATAGTATCTCCAACTATGTTTTGCCTTTGTATAGAGGTGTTAGAAAAGAGTTTGAAATACTCTGAGATTTTTAAAAAAAATTATATGGGGGAAAGGTGCCTTGTACTGGAGAGCAAATGATCCATGTCAATTTAACTAAGAGTCTTCCCTATATTTGAAAGGAAGGCTGGATGGAATTAGAGCTGTTGGTGCATTTCTTTCTGGCAAAAAGCTTTTATGTAGCAAGTTGTACTCTCTCAAATAATATGGAATAACTGGAATGAGATAACTTGAAATAAACTTCTACATCTGAATGCTTAATCTTTTAAAGCTTTTATTTCCCCATACATTCAAAATAATCCTTCACATGACCAATGAGATTTAATGAATATAAGGATCTGAGGTGTTATGTAAATAGTTGTCTTTTTCTTTCAGTCCCTAAACAAAACGCTACATATTGTAATTAACAGAGGCTTACCAGTCAGTGGTGGTAATGTCAAAACTGCTAACTCATTCTTTACCCTTGCTTTGTAGGATGTGAGCTGTAATGAAATACAGACTATACCTCCACAGATTGGCAATTTGGAATCCTTGCGGGACCTAAATGTCAGAAGAAATAATTTGGTGCGTTTACCTGAAGGTGAGATAAAGGCTGTCAGTTGTAACAGCAGAAACTTCAAGCACTTCTTTATTTTCAATGCCTTTTTCTTCCCCTGAGAGCTGGAAGCAGCGTACTTAATTATTTTGTAGAACATATTTTTATACTCTTGCTTTTAAATCTGCTAAATTATGTTTATTTTCTATCTCCAGAGCTTGCTGAGTTGCCTTTGATTCGATTAGATTTCTCCTGCAATAAAATAACAACAATACCAGTTTGTTATAGGAACCTCAGACATCTGCAGACCATCATGTTAGAGAACAACCCTCTCCAGTCACCCCCTGCTCAGGTAAACTGCAGCTAGGAATTCAGATGACTAGTTCAACTAAAAAGGGGAGAAAAAAGTTAAGAGCTGAAGGATTGTATTATGTCAAAATGTCAAAATTTTGACTGAGGCCTCAGTGCTGCTGTGTGTTGTTTCACTTTGAAGAGTTCTCAAATTGGTCTTTGAGCTAGAAACTGCAGTACGGTTAATGACTAATTTGATTTTTAATGTGGGTATATAACCCCTTGAGTATTACGGGTTCTACTGTGAATGGCTGTTTCTGAGTCAAGAGTGGCACTTGCTAAGACCTGTAGTTTCAGTAGGGGTTTGCCTGCCTTTTGAAAGCAAAGGCAGCTGTTACTGGCTTCATTCACTTTAAATTTGAGCTTGGTTTGGCGGTCTGCCACCGCCATTCAAAGTTGGGTATGGGTGGGATGCATCTGTTCTGATGCCAAGGGTATAAATTCTAGTACTTGTAAATGCTTATGTCTTGTTTGCATGATGAAATTTCAGCATCCAGCTGACAAAGTTGCGTGCAGACCAGATGTGCTTGGAGGATGGCTTCCATTTGTCTATCATGGGCATCCTGTGCCCATGCACTATAGCTGTTTCTCTAAAATGCAGTGAGATTAGAAGAAAAGACGCATTGGTTGACATAATGTGCTCATTTATTACTGTCAACTACAGGTTAAAAATGTCTGTAGAGTACTTTGGAAATGTATTGTCAAATTATACTTACATAATTTTTTAAAATTTTTTTTAAGATATGTATAAAAGGAAAAATTCACATATTTAAATACCTGAACATAGAAGCATGCAAGATAGCTCCAGACTTGCCTGATTATGATAGGAGACCCATGGGATTTGGATCTTGGTAAGTTTGGCACAATCCAAGTTCTTACTTTTGATGACATTGAAGAAAATATTGTCAGTCCTCTGAGTTTTAAAAAAAAAAAAAAAAAATAGATCCAAGGATTGTTCTTTGGTAAGTGCATTGATGGAGGTGGCTTTGAAGAATATCATCTGTGTTATCTCATGGTGCATTCTAACAAGGTACCACTATATAAGTGAGAAGCAGCTCAGAAGAATACCTGGGCAATGTCATATGAAAGGCAGTGTTAGAGCTGATATACAGTAAGAAGAGAGTGGTATCTTCATAGTACAGGGGGCGTGCTCTCATGTTGTTACGTGTGTTCAGTTTATAAGATCTTAATATTTTCCACATACTTACTGAATTATATCCCTGCTGTGATTTTTAACCTTTTGTACAGAATTTTATAACTGCCGTGCTCAAACCGCAGGTGTAAATGCTTATCTCCACCCCATTAGTAAACTGTTATTTTTGGCAAGCTTTCACTTGGCACTATTGCTTAGCATTGTAACGCAAATATTGGAACAGTCAGCCATATCAGCTGCTAAATTACGATGTCTAGAGAAAAGCAGGAGTTAAGATTTATTTCTGTTACATGATATAGAAGAGAGTCACTGAAGTATGAAACTAAATATATATAAAAATTACCTCAGTCGTCTTGGAAGGTGGTAATAAGGTGTGGAGGAATAAGTTGCTAAAGGATGTACTACTGTCTTAGCAGCAATAAAGCACAAATCAGAGTGCCTCACAATAAATCCTCATGAGTCAGATTTGTGAAGAAGAATTTGCATGAGGGACTGACAGAGTGATTCCTCATCAGCACTGAATGTCTTAAGTTATTTTCCTAGATGAGGTCAACATATGAGCATTTTTTGAGTGTTACTCAGTTTCCTAGAGTATATGCTGTTGCCGAAGGTTTCTGCATACTACTGGGGATACTGTCCTGTTACTGAAAAGAAAAGGCTGTTTATGCTAGCGATCTATCTCTCTCTAGCAGAGTTTGTTTATTTTTTAAGAGGAACTCCAACAAAATCAGTGGGCTATGTGTTTACTGATTTATTTTTGTCTCTAGTTGTGTATTGCTATGGAAGTTTTCATTAATTGCTTTTGTGAAATGAGAAGAATTAATGTATTTTAATCATAGCTTGGAATTAGGAATGTAAAAACAAGAGCAGAACTGGTTAAGGATGCTTTCTCTAGAGTTGCTTCCAGATTCAGCCTTATGAAATGATCTTCAGCTGGCTTTCCTTTAGCTGTTTTCCATCCCCAAGAGGAGATAAGAGTTGGTGATAGAATTATTTGTTGTTACCATGCTGTTTAGGGCATTTAGTGTTGCAGGTGATTCCTCCTGTCTTCATGTACCTATGGAAGAACTGTCCATGGATCAGAGTACGTGTTAGGAAGAAATGGTAGAATGATCCGGTGGAAGAGAGGATCCCAAATTATTATATTCTTCTGGAATTTGGGATGAGAGAAATAAAAGCATTCAACTACAATATAGTTAGTATTTCCAGGCAAGTCACAAGAGCTTTATGTTTGTTATCTTCAGAGGTGACCGATAGAAATAAGGTATCAGTCAGTACACCTAGACTTTGTTGCTGTTTCATCTGATAAGCTAAATGAAATACCATGGAGGTTAAGAATCTGAAACTGAGTGGTAGAGATTCTTAAAGTTTAAAGAAGTTTGAGTTGTGCTGTCAGTTCACTCTTGATCAACCTTTTTTTTTAATAACAAAGTTGTTAATACTGCTAATAAAACAAGATATTCTTAAACATTATGGGAGAAAGTGAGGTTTGGAGGTTCTAGTGCAGCTAATTATTTGTTTTAGCCTTGTCACATTGTATCAAACTGGCTTACCAAAGTGAAATCTTGCATGTTACAGTCCTTTTCTAAGCAGAAGCTATGTGAAATTTATCTTGCAGCAAGATTTTGATCTGCTGCAGCCAGTCTCTCATTTGCAACACTGAAGTTCAGAGCAGCTCGGGTTGGTGCTGGAGTGAATGTGATTGAGAGGAGGCAGAACTGTTGAAGCTGTGTAGCAACTCCTTTGGCACTGAGGCAGACTGGTATAGCCTGGAGTTAGAAGGTTTAAAATATGAAGTACTCATACATAGACCAGTGTAGTGGATATTCTGGGACTTGGGCAACTGCTCTTTCTTACAGGAGTTAAAAATATGTGTTTCATTGTGGCTTTGGAGCTGTGCTTTAAGTCTGAAATGTTGGCAAGCCTTTCGTTTGGCTGTTGGTCTTACCCGGCGTTTAGCTTCTTTTCCTTTGATTTCGAGCTGTATGTAGCTTCCCGGGTAAGTTGTAGTTGCCCCAAGATGCTTTGATCTATCTAAATGCTTAGTTGTTGTTCCTTGTAGCTTGTTGGTCAGGGAGGAATAAAAATCTTAAGTCTCAACTGATTTCAGGATGGCTGCTGTACAATTATAATCATGTAAAGCATGCAGCATTGAATAGTTGTTTTAGATGTGAGATTTGGGGAGACAGAAAGCAGCTTTCATGTTAAAAAAGAGAAGAGAGTCCTGGGAACAGTGATTATGGATTTTTGAGCTTCCAGATAACCTTAGTGTTAGATGTATAGCTTTTCAAAAACTATAATTGAAAAGGAAGGCTAAAAGAAGAAAATTTGTCTCAAAATACTTCTCTATTTTAGAGATGTAGCCAAATAGTAATTTTGATGCTCTTCAATTCGGATTAATTGTTCAACTTAGAACAGGGTTCTCAAGAGATTCTGAAAATATTGGTGCATTTAAAATGGAATTATACTGCAGATGGATTTTTCTTTTCTCTGACCTGTGTTTTAAATCCAGTATTTGAGTACTGTGAACTGTTAGCATAAGTATGGTTCTATTGTCAGTGATTCAAGTTAATAGTTCTTTAACTGCACTGGGCGATTTCATGGTCTTTCTTTTTCCTTCCCCACCCAAAAGAAGGGAGTTGTTTTTCCTTATTTCTTGCTAGGGGTTTATTATGCAGATGATCTTTCTGTTCAAATACAAGGGCCATAAAGGTGGAACTCTTTTGAGTTAATCAGAACTCCATGCAGGTACAAGAGCTTGTCTTTTGGTGTACGTTTGCAGAATGTAGATCTGCATAGAAGCAGATGTATAGCCTAATGTTTCTCATATGTAGTCCTCCATCCCTCCTCTTAGTTTTTTGCTATTTTATGTCTATCTGAAAATTAAAATAGCCCAGGGTAATAGTCCATCACTGTTCTACAAAGTCCCATGCACACACATGGTGCTGCGTTAATAATAATAATAGTAATTTGAAAATAAGTACTTTCTGAAAGAAGGATTTCAGAGGGGAGCAACAACTTGAGAGTTAAAACAGTGAGAAAATGACCTGCAATTTAGTTATGATGGGGTGAAGCAATTAGCTTCCTGAAATTCGTTCTTCCTTGTGTATTATGTAGTAATTACTGCTGCAGCTCTCCCTGGGGCATCGAGTGCCAGTAGGACAGTTGAGCCATTGTGAAATGCCATCTGCAGTGGATCAGACAAGTCCCATTGTCTCTCTTACTGTAGCTATCTGCAGCAGTTGCCAGACTCGACATCTGTGATGGCTGTACTGCTGAATTACGTAGTTTCTGAGCCCAGAAATTTAGAGAAGAACTGTATGGCTGTTTGGTTATGTGTATTGTAACACTAGGCACATGTCTAATGCCTTTGTCTAGACAGGTCATTGACAAAGTTAGGCTTTGTAGATGAAAACTGTACTTCTATATTTATTATATTATGAAGTATTTGAAATAGTGTCCAGCTTACTGCACAGTTTCTTAGGTAGGTAATTATGATACAGAAGATAGCTATGTAATACATTCTGCGTACTTTTGTGTAGAAGTATGTTCTGATATACCTGTATTTTTAGTAATTCTGCATGGGTTTATGCTTACTTATGAAAAAGTTTGTGGGACAGCATTTTTCAACCAAAACATGAGTAGCGGAAAATGAAAATTTGATTTCTTAAACAGTGAAATAAGAGACCACTTTGCAGTTTTCTTTGTCATAATTTCTGCGTGGGAAATGTTTGAAGTATGGGTATATACTTTGGATCAGATTAGCTCTTAAAACACTAGGCAGTGGCAGGTGGACAGCTGACGGACAAGTATGTTTGTAGTTGTAAGTACATGCCTCTTGTCCTGTGTGGCAAATGCAGTATGATGCTTTGCTGGGCTTGTGAACATGTTGCAACTGTGCTTGGTAGCTTATCCTGCTTTTGTTCTGTAAAAGCTGAGAAGCTTTTGGTGGTGTTTACATTACAGTAACTAAAACTGTGTGTTTGACAGCCATGAGGAACTCTATTCCGGCCGGCCATATGGAGCACTTGATTCTGGATTCAATAGTGTGGACAGCGGAGACAAAAGGTGGTCAGGGAATGAAGTAAGTGCTGCAGCTTTATTTTGTTGTATTTTTGTAGTATTGTATTTGCAGTATTGTACAGGGAAGAGAAGTAATAAGTATACATCTGGAAGCATATTCAGTAGGTTACATGTATATGCTAGTGTGCAGGTTGCCTTGAGTCAAAATTATTTGTTGTTTTTATTGGAGAAAAACAAGCATAATTTTATATGATATGGACACAAAGTTGGAAATAACAAAAGAAATGTATAAAACAGTGCATGACAGATCAATTTACTGGAGTATAAAAGATGAGAAAAAGGGGGTTCCTCATTGTACAGAAAGCTTATAACTGTATCATATTACAGTGTTGAGTCAACTACAATTACTCATGAGTATTTGTTTCAATAAAATCTGAATGTGAAACCTAAACTTCAAAAATGAGGTGGAAATTTCATTTTCTTTCTTTGCAGCTTGTTTCAAATGTTAAAATAAAATCTGTTTGCCATTTAGAAGCAGGAAAATGGTATCTCCTAGCAAGGAGAGTGTCAATTATTCTTCCAAGGAAGAAGCTCCCTTTTCTTCTTGGGACAACTAGAAAAAGCAGTAGCCACGACCTAAAGTGTTTCAGTGAGCTACACTCCATACGCCTGCTTACACTCCTAGCTTCATTTTTGGGAGTGTTCTAGGAGTTTCCATCCTGGGATGTTTTCAAGCACTTGCAGATATTGCAAACAAAACTGTAGGCAAGCTGTTTGTTTAAGAAAGCTTAAATGTATGTTTTTTAAAAACAATACTCTATAGCTGTATTTTGCTTTAAGTTAGTGTTTTCTAGGTGCAAAACAGGACAGCTGAAGTAAAAACACAAGAGGTAGTAGCTTACAAGATGATGTTTCTGAAGAAGAGTGTTTCTTGACTTCACCGTTTGTTTTCTAAAGCCAACAGACGAGTTGTCGGATCTCCCTTTACGTGTGGCAGAGATCACTAAAGAACAGAGACTGCGAAGAGAAAGTCAGTATCAAGAAAACCGAGGGAGCACAGTTGTAACTAATGGTGGAGGTAAATAGTGATCTTTGGCTAACGATATTTATTGTCATCATTATTAAAGCTCCAGAATATTTGCTATAAATAGTAGGTTGTCTAAAGAGGAAAAAGAGCAAGGTCTAGGTGGAATTACACAAAAACACAGTTGTGTAAACAGTGTAAAGACACTGTTGCATTAAGGATGTTACAAGGCAAAATCAAATAGCATCACAATTGGGATTATGTGGGAAACATTGTCAGCTTCTGCATATGTGCTATGTTAAAGTCTCCAAATGCTTCAAACAGTATTTTGGAATCTTCGGTTTCGGTGCATGGAGTTTTGCTGCTTGAGCTACGGGGGGTAATTTACAGCAGTAGTAAATTGTCAGTGTTCTTGCTGACTGCTATTGGAATGGGATGAGCAATTTTGTCATATTTCCAAATAGCAAAAGTGCCTCGTTCGGCAGTCTTGGGTTTTAATCCAAACATGCAAGCCATCTAGGAGGGACAGGTATTTGTGAGTGACATTGCTTTTTGGCACCTTCTCAATTTGTTGTCCTGCAGTCTTACAGTAGCACCCTCATATTTGTTCAAGAGGTGATAGCACTTTCCATGTTTCTTGATCTATGCAGTCCTTCTCAATTTTAACTTCCAATAATCTGCTGCTGCCACTGGCTCACGGTGCAGTCCTCTTCTTGTTTATATGTCCCTAATTTAGCATTCTTCCAGGTTTGGTTTTTTCAGTCATTCCCTCTTCTCGATTTTTTGCACTACTGATTATTAGATCTCATCCCCATATACTTCGATTAATTTTTCTTCTTTCTCAGCTGCGACTTGTTTTCCATTTCCCCTAATGGCTCCAGTTCATATTCCCTATCTGAGTCTCAGTCTTACCAGTTAGTTTTAATCTTCCATGCCCAACCCCCACTTTTTCTTCCTTCTTCCCTCCTCATCCCCCTCTTCATCTTTTGCCATCTTCCTTTCTTGATCTTATTCTTCTCTGCCACAATATTTTGTTTTCTTTGCCACCTTCTAGAAACATCTGAAACTTTTTTGTTGGCTCACACTCTTTACACATTAACGGACAAAAAGTTCAGTTCAAACAGTTAAATTCTGGCAAAGTTAGAAGAATTGAAGACATGGTGTTGTGGGAAGCTGTGGACAGCCTTAATAACAGGTAGTGCTGCCAGCTTCGCCTCTAAGACTAACTATTTTGTTCTTAGGGTTTTGTACACCAGGGATTTCAAAATGCCTCACTAGTCTTTTAAGATGGAGCACAGTCAGTTCATGAGTAGGAGTATCTGAGAGGGGCACAAGCCATAGTGTGTGGCTGTCAGTGATCCAGGAGATCCTTTCCAATTTTGTGTTCCTAACACAGATACTAATGTCTTTCACCCTCTGCTGTATTATTATTATTATTTAAATAAAATAAGCAAGTCTGGAAAGAAGGGGAGTTTTGTTTTGCTGTGTTTTGTTGGTTTGGTTTTTTTTTAAGATTTGAAACTGAGATGGAGATTTAATGAAGCCAAAATATATAGGAATGCTGTTTTGGATGGTTGTAGTAGCAGAGGAGGTGGCTTTGGCAGTAACAGTTGCTAGATTGTGTGGTGAGGCAAAAAGAAGTCTGTTTTAGACAAGCAGGAAAGGGGCGGGGGAGTAGAAAAAGAATGTCTGCAAGAGAGTCTGGAGCAAGTTTGGGGAGAGTTTTAAGAAAAAGAAAGCTCTGGTGCTCAGAAAGGGAGCTTATGCTTTCCCTTGCATCCCTAGCACAGTATTTTTCACCAGGGTAGTTTGCTCAATGTCATGACTTTCAGGAATCCTGGGTAGAATGTGTAAAAGCAGTGACAAGTGAAAAAATTGCCCTACATAATATCGCCCACACAAGGGAAAATCATTACTAGCCAAACTGTGCTGTTTCTTGCTCTCATTTCAGTGATTCCTAATTTCTTTTTTTCATTTCTCTTTTTAAAATAAAACTGCAGATGCTTTTATGTTATTTTAGGGGGGTTTTTGTTGCTTTCTGTACTTCATTATTTCTGCATACACTGTTTATATTTATTGCATTTGTATCCAGATAACTTGGACATGCTGCCCTCTCTTTTGTTGTTGTAGCAGTAAAAATAGTATAGAAGTATCTGTCATATCCATTCTAATTTTTCTGACAGAGATGAATTAGAACCAAGAGAAATGATTCAAAATGTACACAAATCATTGTACAGTCTTGGTGTTAGTTGATAGATTTTGATAGATAGTTTTCGGTATTGAAAAAAAATCACAGTATTTACTTTACTTTTTCAGTCACTGCAAAAGTATCTGCAGCCAGCAATTTAAAACTATGTGCTCGATACATGTTTCTCATTGCATTTTAAAAACCATTACTTTTATCATTATTTCAAAATCCGATGTTTACAAATGTTAGTGGGCCAGGCAAGATTCAAGAGCTTTCAGGCTGAGCTTTCCCAGACAGAAGAAAAACAGTAGGGCCTTAGTTCCTGACATTGCTTTTGTGTTGTTGTTTTCCTCTCCTGTTGGTTATCTAATTATGGGTGTTTTCTCCGTGTATGTATGTCAAGTGGAACATGATCTTGATCAGATCGACTATATTGATAGCTGTGCCACAGAAGAGGAGGAGGAAGAGGTGAGGCAACCCAAGTGCATGGACTCAGACAGCCTCAGCTCACAATTCATGGCATATATTGACCAGCGGCGAATCTCTAATGAGGTGGTGCTTTTACTTAAATTAGATAAATTCATATGCCCCAGGAAAGCCTTTGTGATGGTATTCATGCTGCTTGTCCTCAGAGGTTTTCTTTGTTTTTTTAAAAAAAAAAAAAAGTCTGATCTGGGGGAAGAGCACAGTGTTATGCTTTGTGGAGGGTCAGAGCTGGAGTGTTAAGCAGCTCTCAAGTGCCCTTTGGGATATGTGGAATAAGTCTAAGGCAGCCACGCTGTTTTCCTGTCATGTGGGTTCTTGCAAGCTTGTGCTTTAGGCATATGTGAAGTAAATGGTTTTTCCAAAGGAGTGCTCTGCTTCCAACTGGTAATTGGTGATATCCAGAAAATTGTTAACCTTTACTTGGTGGTACTGAATATATACCAGCTTTCTCAAGGGAAAAATGTTGATTGTTATCAGCATAAAGATTTAGTACAGGAATTTTGCAACTCCGTTACTTCAGCTGTTCATGTTGATTATATGTTATTTACCAGGAAACTCACTGCTTGAGCATCCATTTTAAGTTTAGACTACCTTAAATATTCAGACTTCAGAAAGCCTACAGTTTGTAGCAAACGATTTCTTTCTCTCTTACTGTTGAGCAAGGCTTGAACCCACAGGTACAGACTTGGATATGTATATAGTCACCTTTCTGAACAAAAAACCATCATCTGTAGTTTCAGATAAACCTGACATGAAACTGTTCTCAGTAAAAGTATACAGTTAAATGAACAATAAGTAAAATTATTGCTAGACAGGTTAGAAAGTTCTCCAGACAGCTTTTTCAAATGCCGAAAAACGGACATGAGTAGCTCTGGACATTGCCCTGTTTTCTCCTCTCACAGAAGAAAGGTGGAAAAAAAGGGGGGGGGCAAACTAGCCTCTCTGGTCTTTTTTTTCTCAACAAGTCTAAACAGTATCTGTTTCATTTTTGTTCTTGAGTATCTTTCTGTTTGAGCTGGTATGTAATACTTGCGCTGGAATGCTGCATTTTAGAAATCTCAGTAACAATAACTGCGATGTAATTCCCGAGAGTCAGGATGTGTGCACCCATTTCCCTGCAACATATGAAGTTTGTTTTCACATCTTTTTGACAGCATTCACAGTATACTCTGCTAATAATAGCTGCTTTAATTGATTGCTTACTCTATCCAAATGATGTCCTGGGGCAGACAAGGGCAATGATTCCAGTAAAGTTACTGTCACTTTTCTTTAGCTCGTGTCATTTTACTGCTTTCTAGCTGCACAAGGATTAGTGTGCAACTGGAGTTGCTTTGAAATTGTATGAATTGCCAAAACTGGAAGATACCTTTGTTCCAGTTGTAGCAGCCGCTGCTGTGAACACATGGAGAAAACTGTTCCCCGTTAAGTCATTTTGTAAAGTGTCCTCAGAAATCGAACCCATAGAAACAGATTTTCAGCCACATAATGTTTCCTTCTGTGTTCTGTCAGTCTTAATTAATACCTATGTACACAGGTACACAGTTCAGTGGCTCACTGTACATACTACATGAATAACTTGTCTGAGAAAATCTTTGTAGTTGATATGCTTAAACGGTACCTATTGTGCTGCGATTCAAATGTGTCCTTTCAAAGTTTTGTGTGTTTTGAAGCAGAAAGATATTTGCTCTTTGAAAAAAGAAAAAAAAAAAAGTGGATCTTTAGTATTCATGTAGGAGCCTGGTCCCTATTTTTGTCCACTTTATATTACTGTTTACTCTGTTTAAAATCCGTGACACAGATACCTGAGAGGTGCATTCATTTTACAAATCTCATAAATTCAATAGCAAATCACAAAAGCTGGTGCCACTTGAAGCATAGACACAAGAGCAAAACTCAGAAAAGGCAACTATTGGCAATAAAACCCAAGGACTCTTTCCCGTAAGTAGTGAAAAGGTATTGATCAGCATCAAAAAAGCTCTTCATAGGGATCTATCTATTCATAAAAATCAAACTGTTTGCTTTTAACTGAAGCAGTAGTTTCTCTAAAAAGGCAATCCAAAATACTACTCAGGAAGGCTGACTGTATGCAATATAGCAACATACAGGCATGAGTGAAAATTGGCAAGTTAATCTTGAAAAGTTTCCACCTTCCTATGTTAATGGGTATCAGTAAAAGTTTTAAAATAACACCAAGGGCAGTATATGTCTGTTCCCAATGGGTAAATGATTTCACAGCTCAAATTAAGCCTAAGATGTTCTCATTCATCCCATGTTTTGCTTTCTTAGTCCCTCTGTGACCTGTCTTTAGGGCATCATAACAGAGCATCAGCTATTGTATCCTGTATTTCATAGAGTCCAGACTGCATGGCTGTATACTTGTATATACATTCTTTGGAGCTTAACTCTACATTTTTTTTTTCTATGTGACATTAATTATTTTTTACCTACATTTACTTCTCTGCATGATTCTTAATAGTGGAAGTTTTTAAACTTAAACTTACCAGTAGGCATATTTAATCTTGAAACTAAAGTTTCTTTAAATCACAGGAAAAAATGAAAGTGAGCTTGCCTAGTTGGAAATTAACACCCCTGAGTTGTGTTTTGTGGTTCTTTGTCAGTTATTTTGAATACCAGTAGTTACAAATGTTGCTCTGCAAAGAGATTCTTTGACATTAATGTACAGTATTCTTTACAAGTTGCTAACAGTCTTCTGTGTCATTTTGCTTAGGGCTCACCAGTAAAGCCTGTATCCGTCAGAGAATTTCAGAGAACAGAGGATACAAGGCGGTATTTACATCAAAACAGGTAAGAATATGTGGTAGCAGTAATTTTATCTAAAGTTTCATGATGAATGCAGAGCACGTATTTACTGAATGTGTTTAGAAAATGACATTTTTGTCTGTTGCTTCACCAGAAACGTGCATGGCACTTTATTTATAAGTTATTGCTCCAGATTAGGAATTTGCATTCTAATAATGGCAGTGACCAAAAGGCTTGGCTTTAAATCGAATGGTTAAAGAAATCTGCCAAATTAAAGTGTATGCTTTTAATATCTCCTTTTTATGATTTAATTTGTGCTTTGATTAAATAGTTAAGCTATATTACATAAAGGACAGAATGGATAAACATACTGCAGGTTTAGGGGAAGCATGAAGAGAGTTAGTATGGAGTATTTGACGTGCTGTGAGGTCACATTCTTTGTGGATTTTTGGTACCTGTAGTACCATGCGGGGTTACTTTAATTTAAAACATGCTTTTCTGTGCTGTAATCATGAGTTTACACTCATGATTTACACAGAAGAGACAGAATGGGAGTCAATGCTGAAAACAGGTCACTTAGTTGAACAGAGTAGACTTGGATTATGTCCATACTCTTTAATGATTGCTTGGCTTATTGGGGGGAATGCTTACCCATAAAATATGGGTCAGAGTTGGACAGAATATAAATGAGGTGGTTAGGTTTGAGAAGAGACTTTTGGGTGTCTAGTTGAAAGAACAGAAGATAAGCAAACTTATAGCTTCTTGGTAATGGAACTAAAATCAAAATTGATAAAACCTTTAGTATGCCATTGAAGCATTTCTGTATTCTGCAGCGTGAAAGTGAATGTGCAAGGACTCAGCAGAAAATCAGCTCAAGTGTACAAGGAATTTAAAAAAAAAAAAAACCAACCTCCAGCCATAAGTATGTCATTACCATTCTAAAATGGTATTCAAAGAGAAAATGAGATCAAGAATAGTGTGTAAATTTTTCCAGAGTTATGGCGACATTTTAATAGGCATTTTGAAACATGCAGTAAATGTGCAGATACAGTAGCTGTACTGATATAAAGGAGGGTAACTGCTTCAGCATATATCAGCATTCTTTATCCTGTAGCATCTACAGGTAAGGCATAAAGTAATACAGCAGTCTGACATGTTCTCCCCAAATAAAGTGAGTGCTCTTCGTTTGAAAGACTAATTTTTTTGTTTGTTTGTTTGTTTATTTTTCGATTTGAACATTTGTGGTCAACATGGAAATAGTTAGACTTTACAAACACTGGATTCCATGACATATCTGAAGGAAATAAGACAAGAGAAGGCTAGTTAGCCAGGGGAAAGCTGCTGTTTACATAGACAGATTTTAATGATAAAGGAAATTGAAGTTCACTAGGGTATGCAATGCTTTCAAAATTTAACTTAAGGATGGCAGTGGATCTTCATGCGGAAGTAGTCAATCAGTGATCTAAATGAATTGTAGCTTATTCATATTATGCTGCAGCAGAGTGAAATTCCTAATGAGGCACTAAAAACAGGTCATATTGTTGTTGCCTTCAAAATTGTGGAAAAACAGCCATATGACAATGAGTAATTTTTTATATTTTAAGCTTGTATTAGTCAAATATTTCATTTGTGGCAACCACAAGCTGTAAACTGCTTCCACAATAATTCTGTGCAAATGCCTTGGCAGGCAGCCTCTGTTTTTTTTCTTCAGCATGCTGGAGCCATTAAAACTCTTAGAGTTGGCTGTAACGCAGACTTCATCTCAAGAGTACTTACATTAGTTGATTCAATTCAGTAAATACAGTTTGTGCCTCTGGACAGACTGTGGTGCATTCCTGATGCAACAAAGCTGTGTGTACTCTGGTCTGAATATGCTTCTTGGCACTCAGTTGAACCCAGTCGTGTCTGTTCAAAACAGCACAGTCACGGATTTGTCATGGGCATCAGTGTGAATTTAAGTAACAGAGGAGACCTGTAGCATATGGGTCTCCCACATCTCTTAAGCTTCTCCGTGCAGAATAGGTAATAACTCTACACACGGGCAGCATGACTGACATTTTTTGGAAATGCATTGGAAAGTGTCTCTCTGTTCCATAGTTGCCCCAGGAGTGAAGGTTGCAGAGTCTAGGCTGGCACGAGTAAGCTGCTCAGTTTCCATCAGCTTTCTTTCTAGGAAGCAACATGGCAGGGAACATGCTGTAGACTGCGGACCTTGGGAATTGTTTCAGTGCTAGCAGCTGCCTTCTAGGAAAGAACCGACTGCAAAATTTCTCTTTTATTGTTGATGTGATGGATAAGAGATAGATTGGTTATTTGTGACTTTGATGGCTTGTATCACTGACCGTTAGAAAGTCATCACTTGGTTGGTGAAGTGAGCAGATTTGTTATGAAAATATCAGAGGATGCTAATGTTTAAAAATAATTCTGTTCTTTCCAGAGCAGAATAAGGGCCAGAACATAGTCTTAAGAGAGATTTTCCATGTTTGTGTATTTTGAAATCATTGTTAAGCAAGTTACATTTATTTGATTATGAACTGCAGTAGTTGTTATCTGACTTGGTATCACAACGTGATTTCTTTAGTCATCCTAAATTTCACCTTTGTGGTTATCTGAAGCTAATTGTCTAGGCAATTACTCTTACAAAAACAGCTGTAATCTAGAGAAGAATTCATCTGACAGTAGTTTATATGCATCAGTGGCCAATCCCCCTTCCGCCTGGTGTTTACCTGCAGGGATACTGATGAATTACGAAGACCTGAAACTCTAAATTTGATGCAGGACAGAGAACGTCACCAAGTACTAAGGAGTTATGTGGACAGGACAGAGAGGTAGGGAAAAGAAACATATAGTTTCTACTGATTAATTCTGTCCGCCCCCCCCCCCCGCCCCCACCCAAATAAGCATAGTAGCCAGTTGCTCCTCTAAATGAGAATCATCTGAAAAGTTCCTGGATTGGTTACTTAACCAGCTCTTAGAGGATGGGTATAAAGTACTGGGTATCTCAATGTAACAGGCCAAATGTACAATCCCACTGGTACATCTTGAGCTGTAGAAAAATTTTATCACAGTTCAGGAGAAGAGATAGAAATGACTGCACAAAATCTGTCATGCACAGTGAGTTAAATCGTTATCGCAGCAGTTGGTTTAACAGCTTTGCTTACTAAGCAGTTACTCTTCTGATCTGATGAGATACATGTGTGTCGCTGACAACTCATGCATGAACATTTGTTTATATTTAAGATAAAAAGTATACTTACTTTCTATTTTTCCATTTGTCAGACCCCCAGCTGATTCACCTTACTTTCTATCAAGTCACCACAGTCAGGTAACACATTGAACTCTATTATTTTATTCTTTTGGATGAGTTTGATGCAAAACCAAACTTACATTAGCCATAAGACATTGACTGTTTCTTTATAACCCATCTGTCTTACCCTGTGTAGCTCTGTCTTTACAGCCTGGTGCACTGTTTTGTTCCAGGTGCCTAATACGGATCCCGAGCTGCACCGCAGGCACATAGAGCGTACCCGTCGGGAGGCGCAGCTAGCAGCGCTTCAGTACGAGGAGGAGAGGATGAGAACAAAACAGATCCAGAGAGAGGCTGTCCTTGACTTTGTTAAGGTACCTCCTTTTAGTACCTACTTGATACTTTATCTTTTCTGAATCCCTTAATGAAAATTAATTGCCGAGATCATTAATACTTGTACATTGCACTCCTGGGCACACGTGGCACTTTTTATAAAGAAAATGGAGAAATAGCATTTAGTTCCATTCAATGTTGGTGCTGTAGCTTAACATAGAGAAAACTAGAACTGGGGAGGAAGACAGAAGAGATTTACCCAAAATATGATTGTTGTAAAGAATTGTGGTTTTACATAGTCTGCCTCATTCTCCCAATTTTTCATTTGCATAGATGTGACAGCGTTGGTGTAAGAAAGAAAGGGTCTTTATTTGAGAAGGCATAGAGGCAATTTAATTTTTAAGACAAACTTGGCAGCGAAGAAATCAGTCATACATACAAGAAGATGATGTTGCCTGATCTATTTTGGTATTTTATGATGCATAAATAAGTTACCTGCCGGTAAAGCACGGGTGCAAATTTATGGCACATCAGGTACTCTGTGGACACTGCATCATCTCTTTCTCATTCACTGCAGTCAATATGAAGTAGTCTGCTGCTTAACAAGCAAATTTGTTTATATGTTAGTTGTCTTAAATTTATTTTACTGTTTACTGCTCTGGTGACCTACCCAAATCTTGCCATCACAAATTTAATAAATGTTACAGTTAATATTTTGGGCTTAGGGTTGTCTGCAGAGAGGAAAAGAATGTTATATTGCATTTATGTAATGTACAAAGTTAGTTTAGAAAAAGGTTTTTAGCTGCCTGTAACTAGGCTTTTCATTAGCACCAACTAATCTCAGACCCCTGGCAATGTTTTGCTTTTATTAAAGATTCGGCTCAGTCTTTCAGTTAAAGACTTTAGATATTTAGGATGCATTTTGTTCATTGATGAGCCTTTTGGGGTTTTTGGTTTTGCTTTTCTTCTGGTGCCTTTGTTACTCATGAGCACTTTATTCTCAGCAATTAAATTCCTCCCTTGGGGTATATTTTGGGTTTATTATACATCTTTAATATGCAAAAACAATTTGGGTTTTTGTTTTCATATTGAATAAAGGCTGTTTTTTTTACTAGTAGTATCAGTGAAGTTTCAGGCCAGTAGAAACTTGACATTTCCCCAATGCACATTTTATTTAAAAACTGAGACTTCTTGTGTTTTAAAACACTTCTAAATTATGCTGTTTTGTTCTGAGCTTCTGTTTCTCTGTCATGTTCTTTTAAATTGGTCTTTCATTTTTCCTTTTTCTCTATAGCAAAAAGCATCCTTAAGTCCTCAGAAGCAAAGTCCTCTGGATAGTGAGGTAAGAGTCCAATCAGAGTATTACTAGGGATGTCAGCACCTGAATTCTTAGCTCTCTCCATCAGAGATATTTTCCTGATTATGGAGAACTCTTCAGGACTGGGTTATAGCATAGTTTTTTCACACGTATTATTAAGCCTTGGGTTGGGTTTTTTTGCTTGTGGGACCAGTCTAATATTTCCTTCTGTTCATGTAAATTGCCTGTCCGAGTGTGTTATTTTATTGTTTCTTGTATGTTTTCTACGTTCTATACAGAAAATTCATTTCATATTCCATTTTAAGATGCTCCTTGCGAGCAGTACAGTTTACTTTCTAACAGGAGTATTCGGATAAGTTATTGTGTCGCAGTCATCCTTCATTGATCAGTTTTCTCCCAGTTTCCTGTCATTAGATCACCAGTTATCCCAGAAAGATTAAGCATTAGAATTTTGAGGGCTATCAGAAAAAGAAATAAATACATTTTTAAAAAGTTTTATTCTAGTGTAGTTTTATAATCAAAAACAGTAAGTCAGTAGGGAACACAAATCAGACAAGGCTCAGTCTTCTAGAATATACAGAGCTGAGCCAATGACATCTGTTCGCTCTCTGCATCAGATTTCTGCAGATTTCTGCTCTTCCACTGCTTGCCATCCCCACTTTCCTCCAGGGGAAAATAAATCACTTGGCAGTGTTAATCAGATCAAAACTTTTAATAATATAATGAATATAAATAGTTCTTTAGCAGCGTTTTCCAACTAATTTTTTTTTGTTAGAAAATTACCGAAACATGGGGTAATTGAAATAGTTTTTGCTCTTTTTCCTTCTTAATGTTCTTCTGTTCTTAATTTAGTCTTTTTAAGGGTCCTTTGTTCTGCCACAGTAAGAACTGTGAATACGTAGTTGTCTGTATTTGCTTGAGATGACACAGAAAGCAGAATAATTGATTCCTTAAGTAATACGAATACGCTGTAATTCATGGGTCATGTGGGTATATGTTCCTACAGAGTTACATATACTTTATGGATTTTTAAAAAAAGCCTCACAATGCTATAAACAAGCGGTACATGTTCCAAAATTTCTGTCTGTTCGCATACTGTGTGTTGCTGACATTCTGTGTGTTTCTGACATTACTCCATCTCTCCCACCTCCCAGTGTCCCTTTCCATCCAGAAGGTCTCAGCATACTGATGATAGTGCCTTGTTAGTGGTAAGATCCTGCACGTAATGGCCTTTTTATGTGGCAGATTCTAGAGCATAGAAATAACAACATGTTACGATTGTCTCAGATTAGACCAACTATTTAGAGCTAATCTAAATAGCATAAAACATGAGCGTCTTTGAAAAGTGGCTTAGCTGTGAACTTTAATAGCATGAATATGTTGGTACTTGTACTGTCAGCCATTTGTTAATAATACAGTGATGTTTTTCCACAAAATAATTAAAGCTTATCTTTTGCTGAGAGCAGAAGAAAATTACTGATAGTAAAGAGCAGCTTCTAAAGTTCAAAATTCACCTCTAGTTGTTCTGGTTTGATTCCTTCTCCGTTTAGCTTGCTTCCTAATTGATGTGTTCTTCAGTGTCAAGTAAGCAATTTTAGTTCTTTGAGTATAGCCTTCTACTTGTTTGCATCCTGCACATGGTGGTTAGAAATACTTAGTATCTTGGTAACCATATCATAGCACAGGGAAAAACTGCTCTACGTTTGAATGCTACAAATCATTAAATATTCCTCATACCTTTTTATTGTTTATCGATGGAAGATGTCCAAAAATAATCTGTTTTGAACACTTAGCAAAAATAAAAACATTTATGTACTGCCTTCATGTTTTATGCTATTTCTTCCTTTATGGCATCTTAGCAATGTAGCATAATTAAAGAATATAATCAATGCCATAATCCATGTCTATAAAAGAAAAATACACCTGATTTGCCTGCTGTTGCATGACTGCATGCCTGGGATTTATTTTCTTAGTTCATGTGCTTCCATTATCTGCCTAAATTTTCTTGAGGCAGTGCTCTCAGTTAGAATATCTCTCTCCAGAACACGTTGGTCAGGATATTTACTGTCTCTCTATTCAGACTTTTTTGGGTTTCCTGCTTTCATATGACTAGCACCGGGTGGGAGAATAAGGTCATAATATTAGAGAGAGCTTTCGTTGTGATCATGCATGTGACTGTTTAGAGAAATCACAATCAATTAGCATATAAAAATGTGCTTTCATACTTGGACAATAAGAAACAGGTGACTAGCAGTGGTTTGGGTTAAGTGTTGATATTCTGTTGTCAGTTAATTCATCTTTGGAATGTATTTTAAAGATACATTTAAGGACCCCATTTCTGTTTTATTGTGTGATGCCATGACTTTTGTTGTAAATTAATATATAGAATTTTATGTTACATGACTTGGAATTTTCAGAAATTATTTTGAAACTGGCTTCCATTACTGTTTGTTTCCTTTGTGTCATTAACCAAGTTACATCCTTGCACTTCACAAAAAAAGTGGACAGGCTGGCAGGGAAAGATTAAACTAGATTTGAAAGCAATCATTTCTCTGTTCATTTTCCTTTTGATTCCTTGCTCTTTTCAGCAGCACTGAACTATAACACTATATGAAATACTGGGTTTTCTGAACTGCCGAAGTATGATCTGCAGCTCTAATTTGTAGTGGAAATACACACTGTGTCTAATGATGACATATGCCAGGGCAGCTGTTTCTGGCAATTATTGTAACTGGAACATTAAGCCCAGGCTAGCGCATGAATTTGTAGCGTTTTTGTTTCCACAAATGTATTTTGCATGGTAAAAACTTGTTCAACAACAAGGAGAAAATGTACATTAGTTTGCTTTAAAAAAAAAAAAAAAAGAAAAAGGTCTATCATAAGACTTGAAATTACTTTTACCTTTCTATGTTCTATTGCATTTCATTTGACATTTTCCCTGTCCTTATGGATTTGAAATTTAGCTAGGTCTAATTTCTGAGGATGGTTTTTTCCTCCACCAAAGTATAGAGGCATTTCATATCAAAATTATTCGCTAATGGCAGTTTTCAGTACACATTTTCCATTTACATAGTGCTCTCTCAGTCTTTTTTCTCTCTCTGCATGAAGACTGCATGCAGTAGTGTAAACTTTACCTTAAAAAACTTTTGGACATTGAAACTTGCAGATAGGTTAGTTTAAAAAAAAAAATTCTAAAAATTTTAAAAAAAACGTTCTGCTAGATTTTCCACTGATTGTTCTAGCTTTATGGTGTGGGAATAACACTTTGTGCAAAAGAGGAGACTATTACATAGAGGTATAGTAAAGGATCCTTTGTTCAGCATTTCCCTCGTTACGTCAGAGCTCTCAAAACTGAGCAGTTGCTTTTCTCTCTTGCTCCAAACAATGTTTTCAGCTCAGATGTAAGGAAAAGATTAAAAAAGTAATAAGTCTAATATATAGTTAGAAAGCAAGTGAGCTTTCTTTTATGGTACTACTTCCCTCTTCTGGTATTGTTGCAGCTTTAACAAAAAATTCCTTAAAACTAAAATTTAAGTTGTAAATCTCCTTTTTTAAATCTTACATCATGTTTCTTTTGGTCTTCTCCTTGTTGTCTTTTATCACTAATTAAAATTAAAATGCATTCACATTGCACAGCCTACTCTGACCATTTCCTTCTGTTTGTAAATGATTTCAGGACAGTCTGAACTCACAAAATGACTACGTATACTTTCTATGTATAATAATACAACTATAATAGTTATAGTTAAATAACTTAATAGTTAACTGAACTATTAAGTTATAAACTTTAGTTGTGCGTTTCTTCTGCATACCTGTGATTTGAAGTGAAGTGGAGTTTGGCTGTAGTACTTCATTGCACACTGTGGTGGATTTCTTTGTGTTGACTTGTAATAGCCAGACTAACTAAAATGTTGCTGAAGAAATGTAATCACTGGCCTTTCTGAGAAAATGTGCTGTATACCTCCAAGTTTTGTATTAGTCATATCCTGCTTGCTAGTCTCACAAGAGTAGTCCCCTTCATTACAACTGAAATTACTTGTTGAGATAATATTGAGGCTTCAGACTTGGCTAATGATTTCAGCCTTGATTGCCTATGAATCTCATTTTTCCCCCAAGTATCTTCTTGTTTTCTCTCATACTGTCCCTTACAAGGCGAGTACTATGGGTGGGGGAAAAAAAAAAAAAAACAAACCAAAACATCCTCTCAAACTGCTGCTCAGTTTCTCTGTTGTGAAGCCTGTGAAATACTTGATAAGCATCAGGCAGCCGGTGTGACCTCTTCCTTTCATAACCTTTGTGTCGTTGCTGCCTTGCGCTCCATTCATTGCGTTGTGTTTTCTTGTTGCGGTCTCAAACATGGCCTGAGGCCATCTTGTTACTGTTAGCACATGGGATCTCTGAAACATTTTAAGTTAAGGCTTTTAGACACCAGTATGTTAGAAATAATAATGGTATGGGTAAAGTAAGCAGGACTTGAATTATGCTAACTTGTACCCGGGAGTTTTCTCTCAGACCGTTGGCATCCATTTGTGTATTCAAACGTTTAATAATCAGATTCCCTTAAAATATCCTTATTTGGTTCGTGAAGAGTTCTGGTTGGGCTCTGCTTTGGCAGTCCCCGTATCTACAGTTGTTTCTGGCGCAGGGAGATTTCTCCCCCTTCAGTGCTAGTCCTAGAGGCCAAGCGCGGCATGTGCAGCAGGGTGGTGTAAGTCTGAATTGCAGCATCCTGGTTCCTTTCGTATTGTGGCTACCTTTTCTTACAGTTATTTGCCTCACTTCTTTCTTTCTTCCCTCTCTTTCTTTCCTTGCTGTCCCTGACAGAATGGCTTTGAGCCTCTCTTTGTGTTTGAGATTGACAATAACACCAATACCATTAAAAGAAGGCCAGGGACTCGCAAACAGGTGAAGAGCATGCAGTGTGTTGCTATTGTGATTGTCCTACCCTGTGGTGTGCTGTGTTCCCCTTCCCTTCACCCGCTGCTGGGTACGTGGATTGTGACGGCTTCTTGTTAGTCTGCGTCAAGGTTGTCTTGCTCTTTTCATACAGGAATAAACAGTTATGTTAATCTTACAGACCACCTACTTCTGCTTTGTTTTACTGTTCTCATATACTAGCTGATGTTTTGCTTGAGTCAAGTGATATTTTGAAACACTTTAAAGCAAACAAACAAAAAAAAACCCATGATTTTTGCTCTGCACTGCTGTGGAGAAAGAGACTGTCTTTGAAGATCAGCTGTTAAGTCTGCATAGGGCCTAAAGATGTTTGTATTTAAAGCTTGCCCTGAGTATAACCTCTCCTTCTTATCCTTCCTAGTTGTACTGTTCTGAAGTGGCAAAATAGTTGCAAATCATTTTAAATACTAACACTCCCAAGTGTGTCGTTCGCATCCGTAGAGTTTCTCAGTGTCATTTGGTGTTCTTTTCCTGTGCTGAACTACCACTTTGCTATTTGAATGCTGTTTCAGAAAGTATAGCTTCATTCTTGAGCCATTCAGTCCTCAACTGTTAACATTTTGATTGTGCTTTCAATAAGACACAGAATTTGGCCTTCTGGATCCACCTGCCAGTAACAGATTGGCATGCTGGAGCTCCTGTTCTGTAAACATGAAAAGTTGTTTATTTGGTTGGTTTTGATATTGGTTATAATTGAAATTTGGCTGCACTTTATTTGTGACAACACTGTAAATCATCACACTGACATCTTCCCTGAGAGCTAGATTCCACCCACAGAATCTTAATTACTTTGTGTGTAATTCACAAGGATCAGCATTAGGTGTTTGTGGCAGACACAAAGTGTGTGTTCTTGAGCCCGTTAGATGTGGGTTTCTCTGATTTTACAAAGTTGATAGGAAAATAACTTACTAAAAATTCATAACATATTGAAACATTGAAAAGAAAGCAATTTTTTTGAATAGTGGCTCAGAATGAACTGTTGTAGGGTAAAATTTCCTTTTATCTGATGGCATAGGTGTTACATTAGGTGTTACTAAAGAAGCTTTTACCTCAGTTACTGTTCTTAGTTCTGCTTTTGATGTCACTGTGTTATGTGTAAAAGAAACATCGCACCTCCCAAGCTTATTAGCCAGAAAGTTCAGGAGGGTAGGAGGTCTTGAACTGTAGTTCAGCAAGTATGTATCTGTTGCCTGTTGAGTGTTTCTGAGATTGTGATCATGATCACCTCTTCCTTTTCAACTTGTCTCCTGCATTCCACCTTTGTGCATGACCTATCAGCCACTTGCTAACGCTGCTACTGCCTTCTCTTTCTTTCTACATTCAGTCGATCTCAGGGTTGAATCAAGAAAGCTGTGCTACTACCCTGCCTAATGCTTCTGCCTTCAGCCCTGTCAAGGTATCTCTTGCTATTATCATTCACCAGTAAAGCCAACAAAAAGCTCTTGGATCCACACATCTGTTTTAGCAGGTGTTAGTCTGTCAGTTCTAATCAAAAGTTCAGGTAGGGTATGAATCCGATTTACCTGATTAAACTGTAGTAGATATTACCTCATCTTAGCTTTAGGCTGTGTCTACAGGAGGCCTAAGCTATAAAAACATGGTAACCAGTCTCTGCTTCAAGGGGTTCTTGGTTGTCTTTGATGTTTCTTTTTCTGTACAAGTTTATTTACTCCTGACCAAGTTGAGTTCATCCAAAGTACTCTTGTTGTATTCTTTACCAGCTTACTTGTGAGTACAGATATCCTGTATTTCTTTCTCTTCTGTGGAAACTGCTATACTGAATGCATTCATCACAAGAAATCATTAGTCTGAATAAGCACTGTCTTAAAACCACAGTGTGTTTCACTGGGGAGAGTGATGTTCAGTAAATAGCAGTTTTGCATTAGCAAAGGTGTCAGGGGTGTATCCTTATTGGTGCTGCTGTAATGCAAGTTCTGCATGTTATTTAATTATCTGTTTTTCTGTGTCCCCCCTTTGCAAAGAATACTTTGAAAGTTTTGGTTGGAAGGAAGAGTAAACAACGATCTGTCATTGCACAGTCAGTGCTGTTTCATCATTCTTTTTCCTCAGAAAAAAGCAATTGTGTCATTTCTGCAAAAGAAAAAGCTTAGTCACTTTCTGCAGAGATGAGATGTAGGCAACAGCATACTGTGTTTTTTCACATTTCTGGTTTTTTTTTTTTTTCTGAAACACATTTAGATGGATGGAGTCCTTTTTAAAACACAGAAAATTAAAATATAGTCACAGCTTTTCCAGATTAGGACCATTTATACTCTTCTGCTTTTTTTTTGTCCACAGAGCGATGACAGATCTACCATCTCCCCCGGCTCACCTACCACTCAGACAGGTAACAGGGAAAGGAAGAAAATACAAAAAATAAGAAAAAATAAAATCGAAATGCCTGCTTGCTTATTTTTACTACGAAGAGAAGGGAGCACATGTTCCCATCTCTGTATGTGGCACTGCTGTGTTTGAGAATTTACCCAGTTATTTGGGTCCCCTTAGAAACACATGAGGGAAGAGACAACAGGGGTGAAGCATGTCCTCGGGCAGAGCATAGGGTTTGGCTGGTTTAGGCCTTCATACGGGCTTTGGCACACAGATGCATTCAGCAACAGTCAGAACAGTTGTTGGAATTGGTATGTGGAATGTGCTTTGCATGCAAGTGTCCTTGGAAGTGCCTTTTCCTGCTCTGCACTTTTATCATGCATGGCTGTAATTTATTTTGTCATTATATTAAAATTTTTGTTTTGTTCTTTTTAATTACCACATTGCTGAACCCATTTCCTATTTAAACTCTAACCATTTCCTTCTTCCTCCTTTCCTTTCCTGTGCCTTTCCACATTTGTTTAGTCCACCTTTCCCCTCCATATCCTGGCCATGCAGCCCCGCCTTCCTATAGAAACCCTTCCCAGCGACCTGAGAGTTTCCTTTTCCGAGCAGCTGTCAGGGATGAAGCAAACAAAGGTAGGTTATATAGCTTAGAAATTAGCTAGTTTTGCTACGTTGTATTAACATCTGCATTACCTAGGTTTTGCAGTGTTCTGTTACTTCAGGTCATTATCATCAAAATACTTTTAGAGTTCCATGTGTAGACATATGGAATTAAATACTTGGTGAATAAGCAATTTTTTATTTAGAGCTGACAAATATTCTTTTGTCATGTTTGTGGAAATGTGGGATTTTGTTCTTCCTGGTCTGTGCTTACACCTAAAAAAATACCAAGGAAATGCCACAAAAGCCTTCAACCACTGATGAAGACAGCTTGATAAATTTTGTGTTGTGCAGTAGCACTTAAGAAAATTGCAGTTTCTGTAGAAAGACTGAACTGTTTCAACATACTTCATCCGGCAAAACTTTGTCCTCCTTTTGTGAATGGTTATTAGCCAACAGAAAGAACAGAATGTAAACAGAAAGGAAAATGTGTTATAGGACACCTCATTTAGGTTAGTAGATCATTAGCTTGATTAATAGTCAAATGAAAGAAACAGATTTGTGAAAAGGAATGCACCAAACCCATTCTGGAACCTTGTCTGTCATGTGTAGTACAGCAGTGAAGGACAATCAGTCAAACCGTGCTTAGTGATTTTCTTTCCTTCACGCTGCTTTTTTAGCTGTTACTTCATCTTCTACCCGTGCGTTGTCTCCTGCTAATGATTCTGCAGACCCTAGAGTAAGACAAAACTCCAAACAGCGAGAGGAGGAGCTGGAGCTAATAGAGCAGCTACGTAAGGTAAGTGCTGCCAGGAGCCCGTATGTGGACATCTTAGTGAATGCATTGCATGCATCCTGCTAAATCTGTCCTTTTGTTTTAGTCTGATTTCATTGAACTAACATGGTGAACGGTTGACCAAAATTAAATGGCATTGTACAGTGTTTCTTTCAGATGGATGCAGTGCTGTTCACTTTGGTTTTTGTGGTGGATAAAGTCAGCTTCAAATTCTGTAAAATATACCATGCTGACTCCTGCTTCTGAGTGCCCAGTGATGCCTCCTTTTACAATGAACATGTGCTTGCTTTCTTCCTTATCAGCCTTCGCACTTGTAAGGAACTCCGTGGAAAGTTGCCTTACTGTCTTCTTTTTAATCCTTTTTTTAAAACTCCTCTTTGCTGTAAAGCCCACAGAAAAGCAGATGGAATGCAGAGACTAGTGCCAGTCATGGTGGCAGCATGGTTTCCTTGTGTGCTCTGGATCCATCTATTGATTCTTGCCTTATCCTTAGTTAGGTGCAGAACATCGAGGTACAAATATTCCTTATGGTTGTGCTATTTGCCTGTTCAGGGCCACCCCACTCCTGGGTTGTGCCCAGGTACAATGACAATACACATGAGTATTGAAAACATCACATGGCATTAACACATACTGCCCTGCTTTCCCCCAGACTTGTTTCTGGAGAGCATGAAGGGATTCCTTGAGGTGCTCTAATTAATTGTTTGAGCTTTCTCAAGAAATAAGAATTCCTACTTGTTAAAGCTGATTTTAAAAGCCATAAGCATCCCAGATGGACAGAGAGAGTTTCTTCTCTTTGTACATTTTTAAGGACAATATCCTTTCCCTAAAAGGAGGAAGTTATCTTAAATAAAACAAAACAAAACAAAACTTGGTGCTGTTTGCAGAGCCTCTCTTCTGTTATTTCAGAATGCTTTGTATGTAGTCTGTCTCTTGTTCTGCTTCCAAGTAAGTTTAAATCTTTTTTTTAATACTTAAAAAAATGTAGATACAGCGTAACAACTTGGCGAAATTCACACAGCATTTGAAATAAGATTAAAAGCCTGAATTGTAATTTTATTAATTCCCTTATGCAAATCTACCTACCTTGTTTCTTTAAAACTATTTATGCCAAGTAGCTTTCTTTACAGGGAAAAATGTTATCATGACTTTTGGTAACTATGTTGTCCTCCAACCCACAAAGACCATTATTTTCACTTCCCTTGGCAGAACCATTCTCTGAGAATATGCAAGATTAGGAATACTTTTCTTGGACCCCAGTTTCCATTATTTTTTAGTAATGGTTGTATTAGTCCCCTGTGCTGTACAATGAAAACTGTTCATCATTGAACTTCACTGCTCCCAGATTGTGGTCACCTCTGGGCCACAGTAGTGCGCAGAGCCTTCCTTGATGTTACTGCTGTTTAGAAGTGTCATGAGGATGGACAGAGTTGTAATGGAAGCACTTCTGCCTGCTATAAAATGTTCTGCAGAATGAAACAGTTGGAGGAAACGAGCTCTTACTTTTTGTGTGTCCATGTTCATTTTTCTACAGAATATAGAATCACGATTGAAAGTGTCGTTGCCCAGTGATCTTGGAGCAGCTCTCACCGATGGTGTTGTTCTGTGCCATTTAGCTAATCACGTGCGTCCCCGATCTGTTCCCAGCATTCATGTCCCCTCACCTGCTGTTGTAAGTATGTAATAATGACGGTATTTTATAGGTGTCCAAGATAACAGCCAACAAAGTGCTGAATTTAGCATTTGTCTGGATTGCAGAATTCTCCTCTGTGAACGTACATGACAAAAAATAACCATCTGTTCTGTCTAAAAAAAGTCTATAGCTTTATTAAAAGAAATTATATTTGGGTTTGTTTCATTTAAATGAAGTTAGTTCTAACACAGATTATAAGAAAATCTTAACGTTTTCAAGTCCTCTCTATGTTAACTCGAGAACTAGTGAAATAAGAGACAGTTCAGCATGAAAACTGAAATAGGATATTTCAAAAGATCA
Organism: Theristicus caerulescens; assembly: GCA_020745775.1. Classification (NCBI taxonomy): domain Eukaryota; kingdom Metazoa; phylum Chordata; class Aves; order Pelecaniformes; family Threskiornithidae; genus Theristicus; species Theristicus caerulescens. Next base: position 12,306,486 of record CM036565.1, on the reverse strand, counting down.
AAAGGTCTGCGAAGTTCAGGAAACCAGTAGGAAAATACAACAGTCTACAACATTTAGGATCCCACTACACAAGACAGTGAAAACAGGCAGAGAAGCCAAGTTGGTTCCTGTGTCCTTTTCACAGCACTACAAATTTCTCTGCTTAGGAATTTTAACAGAGCACACTCGAGCTACTTGGAGAACAGCATCTCCTGGAACAAAACAAATCCAGTCATACCTTTGTGATAACAGGAAAAAGGTGGTGTATCTGGGGACTGTTGAGAGCAAGGAAGAGAGCGCACAGAGAAGTTTGAAAACTTCTGAAGTTGTTTTTCTTACTCTGCCTCACTGCAGTGTCTCTGGAAAGCAATGAAGATATATTTGTGGGTGCATTACTGTGTGTCATGTAGGGAAAGCACAGAATTAGAGGAAGGTCAAGAACTGTGAAATAGCGACAGATTATTTACCTAATCTGTATTTGTGGAAGTCGGAAAGTTCAGTAAAAATATTTAGGGTCAGCTACTTAAAAGTGGTATGGAGAGGCAGATTGCTTGTTATGCACCTTTAAATTGTATGAATAAGGGAAGAAAACCTGCAGGTTGTTCCTGGGGGAAGTTGTTGAAACATGCACGTTGTGTTTGCTTTTCCTTATTTTAGAGTCAGTCTTTGTGTTGGTTGGAATTTGAACTGGCACTTACAGGGCTGCCTGCTCTATCATTGTGGTTCCTCTCCCTTGGACTTAATGTGAACAAGCCGACGTCTTCATTATTTTGAGAACGATTGAACCGGACACGCCAAGATTTTAGGCAGATTGTGGAATCATTAAGAGAAAAGGCATACAGCCGCTATTCAGAAGACTTGCGTCACTGAGAATATATTTTCAATGGCCTGGTTTTATGTGCTGTTGAATATTCCATGTTAGGAATTAAATCATGGCTTTGTCATATAAATCCCAAGGAAGAGGCAGCCTTTAGCTGCACGGCTCCAGGAGCAGAAGAGGCATCATGTCATTTTTCAGTCACAATGTGATCTTTGTATTCCTTTCGTCTTTTGGGAGAAAGAAGTCAGCGCTAGCCTTTAACCTGCTTTCTTGGTGGGGAAATACGGCAAATTGAGGGGACAGAGCAGAAACCCCACCACTTACGGAAAAGTATTGAACCCACAGAGGCCGCTGCCTGCTGCTGTGTAGACTGTGGGTAGCTTGTTCAAAGGAGCAGGAAGCTTGTGTCTCTTTAACCAGAAAAGCATAAGCTTCAAGAATAGAAACAAGACAGAGCCTGTGCCGTGGCATGTCTGCATAGAGGTGTGAAAGCTAACCATAGAAAAAAGCTTGCTTGAAAAAATGCCAGTGAGTGCAATTCAAACAGCTACATCAAACACACCTACAAGAGGCTTACAAGCATCAAGCTTCAATTTCAGTTTTCTTCCATTATTTTCCCGTTTCATCTAGCCTTCTTTTTTTTTATCTCTTTGTTAATTGAAATATAGTTTGATATTTATATATTTTTGTATTGTAGTAATCCAGAACAGACTCCAGATTGCTTCATACCATGAAATTGCTCTGAAATCACAGCATGGAAGCCATGCATGTGTGTTTCCTTCAAAATATATTTTTAAAATTATCATACTGTAGTCACTAAAAGTGTTATCCAGTTTTATATAACACCTTGTATATAAGTATTGCACAGCTTAGAATTGCCTTTTTTTAAAAAACATCCAGCATTCGTAAATTAGCTTTTCATAAAATAGCTTTGAAATTTGGGCTTGCTTTTTTAAAGAAAAGCAAACTACAACAGAGCCTGCTTTGAATTAGGCAAGCGTATGTTAGTGCGGTATGTTTTTGGCAAAGAGATTTATTAAGAGTTTTATTTAAATAAAAAATAAAGATATTTTAAAATCCCACCAATTAAAAACACCGTATGCCTGCCTCCTTTACTACTTTGCAGCCTAAACTTACGATGGCAAAATGCAGACGAAACGTGGAGAATTTCTTGGAAGCTTGCAGAAGGATTGGAGTGCCTCAGGTACCTATTTCTACTATCCTGATATAATGTTTCAGGTGCAGGTTTGTATGATGCTTCAGAAAATAAAACCTTCTTTGAGAGATTTGATGAAAACAAAATTTTTAAGTTTAAAGGGTTCAGGTATAAGCTATGTCTTGCAGTAAAGATCAGACTTACCTTGCATTGTCTTCCAGAGCAAAATGAAGTCAGATGTAGTTTATCAGAGGTCTGATTCACTTCCTGTTGTCCCTCAAATGCATAATAGCTGATGCAGTTCGAGTCTGCCTTTAGAATTGCAAGGTATTTCTATAAAAACAATCACATTTTCTCAAGATTAGATACTTGACAACTTAAAAGTGGGCTAAAATTTGGATGATGTTTTGCATGTGTTATTTTTATCCCAAAGCTTTTCATGTTCCTTTGGAATAATTCTCTTACGTGAACGTCTTTACTGTCTTACCAACCAGTCACAGTATTATTGGCCTTTCTCTGATGGTAGCTATCTTTGCATAGATCCTAATTCTTTTGTTATGTACCAGTGGTAGAAGTCTATCTTCTGGTATTCCTTGTCCTCTTCTGAAACTTGGAAGAGCTGGGAGGTGGGAACATATAAAATAGTCCATCTGAGTCCAATTACCCTGTTTTATGCTGTCCTGTCCTTTCCACTTTGTCTTATTCAGCAGCTGTCTCAGTTCAAATAGTTTTGATAACATCACGTTTTTCTTAATTTTTCTTCTAGTGCATTAATTGATTTGGTTTCTTACACTGCTAAGCATTAGTGTTTCTGTTGTAGGTGCTGTTCTCTTTCTTTTGTATTGTGAAAGGGAAAAGTAGACCCAGTGACTCATTTCCCAGCTATTTCTAAAAGCAGTGTTCTCAAGTCAGTCATGCAGTATTTTCTGGTGTTTTCAGATAGCTTCACTTGCAGGCATTTGAGCCGTTAGGATTTTAGGATAGCATATTTATTGAGCTGCCTGGCAATTTCACATGACTCAGTGGTGAATTGTGTTGGAATGTGGTAGGGAGTCTGCAAGTAATCGTTAGTACTTTGAGATCTTGCACTGGTTTGGTCCCCTAAGAAACTTCAGACTTTTACTCCCAGCAGAACTGCGCAATATAAATTCATCTGGGACAAAATTGTTCAATTCCATCCCAGCTTCCCTATTTATAGCTCCCTCAAATATGAAGATGTAATTTTTATGGGATTGCAGTACAGAGCAGGTCACTGAAATGACCCACATTTAAAAACAAACAAAAAAGCCACTCAAGAAAAAGTCCCCTATAGATCCAGTCTGCTACATCTGCTACAGCTACTGTCTAGGACCCTCCTGTTTTTCTCATGTTTCTTGCTTTAATGTGAAAGAGTTCAAGGAGAGTGTCTCTGGGGAAACTTACTGAAATACACTCACCTGAACTCTAAAGTTGCTCTCATGTGTCTACATTACGTATCTACTGAGATGTGAACGTAAGATATCTGTATGCAAGAATGGCGTGGCAGCCTAGTATATTTTTCTGGAAAAGATGCCTGCAGGTATTTCCTTTCATTTAAATCCTAATTACAAAAATAAAAGGCTTTCTGAAAGTATGGATCTATGTAGAAATACTTACCTTCTAAGAGGAAGGCTACTTTTAGAAAATGCTAATTAGAGGCACCACAGTGGAGCAGCTATTTCTGTAGGACTTTGCTAGTTAAAGCCCTTGCATCAGAAGAAACCGACAGTTGAAGAGATTGATATGTGCATCTATGTTTCACTGATTTACAGCAGTTACCTGTGTGAAAGGGAGGGAACAGATACACAGTGGGAATAGTTACAGAACACTTAAACTCTAATTAGGAATAGATATTTCCGCAGGATACTGCATTCAAGCATCAGTTGTTACACATAAATAATCCCTTGTCCTACTGTTTTCATTAACTAAGATACATGTGGAGACTTAGCTTTGGTGAGTGCTCAGTGCCAACAGCATCTCAGAAACCTGTAGCCTCTCCATTTCCCCCAGAGAAAAATGGTTTTCACTAAGGCTTGTGTAAACTGCTCTGTTTTTAACAACAAAGAATAGTTACATGTTTAAGCTGTACAGGTGACACGCACCTCACTGAACACAAAATATTTGCATTACGTGAGTTCTTTGCAACGGGAGTCTTGCAGATTCCTTTGTGAGAATTAACCAGCTGTGATACGCTTCTCAAACATGTAGGTTATATCTGAGATGTCTGATGACTGACTGCTTCGTGGATGTTGCTGTGGCTAACTGACTGACCTTTTTTTTCTGTCTGTTTTCCCTTCCTGCTCACACACTCTGGACAGGACAATCTTTGTTCCCCTTCTGACATTCTTCAGCTAAACCTCAGCGTTAAAAGAACAGTTGAGACTCTTCTTTCCCTGGGGACAGATTCAGAAGAATCCAGTCTTGTCTCCCTTTCCATTCAGCTCTGGGGCTTTGTGGTGTTTTACTGTACTCTAATGCTAACGCTCTGTATGTTCTATCGCTGGGTCTTTTTTCTCTAGCTGAAAGACAGTGGTGCTGCTTCCTCCCTCCATCACTCCGGTGCTTGGGAAAGGATTTTGGTTTTTGTCAAGACTGTGTGTATGAAGTGCTTTCTTTCCCAGTGATGGGACAGAGGTGACAAGTACGATGTGTAAACACATTGGTGCACCCACACGACCGCCTGTGACATAATTCACATTGGTATTTGCTGTGTCATATTTAGCAGACATAATGCTTTTACAAGGGAGGAAGTGCTGTCCGGGGGCTAGAGCAAGGGACTGAGGTTAGGGTGCGTGCTATAGTCTGCTGACGAGTGATGTAGTACTGGGAAAACTGCGTTGTCAGTTTGTGCCTCAGTTTCCCCATCTGTATAATGGGAATTGCACCCACTTTGGCAAATTGCTTCAGGATTATCTGATGAAAAATGTTAAAGAATGCGAAGTATTTTTTTCAACATCAGTGTTCTTGATTAGATCTTACAGTCTTAGGAGACATGGTCTGGTAAGTTTTGTCCACAGGACTTTGTTACTGATATTTTTTTTTTTTCCTTACCCCACATCCCTTATCCTGCTTCTGAGAGCATTTGATTTCCCATATTTGTAGACTCTGGTGTATTAGTTTGAGTCAGGATCTTTAAAATTATCAGTGAATCCTGAGCTACTGGAGCTTCATAACAGATCAAGCAGGAAATTTTCAGAAAATTGAGCTCTTCAACAGCTTTGAGAGAAGCGTTTTCTGGCACAGAAGGAAAAATCTTTAAGATTCTATCAGATGCCACAGAATGTCATAGCACTTTACTGTGCTCTGGATAAAACTTCACAAAAACTTCTTGAGTTGCCACTTGATTGTGGGCGCCCCAACCCGTGCTTGTTTCGTGCTTATTCCCTTCTTCCTCTTATCCTGTCATTTTCAGAAACCTTTGTGTCATACAATTGCAGAAATTTAAGTCCCGGCTGCACGATCACTCTTCACTGGTTTACAAAACTCAGGTAGTCTTCCATAAAGCTTCAAAGCTTTTCCCTCCCCAGGAAAAGCATCCTGGTGCTTTAATGCTTTAATGTCTCAGGGACACCTCAGAACTTCAGGGCACTCCCCGTGTGATGTGTAAAAGACCATGTCTCCTCAGAGTGTAGATTGATTCAGGGAACTCTGCTCAGAGACCAGTGACAGGTAAGTGTTAAGTGAAATGGCTGTTCCAAATGTGTTTTCAATAAATTTCTGTTACATCTGAAAAGACTGTAAATGGCTTGTAAGCCCAGTTTAAGCAGTGTTAGCATTCCGACGTTAACCTGGCAACAATTCTGAAGCACAGTTTAAGATACACAGGAGTTTAGTTGCAAACGTGGTCACTACCAGTAAAAATTGTGTTACGTGTACATGGATCTCACAAGCTCTTGTAACATAAAGTGAGTGTTTAACACAGGAGCAAGTAGAGGAGTTGATGCCTTCTTTCCAAATCACACACAGTGTTCTGTCCAAGCAAAACGTTTTTGAGGAAAGAAGGGACCTTTGACAGGGGGAGATTGTTTTATTTTTAAATAAGCTATTTTTGCACTGCTTACTGGTATGAACTAAAATGAACTCAGTTCCTATGTTTCTTAACTACTTCTAATGAACACTGTGATAAAAGCTGCAAGGGGTTTTACACTAACAGTGCCTTCCAGTTTTTAAATTTTGTTTGTCGTGACCGTCTGTGGTATGGAGTCATTCCAAAGCTTTTCCCCTTGCATACATAAGAAAAAAGATAAGGCATGTTTGCTCAAGTTTACAAGTATTTTCTCAAAAAGCACACTTTTTTCAAAATAACATAAATTTGCTGGAAGAAAAATGTATTTCAGCCTGATCATATGGCTTACTGTGAAAATTTCAGTTTGGGTTCATTTGTTTTCCCTCCGCTCTGAGCTGTGCGGGAGGAGTGTTGGCTGCCACTGTTTATGCTGAAGGATTTTCTTTAACATCAAAAATCAGTAAAGATTCAAAGAGTGGAGAATTGCAGGTTGCTGTGGAAATAACACGTGAAAAATAATCTCTGTAGCTCTCTAGGAAGGACACACTTGGGTTATTTTGTACAGATACAGAGAACTGTTGGACGTGTATCCTGACTGTTGTGGAGTGAGGATGGCCAGGATGTGCTAAGGACTTATGTAGGCTTTAAATCCATCTTAGATTGAGAATAGCACAATTATTAATAAACACTTTGAAACCTCTTTTTGCATTTTGCGTATTACTCTTATTCCTTAGAATGATTTTGGAGGTAACCTGCTAAGTGGGTGTACTTCTGGAAGATAAATAAGTGGCAGTGACTCACACATAACATAGGATGGATATTTGCCTATAAATACACTGTCGATTTCTCATTGCCTTGCACAGGAGAAATGGCATTTTCCACATTTATGATCAACGTTATTTCAGTCACACACAGAAGCAAGTCTTTTTTTTTTCTTTTTCTCCATAAAACAACTTGAGCTTTCTGCTTTTTTGTGCATTTTTCCTCACGTTTGATAGCTAAACAGGCTTGCTACATGAGGACTCCCTCAAAAAGGCAGTTGCATTTTGGAAAGGAAGCCATGGTTCCTTTCCTACTGTGTGTTGTAGCAAGGTCATCACGGTGCAGCAAAGCTTTCCCCCTCCTTAAGTTCATCTACAATTGTGGTTTCATAAACTGCTGCCATTTCAGTGTGGGCAGAGATAGAGGACGATCTGCTATTCCCCACTTCTCCCACAATCCTTTTTCAAATTCTTATTTGTACAATTTTCTAATAAACAAACACAAGGATTACCCCAAGGCCTCCTCCTTTGAGTAGTCATGTTCACGGTTCTTTAGTCACAAGCAGAAATTTCATTTCATACCTGTGTGTGTGCTAGCTGTCCATAACATTTCATATTTCAGTCACCTTTTGCTTAATTTTTTTTTTCTTTTCAGTTGAGTGTTTTTCATCCATTTTGTTTTTGTCTTTGTTTTGTTCCCCATTCAGGAGCAATTATGTTTGCCTCTACATATTTTAGAAGAGAAGGGTTTGACACAGGTAGCTGTGACTGTCCAGGCGCTCCTGGAGCTGGCACCCCCAAAGCAGCAGCAACTTCACCACTTGTCTGCTGTGTAAAGACCTCCGGGACCTTTTGGGTTACCTTGGCTAAGCAGAAGGACGTGAAGACTTTACTGCCCATGCAGTGCATCCAAACACACAGAGCTCTGTTCTAAGGAAATGAGTTTCCGTGATTCCTGACAGGAATGTTTTACTTCATTTCTCCATTTTTTTTGGAGACCACAACAGTTTCCAATAACATTTTTATTATCGATATTTTTGGCCCTTATTTAAAAAAAATAGAGTTCAATGGGAGGAGGGCAGGGAATTCCAATGGCTGGCTGTTGGAGCCAGCTGTAGAAACTGACCTTGTAGACTGAAGACATGGGTGTAGAGTTTGGAAAGCAATTCCTGGGGGAATTTGTTGGTAAAAAAGGATGTTGCTGCAGTGGGCACAGGGGCAATGAAAGGTCTTTCCTTCCCCGCAGGGGAAAGGGAATTTCTTTGCCTCCAAAGAACAACAGCTATTTCTATTATATATAAAAAAAATTGCAACACACAATCTTAACCTGCAGTGTTTGATAACAGGGTCGAGCCTCATGCAGCTGTAACTTGTGTTGGCATGTCCTCCTTAAAATTTGAAGAAAAAAACCCACGGATTATTTTCTTGTTTTCCCAAGGGAAAAATTACTGCATGTTTTCTCTGCAAGAAACATCTTAGTAAAGGATACTAAACCAGAACTGTTCAAATTGTATTAATCACATTAGCATTCACTAAGGGTTCACTGTCTGTTTGGGTTTTAACACGTCTTTATCTGAAAATTTTTCCCACATCAGTGGAGGGAGATCTCCTGCCTCCTCTCACCTCCCCTCCTGGTCGTGTAGGGATGCGTTTGGTTACTCAGTGGTTTTGTCAAATGATGACTAGATGTCATCGAGAACCACGTGTGTATTTTCACTGCAGTGTGAAGAATTACAGCCTGCCATACTAATCATTAGAAACCCATTATCAAATATTACATTTATCAGGGGCTGAAGCATCCCACGCAGATATGCCAGCACTGGTGAGTGTCCCAGCCACTGAGAAATTTACCATTTTAAGAACACAATTGCTGAATTTCCACAGGTGGGCTGCATATTGCCAAAGCAGGAATCTGTTGCAAAAGGTAGCTTCTGTTTGTGGGTTTAACAAGGCTTTAATAAATAAAGCCTCTTATCATTGGAATTGATGTAGAGATGCACTGGTTTTACAGAACTACCATTACTTCCTTCCTCTTTCCTTAACGTAAATAATGGAAATTCAATATACAGGAACGGGAGAGGCAGCCGACAAGTTTTGCATTTTGCCGGAAAGTTGACCTGCAAAACAAAGACGAGCTCTGTGTGCTCTGGTCCTAGTGACGAGGCCAAGCTCACTACCAGATCAGTTACAATAATTTTTTGTTTATCCCCCCTAAAAAAAGACCTTGCAAAATCCAGTTCTCCACCCATGCAGTTCCTTTGTTCGGTTTTGGGCAATTTAAAGCTTCCCAGAATGTTATGCTGCTAATACATGGTGCATGGGGTCTCAGACCAACTTCAGGCATCGGAGGCATTGCACCTGGGGATACATTTGAAGCAGAATACACCAAGAGGATTTCATGGGGATAAAGGAAGGAGAAGAAATGGGAACAGGCTAGCTAAAAGTCATTTTTGCTGAAGTAAAACTGCCATGGGAACACTGGCAAGGACTGGGCTTAGCTGGATTTTTCCCCTTTTGATTTGCAGTTTTCTTTCCGCTCTGTTTTGCTTTGTGTATTTCTTTCAAGGCCCATTGTGGCGACTGTCGAATGCCTTATTTCACATAATTATTCCCTTTGCCTCTTATTGGCATTGCCTGATCACGTTGCAAGTGGAGAACAGCACCTGAAGGGTATTTAAAACTGCACAGCTGAAAAGAGAAACCTTTTCATACCGGGTAAGCGCGCTGCCCCGAGCCCTGCAAGAAACGAAAGTGCCGGTAACTTGCAGCACACAGAGGAAGAGAGCAGCTCCATACAGACAGGCTTTCCTCCTTAAGCAGGTCTTGTGTTTCACTTAATTTTGCTTGCAAGGAGCGTTGGTAATTCTTAAAGGATTACATAAAAGTGTCTGAAGTCTCTGCTATAGTTTGCTGAGTGGAAGATCCTGCCACTCGCAGCCAACAGTACAGGCCACAAGCGTTTCTTGTATGTTTGTCTCCACACATAATTTGAAAGAGGGGGGCACTGACTTCATTTTCAACATTAGGTCATTTGTATCGTTACAGGGGCATGTTAACTTTTTAAATAATCCACGAAGGGTGTGCTGTTAAATAGCCCCATTTTAAGAAAACCATTCCCTTCATGGAATTGTGAGGGTGTGGTGTTTGCTCCAGTCCAGCTTCCAGCACTTAGGGAAAATCAAACTTAACAGTGTTCAGGTTGGTGGAAGTCTGACACTTCATGAATACTAGTTTTGAGGAATTAATGAGGTGGGGAGTTGAGCCTGAACTGCAAGAAATGGCCGTGTCCTGTCGTGCCTGGTTAACACGGCGGCTCTTCCCTGCGAGCGGGGCGCACACACAGCAGCCGAGTTCACGTGCAGAGCACAGGTTGCGCGGCTGGGCAGGCGCTGCGTCCCCGCTGGCGCTTTCTTCTAAGCAACGGTTCGCCCTGGCAGTTTCGATGTACGTGGTCCTGTTAGTTTGACGTTTATAATCCTGTGTTTTCATGCCGGCAAACACTAAATCTTGGCCAGATGTTTAGGACAAAAATCCAAACCTGAAGTTTCAGCATACGGTTTATTTAATGCATCATACCAAAACCAGCTTCAGTTCTGTTTTGCAAAATGGGTTGGTATTTTCCAGTGTATTTATGTGCAATTTTTGTTGTATCCCATGAAAAGACTATTTTAAAGAAAACATGTATAAAATTCTATTTTGCGTGTTAGAGCAAAGAGGCAATTGTCTTTCCTCTCCGGGGCATTTGTGTTGGAGGATGTGGGAGGAATCCGTCGGAGCGGTTCGTGCCTGCTGGCGTTTATACACTGACTCCGTTGTGTCACCACCCTGCCTCCAGCCGCGCCGAGCAGCGCGTGAGGCTCAGCAAGGTCGCGGGCTCGCCGTCCCCGACGGCCTGGCGGTGCTCGGGGCAAAGCAGCCGGGGTTTGGGTCTTCCCCCTTGGGAAGGGGGCGGCGTTCGGAAAGGCCCCGGCCTCGGTGGCCTGCTTAAAAGAAATCAGAGACAACTTTTTTACAGCGCCAAGAACACTGCTGCTGTTCTTGGTAGTGCCGCGATGGCAAACGGTATTTTTACCCTTTTATGACTATAAATGGTTCTTTGAAAAAATGTTTTAGAAACAGAGGACTTTTAAGGTGAATTTGGACATCTAAAAAATCCTTTTGTATAGATATTATGATGTTTTACAAAGCGATCTAATTTTGTTATTTCTGAAAACAGTGTAAACGTGTAATTAATAGAGTAAAGGTTTTTAAAGCTTCATCCCATGCTGTATGTCTGTAAATACATTCCATGATTTCTAAGTCTGTTACATATAAATGTGTCGGAATATCGCATACTTTATTTTAAATTGCCTGTATTCTGCCAGTAGTGTGAACTTCTAGCACATCGATAATATAAAAGGAAACCATGGGTAATTTGAAATAAAGTTTTAAAGCTTCCATGAAGTACAGTATTCTTCCTGCTGTTTCTGTCGCATCAGTGCACGTCCCATCCTCTGTCGGGCGTTTGTTCCCCTTCCCCATCGTCCCACTTGGTGTTAATGGACCCGGTTCGTTTCTCCAGTTCCCATCGTTAACCAGGATAGAACAGTTCCAGCGGTTTGGCACACATTCTGCAGCCGCATCAGAAGCTTTTGCGTGGGGATATTTTTAACCTTCCCCAGACACCGAGAAGCCGTGATTTTGTACAGAATCCTTCGCTCCTCCCTCCCCACCCCCTGTCATTTTTTTCCCTTCTCAAAGTAAAGTGTGCGTTCTGGGTTTGGGCAGTTTGCTGCTGCCAGTGCTGGTGCTCCTCGCCGTTCTCGTCTTTTGCTTGGTTTTATCCTGTCTTGGGTTTGATCTGTAAAACTTGCGCCCCTGCTTCATGCCCCCACAGTATTTAAAGCATTTGTTCTTATTAGCCAAATCGTTCGCTCCTCTTTTCTTCCCTCCTTATAGCTAGTTTTTATTATTAAAAAAAAAAAAAAAAAGGCAAGGCCTAGAAATTTCCAGAGATCCACGAACGCTCACTGCTTCCTACGCGCTGCACGCCCCGCGGGATGTCCCCTGCTCACCAAGCCGCGTCAGCACCCTTTTCGCACCTCCCGGTGCCTCCACCAGTGACCTGGGACAGCTCCTGTCCTGCCTTCCTCAGGGCTGCCCAGCTCTCTCCGCCTGTTCGGTTCTGCCCCTCTGTCTAAAGCCTGCTCCTAACTGCCTTCTCAGTCTCCAGCCTTTCTTCTCCATTTACCTCCCGGGAAACCAGTTTCTCCAAAAGGCTTGCGATTTCTGGTTTTCCCTGCAGAAGATATCACGGATGCGCACCTTGATCCCAGCTCTCCATAGCTGGACAAAACGAGCAGTGCCAACCCTGGAAAAGTACCTCCAAGCTGCCGGGTTTTGGGACACTGCTCCCGCCGCTGGATGCGCTCAGCCTGTTCGCTCGGCAGCTGTACAGCCAAGAAACAGGCGTCCTCCGCGGTTTCTGGCCGTGCACGGCAGGGCTGGTACGGAGAGCAGCGCCGCAGGGACGGGCGGGCGGCAGCGCGGCGCGGTCCCCGGCGAGGGCCTGCTGTCCTGAGCTCAGGGTCGGGTTAAAACCCTTTGCCCCCGTCTCACTGCCGCCCAGCGGCCAGGACGCTCGTGTTGGGACTCAAGATTTCAGCACCCCCCATCCTACTGGAACAGCAAACCCAGTTCTACTGTTGCTTTTTTAAAAAATTATTTCATTTTTAAAATAAAAAGTATCCCATCCCCTGTACGCACAGACACAGAGCTTCCTGATTTTGGAAGCAGACTTTGCAGTGCCCATGCAATTTATGGTTTGGGGTTTTTTTTTTTTGCTTTTTCTCTTTGAGACACCGGTGACTGAAATGGAAGTTTTGAATTATTTCACAACCCAGTGCAGTGTGTTAACTTCGTACTGGCTTGTTCCCTGTGGCTCCGGGGACGTGATGTACCGTAAAGACAAGTACCGTTACACTGCCATCAGGAACTGGGGCTCGAAGGGGAGCCCAGCCGTGGTGGAATCCCTGGATGCGGAGGATTTTTCAGAATTAAGTTATGTATTGTTCTCTGCCGAAAAGCAAGCAAAGCCCAGCCGATGCCGTGCTTCAGGTGTCAGTTGTTTGGTTGTATTACTGATGTGTTCCTAGAGTTTGATATAAACAGTGGAGATCTACTGCCCCCCAGTCTGTCCCGCTTTTTCCTTACCTCAAAACCTCTGAAGAGTTTGTGATCAAGCTTCATTCCTTCCACCTGCCCGTGTCACCTGTTAACACCCACCGCCTACGCAGAACACTGGTCCTAAATGACATGTACCGAGTCAGCAGCGCGCGAGAAAGAGGAGTTAAAATGAGGAGCCTAACTCCCGCGGTCGCTCCGCAGTGCAGACGTGGGGAGCGAGCGCAGTCCTGGCTCGGCTCCTGCCAGAGCGATCCTGCCCTTGCCACCACGTGGGGACCACGGAAGGTGGGGGAACGTGTCATGGCTTCGGTACCAGCGCTGGAACGGGAACGCCTTCTGGTTTTGAGAAAGCGGCAGTGCTCCAGCGGTAACACTGACACTTCTAAGGCAAGTTTGTCTAGAGCATCTGAAATTTAAGAGCTCCCTTGAGAATCGACTCTGCCTGGTGGCCCCCTCTCTCCCGGTCAGAGAGAGTTGTGAGCCAAAGGCTCTCTGCTCGTGATTTCAGTCGTCTCACTTGAACTTTAGAGCTTTTGGCACCGTTCAGCTTGGACACGAGGACGTTTGGATGGGGCCGGCACGGGCAGGTCACAAAGCACAGCAGGCTTTGTATGGTTTGAGCTCACTCCTGCGTGGGAGTGTCAGAAACCAGCCGGCTCCGCTGCAGGGCTGGTTTGGCTTTGTGCACAGACCCGCGCGTGATCGACAGTCGCGCCAGGAGAGAGGGCTCCCCTCTTGGTTAAAAAAGCAGCACGCTGCTCCCCAGCAGCTTCACTCCCTGCCTGCTGCCTCGTCTCGCTGCACGGAGCCGGTGGCCAGGGTGGCGGGTACGGCTGTGACGGATCAGCTCCTGTAGGCAGCGCGGCCGGCTGTCTTTTTCCGTTGTTCCTTCCCTCGGTCGGAAGGCATTTGCAGCTATTCTGTCTATGTGCTGACATTTCACAGCGCTGTGGGAATGGAAACCTGCGTGCTTTGACTGCCCTTGTGTTTACACTGCAAACCGTCAGCAGTTTTCCCCCTGCCGACCCAACGCCGGCACTGACAGCGGGGAGAGCGCCGCCTGCGCCCCGATTTGGTGCCTTGGCCGCCCTGCCCTACTCGGAGCCCCAGCAAACGCCAGTGCGTCAGCCACGGCCGGTGCTTTGGGGTCTGCAGAGGAGGTTCTCGGTGCAGAGCGCCCCATGCAGAGGAGTGGCCGGGCTGGTAACAGGATTCCCTCCCGCTAGCTGTCACGTTTCCATAAAGCGCTTTGGGGGATATAGCGTTTCTCACTGCTTTGATGCAGTTCCCCTTTCTACTGCAGAAACAGTGTCTCTGCTGCACCAGGGCAGCTTCAAGATCTGAAGAGTTACTGCAGCTTCACCTGAACTGTGTCTGTCATGAACTGTGTTCTCCAGAACAGTCTGAGCTCTGTTACATGGTTTATTTGGTCCCGTCAGACAGACAGACCGCAGCGCCCTGCCCAGCAGCAGCCCCGGAGCATGTCTGTGGCCAGGTTTCCTTACTTATCCTGTCTTTTTCTTTGCTCCAGATTTTTCCTTTTTCCCTTTTTCTTTCTGCTTTGATAGCCGTTTCTCCCAAAGCTTCCTGAGGGCCTGGTAGGGGCCAAGGTTTCTGCGGACCATCGTACCTCTCCACCAGGCCTGCAGCTGGAAGCAAGAGAGAGAGAGAGAGGTCTTAGGGGAAATCCCTTGCTGGGGTGCCTGGTTCAGCTGGCTGCTGGCGTTGTGTCTGCCCCAGAAGAACGGGACAGGCTTCATCTGTCCTTTGCTTGTGCCACCCCACACCAGCCAATTTCTCAGGCCGTTTTCTGCCTGAACAAAGCCTGTGGTGCAAATTATTAACTCCCAGCTGCTGATGGAACAGCACTGCCTCAGCTTTGCTCCCCTTTACCTTCAGGATGCTCTTCAGCTCCAGGGCATCCTGCTCTAGTTGTCTTCTTCTAGCCTCCTTTTCCACCCGGTCACTGATGATGGTTTCCTCAAACATGTGGCACTGCAAGATAGCACAGGGGTGGCAGCAGCCGCACGAAAACACATTCCCTAAGCTGCAGGGCCAGCCTTCCAGGCTCACTCGGCCCAGCAGCCTGCCAGGGCAGGGCAGGGCTCACCCAGGCCCTGGTCCAAGGACTCTCCTCCGCTGGCTGCCTACTGGCCTCATCCTTGCTACGCGCTTTTCACAGCCCAGCCGGGGCTGCTCTGGGCCACGGCGCGTGTCCCCAGCCTGCGCACCAAGGAGCCTCTGCAGCCCAGGGGTAGTGTGCAAGCGTGGACCTTCCTCCCCCGCCTCCTTTATTTGATCTTGGCTGAATCCAGATGGCAAATGTTGCTCATTACCACCGTGGGTCCTAAGGCACTGCCTGAGTGCTGCCAAAGTGAAACCTCTCGCGGCCTGGCTGTAATTAACCCTCTGATCCTGTGCTGGAAAATGGCTGTCTGATGGCGTCTCAGGCAACAGATGGTGGTGGGAAGGCCCCGCGCTCCCCCGGGCTAGGCAGCAGATGATGTGCAAACGCTCCTGGGACGCCGAGGTGACAGTGTACAAAGTGAAAAATGAGCCCATAAGCAGGGAAGCGTCTAACTCGGTCCCATCAGCTCAGACCCAGTGACAGTAAGGAATGATTACAAGTGAATTCCTTCTGGCTTTACAACGCCCCTTTTTCTAGACACTTCCCTCTGCCCTGTGTTGCCTGCTCCGCTCTACCTGCATAGCTGCGATCAGAGCCCAGCCGTTAACCAAGAAACCAGCGTGGAGCGGGAATGGTTTTAACTGGAGTGGGTTCCCTTATAACAGCGCTGTGCAGCTGTGAACGTGCCTCTGCAGGAGGGGATGGAGCGGCCTTTGCCAGTCGCAGCCTGGCGTACCCAGGTGTGGCCAGAAGGAGCAGATTTGTTCAGACTAGGGCAGCAAACTCAGGTGAGGCATATCGATGGGATGGAACAGCGTCTTTGCCCTTCGCAGAGGCTGTCACTAGCTCTGTTTACTTGCTGGTATTTGAAAATAGCTGTAGGGGAAACATCATCATCCCGCCTTGATGTCACAGGTGGCAAATAGAAGATGACTACTCGGTCCCTGCCTTCCCAGAACCAGTGCTTATAATCACACCCTACACCTCAAGATTACTGATTTTTTTTTTCCATGGTCCTGGTTCCTTATCTGAACGAGAGCAGGAAAAAGGCAGGATGCAGTCTTGCATGGCTGAGCACTGAGGTGCTGCTGGTGTCTTACCTCCTCGGCAAGTCTCTGCAGCATTTCCAAGTTCTTTGCCTTTGATGCTTTTAGGGCATCCAGTTCTTCGTCTTTAGCATCTGTGTCGCTTTCATATTTGTCCACCCAGTATTCCAGCTTCTCTTCCACCATCTGCGTGGGGATAGAGGGGTGCTTAGCATGGGACAACAGGGGAGAGGTTTGCTACTGTTACCTGGCCCCCTTTCAGGACAGAGGTAGGAGTCCCATAAATTTGGCATGGTCAGTGTTTCCTTCTTGTCTAAGCCTTGAAAGGATCAAACGCCTAGGACGAGTGATAAATAACTGGTGACTTGCAGGCCCCTCGCTGGGGGTTCACCGTGGAAGCCGCAGCACTGGACTGGGGATGAAGAGAGACTGGGTGGCGCTTTCAGAGGTGCATGAAGCACTGGGGGTTAGTTTTGCGGACAGTCAATCCTGGTGAAGTCGATGACAACCAGAAGCCATTCTTAGGGTGTATATAGAGGGAGGGGGTTTAGGAAGCAGAATTCGACAGTGAGAAAGCTTTTATCCTCTGCCTGACTCCCTGCCCACTTTCTGGATTAAACCCAGCGAATGAGGTCCCACCAGGAATGAGGTCCCAGGGGACAGCGCTCCACGCTGTTTCAGGGTGTGAACTTGGCTTTGTCTCACTGGTGAATGGGAGGGCAGGTGTTGCTGGAACAGGCACCCAGATGACTTCCTCCCATTCACGAATAACTTCTCCATAGCAACAACCATGATTGCTTGCATGGAAAAATAATCTGAGGAAAAGCATCAATCTCATTACGGCGTCACAGCTGGACACACAAGGGAGATGGAGGGCATGGTCATCCTCTTCTCTGTGGGCCCCTAGAAAGCCACCAGCTGCTCTCTGAGTACAGAGAGGCTTGCACTTTGCAAAAATTTATTATCTTCTATTATATTTCATAAAAATTTATTATTATTGCACTTTTAAAAAATTTATTATCTTCTATTATGTTTTGTACTGGCAGTGATGTTAGGTACCCTGCAGTAGTGCAGGTTTTCTTCCAGTCCTATGGTTTATGAGCTGTTTTCCAGTGTTATTCACTCTAACGGGCACTGCTGTTGATAAGAGGAAAGCTCCGAACCTTTGGCTCAACAGCACAAGGACATTCGTGGTCGGTTGCTGCTGAAAATGGGTAGAATAATTGTGCGTTAGCAATTATCCAGCCCTGAATCTTCCTCAGATTAAGACAAGGCAAAACTGGGCTGGCAGTTTGTGTCCTTTCCTTCTTAGTGCCCTCTCTGTGCAGCACTTGGGTCTGTGAAGCTTGCCCTCGCTTTGTGCAGCAGCGCTCTTCACTGCGCGGCTGGGAGCCCCAGCTACTGCCAAGGAAGGTCTAAATAAAATTCCAATTAGCTGAATACAACTATCTGAGGGAGGAAAAATCTGTTGCACCTCAATAAACAATGCCAATCATTACAGGAACTCTAATTTTAAGGAAATGTATCCACACGTAGCAAATCCCAAGAGCTGGGTTAATTGAGACTTGAGGATAAGTCGTCATTCAAACAGCAGCAATCATGAACCTGGTAAATTTGATGGAGCAATAACTGGTTTTCTTTTGGCACTAATTGATGATACAATGTTTATCAGTTGCTATTTTAAGCATTAGCAGACAGTCACACATACCTTATGGTGTTGCCTGAGGAAATTTTCAATCTCCACGTGGACTCGAATCTCCTCATCAGTTTTGCTCCTCAACGTCTGTGATAAGCGCAGACAGAAAACGTGAGGGACAACGTCAGTGCATACGTGGGTGCACGCATGTGCTGCTCAAAGCCGAGCTGCTGAGCAAGAGTGCAGGAGCTCTCTGTGTAGTTCACGGACATTTTTCCCAGTGACAAAATTAACCGAGGCCGTCCTTGCCCTTGGGCCATCCATGAAAAAGGGACAACTAGATCAGACCTTGATCGGTCAAAAAAATGCTTGCAAAACCAGAACAGTTCTCTAGTCCAGTTCACCTTATGGCCACAGCTCTATCAGCAAAATGTGCTGTGGGCAATGCTGGGAGCTCGGGCTGCTTATGTTGCTAACTAGCGTTGTAACTACAGCCTTTGGACGTAGTTATGGGTCTGTTTCTCTGACGATGGTATTAGTTTAAGCAGTCCCTGCCTCCAGCCGCTGTCTCCGGCAGTGGCAGCCACGCCATCCGTGCTGTTCGCAGGACGGCACAGAGAAGCAATGGAAGGATACAGAGTTCTAACCTGGCTGAGTTTCCTGATCCACTTCAAACAGTTGTGTTGGTGACTGTGATGGAGAACAGAAAGGGTGTCTGGGGAAAGAGGGAGGACTCTTTCCTTACTAGCTGGAGGTGCCTTCCAGTAGGGGCCACGGGGAAGGGCTTACCTGAATTTCCTTGTCCAGGACATTCTCCGCATTGCTGCACTTCTTCTGGGTCTGGTGGACCTGGAGGTCTGTGCTTTTCTTCATGTAGCAGCTCTCCATGTTCGTTTTGGCCTTCATCTCCTGGAGCTCGTCTTTGAGGTAGGCAATCATATTATCTCGGTTCTAGCGGAGGAGACAGAAGAAGCACAAAAGCAAGCCTGGAGACTGAGGTCAGCTCTCTGTTTCCTAATCTCTCCACTCCCTGATAAACTCAGACGAGACAAGGCTATAGGCTTCACACTTTCCCTGAGTGTTGCCCCATTTCAGCCCCTACTTCAAAGGGAAGTTTGATTGGTAACCCCTACAGAAGGCGATAAACCCATCAGCGAGGAGTGATTACCTCTGGAGAGGGTGGAGGGATGAACAGAGTGGGACAAGAAGCCAGGCCTTCTGGTCTCTGGTCCAGGACTGGATTCAGGCCTGCTTATTATAAGCATGAAAGAAGCCCCATAATTTCAGCTGCTTAAAGTTAGGCTTTACTGACCTCTTGGATTAGGCCATCTCAGTGAGCGAGCGTCTGTAAGAGGAGGATAATGCCTCAGCCCCTCGTACGCCAAAGTTTGATTTCCTAAAGTATACTCTATTCTTTGGATACATTTTTTCTAGTTATGCAGCAAGTGTATAAACACAATCTTAGGAACAGGTGAAAATCCAATCTTGACTCGCTCATATGTTTAAACAGTTCTTTCTTGAAATCTTACCAGGTAGATGGTGCCCGCTTTGTTATAAAAGCATACACCCAGGGCGAGGAAAAAGTGCCAAGGAAAAGCTGGCTGTGAGCTCCCAGCCTCTCCCCACACCTCGTTTTGCAACGGAGCTGAGCTTTCCTGGGGGAATTGTGTCCCCAGGAGCTCCCCCATGGGCAAGGCTCCTGAGCCGACGTGCCCCGTTTGTCCGGCTTTCGGAGAGTGCGCAGGAGGCAAAGTGCATTTGCTTGATCTGGGATTGTTGTTTTGTTTACTCCTTTTTAATGAATTTCTTTGAGTAACAGATAAAAGTTCATTAATCTGGGGTTGGAACTTGGAAGAACCGCCTGTAAAATGAAAAACTCTAGACTTTCGTATTAAGAGTTAAAAAGGTCATCAAAGTCTCCTGCGCAATTATGCAAGATCAATCGTAATGCCTCTGGTTTGGCGCCCGATTGCTCCATTACAGCCTTTCTCTTTGCTTTCCTGCCATGCTATGATGAGTCTGACATTCATCAGCCAAACCTCGCAGCTGAAGATGAAATGCCAAAGTGCTGGCATTTAAATGTGTTGAAGCCCACATATCTTGTCTCCGAAGCACCCTCGCGTTCCTTAGCTGTGTAAACATGGAAAAATGCCACGGGAAGAAGCCAGCTCAATAGCGCTGTGTTTAAAAGCCTCTGCAGCATGACTCATTTGGAAAAGGTTTCCTTATAAGAAGAGTTTGGAACAGTTAAAAGGAAAATCCTTCCCTCTGCACCCCTTGTCGGACATAGTTAGGAAGAGTAAAGTATATTTATAAGCCTCAGGACAGTTAGGGGCCTTGGCTGATGCTGGTTTGTGGATTTGAAAATCACGCGTTCGCATTTTTTTGAAGGTTCCAACATCAGGTACTATTTTACGGCCATATCATCATATGACTGCAGACAGCTACAGATATGGCCCATTTGTGCCCTATTAAGGTTTCTGGTAATGGCCTTTATTTTCCCTGGCATGAAATTTTGGTGGGCACTGGGAGGGGTTGGGTTCGTGGTCAGTAGACACGGGAGGTGACCCTACCACTTTATTTTGAGATCGTCTTCCTGTGTCGTGGTGGAATCCTGTCTAAACTGAGGGGCTGGCAGAGGGACAGGGGAGATGCTAATGAAAAACAGTGATTTTTTGTGGCGCTGAGGCTCAGCGAAGCAAAGCGCTGCTGATGGCAGTGCGTTACTGCTATCTGCTAAGGATCTGCAAACGGGTCAGAAAAGAAGGGTTCAGCCTAGGTTACAAAGCACTCAGATATGAGAGAGGTGGGGCAGAGCGTGAACACTTCACCAGGTCATTTTCATTTCATATTTTAGTAAAGCAGAGGAAAAAGTGCTTTTGATTCAAGCACCCCAGGCCGCAGCCAGGATGGGGGCCCATCTGTTCTGTTTGTTCGCTTTGTTGTATTCATGTTTGTGGTTTGGATTTGGTCTGCGGTGTCGTAAAACATCTTCGTTAGAGGTGGGGAGTCTGGGGGCTTGGTTACACGAGCCGAAGCAGACGGGAAGTGAAATGCAAAACCCCACGGGTGCTTTACAGCAACGCATTCGCTTGGAGAGGGAAAGTCGTCTGCAGGCGCGTGGGCAGCTACTGCAGCCCAGCTGGTGGGCGGCAGAACCGGGGCGCATTCGGTATTAGGCTGCAGGTAGTAAAAAGTGCCCACAAGGTGTGGGCACCACCTGTGGAGCATGCTGTTCCCTGAACTTCAGGGACAGGCACTGGGAAAATAAGTTAATATTTATTCATTCTGGTTTATCATCGCAAAGGTCCCAGCCAGGACACAGGGCGCTTTCATAGTTAATGCAGTAAACCTCTGGGCTGCTTATTTGGGATGACTTCAGCGTTGAATCTGCCAAACCAAAGATGCAAAATCATACCTCATGTGTCCAAAACTATCACGAAACTGGCAGACACCAAGATCAAAACCCAGGAAATAGTTGTCAGGAGCCAGTCTGCCTCGCAAGCAGGTAAACAAGCTGACTTTCTCTGATCTCTCGGCTCGCAGACATCAGCTCAGAGGCCTGTCTGCTGCTGTTACCCGGTGCCATCGGAGCCTGCCCCACAGATGCCGTTTGGCTGCAAAAGCAATTGCGCTTAGCCGGAGAGGGTACACGCGCTCCCGTGTTTTCATTTACTTTGATTTCTCTCTCTTGCAAGTGCCACCTAGATCTCTCAGCTCTTCCACAGCAATTAGTATTTACAGTCACCTAAAATACAGCTGGTTACGAAAATAGCGAACAGGAGTAAACAGTCTGAGGAATTCCTCCAGCGGTTGGATAAAGCCCCGGCCGCCAGCAGCGCAGCCAGCGCCCGCCGTTTGGCAGGCACTGGGAGGGGCAGGGGAAGGGGTGCTGTGCTGTGTGCGGGCAGTGAGCGCGCTGGCAGAGCGCCCTGCTGCCTGCCTCCGCGCTTCCACGCCGAGCGCGTACGAGCTCAAGTCTCTGCACTGGCAACTGCGATATCTCAGCTTGCAAAGCCTGAAGATACGCTTAGATCTACGCACCTGCTGCAGCCTGGGCTCGCTCCCCCTGGAACCACAACATGCAGCCCTACAGACACTTCAATAAGGCCGTAGCCCGCATCTCTGTCCCAGCTGCCAGAACATCACCATGCTGCACACCCCTGAGAAATGCCTCAGCCGAAAGGACAGCGGGCCTGGAAGGTCACCCAGCTTCAAGGTAACGGCTTCTGCAGCCCTCCGCTCGCTCACCTCCAGTCCCAACAACGGCGGGAGCGAGCCGCCTGAGGGGCAGTTTGCTGGCAGAGGGAGCAGACCCACTGGCAGCAGCACTCTTTGCGAAAGTCCTGTCCCTCTGGAGCCAGGTTTGGGTCTAGCACGCCAGCTCCGGGTCCCGCTCAGCTGCCTTGGCGCTCTGCTGGCAGTGGAGTGAAGTCACCCAGGAGCTCAGGACCATCACAAACCTTGTGCCTTCTACCGCAATCACCTGGTGCATTTCTGCGTTAGAAACATGCACCAGTGGGTGCGTGTATGTGTTTAAAACATTCCCCCAGAACGCTTCATGGGTGCATTTGTCCTCCTGGGAGAGGATAAGGGAAGAAACATGATGGGTTTCAGTCGCACTACTAAAAGCACTACCGAGTGGTACACTGACACAGTGGAGCTGGGCGTGTTGTGAGAGCCCACATGGAATAGAAGTTACGGACCTGTTTTCACTGCAGCGTCTTGGTTTTCTGTCTGGTAGGTAGTCTGCAATATTACTGCTCATTGTAAAATTATACCATGACTTGCACACATGTATGGCATGAGTATACCACAAAACCTACAGGACATAGAAAGTCTTTGGGTGAATAGCAATGCAGGACTTCTAAAGTTTACATTCCCTACATTTTTATATTAAAACTATATGAACCTATACGATATTAACCTGTTTCAAAATCTGTACAGACTGCCATCACTTGTCCAGGAAACCAGAGAAAGTGAGTGGTTTTGTACAAGCTAGAAGATGGACACTGCAGCAGCAAAGAGAACTGCAGCCAAAGCAGAGCTATCGGTGATGCTCCTGCACGGGGGGGTAAGAGCAAACCCAGACGGATCATTTCAGCTCCTTTAGAGACATCAGTGCTTTCCAAGAGGAAACAAAACAAAATAAATAAGAACGTTTAGCATTTGATTTGTGTTCCATTAGAAAGAAAAATGAGCTGAGCAGGCTAATACAGCATTAATTAGCATCTCATTCAGAGGTAGCAAGGCTGAAAATACAAATATACAGGCAACGTGTGTGAGGCAAAGACCATGTTTTTCTGGTTCCATGATTAGATTTGCTCGCTTTTGTCTTCTCATACACTAGACTGGAGACAACCGTGTAGGCTTTTGTCGACAGGTCTGTGCATTATTATTGTTCAAAGTACTCCCAAATCAGCAAGCTGTATTTTTGTTTTTAGTTCGTTGGCAAGGTGACAAATCATGCAATGTCTGTAAAACTGCCTATGGGAAAATCCCATATGAAGCGAATAGAAATTATTCTCCCTTGGGAGACACAGTGAGACACCATTATTTTTGGCACAGGAGGAAAGCAGTACTTGAAAGTAGTCTTGTCTTTGATTTGTTATCAAAGCTGAAACTATAAGGAAGCCCAGAAAAAGACTTTTAAGCTGGAAATATAAAAACAGAATCCCAGGTGAGTGCAGATAATGCTTGATGAGGCAAAAAGCAAGAACGTAATTAGCAGAAGGTACTGAAAGAACACAGAGAAGAGAACCTCTCAGCGCGGGAGCTACACACCTCCTTATGACTGCAAGAGGCAGGAGAGGTGCAGGGCAGGACACAGAGAAGTGCCCAGCCTGACTGCACAGTGCCAGGAGACTGCTGCTAGTGCGAGACGGGATGATTACAGCCCCCTGTACACCTGTCCCTGAGAAGGCATTAAACCAGAACCAGATATGTATATTGTGTGCACAGACACAGTGAGGTTTGAGGAGCACTACACAGAACTACCTCATCGTATTCACTAGCGTGGGGAGTGGGAGAACAGGAGCTTCCCCGGAGCCATCAGAATCTGACCGAGCAGGGACAGTGTGCAGAAGCAAACGGACAACATACCGTCTCTGAGCCTGACAAACTATCCAGCTTATTTCATTTAACTGCCACACAGATGTCAAGGGACTTTTGGGTTGTCCCATAGGGCCTGCAAATAGGCTGCTGTACCATTTCCAGTGGCAGTAAGTAAGTATATACTGAGGTATACAGTTCCCCTTTTCAGTCCTGGCTCTGACCTCTACATCCTTTAGATGTTCTGTTCAAATCTATAGGGGAAAAAAGTTCATCCTGCATTTGTCTTTTCATTCCCACAACTGTCCTGTATTGGTTTGTCTCCTCACTTGCTAACTTCCCATTTCCTTCAGTGACTCCTCTTCTTTCTCCTCTCTATTATGTCCACAGTTTTTTTTCCAGCGTTCTTTTCAGCTTGCTACACTTCCCAGTGTACGTTATGCATTTCCAGGATCTCTGCTAGTAGAGGAGTACTGACCTAAATGAATTTTCCCATCTTGTACATTCCTGCTTTCTTCTCTGCTGTTCTAATATCTGCCCTGGATTTCTGGTGTTTCGTCAGTGATAGATAGCTGCATACACTGCCAGAGCCTTCGTGTTCTTCCAACCATCCTGTATTTACAGTCAAACTTTCCACTGCACATGCATCCAGGCTGCAAAACAAAACCTTCGTGTTCTATAAACTGTACTTCACCAGCATGTCAGTGGCTTAAAATTCCTCTCTGTAGCCACCTATATCCTGGCTTGATGACCGTCCACGCTTTTGTCCAAAGACAAAATTCAGTGACACCGATTCTTTCCTCAGATGCCCTTGCTGTCCTTGCTCAGTACTGAACCAAGCGTCAGATTCTTGTTCCTTCTTGCAGTCCTTGTATAGCTCTGAACCTGCCTGCCTTTTGCTTGTTTTCTATCACACACTCTCCCCTGCCTCAGCAGGGCTAGGCTATGTTTCCATGTCTCTGCACAGAACTGCGTGTGTTTTTGCTCTAAAGCACGCGTAAGCATCAAGTCTGAGCTGTCTGGTGAGCATCAAAGTGACCAGTGATGTGCCATTCAATTGATCTGCACTCGTGTAGCAAGTCTGACACGTCCAGAATGCCCCAGCTTTACCGTGCACGCACACGCCATTCACATGCTGCAGACAGAAGGGCTGAAGCTTTCCAGAAAGATCAAGTTGACAGCCTATGTGCAATAACATTGATCTGCCCTTGTGTAGGACTCCCATGTTCGGGATTTTCTAATAACTGGAAGCCTAGAAAAATAGATTAAAATCATGACATTTTCCCCCAAGAAAACTGTAGGTAGAAAAATGACATGCCCTTATGCCAGGTGTCTGTCTTTCTCACTCCCTCATCGTCACTCTTTCATCTGTGCTAGGTGTCACGTCTGCATGCGTAAGTATGACAGAACCTTAGATACTGCTATCTGCAGATAACCTCTTTCCTACTGATTGCAGATGTCCGTGCTTCGCCACTCCCAGCAGTGTTTTTGGGGTATTCTAATTTGATCAGTGTCTCATGATTATGAGCATTTTGAGCTCCCATTTGAAAACCATCAGACACTGCTCTTAAAGCCATTAGCAGGCTTATTCAGAATACAAATCTTTATTGCAATGATTCTGCTTCTACTTTCCTAAATGATGGATCACTATATGTGCCCCACGTCCTCTCATCTGAGTGCTAGTTTCCGGGAAGCAGAGGCGAGCTTGCTAACAGGCTTCCCCCCTGGCGTGATGCCCAGGGCTAAGTGATCTCACCTGAAGTTCTATTTCAGTTTGTTTCTTGACATCTTGCAGCTGTTTCTCGAGTGACTTTATCTCCTTCTTTCCTTCCTCCTCCCTGAAGAAAAATGGGAAAATACAATCAGTTGAATATATCAAAAAAGACAAGAGCTGTTTACCTCGAAGGGGAACTTCCCGTCTCCCGGTACATTGCGGCACCTAGCTGAACACTGCCCCGCTTCTCCTGCTCACTCCGTGAGTTTCTAACAGCTGAACTAAAAGAAACGCACACAAAAGCTTGGCCTGCTTCTTCAGACCAGCAGAAGACAAGCTGCTTCCCGTGGCTGAGCAGCAAAAAACGCATTCGTCTCTTCGCTCTGAGCCTCGGGGAGGCAGCGCATCTGCAAGTCAGAAACAGAGACTTTTCACCAAAGCTAGTGACTTGGTAAGTAAACCTTGAAAGAAGAGGTGCGCAGACTGAGCAAAGAGGATGGGAACGAAAGAGAGAATGAGCCAAAATGCAGGGGATGCTCTTGTTGAAAGCCTGGAGTGGACTTGAGGGTGATGCGATTCCTATAGCAGAGAGGGAAGATGCCTATCACTGAGTCACGGTTTCTGCATTTCAGGCAAAACTCTCCCTGATTCTGTGCAGAAGCATGCCTAATCAGCAGACAGTGCCAAATTGTTTAAGTTTCGTTATATGGATGGGGAATGTTTTTTTCATATCAGACTTAAAATCTTCCAAAAAACACTGCCTCAGGTTCTGAGATCCATGAAGGGATATGAGTGAAGGCCAAAAGCTAGAGAGGTGTTACCTGTCTGAAACAAAACAGATGCAGTAACGTTCTAGGTCTTATCTTATTTCCCTTGGAGTGCTTTTCTAAGTTTTTATCCTTATGATTTGATTAAAGCCAGTAAATACTACAGCTGGTGCCTGAGACTTCGTACCCTGTCCCAACCTTACACTCAAACATGCCTTTCGTTTTCAGAGTCCTTAGCTGGGTGACTGTGATGAACAAAAGCTCCTGATAAGGAGTTCCAGTCTTACTGCAGACTGCTTTCAGACTAATATACTGACACAAAACCAGACAAATATATATTACATTGAAAGACAGATCGAGTTCATTCCATGAAGAGAATGTATAGTAGAACAGACAACATAGTGGCTAGATATGATCGACAGAATGGAATAGGAAGGATTATGTCCTTTCTGATTATAATTTGTCTGCTCCTTTCCACCCTCCATTATTGGATAGTTATTCCACAAGCAATTGCTGCTTTCATTTTTGCTTTCTATCCCTTCCATGGATAAACAATAAATCCCTTGGTTTTAGACAGTGGAAGAGTTGGGTTTCGTGCTTGAAATCACACATCTCACTGGAAGCTGGGGACCTGCCCCGGAGGCAGACCCCTGAGCCACCACTGGAGCTGTTCCAGTAGGTTGGACTCATGACAAATCATGACTTACAGCAGCTTTGCTGCCTACCCTAAATGACGGGCCTGAGCTGCTACACAGAAGAAAGTAGCTTTAAAATGGTCAAATACTTCTCTGATGACCGCTATTCTCTCTGACAGGCTTGGGATTGAACCAGGGCTTCCGATGCTAAAAAAAAAACAAACCCCAGACCTCTAGTGCACAGAAGTTTGAGCTAAGGAATCACCAGTTTGAGTTGAGATGATAACAAATCCCAAATAAGATTTGGGACAGAAGAGGATCTATAGCGCGGTGGCTGGTGGATTAGCCTTAAATAAGACAACTGCCTCT
Source organism: Theristicus caerulescens (assembly GCA_020745775.1). NCBI lineage: Eukaryota > Metazoa > Chordata > Aves > Pelecaniformes > Threskiornithidae > Theristicus > Theristicus caerulescens. Next base: position 12,279,235 of record CM036565.1, on the reverse strand, counting down.
GTTACCATCTGTGCTAGCCCCTCGCTGCTGCTGGGAAAAGGGAGCATATGAGCGTAAGGGTCAGAGCAGATTCTCCTGGGCATCACATAACCTAAAGACCATATGTTGCTGGCCCTGGTTTGAACAGATTCTCTGTTGCTGTGGCTTTCACTGGGGACAAGAGTTAAAGATCAGGGAGCTCCTACATCACATTATGTTTTAATTGATATGGGGCAGCATTTGCATTAATGCAGACACTGGTGTCCACTGTGGTCAAAGCTCAGGCAATTCCTAGCTCAGATCAGTGTCAGAACCATCAGTTATTTATTCTGAAGGGGAAAGAAGTGCAGCTTGTAGAGCAGACAGAATAATTCAAGTTGAAAAGTGGAATCCTTTCTGTATTTCGGATTTTTTTTTCCTTTTTAGCACGTACTGAGCGGGAATGGGCTTTGGCTTTCAGCAGTTAAGCAGGGGAGTACTGAACACAGCACTGACCTGATGAGGATGTCATGAAACTTGCTCTTTTTTGCCTTCTCTCTCTCATTAGCTTCTGTTAGGCTATTAAATGTTCCTGATTCCTGCATCTTTTTCATAGTGACTGTAATGACATCACTTGCATACTGCCTGCCAGGAGGAAAAGGAACACAATAGTAATTTATAGGTGCTGGTACTACAGTGTCTGGCACCTTTATCCATTATTGTTTACAGCTAAAAAGGTATGGAAATATAAGATCCCATTTCTATTATGTCCTATCAAACCTAGGAGTGCTTCTCCCATGCTATCTGCTTTTTGTACATCTGGAGAACTCTGTATTAGGAGTTCGTTGAAGTTTATAATTTAAAAATGCTGCCCCTAATGCTACTCTAGGAAATAGCAAAGAGGCACAAACATATCCATGTTGTGCCAGACTGTGCTGCCATTAGGAAGAAGGCTGCTGGCCTGCAGTAGTGGTGACAGATAGGTGGATCTTGGAAAATGAGACCTGGGGATGCAGACACGTGTGTCTACAAAGGGATATCTGAGTGCCAAAATATCCCAGTACAGCCCTAAGCTGATGTTAACAAATACACGGGCTTGCCCAGGTTATTGAATTTCATGGTGCATGTGGTATTTATATTTTAGCTGCATTTTCCTCATTTGTGTTAGGATCTTCTTTAAGCCCTTTATTGAAATAACATTAAAGGACAGAAGCCAGGATGCAGAAAAACGCATACTGAATGCTCAGCTCGCCAGTCTGTCTTTTAAACCAAAGGCTGCTGGTATTTCTGCAAATCAAGGCACTGGATTATGTGCAGGAATAAAATTTATTTAAAAAAAGAAAGAAACTCTTTGGTCTTTATATACATTATCTGTTCTATAAAGGAGAATGGCTGTAGCTGCCATAGAGCGTGCCCTGCAGAATAACTGAGTTCACGAGACAATGCTCAGATCCCACTTTGCCTGTACGTATCTGCTAGGGAAACCTGACTCCAGGTACCAGAACATCAGCACTGGCTAGTACCTGGCATGAATTCCACCCAAGCAACCATTATCAACTGGGCAATATTTTGCAACTTGATTCAAAAGAAACTGACTGTCATTACTTGGCATCCCGAGGCAAGCAAAGGCCAGACCTAAATGGCCCCACTGCTCTCTTTAGAGGTACTCCTTCCGGACCAAGGCTGAGGTACACCAGCAATGGGAGAGTGGGAAGCTTGTATTTTTGCTTTACAGCTCTGAGCATCCCCCACAGTCATCATATTTGTGCTTCACTCACCTGTCAGCCTGAATTTTTCTGAGATTCTTTACAGACAGAGCACTGTGTTTCATGGCCCTGTTGGAAAGACGATGGGTACTTTTTATATGTCCAGTTTTCCCCAGCTGCTGCTTGGGTTCAATGCTTTTCAGAGACCTGGGGGTAAGCGTTTCCCCACTCCCTTGCCTTGCTGACATAAGCTCTTGGCAGTTAATGTCCAGCTCCTTCTGGGTCTCTATGATTTCTTTCATTCCTTGGATGCCAGTCTAAAAGGGAATAAGAGAGACCTGCTTGCACATTGGGCAGTAGAAATAAACCCCCAGCAACATTATGCGAGAGGAAGAAAAAATCAATAATAAACTAGAATGAAGCTATACTAAGAGCAGGTGATAGCGTATGTTACCTTCTGCAAAGAGTAGAAGAGCAGAAACATTTATCTTGGTTAGCTTCGAGCGCGCAATGTAGGCTTATTAAAGTTTATGGGATCAAAAGTCCTGAAGTGACAGGACTAGAAAAGACCTCAAAAGGTGAATTCATCTGCCCCAAGAGATGATGGTTCAGACTGTGTCATTCCTGACATATTCTTAATGACCTCCAGCAATGGAGACTATGCAGCCTGCTCCTGCCAGTGCCAGCATGTCACAACAATCTTTACCATAAGAAAGTTGTTTTCTCCTCAGCTGCAGTTGAGCCCCTGGCTTCTTGTCCTAGTCCCCGTAGGCACAGAGAACAAATCATCCCATCCTTCTTCGCAGCAGCTTTTATGTACTGGAAGACTGTTAGCCTGTTTCCTTTCCGTCTTCTCTCCATCTCAGCCATTTCCCACCATCTGTCACCGTGACCTTTCCCTACAATATTATTGTTCTAACAAGAGCTGAGATGTGTGGAAATAAAAGTGATAGACATCGACTATCTGCTTAGCTAGTTTTTTGAGAGAGTGACAGCAGAGGAAGTATAACATGAATTCAAAGAAGAAACTCAAAATATTGGCAGCTCTCTTCTACGTGGAAGGGTATCTTGTGGCCATGTACAATTTTACTAAAAAAAAAAAAAACAGAAAAGCAAAAGCACGTCATAAAATCAGCTGAGGCCTTGCTTCTAGGAATTTCTCTGCTTTATGTGCTATGGGTAAGAATGCAGGTGTATACACTGGGACATTAAAAGAGAAAATTTTCTTGCCCGCCTACTGGCATCTCTGGCCGAACACTTAATAGCAGTACGGCTGGAGCCGGCTAACGCAGTCACTGCCAGCCCCATCCTAGTCCATAGCTGCCCACTCCTCACCCTGGCTGCTTGGGGAAATGGATTGGAGAACTCACTGAGCTGAAACATTTTCCAACAAAAAGGAAAAAACAAGAAGTTTATTTTTAGCAGCACCAGTTCTCAGTCCGGATCCCTCCACAACCACACACACGTTTGTGCCAGCACAGCACAGAGGGCAGAGTAAAAACAAGCGGTCAGGCAGCAACTGTGTAAGCCAGTAGTACTTCTGAGAAGTCACTCGTCAAGCACGGCTCCGTCAGTGGTCTGCGATGCCGCCGTAGTCCCTGAGGGCAGCGCACCGGGCACTGCAAGGGGCTGCTTCGTTCTGAGCATCTTGGGCATCTCCAGATGGGCTGAATCAGCCTCTGGCAGTGCCTGACTCACCACTGACTACAGAAGGAGTCTAGGTGACTACGTGCTTAATTTTTGGACAGTTAAATTTACATTAAATTAAATGAATCGCATGCAAAGTATACACAGACAAATGAAAATTACATAGTTAATTAGAAAAAAAGGGTTTCAGTAGTTTGCTGGTGATGGCTGTACTTCAGAAAGAACTAATTTTGGCAAACAAACTGCTTTAATATCATGTACATTTTATGAATGTTCTGATAGATGTTTTTCAATGTCTGGGAAAGTTCAAGACAGGCTAAAACTGGATTGTCTGTAAACAGTAGGGACTTACCCACTAATAATTACCAAATAACTATGTAAGAGCAAGGAGTTTGTAAACTGCGTGTGTTACCATCTGTGTAGTCTCCTAGCTGTTTATCTTTTGCTTGTCCTTTGTCCAAAATTCAGGAAATAAATAGAAAGGCTGCCTTCCTCTGGGGGATGCACTGCGTGACGCAATGTGCAAGAGTCCCCGATTTGGAAAAATCAATGAGGTGCTGGCCGACACTGTGATTAATCCTCTCAAAAATGTCAGCAACTGAAATTTAGATGTCAATCTTTGAAAATGTCATTGATTTGTTGACTGACAGAGCTCCAGGGTGCTTTGCAAATACAGGGTGCTTCTACAAATACAATGATAACAGCCAAATGTAAACTGAGAAATGGGGAGGAGTAGCAAATTACAGAGCACCAAAGTTAGCGAGTAGCTTCCCTAAGCCATTTTCTTGTTTCAAAATTGTTTCCTTTCGATTTGTTTTGGCATCTTTAAGAACACAAGTAGGGTTTACAGTCCGTGAGAAAATTGTGTTTTAAGAAGTGAGTTGGTAAAAATGAGCATCTGTGATTGAAGAGAAAAGCTAAGGTGTTTTCTCTATAATTTAAGTGTACCTTTAGTAGGTCTATCAACCTGCGTCCGTGTGTCTGAAGAAGAACAACTCCTGCTGTCCTAGAGATATGCTCTTTCGCTGTGTTTTTGCTGCTGGCACATAAGAGGTTTCCCACCCAGCTCTGTGAGGGAGAAGCATCCTCTGGAAACAGGTACGGTTGGCTCCCAGGACTCTCTTAAGGGCAGGAGTGCCCTCTATTGCACAGTCTAAGCATCGTTCACGCCCTGAAATTTACGGTAACACCAGCTTCGGCTGCTTTGCAATGGCATTTTTGAAAAGAAGGTAGTATGGAAAGGAAACACGTAGAAAACAACATATTGATTTACCTTCCTCTTGCATTCTGGAGTGGCACATTAGACAGAGTGAACAGCATTAGATCTGAAAACTCGGATCCCAGTTTTTATTTCCATCCTGGTCACACGCTCTTTTCTGAGTTCCTCTTAAAAAAGAGTTTCAAACCTGCTTAAACTGGAACCAGCCTGCTACGTCACTTAAAATACATGGCAACAGAACTTAGAACCATGTACCCCTCCGGATGGTCCCACCCGGTTCCCTGTGTCTATCAGCTACCAGAAATATCACACCACCTCCCTCCACTGCAACAAACCTCTGTCTGAGCATTAGGGCTTCTCTGTTCTTTATACCTCTGCCCAAACCCTCTTAGTTATGATGCCTATTAGAAATCAACTAATTAATAATGGTCATTGAGAATGGGTAGTTACTAATATATTTTGAAGTGGAATCTTTCTTAATTCATTGTCCATGGGGACTAAAGGAACTTTAGCATGGACTTAGAGAGGAACAGGAATACCCTGGTTCTGAGTACTTTCAAATATCCTGTTCTTTTGCATTTTTAAAATAGCTGCGTATCTGTATAAGAGCCTAGATATGTTTTGTTTCCTTTTCCCTAATCCTTTGCTTGTCATCTAACCACTGCAATTTTAAAATTATAAACCCAGGAACCTCATCTTGGCTCAGTAGGGTCCTTTGCACAAAGTCTCGACAAAGGCTTCTCAGTGGTGCTGCAGTATAAATATTAAAATCAGTCATCCACGCACTTTTATTGTGCTGCTTCACGCAAGGGTCATGGAGCATTTTGCAGAAAAGATATCTGAGTTGATTTTAAAAAAATGCTGCTAGAAAACATAAAACCAAGACAAGGAAGAAAACCAAGAGAGATTTCTTTAAAGAGCAAGGATAGAGGCACATACATGGCTGATGTCTGTCTTGCCCTCACATGAAACCGGCATGATGTATCCAAGAATTGAGAGCTGATCAACACAATTCTCCAGCACAGCAGTAAACAGCAGAGCTTCCAGATGAGTGAATTTTTCCATTTCTTCAGTCTCTGTGCTCTTGCTAAGAGAAACAAAGACAAAAGATAGCAGTGAGAAAGACAGTATAGTGTTAGTAACAGTCGTTTAAACTAAAGGTAGACCTGAAATAGCCTTATTTGCAGCCTCTCATATACTTCCCTAGCTTTGTTTATAGCCTTTCATACACAGTTTATAAGAGGAGCTATGCTCTGGTAATGGCTGCATTCAGGGACAGTGGGAATGTTTAGCTTTCACAAAACAAAGTAGGTCCTGGTGCCTCCTACTGTAGATCGGGGTAGATAGGCTGAGAAGGGAACAGATATGGAAGGCACAGACTGGGTGAGGTGGCCTCCCCATTCAGTTCAAGGGGGAGCAGTGCTTCCTGATGGACTTTGCGCTTTGGGAAACAATGGAATGAAGGTGCCTTTTTAAAAGGAAAAAAAAATAAATCCACATGTCTTATAAAATCTCAGATGGTGAACCTTCCCGCTCTAATCATTCCTCGATATTACTGTGTAGCTTTAACATTTTTATGATCCCAATCCCCTCAGCAGGAACTGTTACCACCTGAAGATGCTGAAAGTCAAACAAGAACCAATATCTGGACTAAATAACCTACCTTTAACATTCTGTGCTGTTTTATTTTAAATTGCATTTCAAATGTGAAACTGCTCTGATGTACACTTAAGCACCCCTTTGCCTTGCCTACAGCTGGACTATCGTGAAAGCTCATCTAGGGAATGGTGGAAATTCACTATTAATCCAAGTTAAATTGGTCCATTTAGAAAAATCCATAAGAAACCACCTGCATAACAATGGAGAAATTCTCTGAGATTTTTAATGTTTTGGTAAGCCATTAGACAATCCCTCCAAACCCTATACTCACAAAACAGCTATATGTCTTGTATAACACCTAGCACGACTGGAGTCTGAGGTGACTGAGATCCTGAATGTCATGGCAATGGAAGCATCAACATCCCCTAACAAAATCTTCATTTGGCTGCTATACCTACAACTGGATTTGTGCCATCTGTAAAACCCTTGAATAAACATATTCTAGGTCTGCAGAATATTACAGTCCACTCTGTAAGCATGCCGAGGAAATACATCAGACAATGCCTATTAGCATGATTAACAGGGTAAGGCATGGCCATGTTCTATGAAAATTAAAGAGGTTTAGATGCAGTTATGCTCTAGATCACTGGAAATCCGTGATTTTTCATAAGCAACTTTACAAGTGTTTAAAAAAATGCATACTTACTATAACCTCTCTGAAACTGTTACCATTTGTCCTCGTCCTTTTTTGTTGTTTTTGTTGAAGAAAATATAGTAATTTACAGTTGGAACATGCAATTAATTTCACTTGGGTGGAAAATATGGGTCACTTTTCAGCGCAGGTTTAGGAGGTGTCTATTAGGAAGTAACATGATAGGTAAACCAAACAAAAATAACTTAGATTTTATATATTTGTTTCTTGATGTCCCGGTCTCTTGCGGTAAGTTGTTTAATGCAACATGTATTGAAACGTACTGTCCTTTGTAACAGGACACAGCTCTCTTTGTGCATAAGACAACAACTGGAAAGCCTAGTGTGCGAGTGACAGTCTTTTTCATGACAGCTACGTGTGTAGTCGATGAGACTGGAATATTGCTCCTTTCAGCCTAGAGCCTTTTCTTTGATTAGCTGAATAATATCTCAGAATGCAAGACTACCAGGTGCACAGTCTTGCATTAAGGATTCTCACATGAGGTCAGGAGCACAGGGTGGAAGAGAGGGTTTAGGGGTGGCATGACTCCAATGTTATGAACCATGAATAATGCAAAGTGCTATGATGTAGCAGGACTGGTATTTTCAGCAGATAGATAGAAGTATTAGTGCCGCCGCATAAGGCATCAGTAAACCTCAGATAAGGCATGGTGCATGTTTCTAGTCGTTTGTGTTAAAAACCATGCACAGGTACAGAAGACGACTAGTGGGGTGATCATGGGAACAGGAATTCTGTTTTACAAGAGGTTAAAAGAATTGAGGACTGTGATTACTCTCTGTAAATACATATGAAGAGTAGATACCAGGGAGAGACAGAGCTATTTAAGTTAAAGGATAATACTGGTCCAGGGTCAAAGGAGTGTAATTTCCCTTAAGTCAGGCAATTATGGTACGGCTTCTAACTTCTGAACAGATGAAGATATGGAACAGCCTTTCAGACAAGATAATGGCAGAGGCACCCTAAATTATTTCAAGGAGAAGTGTGCTTAAGTCGTGGCAGGAAAAGATAACAGCAAAGGAGTGATTCTGAATATTATCAATATGTTTACTATCCTTCTACTATTTATACTGACTTACCTAATTAATCCCACTGTTCAGGGCTTTTGATGGTCACCTGTGACTAAGCAGGAACTGATTTCCTCCCTTTACTTCTGAGACTTTTTCCTTCCTTTCTCTTAATTATAAAAAAAAATGCTACAGCTTGAGATAGGAATCTGATAATATCATTAACAAATAACTAATAATCTGCATAATAAACTAAAAGCATCATTTTCCCTTTCTTTTCCAACTTGGAATCAGTGATAGAAGTGGAGATGCACAAATTAAGTATTTTTACATAGAGAAAGTCAGACAATGTCTCTTTTCAGTCACCAGGCACTAATAAAATACTTTTAAAATGTTTTACTCATTTTTATCTTTTTAAGAAATCAGTGATCCATATTTTGAGTCTAAACAACATGAGAATAATCTATTACATGTGGAGTCCTAATGCTAAAAATATGGTGAAAAAAAATTGTTGTGGGAGAGCTGTGACAGATGATTACAACAGCATTCTTGAAAGAAGAAATAACACTTGCAGCTCTCAGAGGAAAAAGTGACTGATTTGGAAACAAAGGAGGATGCAATAGCTTTTCCTCTATCGCATCAGCAGCTTCTGTCCAAGAGAGAATTAACTCAAGATATTAATGCCTGTAAGAAAGCTCACGGCTGGAATGTTTCTTTAAAGCCTGCTGGTTTGCTCCTCCTATGTGTCTCCTCTTATAACCATATACTCACTCAGCAGATGCATGTGCCAAGCCAGTACGCTCTGGGCTTATGTTGACTTGGAAGTGAGAAGGAAACCGCTGTCTGGGGCATCAAGAAACACTACAAATAGCGAGCTGCTCTCCCTGGATTTTAGCATTAACACAGTGCCCACAGACCATCCTGATTCAGCCATTGGCATCGACATTAATCACTGCACTTTGCTCAACTCCTTCATTAAACTCTATTAATAATAAAAAAAAGAGGTATGTGAAGGATTCAGCTTCCCCCAAGCGTTTAGGTTGACATTCTTTCCCTGCTGATCTAAAGGGAAAGAAAAACATATCGAGAAATAATTTTTAAAACAACTGTATAAAAGGTCTGGCCTCCTGTTCCTTTGGGGATTGCAACTCCCTCTGCTGTGTGAGAGTCCTGGATGCACATTTCTCCCATCCTACTGCCTGATAAACTAAAATGGCTTCAAAGGCAGCGTTTTTTGCAGCATTCCTTTTAGTCAACTAAGGAGATTACTGCTGAATTCCAGTGAGAAAATGCAAAGCTGAGAATGTCACATCTCCTTTAGCTCTGTTTTGCAAGTGATTGGCAAAGAGAGATTCTCAATATCCACAGTGGCAGCGGCTGGGCCATAGTACCTTAGTTTTTACCAAAAAAAAAGTCTCTTAGGCAAGCAAAATAGTTGTGGCCTTACAAAACTCTGCCTGCCACTACCAATGTTCAAACATAAGTTGCTCATTTGAAAAAATATAAAAAATTATATAGAAAAGAAAAGAAACCTTGAAAAGCTGAAGTAATCTTGGTTTTCACTTAGAGATGCAATTTAGGTTTTGTCCTGACTGCAGAGAAAGACTTTCCGCTCCTGCTCTCTGAGGCTGTACTGGTGAGAAGCCAGGAGAACCAAGTGCAGGAATGAAAGAAACGATGCTACTTTTAGCTGTATGTCTCATATGGGACTAAATCTGTATGGGACAGGAAAAGATAAGATTTAGGGAGCAATTATTGGCTGTGGCATCTCTACTGCTGGAAAACTGAGTGTTCTGACAGATAGTTCATTCTCCTCAAAGCAGGGATCGTGTCTTTCTCTGAGCAGAGGTTCCTAGCACACATTTGATACTGTTAACTGGGTAGATTACTGAGCGTTGCTGTGCTTTCTACCTCTTCCTTAAAGTAGAAGCCAACAGAATAATTTGGAGAGTTCATAATATCCCATCCCCTCTCTGCTCCTACTCCCTAACAATTTCATCTCTCTAAGAAAAACCTCTGCTTATGCATCCTTACAAGGCATTGAGTGCTTCTACCCTGGCCCAGCAAAGTACAGAGAGACTTAATGCTCCTCCTGGGTTGGGATCTAATTCCTCAGTCCAGACTCAAGCTCTCCAAGCCCAGCTGGTGACAAGATGACAATAGATTTTGCTCCTGAGATCCAATTTTTCATAAAAGCACTCTGGGCACACACTCAAATGCAGCTTAAGACACTTAGGAATAAAGTTACAGTGAAAGTCCAGATGGCCAGGGCACATTTCATAGAATCATAGAATCGTTTAGGTTGGAAATGACCTTTAAGATCATCAAGTCCAACCGCTAACCTAGCACTGCCAAGCCCACCACTAAACCATGTCCCTAAGCACCACATTTACATGTATGCCTCCAGGGATGGAGACTCAACCCCTTCCCTGGGCAGCCTGTGCCAGTGCCTGACCACCCTTTCGGTGAAGAAGTTTTTCCTAATATCCAACCTAAACCTTTCCCGGTGCAATTTGAGGCCGTTTCCTCTGGTCCTACCGCTTGTTACTTGAGAGAAGAGACCGACCCCCACCTCACTACAACTGTATTGGAGTAAGTTCCTAAATCACTTAAAGCACTGAAAATGCACCTAAATTTCTGGCTGTGTGAGGGAAGCGACAGAAATCAGGAGTAAATGGCCCTGACTTGGGAAAATGGGTAAGTACATGCTTCCACCTATTCTTATTTAGGAAAACACAGGAATGCGTGACTCCATGACAGGGATTTGAGCGTAGAAATACGTGTTTTCTGTCACTGAGGCGATACTGGGAGTAAAATAAATGTTGAGGTGATTCACCAATTCAAGGTGAGAACGGAGAAGAGGGGCAGGGCGCGGAGGGCAGCCATCAGCAGAGGGCCCCACAGGCACCAAGCGCTGCCCTTCACCTCCTCGCTGCCCCCTCATCGGGCTCCTCGGCTGCTTCCACAGCCGCAGCCGGTCCTCGCCGCCGGGCTGCGGCCCCGCTCGCCCTGCCGGGCCTCCCCTCAACCTCCGCGCCGGGATTTACCGCCCCGCTCCCACCCCGGAGGCCCCAGGGCGCTGCCCACAGCGGCTGTCCCGGCGGCACCGGGCCGGGCACCCCCTGCCCGCCCGCCCGCTGCCGGTGCTGGCCCCGGCCCGGCCCCGGCCGCTGCGGCGCTCACCGGGACGCGGCGGCGGCGGCGCCCGTCTCCATGGCGACCACCTCGCTCCGGGGGCCTCGCGGGGCTGCCCAGGCGGGTGCCTGCACGGCGGGGCTGGGGCCGCCCCTCCCCGGATCGCCACCCGGAGGAGAAAGGGGAGGCGGGGGACGGGGCGAGGGACGGCGCTGGGGGCCGGTGTACCCACCCCGCCGGGGCCGCCGCGGTTCTGCCCGCTCAGGCGGTGCCGGCGGCCGCCCGCGGGGGGTCCTTCCGGGCCCATATCCCGGCAGGCAGCGCGGCGGCTCTCCCTTTCGCCGCCATCTTGGTTCGGCGCCGCGGGGGTGAGGCGGGCAGCGGCGGCGCGGGGTGAAGGGCGGAGGGGGAGTTTCCCCCGCCATGGGGCCGTCGGCGGGCGCGGGGCTCCCGGGGCGTTGCGGCTGGGGCCGTGCCGAGCGGGCAGAGGGCGGGATGGCGCCGATGCGCGGCGGATGGTCCCGGCCGCAGGTTGAGGCCCGCAGCTGAAGGGGGGCTGAGGCGCCTGGAGCGTCCCGTTCTGTGGGGAAGCGGAGGGGTCCCTTCCCGCCCCCGTGAGGTGGAGCCCATTCTGGGTAGGCTGGCGGCCTTCGTGGCCTCGTCGCCGTGCGGTGGGTGGCCCCGGCCGGTAGGATGTTCTGGCCCCCGGACCGGGCCTGCGGCAGCTCCCGCTCGCCCGGCTGGAGCGGGAGGCTCACGGCTTGTGTCGTTTCTAGGCCTGCTGGGACCAGGGCTTCAGGAGGACACCATGACCGGGAGGTGAGTGACCTGCCCCGCCGAGATGGCTCTCGGCTCGCTGTCACAGTGTACTTCTGACAGGTCTTCTTGCAAGCTGAGCGTTTCTGAGAGTGTTTTGCTAAAGCTGCGGGCAATGATCCGTTTTCCTGTGGCTGCCCTCATTTTCCAGGACAGCCCCTCTGCCCGGTATCCTGCTGGGCCCTCTGTTAAACGCCCACGGTTGTGTCTCTCTGTCCTAAAGCCTCTGCTTTAAACTGGCTGTAGCCGCTTATGCGGTGTGCCAGACTTTCCCGGGCCCGTCAGTAGATGCGGGATATTGTTGGTGTGTGCAAACCTTCAGCGTGCAGTGGGGCTTTGACGCACTGTTTCCTTGAGTAAGGGAGCTACTGTGCCATCGAGTTTTCTTATGGATGTAGGGATTGAGGTGGTAAATGGTGGAGGGATTGAATCTGAATCTTAACAGCGTTTTCTCTTAATATTTATCTGTGGAGTTTATTTTCTGTTGTGCATGTGTGGAAGGTAGGACTGGATAGCTTCGTTTAATACTGCTGTATTATGGGACAGATGCTGGATGCAGTTGAGACAGTCGTGATGTGTACGTCATCTGTGGAATGAGCCTTAAAATTGCTTTACCTGCGCAGTACAGACAGGTCTTTGTAGTGAAGAGTTGTTGAGGAGTTTGTGTAATGTCACTTGTCCAGGGCATGTGAGGCTGTCTCTCTGGCTGTCCCCATAGACTGCAGTTCGTTCCTTTGAGGCTACAAATTAACAGCAGTTAACATCTTCTCCTATAGCAGTTACTGCAACACAGGAGACTCAGTTTATGTGGTGTATAGAAAAAAGTGATATTTACTCATCACAAAATGTTTGTAGACATTTGAAAACCTGACACCTACTAATGTTGAAGCACTTCCGTGTTCGAATGAAGCCTGTAGTGTCAGAAGTTTATAACAAGAAGACACAAAGTTCTCAAGTAACCGGGACAGGAAGTATTTAGTTTTCCTCTGTTGACTGAATGTAAGGATTTGCAGTAATTAAGTAAAAGCAAAAGTAGTGGGGTTTTTCCTCAGCTAAATTTCTGCTGGTGTGGAAATACTTTCTACTGAAACAGCACGTTATTTGTTTTTACATTTGATACTTTGGAGTGAATTATAATTTGTAAATGTTTTCATTGCCTTTAGGCTGTGGTGCAAGGCCATTTTTGCTGGCTACAAACGTGGCCTCCGAAACCAGCGGGAACACACTGCCCTTCTGAAAATTGAAGGTGTTTATGCTCGTCAGGAGACAGACTTCTACTTGGGCAAGAGGTGTGCCTATGTGTACAAAGCTAAAAAGTAAGTCACTTTTTATTGTTATGCTTTAATTAGCCAAGTCCTGTATCAGCTTTTGAAAATACCAGGATGTGAGTAGTCTGTTTATAGAGCTTTTGTTAGAACAAAAATACATTGGGCTCACTTTATCAATAGCATGTCCATGGAGTACTACTGTATAGACCAGTTTCCCCTGTTGGTTTCGTTTTTAAAGTCCTTGGTTATTTTTGCTTTAATTGGCCTATGTGTTCTTAATTCAGATCATGAAATTATGTGAAATAATCATTCACTGTTATAAATGATACGTTAAAGAGCAGATGGGATGAGAAACAAATTTTGCCTGAGACTGGCAAAAACTGGAGGCAGCTTGATAGAGTAAATTGAAGTGAGGTGAACTTGTGTCCAGTACTATGAGCTATTGAGTTACTTTAACAGCAGAACTATTTTGTGAAGCCTGGAGGAGTTTGTATCCTGGCTTTTGCGTGCCCATGTCAGAGCACTGTCACCTGCGGTGCTGGCATTGGTGGAGGCCTTATGAACAGTTACTTATTCCCTTCCACTTATTTTTTTCTTTGAGGGTGGCTGTTAGAGTTCAGAACTGCCTTGAATAAAATTGATCAGACTGTTAACTTGACCACCATCATTCCCAAGATGGCTTATGGCCTGTCTTCTACAGCAGTTTTTTGCAGTCTTTCACCAATGGTTGAAAATGATGAGTCTTTAGTTTGATCATCTTAGCATTAGTGTTTTCCAAATGTTTAAGTTCTGTGACTTGTTAATAGTTCTCCAGTGGAGCTTCTGATCAGTTACAAGCTGTGATACTTACCTGATTTGGAAGGCATAGTGAAAATCCCAGGTCTAGCAAATTTCACAGGTCAGTCAGTGGAATGTGGTCCAACTGAAGATGGCTGTGGAATAAAGTTATGGAAGTGCGTTAGAGAGGCCATGTTGTCTGCCCATGACTGGTCAGTCCCATACGGAGCTGTGGCTGGCGTCCTCAGCGCTGCTTTTCCTCTCTTCCCTCAGCAACACCGTAACCCCCGGCGGCAAGCCCAACAGGACACGAGTGATTTGGGGGAAGGTAACGCGCGCCCATGGGAACAGCGGCATGGTCCGTGCCAAGTTCCGCTCCAACCTTCCTGCCAAGGCCATTGGACACAGAATCCGGGTGGTAAGCGGATTTATTTTAGCAACAAGATACTTACTGGCAGTTTTCGGGGTGCATTTTAATCCCACGTAGTATGAGGGAAAACTTGAGCTATGGTTTTGTTCTGTTGAGGTTGTGTATTCAGCATGGCTCTTTGATAATTGTTCCTTTTGGAGCTAGGAGAGGTTTGTCGCTGGCTTCTTGTGCTGCGGGGGGCTGTCTCATTGTCAAGGCTTTTGTATGCTTGCTCAGGCTGTCTGGACAGGTTCTTGGAGTTCCAGGACTCTTCCTCAGCTCCCTTCTAAAGCTGTCTTGATTTCTTTTCCCCGGATCTTGTACAGCCATTTTTGCACCCTTCTACTCCCATACCTACCTGTTGACAGATTTTTCTCCTGCCTCCCAAATGTTTTGACCTGTCCACTAGGACCTGTTTCAGCCACAAGGCTTCCATGAGATTGTCCCTTTAGGTCCATCACCTAGAGTTTTGATGCGATGTTTTCCTAGGGATGTTGCTGCACTTTGTCATTCTTGCACCTCTTCTTTGTAAATGGGGGGGGGGGTTGCTTTTATAGTAGTTGAAGAGATCAGCGATCTAGATTGTAACTGCAAAACTTGAGTCTCAAATAGTACAGTCCGGTAACAGGATTTCTAACATGATTCTGTTCTTTTTTTTTTTTTTTACAGATGCTGTATCCATCTAGGATCTAAATTTTTATTGGAAATAAAATGGAGAATCTGTTTAATTTTTGTACATTTCTATTTTTATCCCCTCCACCTATTTTGAGGGACTTTGTTCTTTTTCGGTAGCATATCAGAATTCACAGCACAGGGTTGGAGTAGTGGCTCCAAGCTAGACGATGAAATGGAGGTTTGACCCCTGCTTGGCAAGGCATTTCTAGAGCAGGCTGCGTTCTAAAGACAAATAACTGGCAGCCGTTACTGCGACCTGTCTGTGCCTCCCATCGTGGAATCTGAACGGTTTGCAGGGCTAAACAAGAAATGTCTACAACCTCATAAACTGTGCACGCAAGCTTTATATAGACCATGAGAAATACGTCCTTGCCTACCTACTAGAGGGAAATGTCTTGTTCCTGTTTCTCGTACTTGGCGCTGACTGCTGTTGAGACAAAACTCTGTCGTGGGGCACTAAATCCTAGCAGGTGTAAGTCCCAGCTCACATAACAACAGGGGTTCTGGTAGAATCCCAAAGAGTGAGACCACGCGTACCTGGGCAGCACGCGTACCTGGGCAGCACGCATGCCTGCAGCATCTGCTCTATGAAATGTATTTAGACACGTTTCATCACACAACTTGAGTGCCTGAGCGTTAATGCTTGCTGGTTTGCTGGCCAGCGTTACCGCAGTATGTAACAGGGGGCGGGGAGGATCCTTACGTCGGACTGCCGTATCGCTTCCATGAGTTCTTTAAGGTTTGTTGAATGAGAAGGTGGTGAAAAATTAATGTAAAGCTTCTTAAAGTGCAAGTCTCAGAGTTTCTTGGTACATCCCTCAAAAATAGTGGGTAGTTTTAAGGGAGGCTTCAGGCAGCGGCAGGTTGGCATGGTTACTGCTGATGTCACAGTCCCAAAGTGACCGGTTGATACCCTGGGCGGGTGACGCCACTGATTCCGTGTAGTTGCTCGGTCACTGGGAAAGCATCCCTAGTCGGTGAGGCAGGTAAGGCGCTGCCCTCGCCATCCCTCCGTCCCACACTTCCCTCCTTCCCCTTCCCCGCATCCTCTCTCCTGCCCCGGGCTGGTATTCCATAACTAATCCGTTTCCTTCTGAAGGAGGTGGAGCAGTCGTGTATTTGGAGTACGTTATTGTGTAAATTAAGACTTTATTTTGAATGGCAATTCAAACAAAAACTGGACCTGGCTACTCAGCGCTGGTATAGAAATCATTTCGCTGGACTTGCTTCAAGAACTAAACCTGCCGCTCCTGCTGTCTCCAGCAGCGCTTGCAGGGGAAAGCTGCATTTTTTTTAACATGTGGAGCTTAACTTTAACTGCAGCTTGTGGGGTGCGGGCTCAGGTCAAGCAGGGCTTTAGTCTTCTGCAAATCCCACCAAGTTGTACACGTAGGACTCGAAGAGGGATGGGGTGGAATACAAATTGAATTTCCAGTTTGGGGTATTACCAGAGGAAGGAGGAGGACATGTAGTGGGTAAATGGGACTGTAACAGCAGGTTGGTAGGACTGCGGTCCCTATCGTGGTTGGATTCTGCTGATGAGAAGGTAATAAGCGCTCTTGAGTTTGAGGTAAGATGCCCTAAAATAGGGTCTGTCTGCTCCTTCATGGACCAAACCACCTGGGAGCTCCTCAACCTGCTGGACGTAGTGGGGAGGTGGAATGGGTGGATGCTGGTGGTGGAGGTGGGTGATGACAATGTGGGAGCTCCCTCGGCGCTGGTGGATCTTGCCCAGGACCCGTGTGGCACAGCTGACGTCGGGGCTAAACTGCAGCAGGCGGAGAGGATGGAAGAGGAGGATGAGGTTCAGCCACATCTGGTTTTTATGCTGTGGCAAGCTGTGTTGAAGCAGCTCGTGAAGGGGGATCTCCTGGATGAGGCCCTCTGGGATGTGAGGAACCTCCTCCCTGCCTGGTGTATATGCTGGTGCTTGCGGTGATCCACCCAGACCCCCGGGAGCAGCGGGACCAGGCGGTGGGAGTGCTTGGGAGAACGCAATGTCTGCTGGGTGGGGCCTGGCATCTGGCGGTGGTGGAGGCAGTGCCCTACAGCCCAGGCCAGCCTGGTGGTATCCTGGAGGCAGAGGGAGCTGCGTGTAGAGCACCGAGAGAAGGCTTAAACTGCCATGAAGGTATCCTGGGACATAGCTAAACACAGGGGCGAGGGACAAAGAGGCTTTTTGCAAACAAAAACATGCTCAGGGTGGGGCATGGAAGGGACCGAGGGACAGTGTAGACCAAAGTGATGCTCGGTGGCTGGGTTCAGGTACAGGAGGGAAGATAAGCTGGACCTTGCAGGCAATGTGAGCTGGAAATGAGAATGAGGGCTTAAGTGCTGGGATGGACAATGTAAGTCTGAGCCAACTGTGTGTCCTCTTCTGAGTTGGACAGCGGTGGCTCTTGCTCCTTGCCCCAAAACACACGTGGCTATGGAGATGCTGCTCGGTGTAAGAACTGCCGTCCTGACTCCACCGCTGGTGCTTTCCGTGATTGCGTTAACAGCTCCACGGTCCCACTGTGTTCTGCATGGGAGGGATGTGGCAGCTTCTTTGGATGAGCCACAGGCCAAAGCTCTGACCAGGATGAGGCCTGCTCTTCTTCCATCATGTGCGTTTCTTTCCCTAGAAGTCAACTCCCAGGGTCCGTTTATTGTTTCGCTCCCTGAGTTCAGTTACTTCTCTGCTCTGCCTGAACGTATGTGACACAGGGTATCGAAGAATGAATTCCCTTAGGCAGCAGGATCTGGCAGGTTGGTTTTAGCGCCGTTCACCTGGATGCATGTCCCTTTGTAGAAATACTTCCCCCCCTGGTGCCTTGCTTGTCTGCCCGGTGCTTCTGCATGGACGTGATTCAGTATGTGGCTGCTGCCAGAAGGGGACACTGCTCCTTCAGTATCGCTGTCCTTGCTACAAAGCTCAGATTTCTTTGCTGCATTGGCTGAATGATCTACCCCAGGAAACTTCTATCGAAAATCCCTGAGTTTCTGCTTTGTATGAAATGCCTTGCTTGAATATCAAAATGTCCCCGAGAAAGCTGCTGGGCTGTCCCCAAGAAACCAGCTGTCAGCAGAGAGGGAGTGAGAGCAGGCCGGCTGCCTCTGGATTTTAAACTGTACCAAAACTGAGATAGTGAAAGAAACCCAGAGGTAAGACCTAAGACCGCTTTTTCCCAGGAGGGCCTGAATGCAGGGGTCTTTGGTAGTTCTCATCAGCACAAAGCTCCTGAAATTCCCCAGGTTTCTTTGTAGTCACGGGATGGTGGGAGAGCAAAGTTTGCTGCCCCCTCTCGCTTATTGGACGAGATGCTGCAAACAAGATGAAGGTCTGTCTCCTGTTGCAGTGCTGTTTGCCTTTCTCGAAGTGCATTGGTCTTCCTGAAGCTACTGTCCTCACACCAGAATAGCCGAAGGGTCGGGATGAGCTGTCTAAACTTGTTACACTCATCCATGGGATCCTTCCCACCTACCCTGATGGAAGGACCCGGGGGTGGCTATGTGCATGGCATGCTCTGCAACTCGCTGTTTCACCCGCAGCCGCTCCAGGCGTGCCTGGTGGCTCAGTGTGGCGTGTTTGGGCATGCAACACCTTGCTGTCATTTGCGCTATGTTTTCACGCTTGCTGCCTGAGCAGCCCATGAATGTCCTGTCCCTTCAGTACGATGGGTGAAAGAAGCTTGCTGTTATCTTGACCCAAACCGCACCGAGATCTGTAGATCAGGGTCTGCGTGCTGGCTTACAGAGGTGTCGGCGCAGCTCTTGTGGGAGGACCGAGAGTGGTGTGGGCTGAACCCGCAGCGTGTACAGGGCTGAGAATCAGCTGGAGCGAGGACGGTCCTGATCTGTGCCCGAGTGCAGGCTGCCGCTGCTGAGCCCTTCTGTAACAGGGAATCAGTCAGCATCCCCTTCAAACCAGAGGCACTGCAAGTAAAACAGTACATTTGTGTTCGTTCCTCCTCATTCCTGGGCAAAAAAGAAAATTACGCAGATGAAAACCTAACATTTAGCCCACTGCCCATTAAAGGGGCTGTTGCGGGGAACTGACCTTACATACAAGTGGGTACCAGCAGGTTGAATTACTGGGATGGGTTATTTTGGGTGGGAGGAACAGTGGGAGCAGTAGATTATTTTTCTTTCTAAGGCCAATGGCCCATATAATAGCTGAACTCATTTCACATCTTCTCTGGGCAAGGCACTATGGTTAGCTGCATGTTTTTGTATGGGGAGTTTCTATGTATTTCTTCTTGCATGTCCAAAGAAGGGCAACGAAGCTGGTGAAGGGTCTAGAGAACAAGTCTTACGAGGAGCGGCTGAGGGAGCTGGGGTTGTTTAGTTTGGAGAAGAGGAGGCTGAGGGGAGACCTTATCGCTCTCTTCAACTGCCTGAAAGGAGGCTGTAGCGAGGTGGGGGTCGGCCTCTTCTCCCAAGTAACAAGTGATAGGACAAGGGGAAACGGCCTCAAGCTGCGCCAGGGGAAGTTTAGGTTGGATATTAGGAAAAACTTCTTTACTGAAAGAGCAGTCAGGCCCTGGCACAGGCTGCCCAGGGAAGTGGTTGAGTCCCCATCCCTGGAGGTATTTAAAAGACGGGTAGATGTGGTGCTTGAGGACATGGTTTAGTGGTGGGCTTGGCAGTGCTGGGTTAACGGTTGGACTCAATGATCTTAAGGGTCTTTTCCAACCTTAATGATTCTATGATTCTCTTTTTTACAGATCTCGTATCCACCTAAAATCTTAACTAGCACCAAAAGAAATATTAAAAACCTGGTATTTATTTAATTTCCCTGTGTGTCTGTGCGTACCTATAAGCTTTAAAGCCATACATCAAAGACTGTGAGACTCCTGCAGCTTTGTGCAATATAGTATAGAAGGGGTGGGATTTGAGGGTGGTACAGAGCCTCTGAGCCAACATTTCTCAGGGAAAGGATCCTCCAGGTTATTTTTCAAATACGGGTTCTTTCCGCATCCTGAAGGACAGTGTGGCTTTACAAAGCACAACAGCTTTGTTGTAGGTGTTTGGGTGGTGCTGGTGCTTGGCAGCCTCTCGGATGAGGTTCTGTGAAAAAAAACTGCTTTAAAGGATGGGGGGAAAATGACCTTGTCCGGTTGTCTAAACATAATTATAACACACTTGACCCAATTGCTCTGTTGTGGAAGAGACTGTCCATGAGCAATTGGGCATCTGAAGGTAAAATCCCCCTTTCGTTAGAGAGGACACTTTTTTAGGGTTTTTTTTTTTCTTGATCAAGCTAATACATTGACTCAGGGGAACTATTTCTGTAAGACTGGCTATCTATGGCCTCTTCCAGGGCTCAACAGTGTCAAACCAGGCAGATCCAAACCCACCTGCTCTGCCCATCAGAGCAACTCCAGCCTGGGAAGCTGATGGATCTCCCCTTGGTCTTTATAAAGGGAGCAGGTCTGAGAACCTGGGGGCTTGGCCCGTGCCAAGGAAGGGTTTTATGGGAAGGAGGCAGGAGGGTGCAAGAGGGAGTGTGAGGGAGGCAGGAGGGGCTGCGTTTGCATGCGATGGTCCCCAACCACAGGTCTCCAGCTCGGTGGGGTCCTGTGTAACTTTTAAGAGGTTCTGCAGAGGGTAAGCACACAAAAACCTGGACGGCTGGTATCAGAGGCATGTGTGTACTAGGAAAAAATGGAGGCTGGTGGCTGTGAACAGCTAGTCCTGGGTCCTGCTGTCAAAGGACAGGCAAGAGTCCAGCTGAGGCTCTGGCAAGACAGCTGGAAAAAGGCCAGAAGAGGCAGCTTGGTCCTTGGGCCTGATTTCATGTCTATCGCCAGCCAGTTTTTGAACAACTTCCCAGTGGAGGAGCAAAGAGTGGAGCAGGCTGAGGGGCAGCCTCCATCACTCTCCAAGGG
The DNA here is from genome assembly GCA_020745775.1 of Theristicus caerulescens. Classification (NCBI taxonomy): domain Eukaryota; kingdom Metazoa; phylum Chordata; class Aves; order Pelecaniformes; family Threskiornithidae; genus Theristicus; species Theristicus caerulescens. The sequence continues at coordinate 12,258,440 of CM036565.1, read as the reverse complement.
GACAGGCAGAGGCACCCCTCCTACGTGCGATCAGGACTGCCCCAACACCGCAGACTCTCCACACACGGCCCTGTGCCAGGTCCCCATCTTCCTCTTCAGAAATACCTTCCTATGCCCCTCTGCCATCCAGAAAGGGGCGGTGACTCAAGGAAACCTATGGAAACTTAGGACAACTGCAGAGATGGGCAGGATGAGGCACAGCTTTCAAAGGGAATGGGATTTCAGAGAAGAGAGGCAGGGAAAGGTTTGGGGTTCCCCATCAGGAAGCCAGGCTGTGTCCAAGCCGTGGGGCAGCCAGGGACTTCCCAGCTTTATTTGCTCACGGGGTGTAACCTCCGCTGAGCGGAGTTCGGAGGGATGCGATGACTTGGATGGAGCCAGGCCAGGGCTGAGTCGGCACAGGCTGCCAGGGGACCTGGGGCTGCCTCAGTGGTCCCTGGAGGTGGCCGTGTCTGGGCTGTGGGGAGCCAGAACAGAACAAAATGGCCACCCAGTTTGGCTTCAGTTGTGACTGAATTTGTCACAGGAAGGATCCATGTCTGGTTTGATGCAGTTCAAGCTTCAGCGGGTGAAAAATAGGGAGGCATCTGCGTTCAGGGGCTAGAAAGGTTGCGGGGAGTTTCGGGGAAGGCCAGTGGAGGAGATGGGAAGAGCCATGGAGGAGTGAACAGGAGACAGGGGCTAGGAGGGGATCAGTGGGACTGGGATGTTCAGGGCAAGGGGATAGGTGGGGTTGGGGTATTTTCTTCACTTGCAATTACCTCCTCTGATGCTTCTTTGGGGCACCCAAGAAGACCTCCACGGATGAAGAGCTCAGCGAGTGCCGGTGCCCCGCAGCAATGCTCCTGGTGGCAGCTGGTAGCACTGCACAAGTAAAGCAGATGCTTTCCAGCATCTTGTAACAATGACGTGTTTTTCCAAAGCAGTTAAGTGGAAGCAGGTTTGAAGAACAGGTCTGGGAAAGAGCACTTGTGCAAAGCTTTGCTACGGCTTAGCTTGTCAGCAGCCAGTTCCCGCTCCTAGCTGGCTCAGAGGCTTTTCCACGTGCCCCCGTGAGCACCGAGGCCGCTGAGAGGAAGGGTTTAAGGAGCTGGGCTGGGTCATTGGACACGGGGGCTCAGAGCTGCTCCCAGAGATTCCCTCTTGCTCATTTAGCCTCTCTGCACTCCTATCACCAAAATTGGCACAAGAATCCTTTTTCCTGTCCTTTCTGCTCTCTTCAGAAGAGAAGTTAATCTTCGTAAATGCATCTCTTAAGGGCCCTAATCCAATGGACCTTTGATTTTGTTTAGACTTCAAGGCACTACTAATACACAGGATAAATTTATTTCTCTGAACAAAGCATCTTTTCTTTCTCCTTTGAAGTCCAAAATTGAGCAGATGTTGTGTTTGCTCTGAACAGCTATGGGCATATGTAAGAGATGTCATTACCCTCATTTAGGGCTATCTGTAGAGATTTTCATTTTCTACAGATGTGACTGTCAGATGTTCGAAGGAGTGTCAGGCCTTGTAAATACATCTGTGTTTTGCTCAGATGCCTGCCAGAGCTCTGAAGTCACATTGTCGGGGACTACAAATACTGCTGAGCTCATGACTGCCTCTGAACTGTTTGAGCTGTACCTCTTTAAGTAACGCGAAGGAAGATAAAGTTGTATTTGCCATTAGATCTTACCTCTGTTAATCAGTAAAGAAATGTAAACACGGTTGTTTGGGTATTGTGGGTGACATTCACCTTTCCAACCAGCTTCTGCTGGCAATGGCACATGTGTACGCAAAATTAACTGGAGAATCGCAGTGGCCAAGAAGAGCAGCTCTATCTGGTCCCAAATATTAGTTTTTAGGGGCTGTGCTGGCAGTTTAAACATCGGGGCCACTGCAGAGAAATAGGCAGTGGTACTCCTTCTGGGTTAGGAAGATCATTTCAATTTTTTCTCTACCTTCTCTGCAGGAATCCTGTTCATAAATTTGAGGAATCGCCTGCTTGAAAGCCCGCTTCCCCAGGCACTTTGGGGTCTCTATGTGAGTCACGGCACTGCTCAAAAAGAGCCCTGCGAGACCCGTGCTGTAGTGGTCTTTGCATGTCAGATGGTGTGAGTGGCACCACCACACCACAGGCCGTGCTGGCAGCTTGTGGGGAGTTTAAACATGCGGTGGGGTTTGTTGTGGTGGTTTGCAGGGAGCATCCCGCCTCCTTAGAGCCACCTTCAAGAGACCTGGGCTTCCCCGGTCAAACTGGCCGAAGCAAGTGTCTGTCTTTGGCTTGTTCCTTGCAGGGACCAGCCAAGCTGTTGGTCCCTCTTCCCAGAGACCTTCTGCTTGTGACTGGCTTATGAACAGATCTGTGTGAGGGCTGTACCCAAAATTCTGTGGTGGGGGAAAGTACGAGCAGAGAAACCCCAAGGTGAGGGCTCCTGGGGACCAGCACCCGCTCCTGTCCCCTCCTGCTGCTGCTGGCACAGCTCATGGTGCTGATTACACCCAGGGCTTTTCTCCACGGGACCATGAGCAGGTTTCTGACCAGATGAGAAAAAAAATCCTTGTAAATAAAAAATCTGGGCAACACTAAGGCCAGCCCTCGCTGTTGAATTATGTCTGACTTCGTAGCCCTGCCATGTTGACAGCTGCTCTCAGGGCCACCATGCTGGTGTGGAAGCATGACCTCTTGTGACAGTAGACCCTGATCTTTGGAAGAGGAGCCTAATCCTCCTGTTTTGTTTCCCCCCAACTTGCCTATCAGCACTTGTCAATGTGTAAGTTACTTTTGCTAGGACCCAGAGCAGAAAGTCTTTCTGAAACCCTTGCCCAGGCTGTCAGCCCCCGCAGTGCTGGCATAGGACAGCATTTGCTAAGCCTCTCACATCTGGGTCAGACATTTTCCTAGCTTAAAATTGGTGGCACAGAGACCTTCCTGAGCTGCCACGCCTCTGCTGTGCCTGGGGACCAGCCCGTGGCACGTCCCTTCCCTGCGGTGGCTGCTGACCTGCCAGGCTCTGGGGATGGGTGGCTGGGAGGACGGGCAGGGAGCAGGCACGCTGGCTCAGCCGCCTTCGTGGCATGCAAGCGTGCCCCAATGCACACGTTGGGAATCACTGATCCAGGGCAGGCACGCGGATTTCTGCTCTGCTTTCACTTCCAGCGCTCTTGGAGCCTCCTCCGCCTGTCCCGCAGAGGTGGTTTGGCTCCAAACAGCCTCAGCGACTGGCCAAGGTGACTCTGGCCGTTTGCACCTTTGAGCTGTTTATCCCCTCCTGTGTTCTTGCAATAAGATGTTACCTGTTTGGAGGAGCCCGTTCTGATGTGGAACGGGGGAAATGTTTACCATGTGCCATGAGTCGGAGCTTCTTGATTCATCTGCCAGGCACACCGACACCGAGCCACTGCCAGGGCCGGGCGCAGCGGCTGCCGCCACGTGGCTTTCATTCACCGTCGGCTGGCAGAGCTGGCTCCTGGGATACGGGCCTTTTCCCGCGCTGGGGCTGTGTAACGTGTGCCAGCACCGCAGCTCTGATCACAGCTCCGTACTTATCCCTGCAAATATTTTGCGCTTTGACGGGACGTGTGTGTCACTGCGGAGCGCTGCCGATGCTGGTGGGGCTGTGACTATGGACTGCGTTTTGCGTGGAAGGGGATGGACGTGGTGTTTGCGGAGGGGAAGCCAAAGGGGACTGGCTTGGGCAGGGACTCGGAGGCTGCAGCTCGGCTTTGCGCTTGTGCACGAGTTGGGGAACGTGTGACCGGTGGGGGGGGTATGGCCTTTGAGGGGGCGATTGTTTCCCAAAGTGGAACTGTTTCCCAAAGGTGGCTGTAGCCTGGCTGGGCTGTGCAGCAGCGTAGTGCCTCCTGCAGCACGATGCCCACCGAGGCCACTCCATCACTGCCCTGGGGTACGGTGTGTCACACCCTGGGGGGCACGTTATACCCTTGGGGTGTGTGATCAGCTGCTCCTCTATCAAGGTCTTGTGTGTGTCCCACTTTGCAGTCACCACAGCCTTCGCTCAGCCCTCTCCCAGCTTCCTAAGACCCTCCGCAGCACCTGTTTTTTGCCCGAATTTTATCACCTCCCCATTGGTAACAGGCCGAGCCTCGCAGCAGGCCTGGCAGGGGCTCCGGGGCTGCTAGTGTGGCAGATCTGGTGGCCCCAGGTCCCCTCTAGCACCTTCTCTGCCGCGCCCAGCAGGCAGGGGCTGTGCACCGGAGGGAGCTGGGGGTGCCGGTGCCGGGAGGGGGCTGGCGGTGCTGCGGGCCGCCTTGCGCGGGGCTGTGGGGGTGCCCTTGGTCCCCCCGCCGCACGGGGTGGTGCTTGGGGCGGGGGGACCGGTGCTGGAGCTGGTACGGGGTACAGGACGATGCGGAGTGCGAAGGACCGGGGCGGGTGGCGGGGCCAGTGGGCGGTGCGGTGCCGGGGGCGGTGCGCGGTGCCGGGCAGGGTGCGCGGCGGCGGCGGCGGCGGCGGCGGCGGCGGCAGGGGATGGCGGCGGCGGAGCTGCAGGAGCTGCGGGCGCTGGTGGAGCGGGCGGGCGGGCGGCGGGCCGTGCTGCTGGTGGCCGAGGTGGCGGAGGGGGCCCCGGCGGCGACCACGCTGGCCGCCTTCGCCCGCGACCTGCTGGGCGAGGAGGCGCCGCCGGGGCCGGGGCCGGGGCCGGGGTGCCGTTCCCGGCGGCGGGCCGGCGGCGGGCGGCGGGCGCTGGGAGCGCGGCTGCTGCTGGTGCTGTGCCGCGGCGGGGCGGCGCGGGACCGCGGGGCCCGGGCCCGCCTGCGGGAGGTGGTGCGGGACGTGCGGGGCCGCCTGCCCCCGGCACCGCCGCCCGCCGTCGTCGGCGTCCTCCTGCCCGGCGGGGACGGGGAGGACGCGGCGGTGCTGGAGGCCACGCTGCGGCGGCACTTCCCGGCGCCCGGGACGGTGCAGGGGGCCCGGTACAGCCCCGGCAGCCCCGCCGCCCTGCGCGACTGCCGCGCCGCCGCCTGCCGCGCCCTGCGCGCCGCCCTGCAGCACCCCGCAGGTACCGGGGGGGCCGGCCGGGGGGGCGGCGGGGGGCCGGGCCCATCCCTCCCTCCCTCCTTCCCGCACCCGGCGACCGTGGGCTTTCACAGCGGGACTTGCCCCGGTTTCCCGTGGGATCGTCCCTCCTCGGTGGGATCTACTCCATTCCAACGGGATCTGGCCATTCCTGATGGGATCTCCCCGACCCTAATGGGATCTGGCTTTTCCCAATGCGAGCTCACCATGCCTGATGGGATCTTCCCCCACCCCAATGGGATCTGGCTTTTCCCAATGCGAGCTCACCATTCCTGATGGGATCCCCACCCACCCCAATGGGATCTGGCCTTTCCCAATGCAGGCTCACCATTCCTGATGGGATCTTCCCCCACCCCAGTGGGATCTGGCTTTTCCCAATGAGAGCTCACCATTCCTGATGGGATCTCCCCCACCCTGACCCCAGTGGGATCAGGCTTTTCCCATTGGGATCTGACCACGCCTGATGGGATCTCCTCCACATCGCAATGGGATCTGACTTTTGCCATTGGGATCTCTTTCGTGCTGATCAGAGCCTTCCCAATGGGATCTGCCTCTTTCTGGTGGGGTTCCCAGTCCTGGCAGCTGGGGAGGACAAACTTCCCAGTGGGTTGGGAGGCACTAGAGCAGCTCTTGGATAGCAGAGATGTGGCAGCTGATGGCTGTGGCGCGGTGGCCATCCATGCTTATGGATGTGTGTTCTTGGGGACACAGGACTGGGGTGCAGCCCTTGCTGTAGGGTGCAGGCAGGACCTGACCTTCCTGTGGGAGGAAGGTGCTTGTGTTGGCCTTGTGTAATGAATAAGAACAGCAAGTGGGTGCTTGGGTTTAAAGCCACGCGTCTGGTGGCGGCCAGTTTAAGCAACATGAGGACGGCAGGATGACAGCTGGGTGTCAAACAGGCCTTGAGGAACAGCACTTGCCCTGGGGCGAAAGGCGAGTCGTGTTTGTGTGCGAACGTAGGGCACTGGGCAGCTGGGCAGGCTCTGCCCTCACAGCAGCCACACAAAACAGCACAGGCTCGCTTTAATCTTTGGCACTGCCTGTTGTGGGATGTTTCCCTTTCCTCCTCCCTTTTTTCATTTTTTTCCCCACTTTTCCCTTGCTCCCCGTCATTTCCAGGGGCTCTGGTGTTCTGCTCTCTTGCTGCCTTTACCCTGAGGGATCCTGGCACTTGCTTGCAGCACCACCCATCCTCTGGGATCCCAGAGCTCCTGCAGCTCAGGTGCTTCTTTCCATCAGCTCAGTCCAGAATCCTGGATCTGAATGTTGAGGAGCTTTGAGATGGCCAGGACCCACTGTGAGGGGGCAGGACTGTCTTCTGCCAACCCTTTGTACTTTCCAGCTTCTCTCCTTCCATGGGTGTTTGTCTTCCTCACATTGTTCCTGCTGCAAGAATTTCTGGGGTGCTTGCAGACACCAGTGAGCCCTCCAGTTCTGGTCACAGCAGCCTGGTGGGACAGCAGCTGCAGAGGCAGAAAAACATCTCTGCATATGTGACCTTTTCCTACCTCTGCACATTGCTGGCGCTTGGCTCAGTACATGGATTTTTGTGGCTAGCTGTGGCTTCGTCCTTCGTGCAGACAGGGAAGCAGCATAGCAGCCAGCAGGGGAGGAAGAGGAGCAGAAGGAGCCAGAGCAGGTGTTGCAGCCTGTTTGTGTGTGCTTCAGAAGCGTGGTGGGTGGGAGGACTCAGCGCGTTGCTTTAATTCACCTCTGATGCGCTGCCTGGTGCTCTTAGTCATGTAAGTGTCCCAGGACCTGCGAGTGTAATGAGGGTGCTCATCGGCTGCAGGGTTCAGCCTTAGGCAGGGGCAGCTTCCTTCCATGCCCCTGTGAGCGCTACCTTCCGAAATCTCCGTGTGGCCAGAGGGATCCCAGGCGTAGCCGTGCCTCTCTGGAGAGCTGGGGACCTGGCAGTGCCAGGCACCAGCTTCGTTGCAGCCTGGTCTCCTTCGCCCCATGGCTTTCCCCACAAGCAAAACACAAGGGGAATAATATCTTTAATGTGATGTGAGGGAGGACTGTGGGAAAGATGGGTGTAGGGCTGCAGAGCACCCTGCAAAGCAGGTTCTAGGGATGCCACCATAAAGATGTCCTTGGTTGGCGCTGAGCTTGTCTTGTTCCCCCTCTTAAGTTTGAAAGGGTTTGCGCTAAGCTGACGAAAGATGCTATTGCATCTGGATAAGGATGCTGGGAGGCGTACAGCGTCTGAGGCTCTGTGTACGTGTGCTTGTGCCCTTTTTATTTCAGCCCAACCTCAAAGCCTCTTCCCCTCCCACGCACATGGCTGCTCAGCTCTGCCCATGACAGTTGCTCTGGAGCTGCAGCCCCGCTGTGCTGGGAAGGTCCTGACACTGTTACTGGCGTGGTGGAGCTGGGACAGGAATCGCAGTGGGGTTCCTGCATCTCTCGGGTCTAAGCAGAAGTGTGCTGGGCTGCTATCCTGTCATGCCGCAGTGGTGTCCAGAGTCCCCACGCGCTGCGAGGAGGGGGGTGTGTTTATGGCTGCAGGTTTTGGTTTGTTGACTGGCAGGAAACACTGCCACTGTGAACACTTTAGTGTCGCAACGGTTTGATAAGCTGAAGGACACTGAAGTCGTTTATTATTTGTTATCCAATCAGGAGGTGAAAGGCTGGGTGATATTTCAATGGAGATACTGAACTGCTGCTGTTGGAGACCATATAAAATACCCTGGTGTAGCGTTTTACTATAATGGCTTGAAAGCCTGTAGTAACTTGCTGTGACCTTCGTTGTCATCCAGAATAAATACTATACGTCAATGGAGGCCACGTGCTCTCTGCATTTTGCAAGCAGTTACAGCTGTAGTTTTCAGTGTGCTGCAAGTCTGTGTGTCCAGCGGGTCTCCCTGGGAGGGAAGAATTCCTTAATAAAGCAGGGAGCAGTAAACAGGTTGATGTGGCAGAAGCTGTGTGATAATACAAAAGAAAAACTTCCTTCTGCAAGAATGCCCTAACCGTGTCAGTCCCCAGCCTCGCCACGTGTGCCACCTGAGCTCCTGCCAGGTTTCTTGCTCGCTCTGGGCTGCCGCATCCAGGATGGTCTTGGCAGTGGGGTGGCAAAGTAGAAACCGACACCAGGGGCAAATTTCCAGGGTAGCAGGGAGGTTTCAGCCTGAACTAAGGATTGCCAGGAGCTGCTCTGTGCTTTCCAGGAGTGGGCTCTGTGGAGTGGATCCAGTTTTGCTGCAAGGAGTTGGGCTCGTGGAGGGGAGATGTTGCGAGCCAGCAGTGGGGAGGTGGGGGAGCAGCAGAGCTGGCTCGCTGCCGGTCTGAACTCATCTTCTCTGGTTTATCCAGAAGACGGGAAAGACACGGAGAGGTGGAGGCTCCCGTATTTCCTGCGGTGCATTTCTTGGAGCCGGAGGAGCTGGAGAAAAGGTCATGAAGCAAAAGCTGCAAACAACGTTCATGAAGGTATGCCCAGCTCCCTCCCTTGCACCCCTGCTGTGGCTGTCAGAGGTTCCTCGCCACCTCCCTGCTGGTCCCAGTGCCCAAAGCCCTTGCGTGGCCTCCTTAAGCTCTTTCCAGCTCCACAGCTGATGTCTCTTCCTTGGCTGTGGTTTGGCCAGAACCTGAAGACAACCAGCGCACATCTGGCTGCTGTGTTGCCGTCTCCCTGTTTTCTGACCTTTTGCTTGTCTAAATAAAACCACGCTTGGTCCGGTGCCCAACTACACCCCTGGGAGCACTGCTGAACTCAGCTGCGCTTTGCTGGAGCTTCTGGCAGCAGAACTGCTGTCTGTCTAAACAATGAATTGGAAGCATCACCCTGATCTTACGTGATGTTTTCTGCAAACACAGCTGGAAGGAGTGTTCCCAAACTGCTTGCATTTGGGGCTGGTGGGGAGGAGGAAGAGGGCAGTCAGCCCTGGGCTCCCTGATTCTAAAGGAAATTGTTCAGGTAATGAATAGCCTAGTGTTCAGCCTCTGCTGTATGGTTGGCACTTCTGCTTACCTTTCCCAGCAGTGATTGTCTTTTTTGCAGAGAGCCCCCATGCAGGAGGCTACAAGGTGTGTGGTGTGGGGATCCAGACTGCTCTAAGGAGCACGTAGAGGATGGGAAGCTCCTTCACTGTAAAAAGAATAGAATAGAATAGAATAGAATAGAATAGAATAGAATACAATACAATACAATACAATACAATACAATACAATACAATAGACCAGACCAGAATAGAATATTTTCAGTTGGAAGGGACCTGCAATGATCATCTAGTCCAACTGTTTGACCACTTCAGGGCTGACCAAAACTTAAAGCATGTTATTAAGGGCATTGTCCAGATGCCTCTTAAAGACATGAAATGCTTAAAAAGCATAAGGGGCAGAGAAAACAACTGAAATGCCCAATTTGTGCAGCTTTGAGACATGTCCTCTAGGGTCAGAAAATTTAAGCGCCTGATCTTGCTGTCAGTGGCCACGCAGCTGCTTCTGAGATTACTGAGACCGCAGGAGGCCAGAGAGCTGGGCCCCGTGCTCCTTTGCTCATAGATCACCCCTGTTTATTGAAGCAATGTTGAGTTTGCAAAACAAAATGACTATCAGTCATGAAAAAAATCAGCTGTGCTTAGGTTGTGAGTGCATCTCAATTGCTTCACCCCATGCTTTCTTTTCATCTTCAGTTGCATTTTGCATGAAGAAGGGTTTCCCATTCGGATCTCCCTTGACCTCTCTCTGCTCTTTGCAGATGACCTGCAGGACCCCCAGGAAGAAGTGGCTCTGACCACCCTGTCCCCCAATGGGAACTGTGAAGAAGCCGCTGGAGGCACGGGCACCTAGAGCTGCTGGGTGCCCAGCACAGTCCACGTCCCAGATCTGCCCGGTGGATTTGGAGTAGTGGGAGGAGGAGCTGGTGCATGCCCACTCACCCTCTCCTCCGAGGACCCACCGCTCCGGGGAGAAGCTGCTCAGCTTAGCTCTCCAGGGTCTCCTGTAGCTGCCAACAGCCTCTGAGGTCCATGCCAGGGAGCCATCCCCTGCTGCGCCCCACTGCCGGGGGGTGCCTGGAGCTGCTGATGGACACTGGGCTGCTGAGAAACCCTTTGGGGATGTATCTCACGTCCTGGGCGAGATGGCGTGGGGACTTTGGGTGTGAAATACAGCCACCTGCTTGAAGAAAGAGGAACGCTTTCTAATTCTGAGCAAAGTTCCCTGCTGAGATTGCCAGGGCTGGCCTCCCTGGCAAACAGATTCTGCTGCCTTGTTTTCCTGTTTTATTGCTGCTTTGAAGTTCCCACCCTCTCTCTGATTAGGCAAAACAAAAAGACACATAACACGGTGGCGTGGAGACTGCAATGGGACTAAATATGAGATCTCGGATGTACCAGCTACTGAAAAGGCTTGAATGTAACTGTGTAATGTGAAGAAATGTAGTAACAGCCCACTGTGCATAGCAAGAATAATGCAAAAGATACTGATAGTAATGGCAGCTGGAGCAGAGTGTGATTTGGGAGCACGATCCATCCCTCTGGCTTCTCCTGGTGCTCATAGACTGACTGACGGACTGCTGGGGTTGGAGGGGGTGGCAGACGGACACTACGGTGTGGCTGATGCAAGGTGGGGTTACGGGAGAGGCCCATCTTACCTGGGACATCTCCACAGCCACGTGGTGGCAGGTCCTGGAGGTGGCCTCCAGCATTCCTCTCAACAAGATGTGGCTGCTTCACAAATAAATATAAAAATATTAAAATAATCTATTTAAATAGTTCCAAAGGGCTGCCTGTAGCCTGCGGGACAACACAATTAATCACAAATCCTTGGTTTATGAGGAATATTATTATAATGGTAGGAATACCTTTTTTGTTTTTACTTTAATGCAATATAAAACAGGTCTTGTTTTATTTTTAGCACAAGCTGGGTTTTGTTTGGCACTGGCTCTCCTTTTGGAGTTTCAGGCCAGAAACTTCAGCTCATCACGTCCTGCCTACCCCTTCTCTGGGTTAGCTGCTGAATTATGGCAGTACGTCCTCCGTGCACATCTGTCCTGTCTCTTGCTCCTTTTTTCCCAGCGGCAGCTGAAGTGTCTGCAGTCCTGCCAGCTCCGGACAGCACTCTCTCCCAGCAGCGTGCCTTTGGCATCTCTCCAGCTCTTACCTGGAGCAGGGGATGGGTTTTTTACCCAGCTCTGCTCATGATCATCAACATTTTTCAGCAAACTATTTTTCTGTGCCTCAGTTTCCCCAACAGTAGGATGGGGACAGCAACTCCTACCTACCTCACCGGAGTAATGACGGTAATGCTGGAGCAGAGCTTAGCAGCTCTTGGGTTTAGAGTCGGTCCCTTTTGTGATGGTGCTTTGCCCTTTTGGCTGGGTGGGAGCGGCTGAGGGTGTCCGGGGCATGCTGGGGGGGTCAAGTGGGAGAGATGGGGAGTGTTTCCAGGTGTGCTCAGCAAGTCTCCATGTTATCACACTGCTCCTTTGAATGTGTTTGGATAGTTCGGCTTGGTCTACATAGGAAAGCTTTGCCTGAAATGCAGCCGTAAGGTGCTGTAGCTGCTCCATAAGAAGGTGGGAGGGAGGGGGTAGGAGGATACCAAGTCCCTGTGAGCAGTGTTTAGGGAAGCGCATGTCGCATCTCTTCACGACAGAAACACTTTCCTGTGTGGGTGTGGGCTGGGCAGAGCAAACCTAGGAGGCAGCTGGCATTGGCGGAGCGTGCTGCTCTGCAGAGAGGGCACCGAACCCCCCCTCCTTCCAGCCTGCAGGATTTCTGTAGGTTTTCTTTGCTTATGACCAGGTGGAAAATACAAATGTAACCAAGTCACTTGGTGTGGGTGGCTGTACTCATGACCCAGGGCTTCAGCACTGAGTAGTAAGTGCATCTCGGTGAGATGAGGGTATCCTCCTGCTCTGTCCCTGGTGTGAGTGCGTAGGGCTGCCGTGCAGTGGAGTCCCTCTGCTCGTCTTCACAGCAGAGCCCAGGTCACTGGGCAGTTACGTGCTTTCCCGATAAAGCCCTTGGTTAGGTGAGTCTGGTAGGACTTGACGGTACGATCAGGAGAATCTTTATTTTCTTGCAGTATTTGGCCTTTGCTGCCTAGAATTTACCAATGAAGAGGTGGCCCAAGAGTACAGATTTGCAGTTAAACCTATCTTAGTGCTACAAATCCAATGGATTTATTTACTGGTAATTTTTAAGTAAATCATGCAAGTTTACCCTTCCAGTGAGACTTTTGTGGAAGCGGATGAACTGCCTGGAGTTTAGGAAGCGTGAGTGGGAATACATTCGACCAAAAGTATTGTTTTCCTTTGACTGAGGAATAAAAGTGACTTGAATTCTTTTTTTCTTTTTTTTTTTTTCACTAGCTGGGCATGTGGAGGTGCAGCAGATAGTTTTACATGTTTAATTGATTTAATAATTTAAGGGTGCTGTTATCTTAGGTGCTTGCTGTAAAGAATAAAGACATTTAATTTCTGAATTGGAACGTGCTTCCATTTATTTTTTGTTGGCCATGGTGTTACCCTTGAAGTAGCATTATGCATGGTTTAACTGATATTTCTCTTGATTTAAATAAAAGGCATATTGGGAGGGAATGGAAGTGACCCCGGTATATGGCATCCAGAAGATCAGCAGAATTGGTCTGTGTGCAGCTCGGGTCGGCTGCTCCCCGGTGGGCATTGGGGGAGGCTGGAGACCTCCTCAGCTGCCTGAGAAGAGTGGGGCTGATCCTCTCGGTGTTGTGGGTAGGGCTCGGATAACTTTCGTTAATAACATTCACTAGCCGAGGCCACTAGGTTTCCTGGAGGAATTCAAGCCCTTCAGAAAGCATTTTTTCCTATTTAGTAGGAACAGGTAGAAATCAATGCTGCTGAAGTCTGGGCGCTTTGATCTCTTGTTGTGCAGCACCATTGCTGTTCAGCTGGATTTTCCTTGGTGCAAATCCACCAGCCTGAATTTCCCATCTGTCCGTACTGGAACCAAAATGACTCCATGCTCCTCCACCACTGGGGCACCTTCGGGTACCCGTATGTGTGGGAGATCTGGACGCTGCCCTGCACCGCAAAGTGACGGATGGGGAAAAGGATCTGGTGAGGGGCTGTCAGACGCATCTGTATGTGTGCTTCCCTTTTTAAGGGAGAAATGGGTGTGGGTGAGGCCTTTCCCCACAGCTACGAGGTATCTGAGAGGAGCTGGGGCCCGCAGAGGCGCCTGCAAGTGCTGGTAAATCCATGGGGTACAATCCCCGATCCCTGCAGTGCCCTGGGACACGCCTCTGCTCCAAAGGATGCCACCCGGTTGCGAATAGCCTGTCCTGGCAGGGGGGAGCTGGCAAGAGGGGGCAGCTGTTTTTCTGGGCACAAACGTGGGCATTCACGGGGTCATAATGCAATGGGTGATCAATTGGCTGACGGGTCGGGCTCAAAGGGTTGTAGTAAATGGGGTTACATCGGACTGGCGACCAGTCACTAGCGGGGTTCCGCAGGGATCCTTCTTAAGGCCAGTGCTCTTTAACGTCCTCATAAATGACTTGGATGGGGGACTGGAAGGTTTCTTATCAACGTTTGCCAATGACACAAAATTGGGAGGAGCTGTTGACACTCTCGAGGGCAGAGAGGCCCTGCAGAGAGATCTGGACAAATTAGAGAGCTGGGCCATCACCAACCGTATGAAGTTGAACAAGAGCAAGCACCGGATTTTGCCCCTGGGACAGGGCAACCCTGGATGTACATACAGACTGGGGAACGAGAGGCTGGAGAGCAGCCCTGCGGAGAGGGATCTGGGGGTTCTGGTCAACGGCAAGTTGAACATGAGCCAACAGTGTGCCCTGGCAGCCAGGAGGGCCAACTGTGTCCTGGGGTCCATCAAGCATTGTATTGCCAGCCGGTCCAGAGAGGTGATGGTCCCGCTCTGCTCTGCGCTGGTGCGGCCTCATCTCGAGTCCTGTGTGCAGTTTTGGGCACCACAGTACAAAAAGGATACAAAGCTACTAGAGAGTGTCCAGAGGAGAGCCACAAGGATGGTGAAGGGTTTAGAGGGGAAGCCGTATGAGGAGCGGCTGAAGTCACTTGGTCTGTTCAGCCTGGAGGAGACTGAGGGGAGACCTCATCGTGGTCTACAGCTTCCTCACAAGGGGAAGAGGAAGGGCAGGTGCTGATCTCTTCTCCCTGAAGACCAGCGGTAGGACCCGAGGGAACGGCAGGAAGATCTGCCGGGGAGGTTTAGGTGGGACATTAGGAAAAGGTTCTTCACCCAGAGGGTGGTGGAGCACTGGAACAGACTCTCCTGGGAGGTAGTGCCAAGCCTGACAATACTCAAGAAGCATTTGGACAACACCCTCAGACATATGGTGTGAATTTTGGGGTTGTCCTGTGCAGGGGCAGGCGTTGGACTCGATGATCCTTGGGGGTCCCTTCCAACCCGGGACATGCTATGACTCTGTGACCCCGCCGCCCGCCTTCCCGCCCCCGGGCGCAGGCAGGGAGGGCTGCCCACCCGCCCCGGCCAAGCGTGAGGCGGGTGCCCTGCGGGCCCGGTGTGGGGCCTGCGGAGCGCGCGGGGCCGGCGGGGAGCCCGCGGGGCCCCGGTGGGGCCCGGGGCGGCTGCAGGGGGGAGCGGGCGGCGCCAGGCCCCGGGGGGCAGAGCTGTCCCGCTCACGCCTGGCTGTTTCTTCGCCACTCCGCTCAGGCGATCGCCACGGGCACCTTTCCCGGGAGCAGCGGGGTCCTGCCGGAAGGGGGCCTTCGCGGCACTTCCGGGCCGGGCGGCGGCGGAGCGGCAGCGGCGCGGAGCGGACCCCGGGAGGCGGCGGCGGCAGCACCGCACCTGGGCCGGAGCGGACCCCACCTCCCTCCGCGGGCCGGGCGGGCGACACCATGATCACCTCGGCCGGTGAGGGAGCGGCGCCGGGTAGCGTTGCCCGCCGGGGTTTCGCTGAGTCAGGGCCGTGACTGGGCACCGCCAAAGGCCGCGGGGGCGCCGGCCGCAGCGCTCCGTGGGGCCGCCCGTCACGGGGGCCTCCCCCCGCCCCGGTCACCCCTGGCCAGTAGCCGCCGTGCAGCCCCGGCGGGAGCGGGCGGCCACCCCGGTGCCCGGCGGCTCGCCACAACCGGCACTTGAAGCCTGAGGCGCGGGGGGCTGCCCCGTGCCCGCCGCCCGTGCCCCGGGGCGGCCTCCCGCCCTCTCCCGGGTGCTGCGGCGGCCTGAGCGGGGCCGGCTCTCCGGCGGGTTCGGTGGGGAGGCGGAGGCGGCTGCCTGCCCGCCCGCCCGGCCCGGGCCCGCGTCCGCCTCCCGCCGGTGCTTTCTGAGGGCAGGCCGGCGGCTTCGGCAGCCCCCTGGCCTACACGGGGCTGCTCCTGCGCCGCGGCTGTGCACTGACGGGCCTCCCCTGCTTACAGTGAATAACGGCGGTGGGCAGCAGGGGTCTGTAGGAGGTACAGCAGGGATTGAGAAAGGGGGAAGAAGAGGCAGACTTGAACTTTGGGGGGGGTCGGAAACGCAAGTGCCTTGCAGAGGAAAAGCCAGCCTGAAGGGTCCTGGCTAACAACGTGTGTGAGGAATTAGATATTAAGCGCTGTTTCTGGATCTATGGAGAACTTCATAGCGTAAGAAAATATGAGAAACATTTCCAAAAGTACTTAGGCCAGAAATTAATATCTAACTGGTTGTGGCTTTGTGAGAGAAACAGTGCAGAGGATAATAGGCTGCAACTATCTTTCTCTTTCTGAACTCTTTGCGTTATGTTTAAGTTTTATTTTAGTTGAGAAGAAGGAATTAATTTCAAAGGGGTTTTAAAAAGGTAGAAATGGTATATTCAATAGGAGTGAGATTGCTCTCTCCTGATAGATCAGGTAAATGCAGGTGCTTATTTAAAAAAAAAAAGTGAAATCATATGTTTGGAGTAGAGTTGCAGAAGACAGCTGGGAGGAGCGCTGCGGGGTGGGCTGCTGAACCTGCCGTCCTTGCCCAAGGGCCACATCACCACTCCTTCAGTTGTCACTGACGGACATATGTCTAACCTGGTTTTAAAAAATCTCTGATAATGGAGGTTCTAGAACCTTGTTAGACAAAGTGAATAACTGTCTTACCATCAGAAAACTTTTCTTATCATCAAACTTCAGTCTTTGAAGCTCCAAATAAAGCTTGGTCTTGCTATTCCTGCTCATATCTGACACAACGATCAGATTATTCTCTTTCTGCTGGCAGCTGCCCTGTACATGTGTGAGCTCTGTACCCTTCCCAGATTTCCACAGAGTAACTGGTTACAGACCTCCAGTCATCCTTCATAAGGTCCAGTTGCTAGACCTCTTTGTTCTTCTTGCTCAGTTCTGAACACCCCGGTTTGCTCATAACTCTTAAAACACGGTGCCCAGCACTGGGCCCAGCATCTGGCTCAGGTGTGTCGGTGCCAAGCAGAGGGAAGGATTGCCTCATATATCTGCCAAGAAACGCTCTCACTTACACATCTCAGTGTGATGTTTGGGTTCTCTGCCTCCCACTGCAGCCATGTGATATTATTGATCATGTTTCATCTTAATCCACTGTACTATTCAGATTCCTTTCTATATTTGTACATCTTAGTTTTGACCTGCACGCTCTTCTTTTAGATTGTCAAGATCTTTTGAAAGCCCAGTTCAACTCTCCAGTAGGCTTGCTGGCCTTTCCAATTTGATGTCTTATTTAGATTTAAAAAGGTTATCAATCTATACAAGAAACGAAAGATTAAAAGCAGTGAATTGTGTTGGACTTTGATCGGATCCTTTTCCAACCCTTTCAGTTGCGTCCTTGCAGTCTGGCAATGAAACCATCTATAACCATTCTTCAGATCAAGCTCCCCAAATAACTGTGAACCTCTCTTTCAGTTTTGTCAGTTAAACAATATTTCTGCAGCTGTTTGTACAAATGTTCTGGGACAGCGTCAGGAGTCTTGCTAAAGCTGCGAGATATGACATCTTCTCTGAGCCATGAGGCCTGTTTCCTTGGCATGAAAAAAGTTAGGATGTTTTGACATGAACTTCTTTATGCCACTTGGGGAGGTGGGAAGTGATTCGCTAGAAAGCAGTCAGCAAACTGGTGATGGAGCTGGAAGTAAATCCCATATTCTCTGGGTTCCTGTCTAATATGTTTTCCTCTAAGAAGGATCATCTTTTATAAACAGTGTACCTTTTCAGTTATAAATTCTGAGCTATTTTATATCATGTTTAATACAAACTTGGATCTGATCTTTGAATTTTAATACTGAAGATTTTAAACCAGCATTTCAGAGACAGCCTTCTTTCCTGTTCTGTTGGTTTTGCACTGAATAAAATGTTCACTTGTGAAACAGAGAGAGTCCAAAACTGAGTATGATCTTGTTTTGCAGCTGGAATTATCTCTCTTCTGGATGAAGAAGAGCCACAGCTCAAGGTAAGCTCTTACATCTGGGAGCCAATAACAGCGAATGTATTATGTTGAGAGCTTAAAATCAGAAATGAGTGGATCTCAATAATTAAGCAACAAGTGGGCCCCAAATCCTATCTAGCCTGAAAGCTGAAAGGAAGGGCTTGAATAACATGATAACAGATGGCAAACTTCCTTGTTTTGAACGTGGATCAAACTGGAGCTTCACATGCAAAGATCTCTATTCACCAAAGCTCCCAGCTCTCTGATGATAATGGGGCTTTGTTACTTAAAAGTGTTCCAGAGACTGCGTTTTGACTATGTAAAAGTCAAAGCTGAAGAATATATAGTTTTTAGCGTAATTTAAGTGATGTTAAACAAAATCACAGTTACAGTTTTCACTTGGAAAAAAAAAATCACAATAATAGTAGGAGAAGAAAACAGCAACAGAAACTTTACAGTCCATAGAGTATATGAATCCATAGGACAACACCAAACACTCGAAGTGGTACTGATGATACTTGCTAGTTACTTGAGCAGTTAAGGTAGCCCCTTTTAGGAGGGGGGAGGTGCATCTTGTAATATTGTAATATCCCCTAAATGTTTTGCTTGGAAACAGACATAGGTGGTGATAGATCTGAATGAGCCCTGCTTTTGCTCTGAACTGATTACAAGTGGGCTGGTTCTAGTCCAGATATTGTTTATCTGCTAAAGTACTGTGTCCAAATAAATAGAGTTGGCTGGCATAGACCACAGGCCAATTCTATGTGCTGCACAAAGGTTGCCATAAAGACTTTGAAAACTTTGTATTTTAAAGAATTTCAGCTATCAGTCATTTTAGCCAGTCATTCATCACAGAGAGGCCGTGGGAAGGAACGTCGGGGTTGTCTTACCTGTTAAATGAGCAGCCCTTTATTTGCAAAGGACTTTCAATGCTTGGAAAGATCTTTTAAAATAGAATTTACTGTTGAAGTGTTTATGATATCAGTCTTGGGTGGTACTTCATTTTTACTGGGGAAAGGTAATAAATGCATTTTTAATGTAATATAACTTTTTATTATTTTTTGTAGGAGTTTGCTCTTCACAAGTTGAATGCTGTTGTCAATGACTTCTGGGCAGAAATCTCTGAGTCAGTGGATAAAATGTAAGAGAAGACACTTATTACTTCAGGGTGTGCTGCTTAAAAAGAACATGAGATATGAAGTGGATGTAGTTCTGGTTGCTTGATACTGGCTAGCACAGCATCTAGCTCCATATTTTCCAGAAAGCACTAATATAAGTGGATGTGGGGTTGGAGCTGTAGTCCCAAAGATGAAAGTTCAATCAAGCTGTCATGTGGCCTTAAAGAGAACTGAGCACACAGAGCTGATGCTCTTCTCTCTCATCTTTGCAGTGAAGTTCTCTATGAAGATGAGGGCTTTCGGAGCCGGCAGTTTGCTGCACTAGTTGCTTCTAAGGTTTTTTACCACCTGGGAGCTTTTGAGGAATCGCTGAACTATGCCCTGGGCGCAGGTGACCTCTTCAACGTCAATGACAACTCGGAATATGTGGAGACGATCATTGGTAAACAACTGTTGCTGCAAAAGAAAAGTTCTTGTGTTGTCAAAACTAATGTAACTTTGAGATTTTGTTTTATTTAGCTGCTTTTCTCCATATTTCTCTTCCTCTCCTTGTATTCATTTAAACTGATGCTGCAGCTAATTTTACCCAGTTTATTTGTGCTTTCTTTCTCCTGCTTTGGGATTCTGTGATGGAACTGACTTAGGAGTTCTGGCATTTTTTTCCTATTCTTAACCCTTATTCTATTGTGAGTTCCTAATAGGAAAATTGCTTTGGTTGTTTATTGTCCTTTCTCTCATTTGCGTGCTAATGTTATTATCAACTTCAGCATAATATTGGAAATAATCGGCTCATAAGTGTAGCTGCACACTGAACTGAGGTGTACAATTTTTTTTTAATCCACCCTTAACAAGATAACAAGTCAGATGTTGCATGCATGTATGATTTGAATGTCTTTTAAAAGTTTTGTCTGCTGGTATCACTTACCTTGTATGGGCTATGATGGATCAGGGCTGGCTTTCAGTCTCCCCAGCTAGTGCTTACAGTGGAGCTAGGAAGTCTCCTACTGCTGTTTCCTCATTTATTTAAAATATCGTGCCACTTGAACAAAGATCATGTCCTTGGTTCCATTTTAAAAATACCTACTTGGTTTCAGCACAAAAACCAGAGTTTGTTAGGAGAGAATATAAGTATCTTCCACTACTGTCTGTATGTGACTACGCAAATAGTTCTTGTGCCTCACCTTTGTGTAGTTTCCCATATGCGGTATTTGCTGGTAGATTGTGTGTATGCACATACTGATCTTTTAATCTGTAAAAAACTGCAAACATCTAGGAAGTTGACTTTTTCCAGCCCCTGTATTTGTTCAATATCTTTTCAGCAAAATGTATCGACCACTATACCAAGCAGTGTGTGGAGAATGCGGAGCTGCCAGAAGGGGAGAAGAAACCTGTTGATGAAAGGCTAGAAGGGATAGTGAACAAAATGTTCCAGCGGTGCTTGGATGACCACAAGTACAAGCAGGCCATCGGCATTGCTCTAGAGACACGCAGGCTGGACGTCTTTGAGAAAACCATCCTTGAATCGGTACGTGCAAGAGACAGGAGGTGCATGTAGCTAGTCTCTTCCAGGTATGGATCCAGAAGTGAAGTGCAAGATCTGTGTTGCTATGGAACTTGCCCTGTTTTGTATGAACAGAATAAAAGATGAACCTCAGGGGTGTTTGGTTCAATATGGTCATGGAAGGCAGAGCCACTCAGGGCTATCAAGTATAGAGAGACCCCTGCCTTTAAGAAATCTCTGAGCAGCAAGTTGCTGGGAGAATATTCCCAGGAAACTTGGCTATGTGCCCTCTTCTTAAGGTGTTCCTTGTCAGCTACTAGCAGAGATACGATACTGGACTAGCCAGACCCTAGGTCTGGTGTAATGTAGGAACAGCTCTTTTATTTTGTTGTGCCTGCCATCTGCTGTAATTCACCGTGGGAAGGGATCCTTAGGGCTAGGTAAGTGATTTATTTATGGCAGGAAAAACAAAAAAAATTCAATAGTTGGGTGAGCTGCTCTAATTTTCAGTAAGTGGCTGTGTGCAGTCTTAGCCTGCCCTGACTGCAAGGCAGTACAGTCTGGCTTTAACATCTTTCACTGAGGGTTAAAGGTAAGTCATGTTACCTAGTAATGGCAGTGAGAGAAGCACACCTGTAGTCATTTGCTGCAGCTCGGTGGTTGTATGTAATCTTGTTATGCTGCAGTATCTCAATCATATGCCAGACACATGGTTTAAAGCCTTTAAATTTTACCACTTTTCAGTTCACAGCTTTCCTGTATTTTTGGATGTCTCCCATTTCTGTATATGGGAAAGATAATCATAAGGCATCCATCGTGCTTTCTCTGGTCTGTTTGCTGTGCTATGCATTTACTAACTTAATTGCCCATTATAAATCCCTCATTTCAAATTACCTTTCTGAAGTCTAGTAGCCAAATCTGTTTCTCAATCTCTAGCAAGAAATAGGTCTGTTGGGGATCTTTTCTTCGTGCATGGTTTGTTTTGCTGACATTTTATGCTAGCGCAGTGAATTTCATTGCATTCAAGAATGATTATTCAAACAAGAAAAGTGAAAAAGGGGAAATAGGTATTGAACTTTTAAATTACTTTTGCACGTTTTAACAACTGAATTAAATAATGGTCCTGTACATTTTTAGTAGCATTTTTTTCTTTAAACTGCAATACACCTGCATATAAGCTTTTCTGAAAATGGGAAGGGAAACTGTGAAGGTTTACATATGCATGTCTTTTTGCTCTGCTTTTTAAAATAGAAAGGAGGTAGCTTTATTTTAATTTCTACATCCTGCTTGTCAGTTCAAACCCAGACTTGATATCCCTGAATTTTATTTCAGAACGATGTTCCTGGGATGCTAGCCTACAGCTTGAAGCTCTGTATGTCTTTGATGCAGAATAAACAGTTCCGTAATAAAGTCTTGAGAGTTCTAGTTAAAATCTACATGAATCTGGAGAAACCAGACTTCATCAACGTGTGCCAGGTAAACTTCTCAGAGTGGTGTTTAAAGATCAATCAAAAGTTACTCTTCTTTAGATGTATTTGACTTGACATCTACCTGATCTCTGTTTTTTATTCAGTTAAATGAAATGTCTTTTCCTGGTTGTGTGCTTCAAATATACATCAAAGTGAGATCAACTTGAAAGAGAGATGCAAATATTGCACATGGGGTCAATTTATAGAGAAAGAAACACATTCAAAGGCAGTTTGGGGACATAGACAACTCTGAGAGAATATTTCAAGCCTATGTAGGCAGTATCAGATGGTAGGTTCACGGCTTGGAATTTTATTTATTCCTCCAAAGAACATTTACAGCACTTTATTTTTTGGTAAGCCATTGTCTGAAAGTGTTTGGACAACCAGTTATGAAGTTACTCAGATGTTCAGGCCTTTGCCAGTCTTGGTATGCCATGTACATGGGACTTAGGAGTGTTATGCCTGTTCCATTTTAGCTGAGACATCCCTACAAAAAGACTGATGCTTCTTTAATGTGCTTTTGAAATTTCTGTGTTTAGTAGCACAACATTGTCACTTTCCAAAGATAAAGCTGCAGAAATAGGAAGGCTTGAATGGTGTGTCTTGAAATTGTAAAACTCAGTTCTTGTTTTAAAACTGACCTGTGAAAACTCTTCAAAGATTTTTATTGTCTCCTATGAGAGAGAGAGAATTTTTCTTTCTTTGAAGGGGTGTTCTGTGGAAGCAGCAGATGAGGGAATTGGGAAAATGTAGTGTGGCCTCAGGTAGTGTTACTTTTTCATTCTGAAGTATATAATGTCTTCTCCTGATTTTTTTTTTCCTGTTCTTCCTTTCTTCCCTCTCAGTGCCTGATATTCCTGGATGACCCACAAGCTGTGAGTGACATCTTGGAAAAACTGGTGAAGGAAGATAACCTTCTCATGGCCTACCAAATTTGCTTTGATCTGTATGAAAGTGCTAGCCAGCAGTTCTTGTCTTCTGTGATCCAGAATCTCCGCACAGTTGGCACTCCCATTGCCTCTGTGCCTGGATCCACCAACACCGGCACCGTCCCTGGATCGGAGAAAGACAGGTGGGGAGACTGGCTTGAGAAGAGGCGTCGTTGTTGGGTTCCAGTCCTGCTCTGATGGAACCTCCTGTTCTGTGCATGGATGCCCATTACAAGCAATCGAGTTACTCCCCTTCATTTAAGTCAGAATTATAGATAAGACATGTTATTTGCTTAGGGCAAAATTTTATATTACCAGAATCCAGTGTTTGAAAGAATGCGTTTTCCTTTGCAGTTGAGGTGAGCATGGTCAGTTACTGTGGCTCAGCTAATGAGCAGGAATTCATTAAGCCATAGCGTGAATTGCTCGGGAACACTCTGATGTTGTGTGGTCTTTGCAGCAACTTTGCAGCTTGTGGTCTGCTACCTACTTGTGGGAAGAGTGAGCTCAGATGATACTGTAGTGTCATAGACCCTTTTGGACTTGCAGTTAAAAAGAGCTAGTTCAAATCTAGTCTGAGTTTTTGTTAAAGTCCTGACATTTAAAACTTGTTCAGTGGTCAACATCACTGGATCTTAGCTGCAGGAAGCCACTGTGAAGAAAACCAAAGTTGGTACTAACCATTCCGTCATCTTTATATCTTCTTTTGATGGCTTACAGGTAATTGACATAGATAGTTTTGTTTTAAACCTCTGGTTTTAGAGAATTGGCCAATTCATGCTAAGGGTGCTGCCCAGCTCGGGGGCAGCGTGGAAGAAGTTTGTGCTCCATTTGCTCTTTAATCACCAGAGCTGTCGTGTCTGTGCACAACCTGATCCCTGCACTGTGTTTGATAGTGTGTGATGGAGAATGCTGCCTAGATCAAGGCTGGTTAAATACAAGGGCTTATGCAGCTGTGAGGAACTGGGTCAAAATGCTTTTGAATCAGTGATATGGGCATAGCAAGCATTCTCCTTTCTTCTTTTCTAGTGAAATAAAAGGAAAGGCACAGAATACTTTATAAGCCAGCCTGTGAAGCATTAGGACAAGGTGCTAACAACAGCTTAGTATGTTTCATTTCCATTTCAACACTCTAGCATCCATCTCGATAGTGATGAGCTCCAGGCTTCTGGGTGAGGATATAATTATCCTTGCTGCCTTGTTTGTTGACCTTGTTTTCTCACATGTCTCTGCCTGTTCATTCCCTACAAGCATCTCTATTTTTGTTGTCCATATAGATGGAATAAGAGGGTGGGGTTTTCCAGGCCTTTGTCTTCAAGATCCCTGAAAATTTAACTGGTGAGGAGTTTGCTTCTCAGCAGTGACCTCCAGATAGTCAGCCCTTGTCCTGTCAAAGTCCTGTTTCCAGTCATCGTATCTAAATCCCAGGCTACTCTTTCAGGACAGTGTTCAGCCATAATTACAGTGCTTGACTACTTATGAGGGATGAACTGGGTTGCATTTTTCATTTTTATTTTATTTCAGTGATGCTATGGAAGCAGAAGAGAAACCAGGAAGCACTTGTGCAGGGAAGTCTGCAGAAATTGTGAGTGCCGTTTCCAAAATATGCCTTGCTTAGTTTTTCTTATGTGTTCTCTTTGAATCTCTGATGTTGCTAAATTGGTTTGGCTAAAGAAGAATGGAATTCTACTTCTGTCTTGCTTGGAGACAAGGTGACAGATGATCTCTGAGGACCAAATATCTGACAGTCTGCAAGTCCATACTTCAGATACCAAAAGCTGGGGGAGAGTGGGAAGTGGGTAGATTGCAGTGGGAATTACTGAGCCCCGAAAAAGGCGACAGAAGGGTCTGGCTCATGTGTTTGCTTTTTGTTGATATTGAAGTAATTAACTCATTCCAGAAGAAAGGGCCTGAAATTTGACTGCTGCCGAGGACCTTAGCTGATGAATTAGCTTGATGCCTTTTTTTTTTTTTTCCCCTTCTCCTCCTGAAATCTGGCCGTAGTTCTGGCTGGATAGAACTGATGCCGTTCAGGAATGGCAGGAGGGGATGCTGACATAACATAGTTTCTTTTCCATGAAGGAGGAAGGTGTTGCCTCTGGCTAGCATGATGGCTGTGTTACTGGGCCAGCTGGTTAGAATCTTCCTGATTTCTTTTCCCAAGTATTGGAGAAAGTGAGTTCACTTCTAACATGCACATACAA
The DNA here is from genome assembly GCA_020745775.1 of Theristicus caerulescens. Taxonomy (NCBI): domain Eukaryota; kingdom Metazoa; phylum Chordata; class Aves; order Pelecaniformes; family Threskiornithidae; genus Theristicus; species Theristicus caerulescens. The sequence goes on along the minus strand of CM036565.1, from coordinate 12,233,864 downwards.
TTGCATTTCAGCATGTAGAATAGCTAATGCAATTCTGACACTTCTAATGCTGAGGAAAGGAAATGCTACTAGAGAGGAAAGTAAAACCCAAGAGAAGTTTTGTTTCTTTTTTTTTCTTTTTCCCCATGGTGCATGTTTGCAAACTAGACTTGGGAATCTTGGAGAGATTCTTGCAGATCACTTAAAAATTAATCAAGGGCAAACAGAAGTGTTTTGTTGAGATTATGTTCCACAAGAGATCGAGTTTCTTGCCCCATCAAGGAACCTGTAAACAGTGCTTTTGTGCAGGAAAGGTGTCTTGAATCAGTTCTGCTGCGTTGGCATTGCTGTCTGCCAAGGGACAAGTACATAAAAATGATCTATGTGGCCAGAAGTGTTCTTGAGTTTAATCTTCCACAATTTGGAATGCTGACTACAAAGAAATAATTGAGGGGATTAGTTTAGGGGCTGAACTACTCATGCTTGGCTGGTCTCTGACCAGCTAACAATGTCAGTACAAAGAGCTGCAGCGTACTTTTCACCCGGCTCAGAAGGGACTTCGGTTGGAACTTAATCTGTGGAAACTTTTCCATCGTAAGGAAGAAGGAGGCTTTCTCAAAGAGCTCTGGAAGATGAATGTGTTAGAGATTCCTAGTTCTACTAGCTGTTGTTCTAAATAAAGCCTGTAGCTCACAAGAACGATGCTGCAGCTCAGCAAGGTCATGCAAAGTGTTGTGGCTTTGTGGTCCTCTCCATTAAAACTTCCATGGAAACACAGGTTCACATTTCTAAAAGTGGTTGCCTCTTGCAGGAGACTCATTGTATCTGTAAGGCCAAACAGCAGCTTGCAGAATATCAGATGTTGCTCATATCCTTTTGCTTTCAATGAAAGAGTATATTTCTCTTCAAAGAGACTCTTCTCCCACCTGCACTGTTGTGCACAAAGGGGCTTGATTATCTGGGAGGTTTGGGCTTGTGCAGCAAGGGCAGAAACAGTGTCCTTTTAGTCCTAAAACCTGATAGATTTTGGAATATGGTGATGGGAACATATCAGAGTGACTTCTCATGAACTGTATTTTAACAGAACTGTAGTTGGGTTCTCATGTTTTTTTCTTCTTTTTGCTTATATGTGAAGAACCCAGAGCCTAAGGACCAGATCTCAAAAATGATTAAAATTTTAAGTGGGGAAATGGCCATCGAGTTACATCTGCAGTTTTTAATACGAAACAACAATACAGACCTCATGATCCTCAAAAACACGAAGGTAAGAGTCTTTGTTAGATTTGGTTGTCTTGGATTCATCTGATTCATCCTGTGTTTGTTTTGACCACGTTGCTGTTATTTTACATCATCATCTTATGTTTTAGCATGGCCTCCCTGGGTTTTGAGGATGCAAATCTGTGTTTTAGTCATGATAAATTAACCTTTAAAACTTGAACCTGTGAGGCTGAAGAAGAGCCGATTGCACCCAAAGAACACCATGTAATAAGATTGTTTCAGCTTACAGCTTGGATGACCTAATGACAGGCTGCTGTTAGTGTGTTCCTTCTTTTTCTTTTTTTTTTTCTTTTTTTTCCCCCTGACTGGTTATAGAAACTAATCCTCCCCCCATTTTTTGGTGGGTTTGCTTTCCATCTGGTCAGTAAGATGGACGAACTCGCCCTCCAGCTCCATGACTGATCCATTGCAAATGCTGCTGGTTGGGGAGGGAGGGAGTCAGCTAGGACTGTAGGTTACAGTATGTTGGTATCTTGTTGAGCTGTTGTGTGAGACCACGCCTTCAGCTTGGCTAAAGAAATCCTGATATGTGCTGAGACGAATATTTCCACATTAAAGACAAAACCAATCAGATATTGTAATGTAGGCAGTGCTAGTGAATTGAGTAACTGGTTTTGTTTTGGAAGGTGTTACTCAAGGGTGGGCAAATGAAAACTTAGAGGTAAATTAGACTCTCTTAAGCTAAATGATTATTAGAAACCGTAGGAGAAGTTTTTTGTATGTGAAATGAGATGCTCATAGTCAGCAAAAATGGTAGAGGATGCTTGTCAGTGGGTTCATCTGTTTCAGGAGGCACTTCAAATGTATTGGAGAATCTTTTCCATCTGCTGGTTAAGTGCTTGGGAGTGATCCTGCATAGTGTTCCAGGGATGGCTTGAAAACATCGGCAGCACATGCTCTGGAGTGCTCAGTTCTGGGAACCAGAAGGGGGGGTTCTCCAGCTAAGCTGCAATTGAAGTAATCACATCTCTGACAGAAACTCATAGAAAGGATTGGTTTGCACTGGAAGGGTGGGTTGAGGATATATTAGAATGTATTAACAATCTATTAACTTTGATTAAAGGGAAATTGCCAGTTAAGTGGAGCATAATTACAATCCGTTTTTCTTGTGTACTGGCAAGCATGTTAAGCGACCTAGGGCATATCTTTTGCTGACTGGTGATACTGATTGTTTTTGTTCTTTCAGGATGCAGTGCGGAATTCCGTGTGTCATACAGCAACAGTTATAGCAAACTCCTTTATGCATTGTGGTACAACCAGTGACCAGTTCCTTAGGTAAATCTATGGCAAGGAAGCTCCAATGTCATTTAGAGGTGTTTGAACAACATTGTTGCCCTGCTTAGCTTGATACTTCCAAAAGGGTGGCTGCAGAACTCTGATGGGCTTAGAGAAGAATAAACAAAAGGTCTGAAAACTAATGTGGAGGCAGAGGGAAGAAGCTGGAGTTCTTTACTTTTCTCTGTCCTCACAAACTGTCTTTGACTGCTAACCATATGAGCAGTTTGGAGGGTGGAGATCTGGAATTTCTGTTCTCTTTGTTCACTAGTTGGAGAATTTCTGAGATGATGTATCTTTTTTGGTAGACTGACAGTGCTGAATGACTCTTGGAAGGGAAATGTCAGGGCTGACCTTACCAGGGACTTGAGGAAAGCTGCAGAAACTCTGCTAGAGTTTCTCCCAGAGAGCTGATGGGCTGCATATTGAGCAGTTGTTCTCCATCTTTCACTGAGATCACCAGTATCTAGAAGCATTGACTACGACCAGCCAAAAATCAGGGCTGATGAAGGGGAGAGAGGTATAAAGTGGAAATGTGGTTAGCCTTCTTGCATTATGGAGCTGCTTTCTGGTTTTAAAGCAGTCTTTAGTGCTGTGAAACCCTGCTTGCAGGATGAGGAATGGGCTGTATGAAAAACTTTGTATGATCTTTCTCTTTTCGTCTTCCAGAGACAATTTGGAGTGGCTGGCCAGGGCTACTAACTGGGCTAAGTTTACAGCTACCGCCAGCCTGGGTGTTATACACAAGGTAATGTTGCATTCATTTCCTTCTGTTCAATATAAATGCCTGACTTGTGAACACTGAAAACATTGAAATGGGGATTCTGAATGATGCCTGCACTCCAGTTTACGTGCAAGGCACAGCTGTAACATAGTTTGTGTCTTTGCACTAAAGAAAAGCTGTGCTTTATCAAGTCCGTCTTACCTGATACTCGATGTAGTTTACGACATGTTTTGCTGAGCATCAAAAAGGTGGTAGGATAACATGGCTCAAGGAGAGAATCTTCTTCCTAGCTCTTCTCTTCCTTTGTGAGTTGAACAGGTCAATAGTTTCTAGCTATGAAAATTGCAGGTGTGTATTTCCTAAGTGGTTTTGGGTCAGTACCAAAGTCCTTACTGTAGTAAGTTTCAGTAAGTTTGAATGGTGACCTGAGTAGCGGTCATTTTCTTCAAATTCATTCACAGGGAGGGTATATTTAAAGCTGTTTTGAAATAAGAGGAAGTCTTTGTAATTGTTTTGTGTGCCTCAACCCTCATTAAAGTGCTCTAGTGAATGAATCGGTGTAGCTTCAGGCCAGATTTGTCCTGGTTTAGATCAGTGATCAAGTGATTGATGAATACTTGTGTACTGTAGTTAATAAAACCCCAGTACAGAATGGGGTTGATTGGGAATGATTCTTTGCTGATTGTACAGCACTGAAAGGCTGATTTTTGTGGAGAAAGTAATGACTATAACATGTTTTCTTCTGACTTGTTTAAATATTATCATGAAGTGTTTGCATCCACTGTTTTTTCACCTTTCACTTCCCACTGTCTTCCCTTCCTGATGGACCCTGGACATACAGGGTCATGAGAAAGAAGCGTTACAGCTAATGGCAACGTACCTACCCAAGGACACCTCTCCAGGGTCAGCCTACCAGGAAGGCGGAGGTCTCTATGCCTTGGGTCTCATTCATGCTAACCATGGCGGGGACATCATTGACTATTTGCTGAACCAGCTGAAGAATGCCAGTAATGATGTATGTACTGGGTTCAGTAATGAACCTTTGTTTTGTTGGGAATATGCACAAGGGTGCTAACTGGTTTAGAAGTCGGGGTTAGAGGTAACTAAGACCGTGGCAGTAGTGTGATACTTATACCTCCCGTGGGTCTTAAATTTAAAGTTTGGTTTTAACAAGCTATTGCTCAAGGTTTAGGTAAGATTTTTAGGAAATTCTTACATATTTGACAGTGAATCTAGCTTCATCTTTCTTACTACTTCTATATCTACTTTGATTTGCTAGTGGACCTGTGATATTCAGGCACTGTTATTACTTATGGCTTAGCTGTCAAAGGAATAAGCCACAAAATGTTTCTGCTGCCGTGTAGGTTTAATGCATATTATACAAAAAGAAGTGTTTTACTTCACCACTTACTGTTTGTAGACCTCTATGAAAAGTCTCTTTTTAAATTAGGAATAGATTAGTATTTTCCCAGCATGTTCCCTTCTTCTCTTTGGGGAATTCCAGACTACTTCTTTAAAAATTCTGTGAATGGATCCCACTCATCTCATTGTAAATATACTGCCTTTCCTGTATCCATTGTTAGAACAAAAGAGGATGTAGACTGTTTAAGTAGGCACTGATTTACCTTTCTATTCAAAAGCTATTACTCGGCAGCTATTTTTACACATGGCACAGATTTATGGTTTTTATGTAAATCACTCAGTGGGGAAAAAGACCTTAAAGATACTAGGAAGTCGCTTGTGCTATGTGTAAAGCTTCTGATGCTTTTTGTTTATGGGCTTTTGAACCGCTGTTTCTATTCTATTTTCTGCCTCTTTCATCAGAGTCACTGCATGAGATGGTGAAAGCGGTATTTCTAACAGGTCAAGAGGTCATTTTGGGTGGTTTGGGGCTAAAAGTTTGCAGCTTTATATTGATGGAAAGATGTCTACTTCAGCTGAAGCCATGTTGTTCCCTGTTTTATGATGACTGAACTTCCATATGCTTCTCTAGATTGTCCGACATGGTGGCAGCCTGGGTTTGGGTCTGGCTGCCATGGGGACAGCACGTCAAGATGTGTACGATTTGCTGAAAACAAATCTATACCAGGATGATGCAGTGACAGGTAAATATTCTGCTTTCAAAGCAAATAACCATCTGAGGCCTTATCAGGCATCTGGGTTTTTTCGTGTGGGGTTTTTTTTTTCAGGTTTTCTGTTAGCAGCATAGATCGCTTCCAGGTTGCCTTAGCTGCGTTTTATTTACTGACCTTTTCCTGATCAGTTATGTGGCAGTAATGTTCAGAGGTCCTGTCAGGACTGGTCTGTGGCACTATGCCAAATATTGATAAAACATGATAGGTCTTTAAACAGTCCCTTATTTTGCTCTATTCTTGCCTTTGTCATATGCTTTTTATTTAGTGTGGTTGATCTCCAGAGCCCTGTGCCCTTTTTGGCTGAGAGATAGGCTTGGAGAAGCTTGTGGGGGCTACTGCTGCACTGGCAGGGGTTCACAGGAAAATTGCCTCAGCAGTAGCCCAAGGAAGAGAAAATTGAACTTGGTAGGGAAGAGCACTAAGTTGTGGCTGGTAGGTTATCGTTACAAGCACATTTGGCTATGAATAATGTGGTTGCTGGGCATGGTGGTGTCCAGAAGTGATCTGTTGGCCTACATCTTGTGTGATTCTCTAGATATAATACTTACTGCTTCTGGGAACAGAGTTTGCTTGATTTTTTGCTTTTCTGTGCTGTGCAGGTGAGGCAGCTGGCCTGGCACTGGGATTGGTTATGTTGGGATCTAAAAATGCTCAGGCTATTGAGGACATGGTTGGCTATGCACAGGAAACCCAGCATGAAAAGATTTTGCGAGGCCTTGCGGTTGGAATTGCTCTGGTCATGTACGGGAGGATGGAGGAGGCAGATGCTCTCATTGAGAGTCTCTGCAGAGATAAGGTAAGTTTAGCTGAGACTTAATCCCTGGCCCTTTTGTTACACCGGTGACCTTCCTGTCCTTTTGTGAAACCTCCAGCTATGGTGGGTTGGCTGTTTCGAACTGGGGAAGTTCTTCATAGGTCTGAAATGGGGCAGCTTCACAGGTTGCTTCACTCTGATCAAAAATACAAGAACAACAGTACCTAGTTGTGTATTTCTTCAGCCTCATGCTCAGTCTCCATAGTCCTGTGAGCAGCAACAAGGAGCAGAACAGGGTGTAATGGTTAAAAACAGATGAAGTGAGCTGTAGGTGGGTCATTCTCAAGGATCTAGTAGTGGTCAATAGCAGATAGTGAATAAGAAGCAGGATGACACGTCTGCCAGATACTCTCTTTGGCAGCCTGTGGCATAGCAACTTTCTGTCCCCCTGAAATTGGTAATGACAGCCCTGCGTTGGTGATTGTCCTGTTACTCATCCGTAATAAACAATTAACCAGTGGGGCTACCTGTTTGCAGATTCGACGCCCAAGAGTGGAACAGATTTAGAGTCAGAATTACTGAGTCCCTGTTTGGATGGATGTTAAATATTGATGCTTTCTCTTCCAGGATCCAATTCTCCGTCGTTCTGGCATGTACACTGTTGCTATGGCATACTGTGGCTCAGGGAACAACAAGGCTATCAGACGCCTACTGCATGTGGCTGTAAGTACTGTGGGACTAGGAGCACATAGCAAGAAATTCGTGGTGAGAGAGTAAGCACATCGCTTTGACAGGCTTTGCTTCTACAGTGTTAATGTTCTGGTCCAAATCAGAGATTGTGAAGTGATGAAAGCTTTCCTTAACACTATGAGTAGAAATAACAGGGTCTTCTGACATTAGGATAAGTAGACTTTCAGCAAGAGATATTTGACGTAGTATCACAAAAAAAAAACAACTTAAGCTGTAAAAGATGAGGTCTGTCTGCTCTTTCATAGGCTTGCGGTCACAGTGTACGAACAAGGGTGAAGCTGTTTCAGCTAAGGCTGAACACGATTGTTAACGTTCTTTCTCTATAATCCTGTCTTCTTGATTAACGTGTGTGCCTGACACCTGGCCTGAAATGTTGCAGAGTCCTCAAGTGTTTTAACTATATTCTGAATGTCCTGTTTTCCCTTTTGTAGGTGAGTGATGTGAACGATGACGTGAGGCGGGCAGCTGTTGAGTCACTTGGTTTCATTCTGTTCAGGTACAATATCTTCCTTGGTCACTTCTACAGCCTTCAGTTTGATGTCTGTTACATTTTCAGGAAATGTGTATGCTAGTGCTTGCACAAAATGACTCAATTGCTAACTGAATGGAGGTTGAAAAGTCGAAAAATTGAGAGAGAATAAAACTTGGTTCAGAATTAGAAACCTTCCTTAATGTTCAGCAGATGCTTAATGAGCTTTTCTGTAGGCTTCCGGACTTACAGCTTAATTGTCTGAATAGAGTTAGATGAAGTTGACAAATAGAATGCAAAATTAATATTTGTAGGATTGAGAGTTAATTAAAAATTAAATATGCAGTGCTTGTGCTAGGCCTTTTAAAGGCAGCAGTACTCAGACAAATATGTCTGCCTAATTGCTATCTAAAAGGTTCCTGGAGGTTGTGACTTCAGTAAAAATAACCTGAAGAAGGATGTCGAAACAGTCTTTGTTGTTTTTTAAGTACCCACTGTTAAACCTTGACAGGTTACTGGGCTTACGTTGTGGTAATGTAAGCCTGTCACAAAACAGTCATGATGTTTGCTTTGGTTCTCTAAAGTGAAATCTGTTGCTGATCTGGTATTTTGTAGTGCTCTGTAGTGCTCTATAGTTCCCTAGGTAAGAGGTGTTTGGGGTGCTTTTTATTAGATTGGGGAATTAGAAGGCTCCCCAAGGACTGCAACTTCATCTGTTAATACAGTAATCTGTGTAGTCCAAGTACTGAGCCACGCTGCAGCCTTTGAGTGTGCTTGAGAGGAGGCAGTGCATACTTGGATCCAGGACTGTAATTTAAAAATCTTTGTTCGCATCTTCTTTGGGTTAGTGGCAGTCTGTAAATTCATCCTAAAAGCTGGATAAGAGGTGCTTAAAGCTGGTATTAAAAAACTGGGTTGCTGATATGACCAGTCAATTTGCCATTAACCATTGTCCTCACGTAGAAATTACTCCATTCCGTTCTGTTTTGTCTGAAGCATATTCTGGCTGCAATTTAATGTAGTTTACAAACAGCACAAATTCTCTTTGTGGGCAGCAGGTGTCTCCCAAGAGCTTCTGCTCTGTTGCTTTCAATCAGCACAGATCGTTCCTTGCTGCATAGCGATCTGTGTCTCTCATGAAGCCAAAGGGTCTGTTTAACTGGCTTCTGCATCTGTGTACAGAAGGAAAATTCCATGCAGGCTTTCCATAGCTTCAGGCATCTTTTTTCCAAACAGGTTATGACAAAGCATTTTTGATCTCTGATTTCAATGTAATTTTTCTTTTCAACAAATGCAAAACATAATTGGACATTGATAGCTCCTACCAAAATGAGAAGCTTTCAAGGCTCTGAGCTAAACCATTTACCGGGTGCTGGCATCTTGTTGGAGCAAGATAGTTCTGGGCCTGTTCTCTACATATCCAGCAATGAGGAAATGAGTGACATCATCTTTGACTCTTTCACCTGCTCTGCAGTGGTTCAGATCTTGTCCTGCCTCTTCCCATCCCTTTCTGGAGGGGTACAGTCCAAAACCTGCTCGGACAATAGGGAGGAACATTTCCTTGTAAATTCCAGTGTCCACCTTACTTGGTAGCAAAGGACTAAAACTTTTTAGCTGATTATCCCTGGCTTCTGGAGGCAAAAGGATTGTGTTAGGCTGTTGTAGTTGCTAACACTTTTCACTTGATAACTTTCACAAAATATGTGATCAGTTGTTTTGCTTAAAGACACAGTTCTGGAGGGAGCCCTTGGTTTGTCTAGCCCAGACCTCTGCATTCACATGCAGCGGTGGAAGGGATGTTCTGCTTAGAGGGCCCCACAGATTACCCCCTGCATTGCTCTCTCTAATTATAAACCAAAAACCGTGTTTCAATTGCTGGAAAGAAATACTGTCCATCAGTGTAGGGATCTAGAAGCTGGTTTTACATTTACCTTTCCTGTTTGCTGAAACTGCTAGTTAGCACTAATTGTGCACTGCAGGCGGGCAGAGACATCAAGTGTGCTGTGAGTTTGTCAGACTTCATGACTAAAATGACATCTCTTTCTTAGGAGTGTTGTTTGTTGAAGTCTAACTGGATTTACTTGTCTTAAAGGCCACTAATACAGCATTGAATACTGGCAAGAGTTGGTGATCTGTCAGCTGCTAGGTATACAGAGCTTTTGAATGAAGTGTTTTGTGATGGGAGGTGAGCAGGTCTGTAACACAGTAAGCTAAGCCCCAGAAATCAATCTTGTCTTAGGTGAAGGAACATGACTGAAACTTCTGTGAGAAGAGGTCTCGTTGAATTCTTTGTATGTGATTCCAGAAAGGGAACTGCGAAGTCAGGATTGAAAATAAGAGAATAAATTTGTTTAATGTGGTCTACATTTTTCTTGGGGAATTCATGCCATTACTGTAGGGTTGAACATGCTGGAGGTCTAAGTTCATCTGCTGGGTTGTACACTACAGCAGCAGGAGTATGCACAGACTTGTGCTTCTGTCTGTTCCTCCTATAGGAATAATAAAATCCATATAAGTGTGGAGGTTACGCAGTCAGAGAGTGGTAATTTCCTTAAAAGCACCACTGGTGAACATGACAGAGCTCCTGACAGAGCTAGAGCCCATGAATCTACTTTGTGTCATAAATACCTAGTTTTTATCCTTTTGTTACAGCTCTCTGGGAATAAATGTTCTTCCTCTTGGATTTGACCTAAAAGTGTCATAAATGTCACAAAGCCAGCTATTTTTAGGTAATATGTTTGCATAGCAGAACATTCTGTAACGCTTTTCTGTCCTTGTTTACCTTTATGAGTCTTCCTTGCTAGCACATACATGCAACCCTGTGTACCTTCAAGAGCACAGCTTGGCTTTTATGGCTAGAGTTAATGAAAGCAGCACAGTAACAGAGTAAAATGTGATAGAACATAATGTAATAAAACATGCCATTTAATTTTTAAAGCAACAAGGTTTTGCTTTAACTTAAAGATTAACTTTTTTTTAAGCACAATTTTTTTTTTTTCATCTTTTTAATTACTGGAAAAGTCTACAAAAGAACGTGTGTGGCTAGTTCATTGTTCAAAATTCATGAATTAAGGTTTAGATAGGATGTTCCAGTCTAGGTTAAGTTTTGCCTAAGAATTGCAAGATTAAATTTTCTAGTGTGTTATGAAAGATATCAAATTACCCAGTTACATCATTCAGTACTTTCCTTGGCATATAATTCCTTAAGAGAATTTCTGTATTTCTTAACATATCAAGTGAAAACAGTCTGTAGTTATGTCTCTCTTTATATTAGTATCAGTTGGGGTTTTTTGTAACTGCAATACCTTTTATCTTCTCAGATAACTTAAATAATGTTAAAATGCACTTTCAGCAGTGTTCAGGAGTTTTCTTCGTACGTTGTTTTCCAAAGCGTCTTTGTTGCCTGGAGCAAAGGTGAGAAGTTGGTGAAATTCTTGCTTCTGCGACAGGATCACTAGCTGTATTTGCTCAGCAAGTCCTGTGGCACTTTGAGGGTAAGCCATGTAAGGAACACTTGATGGACTGTATGTATTGCTCAAAACATCAGCTATGGTGCAAGAGTTTTGAAGGGGTTAGGGGAGCAGAGGTTAATGCTGCTGTAGCAGTTACACACTTGGATGCTGGATGCGCGCTTGCCTGGCTGCGTGAACGTCTGCAGGCAAGTTGCTCTAGGGAGCAGAGCAGTAGCAATCACACTGCTTGAGCTGCAGAGTACATTATGGGGTCCTGTTCATATAGCACAAAACTAACTTCCTTGTTCTATTCTTGGATTCTCTAAAGCTTTCCAGGGGGCCACGTATGTAGAATTGAAGCTTATTGACCAGCAGTGCTGCTGCCGTTGATTCTGTTTTCACTGATTGTTTAGAAGCAGTCCTCAGGTCTGCAGACTGGGGATCGAAAGTGCAGCTTGCTGGCTATAGGACTTGGTATATTTTTTTTTCCCTATCGGCTTAGTGCGTTACAAAAATCAGGCACCAGTTATGTATTTTGCGACTGATCATTTTCATGCCACTATATTAAATTATCAGAAAACGCTCTGGTGCAAGAGAATTGTTTCAAAACTCTCTCCTCCTTTCTTCCTCTTCACAACTAGCAAGACAGTCAAAATAGTACGGCATAAAAACCTGAGACTTTTTATATTTTCTCTCTTTTTAAAAACGGCTGCCTCTTGCAGGAGACACTTTTAAGTAAAATGTTGTTGTAAAATGGTACAGAGGCATGAATAAAGCTTGAGATGTTTGGAGATTGTAGTGTGGATGCAGGGCTGTACAAGAAGCTGTATTGTGAAATAGCAAGAAGAGAAGTGATGTATTGACTTGGCTGCTGTCTCTGTTCTCTCAGTCCTGGTACTTTTGCCAGTGATCATAGATGGCAAACTTACCTTATTGTTGATGTTTGTATATTAGTCCTTCTTTCTACTAAAGTGGTTTATAAAATATTTATTGCGGCTGTTGGAAAACAGCATTTAAGGTGCTTGTGATTTCTGGTCAGCCTCTTTCTTTTTTTAAGACTATTATGATGGGATGGAAAACACGATAAATTTAAAGTGTTTTACTTTCTAAAAATGGAAAGAATTATTTTTATCTTAATTTTTACCACTTTAGATCATGAACTGATCTTTATATTGCAGAGCGAGATGTGATTGGTTTATGTAGTCAGTTTTATTATTATATTGTTATAAGTTACACTTTATATACAAAATGAGGAGGTAGATGTTATAGGTATAACAAATCTGGTTAGGGAAAAGGCTTCAGTGTGGGATGCAGCAGTGCTTGAAAGCATGAACTGAAAAGGTTTAATGCTCTCGTAGCAGTTGTTAAGTCCAGGGGAATAAGAGCCATGGGGAAGCAGGACTTCAGTTGTGGGAGGCTGCTTCTGCCTTGGTGCAGTATTGTTGGGAAAAAGCTAAGGGCAGGAGAGGGAACAATGCAGCCTCTAGAGAGTCCCGAAAGGAAGATGTAGTCTCGGCTGATAAGTGTCAGCTACCCAAACATGGAGAACTCTGCATGGCTTACGTTCAGTTCTTCATTTTAGGATGATGCAAGCGAAATAGTAATGTTTCCTGCTTTTGTATTCTTTGTGTTTACATAGCCTTTGATATTTTAAGGCTATATATTTGTTTTAAAGCAAACACAGATCAGATACTTGGATTTTGTTCCAGGAAGACTGGGACGGTTTGTTTTCTTTAACTCCTACAGCCTACCTTTATCCCGTAGTTAGATGGCAGAGCTTCTGCGTAATTGAGTATGAGGCTAACAGTCATTCTAATGTGATCTGTACCAGTGACTTTTTCAGTATATTAATTGTGAAGAAGAGGAATTTACTGAAACATACCTGCTTGTTAATTCTTGTGTAGGAAAGATTAAAAAGGTTTTGTTTACCCTCCAACCCATTTTGTCTTATTCAGTCTTCCTGGGGGAGGAGAATGAGGGTCCCTTTCAGTGAAAGGTTAATAGTAACGGAAATCTTATTATCTTCTTATTATAATCAGAAGAAGCCTTAGACTTTCACTGAAGTCTTTTTGGATTTGAAAATGCCTTCGTCTGCAGGTCTGAAACTGGAAACAGAGCTGTGCGTCTTCACTGACCAAACTGTAGTGCATTGGAGAAGTCCCTGGGCATCTCTGACAAAACTAATCTAACTGGTAATGAAAATTGTAGCTGTACAATCAGATTGCACAAATACATTCATTGTTTCAAACAATACACTATGACATCTTGCGTTCTTTCCCTGCTATTGTTTTATTTTTGTTCTAGACCATTTGTATGCATGAGATTTTACTGACTTTGGAAAACAGAGCTCAGAGCCTTATATAATTTGGGGGCTTTTGAAAACCTCAGCAAGTGTTTTAACTTCCTACTGTAAACTGGAATGTCTACACAGATGAGTAAATTAATACCATTGGTTTAAATCCGAGATAGTTTCTTCAGCCTAGTTTATACCTTGCCAAAAACTCAAAAGTATTTCTTCAGGAAGTCACTTGCTCCTTAGGGCCTAAAAATACTGCCTATAGAGCCTATAATAAGCCTATAAGCTTAATATAAAGACTTTCAGATCACTAAATCACAGTGTGCATGAGAAGAGGGAGAGAAACCAGGCTAGTATGTTCCCCTCCACACCTCTAATTCCAGAAAAATACCTTCAGTTTCTCAGATTATACACACTAAGGCTTTTTAACTGAGTAACTAAACATTTTAAGCAGTGCGATTTATAACTAAATTGATTGTCTGACCAAATCCTTGAATTTGCTTTAAAACTACTGTTCAGCAACTGAAGTTTCAAATTAAGTCATCAAAAATGCTGAGATTCTTTGAGCCATTAAATGAAGCTGATGAATTATTTTTTTATGGCAAAAACTTCCTGTTGGATTTTATTAGGGAATATTGATGTGCATCTTGCAGAATAAAAGGCTCATTTGTTGTGCAGGGTTTAATGAATTTGAAAATGAATTGCTGTCACCTGTCTAGAGCATTTGTAAATAGGATCCTTCAGAGAGCAAGAAGCTCCCAGTTTTTAAGAGGATGATGCTGTTTTTCAGAGGTTAGAAAGGACATCGATATCTGGATGCAAGGAATCTTAGATGTGGCTAGACAAATAGGGTTTGACGTGAATTATTAAAATAAGTGTAAAAACGGACATTTTGGCGAACCATCTTTCCTATTTTTGTAACTAGCTTCCCATTTAAAAATTAATTTAGAATGAATCTCTTGTTCTGCAGGACAAAAGCCTTTCTTTGCAACTGGAGAAAACAGTGTGCCTCATGGGAATGGACACTGACAGTAAACACCATGGTGTCAAATGCCAAAGCAAAAATATGAGAGTTTCTTCTCTCCTGACTTTTGTTTTTTCCATGTCGATGGTTATGTAGAGCACCAAAGGGGAAGTGAAACAAAGGAGTGCTTCTCAGTAGTTGTACGTAGGCATCTTTATCAATTTAATGAAAGAAATCTAATGCTTCATGGTGATATTAAATCAGTCCCGAGAACTGGCCAGAACTCTGGGACTCCTGGCTCCAGCTTGCAAGGCAAAGAGCCAGAAGAGCTCTGGTGAGCATCCTGCCTCTTTGGGCTCCAGTGTCCCAGGTTGTTCAGTATGCCTTTACCAGGTTTACCGTGCTTGCATTACTTTACCTCTTAAGGCTGACGTTTCATATGGCAGCCTAGAAAAAGATTTAGAGGAGTAATGCTTTTGCTTTCTCATACCAGCTTGCAGTGCTGTGGATTTTTCCACAATAAGAAAATGATGTAGGAAAATGACATTTTCTATGAAGCACCATAAAAGAGTCAGTGTGCCTCTTTTATGCTAGTGAACAGCTTTATAGCATCAGTCTCTTCTCAGTGCCTCGACTTCTGCTTAACGCTGGATTCTTTAACTATTTTGATGCATTTGAAAATTGATACTAGTATGGCCAGGTGTGATGAGATTAGGAAGAGTTTTACACTTGGAGAATACAACATAAGTGATGAATAAATTTTTCTGGCTGCCTAAAAGTTTTCTGATAGAATCTGAACTAAAGGCTTGCAGCTCATAGAACCCCAGATGGTTTGGGACTGGTTTCATGAAATGTGTTTTATATCACCACAGTTGAGATTAGCTGAATTTCTTGCTTCTCTATGTCTTAGGGTGGCTTAAAGGTTGGGATTTTGTTTGTTTGTCTTTTCTTGGTTTTGTCTGCATTTTTTTGTTGTTTTGTTTGGGATTTTTTTAAGGTATTGCCTTGCATTTCAAGGTACTCATTCTGTTAGGCTTCAAACTCCATTATTTTCCTGTCTGCAAGACTGCTGAGGTGGATATATTTATAGGTAGTCCTTATGTCCATGTCTGTGCTGTAATTTTTAATTAGATAGGCAGCCAGAACATTGGCTAAATATCTCCTAATGTATTTTAAATAATTAAACAACAAAAATCCCCATACTTGTCCATTGTTCTTCTAAAATGTATTTCTTCCCATAATGCTTGTATGTTGCAGATCAGCTTTGACTTTGTCTGTCTTGCTTCTCTAGTGGTTTAAAAAGAAATGAAATATGCCAGATAAAAGTTTCTGTGATAATGAGGAAAGTTGAACTAGGTAACTGTGTAAGTTATTATTTCATGTAATGTATAGAGGCCATAGAGCTGCCCAGGCTGTTGGTTTGGCATGGGCCAGATTCTGAAAGAATGAGAGCATTTCACTCCAGAGAAAGGAATATATTTTGTTTTCTTTTGTTAAATGAGAAATGCGTGACCCTGTTCTCCTGTAAAAAGGTTTTGTGTTCTGCTAGCAAGTGACTGCAAACCTGCTATCCATTATTATTTAGACTGCTATCTTTATGAAGGAAGCTGGAAGCTATAAGAATACTCTCACTTCGCAGCCAGCATGTAAAAATATTTTTTATATATTTCTGTTACTTAAGGATGATGCTCGTGGATGTAGTCCTGAGCCTCCCGTCTCGCTTGTCAGTACCACACGAGCAGTGTTGTCCGTTACCATACAACAAGCTTGTGCTTTCTTACAGTAGCTTGCAGTGACTTTTTTTTCAGTCATATCTTGCTAATGGAGGTAATGTCTTTGTTCAAATCTGTTCTTGTAGATACAGTTGCTAAAACAAGATCTCCGTCGTCTGTTATGTTGTATTTTTATTTCATAGTTCTGCATCTTCTCTTACTTCTCCCTCCGTCCTTATGCTTTCCAAGACTGTTGTCTGAACTCTTAGCTCGTTTGCTTTGTCAGCGGACAAGGAATTTCTTTTTACGCTTAGCGTGTTAAAAGGAATGTGCATGTTTTCTTGATGATGTGTTTCTGTCTATGGAGACATTTCCTTTCTCTGTAGGAAGACTGGATTTTTGATTAGTCACTAGTCCTTTTGATTGAGGTTTATTGTTGCTGACTAAATTCAGTAACTGGAACATATTGAGCTTCTATTTATGGTTACTAAAATTGAGAAATCTATATGCTGGCTTGACAAAATACATCTTTGCTGGGTGAGACTTTTTTCAGGGTTGTTTCCTGTTGGTGAAGTCTAACCACTGATTACGAAGAGGCCTCAGAATCGTTCTCTGTGAGACACTTAGGGCAAATTACGCCTCGTGTCATTGCTCGTGGCAGACTGACCGTTGTACAAGAACCAGGTCAGGCAGAAGAGAACTAAGTTACCTCTTGCTCCTTCCAGATGCTGTGAGCCAGCTGCGGTGTTCCTGCTGGAAAGGGAAAATTTTAAGTTGTTGCTGAAAGTAGATGATTGCTGCCTTCTGTATGAACAGTTTTTGTTTAATGGGCATGGATTTATTTAAGTAGCAAGAGAGTTTTCAAAGGCAACTGCTTCTTGCTCTCTGGCTGCTGGGAAATAACCCCTCAAGAGCAGTGCTGTGCCCATTTGCCTCGTGGTGTTATTCCTTGTGAAGGCTGGTTCCTGCATTGCAAATGATTCCTTTAATTTTTTTGCTGTGATCACTCTGTGCATGGATGTGATTGTACTTTTACCTGGTTCCAGAGTGCCTGTTTTAGGTTAAATGAGACACTAGTCTGTGATGTTTTCTGCTACATACCTGGAAGTTTTGCGTTTTTTTGGGTTTGTTTCATTCCTACTCCCTCCCCGCCTTGAGCTTCAAAATAATCTAGGTCTTATTAAAGCCTTCTGATTCTCAAATATTTTTTAGATGTAGGCATCTTTCACAGCTATAGCAATCCATCAGTTCTGGCTTTTAACTACACGATCCTCTTAAACAAATCAAAATTTGATTAACGAAAGAGGAGTAAGAGCAGTTAGAGCTTATTCTAACTTAAGTGGCTAGTGTCCATCACCAAAAAGGGGAGGAAGGAGACAAATTACTGTAAGTACTGCAGAAATATTTTTAATACTTTCTTCTGGAACTCTCTGGCAGTTGTTACATTAGGCTCTGTTTCGAACTTGCATATGTTTTAAATTAAATATATATAAATAAATGTTGGAAGGACATGTTATCTTTAGTACTTTCTGTTCTGTGGATGAAAAAACCTAAGCCTTTTGCTGTACATAATTTTAGTGTGTAACTGAAGAGTTCTGAAAACATTAAAAATGAAAACAAAGCCCAAGCTGAAAATTTTACTGTAAATGGAAACTATTGAAAAAAATGGTGAGCTGCCTGCTTACTGTAAGAACTCCAGTACTTTGGGGAAATCCAATTTCCCTTCCCAAACAGAAATGGTCTGGAGCTGTCAGAAGCTCCTGATTTCCCAGGTGATAGACTCTGGTAGCTTTTATGGATGGTGAGGAGCGATTCTTTCTATGAATTTTGTGCTCTGATGGAAGGCTTGAGCATGTTTGAGAGTGCAGATTGTGACCTGTAGTCTTATGCCATTGGTCCAATGAAATTATTTTGAGCTAAGCTAAACTGCAAATGTGTGCAGGTCTGGATAGTACTGTTGTCTCTGCTGTCTCTTAAACACTTGCTCTAATTTTCAAGTGAAATAACTATTCCATCTGTGATTTTTCTACTTTGTGTGAACTATATGGGATCAGGGAAGGCTTTCACTGAAGTTCCAATGGTCTTAAACAAGGCAGTTTGTTCATGTAAATTAAAGGGGTGTTCCAGGCACTGCCTGTCCTGTTTTACTCATGGTCATTGAGGTGGTATTGTCCTATTTTGGTTAAATGTTCTCATTTTCTTAGTATGAGAAGAACGAAGGGCAGTTTTCTGTGACAAACCTGACAATACCAGGCTTCTGTGTATGTGAGAGTAATGGAGATGAAATCCAGGTGGGTAAGAGATTCTGCCCACCCCTACAGTAAAACCGCAGAGGGATCATTTCAGCACATGGAATTTTTTCTGACCCTGCTAAGAACGAGTTTTACCCCTTGTGGAATGGGCACATACGCCTTTTGGTCTCTGGAGCGAGTGATTCTGCTTGTGATACACAAACCCTCAGAGAACAAGAAAAGCTCGTACTTGGATACGCAGTCTCAGCAGAGGAACATATCTGTAGGAGGCAATGCAGTGTGCTTGTGTGCTGTTTTGTTTACACAGAGCAAAGGTGGATTTAAATTAAAACCAGCAAGCTTGTATCCCCCTGCTAAATTCATTGTAGAGCATCAGCCTACAGTGTTCTGTCTTCTTGCCAGAATGAATGTTGTAGTAGTGTTTGTACAGAGAGGTTTTTCTTATAAAAATGTACTTTGAAGAGACTGAAGATGATGAGAACTGAAGTCAGATACTCAAACTGGTTTAGCTTTTATTTATTTCCCTCTTCCTGTAGGCTACAGTTCTGCATTAGTCATTTATCATGGAATGAAGTTGTGGTTGCCACCATGGGGTTGGGGTTAAAGTAGAGGAGACTTTGGAGGAGAGGAATTAATATAAATTTATAAGATATTGCTTGCATAAATAACAGAAAACAGTAGTATTTATACCCTCTTATAGCACAGTTACCTAGAATAATACATACAGTAATACTATGATATGGACATAGCTGCCATTCCTCTATACGTAGCTGACTTGTTCTTCTGTTTTATCAACTTCATTCTCTGTGAGCAGCAGTGTATCCAGCAGAATGGCTGATGACGCTTGGATGGGTGAGCTCCTCAGCCTCATTGGGCTCTGATACATAATGGGGTTAATCCCGTTTCTCATCCCATGCATGACAAAGAGCTTGGAATTTTCTGCCACAGAGCTTCTGAAAGAGATCCTGCTGGAGTGCTTCCGAAGGGCCTTGATAGGCTTTGTGGTCCGATAGTTGCAAGTGATATACCTGCTGAAAGCCTCCCTAAATGTTTTGTTGAAGAGTGTATAGACAAGAGGGTTCACTCCTGAGGATACATATCCTATCCAAACAAATATCTCCATAAGCTTTTGAAAAACCTCCTGGTTGCAAGAGTTGCACAGAACTGAACTTATGTTTGTTATGAAGAATGGGCACCACATCAACAAGAAAAGAAAAAATACAATTCCCAGAACTTTTGATGCCCTTTGTTCGTTTGTTATCGTTTGCATGGACTTCCTCCCAATCGTAGATGTTCTGCAGATAGGCATGTCATTGGACAGAGTCTTGTCCTTTCTGGAGCCATTTAGCATGGCCACCTTTTCTGGTGAGGAGGCAGGTGTTGTGTCACGCTGAAATACTGTGGACACTGTTGACCAAGTGAAACGCTGAGGTGGCTTGTTGATCAAGTAGGCCTTCTTGCGTAGCACTTGGATTGTCAGAAAATAAGTGACTATCATGATAGTGAGGGGAATGAAGAACGCAGCCACTGATCCGTACAGAATGAAGTCATGGAAACGATCAGGCATCAGGACACACGTGATGTTTGTAGAGTTGCCATTTCCATCTTCAATGCCTCTGATAGGGATCGGAATAGCAATGCCTACAGGAGAAAAAACCAAGTATTTCAGCATATGGTAATTGCTTGCAATCTCTTTTTTGGGCCTGAAGCCTCAGGGTCTCTAAAGAAAGGTAGTTCCTGAGCTCTGGAGCAGGCACAGGGTGATGGAGAGAACGTGAATTGTTGAGAGCATCATGTGGGTAATTGGGCAAATAGTACTTCGTGAGACTTGGCAAGCTCAGCTTTAACAGAGTGCCCTTTCTAAGGAGATTGGGCCTAACCCTTAGTGACTGAGGAAGCAGTATAAAGTTGCCAGCTT
Organism: Theristicus caerulescens; assembly: GCA_020745775.1. Classification (NCBI taxonomy): domain Eukaryota; kingdom Metazoa; phylum Chordata; class Aves; order Pelecaniformes; family Threskiornithidae; genus Theristicus; species Theristicus caerulescens. Next base: position 12,213,906 of record CM036565.1, on the reverse strand, counting down.
CTCAAGTGTAAAACACATGAATTGCTTTGGCTCTAGTTGTTAGAATTAGCATGGCTTTTCCTCCAGTGAAATGTGTTTCCCTAATGCCATCTGATTTTTTTTTTTTCCCTCCCGAGGGTAACCTTTGCACTTTTTGAAGGGAGGTTCTGTAAATACATAAAACTTGTCTTTCTCTCTTATCTTAACCACATCAAGTGACTGGATACAGACAGCTGATTTTTTTCACCCTGCTTGACTCTTTTATATATACAAGTAGTTAAATAGATGCCAGAATTATGCAGTGTGTGTTTGAGATGGATTTGTTGTTTAAAGTCTCTTGCATATTTAAGAGTGTTTAAATGAGGCTAGCTAGCTCTGTAATTCACCACTCGTTTAAAAAAAAAATGTTAGCAGTCTTGTCTTTTAAATGAATTTTTTATAACCACTAAATTACAGTCAGCACTTCATTTGCCAGCAGTCTGACATTACAACAAAAACACCAGGTTCCTTGCTGTCTGGTGAAGGTTATTTGTGCTATGTTTCCTGATACCACTTAATGAGATCTAGGGATTTACTGTATTCCTCTGCTACTCTGCTTACTCAAGTTGGTTGAAGGCAGCAAGAGCACAATGATTTACCCTTCAGCCACTTGATCCCTTTCTTAATGAGAGGCACACCTTCAGATACAGGAAACGTTTAAAATGAGGATTGAACCAAATTAACCTTTGATTTGGAGAACACTGGCTCAGCTGCAGAGTACTTTTGTGTTAGATAAAAAAGAAATGAAAAAGTACAGCACTGATTAATAACAATAAATTGGGCATTAAAAGGTCAAGTTGTAAGTGTCTTGTCATGCTAACAGTTTCCTTTTTTTGTGATTAAATAGAGATAACATCTTTTCTCCTATCATCACAGCTCTTCCAGAATTTTTTTCAAGTTGGAATTTTTGGGTTTTGGCATGTATGCCTCAGCCAAGAAGGTGGAGGTACCCATTCTCCTATGTGTCATTGACCTTAATAATAAGATTATTTGAACTAAATGTTTTCACCTCCTTAGCTCATTTTACAGATTTATTTTTTTTTTAAGCATTAAAGACAGGTGAGGTGCCACATGCACATCACAGAGGTGCTAATATCATAAAAGATTATACATTGGCATTCTTTATATAAGCTGTTCAGGTTGGTTTTTTTTTTTTTTTTTTTGCTTAGAAGTTAGCCTTTCTATATGCTATATTGCCAGTGCATCTCAGTCTTCAGTGTGAATGTCACCAGCCACTCATTTATCTTTCAGTCTTTGATGTAAGTAATTAACCTTTTTTTACTTGCTTCATGGGACAATTGCAAGGCACAGATTTTAGCAGCATCTGCTCAAGGCTTAAAATTGTGTTTGGGACTGAATATAGTACCACAGGAACATGAAATCTTGCTTTCCCAGGAGACATGCTACGCATGCAGATATTGCTTTCTGATTTTTGGATTTTTAGAATCATAAAGAAGAGTGATGATTATCCCTACTCAATCCTTGCCCTTTCTGGTAAGCCTGATAAGGAGCAGCGGTTCAGGCACATTTTATGATGTAGCTATGTATGATTCAAGAGGTGGACTTAGGCCAGCCCAGGTGTTAGGGTCTGCTAATTAAAAGTACTTGGCCAAATTTTCCCTTTTGCCCAGCTTTCACCTATTGTTTTGGACATGAAAAGCTTCTGCATTCCTTTCCCAGTCTCCAAGTCTTGCATACCTATTGAAATGAGCCAGACCACGATGATTTTGATGATTGTTGTAGCCCAGGAATTGTACTGACTAGCCTGGATTGGCTTTTTAATCGCAATATAGCGGTCTAGTGAGATGGCACAGAGGTGCATGATGGAAGCTGTGGAAAAGAGGACATCAAGGAACAGCCAGATAGGACATAAGGCAGTTGGAAAAGGCCAGGCATTGTCTGAAAGAGAAGAGAAAACTCATTAGAATCTAAGCTTTTTGAGAGTTTTCAGTGTGTGGTTTTCCCTTGGCATCAGTACCTTTGAGAAGTTCATAATACTACAGGAACCGAGCTTTGCCACTGCCTCAGCTGGATTCCGTCTTGCGTTTCAGTTAGCTCCTGATTGGCATGGTTGCTGCCATCATATTGATCAGGCTGTTTGTGTATTATAAGCCTTTCCCTGTCTTTTTGTCCTTTTTAGATCATAAGCTCTTTGTGGCAAGGACTCTGGATAAAACAGTTTTTAAAAAATGGGCCATGACTGCTTGGTCCTTGCGCTCTGCTGTTAAATGATTATTTTCAGCTATGTCGCCTTGATAGTCCTATGATTCAAGGTTGTATTAAATGGAGGAGATAATGGATCGTAACCAATGTACTAGTCAATCACTGCAGAACCATGGTTGAATCTTAGTGGTGATCTTGAAGAATCTAGTTCACACAGTTTTAAAATGAGTTTACCGTGTCATTTGACCAGATGCAGTTGAGCACTAATGTGGCAAAGCAGGGCTCTTCTGTCTCAGTAATGATTTTATAAAAACTGAAGGGCCTTCATGCGTGTCTTTTCTCTTCTCTCTCTCTCTCTCTCTCTCTCTCTCTCTCTCTCTCTCTCTCTCCCCCCCCCCCCTCCCCCAAGAGCGATGGTTTGGATTTTCAGTCTGGCATCCTGTTTCTTACAGTAGTTATCTGTCTTTCATGTTGATCTTCATAATGAACATAGGGTCTGTCAACTGCGTTGTGTCCAAGATAAAGGTTTTGTAGTGTTCAACTTTCGAAAAGGCTTGTATTTTTGAGCTGGGTCTCCCCATCAGTGTTTACAATACCAAATCAAATGAACTTTAATTAAACTCTGATTATTTTTTTTAACTGCTTTATTTTCACTCACAAGTAGTTTGTATTGTAATCCAGTGCTAACAGTGTTCAATCTGAGGTGCACCTTACTGTTGTGTGTCTATAAGAATGTTCTGTAGTGCTAGGGAAGAATGTGCCAAGGCAGAAATTTTTTCTATTTCTAATGGTAGAAGTTGATCTACTAAATATATTCCCCTTCCTTATAAAGTTCAGCTGTACTCAATCAGTAGGCACATTAATAGTATTACCAGAGAAATTAGTTCTTTGTTGAATGACAATTAAGGAAAAAAAAAAGACATTTCTAATAAATCAGATTGGTTTTAATCTCCTTGCTCTGAATAAATAGATGTGTGTGCTCAGAATGCCGAAGGAGCTGGACTGCTGTAATGCCCAGTCTTATCAATGTGGTAATGTTGCAGTAGTTTGAGATTAAAACCTTTTTTCGTAATGTGACTGATAGATGGAAATGATAATGGTGCTGCCTTGGCTTGAATTATAAACTCCAGAGGATGGAAAATTTTATAAAGTCAGACATAGCATGTACTTGTCTGTGCTCTTACCTGTGTTGGGAAACTTTGCCTGTTAAACAAAGAGAGCGGATGGATGGAGCCCTGAACCGAACCTCACCCATCCCCAAAGCAGTGGACTCCAGGTGAGGATGATGTAGGCAGTGAGGCAGAAGGGAGAGAGATGGTCTATTTTCAAATCATTAACCAGTAAATTTTAGTATCTAGCTGCATATTTCCTAAAATAAATATCATGGTTGAAATTATGCTTCAAAAAATTATTCTGTCAGGCAGGTATGAGAAAGTTGTAATTAGTATATTCTGAAATGATTACTCATATTTAATTTTTCTATCTACACTTTCAGCTGGCAGTAAGGTATGGTGCCTTTCTGAAGGAAAAAAAAAAAAAAAGAAAACCAAAATGTCTTGTGGCTCATGTAATCAGCTGTAAAAAAAAAAAAAAAAAAAAAAAAAAAAAAGCGAGGGAAAAAAACACAGTTAAGAGAAATAATTTATTTGATGGGCTTTAAATGTGTTTGCTCACTCCAGAAAAATAATACAACTCCTTTTGACTCTGTGATGAAGGATTTGTTCAGATAAAACGTGAACAATGGAGAGTGTATTCTGCATCTTGAAGGATGGCAGGTAACACAGCTGGATTTCAAGTGAGCAGCTAATACTTCTGTTGGAGAGTACTTACATGCCACTCCCTGGATTATAACTGCTTTGCTTTCTGGAGAATTGCAGAGTCATAAATTCTTTCCTTTTGTAGTTAATTTACTCTTTGCAGAAGAAAACCCTCAAATATTTTGCAACAAAAAGCTCTTTTCCTTCTTTTAAATATAGATGTATTTAGACAGCTGTCTTATGCAAAGCAACCTTGTACGTTTTTATGAGTTGTAAGAGCTTTTGTTAGTTCATAAGTGCAACTGAACAGAGAAAGCTTTGTCTTGTCTTTATTTTTGTCTTGTTTTGAACTGGGTGCAGAAGGCAGTAAGTTATCACAGTCATGATTATAGCATTATGTACTATTATATTTGTATGTATGAGGTGATGTTTTTTATCCAAACAAAATCAGAGTAGACTTTAAATACAGTAGCTGATAAGAATTGAAGAATATGGTTGTTATTTAAACAAAACAAATATTGTGAAACTGATACCTTGAAGTCCAGAAGAGTCACATAGTTGTCTAGAATTCATACTATGGTGTATTTTGCTTGTACTTGTTTTGATTTGTTGGTTGCACCTGTGTTAAAAGCTCTGTGCCTAGTGTTTGAGGGACTGCTCTGGGCTGAGGTTTTCTGCTTTCCTAGCAGTGGTGGTGTGTATCATTCTGTTAGTTTGGGAGTAGGGAAAAGATGGAATATAAATTTTCCCTCAGGACTCAGAAAGCATCTCTGACCCTTGAACATGGTGGTGACCTGCTTGTTTGTTGCCCTGCTTTATAATTCAGACTGAAGGTAAAATGAATATGTCCTGCCAAGCTGTGATACGAAGCCATTAGCAGGTCATGCTTAGTTTCGATCGTTACAAGTTCTGGTTCTCCTAGTATAGATACACACTGTTGGAGCAGACCAGAGCATTTACTGGGCTGACTGAGATTCTCCACCTTCTTTATCCTTGGGAGCTGAAATGCTGATTTAAACAAGCTAGTGGATTGGATTTTTAAATTTTTTTTAAATGCCTAGGTTACCTGACAAACATGCCTGCCTGAAAACTTGTCTGGTTTCTCCAGCTGTCGGGTGGTATAAGATACAAAGATGTTCCTCCTTCCTACAAACCTTGCCTCAGATCCTCCCAGCACTGCAGCAGTGCTGCTGTTGCAGATTATTTTCCTTATTTTGAGTCAATACAAGACAAAATATATGTTTTAAGATTTGTCTTGCACCTTAAGAGCAGTAAGATGTGCTTTTACCACAACTGCCTACCCTTGATTAATATTTATTTAACAAGAGCTTTATTTATAGGAGATACCTTGGGAATGTGCAATCCTTAAAACAAAGTGCGGTATAGAAGAGCTGCTCTTGCTATTAGCCAAAAGGTTTTATGAAAGCTTGGGAGAAAGCACCGCTTGTGTACATGTATAAGCATGATTAAGAGAGATCTTTAAATAGACTTGGAAACCGTTTGTTCTTCTGCTATACAGGCTGCTGAAATGTGTTGCCTGTAAAGGGTTTTGTTGCTGTTAGGTAACGATGCTTTTACTGAGATGGAAATTGGATATTTTTAATCACTAGCTGACTTAAGCCTAGGCTTCAATCTTCAAATTGGTGTGCGTCTGCCTGTAGCCTGCGCGCGTGGCGTTCACCCTTGTGTCAGTATTGGGCTTCGCGGGCTGCTTGGGCCTGGCGTTTCCAGGCTGCTGTCTTGCTACTTCACCCCCGCGGCTGCCTGCCTTTATTTCTCTACGAGGATTATAGCTTCAACAGTGGTTGTTCACTGTCATGTAGTTTTTTGAATTTAGCCAAAGTGATTTCTTTTTTATTAGAGTTGCTTTGTTGAGGAATAAACCTTTGTTGTCTTATCTTTAGATTTGAGATTTTGGAAAGTAGCTCTCAACTAAAGCAGTTTTCTCTGGTAGTTTGCACAAGCAAGAAGGGAAGATTTGCTGTGGTTTGTCATCAGATTAAGATGGTGATTGCTTGTGATAGATTTTAAAAATAATGATTTGCAGCCTAGGACGATCAGCATTACCTTCTGATTTTTAAGTGGGTAAATATCAGAAATAGAGAATGTATTTTAAAAGATGGTACATGCACTGTCTCCAAGTAACCCATTGCCCACCAAGCCTTGGACAACAGACTTCTTCCTGCTGCAGGCTTTGCAAATGAGAGGATCTCTCAAGGTTTATTTCTAATGTCACTATCCGATGAACAGCAACATTTTTGCTTTTCTTCGATAGTTCTGAGTGTTAGAAATTTGGATAACTCTTTTGAAAACTAGATTTCAGAGAATGCAATTACTTCGTAACATGCCCTCCTTCTTTTGGAAGAAATGAGAAGAATTTAGCAAGCAATAAAAGCAATGAACTGTTTGTATATTCTGACACTCGCACTCCTAAATTAAAATTGCAGTGTGTATTTGTACCAGAGTACATTTTGATCGCTCTGCTGAGAACAAATAATCTGCTGCTTACGGTATTATACCTGTGAGTGAGTGAGTTTGATTGATTTATTTATTTTTAAAAGGAGTGGCTCTTTATTACAAAGGGTGTCTGTAATTTCTGAAGATTTTTCCTGTAAGCATACTGTCAGGGCACGGAGCCAATCTCTGTAGTAGGTTTTGAATTTGAACGCTCTGTGACACGTTAGTTTTTACAGTCAGGATAATTTAATGTGACTGCACTTTAGTTCTCACCTTTTCCCTCAAATATCCTCCACATAATTAGATATCAGTCCCAACTCGGAAGCATAATATTTGTATTCTGTATCTAGAAGCTGCACCCAGCCATTTCATTATTATGGAAACATTCCTGTGTGGAGGTGCCAGGAGGCTGGATTTCAGCGGCTCTCTGGCTATCAATGATTATTCCGTATTCAAGTAGTTATCTGGCTAATGTAGGTTCAAGATTTAGACTTGTTATGTATTTAAATGCCTGTTCTAGCTTCATTCCAGTAACTCCTCATGTTTTGCTCATGCTTTGAACTTCTATAAACACCTCAGCATCTTCTCCCAGTCGGTGAAGAGGCAAAGCAGTTTTTCTGGTTGGCTGCCAAAGAGAGACTTGTGTGCAAGAAATGTCAGTTTTAACCACTGCGATGTGAAAGGCTGGTCGCAGTCTTACTTAGTTAATTGTAACTAATTTTGCTACTTTCATGTAAACTTCCTGCAACATGAAAGATACTTTTGTTTGACTTTTAAATTAAGATTCCTAGCATGCTTTAAACTGTTGTAACCAGGGCTTAGCACTGGATTGATTGAGAGATTTAAGGAGCAATAGTCTCTTTATAAAGCTAAAAAGAAAAGATTTATTAGTCTAGCAAAATGAAAATAATTTTTAAAATTCCAAAACAAAAAAACTCCACCACCACCAAAAAACAACTCCACAAAATCCAGAACTTGCCTTCCCTTTGTATTGATTGCTAGTCCAATACTAGTACCTTTTATGGTTAGTAGTTTTATTTTTATTATTAATGAGGCCTTTGGCAGGAACGAAGCAGTTACAGTGTCTGTGTGTAGGTATGTATGTACATATCTGTTTCTTGCCTCTACGCACATGTGTGCACATACATGACATACCAAGGGTTTTTATAAGTGACTGGTTTTTTTTCAAGTTAGAAATCGCTGTCTTGGTTATATACATTCATTTTTCTTTTTATAAACTGTTGCTTGAAAAAAGACTATTTCATGATCTTAGCACTGAATTCTGACCTCCAATTCATACTTCTCTTTAGGAAGAAGCAGTCTTTAATATACAGAAATGCAGTCTCAAGGCATTTAGTGAATAAAGACATTTGTTAATAAAGTGATACCAGTCTTCTGCAGCAAACAAAAGCTACTGAGGGCCTTTCTGAAATAAAGTTTATAATTGTGTTTGCTTGTTGCTCAGGCAACTCTTAGAGATCTAGCATAGGAAAAATGAACTCCTGCAGCCTTTCTTTATCTAGGGCCTGGTGGTATCTATACCTTAAAGACAGTTGTGTAAATCCGTAAGTTTATTGAAAAACCCATCTTGTTGATTTTTTTTTTCCATTTGTGTGATACAAAAATAGACCATTTAAAATGTGTTCTTAAAGAAACTTTAGGAGTAAAAGAGAGACTTTCACATGGAGCTGCCTCTGATTAGTTGTCAAAAACAATATCTGAAATAAAGCTAGGCATGAGAGAATATGAAAAAGTAATGCTTCTTCTGTAATGACTAATCAGAAAGAAAATGTCACACCCAATGTATGTTCATGTAAAAAAATACCTACTTTATTCCATATGAACCAGACTAAATGATAAATCTGAGTCTCAGATGTTAGGTACACAGATTGATGCTTCCTTGGCTTGACAGATGAGTTAATTCTTTGGGATGCTTTACGAACCTGCTGCTTTCCCCAGGGTGGGAGAAAATCGGTTTCTCTGAAACCGATACTGGTAAAGTTTGTTGTCACTGATGGTGCCAGGGACCATCTCTGACTGCTCATGGAGCTTGGAGTCAATACTAAGGTAAAAGCAGGTGCCTGACTCCTAGAAAGTTAAAAACACATTCAGCGTACTGAACAGATACCTGGTCTTCATTTAACGTTTTTTAAGAGAAGACTGCCTACAATTAGTGTAATATCCAATAGAACAGATACCAACATTGTGCTGATGTTGTTAAAAATAATATTACACTGTACAAAATGTGATTTCCCATGTCCCGCTCCAATTTGCTATCAGTTCTAAGTCTCAGGTGATTTTTGAATGGTTTGTTTCAAAGCAGAGAATATCCACAGTGGGTATAGTTCCCATAAAGACATTAAGCTGTATTAAGGTGAGAGGGAGAGAAGATTTAGCAGCACTCATCCAAGTGATTTTTAAAATTGTAATGGTGGAAAGCAGACAGTTTTCCTGTTTAAATGAGACCTCCCCAAATTGTACCCCATACGCTAGCCTGATGAAACAACCACGCTGTACTTACCAAATAATATTATGAGAAGGGCAATCGGCATCACAAACAGACCCACGAGCAAATCTGCCACTGCCAAGGACGTCAAAAAGTAGTTGGTAGCATATTGCAACTTTTTCTCCAGAGACACCGCCAGTATGACAAGTATGTTCCCCCCAATGGTGGGGATGATCACCAGGAGGATCAGTAAAGCTGCCCAACGCACTTTTCCTTGTTCGTCACTTGGGTAGCCCTGCTTGGGCTCTCCTGTTACTGAGAGAGACGACAAAGATCCATTGCCAATTCCAGACCCGTTCAAGAAATGTAAAGGATAGGACATTTTTGTGTCCAGCAGAATGTATCCAGGAGCTGTATTTTGCGCAGGAATCGTGTACGGTGCAAGAGTTCACTGTTCCTCTCTGGTCCAGGATAGTCCTGAAGAAAGGCCAGCATGGTCAGTATGGTAAACTGGTCATCTGCTATTTTGAGATACTGTAACCATGTCTGAGCTGGTATGCAATTTTTTTATCCTGTGCCTTGCTGAGCGCAATTAGGTCTTAAAAATGAAAGTCCTGTCTTGTGTCCATCTCTGGTTGGTAGGGTTCAGCGGTCTGGTCTCCCCTTTATGGCGAGGTTCAGGTTTCAGAAGATTATAGGAGACAATTCAATAGCTGTGAAAAGTAAGCAATGCATTAGCTTGCCTTTTTTTTCCCCCCCCTACAGCAGTAAAAAGCAATAGATGAATTTGGATGCCAAATGGTTCCCTTTAGATACCGTGTACGTAGATTTGCTCTTTATAAGTACAAACTGATGCAAAGGCAGATGCTCACGTTGTGTGTATGCAACTCCTCCTCTCCCGAGTGTCTGTCTCCAGCAGCGTGTGCGTAGGCAGACGGCAGTTCCCATATTTCCCCTTATTAAGAATCCCATTTCTCCACAGAGGGTCACCCCAAAAATATCTTCAGAAATTATGTATGAGGTTTCCGTTTTAATGTCTACAGCTCCTAATTTATCAGGTGAGGGTCAGGAAGCTGTAGACAATAAAACACTGGTGACAGTCTCAAGGGGACCGTAAAGATTTATGGAACTGAGACATCTAAATTTACCCATTACTTGAAGGGGGGGGGAGAGTAAACCGCTTGTTTTTGTAATCTGAGCAGGGCTTTTATTAAGCACAGCCTTTTCTCTCTCTCTCTTTCTCTCTCTGTCTCAACTCTGCTGAAGACTTAACGCTTACATTTCCCCCTTCAAGCAGAGACTAAAACAGCTGTCACGGTGTTAAGGTGAACAAATGCTCAGTTACTGAGATCTGATGTGTTGCAATTTTCAGGTGAAGAAAGCCTTACCTCTTTCTCTTGCATTTTAGTAGAGTTCACTTTGCATCCAGGAAGATCCTTTGTAATTTTCTTTTTCATCACATGGTGGATTTTAAGATACGATTTTTTCACTACTTTCTGGAAAACAAGTTATGGTTTTGGTTTTTATAATTTTGTGTGCTTTTGTTTAGCACTTATGTTTCTTCTGAGACCAAGATTAAGAATTTCTGTTTTGGGAAAACTATATTTCTTACCCAGGTATTCTCTCCAGCTCTTGAATGGAGGAGAAGAATCATTCTTGCCACATTTAAAAAAAGATAGAAATAAGGTTGTGTCCTTTTTTTGCTGTCCTTTCTCTTCCATTCTTTGGATGATTTTACTTAAGTGATTAGCAGAGTCTATGTGCAGTTTTCTCTTTGTTCGTTAGCAAAGCTCGCAGTCTGCTGCTACCCTTGTTTGTTGATTGACTCATTCCAGTGTATCCAGCTCCAGTGCTTGAAAAGCAGGGAAGTAAATGAGTGGGGGTTTGGCTGGAAAAGAGCCAGAGAAGGTTAATTGATTCAGTGCTCCAGTACTGAATGCTCCTTGTCGCTGTATCAGGATGTGCAGATCCTGTAAACGACCCTCCACGCTACAATATTGTAGCTGTACGCACCGTAGCTGTGTATGCCTGCGCGCTCGCTGGCTCTCTGGACGGAAGCACAGTTAACCCTAAAAAGTTCTGCTGCCCTGTGAACACTCCAATTTTTTTCTTGACTAATTTTATAAAAGTATTGTCTAGCATACCGTCTTAAGTGTGCGCGCTGTTACTTTAAATCTTTCTTCATGCAGCTGCTTTTTATTATTATGAGCGTTCTCTTTTGTTACCTTCCAACTTTCAGTCAGATGTGTGTACGGTCTCTAACATCATCTTACAGTTCTACATTAAAATGGAAATAGAGTTCACTTCCAAGGACATTAGCTGGACAAGCGTGTAATGGAGCGGTGAGTTTAAGGCAGGAAGATACCACAAAATCATGTTCTGCCCCCCTGTATGTCACCGGCCATTACATTCCATGAATTGCTAGTGCTCACCAGGCTTGAGCTGGGAATCAGGTCCTCAGTGAACTGTGAATCAATTTATACTTGTTTGTGTTGTGTTTTGTTTTGTTTTGTTTTTAAAAAAAAGGCATTAATATCCTTTGGATACAGCTACTTTGGGGCCAAAAAGAGAAAGCTGCTGCCAGAAATTAATAGAAATACTTGACTTAGTGTGTTCAGATCATACAATAGAATTTCCAGCAGAGTAGTTTTCACCTGTTCCTTATTTTTCCTGTTTAAAGGAAACCTTTGATAATATTCCATGTTGTATTCTTTTGCAATTGACTTTTGATATCTCTGTTCTTCAGAAAAGTGTATATTAGGAAATAAAGATTAATCCAGCTATGGTAATTCTGTTTCCTTCTCTGACCACCTCCCCATTGTCACCCCTGACAGTACTGAGAGAGCAGAGCACATGAAAACATACAAAAAGCAGAAATTGAGACAGGACAATGCTATGTTGGGCTAATGAGCATTTGGATTCAGTTTTCCTTAAGCTCAACTATGTCTAATCAACTTCTGTTTTAGTTTATAAACTAAAGGCTCTCCTGGCATGAATCTAACTGTACGTCAAGTCTTTACCAAAATTTCCATTGGCTTACACACAGCCAGTGTTCACTCTTTCTGACTGTACAGATGAAGCTTGTTTTCCTTTATCATTGACACTTGAGCTATTTTTTTTCCTGTGTTGAAAGGTGGCTGGAATTATTACCACTTTCTGGAGATGGACTTATTGGCGGTATGTCTGCATCATAAATGGAAAAAAAAAATTGTTCCAGAGTAAAACCACCAAAGTATAGTAAAAGATAGATTAATCCTTTAAGTTCACTGGTCTGCTTGTGGGTGTATGCCATGTGCAGATCTTCAGGTCACATCTCTGAATTTAAGGAACAGAGTTAAAACTTCTGGGGGGAAAAAAAAAAAACCAAAACAGAAAATGCATCTATCAGAATCATCTGCTAATCATCAGCATCAGTTACTGGTGCAAGCCTGTGTTGGAGCTGAAGCATTATCTTGAAAGTGGGGGGTTTTTGTTTGTTTTTTTACTTTTCACATTTTCTCTTTCCCAGCACAGTAGATACTATCCCTCAATTACTTCAGTGTGGGGGAAGTATCAGTTATAGATGTGTAATTTTGTCAACTTGAGTTCTGTATTACCTCTTACAAATTTTCTTTACAGATCTTACCATCTGAGAAGCTTCACTGCTGGCTACTGCAGTAAAGAGTTGAGTTGTTTTGGTCAGAGTGAAAATCAAGTGTTCCCGCTTGTCTGGAATGCCTCAGTGGATGTTATAATGTCATTTATATGACAAAATAATCTCTTTAGCCACTAGAATGGCAAAATTAAATAAATTGGGAGGGAGGAGGCACCTTGATGAAGCACCAGCTGAAGCCTGTACTGTTGCCTGCAGATTGCTCTGATGAAAGCTGTGTAAACACATTTGTATCAAATTGAAGAGGAAATGATTTTTTTAAATACAGATGAAAACAGAGTTTTCTTAGGAACTTGCAGAGGAAGATGATACTAGTTTGGTTTCATGTAGGCTTACAAAGCATATATACCTGCTTGGTGCGTTGTTTCATTTCAGATGGCTAGAAAACTTATCTGTCTTTTTTGATGTTTTTTGAACTTTCCCAGGTTTGAATCACTTCTGAGAAACACATCCTCCTACATATCTATTACAGATCTGCAGTGGGTTCTTGACTGCATGCTTCTGGCCAGGCTTTTTGTGCAGGCTTCTGTCCTGCCCCCATGTCCAGCTCCTCTCCTGTGTTAACGATGATAAATCTTGCTAGACCCCACTTGTAGTCCACTGTAACTGGAATATTTGAACCATACGTAGATGATATTTTTTTTTCCCACCCCTTGCTGTTATTTCTGTTTTCAAATTGCCAATACTATTTTATTTGAATGGAGCCATGTCTACATTAGACGTGAGCTGACACTGGTGACAGTGTTGTTCAGTCGGTGCATATCCCTCAAGTTCACCTGCTGAATGCTCAGCCTCATTCTCCTGACAGTGGGAGGCCTCCTAGAAGTTCTCATTCTTTAGCAAGTCTTGCTTAGGCAACCAGGAGGCATTTCAGAGAAAAACACCGTGGAGAAGGAGGCTGTGTTGCGCATGAGAGAGTTGCAGAAAATTCCTGGCACGGGAATAGCTCGGATCCTTTTTGTCGAGAGAGAAAGAGACGGGGTTTACACCCATGCTTAGTCTATGCCGAAATATGCCAGTTTGTTGCGTTTTTCTCGTGTGTTTTCCATCTGCGTTTTCCTCCCTCTGCTACACACACCCCCTTCAGAAATGACTGAAAATTGTGCAATTAGATATCTACATTCCTCCTTTATTAACTCATTCATGGAGGAAATGAAGCTTCTGTTAAGCCTTTCTGGTCTTTATCTGTCACTGCACTACCAAAGCAACTTGTGGAAATAGTTCTCTCTCAAATGATTAATTCATGTCCAATAGTTTAGAAAGTCATAAATATTTAGAATCTTTTGAAATATGACTGGGGAGACTTAATGAGGAATTTAAAAGATATATTTGACATTGTTCTTTAATTCTCTGACATTTCATTTTTCACTGAGTTGTAAAGTCCTTAAATATTTAGACTAAAAAATAAGTGTGTTAGTGATGCTTCAGAGGCTTCCATTTTTAGTCTCAATCACAAGATCAGTGTGACGGTTTATTTTCAGCATTCTGTTTATTTACTTATTGATGCTACCTTATATACATGTACGTTTCATGTTTAAATATTGCTGAAATATAAAGAGAAATGGTGATAGTCCTGCAACCTTCAAGATATGCAATTTACAGAATTGGAGATAAATTGCGCAAAGGTATTTGGATGTGATTCTAACTGGGCTGTGATCTAAGAAACTAAGTGGAATATGCTTCGAGATATGGCAATCTGAGTTTTTAATTTGTCTTGTGGTGTTGTTGCATGGCTCTTGGAAAAAAAGATTAAAGTGGATTGTTAAACAGAATTGATGTACCTAACAGTGTTCCTCAACTTTCAGTAGCCCAATAAGGCTCTTGTAGGCAAAGCCTACAAAGAATTACAGTATCTGCAGATGTTGCAGTTGTAATTACCTTCAGAAAAAAAAAACAGTTTAGGTTCCTTACAGATTCCTAATAATGCTGCTGTAAGAAATGTTTTGTGGTGAAAAGGAAATACAATTTCAGGGTTCTCTGCAAACTATGGAGAACTTTCCATGGTCAACATCATAGATTGAAAGCAAAATTGACCACCTTCCCTGTCCAGCTGATCTGTTCTGGTGGTTTTGTCATATTAGTCTGTGTCAGTAACAATCGACATCCTGGTTTTTATTTTGTGAATTTTTTGCACTGGAGGCTTAAGAAAAACTTTCTTTCCTCTCTCTTTGGAAGTAGTAAAGAATCCAAAACTGTCTTTGGTTTCTCAGAAATTCTAGGGGCTTACAAGCTAAGTATCAGCTTTTATATATATATATTTATATGCCTATAAATGTCACTTTAATTATATCCAGGAGATGAACATCCCCAGGAATGAGAGCCAAGTTGAGGCTAAGGTCATTGAGCAGGAGTTAGGCAGCTCCTTTATGTTCTCTCTGGTTCTGGTGTCAGTAAAGATTCAGAATTAGCCACATAGGGTATTTGTTTCTCATGGAGGTTTTGAGGGCAACCAGTTGGTAAGTAAAACTAATAAAATGCTAGCTATTTTGTTTTGCTGAGAATCTCTCATTGCTGTTTTGGGGCATCTTTATTTTTCTTTACGGTTTTGTTAATGACTTCTGAAACAAACCAAACTGGGTCTTGGAGGAAATCCTTCATCTGCAGCCCATATATCACAACAGTAGGACTTATCCTGGTGTAGGGTGGAAACAAAGCTGTAGCTGGCTACTGTGTTGAAGTCCTATAGAAGAAACTTTTAGCCTTTTATGGCTTCTTGATTCATTTAGTTTCCTGGTAACAGAGAGAACAAGGTTGAAGCTAGTTGTGATGTTGTTTTTGTATATGGGTCTGGGTTCGCTGACGTCTGTGTTTTGATGCCTTATGTAGGAGCAGTTGAGCAATTTACAGATGAAAATGAAGGAAATAATCAGGTCATTCTTTTGTCATCGTTTTGCTGTTGTAGTAAAATGTAATTGCAAAAGCAAACTGCTTGAGCAAAACCAGTGTTAGGAAAAAAGGAAGGAACCAGTGCATTAAAGATAATTTGGTTTAAAAATAGACATTGCCTATCTTTCTAAGATACACAGCCCAGTTTAGAGACATGCCTTAAGCTTTAATGCAGGAATTTTTAGATTAAATTACTGGACTCTGTTATGGGAAGGTCAGACTAGAGGACTATTGTATGTTGCTTCTGTCCTCAAAATATATTAAATATACTCCAGACTTAGAATTTTTACTATCACTTTTAAGGGGGGGGGGGAACTCTCTCTGGAGATGAAACTTTTGCCCCCTAAATCTCCAGATGTTATCCTGGTATTTCATGTGATGTTATCTTCTGTGTTGAACTTGAGATAATGACAGATGTCTGTATTAGGACTGACTAAGAGTCAGTCAACTGTTGTTGAGTGTGACTTCTGATAAACCATTTATCTTTCTTTAGTACTGCTTTTAAGCTTTCTCACATTTCGTTACTTGTCTCCCTCTCCCACCAGAGGTTTCTACTCAATAACCACATTGATTCAGCCATCAGCACAACAGAGTGGTGGAGGTCTCCAGCAGGGAGCCAGAGGGGTGGACTTTGTTTGGGAACCTGCGTGGGGCTTGGTACCAGTGAAGTGGAAACTTCCTCCGTCAGCAGCAGGACTGCCCCTCCGTTGTGCTGAACGTCAAGTCAGCAGCTCTTGTGGCTGTGCTCGAAATGAAGGGTGAAAGCCTCGGGCCAGGGGGAGGAGAACATGGTCGTGTTTTAAACATATTCCCCAACTGGATTGCCAGTTGGAAGTAATGCCACGGGAGCACGATTGCAGCCTGTAACTGCTTATGAGGGCTTTTTAATTTTGATCACTTGACAGAATTGTTTTTCATTTTATGAATTTTATTAAGTGTGGGTTTGGGTTTATATGGGCTAACCTTTGGCAATAGTGTGTAGGACTTTGTAAAGCGTCTCAGCCATAAAGTGAGCAAGCAAATGTTATTGCTTAAGCATTGATGCCAACAGTGCTCTTATGTACTGAAATCCTGTTCCTCTATTAAGCATTTTTACAAGGCTCTAACTTCCTCAACCCATTTGTGGTTCTGCCTTCCAGTTCTCTATTATGTGGGAAGACACTTTTTGATGATTGTGGGTTTGAGAAGACTACGTTACTGGGGAAAGTGGTGGGACCCATTAAGTAGCTTTAACTCCCAAAGTGAGTTTATAGAAGGCCCCCTGCCAAAATGTTTGACCGTTTTATGGATAGATTTGAGATAAAAGCATTTAAAATAATGGCCGCAAATAATGTAAATCTGGCTAAGAATTCCAAAATCAATTAATCCTGATTTTATAATAAAAACTGTGTTGGAACTTCTGAGCCTTCAGACACAAAGATGTGTCCAAGTTAATGATTCTGTAAAATCCAGCTTTCTGAACAGGAATTTAATGATTAATGCTTCCAAGTGCATAATCACATCTTTGCCAGAAGATGTTTTTCTCTTCTTTGGCTCACAATCTGTCTGTTCAACATTTGCTGAAGTAAAGCAAACACAAAGGTGTTAAGAGTCTTTGTGCAAGAGCTGAAGTCTTCTGTGCAACTGAATGCTGGGGCTCATTTATTATAGGATTTGTGATTCCTGGTCCTCCACATCAGCTCATTTTTAAAAAAACATTGTCAGCATCCAAGCTGTTATTTGAGCAAGAGACTGACAGGTAGTTTTAAATGTGGCTTTTAGTTTATAGTCTTCACTTCTACTGCTTGCTTGCAGCACAGAATCGTTCTGTTTCCCAGCTCTTCACCTCTTTCTTAAAATTTGTCATCATAGCTGCATCTTAGAGGCAGCAAAGTTTCCAGCAACTTTGTGTTTATTCCTCTCTTCTTGTGTGTATTTTTTTTTGTGGCTGTTTGGTTTTTTTTTGTTAAGGTGGTGGTGGTAGATGGGATTCTTTCCCCATGTGGATATTTTAGGAAAACTCATAAAGAAACAGGCTGTTGGAAGCAGGGGTGAGGTAGGAGATCTGGGTACTTGCTGCCGTTACTGCTGAGGGGTTGAGTAACCTCTGAAACCTGGGTGCCTTCGGGTCCCTTCAGCAAGGAGGACTGGAGCCTCTCTGGTGGTGCTGCCTGTCTGCGATCAACTGGAGCAGGAGGGAGGAGTGTAAAGAGGAGTTCAGGACTAGTTATCAGAGGAGACTATGGGAAGGTGTTGAAATGGGAAGAGATAACAGCTAGAGTAGAAATTAACTGATTTTGTGTGTAGAGTGTAACTCAAGTATAAGCGTGTGGCTATATCAGCATGTCTTTGGTCCCCAGCCACAATGAAAGAAGAGAATGAACTAGATGATTGCTTAAGGTCTTTTTTACTTCTGTTTTCTATGATTCAGGTATTCATTTAAGTAAAACCACTGCTGGAGCATACTCTATAATGGTTTTTCTACTACTTGAGTTGTTGAGTGCTTTGATAGACAGTGATCCTACATGATGCTATATTTCCTGCGTACAACAGGTACTGCTCCTACCCGCCAACCTCCATCTTTCACTATAGCAAACGTAAGACGGGAAACTAAAACTAAGGTGTTCTTGGCTCTTTGTGCATTTCAGACTGAAATCAGTTTATGGTCAAAGTAAATGGTTTGCCAGACTGCTTTTAGGATTGTGAATGTGACAATTAAAAAGCTAGTCTGGGCTGCAAGACACAGTGAGATGGAGTGGATAACCAGATGATGTGCACTTTGAAAACAGACGTAATTAAATCACTTGCAATTTGTAGTTTCCCATTTTTTTCTTTTTCATGAGCATATACTTGCCAAACACATTCCTGCATTGCTCTTTTGTTCATGGTGTCATGAGATTGGCTAAGTTTAACAGGTTAGATGTGATGGATGTGCTTGCAATGAGTTCAGAATGCAGACTTGTCTGACAGAGATGCATATTTTACAAACAATTTTGCCATTGCTGCATTAGAAATGCTGAAATTGGCAGTGTACGATATTATGAAGTAGTTTGTGTGGCATCAAAATTAACAGAGTGATAAATATGACTACAAAGACAGGAGGGAAATGAATATATTCACACCTGCAAGTGAGTTCTGCCGTACTTCAGAAATACTCAATATTCGTAAGACTGTTTGCATTAGCAACATGTGCTTCTTGCTGTAGGAAAATAAGGGTTCCCTTTCTTCTCCCCCAGCACCGGGCTAGATGTTCTGTTGCTGTAGTGACCAACAGGACACTGGTTCCCAGGGGTGAAGCATGGAGCATATGCTTCCTTTTCAGATCTCTTAAAAAGCAGCAGCATCACAGCGTGATATTGTAAGGAGGCAGCAGTAGACATTGCTGATAGACTGGTTGGAAGTGTGTGTTGCATCAGCGTTTCCTCACATGCTTTCATTTACAGCAGTAGGTGGAGGTGAGGAAGAGTCAGCAGAAGCAGTGATTGAGAAAGGGAGTTTGGGTCCCACCAGCCTTGAAGGTTGATTGAATACTGGAGTTGGGTTTTGTGTCTGCTGATGGGAGATTTAGTACTGTCTCTCTCATGGAGAGTAAACCTCTGCTAGTAGGAAACCTGTCACAGCAGCATGATTTCTAAAGATAAAGACCTCAATCTCAATAGATATATCATTCTGCTGGATAATCTTTTAAAGGTAGAAAACATGCACTAAAAAGGAAGACTTTGGTAGTGGGAACTGTGATACCTGCAGTGACAGGGAATTTTATTCATTTGTGCACTTCCCTGTTCTGCTCTTAGTCCATTTGTTCCACCCCTCTGGTTACAGTTTGAGAAATGCAAAACATACAGTGTGGAAGGACAGTTTTAGATTTCCCATTATGAACAGGGTGAAGTCTCCATATTTTGAAGAAGAATAATAATAAACAACATTCTTTTTTTTGCCTTTCTTTAGGACTCCTGAGCAGTGTCCAAGCGTGGTTTCTTTGCTGTCAGAGAGCTACAATCCCCATGTGCGTTATGGGGCTGCCATGGCTTTGGGGATCTGCTGTGCGGGCACTGGAAACAAGGTGAGGACCAGAAGCCATCCATTGCTAAGACTCTTTCTGCTCTCTACTTCCACAGAGACATTTGTGTGGATCAGATTCCTCACACATGTACGCTGCTAGCCAGCCGGACTAGAGCAGTACTTTAAATTCTTTAACTGTCCTGGGCATAGAGATTCTTTTCCTGTTTGTACAGAATAGATAAAGTAGAAGAATGTTTTTATACATTATTGCCACATTCTTGGAATTTTGTCTTCAAAACTTTTCTTAGAGTTGCCACTGAACTTTAAATGTATGTTCACTACTCCAGAATCAATACTCCTTTGCCCTTGGAGTTGATCTTTTACAGACTGCTTTAGGGGGAACAGGGGGGTGCCAGTGACAGGAAAACAGCAAGTGTTTTGCATAACTTCTAACTCCTTTCTTCTTTTCTGTGATACACAATTGATGGAAGATCCATGTAGTAAAGCCAAGTGCAATGAAATTTAATGAAATTTGCTGTAGTTTCAGGTGTATGATTCACAGCCAGTAAATTTTATTCTCGCTTTATCAGTGAAGGATAATTCTCACAGATTATAACAGGGACCTTTTAGAGTAGGAGGATTCCGACTTCTGCTGCGGGAAGTGATTGCTCATTGGGACAAGCAGCAAGTAAACTTGGGGATAAGCTTCCTCTACTTCACCCACATGTGTATATAATCTGTACTGGTACTGAATCACAGTTTCAAAACAGCTGCACAGATTGTCCATGTGGAAGTAATATTTCATGCTTCCGAGTCCTTGATAAATCTCACGCTTATCAGTTATCATCCCTTCCTCAGCTAGTATTAAACACTTGGTCTGTGGCTCTTGCAAGTGAGCGCTCCCCAGCGTGTTGCTTGTGTTGTGAAATGCACAGAATGCTGACATGCACTGCCTGCCATCTTCAGTATCTAGAGCATGCAGACTTGAAAACAAACTGAAAGTCCTATTTTTATCCAGGTTGCTTTATTCTCAAGTGGAAAATGGAATCAAGGAGCTAATTATTTTTAACCTGCTGCCTCTGACAAGTTGATTTAAGTGGAAATGCTTTTAGTCGCACAAAGAAGTCTGTTTTATTTCCAGATACATTGTGTGATAAAGACCTAAACCATCTGATTATATGCAGACATGTCTTCCAGAGCTTATATTAGTAGCTTTTGAAGGCCCAAATATATTCAGCTTTGGAGATCAGAAAGTTCAGCTTTTTGTCATAGTGGATGTTCCATACATGGCATTGAATGTGTGCCAAAGACTGAATGAGTCACCTTCAGGTGGAGAAGCAGAGCCTGCAAGATAGCTCAACTGGTAAAAGCAGTCTAAGCAAAGGCATGATATTATTCTAGAAGTGGTTCTTAGAATAGTATTTTGTATAAAATCAGCTTGTTTTTAAAAGCCTCACCCTGACGGAAGTAACACCAAGAGGGGTCTGTGCTGGGAGACTCATGCGCTCAATTGCATTTGCTCATGTCCTCAGTTTAAGTATGGACAGGAGAGAGCTCCGTACAAGAGACTGCCAAGTGATTCTGTCTGACTTCTGTAATCAGAAGATCGCATAATACATTAAAAGAGCTGTTTGGGCTTCTTAGGGTGTCTGTTACATCTCCTGTTCCAAAGAGTATCTAACAGCTTGCTTCACATGCAATTTCAGAGTGCTTTTGGAAAGCCCTTGCACTGCCACAGACCAAATTTGCGCTTGTCAGGCCACACCTGGAATACTGTGTACAGTTCTGGTCCCCATTATAAAAAAAAGATGTGGACAGGCTGGAGGGGGTCCAGAGAAGGGCCACCAAGATGATCAAGGGTCTGGAAAGCCTGCCATATGGGGATAGGCTGAGAGAGCTGGGTTTGTTCAGCCTTGAGAAAAGGAGGCTTAGAGGTGGTCTCATCACCATGTACCAGTACTTAAAGGAGAGCTACAAAGAAGATGGAGACTCCCTTTTTACAAGGAGTCCCATGGTGAGGACAAGGGGTAACGGGTGCAAGTTGCTCCTAGGGAGATTCCGATTGGACACGAGACAAAAATTTTTCACAATGCGAACAGTCAATCATTGGAATAATCTCCCCAGGGAAGTGGTTGACTCCGCTATGCTGAACACGTTAAAGACTCAGCTGGACATGGTGCTGGGCCCTCTCGTCTAGACTGTGTAAATTCTTGCCTAGAAAGGTTGGACCAGATGATCTTTGAGGTCCCTTCCAACCTGGTTTTCTGTGGTTCTATGAAATTTATCTGTGCAGCCCATGGCTGTACAAACTGCTATCTAAAGTTTATTCTGCTTAAATCTGAAGAGTGTGGTTGGTGAAGGCTGGCTGAGCCCACTATCAACTTGCTGCTGTTGAAACAGGTAGTCTTGGCCCTCCTGCCACCTTTTGATCTGTCTCATGTCCAGCTCCCTAGTGAGCTGACTTGGACACAAACTTACAGAAAACTGACCCAGATCATAGAATCATAGAATCATGGAATTGTTAAGTTTGGAAAAGACCCTTAAGATCATCGAGTCCAACCATTAACCCAGCACTGCCAAGCCCACCACTAAACCATGTCCTCAGCCACCACATCTACCTGTCTTTTAAATACCTCCAGGGATGGGGACTCCACCACTTCCCCGGGCAGCCTGTTTCAGTGCCTGACTACTCTTTCAGTAAAGAAGTTTTTCCTAATATCCAACCTAAACTTGCCCTGGCGCAGCTTGAGGCCGTTTCCTCTGGTCCTATCGCTTGTTACTTGGGAGAAGAGGCCGACCCCCACCTCGCTACAACCTCCAGATAACAGCAACGAAAAAAGGAAGCAGTTCTCTGTTGAGTTATTGAGCTGGAAAAGCTCACTGAGAGGTGAGGCAAGGGCTGCAGCTAGCACAGGGAAAGGGGAGAGACTGGATAGCTGAAGGAGAGGGATGTCTTTTCGGCAGCAGTGAGTTTGGATGTCCTGTGTAATGTGCACTGAGGACCTTGCATGGTTAGAAATGAATTTGTGTCTGTAATAATTCTACGTATGTTTAAGTCGTGGCTTGCAAAGTGGCAGAACTGTAAATGGAGATAAAAAAATGTGCCTAAAGGTATGATTTAGTCTGAGATGCCTGCAAATTGCACGTGCTGGTCTTGGGTACATCGAAGAAGCATTTATTACAATAGACTCTCGTATAGCTTTTCATAATCAATGACTGCATTGAAGGGAATGTGTTCTGATAGATCATCGTGGATCATGTTCCTGTTGTGCTTAGCTGGGAAGTTACTGAATTTGAAGCAGCAATAGAGCCTTTTGAAATGTTTTCAAAACCTAGATTTACTATATGGGTGCTCAGAGGCAGCCCCACTTGATGTAGGTTTGAAATGAGCGCTTTCATGTGGTGCTAAACATTACAGGTTCTAACAATAACCTGTAAGGCCAAGAATTTGAAACTTGGTTTGTTTTGCCATCTCATTTTCTAACTTGCAACATGTTGTTTGATATCTCTGGTGCATTTGTTCCTTACGCAGAAAATGAAGGTGATGCTGATGTATTTTGTTGGGAAGAATGGCAAAGGAAGTGCATGAATAATTTATGTGTACTATTTAAGGCCTGTCAGTAGTTCTAATGTGCTGAATGCATCTGTTGCTTACAACAACTGTTGTTTATCTGTTGCCCTATTTCTGCAGGTAGATCTTGTTCCATCCATCACCTGTTTTTTGTGTTTTTTTTTCTTCCTAACTGAAAATCCACAGAAATACAGCTTTCTGCTTCATTTACCAAGAACAGGAAAAATATATTTAAAAGTATATCTCATAGCATCAGTCTGATAACATTCCATTAGAATACTGAATCATGGGATACTAAAAATAATGGTATTAACTTTGTGACTGCTTATTTCTTGTTTTGGTTGGTTTTTTTTTTTTTAGGAAGCAATTAATTTGCTTGAGCCAATGACAAACGATCCTGTGAACTATGTACGTCAAGGAGCTCTGATTGCATCTGCCCTTATCATGATCCAGCAAACCGAGATTACCTGCCCAAAGGTAATGTGGCATACCTTACATACCGGCTTGTTAGGTGGAAAAATGGTCTTGGATGACAAATCTTTAGCTCTTGGCACTGCACGTAAGCATTGGGAAGAGAGCGTATGTGCCTGGTAAAGAGCCAGAGCTGAATGCACAGCAGGAAGCTCCCACATGGATCAGAGCATGCACTTTTGAATGGGGGAGCGATGCATGCTGATCAAAACATGCCTGATAGATGACACCGTTTTAACTCTAGGCGTTACAAGAATAAATGCCCTTTCTTAAAAGGTCTGAAAGCATCTTGTAATGATATGAAAGTGACTCTTCCACTAACATGCACTGAGGCCTGTATGCTCATGATTTATGTGAGCACTGTTATTTAGTAAAGAAGTTGTTTTCTGATGATAGTAAACTTAGTTTTGGATGTGGTCACCCTGCAGGGAAGTTCTGCTATTGTAGCTAGTCTTACACTTTTCAGGTGAAACAGTTTCTGCTGTCAGAACTGGCTTAGGGGCTTTATAGCAAATACATTTTTTAATGGAGTTTTTCTTTCCGCTCAGAAGGCAAAAAGGATTGCATATGCTGTGTTTAGCTTTTAAAAATAGATTGCCCTGTGAATATATGACAGATGATGATGTGCAAACATTTGTACAGACTAAAAGTCCGCATTAATAGAAGCTCTGAGGTTCCACATTTCGTCTGCTCTGGTGAGTGCTGAGGCAGAGCAGTAGCTGGTACTTTGCTACTCATCTGGTGTATATGGGTTGCTTTTATTGATGTCATTTTAGAAATTGAACTGTGATAGAAACAGCCACTTTTTTACTGCATTTGGATGGGGAAAAAGAAAAAAACCTCTTTGTCCAGTGGAAAATTTTACTTGGGAAAGTCAGCGAAGGAAATCTACAAGTACAGGTGTTTGGGTATTTCCAAGTCATGGAACATGAAGAGTTGCTGGCAGACAGTTTGTTCCTTTGAAGTATTAAAAAAAAAACAACAAAAAAACAAAAAAAACCCCAGTTTTCACTGACCAGAATCTGGGAGCTTTGTTGATATTATCAGAATTGTAGTTCAACTGTGGAGTTGTCCATTGTGCCAGTGGAGAACACTGGAGTTCTGTTGGATCCCCTCATCTTCCAAGATGCAAAGTCTCTGTAATGTGAAGCTGAACTATCTTTCTATGGAAGGAAACTGCTTGTTGCTTTTATTGTTTCTTCCTCGGTCAGGTGCTTGGAATGCCAGCCCTCAATATAGGAGGTCAGGTTGAATCATTCTGTGCTCCTCTAATGTTGGGCAAATTGTATAGCTCTCCTGTGCCTCAGTTTCCCACCTGGAAGAAATAAGGATGATACTTTCTTCTATGAAAGGATATTATCAGAATAAATTCATTTTAGTTTGCAAAGCACACTAATCTTCTTGGGATGGGAATTGCAGGCCACTATGAATCAGTCGGACATCCGAGACTGTTGTGGATTACTTGCTGAGTCTGTCTATTGGAGTTTCAGTCTTTTTGAGGTGAAAGAGTCTGTGCGTCCTAAAGAAAAGCATAGACAGGAAAACAGCTAGCAAAAATACAGATTATTTGAGGTGTGTAATAAGTCAGATCTCTTTCCCCAAAGAGGCCTGGTAACCCTGACTTCAGAGGTACGTGTAATACCTAGGCTTGTTAAATGGGTGATTAAAATAGTTGGCTAGCAAATACAGGATGGGATGTATAGTATGGGGTTCAGCAGCTTGTTTAAAAGTGGGGAGAGGAACTGAAAAAGCTTTATGCCAGAGCCTTGTTTGAGCCAAAATTTGTGGTGTAGCATAATATAGATACAGAAGGCAATTCATTACCCAACCATAGAAGCACTGCCGATATTAAAAAACCAAACAAACAAAAAACTCCAAAAAACCCTACAGATAATAAACTAATAAATAATCCCTGAAATATTCTGCTAATTTAGGAACTAAACAGAGAATATATAAATTTTACTTGTTTTGAAAACCCCAAAAGTTTATTATAACCATCATAGTTTCTTGCTCAAAAGTAAAAGGAATATTTTGAGGAATATGCTGCCAATTAGGTTATTTATTATCCATGGGAAACGTTTTTTGGAGCTCTCTGCCAGTCTGAAGAAAAATTATTTTACTTTGATTTGAAAGGGTAGAGTTCAGAAAACTAGCCATTTTTGGATTACAGTGACATATTTTGATCTGATCAGACTCCTAAGTGGCACGCTGGTGCACTGTGTGCCAAAGTGTCTAACCTGATGTGAGTATTCGCATTGCTGGATAAGCAGCTAGTAAGCGGAGCATGATGGATTTCATATCCCGTGGGCTGTACGTGTGGTCTTGATGGGGTTACAGAGAAGCTAAATTTTACGTATCATCATCTCACTGCTGCTAAATATTTTGTGATGCTTTGCATGTGAGAGATGGTTATTTTAATAAAGATCGTGACAGATGGTCTGACCAGCTTCCTGTCATTACTTTTCAGTTTAGTCTGTTCTGGGATTATTTTGTTTCTGTAAACTTCTTGTTTGTGAGCTTTGGGTTAGAAGGACTTTAAATTCTCTGGTGATAATTTGGGATGAAGATGGTAGCAAACAATCTTCCTTGAATAGATTTAGATTTTTCAGGAATAAATTCAGAGTTTTGAGAGCTGAGCGTTGCAATGCTGAAATGCCAGCAATAAAAAGAGATTTAAGAATGAAAGTATTTTGGTTTAAAAGAAACCATTTTTGTTGTGAGAGAATGTAGATGTATGCCTTTGAATCACCTTTGCTGTCCTCTTCCCTTTGTATTCGTCTTCCTCTTTGTTATGCTTGCTCTTTTATTTAAACAAATAAAGAGTTTAAATTTAAATAAAGAGTTTAAATAAATAATTGTCATTATATGGAGGTCCCTTGAACTTGCAAGTTGCTTAAAGTGCCAAAAGGGGTAGCAAATCTTGTGTAAAGCTGATTTGGCCTGTGCAGTGGAAACACAATTCCTCCATGTGCAGCCAGCATGATTTTTCCTGACCTCTGTTGATACATTTAAGAACCATATTAGTGCAGGATATAGAACAATAACAAGTTTATTTTGTGAAATGGAATCCTAAATTATAGATGTGATGAGATCATTGTAACAGAAATCAGTGACAACTTCATTATGTATTTGTGACCTGCAGGGCAATGAAGACAGCAATTTTGGAGATAAACTACATGTCTAACATATTGCACTGATTTTACTTTTTCCTGGTTTTGTGTTAGGATAGTCATCTTGGCAAAATGAGAAGATAATAAGCAAGGTCAAGGCTTATCCTCCTTCGATCACCTTGGCCTTTAAGATGTTGTGAAGAAACCAGGACCAGATTGCTCTTTTTATTTTTCTCCCCATTTAGATGAAATGCTAGGCCTTGCTAGGATGCCAGAATGATTTTTGCTATATTCTAGTAGCACCTTCACATTCCTTCATGTAAGCCTGTTACTGTTAGATGCTTCTGCATACTGTATGCTCTTTCCAGAGAGCAAGTGTATGCAGAATAACTTCAACTTTTGAAGTAGATAGAACATGCAAACAGTTTAAAACTTCTTTTATTAAAAACAGATTCCTAAGTACTCTTGTTCTTAAGAACTTGGATTTGCAAAAAGCATCATGCACATCACCTGCCACTGTTCCCCTTAGTTAACTGTTTATTAAGTCTTGCTCTTAACAATCTCATGGGCTTCATGTGCATGAATGTTGACTGGTGGAGGGAGAAGTGGTAAACAACCTGAGAAATGACAGCCCCTCGGGTTTGTGGTAGGAAATGGTGCTGTATTGTTCTTATGTCTTAAAGCCTGTGTTGTTTCCTCAGTGTTTCCAAGGTTGCGTGTTTGGCTTCATTTGAAATCAGTGGCATGTCGTTTTGATGAGCACTAATTATCAGAATGGGGTGGGGGTATTGTTAGTAAAGATGAAATAAGTCACTGCCTCTGTTTTAGTGTTCCTCCTGGAAGTCACCCAAATAAATTTCTTGATAGCATTTCTAAATGCTATAAAATTTTTAAAGTGCTTGAAGATTTCAAGGGAGAAACAGAGCTTATGGGTTTCAAACCATATTAAATAAACCTATTCAATAGTTTGGGATGTACTTGTTGCTGTGGTTTGACAGAAAAACAGTAGCAGATTAAAGGGCTCTACTACACAAACTCTGGCAGGTTTTGCTTCAACAGTTTAAGAAATTGCTGCCTGTTGACGTCTCGCTCCATTCTGTAGGAGGTGAGTGCCCCAACAGCAAAGGCAGAACTGAGCTGTTGTCTGTACCGCTCTTGCTTTCTCCAAAGAGATGGAGCAATGGCTCCATGTGAGGATGGTACCTTCCTGAACCGCTACAGCTAGAGCTGCCAAAGCAGGCTTTCCCCAGCAGCATGGAAGGTTTTTGGCTGGGACCTGATTCAGTCAAAAATCCCATTCCTGTGAAGCATTTGCTTCATAGGAACAGCCTGAATAAGCATGCAGGCCTACCACACATTCGAGTGTGGAGGCAGTCCTTCAATCTGGGTTTGCCTGGTCCCTAAGGCCAGGAAGGGTAGTCTCCCACCCTTCCATAGCACAATTTTGCTTCCACTGATGTTAAAGTAAAACTTTGGAAAGGGCACGCTTGCTCAATACATTTTCCAGGGTTGGCAGTGGTCCACAGCTCATGATGCACGGTATGCAGAATTTGTCTGAAAGCAGAACGCTCTTGATATGACACTATGTATTTTGTATTTTTATAAGTAGAGGGTATAAGGACTATTTCTTATTGTAGCTATTCAGCGCTTGTTCACTGAACGCCTGCTCTCAGCTGCTTCCCTGCTGTAACCTGTCTGTGTCGCCTGGAGAGGTGGCAGTTGATCTGCTCAGGTTTAGCAGCCAGGTTTCTGTCCCTTGGTCCCTTGCGGTTGTCGGTGTCCCGGTTAGCTCGCTGCCCCGCACGGTGTCCTGGCACCACAGCTGGTGGGTTCCTGGTGGGCTTGTTGCCCGGCTGTTTTGTTCACCTGCTCTGGACTAATGTACATGTGAGTGGGAGCTGTGGAAGACGTTAGGGAAAGGGTGCTCCCAGGGGCAGCGCGCCATGACCGGGGAGGTGGATGACTTCCCCTGCCAGCCCTGCCTCACCTTTCCTGAGCCAGGCGTTTCTGCCCTCTGTTCCGAGGTGCTGCTCCGTCAGACTTCAGACACCAGCATGAACATTAGCAGTTCTGCTGAATGTCTTCTCGCTTCACCCAGGGTCTTATCCTCTGAAGATTTGATTACGGTGTACATTCTAGATTACAGTCCACCGAACGAGCTTCGTAACATCCATCTGCTTTTATAAATATTCCAAACCCAGAAGCTGAGCCCGGAGCCACGGGAATGATGTGCTCTAAACAGAGGCACTGGAATCCTACTGCACAGCTCAACCAGAGGAATAGTTTTACGTGTTGCTTCTGTGTCTCTGTGTGTCTGTCCCAAATAATCTCTGAAGGCTTTGGTTCACCTAGTCTCCATGTGGTTGCCCTTGATACTGCACGAGGCCCTGTTCCAGGTTGCAAATGCAAACTAAGGTATTTTTCCAGTGTGCAAGAGGTCAGGCGTAAGAAACAAACTATTTATATTAAATGTGTAAACCTCAGTGTAAGTTTTTATAAATAAAAATCAGGAGAGCGTGAAAAAGCCTAAATGGAATGAAACAAGAGCAGAGTTTGGTCAGCATAGCCAGAATAAACCCTGTATTGTGTGTGCAGTATCTCCCTGCCACACATCTGTCTGTGTGGCTGCCCTGAAAATGTATGCTGCTCCTTTTTATTACCTTTAATAAATGCGAGGAAATGTAAGTCACCTCCTTTTGGGGACAGGGACTAGTAACTAAAAACTTTTTAATGCAAAGGGGAATTGGTGAATAGAGAACTAATATTAGCACACAAATTGTTGGACTTACTTAGACTGAACAATGGAAATAGCTGCTCTTTTTCCTCTGTCGCTTTTAATAAATGCCTCCTGCTCTACCAGAGAAGTGTTGTTTTGTTCAGCTTTGCTGCTCCTATTTAAAAGTGGCTGGCTGCTCTGGTGCTTCACGGTTGTGAGACTGTCCATTTGTGTGAAACAAATAAAGTAATTTTAATACAGTCATGTTTAGCAGGTCATGATTTATTTGTATGAATGTTAGTGTCTTTTGCTGTCACAGACAGGTTTAAATCTCATCAGGTTAGATGCCATCAGTGCTGAAGGAGTTGAGGTGACAAACAGTACAGCTTCGTTAGTGGCTGAAAGGGCGAAGTCAGGAAAGGTATCGACCAGAGAGTCTGTTCCTTTAGGGCACCTGTGTTTTAAGCGGTGTGATGAGTTAACGTGCATTGAGAGCTATTTTGGATAGTTTGAAGCGTTCACTAAGTGCGTAGGGCTGCCAAGCAGCGTTGTGGCTCTTGGGTATAATGCTCGTGGGTTGGAGAGGCAACCTCTGTCTTCTTTCCATCCCAGGCGTTGGACATAATCTCTCAAAGGCAGAGTCTCAGCTTCTCACTGCCTGTGGTCAAAAATTCACACGTGAAATGTGGTGAAATCTATTGGTAGCATTACCTCAGCTGCAGGATTACCTCATGGCTCTGATGTGCTTTTACTGGGGAATCTGATCTCATACTTTGCAGAGAAACCCCTGCAGTTTGATTTATCCCCTCAGTCAGCTCTTCGTTCTGTTTTGATCTTTTTTTTTTTTTTTTCCACCTTGATGAATCCCAGTTTAACAAAACGTTATTCCCAGCACAGTTCTCATGTCACTGACTCAGTTGTATGAATGGTTGTTTTATTCACGGGTGTGAAAACTCTTTCTGTAAGCACCTTGAGATTCCCCAGTGCGCCCCAAGACAGGCCACGTGTGCTAGGAGTGATGCCCGAAGCTGCTCCTGGTCCTCAGTGCTGCCCACCCTTAGCACAGCTCTGGAGCTTGTGGTGACCTGCCTGGACGGGGTACCGGCTGTTCGCTGGGTGCTGTTACCAGCCACGAGGACCTCCTGAGTGTCGTAGCCAGTGTTTAAGCCTCCTTCACTGGTACAGTTAGGCACTGGGAGCATCGGAGGCTGTGCAAGAATACATTCCTAGTGGTGGTGTTGAAGCTTGGCCTCTTTGCCTACAGCAGACACTAAGTGTGTTTCACAGCTGAAAGGTAGGACCTTTCTTCAGGCGCTTGTCACTGAGCAAATATCTCTGGTGTCCCTGGAGAGGTACATGCTCTTTGGATGTGAAAAGTGGCTAGGGGGTTGTCTGCTATTAGGGTTTTATACTTGGAAACTTTAACTGCATTTGCAGTATGAAGAATTGCTCTGTGGCTGTGTCTGGCCCTACTGCCTTGAGCTAGAAGTTTGTCCTCTCATCTGTGGCTGCAGATGTAGGAAGAGGACTTGGAATACCAACAACAAAGTGGACCAGTAGTGGCAGAAGCTTGTTCAAGACATCTTGGAAGGAGCCTATTTGAAAAGACCTCCTTTGCTTTAGAGCATGTCAAGTGAACGCTTAGTATGAAAACAGAAAAAATGAAAACAAAACATGACATGGATATCTGGATTAAAATTAATTTAGGGAAGAGGTATAAAAGATTCTTCCAGACATGCTGTGGATGGGATGCAGCTTCCCAGGTTTTGACTGGGTTGCAGACAGGGATTTCCTGGTCTGCTTTTTCAGCTGTAAAAATTACTTGAGCTGTATTGTTGCTCCACTGTATATATTAAAAGGCATAAGTTATTAATTTGTGATAAAGCCTTGGATATTGCTGGATGTGATACTGTTCTGTCTCATGAACACTTAGTGAACCCGTGAAAGATGAAGCTGTTCAAAGCAATGACAATAATATAAGCAAAGGTTTAGCAATTTCCCTTACTAATGTGCGCTTAAGATATTGTGGTGAACATACCATGGCATAAACTGTTACTTCATTAAATATTTTCATTTATGATTTTCACTGAAAAGGTAGGAGTGCAGTAGCAAAATTTGCTGATGACGCACCATAGGGGCATTACCAATAGAGCAAAAATATCGTACAGGAAAAACGGAATAGGTTTGAGGTTTTCAGCAGCAGGAATTGGAGGAAATTTAATAAAGTGCAGTGTCACGCACCTAAGAAAATATAGTAGTTCTTGCTACAAGCTCATCAGTTGGTCTTTTATTCCAGTGACACTCCAGAGATTCTCAGGCTATTCCTGTAAGGCCTGCAAAATGTGGTTTGGAAATGCATGTCCATCCTGACATCCTGAGCGATTTTAAAATCGCTCTGTAGGTATCTTCAAGTGGGGAAAACCTTTGTAATTAATTATTAGTGGGAAGACCTGTAACACCAGTGACTAAAGCCGTTGAAAAGACAAATGTCGTCCTAGGGTGCAGAAATCCAGGATGCTTCTGTTAAAGACAGAATATTTGACTCATACAGTCAGTTTTATAATCTCTCTCTCTCTTTTTTTTCTTTTTATTTTGTTTTTACCCAGGTCAGCCAGTTCAGACAGCTCTATTCCAAAGTGATCAATGATAAGCACGATGATGTTATGGCAAAGTTTGGAGCGATCCTGGCACAAGGCATTTTGGATGCAGGTAATTCCCCAAACATTTAAAGCAGTCAAAATTTCTTAAACTTGTTTGGCTACAATAGCTCTAATAGCAAATTTCATTTGGGAGATGAGGTGCTGGCTTTATGCCTGTCATGTAATAATAGCGAGAAATCTCAAATTTCAAGTCATTTGAGCTAATTAAAGGAATAAACCCCATTTTGTAGTTTCAGCTTTTATCAGTGTGCTTCTGTTAGGAGAGACTCAACCCAGTCATTGGGGCAGAATTCATGTCCAGAAGTCTGGACAAATATGATCTTTTTGCTCTAAGTCTGTTTTGTCACCCTGAACGTTCATTTATAGCATGATAGGTTGCTGCTTTATTTTTCTAAGTAAGCACCTGATCCAGAAATTTGGAAACCTTGTGGTATCCAGTCCTTATGTTTTGCTTTTTCTGTTAAAACTTGACATAACCAGTTTAATATATATATATATATAAAAAATAGGTTTTTAATAACTAGGTTTTGCCTCTTTCCTCATCATTAAGAGAGGTGTTGCACAAAGAGGGAAGCATGGTTAACTGCATCAGTGTTACTTCAGAAGACCCAGTTAGTTTCACAGCCTACTACCTTTTTCTAGCAGAGGAAACATCGTTTCATGAGTGTTAATGACTAAATGTTGAGCCAGGGATAGGATTCTCTAAAGGCATTAGCACTTCATAAGGGCTGAATTGCAGGGCCTATTAAGGAAGGCTTCCATAAGCAAAGAGGACAGACAGCATTTTGTTTTGAATTTTTCCTTCTGCTGGAGTTAAGACTTGTACAGTGCTGCGTGTGTCAATAGCACCCCCTTTCCAAGTTGCCAAACACAGTTTCTCCCAGCTGATCTCACATGCTGCAGCCTTTTCTTGCCATGCACCTCTTTATTCCCTGTGGTAGGTAGAAACAAGCTGGTTTTCCCTGTACTCTGAGATCAAGGTTAGTCCTGAAGTCACGTAAGCAAAGGAGTCTCATATTTGTCTCTGTGGCATGGCTTAAGCACAGCACCATGCGCTGTGGTTACACAGTGTCTGTATGAAATTACTACATCTCCAAGCCATGTGGTGGTGGGCGAAAAACTTAGGGTTGCCTGCACCTATCTGCATGGAAGCAGATAGGCTACTTAAAGAAGGAAGCAACAGGAACCACCTTCTTTATCTTTCTGCCTCCCAGGTACCCCTCCTGGAGCTCAGACTGAGCAATGTTCTTGGCACAAGACTGTTAGAATAATTTTGGTCATTCCCATACTCATACTGCGTTGCTGGGAAGCCAGAGCCCAGCTGGCTCAGAGATTTTTCTCTCAGCAGTACAGACCTGCTTCGAATTCCAGCCTTTAAGATTAAATCATAAAAATGCAGCTAAAACCTTATTTGCTTCCTGTGTCACTCATGTATCGTATAATGACTTGGAAACCAGAAGCATCCAATTTTAATAAACTACATGTGAATTTGTGCCAACTTTAACCTCTTTATTTCTTGCTGAGCGGCTGGGGGAAGGCTGTGAACTACCCTTTCTTAACCTATTGCCACTTAGATTAGAGCCTCTTAAAAGAATAAATTCTTTTTATCTCTCCCATACAACTACAAGTGCTTATCTGAAACAATGAGCTATAGAATTTAATTATCACTGCCAGGAAGAAAAGGTTCTTTGTGTCATCTGCCACAGTTGGGGCAATTGAGTTTGGGTTTTTTGTTGGCTTTTTTTTTCAGGGGCGGGGGGAAGGAGAAAAGTATAATTCTCTTCCAATGACAGGCTTTGATTAAAAGTGCGAGATTTCCAGTGCGTGGCTGGGAAATGATGCACTGGAGGTGGGTTTTTTGCTCTGACAATGAGGCAGTCATTAGACTGGTGGTTTCATGGAAGGAGCAGGGTACCTTGGGAGCACTGAAGTGGAAATGAAGAACTTGGTCATTGTCTAATTGTTAGGCCCCAGCAGCTATGTTTTTCCTTCTTTAATAAAATAAGAAAAATGTAGATACTCTAAATTTAAACTTAGGGATTTTTTTTTCCCCCAAAAGCCTCTGAACTTTTATAATGCTCCCCTTCATGTACAAACATGCTCTCTTGTTCCAGGCTGATGACTTCCTTTCTGTTCTTTGCAAAATCAATATGGTTTATTTTCTGGAGTATGTGTTTGTAAATGTGAGCTACAAAAGGGATATACTGATCTAATTAGATGCCACCATTTTACCTGCTTGAAAACTGTTCTGCCCTCTGGACTCTAGGTATCTTCTCTGGTTCTTAATGCCACATGTCTCAGTCAGCGAGAAAAGAGGAGAAGCAGCAGTCACTACACAAATATCTGTGTATTATATCTGGAAGACCCTTTTCTCAATATTGAGGAAAGGTTTGGGTGGGGTCAGCAGTGCAATGGTTTGGGGACAGAGTGTAGCACTTGGCAGCACAGACTAAAGCCAAAGAAGCTGTGACAGCCTGATGGTGGAGGTACTGGATTCTCCACAGTTTGGAGACTTTTGTAATGAGTGATGAAAAAGAAAGTGTCATCCAAATTACAGAGGAAGGAGTTGCCTGTCTCCTCATTGCTCTCTCTCCAAATATGCATCTCACATGATGTGTTATATTTTGGATGTTGAAGACTTTACTACAAAAAATAAGCTTTGATGCAGAAGGTCTGCTCTTCCACGTGTTGAATTCAGTGCTACTGTTTCCCACCTTTCTCCTGCCTGTCCCTGTTCATGAGCTCTTCATGTAAAGTTGGGTCTAACTCTCTGGTAGGCAGGAAAAAAAGCCATTATCCTGTGCTAATGTTTTTGTCCATTACATTAGAGCTACCTTGTGTTTCATTGCCCGTGTGAATCAGGTCGCTGGCACATGCTGAAATCAACTCTGCCGGGGTTTTGATGGCTCCTCCTGTGAGATTTTGACTTTTCTGTGCTGCTGCTAACAGTTCAGGTCATCTTCGTTCACTACATAGATGAAGCAGATTATAAGTCTTTGCTGATAGAGACAGAAACAGTATGATATTGTTTGAAAATGGGATGCTGCCTAGGCCAGGGTTGGAAACTAATTTCCAGGGTCCACAAAGCATCTTTATCTAATGACTGTTGTGCTGGTGTGTTGTCCTGGGCTACACTGCCAGACTATTACCAAGTGCCACCGTGACTATCGTTCATCAAAGTATATGTCATTGGTGTCTGCTTGCTGCACTCCCCCTCTTGTTAACTGGCATTAAACTTGAGCCAGCAAAGCCTCATAGCCTTTAAAACAGCCACTTCAATTCCAGCAAACCTTGCCACAGTGGCAGTGTGAATTCTGGGAGATGGACCTTACAGCACTACCCAAGGA
Organism: Theristicus caerulescens; assembly: GCA_020745775.1. Classification (NCBI taxonomy): domain Eukaryota; kingdom Metazoa; phylum Chordata; class Aves; order Pelecaniformes; family Threskiornithidae; genus Theristicus; species Theristicus caerulescens. The sequence continues at coordinate 12,178,671 of CM036565.1, read as the reverse complement.
GCCCTGAACATTTTTCTTGTGTTTTTTTTTTTTAAATCTTTTTTTTCCCCAGGCATCATGTCACAGCTTTCATCCATCCAGCCAAAGATCTGGAATGTGTTCCCTTCCAGGCTGTCAGGGTTGCTACTTAATCATGAAGATAAATCACAGTTGTGCAATATCATGTCTCCCCACCTTTCCTGCTCCCTGCAAAACCCTGGGAGTGGGGGTGGGCTGCGTGTGGGTGTAAAACAGCAGAAAGAAGTAGCATGACAGCATCTTTTGAATACGAAATCTGTTACTCATCCAGGAAATTCCAGAGATTGGATAATATCATTATAAAGGTTAAAATAAATTCTGAAAATTAAAGTCCAAAAGTTTGATAAAGTCTAGTTAAGCTGCTTGTGCAACATCCACTGGGTTGCTTGATCCAAGATATCTGCAGATTACTGACCTGGCCCTTATACAGTGACGCAGTGAAGAAAAGTTCAAAGTAAAGATGAGGCAGACCAGAAATTTGACTGTGTGGTGTTTGACATGTTTAAGGATAGCAGAAGACCTCAGGCAGTGCCTCCTTAATGCTGTGGCAAATTCAAGTATAAGGGCAAGAGGTTGGTATCGGAGAAAATAATGAGAAGCAGAACAGACCTAGCAGCAGTAAAAGACGAGACTGTGTCATTGCCTATCTTCAAAGAGGCGGCTGGCAGGAGTTCTCTAGTCAAACAGCAGGAGATCTATTGCTGCCACAAAAGGGAAAGCAAGGAGGTAGTATGTATGCAGAGTATCCTACAGGAGGGCATCAAAATCCTCTGTCTTCCACTGCTTCTCCTGGGGCTAACACTGATTGATACCCAAGATGAGATTACTGCTTCATTCAGGGCTTTCATTAGTTTTGGCAGCAAAAATTAATTTTGCTTGTCTTTAAAACTCAGATAGCTCCATTGCTGCCTGGCCCCATCGAGGTGGCCGTTTGTGCGAGGCAGAGGAATGCTACTCCGGTTTGGGATTTTCAGCTATAAAGCGCCCTGAGTTTGCAACGAGTGGTGTTTGTACTTTAACAAAGTTAACCTCCCTGTACCTGGTCTTGTCAGCAGCAATGGACTTGCCTGGTGCCCTCTTCAACTCAATTCACTGTGCTCATGAGAAGACCAAAGATCAGATTAACACTTTCTCACTCTGTCTGCAAACCCAATCTTTCAGTTTGGTTTCTAACTGGATGTTTCTGCACTACATCAACATATGGAGTTGTTTTGGTCTCTGCTTTGCAAGAACAAAGCTATGACTTGGTTGTCTGGCAGAGATGTAATTTTGCTGCAAAGACTGCAGGAGCTTGTCTCTTTGCTGCTTAGATTGATAACCTCGAGAAGCAACTTCTGAAGTTGCTGCTGTTTACATTTTTTTCTACTGAGATGGTGTAGGATAAAAACCTAGGCATATTTTTTCTGAATAACTGACAGTTCGGAGAGGCAGCTACAGAAAGAAAAGTTTCTGTATGCCGTGCTTTATATGCACTGCTTTCCTTGTGAGTCTTGTCTTGTGGATCATCTATATGCTGTGTTTTGAACCTGCTTATGGCAAAGGCTTGCCTTTTTCTCCCCCTCTCCCTGCCTTCTGAATTGTACTTCTGTTTAACCTGTATCCTGGCAAAATGTGCGTGGAAGGGCTGTATTCATTGATTGCGTTTGGGAAATATCTAGCAGATAGAGCAGTTTGCTTGTTACGCTGCCCATCTGTTTTGCTGCATAAGCTGAGATCACAGTGAAGGAGGGAGGTGTATTCCAGAGGAGAGAGCTGACCGCATTGTGGCCCTTCACAGCAGCTCTTTTAGAGATGCATCGCTCAGGTGTCTTTGTGGGGTACCCAGGAATGCATTAACTACCTTATTTCATTTATGATTCCTTACAGGGGGCCATAATGTAACTATTTCGCTGCAGTCGAGGACGGGACATACTCACATGCCTTCTGTGGTGGGAGTTCTGGTCTTCACCCAGTTCTGGTTCTGGTTCCCCCTGTCACACTTCTTGTCACTGGCTTTCACCCCAACCTGTGTCATTGGCCTTAACAAGGATCTTAAGGTACGTAATGAGCAGAGAGGAAAAGAGGTGCTGATAGCTGCTTGGAAGACTTAAGTGGTCTGGGAGGGATGTGCATGGATTTGTTGGTTTTCTTTGCATGTCTCCAGCTTATTTGTGCCAGAAAAGGCACTAACTGGAAGAAGTCTGAAAAGCAGGCTTAAATTGCAGAACTGGTGGCGGGAATAGGGACAGGAAAAATGTAAAGAGCAGACTTTGACCCCTTTACTTCAAAGTAGCTTACAAAGAAAGGAACTCTAGTCAGTATATGTGGGCAGAGACCACCCTGTTATCACTCTAGAAGGTCGAGGTTATTTAAAAAAAAAGTGTCAGCCCCGCTGCCCTCCCATATAAATTGTCTGATGTTGTCCCCTAGGAAAGCTAGCAGTGGGAAAACAGGATTTGTATGGATTCCTTGGGGAGTAAACATTCGACCGAGCAGTCATGGGTACTGCACTTTTCTTATGCATCTGTTCTTCCAGCTGATCGGCTGTGGTGTGGCCCCTGCAAGCTGTGTACCATGCTGGGTCACCTGGGCTGAAGAACTGAGCTAGTAACTTCCACAAAAAAGCTTCTGAATGTGGCGGTGCAGGGGTGTGCAGCCCTCTCCTGTCATTGCCGCAGACTTATTCTGCGATGCAGAGCACACATAGGGCTGGGCTGCTCAGAGTCCCTCTGTGGGACTGAGCCAGCTTGCTGGATTGCAGCCCCTGGACCAAAACCTTCGGGCTCTAGGTCGCTCTCCTCCACCTGCCTTGGGCTGAGCATTGAGTCAATCTACACACAGCTCAAAATTCTCGCTCTGTTTGAAGAGAGAGGTTTGCATGAAAATGCCTTCCCCTCCCCAGCCCGTCCTGAATACTTCACGGGGGTTGCATTGCTGCTTGTCTTTGCACCTCCCTGGTGGTGATAGGCTCAGCACCTTTTTGGCTGCTTGGCTATACTGCCATTTTGACTCCCTCTCCCCATCCCTTAGAGTTTCCAGAGAGCCCAAACAGCTGTAGGTGAGGTTATGTTGTGTAACTTGGCTTGCATACTAAAGCCAGCTACAGGCTGGATGTATGTTATGGGCTGCACCACACCCACCTTGCTTCCTCAGAGCCGTCCCTCTTCTGTTGTTGCTCCGTGGTGTGTCGTAAAGGAAGAGAGTTGAGATACTGCAGAAATGAATTCAGTTTAAGAATTTGGATTGGCTGTCAAAAGATGCTTTCTGCCCTTGCTTAAGTAGCCGAGAGTAAGAGATTATGTGACATTGGTAACCCACCCCCAAAATGTACTGTCCTTTTGCCAGAGGTGAATGTCAGGCAGTGCTTGGTTTGCCCTAGCGTGCATTGACAGAGCAGATCTTTACTTAGATCTTAAACCAATTTTGTGTTAATACGAGCAGGCACAGCAACATCAAAACCACAAAAGCTTCGAAACAATGAAAACAGAGCATGGTGTGAATAGTGTGGAGTGTATGGAGAAGGCTAGGAGAGCTTGCCAGAGTCAAATTATTGAATAATTAAATAACATTGTTCTCGTTGAACTGTTGCCACTGATAACAGTTTCTCAGCTTCCGGAAGGGGAGAAGGGGAAGCTTGTATTCTTTAGAGGATCTGTGTTTGTCTCTGCTGGAAGGAAAATTAAGCTAAAGTAATTATTCTGCTGTGGATTTTTTTTTCCCCCTGCTTTTCTCATCTCTAATGATATTTTTAACTGTTTGTCTTAGATGCCAAAAGTCCAGTACAAGTCCAACTGTAAGCCGTCCACATTTGCCTACCCCCCACCTCTCGAGGTACCAAAGGAAAAGGAGAAAGAAAAGGTATTTGGGCTAGCTTTCTCTGTTGTAAAGACTAACCCCTTTTCCCTCCTAGTATAAACGTTGACTTTGGTGGCACTAGCAGGGAATCTAAAAAGCAAAAGAAAAATTGGCAGGCACTCTCTGAAAGAGCATTCTAGCTATTTTTTCCTGCTGTGCCTGGGACTGTTGCTGATCATGGCATACAACTGCTGTGCTACTGAGTCACGGGAACCTCCCTTGTCTCCAGTGGTCAAGCAGAAGCATTGATTAATAAAACTGTTTTCCATGCCCTACTGATTTGTATGTGTGTATCATCTTTGTGCAGCACCAAGCACAACGGGGTCCTTGTTCATGACTTGGGCTTCAAAATGCTACTGCAGTACAAACGTTGAGAATATTAGGTGGGATGCTTCTCAAATAGTCCCGTATGGAAGGACAGAAGTGTACCGGGGCTCAGGGCAGCAGGCCCATGTGCTAGAATAATAGCTGTCAGGCCCATGGATTGCAAAAAGGTAAGTGTGGAACTGAGAATATCTAGGTATTGAAAAGGAAGAGATGAGACCTGTGGGATGACAAGCGGGACAATAGCGGAAGCAATTTGTCTCCTGGCGTAAGATGGTAAAAGCTGTTGAGCAGACCACAGCAGCAGGCAGAGCGGCCCTTAGGGAGCAGTTGCAGCAGTGGAGACCTCAGGCACGTCGTGCTGATGAATGACATTGTGTGAAAACTGTAAAACATTTCACCAGAATTGAATGCTGGGCAGGACAGGTGTCTGAGCCACCAAGGAACCCAGAAATGAACTCTGATGAAAGACAAAGCTCGCTGCTCATAGCTGCTTTCTCACCTTTGGGATAGGATGGGAATTGGACAAATTCTTTCCCTTTTAAACTTCCCTGGCCAAAATTAAAATGTGCCAAGAGCCCACATTTAGCCTAGAAAGCCTCACCAGCAACGTGACAAATGCAATTGATTCCTGTCCCTCTCAGAAAGTTACTGCCTTACAGAGACAGTTGCTGTGGATAGAGAGATGTGCTCACTGGAAGGGAGCTGCGCTGAATTCTTGTATTCGAGTGTTGCTTCTGGGTACTTTCTGGCTCAGGAGTGACAAAGCCTCCTGAGCGCTCCTCCATAGGGCATTTTGTGTATCCACTTCTTTAGATCAATGAGAAACACAGCTGTCTGATGAGGACAGTGGAATGGCTTTAGGTCCTTCTGAAGAGTATCTATATACATGTTTCTTTACCTTGGAGACTCTGGCAACAGGTTTTCCTGTAACAAGAATTCCGTTTGTTGCTCTGTTAAAAATAAAGAAACCTCTCATATAGAGACCCAGACAGTAATGATTAGTCTCTAACTTAGGAAGTTTGCTCTCCTTCTGCATATGTGGCAGGGCCCAGTCTGCATTCATGGCATTTTTTTGTCCCATCTGTGCCATTTATTTGCTTTGATGGTGGTGTATTTGTCTCTTAAACAGACCAGTGGGTAGGAAGTAGAATTGATCTTACTGACACCCGCACCAAGAACTGACCTAACACTGATTTCCCTTTGCTCCCCTGCCTGGGGAGCTGAAGCACAGAGTGCAGTGTTGCGGTCATGCTGAATGCCTCCTCTGTTGACATATCCAGGTTTCCACTGCTGTGCTGTCCATCACTGCTAAAGCCAAGAAGAAGGAAAAGGAGAAGGAGAAAGAGAAGAAGGAAGAGGAGAAGATGGAAGTGGTGGGTGCAAACATTGAAACTTAAATGTCTTCTTTCCCCCCTTATAAATGTGGAATGTGTGTCGTGAACACTGGCACCCACTTAACACTGTCCCCCCTGCCACCCGTGTTAGTTCTGAGCAAAGTATTAAGACTCATTTCAGTGTACTGCATACACTGGTTAGCATCTTTACTCTGTGTATGTGTGCGCGCTGTTAAAGGCAAGAGGTGGTATTTATGAATCCGTTATTTCTGAGAAATAAATCTTCCTCAATATTGTTAAGTAACTGACTTCCTTAAAGGCTTGTTTTGACAAATTTATGTGCCTTTAACTGCGTGAACCTTTTGTGCGTTATTTCATTGCCTGCTGTTTCTAGACCGAGGGAATTGTATCTCTTATCCTTGTACTTTTCTTATTAATGTGGAAAAAGTCTTAGTAATTTCATGTCCTTGGTACCTCTGACCTTTTAAAAAGGACTCAATGTTGTAGCAGTTGCAGGTGGTGTCTAATTCAGTTAAGAGCACTGAAGAGTTTAAACTTGCTGGTTTTGCACATGTTTAACCCCCTATTCTGAAATGTTCACGCTTTTGGCAGCAATCTCTTATGTGCTTTGCCCATCTATCAAAAAGCCAAACATTTATCCACACCCAGCTCAGAACCAGCTGGGCTTTGAGCACAGGATCCATACGCTGCTCAGTAGTTACGGTGATTGCTTTGGTCCTCTGATGATTTCTTTCAGCTCATAGACCTGACACTGGAACTTGTCATCATCATCTGTGAATAATGTGTCATCCTGGAGCAAGCTGAGGGATAGAGAAATGGCTGGATAATGAATTCTTGGTGGTTGCTGTAGTTTGGAAAACATATGGCAGCTAAAATTTTTGCTGTACCCTGACAAAGAACCTTTCCTTTTGTACTCTGCTAGTAGATGCAAATATGCCAAGAACAACTGTAAGCTGAAAATGAGTTATGTTGATAAGCTCAGTAGAAACCTTTCTGATTCCCCTTTAACATCCATGTGAGAAAAGCAACGTGGTCACAGAACTTTTTGCCTCTTTAATTTTAAAAAGAAACACACAAACGGTATGTGAAGGGAGTGTGGCGTAAGACCAAAGGTTTATGTGTAAAATAACCTTCCAAGACCTACTTAAATGCGGCCATGTTGTAGGCACTGAGCTTTGTACAGTTGGCTCAGAAAACGAATCGTCTCATGTGTGCAAGGTAGAATCTGTTTTTTGTCTTTTTGCTCCCTTATCATGTCACCAAACATTGCCTTCTCTTTGAGTTGCTCTTACAGCACTGCATACTGAGCAAAATGTGCCGAACAGATGCCTGTTCCTTCTAAAATTGCTACAACTTAGAGTTAAGTACAGGTGTTGAGAGGAAGCAATATATTAGAAGGTATTCACGTGTCGTGTCTGTGTGTGTGTACGCTCCAGATGTCTGAAAAGTTTTCTTGGCTGAATTGAGCAGAAAAACGAGGATAGTAAAAAAGCAGCTTGCTGCCACCTGCTGTGTTTGAGTCGAGTGTTTTGCCATTGTCCTAATGTTTTAGAGGTATAATTGCTTTCCTGTTTTTCTTTTATGCCTGTTATATGACTGGTAATCTATAGCTTCCAAGAGACTGCACAGCGACGAGCAGTCACTGGGCCAGAGAAGGTCCTGCCTGCTGTTACAGGACGTGCCGTGCATTTGGTGGGGTTCCTGATCATTTCCTATTGGCTTTTCCCATCTTTTCTGCAGTCCTTTTTTGTTTGCAACTCAGATGTTCCCAAGCAAAAGGGAAAACATGATCCATGTTCTTAAGTATGTAAAGGATCACTGTGTTTTTTCCTTCTGAGCTTTTGCCTCCAGCTGCTGAGTCATTGGTAAAGGAGGGTTTAACTGCAATTCCCTAGGGAGTCTCTGAGGTCGAGTCAATTTGGTTGAGCTGCTGTCAGTGACGGCTGTATAGCTGCGAAAATACAAGGACAGCTTTTGGCAATTTTCATGTGCTTAGTAATGATATTAAAGAATCTTCAGTTGTGAATAAAAAGTGATGAGTTTACAGAGGAAGTATTAGAAAGGGAGGCTAGAGATAAACTGTTCCACTGCCACCTCTTGTTGAACTTACTTTCACCTGCAGTTGAGAGCTCTCATCTCATGATGAGAGTACTTTGATCCACATTGGCATTGCCTGTGCCAGCTGATAGAGACGTGCTAGCTTGTTCCTCAGCAGGAGTATGGCTTCTCATCATGCTCTGGAATCGCTGCCTGTGTTGAGAGCAGCAGGTTGTACTGTACCCTCCTGAATTGTGAAAGGGCTAGAGACTACTGTTAAAATCACATTTATTTTCTCTTCCCCTTCCACAGGATGAGACTGAAAAGAAGGATGAAAAAGAAAAGAAAAAAGAGCCTGAACCCAACTTCCAGCTTCTGGACAACCCAGCCAGAGTCATGCCTGCTCAGCTCAAAGTTCTCACTATGACAGAGAGCTGCCGATATCAGCCTTTCAAACCAGTAAGTGTCACCTTCCTAATCCGTGTGCTTGACAGAGCGTTCCCTGTGCTGGGCTTGTGCGTAAGGACCCAGCAGTTCTGTGTGTACATGAGAATGCCACTTACAGCTGGCACATCACTGTAACGTGTTAGAGATTTACAACTTCACTGTTGTCATATTTGCTTTTAATGTCCCTCTCTCCAAATGATCACATGCAGTTCTAGTGGGGGCAAAGCCAGAGCTGCTGCAAGCCTTTTCACCATGCTAATGCTGCTTTATTATTCTTTCTTCTACATACGTCAAATGCTGCGATGTGGAAGCCAATCGGACACAGTCTGTGTATTAATGACATTGCTGGGGACACAAAGACTGAGCCATGATCTTTACAATGGGCTGAGAAGTTGTACAGGCTCATTGTCAAAGCAGTGAAATACATGAGAACCTGTGCTGGAGCTTTATTGTCCTGCAGTGGGATTTATACCTAAATGGAGGGTTTTTCTTCATTAAACAGATTTCCTATTCAGTTACTTCTGACCTTAGAAAAGTGCCTTCATCTTCTGTTAACATAGAGAAGAGATAGCATGTGATCGTCAGATGGAGAATGAAAAAGATCTTTTAGCATTAAGCCCAAGGAGTAACTAATTTTTCTGTGAGATGCTCAAATATATTGCAAAGCTAATAAGCTCACTCCTGACCTCTAAATCTCCTGAGTCAGATTCTTCTGGCCTTTACTTTTGTTCAAGAAATAACACCTGTGACTTCTCCCTTTTGCAGGATTATGCATGGGAAAACGGTGTTAAGAAGTAGTAATATTTTTTCCAGGAAAATAGTCATGTTTTTAATAAATGGATTTTCTGGAATTCCATCAGCACACGGGAATTCTCTGTGCATCATCCCCTTTTTGAAACGTCTCCTTTAGCATAGCTGTGGAAGGATTTTTCATTTTCTACCCTTTAAAGAGAGGAGGTGACCCAACTGGTATTTGGATTGGGCAGATCTGCTATGTGGTCCAGTAAGTGTCCACTCATGCAGCTGAAATGTGGCCATATGTAGCTGTTTGCTTCAGTTTCAAAAGAAGCAGAGTCCTTGGCGAGGGGAGTGCAGTTTCCTGCCTTAAACCCCCATAAATGGGTTTTGAAGAGAACAGAACAGTGCAGTTTTTTGCTGGGATTAGGGTGTGTAACCAAGGAGGCTCTCAAAATGGAGCTGTTCTGGACTTGTGCTCTGCTTTGGGGAACGCCAGAGTAAAAGGCCTCTTTGAAATGATGTTTATAGCCTGGAATCCTGCTGTGGTCAAAGCCCTGATCCCAGCCAGGCGTGACACAGCACTGCCTCTTCGCACCTTGTGTTTCAGTCCTGGAGACGCACAGATTTGCTTCAGCCTGCCAGGATGTTTGGTTGTGATCTTTGTAATTAATTCCCCTTTGTTTTTACGAGGTTCTGCTAATAGGATTCCTCAGTCGGTGGAAGCTGGTGATCAGATTAGTCTCTGTTTCTGATAGCCTCCTGGGAGGCGGCTACACAGAGAGGCTTCACTGAGCTTTGTTGCCCTGAAAAGATGAGCCTTATAAAGCAATTACGGTTCAATTAGTTTTTGTGTGGAAAGCCCCAGACTGGGACTGGGGTAAAGCTGTGAATCCAGATGCCATTTTCTATTGAACTGAGACTTAGATAGTGGAAATACAAAAGGTAGCCTGGATAGGCTCTGTCTGTTCCAGTCCCTTATCAATCAGGGATCTGGGTGAGTGGCAGACACTTTGCTCTCTGAAACTCATTCCTGCTGAGGTGTCTCATATGGCCTAGGATAAATGCTGTGGCCACAACACTCCACCACGAGGCAGAGGCAAGCAGCTCTAACGCTCACTGCACTTGTCTTGCAGCTTTCCATCGGAGGCATCATCATTCTGAAGGACACCAGTGAGGATATGGAGGAGCTGGTTGAACCCGTGGCAGCTCACGGTCCGAAGATCGAGGAAGAGGAGCAGGAACCTGAACCACCAGAGCCCTTCGAGTACATTGATGATTAAGACCTGAGGTACAGTGTAGTGCAGAGAGTCACCTTTATTAATCCCAATGAAGGAAAAGCCTCTTTGGATCAACTGAAGCAGTTACCAGCACCCAGAACTCTTCTTTTAGCTCTTTGATGGCTTCTGTGCCAGATTCAGAAACATCCTCTGTCCCAATTTGAGGTGTTTGGCAGCAATAAAAGAGAAGCCCACTCTTCCAGATCAGGCCTGACCCAGTCGTACTGGATCTGGTCTCTAATCTCGCAGGCTTGGCTACTCTTGAGTAGAGCCTCGCCGGGCAGAGTTAGAGCAGTGCATGGGGTCACAGGCAACAGCTGAGCTGGGAATAACCAGCTCGTGAAAGCCGGTCCCAGAGGGGCAAGTGGTTTATGTAACGAAGCTGTCATCTACTTGACCTCAGTGTGGCAGGATTGGTTGAAAGACAAGTACTACTCTGCTTCTGGGGTTGTCTTGTCTTCCCAGCAGTTCTTAGCAGAATTTAAAGACTCTCCAGTCATGGGCTCTGTGGTGCTCTCTGAGCCCGACATAAAGATACTTGTAGATCTGTTCCAGGCAATGAATGGTGCGGTTCTCAGGTTCCTCCGTTAAAGTGCCTGAACTGATGTGCAAGTTTCTCACTGAGAGGCAGAAACCCGGTTGCTTTATTTCCAAATATGGGCTGGCATGTCCCAGTGCTCCCAAGAGCAAAGATTATGCACTTGAATTGGTGGTTGGGCAGGAAAACAAACTCCTTGCTAAAAACTGTAAATGCTGCGTCAGTGGCAGGCTCGGGTGAGTGTGTGGGGCCAACCACAAGAAGCCTTAGTTAAATACATTTGCTTTTCTGGTTTCTCTCTCCCCTTCCTCCAGGATCGTGTCCTCTAAAGAAGACACTATGCTTGATATCAGAAAGACAGGCATGAAGACCTTCCTATCGAGATCTGCTGTTCAGTGCATGCAGCCCCAATCTGTGCTGAGCTAAAGCTGATAGTCCGTGTTTTATGGCTGAAGAACAGATATATGCTATTTAGTGTACTCTTTCACAAAACCTTGTTTTCAAATAAATATATTAAAAACTCTTGACAGAAAACTTGCTGCTTTTAAAAAAAGAAAAAAAAAAGGAAGCCTAACAACCTTCTTTTCTGCTCCCCCCAAATGTTAAAAACTAGACCCAAGTCGTGCATCTTCCTCCAGCAAAGCTCGACTGCTCCTCTGTAGAGTCGTCGGGATCTGTGCACATCTCTGCTTTCCCTAGCGCTCCTTTAGGCTGAGTACGTCACCAGCTCCAGTCTGGCCCAGCCGTAGCTCTGATGCTGCAGAGCGGGCAGGTCTCTACTTGCCAGCAGCTGTCCAGAGGTCTGCTTCCAAACTGGCTCTGTGATACCGACTTTGCACTGAGCTTCCCCCTTTCTCATCCTGCTATTCGTGTGACTGGGGCTGACAGAAGGGCGCTGGGTGTTCGTGATGGGGAATTGGGGCATGTTTCTCTTTGTTTCACAGAATCCCTTTTTTTTTTTTCTCTGTGTGCTTTCACTGCGCTCACCAAATATGAGCATAATAGCTGATGTGAGCAGGCAGCTAGAAGTATATTACAGACCTAGATGGGGTGAATCCAGACATGCAAGTCGTTACACTGCTGTGCATCGTTAGCCAAGGGGGGATTTACAGTCAGGGGTATGGAATGAGCAGCAGTCAGAAGGAAGGAATGCAGCTCGGCCGTTCACTGTCGGCCCAGCCGGCCCTTCACCTGTTGGGCTGTAACGCTTCGGAGGGTGCGTCACCAGCGAGCCAGAGACCGCCGCTTTGGGCAGCTGTAAGCCAAATGCTGGGGGAAGCTCCACCATTTGAAACAGCGCTTAAACGGAATGAGGTTTTTATTGTATGTACGTTGGGAACGCTTTGCTCCATGTGAACATACCGCAAGCTCATGTGCGTCGGTAATAATGGAAGACAAATCTTGCATGTAGTGCCTGGGAGCTTTTCCAGCAGATGGTTTATTTTGGTGAATGTTTCTATAGCAATAGAATAGTCTGCCTTTGTTCTCTGCAGAGCTTAAGCAGTACGGAGCAGAGGTATGGGACTGAAAGCCAATTTTGAGTCCTAGGCTTCAGTCAGAAGTTCCTGAAGTTGAAATGCTGTCTCAGTACGGGTGCTGGTCAGAGCTCGCAGTTCTCGGCGTGATCCAGATCTGTTCTCCCATGGAGCAGAGCCCAGAATGAACCTGAAATGGCTACAGACAACGTTACTGCCAGTGAAAATGGAAACAAAGAGGGAATCACTGCTCCAGTCCCATGGTCATTCAAAGTGAGACCTGGTATTGCGGTGCAAGAAACAGAAGCTGGGCAAATGTACGTTATGTGAGTCTTTCTGGTGCTGGAATCCCTCCCCTTGGAATGGGCACCTGTATCCCTTACTCCTGCATGTTCGGCTGATGCCGACCAGTGTGGTATGTGGTGTTTTTCTGGTAATTTGTTAGTTATGCCTTGTGACATCTTACAAAACACCGTGCCGAGGGGAGGACATTGGGAGGAGAAAAAAACCCAATCATTTCAGGTCATTCAGCAACCTGCCGGACAGCCAGATATTGCTGGGAGATTTCTAGAGTCCAAGTAGGAATGCTGGGAATAGCTGGCTCAGGAGGACCCGCAGTCCTGCATTGATGCCTTGGCCGAGCTGTGGACAGCCTGCTTCTATTCACAGGACTTGTTGCCAAGCCTTGTTTTGTGCTGTAGCAGACGCTTCAGGGTAGCCAGGATATTCCTGGCGCTTGCTGCAGGTTTGGTTCTCAGGGTGGCTGTGTAAATCTGTACGCCCCGAGCAGTTCCCACTGAGCCACGTACTGCCTGGGGCACCGTCCAGGAGACTCGATCCTTGTGCTAAATGATTTTCTTGTGCCTGTAAGACCACTCCTGCCTCTGGCAGTGATGTTTCCCGGAGCTGCCTTGGCACCAGCAAATGTAAAAACCTCAGATAGCCCCAAACTGATTTCTGAGCTGCTACTCTGGGGCCATGTGGTAAGGTTACGCTTGGGCAGTCAGACCTTTAGAGGAGCTGTTGGCTGTGGAAGAAAAAGGCCACGTGTGCCAGGCTGGGGACACCAGAAGGGACATCTGAGAATTGGCTTGTCCTCACTTCCCCGGCTCTGCCACTCGCTCTGTTTTGTCTTCACTGTGTAAACACACATGGGAACTGCGTGGTTCAGGATTGACACCGCGGAGAGAGCACAGGCAACAAAGCATCCGCTGTCGCGGCTTTTTCCCCCGGCTGCTCTGTGTTTTCCTGCTCAGGAGAACGTCCTGGACAGGAGTGCAGGGGAGGGGGGAGAGGAGCTGGAGAGCAGCGACAGAGGGGGCTGCTGGTTAAAGGGCGAAGCAAATGGATGAACGGTGTGAAGGAGGAGAGGTGACGGCCACACCACAAATCTGAGTTGCTGTGAGCTGAGGGGAGAGTAGGAAGGGGCAGCTCGGTGGGATGGCACTCGGGGGCAGGAACAACCATGAGGAGTGTTTTCTAGCAAGTGCCAATCGACCTCTCCCCGGAGGGCTGATGCTTGAGAAGTGGCTCCTCTCTTGGCAGGAGTACGCACCCTAAGTGGCTTCCAGGGGTTTCAGCCTGTTTGCACCTCTCCGGAGAGAACGCCGTGCGTGCAATTAACAGCTCGGTTGCTCATGTGTTTGGTATCAGTAGATGGGGTTTCCCTTTGGGGACTCCCCCAGCTGAGCTCTGCAGTCGGAGCCCGCTCCGCTGCGGAGCGCCCAGGTCGTGCCTGGCTTCCCACGCAGTGGGCAGCCCCTCAGGTGCCTGTGCTCAGGCCCCGTAAGTTCGTAAAGGATAAAGCTCTTCCACCCATGCCGCAGCTTGGGAGGATGCTGGTCCTGTGCCTCAGAGAGATGGGCATCTCACTCAGGGGACACTGCTTAGAAGACCCCAGACAGCACAAGGACAACAGGCCCTCCTGCGGGGGGTTTTTGAGAGTTTGTGGCACAAAGCAATGCGTCCTGACTATAGAATGATCCCATACATGCAAATTTTTTTTCTAACCTCTAAATATTTCTTCAGTTTACTAATCAGGCTGCTGATGACCACCTGAGGTGTCGCACAGCGCTTGGCTGAAGTGCTGAGCTTTGCTCAATTGCCAAGATGCCACTTGGGAAATTTGGAAATGGCCAACCTGTGACTTTGTAAAAAAAAAAAAAAAAAAAAAAAACCAAAACACGCAAAGAGGCTGTAACAGCCCCAGGAGAGTTCAAGTAAACCTCTATGAAGAGTCTAGTAACATTCTGGAGATACAGCAGAAAACCTCTAGAAAAACTTCCAGGGAATGGCCAGGAAACCTCCAGAAACCTTCTGGAAAGGTGCTAGAAAACCTCTGAGAAGGCTCTGGAAAGCCTGGGCTGGATCCTGCCCCCGTGCTAAGGCATCTGACCAGTTTCCCTGGGGACAGATGGGGCCAGTAACTGCGGGACCGTCTCAGTGCTGTGCTTGGGGGACGGAGGCCACTGCTGGCTTTCTGATCCCCAGTTTGGAGAAGGCATGGTGGGAGTCTGGAAAGCCTTGCTGCTGCTTTAAATAATGTCATTTAGCCACAGTGACTCATTAGCGCTGATTTCTTAGGAAGTGCTGCTCTCTTGGGCCTGTCTGGGGATGCTGCGGAGGGACCCACCCCTGGGGTGTTTGCCAGGGGCTAATTGGACCCAAAGCTCCCGGGTTTGCCGGAGGGCGAGGCCGAGGTGACAGGAAGCATTCTTCTGTCCCTCCAGACTAATGGGCCTCATCCCCCTTAACCCTGGTGAGAAATAAATCACTTCAAAAGCACGCCGCTTCTGACAGATCCCAGAGTCCCTCCAGGAGGCCCTGGACATGTCCTCAGTCTCTCCTTTCCACTCGTTAACTCAGGTACAAGCCCCCTGGGGGGGGACCAAAGCAGAGATGGAGATGATGGAGGTAAAGCTCCCAGGCCAAGGGGTCTTTGAGGAGGGGGCCGACAGCCCCCCGGCATCGCTCCTCTGCCCCAGCGGGCACTCAGGAGGTCTCATCCTCCCACCTCTCCCCATCACGGCGTGGTGCCGCCCTCCCTATCTCTCCCCTTCCTTCCAGGGCCAGGCGAAGCTCTTCCTCCTCGCCGTTCCACACGAAGGTTGGGCACCGCTGATAACGATGACGATGTTGGCCGTTTATCTCCCTGCATCCTGGAGCGTCCCCCACCCTCACCCCTGCCAAACCCCAGCCTGCCCCGGGCTCCCCCTGCCTGCTGCTCTTGGCAGGGTTGGGTTTTCAGCCCAGCTCCGGGCCCACCTTAACCCTGCAGCAGTGGCAGGATGGGGGAGATGGGGAGCACAGACATCGCAGGACTGTGCAAGGTGGGTGGTGTTTGCTTGCAACCTCTGATGGGACCAGTGGGCCTGAAGGCCTTCACCTAAGGGTGCTGATCTTTCCCCAGAGTGGCTTCACGTGGGAGCGAGGGTCTTTGCTCCCTCAGTGAAGATAACTGGTTCTGGCAGACCTGGTTCAGCGTGTTTCTCCAGCACTGGTGGGATTGGGCTGGCCCATATGCTGTGCCGTGGGACGAGAAGCTGCCCCAGCCCCTGCTGCTGGGCTCCAGCTTGGGACCAGCTTGACTTGGCCTCTGAAATCCAGCTCCGTGTGGGCAAACAGCCCAGCTGGCAGCAGCCCAGGTCCGGACTTTCATTTTGAGGCCTGTACTCCAGTTCCTGGCATTGGCTGCGCAACTAAAGCTCTGGTTTTTGCTCAGAAGTACTGGGCAGGTACTCGGGTGAGCCATCGGTGTCTCTCCCAGCACATGGGGGAATCGGCGTTACCCACATATTGCAGAGAGGTGACTCAAGACAAATCCGGTTTCTGCCCAAGTGCTTTGGAGACCAGCTAATCAGAGGTCCTGGAGACCATGACCCCAGACGTCCCAACCCCGTGCACTTGGTCTGAGGGACCCTGCTGCCTGACACCTGTGTGCACGTGCGTGTTTAAGCAACACCTATGTCCATTCTTTTCCTTGTGTGCGCAAAGCATGCGCAGAAAATGTACGGTGCAGGGCCTATACCGTGAGGGTCCAGGTGAAGCGGGTCTTGGCGAGCAGGGCAGGGTGCATGGGGGGACAACCTGGAGCTTGCTGCCCACCGCCTTGGTGCAGGGCTGGCCAAGGGGAAGGGCAGTCGTTTGGTGGCAACAGCATCCCTGGCCAAGGGTATAAATAGCTCCTCTGGTGACCCAGGGAAGAATTGCTGCAGAGGCGAGGTTAATTGTCTGCAGAAATTATGGGGACATTGTTCCTCCAAAGATAACCTGCAAGGGATGAAGCGCGGAGCAATTTTTTCCCCTTCAGAGTGAAGGAAAAAGACCTGAAATATTGGTGCTGTGCCTTTGTTCTCAGCTTTAGGCTGGCTCTCCCATTTAATTGTTTTTCTCCATTCCCTGTCAATGAGAACCAAGATGGATTAACTTTTTGTTTCCCCACTGTGTCCTCCCAGAGGAGAAGCTGAGATAGCTCCTGTAGGGCTGGGCAAATTCTCTGTTTACTTTAACTTCACACAGAGATCTTTTTTATATTTAGCTTAAGCATGAAATCTGGGGTTCAGGGCTGAACAAGAAGCAGCTGAAAATAATTTGCTGGAAACATCTGCATCGGACAGCAGAGTTCATGGGCTCATTCATAGATGAAACCTGCTGCTTGCTCCTCTTGTGGGCCCAGAGGTTTGGCAATTTGTCCCCAAGTGATCAGGCAGGTGGCCATCGGTCTGCGTCGGTGGCGTGGGACAGATGGCCATCTGTCTGTGTCGGTGGCATGGGACAGATGGCCATTGGTCTGCGTTGGTGGCAGCATCGAAGCTGTGCCCATGCGATGAAGGCAGTGAGGCTCCCTGGGGCTGTCACTGGGACGGGGGCTGTTTCTCTTGGCGATGAAGCTCTGTCCTGCTGTTTCTGTGCACTATTTTCTCCATATTATTTTTTTTAATGGAGCATCTCTAGCTCTTCCCTCCTCCCAGCCCCCTGCCAATTTTGGCTGGAAAGCCTTGCCGTTACTGCAAGCCAAGCCCTCTCGCGTGGTGGTGTTCGCCTTGGTTGGGGGCTTAATGACCCATGTCTTAGACGAGCACGTGCCAGAAAGCCCAGCTGGGGCCCCCTCCGGGCCCGGGGCACTGAGCTGCCGTCATCCCCCATGGCAGGGGGATGCCTTTGCCCTGCAAAGGCAGTCGGTCTCTCCTGGTTGTCAGCTCTGTCCCTGTAGGGATCTCTGAAGGGTGATCTCTGCCCCAGCTGGAAAGGTACCATGGGCTGATCTGTCGGGATGGAGGAGCAGAGAAAGTGCTGGAGGACTCCCTCCTTCCTCCAGCCTGGGCTGGGCTGTGGCCAGCCCGCACCAGGGTGGTGGCAGCGGCAAGAAGGTTTTGCGGAGGTTGGAGAAAGCAGCGTCTCCTCTCCAGGTGGGCACTTGAGGGACGCAGGGGGCTGACATTGCAGGGCAATAGGTTGAGCCCTGCATGCTCCTGTCCTCATCTGCAAAGTCCTGCTAGGAGAAGAAAGCTCTGGCTCCTTCCACACTGCAAGGTGCCTGGGAGCCTCCTTCACCATTTTGCAATGGAGCTGAAAGGAGCTTTTTGGGGACCCACCAGCCAGTCCCTGCTCCCTCCCTGCTTTGCGCTGAGCAGGCCAAGAGGCCTCTGAATCTCAAGGAGAGCTGAGTTCATGCATCCCGTGGCACAAAATCAAAGTCTCCGTTGTGCCTCTCCTTTGGTTACAGGAAATTACTCAAGAAAGGTCTGCAAATAAATAGCCTGGCACGGGCTGACCGCATCCTTCTGGAGAGAGGTGGGGAGAGGTGAAACTTGAGGCTCAGCAGCAGCTAAACAAGCCCTATCCAAGGGAGACAGAGCAGCTTTATGACAGCCCGATGCTGGGGAGAGCAGAGAGGTTTTGCAATTCCATCGCCTTGGTTTTCCTTGCAGAGGGCCCTGGGGAAGCACTGCTGTGTAATTCAGTATGTGAGCAGTGTCTGAACTGCTGGGCAAGTGCCCTGCCCGAGCGCAGGACGTTGGTCCAAGCAAACCCCTCTGCCCCCCAGCCAGTCCCAGTAGGAGCCAGTCCATGCTCCAACCCAACCAACAATAACATGTTATCAACTAGAAACTCAAATGACTTCTTATTTATTTATTGCCTAAATGCTCCTTCAAAATATTCATTGAAAATCCAAACCAAAATATTTTTTGGCAACTAAAAGCTGAAGTTTGACACAGAAAATAACAGGATATTTAAGCTTTGAAAAATGTTCCTCTCTTGCCTGCTTGCTTTTATTTTTAATGCAACCACTTGGAAAGGCTACTGCAAGAAGACATTTCCTGCAAAATCTTCCACTTGGGCACAGAGAATAACCTTCTGTTTTTAATCAAACAACAGGTTATGATCCAGCCCGGGACCTGCAGCTGGTCGAGTCGGTGGCCCAGCCACAGGAACGCTCAGCCCAGGGGAAGAGGCGGTGGTGACATCTGCCCCAAGAAAAACCTAAACTATGGAGCTGGGGTGATGCCCCAGGCGATGATGAATGGTCTCCCTCGGACACACAGGGCAGTGCAGTCCTGCTTTTCAGGCTTGAGGCATGAGCTTTGTGTCTTCCTGACCTCACCCCAGGCGCTGGCCAGCAGGTGGGTGTTCACCCCTGGGCAGCACCTCCCCGAAAAGGTGTCTCTGCCCAAGCACCCTAGGAGCATGGCAAAGCCTGTGCAAGGCAGCACGTGCACAGCAGCCTTGCCCGCCCACTGGAAGGGAACTTCTGTGAGAATGGGAGGAGAAAAAGAAGAAAATATACGATTCAGCAAAGCCCAGATCCCACACAGCCCTTCCTACCGTCCTGCCCAGACCACGATGTCAGTCCTGTTTGGCTGCTCAGAGGAGAAAGCCAGCTGGATGCACGTCATCCTGAAGATGGGAAAAGGAGAAAATTGGCATAAAATGCCTCTCTCTTTCCCCAGGGGCAGTGCCTGATCACCACCAAAGCAAAGCAGGAGAGATGGCACACAGAGGATAGTGCAGCTGCCTTGACAAAGAAGGAGGGCAGCTGCCGCTGGTCTGCTCCAAAACCTTGGGACCGCTCTCCAAGAGAGTCTTTTACTCCTTTACAAAGTTAGAGGGACAGGTGACAAACAGGAGGAGGAGGAGTTCACAGCCCCATCGCCTTCCTTCAGCTGGAGCAAGAAGGAGCCCAGAAGGCTGCACAGACAGCGGCGGCGAGCGGGCTATAAATGGCCAAGGGACCCAGTCCTTCCTCCTGCTGGTGACAGACTAAATGCCTGATAGGCTCTAGCATGGTAAAACTCAACGTAAATATTTAAAGTTTGCTATTGTGAGATCTCTGTGGAAGTGTATGCAACACAAAAAAGAAACCTCTGGCTGTAGACATACTCTCTATATATGCAGAGTATGTCTACTATTTGTATTATTAAGTATAGAAGCTTCATGTATACAAATGTTACGTTTGTTTATATACATAAAACTTCAGTGTTTAGTATACAAATCACCAAACCCAGAAACTCCAGTTACCAGCTCACTCAGGTACCTACCTGACCACTTACCAGTGCACACGGTAACTACGAAGCCAATTTGAATGCTAATTGTCACACTCCCGGTGAGCAACAAGAACACAGCCTAACGCTTAGAATAGGAATTTCCCCTCGCTTCCTAGGAATTCCCTGTTCTCCTCTAAAAACGTTCGTGTGATTTCTAGAAATGTTAGTGGACTTTCTGTGGATTTTCAATGGGCTTTCTAGGAATTTCCCCCAACTTTCTAGGAATTCAGACTGGACTCTAGGAATTTTGCCTTAGTTTCCGGGAATTTCTTTGTGCTTTCCAGGAATATCTTTGTTCTTTCTAGGAATTCCAGAGAGCTTTGTAGGGATTACAGACTGGAATTCCAGGGTGCTTTCTGAACAGTTTGTTGTGCTTCCTACCAACTCCAGCCAGCTCTCACATGCTTTTCTTCCAGCACTTTCTAGGTCTTTCCCTGTGCTTTCTAGGAATTTTCAGGTGCTTTCTGGGAATGATAGAGCCATTTCTAGAAATATCCAAGTGCTTTCTAGGGATTGCAGAGCACTGCCTGGAAATTTCTCAGTACTTTCTAGGAATTCCCCATTGCTTTCTAGAATTCGCAGGCTGCTTTCTAGACGCTGCCGAGTGCTTTCTAAGACGTACAGTGTGTTTCCTAGGAATATCTTTGATCCAAACTCCAGGTTGTCAATATCCTCCAAGAAGCCACAGGGCTACAAAAATTTCCCTGCAGTGCACAGCAGCTGTTTTTTAAAATAAATAGAAGGTGTCATACCTATCTTTTTCTTTGAACAGTGACGCCATGACAAACCCTGGAAGCATAGCTACCACCATTTTGCCACGGTCCAGATGTTTTTGCACCATCTGGAATTCTCAACACAAATAAATCCAAGGATATGGCAAAGCAGAGAGTATCTAGAGCGCTCAAGCAGGCGAGGATGTCCCTGTGAGTGAAGCTGAGGCTGAGTGAAGCTGAGGCTATAGCAATGCACCGGCTCAGGGGAAGATGGCAAAGGCAGGCGTTGCACAAGGTGTTGGATGCTCATCTTGCCGTCCAGAAAAAATGCTGCCCAGGGTCCTGAGCAATTCCTTCATCAGGAAACCTCACGCCTGATTTTAGTATTGCTAGATTATTCACTCTGGGGCTCTTCTGCCCAAGTTCAGCCAGCGCGTTCCCTTTCTGCTTGCAACAACCCTGGACAAGCAGCCAGCCTCCTCCACCTGGGAGGTGGAGGTGGCTTGCAGCAGGACACACTGACAGGTACCTCACCACACCACCGACTCTGTCCTGGGCTTGTATTGTCTTTGAACAACACATGGACTTCTCTGACATGCACTGAGAGCGGTGGGGTCCTCACCGGGGTTTCAGGAATCTGCTCTTCTGTCCCTTTGCCCTTGCCTGTTGTGATGTGCTTGCTGGGAGTGCTGGGGAAGGAGGGAGCCTGAAGAAAACTGGTGAGGTTTCTCCTGATTTCCTGGAGAAGCTCCTTCTGTAGCAGGATTCTTTAACTAAGAACATCTCCCAAGCACGCTGAGTTGGGGAATGAGATATTTTCAAGGGCCTCTGGCACAGACAGAGGTGATGGATGAAGTGACCTGTTCCTGGCATCTTTCCATCCATCACATGAAAAGCAAGTAAGTAAAAAGTGGGCGTTTTGGCACAAACCTGGCTCAAACCATTGCGCTGTCCCTTACTGGGACAACCATAATTTGAAGAAGCAAGGCATGGGAGGGGGCATAGATTTGTCAAGGCTGCTTCTGCCCTTCATAAGATATTTAACGTCTTCCTTTCCTTTCCCAAAAAGCAGCAGTCTGCCTCAGTATTACATTCACAACTAAAATGGCTGGCCATGGAGCCGCAGTGAAATAACTCCCATGGGTTATGGATGGAGCATTAGTGCCTGCTCACCATCTGTCATAACTCTGCTTCCCATCACCTCGCTCTTTCCAAACGTTTCACTTATCAGGCTGATAATTTCAGATCTGGCAAGAATGTTCAAGGGTGATTCTTTTTTTCCTGTTCCTTAAATTTTTATTTAGGTTGCATAAGGAGACGAATACCCTTAGATCCCAAGCCAAGGGAAGACTGTACCCTGAACTGTGTTCACCCACGCTGGTGTCAGAAAGTTAAGGTTTGACTGGGAGATGGTCTCGGTGGAGAGCAGTGCCTCTGAGCTGGCTGGTGAGATGAGCTTTTGGGTTTTGTGAGGTTATTAAGGGTCAAAGTCCATGTGTGTGGGGCAGCTCTGCGTTTCGTTTTGGCTGCCCGCTTTAGGAGCCTTTTAAAGGATGAAAGATGGTGTTGTGCTGTGTCTGGTTGTGGGACGTGTGGAGGACATGGGTCTTCTTAGGTGTTCATGGTGGCAAACAAGGCTGCCCAGGGTGAGCTGAAACCCTGGGCAGGACGTCACTGGTGATAGGATGTCATTTTGCTGTGTCTAGCAAATGCTTGCTAGAAACTTGGTGTTAGTGGTGAGAGGTTCATTAACACCAGTGTTAATTAAAAACAGGACAAAGCCTCACTAAGGGGCTTGGCCAATCCTCCTGTTTGTTTTAGTCGGCTCCCATGAGGTGATGACATGTCGGACGCGTGCCTGCTGGAGCCGTGCGTGCATGACCCAGGGGGCCGGTCCCGGTGTCCCTCACCCCGGCTGTGTCGGGGCTGCGATTCAGGATCGTCATGCAGCGCTCGGCCTCGGCAAGGCTCTGCCTTTTTTGCCCGACATCTTTTTCCATCCAAGCTGGGGGTTAAGCGGGGCAGGCAGCCTTGGCCAAGGGCTGTTTTAAGCAGAGCAGGAATTACTCCCAGCATTTCCATCCCCTCAGAGAGCGCAGCGCTCAGTGGCAGGTGTGATGGGGGCAAATACTGCCAGACAGCTGTAAGGACTGTAATTAAGAAATCATGTAATTGTGCAAACGAAAGCTATGGGCCTATGGACAAGCACACAGCGTGGTGTGCTTTTAGAAGACTTCTGGCCTGCCCAAGGATGGCTACGGGGTACAAAAACTTATGTTAAGACAGTAGATCATTTTAAAAAATGAACTTGACGCCAAACTCTCTTCAAGTTACGTCAGAGAGCGGGAACCGCCAACAAGCGCTTCTTCACCGCACCGGGGGGGAAGCTCCAGGGGGCGCTGCCCGCCGGCACCGTGGAGAACCCTCCACCGTCACGTGACGCGCCCTTCCCGGCCTGGGATTGGCTGAGCGGGGTCATGTGTGGAGGGAGGGGGCGCGGCGTGGCGGCGAGAGAGGCCGCGGTTGTCAAGGCGACCGGAGGCGGCGGGGCGGTGGGGCAGGTAGGCCGCGCTGAGGTGGTGCCGGTGGCGCTCGGGGTTTGCTCGCTTCCCGCTCGCTTCCCTCCCCTCCCCTCCGGTGGGCTCAGGAGCGGGTAGGGCCGCATGCTCTCGGCCCTGAGCGGGGGGGGGCCCGCAGCGACCCGGCCCGGGTCGCGGGGGGCGGTGGCGGCGGGCTGCACCCGCGGGCTGCTGTGTGAGGAGCCGGTGTGATCGCCCCGCGGCCTGGCGGGAACAGCGGTTCGGGTCGGCGAGGACCGGCTTCGGAACTTCTTTGGAGGTGCCTTACGGGAGGGGGATTATCTTCCTCATGCGGCTTGTTTGGAAATGAGATGGCTAACGGGCTGTGTGAACCGCGGGGCTGCCTACTAACACCCCTCTTCTTTACAATTTTCTAGGTTTATCGACGATGAGACGTAGCAGTAACGCTTAGCGATGGGTGACGTTCTAGCTTATGAAGCTGAGTTACTCGGACTGGTGAGAGAGGTTGGTTTTCTCTCTTCTTTTCTTTTTTTTTTTTTTGGTCGAAATGAACAAGGCAAAATTTCATAGTGTTTGTATTCAGAGCCAGGCATTGTAACTGTGGTCTAAATTCTGGAGTTATTTAACTGGCCAAGTGTTTGCTACACCCTGAAATCATATTGACTCCTGTCATGCTCTGTAGATTCAAAGGGCTCAGTGTCCATTGAATGCCAGCAGTCAAACATCAAATCAAGCTAGAATTATCTATTGTTCATTGCAACTGAGGCTTTTATTAAAGGAACAGTTAAGTTGATTAGATCCACAGACAGCTTTGGGGCTCAGGTCCAACCTGTGATAGTGGTGAGATGTTTAAAACATTGCTTAGCTGCCACCTCATTCCATATGTGTATAAAATCACAGAGGCATATAAAAAACCTAGAGCTGACAAAGCCTAGGCTGAAGTCCTGAGGCCACTGATCTATGTAGTTTAATGCCCTAAGCAGGACTTTACAGCTAGGCACTCCTCTACCCATATGGCCCATAAGAGGTAATCAGAAGATTTTCTAAAGTGTGAAACGGTCCTGTGAAAAAGACAGTGAGAGACAAACTTTCAAGGGTGGGTGTCTCTCTGGTGGTCTGTGCTTCAGCCTTCTGGATAAATGGGCTAAAATGAGATATTTCTGGTTTGGAACAAGAACACAAACTGTGATCTCTCCTGCTTGTTACTGCCTCATTCCTTTGATCGACACTGTGCTGGTAGCCTAGTTTAGGGCCCTAAGTGAACACCAAACCAACAACCTAGCCCCCCTGCCTTGTGTGCTTGTGTGACCCAGCCTATTGCAGGGTTCCACAGATGCCGGTGCTGCGGAGAGTCAATCAGGAGCGGCAGTCAGCTGTCACTGTGTGCCCAGCTTTCACCAGGCTGTCTGTTGAAAGCCTGAACAGTTACTTTCTGCCTAAAGAGTCTACCAAATCGCAAAATCATACACAACCTAAATCTTTTTGTGGATCTCAGAAAACACATCTAAAAAAGAGGTTTAAGTACTTAATTGCTACTGTACTGCTGTTTATGTCAACAGTGAAGAAAGTAAACGATTCCTGTTCTCTGTGGCAATGTTGGGCATCCAGATCAAGTTTGCAACCAATAACTAAGACTCCTGACATGGGAGAAGGAGGGGAAGTTGTGTGTAATATAGTGACTGTACATTGCGGGAGGAAGAGGCAGGGCTGTTTATCTCTTTCTCAGAAGAATAGTGCTTGATTAGTTGTTCATTAATTTGGCTTGCACAGCTTCAGATGAGTGACCTGGCTTAGAATTCAAGCTGTCTGACTGCTGCTAAGGAGATGAGAGTCACACTTAAGAATTCTGCCCTCTGAGAACGTTACTTGCAAGGAAGTTATTTGTTTCTTCAACTAAGGTGTAGCATTAATGGATTTTAGTTCTTTTTCTTCTTTGGTTGAATGAAATTACTGGCTAAATTGAGGAGCATCATTCTTTCAGAAATGATTGGCTCGGTTGTCAGTACTGTTCTCTAGGATGCAGGAGGAAATTTAGTTGAGAGAGAGTATTTTCCTACCACATGAGGTACCAGTTCTTCGTTTGTTGCTGTGCAGCCTTTGGCATTTATGGACCTTGCTACAGAGAAGGTTTAAAGGATTTTGGCAATTCACGGGTCACTCATTGAAGCATTAATGATCTAAAAAAATATTGTTCCTCTATGTTTTTGTCTTGTAGTATTTGGATTATGCTGAATTTGAAGAAACAGTGAAAGTATTTACAAAGGAATGTAAAATAAAAGGGAAGCCACTACCTAAAGCAGCAGGTGTTTCCTCAAGAGATTCAAAAGCTTTGCCTGTTCAGGTAATGCCTCATTTACACTTACTTTGAGTAATACTAACGCCAGTTAAAGGCTACTAACCACCGTGTGAATTATTACAGCAGTGAGATTATCTGAACTGTCTGAACAGATTCTTGATTATTTGAAGAAGTCTGCTAGCAGTTGTCTTTCAGTGCAGGAACCTTCAAATTTGGGGGTTTTGGGGGTTTTTTTTGCAGAACTCCAGTCCTTTTGAACCTGAGACAGTAGTTTTGATTCACACTATTTTAGGTTTTTAGCTTGCCGTACGTTGATAAGACTGATTTTCACACACCATAGGCATGTATTTTTCCCTTATGGTAAAGGTGGGTTCCCAGGTCGACATGCTTGAAAATTTGGGCTTTACTTTTTGTATTGAGGGTTAATTCAGGCTCTCAAAGATATTAAAGATAGGTGGAGAAAGAATATTTAGGCGGTTATTGAATGGTGAGAGATCTTGGGTAAAACTTTTCATTGAAAGTCTTCAGATGGCACTTGAATTCTTCATTCCGTAACCTACTGTTGAAAGAACGTAGCTCTTCTGTGTTTGGGTTTTCACGGAATGCTTTTCCCCTTTGCAGAAAGATCTGCTTACAGCATTTGAAAATGGTGAGCAGAAAGTTTTCTTCCAGCTTTGGGAGGAGCATATTTCGTCTTCAGTCCGGGACAATGAACCCGTTGCTCAGAAGCTGGAGTTCTATCTTCACATCCACTTTGCCACCTACCTCTTAAAACACTCTATGGGAAAGCCTGTAAGCTTAGTTCACGGTTCAAACTTCAAATTGCTTTTGTTTGGTTTACTTCATTTATTTGTCATTTATTTCATTTATTTGATGAGGGTGGGGTGTTTAGTAAGAAGAATTCCCAGACCATGTATCCAGTTTTTGGGCCGCAGTCTGTGTTTTAGTTGAACCAGACCCCTTGTATTGTGAAGTACAGAGAAGGAATTTGGAGATGTCCTTATCTTGGAGCTCCTGAAGTGTTTTAACTTGGAAAATACCAGCATGCTGATACTTTCACACCTCTAATTGTAGTCCATAGGAAATTCTTAAAACACTTATTTTGCTTCCAGTTTAGACTGAAGCTATGTGTTGAAATATAAACGTTTCTTATAAAATGGGGAAGCTGAATCTTGACCAGCTCAATATATCATATTGAAAACTATAATTCCAAGCTCCAATAAGATGAAATACCTGTTACATGGGACTTTTATGATGAGGAGACATTTAAGTAGCCTGGAGTCAGGCAGATCAGCCAGAGCTTAATATCTCCTGCCTTACATCTGCCAGCTGCTACAGGAGTATTTGGATGCCTTCAGTGTGTTTTTCAGCCTGTAAGGAGCTTTTGGTCTGTTCCGTGTGCCAGCTCCCCTTCCGGGTGCTGTGTGAGTGGATTTTACGGTTCTGCACTTATCACTGAAATAAAGCATGGCTAAAATAGGTGTTTCCTCTCTGCCCTGAGTGTGGAAATGGCACTCTGCTTTAGAAGTCTAGCCTGAAGTGGTCAGGAATAATTTACATTCAAAAAGCAATTGTCCCTCTCTTCTTTTGTTGAACCTGCACAACACAAATAACAACGTTGGTTTAAATTTTCTTTTTTGAGTGGTGAAAACAAGATATAATGCTCTCTAGTTAAATAAATGTTGCTTTTTAGATAACAAATATTCTAGGATTTCAAACATGATACTAATGTATTTAGGTCTCTGCTTATATTTGCCAGCTTTACGGTGCATTGAGAGTGGTAGTTTTTCAAATAAATATGCTGCTTTTTTTCCTAGGACAAAGCTGAACTTGAGGAAAGGATTTCTCATTTTAAGGCGTACCTGGAAACAAAAGGAGCTGCACTGAGCCAGACTACGGAGTTTCTTCCCTTCTATGCTTTGCCTTTTGTTCCAAACCCCATGGTTCATCCTTCATTTAAAGAACTTTTCCAGGTAAGTATCTATTTTGCAGAGATGGTATTTATGATTTTCTCATGGGGTGATAGATATTGAATGATGTTTAGTTTGGTAATTGCTTTTATTGTGTCCTTTAACAGAAACTGTACAATCATAAAAAAGCGTATATTTGATGGAGGAAGGGTTGTGAGAGTGCTATCAATAACACAGTACCATCTTAAATATATTTTATATTTGCTTGAGTTCCTAAATGGTACACCAGCTTTGCGTCCGTAAATAAGAATTGCTATCTCTTCTTCCTTTCCACACAACCCTGAAATACACATGCTTCTGGGAATTGCTATATAGAAGTTTAAGGCCATTTACTTGTTTTGAGGTTGTTGCCCAACCCCACTATCTGTGTGTATATATAGCGGGATTTAAAACACGATAGCTAGGTATAAGGAGGCTGAAGCAGTTTCATTTAATGTGGAAAAGAGAAAGTCAAGTTTATAAGTAATCCTCCTGTAACAGAAAATGAGTCACTGTTGTCTGTGTTCTGAGATTCTTCCCCACCCCCAAAAAAAATGCTGGAAGAGCATAATTGTGCTTAGTGGTTTGGTGACTCTTGCCACAGGCATTTTTCCTGGTTAATTTTTTTGTTAAATATGTGTTAGCCTTTGCCTTTGAATGGCTGTTTCAGAGTTCAGTTCTTAGGCTTGCACATACAAGGTGAGAAGAGAAAGTAAAAATTAGTGTGTTTGAACTTCAGAATAGATCTCATTTGCAGGTGCACTTTCAATGTGATGATGATCTACAGTTATTCTATTGATGAAGGGGTAATAAAACACCCTTACATCAGCTGCTTTCTGGGTACCGTGCAGGTAGATGGTTAGGAGATGATGTCCAGAGATGTGGTTTGATGTTCCAAAGTATTGGTGGCAATTCCTGTGGGGAGGGTACAGCCACCATTCCACCTGCTGACGGCTTGTTCTTGCGGTGCAAAATTGCGCTTTAACTTCTTGATTATGCTGGAAATGGCTGGTTATGTGGTTGCACTTGGACTGGATCAAGGAACTGATCTGCTTTATTGCCTGTGAAGGTGTGTGTATACAGCTCCCATGTACACAAACACACACACGTGCATACACAATTTTTTTTTTTGTAAAATCTGTATACTGTTTTGCAGGGTTATATTCTTGAAATGCTTCACTCTCCTACCACATGGACAATTGTGCTGGCTTATCTCAGGAGCTTTGGGCAGTTGTTGTGGTGGGAGAAAATATCTTCAGCCTACATTGCCGCACACCTTTTTTGATATCAAATCAAAGCTTAAGTGATACTTGCCCTCAGGCTGACTTTGGATGTACCAGCTGATGAGGAGCTCCGGTTTAACACCAAAAAAAGGCATATACTGCCATTTTCCTTTGGGACTAGCTATAAATAATGAGATGTACTGGTTGACCTCAGAGATGGGATATGACTGCTCTTTTTTAATTATACTTAGCAGCTTTTTTTTTTTTGAATGCTTTATCTAAGACAAGACCTCAGGTTTATTCATAGTAACCCAGTGTCCAAGCTCTTAGTCCACAGTCACTCATATTTTCTTGTGGGAATTGTACAGCTCATTCCATGTTAGTGTTGAAACACAGATTGTTTTATGTTTGAGAAAGAACAGCAGTGACTCACTAGTCTACTAAGCAGTGTTCTTATGGCATATTTTTTTTTCTCAGGCGTCTGATGCTTTATATAGCTGGAGTTCCTGTCTGTTTGTGTAATACATCTTGAAAAATAATATACACTCCTCTCTGTAGGAGACATGGTTCCTTTGGTAATATACAGCATACTGTGGCGCACCACTGTCTGGATACTGAATTGGTAAATGCAGCAAGTAAATTCTGTACGCTCTCCAGCATGGTGAAATAAGGGCAAATCTGAGCTGTGAGAACAGCTTGCAACATACACATATACAGCAGTAAATTTAGGAAGCTTCTGCTGCTTGTTGGAAGATACTGCTTTTTCATCTGTTGGCTAGCTTTTCGTCAAGCAGAAACTAGCTTAACTGAAGGTTTGAAATAGCAGAAATGAGTATTCAGTGAATTCTTAGGTGTAGTTTGGCTTTTTTCCTTAACTATTATTTTCTTGTGCTTATGAGACACTATGTCAGGCAATATTCCAGTTAGTGGCTGATATGTTGGTCTATTTTTTGTACGAGTTGTTTTCTCCAAATCCTTATTTTAGAAATGTTGTACCCTGATCACTGATGTCATGTCATGACGCTTGCAATAGTTATTGACAAAATTTACAATTCCCGGATCTTTTAGGAGTGAAAGATGACTACAGCAATTACTTTTTGAGAACTGAGCAATGGAAAATTATTCATTTTGTACTCTATTTAATAAATTTAACTATTAATATTCTTTTTATCTTTTTCTCAAGTTGCTTATATTTTAAAGGCCCTTCTAATTTAGGGGCAGTTATTGCATGTGCATACAAGGTACCAACACTATATGGTAGTTTTACACTTGAAGTAAAGCTACATCGTGTTTTTAGAACTCTTGTCTAGGAATAATGCTGAACTCTCTTCTAACTTCTGTACGCTTTTATGGGTAGCTAGGAAACACATTCGCTTCGGTAACACTGAAGGGAAAATCTCGTCAATACAATGCTGGCTGCCTTGTTTACTAGTGGAAGGTTGCTGTGATCCAAACAGTACTTTCAGCAGAGTGTACATATTTGGTGAACAACTGTCATAATTTGTTTTTCTTTTCAAGGATTCCTGGACATTGGATTTAAGGACAAGATTGGAAAAGTTCCTGTCTCTGACTCTCAAAGCCAGACAGACTCCCCAGCTTCTCACTTTATTTGTATCCTTTTGCGAAAACATTTTGAAGGTAATTAGAATTACTCTAAAGAGGCAGTGTAATTTATTGGAAGAGTACGCTGCTAAGATTTGTTGCAGAATTGCAGTAACATTGCAGTTCAGTGTATTTATGATAGGAAACATTGTTTATAGTCCACATTCAAATAAACCTTTTGAATAAGTTATGTAAAGACAATGTATAGATGCATATGAACCTGCATATTTATCACATGACCATTCTTTCCTTCCATATATAAAGTACAGGATACCCCAAGGCACCGACCTGACCTGACTTCTTTCTTCGCATTTGTAAAGCTGTTCGTCTCTTCAATTAGCCATTTCAGGGACTAGCTGAAAGTTTTCCAGGGCTTTTGAGGGTTCCAGAAATTATGGTTTTACTAAATGGCTTGTGCTTCAGACTGTATTGTTTTTCTAACAATATTGTTTAAGCTGTGTCATCTGGCCTACTTTGCAAACTAACTAGCTATATGACAAGTTATCTTCTCCATTTTTGGCCAGTTAAGGGCAAGGTAGAGAGAACTGGAGTCTTTGTTTCTGGCTTTTTTTTTAATTTTTTTTTTTTAAAACAGGAGAAGTTGAAAGTCCTTTTCCTGCTATATTTTACTTTATTCTAAAGCAGCATCTTGCCATGGTGGTAGTGAATGATGACCTGGAAATTATATTCCTGCTGTTCCATTCCTGGCCATTTGCCAGGATGGGGAGCAGTGATCAAAACATTGCTTTCACTCCCATGTTAGGGATGTTTGTGTGGGAGTCTGGCATAGAAGAGTTGAAGAAAATTTTCTCTCTGCTTATTCTTCTTTGTGGAGTAACAGACTAGATCCTAACTGAGCCCTGAATATTTCTTGGGTATAAAACATCACCTGCCCTAAAACATTTGCATGTATTTTATGTAAAATTAGTGGTTTGACTTTTGATTTTGGTGTTACTACATTTAGACGGGAGTTACCATATCTTATACGTTAGGGCTGTATCTAGTGTCTTTAAAGGTCAGCAAAAAGTCTCAAGCCTCCATGCAACATTGTACATTGTGCACTTATGAGATTTTTATGTATTTATTATTGATTCATTTATTCTTGCTCTCCTGTGAAGCATCAGGCATTGGCTGTTGCCTGGGACAGTAGGAATATTTGGCTTGGTTGGGTTTGACAATTGGTTGAATTTCTCATTCTGTCTCTGGAACAAACACGTACTGAAAGGACACACGTTTTCCTGAACTGCTCCTACTCGTACAACAGAAGGAGAATGGACAGTGCAACAAAGGTAAATGCTGAGATGTGGTAAGGATATTCTGTAACATTGTTAGGGACTATAATAGTGGTGGAAAGTACGCCTGCAATGACAGGGAAACTAGTGATACATGGCAAAAAGTCCTTTGAAATCCAGACCCCTGTCTTGGTGATAGTTATTGCTAGACTGCTTGAGGTCAGTAGGGTTGAGCATAGGCATGTACTAGAAATGGGAGGGGGCCTAGTAGTAGGATTTGTATTTTAAGTCTATTCTGTCCTGAAATATGGTAAAAACAAGTGGAGAACTCTGTACAAAGTGCGTACTAGCTGTCCATTTTTAGTTATGATGAAAGTAAGTTTCCTCATATTCTTTTCCCATACCTGCTTATGCTCATCTGCATCTTCCAGATTTCAAATCTCATTCAGTTGTTCTGATGACTGCTTGGTCATAGAATCATAGAATGGTTTGGGCTGGAAAGGACTTTAAAGATCATCTAGTTCCAACCCCCCTGCCATGGGAAGAGACACTTTTCACTAGACCAGGTTGCTCTTAGACATTTGGATGATCTTAGACACAGATTATTTTTTTTCCTATTCACTCATCCTGTTTAAATTCCTAAAATAGTACATATTGGTATCTCCTGAATAAGAACGTGTTAAGTATGACTCTCTGATGTGTTGCATTTTTAGGTAAGCTGTTCATACACACTTAAGTGTGTAAGTGACTTGCGGTCCTTTAAAAAATAATAGTTTCAGCACTGAACCCCGTTAGATACTGATGGTACTTGAAATATTGAACGGATTTTTAAAAGGCACATAAACAGAACTTAGGTTCCCAACTCCCTTGCATTCGTTTTTTCACTTGGCTTTCTGTGTTGACTGCATCAGTAGGGATTTATATGAGCCCAGCTGGGTTCCTAAAATGACTTTTCCTCTTGAGTTATTTTAATCTTTAATTTTACACTGAAGATTTACTATTTGTAGGTTGAATTAAGGAGAAAGTTAGGCTTATCTCCCACGGTGAGTTCCAAGTATTTTCTTTGTTATTTTGTGCTTGTGTTGCATTAGACTTCTTTGAATAATAGAAAGATCTTTGTGGATTTTTATTTTCCAGAAGTTACTCTTTTTCCATGTGGTGGACTTTCCTGAAGGCAATAATTCCATACTCTGATTAAAAAGAAATAACTACACGATTGGGCCTGAATTATTTTGGGTGTAATTATTTTTTATTTGGGCAGGTTCTGTGCTTTGTGCAAGTACAGGGACTGTCATGGTATCGAATCCATGCAGGTCAACCTTAATTTGTAGATCTGTTATGTGCCTTGGAGGTTGAGCTGGTTTGGATTTTTCATAAAGGTTACTTGAGGCCTGTCTTGTATGAAAGGTTTGGATCTGGGAGGTTATTTTTGCAGTATGCTGTTCAGATCACGCGGGATCCACAGTACATACTTGCTGTTGGAGAATGTTTACTTTATCGGTGAAGGAGAAATGCAAAGAAAATTAATAGGCAACACATGAATGAAGACCAGTATGGCAAAGAGTCCTGAAAACAGCCTTTTGTAAATAGTTGCCAGTCATTAGTCTGACACACTGAAGCACTTCAGGTTTGCGTGAGGTAGTACATATGCTCTTGAGGGTGTTCTGGAGAGTTTAGTGTGTTTACCTTTCCTGATTAACCTGCTCCAGTCTGGCTTGTTACCCATTTGCTAAAAAACTTTAATACCTGTATGACTTTCAAAGTCACCTGTGTGGCTTAACTCACAGCTCTCCTATATGTTTTCAGTTTGGCTGTAAAGAAAATAATTGCAAAATGGTTGGCATCTTGCACAGAGAGCTTCAGACCTTCCGTGTGTCCTCTGTCCTAACAGGAACGGAGGGAATGAAGTATTTGGAAGTGTGTTCAGCTACTGTCCCTTTCACTGCCTCATTACAAATCTGTGGATGAGTTCACAGCCACTCTTCCACCGTTTTGGGAAAGGGGGGAGTGGAGGAAGTGTGTCAGGCTGCTGCACAAGAGAAGGTGAAGTGTCACCCACCGGTCTGTCAAGATTTGCTATAATCTGAACGACTATTAATGTGGAAAGATGTCAGTTTAAAATATGGGTAGTAACTTTTATGGAAATGAGGTAAGCAAGGAGACAAGGCAACTACTGCCTCTCCTAAGAGCAAGGTTTTGGTGTCACCTAAGGAGTCCTGGTCTGACAGCAGCCCTTGGGACCTGCAGCTCCTCTGCTGAGAGCTCTGCTGCATTGTATTGCTGAGCATTGGAACTCAGCCTGGCCAGAGTCAGTGCTTCTGGCAAAGTATGTGAGGGTGGGCTGAGATTAGAGAGACGGAGAGAGCAAGCACAAGTTCAGGAAGAATGTTTGAGGTGTAGGCAAGTTGTTGTAAAGGACAATGACCAATCTCTCACTTAGAGAGAAAAGCTTATTGTGGAGTTATGTGCATATGTGTAACTCCTTGGCTGATCGTAGGAACTGGAGTCAAAACATTGAAAAGACTTGACAATTACATACATGGGAGAGCAGGCAAGAATACTTGCAGAAACATGCAGTAGTTCAGGTGATGCCTAATGCCAGCATCTTCATTTGGCAGAGTCACAAGCTTTACTGTACGCTCTATCTTCCTAAACCAGGAGGTTAGTCCTCTCTCCTTTATTTTCCCCTCTTTTCCTCCACAGATGAATAATGGTTCTGGTAGGTATTACATCCAGAGCTTTTCCCCCTGCCTCTATAAGCTTATCATATGTAGAAAGCATTTGTTAGTGTTGGAAGTTGTGTCTGGGAGAGGGAAAGAGAGAAGCCAAATGTGTTGTGTTACTCTCTGCTTCCTATTACGGGTGCAGTTTGATTGCTGCTGCAAGGTGACTTAAATGAGAACTGCCTCTGAAAGGCACCCTTTCCTTCTCCCCTATCCTGACTCAGATGACAATGATTTAACATTTTAAATAAGCAACTAAATATTAATTTTTACCTGGACTGGTAGCTCCCTGATCTGTCTGCATGAGTGCTGTTATTGGTTATGGGGATATGGCAGGGGGGGATGGGGCAGCACAGGACCAGCTCTTCCAAAGCTGTCTGTACTTGGGTCAGCTACATGTCAATGATGAAAGCTTCCTGTCCTCTTGGGAAGAGAAACTTTAATGAAGGATTTTTCCTTTTTTAGTAAAATTACTTATGTGTGAGAAGATAGTGATTAAAAAATGCAAGATACGTCAAGACTTTGATTCCTCTCTTTGACTCTCTTTTCTCAGTAAAGATCAGTGTTTATAATTGATAATCCCATGATTTAACAGGCAAGGGGTAAGTTGGACCCTGATTCTTAGTTGCCAAGACCAGCATTCATGAGCTGCATTGAGTTTTGGTTATGTAGTTTTTCCTGCTGACTGTAGTTGGAAGACAAATTTTCATCACTGGAAAGTTTCCCCACTGGGCTATGAAAAGCAAGCAAATTAGGAGTAGGTTTATGGTTCATGACTTGGTGCTTCCAACTTTCCTCTGAGTGAAAGTCACACTCTAGATAGATACATCCACTGGAAATTTCTGAATGAAATGCATTGTATTGCAGTTAAATAAAAATGTATTCCAATTTGCTCATCTAGATGGAGGAATAAAGTGCTGAAAAGTGGCTAGTTTTGTGCAATGGTTGCTCTCAGAATCTTTATTAGTTTAGAAAAATATTCTTGTTTTGGAGCTGTCTCATATTAAAGCTGTGCTGGCAGTTTAGCATGATGGCTGTGGAATAAAAATAAAATCAAAGTTGAATTATTATTATCAAGGAAGAATAATTTGGGTTGTCTTTGGAAGCTATCTTAACTCTTCTGATTTTTATGTTGATGAATATTGATTGCAGCTGAGATGGTTTTAACAGCTTAAAGAATTGTAAAAGGTTTGGCGCGCTGAGCATGATTACTTAATGTATTGGGATCTGTTCCAGTGTTGTGGGTTTTTTTAAGTGCATTTTGCTGGATTTGAACAGAATCTGTGGCTTGTGTCTCAGCTTCTATTGTTATTTCACACCAGTTTTCACTCCCTCCTAGAAAGTATAAGAAAAATATCATAAGGGTGGCTTGATTAGCAGTTTGATATCGGGTGTCAGTCACAAATCCTACAGGTGCAGAATGCTGTGATTCATGAATGATTCTCAGAAAGCAGCCATTCCTAGAGGGGAGAAGGCTGTGAGAGTAAAATAAGCCTTTTCCCCCCCCCCCCCCTTAACTCATAAATTTTGAAAAAATACAGATTAGAATTAAAAAAATGTACTTTCTCTGTATTCCATGCTTTAAGACTGTCAATTTATAGCTAAAGTTTATAGCTAAAGGCTATTAATGCACATTCTCTCTGAAAGATCCCATTAAAAAGATAATTTTGCTAAATTTTCTGCAAGTAAAAATAAGCTGTTCTGCCATCTACTGCTTTTCATATAAATGAGATGAAAGCAGCCTATTTCAGAAACCCTAAAAATCCATAAGATGTGACAAGTCTTTAAAGCAATTTCCAACATCTGAATTCATAGAGCTATCTAATGACTTTGATCTTTCTCATTTGTAATGCAAGCTTTATGAACAGTTCTATTTGAATAGTATTTTTCTGGCAGTTTTGCGTCTCTTATGTTCATGTGTTTATTGCTTTTTGAAGCAGTTTGTCAGAAGTTGTTTGGCAAATACTCGTGCACAATCAGTACATCACTACCTGCAATATAACTAGATCACCATTGTAGAAAACGACTTGTGAAGGCTCTACCAGATAAGCCATGGTGCTAATACGGCACTTCCACTCCCCATTTTTCCCCTCTGCTTAAGATTACCACCCCTCTGCCAGCTGCCATGGGACAGCAGAGGTTTTGAGTTCAGAGAGCAGGGGAGCAAATGGCAAGGGACAGTTTTTAAATAACTACACCTGAATTCTCCAGAGCTTGTTTATCATAGCTGCAAGGTATTATATGCTGAGCTTTTTTTAAGCACAGGGCATAACTGCAGTGAAACTTTGTACTGCTTAGGATTCTCCAAATGAAGATCCCAAAGATTTCTACTTATATCAGTTATGTTTCCCAAAGCTTCTATGTTACAGGAACATATGAGCTACATCTTTATGGAAAGAGACAGTGAATCATGAAAAAGGATAATGGTTTGCTCAAAGATTGTGGGCAAAGTCTGTTCAAAGCCAGGAATAGGAACTAGTTTTTCTAGTTTCCGATTTTGCATCTTAGCTACTTATTTTGGTTTTCTTCCCTCTGGGTCTGTTTGGACCTAAACTGTGTCATATTGGGCTGTTTGGAATGCTCTACTCTAACCCAAAAATTTTTTAAATCTGTGAAAACGAATCCTACTTCTGTCTGAAACCCTGTAGTCCAGCCGATTCCTGCCCATTGTTTAACAGAAAGTCCTATGGTAAATATTCAGTCTGTTTGCAGATGGGCACGATGCCATTTTCACAACACTAGAGCAATACTGGCTTCTCAGCCAAGTAATTAGAAACATAATGTTCTAGCAAAATACATAAACATCAGCAGTAGCAATGGAATTATTGTGCCTCCCTTCATAGTTTTGTCCAGTCATGAAGAAGTGCACTGCAGTACCCAGCTCCAGATTCCGTGCCTGACTTCCATGTAGCATGCTAATTTGGCTAGGTCTGAGACTGGGATGGAGGATACAGATTCTGGTGCTTAGTTTGCTTCTTTTGTCTCTAAAGTAATTGAACCCAAAGGAACAAAATGTATCAGGAATGTAATTTTTTTTTTTTTAATTTAGACAGAAATAAAAAACAAATTGGAGTTATTTTTGGAAACTGAAGGTACTAAAAGTAACTAATATCACTTACCATCAACCAGTAAACGATGGAATCGCCTGAAAAATTTCATGTAGAAGTAGAGAATGAAGTAGAGAATTCCCTGCAACTTCAAAGAATTGAGTGAATATTTTAATAGCAGATGAGGAACTGGATAACTTAAATGTTGTTTAGTTTTGAGGTTTTTTTTTCTGTGAGTTGTACCATTTTCCTTAAAAGATAGAAGACTTAGTATTTACTTTAAAATAAGCAAAGCGCTACATAACCTAAATATCAGTGGTCTATTTCTATAAATTAACTGGAGAAAACACCCAGCCTCACAGTGTAATCTAACAAACGCTGACATGAATCTCTGGGTACTGTCATTCTCCTGTTTTGTTTTTTAATCTTTGAAGTGGCTGCTTGACCTTTCCAGTTGCTCAGTGTGATAATGTTTTTTACCCACTGTTACTTTAGTGAATGTAGAAGATAGATAGTGCATGAATCTCATCTGCAGATAGATAGCAAGGTCAGTTAACCAAGTCTGAGCTGCATTTTGTCATATATTCTTCTGATTCAATGCCCACAGCCTCATTTAGTTTCTGATAGCATGGAACTTCTTGTATTAACAGACCTTTAAAACAGTATCCCCTTTACAAATGTATTTGGTGATGTTTACTGTATAATAGTTGTATTGCTGTTATAACTGTGAAGCAATTGTTTCTTTGGACAATTAAGGCAAAATAAATACTTGTAGTTGTTGCTATGAAATGAAATCATGCTAGTAGTGTGGAATTATCTTTGCAGTGAAATTCAACCCGTTGGATAAAAGTAATTCCACAGCAGCAGTTGAAGTTGTCCCTTCAGAGCAGTAAAAATGCTTGTGGGTTCTTTTGTCTTTCCGTTGAAAAGGTGATGTTATTTCTTTTTTATTATTCTCTTGACAGAAATGTTGCAGCATCTTCATCAACAGTTAGTGGAATCTGAGCACAGGACCATGACCTACCTGAAACGATTTAACAAAATGCAGGCAGACTACCATAATCTCATTGGAGTCACTGCAGAGCTGGTGGATTCCTTGGAGGCCACAGTCAATGGCAAGATGGTAAGAGACGACTCGGACGTGTACTTGCTTCCCCCACTCCCAGAAAATGGAGAGAGAATGCCACTAAAACGTGAATTAAACTTTGTAGTTATGAGCATTTCTGTAACTAGTGTCTCTTTACTAGTGAAACACAGCACTGTGGATGAGAGATTCTTCTGTTGCCCCTGTGTACTAGGATAAAGGTAGTGCAGAAAATGGGTTGAATTGTGCTGGCTCAGAAATCTTGAAGAAACTATCACCATCTCACAAGACATCTAGATCTCTTGTGAGAGTCCCCTTTTGAGCTTTGGCATCAGCAGTGATTAGAGGGCATTTCTGTGATTATTGACTGCAATCTAGCCCATCAGGGGTTGTTGTAATTTTAAAACTGCTGCCAGGTCTGTTTTAAGTTACACTGTGGTGGAAACAATCTTATCTGAACTTTTGGTGAGGAAAAAGCTTTGCTCTCTGTTCTGCTAAGCTGAACTTGTTGATTTAACTGGTAAAGGGAACTGGGGTAGGAGTGAAGGCTTGGGGAAGCTGGAAAGCTGCCTGGCAGAAAAGGACCTGGGAGTCTTGGTTGACATATGGCTGAATCTGAGCTAGCAATGTGCCCAGGTGGCCAAGAAGGCCAATAGCATCCTGACTTGTATCAGAAATAGTATGACCAGCAGGACTAGGGAAGTGATCGTCCCCCTGTGCTCGGCGCTGATGAGGCTGCACCTCGAGTACTGTGTCCAGTTTTGGGCCCCTCACTACAAGAAGGACATTGAGGTGCTGGAGTGTGTCCAAAGAAGGGCAATGAAGCTGGTGAAGGGTCTGGAGAACAAGTCCTATGAGAAGTGGCTGAGGGAGCTGGGGTTGTTTAGTCTGGAGAAGAGGCGGCTGAGGGGAGACCTCATCGCTCTCTACAACTGCCTGAAAGGAGGCTGTAGCGAGGTGGGGGTTGGTCTCTTCTCCCAACAGGTAAGAAGTGATAGGACGAGAGGAAATGGCTTCAAGCTGCGCCAGGGGAGGTTTAGATTGGATATTAGGAAAAACTTCTTCACCAAAAGGGTGGTCAGGCACTGGCACAGGCTGCCCAGGGAAGTGGTTGAGTCTTCACCCCTGGAGGTATTTAAAAGACGGGTAGATGTGGTGCTTAGGGACATGGTTTAGTGGTGGGCTTGGCAGTGATAGGTTAAAGGTTGGACTTGATGATCTTAAAGGTCTTTTCCAACCTAAATGATTCTATGATTCTATGGTTCTATGAATGAGTTATTCACTGTGTGAAACGGGCCACACATATGTGACTGGAGAAGGTACAACTTACTTATGGGTATTTTTTATACAAAGATGATTTTATGCTTCATCTTTTGTGCCATCTTCTCTGCGACCATGCCTCTGTACTATAACTTCTATATAACCTGAAGATTATTCTTACGGCAGATGTTAGTGGCCTCTAGATGCTTTTAAAGGGGCTGTGAATTGTTAGCAGGAAGAATGACCTAGGAGTTCCTGTGCTGCCTGCTGAAATGTCAGTATGTACCTTCCTCCTGTCATCAGAGTGAACATCTTGTAGTTTGTTACTCTGCATCTGGGATCACCATCTGCTCACATCATTACCGCAGGGAAGAATTTGCCTGTAGGTGTGGATTTTGCTTTACAGCAGATTAGGAAAGGTATCTGCTCACGTGCACTTCAATAACAATAAGAAACACGTAATCATTCATTTACTGCCTCCCATTTCACACTTCAGTGTTCTCCAAGGTGATATCCTCTTGCCTTCTGTGGTGGAAGAACCAGGCACTGGTTATCTTTTGTTGCGGATGCTTGTTTAATTTCCTTTGTAAGCTTTGTAATAGGCAGTCATTTGATCCTTCCCAAGTGTGTCCAGATGAGGGTGCTCTTTCGTTGTGAATCTTGGTTTCTGTCATTGCTGACTCCAAAGTGGAGTTGGGTACTGAATAAAATCATGTTGAAGTTACAGCATTCTGAATCTGAAGGGTTTATGTTGTCTTGCTATAGGTCTGAGAATATCAGAAGTGTCCCCATTTGCGTTTCTATAATCTCAGTCCTCTCACCTCTGTTCTGGGGAAGCTAATAACTGTTCTGAAATTAAGCAGTTCTATTGTGTTGTAGATTTCCCAAAACAAAAAAACTAAACCCGCTGAGATGTTTTGCATTGAAACACAAAGTGCCGTACTCTGTAATTCATAGTTATTCTCTCTGCTGTACAAGACAGTTGTGTAAGTTCTGCTTTTTAGCTAGACAACACATCAGCATATCATTGTCTAAGTCTAAAGCACAAAACTGCTTCATACCTACTGTTGGACAACTTACCTTTTGCTTGAGGAAAATCTGTTTGCAAACACAGGTGTGGCAAATTCTGGTTTTTTTCTAGACTCTGTGAAAGCATTTAGCGGTAGTCTTGTGAATAGCATAACTATTCCCAGATGAAGAGAGTTTGCAGTTTTCCTAATTTCTGAACAGAACTGTAGTTGCAGTATATACCTTGTACTTGCATCAGTGAGTCTCAGGTGTGTGATTTCTTGCCCCCTTAAAAAACAAAACAAAACAAAAAACAACCTTTAGTATAGAAACACTTGTCTGGTAGAAAGTGTAAGTTTTATATAATTCTGCTCTCTCTTTGTGTTTCCTAATTTTTAGATCACACCAGAGTATCTTCAAAGTGTTTGTGTTCGCTTGTTTAGCAATCAGATGAGACAAAGTGTAGCACATAGTATTGACTTCACAAGGCCTGGAACTGTAAGTATTAATGTTTGGGTTTTTTACCACTTAAGCTGTATATTGAACAATAAATGTGAGATAGTAAAGACAAAACATAATGTGTCCAAGCTTGTATAAGAATATGGCAATACATAAGGTTTTGTTGATCTCAAATGCTGGTGAATGGCACGGTTACACAGTCATAGCTGCAGAAGTATGATTAGTTCTGTTGTTATGATAACAGTAAGCTGTGTATCTGTTCAAATGCTAACTGTATGTTTTAAAAAAAAAACCAACAAACCCTAAAACTAATGTCCTAAGTGTGGTTTGATGGCACATCTTAGCCAATTTAATTTAGCTAAAAAGGGGTGATGGTGTTGCTCAGCTCTGGACACACGCTCTGTTCCTTTCTGCTGTCCGTGGCGCTCCTATAACCCTAGAGTGAATTGGCTTAGCCAGCTAAAGGAGAAGCATCGGACAGGATCATGAGAACAAATGGGGAAAAGAGGAGGCAGGGGGGACTTCCCTTTTTTGTAAGAGCTACTTGATAGGTGGGCAGTTAGGTGATAAGCCACCTTGTTGATTTACATGATGAGCTTTAACCCCATATGTAAGGATCTTTGATCTTATTGATAAGCAGCTCAGGATCCCTAGGGTTTTTTTCTTCCCACTTCACCAGCCTCTTGTTCCTTTTCACATAGCTGCAGTACACCTAGCTGCTTGTGCCCATTAATGTTCTGCTCAATCTCTTCTGCCTAAATGGAGAAGGAGCTTTTTTTACCACCCCCCCCAGCAGCAGAACCAGCTTAGGATAGTTTCTAGTGTCTGTTAAACTGTGCCTGTTTGGTATGAAATTTTAAATGACTTAATGATAGTGTAAGAGCTGTTCAGTGGTACAACCTTTTGTAATACCTAGCTTGTTCAAATTTTTCAAATAAGCATTAACATTAAAACTGCATTAAAACATTTTAATATTAAAATATTGTGTGCCACTGCTTTACAAAGACAAGCCAAAGTCATGAACTGTGCTTATTGTTTTTGCCGTGGCAGACATTCATGTATACTTAACTTTGTAGTAGGAGAGCTTTGTGAAGTGTCAAAGGAAAAGCAAAAGAAAATAAGATTCTTGCTCCTTATTCTAGCCAAGGTTTTTAATAACAATGACGCTATGGGTACATTTTGTTCCTCTTGAAAATCTGTTACACAAAGATGAAGAGATAATAAAAATATTCCCTTTTCTATGTGCTAATATTTTCAGAGATAAATATTACTCCTCATTGCTCTTTAAGCTGTTTTAAATGCCCTCATTTCCCTGTTAATGGTCAGAACTCCTTTCTCTGACTTGCCATGTATTTAGGAGTCTTAGCAGCATATCCCAGGATTTCTGTTTGCTACCTCAACACTAGGGGCTGTCTGTAGCTCCTCTCTCCTCTGATTTACACCATGTCTGTGGTGCATGGTTATGCCATCTCCCATCCCATAATGTACTCCTCCCCCAATCTTTCTTCTAACCAACAATTTTCAGGGGTCTTCCCTCTTTCCCTGCCAATGGCTTTCCGAGATAATGCTTTATGTACCCCAGTAGTCTTCCGCATTTTTGCCATCTGATGTTGGGGCTGTGTGTGTTTCCCAGCTCCACTTCCCTGTACTGAGATCATCCATTCTGTACAGCCCCATGCTCTCTGCTTGCATCAAGCTTCTCTTTTTCTCCTGTGCTTTCAAGGTGCTCCATTTGCCCAGG
Source organism: Theristicus caerulescens (assembly GCA_020745775.1). Classification (NCBI taxonomy): domain Eukaryota; kingdom Metazoa; phylum Chordata; class Aves; order Pelecaniformes; family Threskiornithidae; genus Theristicus; species Theristicus caerulescens. The sequence continues at coordinate 12,136,204 of CM036565.1, read as the reverse complement.
ATTTCACTCTTATTTCTTTTCTTTCTATCATAAGTTGATCCGCTGATCTCTTGAACACTTTTGGGAAGTGGGCAGAGGGAAGAGTGTCATCCTTATGCAAGGTGCTGATTTGTTTCGTTATGTGCTCTGCAGAGAGTGCAGAAGTGGCTGAAGCTATGTCTTCAGTGGTAAAAGCTGGGTGGATTATTGCTAGACTGCATATGTCTTTCTGTACCCCTATCACATATGCTATTTTAGCATAAGCATCTGTCCTTGTACAGTTTAGCCTTTAGGTATAGGCATCTGTTTCCTTCTCCATGAAAAAAAAGACTTTTAAGAGTTTTAAGAACAATAAGTGATCATTGAAGAAGTGGGTAAGCAGCAGTGTATAAGCACGGTATTTCAGCCAGAATCTCTGTCACTGGAGGTTTTTAAGAACCAGGTAGGCAAGCGATTACCATTTACTAGGAATGGCTGATGCTTGGCTGCTCCTCCAGGACAGATTAGGTGACTGCTCAAAATCTCTTGCAGCCATACTTCCTCTGTTTCCCTCTACTAAAAGATGCTCAACTGTGAAATGACTGTTGATCTCGGGCATCATTTATTTACTCCTGCTTCTCTAAAAGCGTCTCTAAAAGTATTTCTGCTCCGGAAGCGCCTTTGCCACTATAATTATGCCACTGTCGCCACTTTAGCACAGTTTCCAGCTATGTAGATAGGACAGAGAAAGAGGATTTGGTGGTGGTGGATTTTTTTCCCTCCTGGAAGTAAATTTTTGCCTCCCTTCTGTCCCAAATTAGCCAGGTTAAGATGAGTAAAGCTGTGTTCTTCTGGCACAGTTGTATCTATTTTTGTACTAGGCTTTACTACCATAACTATTTCTGTGTGACTTTGTCTCCTTTACCCACACTATTTGAGGTAGTTGCTGTGCCAGCAACTCTCTCGTGAAAGACCAGGACAGCTATAGCACTGAGACTGTTTAGATTAAGGGTTTCTCGACTGATTTAGGTCACTCCTTGACAGTGGGGTTATAGTAGCTACTGTGGTTGAAATCTAATGTTGTTTCTATAAGCACACCCACACACTCAGGCTGTCTGAGCCAAATTTTGGAGGGCTAATCACAGTCTTCCCTTGTAGACCTTCACTGCAGCATAACCAGGTTTCTTCATCTTATCCTTTTGTCCACACTTGATTGATCATATTTTCTTGTTTCTTTCCTATGTAGAGAGTTCTGGTTTTATACATGAATAGCAAACATGTAGAAACACAAATAAGTGTAAGAGGAAAAAATATATATAGCCCATCTTCTGAGAAGAAAAATGAGACTCCTTCCTCATCATCCTAAAATACTTCTAACCACTCCCTGACTCTGTTGATCCAGGAAGCCACATGAGATGGACTAAAAACCAAATTCTGACTGTTTGCCACTAGGCCACTAAGGCATCCCATTTTTCTTTCAGGATTCCAAATACCTCATTGTTATACACTTAGATGTTATTGTTCTATCATTAAGTGGTTTCAGGTTTTCACATAAGTTTTGGAATAAAGCTGGAGGCATCGTGACCCAGACTAAGTAGTAGTATGAGTTTGCAGCATCTGTGCTGGATTTGTGTTGGAAGGTCCCTTCGCTTTTTGCTCAAAACTAATTAGAGACACTAGAGTGTGGTCTTTCCAGCTACTCCATCTCTCAAAACTTCTGCTGTAAGGGGCAGTCACCTGTATAATTGCAGAGGGAAGAGACGAGCAGAGGGGCAGCTCCTTTGCTCATCCTTACCATTAGGTCACGGTGTAGGCAAGATAAGTGAGGGGTTTAAAAAAAAAAAAAAATCAATGTCTAAAGAGTTTTGGCAGGCATTAAATATGGTGGTTTGTTTTGGTTTTGGTTTTGGTTTTTTTTTCCCCCCACTTCACCTTGAGTATTCAGGATTTGACCCTATCTCACCGACATCACCAATGTCAGGACCAGACCCTTCAATAAATCAGTTTTGGTGGATCAATATCTCTAAATCGGTGAGCAGAAAAGGAAATCATTAGCAAGGAAATTACTTTTTTGTTGTACTGACATGCAGCCTTAAATTCCTACCACTTCTACTTAGGGGATGAGTGGATGTGCATTACGTAGTTTGGAAAGAGGAGGTGCTTGAGTTCACAGTGAGCTATACTGGCGCAACTCAGGGGACAATCCAGGTTTGGGAGCAGGTTCTGAGAGAAGAAAATGCTAAAGCTTCATCATTCTCCAAGATGTGTACTTGAGCTCTACAGTATATTTTGTTAAATCAGCTACACTATACTGGTAGTTTTAAGTTATACTGGGAAGGAGGACTGTACCAGTGCTGTAACCAAAATGAAGTATTGCCCAAGGAAATTAAAGAGTATGCCTTGGATTATATCCTTGGTAGTGTTATTTGTCTGCAAACTTGATTTTTTTCCCAGTGCATTGTACCCTGTGCTCAATTTTTAATGTCAGGAAAGTAGTATTGTGTAATATAAAGCCTTGACGTCTCAGGCTTTGAAATGACAATACAGGTAGCATGTATCACTTACTAATGTGTGCTGTTATTGTACAAACATCAATGTCCTGGTTTGCACCCTCACCCCCCATGGCTGAAAGCCTGTCCTTTCATACTGAAAGAAATTTGTATTGGGAGGACAAATCCCAGAACAAGTCTTTCTTAACTGGCTTTAAGACCTGAGGCAATGACGTCTCTTACCCAAAGGACTTTCCCAGTGTAATCATACCCACGAAATCTTACTTAGCAAGGGATTCTGGTGTTGGCTGTTGCTTTGTGCTCTCCTGTAAGCTGGCTTGGATCTCATTCTTTCGTAGAGCAACTTCATGCCTCATGCCAGCTCTGTGACCTCCTGGGTCAGCTTGGGAGCCTGATCTACAATCCATTAACCGGATGCATCTGGTGCATATAGTGGGAGAGAGGCCACGCTACTGTGTTACAGTTGGGAGATGTTTCCAAGGCTTCTCTAAAGCCCTGTTTTACCATAAGGCTTTTTTCTAGCTGCAGTTGAGTGTTATCGCCATCTTCCATCAGGATATTTGACATGTGAGGTCCTGAATTGGGAGATAAGAAACCTGAGAGAATTGTCGAAGCAAAAGATCTGGATCTAAGAACAGGAGGTCAGAGCACCAGGTCTGACAACTTGAGGAAACATTCATTTGAAGATTTAATCAGATTCCTGACTTTCTAATGTTCATTTGACAGGGAACTGATGTGGGTAATCGTAAGTTTGAAAAGAATAGTTTCAAATACAGTGATCTGTCATAGTCCCTTATATCTTTAATACTCTTGAGGTAACTTGAGTTTTACTTTTTTTTTTTTTTTTCTTTCCAATAGTGATTTGTCTAGTGGGTAAGAAGCACGGGTTGTAGTTTTTTGATGCCTACAATTTTCTGTTTAATACATGTCATGAAGCCGAGAGGATTCTGTCTCTTCATCACTGAAGCGTTGTACATTTGTTCCCCATTGAAAGTAGCTCTTAAGCATAGGCTCAAGTCTTAAACCCATGAATAGATTTTTCTGATTCAAGTTAGATGTACACCTTCCTGGAATTTCTTGGATTAGGGATAATGTAATAAGATTCTCTAAACTTTGGATTAAAGAGAAAACAGAAACTGCTTCTTCAGATGCACAGTCTCTGTCAATAGTCAAGATGTGTGTTAACCACTGGACAATCTTTCTCTGATTAGAAAGCTGTAGAGTTGTTTGCATATATTGCTCCTGTGTCATGGAACAGAATAAATGCCCATTATGTTTTTACTGCTATTCAGTCCAATTATATTTACCTGTAGCTACAATTAGTTGAATTAATGTCCCTTGCAAGTTCTAGGTCTCTTTTGGCACAACTCTTGAAGCTGTGGAAAAGTTATTTTTTTTAGTTCTGTCACTGGACAAAGCACCAGCTCTTCTGTAAAGTTAAGCTGTCATTTACAAACTGTAAACAAGGAGGAATTTTTTTAATTTGCTGGTCTGTGCTTTTTTCTTCAAACATGCTTTTTACTGCAAATGTGAACATGCCATCAAGCTGTAATAGTTGGTGGCAGGTATTCTGTTTCTTACTTGTGAAAGTTTTCTGCACCAGGAGACCACATGAAACATACGGGACAGGATAACAGGGTAACAGAAGTTTCTGTGGGTTTTGTTTTGGGTTTTGGTTTTTTTTTTATTACTCTGAACCATTCAGAGTGGATTCACCAAGCATTATGTGGATGTACGCTCTTCCATTTAAAAATAACATGCACAGTACAGCAAACAGCATCTGCCCTAAGCAAGCTTTTCTTAGGATGAAATGTATCAGTCTTCTCCATCCCTGTCCATGGGATGATTCTTATATGTTACCACTTAAATACAGTAAAGAAGAAACAAACCTACCTCTTTATGTAAGCAAAGAGAAGTTCTTTTTTTCTGCTGATGCAGTATATGATGTCTTTTTCACAAGTTGCTGCAGGTGATACAACTACGTGCAGGAACTTGGGTGGGTTTTTTTTTGTTTGCATGAATTCCTCATCTCTAAAGGTAAGGTGTTCCATCGGTAGGGGTTTCCACAAACTTTTCCTGTTAACTCCTCAAATCACAGAATAGCCCAGGTTGGAAGGGACCTTGAAAGGTCATCTGGTCCAATGTTTCATGGTTTCCTTTAATGTTAAAACTTTCCTTTAATGTCATCTTTGTCTTGATGCCTACATACATTTTTACTGGCTCAGGTCATGTGTGCGTTGAAATGTCCTCTCATCGTGATACAGGTTATCTCCTGGTTTCTTTTCCTCACTTATTGGATTCTATCAATGTTGTCCATCGTCTAAAATTTAGTTTTAAAATGTCTTTGCCAGGAACTGTCTGTGTGTGTGTGTATAGCACCATGAAAGTTAAAATACTCATTCACATCAGGGAATTCTGAGTGTGATGGTAATAAAAAGAATAATGTCAGATTTTTAAAATTTGTTAAAGAATAGAAAGAACTTTATTTTCTGCTCACAGTGAAGAGTGGCAAGTTTCATATACCTTCTGTGTAAGACTGTATATATCTGTTAAAGAAGAACCTGCTAAATACAGTGTTTAGGTACTTATTCATCTGCACAAATATGTCCTCTAAAGTCAGCATTGGCAGGTTTTCACAAAAAGACTAGAAGCAGAATAATTAATATTGGTCTTATTTCATTGTGTTGAACTGTGTACTTTTATTTTGAATTAAGACTGTTCTTTTTAGATACAAAGCTGTTCTAAGTTAAATATTTTAGTCTAATTAAAAAGACAACTTTACTAAGTTACACTTAACTGTACTAAATGACTCAAACCATGAATTACCACAATTTTTTATTTTAGTAACTAAATCTTAGGTTTCCTTTCAGAGACTTTTTCTTAATTTATCCTTGGAGCCTTTTGGGATGAGGAATTGGTAACGTTGCTGAAACACCTTAAATTGTCTCTCTCAGCTTTCATTATGTGCTGGTGAGAAACTCCAACCAAAGCAGTATGGAGAATACTTGCAGCTGCTTTCTCAGAAGCTGAGGTCTTCTGATCGATTTCCCGTTTGTTGGTATCTCTCTCTCTTAGCTGCTTCGGTGTAGTGAACAATAGAAGTCATATATTGACATAAATGTGTCAGTGCTTGGTACATAGCTATTCTAACTGACAGTTACAATGGAATAAGTGCAGACTAGGTTGTTTACCAGGTGTTGAAAGGAGAACTTGTAATGTATACATATCACAAGAGAGACACAGAGTGTTCAGTCCTAAAGCATAGAAGTATGTGGATTGGGAGAAGGTGCTTATACTTTTCTTTTCAAAGCTAATAGTCTGTTAACTTTTAGCTAATTTTGATTTGTTGGTTTTTTTTAGAACTGTGCATTTCTCAGATTTATTTCTGTTAACTTGTTTTTTTTAATCTTCTTTATTTTATTGTGTGCCTGTTTGCCCATAAAGGGATATTACTCTATGAGCCCTTGTGATGACGGATATGTAAGTGTCTATATCTTTATATCCTTTCACATTGCCTGCTGCAGTCTGTCACTGTCTATTTCTTTTCATTTCACAATGTGTAACAATTTTCCGTGTATTTTAACTTGTCATGACATTAACTGTATGGTTTATAAAGAGCCAAAAAATGTTCAAGGCTTGGGATTTCTGCATGGAGAACAGAATAGAAGCTCTGAGTAACCTTATGGCTTCATAATACACGTAACATGCCAACAAAAGACCAGCTTTGTCCACAACTTTTACATGAAATACAGCTTCTTCATAACATGCAGAAAGCAATTGTTTCTTCCACATGTACATCAGTGTATATAGCATACGATGTCTCTGAAGTGTGCCAACACCAGCTGATCCCACACCACCTTTGAGTAAGCAGATAAATATTGTTGCTTAAGATAATACAGCAAATTGAGTTGTGCTCTTCAGGGGTGCGTCGTATTTTACGTATTTGTATTTTTACTTTCTAAAGTGAAACTTTCTTTCTCTAGTAAAGATTATCAAATTGTTTCATACAATTAAAATGGATCCTCTTTCACTGAAAACTGAAAAAGCAGAATGGTATTCTGTGTACTGCCTGTGACTTCTGTAACCCAGATGGAAGTTTGTATTCTGGCAATATTACAAGTACACCATAAGTATCTAATTTTGCCCATAGTCGGTGCATTCTTTGCAAAGAGAGGAAATGAGTCTACTTCTAAGTAACTCGGTCTGTAATCAAATCATGAAAGTGATTGACACCAATTCTGAAAAATGTCAGTCAGTATTCTACTTTAAAATAATCCAAATTTGTATTTTTATCACTTTTGTTGGGTAAAACAAGATTTCACCTTTCAAGAAAAACTGTACTGTTTTTTTAAATATATTCATCACCTGGAATTACAATAACCCCTGTGGGCACTCAACTTCCCGCTTAAAACAACATTTTGTTTTGAGAAATAGTCATAGAATTATTGAATGCAATGGACTATTCCTTAGGTGCTTCTTTTTGTCTTGATCTAGAGAACACTACCCACATTCACCTGTGCTGAAAAATCACCTGTATCAATCAACCTCTTCCTGTTGATGATGTGAATGGTCATAACGGACACCTTTTGCTTGACATTTAGCATTTTGTTCCCTCATAACCATCTGTTTTGAGATTGAGAAAAGTTGATTACAGATGAGAAATTATGTATTAAATGGTCTTTGCTAAAGAAAAGTTTTGCCCTTATACAGGTAGCCTTAGTTAAAAGTAACTATACAATGTAGAATGTAATAACTTAAAACACAGAGTTGTTTATAAAATTTTTGTGATGCTATCTGACTCTAATTCTGAGGTATTTCTTGAATACATAGATAGCTTTCAGCCTCCCCTCACTGTTCATATATAGTGTTTTATACTTTTTCTGACATTTTGTCTTGTCATTACATTATCACATAGTATTACAATGTGAGTTTTTTATGTACACTTCAGATGTCTTAGAGAACCTGTTTTATATGCCAAGTGGGAAGTTTTCATAACAGTGTTTCTCTAGTATAAGTAAGAAAAAAAATTAATTAAAAACATTTGCAGATCTTCTTATGAAATAAATTTGCGTAGCCCCAGTAGACCTGCCAGGTTACACAAGCTCGGAGTCTAACCCATCAAAGGCTGCATGCAGCAGCAGTCTTCTTGTCATTAGCATATAACAAATGAGCTCAACATAAATTGGTGAGTTCTAATGATATGTGCAAATTTGCTCAAACTTTGGTTTTACTCTTCACATATTCATCACGTATCTTTGATTATTAATTCTGAATCTGCATTGAATTTACACTGAATTCTTATAGCACGTTTTCAGAGTGGTAACTGAGGACAGAATCTGGCTTTCAGCTTTAGCCTTCAGCATATTATGAATATATACATTAAATAGCAAAGTGGAGTTGGTTTGAATACAGGGCTACAGTACTTGATAAAATCAATTGTGGTTTTGGCTTGCACATGAAATGCATCTGTTTTCTTTTATAAATATTGATTTTTTTTTTTTTTTCCCCCTCCGCTTTGAACTTTGTTTTATTCCATGCTGTTCATATTCATGCCTCACTTCATTCAAAAATTAAGGGCTGCCATCTGTGGCTAATCTGCATCGTGACAGAATTACTTGAGTTAATATGGTACCTGGTTTGGCTTTGGCAAGAACCAACACAAGCATAAGTCATACCCCGTGATCCTACCAGAATGAGCTGCGCTTGGGCTGTTGTTTTCTTGTGCTTGCTTCTCTTCCTTTCCTTAAGACACCTAGTTTCTGCATGTGTTTCAATGATGACAAATGGTTCTGTCTCAAGATAGGTTTTGCATGAAAAGTATTTTGTTCAAGATTAAATCCATGAATGTTGGGAGTCATGTATTGCAGATGAGTCATGTATGCCCCATGTTCTTCACACCCTTTTCATTGACTGGCAATTTAAGGAATACTGTTACTCGAAAGCTTGAATTAATATTAAACCTGTTCCAGAAAAGGTAAGATTGGGGAAAGGGCTTGGGAGAAAATGCTGAGGAAATAAAGGCTTTTTAATCTAAGAAAACTGGTAGTGAAGAGGAGCTACATAAACTTGACCGATTGAGGCATCGTCTGATGGTTGACACGACGGATGTGTAATGAGGAAGTTACCTGTCAGCAGTGCCTTTGACTCTGCTTGCCTTTCAGTCTGTGGCCTTGGATTCATCACCTGGAGATAAAGATCGTAATGTTTCTACTAACTTTATAAGAATATTAAGAGTTCACTTTCTATGGAGTGCTTAGAGGGCTGTGAATGCACAGTGATGATGGTTTTACTTTCTCTTGTCCAGTTATTTAAAAGCAGCTGTTATAAATCAGTCCCAACTTTCCAGCATCCAAATACTCTATTGAAAACACTGTACAGTTGGAGTTTTTGCATTATTGCTACAGAAATGACAAGATATCAGAGTTCAGCATTTAGATTTGAGAATGAACACCAGGAAAGAGAAGAAAGGATCTGTAAAGATCAAAAAAACAAAAGGCCAAAGTGGGCTCTGTTCTGCCCCCTTCCAGACTTCAATATCAACCTTTTCCTCACTTAAACGTATCCTTTTGTTCCTAAAAATAATTTTAAAAGGCTTCATGCTTTTACATGTATCTGCAGTGTAGAAGTCCATTTTTAAAAGCATGTGGCTAAAATTTTGCAAAGAACTTGAAAAAAGTTCGGTTATTAATTTGGTGGTAGGGCAGGTTTTTGTGCCAGAGAATCTCTTGCTTTTGCTTTCCATGGTAGCAAGGTGATGAGAGGGATGGAGGCTGGTTCAGCTGGCTCTCCCACCAGAAGCAATGCATGTGGCAGCTTGGCTTTGGATCTGCTGTGTACAGAGATAACGGTGAAGATGATGACCTTTTTCCACTGGCTAGGTTATATGTCTCAAACGAAGTAAGCGTGCTGATGGAAGTAAGCCCAAGAGCTGACTTGTAGGACCCAGGTGTATTTGAGGTGTGGTTTTCCTTTTGTTAGAGCTAATGTGTGAGTCAGGAACTAGAGTGTAACACAACTTTTGAAGGTTAGGTTATGTAAAGATGTTTAACTGGGTAAATATCCTGAGACGGGGACATCTCAGATCTGTATGTAAGAGGAGAAAACAAACATACAAATGCTCCCTAGTGAAATGCAAAAGGAGGTGCTGAGGTGGAAGTGTATTTGCTTTGGTGAGCTGCCTGCAAGGGAATTTGTAATGCGCGTTTACCCCTCCCTGCTTGTGTGGGGCAAGGTGCTTTGTGAGGTGAAGAGCACTTTGCTTAAGGAATAGGAGTATTAAACCAAGTTAAAACTAAATGGTAGGATGGGTCTGTATTTCACTCTTTTAGTTAGAAACGTTACTGTGAAGGAAGCCATGAAATTTTCAGCAGAGTATGGGTCGTATTGCCCAGGCTTAATTTCCACCTGAGTCCATAACCCAGTGCTTCTTGTTGCTAAGTTGGCTGCTTCCAACCGGTCAAATCTGCCAGCATTACAAATGAGGCGTGGGGCTTGATACAAACCGTTATGGCCTGTCGGGCCATCAGCTCGAGCTCTGTTCTGGGACAGGCACCCCTTGCTGCTGCTGCTGCTGCTGGAGGAGGCAGCAAGAGCAGCCAAAGAATGGGTGCAGAGGTGGTGCTGGCCAGACCGACAGTGGTCTGGGAGCCAGAGCTGAAGAGGCCATGGTATGAGGAAGGGTAGTGGGGCTCTGTGGGTCTGGGGTGCCACATGTTTTTCCTCTTTAAAAACGAGGATAAAAAGATGAAAAGTTGAGACCCTATGGCCAGAGGTAGCCTGGATGTTAAACCGAATGATCAGCACTCAGTTGTACTGCATTTGGATCACTTGTTTGAAAACTGAACTGATTGAAAATCTCTTCAGACACACTTAGCAATAGATGGAGAGCGTGTGATGCCGTCCTGCGGCACGCTGCGTGGCTGTGCGCTTCACAGGGTGCCTCAGCTGTCTGGCCTGAAGTAGTGCGGACCCTGAAATCACAGCCCTGCGAGCCACAGGAGAGCTGCTGGATTGCGTAACTGCCAAAAAATGCCCTGTGAAGAAACAGAGTTCTCTAGCAATATTTTACTGCAGCCCTTGTTCCCATAAAATTACTTAAAATAGAGGCCTAAATAAATTCCAAAACAGGAAAATACTTGTACCAGAGCTGTTACTGTACTGTATCAGCTGTTGTTAACTTATTTTGCAGAATTATTCTGTCATAACCAAACATTAAATCTGTTGGTTTTGTGTTTGTGGTGGTTGTGCCATGAGCATTTGATTGTTTAATTGCAAAATAATAATTTTTAGCTCTTGCACACTGCCATTCATTGGTAGATCTCAAAAAATAGCTTATTCAAGAGATGGATGCACATATCTGCTTTGCAGATGAGAAAAATTGAGGCCCAGAGATGTGAAAAGACATGTTTAAATTCTGTCTGCAGTTGGTAGCTGAGTCAGGACTAGAAGCGTATCTCCTGAGACCGAAGCGAATGTCTTACTCAGTATGCCATACTGGATGGATACAGATTAGCTTACTTAAGACTAATTGCAATCATGTAGATGAAGATGAAGAAAGGAAATCTCTGCCTGTAACATGAGTGCGTTCTTTCTACTTATCAGCAGTGCTGACTGTGGTCAGATTCAGAAATGAAGGTGCAGTGAAGGACAAACTGGCCCTGAAAAACTTTTCCCCCTTTCTGTTTTGCCTCATTGAATTTGACATAGTATAAACTGTATCCTTATTTCTTTCCCAGAAACAGCAAAAGCCTGAGTGCTTCCTTCCTCCTGTGCAGGTTCTAGACTGATAAACTCGGGTCTGATCAGAAAAGTGAGTGCTGGACAAGGCGGCTTTCCATCGCGGTGGTCCGGCCTTCAGAGCTCCAGCACAGGGTCTGCCCCACTGCGTGGTGCCTCTGTGGTGTAGGTAGACTACAGAGCCAAACCATACTAAATGCTTTGCTGTGCTCCATCTGCCGGCTTAAAAAGTAATTTGGGAATTAATAGGAATTTGTCCTGCTCGATCTGATTGATTTTTAAAAATCTGAATGCTTTTCCTATTGAAGTTTCTGTAGTTTGAAATTTATAAAAGCTTGCAAAATCTTACACTTGCCAAAAAGTTTTATTTTTGTGGAAGGATGGTGCATGTATCTTTACCAATTATATATCCTTTAGTTAGATTTTGGTTGGAGCACACATTTTTTTTTCCAAGGCAGCAAAGAAATGGTGGTAAAAAGAGTTTGCTGAGAAGCAGAGAGCTTTTATGTACATCTATTTTACTCTTAGTAACCTGCTCTGCTTCTTTTCTCACTCCTGTTCTTTGTCTCGCCTTCTCATCTTCAAGGGCTCTGTCATTTCTTTTCCTTTAACGCACTATGGTCACTTTCTTCCCCCGTTCCCTTTAATGGAGAAGGGTGCTGAGGAAGGCAATGAGAATGATTTGTGATTTCATTGCGCACTCAGGTACAAGATGATAGGTTTTGACTGGGAAAACAGTTTTGTTTAAACAAAAGTTAACTTTTGATAGTTATCAAAAATGCTGAGGAAAATGAATACAAATAAATGAGGGGAGAACAGTTTAGGTAGATATGATACTTTGAAAGACTTTTGTATTGTGTAAAATAAACTATGATTTGAGAACTGCTCTCAAGACAGGTTAATTTTGAAGTGTATGACCTGCTAATTGTCTATTGTGTACAAGTCATTCATTGACTTAAATGTAATATAAAATGCTTTCCAATGTGCGTATAAGCTTATTTCACGTCTAAGAGTTCCTTGTATTACAAGGGATACCCATGAGGTAGTGTGTTCAGGAGTATGTCAGCTGGTGTAATTCAATATTCTCTATGGTATTTCATGCTTTTTGTCTCCTAAATGCCTCAGTTTGAAATCTGACAATAGACATCGATTATATAGCTCCCATTGAAAGAGGCTAGGTTAGAAGAGAAGACCGGCTTTAAAGGCATAAGTGGTAATGAGAGATTTTTTAGAAAGTGAGTAGGGACATCAAGACAAAGAGGTGACACTGAATATTCTGCGAATATGGCATGTAGTTGACATCAGAATGCATGATATGAAGCACTCTTATGCCAGAATTCCTGCTTCTTGGCTCATCTACGATTAGCTCTAGCAAAAAATATTTACTGAAGCAGACAACTTTTATATGGAACTTTTATATGGTGTTGATATTTTTAAGTTTTGACTTGTTCAGCAGTGGTGCCTGCATTTGCTCTGTGTCACGCTGCATCAGAGAGGAAATACCCAGGCTTAAATTGAACTTATCCTAGGCAGAACCACTGAGAAATGGCGTGATGTTCCGTATCGGTTTTATCCATATTAGAACACATAGTCTTTTCTTTACATATTAATAGTTTATAGGGGTATATATTAGTAGCAACAGGCACTCTGTTAACATTAGTGTTGAAACAAAGAATTATAGCAAATTTGGGTGCAGGTCTCCAGTGAAATTTGGGTGCTAGGTCTCCAGTGAAATATTATTGCAACTTAAAGGTACGAAAATTTTTGAAGTGAATAAATGTGTTCAGCAAGTTCTTAATCTTCCTCAGTGGGCTTCAGGTGGTAGTTTCTACTCAATTTTTTTCCTTTTATTTATTTATTTTTTAAATGCTTCAAGTGTAGGTAATTTTTGGAGTATGACAGTGAAGATAATGTAGCCAAATCATAAAAAAGAGGTTTTAACCTGTGAAACACTTTAAGGGAAAAGAAAGATAAACATTTCATTAGCTGTGTTTCTATTTTGCAACATAGGTTTTATAGGAAAAGAACTGCACATTAGTGAAAGAATTCACTGTGGACCTCATTAGTAACACTGTTGGAATGAAATTTGGACTAATCTGTTGTGATTTCTTTTTTTTCTTTGTTTTTCTGATCCAGGCTTCCACAATGTTAAGAGCATCTTTAGCCCCTGTGTAAGTATTTATTGCTGAGCTTCGTTTATATCTGTAGAGAAGAGGAGGAGGGGTTTGTAAACTGAAGTGCACTGCCAGTTGTCTGCAAATGGTGTGCTTCCTCTGCTCTCGGTGAACATTGTATGCAAATATTGTGTGATACGTGTTCTTCCGCTGGGCAGGTTCAGTAACATCCTAATTTCAGCAAAATGTTGCTAAGCCAGTAAATTTGCCACTCCACACCCGTGAGTTGGTTGCTGTATTTTCTTTACTGTTTCCGCACAGTACAGTACTGTTATTGTAATTGGTTTGCTTCTCACAAATCCAGGAAAAGGGAGAATTGGTAACGTGGATTTTTGGGTGCTTCAAGTTTAATTTTTTTTGTGACTGACTTAATAAATTTTTGCTTATAAGATTGAATAGAGATGGTATATCTGAGGTGAAGGTTTTATTAAATTTTTGAGACACAGTTTTGATCCTTCTGTTGTTTACAAGATAATTAAAGGGACAATTATACATATAACATAAATTTGTTTTGAAAAGTGGTAGGATAGGAAGATAGGAGTAAAAATTTTTTAGTGGAAGATATTTAAATATTAAAATTAAAGCATTGACCTGAAGCAATTTTGTTAAGGGAAACTTCTCTTGCAGTGTTAAAACTCAAAATAGCAAGATAGTACTGGTGCACAGAAAGTGCTCCTGTATTAAGTCTTATGTTAAACCAGCCTATAAAAATCCATTCAGCCTACCACCTTTGCCTTGGGGAAGACATTTCTGTGCTCATGAGGGCTTAGAAGTGAAGTTGGAGCTGCCGCTTGTTACCGTGTCTGTTTAGAACCATGTCCTTGTGGTCCACACAGGGCAAAAAAGGATGTTACTGTGCTGTTTTCTGCCACTAAAAAGCTCAGCTCATCAGTTGGCTAGTTGTCAGAGTTTAGTGTCTGCAAGTTATGATGGTAAATGAGCTGCATGCATGGTGAAAAATTAAGTCCAAGTTTTAAAAAGTCTTTTGTTCTAACATGGCAATCGTAATAAAAGTAACAAAGGTGTAAAAATGTGGAAGCTCTTTTCCTGAAGCAGGCTTCCTGTTTTGGCTCTTCTCACCTCAGTAACATCAGCTGCACTGAATAAGAAGAGTGAGTTTTGATTAATGTCTTTCCCGTTTGCATTGTAGGAAGATGCAGGATGTGCCATTGTTGCCCTCTTTGGATTATGAGAAGCTGAAGAAAGATTTGATTACAGGGAATGATCGTCTCAAGGCCTTCTTACTGCAGGCTCTGCGCTGGGTAAGGGAGATGGCCCCTGCAGAAATAAAGAAATAGGTCCCTGCTGGAGGGGAACAGAACTAAAACCCATCTTGTAAGCAAGATGACTGTTCTGGTGATCAGTTCAGCAGTATAAGCAACTTCTCTCTTTGTCAGTGAAGCTTGCTGAGGGTCTTGAGATGATGAGGAAAGCCCAGACAGTAGGTGTGTATTTGTAGCAGTACTCTCCCCATCTGAGGAAAGCCAGATAGGAATTCCTGGGATCTTCAGTGGAAGTAATTTTTGATGTGTTTTTAAGGAAATTGTTGTTGGTTTAGGCAATTCCTTTTTTCATGTATTGCCCTGTTTTAGATTTATATAAAATTGCTGTATCAAAGAAATACCTGACTTTAATCACCAGTTTTCCTTTATAATCAAGATATTCTGCAAGAGCCTACGTTTTGGTTGACTCAGATCACATAATGATATTTCAGAAAAATTAAAGGTGACAACAGGAAGTTACATTTTTCCTGCTGAAAAGGAAGCTGATAGTTTCAAAGTGACAGACGTGAGAGGTGATAATAGCAGAATTCTGATCAAGCTTCAATGTCCATTTTCACATAAAAAAACATCCGTTGGGCTTGACCAGTGGTTCTTCTAGCCCAGTACTCTGTCTCAGGTGTTTTAGAAAAGCACCATGTCTGTAGCTATTAGAGGGGCTTTTTAACTTTATGGGAAGTAATGCTGTATCCTTCCTGTATGGACAGCGATGACAGCTCCCAAGTAACAGTTTTGTAGTGGATCACTGAGCTGAGGTCAGGCCAGTTCATTCATCTTTCCCTTAGAACACTGACATTGGATTCCTTCTCCCCATGAGGTTTCTCAACTATGGAGTATCAGCACCTTTAAAATCTTCAGTGGTCATCAATTCACATTATCATTTGTTTATTTGACTGTTTTATTTATGTTGTTATTTATTTTAGCGCTTGACAACATCACATCCTGGAGAACAGAGAGACACGGTCCTGCAAGCCTACATCAGTAATGACCTCCTAGACTGCCACAGCAACTGTCAGGTCAGCCGGAAAGGGTTTTCCTCCAACTTGCATGTGGTATTGCTCATTTGTTTCTGTAAAGTGCTAATCAGAAAAATTTATTACTCTCTGGAAGGGGAAAAAATAGTAGTAGTGCCAAAATGATGTGATACATTTAATTTCTGCATCCCAGTCTTTAAATGTGATGGGCAAAGCTTTGCATTACAAGAGCTGTCAGCATAGATACAGTTCTTGTGGACAAGTGAAAGTTTGTCACCTCTCCTGGTGTGTGATGCCCATGAATTGAGCAGAAGCCTACTGTGAGCCCCTTCCTTAGGAGGTAGCTCTTGCTTATCAGATGCTACGTCTCTTTTTGAGTGATTATGTATTGTTAGATAATACTTTCAATGCATTTCACTGGTCTAGGATAAGAACTAAACTAGGACTTCATTCGCAATACCTCTATGGAATATCTGATTATGCACTTGTAATAACACATTCAACAGTATTTCCGTGAATTTGGAATGTACTGTTACCTTTCTTTAGAATGGGGAATTGCTGGTATGTTGATTTTGAAAGGTTGCTTCAGTCACTGATAATCCCATACTATTACTGACAAAAGTGCAACTTTTTTAATTTGTAACAGTGAATTTTGTGCATAGTTGGGTTCCCCAGTTGTTTGAAGCAGTGGGCCTACTGGTTATGTTGTGGCTCCATTGTCATTGCACTAGAAAAGTTAAAGGATTATTAAATCAATGATCTGATTTTCTCCCTGTAAATTTCTGTAAGAGGAAACTTACGTATATGTAATGTCTGAAGTAAAACAGATTTAAAATAGTTTGCAATGTGGTGTTCTTGGTAAGTTACTGAGCTGCTTTTCCACGCTCTTAGTTGTCAAACAAAAGCATTCCTATTCAGATAACTGCTGCATCTAAGTTCATCAACAAAATTAACAGATTTTTTTTGTCACTGACTAAATATTAGTTTTAGATATCAGCTTTAACTGATAACTGTGGTGGTTCATTATAATTCTCACCCTACACCATGGAGCTTAATGGTGTTTTAACAGACTGAGCCGAGAAGCTCTAATTTGCTCATTTGATTTTTCCATCTCTCCCTCAGCACTCTCCCAATAAAAAAAGAAACTGGGAAATTTAAAATTGTATTGACATTATTTAAGGTATTGATATGCATTCAAAGTTGTTTGCTGTGACAATTTAATGAAGGTTTTAAAATATTATAGAAAACAAACTGTTTTTTCCTACTTTGGTGAGTTTTTATTAATGTTTGCTTTCTTTTTCAGAGAAGTGTCCTCAAATTATTACATTCTAAGAGTGAGGTGGTCAGACAGTATATGGCAAGGCTCATCAATGCTTTTGCTTCACTGGCAGAAGGTAAGAGATTTGCTGCAAGAAAAAAAGACAGCATTTTCATATAAGGCTGGCTTCTAGGTACTTCACAAGTGCATGTCACTGCATGTGGAAATTTAGAGCGTTATTTGCACCCTTTTTCTAGGGATTCACTGTCTTTTGTTACGTGCATTCAAAACAGTTTTTCAGTATCTGGAAAGTTTTAATTTTGACACTGTATATTCAGCATTTCTGACTTCTTTTGATGATTTGTGGTCTATGTGGGCACTTACCCAGATGCTGCCTTTAATATAGTCTTCAGTCTCTTCATGAGGGTTAAAAGAAAAAAGAAGAAAAAGCCCTGTTAATTAAAGGTCCTGTAGGCAGACCTGCTACCAGGCTGTGCAACAGTAGTTAGTTCAGCTGCTCTTGCATCTTCCTGGTCCTCACCTGCATAAATCTTTGTGCATCGCTGCTGTTTGTTTACGTATATATGCAGCTTTGTATCTCTGCCTGTCCCAGATTAGCCCTTGGTTTGGTGCTACTTAAGAACCTAACTATTGCTAGGAACTGAAATCCCATTTAAAGTCAATAGCAGTGGGGCACCTTACTTTCCTGAGCTCTTTGGACATCTCTGTTCTTTTCCTAGAGTATACAAAACTGTGCTAGATTAGAAAGCACATACTGAAAGAGGAATAGTGGATTCTGTGTGGTACTAAACTGGTAAGTGGGGGCCTCTAATGCCCCAAGTGGTTGGATTGAATGCAACTGGTCTGCTAGACAACTCATTTGTGCAGGTTTGTTTGGGTCTTGGCACAAGATTGTGGCTTGTCAAGAAGAAACTGAGGTCAATCCTGCATACTTTTTCAAGGAGAGGGAGCTTTTCTGTCATAAGCTGATATCTCAGCATCTGTTCTTTCATCGCTTTTTGCACCAGGTCGTGTCTACCTTTCTCAGAACCCAACGTTGCTGCGAATGCTGGAGGAGAGATTGAAAGCTGAAGACAAGGATTCCCTTACATGGGAGAACATTCTGGGGGCTCTGCAGAAATTCAGCCTCAGGTGATGAAAGCACAGCACGCGGTGGTGACAGCAGGAGAGGAAGTGCAGGCTAGTTAGGCTCTGTTCAGGGAGGAAAGAAGAGCACTTGATTTTCTCATAACAATCATCAGAACCTCTGACGACCGATGAAAGCAGTGTCGTTTATTATGGAGGAGAACTCAGTTTTGCTGACTGAATTAACCTGACTTACTACCAGCTGTCAAGACTCAAGTAAATGTACATCTGCCATAGCCTTGTGTGCTCTATATGTGTTCCTTGATTGAACAAGGTGAAAATCTTAATGTAGAAAGTTCTGAAGATCCTACATAGAAAAAAACAGTTGCATTACATTCCAAAGCATGAGGTTTTCATTATCCTTTCTGCAAACATTTTTCAAGGATTTCATCCTCATCCTGTTGATCCTCTTTCCCGGAGCTGTCTATGCATGGGCTGTCTTGTTTCTTACTTTTGTATTAGCAGTCTGACTCAAATGCCCACCACAAAAGAAATATCATGCAAAAGCAGTAAAGGGTATGATGTTGCTCCTATTTATCAAATAAATATGATCTAGGAACTCTCTTCACAGTATTCAGGGAGGAATATTCAGCCCTGAATAGTTAACTAAATGTAAGGAGGTAGATGGATATGTTTAGCTCTTATTTTCATTCCTGTTTCTTCTAAATTAAGACTGCAATTGTTGAGGGTTTTTTTTTATTTGTTTGTTTGGGCCTGTTGAAGAATGAGGGCTGCTTTTGGATTTGTCTCATTTAGAACTTCTCTGGATGAAAGATATGTAAATGTGCTTTGGGTAAAATTCTGGACTGCTTCCTGACATGATACCTTATACATATTTGAGATGAACAAGAATAAATCTTCATACCCTACTGCTTGAAATCCTAAACCAATCTTAGAGAAAATGATTTTTCTATTAAAGCAGTTGTTGATAGTACCAGTTAGTTTGAATTTTGGGGCCTAGGCACTCAGCTACTGAAAATTTCCCAATAATTTCCATGAGGGACTCTTTTTTTAAGAAATGTGTGGTCAGATGCTCCTATGTTTTGCTCAGTCCATGCCATAGACCTACTGCAAGATCCAGGACTGAGAAAGTGTATGAGCTTTCAGGACTAATCCAAATCCCAAGTACTAAGACCAGGAAAATACCTGCTTTGATCTTTGTAATTTAGACTTACTGCCCATTGGAAATAATGTGATTAAAAATGGTGTTCTTCAGTAAGACCTTTCTACCAGTATATACTTCTTTTTTGTCTTGTAAAGTGAGGAATTTCTGTTGTAGGAGATCACAGTTGACCACCTGGCACTTTACTCAGTATACTCTTCGAGGGCAACTACAGGTTAAGTTAAAAGAATATGTGATTTGAGAATCTCTAGAGAAAAGAGCAAATAGATTTAAGCAGAAAATCTCATTTGTCAAATCAACAGTACAAAAAAGTGCTATAGCACTATGGCTACCTATGGCAGAAGAAGTAATTAATTTGTTTTATGGGTCTGTTGTGTGTAGCTGGCTTTTTTTTACCAATTTTAAGACAATTGAAAATGCAATTTTAGGTGAAGTTAGAAGCCTTAGAAAACAATGAAGAAACTTACCTCAGCATTCTGAAGGTTTAAAAAAACAAAACAGAACACAAAAAAATCCAACCCACCCAACAACGTTTTAGTCCTCTAGCCCTATGGGAATCTGCATCTTCAATTTCTTCAGGCTTTGCTAATTCCTTAGTTTAATTGATTCTGCCAAAATGGGTAGGTTTGCGGTTTTTTTTTTTGTTGACAGGCTAGTGTATAGCAGGTAGATGAAGCAGGGTTTTAATGTGCTTATATTAGCTATAAATGTATTGGAAAGCTATTTATGATGTGGTCTGATTTTTGTGGGCTTTTTTTTTTTAATCCTAGGCGCGCACTGCAGTCGGCAATGATCAAAGATGGGCTCATTTTCTGGCTGGTTGATGTTCTCACAGATACAGATTGCCTGTCTGATTACACGTTGGAGTATTCTGTTGCCTTGCTCATGAATCTTTGTCTGCGGAGTGCAGGTGTCTTACATTTTGAATTACAACCTTATTCCAGGAAATGGATAGGGAAGATTGTGAATCTTTTTTTCTCATATACCTGTATTCTTTCAAGTGACTGTAATGAGTAGCAGGGACTCACATAACCAGAGATACTTGAGTGTTATAACCAATGCTTTTGAGCAGATCTCTTTCCCAAGAATCCCAAACTATGGAGGTTAGCTTGACCAAAATCTAAAGAATTAAGAAAATAAATAGTTAATCAATGGAACCCTCTAAGATTTGTTTCTTTTTTCATATCCTTATGTGAGGACTGCCATTCCTACGTTCCAGGCCCACTTTTCAAAGGATACTTCTTACTTGTGCAAGAGATTTGTTTGTATAAAAGAAAGTCAGAACTGAGTTGATCAGTAACGGCAAGGAGCTTAACCTTCACCTTGTGGAGTGAAATACTTGCATGTTTCACTTCTACAATGCAGAAGTTTCCCCCCAAGAACATAAGGTCCTGTCTATGTCCAAGAGGCTTAAAAGAAGCTTAACGTAACTTTCCTTTTAAAAAGTAAAGTAAGGTAAGGTTGAGAAATCGACTGCTTCCATAAGCAAAATAATGTCTTTGTTAAACTTTTAAAAATCCCTTTGTGTTGCATCCTGTCCAAGATTACAACTGTATAAATCCAGAGTAACTCCACTAACTTCAGCTCAGTTATGCTGAGCAGCCTTTGGCAGGGACAAGGAATGGTATTGCTCTGTGTAAATTATATTTAGTACTGATTTTAAGAAGTAAGCAGCTTGCTCTGATCTGTTATATTTTTTTCAAGCATATTTATGTTTTCTCCCTTTGCAGGGAAGAAAATGTGTGCAAGGATTGCAAACCATGTGCTCAAAGTTCTCTCTGATCTTCTTGGCCATGAGAATCATGAGGTATTTGTGCAGTAAACTTTGGGTTAAGGAAAGGTGGAAAGAAAAACTAAAGATAAAAAAGCAAGAAAGCAAGAAAAGGCAAAAAGTAAATCGGTTTTGTTTCTGTTGTTAGACCCTCATGTAATCAAGTTGCGTGAAATTTTCCTAAAATATACAATTATGCAATTTTTTGTTCATTGAGCGCTGGTCTTTCTAGACATAATTATGTCTTCCTTTAGCAAATGTTGGCAGCTAAGAATGGAAGTCTTTTAGATGCACAGTTATCACGCAGTCCATGTGCCTTCTTGATTGCAGTTTCTATTGCTGTTTAAATGTCATCTCACACCAAATCATCTCAAGCTTAACTAGTTCATTAGATGAACAATGTGTGGTGCAAGCCATTATGCAAAACATCAGGTGCAAAGAAGCAAATTTGCTAGTAATTTTAAGGAATATTATAAGAAAGCAGTACACCTGTGACATTCAAGCCCTAATATGTTTTTATCTACCACTGCATTTAACCTGCCACTTAACCCTTTTGTGGTTCAAGTTTCTTTTCTGTCTCCAGACACGCTTGCATCTTAGGTGCTAAATTAAACTACTTCAGAGGAAAATGCTAAAACTTATTAGTTATTTCTACCTAACACTTTTCAACACATCACTCTGATATCTGCTGTCTGCTATATAAAGCATTGCTTCAGCTGTCTCTGCAGAGGGTCACTTCTTTAACCATGGAGTAACGTTCAAGGCAGGAGAAAATGCGGGCAAATATTGTAGGAAGTTGAAATCATAGGGAGGCAGAATTTTTACCAGGGTATTCTAGATTGAGTCCTTGATAATTGTGCAAGGTGCAACAAAATATAAACTCTGGTGTCTCATGTTTATATACAATGATTGCATCGCCAGGTTTTTTTGTTTATCACTTAAACTGAAAATAGAGAATAAATTTGAATGAAGTGTTTATGTTTTATGAATTCATTAGAAGATGTAGATCAGTTCTTTACTAGCCCTGTTTTGATTAAGATGAAACTTGGCATACCTTTATTGTACTGTTTCACTAGCTTTGTTTTTATGAATGATGAGAGTTAATACAATACATACTAATACAAAATAACATCCCAGTCCCTAGACTGAAGTATTTAGAAAACGCTATCATACTGTTAAAGTCTGTGCCTTAGAATGGCCTTGAAATTTCCTCAGAGGGTGCATTCTTACAGCCTAGTTTGCACCAGCACAGCTGATAGGAGTTTTGTTTTCAAAGTCAAAGGTAGAAGGCAATGCTCTTGGGTGCCAGGAGAGCTTTCTGAGAAGCTGTGGAATCCTTGTGTAAATCCCAGTCCCTTATCTTTCCTTGCTTCCCCTGCTCCCAGCCTAGCTCGTTGTTCATTTTTCCAAGGGTATAGACAGAGGATGACTGGAAATTTTAGTGCTCCAACAGTAACTGGCCAATACAAAGGGTCACATAAGTGCTGATAAAACTAGTTTGACAGATATGGTGGCTTTCCCTAACCATAATACAGAGCTTTCCTGCTAGCTGGTTTTTTTTTTCCTCTGCTGAGGGACAGTAACAGGCAGCAGAGTGAGAGGATGTTTGAAGCTACTACAGCTTTTACCATCCTGCCTAAGGCTACAATGCTTGAAGCCTGTCTTGAGCTCATGCTGGCACAGTCCTGTCCCTGTTCTTTGTCCTAATTTTTGTACTGCCACTTGTGTTTGTCAGAAACGAACCTTCTTTGGTTTGGGTTTTGTTTTGGTTTTGGTTTGATTTGTTTTTTTAGGGCTAGGTCAATTTGCAAGAATACGTTTGCAGAAGGGGTGGGGGGAAAACCTGCGTGCAGCAGTACTGATTTAGATCAGCCATCTCGCGGTATATTTGCATCCTAAAACTTTACTGCTTCCCAAGTGGGAATATTTGCAAGTGCAGGCTAGCCTGATTAAACTCTCTGGACATAGTTGTTCTGCACCTTCACGCTTAAATTTTGCTTATAGTCAACTGGGGTGAATGTAAGAGTTTTTCTCAGTGGTATGACTATTTCTTCCTCTTAGATACAACCATATGTGAATGGAACGCTGTATAGCATTCTTGCCATCCCTTCTGTCCGAGAAGAAGCCAGAGCAATGGTAAGAAGTGCTGCTTTGCATAGCACAAAGATCAACGCCTATGCCAAAGATGGCATGCACACAGGTACCTGTTGAGCAGTGTGCAGCAGGGTTGTGAGGTAGGAGCCATGGCATTTGAGCAGGGAATCCACAAGAGGCCCTCCACCTTTGATATTCAAGCAGGTACGAATGTGTCTCTCAAACACTTTTGCCATATTTGCTGGTCTTTTCCCAGAAGTGGAGCCCCAGCAGCATGAAGGATTCTATCTAAAGTATAAATTAAAGGTATTATTTTAGAATAGTGTTGTCCGTCTAGCATTTTGTAGACAGGATGTGGCCCCGGAGATGCTACTTCTTCCCCTTATTTAACTCCTTCTGCATCAGTGAATAGCCACTAAGAGGATGAGTTCCTCTTGTTGCTTTTGTTTCTGGCTGGTATAGACATGGTTAGCTGGGGAAGGCAGCGTGAGGAAGGTTTTAGCAGAACTAGGAACTGATCTCCTGCGAAAGTTAGCCTAATGGTAATGACTCTGTTTTGACTTCTGGATTTGGGGAAGCCATTCCTGGGATAGCAGTGTATCTGTATATCTTGAGGATTAACCTGGAGAGTTATGCAGACATAATTGTTGTCAGATGTTTTACCTCACAAAGCACAGAGGATTGAAAATCATCTTAAATGATTAAAGACACAACATCAAGCCTGTAAGAGGCCACAAAGAGAAACTGGGTTTAAGAGAAGGTAAAAATTGGTCCTGCTTTTTGCTTTCCTTCTCTGAACCTTGCACTGTTGTTATCTGTGAATGCAAATTTGCCCTTTTCTCTTGACTACTGTGTACTGAGTTCAGAAGGCAGAAGCAGCAGATCTGTTGTTAAAATTCGCTGTTCCTCATGGATACTTCTGTGTTTAAACCTAGAAGCAATCTACACAGCTTATTTCTTTTGTCTTTGGGAAGCATATGGACAAACTGGAGTGCTTAGAGCTGGACACGGTGGTTTGTTTCACACTACTTTTGCTTTTCCTGACAAAACAAGACATTTTAGCTAACAAAACTCTGTCACTGTGGTCACGTGAAATACTAATCTAGCAATGTTTTCCACTACATCCAGGGAATGGAAGAAATTCTTCGCTGCTTTATCAAGGAAGGAAATGCAGAGATGATACGACAGATTGAATTTATTATCAAGCAGCTCAATTCAGGTCAGAAGAACAGATGCAGCTATCTGAGCTGTAAATCTTTCACAAAAGCCATAAGAAAGCTCATGTTTTTACTTGGCATTGAAACTCTCAAAGAATAACAATAGTGTGATGGTCTGAGAGAGGGGGAATACTGAATGTCAGGATTTGAATGTCAAATGTATTTTAAAATTTCCTTTTGTGTTACAATTCTAAAGAAGAAATAAAAGGCTGAGTAGGTCTAAAATCCAGACTTTTGGGACTGTAAATAGAATGACCTTGACTGTTTTCTTTCATGCTAGTGGCCTCACAATAATGAGAGACTGCTGTCAACTGCAAAAATAAACAGGTGATACAATTTGTAAAGCAGGATATAGGGACTAGGTCTCGGCTCTTGCTCTATTGAGGAGTGTAGCTTTGTTAATCTGAAATGGCTTATCCTGAACAGGGGGCAGAGACCACCCTTTTGGAGAGTATGTTGATGGGTCCTAGGAGTTGTAGATGCTGTGTTAATACAGACAAGTATGAGGAGGTGGAATATTTATTGTATTTTCTGTTCCCTGTGGCTGAAAGGAAGGCTGGAGAAAGCAAATAATGAAAAGAAGGTGAATTCTGATTAAATCTTTCTGTACAGTAAAAATGGAACAAGTTTGACTGCTTTCTCTGGCTTTCAGAAAGAGCAGAAGACAGCATATCTTATGGTCCTAGCTTGTAAAAAAACAAATAAAGTGTTTAAGCGCTGTATTTACCACTATGCAATATTTGTTCATCAAGGTTATAGAAGCGCTCCTCTTCTACCCGGGAGTGGTATTTTTAAGAGGTTTTGTCTGATTGGTGGGTAAAAGTTGAGCATACAGATTTCCAGTATAAGCCTGGCTGCTTTTTTCTAAGGAAATGAGTTTGTCCAAAAGTTACAATAAGTATTCTACGTGAGTACTATCTTTTTATGTATAAAAGCAGTATAATATTGAACTGTTTGCAGGGTGAAGTAGAGTCTTTTATTAAAAATTAATTGAAAAATAGACAAACTTGCAAGTGCGTGCACTTTCATTCAAGTCTTGTCAGTAAATACACCGAAACATCATAGTGGGATTTATGAAAAAAAGAACTATTCCAGAGTGTTTCTATTTCTGCCATTTTCCCAAATGTGAATTGATTTCAGTGATTTCTAGAATGCTTTATAGGAGCAAATAATTCCAGTAGTTGTCCTGACAAGAACGGGATGTGTATATGAGAAGCAAGCTAAATCTTACTGTTGTAAAAGAGGAGCAATAATTAGAGATTCTGTTAAGTTGCACAAGTACTCTTACACCATTTTGTTTTGCTTCTTTCTAGAAGAGCCATTAAATGATAGTATTGTGTCTGACGATGAAGAGGAAGAGGAGGATGAGGAAGTAAGTTTAAAGGCCTTCAGGCACCTTTTAGAAAAATCCTTAACCTTCTAGACAGAAAACATTTGTGTCAATAAGCCAGACTTTTTTTGCATGGGTGCTTTTTTGTTTTGTTTTGTTTTACTTTTATTTAATTACCAGGGTGTATTAACAAGAAAATTGGATCTGTTTCCATTACCTGATCTTCATTTGAAGTCCTGCTCTTTTATTTTGGCAAGTCACCACCTCTATGATAAATAAAGGATTATAGCTTGAAATAAGTAGAGATGAGGAGTTACTGTAGCAGTAGAAATCTTGCTTTCAAGCAGACCCATTTCAGCAGTCAAAAATAAAGGAAGCAAATTAACCTGTATATCGCCAGAATAGTTTATAAACAGGTTGTTACTTTCTCTTAAGGTATCATGATCTGTTCAGGGTGTGACTTCTTCTTTTGCTGTTTAGAAACTTTAAAATATATTTAATAAACTGTCTGTATGTAATGAAGGAAAACAGTAATTACAAATAGAAATAAGTCCCATAAAAAGAGATAAGAAAAAAAAAAAGAGAAAGTAAGCATGAGAAACTATGGCATAGTAAATACAGACTGGTTAGCTGTGTATTTCTAGCTCTGCTAATAAACGCATTTTATACCAGTACTTCAGCATTTTTTTAAGAAGCTGTCTGCATAGACTAATGGGATCCCAGGTGTAGACAACACAGCATATTTGATCATCTAAATCAACAAGCAAAGCAAGGGGTAAATGATGCAAGGGAAATGTTAAACCAAGCCTTCACTGGTGATGTTGCCATTGCTACATTGCTGTAAGTGCACGGAAGGAGTTGAAAATATACTGTGTAGGCAGTTACATGGGAGTTTTATCTGAAAGAAGTCTACCACATAGCACTTTTCTTTTATTGAAAAGTCTTGCATGAGAAATTTAAAAGAACAGCTATGGTAGATGTCCTTGGAATAGCATTTGAACATATTTAGGTGCGTGTATATGTGCGCATACGTTTATATCATGTATCTGCCCCAAAGAGGTCAGTGACATTGAGAGTCAGCGATCTCTCTGACACGTTCTTGTATTAGAAATATTACTGGAGAACATATTTACTAAAACCCAAGTTTTTAGACAGAAAGTAAGTTTTTGTCCTGAACCAACAAAGAATAAAACACACAAAACTTACCAAGTCAGTTGTGTCCACGTTCTACAAGCTTGTTGCACGTTGACGCAAATGCTAGTGAACAGCGACAACCATGCTACAGTGTAAGACTTGCCTTGTTACTGCAGGGTGACTGAGTGCACGTTGAGCCTTGTATGTTTTGAAAGCAGAGAAAAAAAAATGTTAAGTATCCCGCTTGTGCAAGGTGTGGTGTGCTCTCAGCTGCCGTGAAGTGGAAATTCTAAGTTTAGAGCTACAAGGAAGTTTTATTTAGCAATCGGCTCTCCCCCTTTTGTTCTAAGGGGGTAAGTAAACTGGTTTTTTTTTCTAATAGGATTAGATTATTGTAATTGTTTCACCTTCTGCATTCCTGAAGTGAGTTTTCAGTAATCTCTCCACTCCTCTCACCCAAAATCAATGCTTGATGTGCAAGATGGTCTTTCTGGGGATTAATCATTTTAACTTCCCTTTGTTTAATATGCTGCTTCATACCCTTTAACTGATGTTCCAAGGCTTTGAGTGTCTTGGGTGTATAGTGAGAATCCAAGGTGGTGATATTTTCGCTTGAACTCTAGTATACTTTTTTGAAGGATACTGTGTTCTGTTGGGAAAGCACAGAGATAAGGAACTCCTTCATGAAAGGTGTGGCATTGAATTGCATGACAGCGTTGAACATTTTCATTACCTTACCTGCCCCTAGGAATGAAAGGAAGGTGAATTCTCCTATTCAGTCATACCCCCTAGATAAGTTGCTGCTGACAATCCCAGCCAAGGTTCTAGGTCAAATCGTTTTGAAATGCATTTTCACCACTGAACCATCATGTAATTAAAATGGACTTTTGTCACTTCTTATTATTTGACTCAAAAATAACAGTAGGCTTTTGAAACAGGGAAGTGTCCGATTCCAGTTTTTCATTAGCTTTGCCATTATATTAAAAAGAAAAAGTCTCATTAAGCCAATGTTAAAACTGTTTCTAGTGTAACATCAATTGTGGCACGTTCTAAATCCTTATCGTATCCTGCTGGGAACTATAATTCTGTTCTGCTGCAAGGAGGCCTGGTTTCTTAGTCCCTCAGTTTAGAAAATACAGTATACAAACAGCATACGCAAAATGCATAATGTTGTTACTTTGTTAAATAGGCAAAGATTTGTTGACTCACTGCCTCAATGCTTGAAGCCCATTTGTATTTTGGAAATGCCGTGAGTTATTGTTCTTTGATGGGGTTCTGTGATAACATCTGACGTTGTGATCTGGCAACAGAAAGTTTTGGAAAACTTTATCAGAAGTCTTGCCTTTACGTAACCTTTAAAAACTACTGCAGACAGAATGTATTTCAGAATATGTCCATATACTGACAATTTAATGACGTGTATTCATACTGCTTACTGATATTATAATTTGTTGCTGATCTACTTAATATCAATATTTATACCGTCACAACTTAAGAAACAACAAAAAGACTCTTTTACGCAGACTTAGTTTGCAGGTTTTGCCCCAGCTTTTATTGTTTCCAAGAGCATGCAAAGGTTCCCCATGCTGTTACTGTTACCTTTCATGGTTTTTTTTCTTTTCTCTGTGTTTAATTTAGAGTTGTTGAATTCTGTCTTAGCTTTGAGCAGATCTTGTGGCAATGACTACTTTCTCCTAAACACTGCTGCCAAGATGTGGTTTAGCCTGTTGGAGGATAATTCTGGAATTTCTAAGGGCATTGTACACTCAGAAATTTAGGATTCTGTAATGTGTGACACTGGAGCATATAAACTGAATAAAAAATGGCTATGTATATACTGTTATTCAGAAATAAATTGGCTTTCGGGTTTGTCTGCTGAGCTTTAAATTAACTACTGTAGAGCTCAGGATGCACTGGCTTCTGGAGTACATACCCACCTTCGTTATGTTAGCCATCTGGGGTGTGCTGACACCCACAGTCACAGTGCATATTTTCTGGTGCTTAATATTCCCTCAACTGCTCTGTTAAATACTAACTTAATTTATCTTCAGTATTTGATCTTTACATTTGCTTTTTATTTGACTTGGACCATCTTTAAAAGCTGCTTGTAAAAGTGAGTATGTGATATCTTAGCTCTAATTCAAAAGTTTAGTTAGAAACTTGAGCTACATTAGATAACTGTACAGTGACAATTTATTAGACACCCTCTGATCCTCCGTCACTCAGCACCTGGCAATAAAATCAGTAAACTGCAGTGTGAAAGTACACTTCAGCTAGAGAGTACATCAAAAGAAAGAGAGCTTAATCACAGACCTAATCGTACATTAAAGGACTTAGCTGCCAATGTCTGCTGCAGCCTGTGAGCAATGGGGAACAGGGCACCAATTGTGTTGTGTCAGGAGTGGAATGATGGCATGTCTGTCAAAGCTCTTTTTCTGTACAAGGAAGCAGAGGAGGGACTTGTTCAGGCTCAGTTACCCGGTATGTTAAATGACGTCAGGGAGCAAGATTGGCTGGGAGAGGTACTTCCCAGAAACCAGAAAGTGGTAGTCTCTGTCTGACAAAACGTGTCAACCAGAATATTGGAAGAGGTGGAACCTGGGGAAACCAAGGCGATCTGTGAGGAGAAGTTAAATACATCATGCATGCAGAGAGCTGGAGGAAAGAGCAGGTTGACGTTCTGACTGTAACATGTGATACTCTACCCAGGGACAGTGTAGGCAGTCTTCTATAAAGCATCCTTGAAGAAAACTGTTAGCTCTTGATGCTGCATTAACATACCATATAAAAAAACCTCCACCAGACTATTTATAAAGCTCATCTTTGCAACTTTTAATTTTTTTTTTCAAAGTACAGTATATTGTGGCGTTTGGAGTATGGGGTTTTTTTGTTTTGCATGGTACAGATGATTGTTGCCTAGTCTACAAGTGTTTATCTGTGTCTTTCCATTATCTGGGTTATTTTTCACCCCTTCCCAGGTAATTAGGAGTTGATTGTAGCTTACCTTGCCTTGGAGAGAGAGGCAGATTGAGCATCTTCCTGAGGTAGATAAAACCTTATCTTTTATGGTTGAGCGTCTAGAGAATACATCTTTGGGAGGATGAAGAGGATTAACAATCTGGTATCTTCAAAGCACTTACAGAAAAACTAGGTTTTTTTATTAAATCCATGCATGAACAAATACATTATGCAAAAATTTTACTCTAAACCTTAGAACACTGTGTGGATTATTATACTGTAACTGCTTCAGTTGTTCACACGCAGGCATCTAATGTCTCTTAAGATTACCTACAGCATCAGAAGCACCTGCACAAGGCTGTCAGATATGACTTGGGACCTGTGGGAGGCTTCTGCCCTTTCAGAGCCACAGTGGAAGACCAGGCAGGATATTTCAAAGCAGAACTGGATGGTGCTGTGGGCTGCTGAATTGAGCCCTTTGCATCTGTACTTTTTATCTCTGCTTGATGCCTGTGAATGAGGAGGTGATGAGCAATGAGAATAACTAAATCAAAACAAAAATGATGGGTTTTAAGCCATTTGGCACAGAGGTCGCTGAACTTGAAAAAAGGCAAGCCTGTAGAGTTCTGGGGAAGCCAAGACCAACTTGGTCTAAGTGATGGTAGTCTCGTTATTTTGCACCAGACAAAGACTGGAATCAGTCGGCCATTTCCATTGTAGGGAATACCTTCCCTGTACACACTTCCAGTGTTTTTTTTTCCTCATGCCGTTTTTGTAGAGCACTGTCCAAGCATCCATATTATTGGCTCATCTTTGTGGCAGAGGGTATTTCTTACTTTGGCTATTTAAAACTATTTGAGTCTAAATCTCACTAAAGCAAAACTGCTTTTCATTTTCCTTGTGTTCCGCATCTAAGTTTGGTGGCTGTTGTTTTTAATGGAGTCTATACCAGGCTTTCTACATTACTATTACAATATATGTTATTAGAATGATTCATTTACGTTTTCTGACAGTCATTTACATTTACTGTCATAACCTGTTTAAAAAGCAAAGCACATTTTCTTCGTCGGGGGTAGGTCTTATTTAGGGTATCCTGTGCAGCACAGAAGAGAATTCTTTTCAGTAGCAAAACACCAGCAAAAATACTATCGTGTTCTTGCATTACTACTTTTGGTTTGCTGGAGGAGTCCCTCAAACTTTAAAATTTCCTGGCTTGTAGATCTGTTGAAGCTGCAGAACTTCCATGAAAGATGAATCAC
This sequence comes from Theristicus caerulescens, assembly GCA_020745775.1. Taxonomy (NCBI): domain Eukaryota; kingdom Metazoa; phylum Chordata; class Aves; order Pelecaniformes; family Threskiornithidae; genus Theristicus; species Theristicus caerulescens. The sequence goes on along the minus strand of CM036565.1, from coordinate 12,105,282 downwards.
CCATAGTTATACTAGAAATAGGCACAGGCGAGTGAATTTTTGGTACTTTTCAGTTGAGAAGTTGATTACATTTGTTTTCTGTGGAATAAAGTCAACAGAGGATTGTTGCCTTCTTGTATGATATTTGTATCCTAAAGTATTGATTCCAAGAATTTTGTACCAGCCCCATATTGTCAGCTTTAAAGCTTCCTTGCAAACCTGAGTAGATGCTGCTGCTTCACATTGCTCTAAAAGCAGCTGCTGTCGGACACCCGTGGTCTCACCTTTCAGGAACCACTGCTTGAGGAGGGGTTTTGAATGCCCAGCAATAATGATTTTTTTTTGTCTTGAGTGATTAAAAATTATGTCTCTATTTCTTGAAAATGAGTAATAAAATGTTTTGGTTTTTTTTTTTTCCCCTTCTTGAGGAATAAACAGTAATATTCAGTGTTTTTGTCAAGGTAGAGGGATGTACCCCAAAGTGCGTGTGGGCATTTCGATCTCATGGAACGCTAGCATTATGTTCAGGAAAGATTATGAATTGTTTTTAGGTGCGCTTACTTTACTTTCACTGCTAGTTGCTATAGTCTAACTTAAATTTATGCTTTTATTACTGTCAGATGACACTGATACATAACAAGATCCAGACAAGTTTTCTGTCAAGTTTCCTACCATCCTCTTTGCTTGAATAATAACTTTCTTGTGCTTTTTTTTTTTTTTTTGTCTGTAATGTATGACTAGATTGACTTGGGCAGATCTGCAAAAACTAGAACTCCAGACTTCATACCAGCTGCTTGTTAAGGATGGAGCATTGCATCTCTTCAGACTAGCATGTGGTGTTCTACAAAGATACCAATGACCAAGATTTTTCTTGAGCCTTTATTAGGTCAAGCAAGGAATAATTATTTGGGGTTGGAAATTTGAAGGAGAATGACTTTTGAAATGCATACTGTACTTTTTGGCATAGCATTTGTGGAAAAAGGGGTGGGCTTTTTCTTCTCTCAGGATTCTTTAGTTTCTGGTTATATCAAAAGTTTAGGCGAGTTTGTCTTTAGGCATCTGCTTTCTTGGTGGAAAATGCTTGTACATTACCATTTACATGTGCAGTACTAACAGTCATTTATCTGGACAGTACATATCATCCAAGTGACTACTGAAGTGAGAACTAAATGTGAAATTAAAACTTCTTGGAACCTGGGCTCAAATAACATGCATGTTGCTGTTGCAGGAGGACCGTGACATCATGGAGGCTGATCTGGACAAAGATGAGGTTCTGCAACCTCAACTGGGAGAGCTTGCAGGAGAGAAGCTGCTAACAACTGAGTACTTGGGAGTGAGTACCACTCATCAGGATCTTGAAATAAATTAATTTGCTGGATTAAGTGTTTAATTTCAGTAGTTTCATCACTTTCTAAATCTTTTCTTCAATTTGTTGCTTGAAGAGCCAGGTTCTACCTGCATAGCAGTCCAAGTCTTTCAGTCTGTTTTATTAGCTGCTGTTCAGAAGAAGTAGAATAAGTTTGAGAAAGGTAGCTACCCTTTCACAGGAGGCGGTCAGGCTGCAGCTTAATAATAAGCTAAAGGCAGCCTTAGGGTTCTAGTGCTACATCAGTGACTCTGTGGGCACAGAAAGCAAAGTGCTGAGCAAGTTAATGCTGGAACACTCTGCTGGTCTGAAGGTATTCTGGAAAAAAAGTTGAAAAGTTAACTGCTCCTGCAGGCGTTATGCCAGATCAAGTATTGTATGTCTTACCTGAAGCTGCAAAAAGCCATTAAGTAAAAAAGCATAAAGTTTGCATGAATGCCATTTAGTGTGGTGTGACTAATTTGAGATAAATGCGACTGTATGCCTTCTGGATCCCGGAGTCCATAGGTCATGTCCATAGGTCATGTCCATAGATCCATTTCCATCAATGCTAATGATGGAAACATGACCTGAGATAAGATGTCATGGAACAGCCTGCAGTGATTCCAGGAAATTTTATCTAGTGACACCAGGATGCAACTTAGTTTCTGATGCAATATTTCTATAGAATTTTCTCTATGGCTCCAGTTACCTGTCTTTCCACTGCTTTCTCTTTTTTTTTTTTCACCTTTTCTTTATTTCCTATGTGTCAGATAATGACTCATACTCCAAAAACCAAGAAGAAGCTGTTTCCTGGTGTCCATCAGAGTATAGATGAGCCTCTTCAGAGACCTGTGACGCCAGGTTATCACAGAACTGTGTACCTAATGTAAGTCCAAACAAATGAGACCATGTTGGATTTTTTTAAGCTTTAAAAAACAAAACAACAAAAGAAACCCCAACAATGCCTGATAAATAAACCTTCCCTACATAAAAGTGCATTGCCATTGTCATTCCTTAAAGATAATTTCAAAACAAGAAAGGAGAGGAATATTGTAGGCAGAGAAAGGTCCATTGGCTGACGTCACATACTTGGAATAGTTGAGTAAATGTTTAGTGATCAGTTTGATTTAAATTTGCATTATATCCTGTGCGTTCATAGTCCTTTCATCTTCTCATAATATATTCTATTGGTAAGTTGCATGGAGTGTCTAAAATGGCTGGGATCTTCCACTTTATAAGCAAGAAAGTATAGTGCTCTGGGGAGAATTGCTAGCTGCCCATAAGAGGACGGATTAAAAAGAAAATGGGAAAGGCAAAAATCTTGTTATGTTGGATTTCCTGCTTTGGAAGAAATACATTTTCCAGTGGGAGGGTCTGTGACACCTTGCTCTTGGTGTGATTGGGGTCAAAGGTAGAAGTCTGCATTGTAAATGGCATAAAGAAATCTTACCGTATAGAGCTCCTTGAATATGTGCTACCTTCTGTTAGAACAAGTGTATCTTAATCTTTTAATTTCTGAGATGAGACTTCTCCTTTTCACTGTCCTGACTGAGGAATTAAAATACCAATGAGATCTCAAATTCAAATTATTTGTTTACTTTCAGTTGCATACAGTTTTGAATTTGATCAAATCCAGGTAGCTACAATACAGGCAGCAGTTTATCATGAGGATTTAATGTTTTCATTTCTGCAGATACTTAAGCTGAGAGACTGCAAGTCACTCTAACAACGAATAGATAATAGCACTCAGAAGTCACAGTATTGGTGTAGCTAAGTATGTTAAAATGAATGGGTAACCTGAAATGCAACAGTGTAATGAAGTTAGAATGTAGAGGTGGTATCAGTCCTGATGTCTGAAGACTGTCCCGTGTCATCCCCCCTGCCGTTCTTTGCTTTCATGTTCATATTTTCTATTTCTTAAAATACATTTCGTCCCCATTTTAGTGTGGAAGATCCATACAGAAAACAGTGAGGACTGATCTAGGCTGTAGTTACACAGGTGTAGTTGAATCTGATCAAAGTCTACTGTTTTGGATAGGGAGTGGTCGCAGCTTTATCTTGCCTGTGTTTATTCCCCACCACTGTCTTGTGCTGGCATTAGCATTCATATAAGCAGGTGATGTGACTGGGAGCCCTCCTCAGTCATCCAAATATGTCTTTTTGGCAGCCGTACCATTCATACGGGATTAAATTGATTATGTTACCAGGGCCTTAGAATGGACAAGTGTAACATACCAGATCTGGGCACGGAAAAAAGCCCTGGAAGACATTTCTTTTTTTTTTTTTTTTAGAAAAGCAAGATGAATGAAACACACACTTCCAAAGCAGAAAAACAACCTTTGGCTATCCCAGGGCAGAATTTGTCTTGCACATTCTTGATTTTAATTCTGAGTACTAGCCTGGAAAAAAATGACATCTGTTTGAGCATGGTGCCTACTTCTTCTGCCTGGTATAGCTTGAATGTGGATTTGGAGTTTTTACTTTGTGTCCTTTCTCACAGTGGTCAACTTTTGCACCACCATAACGTCCACAGCTTTCGCAAGCCCTCTCCCTATATATTAAATGTGCGTGTGTTTATAAGAAGAAAACAGCAACTAATTAATATAAACTCATATTAGTAGCATAGTGATTATCTAATCATTTTCCTGCAGTCCACCCAAAGAACTGCAGGCCTTAAAAATCTAAACTGGCTAATACATGACTAAATAAAATATGCAGTACCACCGTACTGTGGGGTCAGTGTTACCGAGTTCAAAGTCCCACTTTCCCTGCGCAGTATTTTGCCCATGGTGGGCTAGGAGACCTGGGTTGATTCTGTGGAATCGGCCGTTAAGGTAGCCTTACAGCCTGTTTAGAAAGTATTTTTCAGGAATAAATCTTGGGTACCACTGGAGTGTCTAAGCATTACATTCCTGCTTTAGAAGTGGAGAGAAAAACAAGCTTGTAAAAGTGAAGTGACTTTCCTATGGGAAGTCAGAAAAACAGTGGCAAATCCAGGGGAGCGGCTTTTATTTCCTGGTGCCATGTAGCGCACTGCAATTTATGCATCAGAAATCATCTCTGGAAGTGATTGCATGCCTCTCTTTACCACCATCTACCCAGGCAGTATCTGTACTTAACAGTATCCTGGGATACCAGAGTGACGCTGGTCCCGTGTTTTGTCAAAACTTGAATCTCCTTATGAACAGCTGTGCAGCTCATGCCTCCGTAAGACGGCTTCAGTCACTGCTGGATACAAATCACAAACACCTTTCTACCATACTGGTTCTGGTAGCTTTGGGTCTAAGAGAAGTGTGAGTTTGATGGCATGAAGCAGTCTTTACAGATTGCCTCACTGTGCAAACTGAGGAGGAAAAATGTAAACAGCAGAAATCTAACATGGTGAAAATATGTGAAAATTAATTTCCCTTCCGCTCTGGCCAAATGGTAGAAATAATAGGAGTGTTTGGTGCTCCTGTGTTTTAAGTAGGAAGCATGAGATACCACCCTGAATGAGAAGTTTTTTATATCTAACTTATTTGCGTGCAAGAAAACTGCAATAGATGAAGACATTCTTGAACTAGATTTTACAACAGAAAAGGACAAGCTTTGATGGCTTTTATGCTGTTCTAATTTTAGTACAAATTCATTTACTAAAATGAGGACCTACTCTCTTAGGAAGCCTTGCAAGAGGAAGACAATAAAAGCAACCAAATCTTAGCTGCCTTAATTTGAAAGCAATATCTGAACTGTATGTATTTCGTATTTGAAATAATTTAAGTGACTTGTGTCTGTGTCAGATGAAATGGCATGAAAAATATCAGACTTTTTAACCTCGTATGCAGCTAGTCTAATCAGGGACGATCCAGGACAGTTGATCTGAATTATCTGAAGTTTTGGATTCAGCAGAGTAGTTAAACTACATTAAAAATTTGTGTAAATGTTTGCATTCAGAATTGAAGTGAATATAACTTGTTTGAAGCTCTTTATGTGAGACGATGTAACATATTCAATTTTAAAAACATGGTGAAAGAGGAAGCAGTTGATGGCGATACTATAATGTATCTCTTTGAGTTGTTGGTTCATACCTCCAAAAGGGGCGGGGGAGCAGATTTCTAGTGCTGAATAGAAGTATTCACACAGAAAATTAATGCAGAATAGCCACTGCACATGTAGCAGCTATTCCATGCTAATTTTTCTATGACTTCCCAGTGCAGACAAGGCTCTAGTTACTTCAGATGAATTGTCATGGAGTCCCTATATGGACAAGGAGCTGAGGGAGCCAGGAAATACTGGAAAGCTGCTGCTTTTTTTTTTTTCTTCTCTCCTCTTTAAAGACTCACTGGCTGAGATCACTCAAGGGGGACTGAACTACTTAATATTCTGCTAGCTGTTTCCTTAGAAACTGATTTAGCTGTGAAATCATTAACTGCCTCCTTGGACTACATCCTTTCTAACTAGAAATATAGTCTAGTTACCTTAATCTGATATTGGGCAGGGAAACTTTCTGTGTCTGCCAACTTCTTTTCACACGCTTTTCACACCCTTCTTGCTTCTGCTGTGTTTTGTTGCTTATTACTAAGCAGTCTTGTCCATGTTCTGTCCTTCAGCTATTTCAGTTTCTCATTATTCCACCTCACTTGGGAAATCAACAGTTCTACTTCTTATCTACTTTGTTTTAAGCCTGTATTGCATATTGCTCTGTAAAGTGAAATCCTTGTAATATTCAGGAGCAAATCTTAAATCCTTGAAAAAGCTAAGTATTGAAGACCTCTCAGTCCCACTGCTACAGTCTTTTTCTTTAAGTGTCCTGCAGGGAGTTATGGTTTCCTTTCCTCAGCTCTTTTATTGCAGTAGGAAAAAATGTTAATTTCACATACGTCTAACATCAGCTGATTTGGGGGAGTTACAGTCATGCAGTTAAATTATGTCCTTAGCATTAGTCTGCGATGTGAAATATAAAATAATTTCAATATCTTCTATGTCATTACAGGCAATTAGAAGAAATTATAATTTACTCTCATGCAACTTTTTATACTGCAAGCATTCATCACCCTGCATTCTCCTTTCTCCTCCAGGCCAGAAAATGATACCAATTCTTGTCACGATAGGGATGAGAAGCTGCAGTCTCTGCCGAGTGGTCATCCTCCCATTTGCGGTGGGAGCAGGTCCAGCATTTCTGACCTCTGCATTTCCCCTTCATGTAAGGATATTCTGTGAATGCTGCTCTTAACTGTTGCTGTCTTTCTTGACGGGGGCAGGCGTTTGGGGCCTAGCTTGTGTGTTGTAGATTTTTTTAAATGTAGCCTTGGAACTGGCCCTCCATTTGTAGATTCTGGGGCAGTCTGCAAGACCTTGGGGCACACGGTTGGATTTTGGCTTGAGCTGAAAGAATGGCTACAGAAGGTAATGTGTGGTCAGCAGAGACCAATGGTCTCACTTGCCTCACTCCATCTTGCTTCTCGTGGAAGGGCCCACGATCATACCCAGGCTTCTGATGCGCAAAGTATCCTGTATGTCACTCTGCGATGTTCTCTGCCTAGGGAAAGAGCTGCAGCCCAGAGACAGTGCACTTCCCAACAGGCAAAGCCCCTTACTTGATCAAATATACCCTTGTTCGGATCTAAATGAATCACTGTCTGCTGGCACCTGCAGGCTCTGTTGGCTGGACCTCTGTATTAAAGTTGAAGGCAGCTGCAGTTATCTGCTTAGATTTGCAACTACATTCAAACCATAAAAGGTTGTGGAGGATGGGAAGCCCTGTGCTGTATAGCTACATTGTGGGTGATGCTGTTAAAGATTCTGTCCTTGCAACTTAAACTGAAATTAATGCAAACTCAGCTGGACCTGAGAGCTCAGAAGCATGTGATGGAATTTAAAAGGTTATAGGCTTCTGAAATACTTTATTTCTGAACTTCTGATATCCACAGGATCATGGAACTTCGGATGTGGGAGTTTCAACCTTCTTGCAGGGATTCATTAACATTTCCAATTAGGGATTTAAGGCAAAATGTTCTGCAGTCTTAGATAAAGGATCTTGCAGCATATCCGGTACAGAATTATTAATAAGTTCAGACAAAGCATGCCTTTACTTTGCTGAAAAATATGCTTTGAAGCAGTAAAGGAATAGCATACTTTTTACTCTCTCTTCTATTTTTTTAAATTTCCTAGAGGAAATTAAAAGGATTCTGAGAAAAGTAACCAAGGTCTTGCAGACAGGAATTCGCTTGCGTAATGCCTAGAGCTGATAAATATAACATGCTGAATGAAAGCCGTGTGATAGAAGATGAAGCTCCTGTTCAAGATGGGCACTTGGGTTCTCGCCGTTGTGGAGGAATGAGAGCTGCTGTCCTCAAGCCTCGCTTTGCGCAGTAGCAGCTTGAGTATAGCTGAGCCCGTTCTGCAGGGAGGTTAGCTGGCCAGGGGCAGCAACTCAGAACAGCAGAGGTGTTAAACTAATCAAAAACATACTGACTTGACAGTTTTCCTATATAGAAGAAAAAAATGGAGTTTTACATACTCATGCTTCGTAAAGGAAATTAAGCCAAGCAGGTATCAAAGGTGTTCCTATTTGCTCTTTTAAAGTGTAATTGGATGCAATTTCTAAGGCATTATGCAGCCACCAGGAGCCCAGCGTGCCTTCTGAACCACATTTTGATAATATCTTGCCAGTGAAATGCATTCACTCACCTCTGTCGCTCTTTCTGTGCTGCTGATGCTGTCTGACAGTTTGCTCAAAGAGATTTGTGGGGAGGTTTAAACAGGGAGCCTGAGTAAGTCAGCAAAGTAGATGTTCATTTTTGATGGCAAATATTGATTTAAAGCCTTCATGCTGAAGAAATTCCTGCCAACTTTAATGTTTCATATTGTCAGAACTTCGCTTGTAGCCTCTGTCTAAAACAGTTTGTTAGCTGTTTTCAGTCAAAATTATGCAGGTGGATACTAATAAGACTACTAGATTATACTCTTTTCTTGTAGAAAAATCTTGGAGGTCAGAATATACAGCATATTGCAAGTTTATATGCATTATACATGTAAAAAGACAAATAATACTTGTGTGTGGCAGAGACAATTCTTCTGAGCACTAATCCAGGCTATAAAACAACACTGAGCTACTCGAAGGATTGCCAGAGGTTTGTTTCAGGTTTGTGCAGGTAGCCAGTGAAATACATGCTTGTCTTTCTTACCTTTTGGGATTTAGAAATTAGGAGTAGGAAAAGAGAAGAGAAAAGAGAGACTGCACTGCTGGATCCCCAGGTTGTTCACGTCAGTGACAGGACTTTCATTCTGTATAATGATAATTGGACTGGGTCTTTGGATATCCCCTGTTTTCCAAAAGGCAGTGGGGCTTGTAATTTTCAAATTGGAAAGGCTTTAATTTAAAACAATGGAAAATAAGCCATTTCTCTTCTAGTGCCTTCTAAGATACACCAGTGAACAGTACATAACAGAAAGGTGTAAAAATAATTGTACTGCTTCTAGAGACTCTCATCATGTCCTGCCAAACATCTTTGCTGTAAAATAAATATGCAGTTTATTGAGTTCTGATCTTGGTCTGATGGCCTTTATGCAATACCAGGAACCTGCTCATTTCAGAGTATGTGTTTTCCAGCATCACATGTGGGATTCAGAGTTTCATGCAGTCAAGTCGTGAAATGAACAGTAAGAGACCAAGAGTGAAAAAACAGTTAGAATAAAAGCTTCGTGTGAACAGTTAGCATCATCAAGGTCATATCACAAGGAAGCTAAGTTTAGCCTCAAGGAAGCTAAGTTTAGCCTCAAGAAACCTTGATCCTCTTTTGTTTTCTAAAAATGAGAGCGGTTCTTAATGTCCTCCATGCCTGGATATATTCAGCTGTTCTTGAATCGGTCTGATTTTGTCTGGGTCCATCTTCCCTTTTTATCACTTTGGTAGAGAATCAATAATTCTGGCTCTTTTTTCTTTTTTGTCTCCTGTGAGCAGAAAACCTGTGGACTAAAGATGAACCCTGGCCATCTTACTACACTTAATATGCTGAATGTCAGACAGAACATGCGCTGGGCAGCCAAGTGCTTGTCCGAAAGTGACCTGATCTGCATCCATATCAGCAAGTGAGAGCAAATCAGGACGGCAGCCTGTCCTGAACATGGGAGGAATGGAGCTAGGGATGTTCCCTAAACTCTTATTGAACACGCACATCTTGGTAGCCTTGTGTCTCTCAGCAAACTGACTCTCCTTCCCGTCTCCATTAGTGCAAAGCAGAAAGTGAGGTGTATTGAACAAATGTAATAGACCTGAAGTCTGACAGAAGTGTAAAACACTGGTTATTGTCCGCAGTGGCTGCCTGTTCTTATGGATGTGTACAAACAACTGCAAGTGGTTGCATTCCTGTGGCTCCCATGAGCTATCTGTCATTAGCTGATACACGTTAACTGATGGTCTGCATGCTCCTAGCCTATTGCAAATGCAGAGTGTAGCTGCTTTGAAAATGATCCAAGCATGTTTTACTTTCCAACTGCAAAGGGCTGGAAGTATGCACACTTGCAGTTGGCTTGGCCCAGCTGATGAGCTGTAATGCACTCTGCCACACTAACTCTAGCCTGTCGTTATCTCAAGGCTTCCTTCATACAGCCAGAACTGTGACTTGACTGTGTTTCTAGTAAACTTGTAAAGAGACAACTCCTCACTGAACTGTGTTTCTTTGTTAAATAGCAGTTGAAATGAAGTCAAAAGTACTCTCATCAGGCCATAGAATGGACCGGAGCATCCCAGCTGATGACAATATCTTGTCTTCCCGATCTACTGACTTCACCCAGGACAAAGTAAATGGGCAATTGCACAGGTATGATTTATCCAGAGGAGTACCTAAAAGTGCAAGAGGAGTCTGAGGGAACTTACCAGCTAATTCCATGCTGCTGTAAAGACAATTTGTGAAGTCATTTGATGTATGATGTAGTCTGGTCTGAGACAGCTGTGGTGGTGCTTGCCAAAAAAAATACCCTTAGCTGTGCCAGAGGCAGCTGTTCAATTTCTAAGCATCTGGTCCAGAATGGGAGAAATCTCAAGCAAGACATTATTAATGAACTTCACATGTACGCACAAATGCAGTCTTCTGCAAATAAAACTTCCTGATTGCTTCCTTAAATGACTCGACTCTAACCCATGAAAAATCATTTATTAGTAAAGAAATAGGTAGGAATGTGGGAACAGGGCAGGAATTAACTTGCAGAAGGAAGAAAAATTAAGCATTTAAAAGTGGATTCAGAGTGTTTAAACATGCTGAGTTGCTAGCACTGCTGACCAGAGTCCCTGATTTATCCACTAGACGGGTACAGCAAGGAAGGCAATATCATGAGTTCTCCCAGCAATGGGTTTCAACTCTTCCTTGAAACAATTTCTGTCAAAAGAAGCTGAAAGATCTTGCTCTCCTTCTGTTCATACCTTGAGCCCTCTGTGAAGCCTTTGTCATATGTAGGACTGTGATGTTATATCTTGGATGAGAACTAGGAATTCATTAGCAATTGGACCAAGGTTTACCGAAGGCCTGCATGTGTCCTTCAGACATTAACAGCTTTTTCCTATAGCTAATTTGATTGGGCCAAGTTTTAAACAGTGAGTGTAGAGAAATTTTAAAAGCAAGTACATTCCAGAAGTAAAACACAGAATGGGTGGAGATGTGTTAAAGAAAAGGTTTTACCAACTCTTTATGGATCTGATTTTTCAGAAATGCTTAGTTATTTGTGTCAGTTAAAGCTCTAGCACTTCTGAAAACTGGACTCTCTGCTTAGAGCTTTGTTTCCTTCTGGCCTACAGATACCTATATGTGGTTTTGGGGGGTTTCATGTGGTTCTGTGTTTTTGGTATTTTTTTTCCCAGTTGTGCTGTTTCCATGGTGAGATCTGAGAAATTATATATTGTCAACAAATTATCACTGTTTAGCAGCTGAAGTGCTTAGTAGTCATACCCCTATATCAGCATGACTGGTTTTATTTCTGTTGTCTGTCCTAACAGTAGCTAAGCACATGCTACAAATACAAATAGACCACGAGAATTTTATGGCCAAATTGCTTGCTTTGTGATGGAGAGAGAGATTATTTTTCAGGCTTTGGCTTGCAAGAATCAAGCCAAATTGGCAGCATCTTGTCCCCCACCTTGGTAAGAGGCTTTGCTTCTCTACAGTCATAATCTATTCTTAAAAAGATGTGTCCCCAGTAATCTTTAATTTTTCTTCATAAATGTATGTCTAAATCTCAGTAATAGATGGATCTCTAACTGAAGGCACAGCTGCAGTATCCTGCAGAAGAAGATAATATTTTTTCATTGCGTGCTTCCTTAGCATGCGTACAGTAATTTGTATTTACAAATGCAGCCTCGAGTTACGGATATGGAAATGTAGCCTTTCACAGTCCAAGTGAACACAGAGCTTCCTGTGTCAAGGGTCTTTTGTTAATACCTTGGTGTTGCAATAGCTAGACCTGCCTTTTCATTCTTTCATTCTTGGAAACATACTTTAATTTGTTTGCAAAACAAACAGAGCAGATAAATCGCTGCTTTGGTCATAATTTTGACCACTGAAGAGAGATCTCCGTCCTACTAGACAAATACCAAGACCTTCCTAGACGAGGTATGTATGAGAAAAGGAGGGCTGAGTTGTGGTGATGAAGCAGTCACTGCTATTTCCCCTCTTCCTTAGCAGTATAAACTGGGAATTTAACTGCACAGAGATCAGTGAGATTACGCTAAATCAGTCTGAGAGAAGAATGAGGCCCTAGTAGTGACATGTCTATTGCAGTTGTTTTATTTCCAGAGGAACAAATGATTGTTCTAGCTGATGCATGTCAGAGTGGCAGCTGCCCCTGCATTGCTATTCCCTGCTGCATTTTGATAATGTAAGAATATAGATCTGTTGGGCTTTTTAGGTAATCAAGGATAAATTTGTAATAGACTTGAGTTTACAATTGCAGCTGGCTGAAAAAGCCCTTATTTTTTTATTGTGACTATGTCCAGTATCATCATAATAAATCATCTTATTATTAAACTCTGCAGGGCCTTCTTAGGTCTCTAATGGTCTTGCTTTTCTGATAATCTGGTAAAAATGGCCAAAAGTCCAAGTGTATTTCTCTTGGAGAAAATGGTCTAACTCATCTTTGTACGCTCAAGTCCTGTCACATCTCCTGGTTGATTATTCCAATCCCAGTGTCAGTCTGTTGTGCACTTTTTTTATAGACAATTATTTCCATTTTTTCCAAGTAAACAGTTTCCTTTCTACTCAATGCAAATGTAGGTTTCTGTGTGAGTTTGTGGGTTTGCTTTTCTGTTTGGTTGTTTTGGGTTGGTTTTGGTTTTTGGTTTTGGTTTTTTTTTGTTTTTGTTCAAGCACTTGCTCTCAAATTACCACACCTTGTCATAAATTACTTCTTTACCAAATAAGACGGAACATTTTCCCACAGTAGATTTTGCTGCTTCTTTCTTCATCTTATCAAGTTCTAAAGGATGCCAAATAGCAGTTTTCTGTGTTATTCTGAGGATTAATTCTTCTCTGTTGGTCTTGGACTATTTATTGATGTAGTGAAAGTTGAGGTGGTTCTGTGACACCTGGGCACATGGAGACTGAGATCTGCTCCGCATCCCGTCAGAAAAACAGCAGGTTTTTCTCAACTTTACAGTGTTTGCTACCAGCTTATTTCATATAGTCCTTTCCCGAAGAGTCTGCAAAGACGTGAGCCACCCTGTGTGACCGCTGTATATCTCTCTCTTTGGTAAAGTATGGTGACTTTGGTCTCTTTGGTGACTCTGGCTGCATTAACAGTTGGACTCAATGATCTCAGAGGTCCTTTCCAACCTTAATGATTCTATGATTACTTTGCTTTATCTCCAAAGTGCTTATTGTCTAGCTGCCTGGGTTACTGCAGTGAAACTCGGTGAAGATTGTCGATGGCTATAAAAACACTTTTTAGTGTATGGAATACAGATCCAGGGGTTTGTTATCTCTTGCTGAATAAGGAAAGCAAAGCTCATTTATGGCTCAAAAACTGCTGTGAGGCTGTTGGATCTTTCTTTTTTTATCCACGTTAGCATACCATAGTACACATAAAATTACCCTGAAGAGCACTAGTGAACTGAAAACCCAGCTCTTAAACCAAAGTGAACAAAATGACAAAAAAAGCAATAACAATGAGACTGTTTTATGGAGAGAGATATTTAAATATGTCTGTGGTCCACGGCTTGGGGTTTCATCTAGCCAATCTTTCTTTTTCGGTTTTATTTGGCTAGTATGTTTCTGCTGCCATCTGCCACCTCCTCCTCTGAAATGAGACAAGTGTAGTATTTGTAATACTCAGAGATAGGTAGAGGGCTGCAGAGATGGCTCTTAGCAGACCAGTTAGCATGTCTCGGTCCTTAATAGTTAGCATACACATATGCAAAACACAGACAATTAATGCTATTTAAAATACAAAAGAAACACTTGCTCAGATCTCCCTGCAAGGTGAAGCAGGGGTATGGAAGGGCTAATCACCACTGACTCAGCAGCATTCCCAGGGAAGGAGGGGAGATTAAATGTCTTGAAAATCCTCCTAATCACCCTTTCTGATGGTCACAAAGCGTTCTTTCATGGAGCTAAAAATATGGGGACTTTACACTATAATCGCCTGTCTTTAGGTGGCACTTTTTTCAATCTCCTACCTTTGGCTCTGCTTTTATTTCCTTTTTAAATATAATGAACTTTTTCATGTAGCTGTTATTAAAGTTTACTCTTTTCTCATTTTAAGAGAAAATTGACTCACTAGACAAACATGAATATAGATTCAGAATTATTTTAGAGACTTGCTACTTCCTGGTAGCCTCCATTTTTGTACCTGGGAAAGAATATATTGATGCTGGTGGCAAGGAAGGGCAGTGTGTTGTCACATAGTCATGGACTAAATTGTAAAGAATGGTGTTCTTGCAGCACATGCAGACTGCAAAGTAGCAGCAGCTGTTTTATGTTCTCAGTGGGAACAAGGAACCTGTGTACTTAGGGAATTTATTTCATAGATGCCACCACAGCTTTTTGCTCTTTTGTAGAACTCCCTGAAGGCTTTGTCAAATCTTATCGCAGCTGGGAGCCAGGGAGGCTGCCTGTATCTGTATCGGTATCTGTCAAGATTGTGACCTATGCCTAGGAGAAATAATAGTGCCTGTGCCCTAAAAGGATGTATTCCTGTGCTGTAGCATTTCTATATGGTTTTCACACTTCAGATTGAGTCTCTGTGTGTGATGAATACAATGGAAAACAAGCTAAAGATCTATTACTTGTTTGCAGGGGACTTAACTGAACCTGTCCAATCATGTTGTCCAAAGAACGAGGTTTCAGTAGGATAGACAGGTTGATAGAGCCAGGTTTAGAGGCTGTGCGGTAAGTACATGCCCCAGGGCAGTAACTGTGGTGCCATGTTCCTTTCCATTTGCAGTCCCCTTGAATTTTGAGCAGTCTGTCATGCTGTCACAGCATGTACTGCAGGTTTCACTTGGTTGCAGACTCACTATGCATATATATTTCTCCATGCATTGCTAACCCTTTCCATCTCCTCCTACAGCGAATTTCCCGCAGCCTTCACCAGCAAACCCAAGATCCCTCGCACTCCTGAAGTGGAGAGTGCCAGCCCTAGAAAGGGAAAGATCCCAGCCATTGCTCCCCAGTTCTCTCAGTCTGGACCCCAACAAACAAGCCGTCCCAGCACCTCAGGATCATCCACAAGGAGCAGACAGAGTAAGTGGAAAAAGTCATCATTCTGTTTGTCAGTCCTTGGGGTGGGAAAGGAGGGAACCCTGTAGTAGCTCTCCAGGAATGAAGTCGTATGCTACAAATGTGCCAGGAGCATATGACATTGTACTTGTCACCTGCAGGATGTACAACCATGTAATTATATCCTGCTGAACGCTGCTTCTATTTCCAGGCTGTCATGTGAGCAGTTAAGAGACGTGCTTTTTCCTGTCTCTGGGTGGAGAAAAGTGGCCCAAATTCTCTGAAGTTTGGGGGGAAACTTCTAGTCTCAGATTAGACTTTCTCTAGATGTCATTAGACTTTTTGCTTTTCTTTAGACACTTGTTCACTCCCCTGTGTAACTTCTTTAATGTTTTGAATTTGGATCCCTGGGTGTGTCTACACTGCAACTGAACATAGACCAGATGTCAGGCAGTTCAGAAGATGGGCTCAGGGCAGCCTAGTAAGCAGACAGCCAAACCTGGTGCATGGCTTGTGGCAGTCATCATTCTGCTGGAGACTTGTATTTAAGAACCATATGGATGTGTCGTTGCTTGAAGAGGTTTAAGCAGTACTCTGCAGCGGGCTCAGAAGAGAGGAGGGCTGTGACTTGAGGTTAGAGGGAAAGGATGGACGCTTGCTTTATGCCAGCCAACACAAGACCAGTAAAGTGGAAATGTTGATCTCAGATGCTCGCACAACAGTAAACACGTGTGTGGTGTGTAAGCTGTGGGGGTTTTTTGCGGGGAGGGGGAAGAAAGATGCATTCTTCAGTAATGAATAAGCTTTTTCTCTGGAGTGTGGATAGGACTAGCTGGATTCAAATACACCTCTGGGTCCATCATCGATGAAAATGGCGGGAGCTATGTGCTGTATATTCTTATTCCAAACGTATTGTAAGAGGTTTACTGATGATTGTTTGATCACAATGTAACATCAGCTCTATTCTTTAGCTGTAACTGTTATCTTTAAATATTTCACAAAAACATGGTAACTCATAATACCTTGCAAGCCTTCCCAAGAAATTTGAGGTATGCGTATATCGTTAGCTCCTCATTACAGGGAGGGAAAATGAAAGCCGAGAATTGAAATAACCTAGTAAATCAGCAACAGCTGGAAAGAGCCTCCTAAGTCTTCTGTGTTGCTCACTCGCTGTCGTTCCACACAGTTGCATGGGCAGGGAGATGGGGTGGTTTCATTCAGGGACTACAGGTGAGGCAATGGAAGGGAATGTCCTTGGTGGTTAAGGTTTTGACCTAGAGAGTACTTGCTTGAACAGTCCTGTGCTTCAGTAATACTGCCAGCTCTTTCGGCTTTACTTTTGCTGCATATGCCCTGTGTTTTACCTCTGACATCAGTGCTTTCTGTTTCCTGTGATAGGAGCACTGTTCTGCCCTGACTAAGTGTGGTGTTAACACCCGAGAGTCCGTCCCTGGTTCCTGTTTCGGTTCATTTACAAAAGTACTAGCCCATTGAAAAGGAGCCGCTTTGCTGAAGAAGGGAAAAGCATAGTGTGTGTGTGCGCGCACAGACACTCCTCTGCGTTTTCTAGTTTCTCCAGGGCAGCTTTACACTCCTGGATGCGTGTGTCCTATGAAAGATGTGACATACCTATGTTGCTCTCACAGAGCTCTGGAGTAAGTTCCTTTTCCAGTGGCACAGTGTATAACATATTTTATTTTGAAATGCCATTAAAGCAGAGCGTGATCAGAGTTCTACATCACTTGGGTTTCTCTGTTGATTCAGTATATGTAATTTGTAAGCCCAGACTCTTGAGCTCTTCTAACTTTTATTGGATAGGACTTGTCTTGCAATATACCTCTTATCTTTGCTGTGTCTCTGCATCCTAAAGCTGAATGTATTGCGGGCATCACATCTTACTATGTGTCCATTTACCTTTTCTCCTGAGTTTTCTATTAGGGTTCTAGGTAATTGTTTTCTGTCCGTCCACATGTGCCACGAGACAGACTTGGTATCAGCAATCGAATGTTAAACTCTTGTCTTCCTGCTAAAAATAGCAAGAAATGATTTTGCAAACAAGTCATCTTTCACTCACTTTGCGTATATGTATCCTTCATTGTTGTCTGCTGTCACAGAGCACCCATTAGTTATTGCCCATCTTGCAGGGCCTTTCACACAGGTTTTTATGGTTGGGAAAAGCGAGAGGAAGGTGATAAGGACCAGATTTTTAAAGGACTAAAAAGGGCTTTAAGCACCTGTGTCCAAACCTGAGGTTCTCAAAGGTAATTAAATTCCCAGCTGTTACTTAAAGGTGCAGGGAGGCATCTGAAGCAGGTGAACCCCTAATGTTTCCCTAGTAAAGCTCTGTGCTACTGTTCCTTCAATTTTCTAGCTGACTTATCTGTAAGTCAAAAATGGTATCAGATGCAGAGATATCAGCAATCAGTGGATTTCAGCAACTGCTGCCTCCCATTTGCCTGCTGCATAGGTATGTAGGTTTTTACATATCAAGAGACTCTGTTGCAGGGAAAGATTGTCTTTCATTTGTGGATTTCTTGGTATTTCTGGAGAAATACAAGTTTTTATAGCTGATGGGCATGATGAGGAAAAAATGAGTTTCTGATTGTACTTAACTTGATGTGCTTACTTATTTTAGAGACACATTTTTAGCTTGCTTTTAATATTTCTTATAGGTATAATTTCTGGAAATAAGTTGGTTTTACATAAACCTAGCTGAACTAGCTGGACTGCTCCTCTGGAGCATGGAGTGTGTGGAATGCCCGAGGAATGCAGAGGAAGCACAGGTACTTAGTGCAGCTACAGGCCTGGGGCCAGATTCCTGCCTGAGATGTAGCCTGCTGCTGTTAGCTGAGCTCTAAAGCTCTACCTTAAAGCAGAACCAAGCTCCTCCAAATAAAACCAGCCATGCTGGGATTTTCTGTGGGTTCCACTTCCTAGCTGATACAGGGAGGACACTGGCAGCATGGCTAGAACATAGGGTGGACCTCCAAATCTGGACTTTTCCAGCTGCACATATGTGCTCCTTGTGGACATGGTTGAATGGTTTAATCTGTCCTGTTCCTTACTCTGCATCTGTTCCAAGCTCCTCTGCATGGGCATGCTCAAGCTATTTACAGTGTACCAAGTTCTGTCTAGGGCACAGTGGAGCCAGAGTAGTACAAAAAACTCTACCAGAAGAATGAGGAATGATTTTTGTCAGGAGTGTGACTGGGCCCTGGTGACTCCTTGCTCCTCCACAAGTTCTTTCTGTGTCCCCTGACAAGTGGTTGCCATAAATACATTCCACATTTTTAAGTTGCAATATCAGTGGTTAAGGTGCCTTTGTGCATGTGCTTTGTGGAGTTTGTGTCACTGTACAGGTTGAACAAGTGTTGCCCTCAGGCAGCTCCTGTCTTGTAATAAATCCTGCTTTCAGCTGACAGACCCTTTCTTGCTGTTTTTCTGCAGGCAGCCAGTCCTACAGGAAGTGAGAACAGTTCCTTTCCTCGAGAATCACCTGTCACATTGCTGAAGGACAGAGCCAGCTTCCTGTAATGAGCTTTACTGGCAACCTACTGAGAAGAGAGTGAGGTTATTGACATCGCACAGCATACGTCTTGCACAGTGATTCAGGGATTATCTGATGGGATGCATCTGTCATCATCTCTAAAGCTGGCTAAGACAAGGTCCTTGTTATTACAATTCGAGGTCTCGGCAGCAGCCCAGGACTGATATGGGAGATGGATATAGTCCCAATGTCTCTGATAGTTTACTCTAAAGTGACATTGCCACTTTGAGAAGAAACTCTTGCTCTCTGCCTTCCGTGTCAGAGCAAACAGCCTTTGGAGATGGTATGTAGGGCTCAGCACAGGAGTCTGACCAAGCAACTGTCTTGTTTACACATTGCTTGCTGAACTAGCCTGCCACTTGCTTTTTTTTAAATTATGCCTTTGTGAATGAGTTGGGAGATATCTGCGTTCAAAGCATCTGCGCTAGGAGGGAAAATGTACGCCATATGTGCAGAGCCTCACTGCCTGGAGCGGTCTTATGTGGAGTGAGATCTGTGTTTGGCCACCACAGACGGGAGAGAAAGTATTTCATCAACTTCTGATTGACCTGTGGCAGTTGAAAAACACTGTGCCAGTGCCCAAGGCAGCATCCATGCTCACCTCTGAGAATCTGATCAGCAGCTTTATCTGCAGCAATTACTCCTATTCCTTCTTCCTACGTTTTTTGGGGGTTTTTTTAATTCTACTGTTTAACATTTGTGGAATGAATAATCCGTTTCTTCCACTGGAATGAAGCACTTTGTTTCTTCCTTCATAGAAGAAACCATGAGAACGTGTACAGATCAGAAGCAACTTTCTCTTTACATGTGGCTGTGGACATTCTTCTTTGGTCTTTGTTGCTTTTTTGTGTTCTTCACTTCTGAGCAATGACTGGTTATGTCTTGATGGAATTTGTGCTGGTCTTCAGTGAATAGGAAGTGCTGGCTTGACGAGAGAGATCAGGAAGCCCTCTGCTAAATAAAAACCCAGCAGTTAGTTTTGCCAGTGAATTACGAAGCTAGTGCTGTTTGTTGTTCTTTCTCTCAAAAGTAACAGTGACCAGGAAACTAAAGTCTTCACTGGGGGTTGGCTTTTCAGTGACATCCCCTCATGGGACAACAGCAACAACTTTTCCAGAAATGCAGTTTACCTGGGAACTTGGTTGCCACTGAGGCAGAAATGCACAAAAAGCAGGGAGTATGTTTGCCATAGGCAGATTTCAAAAGCAAATGCTTTAACAGGTACAAAAAGGGAAAAGGTAAGGCTTTTCTTTTCGAGCTTCACCTTGAGAAACAAACAGGTGGAACACAGCCCGAAAGATAAAGCAAATTCAATAGTGACACTACCTTCCCCTAGAGTAAAGAGTTGTAAAGCCACCAATCATTTCCATAGGACCAGAAGAAAGCTTTATGCTTCTGCTGAGACTTTGAATTGTGCCTCTTGGTATGTGGTGGCAACTGAAGAGCCAAGGCCATTTCCTGTGTGACGTAGTTGCCATGAGACCACACTGTGTCAGATGTTTGCAGAAAGGGCTCCCATGCACAAGTTCAGGTAACCCCTTTGGATAATAGACTTAAAATTGGAATCAGGATGTTTTGTAGGAGAAGACATCCCCCAGTTTAAAATCTAGTCATGTTCATGTGGAAGTTATAATTTACTGCTCGGTAACTTCAGGGTGTCCACAGGCCTAACGCAAAGCAGGCAGAGTATGGGTGTTGCTTTAACTCCCAAACTACATAGGACATAAAGAGATTACAGACACTTGATAGCCCCTGTCGCATAGATCTCCACGGTAGACAAAGAAATCACAGAAAATCTCTGACTTGTGCTTAGATTCATCCACCTCCTCTCAGAGTTGATAAACACAATTAATGGAAAAATGTCCTCTGGTTCACAAAAGGGCAGTAATGGAAAACAGCCATAAAAACTCACCTAGTGGTTTTCCAGGGTAGGCAGCTTTTCTTTTTCCTCTGAAATGCTGTCTTTTTTCCAGCGTGTAATATCAATGGCCAAGTCGTTAACACTAAAGTGCTAAGCACATTCATTTGCATATGCAGATAACACAAAGTGCTCCAGCAGTTGAGTTTTATTTATTTTACAGCAGCGCTGAGTTTCATGTTGGAGCAGATCTGATTGTCTGAAAAGCAGAGTGGCTTTTGAGAAGTGTTGAGTGCAAACTATTTTTTGGGAGAGGAGGGGGGAACAACAACCCCCAAGCCTCACTGGCTTTACCATTAGTTAAGGTCAAAACTGTATCACTCCTTACAAGCCAGCCGAAGGTGGTTGGTAGGTACGGCTACAACTGCGCCAGCAGATCAAGATTCGTGAAAAACAAAATGCATCTTGCAGAACTGGACTGAAAGGAACAAGCCGAAGTTTATGTACTTGTGTGTTTGTTTTTTACTCGGGCCTATTGCAATGCGGAACTCTACATGTACATTTTTCCATGTTCGACTCTTAGATGTCTTGGAGTGTGAGTACAGAGTTTGAAAACTGAGACTATTTTTTATACTAATACTTGAGAAACTTCATTTTCCAAATACTTGAGAGAAACTATGGATATGCTTAGAAATAAATTATCAGCTGAGCAGTAATTTGAGAGGCCAACAAAGTAACGTGTCCTCCTTTTCTCTGTGCTGTTCACAAAAAGCCCCTGTGATGCCAGGCGGAAGGTTTTGAAGCTAAGGAAAAATGTTGATTCTGCCTTTGTTAATAGGACTCCACTGTTCGGGGTTGAAAGGTCCCTGGATAGAGGTCAGTAACACACACATAGCAAATTCTGCACCTCACTCTTAAAAGTTGTTAGGTATTTCTTGTATCTGCCATGTAGAGGCTGCTGCTAGATACAACACTACCCTGTCAAATTCATAATGGGAGCAGTGGAAGTCGCCTGCTTGAATGAGGGGGGTGTGATTGTACTTAAAGGGGCTGTGATTTTGTTTACAATAAACAAATACAGTTATTGCATATGACAGATCTGCAAGGGAAGTTTTTCTGGGGCCAAAGTGCTATGTGGTGTTAGCATGCCTTTTGGATATAACTTCTCTACATTTGGTGTAATTTTGGTTATGAACAGTGTTATATGAGATGCAAACTGCATAAGTCTATTTAAATTTGCATGGAGAACTCATTCTGTACAAGTGCTTTAAAATTATCTGGCAGTGACTGGGTAAAAACGCTCCTGAAGGGATTTTTTTTCCTTTCTCTTTTTGATAGGTTTGTTTGGGGTTTCATGAACTTTTAGGGTGTGTGTTTGTTTACATTGCACTCTGTTGTATTATCGACAAATTCTGTCCCCAACACTTTTGTCTCCACCTGAGTTGAAAACACAGCTCCCTTCTGTTCAGCCGGCCTGCCTCTGCAGAGGTAGCACTGTTTACTCAGAAGTGTTGCAAAGCAGGCATGAACTACGCATTGTTCGTGGCCTCTCATGAGGAGAGCGTGTGGGATGCCACCAGTGACATTGGTTTGGTGTCAGGATTATTTGTTGGAGGATTTAAGAGTGTAGGGAAAGACAAGCAAGGAAGTTCTCTGGAGGAGAAATATTGCTGTGCTGGGGAGGGACAGTGGTTGCTTGGTTTGGCTTTGAGTTGTTTCCTTTAAAAAAAGTTCCACTAGTCTTTATAAATCATGGTGGAGGTTACAGCGTAGAGAAAAAAGTGCTGCGTTGCATTCGTGCACATCTTTGAGTAGTGGCAGCAGAAAAGCAACCAGGCTACCTTCCTCCCAGGTATTTAAGTACATCCAGACTTAACCTTTTAGCTTGCGGCTTGAATTCATCTTTGAGCCAGAACTTCCTGGCAGTTTGGACCATCCTCACACTTGCTTGCAGTCTGGCTCAACACTGGAACAAGGCCTTTCCCAAGAGAGAAAATGTTGGAGAGTTGGGAGATGTGCCTTGCTCAGCAAGCGTAATCTAACCAGGGAGTGCGAGAGCCTGCAGGCCACCTTGGACACATCTGGCTGTGCCATGTGGCACACTGAGCTCGAGGTGCGTGGGCATGGCTAGCAAAGAGGATAGGGATATAGCCTTGCAAACCTCCACTGGCCCTGGTGGGACCTTAGTACCAAAATACCTCTGTGACTAAGCCATGTGGGCTTCTCCAGGCCATGCTGCACTTTCCTAACCTCTGCTGTTCATCTAAATTGTAAAAGGAGTGGGACTTTTGAGAATTTATCGATGGGTGAGAAACAGCAAGATGTTTCAAGGCAAGCAAACCAGACTTTAAGACCAGACTGTTCTGGCCAAGCTGTATGGGAATCTGCTGCTAATAGATTTTAAAAAGAAACCAACTTCTGGGTGCAGAACATAGAACATTTGTCCTACTGCGTTATCAGAGTAGTAATTCTCCTAGCCTGGCATCTTGTCAGTGGTTGGGATCTGATGTTTCAAAGCAAGTTTCTTCCCAACTCCAGGCTGCTCTCTCCCCTGCAGTGGAAGGGCATTGTATTCAGTTACAGGATCATGATCCAAATTTCTGCTCTTTAAGGATCTGATGCTCTCCAAACAACAGGCAGAGTGGCACACCCCAGGACATCTAATAACTTTCTGGAAGGTGTCCTCCTTTTATTACAAGTTCTCTCAGCAGTCCTTGGCATATGGGCCAAGTTTCCAAGAAACTAGGTCAGTAATTTATTGCAGTGAAAGTGAAAACGCTTCACACAAACAGTAAGAAATCCAGGTGACAGCTTTACATGTTTATCTATCTTCTCTTCTTCAAATATGGGAAGTGCTGTTCTGATATGATTTTAAGTCCACAGGTTTGGGGACTGTCCGTTATTTTTGAGTGCAAGTAACCTAGCATGGTATTTAATTTTAAAAATGGTTTCTAGTATGTCTTGCTGGTTTTAGTTTTAAAAGTCTTTAAAGTGTTACTTCATTTTATTTGTTTTTCTTTTAATGATGCCAAGAGCTAAAAAACATGACAAATAAAGAGGAGTGGATACCTGAAACAGTAACATTCGTCCTGCAGATGTTTAAGGTGCCTTATATATTAGGCTGTAGCTAACAACTATGAATGCAGAGGCCCTCTGAAAATGAGACCACCTACTGAGGGATTTTTAGGAGGTGAAGGCACCTCCCTCTGCTGCTCTCAAGGAAAAATTCTGGCCTTTGTAGATCCAGATTTCATTACAGACACATAGTCCTCCTCCTCGGAAGAGTGAAAAAGTTGAGCTAACGTGAGGATGGGATGTAAGTGCTGGAAATAGCAGCTCTGTGCCAAGTGATACAGTTCCTCATTTGGTCTGCCATGTGCCGGTCTGACTGCCCTAGCCCTCGTCTGGATCCGGTTGACTGTTGGCAGAGGTTGAATGCTTCCTGAGAACAAATCACTTTATTGTTTATGTCTGCTCATGCACTGCCTTTTGGGAGTGTGGTTCATGTTGGTGGCAAGAAGCAGGACCATTAGCACCAAATGAATTCTCTGCCAAGCAGCATGTCTCGCTGAAACTTTTACCCTTTTCTCCAACTGCTTTTCCCCTGGATCGAATTTGCAGTATCCTAATGGACTGTCTCTTATTAAGCAGATGACTTTTTTATTTTTCCTTAACTCGGCAGATCATGGCCTACCATGATTTTCCACAAAACTGGCTCCTTTTTTTTTTTTTTTTTTCTCTCCCCTCCTCTTCCAAGTGAGCAGCTGGGAACTGAAACAAGGCAGCTCTAGGACTTGAGGAAAAAAGTTCTGTTTCGATTAAGCCCCTTCCATCCTCAAGCCCTGTGGAAACTGGGCTGTTTGAAACAGACAAAATTTCCATCCTGACTAACTGCACCAAAAGCCCCATGCCAGGGAGCTCCTGGTCACGAGCCACCACCTCAGGGAGTGGGCCACAGGCAAAGTACAACAGCAGTTCTCAAGGGTCCCATCACCCCAGCCGTGCCCCGGCAATACTGGCTACAGCAGCCGTCGCTGTCCTGCTTCTGCCCAGATCCAGGGATTGGGACTGTCCAGAGCGGCTGTGCCAGTGTAGCCACACTGCAGCTGGGGGCAAGTAACAGACTGGGAGCCAGCACAACGGCTCCCATAGCTCATAGTCAACCTCAGTGCTTATGTGACATGAGGACGCGAGCAGCTCGGCCCATAACTAAGGCTTTTAGGTGCTACCGCAATACACAGTAACAGCAAGAAGAATTTGGCTTGCTTCTCCCAAAACTTAAAAACTGGGCTGGTTGAGTTTTCAGTCATGCGTACATGGAGCTGACCTGGAGTTTAGTGTCATCTTCTCACTCAAATTCAGGACCTGACCGTTGCAGAACACGGTTCCCCATTTGTGCAGAATGGGAGAGAAATAATTTACTTTTGATTCATTTTCCACATAGATTAAAAACTTTGAGTAGCTAAATGGATGTTTCCTGTACCACAGTTTAAAACGTCAGCGTGCCTTGGGCAGGGGCAAGGAGAGAGCATCATAAGACTGTTTTTCCTCTCCAACCCTTGTTATCCTCAGGACGCTGAGGATGGCGGTGGTGAGGATGCAGGTTTTCACAAAGCTGTGCTGAGCATTGCAGGAAGGTGGGTGTAAGCGACTGTGAACTTCCACAAATCTTGTTGGGGCTTCCGAGGTCCTCCAAAACCACCTTTACAGCAGCTAAAGCAGAAGCCAGTGTCAGCAATTGTATGTCACTTCCCGAGTCACCCAGAAATGGCAGCAATGAGAACTGGTTTCATCTCAAGTGCCAAGAGGGTGTCTTGGCTCCTGGATCGTGTTCATGCATGGGGCAGAGACCAAGGCTTTTTAACCAGAATCAACCCAGGTGATCTTACACATCTGGTAACAATAACACATTTGTGTCTGTGGAATCCAGTCTGAAAAAAGATATATCCTCGCTGTAAGACTCATTATTTTCATTGCTTGTTGCTGGTGAGATAGAAATATGTCCTTATTTCAACCCAGTCCAGCTTCCCCCGAGCAGCTGTGAGGAGGCAGCTAGTTTTCTGCAAGCACGCTCTCCTCGCTGGCAGCAGGGGATGGTTTGAGTCTTCATGGGTAGCTGATTGTTTTGTTCAGGTGCCTGAAATGAGTTTCAGAAGGAACCTCAGCACATGCATAAAAATCTGACCCTTCATCCCGCAGCAGTGGCCTCTCTGAAGAGCAGCCATGTAGCTTCCTGCCTCTGCTTCCTTCCCTCGCTCTAACTATTTGTTTTGTTTGGGGGGCTTTGCCTTATTTTTTCCTGCAATGGGAATTATTCCAGCGGGCTGGATTGTGTTCATGCATTACGGAGGCAAAGGAGGCTTTGAAAGGTGCTCACCCCAGGCTGGAGCTCTCCAAAAACTGGCTGGATGCTTGGTGCCTGCCCCTTTCCTTCACCTGTACCACAGCCTCTTCCTGCAGTGCAGACCTGATCCTAAAGAGATCCCAAAGGAGAGCTTTTCAGTCTCTGGTATTATGCAGGAATCTCCTTCCTTTTGTGCCGGGGCTGATTAAAATCTCTTATTAGCTTTACCTTCTGACTTCTGACGCCAGTACTTTATGCAAAACCATTTCCTAATGAGAACAGTTTAGGGCAAGTCAGCCACTGAAGTGTTACATTGCCAACAGTGAGACCTCTGTGCTTCGGTAGATGCCTCTCAAACCATTCCTGGGCAATGGGAGCGGGACAGGGGGTTGCTAGATGGGCTGGCAGCGTATTTTGCCTCTTTCTCCCACCACTGGCTGTCGCGCTGGGCAAAGCAGCAGGTTGCAGACTGCCTTATCTTCTGTGAAGCTGACTGGTCCTGCTGCCTGGCATCGTTACTGGTGTTGCCCACGTGTTTCTTTGAATGACCTTCCTCTGGGCTGAGTGTGGTTTGTACCGGGAATACCCTGTCCTTGCTAGAAAACCAGCTCCTGGGGAAATACGTCCTGCGTTGGAGATGAGGGAGAGGGCGTCATTGCCACGACCTTAGGGGTGTGTTGTGGGTTAACCCTGGTGAGCAGCTCAGCCCCGCACAGCCACTTGCTCACTCCCCCCGGTGGGATGGGGAGAGAAGCGGAAAGATAAAAGTGAGAAAACTCGTGGATTGAGATAAAGACAGTTTAACAGGTAAAGCAAAGTCAGCAAAGCAAAATAAGGAATTCATTCACTGCTTCCCAGGGGCAGGCAGGTGTTCAGCCATTTCCAGGAAAGCAGGAACATTTACTTCATCATACATAACCGTAACTTGGGAAGACAGACACTATAACTCCTTCTTTCCCCCAGCATTTATTGCTGAGCACAACATCACGCGGTCTGGGATGTCCCTTTGGTCAGTCGGGGTCAGCTCTCCCAGCCCTGTCCCCTCCCAGCTTCTTGCGCACCCCCAGCCTGCTCACTGGCGGGGCAGCGTGGGAAACGGAGACGGCCTTCACGCTGCGTAAGCAATAGCTAAAACATCCCTGCCTTATCGCCCCTGTTTTGGTCCCAAATCCAAAACATAGCACCATACCAGCTACTATGGAGAAAATTAACTCTGTCCCAGCCAAAATCAGGACAGGGTGCAAGCGCGTTTGCTTGCATGGAAGCGGTGAGGCCGTAGCATGCTACAGGCAGCAGCACAGTAAGGGTCAGGGGAGGCTCTTCTGAGCCTGGCTGGGCACCAGAGGGGCTGGATGGGTGGCGGCAGGGGCTGGCGTGGGGCTGACACCCGGTTACTGGACACAGGCAGTGGCCTGAGAGTAGAGATTGGGATTTCCTTAACACCTGTGGGAGGATCTGAGAGGATGTGGCATACAGCCCTGGAAGGAGTTCTCCCTGCTCCATCTCCAGGGAGTTCCTACCAGGCACCTTTAAACCCCCAGCTTGATCAGGAGGAGAGAATACCCAAATGCCCTGCAGCACTGCGCACCAGGGGTCTTTGTGCTTCCAGCTGCGAGGGGCTCCGGGGAAGGCTTTTCCCCCAACATCTCCGCTCTGTCGGTCATTCCCTTATGCACCGGGGCTGGATCAAAGAGATCAAAACTCTGCTGGGAGGTGGTGCTCCCTTTTTGCCACTCAGCAAAGGTTCCTGCCACTGCAGCGGCTCTTCCAAGTCAGGCTGGCACTGCCTGACTGCGCCTGAGCTGTTGCGGGCTCCTTTTCAGCCCTAAGAAGCAGGATATCAGTTTTTTAATCATGAAGAGTTTTTCTTCTACGTCTTGTCACGAATTGATGCGATAGAGCAGCAACTGCCCCCAAAACAGGCTGCTATGCCTGGCTTTCTGGGCAGACGTGCTCTGAAAGAAAAGGAAGGGGAAAGCAAAGAAACTACAAGCTCTGGTTCGCTAGTGTAACACCAGATCGGCAAGAAAGCTGTGTTTCAGCCTGGTTTATTACCCAGCACCGTTTTTATGCACGGATTCTCTTAATGCAGCTCAAATCTGGAGTTTGACCTGCACACCTTTAAGTGTATATGCACCAACTGATTTCTGCTAGGCTCTTAACCATGGAGAAGGTCATACGATAGTCTAGGTGCAGTAAAGATTGAATCAACATAAAATTGAGGTTCTTCCTCACAACGCAAGAATCAGGAATAGAAACTACCACCACACCCACCTTCAGCGTTTGAACTCACAAAGAGGTTGAGAAATACCTTTGCGGCTCCAGTTGGGGGTGGTTGTCTCAAATACAAACGTAGTAGCTTAAAAGCGTCTCCTTATTTCAACTCCTTGCAGCCTGAGAGAGCTTTGCACCCACCGCAGGGTAGATAGGGAGATTGCAAGAGGCAGAGCAGGGGAGATGTGGGGCTGCCGCTGAGCCTCACTGGAGCGTGGGCAGCTGGGACTGGGCATGGTTCTGGGTGGGAGCGCTGCAAAAATGTAGAGTGAGTTTTAGGGATAGTCCTGCTTTAGTCCGTATTACTTAATCTGAGGTTCCCTTTGCTGTTGGTAGGGGTGACTCTTCTGACCCCTTAGTGTTGTCACATGTGTTCTTGCAGCAGGGTAAGAAGGTTCGTGCAGGGTGCAGGTGCGAGGGTTGCGCCGCGCGTAGGGAGGGTGCGGCTGGGGTAACCCGCGCGGCTGCGCTGGGACACCTGCAATGGTGCGCTCAGGGGGCTGCAGCTGGAGATTGCTGGAAACGTAAAACGTTAATGTGCTGGTTTGGGCTGGAATAAGTTAATTTTCTTCATAGTAGCTAGTATGGGGCTGTGTTTTGTATGTGTGCTGGAAACAGTGTTGATAACACAGGGATGTTTTCGTTACTGCTGAGCAGTGCTTACACAGAGTCAAGGCCTTTTCTGCTTCTCACCCCACCAGCGAGCAGCTGGGGGGGCACAAGAAGCTGGGAGGGGACACAGCTGGGACAGCCGACCCCAACTGACCAAAGGGCTATCCCACACCATATGGTGTCATGCTCAGCACATAAAGCTGGAGGAATAAGAAGGAAGGGGGGACATTCGCAGTTATGGCGTTTGGCTTCCCAAGTAACCATTACATGTGATGGAGCCCTGCTTTCCTGGAGATGGCTGAACACCTGCCTGCCGATGGGAAGGAGGGAATGAATTCCTTGTTTTGCTTCGCTTGCGTGGACGGCTTTTGCTTTCCCTATTAAACTGTCTTTATCTTGACACACAAGTTTTCTCCCTTTTACCCTTCCGATTCTCTCCCCCATCCCACCGGGGGGGGAGTGAGCGAGCGGCTGTGTGGGGCTTAGTTGCCGGCTGGGGTTAAACCATGACAGGCCTTTTGGAGCCCAACGTGGGGCTTGGCAGGTTTGTCTGGAATGTGCTAGATCTAATTTATAGCTGTTATTGCTGTTTAGCTGTTAATCAACAGGCTCCTGTGCTTGCCACGGGACTTGCTTGCCTCACTGTGTATCAGAGTCTAGTTCTCGTTAGTGGCTGCCTTTTGCTGTACTGCTGAACTGCTTATCGTCTTACTCTGCCGTGCCTGGGAACATTTTGATAACGGCAATGGTGATGTGCCTGGGCTGGCAGATGGCCAGGGCATCGCTGCTGTTTCTGTACTGCTGTACTGGACAGGCTGGAACTCCAGTGTGAACTGGAGTGGAAGGGACTGTGACCTGTGGATGAGTCCATGTGGGAGCAGGACACCCCGAAGCGTCTGTGGCCGTGGATAAGCCCACACCAGAGCAGGTACATCTTGAAGCATCTGTGGCCGTGGTTATGTCTGTGCCGCAGCAGGTACCTCTGAAGGGACTGTGGCCCAGGGGTAAGTCCACGCTGGAGAAGGTACACCTCAAAGCATCTGTGGCTGTGGATAAGCCCATGCTGCAGCAGGTACACCTTGAAGCATCAGTGGCCATGCATGAGGGCATGCTGGAGCACCTCAAAGCATGTGGCCATGGGTAAGCCCACCACAGAGCAGGTCCCCTGGGAGGGGCTGCAGCCATGGGTAAGGCCATGCTGGAGCAGGTTTACTTCTGAAGGGACAGGGGCCGTGGGGAAGGCCACGCTGGAGCAGGTCTGTCTCTGAAGGCATTGGGGCCCATGGAGAAGGCCACGCTGGAACAGCACCTCAAAGCGACTGTGGATAAGCCTATGCCGCAGCAGGTACACCCGTGGAGAGACTGGGGCTCACGGTCAGTACTAGCTTATGCTTATTCTCTTTTCCGGGCACAGTTTGAAGCTAGTATTTGTGACCCTGAGGGCTGGAAATAGATTTTGTTTGTCAGGACAACCGCATGTTTCCCCGACTTGTGTGGTTCAGGGGGGAGGCAGCGGGGGACAGCTCCTACATCCTATTAGTTTCACAGTGAAATTGCAAAACTTTTGATCCTGCACCTGCATAAACTTGGCCTATGCTGTACCTGCATCAGCTGAGAGCTGTTACATGGGATCTGGCTTTTCTTCCACACCTACTGAACGTCCAACCCACGCCGAAGATCGGGGCTGCATAAACCCAGCCCGGGTTTTCCTTTGTTATACCACCCACAGCTAACAGGGTGCAAAGTATAGCGCAACACCTCTCCTCCTTGCAAGGACGAATGCACCTCCCTTTTGCTTGCAGCCTGAGTTTTACTTTTTCCTGCTGCACCGTTTTATGCAGGCAGCATCTGATCAGGTTTCTGTTGCTTCAGTGGGTTTGCTGGGTATTACTGAGACAATTTATTCTGGCACAAAGGAGGGAGCGGGTTAGAGCAGGTTAGAGCTGTCCGGCCTGGCCGTGCAGGAACCAGTGACAAATAAAAGCTCCATAAATACAGTGTACATTCTTCTGCCTCTCCCCTTCCTCCACAAATATATCAGTTGCTTTTCCAAATTATTGAGAAAAGAATCTCTCTATTTCCTGGGTGTGAAATGTATTGGTTTTCCCTTTGCAAGCAATGAAGATAATTTTGCTGGCAGCGCTGCGGCTTGGCCCAGGGCTCAGCTGCTGGATGGCTGATCCCAAGGCTGACTGGAGCAGCAGAGATACTGGCCTCAGCCCTGGGAGCAGCTGGCGGGTGCCTCCGGATTGCTCCAGTGGACTGGGACCCACCTGGGATGCGGGAGTAGCCCAGGATGGAGCTGCCTGCAGGGGCAGGGCTCCCCTCCTTACCTGCCCGCCCCAGCACCCAGTGCTGGGGCGTGGGAAATGTGCACCGGCTCTTTCCCCACTTTTGCAACACTGGGCCTGGGAAATGGGGTCCCTTTGGGCTCTAGGACTCCCAGGGATCAGTATATATATATATATTTAAGCCTTATCCCTCAACCATTTCCCTGTGGCTGCCATCACCCCCCTTCGGCATCGTAACACCTGGCACAGCTGCCATTGCCCCCCCACGGTGGGTCTCGTCCTCCCCACGCACTGCCTGGGCTGTGCTAAGGGGGTGATAGGATCCGTCCTCTCAATCTTCAACAAACCAGGCGATGGTGGAAGGGCAACCGGGGAGGAAGGGAGCGGAAAAACTTTTGCCAGGCATTGTTTCCGCTGCAGCCTGATGCAGCAGCACTTGCTCTCTGCTCTGAGACAGCTCGGCCCCGTGGGCTGCGCTCGCTGCTGCGATGTGCAGGGTGCTGGCGGCGAGCCGTGTCCTTCCCCTGCGCCGGGGCTGCGGGACCATTGCCACCAGTCGCAGGGCTCTCCGTAGCTGCTGGTGGCTGGCAGTGGTGTCCACACACCGGTGGCTTGACCTCATGGCCAGGAGTGCGGCTTCTGGGTGACCTTTCCCAGGTTAAGCAGAGCTTGTAAAACGCTCACCATTCTCCCTGGGCTTGTAAAATGCAACTTCGCTTCGTTTGTTGTGGCAGTTTCACTGGAGATAGGAGCTGAAGAGGGACTTCACTGCTACCGAAACCTGGCAAACACCCAGAGGGGAGGGCGACTGCGATGCACATCTCAGCCCTTCGGACACCGCATTCCTCCCACCAAGATTTTGAGATTTCACCTCTCCGGCCCTGCTTCTGGAAGAGAACAAACAAGCCTGGCCCCTGGGCAGCATCCTCCTGCTGTCCCCTCCAAGGAGAGATGCCTGGGGGAGAGCGGAGGCTCGTCAGAGAGTCGGTAGCAAACCCCGGGCGGGGATTCCCCTCCGAGCCTGGCTGCCTGCCTCTTGCGGCTTTTGCCTGTCAGGTTGATGGGTTTTTCTCCTTTCTCGTAGCCCTGTTCCCTAGCCCAGACCTGGGTTTGATGCGGGTTCACGTGCTCCGCAGGTGTAAATTGGCGCAGCTTCGGCAATGTCGGTGACCCTGCAATGCTGCCTGGGGTGTGAGGGTCAGCCCCTTCGTTTTGCTGAGAGCTGCAATGGTGGTGACCCCCCTGGGGACACACACACATTTCTGCCTCTGTTGCAGAGGAGTTTGTGACTGTTTTTTCAGGTAGTTTGGGTATTTTGGCAAACCAAACAGAAAATCACAGGCAAAAAAGGCAGCAAGAGGCAGGAAGGAGAAAGGCAGGAGATACTCATGCACAGAGGCTTCCCCTGGGTTGGTGCATGTCCTCGCTGTGTCACCCATGCTCACAAGCATTCACCTTTCTGTTTGTGTCCCTTGGGGTGTGCACACCTTGCTGGAGCGGCTGGAGGGTGACAGGTCCCCTTGCACAAGCAGGACCCGGTGCAGCGCAGGGGACGGTGCTGTCCCGCAGGCAGCGTGCCTCCAGCCCGCTCTCTGCGTAGCCCTGGCCCCTGGGACCTCCTTCTGCAAACAGATTTTCCAGCAGCTCCTCCAATGGAGGATTTTGCAATGTTTCCAGGTGAAGGGGTGGTTTGTACGGCGGTGACCACCCCGCTGCCGGCCGGGAGCGGGGGAACAGAGCAGCCCCTCCTCTGTCCCCATCCCTGCGCAGCAGACAGAGCCCCGCTGTTGGTCAGAGAAAGTCTGGTGAAGGCAGAAGGGAGGAAAAGGCTCCTGGCAGGTTTCATCTGTTGGAGCCAAGACTGGTCCTGTTAGGATCCTGTGATCCTTTTTTTTCTTTTCAAATACACCTATTTATTTTTTTTTAGACTGCTGGCCATTGCTCAAAGGGACCCGGGCTGTGAGTCCGTCCCAGCCGTTCGACCGCTTGCTTGTGCCTCATCCTGGTCCAGATCACACCGGGAAGGGCTTCGGCTTCTCAGCCGTGAAAGCCGCTCTCTTAGCGAGGGCGCGGATATCTCCCCTTGGCCAGGAGCCTGTGCCGGCAGCGGGCACTGGGGGGGGGCTCGGCACGCCGGCGCTGGGAAGACTGGGGCAGTGTTTGGGGCCGAGGGCTGCTGAAAGGGCTCAGTGTGTGCTGAGCGTGAGTCACCCAGGCTGGAGGGCAGCTGGGAGCCGGCGGAGGAGAACAGCGGAGAGCTGCTACAGGAGGGGCCGGCACCCCAGGAAAAGGCGGCGAAATGAATATCATTAGCGTGGAGTGGAGGCAGAAGGGCCCGAGAAAAGAGGGAGGCTGGGAGGTGGCGTTTCCAGGGGCAGAGGGGTTTGAGGGACCTGGGGGGTGTGGCGTCAGGGATGGGAATGGGGAGGGATGAGTCTGGCCCCCAGGTATGTCGCTTAATCTTCGCGTGGCTCTGGGTGTCAAAATGAAACGAAGCCTGGGGAAGGGCTGGGAGAGCCCTGGAAAGCTTCGTGGGTCCTCAAGACGGCGACCTGCCTTGTGTCACCCTTCGGTGCGCCGAGCGCTGGCTCGCAGGGCTGGTGCTCCATCCTGGCTGGTGCGAAACAGCCCTGGAGTCGCTGGTTTTCTTTGGCTGTAGCTCGGGCTCAGTTTGGCTGCACGCTTCCCGGTCTGGCTGATACACACCCAGGCGGCTGCCGGGCTGTGCCAGCCCCTTACACATCCTCAGCATCATCTCCCTGGTCCCCAGGGATGTCACCTGCTGTGGCAGGCCGAGGAGGTGGCTTGTGTCCCTCCCAGAGCAGGGGTCATTGCTGGTGGCTCAGTGACAGTCCCTAAAGGGAGCTTGGCTTCTTGGAGACATCCCAGCTAGGACCTCCGCATCTGGCTGCATGTGAGATGAGAAGCAGAGAGGGTTTTCTAGTTTAGCTTGAACCCAAACATGCGTGGGAAGGTCTAGGTCCATCTCAAGAGCAAACAGCCCTGCTCACGGGGGTGCCTGCACCTGAAGAGGTCCCCCCCCGACATGTCTGAGGGTTAGCCGTGTCCTGCTGTATTCCAGAGGCATCATGTGCTCATGTGAAACACCAGTCTGTGCACAAAAGGAGAGAAGAGGCCCCTTGGGGTTCAGCTTGCCCCCATCCTCAAGCCCATGGCTGCTGGGGACAGCAGGAGGCTGGGACCAATGTGGAGAGGGTGTGTGCGGAAAGCGCTCTGGTGGTGGTTGATCAGGAGATACGTCATACACAGATATGCTTTTTTATGGGCTTTTAGTTGACTGAACTGCAAAGGAGTTGATCTTTGCTGAAAAGTCACGCTAAGACATTTCCCTCTAGCACGAATAACCACAGCCCAAAAGCACCGGGTCTCGCCAGCCGAGCAAATGGGGAGGGTGGCTGATGGCCCTGGGCAGCCCTGCCATGTTCCTGTGCCTCCAGACCTACAGAAAACCACCCCAGAGGCTGGAATAATCCTACTGGCTTACTGGCTGCTGTCCCAGGGCCAGTTCCTCCACCAGACCTCTGGTTCGTTGATGCATGGGGCCCCGCAGCTGAACTTCATGGCCACATGCCAGGCATTGGCACCATGAGCTGCTGGTGCCAGGGAGCATCCCTGCCACCTCGCCCCGAGGACCAATGCGCTTTCCATCCGGCTCTTCCACACTGTCCAGCTCTCCATCCTTCCCCACCTCTGCCTAACACTGGGCAAATCTTCAAGACTTTGGCCTCACAGGAGTGACCTCTTAGGGTGGTGCTTTTCTGTCCTGTTGTCACCAGTGGCAGCAGGAGGATGGAGAAGTAAAACATTACAGGGAGCACAGCATGATGATACAAATGGGCTGGAAGGACCCATGAGAGCCATCAGTTTGTCCCTCCACCCTGCAGCAGGATCTGATTTCCCACGGTGAGGCAGGGACCAACCCAACAGCGGTGTCTGGAGCCTCCCCGGATGAAGATGCTGAAACATCAGAGCCGTGGCAGCGCGGCAGAACCCGCAGCCCGGCGGATGGCACGGGGCTGTAGCCACGCTTGCTGTGAATCAGGAAAGGAGCTGGATCCATGCATTAACTCACTGGCCATCTCAGCCCACAGCATGACTTCACCGTCGGGTGAACATCCCACCATGGAAACCAAACCTCAGGAATGCGGCTGGGTGTGCCGGCTCTCTTCTCCTCTCCCGAGGGCTCTTGCGTGGCTAAGATACTCCCAGGCTAGCAAATTGCTGTTGCCACCTCTCCCACCAGCTCCCTGAGCTGGGCTGGGGAGCGATGCCCATGTGAGGGTCAGGCCCTGTGCTGGGCGGGTGCCTGCCCTGGGGTGGCACCGTGGGTGCTGCCCTCCCTTCTTGCGCATGCAGAAGCAAGGAGCTTTGCCATGGCCTTAATCCAGTAGCCCTAGCCAAAGGGGGGAAATTCATAGCCGCATGCCCTCCATCTGCCTTGCTCCATCTCTTGCTGGCGACGGACCCACCAGTGGTTGTAGCAGAGCCCAGGTTTTGGCACAGGCGACGAGCAGCAACAGAGTGATGATTAACGGTGAGCAGAGTGACAGGGCCAGGGATGTCTGAGTCGCCTCTGCCTCCCTCCTAAACCGATTTGGCCAAAAAAGGCTAACGTGAGCATTTCTGCGTCTGCCTGCCCAGGAGGGGGCCCGGCCGGAGCTCGGGGTCTCGGCAGGCATGCGCTGCCCCGGGGCTGTATGTTTTTCCACTTGGGCTGGAGAGGGGCCGCGGGCAGGCAGCCGCCGGGCTCAGGTGACTCCTGAGCCGCCCTTTCCATCTGACTCATGAGAGACGTCGCGAGTGCTCTCCTGCCCGACGGAAAACACGGCGCCTTGCAGCTCATGGCTTCTGGGTCTGTGCCAGCCCCCAGGCAGCAGGGCTTCCCGGGGCTGCGAGCGCAGCGTGCCGGCCCCCCGAGCCCAGCCCTTCCCCGGCTGGAGCTGAGAGAGCGGCTTCTGGGGGCTGATGCCCCACCAGGGCTTCGCCTTCAGCCCGTGCCCGTGGCCAGCTTTGCGGGACAGTCGGGGCGGCAAGGCTGAGCAGGGGGGGTCCATGGTCCCTGCAGTGGGCAAGAGGATCTCTGCGGGCAGGACTGCTGGCTTCAGCGCTGGCGTGCCAGTGCTTTCCCAACCCTCCAACCTGGGAACATCTCCCTTCTGGTTCTCTCTCCTCCACCTTGGCTCTTTGGGAGGGTCCAGGACGTGAGCGGTCCCCTCCGGCAGCAGGACGGGTCCTTCCCTTCCCCTCTGGAGCCAAGCGCACCAACATCCTTCTCCCTCCTTGCTGGGTCTGGGCAGCACAAACATGTCTCCCTTCTCAACCCCATGTTCCCATCCCTCTTAGCTTTTTTCATCCTGCTTTCCTCACAGGTTTCTTGTCTTTGGTGCCTGGATGCCACCCTGCCGCGGGTTCACGGGACAAACTCAGCCCTCGGGGCTTTCTGCATGAGGCCGAAGTGGGTGAGTAGAGAGGGGGAAACTGAGGCACGGGGGGTAAGCACTTCTCGCAGGGGCACGCTGGGCTGGGAGAGCCAAGCCAGGGCCTCTGGCTCGCTGTGTCCAACCACAAGGCTATTAGCCTCACGCCACGGAGGCAGCCCCAGAAGCCATCTGCTCCCCCCGTGCCCGCTGCCGGAGCCACAGCATCGGGCTCCCCCTGCTCCTTTGGGAAGGGAAATGTTTTCCCTTTCCCCTCCCTTCCCTGCTCGCCAGCGTGAGTCCGGTTTCCCCTGCGCGCTGCCGCCAAGCGCCTCTGGAACTGCTGGAAAATGCATAAAAGGCCTGGGCAAGGCTGCAGCGAGGGTTACTCGCAGTCACAGCTAAATCCAGCTGCTGATTTAAAGCAACAGCACGGCCACATCAGGCTCCCCAGGAGATCCAGGCATCCCAGGGGCACAAATCCCCCAGGGAGAGGAGGCAGCATCCCTGCCCTCCAGCAGCCCCGAAGCTGGAAGGGGGCCTTTTCACTGGGGAAACTGAGGAAGGAGCCCTGGAGGAGGTTGCGCTGGGGAAACTGAGGAGCCCTGAGCCCAAGGAGGGAAACCCTTGGGTAGATCTGGCCATGGGGGTTTGCTCCCCCAGGCTTGCTGAGCCCTTTTCCCTGCCCTGCTCCTGTGGCTTCTGGCACAAAGTCTGGGGCAGCACCGCCATGCCAGCCCCAGCTTGTGTCCCACCTGGGGACGCAGCTGCAACAGCATCGCCTCCACTGACAGCGTGCCACCACCCTGTCCCCTGCCTTTCCATGAGCCTGTGGCACTCGGGTCTCACCCCATCCTCCTCTTCCCCGACACGGGGGTCCATGTTCCTGCCCGAGCCCTGCACTCTTGCAGGGTGGCCCAGAGGCAGGTTGGGGCTGCAGAGGGCAACAGTGGCTTGGGGGGAGCTGGCCTGGCCGTCGCCCTGCAAAGCAACTTCCCCACCTTCCCCGTTTTTGGAAGAAATCATGCAAATCCTAGGGAGGTTCATTCCAAGCAGAGCAGTGGACATTGCTTTTGGCTGTGACTCGAGGTGTTTCGGCAGCCTCTGGTGTTTCGGTGTGAGCTGCCGAGGCCGACGGAGCGGGAGGTAGAGCCTGGCTTTGGGAAGGCAGAAACCTCCTCCTGCCTCTGCCCAGGAGCCAGCGCCGCCTCGCTCTGGCAGAGGCGCTGGCATGGAAATGGCCGCAGGGCCCTGGGGTTAATGTGTAAAATAACCCACCTACCCGCCATGCTCCTGGTCTGGTTTATGGCCCTGTTAATGATGAGCAAGCGGAGGGAGCTTTCTGGGGGAGGTGGCTGTCTTTCCTGGTATCCCACGTCAGACCTGGCCTGTACAATGACATCTGCCCCAACTTCCAAGCTGGTGGCATTCACTTGGCAATAAACCAGGGTAATAATTAATCCTAACTGCCCTGGGGGACTTTCTCTGAGCAAGGGCTGGGATGGAGGCAGTACCAGTCCCTGGTCATAGCCCCGAGCATCCCGCGTGGGAGCAGTGGTGACAGGCAAGCCTCTCG
This sequence comes from Theristicus caerulescens, assembly GCA_020745775.1. NCBI lineage: Eukaryota > Metazoa > Chordata > Aves > Pelecaniformes > Threskiornithidae > Theristicus > Theristicus caerulescens. The sequence goes on along the minus strand of CM036565.1, from coordinate 12,067,330 downwards.
GGGTTGCTTTCTACCTGCCGGCACAGCCCAAGCAGCATCACAAAAAGTGCTTAGAAAACAAAATGTGCAATGAGAAAAGGATGTTCCCTGTCTTATCGCATCCAGGATGTTTGCCTGCAAGTGCGTGCAAAGCCCTGACGTGCTGGTGCGAGTCTGGCTCAGCTAAACAAATAGAGACCTTGGCGGGATGCTGCCGCCTCGGCCTCTCTCCCACCCCGGGGTGCATCGCAGGCGAGCACCTTTAGCGAAGGAAAAACCTAAAAGTGTGACCACCCTGTGCTGCTGGTCTCGGGTCAGGCTGAGCCCTTGGTCCCGGGAGGGCTCAGAGGTTTGGGGAGGTGAGGGCTGGTTTGGGTGTCCCCGCAGGTGTCGGGGCGACGGGACCTTGGCTTGTGGGGGAAACCCAGCCCGGGGACCGTGGCACTGGCACGAGTGGCCGGGAGGGGTGAGAGTTGCTGGGAGAAGAGATGAGACTTTTTTTCTGTGTATGTATAATGTGCTGGAATGGAAAGAAATCAGAAAACAATACCAAAAAAACCCTAGCAAAGAAACCGGGGCAGCTTTGCTCAGTGAAACAAAACCCAAACCATCAGTGGGAAAACATTGGCTGGGTCAACCTGCCACAAGCCTGTCTTCTGGAATTGCATAAACTTATAAAAAAAGCTCACTTCTTTCTTTGTAGTTATTTTTTTTTTTATAAAACATTTTAATTCAGGTCCACTTTGACATGAAAAGAGGCTTCTTGAAACAAAAAAAGCGTTGTGGTTTGCTTTGAAAACAACTAGATGAGACACTTTGCCATCGCCCCAGTCCTCACCCTTTCCCGTTGTCCCAAACGATGCCCTGTAGCCCCGTTAGATGCCAGCTCCAAAGCCTCGTGTCCCCACCGGTCGCTTGGCCCCGTCTCCAGCAGTGACACCAGGAGGGATGCTCGGGTGGGGGGCGAGTGTGTGGCACTGGTACCAGCTGTCTCCAAATGGGTCCTGGCAGCTGGCAGCTGTGGAGGTGGCTGCTGTTGGGAGGAAGCCGATGTCACCCTGGCCGTGACCGGGGAGTCCCCCAGGAAGGTCAGTGCATCACCTTCCCCTTCTGCCTCTCCATACAATACAACCATAATGTGCCCAAGTGTTATTTCTCGCAGGTCCCCTGCCAGCTTTCACGGGACCCCAGCAGCTCAGCATGCCTCGAAATGCCACCGGCGTTGCGCAAGGCGAAGGAGCTTGGCTTTGCCATGCCTGAGCAGCACCCGCCACCCAAGAGCCTTTCTCCAGATACCCACAGCTCTGCCAACGGTGCTAAACAGACACTCAGTGCCTCCGAATTTCAGTCTAATGACTTGGACCTTAGAAATAAGGGTGCTGCAGCGAAGGAGGGGCAGGGAGACGGATCCAGCCGCTTTGCTGAAGGCAGGGGCAGGTAGGAACAGCAGGGAGCTGCTGGTGGCTGGGTCTGCTTGCGGCAAAGTGATGCTGCCCTCAGCTCCGGGTTTGGGCAAACAAAAAAATTCAGGTTTTGCTCTCAGCAGAGGGTTGTGGCTGCTCAGATAAAGCCTGTTCTCACCGGGTGCTGGAAAGAGGCAAGGAGAATGTTTGTGGAGGAGGACGTTTTTAAAAAAAAATGTTTTCAGGTTGGGTTTAGCTTTCCTGCTACCTTTCTGCTTTCCCAGGGTGAATCCGGAGAGCATGAAAACTTGGGTTTGTCCTAAACTTTTCTGTGTAATGATGAAACAAATGTAAAAAACACTGCTTTATCTTAAGATTCAGTCTGGAAACAGGAGCTGGCAGTGCCAGAGTGCCTAGGACAGTGTTTATCTCTTGCACTAATAGCCCCAGACCTGACACGATTTGAGTCTTTAATGAACATCAGGAGGAAAGTGTTGCACAGCCATGCTGCCCCAGGTCTGCAATGCTCTCACGCAGCGGGACATGCGTTTCTCCCGCACGGGGGAGGTGGGAGCGGGGTCTGCCTGCACAGAGCGGGTCATTGGAGCCGAAACCCTGCGCAGCAGCATGGGACCATCCGGGAAGTCCGCGCGCTCACGGCCCTGCCGCTATCCTGCACGGAAGCAGCCGTCGGAGAGGCGGGAGCCTGGAAGCCTGGCTGGCAGAGCTCCCTGCCACAGGCTGCCAGGAGCCCTCCTCGCCCCGCAGCAGTGCCACTTCCATGCCAGAGCAGCACAGCCCTCGGGCACGCTGCACCGCAGCCAGCCCTGGGCTTGCCGGCTGATGAGGGATCCAGAGAGCCCTGGCAGCGTGTCGCACACCCACAGCATCTGGGCATCCCCTGCGGCTGCAGCAGCCGCTCCAGGGCTGTGTTTTGGGTTTTACTCCGGCTCCCCATGGCAAGGATGCTGCTGTCCCCTCCCCATCATGGCCCCAGGGCACACTGCAACGATAAGATGGTGGCTGCACTTTTGGGGCTTTGCTGTTTGCATCCCTTTGTGCCTGTTTGTGAAGGGGGGTCTCCCGTGGGGTCCCCCTCCACCGTGAGCCCCTCTGTGCAGAGTGGGGTGAATTCTCAGCCATGGGCTGGCGTGCACCCACCATCCCTGTGCTACAGGGATGAGATGAGTCCTTCTTGCATCCCGCTCCGGTCAAGCTGATGCTCAGTATCGATCTTTAAGCTGCCCCTGATGCCCTTTCTCTGTGCATCTCACAGCCGTGACTTTCTCGAGCCATGAGTTCAGCAGATACAGACTTTCCTGCGGGCAGTGGGAACAGACTAAAAAGAAATCAGAGAGCGTGCGTGGGGACCTTTGGTGGTGATAAGGTTGTGGGTGCTGCAGAGCTGGCGCAGCCTGTTCGGGCAATGTTTCCTGGGGAGCTTTCACAGCCCCCAGGACACGGAGCTGCAGGGCATCTGCTGAGCTGCTGCGGTGGGAAAGCGATAAGCTGAGATAAGGAGAAAGAAGCGAGTCTGGAGAAAGCAATGCAATTTTCCTCCCCAAACTGAGCTGGGCTTGGGGGTTTCAGGGCCAAATGCTGTTGTTTAGCAGAGTTTGCATAGGTCCCACTGCGTGTCCAGCCTCGGAACAGAAGAGCCTTTCCCATGACAAGTACAATGTGTCCGAAGAGTTGTGAGAGCTGTGGGAGGCCCTGACCCTCAGCACTCGTGCAAAATGCAGAGAGGCTGCAGGGAAAGGGACTGGGATATCTCTGCCGGGCAGGAAAGGAAATATCCCAAAGGATTTCCTGCAGGCTTCCCAGCCTGCCTTCGTGGTTGATACAAGCGGCTGGTGGGGATGGGAGGATGACAAAAAGGGAGACATCAAAAATGATGGGGGCTGATTTTCATGGCTGAAAAAGACCCTCAACTGAAATGCTACACTTCTTAAGAGGAAAGGAAGGTCTTAAATGTGCTTCTCAATGGGCAGTGGGCTGCCCCATGCTGATACGGCTGCACAGGGATCCTGAAGAAACACTGCTTCCAGGGCTGAAGGAAGAGTTTGGAAGGACACCTTGCCTGCTTGTGGTGCTGGTGGAAATTTGACCTTTCAGACAGGTCCTGGCATGCCCAGCAGCACCTTCCTGCTGCAGTAACCCTTCCCTTTGACTCCCCGCACCCCCAGGTGAGGTGTGGGTCCCAGGAGATGTGTGGGTCCTGGACAGAGAGTGGGTGCCTGGTGAGGTGGGAGTTCTGGGCAGAGTAATGGTCCCTGATGAGGTGTGGAGCCTGAGTGAGATGTGGGTCCTGGGAGAAATGTGGGTCCCAGCAGAGGTGGGAGTCCTGAGTAAGGTGTGGGTCCCAGGAGAGGTGCAGCTCTGCTGCTCCAGGGATCCCCATCCATACCGTGCCCCCGAACACAGAGGCAAAGCTGGGATCTCAGTGTCCCTGTGAGACAGGGGTTCATCCCAAAGCGACCTGCCCATGTTGGGAAGCAGAAAAGACCCGCGTTCTTATTCCAGAGATCAAATCCCATCTGCCAAAAGCACCTCTCCTGGTGAGCACTGGGATCCCCTTCCCATAACTGGGATCCTTTGCAGTTAACAGCTACGGGGCAGGGCTAAGGCACCCCAGAGAGGGCACCGTGCCCGGGGTGCAGAGGACCCTGAGGGGTGCTGGGGTGGGACCCCCAGTCTGCTGATGGGGGGGGTGTCCCATCAGCAGCGTGTCGCGGGGAGGGTCCCCAGTGGGGCTGTCGCCCTTAAACCCCGCCGTCCCCTTCCCCTGCCAGCACTGGGGAGCTCTCTGCCCGCTGGTGCGACTGGGGAGGGGCGGAGGGGCAGGGCAAGAGTTAAACCTACCTGCTCTGCCATCCCTCTTGGCTCCACCTCGGAGAGCGAGGGGAGGGAAAAGGGAAAAAGTAGGGGAAGGAAAGAAAAAAAAAAAAGAAGAGGAGGAGGAAGAGGGCAGAGAGAAGCGCCTGGACCGCGGGCAGCCCCGGCCAGCAGCGGAGCGGCCGCCCCGTCCCACTCCCAGCATGTTCCAGTGGTGAGTACCGGCCGGGGAGGGGGGGCCCAGCCCCGCTCCTGCCCCGTCCGAGAGCCGGTGTCCCGGGGCTGCGCCCTGCCCGGAGCCTGGGGGGCTGCGAGGTCCCTTCCCCACCGGGTCCCTCCCGAGGGGCGCCCCGGTCCCCATCCCACCGGGACCCTCCCGAGGGGCGCCCCGGGAGCGGCTGGCTGGGCAAGGGCAACTTGGGTGGGGAGACTGCGGATGGGGAAGGGACAAAGAACGGCGTCTGTCCGCTGTCCGTCTGTCCCCGTCCCGGGAGCGACGCTCCTCGCCGCGCCCCGGCTCTACAGAGAGCACCCAGGCGGGGTCCCGGGGGTGTCCGCTCCCGGCGCAAACCTCGCCCCATCCCGGGGCACCGGAGCTCCGGCACGGCGGGAACCGGGCCGGGGGCACCGGGCAGGGGCTGGCGGTCAGTGGTGTCCCCCCCTTCCCTGGGGATGCCTTTCCCAGCCCTTCCCTGCAAAGGGCTGGGGTGTGTGACAAGGCGGGGGAGAGCCGTGGGGGCGGCCAGACCTGCCCCGGGGGGTCCCTGTCCCACGGCAGCGCCAGCCTGGGGGCAGATGCCCACGGGGGAGGAAACATCCAGGGTTTCACCTCTTCCCTCTTTCCCAATCCTGTGTTTTCACTCCCTTGTTGTTAAACCAGACGTCTTCTATACAAAGGCGATGTGTCCCGGACACCCGGACACTGGGGACAACTGTCCTGAGCTTGCACCCAGCCAGTGCCGGCTGCTTTTGGAGATAATTTGGGTGCTCTCTGCCCAGCGTCTGCTCCTAGATAAGATCCCCTCTCTGAAGCCCTTGGCACGGCCAACAGAAAGGGCTCTATACTGGCGATGCCTCTGCCGGCTCAGTGACTGGGTCTAATTGAGGGGCCAGAAAAATCCAAATAAATAGATAGCCCTGGCCCATCAAAGAGGTTTTCATGTGGATCAAAAGTAGCTGTGTGCCTCTCCTGGGACAGAGAGCCCCCAGTCTCCCGGGGCCTCGCCTGCCCCCCAGCATCACCACCTGAAAGGGAAACTGCCCACCTCTAATTTGGGGGTTTATATTTAACTGCCCGGGGCACAGCCTCCCTCACAGGGAGGCTTTTCAGCTTTCCCTGGTGGAGAAAAGGGAAGAGGAGGAGCGGGTTGGGACCCTTCCAAAGCTCTCTCGATGGCACTGACACCAGTGGTTGGGGCAGCCGGTCCCAGTTGGCGCCGGGGGGAGCCCAGCCGGGACGGGGCATGGGTTGCTGCTGTCCCTGGGTTGCTGCTGTCCCCAAGCCCCACAGCGCCGGGTGTCCCAGGCTCTTGGGGACATTGCCCAACTCTTGGGGTTGTGCCCCAGAGCAGGGTGCTGAGGCTCAGCAGGGTGACTTCCCTGCGATGGCAGCAAACCTGAAGCACCTCCCTTGCCCTCGCCTCCTGCCAAGCGCTGGTTCCTGGGGTCTCCAGAGAGCAGGACCTGGTTTCTCCTCCCTAAAGAAGTACTTGCCAGCTGAGGAGACCACAGAGCAGAAAGACTCGAGGTCAGAAAAGACACGCACATGATTGTCACTCTTTTGCCCCCCCCAAATCCTTGGTTTGGAGTGGGAATTGCCTGCGGTTGTGGCTCAGGGTCCCCCAGTCCCCATCACTTTCCTGCCCGTGGAGGGCATGGTGCCCCTGTGGTCTCCAGGGTCGGACCTATAGGAAAAATCCCAAATAGCTTTTTGTAGCAAAGTGAAACTTGCACGTTGCGCTGGTGAGAGCAGGGAAAATTTGTCCACTGAAGGAAGGAGGAATTAAGTTTCTGTGCTGTTGTGCAACACCTCACCGATATACCTAGATGTACCCGGGCTGCCCAACCCTCCACCTCTGACTGAAAGATGGAGCTCACCCCTCACCCCCAGGGCAGTGTCTTCTGCTTGGGCTGACATAAAAAGCAGTGATTCGGGGAGGGTAACGGGGGTGAGCGGCTCCGTGCGGCTCCTGTCTATGGCAGGCAGAGCCTGCCAAGAGTGGGACCCATCCATGCCAGTCAGCGACAGCCCTATCCATGCAAATTTTGGGGAATTATATCAGTAATTCCCTGCCCATGGCTTCTGGGGAACCTCCGGCCATCCTTCAGGCTGGGTGTGTTATCATGCATTGTCCTTGGGGTGGTGGGGAGCGCAAGGATGGGATGGGATGGGATGGGATGGGATGGGATGGGATGGGATGGGATGGGGTGGGGTGGGATGGGACGGGATGGGATGGGACGGGATGGGACGGGGTGGGAGCAAGGCTGGGTTGTCAGGATGGGATCAGCACAATTGGGGTTACTATACAGGGGTGACCGGCTTTATTTCTGCCGCAGTGCCAGGTATTGATGAGAGGTTTTAAACGTTCCTTGGCTGTGCAGGGCTTAAAGTTGCCACTGTATCAGACCGAAGGGTTTCTAAGAACAACCTCGGAGCTGTGTGGCCAGGGCTGGAGAGGGTTAAGGGAATGGTGAGATCTAATCAGAACTGCTCCCTCATCAGTCGCAGATGAGTGGCCACATATAAAACCAGATGGGGAATATCTATCCATTTACTCATAATTACTTATTTCCACACTCGCTCTCACAGTCCACGCTAGCGATCACAGTTTTCCCACGTAAATGCAGGGCTGAAAAGTTCTTTGGACTTGAGGGTGAAGCCAGAGACAGGAGCTCTGGAAAGCTCCTGGTTCCCCCGGTTCCCATTTGGGGCTCCTGCATTTCAGAGTGGCCGGAGTCCCCAGGCGCAATGCTGTCCCCTGCCCTGGGGAGCCCGAGGGGCATTGGGGTGTCCCACCACGCGGGTGCTTTGGTGCAGCCTGTGCCCCAAAACCCCAGCAGCTTCCCGGCAGCACTGATCACAGTCTGGCCCTCAGGGCCAGGAGAGTTTCAAGGCTTTTTTTTTTGGCTGTGTGGAAATTACTTGGGTTAAATGGTTCCGATTTCAGCCCCAAGATCCTTCTCTGGACTACCCCGAAGTGAAGGTGCCACCTGCCTGGTAGAAACGATCTTGGATCTTTCTGCCTCTGACAGGGAGAGGGAGGCCAAGGGGCTGTCCCTGATGGGTGGCACCTGGGCTGGGAGGTGCTTCTGTCACCAAGAGGACAGGCGCAGGGGAGGCTGGGAGGACGTCCCCAGCCGAGGTCCCCTTCCCCCACCGGCAGGGAAAGGGGCTTCGGGGGCCACTGAGCACCTCGCGTGTCCCCTCTGCATAGGAGCAGCTGGAGACGGGGCTGCCCTGGGGAAGCCGTCGGGACCCCAGTGGGCACGTGGAGCCCAGCTGCCACCGCCATGCCCGGTGCTCATTTGCACAGGGAGATGGCCCGAGGCAGCTGGAGCAAGCAGGACTGAGGCGGGAGGAAATTGGTGCAGATGTGCCAGCTGCGGAGGGGAGCTGGGCGCTCGGGGGCAACATGGTGCAGATGGGCAGAGCAGGCAGCTCCTCTCCTCCATGGCAGTGGGGTGAGAAACCCACCTTTAACTGTGTGGAAAAGCAGGTTGGGGGTGTATTTGGTGCATTAGTAATCTCTGGGTGCAGCCTTCCCGCTGTGAAGGGCCGCAGAAGGATCCCTCTCAAGCCCCCGGTGAGCTCCAGGGTTTGTCCCATGAGCCCGCGACTTTCCCGGGCAATGGGTCTGCAGCAGGGGCTGGGATGGCCCCGCAAGGGGCTGGGTTTGATCCAGCACCCTCAGTCCCCCCTGTCCCCCCCCCCCACACACCCTGGACAGGCAGATAGCTGGTTTGCTGCAGGCTGGGAAAATCTGCTCCCAAACTTGAGCTCTGCAGTGGTACAAATCCCCAGCCGTGCATCCGCTGTCCTTATCATTGCAAAGCAAAGTGACGTGTCCTGAGAGCTGGCCAAAATGCCCAGCAGTGCTCCCAGAAATGCTGGTTCCCCAGGGGGAGGCAGAGTTAGGGACGTCTTTTCCCCACTGAACCTTGAAGTTCGTCTCAAATGACATTTTTTTGGTCCTGACCTGCCATTTTGAAATGACACGGCAATGCCTGTTTCATGTCAACCCCCATGGTGTTCCTGGCTCCGGTTTCTCCGTGTTGTGTAACCTGTGATGCCAGTCTAGGGCCATGGGCAGTACGTCCATGCTTTGGAGCTAACGCTTCTGTGGAAAAGATAATTCCTTTCTGCTCTTGTCCTAAACTGCAATTTTCAGATGGCTGAAATGGGGGTTTCCCTTGGGACTTTCCTCCAAAACAGATGCTTTGCTGAAGCTCTCATTCTGACTTCATCTCTCTCTTTCTTGACCCATTTTTTGATTTCCTGTGAACCCTTCCCAGCTCTTTGCGCAGACCCGGGGTTACCAGATGGCACTGCAGCCACCTGCCATGTGCCTTGTGCCTGTCCCTGCGGTTGAGTGTGGCCCCAGAGCCACCCCACAAGCGGGATGCAGGCAGAAAGAGCATGCATGGAGGTGTCCTGCAGCTCTTCCCACAGTGCTGCTGCCCGTCAAAAGGCGATGGGACACAGATTATGAGCATCCCACAGCCTCTCCAGGAGGTGCTTTTGCCTCTCTCAGGCTGCAGTTTCCTCTCCTTAACCCCCCCTGTCTCGTCCCTTTAGGAAGAAGACCATTTACAAAACAGTTTGCCTCTCCTTCTTGCTGGTGATCATGGTGATGTTACTGCAACAGGGAATGGCCCCCAGCCAGTTCATGCAGGGCCAGCAGCAGAAAGAGCTGCCCCCTCTGGAGCCCCTGAAAACGCAGAAGAGAAACAACGCCTTCTCCATCACCAGCACTTTCTGGAAGAGCAAGAAAGAGAAAGCTCCTGTGAAGGAGGAGGACGAGAGCATGATGGCAAAGCAAGCAAAATCCTGGGACGTCACCACTACCAACTGCTCGGCCAACCAGAACTTAAGCATGGTGGACTGGTTCAAAGGCCTGGAGCCCAACTTCCAGCAGTTCCTGCTCTATCGGCACTGCCGCTACTTCCCCATGCTGATCAACCACCCGGAGAAATGCAGCGGGGACGTCTACCTGCTCATCGTGGTCAAGTCTATCATCACGCAGCACGACCGCCGCGAGGCCATCCGGAGGACCTGGGGCCAGGAGAAGGAGGTGGATGGCAAGAGGATCAGGACGCTGTTCTTGCTGGGCACAGCCTCCAAGGAGGAGGAGAGAGCCAACTACCAGAAACTGCTGGATTATGAAAACCACATCTATGGCGACATCTTGCAGTGGGATTTCCTGGACAGCTTCTTCAACCTCACCCTCAAGGAGGTCCATTTCCTGAAGTGGCTGAACATCTACTGTGACAACGTCCGCTTCATCTTCAAAGGTGACGACGATGTGTTTGTGAGTCCCAGCAACATCCTGGAGTTCCTGGAGGACAAGAAGGAGGGAGAGGACCTCTTCGTGGGGGATGTCCTGTACAAGGCCAAGCCAATCCGGAGGAAGGAGAACAAGTACTACATCCCCAACGCCCTCTACAACAAAAGCAACTACCCACCCTATGCAGGGGGTGGGGGCTTCATCATGGATGGGCCCCTGGCCAGGAGGCTGCACAAGACCTCGGAGACGCTGGAGCTGTACCCCATCGATGACGTCTTCCTAGGAATGTGCTTGGAGGTCCTTAAAGTATCACCTGTTGGGCATGAGGGCTTCAAAACTTTTGGCATTGTGAAGAACAAGAACAGCAAGATGAACAAGGAGCCGTGTTTTTTCCGGAGTATGTTGGTGGTTCATAAACTGCTGCCTCCAGAGTTGCTCCAAATGTGGGACTTGGTCCATAGTAACTTGACGTGCTCGAGAAAACTCAACATCCTTTAGCTCAGTCTCTCTGGAGAGCTGGGACTGGAGGGGCCAGGACAGCCGATCCCTGCTCCCGGGTGGGGTGAGCCTTTGCCGGTGGCACACAAGTCCTCTGGGGACATCTTCCTCTGGGGCGAGGAGGGCAGAGCCACTGCGCTCGCGGGCAGGGTTTGTGATAGTGTTTGTCCTGTACTGTAATGTGGTTCACTTATCTCCAGCTGGGTTGGGGGTTGCTGAAAAAGAGAGAAAAAAGAAAACCACAACAAATCTAGCACAAAATGAAGGGGGGGGGAAGAGAGGGGGGGGGGCAGAGGGGTTTGTGCTCTCCTTCAGGTACCACCTCCAGCAGAGCATGACGAGCAGCAGGGTGGGGGGAGGCAGGGAGGGATGTGGCACAGGCATTTTTTTTTTGGAGATGTTCAGGGTCTGGCTACCCAGGGAAGCCGCTCCGAGGGAGTTGAGCAGTTTACAAGTGCATGAGGCCCCCACGACTCAAAAGTCAAAGGGGATTTTATTTGTTATCTCAAATTTCTCCTCCATGTGAGATTTTAGTGACATTGACCCTGTGTGCATTGGATTCATCCCCGCCAAAGTCTTCTCTGTCTCCCCACTACGCAGCCGGGGAAAGGGGCTCTCCTCCGAGGCCGGACCTCACCAGCCCCGAGCCCCCATTAGGGTTTCAGCCAGGTGGTCGGGGGGGCTGAGGTCTCTGTCCCTGATAGAGGGTCCCAGACGACGGTGGCCCCCAGCACCAGCCCGGGCTGCGCTTGTCTCCCCAGCCCCTCTGCTGGCCTCGCTGTGCGTGCACTCAGAGGAATGCACCCAGCCGAAATTCCTCAGGGATTTGTTCCTCCTGGCAGGAAAGGGAAGGGATGAGGCAGGCTGCCCTTGCCCAAGGCCAAGGAAGCTGCAGAGAAACCCAGTCGGCCCTGGCAGGAGTGGCCCAGGGGCTTATCATACCTGGGACCCCAGCTCGGGTGCAGGAGTCCCCGTGGCTTGCTGCAAGGAGATCCTCTCCTTGCAGAGCTGCCCTGGTGGGGTTGCCTTGGAGGGGGACAACAGCCCCCAAAGTCCCCATGTGTGCCCGCTTCGGGCTCAGCCCCGGTCTTGCAGCAAGCGCCATGCTCCAGGGCAGGTTGGAGAGCACTGGTCCCACCCTGGCACACGGAGCAGGGTCCAAGGGGACAAAGTGAAGGAGGGCTGGTGTTTCATACCATATCTGCTCCTCTCAGGGTTGTTGCAGTGTTTATTCTACAGGATGAGGCCAAGGAGCACAACAGGGAGTGGTATCACGAGACGTGGCCCTTTTTCTTTGGGCTGAAAGGGCCACTGGAGCTGTCGAGGGGAGCCCCAAGCCAGCTGCTGTGATAGAAACCCCTGACACAGAGACACGTGGCCACGCACGTGGCCACGGATGCTCTCCAGCCACCGACTGCAGGCGTGAGCAAAGCCACGGGCATGTGCAAAGCCACACGCGTGCACAGGCACCGGCGTGCCAGCTCCCAGGCAAGGGGCTCTGCACCCGCGGGTGTCCCCGTGCCCAGGGCTTGCACACCCAGATGTCCCTGCGTGCGGGTGGACAGGCACAGCCACGTCCACGGCCCTGACCACGCACAGGGAAACACAGGCACATGTGCGCTCGCTCCCTCTCTCCCTCTCTGGTGCCAGACATTGAAAGGAAAAAATTTCTACTACCTCAAAGGTCCCCCTGTGCAGTGCTTTTTTTTTTTCCTTTCCTTTTCTTAATGTGTTTTGGAAACGGGCCCGGTTCATTTACTCCAAGTCTGTATGTTCCCCAGGTTAGAAAACAAACAAAAAAAAGGGCATAAACCAGCCAAAAAAGGCGCCCTCCCGCCACGCCACGCCACTTCTTGGCAAATGCCCCTCATCTGCTCAGATGAGCTGGAAATTTGAAGAGGAGGAAGAGAAAGAGCCCATTGCTGCCCTGAGCTCAGCCGTTGGTACTGGGGCTGGCGGTGATACTGTGAAATTTGATTTTTGATGCGCCCGGCGGCACTGTGTCCCTGGGGCAAGTGCTGGCAGCCCAGGGCAGAGCCCCGAGGGCATTTTCGCTGCCCGCTGGGCTTAGGCAGCACACAACACTCCTTCGCTTTCCCGTCCCCTCCCACCTTCCAATGGGAGTGAGTTCAGAAATACTTTCCAAAATGACACCTCCGTAATTTATGGCAGGTACAGTATGTCAGGCTGTATATTTATCCTATATGCAGGGGACAGCTCTCGCTCTCTGTAGCAATGCGTACGGCGAGCCAGGGCTGCGTGCAGAAATCGCTCAGTGTTGCTCTTCATCTGGTGGGACCTGTACAGAGAAACCTTGTAGATTTGGTGAATATCCTAGTTTCTAAATAAAGGTTAAAAGAAGGAGAAGAAAAAAAAAACAACCAAACCCTCACCTCGTGTCATTGCTAGAGGGGTTTCTGCTGGCCAAGACAGTCTGGCTGGTTGGGAATGAAACCTGGGAATGGGCTACGGTGGCAAAACCACTGCTTGGAGCGGGGGTTTGGGGGCTGTGGCTGCCCTGCTCCGGCTTGGCACGGCTTCCTCGCGGAGCCTGGCGGGGTGTTCAACAGGGGCCAGCGGATATTTTCTCTCTTGCGTGGGCTCCTCCAGCTGCATTTCAAACCCAGCTAAAACTTCAGATCGTCCCGGCGCCCTGCAGCGAGGAGCTCCTCACCTCGACCTCCCTGGCAAAAGCCACTTGGGCAGGTTTGGAAGCTTTTGCCGAACACCCTCTCCTCCTCGTGCTGAAGGAACTCGGCACCTCGCTGTCCCTGTCACCCTCTCCATGGCCCTTTTTTCCCCAGCTGAAGCACCACCGCATCCCCTGGCCATAGCGCAATGGGATGCACACGTCGCGGATCAGCACTGACCCCAGAGCAGAGCGAGCCACGTCTGCAGGGACAAACCTGAAGCGGGTTGGGATCTGGGCTGAGGCGAGGAGGAGGAGGAGGAGGAGGAGGAGGAGGAAAGCCATGCAGGAGCCCACGGGTCTCACCCCACTGTTCAGGCACCGGGGGCTCAGTTTCCAGGGCTGGCACCTGGCTTGGCCGCATGGCACGGCGATGGGGAGCAGGGAGGCTGGCAACAGGGACCAGGGCAGGCTGGGCCACCGGTCGCCAGGGCCAGCTTGCCTGTGGGGTTTCACAGGTGGCACAAGAGGAAAATGCTGAGCCCCACGGGGCAGGGATGGGGTTGACCGCAGGGTGAGGCGAGTTACAGCAGGGAAGGAGCCTCCAAATCCCTTTGCTCGGCCTCCTTCACAGGCCGGCGGGGGAGGGCTCCGAGCCCTGCCGCTCTCGGCCGGCCCCCGACCCGCCCGCGGAGCGCCCAGCCGGCCCGGGCCGGCCCCGCTCCGCCGCGGCCCGGTGCTGCCCCCCGGCGGCCGGCCCCGCCGCCGCCCTCCGACCATTTGCCGCCGGGGCCCGGCGCCGGCTCTAAAATGGCTGATGCTGAAAGGGGCTGGGAAGCGGCCCCTGCCCCTCCTCGGGGCTCCAGCAGAAGCAGCACCCCCGAGCCAAAAGCAACCGCTGCCCCTGTACCTGTAGAGAAACCTTTTTTCCCCTCCAAGTGCTGCATGTTGGGGATCCATACACAGAAAGAGACCGGCACATCAACCTTTGAGGGGCTGCAGGGGTTTTGCACGGCAATAAAATTAAAGTTTGGTGTTGCTACAATACGCAAGCAGAGCAGAGCTGTCTGCAACCGCAGCCAGCACTGGGGGTTAAGGTCATTGCCCACTTGCTGGCGGAGGAGCTTGCAGCAGGACACAGGCAGTTGACATTTGAGCTTGCAGGTACCTGCGCCCAGGGGAGGCACGAACCCACAGCTACGCAGCCCGAGTTAAACTGCAGTACCACCCGAGTTAAACCAAAACCAGCAGCTGCCCCGGTGCGTTCTGCACCCAGGTGCTGCAGTCGCTCAGAGCAGCCTTGTCCCCCAACAGCTGCCGCTGCAGGACACCAGCCAGGGGCCCGGCTGGAAACAGAGGGCAGTACCCACTGCTGAGGGATCCAGCTCCTCCATCCCCATGCTGATGGGCAATCGCCCTTTACCATGCCTAAGGCCCTGACCCCACGTTTCAACATATTTGCTTCACACTTAGGGACGAGTCAAGAGGAGAGAAGAGGCAATGCCTGTGAGTGTGATTGAGGTGCACAGCCTTGGTACCAGATCCCATTTACTCATTTGGTTTTTTAAAAAAAAAAAAAAAAAAGTAAAAAAGCAATTGGCTATAGCATGCAACATTACATACATCGTCAGTTAAGGGGAAAAAAAAAAAAGTACGGTTGTAGGCACAGGGCTTACCTCAGCCATCCTATTCCTCTCCCCTATTCCTTCCCGCGAGCACTTTAAGCACAGCACACATACATTGCTGGGAGCTTACGCAGGCTAGAGCAGAAGCAGGACAGTAGCTGCTGCCTGTGACATTAATGACCTTAAGAGAGAGAAGGCTCAAGAGAGACCCCTTCTCCCAGCCCGCTTCATTTAGCGGCACAGAAGTAACACGAACCAGTTTAGGTCCTTTAATCTGTCCAAGACAGGGTGCTGAAGCACAAATGATAAAACATTCTGCATTTTTACAGCAAAAATGCTACAGAAGTTTATAGGAAATATTTTTGTACATGGGTAAAACATTCTAAATTCAAGACAACTCACAGACAAGGGCTAAACTCCCACATCTAGCGCTCATTTTTTAAAAAGTTCATTTGAATAGGCAAGCAGTCAAAATGGCTTGCTCTCTCTTCCTTGAAATGAAAATTGTATCTTCCAAGCGGCTCACAGTACTGCTTCGCATCTTGGAATGTCCTCCGAAGGCTCCGCCAAGATAAAAGGAGAATAAAAACCCCCGGAGTCCTTTCAGATAGTCTCGGAGAGCAGGAGAAGGGAAAGAAAAGGGGAAGTTTATTCAAACTTTATCTTCTTCCCTTGCGGCTTGTGGTCTCCACCTCCTCCTCTGCCTCCTCGGAAGCCACCTCCTCTACCTAGAAAGAAAATTAGGCCAAGAAGCAGAGTTACAGGTGTCCCTGCACAGATACCACTGCCCTCCCGAACCCATCCTGATTCACATCAAGCGCTCTGTGGCAGCACTGCACCATAATCCCAAGAATGGCTTGAAATTAATTTTTAAGCATGCGCCCTTAGAACAGCAGCATTTGTCTCTTCTTACCTCCAAATCCTCTGCCACCACCTCTGCCACCAAATCCACCTCTTCCTCCTCGGCCTCCTCCTCGGCCGCCACGACCACCAAATCCACCGCCACGTTGAAATTCACCCTTTGGCTTGGCAAAATCAAGGATCACTTTGTTTCCATCTATCTCTCCGTCCTCCATGGCTTCTTTAGCTGCTTTGGCATCTTCTGGGGAGCTGAAGTCCACAAACCCAAACCTAGGAAGTGGGTTAAGAGAAAGACAGTCAAACTCCACAAGCTGCAGCACCACCTACAGGCACTCGATAGCAATCCCTCTGGAAACAAAACTGCGCTTCTGCGGCCACACAGGGATCAGGACCCTGTTACTTGTGGAACAGCAGTGGCTGATCACCATGGATGGGAGCCCCATTGTGAGTTTGCCAGTACTGAACAGTTAATATCCTTCTCGTGCGAATCCATAGGCTGCCACGGATTTGTTGGCAGGAAGGAGCTCATTGAGAAGTGAGCGCGCGCTGCCCTCTATGAACAGACCCAAAGCTGTAAGCTCGTTCTCCGCTTCCATGCCAGTTACTAGCTCCAAAGAATCACATGCATGAGCGTTAGAAACACCCTGCACTGTATAAATCAGTTAAAAGTGCGGCTGTTTGTAGCGACCGAACTAATCCCAGGTGATGTTTAACATACCCTTTAGACGATCCAGTGTCTCTGTCTGTGACTATTCTGGCACTTATGGAGCCTTCAAATGATTCTCTTAACGTCTCCTCTGTGGTGTCCTCAGAAAGGCCTCTGACAAACAATGTTTTGCTTTGTTCTGCGGAAAGAGAATACATTCAGAGATCATTATGTCTGAGCAAGGCAACCATCGTTTCTTAACATCACAGCCAGCTTGCGCTGCTGGAACCTAGAACAGCTCACAGCGCTGAGAGGCGTGTTTTGAAGTAACAGCTCAAGCACTTAAAGTCCTTGAAAACTTTTCCAGGACTGCAGTTAGAACCTGATGTCAAAGTATCTCCATCAGCCAACCTGCTACTGCCAAAATAATTATTTTTTCTTGTCTTTTTTTTTTTTTTTTTAAATAGATGCTTGCATCTTCTCAATAGGGATACTAACTGGACAGACCCTGCTGGATCAGCACTTGACTATCTAGAGGACTTCGGCAATAGTTTCATCAGCATTTCAGATAATCAGTCATCATATCCAGCACACTCGCTTATGATGCAAGTCTAAGTCTTCCACTCCACAGGCATGCCTTTTTTTTTTTTTTTTTTTTCTTAAAAGCAGCCCGAAGTTTGCATGGATGGATGGTACACTCCGGCCACAGATGTCAAGATCAAACGATCAAATATGGAACACTTACGATTAAATCCTCCTCTTGCGTTCATGCTCCCTTTCTGCCATGCTGGTGAACTGAATTCCAGTCTGATTGCTCTGCCTTCAATCTCTGTGTTGTTACAGGAATTCAACGCCTCTTTGGCATCCTCAGTTGTGGGAAATTCTACAAACGCATACCTATTTGGAGGAAGATTTCAGTCAGCCTGGGAGCATGAGGGATCTGTGGAGGCTAAGTCATGCGCAGCGCCAACTCGGGAGGCAGGAGAAAGGCACGACATACCCTTTAGGCCTGCCCTGGTTGGTCTGTGGCATCTTGATGGAAGAAGCTTTCTTAAACAGTTCTTGGAGAGTCTCTTCTGAAGCAGCGTATGAGAGGTTGTTGACAATTAGGGTCTTTGACTCCCTCTCTCCACCACCTGCGGAGAAAACTCCGTGCTGTAAGCGCAAGTTTGGAGAAGGAGAGCTCGCTCTTCCTCTAGGTACATCATCCTCTCTAGGGTGAGAGTAGCTGTTGCTCCCTCCTTGCCTCAAGGTGAGGCACAAGGCTAAGTGCAACACTGTTTTGGTCACCTTGACTAGTTGTCCCCCGCCCTTGTCTGAAACATGCAGTAGAGATATGAAATGCATAGGATGCGGAGCACAAGTTAGGCAAAAGGCCCCTTCCTGACATCTTACAGTTTTCCTGCAGTTTCAATTTGCTCCATCCCCAACAAACTTCTGAAACAAGTGGAATTAAATCCTAAGTGTCATTTGCATGCACATTATTGGACTGGAAAAGTACCTTTCTGATGGTCTTGATGGCTCTTCTCACCAGTGAAGTCAATGACCATGGCACGACCATCAATCTCTGTGCCTTGCTTCTCCTCCAGAGCTTTGTTTGCATCAGCTTCTGTTTTAAATTCAATATAGGCCATCCTACAGCACAGAAAAGAGCATAAGCAAATGCCTCCTTCCAGGAATGACTAAGTTCATGGGGGGGGGGGAAGGAAGTGGAAGAAAAATGCTTCAAAATTTATCATTTTCAGTACACCTAACGCAGCAGGTCCCTTAAGGCAGCTTAAGGACACGAGCTTATCAAAATATGCCAGGAGTCTGAGAAACAGCAAACATCCAAGAGTCCTCTCAGCTACATACCCTTTGCTGTTCCCTTCCTTGTTCATTACTATTCGGATTTCTAGTGCATTTTCAAACACCTCTCTCATTTCATCTTCAGTTAAGCGGTAGGGCAGATTCTTCACAAACAGTGTTCTAGCATCTCTCTCTGCAAAGAGAGAAAAGTTACTTTCAGATTACCAGCTAAAAATCCCTTCTCATCTACACTGCCAGTTCAGTGAGAAGCAGAGGGAGTTAATCCAGCAGAAAATAAAACCACAATAAGCATTCACATTTTCAGAAGCTGAAAAAGCAACTGTCATGACAGTTAACTAGGCTGCCACTGTACTTCTCTCAAGGGCGTCAAGTTCAGAAAACAGGTCCTAAAGCTTCAGAAAGAGCCACATTTCCTCCTCAGTCCCCCCAGTATGCACTATTTCTTGGGATCACATTCCAGCGATACTAGTCTGAGCTTGCCTATCTGTACGGTAGCATTTGAAAAACTGCTTATGATATAGAGCCCAAACCAGGAAGATCTGCCTTAAAAGAGCTGAACAGCAGCCATCAGTAATAGAGCAAGCCCGCTCCAAGGCCCGATTATGACAACTCTTCTTTGATGTGCACAGGTATTCAAAGTTATGGGCCGTACCTTTCTTATTTTCTTTCATCGTTTCCCTGCTCTTTGCTTTTTCCAGTTTCATTTCCAAACCCATTAACTTCTTCCCATTCAGCTGGAGAGCTTTATCCAGATCTTCAGCAGATGAAAAGTCTACGTAGCCGAATCGCCTGAAAGAAGAGTAACCTTACTATTCAAGCTGATCTGTCCCTAGTAGCAGAGAACATAAACAGAAACCCAGAACCAGAGAGGTCCCCACTGGTCAAGTTAGTGTTAAAATAAATGCTAACTGGCCCACACAACCAAAACAACAGCAGAGAACGGCTCTGTACTGAAGTGGCAGCTCTCCCTTTAGGAAGATGCTGTCTGAAAAAGCTGCAAGCCAGGCAAGTATTATACTCTCTTCCAACTTCCATACACCATCAAGCAACCACCCTAGCATCAGCACAGCATCCCACCTCCAAACAAATTACTGCCAATTAAAATAAGCAGCAAAATTCTACTGGTGAACTCACTTGGAAGCACCAATTCTGACATCTAAAACTTCAATATTCTTCTTCCCAAAGAATTCTTTGATACCAGTCTTAAGTTCTTCATAGTCCTTGGTGGCGACCAAATTTCCCACAAAGAGGGAGAAAGCTGAAGTGGGCCCTTTAAATGAAAAGATAATCAAGTGAGTCTTTTAAGGCAGTTAAAAGAACTAGAAGCCAGACTCCAGACAGCTTTAGCACATCAGTTTCTCATCAAAAGTGACATCATACTTCAGTATTAAGTCCCTTATAATCATCATTTGTGCCGGAAAAACCCCCACGCAGCATCCTGTCCCTTCACAGCTATGGCCTCACCCAACAGTCCATCAAACAAGCACCATTTGATGACCCCACATCACCTACCGTCTGTTTTCTTTTTCTTGGCCTCCGGTGCACTTTTATTGGCCATTTCTTTCTTCCTCTTTCCAGGTGCTTCCTTGACAGGTTCTGTGATAGAGAACAAACAACAACACTGAAATAGAAGTATGAAACAACTTTTCCTATACTGGATCAATGCAGGAGCGTTAATCTTTACACCAGTCATACACAAGACCTTCTCTTGTCACTACAGCAACTGTTCCTCAGCCCAGAAGACCATGATAGGACAAAGACTTTGCTCAGGTATCTTTCCTGTTATTAGAGAGTTATGGTCTCAATGTTTAAACTCACTTTCATCCTCACTTTCCTCCTCGGCATCCTCTTCATCCTCCTCCTCTTCATCCTCATCTTCATCCTCATCCTCTTCATCTTCCTCATCTTCAGAGTCTGCCTTGGCTTTCACTGGTGCGGCCTTTGCTGGAGTAGGTTTCTTCACTTGAACAGGGGTTGTGTCCATGGCTTCATCTTCTGACTCTGAAACAAGTTGAGCACAAGATTTCAGACACATTCAAGATTTAAGCCCCTTTCTTTTGAGACTAAGAAAAGAAAATCTTGTGAAGTAAAACAGTGTTTTTCATGCCTCCCTAAGTTTGTATGTTCTCAGGAAAGGAGTTTAAATAATGTTTATAAAAGCTGCCTCTCCCTCAAGTTTTACTGCATTAAAAAACAGCAGCTGTTCCCCAAGGGTGAAAGTAGTTTTACTAGCAATAGGGAAATAAACATCCACTCAGCCACATCTGATGGACACTAGTAGCCAGCTAAAATCAGCTGGGCACTAAATGAAGACACACACACCCCCCCTGCATCACTCCCCCTAATCCATTAAGTTACTCCCCCTCTAGCTCCCTATAAGCATTTATTAGTTTAACATCTCCTAAATTTTTTTTTTTTTGAAGAGTCAGACAAAGTTTTCCTAAATCCCACATACCATCATCTTCCTCGTCATCATCCTCGTCATCATCCTCCTCCTCCTCTTCTTCAGATTCTTGCTTTGCTGGCACAACTGCAGGCTTTTTGGCTAGTACTGCTGCAGGCTTTTTGGCTGCAGGCTTCACAGGCATTGCCGGTTCCTCTTCCTCATCTGCAAGAACAGTACAGCAAGTGTTTACCCATACCACTCAGCCTACAAACTTTACTAGTACTTTTTTCCACAAGATTTCGGCAAAGTTCAGGAAAGAACAATTAGGAAACTAGAAGATGCTTCACATGCTGCATGTAATGCAGCTGCAGCCCAAGTTCTCCTCCAAACTTCATTCATTACCCACCTTTCCTTCCTCACCACCTTTTAATCAATGAATCCCCCTCTCGAGAGTATTAAATCACACTAAACTTTCAATTCCAAAGGTACTCAAACTCAGCAACTTGACTGGACCAGCTTTAGTCAACTTATGCAAGGATGAACACATATTTCAGAATTAACTTACCAGAATCTTCTTCCTCTTCTTCCTCATCCTCCTCCTCATCGTCATCATCTTCCTCATCATCTTCATCTTCCTCCTCGCTCTCTTCCTTCTTGGCATTCTTTCCATTTTTCGCTCCTTTGGTTAGGACAGCAGCTTTTTTAGGTGATGGAGCAACAGCCTTTTTAGCTGGAGTAGCCACAGTCTTCTTGGCGGGTGTAATTGCCTTTTTTGCAGGAGTAGCAGCCTTTTTTGCAGGAGTAGCAGCCTTCTTGGCTGGTGTGACTGCTGCTTTTTGTTGTTTCTTTGGAGGGATCATCTGAAATACACATTAGTGTAAGACTCTTATGCTGGCCCTTTAAACTACTATTACTTCAGTGTCAGACAAATATATAGCAACTGCAACCTAAAGCATATCTGACAGACAGTTTCTGTTGAATGACCTTAATTGCCTAATCTATTGAATTAATAAAGTTCAAACCCAGTTTTTTCATGCTTTTAACAGACATTTATGGAACATTAAAGCATCTCCAAATTCCCTGGTCCTGAAGCAAGACCAGTGGCATCTCTAGGAGCATTCAGTAGCTTGAAGTTTTTAGTCTTGCATGTTATTTGTGTGCGCTAAATCACTTATTGCTGATGCTCTACTACAGTAATTAATCATCCACTTGCTCACGAGTACTGGGACAGCTTTAAGATCCCAGCAGTCCTTCCAAAGCCTGGCAGTACAGACTTCGCAGCCAAGCTAGTTTCCCCCACATTGCTTTTTTCTTCAGAAACCCAGTTCATTCTTTAGCCACGGTTAACTGACAGACACCAATTGCTGGTTAATGCTGATCCTCTGTCACACACTATGTGCCCCCCCCCCCACCTCACGACGCTTTTGCAACACGTGCATCCCTTCGACTTCACTTCTAGCTTGATCACCTCTTCTCCGCTGCTTTCCTCTAGCTCGGAGGACTCTTCTTCCTCGCTTTCCTCCACCTTTTTGGGGGGAGGAGCCATTTTTTTCTGTTTGGTCTGATTCTTGGGAGTCTGAAACAGAGAGAGCGAGCTGTGAGGCGGCGTTCGTTGCCCTGACAGGAGCGAGCCGCACGCCGCCGCTCGGAGGCGGCCCCGCCACCCGCCGCCGCTCGATTGTCCCAACCACGTGGCGGCCCCGCCTGCCCCCGCGGGGACGGGGGACGCCCGGCTCGGCCCGCCGGGGGTGACTCGGCCACCCCCCCCCTCCGCCTCGGCGGGGCCCGACCGGGGGGCGCCCCGCGCTCCCACGTGCTCGCTCTCCCCGCCGCACCACGTGGCCGCGCGGCGGCGTAGCTCCGCCCCCTCCCCGGGCTGCGCGCGCTCGCGCGCGGTGCGCGCCGCGGTGCACAGCCCCCCCCCCCCCCCCCCGCCTACCCCCACCACCCCGCTCCCGCCACCGGGCCCCCGCGCGCGACAACATGGAGGGGAACGGGACCGGGCTTGGAACCGCTCCCACCGAGCCCGCGGCCCCTCCCCTCGCCGCCATATTCACGCTGAGGGCGGGGAGGCCTGGAAACCGCCGCGCGGCCTGAGGAGACGGCGGCGGGAAGGCGGCCCGGCCCCCCCCCCCCGCCTCACAGTCCCCCCGTCCGTCCCCTCCCCATCGCCATCCATCTGCCCCGCCATGGCGGCGGCCGCTCGCTTCCCGCCCGGCGGCTGCGCGCGCGGCCCCGCCCGGCGCCCTCACCTTGGCGATCTTCACCATGATGGCGGCGGTGCCTGGCGGCGCACGGGCGGCGGCCGAGCTGGCTCAGGAGATGGCTGGGCACGTCCGGCGGGGCGGCGGCGAGGAGCGGAGCGGGCCCCGGGCGGTCGGCGGGAGCGGCGGCGAGGCGCTGGCGACCCGGACCGGGGACTGAAACGAAAGAGCGAGCGCAGGCCCCTTCCGCTCGCTTGCCTAGCCCTCCGCCGCGCCCCGCCCCCTCCGCCCCCGCCTCGGCCAATCGCTGGGCGCGCCGCGCTGCTCGGCCAATCGCCCCCTCCGCCCCTCGAGCCCTCCCGCCAATCTCCGGCGCTTTGCGATCAGCCAACGGGAAAGCGCGTTACAGCCGCCGGCGAGAGCGCGGCTGTGAGGTGGGGGGCGAGAGCAGGGGGGGACGCACTGCCCGCCCGGGAGGAATCGGCCTTAGCCAATGGGAGGGCGGCAACTCGGCGCCTGCGCCCTGATTGGGCGGCGGGGCCAAGCGGAGGGTGGGCGTGGCCGGGGCCGCGGGAGAGCACGTGGCGATCGGCGGGCCACGTGGTGGAGCCGGGCCGGGGTCGCGAGGGGGGACCGGGGGTCCCGGGGCCGGGAGAGGCGGGGACCGGGCGGGCCAGGGTCGGGGGGGGAGGTTTGGGGGTCCCGGGGCCGGGAGGGGGGTGTCCGGGCGGCCCGGGGTCGGGAGGAGGGGTCTGGGGGTCCCGGGGCCGGGAGAGGCGGGGACTGGGCGGCCCAGGGTCGGGGGGGGGGGCAGTTCTGGGGGTCCCGGGGCCGGGAGGGGGGTGTCCGAGCGACCCGGGGTCGGGAGGAGGGGTCTGGGGGTCCCGGGGCCGGGAGAGGCAGGGACCGGGCTGCCCGGGGTCGGGGGGGGGAGGTCTGGGGGTCCTGGGGCCGGGGGTTGTCCGGGCGACCCGGGGCCGGGAGGGGGGTTCTGGGGGTCCCGGGGCCGGGACGGGGGGTTTCCGGGCGGCCTGGGGTCGGGGGGGGGTGGCTGGGGGTCCCGGGACGGGGCGGGGAGGGAGGGAGGGACCGGGCGGACCGGAACGGCGGGGTGTTTTGGACCGGGGCCGGGAGGGAGCCTGCCAGCCGTTGTGCGCGGCGCCGGGGTCGGCTTTCCAGGCCGGCCCTGCGGCAACTCGGCTCCGGGGGTGGAACGCAGCCTGAGCACGCTTTTGCCTTTTGCTTTGGCCTTGGTAAGGGGACGGGGCTGGGGCCTCCCCAGCGCTGCCTCTGCCACCCCGCTCCGCTCCCCCGGCATCCCCTCGGGAGGCACTGAGCCCCCTTGGACAGCCTGAGGCATCCCCAGGTCGGCGTGCAGCTGCTGGGGTTGCAGTTGGCACCGGAGCACCGTGCAGCTGCCGCCCTCCACTGGCTCCCGGCGGGGAGAAAAGGCCCAATGCTGGAGAAAAAAATAAAACTCTGCTTGCCTGGTGAATGCTTTTGAATTCATTCATTGAAAGAAGGCACCAGCTTTCTCCCTGTGGAGTTTTACCCCAGTGGCTATAAAGTCGGGGTAGGGATTACTGCAGGGCAGCCTGCAGCACCCCTGTGTAACTTGCCGGTCTGCTGGCAGGGCTGAATGCTGCCTTGCCCCTGCCTGACACGGTGTGCCCCAAGGACCTGAGCGGCCTCTATTGCTGGGGCTTCCCTGCTGCCTTACCTCCCCTCCCACTTCAAACTGGGTGTCCAGCCAGCTCCTGGGAGCTCCTGACGCACACACATTTGTGACTATAGCAGTTTGCTTTTCCGAGACCTGCTTGAAAGAAGCCCCTAACTTAGGGAACACAAGATCCTAGGGAGCCCTAAAGAAAAAAAAAACCACAGACTCTCGATGAATGCAGTCCCTGATGGCCTTGAGGCCCCTTGGGTTGTTCAGTGCCACCTGCAAGCGAGGGACACACTGTGGGTGAGGCAGTATACCCAGCTACTAGGCTGCCCTAGTGCCTCTTTGTCTTCTGCTGGGTGAGGAGAAGCAGTTTGCAGGCAGGCAGAGCCATAGCTCAGGGCACCCGCTCATGGAGAGGTGATGGGATCAGTCGGTCTCTCCCAGAGTAAGCCAGCCTGCAGGGAGATTGCCACCATCAGCCAGTACGGGGAGGGAGGGAGCTGGGACGGGGAGGATACTACCCACGTCTTGGCCCTGGTCACATATGCAGGCAGACAGGGATCCCACCTGGGGAAACCCCTTGTATAGGGCAGCTGGACTCTGCCTGTGAAACAGCAACGTCTGGCTCACGTCCCACCACGTCCTGCAGGAGCTGTCCCCAAGTGTCCAGGGGAAGCAGTGACACAGATCAGGGTGGCCTGTGGGGATGCCGGGTGATAGAGATGGAGGAGGTAGAGGCCTGGAAGGAATTTTTAACTGTCTGAAGCAAGAGCTGATTGCTCCCTCCTTACTGTGCCTGCACATGGTGCAACAAAATTCTGTATTATCATTGCTCATACAGCTTTGCTGCCAGTGCTGGGGCTGGCCTTGGTTCCTCTCCATACTGCAGGAGGGCTGGTTTGCCACGGGAAAGGGACAACTGTTGCTTGAGCCAGGGGCAGTTCTGGCAGCCGGGGCACTACATGTGTCTAATAACAGAGTGCCAGTGGTGGGATCAGCTAAGGGTTGGGCTGGCAGCTGGCCAGTCTCGGTTCCCAGCCTTGGCAGGGGCCATCTTGGTATGGCCTGTGCTTCATCCCTTCTCTCAACAGCGTCCTCGGTGCTGGCAGGTTGTCCTCAGCGCTGGCACCTCTGAGGCTGCAGCTGGACCCATGTGCAGAGGAGCGAGAACTGACGCTGCCTGCGGCACTGCGTTAATCCATGCACCGGGTTAATCCATGCGTCATTGAGCAGGTCCAGATACGGCCTGACCCCGCCAGCCGCTGCTGTGGCCCTAAAGGGCCCTAAAGGGCCAGGGATGCCATGGGGAGAAAAGTAGCTAGGAGTCTGCAGGTGTTGGCATTTAGGCTGGGCTGTTCCCTGTATCCCACCTGCAGTCAGGGCCTCTGGGCAACCCTAGCACTGGGCAGGAGGATGCTGGAGCGGCAGGGCAGCCAGCCTTTTTCTGGGGACACACCACGTTGCAAGGCTGTCCCAGCAGCAGAGCACGGCCCTGCTCCTCTGCAGGCACAGCCAGAAATTTCAGGGCCAAGGGAGGTCTGCAGAGCAGCATCCGTGGGGAGTAATTTGGCCAAAAGAGCAGGTTTAACAGCACTATTTGTGGAGTAAATGTATTTTAGGTGCTTTTACGGCTGTCTCTTGTTGTAGCATGTCTGCACCTTGGGAGCGTTGATCTAATTCCACAGTTAAAGGGAATTTAGCTGGTTTAATGGAGATCCCAGGAGGGATTTGCCAAGGATTCACAGTTTCTGGCACAGCAGAGACTCGCCCCCTGTGCTTGTCCCCAGCCTGGCAGTGCTGGGGACACCTTGCCTGGCTGCTGGTGCCCAGGTCTGGGAGGGAGCGGAGCTGCGGGGCAAACGTGGCTCCCCAAAAGCCGGGCAAGATGGGTGCCCAGCCGGGGGGACCCCTGCATAGCTGGGGGAGTGAGTGTCCCCAGATGTTCTATTCAGCCTGTGCCTAGTCGCGGCTGGGTGTTTCCACTAGATGGTGACAAAAGGCTGCAACTCCTGTCCCGAGTGGGAGCCCGCGGGGTTACCCTGGCTCCCCAAAACGCGCCTCCGTGGGTGCAGCTGAGCAGGACATTCCGCCCTGCCTGCTGCATTGCTCCCAGGACATGGAGGGGGGGCTGAGACGAGCCCCACGTTTGATACCCACCAGATAAAAGCAGCAGCCAAGCGCAGTCGGGAGAGGAAAAGTTTTGCCTGTGGCTTGTGCAGGCATCTGCTGCCAGAAAATCATCAGGGACCTCAAACCAAACACCCCGTGGGTGCCCAGAGAGGTGGGAAACGAGCTAGGAAAGCCTGCAAATGTAGCCCTGAGTCCCCTGCCTTGCTTCCCTGGCATCACAGCTCAGCTGCTACGTGGTCCGAGCAGTGGCCTGGTGTGGGCAGGGCACGGCAAAGGTGACAGCAAAAAAAAGCAAATTTACCCATGCCATGTCTAGGTGCTGCTTAAACCTCTTGAGCATCCCAACGTCCCATCAGCAAAGTCCCTTCCCCTGCCACTGGTGCCCACCTCACCCCGTCACACTGCTCCCCTGCCCATTGCCTGCTGCCAGCCGGAGCCACCCCAGCGGGTACCGCAGAGCAGCTGAGGGATGGTAACCCAGCGGGGCCGGCCACACAGGACTTGTACTCTCTCTTCCCAACCACACACCTCACCTAAATACTCAGCAGATGGAGAAAACTCTCCCCATGCCCTGATTAATACAGGGCATCAAATGAGACAGGTCTGTGTTATACCCTAATTAAGTCTTTTCTTCATTACCCACCTGGCCGTGCCGAGGGGACAGCCCTCAAGGATGATGAGCATGAAGTGGGCGCAAGGTTTGCCATCACAAACGACATGTAATTTAAGCGGCCATGTGCCAGCCCACATCCTGCACCTTGAAACGAGCACCTCAGGACCTGGTGAGCTGCAGGGATGAAAGTCCACGGTGCCTGGCAGAGTACGGGATTTCTTCTCTGGGGAGCATCCTTTCTGGAGGTGGGATGCTGCAGGGATTGGCATGGACCCCTGGAGCCAGACACACCCTCTGCCCCTGGCCGATGGTGGGTGACAACCCAGCACACCCCTCCTGGATAAGGCTGTGCCATTTTCTGGGTCTCGTGACAAAGAAACGTCCTGGTGGCTCACATGGGGAGTTTCGTACATGCAGCATTTAGTCTCCCCGTGACCTCTGAGGATCCCTTGAAGCGATCATTCCTGCTACCCTGCAGAGAAAAAGGGCTTTTCTATTTCCAGAAGAAGCTGATTCCCCTGAGATGTCCCTTCTACCAGCCCAGTTCCTCTCCCTAACACCCCTTGCCTGGAGCTGGCAGCAGGACCTTGCAGCCTGCCTGTGAGCTCCCAGCAAGCCAACGCAGCTGCCCCGAGCCTCTGGGCCAGGCGGGACTCCCCTCTGGCTCTGCTCAGCAGGAGGAACAAGTGCAGCCCTGGAAAAAAAAGTTATGAGGGAGAGAAGTGGGATTGAAACAAAGAGGACTTGGGTTAGGTGTGAGATAAAGAAGGGAAACCAGGCTAGGGAGCTGTGGAGTAATTTGGGTGGTGAGAGGGGAGCTTGGGAGTGCCCTCCTCTCTCCATCAGGGCGGAGAAAGTCGGTGAGATGAGAACAGGGAGGCGTTTTAAAGCAATGCCTTTATAACCCACAGGGAAGTCAACCTGGGGAGAAGTTACAGATGACCCCAGTTCAGCGATCCCAGGCCAGCAGCCAGTGCACCCATCACCACCCCACACAGCTGCACATCTCCCTGCGCTGCCCCGCGGCACTTGGGAAGGCTTTGCAGGACTTTTGTGGAGACAGCCCAGAGGGGGAAGCTCCTCCTTGCACAAGGCATTTCTGTGCATCCTATTCATCTCCCAGAGCCGGGGCAATAGGGAACGGGATCCAGACAAGCGCCAGGTCCCCGGGATGACTGTCGAGAGATTCAAGTAAAACATCTGCAAACTGCTTGTGGCTCAGCACATCTGCCCCTTGGCACAGGCCCACCGGGTGCAGTGACCCGGGGCTTTGCCTCTCCTCGCTCACATTTTACCTGCTGGAAGCTCCCTCTGCTCACAGGCTTGTGTTGGGCTATTTCCATTTCACGGCAGCTCCTGGGCATGGGGCCAGCAGAAGGCAGACGCTCTGCCTGGAACAAACCCAAACGAGGGGAATATTTTTTTTCTTTTTTTTTCCTTCTCAAACAAAAAAATGAATCTTTGTTGAATCCAAACTGGAAAAGCAGGAGTCACCCTCCGCTCCCCCTATTTTTGTGTTTGTATGGGAGCGAGGGGGTGAGCTCAGCCCTGCCTTGGGAGCCGCATACACCCACCACTCAGCGAAGGCAGTGAGCAGCGTGGCACGGTGAACCCAGGGCTTCCCCATGTCCTTACTTCTAAAACCAGTACAGAGCTAAATGCAACTGGGGAGAGCAGAGCCACAGCTCCCAGGCACACACATACACGTGTCCCCAATATAACGTGTCCCAGCCTCTGCCAGGGGAGCTGGCAGGTGCCCACCATCAGAGCCAAGTCAAAACTGCCCTCGGAAACAGGAATTGGTGCCAGTGGCAAGCGTGCCGGGTGGCTGCTTTATCTTAGTGGGAAATGGTCTGATGTTTCCCCTGGGAGCTGCCGTGCTGCGTTGCCCCAGCAAAAGTTGCCCCATCCACGAGGTTTGCAAAGCTCCTGCCCCAACTTGCCAGCACAAGGGACCAGCCACCCCGAGGGCTTTCATGGCTGCATCGGAAGATCCAGCCACGAGCCGAGCTTTTTGGAAAGGGTCACTTTCCACTTGACTGTACCTGCAGAGCTTGCGCGACCCGGGCTGGTGTCGAGCTGTACAGACTACCCGAGAGCCTGGGGAAGGTCAGAGCTCAGGAGTCACCAGTGCAGTGCCAGGGATGCTGAGCCCCCCCAGCTTTCACCCTCCATCTGCCCCAGCTTCTGCAGTGAGCTCCATCAAAAGGAGGTTAGAAATAAGGGCTGAAAGTACTTCCCCAGCCCGGACCGCTCCCGGGCTGTTTGTGCCTCGGCCCAGCAGCACATCGGGCTGTTTCACTTACCAGCTCTCGCCACGGAAATTCGCACCGGCAGGGTGCGAGTTAAAACCACTGCTTTCAAACTTCCTGTGGCTGTAGTTAAAAATAAGACTCGGAGCAATAATTTCCCCACTGTCGGTGTTGTCAGACCCGAAACCTGGTCCTGAACAACCCAGTGGTGTCTCATTAAGCCAGGTGAATGTGCGATCATGATGCCTGCATCCTGGGAGGGAGGCAAGAACATGGTTTCTTGGGGAAAAGTCCTCTCCTTCCCGTCCCTTACAAGCCATCAGCTCATCTTCCCGCACACAAAACAGCAGAGGAAGTTTAAAGCAGACTGAAAATTACACTGCCTCTCTCCTGCTCGGTTTTAATTGTAGAGCAAAGAAAGCAGCACATTGATTCATCCCGCTGGGTAATTAAATGCTTAAGGCTATTGACTATAAAGACATTATGGTTCAGCAGCCCAACACTAATGCATTAATAATTGCTTATATCATGGAGAGGAAGGGGCACGAGCTGCTGCCGAGGAACATGATAGTTACGTGGGATGGGAGTTCGCAGTGAAAAACCTTAGGGCCTGAATTAGTGCCGTGACAACCTGCAGGAGCGAGAGCTTCTCCCGGGGAGCTTGGGGGACAGGAAAGGACTAAAAAGACCATGGAGGGGGCAGGCAGCCCCTGCCCCAGGGAAGCTGCCCCGGGCACACGATGGATGGGCAGTGGGGATGGGGGTCTGGGCTCCGAGCATCAGTGCTGCCCCCGGCACAGCTCTGGGATGTTGTCAGCCATGGGGTCAGGAAGCCAAACCTGAGCAGAGAAATCTTTTTATAAAAAGCTATGGCACAGGCATGAACAGGGTCTACCCACCTGCCAAGGCTCTATATTCCCAATAATTAGCTGGCTGCTTTAGCATATTCATTATGCAGACGATGTGGAGCACAGGGCAGAGCCTGCACACCGCCTGGGATTAATCATATTAAAACATGGCCAAGCAAGCACTGCTCCAAGCCAGAGAGGGTGATTTGCCCACTGGGAAAGGTGGTGTTGACCCTGAGAACGTGGTGTGCCAGTGGGTACCGTGCGGTCCCCGAGGGCTCTCACCCACCAAAGGATGGAGACTGCTATGGTGGCTGCACAGCATCCCACCTGCGGGGATGTCAGAGCCTGGCACATGGCAGGAGTCCCGTGTCCCATGGCCAGGCAGGCTGGATAAGGCCCATTTACAGAAGGTGGAGGGAGGAAGGACCCGCAGCAGCATGGGGAGAGGGGACACTTCTCAAGACCATCCTCTGCTGAGTTTTTCCCCACCTCCCCATGAGCGAGGCATTGCCCCTCCAGCCACAGCATGCTGAGTTAACCCAGCAGCTCACCTGCAGCCACTTCAAGGGTGTCATGGTTAAACCACGACAAAGGGACAGAGCAGACATGGCCCAAAAAGCCACCAGAGGCACAGTTTCCATCCAAGCTCTCAAATCCATGTCAGCAACCCCCTGCCCAAGGATGAGGGGAGATGGCGCAGCTCTTCCTGGCCTCCAGCATGAAGACCAAAAGCACTTGCAATTTTCTCTGAGCAAATACAAGAGCAGATCATGCTGTCAAACCCTTATTTGATTTGTTTCTCTGGTGGCTCTGCACCTTTTGCCTTCATTATCTTCTCTGCCCTATGCCATAGTCCAATAATGTAGCATCTGCCCAATAAAAGGTCCATTAATATAATTTACAAGTAGTTGGCGCTTTCTGCCTTGCCCAGGAGAACAGACTCCCTGGGTACCCTGTTGCTTGGAAAAAGAGGATTTTTTACAGTTATTCTGAGCAGGATAGGTAACCTCTGAGCACCGTTTATTGCTTGATTTAGCTTTGTGAAGTTACATTTTTCCCAAAGATTTGATTCACGGCTTGAAATCCAGACTCTTTAAGTGTATTTCTTTAAAGAGTCCCAAAAAATAGATAAGGCTGGAAAGAAAGAGAAGGGAAGATGCTTTCATACAGCCTCCAGGGATGAGGAAGAAGGTGCCTCTGGCTCTTTGGGAATGGCCAAAGGGGGACACTGAGTCAGGTGAGGAAGAGTGCCTGGTGCTCCCAGTCTCCCACCTCACCTGGTAAGGCAGCCCTGACTGGGTGAGCTGTTGCATTTCATCTAGAAAAGCCTTTCCGAGACTGAGGTTAGCCTAAATATGTTGGTACATATGCATGTATAAAAGCCTTGCTAGGGGTTTGTTGGGGTATTAGGAGCAAAAGGTGTTTCCTGAGGAGGCTGTGAGGGTAAGGGAGGCGCGTTGCTGTTGCTGGGTCTCCGCACCCCTTTGCTCCAAGGCTTCAGGACGTGGCTGTGCAGCGATGGGCAGAGGTCGAGGTCTGTGCTGTGGAGCAGTGCTTGCTCTGCACCCTTTTGTGGAAGCAGAATGCATCATCACCACTATGGGTGCCAAACCCAGCACCCTCCGGGCTGTGAGCCTCATAGCCTCGTGCCTAAACTTGCTGAAATCAGTTGGGGCTCCTGCAAGGGGGGTGGCATCGCCCTGCACCTTTTGGCTGAGGAGCACCCAAACTGGTCTCGCTGCTTCGCTGGGGCTCGCCCTTTGTCCATGTCCTCACCCAGGCTCGGAGCATCGCTCCTGGGGAAACTGAGCTCCTTCGCACAAGGCACTTCCCACCGCTGGGCCAGCATTGCCCAGACTTTGAAGGTGATAAAACACACCCAGCGGATGAGCCACAGCCTGGGAGGGGCCAAACCTGTCTGCAAAAGGAGATCACACTGGGAGAAAGGTCCAGAAGGGAAAGGGGAAATTTCAGGGAAAGCCCAAATGTCTCCAGTCACAGCTGTGCTAGGTTTCTTTATTTAAATGGGTTTTTCTTGGCCTTCAGTTTTCAAGCGGCTCCGTCACGCTGCGGGTGAAGGCTGCCTGTGCACGGAGAGGAGACAGGCAGTTTCTCTATGGGACTGGCCCAAGCCCTGCTGCACACTGGGGCAGTGGCAGTGCAGGGGTTAACACAGATCCTGGTCTCACCATCCACCTTCTACCAAAGCCTTGGCCAAAAACCGTGTTGGGGCTAATGAAATGATCCTGCAGATCGGCCAAGCGTGGGGGCCGAGAGCTGCTCCCATGCCCAGCAAAGGCAGGGGAGACGAGCGCATCCCAGGTCCCTGCCCCAGACACCGACTTTGCTGGAAAACTAGCTAAAGGCAAACCTTAATGGATCTAAAAGAGCACCGAGCTGTACTTGCACTGTCATTAATGCAGCATTTGTGCAGTGCTGCATAGCCTAAACCTTCACCCTCTAGGTATTAAAAGGTGCATTTAGCACTGAAAGGACTGGAGGGTGCAAAAATGCACCAAGCAGGGAGAGCCGCTTTGCTCACTCACATTCAGTCCTCTCTCTTTTCCCCCGGTGCCTCGGACCCAAGGGGGTATTTGCATAAAATCAGGGTCTGGTTTTCTACCTCTGCCCTTGCTCTCACCTGCGGAAAGGAGATCCTCCTCCTGCCACCGCTGAGGCTGGAGTGAAGACAGTGAACCAGGGGGTTCAGAGGGGACAGCAGCAACATGGTGGCTCGTGGCAAAGTGCCTGGCTGTTTTCTGTAAAAAAACATTAAATCCTTCTCTTAGGGGATGAACCTGCTTTTGCGGGGCTGGCACCGGGCACAGAGCAGCCTCTTGGATGAGGGAAAATTAAACCAGAAGGTCCTGAAGATGCCAGCAAGTACCCGTTGGCCACATCACACCCGCGAGCATCCCAGGTGCCAAAACCAGTTACCCTGGGGTGACCTGTGAATTTGCACTCACTGGTGCCACAGTACAGGAGAGGACCTGTCCTCACTGACAAGGAGGGGACGCGGCTGAAGCAAGCCCCTTGGCAGAGCAGGGCTGTGGTGGGACCACGTCTCCCCGCAGCTTGCGCTTGGAGATGCTCCGGCTCCCTCTGGGTGCTAAATTGAAAGGATACCGGATTGCTTGGCTTGGTCTTTCCTATTGTTTTAAGTTGTTCTCCCATATCCTGGCTTGAGCAGAGTCAGGCTTTGTGACCAAAATTATCACTGGCACAAAAAAGCCAGGTGTTGGGACCCCCTGAATGGGGCTGGAGATCCCCAAACCTGTTTCTAGAACGTTTCGGGGGAAAATCATGAGCCATGCACAGGGTGTCTCACCGCTGACCCCAGCCTCTCCCAACCCACATGTGCAGTACAAAATTGCACAAATGTTGGTCAAAGGCCCTGTTCGGCTCTGGAGCTGTTGCGCCAGGGAGGATGTTAAACTTTTGGGGCAAGGAAGCAGGCCAGGAGCTGGGAGGAAGAGCAAGTGGATGCAGAGACCTCTCAAAGGCTGGTGCTCCCAGCAAGGGAGGAGATGCTCGCAGATATGACCCGTCAGACCAATCTCAGCTCCAAGGATGGGGGGGTTCCTGCTGCAACCCGTGGCTTCTGGAACAGGGTTAAACTCTGTTATGTCTCCCAGTTACATCTGCACAGGGACGATCAGCAGAGAGACACAAATCCTCTTTCCAGGAGGAAAAACCTTTAAATGCTGCAATTGCCACACTCACCCACCCTGACTGTGTGTAAACGGGTGCTTTTCAGTCCTGTTATCACCATTTACTGTGTTTCTTTCTTTTAGCTTTTTTGCTGCTGTAGATTGAATTCAACTATCCACCACACAGCCCATAGAAATCACTCTCATCTCTCTCGCTTCTTCCATGGCAGGGGGCTGAAGAAGTCCTCACCCAGCCCTCATCTTGCAGGGCTCCCAGCTCACACAGATGATGCTTTTGCACGGCGCTTGCTGCTGTTGTGTTTCAGGCTCCTGCCAGATGGACTCACCGCCTGCGAGCCAGGATTGCTGCAGAAAAATAGAAATGAAACCCAGCTCGAACCATTTGCTTTTCCATCTGTGCAAGGCAGTTGTTTAAATCAGCCCCAGCAGAGAGGCTTGGAGCTGGGGCCAGGATTAGTTTGGACAACTGAAGAGCTAGATCTTCATTTAACTAGAGGAGAAATCACTTGAAGACACCAGGAAGAGCAAAGAGCTCTTAAACAGAGGGGCCCAGACCATGGGGCAAACACAGGACAGTACCTGGAAAAAGGCATCTTGAGCTTAGGCTTGCTAACAGGCTCCCGGGATGGCGAGGAGCTGTAGGCATGGGAAAGGAGAGCAGGGCAGGCAGCAGCAATACCATCCCCTGTTCATACAGCACTGAGGCTTGATGGGTCTCCTAAATTATAATGACTTTCTTGTCATTAACTTGATTTCTTTCTGGTGACAGCAGCAGCGAATTGGTCCCAGCTGTTCTAAGCACAGGATGAGAAATTAAAAGGAATTAAACCAAGCCAAATGCTGGATGGGAGGGGTGCTTTGGGTCAGTGGTAATCTGAGGGTGGCAGTAATGGGGCCGTGGGAGATGGCAGGAAAGCAGAAGTGGGATCAGGGCTTATGTTTCTCCCTGCAAGCAGGGTACTGAAAAGTGCCTGCCACAGTGGGGTCTGGCTGGGGAGGGGACACCCATGTGTGTGCTGAGGCCACTGCCATGGGAGAGGACATGTGGAGACTGATGGGTTGTGGGGTATGGCCCTGCCAAGAGAGATGGGCAACCTGCAGGGATGCTTTTTGGGATGAAAGTTGCCTGAAAGTAACTTGGGCCAGCAAGCCAAAAGCCTGCCCTGAGGAAAGCAGGACCTTGTCCACCACTTGCCATAAACCTGTTTCCCCCCGCCAGGGATTTCCCCCTCCCAGGAGCATCCCCTGGCTGGCAAGTGTCAGTCAGCAAAGGGTTTTATCAGCTGTCCCTGCAGATGTCAGGCACAGGAGCTGAGGAAAACCAGATTTATTTCTGTGTCTTTATTTTCTGCTGGCTGTTGGCAGCTCCTGTGCCTGCAGGCACCTGCCTGCCAGGGCATGGCGAGGGGCTTGCTTGGGAAAGCCGCTCCATCCCATCTCTGCCAAATGCCCACTGGGGACCCGTGTCCTCCCCTCCTGGCAGCCCCAGGCTGATTCCTGTGTGAAATAGAGCTTTTGGCCTGGCTTTTAGCCCCAGGGCCAGGTGGGACCATCCTGCACATGATGTGAGCTCTGGGGGTGGGAGGGGACGTCTCACTCTTGGACTTAGGATCATTAACGTGAGATGGTCATTAATGCGAGACAGTTGCTCTACCTGCTCAGGAAAGATAACGAGAAAGATGTGTTTTGCCTCCAGATGCCTCTCGGACAGCTTTCTCCAATGTGTCACGTTAAATAGTCCCGAACTGAGACGGCAAACTCACCCTGGCTGCTGTGATAAGCACAAAGAGCGATAAAACCCTGTAATTAAAGTCTACCGCTATAATAATGTTGCAGCAGGGACAGCTGGGGTCTAGCCCTAAGCGTAGGTCCAGGTCTCAGGTTTTTACTTGTTTTCATCACAAACTCATTTTGGAGGGGGTCAGCCCAGGTACCGCCGGGTGCTTCGGGTGTCAAGAGGGAGGGGAAGATGCCATCTGGGCACGGTGGAGTCGGGGAGCGAGGACTGTCCTCCCCTGCCTGACTGTAACACAGACTGGCTCCTTAGCCGAAGCAAATACCCTCAAAACCGCATTTGAAGAGGAGCTGACCTTATAGAAAAGCACCTTATCCATGTGGAGGCATTTCCCCTCAAGGGACTCCACCACTGCCCTTGGGAACTTGTGGTCATGTTTCACTGGTCCTAAATATAGTAAAACTAGATAAAAGCTAGTTTTTTCCAGTCTGGGTGTCCCAGCCTTCCTCTTCACACTGGAATTCGTTCCATGCCAATGAGGACCAGAGAGCCAGTGTCCCCTCATCCCCATCCACACAGGGGACCAGGGCAGACCCCTGGGACATGTGTGCCAGGGTGCTGGGGACCCCAAGCACGGCTTTCATGGGCTGTGGGGAAGCCCTTTGCAGACTGTTGTCCTCCAGGTCAATCCTGGGGTCTGCCACTTGCACCCCGCCAGCCCGGGGACCTGCTCGGGGATGATGCTCAGGGACAATGTGGGGGCCTTGGGCTGAGCCCGGTCCCCCCAACCCTGCTGGCAATCGCAGCCAGTTGTTAGCAGTCCCTGCTTGCCCCAGAGCTCTGCCATCCAGACAGCTTTAATCCACTTACTGCTGTGCTAATTACACATCACTTTCATTTCTTAACCAAAGTGTCCCAATGAACCAAATTAAGCATCACGCAGGCTCCTCTGACATCAGTTCTGACATCTTTAGCAACAACACATCGCAATGGGAGAAGGCGTGGGCTAAGCAGACAGTCTGTCTCTTCTAATCCGTTGCGGTGGGGTTTTAACCCAGCCCCAGGTGATGCTTGTGAAGGTGCCCAGTGGCTTTAATGGGCCACTTTGCCCCTGAAATAGTCCCTGCATGTTGCTGCCAGGCTGTGGGGAAGGGCACTGTGCATCGCACCCCTGTCCTTCCCATCACCCTGCCATGAGGACGGTGGGATTTCAGGCGGGGGGGCCTTAAATAACACACAGACCTTCATTTCTTGGAGATGCCCTTTGCCCATCTAGCCCTAGCGTGTCCCCTCCCTGTGTGCCCTAAGGAGGGAGAGGTGGAGTATGGGGAGCCCATCCCTTCCCTGCACGTGGCCCGGTCCCTCCAGGGCTGTTGGGTTTGCTGTGATGTAGAGAAAACCATCCCCAGTGCAGGTGACAGCCACACCGCAACATGGCTGTGAGTCAGCCCGAGCATCCGGAGCTGCGGCTGAGCTCCTGCATCCAGGGCCCTTGGGGTGGGCTGTGCTGCCCACGCCGCCTCTTCCCAGCTTCCCCGCAGCGCACGGCTGCCTGGAAAGCTGGTTCCTACGTGAGTCCTGCCTCTTTGGGAAACCACCAAGGAGCTGGGTGGGAAGATGGGCTGCCTTCACCATGGGGCTAAAAACTGAGCCCACGAGTGTCCTTGAGGAGCAGAATCAAACCCTACATATACTATATTTCTCTTCCCTGTCTCTTTGTCCTCCTGCCTGCCTCTCTGCTGCACTAGGTGTTAGCTTTTCACCACCACCAGTATCCTGGAGTAAGAGGAATAATTGAAATATGGTTCAAAAAGCAGCCTAAATCAGTGCCGAGCTCAAACCCAGCACATCCCTACAGTTTCCTGGCATTTACATTTTCCCGCTTCCCTGCTCCCCTCGCAAAGGCTGGGGGCTCGGTGTGAAAGGCTGCCATGCTGTATCCATGGCCAGGCAGCCCGAATCCGCCCCGCCGCCCAGCCCCAGTCAGGGACCGCTCGCTCCCAGGCACGCGAGGGCTTTGCCAAATTCACGCTGTATGAGTTTTCCCCATACCACAGCTGCGCAAAGGAAGTAAAAAACAACCCTTCCCTTGGCTTATTGAGGAGGGGTGGCAAAAAGTCTGCTGGTGTTCTCTAGAGCCATCTATCACATCTATCACAACTCCAAATATACGAGGCAATTGCTGTAAAACTTGAGTTTGGGTGCGTAAAGGAAAAAAAAATACCACCCCGTGCCTGTTGCAAACAGCCACAGCACGCAAAAAAAGCCTTACAAGGCTGGGGCAGCCTCACAGATGGATTACTTTTTAATCCCCAAAGCTACAGTGATAAATCTTTTTATTGGAAGCTCCGGAGATACTGTGTCACTCAGGGCGTGCGGCAGCGTGGGGGAAAAACAGCTCCATGAGCTGCTGGGAGAGAGGGAGTCTCCTGGGAGCGGGGCTGGAGGTGATGGCGGAGGGATGGGTGCTTGCTGTGGGGGTGCTGAGCAGGCAGGAGGGTTCCCCCGGGGCCGGGAGTGCGTGGTTAGGCAGGAACTGGCCATTGGACAGATGCTGCCATAAATCCGGGAGGACAGATAGACAACTTTTGGGGAACGGCTCTTTGGAAACAAAGCATTTGAAGAGGAGATGGTGGCATGGAGCCTGACCCAGCCACATGCTCTGTATTGCAGGACCAGAGAGACGCTTCTCCCAGCTCCAAGCAAAGACCCGGAGCAACGGCATCCGCACACTCCCCCCAGCTCCCGGCCCCCCGACGTCCCTCTGCTCTGTCCTCTCCAGGCTCCCTTATGTCCTGAAAGGATCATGTAGTTGGTGAGAACTCCCAGGCACTGTTTTGGCATCCTCCTTCCCCATGGCCCTCCTAAAGTGCCGGTCGATCCCCCTGGCCAGTTATATGGGTGGGAGCAGCGAGAGCAACTGGCCCCATCCCTGGCTTCTGCTGCCTCCCCCTCCCCACAGGGCTCTTTGCTTCTGTACCACCTCCCCGGCAGGAATAATCCCTCTAATTTATACCAGGAAGGTGGCAGGGGACCAGGCTGACCCCGAGGGCACAAGGCAGCAGGGAGCATCATCCTTGGACCAAACAAGCTCTGTAATTCCCTTCCTGGGGGCTGCAATGAGCCTGAGGCAGGCAGGAGCCGGCAGCCACTGCCTTCCCAGTGACGGAGAGGTGTAAAACCTTCTCTGTGAAACCACTCTCCCCCGGGACACCAATTCCTTTCTTATTACGTTTCATGCCCTGACTGCAGTTTTTACTAAAATTAATTATGGGATTAAAGGACTTGCCTGGGAGCCTTGGACTGCAGCATCTCTCGTGAGGCCGGCTGGCATGCGGGGACCATACCCGGGGACTTGGGGTTGTCTCCACACGCTGTCACAAAACCCTGGCCAGGGGAGCAAAGTTTGCCTGTACCTCTGCACGCAGGAGATGCCACTGGCCATGCTGCAGCTGCGGCTTTGGCAAGCCTTCGGGATGCTTTTCAGGGCGATCCCTGGCCTAGCTGCCTGTGGGGGGAGGGCGGCGGGGCAGCTCCCAGCATCGCTGCCCGACATGCCAGGGCCTCAGCAGCACATTCCCCTCTGGCATCTCAGGGAGGGGAATTCGGGGTAGCCGAGGAGGACGGGGAGTCCCAGATCAGGGGACGGCAGGGCAGCTGGGGACACAAGGCTGGATGAAGGCAAAGCCAGTGCCTCACCTTTCTGGCTGCTCTGAACTCCCCTCCAGCTGTGCTGAGCCCCAGGACCCCCCCAGCCGTATTCTCGCACAGCCCAGCTGCTCACAAGCAGGGGGATGCGTCCTCCTGACTCACAGAATGAGGGACTCTGAACCTCCACGCAGGCAGCTGTTGCTGCGTAATAAAATGCTATTGACCACCTATTAAAAAGCCATTCCCTGGAGATTTGCAGCCGGGGAAGCGGCCCAGTGAAGTGAGATGGGGCAATAATGGCCATCAAGGAGGCATCAGTCACGTCTACCTGCGCAGCAGTGACAAGGGGCCCCGCACAGCTGCCAGGGTGCTGTCCCCTGCCAGGGCCATCAGCAATGGGTGACAGAAAGGGAAGGAAATAGATGGATCTCGATGCCCTTGGCCATGCTGACATCCTCCAGAGAGAGGCTATGAGCAGCCGGCAGCACCCTGAAATGCAAAGTTATGGCAGCCCCATGCCCACCCTCACCCAGCAGCACCCAACAGGACCCCACAAGGGCCGAGGAAGGGCTTTGTCCACGGCAGACCCTGCTGCCCACAGGGGATGAGGAGTGGGGGGGGAGCCAGCCACACTGCCCCTGAGCCAGGGACCGGGTTGATGCGGGCAGGAGGGAGTTTGCAAGCCCCAAATCCTGCCCGTTCTTGGCCGCTGGCCTGGCAGTGGCCCCATGTGATGTGCTTAGGAAGGGCTGGAAGCTGAGCAGCAGCAGGCAGTGATGCCCCTGCCAGCGGTCTGCCTGGGACTTGCTCTTCAGGTATTTCTGCTCGGGTCCCCAGGTGAGCCCCACGGGCACATCCACGCTGCCCAGAGGCACGGCCGCGGGATGCTGAGTCAGGGGAGCCTCCCCAGCTGGCCAGGGGGAGACTGGGGCTGGGGAAGGCATGCGAGGCAAGAGCTCAAGCTGCTCAGACAGCCCCTGAGGTGGCATATTGGAGCCTCGATACTTCATCCTGTGGGAGGACCTGGCGTACACCGGGAAGTCAGCAGCATCGATCTCAGACAGTAAATCGATGGGTCCTTCCAGCCTGGGGGAGCATGACCAGCCAGCCCGCGCTCCCTGGCATTTTCATGACATTTCCCGAGCCGTGTGTCTGGGGACGGATTGATTGCCACTGCTCCGGAGGCAGCTCCCCCTCTGCAATGGCCCCAGCCCCAGCTCGGCCGGAGCATCCCAGACATTGGGAAGGGTGCGTGCATCCCGCTCATGCCTTCCCTGCTGTGCAGTGCCCTGAGCCTGCCTGGCCCTGAAGACCCGCTGTGGCAGCAGAGCCTGCAGGCAGAGCCAGTGGGACACTCCTGGTGCCCATCACCCCGGCACATGGCCTGCCAGTCACCCTCCAGGAGGATGGCCCGGGTTCAGTCCCATGCTGGGAGCAGAGCTGGGGGACACAACCAGGGCACAGATCAGGCCAACGGCTTTTTTTAATTCTCAGTGAAGCTCAGCCCATCCAGGGCAGGGATGGAGGAGGGCTCCCTGCATTTCCTGGGGGTGCAGGGGGCCAGGGTGGGCTGAGGAAGAGGCGGGTGGCACCCGCCAGATGCACATTGGAGGGGGGAGAGCAGGGTGCGTTTGTGGGACACGGGGAAGGCGCAGAGCTGTGCCTCAGCGCTGCAGGCAGCCTGGGGCTCCCGTTGCCCTGTATTTCCCCCCGCAGGCTCCAGCTCTGGAGGGAGCAGCCGTGCTCCTTCCCTTGCCCTTGAGGGGCTGGGGCGGGATGAAGGCTGGGAGCAAGGACCCATACCGGCACCCTGCAGCCAGACAGCGGCTGGCACCACCGAAGGGAGGTGCAAGAAAATCAGGGGCACTTTGGTGCCAGAGGGCCCTGGGGAGGTCTCAAGGGAGAAGGCACCCACAGACTTTTTTTTCCCCCACTCCATCCCATGCAAACGTCTGCCACCCCCGTGGGTCTCAGCCTGGGTGTGAGCACCTCTCAGGGCACCCGTTCAGCACCGTGTCCTGAAACAGCCCAGGGTGCCTGACACCCCTGACACCTGCACCCGCTGGCTCACCCCACTGGGTCGGGAGGGATGGGATATTTTGGGGGATTGCTGGCATATCCCTGACATAGAAGCCAGCTGTCCCCACACCACGAGGGATGCCCTGGCATTGGCCAGCCCCGATGCTGAGCACAGCCGGTGCAATGCATCCAGGGCACAGCATGGCCACCACTGCTGTGTCCCTGGAGCCGTGCTGCCAAGAAAACCAGCCTTCGCATCCCAGTGGGATGGCACAGAGAGGTGGGGACCCCTCCATCACTCCTGCCCTGCTCCCCACCACGGGATGGGTGCCACGGTCAGATGGATGCTGGTAGTGGGGAAAACCAGTCCCGGTCCCCCCACATCCTCCTGCTCATCAGCAGAGGGATGTTGTGTGCGTGGTGGCCTGTCCCCCCTCCACCTCCTCCAGCTCGTACTCCTCGGCATCGGAGAGGGGCAGCCCGTTGGTCCCGGGCATGGGCTCGCACTCGGTGCTGCGGGTGGTGGCGCGGGTGACGCTGGGCGAGTATTTCCGTGACCGTGGCGGGCGGTGGCCTGGGTGGCACATCACCTCCTTGAACATCTCCCGGAAGCGGGTGGACATCAGGTTGTAGAGGATGGGGTTGGCAGCTGAGCTCAGGTAGAAGAAGACGCCCGAGATGATGTGGACATACTGGAACATGTGGAGCATGTGGCTGGTCCAGGTAGAGACAAAGCTCCAGACGAGGCGGTCGGTGTGGAAGGGGGCCCAGCAGATCCCGAACACCACCACCAGCACGACTGTGGGGAGTTGAGGAACTGGTGTTACTGCGGGGCAGGGCTCACCCCTCTGGAGACGTCCAGTCCCTGGCCAAGCATTGCCCTGTTTCAGCTTCAACCATAGCAAAGAACACCCAAAAAAGCACAGGAGAGAGGAAGGGGGAAAGGGGAAGGGCCTCCGATGCCTTGTTGACCTGCTGTGGCAGGGCTGGATGTCTGGGCAGGATCTCCCTCCCTCCATCTCCTGCCAGGGCTGCTCCAGGCGCTGCTGCACCACGCGCCTCTGCTCCCCATCGGCAGGCAGCCGGCCCCACCGCAGCCCCACGGCACAGCTGAGGGATGCCTCTGCAGGCATCCAGCCTCCAGGCACCCTGCCACCTCTGCCAGAAAAGCAAAAGCGCTCCCCACTAACCGGGTAACCCATGGGGCATGGCCAAGTCCAAGGAGCGAGAGCTATTTGCCCCCTCTCCTGGTGCTCTGTTGATTTTTTATAACCCAGCTCTGTTGATGCGTACCCACATGATGCCATACCTGCGCCATGCTGCATCTCCGTGGCACGCGGGGACAAGTCCCGCTTTGTCCCTCTCCCAGCCGCGGTGCCAGGCGAAGCTGGCGAGCAGTTACCACTTGTCTGGGGCACGGCAGAGAAGCAGCCCTGGCCCCGCCGATGGACTGGGCTGGGCAACCCGCCATCGCTGTGCCGTCACGGGGCTGGGAGCACGCGGAGGTCAGCGTGCCGGGGAGAGGCAGCTACCCAAGGGCAGCCAGCTCCTGCTGCTGGGAAGGGGGCCAGAGGCTGCGGGGCTGGGGCTGGGAAGGGGAGTAAGGGCGCAGAGCGGTGGGACGGAGGGATGCTCCGGTCCAGCCTTGGGTCAGCGCATCATTGCTCCAGGTCGGTCGCAGAGGCTGCGGGGCTGGGTAAGAACAGGTCTCTCTCGGGGAAATACCACCACCATCACCAGCACACAAGGTCTGGGCTGTGGAATGGGGGGCAGGTTCCTCCATCCCACCCCACCCCACCCCACCCCATCCCATTCCACCTCCTTTCCCTTTCTTACCCAGCACTTCCCTGGAGGAGGGGAGGTCTTGAGGCCGGGAGGGAGCTTGCACGAGCAATCCCCACCGCTGGACCACAGCTACCAGATCTGCCTTTGCCCTGACACCCCACGAGCCAGCCCCACAGCCTTCCTCTGGGATGACCCACCAGCTCTGGACTGGCCGTGCCTCAGTTTCCCCCCCAGCACCCTCCCAGCACAGCCTTGGGAGATACTCCCTGGCTCTGCCCATCCCCAGCATCGGACTCCCCAGCATCGGACTCACACAGCATCTTCGTGACCTGCCTCCTCTTGACTTTCTTCTGCCCCTGGGCATTGTGGCAGTCGCGGCTGCTGCCAGACTTGGCTCCCAAGGCCTCCAGCATCTTTTCTTTCCTGAGCTGCAGGCCGATGAGCAGGTAGAGGACGCTTATGGTCCCCATGGGCAGGAAGAAGAAGACGATGGTGGTGATCTGGATGATGAGGTTGTAGGTCAAGCGCGGCTTCACCAGGGTGCAGATCTCCGAATCAGGTACCCGCCCTCGGCCGGGCACGTAGAGAGGTTGCAGCCCATGGAGGCTGGTGTTGGGGATGGAGCAAATGACCGACAAGACCCAGATGGTGACGATGACCCTCTTGGCATGATTTCTGGTCACCACATACTTGGCCTTGAGCGGGTGCACCACAGCGATGTAGCGCTCCACGCTCAGGGCCGTGACGTTGAGGATGGAGGCGAAGCAGACGGCCTCGAAGAGCAGTGTCTTGAAATAGCAGCCGCTGGCACCCAGCAGGAAGGGGTAGTTGCTCCACATGTCGTACAGCTCCAGCGGCATCCCCAGCAGCAGCACCAGCAGGTCGGAAACAGCCAGGCTGAACAGGTAGTAGTTGGTGGGCGTCCGCATGAACCGGTGCCGAAGGATGACGATGCAGGTGAGTGTGTTGCCTACAGCCCCCACCACGAAGATCAGCAGGTAGATGACACAGACAGGGACAAAGAAGCTGGACCGTCGAGGTCCCAGGTACTTATCTCTCAGCTGCTCCTCCGTCAGGTTGGCATCCTTGGGGTCAAACAAGGTCTCCGGGTGAGTTCTGTTGCAGAGATCAGGGCTGATGGACTCCATGGAAAAGTCTTGCTGGGGCAGTGGGAACCCAGGGCTGGAGCAGTTGATGTAGGGATTCATGGCTGCAGACAGACAGGGAGGTTTGCGGGATGATTTCCCAACCCTTCTGCTGCCCCTGCTCCCTCTGCCCCTCTCCCTGTTGATGTCAGGGTGCCAGGATGATGCTGATCACCATGGCTCTGCACCCTTGCACCCATCCTGCCCCAGCCACAGACTTTCCTTTGGGATAGCACCCAAAATCTGCCCCCCCACCTCCCTCCAGGGTTCCCAAGCGCTCCTTGCCCCATTTCCCATCCACAAAGAACCCTGGCAGCTCCCCAGCCCACCTTGGCCCTGCTGTCGGGAGGATGTCAGCAGGGCTGTCCCCTCTCCCTCCTCCTGAAGCAGAGCAGGATCCAGCCCCAAAGCCAACCCCAAAAATCGATCCCAGCTCCAACTCTACCAGCCATGCAGAGGGGCTGACAGGGCGACCATAAAACAGCCAGAGGGAAAATTGATTTTCCAACCCAAGGAGGACTTACGGCTTGTTGGGAAGCTCCAGATGAAGGCTGAGGTCCCACCACCCCTGTGCTGGACGGGGTCGGGCTGGGGAGGGAGCGTGGGAGGGAATGGAGACTTCACTGCC
Source organism: Theristicus caerulescens (assembly GCA_020745775.1). Taxonomy (NCBI): domain Eukaryota; kingdom Metazoa; phylum Chordata; class Aves; order Pelecaniformes; family Threskiornithidae; genus Theristicus; species Theristicus caerulescens. Next base: position 12,022,805 of record CM036565.1, on the reverse strand, counting down.
TTAAGAGGCAGGCTAATGAAATCCTGCCGCTGCTCTCCCCTCGGAGCTCAGCTCGGAGAAGCCGCCTGCTCTTATCTACCTTCTCCCTCTCGTCCTCTGTCAGCGGAGAGGCTGGTGGGCGAGCCAGGGGGGTGCCGGGGGCTTCCTCTCCAACAGCTGGGCAAGCAAAGCCCAGTGCTGAGACCCTACCCCTGCCGGGGGCTGGCTCCTCGTTTGCAAAGCAACGCTGCCGAAAAGATGCTCTTCAGAAAGAGAGAGAGAGGAAATACGTTAAAGTAATAAACTCCATTGACTCTAAGAGAGTCCCAAAGGAGGGCGGTGCGGCCGTCTCCAGCCCTACCAGCAGCCTTCGCAACGCAGGGATTTGCCATTTGCGTGGCCTCCGTGGTGAGTAAGGCATCGATCGGCCCCGCTTCCGATCTGACACTGCCAGGCGTGGGGGCCCGCGCAGCGCCCCATTGTCCGGGCTCATTTGGGGGAGATGCAGACGGACCCAGCGGCTTCCTGGGGTCTCCCTGCTTCCAGATGTGCAACCTCTGGGTCACCCGAATCACTCCTCCATGGAGCAGGTGGCTCCAGCCGGTTCCCGTCACACTTTGGTGCGAGGAAGTTGCTGTGCTCAGAGCGTCACCCCTCGCTCCGCGCCCGGGTCTGCTCCCTCCCTGCACCCAGTGTCTGTCTGCGCTTCTGCGCTGGCACCCTGTCCTCCTGCTAAGCCCCCGGTGGCAGGGCAACACTCCTGCTCTGTAGCTGCGCGTTGTGCGTGCACACAAACATGCACACAGACACACACGCACATATATGCGTGCACACACGCACATATGCATGCACACACATGCACGCACACACACTCACGCGTTCCTGCGCCCCACGGACGCCTGCAGGGCTGCGTGTCCCCGCTCCACCCGCGGCTCCTCTCTCCTCCAACGCGTGTTTGACCGGTCCCAGCCCAGCCCGGAGCCGGCGGAGCCCACGGACGCCCGCCCCCGAGCCCGCACCCCACGGGCGGCCCCTCCTCACCGCCCCGGCCCCACGCTGGGCTCCGCCGCTGCCTCCCGCTCGGGGGCGGGGGCTGCCCGGCCCCCCCGGAGGTGGGGAGAAGGCGGCGGGGTCGGGGGTGACCCCGGGGGGGCTGCGCCTGGCGGGGAGGGGGTCGGAGGAAGGGGGGGAGGCGACTGCGCATCGCTCCGCCGCTCCGTGCGACGGCAGAGGGCACTGCCACCCCGCGGGACGGGCGGGCACCCGTGGGCACGGGTACAGGCATCGTCCCTTCATCCCCTCCGAGGGTGGCAGGGCCCAGGGGGACCCGGTCCCCCCCCGGGGGATGACAGCTTGAAGGGCTCTGGCACCCCGGGGACCCTCCTCGATTCAGCCTGTCCCAGCACCATTCTCACTGTGTGCAGAAGTGTTCGGCTGAGCCGGATGGGATGGAGCTGGAAGAGCCTCCGGCGGGGCTGGATTCGAGCAGGCGGGACAGGGATCTTGGAGAAGGAGCCTGGAGAGATGTGTCAGGAGAGACCTGTCGGGAGAGATCTGCCTCCAGCCCTGCGCCCCCCGCTCCCACCCAGGCTGAGCCCCAGCACAGCTCGCTGCACCGCTGAAGCCCAGCACCTGCAGCCAGGCTGTGAGGAGCTGCCTGGGTCTGGTGGCCTCCAGCACCAGGACACTGCCCCTGGGGTCCTGCACCCCCCAAATCCCCCTCCTGATGCCAGAGCACACAGCAGATGGGAGCAGCACCGCTTACCCCTCTTCCCTGCCACAGCCCAAGGGGGAAACTGAGGCACCGAGTTCGCACTGGTGCCCTCCTTCCCAGGAGGCTCGGTGCCCGCAGGAACGCTCTGCCTCGCCACTGTTGCAGAGGGAAGCAAATAGAGCCTGCCTGCAACCAGAGATGGTTGGTGGGCACAAATGTCCCCAGGGCCACTGGGCAGAGCACCCAGCACAGCCCCTGCTCGGGAGCCACCCATGTGGACCGCGCACCCTTGGGCTGAGGAGTGCCAGTTGCATGCTGAGGGGGGATGCAGCACCCCATTTCCCCACTGGCTGGTGAAATAAAGCCAAAGGAGAGCGGCAGGGGATGGCACCCAGGGGAAGGGGGTGGCAAGTGGAGACAGCATGCTCAGACCAGTCCAAGGGGGTGACGCACACAGTGGGAACTGATCCCCCAAAGCCCTGGAGATATTTTTCCTCCCCATTTTAATAAGACACAAAGGTCCTGAAAGCCTTGAGAGTGCCTGGCCTCTGCATACCCTGCCCCTCCACATGGGCTGGCAGCAAAGGCAAAATCAGCCCACAGCCTCCCTGGCCTGCGGCCCGCCGTGCTGGAGCAATGGATCTGTGCCCGGCTCTGTCCCCACTGGGTGACAATAACAGGGGGGAAGGAAGGCCACGGGGATGCCAACGGAGCCATCCCTGCGGCACTGCATGTTGGTGCCAGCCCTGAAGGGCTGCATGTCCAGGACTGTAGCAGATCTCAATGCTCAAAGAAATTTCAGAGCAGGCAAGGGATGACAGGACAAGACCAGCAAAGCTCTGGGCCAGCTTGGTGGCCCTAAGCTGGCCCTGCCTCTGCTCCTGGCAGCAAACTGGCTGCAAACAGAGGGGAGCTGGCAGAGTGAACACACAGAGGGCAGGGAGGGTTCAGGGCTGCCCTGAGACATGACTTTCCTCAGGACATCATCTCTTGCAGCAGAGGAGAAGAGCTACTGAAGCCAGAGGGCTGGAGGGTAAATGGGTGTAAACAAGGCATTATGCAAGGGAAAAACCCAATAAGCTGGAAACAGTGTCTGAAACTGGGAGGGAGAAGAAATGCTGCCCACTGCTACGGGAGTGATGAAGGCAGAGAAATCTCATCCTCTCTGGGGATGGAGACATGCTAAAAGCCAGGGGTTTACGTCACAGGGCTGGTGATGGCAGGGACAGGGCACGGGGACAGCAGCTGGGCGATGCTGGCAGGGGCTCAGTGGGTCTGGTTTGGCAGATGCTGGGGTGGGCAACAGTGCCTGGGAGCTGGCACATGGCAGGCCACAGCTCCTGGGTGGCAGAGCCAGAAACAGTAGCTGATGGGCACAGGTTTCTGTCCCTGCGGATGGAGTGCAGGCTGCTTTTTCCCTGGGGGATGCCCGAGGCAGGGCATGGATCCATGCTGGTGCAGAGGCAGGTTGTGCTGTACTGCTGAGATGCTGGGAGCCTGAGCAAAAGCCCACTTGAGAGATTGCATCAGGGGATAAAGCATTCCTGGAAATCTCTCTCTCATTCTCTGTCCTTTCTCTCTCCTTTCCATCCCTCATCTCTCTCCTCCTGTTTTGTGGCCACCCTGCTGAGCGTACACACACACAGCCAGCTCCCAGCACGGTCCCAGCTGCTCCCCGGGCTCTGTGCACTGTGGCACAGCCATCTCCCCCATCCTTGGGGCAGACGCTGTTCCCTGCATGCAGCCACGATGCCTCCCACCCCTGCCCTGTTCCTCGCCCCTGCCCAGGCTTTGCTGCAGGGCGGCCCCTGAGCTCTGCACCGGTGTCCCTGTCCCTGCAGGGACCCCCACGGCTCATTTGTCCTGCACCCCCATGGGGATGAGGGGATGTCTGCTGGGACTGGGGTGTTTGGAGGTTGCTTGGGTTGGAGCAAAGCAAAGGAGATGCTGCTGAGCTCTTACCAAACTCCAACATCTGTTTCCCTCAAGTCTCCTTTCCTAGCTGAAGACAACAGGGACGTGGTAAGGATGGTGTGCAAGGAGCAAGGACCAGACAGAGCTTGGTTCACTCAGAGCTGAACCATGGGTCCATCCACCCCCCTGCAAGTTGCCAGATCCTGCCTTCCAGGTAGTGACAGACCTCTGCCCCGCTCGCCCACAGTCCAGCTCTCCCAGCCCCAATTTTGCTGGGACACCAGAGCCACTGGACCAGCGGTCCTTCTCCCTTTGCCTCTCCTTTTCCTCCAGCATTCGCATCAGCCCTGGAGCATCCCCCATAACTGGGGCTTCAACAGCTGCTCCCACCCTACCTGCTATTGTATTAACCCTGCCTGAGGAGGCAGCAGGGGGGATGGCCAGCAGCACACCAAAACCCGCTCCTCGCCATGACCTGTCAGCCACAGCCCAGCCGTCTCCATGGCCAGGGCATTGCTGGGCTGGAAATTTCAGCAGCAAGTCAGCAAGCCAAGGGCACCCACAAGGCTCCCTATAAAACCCCAGCCCAAGGGATGTCTCCAATCTTCTTCCTGCTCCCTGCTGTGCACCCATCCCTCCCAGCAAGCCGGCCAGTGCGGAGGTTGTCCCTGCCGATAGTTGGGTCCCTCCACATGCTGGTTAAGGCTGGCACACAGAGGCTGAGCGAGGTCAGCTCTGCAGCATTGCCAGGAGAATTAAGAGGCCGAAAGAGAAGACAAACAGCAGCTTTGAAGCTTGAGAGCTGCAGCCCTAATAACCAACTGCATCCACTCCCGGCTCTTTTCAAGGGCGCATCACTCACAGTAATTGCATGGCAGACCAGCACAGTCATTTACAGAGCTGTCTGTGCTCCATCCCCCCATTTCTTCCCCTGCTTTGCAGTTTTAATTAACACCCTCTGGTCCTGAGCACAAAAAGCCACCAAGCCAGAGTGACACTGCATCTGAGAGGGAAACTGAGGCACAGACAGTCGCTTGTCCCCTTCACGCCATCCTGCAGGAGGCAAGAGCCCCTGGGGTGCATCCCTCACTGCCACTGAAGCAAGCGGATGAGCAGCCCCTTCTCAGGGTATTGCTGCAGCAAATCTTCCCAGGCAGGGATAAGCAGCACAGACAGAATGGGGTTCTGAAGTTTTGGGACAAGAATGAACCCTCTCCCCTTGGAGAACAAGCAAATCTCTTGGCCACAGGAATGTAAAAGGGGTTTCTCTCCCTGCTGGGAGCTGCCTACTCAAAGGTGCCCCTCTGGTCACCTGGAGGTGACATGTCCAGAGGACACATCTCACAGAGCAGGAGGACGCTCCTTTCAGTCCCCAAGGCTGGGAAGGGCCACCCAGACCCACAGGGCACCAAAACCACCTGGATCTGGGCAATTTTGCACTAATATAGCTGGGGGTGAATGCAGGTCAGTGGGGTGGCCTTCCCAAAGCAGCGCTGCTGTCATTTATCCAGCAGAGCTCACCCACACATCCTTGTCTGGTGTGGGACACCCTCCTCTAGTAATTTCTTGGCCATCACTACCCTGTGTGTTTCCAGTCACTCTCCAGCGGCATTTTTCCACTGTTTAAAAGCTGTACCCACTCCCAAAATCTCATCTCAGCATTGTTACCTCCTCATCCCCTCTCGCACAGCCTAAGCAAGTAACATCTTCTCCCACTAGTGGCAGCTCTTTCTAAATCTCCATCCCCTTTTCTGAGCTGGTCATAACTTGCCAGCACCCTTTCTAGGGTGCAGGCACCCAGCAAGGAGCCAGCAAGGAGCCCTTGCTCCCCTGGGACAGCTAACCGCATCCCTGTGGGATGTGGGGCTGGCACCCTGGGTGCCTTGCTCACAGCCCGGGGTTTCTCCTTGCAGCAACCACTGCATCTAAAGCCCCACAGCTCACCTGAGAAATTGCCAGGAAGGGGCATTTCTCCTCCACCCCAAACTGGGCTGAAAGGAGAAAGAAGGGAGAAAAAAAAACCAAACCAACATTTCAATGTTCACTGGGATAAAAGCAATCAGCTTTCTAAGGAACAGCAAAATTGGCCTCTGCTCCACGGCATGTGTCCCCCAGGTCTGCTGGGGGGACAGGGAAGGCAGGCACTCTCTGAGCAGGTATTCAGGCTCCATGGCAACCATAATTTTGCTAATCAGGGCCAGCACAGACTTGAAATGCTTTTTCACCTGGCAGGAGCACTGGCTGTTACAGGTCCCCATCAGGCCGAGTTGCCCAGGAGTGCTGCCTTGGCCATGCCCCCCACGCGGTGATGGAGCAGGATGAGGGCTGGCTGCAGCCAGGGCATCCCAACGAGAAGCGACACAGCCCCAACGCTGCATCCCCCATCCAGCACAAGGCTGGAGACCATGTTTTTCTATCGAGGCCAGGATGAATCACCCAAGATCAAAAAAGCATCAGGTTATTTCTCCCCAAGCTGCAGATGTGTCTGTCGGCCAGGGCTTTGCTATTAACACACCATTTTCCTGCCTCCCCCTTGCCATCTCCTTCAGCTCCTGTCTGATGCTGCCCCATGGCTCGTGTGGGGTTGGCAGAGATGGTGGAACAGATGCTGGCATCAGGAGCAGCAACGGAGATGGCATTTTGTACCCCTTTCCAGCATCCCTGGGGAGGAGCAGCTGCCAGCAGGGAGGTCTCGCATTCCCCAGCCCCATGCTCAGGGCACAGCTACTGACACATTTTCCTTAACCTGGAAAATCCCATCTTGGGGAGGATGAGAGGCAGCCCGCAGCAGATCCTGGGGCTGTGGCATTGTGCTCTGTGGGCCCAAGGAGCAGCAAACAAGCCATGATGGAAATCCCCTTTTCTGGCTGAAAGCTGCTCCATGGCAAAGGCTGCGACACGCTCGGTGGGCAGGAGAGGCTCAGCGCCTGGCCAAACCAGCCCTGCCTTCACCCAGCAATGCAGCCAAGCCAGGGAACACCCAAGGAGCATTTTGCCAGCTGAAAATATCCTGGGCAACCCATAATGAGCTTGGGATCACCTCAGCTACAGCAAGACCTTCTCTGGGGCACGTTTAAATGGAGCACAGATCCAGGGCATCTTCCCAAGCATAAAGGAGTCACTTTATGGTCTCTATTTATTCTCTTCCAAACCTCCTCCTTTGCAAGTTATCAAAGACAGATAACTACATGGCACAGCACAGGGACGGCCTCTCTCCCCATCCTTTGGTTCAGAGCCACTTTGCATTTGCAAGTTGATTTAAGGTGCCCACCAGGTCTCCCAGGATTGATCACCATGACTTATTAGCTCTCCCACCTGGCCCATGGTAGATACACATTCCCTGCCTGCACATTGCTCTCAGCACCTGATTCACAGGCCTTTAAATGGGACTGGAAAGAGGTTTTCAGCTAGAAGGAAAAGCAGCTGCTCGAGCTCTGCAAAACTCCATTTGCGAAGAACACCGGGCAAGGAAATAACATCTGTGTGATGGGATCCCATTTGCCACATGGAGACTTGCTCTCCAAGTCAAGATCAAACCCTCCAGCCATTAAAAAAAACCCCAATCAGCTACAACAACATCCCAACAAAACACAAACGTGGCAGCAAATAGAGATGTAGGCTAGGAAGAGGGAAGCTCATCATGGGGTCTGTAGTGGGAGTATCTTATACTGGTTGCTGGCACCTTTACTGGTTCACTGGGAGAAAAAAGGGCTGAGGGTAAGAGGGTGGCTGCTTCAGGAAGAAGAGCAGGGACCCCCCCCCCCCCCCCGCGATCTGCCGCATCTTCTCACAAGGCACAGGAAAAGTTGCATGGGGCAGGTGGGAGAGGTGAGAAGGCTTTGGAGAGGGTCACGCTGACTTGATGGTCACCCTGTCACCTGAAATATCACAGCAGTCCCAGACACAGCATTTCAACCAAGTATGGACCTGATGGTAAAGCAGGGGATCTTCCAGCAGAGCTGGGCTCGGGGTGCCCAGTGAGGCTCCAGCACCTCCGTACCCAGCTGGCAGCCAAGGGTGCTGCCAATCCTCCGTACAGACCTGCCTGTCCCATGTGCCACATTCAAAGCCCTTTTCACACAGCTCCAGAGCCCGACTGCCAGGCATGGGACAAGGTGCTCTCCCTGCACCTTCGCTATGCAAGAAGTACCAGGCTCTGCTCTGGGTCCTGCAACAGGTTTTTACTCTAATCCTCACTTTCCAGGCACTGATAAACTTCAGGGCTAAACTTTTCCAGGCTTGTTCTGCATCCAAAAGATGAATTCAACTCAAAAAAGTGGGACACATACACACTTTCATTTATTCCAGCAGAAAGTTTGTGCTTCAGCTAGAGAGAATCAAAGCTCAAGGCACACCACGAGCTCTCAGGGATGCCAACGCGGCAACTTTAGCATGAATGAAAGTGGCCTGAGCCCCCAGGAGGAAAAAAACCACAAATGTGAGCAAACAGCCTGAAACACTCCTGCCTGCTGAGAAGAAATCTAGCAAATTGAGGGAACTGGCAGGGTTCATCTCTGAACACAGGCAGCAAACAGCACTTCAATTTGCAAGACGGCTGCCATGCTAGAGAACAGGGGATGCTCAGGCTCCACCAAGGAGGACGGCAGATCCAGCCCTTTCAGAAACTTGTAGCGTTTTGCTGCCAGCAAATTGGAGCTGGATACAAGGAGAGCTCCAGGGTGAGCTCCTAGCTCCTTGTATAACCTGCCTGACTGTCCCCTTGGTTCAGGGAGAAGGGACCATCACAGAGGCCAGGGAGACCAAAGCATCCAGGAAATTTGATTTCTGCTCTGGGATGGATCAGATATATCACACCAGGATGGGCAAGAAGCAGAAATGGGAGAAATGCCATGGCCTGGGCTTTGCAGAGGGCTCACCTGCGCTTCCCAGGGCTGTTGGCATTGCCTCACCCCCTCCAGCAGCAAGCAGAGGTCACTGAGGTGGGCAGGCAGGAGTTGCCTCTGTCAGTGGCCCCCAAGTGTGACAGCTCACCACGTCTCAGGCCAGCTGATCATCCCTCTGAGATGAAACTGTCTTTGGCCAACACTGCTTTCCATGGCTTGCTCACCCCACCAAACCCATCAGCACTGCAACACACCTCCCTCAGCCTAGAGCTGCAACCCCACTATCCACCTCATCCTCCCTGCCTCCGCAACCCTCACCAGCCCCTCCTTCACTGCATTCATACAGGCTGGGGCACAGGGCAAAGATCCAGCTGTGTCTACCATCACCATAAAACATGTAGTAACCATACCCAGGGATGCTGGCAAGCCCACCCACTCAGAGTGGCACAGGATGGGCTGAATGAGAAGCCACAAGGCCAAGTCATAGAATCATAGAATTGTTAAGGTTGGAAAAGACCCTTAGGATCATCAGGTCCAACCGTTAACCTACCACCAAGTCTGCCACTAAACCATGTCCTCAAGCACTGCATCTACCCGTCTTTTAAATACCTCCAGGGATGGGGACTCAACCACTTCCCTGGGCAGCCTGTGCCAGGGCCTGACCACTCTTTCAGTAAAGAAGTTTTTCCTAATATCCAACCTAAACTTCCCCTGGCGCAGCTTGAGGCCATTTCCTCTTGTCCTATCACTTGTTACTGGGGTGAAGAGACCAACCCCCACCTCTCTACAACCTCCTTTCAGGTAGTTGTAGAGGGCAATAAGGTCTCCCCTCAGCCTTCTCTTCTCCAAACTAAACAACCCCAGCTCCCTCAGCCGCTCCTCATAAGACTTGTTCTCTAGACCCTTCACCAACCTCGTTGCCCTTCTCTGGACACGCTCCAGCACCTCAATGCCCTTCTTGAAGTGAGGGGCCCAAAACTGGACACAGTATTCGAGGTGCGGCCTCACCAGTGCCAAATACAGGGGCACTATCACCTCCCTGGTCCTGCTGGCCACGCTATTCCTGATACAAGCCAGGATGCCATTGGCCCTCTTGGCCACCTGGGCACACTGCTGGCTCATGTTTAGGCGGCTGTCAACCATCACCCCCAGGTCCTTTTCAGCCAGGCTGCTTTCCAGCCACTCCTCCCCAAGTCGGTAGCGTTGCCTGGGGTTGTTGTGACCGAAGTGCAGGACCCAGCACTTGGCCTTGTTGAACCTCATACAGTTGGCCCCAGCCCAACAATCCAGCCTGTCCAGGTCCCTCTGCAGGGCCATCCTGCCCTCCAGCAGATTGACACTCCCACCCAACTTGGTGTCATCTGCAAACTTACTGAGGGTGCACTCAATCCCCTCATCCAGATCATCGATAAAGATATTAAACAGGACCGGCCCCAACACTGAGCCCTGGGGAACACCACTCGTGACCAGTCGCCAACGGGATTTGGCTCCATTCACCACAACTCTCTGGGCTCGGCCATCCAGCCAGTTTTTAACCCAGCTCAGAGTGCACTTGTCCGAGCCGTGAGCAGCCAGCTTCTGCAGGAGAATGCTGTGGGAGACGGTGTCAAAGGCCTTACTGAAGTCCAAGTAGACAACATCCACAGCCTTCCCCTCATCCACTAAGCGGGTCACCTTGTCATAGAAGGAGACCAGGTTAGTGAAGCAGGACCTGCCTTTCATAAACCCATGCTGGCTGGGCCTGATCCCCCGGTTGTCCCACACATGCCACATAATGGCACTCAGGATGATCTGTTCCATGACCTTCCCCGGCACCGAGGTCAGGCTGACAGGCCTGTAGTTCCCCGGATCCTCCTTCCGACCCTTCTTGTAGATGGGTGTCACATTAGCTAGCTTCCAGTCATCTGGGACCTCCCCGGTTGACCAGGACTGCTGATAAATGATGGAGAGTGGCTTGGCAAGCTCCTCTGCCAATTCCCTCAGCATCCTTGGGTGGATCCCGTCTGGCCCCATAGACTTGTGGGCATCCAGGTGGAGGAGCAGATCGGTGACTGCCACCTTTTCGACAACTGGGACTTCATTCTGTGTCCTATCTCCATCTCCCAGCTCAGGGGCATGAAAACCTTGAGGATGATCAGTCCGACTATTAAAGACTGAGGCAAAGAAGGCACAATCAGCTTAATTATGGTGTGACATGTACAGTGCCGGAGTGAAGCCAGAGGTGGGGACACAGGTACTAACAGGTTAAGCAGACACATGCAGGGTGGCAGGTCCAGATGACACCCACCCTGGGGGACCACATCAAGCCACCAAAGTCACCCTGCCCTGTTAGTTGAGACCTTGGGAACACCCAAGGGACGGAAGAAGATTAGGGATGATAACCCTCTAAGTGGAGGGATGGAGATGAGAGACACTCAGCCTGATTTCCACACTCAGAAAGAAACTGGAATGAATAATTAAACATCCCACCTGCAAGCACTGAGGATAACCCCAAATCCATGTCTCACAAGCACAGCAGGTCCAACTGGTCCAGTTCCCATCTCCGGCAGGGCAGTGGTCAGCAGGTGAAAGCCATCAGGCTAGCACAGCCTCACTGCAGGAGAACTCCCAGTGCTGTCCAGTACGACATGCTCCCAAACCAGGGAACAGGCTCTGGAGTGACTGCATGCTCGCCCACTTCTGCCCAGACCCCAGCATGGCCCCACTGCCACCCCCTTTCCAAGCCTGGAGGCAACGGCATCCCCTCCTGCCCTATCAGCCCTTCCCACAGCCTCTCCCCAGCCCACCCAGGGAGCCACCCCCCCACCCTCAGCCCCTTTGTACCCCTGGGAAGCACCTGCAGCTGGGCCAGGCTGGGCAGCACCTGGGTGAAGGGGTGGGCTGGGTTAACCCTCTACTTGCCAGCCACCAGCCTAATGCCACCCTCACCAGCAGCTCTAGAGGACAGGGTTGGGGACAGTTGTGTATATTAGGCACACACGCTTCAACTGCTCTGTCCCACCCCATCCCATCCCATCAGTTCACTCTCCCGTGCCTCAGTTTCCCTCTGTGTCCCCACCTGCTGCTGCTGTTCTAAGGAAATTCCTGTTTTCTTCTCTTTTCCCTCCTTGAGGTGTTTCCCAGACAGGCAGGCATCTTTCCTCATCCCAGCTGGCCCGCCACAAGACTTGTGGCATCCGCACCCTGCTTCCAGCATCGCTGGGACCAGTGGGAAGGATCTGGGGCACCAACACAACCCCTAAAAGCGTTTCCCTCCTGCTGGCCCTGCAGCTCTCAGATGGGGCTTCCCAGCCAGGCTTGGTGGCCTCCCAGACGCGTCTTGGCCTCTGGTTGCTTCCCGTGTCCCAAAGTCCCCAGGAGCTGGGCATTTCCAGCCACTCCACTGGGAAGACAGGATTAAATGCCGGAGCTGGCTGGGATTTCCTCTCCCCGCCCGTGCCAGGCTGCTCTGCCAGCAGTGCTGAGTGGCAGCCTGGCGCTGCCTGCCTGGATTTGGCCCAGATCCCATTTATCCCATGATTTTCCCTGGCCCACGGCTTTTCTCCTTCTTGCCGACACCGTGGCAGCCCCCTGCTCTCAGCCCCAGCCTCTGGTGTGCCCAAAATCTCTGTCATGCAGGTGAGGGGCTGGGACCCCCAGACCTCCTGGCCGCTGCAGAAAGCGGCAGTTTTCAGTGGAAAGCAGGAATTTGGAGAGGACTTTCGTGGATTAGACACATGGCCAAAACGTGGCACCTGATTCCCTCAGGACTGGTGTGAATCCCATCCCACGTGGCTACCGCTAATGACAGGCTTTAAATAAACGAGCAAATGCTGGGCAAATGGGAGAGATTTTCCTTTGGCACCATGCAGCATTGCCTGCGATATTTCTTCTCCGACTCTCCCTCCACCCCCCTCCCATCCCCATCTGGCAGATTATTTCCATCCTGCTCCCTTTTCCCACCAATAATGTGTCCGACGTTAGGCAAACCCGGGGAACAGCGAGGTGTGAATGGGAAGAGCTTCTGGTGAGATGCCACGAGCTGCTGTTCCAAGAGCACCAGGAGCATCGTTTCAAACCCTCCCTTTCTGGTGCTTTACATCTGCATTAATTTAGACTAATTACGTCCACTACAAAGTGTTCAGAGCAGAGTTTCTTCATCCCCGCTCTGGGTTTGGACATGATGCTGGGTGGTGATTTGAACTGGGAGAAACCCACTTGTCAGACAGGCGATTCGGGGCCACGCCAAGGTGCAGGGAACAACCTCTTTGCTGCTGCAGTCACTGTTTCCAGACATGACCGGCCTCAAATTCACTGCACGGGCAGCTGAGCTTGGGGAAAGCGCTGGCAGAGGGGTACAGCCCCCCGGGACAGGGGCTGCAAGCCCCCCAGGAGAGGAGCAGGAGCCCCCCAGCCAGCCCACGGAGGGACAGACGTGTGGCTTTTCTCCTGGGGTGTGTGGCAGCTGGAAGGGGGTCTCCTGGCAGGTTGGCTTTGCAAGCCACATGGAGGGGTGACACTCCCCGTTTTGCCTCCCAGGGCTGTGGCATGGCCCGGCACCCCGATGCCACAATGATGGGCGACCGTGCCCGTGCCATGGCCACGCTTCGTGGCATTTTGGCTCCCTCTGGTGGAAACACGTGAGAGCTCCGGCGTGTCCCAAGGCCACGGGCCACAACTGGCCACCAGTGGCCACCAGCTGGCCCCGCTGGTGCGAGGCTCCCGGGCATGGCAGGCATTTGCCCGCTGCACCGCCGTGGTGGCCTGGGGGGGGTCGCACTGTGCCCGCTCATTGCAGCCCCCAGGGACCAGGGCACAGGTGCAGCTGGTGATGGGGGCACCCTGGGAACATGCTGGCATGGTGACCCCCTGGGAAAAGGGGGGGCCTGGAGCAGGCCTGGGCTCGTCCATGGCGGGGTGTGTGGGGTTTGGTGGAAAATGGGGAAGAAGGGGTGTGAAACGGGGGGAGAAGGGGTGTGAAATGGGGGGGGGAAGTTGGCATGCAGGGGAGAGCCTCTCTCAGGGCTTGGCAGCAGAGCAGATCCCCCCAGCCCCATCACATCCTTCCATGTCTGGCCACTTGTGGTGATTTATTGCCTCCCTTTCCCTTGCCCAGGGGACTTGGTGGAAGGGTTTCTCACCAGATCAGCAGGAGCTTGACTCCTTAAAGCAGACACAGTTTGGGGGTGGCCAGAGCAGGTGGGGTACAGCAGTGGGGGTGGTGGGGCGGGGAGGGAGGGCACAGCATGGGTGGCTGAGGGGGAAAGGCAGGCAGTGGGCAAGGTGTTGGGGGACATGGAGTGGTGGGAGGGGTACACAAACCCCCTTGGTGTTCAGGACAGCCTGGGAAAGCAGCGCTGCCAGGCCCCATCCCTCCGGCCGGGGAAGGCTGTGGAGCGCAGGGATGGGACGAGGGGTTTGTGGAAGTGTCGTGTGTCCACACGATGGCACCAGACCCGGAGCAGTGTCCCCAGCCCGGGCGGCATGGCAGGACCTTGTCCCCAGGCCTCAGGGCTGTGTGATCCCGCACCTGGAGAAATGATGGCTTTTTTGGCAGTCCCCGGCTTGTGGGGGACTTAGGGTAAGGGCTGTGCAACAGCTCCCTGCCAGCAGCTCCTCGCATCCCTCCGGCTTTGGATGCTCCTGCTTTTGCTCCGGGTGTAAAACAGGAGGGAGGTGTCTAAAACCTGCTCCTTGTTTCTCTGCTCCATCCCCTGGTCTCATCTGCTGTCACCTCTCTCTCTACAAACCTCACCTGGCCCAGGTGTGCACAGAGCCCCCCTGCCTGGCCCACGCCTCCCCGGGGCAGGGGCAGAGCCTCCCCCCTCCCCACCCCCCCAGCCAAACCAGAGCCCCCTCCCCTGGGAAGGAGGGAGGCAGCGGGTGGGGGAGGCGGATGGAAGGGAGCGGGGCCAGAGGGACGGATCCTGCCCTGTGCTCCAGCAGCTGGCAGGGCACGTGGGGGCTGCTCAGCAGCGACCAGGATTCGTTGCTCCGAGTTTGGCAGATGAAGGCTTTGACCATCCTGACCTGGCCCATGGTAGCCTGGGCGAGGAGAAGGGGCCAGGCTGGAGGCCACCACAGAAGGCTTAGAAGCATAATGACTGAGATGATGGCCTCCCTACAAATCACCTGGGTTAAAACACTTGCTATGCAAGGTCCCAGCTGATCCTGCACAGGCTCAGCACCAGCAGGATTAGGCCCTAAACCTCTCACCAGGCAGGCTCGCCTCCATCTCCAGCGCAGCTCTGTGCCCCAGGCTGGTGGCTACAGGCCAGGATCCACCCCACTCCTCCAGCTGCTGAACTCATCCCATGGGATATGGGGTCCTTCCTCCCCCCCCCGCAGCCAGATTTTCCTCTGAGCGTCTTCCCATAAGGCAATGTGCATTAGTAGAGGATGAGGCCTCCAGAGGGGGCTTTGGGGAGCCCAGAGCAGGTTCAAGGTCCCTCTGATGGAGCTCCCCCTTCACCTGTGTGGTTCGGCAGGGTGGGGGCTTTCTGCTGCTCACAGCTTTGCCTGCTGCAAAGTTTGCATAGGCTCAGTGGGGAGTTTCCCTTGTTGGTGTCCGCAGCGGTCCAGGGGGTCCAACACGGCAGTGATGCACGCAGCACTCCCCGTGCCATCGGCAGGCCAGGCACGTGTCCCGAACAGGGCTGCAAGCCCCCTCCATCCCCTACTCCCTCCCCCAGCCCCAGCTCCAGCCAGACCCCTCCTCTCCGTGATTCGAGCAGACAAGCCCTTCCCTGCTCTCTCCCCAGCTGGCCCCCCATGCTGGGGAGTCACCTGAGCTCCCCATCCCCTGCCTCCCCCAGCAGCCCCGCAGCCCCCCAGCCCCAGTAAGCCCAGCAGCTGTTTAACCAGCAGCGAGCCAAGATCCCGTCACAGCAAACAGCGTCTCAGCGCAGCCTCGCGCTCCTCCGTCTGCCCGCCTCCATCTGCCGGCTCTTGTCCTACATCTCAACCAGCAGCACCCTGCAAGCGGGGTCTGCCCTTTCCCCGTCCCTCTGTCCTGCCTGCGCAGGACGGAGATTTGGCCTGAAGGTCTCTACAAAGCTTTGGAAATAACCCGGAGGCTGCGGGCTCACTGGAGTGAAGGAAGACGCTGCGGGACACCTGGTTTGGCTGAACCTTCACCAAGAGATGCTGAGCTATTAACCCTGGGCAACCCCTTTCCCACTCAGCATCCTTAGGAGGGCTCAGGCCACATATCCCAGCTTTCCCCATATCCTCTATCCAACCAAGCCGGCCGCTGCCTGCCCTGCGCGGCTCTCACTAAGTAGCTTTGGCTAAATCCCCAGCCAGAGGAAGCTGCTAATCCCCATGGCTTCGTGGCCAGTGGGAACCCCGGCAGCGCTGGGGCGGCGGGCAGCGCCAGGGATGGTGTGGCCGAAGGGCAGGGCAGGTCCCCAGGGAAAAGGGGCAGCGACCGGGCATGGCCATGGGTCCCGCTGTCAGCCTGGTGGAGCAAAGCCACCCGGCTGTGATGCTGCCTGGCCCAGCCAGAGTCACAAGGCCGGTGGCCAGAGGGGAGCAGGGATTTGTGCCTCGGAAGGAGCAGCTCCATCGCTTTCCACGAAGCAGATGTCAGGGCTTAGGAATAAATCGCCTCCAGCAGGAACGTGAGCTGCGGGAAATGTGAAACCTGCAGCCTCCCAGCAGCACCGGGGACTGGGAGCGGAGCAGAAACTGGGCTGCTGCTGCTTTAGCACCGATGCCACCGTGGCGGGCCCCATCGCCCCCGTGCCCCGCTCCCCACGGAGCCCAGCCCCACCGCTGCCTGTTTCCACGGGGAACCGCATTTCCCGTGGAATGAGAGGACATTCCCGACACGGGCAGCTTTTCCGCCAGGATTTCTAAAAATAACAACACAGGCCGAGCCAAAAAAAAGCTTTATTTTCCTTTTTTCACTGTTTTAATGCCAAGCTTTCGCTGTTCCCCCGGGAGGGGACCCCCCCCCCCGCCGGTGCCTGCCCCCCGCCCGGGGTGAGGGAAGCACCGCCCGGCCCGACCCCCGGCCGCCCCCCGGGAGGCCCCGCATCCCCCCCCCCCGCCCCACCGGCCCGTCGCCATGGCGACAGTGACCTCACGCGGAGACGGGCGAGCGGACCGGTCGCGTAGCAACCGTGCCGGTGACATCAGAAGCCCGGTCCGGTTCCCACGGCAACCCGCGGGGCAGGGAGGGAGGCGGGGGACATTGGCGGGGGGACCCCAAGCCGGGGGGGGAGAGGGGGGGACCGGGGCAGCGGCGGGCTCCCCCCGCCCCGCAGCCGCCGCCTCCCCAGAAGCCCCCGAGAAAAGGGTTAAGGCGCATAAATCAGCATATCTTAGTGACGTCAGCCGCGGGGCCCCGCTGCAGCCAACCGCAGGGGGGGCGGATAAGGAAATGAGCCCCGGCCGGCCCTCATGGGGGTCTGGGGGGGGTAAAAAGGGGCAGTGCATCCCCCCCCCAAACCCCCAGCATCGCCCGCCGCACCCCAACCCTGCCCGGGCGGGGGGGCACCAACCTGATCCGGCCCCCCCCGCCCTGCTGGGGAGGGGTCGGGGCTGCTGCACGCTGGGGGACACCGCGGTGGCGGGGGTCCTGAGGGAGAAGCACGAAAAGGCTTTGGCCGGGTGCTCCTCGGGGTGCAGCCAGGTGAGAGCGCGTCCCGAAGCACCTGGCGTGAGATGCTCCGTGTCCCCCCGCAAGCAAACACGCGTGCATCCTTCCCCCCACCTAATCTGGGCACCCCTCCCCCTGACAAACACGCTCTGGGCCCTGCACACCCTCTCCCGTGGCTCCGAGCCCTGGATGTCCCTCCAGCCTCAAGCGAAGCCAGGGAAAAGAGCAGCTTTTTTGGAGCCTGGATAAACCTCTCACCACCTATGGGCTACCAGTCCCCAAACTGGGATGGCAAGGCTATGCTCACAGAGGTGACCCATGCTCACAGAGGTGACCGGTGTCACCAGAGGCCTTTGCAGAAGTTAATCCCCAGCGTCACTGGTGTCCCCAGTGGGATTAGCCACTAGATAGCACTCTTGCTTTACACACGGGCGAGGGAGCTGGCAGGTATTTGGCAGCAGGCAGAGGGGATGCTGAAGGCAGCCTGTTCACCCAAGCGCTACCCACCACGCAAGCTGTAATCCCAAACGGGGTGTGCTGCAGCGGCTGGGAGAGAGCCAGCTCCTCCGGCCCTGCCGCCAGCCGAAAATAACCATGGCGGGGTGACTTTCAGCGGGGAAGCGATCTGCATGGCTCTAGGGGCAGGGTGCTACGCAGCCGACTCCGAGGCGGTGACTGCTCATCCCTTGGGATGAAAGTGGGAAGGATCAGGGGCTGCTTTTGGTGGGGGAGAGGGCTGGATCTCTGTTTTGCAGCTCACTGGACACAGTCCCATCAGCGGGATAACGACCCCTTCCTGGGATGGCTGGCTCCGCAGGGGAGCACCCACATGCAAGGCACTCACCATCACCGGGAGAAGCTGGGCTCATCCCTGTGACCCAATGCACGCTGCAAATTACCCTTGTGCATTTATTTCCCTCTCGGTTGCTGTGACTCATGCTCTCCAGCTGCCTGTTTACAGGCTGTTTTCCCAAGGCCCCTGTGAAGGCAATGACCAGTTGGGAGGAACTGGGCTGCTTGCCCAGGTCCTCGAGGGAACCCCCCCCCAGAGGTCTGGGAGCGGGAGAGAAGGGGCAGGAGTTGGATGCCTGCATGCTGGGACCTCTCTGAAGGGATGGAGGCCACTGCGCATCCCACAGACCGGTTACACCCACAGACTGGCTATAGCCAGGAGCCGAGGGCGATGCCAGGGCTGGCACCACCAGCCTGCCTGGCATCGCTCTGGCAGCCAGGCGCCCCTGGGGCAGAGGTGGGTACCACCCACACAGCTCCATCTCCAAAAGGTCAAGTGCCACCAGCCTGGAAATGGTCCCCATGCTGCCTCCCTTCATCTCCCATCAGTGGGTGTCCGGCATGCCAACCCCCTTGGGCCAGGGATGGGGAGGAAGGACCCCAGGAGGGTCCCAAAGGGATGGAAAGGCTGTTGGCAGGGGAAGAGCAAGAGGGTGGAGGGAGCCCCAAGGCGGGTCGCCCTTGAAATAGTCCCAGAGGGAGGTTCCTGGTGCGTGCATCCTGACCCTGCCTCCCTGGGGATGCTGAGGCGCTGGGGAGAGGGAGCGGGGGGAGGCAGCGCTTTGTGGTTTCACGGTGCATCTGTGCCCTTTGAATCCCCATGTGAATGTGGAGGTGGTAAAATGTCACCAGCTGGGCTGCGGGGAAGGGGGCCAGGCGCATAAAACCTCAACAAAGGGCAGCCATTGTCTGGGGAGAGGCGGCGGGGGGCCGGCAGGGGAGCCCGCTGTGTGCCCCTCGGACCCCCGGCCCCCGCCGCCCCCCCGCTCAGGTGCCCGATGAAAAGGCAGCTTTATCCCCCCCACCCCGAGCCCCCCACGGGAGGTGATGCAGAGCCCCGCCGTCTTGGGGCATGGCCCAAACGTGTCCCTCAGGGAAGCAGGGCAAGGCGAATGGGACCATGGTGTGCCCCAGCTCCCTGACTTTGCTCCGGGCTGCTGGGGCCGCTCTCCTCCCTCCAGCCCCCCATTCCTATGTCCTGGCAAACTTGGCCCGCGTGGGAAGACCGGATGATCCAGCTCGGGCTCAAGAATCAGCCCGGCCCCCCCGTCCGCCTCCTCCATTTCAGGGCCTTTTATGGCCATCAGCTCCGGCAGGGCAGAAGCCGGGGTGGCTTCCCAGCCCGCCGGGTCCCTGCCAGGCAGGGGGAAGGGACACTGGTGGGGTCACCCGGGGATGCCCCGACGGCAGCTCACCCTATACAACCCCAGGAATCGGGTCCTGTCATGGCACAGCAGCATTTCGGGGGCACCGCGTCCGGCACGCTGTCAAGTTTACTTTGTGCCTGCTGCCATGCGTTGAGATGGATGGAGCGAGGGATACTCCCAAATATTCGACAAGGGTGTTGTGAACTCCACGGGGTCCCGAATGGGGGAATTGTGGCACAAAAAGGCTCCCACCATGGAGCAGGGCTGAACACCCCAGTCCAGCTTTGGGGTGAGGTGCCAGGGAGCTGATGGGCATCAGGGTCAGAGTGGGCGGAGGGAGCCAAGAGCCATCCCAAGCCCGCACCTCCATCCCCGGGCTGACCAGCTCCTGTGCTCCACTCTGAAGCCAGGTGCATGCAGGCAGAGGCAAAACAGTCCCCCAGCCCTGGGATGAAAGGTGCTGCCGCAAACAGCACCCATCATTTCCTCCTCTGTGGCGGGAGCTATGGAACAGGTTCTGCAGCAACCCCCTGGCACGGTGACAGGACGGGGAGAGGCCGGGAAAGGCGCCAGCCAAGACTTGGCGCTGCTGGCCAGAGCCGCCCCGTGTGCCGCTGGGAGAGGGGCCCCACGGACCCCGGCCATGCTGGCGGGAAGCTGAGCTGGATGGGTGCTGGAGGGTGCTGTGTGGGCCACTAACCTTGGCCAAAAAACCCTGTGAGGCAGTTGTAAGGGAAAACGTGGGTTTAGTGTGCTCACAGGGTTGGGACCCAAATCTATGCACCAGCTCCAGCCAAGGGGCAGGGACAGAAATGCCCACGGCAGCTGAGCACAGGGGCCAAGGGTGCAAGGCTGCATCCCACCTCCATGGAGTCGGCAGAGAGATCCCCCCTCCCAGCTGCAAACCGGGGTCCCAAATGGGGTCCCCATCCCTGTTCCTGGGCCGGGGGTTACCGGGGAGGGGGGGCAGACGTGCCGGCAGCTCCGCAGCACATGTATCCCAGTGTGAGCCCAAGTGTGGGAGTTTACGGGGCTTTGACGCAGGAGACGTGTGATGGGAGAATTGTTGCCAGGCTCGGGGAGGGATCCAATCGCACTGGGGTGCTCTCAGCAGATTAAGGATTGGAAAGCTCTGGTAATTACTTTGCAGTATAAAAATAGGCCCGGCTTTATCCCTCGCCCTGATCTCCCGCTCCCGCCTTGCCCTGCCCCACTCCTCCCCCCCCACCCAAGGGTGAGCAGATGCCACCCACCCGGCGAGCACGGCGGGACGATGGAAAACAGCTGTCGGCCCGGCGCCGGCGTTTTTAGAGCAGAGAGGGTAAAAAAGAAGGAGAGGGGGGTGCGGGATGTGGCAGCGATGGCAGCACAGAGACGGCATCTGGCTGGCACGTGCAAACCGTGCAGATCGGGGGGCTGGGAGAGGAGCCAGGGCACGCACAGGGGCGTCACCGTGTGTTGCAGGGCATCGTGCCAGGGGAGGGAAGAGCCCGGGGACAGCAGCAGAGCAGATGCCTGGTCAGGAGAGGACCACGTCTGTATGACCAGCCGACACAAAGAGGGAGCATGGCTCTGGCTCTGGCCATCCCCACATGCTGGTGACTCTGGGAGGACCCAAGATTAGGCTGCTCCAGGCGTGGAGCCGCACGGATCAACTCGGGGCCGTTCCTGGACCTCCCATTTCCCTTTGCTGGGGCCTGGGGACACGTGGTGGTTGGAGCCACAGGGACAAAGCATGTGGCAAACACTCCCGGACATATAGTCCAGCCTGTCTTTTCACCTCCTCCCACAGGCTGCAATAGCTCTGGCCAATCTCTATCTCATGGCAAAGCCGAAACGTGGTCTCTCCCTCCCGTCCCCATCCTTGCACGGCACCAGCTTCCTTTGCCAGAGCCTCCCTGGCCCAGGCCAAAGGAAAAGCTGCTCCCTGCGAGGCCTCTGCAGCACCCAGCACGCAGGCAGCAGAACGGGCAGCGGAGCACGCTGGGACCTGTAGTCTGGCAGCAAGCCCCAGCGTGTTGCACGCAACCCGTTTAACCCTATGGGATCCCACCCACCCCAGCCCCGCCGGGGAAACGGCTCAGCTGCATCCAGAGGCTTCTGGGTGGGAGGGCGGCAGCTGCCAGCCCCGTTCCGGGCCGTGCAAACCTCGGGCTAGCGGAGCGGCACTATAAATATCTCCTTTTGCGAGACTCGGTCACGCAGCCGAGATCACGTAAGGGGAAGCGCTGCCCTCGTGCAAGTCCTCTGCAGCCTCGGTGCCTGCGCAGCGCAGCCCGCTCTCCCGGAGTCCCCCCATCGCCAGGTTCACGGCGAGGGCACTGGGGTGCAGAGCGGAGAGGTGGCTGGCGGAGCGGCGGGCGGATCGTGCGGGCAAGCGCAGGCGGCATTTCTGCCACCAGCACAGAGAGGGGGCAACGCCAGCCCCATGAATCCCTCATCTGCCCCCCCCAGCCACCCCTTTTCCCCACTGCCACCCCTACTTTCCTTTACAAGCACAGCACCCCTAAAACCACCTCGTACAGAGCCGCAAAGCCCCTGCAGGGCACCTCCATGCCCTCATATATATTCCCACCCCCCTGCTGCACTCTGCACGCTCTGCACCCCCTAATCCATGTGCAAGTCCTGCAGCCCCTCTGTACCCCAAAACCTGCAGCAGGATGGCTGGGGGAGCCATCGTCGGGATGGCCACAGCCCCTGCCCCCTGCAGAGCCCCCAGCAGCCCCCCAGCCCGGCGGGGTGCTGCAGGCAGGGTGCCCTGTCACCCCCCAGCCCTCGCACGATGCACCATCGCCCCCAGTCCGCTTTGCAGCCGAACACCCCCCCTCCCGCCGGTATTTTTCCATTCCCCCCCCCTTCTCCGGTCCTTTGTTCTTTGCAAATCCCGGATCCGGCCCCCTCCCAGCAAGGGGGCTGCATGCACCCCCCTGGCCCCCCGGGGATTCATCCCCCCCCGGTGAATCCCTCCGGGGCGCCCCGTTGCCCTCGGTGGGGGCGCGGGCGGGGGGTGCCGGGGTGGGGGGAGCTGAGCCCCGGCCCGGCCGCCCCCGCCCGCTTGCCTGGCTGCGGCTGCTGCCTCCTTCGCCTCCGCCGGAGCCGCCGGGGTGCGGAGCCGCCATGGGGCACCGGAGCCGCCGCGTACCGGAGCCTCCCAGGGGTCCCGGAGGTACCGAGCTGCCCGGGTGCGGAGCCGCCCGGAGGTACCGGAGCCACCGCGGTACCGGAGCCGTCGGAGCCCAGAGCTCGCCGGGTACCGACCCACCGCGGTGCCGGTGCCGGAGCCGGAGCCGGGCGGGTGCCGGGACCGCCGGAGCCGGTCTCGGCGCCGCCGCTCTCCGCTCCTCCCCGCCCTGCGCCGCTGCCTCCCGCTCCCCCGGGCCGCCACCGCGGGGCCCGGCCGGGGGGGCTGCCTGCTCCCCGCCCCGCTGCCGGGGGCACGGGTACCGGGACTGCGGCTGGGGAAGGACCCCGATCCCCCCCCGTCCCCCCCATTCCCTGCTGCAGTGGGGGATGCGGTCTCATCCCCCCCTCGCTGCAATCCTTCCCCAGCCGCCCCAAGTCTCTGCTCCTGCACGGTCTGTCCCCCACCCCCCCAAATCTTTTCTCCCCTGGGTGCTGCTGTCTCATGTATCCCCGGTCTCCGCTCCCCAACATCCCCTGCACATACGTGCACAGCTCTGGTCTTACCAGATCCCTTTCTTCTGCCCGCCCTTCAATCTCTGCTTCCAGGGGTGCTGCTGGCAGGGTGCCCTCCCAGATCTCCCCTCTCCGGGGTGCAGGTGACCCCCCCACACCGCCACGGATGCCCCACCAGCAGCGTTCAGTCCTGCTGCAGAGACACAGCCCCATCCATCGTCGTCTCCCCCCCCGGGAAGGGGGACTCCCACCGCTCCGAAGCAGGTTTCACCCCCCCTTTCCCCTTGCAGTAGGGACCCCCCCGGCCGTCTGTGCTGCAGGGAGAGGCTGCTCTGCCCGGGGCTCTGCAGCTGGAGCAAGCAGGACCCCAAGCTGAGAGTGGGGTGGGACGCCAAGGGAGCACGGAGCAGGAGAGAGGGGTGCAGAGCCACCCCCGCCATGCAAACCAGAAGGGTCTCCCAGTGTGCAGTAAGGGACATGCTGGGACTGTCCTGAGGACAGGGGGGAGCAGCAGGTACTTGAGGAGCAAGGGAAGGGGTGACCAGTCCCTCCCGCTTGGCCTTGGGTGAGTTATTAATGGCCCTGTGCCGTCGTGAGAGCGGTCCCCTGGTCCCGAGCTTCCCACACGGGCGATGGGGGGTGCAGCCGGCTGGTTGGGGAGGGATCAGAGCGGGGCCGCAACAGCCCCAGCTTAGGGCTGTGCTGTGAAATCCAAGCGCGACCAGACGGGCTCGTTGCTTGCCTTGGCTGTGCCCACTGCCCGGCAAAGCTCCCGTGGGCAGCCGTGCTGGCAGCCACAGCCCACCCGCAGATCCAACCTGTCTCCGGCCACCCACCTCCCGAGCCCAGCTCTGGGTCATCGCCACCACCCTGTCCCTGCCCCTGCCCCAGAGCTGCTGCGGACAAGCCACTCCGATCTGCTCTCTCCATGGCAGAGAAGGACTCGCCAGAAGGACGGAAAGCTGAGCTACGCTGGCAGGGAAAAGGCAAGTTAAACCTCCCTCCCTCCCTGTTTTGATGGGGAAATCTGCACAAATCCAGTGTTATCCTGGTGCTCTGGGGCTGGGGCTGTGCCCAGCTGCTGGCAGAGCCCACACAGCCTGGCACAGCCCTCCCTGCTGCCTCCCTGGCCGCTGCACTGAGACCGCGCCAACTCATGTCACCCAAGGCGAGCAATGACAGCTCCCTGCTGAGTGGGGCTGGACAGGGCAGCTTAGCAGCCTCCTTGGCTTTGCCTGCTGGAATGAGTGGAGGAGGAGGAGGGCTGGTGCCCCAGCAGGGAGGAGGGACCGTCACCAGTCTCCGGTGATACTCGGCCAACTCATTGCATCCGGTCTCTGCCCTCCCCTTCCAGCTGCCTGGGCTGGACTGAAGCTGCCCAGACGGAGATGGCTGCCCTGCAAGCCACGCGTCCCCAGGCACTCATTAGGGGCAGGGGACACCATGGAGATGCAGGGGACAAGCGTGGCAGCTCTGGGCCATTTGTGGGGCGGAGGGAGTTGGATGACAGCAGCGGGATGGGGGATGGCACCATAGCACAGTGCGCAGGAGGGAAACTGAGGCACAGCGGCTGCGTGCGGGGGCAGTGGGAGCCTCTGCCCAGCTCTCCAGAGGGCAGTGCCCGGGTGGAGCAGGCACAGCGCTTCCCGGCAGGGCGGCAGAGCCGATGGCAGCGAAGATAACGCTAAAAATACGCCAGCCGCTTTGTTGCCGGCGACAATAGCCCGCAGTATTTTTAGCTGTTGTGGCATTAGCGGCAGAGCCGTTTCTCCAGTCCCGCTGCTGCCCCATCCCGCCCTCGGTGCCGTCGGGCCCCCCACGGTCCCCCGGGACTGCTTCCCGGTGCTGTGGAAACCGTAGCGTTAGAAACTAAACACAAACACCTCATCGGCTGCCACCCCCGGCTGAGTCACGGCGCTGCCTGCTCCCCTCGCCCCTGCCTCCCCCTCCCTCCCACCCCCAGCCCCAAAAGCGGTAGCTGGTGTCCCCCAAGCCAGCCCCGCTCCCGCTTATAGGGGATTGCTTCTCCCAGGGCCAGACTCAGGGTTGGCTTCACTTTCCCCCATCCCAGGACTCCAGTAGCTGGGGATTTATGGAGCAAACTCTGCAGGGTGGCATCACTGTCCCCAACCCCGTGACACTGGGACGTCCCCTTGCTTCCCCACTGCAGAGCCAGACTCCAAGCGGTGCCTGGCTTGCCAGCACGACCACAGCCCTTGCCCCCAGACCCACCGGTGGCTGTGGCGCCGGCACAGCCCCTGCCTGTTGCCAGGGATAAAAATGGCCAGGCAGCAGCCGGCAGAGGCAGAAAGAGCCACTTTGCACCCTGTGGCGAGGGCCAGACTGGGGTGCTGTGCCCAGCCCCCTCATCCCATCAAAGGGGAACGGGGTGTATGAGCAGGGGAAGGGGGTTTTGGGGTAACAGCAGTGGTGGGACATGGGGAAACGAGGCAGCTCTGCCCTGCCCTCGAGGGAGGTGTCAGCGCCGGGCGCCTGCCAGACCCAGCACATCGGTGCCCTTGTCCCACCTCGCAGGGGGACAAGGGATGAGCGGGACCCCATCCCACCTCCCAGGGGCGATGGGGTGTCCCACCATTGCACCACCGCTGTGCTTCCCCGGCCCTCATGGGGTTTTTGGGGTGGTTTTGGAGGAGCTGGCAGGCTGCCATAGGGCAAGCGGGGCTGTAGCCCCATAACCAGGGCTGTAGCCCCATAGTCGAGGCCATGCACACCGGGACGGCTGCCCTCCTTCCACCACCCGTGTCCGAAAGCCCCTGGCACCCACTGGAAACCTGCCCAGTGGGAAGCAGCAATTTGTATTCAAGGGCCGGGAGAGCGGCCGCACCATCTCCTCCCTAAAATAAGGCAGCGGCCAGCAGGCGGGCTGAGGCGGGCGGCCGCGGCCGTGACTATGTTAGGATGTTCTGGGGCTGAGGGCAGATCACGTCGCGGGTACGAATTAATTAACGCTAAGCAGTTTTGGATGACGTCCCAGGCTTTTTTTTTTTTTTCCTATTTTCATTTTAGCCAACTCCAAGCCCGCCGGCGTCTGCCGGGTCCTGGGTCTGGCGGGGAGGGGGGCCAGGAGCACTCACGTCGCTGCCCCAGCGCCTGCGGGTGCTGGGGTGGCATCGCGGGCACCCCGCTGGCTCGATGCCTCCCTGCTCCCCAAAACGTGGGTGCTCCTGCTGACCTGGCTTCGCAGGCCAATGTGGCCAAAGGCAGCTTTTGGGGCCCAATGTGGCCCCCACTTTTTGGCCGTGGGGCTCCCCCCCCCGGGTCCGTGAGAGGCTCGTGCACACACACTTCGTGCCTGGCTCACAGCCCTGAAAATTATCTCGGAAAGGGATTTTTAAATAAAAGTTGTAAGCACCATCAAATGGTACTTTTATTACCCCAAAATGCTGGGGGGGGGGGTGAAGGACCGGGGCAGCGAGGGGCATGGGGGGGTGCGTGTGCACCCAGCACCTGCGATGGGAGGGGGGCTGGCCCCGGGTGAGAGGGTCTGGGGGAGTGCGAGTGTGTGCCCAGCTGTGCGCGCGTGTCCAGCTGTGTGTGTGCGCACGTCTGGCTGTGCGCGAGCACGGCTGGGTGTGCACCGCAGGGCTGCTGGAGGGTGCGGGTGTCCGTGGGTGCGTGAAGGGGAAGGGACGTCCCTGCTGGGCGCACAGCACCGCTGGCGCTCGGCCCCCGGCCTCGTTTCCCGCTGATGAAACAGGCGCTTCTCCCTGCCAGGCCCGTAACTTCCCAGCGAGAAAGAGGGTGCGGCGGCCGAGAACATGCCCGCGCCCCACACCTCCCGCGCAGGCGGCCGGAGAGAAGCCCTGCGCCAGCCGGCCCCCCCCACCCCAGATGCCTTTAAATTTAGCTCTTCTTCTGTCTCCGGTTGTGCGCGCTGGGCCGGCCGCCAAAACCTCCGCAGCCACACGCGCCCCTTGGAGAGCAGCTGCCTGCCCGGCGAGGTTTCAGGGTCCCGGGAAGGAGCCGTGCCCTGTCCTTGCTCCCCGTGGCTGAGCCCCTGTCCTGCTTTCAGCTGGGGTTAAACCACGACACCCCCCCCAGCACCACAACGCCCAGCCCCACCCTGGGTAAGCGGGAGGGGATGGGAAGGGTTAAGTGACGTGCCCAAGGTCCCCCCAGGGAAGCTGTGGCAGAGCTGAAAATGACCCCAGGATGGAGGAGGAAAGGAGAGAAATTCCTGCTGGGTGCAAGAAATAAAAGCCCCGTCCAGCGCCCCGGAGGACATGTGCTGAGCCCATCAGCACCATTTGCCTGCGTGCACGCACCATCACCCCGCGTGTTTGTGTGTGCTCCCACACACACGGCCCACGCGTGGGTCCCGGGGTCCCGCTGAGCCTCGCGCTCGCCCCGTGCCTGCGTGTGCAACCGTGGGCTCGCCTGTGCACCCACCTGCGCGTCCCTGCAGCCGTGCGCACCGGTGCGTGGGTGAGCGCGTGTGCACCGTGGGTGTGCGCAACTGGGCGTGCAAGCACGGAGGTGTGCGTTCCCATGCGGGGCTGTGCGTGCGTGTGTGCGCTCGGTGCACGTGTCTGTGTGTGCACATGCACACGAGTGCGTGGGCAGTGGGGTACACACACGTGTGCGTGCACATGTGTCTGGGGGGCCCCACAGTGGGAGTGGGAGCATGTGGGTGGGCAGCGTGCGTGTGGGCTGGCGTGTGCTGAGCCCAGGCACCACCAGATGGTGCCCTGCCTCCGCGTCACCTTTTGGGGACCCAAACCTGCACCCTGTGGAGGGGACATGAGGGAGGACATTGCCCTCTGTGGAGTGATGACGTTGCCCGGTGCTGGCCCATGGGCGTTTGGCCTCTCCAGCCAGGCAGAGCCCCCCGCCAGCCCCCCCACCACAGCCAGGGGTGGGTGACAGCCACGGTGACACCTGCCAGTGCCAATGCTGTCTACTGAGACGATCAGGGTGGTGGATCAGCCCCTTGGTGGCACCGGAGGGGGCTTTGCCGCAGGGGGTGCCCTCATTGCAGGGAAACAAGCAAATCTTGCGGAAGCCGCGGGGTCCACACGTGGTTTGGGTGGGTGGGCAGCAACTCCAAACCTCCCCAGAGGTGGAGATGCTCAACTCACACCTGAGCGCGTGGGGTGGGGGCTACAGCCTGGCCCCCGTCCTCATTTCCATGAGGCTGAGACCTGAATAAACTCATCACACATGAGAACAGAAGAGGTGAAGGGGAGGACTGACAGCAAGGGGGATGCAGGGGTGATTTCTGGTCCATGCCCTTTCCCAGCTCTGTGGGCTTTGGTGCCCACAGCCCCTGCCAACCTGCCCCACACGTGTGGGTCAGTCTCAACCTCCCCACCAGCTGCCTGCTGTGGGTGCCATGGGCCCCGGGGAGCTGCCATTGGGACGAGCGGGAGGCTCAGGGCCGCCCCGGAGCCACCCCAGCCCCACAGCTCCTCCGAACCAGCTCGACCTGCCGAGGAGGCCAGACCTGCTGGGGGAGCCAGGCTTCCCTGCTCTGTGGGTCCCCTCCCTCCCCGCCGCCAGCCTCTTCCCCAGGAAGGGCCCCATCCCAAAAAGCAAAGGGACCAGCCTCTGCAGCAACACGGTCCTCCTTACCTGGGGCTGGGAGGGGGCGTGCTGCCGGGGTGCTCGTGGGGTGCCAGCCATGGGGCGCCAGCTCTGGGGCCTTTTTTGGCCACCTGGGAATTGCACCCCTTCAGACAAAGAGCCCGGCACAAAGCCACACTGTGCCTGGACTTGCCAAGTTTTCCCTGCCTGCTGGAGCACGGCTTTACCCCGGGAGAGGCCGGGACGTGTACGGGCACGAGCGCGTCCCGGTGCCCGTTGGCGCCCGCTCGACGGCTGTGCCACCGCGATGCGCCAGTGCTGGGCCCGCAGCCCTCCCCGGCGGGACGGACACGGGGATGCAGCGCTGGGCACGGGAACCATGGTGCCCACCGGGACAGGGTGCAGGACCGGCAGCGGTGGCCAGATCCTGCTCCCGGTGGCACTCGCCCGGCCACCGCACCAGGCGTGGGACCAGCCGGGCATCCCTCTTTCCCCCTTGGGGGGCCAAGGGATGCGCCCAGAGATGGGGGCACTTTGCCAGCACCGCTTGGGGCAACGGAGCAACCCTCCCATCCATCCATCTGTCCATCCGTCTGTCCATCCGTCCCTCCGCTCCCGGCTCGCCCCCCCGACGAGCCTCCTTGCCCCAGCCCCGATTCACGGAGCTCACCCCCCACGGGCGTGGGTGCCGCGGCGGGGGACACGCACACGCACAGGCCCCGGTACGGGGAGGGGCGGCCCCGCCGCGGGAGCGGGGCGCGGCTGCGGGCTCGGGGCGGCGGGAGCCCCGCACCGGGGGGGCGCGGAGGCCGCTCCGCACGGCGCCCCGCTGCCCTCCGTGTTTTCCCTGCAGCCTTTTGTGTGCGCGGCGGCGTGAGCGGGGAGGGCGCCCGGCCTTCCCCTCCTCCTCCTCCTCCTCCTCCTCCTCCTCCCCCCCGATCCCCGCCCCCCCGGCCGCCATTTCGCAGCACCGGCCTCGCCCGCGCCCTCTCCACATCATGGAGGACCGGCGGCGGGAGGAACAAAGAGCCCCCACCCGCCCCGTGCCCCACGGCGGGGGACACGCGTGTCCCCCCCCGGCCCCTCCCGCGCCACGGCCACCCCCCGCCATGTCCGGGTTGTATTTGAGGAGGCGCCCTATTTCAGGCCTGGCTCATCCCCACGTGTGATGAGTTTGTTCCGGCCTCAGCCTGGTGGAAGCAACACTGGGGCCGTCCTCCCGTCGCGTCCCCCCCGCCCCCCGGCTCTCATCCTGCCCTGGCACCGCAGCCCGGCACGGGGTGCTGCCCCAGGGCCGCAGTGGTCCCCGAGGGACACGGCACGTGTGCAAGGGAGGCAGGGAGAGATGCTGAGTGTGCACAGCAGAGAGGTGCACAGGCGATGTGTGCATGCGTGACCGCGTGCGCACATGACTTGGGCACTCGTGTGGCAGTTCGTGCACACGTGATGGTGCACATGGGAGAGCGTGGGCGCGTGCGAGGTGGTGTAGGGTGCGTGATGACGTGCGACAGCACACGTAACCATGTGCTCGGATGTGGTAGTGCACATTTCTGTGCACACATGGTGGTCTCCACATGTTACACTGTGTGCACACGTGTGACTGTGTGTCTACACATTCTGCACACATGACACCATGTGTGCACACGTGTGGCACTGTGTGTAAATGCTCTGCACATGGGACACCGCCGACGTGTGACATTGCACGTGGGTGCATGCACACACGACAGCCTGCACACGTGGCACCGTGTGTGCTCACGTGTGACAGCACACGCGTGTCTCCGCACAAATGGCTGTGTGCACCAGGCTGTGACGGCAGGAGTGTGTGAGTGTGCACATGAGCATCGGGGGTGTACATGGGAGTCTGTGCGTGGCTCAGGGGGTGTGTGAGGGGGGGGCGAGTGTGCAGGTGGGGGCACATGCAGTTGGCACCCACGCTGTGTCCGGGCGGTGCCCCCCGTTTCCTCCCCAGTGTGCGAGCAAGGGCTCCGTGTGAGGGCGCAGAGGTGGGTGTGCATGTCTGTGTGTGTGTGTGCACCCCCAAGGGCAGGCGGCTGATGGAAGGACACCCCAGGCATGCTTTGGGGTGCTGCAAAGGCTGCTCCGACCTCCAACCAACCCGTCCGGCCCCGTCACCCCGCGGGGACAGGCAGCAGGGTCCCCGGGCGGAGCGGGGTGCTAAGGGCGCAGCGTCCCTCCCGCTGTCGTCCCCTCCCGGAGGGACAGCCCGAGCCCAGCCGTGCCCCCTGCTCCCACAGAAACCAGCATCAGGAATTGGGGGGGGCCGGGAGGGGAGCCGGGGGTCCCCGCTGCCCCGTCCTGCTCCCGCGGGGCCGGGCGGGAGGCGGCCCCCGGCCGCTGCCGGGAAGAGGAAGAGGAGGGAGCGAGCGGCGCTGGAGGGCGGGCGAGGCCAGGGGCGAGGGGAGGCGGCCGGGATGCTGCTCCCAGCCCCTGCCCGGTCCTCTCCGCCGCCGCCCGGGGACCCGCCGGCAAGGGCCTCGTCCTGCCCCCCGAAACCCTGCTGCAGGCGCTGTTCCCGGCTCCTCCGCTCATCTTCCTCCCGCTTTTGATTCCGTTCCCCCTTCAGGTTTAGCTTGTCCCGGCAATGACAGCCCCATCTCTTCTGCCTCCCACTGCACACCAGTCTTTCCCAGCTCTCCCTGGCTTTTGGCACCACCCAAGCTTTAAGCTGGATGTGACCAAAACATCTCCCCCCCCCAGGGCTTGTATAGCCCCCCCATAGCCCTCCAAGGAGAAATCAAGCCAAGCAGCAGTGCAGGGCACAGCTCACCTGCAAACGGGCTGGGGCCAGAGCCCGGTGCCACCCTCTGCCCCACAGCCCCCGCTTTTGCGTGCACGACCCCCCAGCCCCTGTTGCGTCCCCCCTCCCCTACCCCACAGTGCTCTTGCTGGGTGCCGAGCAGGGCCAGCAACCCCTGCCTTCATCAGCAGAGGGGCCAAAAAGCCAGGGCAGAGGACACGGCGGGTTCGCCAGTGCCACCCTGCCCCGTGCGAGCTGCCCGTGATGAGCGGTACTCTGATCATGGCTCCCGTCCCCTTCCTTCTGCCTTCCAGCCACCAATGTCAAAGCACTTTGCCAGCATTAAATATTCAGTTCCCTTCTCCGTCCCCTCCCTGCGAAGGAGTTGAGCATCGCAATGAACCCCCTGGCCTGCCCGTGCCCTGCGCCGGCGGGATGCGTCTGGGAGGATGCTGCGTGCCGGCCTCCTGCAGAAGTGGCTGGGAGCAGAGGAGAGGAGAGCTGCATCCCCCAGCACACAGCCGAGCGATGGCCCTGGGGACCAGGGTCACCTTCCCCCCCCACCGGCTGCTCTCCTGTGCATCCGCCTGGTGCAATGCGGGGTTCAGCTCTTTCTGCATCTCTCCCCCAGGTTTGGATCTGGCCAGGAGCTGCTCCCTCTTCCCTACCCTCATTCCCTTCCACCCCTCAAGTACCAGCTGGCCTGTTCACCGAGAGGAGTCACCTGTTGCACTCGGATTAATAAGCATCAGGCCCCAAACAAGGTCACACAGGGGGTCGGGGGGTCCCTGTGTGCCGCAGCAGGAGCGGGCTGGGTGGTGGGCGACTGTCACCCTGCTGAGATCCATGGGATGGCTGGCAGGCGTGGGGAGCAGAGCTAATGGGGGTCTGCAAGGAGAGAAATATTATTTGGGGGGGGTCAGCCCTGAGTGCGAGACAAGCACTGGGGCTTGGGGTCCCTTCTCTGGGGCAGAGCAGCAGCAAACCCTGACCCAGAGCCAAGGCTGGAGAGAGAAACGGGGAGTGGGTGCCCGTGGATGGAGAGAGATGGGGTGTGAGCACCCCCAGCCTCAGGAGCCTGAGCTAGCACCCGGGCTGCGAGGGAGGGAAGCTGGCCAAGAGCCATAGTCCCAGTATCCACCAGTGCAACTGGGAGCCCAGGGTATCAGCGCTGAGCAGGGACGGAGGGAGGGCGGTGGGAAGAAGCAGCCGTTGCAGCGGGGCAGGGACCACATCCTGCCGCCTGGGTGCACGGCGGGGCCAAGGGTGACAATGGCAGCAGGGGTGTTTTTCAGAGAGAAAGAAACGTTATAGCTGGGGAAAGAGCAGTGAATTCTGGCTGAGGAGAGGCTGGAAAGCGTCACACTAGGTCCCACCACCACGGCTCTTTTTAAATCCCTGGGAGAAAGCACCAGCCCAAGGGGCTCCTTTGCTTTTCACCTTCAGGTCCATTTTCAAGCTTCCCTCTGCAACCTCAAAGACCAGGAACGTGCCGTGCGTGGTCAAAATGTGAGCCCACATCCTGCTCGTGGGCCCAAAGCATGCAGGGGAGCAGGACACCAGGTCATGGGAATGTCCCCACGGGGTGCAGCCCATGTACCCCCTTACTGCAAGGCAGAAGTTCCCCGTTCACAGCCAAGATGGGAAACATCCAGGACAGCACCAGGCTGGGGGGTGACAGCCGGGAAGATTCAGGACCCCCCACGAGGGCTGGGAGGAGCTGATGCAGGGCATGGCCAGATGAGCCCCGTCCTAGCCTGGCAGCTCCCGCGAGCTCCGGGAGCAGAGGCGAGCCACCCCTGCCATTCCTGCAGCGTGGCATCATCGCTGCGCACGATGCCGCCGGAGTAATTGCCGCTAGGCTGGGTGCCAGAGCAGCGCCCGCCTTCAGCCCCCCCCGCCGCAGAGGAGATAACTCAATCTGCCCCCTCCTGCCTCCACCCAACGGGGGAGCCACCGAGCCCCCCCGGCTCGTCCCAGGGGACCCCCCAGGCTGGGGTGAGCAGGGAGGGAGGCGATGGGGGGCACTGGGGCAGCCTCGCGGTGCTCAAAGGCCACTTCCCTGCAGCCCACTAACCCTAATTTCGGGCAGCTGCTTGGCGAAGCCCTCAGGCTTCCCACTGCAAAGGCCTCCAGAGCATTTTAAGAGCGTGCTTTCGCCCGGCTTCCTTCCTGGGAATAAACCACGTCCTGGTGATACTGAGTGTAAAAAAAAAGCAGCATTAACGGTCAGCAGCCAAAGCTGGAAGCCGGCAGAGCCGCAGCCTCCCCTCCCGCCCCGGCTCAGCTCCGTCCTGCTGGGGTCGGGGGGACAGGACCTGCCAGAGCCCCGCGATGGGCACGTCCCCGCTGCCGTTGCAAAACAGGATGCAATAAAACCCCATGTGGAACCCGTGTGACGGCAGGGAAGGGCGGAGGGATGGCTGGCTCGCACCGGGTGGCTGCTGTGCGGCGGCGGGCGCCTGCGTGCTGAGCTGTGGGCAGCACGCGTGGCAGCTGTGCCATGGAGGGAGGGCAAGGTGGCAGCTGCCTGCAGCGTGGAGTGGTGGGTTTGGGGGGGGCCGGGGGCCAGGGCTCGGCACGTGGCTGCCCCGTCTCCCCGTGCCCGGCAGCCCTCGCTCGCCCGGGAGCAGGGGGCACAGCCCTGGGGGAGCAGCGTCCCGGGAAGAGGAGCCTGGCCCCTGTTGAGTGCCTCCCCCCTGAGCACCGGCTGCAGCCTGGGGACGGAAAGGGACACTTGCCCCAAGCCACCCACACCTCCACCGAGCAGTGAGGGAGGGTGCTTTGATCCTCCAGCCTCACCATTGTCATGCAGGCTGGGAGGGTTTTGTCCTTACCTGCTCAACCTAAAGCTCTTCCGAAAGTGTATTTTAATAATTAAACTATTTTTTAGACTGAACGGGGTGAAGGCAGCGTGGCCCACGGGGCATCGCAGGTTACTCGCTCGCTGTCACCAGCCCACAGGCAGTTCCGGCACTGCCCCGAGCTCTGCCGAGCGCAGTGCAGGCTGAAGCCACCGTCCCCGCTGGCACCCCGCTGCTGAGACAGCACGGAAACACTGCGGTAACGCCAAGTCCAGAGTGGAAGTTTCTGGAAAACTACAGCAGATAAGTCACTGCAATCCCTGTGCTCTCAACCTGAATACCGACGGGTGGATTTTGCAGTGGGTTTTGGGCAGTTGGGAGTTTTTTGGAGGGAAGATGGAGTGGGGAGCTGTGGAATGAGCACGTTCAGTGGCAGCTTGCTGCCTCTGGGTTGGCGGAGCTCGGCTTCCCCCCAGCAGCATCTCTGGGGTGCGTGGGGTGCAGGTTGGGGCTGCCAGGGGGTTTGGGAGCTGGGCTGTGGCATTGGCACTGGGCTCGGACCTGTGCCCCACTGCCCCATTCCCAGCCGGAGTTTGATGTCGGGATTTTCTGAATCAGGCTGGGCATGGGCACAGCCCCATGGCACTCCTGCCCCCCCGGCACTTAACTCACATCTGAGGAGAGGTGGGGAGGCTCTTGGTGCAGGCAGGGAGGGCACAGGCGGTGGCCGGGGAGTGAGGAGGGACACATTCCCATTCTGCACAAAAGAAAACCGGCATTTTTAGATACCAGCAGATGCCCCTCAGAGAAAAAAGCATCTTTTTTATACCGATACCCAGCATCTCAGTTCCTCCCCAGCTGTGGAATGAGTCTGTCAGGGCTCAGCCTGGGTGAGGGGGCTGGCAGTCATGCCATCAGTCCCCAGGGAGCTCCCACAGCAGCATGGCTCAGGTGCGAACCCAGTTCAAAGCCCCTCCTGCAGGTGGAGTGTGCTGGGTGCCCCATGTGTGGCTTCTCCGCTGTCTAATAAGGGGTTGAGCTGCAGAGCAGCCCGCCTCTGGGCTAAAGGAAAGGAAAGCCTCTCTCTCCCTCCCCCAGTTGCTCATTTTTGCCAGCCCCGTTGACCTAAGCATGTTTGCAGATTGCCGCCCCTCTGTCCACCGGGATGGAAATGTGGTCAAAGTTTATTAGAAGGGCGCCAACTGCACGTACGAGTGTGTGTGTGTGTATAGGCAAAGCGTGACGGCGTGACCTTTGTTTTCTTAGGAAGCCACGCTGAAAAGCAAGGCCAGGAGGGGAGGAAGCAAACGGGCAGGAAGGGGGGGACCCAGTGGGTGTATGTTCAGCTGTGCTCTGCCTCCCTACAGCGCGGGAAGGCGGCTGGGAAGGAGGGCACAGGGACAAATGGCGGCTGCAGCAGGAGCCAGAGTCCAGAGAGTGGCACAGGGGCTCCTCCTGCGCACCCTGCCTCGGGGCAGCAAAAACGGTCACCCTGTCCCACTGGAGCCACAGTGTCAGTCTGTGGGCAGCATCACAGGGCCACGCGGTGCCTGGCCTCCGTCACCCAAAGGTGCTTTCAGGATCATTACGGGGCATTTCTCCTGCAGAGAACAGCCCGAGGGCTGTGCATGCCCCAGCCTGCTGGGATGCCCATCTCCCCTGGCACAAGGGCATTTACCCTCTGGATCCAGGGAAAATCTGCCTGCCAGGGCGCTTCCAGCAGGCACTGGGACAGAGCATGTGGCGACGGGGACCTTCAGCTGCCATGAACTGATTTTCTTCCCCAGGCCAGGCCAGGCTCTGGGTGAGCTCGTCCCCCTCCAACATACCAGGGGCTGCTCCGAGGTCTGGGCTCTGCTCCTCCATGCAAGGCAGGTGACATCCCATGCACTCACCTGTGGCTGGGTCTGCAGGGAGGAGGGATGCTGCCGAGCTGGCCATACCGGGGTGGCGTGCTTGGTGGTGGCCATCCCTCAGAGCTGGCCACCTCCTGTGGGGTGAGGAAGTGGCAGGAACCCGGGTGTGCTCTGCCACGGGTGCTGGCCGCTCTTGTTCACACGCATGCATACACAGACACACTCTTCCTCCTTTGCAGCAGGCAAAGTGATGCCTTTTGTATCTGACAGGAGGCAGCTGCCTCCAGCCTGGCCACCATTTGCATGTGAAATCACAGGGTCCCCAGCATCTGATTGCCAGGGGACAGCCACTGCCTGTGCCCATCGCTTGGGCCACTGGGGTGCAAACAGGGCAGAGCTTGGCAGTGCTGCTGTGATGGTACCTGGGGATGTGCGGGGTTTCTCTGGCAAGCCTGGGCAGGCAAGGACATCATCCCCTGCTGTTGCCAAGGGGGCTGTGACAAAGGACACAGTGCAAGAGGACTGTCCTGGGACAGAGCAGAGAGGAACCAACCTCCTGGGGGATGGCAGCCTCCCTAAACCCCCTGCCAAGCCCCAGTACCCCCAGGGATATGCCACAAGGAAGGAACCGGGGTGACTTTCAGGAGACCGTATCAGGACAAAATCCTTGGACATTTCATGCTTGCAGCCACCAGTGCCCCTTTTCCAGCCTCTCTCTTCCCAAAGAGCTTATCTGCCCATCTGCATCCCAAGGCAGAGGTGCCACGGGGGGGTCCCCTCCATCAGGGCCCTGCAGCAGTCCCACTGTTCCTGGAGGCTGATATGGAGCCATGCATGGAAGGACCCCAGGAACAAAGACTGAGCTGAGAACAGCCAGAATTGTTCCTTTCACAAAACTGCCCCCACTCTGTCCCACCACCAGCCCCCCACATTGCTCCCAGCCCTTTCCCAAAACAGCTGTAGGTCCTGGCCGTGGTTGCAGCAGCCACAGAGCTAGTGTGGAGACCACGGGGCTGTGCTGTACTTGGGGACCGAGCCTGGGAGCAGGGGGACCGCCAGTGCCCAGCTCTGCCCAGCCACGGGGACAAGGACCAGCTGGTGCCCAGGTGCAAGAGCGATGCCGTGCTGGAAGGAGCCCGGCCAAGTCTCTCAGCAGGCACCACCGCAGCATCCTGGAGCCAGGGAAGTCAGCCCTGGTGACTCAGAAGCGAGAAGGGAAATTCAGACTGACTCCTCTGCCCTCCGCAGCCCTTCGACCGGTTTCCTGGCTCCTCTTGATTTGCGTAACAGCCCCGGAGCTGCTCCCTGGGGCCCCCCGCAGCCGCCGCAGGGTCCTGCGGTCAGCCCTGGCTCTCGCTCTTGCTCATGCAAATGGCCGCACCAACGGCTGCCTGCACATGGGGACTTGTGAGCACCTGCCCTTTGTCCCCAGCCAGGGCTCATCCCTATCCCAAGTGCCACAGGGGAGACTGCGAGCCCCCACTGGGGTGCACTGAGCTGCATGGGTGCTCAGCCACGCTCCAGCCAGCAATCAGAGCGGTCGCATCCCTGTAACAACAGGGGCGAGGAGAGGTGGCTCTGTGGGGAGGCTGTGATCAGCATCTCTTCCATCCTCTGCTCACGCAAGGCCGGTGGCTTTGGCACAGAAGTACTGCTCCGGCATCCAAGTTCACCGCAGTTCGCTGGGTGCCTTCCCATGGTGCAAAGGTTGGGGCCCCTCATGCTTCCCAAGCCTGCTTCCAAACCAGCTGCTTCCCCACCACTCCTGGGTCTACACCAGGATTGGGGCTCCCTCAGGAGCAAAGAGCAAACCCAGCTGGGATGGCTAACCACCACGTACCCGACCCCTCTCCTGTCTCCCAGCTCCAGCCTGGGCCAACAGCATGTCCCCTCCCAGCCCAGCGCGGGGGTCAGGGACATGGAGGAAAGTGCGACACAGGCTGGATCCAGTGCCCGTGGTGCCGTCGGCCAGCTCCAACCATCACCCTCAGCCAGGAGGGAGCTTTTCTGCTTTCAAGGACACAGCACAGCTCTAGGATGGAGCAGGGCTTTGGCCAAAATGCAGGGGGAAGGCAGGCCAGGGCCGAGCCCAGGGGCGGGGGGATGCGGGCAGGTCCCACAGCAGCAGGGCTGGCTGGGGACAGTGCAAGGCTGCAGCCGCTGCCTGGGGCCACCACTGATGGCACTAGCTGGTGACAAGGTAGCTGCAGGGACACCCCGGGGCAGGTTTGAGCCCCCCCAAAGCTGGTACCTGGAAAGAGGCTGAGGTGGGCTACAGGTCTGTTCAGGGCCAAATTTCAAAGGGTTTGGGGGGGTCCAGCCATGGGCACTGGGAGGAGAGCCTGGAGGTGCACCTACAGCACCCAGCCTGGGGCAGCAGCAATGGGCAGTAGCGATGGGCAGTGCTGATCCCACCCCCTCGAGCAACCCTACAAAAACAGACAGACCCCAAGGAGCAGCTCTCCGCTCACCCCATCCCCACAAGCAGCCAGGTGACACCAAGCTGTCCCCAACGGGCCCCACCACCTCCACCAGCAGCCCCCATCACCCCAGCCTGCTCAGCCCTCCGCACCACCAGCACAACACACCCAGCCCCACCCGGTAGACCCTACCATAACAAACCAGCAGGTGCAAAGGAGGAAGGAAACAAGACGGTTAACAAAAAAAAATTTAAAAAATTTAAAAGAAAAACCCAAAACAAACCACCCCAGACCCGGCAAAACGGTGAGAGGCGCAAGCCGGGCTGCCACACGTTTATTTGGGTGCAGGGGAGGGGGAAGAAATACCTGCCGAGGGGGGAAGCTGGGGTCCTGAGGCCGCCGGTGCAGCGTGGTCCAGGGCTCCTCCCGGCGGCGGCTGCGGGCGGTGGCGCATCCCGGCCCCGCATCCCGGCCCCGCCGGCTGCCGGTGCGGGGTCCCGCCGGGCTGCGGAGCACAAAGGGCTCCGCTTTTAAAGCCCACGGCCCGATTCCCCCAACCCCACAGGGCCCTGATTGGTCGGGCCGGGGCAGCGCTGCCGGGGGGGGCCCCCCACGCCGGGGGTGGGGGGGGGAAGGAAGAAGAATTAAAAAAAAAATAAAAAAAATAAAAAAAAGCAAACACCGGAGGGGAAAGTGCAAACCAACCCCAAGCAGCGGAAAAACCAAGGCCGGGGATGCCGCAGGCAGGGCAGCGCCGGGCACCCCCGCTGCCTGCGGGGCTGGGGGGGGCTCGCAGGGGGCCCCGCGTGTTGCGCGGCCGGGAAAGGCTGGAAACCGCAAACCTGCTGTGGAAAAAACTTGCAAATGCGGGGCCTGGCGAGGCGGGGGTGGGCGGGTGCTCACGCGTGGTGCCGGCGGCGCCCGGCCCCAGCCCCTCGCCGGCGCCCGGCCCCTCTCCGGCCGCTGCGCTTCGCCCCGGAGCCGCCCCGGCCCCCCCGGTTCTGTCCCCCGGTTTTAGGTGTTTTTTTGGGGGGGCTGTCCGGGGAGCTGTGTTTTTCCAGCTCGTCGGCAGGGGGTATGCTTGTACCGAATAATCCAGCCCTTTTGTCCAGGATGCTGGCCCCCATCCCGGTCCCCGTCGTTGTCCCCCCTCCTGCCGGCTGCCAGACCCCGGGGCCGGCGGGGAACCTGCCCTTACCGACACCAGCACCGGCACGGTGGAGCTGAGCTGCCGCTGGCTGCACCCCACGGGGCGACGGGCGAGCAGAGCAATCCTCGTCCCCCCATCCCACCCGTGGGAAGATGCCTCCCACCCCACCAGAGCTGCTGGGAAGGGCACCGGGCGAGAGGGGGACATTTTGGGGCTTGGTGGCCCAGACGGAGCACATTTAGTGTTTGGGGTGGCAGGACAGTCCTGCCTGCTGCAGAGAGGCAGAGCACGGTCCCGGGCTGCAGCGGGTACAGTCAGGGATGCTCGTGCTGGTGTGTTGTGCCTTTTCAGCAGCCGCGTGTTTGGCCAAGGGTTATTTTGGCTTCACAGGCCCTGGGCACGTGTTTGACCCAGCTACAGAGAGGGAAACTGAGGCACAGGGATAATTTTACACAGAGAGATCCCATGACAGCCCCAGGCCCCTGTTGCCATCCCTGTCCCCAGCTGGGAGCCCCCCAGAGCAGAGCTGTGCTCCTTGCAGACCCCCCATGCTGCCTTCCCCGCTTTAACCAGCCTTTTATTGCCCAGCGTTGGGGGCCAGCGCACATCCAGTCCCCAGCAGTGCTGGCGGCCAGCCTCGGCTCTCCAGGGATGCACCACAGAGTTTTGGGGGATTCATCCCAGCAGCAGGACTGGGGCTGTTTTCACCCCAATGTCCCTCCTGTGTCCTGGGCCTCGAGCTGTGACCGTGCAGAGAGGAAGAGCAGGGATGGAAAAACAAATGTTTTTTTTTCCAGTGTCCAAAACCTTGCAAAATCCCACCCTGATGTGAACAGATTCCAGCCCTATTGTGCTTCAGCCTGGGTGCTTTAAAAAGTCTCCCAGATTTGAGTCTGAAGTGTTCATGGCCTGTTTTCTTTTAATCGTTTCTGGGATTTGCATATGAAGCATCACCCCTCGGTGCTGGGCACCTTCTGGCAGGAGCAAAGCTACGGGGGAAGCACTGAGTGGTGTCCACACATGGGCGGGAAGCGTGTGCACACGTGTGTGCGTGTATGTGTGTGTACCCGTGCAGGTGCGTGTGGGGCAGAGCAGCACCCAGGCCTTGCTGGGGCAGGATGGATGCTCCGGGGATGGCTGCAGGAAAGGGAGGGCTCGCCAAGGAAGCGAGGGGTCTCGGCGCAGGCGGGAGGGTGGGTGCCGCTGGGAAAACCAATCCCAAGCCCCTCTTTTGCTTTGAATTTCTGCAATGGCAGCGCTTGCACCGGGCTTTGTTTGCGGGGCACAGGGCAAACACATTGCTGGGGCCCTTGACCCGTCCTCTTTGCCCGGCCGCTGAGCTCTGCACACCTCCCTGGGCCCTGGACAGCAACGCACCTGCCAGGACAGAGAACCATGAGCCGTCCAGTAACGACTCCCCTTGTTAATTTGCCAGTCAAATTAACTCAGTGACTCCTCTCTTGATACCATGCTGTGTGGCTGTCGTCTCACGTCCTCATGAAGAATTCCCCCGGCAATGCCAACGGAGATGGAGTCTGATGCTGTGGCCTCTTGCCCCACCTGCACATCTTCTGTTGGACTCAGGAGTAGCTCTGCCTGAGCAGCTGGTATCCTCTGGGGGGGAAACTGAGGCACAGAAGCCAGGCTGGCACCAGCCAACCTGTGTCAACCCTGCTCACCTACCAAAAAAATCCAGGTTTTCATTCAAAGCAGTGGTCCAGGAGCCCTCCCCACTGCTCTCCCCCTCCAGCCCCTGTACTGGTCCCCACACTGTGAGGGACCCGCACTAAGGGCAAGCCGGCTCCTGTGGCTGCTGGCGGAGGGGCAGACCCATCTGTGGCAAGTCCACCTGGAAGACCAGTGGGTATAGATAAAAAAAAAAGGCCACATCATACACAGGCTGTATCCAGGCTCCATTTCTTTGATTTCTTTTTTTCTTTTCCTATAGCGAACCTGACCCGGCCCTGGGTTTCTGCTGCTGCTTTGCAGGTAGGTAAAGCCATGGAGGGATTTTGATCAGGCTGGCTTCTCAGGGACAGGAATTAACCCCGGAGCTGAACTGTCTGGGTTAGCAGTGCTCGGGGCTTCCCGACAGACAGCGCTAATGATGACACAGCATCAGCCTCAAGACTCGTTAAAACCCACACTTTAACAAGATCGCCGTGTATATAAAACCACGCAGCCCTGTCGCAGCGCCTATGTGTGAAACCAGACCTGCTCAGAAGCGCATCCGAAAACCTCCTCGGTGGCTATGGCAGGTCTGCAGGCTGCCGGCACTGGCACAAGTGGGAGAAGGCAAGGCGGGTACTGGGGGTTTGAAGGGTCCTGGGCTCTGCTTGGGTAGGGATGCAGGTGGGGAAGGGTGGCATGGTGCTTCGGGATGCCCCGTCCATCCCTGGGGCTCACCTCGCTGCTTAAACCCTCCCGAGGACGAGGGAAGTCACTGCCCAGCCCAGGCCATGCACATTACCTTCACCCTCATCCATGCATGGCCCAAAATGGGCTGGAGCCTGAAGGAGAGGGATGCCACCAAACCCAGCTGCCTTTTCTCTCCTGAAAATAAATCTCCCACAATAGTCCAGGCAACAGGGAGAAAACAAACACAAATACTGAGCAGGGAAAGTTTGGCTGGAGCTGGCTAGAGCATCCTGGCAAAGCAAATGCTCCTGCTAGCGTTTGTTCCAGCTTTCGTGCGAAGCCCCCTTTTTTTATTAAATGGGGTCCTGGCGAGTTTGCTTCGCCGCTCATCGGAGCATCCCTGCGGGGCCAGGCTGGCTGCGGGAGGGAGATGCAGAGCCAGAAAGGCCCGACCCCACCCAGGACCTTATTGCTTCTTTCAGCAAGAAGTGTAACAGCGTCGCGACCCTTGGTGACATCGAGGGACTATTTGTCATTGGGAAAAATGCACGTGATGTCACTGGCAGGAGGCAGGAGGAGAGCCAAAGACTGCAGAAAAGCACGAGGCAGCCAGTCCCGGGCTCGCTGGCGAGCAGGCAGGCACGAGTGCAGGCAGGACTCCAGTGTCCCAGCA
Source organism: Theristicus caerulescens (assembly GCA_020745775.1). Taxonomy (NCBI): domain Eukaryota; kingdom Metazoa; phylum Chordata; class Aves; order Pelecaniformes; family Threskiornithidae; genus Theristicus; species Theristicus caerulescens. Next base: position 11,980,412 of record CM036565.1, on the reverse strand, counting down.
CCGCATGCTGCCTGCGCTCAGGCTCCTGCCTTCGCTGCTCTCGTGCGGCTTGAGCGTGCGTCGGGTGAGGCTCTGCCTGCACGCAGCGATATGCACGCACGTGCACCACCTCCATTGGGACGCCGTGGATGAATTCAGCAGTCTGGCTGCTTGTCCTCATCCAGCCAAGAGTAGGAACTAAACCAGAGCTGGTTTGGCCATGGAAACGCAGTGAGGAGCTGGGGCTGGCATCGTGTTTGGGACATACCCCTCTGTAATACCAGCTCGGCTCTTCCCCTGCCTGCAGCGACGCCTTCCCAAGGACCGCGGCTTTGCAGTTATTGCACTGATGGAGAGGGATTCCTCCCCTTCAACACGCCGCAGCTGGGCTGGGCAGCCCTGGCTTGCAGCAAATTTGAGTCAAGCATTCAAATGTGAAATGGGTCTTTTGAAATCCTCTCAAAGCCATGGGGGAAGGAGTCAGGTCTGCTCAGGGCTTTTCAGCTGGACCCTGGGCCAGCACCCAACTCCACCCATGGTTCTGAGGGATTACAAGGCTGAGGCACCCAGGAAATCAGTTTGGAGATGCTCTTTCATGTCCCATGCACTTCTGGGACTGGGTTCAAGCCAGCCGTGATGAAAATTCAGTAGAAAAAGGTTGGCTTGAAGTTTGGGGTGGGAGACAAGCAAGGTGATGCTCTGGACAGGAGCTGGGAGCCTGAGAGGGAGCCTGACCACCAGCCCTGGACATGCTCAGCCCTGCTGCATCGCCTCTGCGATGAGCTCTCTTCTCTGCTCTTGTGAACCTGATAGCTGTCTTGCAGATCACTTAGGAGCAAGCGTGTGTGAAGCACGCGTCACGTCGTATGTGCGCATCCAGGCCTGGACACTAGCTCTGCTCTCTGCTCCTGCCTCTTCCCTGGCATCGCTCGCCTCCTGTTGTTTCTGAAGCAGCCCGGCTGGATGAGGCCCCTCACCAGCCTCTCCGTAACGTGCACACGTGTTCCTGTGCCTTCAGCAGCTTCTCCTGGGCTTTCCTCCTGCTCTATTTAATTAGGCACCGAGGGAGAGGGACAGTAACCAACAATTAAGTGAGTTGAAGAAGTGCCCTGGTTTTCTGGCCTCGCTGCTCTGAGCACCTTGGGAACCACTTTCCCCTGAGACAGGAGGAGGAGAGGGAGGGAGCTCTTGGAAAGATGGAGAGAATCAGCATCAGCTGGGAAAAGCAGGCGGTGGGTTAAATCGTGCAGGCGCGGTGGGACAAGGCAGGTTAACTCCCCAGGAAGGGGTGAGCCCGCGGGGTTTGTTCCTGGCTCTGAATCGGGGGCTATGGGAGCGCCATCGGACAGCATCATCTGGATGGAGGAACATCCTCATGCAACATCGATACCCTGGGAAGCGCTCAGGAGTGACAGGCCAGCACGGCTGCCCGAGCTCGGCTCTGCAGTCCCTGCCCACTGGCACGGCCGGCTTACATGGTGTGATGTCCGGAGACCGCTGGGCTCTCGTCCTTGGAGGCTGCGAGGCTTGTCCATTCATAACTGTTTTGTGATTGTCAGCGATCGCCTTCCCCATGGACGCAGCGTCGGTGGCATCCCTGGGGAGGGATTACCTCTACCGCTGACTGCTTGCCTGGCCCAGTTGGAAACAGCCCCAAGCAGCCTCTGCCTCTCTTTCTGTTGCCAACTCAAGGCCTTGGAGCTAATCTCCAGTGTCGCCAAGAGATCAGGTCTTGGCCCTGCTGGTAATGGTGTGATCCCAAAACATTTTGGGAACAGAGAATTTGAGATGCTGAGCCAGATGCCGAGCTCCTGGAGAGGACAGTGGGGGACAGGGCTCTGACTGCATCCAGCTGAGGCTGGAGGCTGCGATTCAGCCGGTGGAGATGGTGACTGGGTGGGTGATAGACAGAGGTGACCCTGACCCAAAGCGACCTGGAAATGCAATGGGAAGCAGCTGAAGCGCAGCAGTCCAGGGCTTGGGAGCATCCCTCTGCTCTGCTCGCCGGCTGGGAGCTACCTGAGAGGTGCTGCAGGAGCCCCATGAATGGGCTGCTGCAGAGAAGGAGGATGCTTGGTCAGTCAACAGGGATGACTGGAGCCCTGGTACCTGCATCCCACTGGAAGTCTAAGGCAATCAGAGATTGGTCCTGACCTCTCTGAAACGTTCAGCATTGGCCTTGCCAAGGCCAGAGCTGTCTCTGCGTCTGGCCAAGAAATTCCTGCCAAGACGTTATTTGGCCAAAGTCCTGAAGGCAGGATAAATCCGTCTGGATTTGCAAACCCCAGGCAAGTGGCTGTGCGTGTGCTCAGACACGCACCCCTAGGAGAGGCCATTCCTTATCCGCATCCGCCTCTGCTGATCCCCCTTCACTCAAGGTTGTCTCAGCCCTTGCTCCTCCTGGCTCAGCTCCCTTAGCTTCAAATCCCATTAGGCTTCAGCGGCATCCTCTCAGAGGGCTTTCCAGAAGGGCTGTGCCCCATTCCCCCTCACCCAGGGAGCTCTGCCTGGTGACACAGCGTCCAAGGGGGGCGTGCGATAAAAATCACCCATTTGTCCCCATAGCAAATGGCCTGGTGGTGGCAAGAGGCTGCTCTCCCATCCACAAAGCACATGCAGCTCCTCAGGGGCTGATCCTGCCTTCTCTGTCTCCTGATGGAGCTGGTCCTGCATCCCCAGGTCCATGTTCTCCTCTGGCTGAGGCCACTGGGTATGAATCTCCCGTCCCTGCTGCTGTGGAGGAGAGTTACCTATTGCTGCTGCTGAGCTCTGCCTCTCAGGGAAACCCCTGGTGGGGTGGAAGATCCTGGATCTGCCAAATTTCCCACAGGAAACAGGATATGAAATGATCCACAGACCTGGTCCCCTGCTTGGCCATGGCCTCTGGCACCTCTGACTCCACTCATCCACTGGCTGTGAGTCCCAACCGTCCTTGCGTGATGCCACCAGCAAACAAGTGACAAGCAGCGGCAGGTCCAGCCATGCAGAATGAGAAAGGCACTGGGGGAAGGCTGGCAGAGAGGAGACAAGTCTGTCCGGGTGAGCCACATCGATCGGAGGCATCCGATACATTATTCATGACCAACCTGGGCTGCAGCTCAGGAGAAAGTGGTGAGCACACATTTCTCCTTGGGAAATACGCTTGTGAGAGCTGAAAAGCCCCCGTCTGAGGTTGGCGGTGTTTTGAGGGAGAAGGCAAGATGCTGAATGTCTCGCTCTTCTGCAACACCTTCTCAGACTGGCTGCCTGCAGCAAGCCAGGGACAGAGTGTGGTGGCCAGGTCTGTCCACAGCGAGGAAGGGGAGACAGCCTCAGCACTGCAAAGCATTGCAGCCAAATGGGCTCATCAAACACCCCGGTAGGCAGTCATGACGTACCAGCTTCCTTTTGGCTTTTTATGCCCAAATCCACTGACGCTCATGGCACCTAAGACTTGCCGGTGAGTCCCAGCACCCAACGGTGCGCTGCATTAGGGAGCGTTTCTATCCAACGTTGCTGTCTCTAAGGGCAGAGCAGCTTCTCCTTGCTGGGACAGCTCCATCCTTGTCGCAGGCACATGTGGCTCATTTGAAAGTGATGCTCTGCCTTGACCAGCAAGGTAAGGATGCTCTGCTTCCCAGCCTGGACATGAGCATAACTCTCAGCAGCAAGGGATGTGGGTCACGGCATTCCTGAGAGAAGGGAAGGGTAACAGAGAGGAAGGCAGGGGCACACAATGAGGACATCTGCATGGCTCCACATCAGGCGTGATTCAGTGTAGGAGTCACAGCCCGAGATTCGTGCAGTCCCCAGGGCTGATTGCATCTGGAAGACTTTGAGGAGGATACTAAGAAAGGGACCTTCCTCCCAAAATGTCCAAGCAACCAAAGCACCTGGAGAGCCCATCCCTGGGCAGCCAGGGTTTCTCCGAGAGCCAGGTCCCCTTCCAGTTGGGTGTGACATTCAAAGTGACTTCAGCCCAGCTGTCCAGGGGAGCCACGGTCAGGGCAGCGAGGGACAGTGGTGTGACAGCAGCATCACCCGTGGGACCTGCTCCCCACCGCTGCGGGCATCCCTTGGGACAGGAGGCAGCTGGGTGACTCATGGGACATCTGCTGGCTTGGCATGATGCCACCACACCGCAGAGGGACCGGGGCTGGGAAGAGACGCTGGGCTGGGGCGTGTTGGCCTGGAAGTGCTCTGGTGTTGGGATTGAGGGGGGTCCTAATGGGGCAAAACTGGGCTGAGAGAGGCATCAAGGACAGTCACACTCTACACTCGAGAGGAGCCCTTAGAGATGCCTGGCTCTGGGGTTTATGCCCCTCTGCCCACGGCAGCAGCCCCGCGGGGCTGGGGGGGGCTCACACCCGCCCCTCCGACCCCGCCAGCATCCTCCGTGATGCTGCTTCTCTTCCTCAACCCATTTCTGCCCCTTCCTCACACCCGGGGATGCGCTGCCTCTCTGGAGGCTGCAAATAAACCCGCCAGGCCTGGGACACCGCCTTCCTCCCTGGAAACATCACTGCTGTAATTTCCAGCAGAGCCGAGGTCGGCTCCATATGGCCACGGGCTCCCCTCCACCCCACTCGCAGCCTGCCCAGCCCGGCTGCCTCGCGGCTCCTCCCCGGTGCAATATGGTACCTCGGTGCCCAGCACCAGCGCTGGGGGGATTAGCTCTTTTTGTTGTTGTTGTTGTTGCTTTATTAGCTAAACCTAACGAGGCAGCGTTTGTGCCAGCCCTCGAGGGCAGGTGGCCAGGATTTATGGCTGCAGAGCTGCCGGGTGACCTGGAGTAGAGACATGCATTTAGTGCAGGGGAAAAGAGACCAGCACCCGCATCCCTGGGGATGCCGGGAGGACCGGGCAGCTGTGATGCCCAGCGACCTTTGCCGATGCTGTGTTTGCACCGAGCGAGAGCGGGCTCCCGCGGTCCGGGGGTATTCACTGGCATCGCTCACGCCGGAGCTGGCAAGGACGCTGTGCCATGCTGAGAGAGCACCCGCATTGCGAGAGTCACAGCTGGCACGGGCACGGCGCTGCTCTGAAGGGGCATTTCACTGCTCAGACGGCCGCTGCGCATGAAAAGGGCATTGTAGGGGAGCGTGTGTGGCTGGGGAGCAGCTGGCGCTGGCAAAGTATCGCCGCGTCTTAAAGGCGCACAAAGACCACTGCCGCCTGCCCCAAAGGGCAGTTTTGGAGCTGGGGTTTGGGGGGGAAGAGGGCAGGACATTGCTGGGGGGGCAGCGGACGTCGCTTTGAGGATGTGAGTGTGAAGGGGACAGTCACACAGGTCCCGGCTGCCATTTGGGGCCAGGCAGGTCCCTGCCCCAAGCACCCGGTGTGTGGCATGAGCGGGGTAGGTGCTGCCCCATGCTCTGCTCCGCTTCCCACTGGGTGCCATGGGGTGCTGCACCCCCAGAGCGGTGACACCCAGATCTGCCTAGATGGAGGGGACTTGGGGACTTCATAAAAGCCCCTTCGCTCCCTTTCTTTTCAGCCAGCCACGGGGAGCCCCTGCCCATGGTCCTTTGCGGAATCAGGGCATCTTCCCCCACAGCTGCCTGCATCCCTGCTGTGAACACCCCTCCCATGCCCTGCCTGGGGGGTGCAGCGTGCCCCCGTACCTGTCTGCGTGGGCCTGGTTCACACCAAGGGATCACAGAAGTTTCCTCCTGAAACTGGTTTTTGAACGGGCTCGGCTCACCCAGCGTGAAGAGCAGGACGGGCAACGCTTTATTTCAGGCGGCGGCATAAATCAGCCCGTGGCTGGTGTCGGGCTCTGCCAGACGTTCCCTTGGGGAAGCGGAGGCAGCCGCAGGGGATGTTTCTCCAAGCCCAAGTTTGCAGCTCGGGGCCTGAGTACAAATCCACGGCCACGTTCAGGTTCAAAAAAGGGACCGGGGACACGCAAGGGATGTGCAGGGCCCTCCGGCAGCGGAGGAGAGGAGCCAGCTGGACGCTGTGATGTCTCAGATCACTGCTGCCAGCTTTGCCGGAGCCAGTTTGCTAAACCAGGGTGCATAAAGAGGCTTGGGGATGCTCGGAAGGATGCATGGCTCCCTCTGAGAAGGGACCCGAGCGAGATGGGGTGTGTGGGGAGGGTCGGGAGGCGGCGGGGCATGAGGGAAGGAGCCACATGAGGCAAAAAGCACTCGGGAAAGTCCTTGGCAGCCAAACTCACTAGCCCAGACACGCCGCAAAGCACCTCTCACTGGGAGCCACGGCTTGAAAAGAGCCCTTGAGGAAAAGCCGGGGAGCACAAACACGTTTCTCCTCCTTCCCCTGGAGGGGGGAGAAATGTCCCACTCCACGGCAGGGCGGAGAAGGACACTCGTGGGGGGCTCGTCACAGCATCCTCGGTTGGGAATGGGGTAGCAGGGATGGGAATGAGGATGGGGCTACGTGGGATCCAGCCTCTCCAAGGGGGTGCTGCGGTGGAGGGAAGGGGGGCTCTGCCTCCCTGGCCACCCTTCCGTCCTAACGGGGCTGCCGGGAGCGGGGCCAGCGGTTTTGGGGCGGCGGGGGGGGTCCCCCCCCGCCGCCCCAAAACCGCTGGCCCCGCTCCCGGCAGCCCCGCTCTCCCACGGCAGAGGGCGCCCCGCTCCACGCTTGCGAGTGGCGGCGGGGGGGGGGGGGGGCGGGATGTGAGGGGGGGCTGGCCGGTTCCCAAAGCCCCGAGCAAACCCCACTGCCTTCCGAAACGGGGACCCCGGCCGGGCTTCAGCCCCTGGCCCGCGGAAGGCGAGGTGTTTTGCAGCTTGCATCCCTGCATCCCTGCATCTCTGCATCCCTGCATGCCTGCATCCCTGCATCTCTGCCCCACGGAGGGCAAGGTGGTTTGCAGCCTGCATTTCTGCATCCCTGCATCCCTGCATCCCTGCATCTCTGGCCTATGGAGGGCAAGGTGGTTTGCAGCGTGCATTCCTGCATCCCTGCATGCCTGCATGCCCGTGTCCCTGCCCCATGGAGGGCAAGGCAGTTTGCAGCCTGCATCTCTGCATCCCTGCATCTCTGCCTCCGTGCCCCACGGGGGACGAGGTGGTTTGCAGCCTGCATCTGTGCATCTCTGCATCCATGCCCTGTGGAGGGTGAAGTAGTTTGCTGCCTGCATCCCTGCATCCCATGCAGGCATCTTTGCCACACAGAGGGCGAGGTGATTTGCAGCCTGCATCCCTGGCTGTAGCAGGTCCTGCCCCTGCTGCTCCGGTCCTCCCATTTCCTAAGGATTCCCTAGAGCTGGATGAGCCTCGGAGTGGGGCTTCAAGGATGTTCTGTGCAGGGAATGGCTGCGACACCCACATGGATGAAGAGACACCAAGGGGAGATGATAGAAGGTTAAAATATCCCAAGTGGCAAGGAAAGGGTGAGGAGGAGTGACTGTTCCTGCCACCTCCAACAGAAGAGTGATTGGGGCAGCAAATGGAGGCTGAAGGTAGAGATGTGAAATGGGTGGCATAGGTCACGCAAAGCCTCCCTGCAGGACTCCCCACTGCAGGAGGCCCTGGGTGCTCGGAGGTTTGCACGTGGCCAATAAACAAGCGGACAAAGTCATGGAAGAAAAATCCATGGAAGTCTGTTAGAAATAAAAGCTCTGATGTCCCTGTGCTGCTGGTGGCCAGAGGCTAGTGGACCACCTGGTCAATCCCACCTTGAGGTTCCTGCTCCTGCACTGCTCCCTGCGCATCTGGGAGACAGCCAGGCTGGCTACCGTGGGGAAGTGGTGGAGACGGACCCTGGGCTGCCCCACTCTACCTCTCTTCCCTTCTTGTGCAGTCTGGATTTCATGCTGCACTATGTCCTACCAAGCCTCCCTCCACATTAAAAGCTAATGTGATTTTCTGGACTTTTTTTTTTGCCCCTAAAAGAGGCCAGTTGCTCCTACCCAGGAATACCTGTCCCATCTGGCTTCTGGGTTGCTCATTTTCATTGCATGAGCAAAGGACCAAGAAATAGACCATAAAAATAACTGCCTGCAGCTGAACCTCTCTGGGAAGCCGGGATACACAAAGGAGGTGGCTTTAGGGGAAGCCGGTGTCATAGGATCTAGACTATAAACCACCTCCTTCCGCTGCAGGGACAGAGGCCCACATTCATGCAGAGGGAGGATCGGTGCTGTAATTCAGATGCTCTTGCAATTGCAGAGTGTGTCAGCACTGGGAAATCCCCGAAGCTCATCGCCAGATTAAGAATTAGCTCCAGATCGTAGTGAGATGGATCGGTGTCCTGGCATGGTACCCTCCGGCAGCCCATCGTAGCTGCTGCTGGTGCTGCGTGATGTGGTTGGTCCCCGCTGCCTAAGGGAAGGAGAAGTTGGGGAAGCAACTGAAATGAGCGGCCGAGGACCGGCACCATGCCCTCGGAGTCTGGCCTGATCCTGATGGCCCAAGCCCTGAGCTGATTACCAGCAGCTTGATCTTTCCTTTAACGCTGCAGCCAGGTGCCCGCGCAGGGCTGCCTGGGGGGAGCCGCCTGTACCCGGCTGCCTGCTTGCATGGATGCCGTTGTTTCCAGCTTGGCTTTGCTGGCTGCACATTGTGGTTCTCACCTTCCCCGGCGATGAAGTGCACAGGGCAGGGAGAGAGAAAGCTTCGTGCTGAGCCACTCTCCCTTGCCAGCCCGTGCTGCCCAGGCGCCCCGGCAAGCCTTTGGCTGCCAGCCTGGAGACCAGGAGTTACCAGCATTGCTCAGGAGTGAGAAAGGTCCCCTGGGGACAGGACCGGGGTGACAGAGGACACCACGGGAAAAGCCACTTTGCAGAAAGCAGCGCTTGGGAGGACAACGGCTGGCGTCACGGCGAGGGAGCGGGCAGGCTTGAACACGGGCTGTGTGTCCCCCCCGAGCAAGAGCTCTCTCTGCTCTGAGACCCCCTCCTCCTCCTGTCCCTGTCCCGGGGCTGGGACACAGAAAAGATTTCTTGCTGGTTCCCTTGCAGGACTGTTAGCACAAAATTTTGCCGGGCAGGAAACTTTGCAACAGCCCATGGGGACACACCAGAGAGGGCAGGGAGGGGTGAGGGATGTCCCTCCTGGGGGGCTGTTTGGCCCTGAAGGGGAAGGAGCCCACAGAAGGCCAAGCAGACTGCCCCGCATGCGGGCTCTGGTCCCCCAGGCTGCCGTCTCCTGTTTGCAGAAGACAGCCTGCAGTCCCGGGGACACCGGCCTCTCCCGGCAAGCCAAGGCACACCGAGCCCTGCTGGGCTGTGATCTGAATCATAATGGCCTCCCGGCTGCCTGTGCGCGGGGAGAGCGGAGGACACTGCTCTGCTCTCCTCTGCGCTCCCCTGGTCTCCCCGAGCTGCCAGGAGATGCTCCGGGCTTTCCCTCTCCCTTGTCTCTTCCCCTTCAGATGACTGCCTGCAGCACCAGAGGACAGCCCATCACCTTGGCCTCTTGGCTGCAGGGCTGGGAGGTTCCCATATGCCCTTTGCCAGCCTGGGGCTGAGGGATTTGTTCTGGAAATGAGCCCCTGCCCTTTTTCTTGCCCCATTTCTCCCCCCACAGTCCAGCCAGGTGGCTGTTAAATACCACACACACTCCGCGCTTGCTGTGCCACAAGGTGCCCATGGTGTCTGAGACACCCCCAGTGCTGAGACAGCCTGGGGAGCCCATGAATTTGAGGATCCCCCAAACAGCCCAGGGAAAGGGGGAGATGCTCCAGACCGGGAGGTGCCTGTGCCCCAGCGGTGCCCCAGCCCAGCAGACACAGCTTTGGGGGAAGGCTGGAGCCACCACGGAGACCCTCTGGGCACCCAGACAAGTGGTGCCACAGGCATTTGGAGGAGAAGGATTATAAACTGGAGAAGCAGAATCAAAGTCTGGGGTGGAGAGGTGAAAAGTAAACGGAGATGTTTAAATAGCCCAGGAGCTACAGGGCATGCTGTACTTTCTCCGGGAAGAAAGGATGGGAGATGTAGCGGTGAGGCTGGGTGGGATTTTGAAGTCATCTGACAAGTCTTTGTTGGCGTAACACACACCAGTATGGTGTCCATCCTATGGAAGAAAGCCCAAGGGTATTTGTAGAGACCTTCCAGCCCCAAAAGAAAAGGAAGAAGGTGTCAGAAGTGACCAGCTGTGTTGGTTTTGTCAGAGGAAGCCCTGGGCTGCACAGGGGGCAGAGCTGCACGTAGACTGGAGCTCTGCTGGCGACTGCCGTGGCTTTGCGACGAGCTGGTGACAGTCTGGGGAAGGACTGGGCTGACGGTGCAAGGCAAAGACACCGAGGAGATAAAAGCAGTTGAAACACAACGTGTTATGAACAAAATGAGCCCATGTGGCAGAGGACACGGCTGGAAGAGATCTTGATCGCATCTAACGCCATCAGAGTTAGATGCGTGCTTAGCAAGCCAAAGGAATGGGAAGCCCTTGCTGATGAGGAACAACTTGATGCCATTGGTAGGAATGAAAGCCACTGGTATGGTTCACATGAGGGGAACGATGCACTGCGCGGCCGCAGCCCGTTTAAGGATGGTCTGCGTGAGAGCTGTGTGGGAGGGAGCGCTTTATGAACGGGTTGTTTCCTCGGTTTAGGATTATTGATAACTGTGAAGTGCGAGATCTGGACCGCACATGGAGCGACGTGCTAACTCCAACACCCGAGAGCAGTCCTGCCTGCCTGGCTCTGCACCAGAGAGCAGGAGCCCTTCGTTACTCCTTGGCCTGCCATCAGGGGAACTGGGATAAAACACACCGGGTTGTTCGGAGAAATTACACCTGGATGAAGACCATCCTGAAGGTCTGGCACGTCCACTAGGAAAAAAACAAAGAATGAAGGTTGCTGAAACTGTAGGTAATAATCTGACGTGAAAGGAACCATGCGGGACACAAAGTAACGTGACTCCGGACCTCATTATGACAGATACAGATGAATTAATCGCTGGGCTGGAAGGCAGTGGTGGCCTGGGGACCAGTCAGCGCGACCCGATTCTGCTTCTTCTGGGTGAAAAAGGGCAGTTTTGGCTCACTTATGTGTGATGCTCCATAGGGTTAATTTTACCAAAGCTGGGAGAAAGTAGGAGAGAAACTGGTTGGGAGGAATAATTTAGAAAAAATGTGAGAAAATATTGTGAGTTCTTCAGAAAGAGTTTTTGATAGCTGGCAGGTCACAGTGCAAATGGAGAGGAAAGGGGTTTGGCCACAAGCCCATTCTGATTCAGTGGCGAACTGGAAAGCAAAGAGTTACAGATCACAACTGGAGGGGAGGGAGTACACTAAAAATCAGTCAATAAAATGGAAACTTAAGATACTGATTAGGAAAGCTAAAAAAGAACAAGGGAAAAATTAATGTTGGGTGGGGTGAGGACAACAGGAGAGACTTGCAGGTAGATGGAGAACAAAAGAAGTGACAGCAGTGATACAGCCTGCACCTAATACCACGGAGGTGATAAAATTAACAGTGATATGTAAAAGTTGTTGTGCTTGGTAAGTAATTCCATTTGGAGAGCAGGAGTGGGATATACTCATATCAGACGAGATATCGTATAGACCACTGGAATCTTGGAAAGATATTAGAGGACATACAAGAGTAAACTCACAAGCCCAGAAGAGTCCTTAGAGAGCTGGCAGAGGTGTCCTGCCTTACTCATCTTTATTTGCAAGAAGATCAGAGAAATGCTAATGTTTTGCCAGAATTTCTAAAAAAGGCAAATGAGATCATTGGATAACTCAGACCTGTTAACCTGGCATCATGCAAAAGAGTGGAAGAGAATCAGCTTCAACCAACCCAGAGCTAACAGGCAAGAATAATGGATCTCCCTGGTTTTGTGGCAACAAGGCTTGGCATACAAAAAGGATGCAGGGTTTGGTAAGTGGCGGTCACTGCATGATCCCAACATCGTTCTTGTGAGCATTTTGACTGAGGACTCTGCGATACAACATGATAAAGTGTTTCCTACAGGAGCCAGCTACGGGTGGGCCTCAGAAATAGTTGACCTCTGTTGACCCACAGGAGTCTTTCCCACGGGCTTCCCCTGGAAGGTGGATGCTCCTGAATCCTTCTCACCGCTGATAACGCTGGCACATGGCAGAAAGACGGGTAAGGAGATAAGGGCATCACAGTCCTGCTCAGCGGTTTGCTCCTTTGGTGAACTCAACCCATTCAAACCAAACATCTTAGCAAGTCAAATGCAAGGAGCAGATTGTGGACTACACATACCAAGCGGGAAGATGGAAAGGTTCAGAGCATGCAACCAACTCAACTAGAACTCCTACTGCGATATGGGACTACAAGGAGTAGTGTAATTTTGAGATGTTTAAATAGAGAGCAATATCATGGCTGATGCAGAAGTCCTGCCTATGCTTCTGAGTTTTGGTTTGGTTTGCTTTTTTGTTTTTTAATGGGGATGAAACATGGGAGAAGATGTAGAAAAGAACCACTGAAGGGAAGTCTGAGCATGGGAGAGAACGAGAGCACACATGTCTAGTCTGGTTATCTAAATGAAACAGAGAGGTGTATGAGTGTTTTCCTAAGGCCACAGGAAAGCTAATTTCAGTTGTTGTAGGTAACACCGAACATTTACAGAGGAGAAACCAACAAGACACAAGCTCTATAGCCTGTTGCTGACATGAAGGACGCGTTCTAACAGAGTAAAACCTCCAGCCGTTTCTCATCGTGTTCCCAATCTCTCTGGCTTGGCAGAAGGAAGATGCACCACAGGTGTCGGAGACCTCACCCTGGGAAACAAAACCCTCAGACACGCCCTTCGATCCCCTACAGCAATCCAAACGTACATATTCATCTCAACATACCCCAAGCAGGTATCCCACAGCACATACCTGGGATACCTACCTCTGCTGGCTAACATCACATTCCTATCAGTTCCGCATTAGTCGCAGCACTAGGGCCACTTAACGTATCGTTATCGGTGTCTGATCTCACAAGTGTCTTAAAGAAGGTGGTGTTCATACAGCCTGACTTTGTTAATGTCTTATGAGGATAGCTGATGCCAAAATATCCTTATTGCTCTGTCTACACTCATTTTAATCTAGCACCTTTACACATTGAGAGATTTATTGTTTTATTGCTCCATTAACAAAACCATCCGCCTTAGTCTTCATCCGAGGTCCTATGACTCTTTTCTTCATACTAACTGACAAAATCCTTAACTAGGAGTTGAAGTTTTTTAAGCTAAAACTCTCTCAGGAGCCTAATTGCCTCCATTTCCATGCTAAATGCTTTAATATAGGCAACAAACCAATGGCTAAATTCCAAAGCCAGGGTAAACCCACATTAGAAATGATCAGGCTTCCTCAACGAGAAGCATGATTAATCATCAGAACCAACCAGCTAATGAGAGACCGAGACTCTATGGGTTTATCTCCAGATCAAGACTTGATTCCCTCCTGGAAGAGGTGTTTGATTTGGCATCCGTTGTAGGAGTAAGTGGGCAAAATACAATGGCCTGTGGTGTAAAAGAAGCCACGTGGGAGGGGTGGCCATTCTTTCTGGTCTGATCCTCCCAAATGCACTGCACCTCCATCTGCTTCACCAAGACCTGGAGGTGAGCGAATGGGCTCCCTGAAATCAAGGCTGGGGAGACAGCTCATCCAGCCTACCCTCCCCTCTACCTTCCAGGGATCCCTTAATAGGCAGTGTAAAACAATGAAGGGTGGAGAGCCAAAGCGCGGCTAACCCCAGCCCAGAGTCAGCGAAGGCCTGGGAGCCTCTCTGATACGTAGATCTTCAGCACGTGTCTGGAATTGCCGCCAACCCAAAAGACCGAACAGGGCCTTCCTTGGAGGTCTCAACTTGGGGAACTTGTTCCTTTTCAAAATCCTAGCCCCCAGTCTGAGGTTGAGCCCCCAGATCATGGTGCTCAAGGGAAGTCCCATTGGATCGGAGCTGCTCACGTGCCTTACGGCAGCTATGCCAGGATGGTCTTCTCACAAGCGACCCAACATGTTGTCTTGTGATGGCGGAAGGAAGGACTCTGATGAAGTCAGAGCAATCAAAGGAAAAGAGATATACGGGAGACGAGAGTCAGACTGGTTGGCCTTGCATTATGTTTGCAGGTGGGAGTGAAAGGCTGCTTTCCAGAGGAAGCAGTCGGGCCATGACGTGAGGACACATCCCTCAGAAGTGGAGAAGTATTTTCCTTGCCTTCTTGGTGGAAGGCCACTAACACAGTGGGATGGGTGAAAGGTGGGAGGAAGGGGAGGATGAACTGTGCACTGAAGGTGCTTCTCCGTCCTGCTTGATGACAGCGGTGTCGTGGTTCAACCCCAGCCGGCAACTAAGCCCCACGCAGCCGCTCGCTCACTCCCCCCCGGTGGGATGGGGGAGAGAATCGGAAGGGTAAAAGGGAGAATCATGAGTTGAGATACAGACAGTTTAATAGGTAAAGCAAAAGCCGTGCACACAAACAAAGCAAAACAAGGAATTCATTCCCTCCTTCCCATCGGCAGGCAGGTGTTCAGCCATCCCCAGGAAAGCAGGGCTCCATCACGTGTAACGGCTACTTGGGAAGACAAACACCATCACTCCGAATGTTCCCCCCTTCCTTCTTCTTCCCCCAGCTTTATGTGCTGAGCATGACGTCATATGGTGTGGGATAGCCCTTTGGTCAGTCTGGGTCGGCTGTCCCAGCCATGTCCCCTCCCATCTTCTTGTGCACCTGGCAGAGCATGGGAAGCTGGAAAGTCCTTGACTGGTGTAAACAATACTTAGCAACAACTAAAACATCAGCGTGTTATGAACATTATTCTCATTCTAAATCCAAAACACAGCACTATACCAGCTACTAGGAAGAAAATTAACTCCATCCCAGCTGAAACCAGGACAAGCGGGTATCCCAGTCTTAGGTGGTTATATTAGGGGTGGTAAAATCTCACCTTCAACTATCACCTTGAAGCATCCCCCAGCAAAGCTTTGCTCCATCTGGCAGACTTCATCTTGTCCCTCTGGACGCGGCCACATCTCTGCCACCTCCTCCCTTTCTCGCCACCATTTCTGGCTCCTCCACAGCAGCACAGCACCCTGGACATGAGGACTTTTGCCCTGAGGAGACAGCAGTGAGCACGCAGTGTTGCCATGTTTATCTCCAGCAGCTCGTGCGAAATACGTCAAACCTGTCCTACGCTTTCCGTGCCAGCGTCTCAGGGTTGGAGGCTGCACGAGCTGATGAGGGTGAATGCTTGCCCTTGATGCTGTTACAGAAACGATTGTTGTATCTTTGAAATGGAAGCAAGCCCTCGGTTTCCAAAAGAATGGACTTTCGACATCTTTACTGAGGTGAGTTCAAGCTCTCCTTGTCTCTGGGTGCTCCATGGTGTGAGGCTGTAGTAGAGCCTGAAAGCCAAGGTCAGGGCCATTATCTGTTCCTCTGACACAAAACATTCAAGGGCAACCACAGTGCACAAAAGGTGGGGGCTAGGACCTCATCAGGCGCCCAAAACGGTGGAACTGACTTCTCCAAGAGGGCCAGGCTGCTCCCAATCTCCCCGCAACCCCTTCTCTTTCCTGGGCCGTTCATTTCTTGCCGCACCGGCTCAGAGCAAGGGGCATTGCTCTGAAACATGTGCAGGCTCTGACTATCAAAACACAACTCTCTTCCATGAATTAACCATTCCCGGGGAGCACGTGGGAGAGCAACCAAAGCCGTGGCACTTTGGGGAAGGTCTCCTAGACCCCGGCTGGCTGCTGAGAAGGAGAACATGGTGGGAGCGGGCATGCGGGGCGGGTGTGGGTGCAGCTGCGGGTGCTTGGGAGCAGAGCTGCCCCACGTACTTGGAGCTGCTTAATCACACTTAATCAGCACCAAATGTGCACGTGCATAATGTGATCAGAGGGAAAGCCTTTGTCAGGCAACAGCAACCGCCGCTGCGGAAACAGTCAGAGAACCCTTTTCCTCTTAAAGTTTACTACTTTTACTGCTAGCCTGGCCTGGAAGCCTTTATTGCTCCCAACGAAGCCGGGACTTTGCTCTAAAGCCAACCAATGAGAAGCGTCTAAAAACCCGCGCCTATATATATAAGCATGCGTGCACCTTTGTGTATGCATTCCTCTGTGTGTGGGTGCCCGTGTGTGTGTGAGCATGCCGAGGGGTGCGAGCGTGGGTTTGGGTGGAGCGGCGCGCACCTCGCCCTCCCGGGGTGCCGGCGCGGGGAGCCAGGCGGGGGGCTGCCGCCGGCGGCTGCAGGCTCCCTCCCGCTGCTGGGAGGCTCAGGGGGGAAGTTCGGCACTTCTGCAAACAGAGGCCTCTCAGAAACGCTGGCATCCACTTCAGGGGCAGGTTTGCAAAGGAGCTCAGTGCCCCATTGCAGAGCTGGAAGGAAGCAGGCGGCTTCTGCAAGGGAGCCCGTTGCCTCGAGCCCCCCTCCAAGCTCTTTGGATGGTCTGCCCTCCCGGCATCCCCCTGCCGTGCCACACACCCCTGCAACTCAGAAACGCAGCTGGGAGCTCTTTGGAGAGTCCAGGTGAAGCTGTTTGGCATTGATACCCACAGATGGATGCGGATCTGGTGGGCAGAGAGTAGCTCAGTGGGCTCAGTGCTTGAGCTGCCCCTGGCAAACCGCCAGCCAAAACCCTGCTCTTGGTCTCCAGCGTGGCCCAGCCAGGATTGGGGTGTCCCAACAACAGGGAGGTGTGAAAGGTGCTGTGGCTGCCTGGAAGGGACGTTATCTTTGCTGATGCAAGCGGCAAAGCTCCCCCAGGTCCAGAGGAGCCAGCAGCAGCCCATGGCAGCCAGAGCATCATGACCATCCTCCTCCCCGCTCTGGCTGTCAGCCCTCCGCCGGAGGCAGGGCAGGTGCCTGGCGACTCCTGACCGAAGGGTCACTCCTGCAGCTCAAGACCTCGGTCCTGCCGTGCATCCCATGTGGTCGGTGGGAGACCCGAAGCCGGAGCATCCTGCAGGTCTGCGCTGCCTGATGGGCGCTTCTGCATTACCCGACTCCCGTCCTCCGTGTACTTTTCCCGGGACTGACACCAACCTGCTTGTGCCCGCAGCAGGCAGAGGCACTTGTCTGCATTTTGTCTGCTGGTCCAGGTTGGCAAGAAAAGGCTGAAACCTGGCCTCCTCTGCTGCTTGTGGCCCTCCCATGGCCCGCAGCATCTGGGAGCCGTGGCAGGCATGCCTGCCGCACCGCGTGGCGTTTCTGCAGGCGAGGAGGCCTTTGAGAGGCCAGGATAATGGCTAATAGTGCTGTTTTCCTCTGCTCTGCTTTCCTTCAAGTGAATTACCAGGGTCTTGCTGGGAATTATCCTGCCATTACCCAGTGCTCTGGGGAGCTGCCAGTGATTTACTTAACAGCAAACAACACAAAGAGCCGGACACGGCGGGAGCTACGCAACCGAACGAGCTGGGGAACATGCAAGTGGAAGAAAAATGCTGTAACAGCAGCCAGGGTGCAGGGATCCGGCTGGGGCTGGCAGCCAGAGATGGGCACGAGGATGTCCCCAAGAGCCGCCCGGCGCTGTTCTCCCTTGAGGGCAGATTTGGTCCATGGTGTAGCTGAGTGTGATGGAAATGTCAAAGGGTGGTGGACCTGGAGTGCTCTGCCCGGCTGGCCAGGGGGAGCCCAGGGCTGCGGCATGGGAGGAAAATCCAGTCCTCCCTGCTCCTGGAGAGCTGGGGGACTCGGGGATGGTCGGGTTATTGTCCCATGGGTGAGCACAGCCCTCAGACGTCCGTGGCTTGCCTTGTCCCAGCCACACTACTCCCTCTGACAACCTCTGCTCCGGGGGACCACCACACTGCAAGTCTGCCCAGGGCTGCTCCACCCTCCCTCCCGGAACTGCCCTCTGCATGCAAAAGGGTGCGGACTCCCCTGCCGCCACATGCCACCCATGTGTGTGCCCACCGCCTGCGCTGCGCCCTCCCCACAGGCTCTCACGCTCGCCATGTCCCCCCTCTCCTTCCACAGGCTGCCCCTGCACAGCCGCCACGCGCCCCCTCCCCAGCGCCGTGCACCCCCAAACCCCCCAGCACCCACACGGACCCCCTCGTCCTCCTGCCCCGTGCCCGCTCCCGCACAGCTCTGCACACACACACACTCTCCTCTTGACACTTTACAGGCGCCGGGCAAAGGGGGGCCTCCGCCGAGTGCTAGAAAGTTGTTCCTACTCTGCGCTGGGAGCAACCACATTACTCACGAGTCTCTTTTTAGTGTGGGTATGTGTTTCCCCCTTCCATCTCCAGTCCATTAGCTACTATGGAAACAACATGTCATTGCCCGGAGGTGGAGTTCAGCCACAGCCAAAACAGCGGCGGATAAATTCCAGCACCCAAATTCACATCCTGGGGCAAAGCCCGCGCAGCTCAGCCGGGGAACGGGAGCGGAGTCCCGGCCGTGCTAAGGGAGCAGATCTCAGCCTGGGCTTGCTGGCTGCGGGACGCACGGTGTGCGGGAAGTGCTGCAGGGGACCCCGCTGTCCCAGCCGGGGTGGAAACAGCGTGGCTGGGGAAGGCCGAGGCGATTTACTCTTCCGGAGCCCGACCGAGGGCGTGCGAGTGGCGTGGAGATAAACAGCAGATCCGCAGGGCCTCGGCTGCCTCATTTCCGCTCTGTCCTGCGGCGCCCATTGCCCAGCCTGTGACTGATCTGCCAGGGTCGGCCGCGGAGGGGAGGAGGCAGCTCGGCATTGCAGCTGGGGGGGAACCGCGTGGGGACCCCGCTACCCCCGGCACGGGCAGAACCTATTCGAGCCAGGGGCATCTGGCACAAGGATGCAGTGGAAGGGCTTAGCATCCCTTGAATTCATCCGTACAGGCTGACCTTCAAGTGCACAGAACCATCCTGCTCCTCTGCCTCCCCCTGTCAACCTCCTCCTGATGGGTTTTCGGAGCGTTGCGTGTGCCGAAGGCTCCCCGGCTTGTGTGTGCGGGGTGCCGAGTCCCTGCTGCTGTGGCCTTGGGAAGGTTTGTCCCCTGGGGGGGACGGCACACATCGGAGGTGAGAGGTGGCAGGGCGAGGGCTGCACTGGGTTCAGCATGTGCTGAGCGGTCTCGTCCCCCAGCAGTGCCTTTTGGTGCTGCTTGCCCCTGGCTCCCCCGATGTCCTTTTGAAGCAGATGCCCATCGCAGCCCTCAGCTGCGGATTTTGGCTGTCGCAAGGTGTCCAGACCGAGCGATTTCTGTGTCCCACCCAAGCCCCCACTGCAAGGGGACAAGGCGGCGCTGGGCCCCGTTGCAGCAGGGCAGCCGAGGTGCCTGCTTGAGCTAAGCCGCTGGGTCCCGCTGCAGGTGAGCAGTGGAGAGGGGAGCACTGTGGCGTGACCAAACCATGTCCCCATACCCTGAGTCACCCGGATCAGGGCAGGGACCATCAGTGTCCCAACGCCTGCCTGGCTCCCTGTGTGGGGAGCCATCCCCATGGCGGGGCAGGAGCTGCAGGGACCCAAGGGAGTCGCAGTTTGAGCGTGGCTGCTCCTTACCGTACCTCCTAGAGACGCTGGGGAGAAGGAGGGCAGGCAGGGACGGTGGCATGTCCTGCCTGGAGGCTTTCATAGCAGGGGTGAGTCCTGGCCCCGGTCTCCCCTGGCAGATGGAAAATGCTGGAGATAGGAAGCAAAGCCCTTGGAAGGGAGAACTTTCCTTGGTGGCAGCCAGCAGTCCGTGACGGGGCTGTCCCACCCGGCGCTGGGGCTGCCCAGCTGCCTGCCGCTGCCCACAGGCACCCTTCCAGCCAGGACTGCCCAGGAGGTGCCATGTCCCACCCCGGTGGCTTTGCCACCCTGCAGTGCCAGCACCTGGGGACAGCAGTGTCACAGAGGGTAGGGCAGAACTACCCCAGCGCCTCCGATAGCTCACCCAGAGACGGACACCAGAGCCAGCCCTGGCCCTAGCTCCGATCCCCCTCCCTTCCCCAGCTTCTCCAGGAGATGGGGCAGGAAAACCTGTTAGTCCCTGGGGCAGCCTGGGAGCGATCCACCAGCTTCCGAGTTGGAGCAGTGACCTGCGTAAGTGCCTGCCTGGATCGGGGCCAGCGGGAGCAAACTCTGGCCACGAGGCTTCCTCGGAGGAGGGAGGGAGGGAGAGACCGGAGGCGAGCGGGGATGCCTTTCCAAAGCAGGCAGAGAAATTGCCCGTCAGCAAGGCTTCTCCACAAAGAAGCGAGCGCCGTCTCTGAGAAATAACGGAACAAATGTTGGGAGGAGGAAAAAAATAATGCAGGTTTCTAGAACAGGGATTTTCAACCTGTTCTGCTTTGCTGATCTCCAAAAATATCCCACCAGAGATGCGAGTTCCTTTGTAGCAAACCAACACCACCTGACAAGACACTTGCTGGCCTCAGTTACCCTTCCTTAAAAGCAGTCCACAGAGCCACGGGAATCCCCTGGCCACGAAAGCTGCAGCTCTTGAGAGCACTGGAAACACGTAACAAACCAGGCTGGTTTACCCCCGCAGAAGCCCCATGGAGCTGACTGCAGCCCCACAACCCCAGGCCGGCCAGGGTGCGGCCTTTGCAAGAGCGATGTTTGCCCCACGCCCACCAAGGAAGGGGCAGGAGGGTGCCCGGTGAAGCTGGGAGAAGCTGAGGTGCACCCCCAGGGATGAGCAGTGCTGGGGAAACTGCAGCTTCAAAACCATGCTTCAGCCGTGGTGCTTGGTGTGGATTCTCTGGTGGCTAATAAAAAGCCTGTGTTTGCAGTGGGCAGTCTCTCTGGGGGGGTGCTAGTGAGCATCTCCCCTCTGCTTAGCCACTTGTTTCCAGGACACTTGCAAGAAGATCTAGGATCTCCCCCTCACCTCCCCATCCAATTTGCTTAAAATTGGTTCCATGGGTTTGCAACGATTGGAAGGGAATGGGCAGCAAAAATGGGAGGAAAGCTCCCTTGCTTTGGAAACCAATGTGGAAAGTAGCTAGGAAAAATGCTGGGGGACGTGGGAGGGTGGAAAGGAGAGAAGTAGGAAGAGAGTGGTCCTGCTCCCAAAAGAGGAGGTTGCAATATCCCTCCTCTCTGAGATCCTGCGTATCACAGGTGTCTCCACTGAAGTAGGATGCCTGAGCATCCCGGCCTAGCTGGGGACAGTCCTGAGATACAGATTGGTCCTGATGTCCCAGATCACATCCTTGTCCTGGATCTGAGAAATGGCACCCAAGGAAATCCCATCCAGGCAGGGATCCTCCCTGTGTTTCCATGCTGAGCTGTTGGCTCTGCAGCTGAGCTGTGTGACACAGGGGACACGCACCCATCTGTGACCCCACGGGCATGGCATTTCCCCCCCATATCCCTTCTGGTCACTTTGGTGTAAGGAGCATCCTTGTAACGCACCTCCCAGATCAGAAAAGCCTCCTTTCCTATCAAGTCTGTGCAGCCATGAGACAAGTCAGTCAAATGATTTGGTTGAAAATCAACCTCCTCCTAAAAAAAAAAAACCTGGCAGGATTTGTTTTCAGCCCGATCCGTTCCCTGATCCAACTCTCGTTGCACAAGGAGGGAGCGAGGCCACTCACTGGGCAGGGCTGGATGGCTGCTTTTGGCAGCGGCACAGATTTCGATCGGCTTGAAGCAATCGTGAAACTGCATCCTGAACTTCCAGTGACTCACCCAGAGAAGGGAAACTTCCTGGCTTGTGTGTTTGAGCATTTCTGGAAAAACTGCTATATTTGGCATGGAAAATAGGAAGGATTCCTCCGGCCGCTTGAAATGGGAGCAGCAGAAATGACTCAATGGGCAGTTTAAGAGAGACGAACAAGGATGCTCTCTAAATTATTCATTGCGATTCTCCACGTTGTGTGTTTTGCCCACAACGGGCTCAACAGTGCCTGCACACAGGATGATCCAGGCTCCGCCAGGAAGATGCGCGATTTATTGCTCCGACAGCAACCCCGCCAATGCACATTTGCTGTATATTACGGACTACGGACATTATAGGCTGCTTCCCATCTGTTTACCAACAAATAGTGCTCCTAAAGGTATGGCATTGTGCTTATCGCTACACGTTGACCCAGCGTGAAAAATCTGCCAATTTATATTTTCGTGACATCAGTAGCTAGAAATGCATTTCTTGCCAGCTTCAAACACTTTCAACTGTTTCATCTAGTATGCTGGGGAAAAAAAATGAAGAAACTGCTCTTCTGCAAATTACTGAAGTTGGTGGAGGGGGGGCTGTTTCTGAGGATTTGAAATGGATTCTTCTTCTCTCTTCTTTTTTTTTTTTTCATACTTGTCCAAATGGTTATTCAAATAGCTTGTTCCTTAAACTCCTGAGCTGGTAAATAAAAATTGTCATTTTCAGATCATAACAGCAGCATCTAAAAGAAAAAAAGATGTGAATAAATCCCAAGAAAAACAAAATCAACAACTTCTCATGAAAAATCAGTTGAAAAGAGAGAGAGGGCTGCAAACATTTTCCATTGGATGAAATTCCAACCAGCTCCCGGTTAGTGTATATTAAATTAAATATTCAATTTGGTCATGCACCGCTTTTATTGGTGGATTAAATATCGACAAATATGTCTAACGCAGGGAGATGCTTCACGCTGCAGCCTGACAAATCCCGTGGCAGCCCTGCGTCAGCGCTTCGGGTGGGAAAACCTCTTCCTCCCGCCGCTGAGACCCTGCGAGGCTGACGGCCGGGGTCCATGTGGCCACGGCCATCGCACGGGGGGCTACCCCTCTCGCCTTGCGAGCCCCCGATGCCCGGCGTGGCTGTGCCAGCAGTGACTGACTGGCCCCTCTGCCGTGATGCTCAGGGCAGGGAGCAGGAAGGGGGCTGTCGGGCAGCGACCCTCTCCCAGCTGCCGAGGCTTTCGAGCCCAGGGACCTCCAAAGCTGGGAGTGAGACCGTTGGATTTAACTCCTTCCAATTTCTATGCTGAATTTATCCAGTTGCTTTTTGCCTGTAAATTTTTAAGCCATTCTTCATGCTCCCGCAGCAAGGAGGCCGCAGCTTGGCAGAGGAGCTGTCCCTTTCACTGGCGTGGTGCTTGCTGCTTTCTGGTGGCCCCATGCTCTTGTACAGGGAAGCGTTGGGCACCCGCCTTGATTTTGCAGGCTTTTTTCCTCCTCCCCGCTCAGCCTGCTCTTTCCGAGGGTGCTGCTCAGTGGGAAACATCCCATGCAGGAGCATTTCAGCCTGGAAGCGGCGGTCTCCTTCCCCCCAGCTCCTCCCTGCCTGGCTGGAAGCTGGCCAGTCCCTCCGGTGCTCCAGCAGCGCGGGGGGCAAGCTGGGATGCAAGGTGAGTGGAGGAGCGCTCCCATCCCCAGCACCCCACATCTTCAGCCCACCCGAAGCCCCAGGAAGGAGTGAGACACGCTGGCATCGTATCAGAGAGAAGGGGCTTGTCCAGGGCTCTGTTTTGCCTCTCAAATGCTGCCCCTGGAGATTCGGTAGCTGCTCGAGACTTCTGGCCCATCAATTATTTAATTCCCTCCAGCCATGTGGTCTTCAGCCCCGAGTGCTCATCTCCTCTGAACGCACAAGCCCGTGGAGGGGGGGAGCGGGGTTGGGCAGGGGGATGCGGAGCCGGGGCTGGGCAGGGGGATGCGGAGCCGGGGCTGGGCAGAGGACCCCCGCTGGGAAGCAACGTGGAGGCACAGAGGACAGGTCCCACCAGCCAAAGTGTTGAGCCAAGCGTTATGGCCGGCATCTTGTCGCCCAGCCACACATGGGCTGGAGGGGTGGGTTCTTCTGATCTCACGGGATGACCCCTGGCAAATCACCTTCCCGCTCCATGCCTCATCTTCCCCACCTGTAAAATGGGGCCAAAGATTTCACAACCGGAGTGAGCTTTGGTGGCATCCACCACCCGCCGTAGCAACACACAAATGTCTGTGCGAGATGGCGTTTTGCAATAAAACGAGAGTGCGGCTCTCGCCGCTGCTCACGGGGGCTACACCACCAGGGATGTGTCTTTAGTGGACTGCTTAAGGCTGGTGGCCCCTGTTTGCTGCCGCTGCCCGCGCCGTCTTGAGCTAAAGCAGCAAGGCATGGCACGGCACGGCATGGCGGGCGCTGCTGGGTAGGCAGGACAAGCTGCGGCACGCGGGCAGGCAGGCAGCTGGAGCCGGGTAGGTGTGTCGCTGTTACCCAATAAATAACTCAAGCCCTAAAGCAGCCCATTGTAATTACAGGGGCCCTGTGCAGATTGAAAACGAAGAAGGAGGAAAAAAAGGAAATCAAGGTTCAGTCTTCCCCAGGAGGTAGTGCTCCACAGGGAAAGCAATAGAGGGGAGCGGTGATTTATATCTCTCCAGAGGAATTCTCCTTTCCAGGGCCGCCCCAGGCGCCAAACTGCCGCCAGGTTCAGCTGAGTTTCTCATCTGAATATGCATGAGACAGTAATTAATTCTCTCTGATACCGGTCCAGATTTGAGGTTGGTTTTGTGAGTGCGTGCATGCGCGTTGTGTGTCCGTCTTCTCCCAGGTGTGCCAACGCGGCAAGGAGGGACGAGACGAAGGAGAGCTATCTCTCCACGCAGTTGTCCCTGCAGGATGACGGCCATCGGCGCCCCGTGGCCGGCTTGGGGCAGGAGGGTGGCCCCAGTTGGGAGCCCCATGGGGTGGCTCTGAGGGGTCTCCTGCTGGGGATGGCAGGAGGAAGGGGGACGGAGAGCAGGACACAACGGGGGTCGTGTGCCCGGGGCTGGCCATGCTGCACAGCAATCCCTGCTCCAACACACATCCAGCCTTGGGCACGTGCAGGGAGGTGTTTTCCCTCCTCCTGAGGACACCGCAACGGCCTTGTGTTTGCAAAGGGCTGGAAGAGGCAGGGAGGGAAGAGAATCTGGCCTTGCCTCCTCCCTCCCACCTTCCTCTCTTGCTCTGCTTTTAAATCTCTTCCGCGCATCACTTTGAGCAGTGGGACGGGAGCCCCGAGAGGCGAAACCACGTCTCTGGCCCAAGGCCCAGGCCCGGGGCAGGGTGTGGGTGTGTAATCTCCGTGTGGTAGGCCCTTGCCCCGAGTCTCATCCACGGCGTTGTTCACTCGGGCTCGTAGTCACAACCAGCCTTCAAAATGGGGAAAACCCAGAAAACTCATTAAAAGAGAGAAACGACTGTTTTCCAGCTTCACCAAGCCCACACCCTGGGGCACAGGTCTCTTCCCCCTCCCTCTGAGGCAGGTTGCCCCAATGCCCTCCTCACCCTTCGCTTGAGAGAAAGGCAATAATCAGCTTTGCTGCCTTTAAACCCTGCTGTGGGGCCTCAGCAGCCTGCCAGGGGCGAGCTGGGGTCGTCCTGGCACGCCGGCAGGGAAGGGCAGGGATTGGAGTGCCAGCTCCCGGGCCATGGCATCACTGGCGCTGGCCCTCGGCAGCCAGGGAGGTGACGCTGGGTCCCCTCCTCCTGCTGTGGGCTCCCTTGGAAAAGCCGGCATCCCAAACCGGAGGCTTCCCTCGTCCCCCCGGTCGCGTCCCCACCCTGCCTGTAGGCAGAAGCAGGATTAGCAGCAGCGCTGGGGTGTATCGCTGCCCTCAACCTGGCCCTGGCTCCTGCCAGCACCCAGTGGAGGGAGGCAGAAAAGGGTGCTCCCTTGCCACCGCCTCTCACCGCCAGCCGGGGCGGTGGCTTCCCAGAGCCCTGGAGAAGCCGGCAAGCGTCTTGGACATCAAGAGACTGACATGTCATTGCCTGCTGGGGTCAGGGGACCTGGAGAGGTCACTCTCCCTTTCCCATATCCTCCAGTCACAGGCGATAGCCTCCCCAGCAAGCTGTCCTCACTGTGGGGCTCGAGGTGGAGGCCTGAGGAGGACATCAGTGGGACAGTGCCACGTCCTGCCCGCCACGTCCCGCTCCGGGTGCTGGCAGCGGGGTGCAGAGCAGCCAGACTCCTTACATCCCTCTGAGGGATGCCTGCAAATGTCTCCAGGCTCGGTGAGCCTTTCCAGGCTGGGAAAGGCCGGTGAGTCAGAGCCCTTGTTTTGCAATGCGGGGGGCAGAGCGCGTGTCGGAGCAGGGATGGCCGTGAGCTGAAGTGTGGGGCCCGCCTGGGCCTTTTGCAATCCTCTGGGGAAAGACGAAGTCGGTGTCTCCATCCCTTAATTAAAGCACGCCGCAGGGACCTGCTGCCTCCTGTTTACGTGGTTCGTGGGGATGGACGGAGGAGCACCAGCCCGGGACGTGGGGAGGAGGGCGGCCTTGTCCACCCTTCCCTGGGCTGGGGTGGCTGCTGCTCTCCAAGCGCAGTCTCTGCCTCCCGCAGCGAGGTCTCAGCCTTGGCCCCAGGGTCTCACGAAGGCGCTTTCTGGACCTGTGAGCTGGCCCCAGTGCTCTCCACACCTCCGCTTCCCCCCCGCGAGCGCACACGAAGCTCCTTCCCACCTCCCCACCGCCCTCCGGCCCCCCCAGCAGTGCTCCTTCCCCACCGGCTCCTCCGAGCCCCGCAGAGCGAACATCCACAAAGCCACGGCCCCCGCGTGCAACCCTTGCCCGCGGAAGGACAGAAGGTGACACAGCCAGGATGTCATCTCTGCTGGCTTCACGTCCCGCATCACCAGCCTGACCTAGAAACACTACGACGTCTCGTGCGCCGGAGCCCGGGGATGCTGCAGGCTCATCCCTCTGTTTTTTCCAGGGCGGCTGAGTGACAGTCGCCCCTCCCCTGCCTCTCCGAAGAGCGTAATGAGAATTTCCTCCGAGGAGCAGCTTGCCGCGATGAAATAATCGCCCGAGCAGCAGGATCTTCGCCGGGGATTAGAGAGGCTGCTACTTGCTGAGCTAGGGAAACGGCCGGCGAGGAGGGAAAACTCCTACCGCCTCCCCCGGCACCTCGACTCCTTTGCCAAAGCAATCGCCTGCCGCAGACGGAGCGAGGTCCCAGGCAGAGCTCAGCCCTGGAAACTTCTGTCCTCGATGCTCGGGCACTTTTGCAAAGTCCCCTTCCACCCTCCTCCTCCTCCTCCTCCTCTCGCTGCTCCCTGCGGAGCCGCTCCCCAGCCCGGGCCGGCGGGAGGGGTGGAGAGGAGGTGAAGCAGCAGCTGCCTTTTACAGGCAACAGTTTTTTTTCGTTGTTGTTTCTTTTTGGACTGCTGAGGCATCAAACGCGGAGCTGAGCCTGTTTCCCTCTGCCTGAGGCGCAGGGGCACTCACCGGCCGGGTTATCCCGCTGCACGGAAAGGCGGCCGCGAGGGCTGTACGTGGATTTCCGACGCAGAGTGGTTTCAGGCAGTTTTGCTTCCACTCCAGGCTCGGTTGCTTTTTTTTTTCTTCCCCCCCCCCCCTCCCCACCCTGTTTCTCTCTGTCTTCTGTGGGATCCTGGTGTGACCATCCCTTGAGGATTCCTAGTTTTCTTCCCCAAATCTCCCACATCTCTTTTTCTTTTAACTGCTCGCGAAACGTGGGAACCCCAAGCCCAAAGGCACATCCCTGGTACATGTTAAAGCCAAGTTATAGCAGAAGTGTTTTATTTTAGGGCTGGGCTTGTGCGTGGTGTTTTTTTTTTTTTCCCTTTCCTCTTTCGGACGCGTTTAGAGGCTCACCCTCCGCCAGCCCCGGGCCAGGCTGTGGCAGAGGGCGCTCCTGCCTCCAGCCCTGGTAGCAAACCTGCCCCAAACGCAGCGTTGAGCGCAGTCTCCGGGACCAGACAGCAGCTGCCCTTGTCTTGAACACACCGAAGCGAGAGGCGTAGCCAGCAGCGACCAGAAATCCCGGTTTTCCACAGCCCCGTCCTTCCCCCGAGCGCGTGGCGAGGCTCTCGCCCCGTTCCCGGGCCATCTGACCTGAGAAATTCGTTGTCCCCAAAAGGCCCCCTCCTGACTCAACGCCGGCTCGCCCGAAAGCCGCGAGCGGGGCACCGTTGTGCCGAGAGCGGCTCTGACGCAAAGCGAGAGTTTCCCGCGGCGGCGCTCAGCTCGTGGGCTCGCAGCCAGCGAGGTGGCCCCCGGGCCAGCGGACGGCCAGCCAGAGGGTCAGTGGCCCACGTGAGGCCATGGCCACCACGGTGCTTTCTGCTCCCGCCACAGCCCCCAGGCGCCGACCCCCCGCCCCCCCATCCATCACCTCAGGGCTGCTCCCGTGAGCAGCAGGACACCGAGGCTGAGGAGAGAAGTCCTCCATGGTGCCACCGGGCACCGACCAGCCTGTTTGCGGTGCTATGATGTTTTGTGGGAGGGACGTTTTGTCCTGGAAACGGGGCCGTGTGGCCTCAGCGTCCCGCCGCCGGGCGCATGTGGGGATGGGGCGAGGGAGGCCGGCGCCATGACGCCTCGTGCCGCGACGCCTGGTGCCAGGCGGTGCGTGAGCTGCCGTGGCTTCTCCGCGGCTCTCCCGAAGCTGTAGCGGGGAAGCCCGGGGCAGCCCGGCTCCCAGCAGCCGGGAGAAGCGCACCCTGTGCCCGCGGCAGCCACCCCGGGGGGGTCGCGCCCCTGCAGGCTGCCCCGTACCCCGGGGCAGGTGGCCCCCAGCTCCGCTCCACCGCGCCGCTCCGGCGCCCGCTCCGGGTTTTCAAAACGACTCCGCTTTAGACAGACAGGCGCTCCAGCCAATGATAAGCCGCAAAGCGTCAGCACAGCGTTCGCTCAGCTGTGTCGGCCAATCCGCATCGCTCGATCCCTAGATCCCGCCCTCCGAGGACAGGCTCTGCCGACTATTGCCGCGGCCTGGCGGCCATATTGAGTGTGGCAGAGGCGCCGCTCCGTCCGGGGCTGCTTTTCGTCACCCCTTCGCCCCTTCCTCCGCGCCCTCCGCACCGGGGAGCGCTTAGGCACGGCGTTGCCTCGCCCGCGGGGCCGCTGCGGCCTGCGGAGCGGCTCCCGGCAGGTGGCAAAACCGTGTGGTTGCCCCGCGAAGGGCTCTCGGCGCCATCTTGAGTGTGGCACAGCCCCCTCGCTCGCCTCGCCGGTGCCCCGTTACCCGCGGCGGCGGGGCGGGGGGGGGGGGGCGCAGGGGTGGCCCCGGTGCCCGCAGGTTGGGGGGGAGGGGGAGCTGCGGCCCGGTGTAACGACGGGCTGCGGAGGGGGGAGTGCGGGGAAGCTCCCGGTGCCTAGCAGGCATTAAGCTCACGAAGGAGGGGGTAGAGGGTCGGCGAGGCGGCCTGGGTGGTTTTTTTTAATTGTAAAATAAGCAATTGGGTGGGAATCCCGCATTTCTGCGCGGCGGCGGCCGGTACCCCCGGCGGGCTGGGCTGGGCGCCCTTCCCCCGCTCCCCCCCCGGGGGCGGCGGTTGTTGTTGTTGTGACCAAAAAGGAAAAAAAAGGAAAAAGGAAAAAAGAAAAAAGTTTTCGCGGCGCGGAAAACACGGCGCAGGTTGCGCGGGGGAGGCGGGGGGGGGGACGGGTTACCCCGGCGGGCGGCCGAGGGGACGGGGCTCCCCGCCGCCCCCCCCGGCACCGCCGGGCGGCCACCGCTGCCCGGGCGCTGAGGTGCGGGGTGCGCGCAGCGCCGGTTCTCCCGCATTACTATTATTATTATTTTTAACTCTTTATTATTTTTCCGCCCCGCCGCAGGCATGCGGGCTGGCTGCGGCGGGGGACGGGAAAGGAGGCGGAGGAGAGGGGGGGAGCTCCCTGCCGCCGCCGCCTCCTCACACGGCGGGGCGGGGCGGAGGCGGTGGCAGAGGGGGGGGGGAAGGGGGCGGGGCTCCACCGCCCCTGCGCCTCGCCCACGCTGAGGCCGGACGCGAACTCATCGCCGCAGTTGCCGCCGCGCCGCCGGCTCCTGCCGCTTTAAGCGGCCGTGCCCATTGTTTGCGCCGCGGCCAATGAGCGCCGGCGGCCGCGGGCGCGCGCGGCCAATGGGCGCGGCGCGGGGCAGCGCGCGCGCCGCCCCCCCGGCTCTATAAGAGGGCCGGCGGCGCCGCGTGAGTCCCCACTGGCTCGCGCAAAGCCATCTTGGCATTGTTCTGCCCGCGCCGCCGCCCGCGCCGCCACAGCCCCGCCGCAGCCCCGCACGCCCCCGCCATGTCCGACGCGGCCGTGGACACCAGCGCCGAGATCTCCGCCAAGGTGAGCCACCCCGCGCCTCGCCGCGCCGGCCCCCGCTTTTTTCCCCTACCCCCGCAATTTTTTTTTTCCGAGCGCTTTTTTTTTTGTGCGTTTTTTTCTCTTTCCCGCTTTTTTTAAAATATTTTTTTTTTACACCCCCCCCCGTTTTCCCGCTCGCCCCCCCTCCCCTCACCCCCGCGTTGAAGTTGGTGGTGGGGCTCGGTGCGGGGCCGCCGCCGCGCTCGCCGTCAGGATTCTCCCTGCGCCGTTTCTTTGTCTACAGCGTGCGGGAAACGTGCTCGCCGCCCTCACCGGTGCCGCCGCCTGCCGCGGCCCGCTCCCTCCCGCCATCCCGGGGACGGCTGCGGGGCCGTCCCACCGCGGAGGGGCTCGGGGAGCGTGGCTGTGTGCGGAGCCGGGGCGGGGGGGGGGGGGAGAAGCGCGGTTGCAGCTCAGCCCCCGTCTCCGGCGGGGGGATGGCGGCGGCGGGCAGCGCTCGCCTCATTCAATCCGCTGCGGGAGCTTGACAGCCCCGTCAGACTTGGGTCCCGCTCGGCCCCGTCCCTGCGGCGGGGGGGAGCTCCGGAGCATGGACCGGAGGGTTGCGGCGGGGGGGGGGATCCGGAGCATGGACCGGGGTGGGGGGATCCGGAGCATGCACCGGAGGGTTGCGGGGGGGGGGCGGGGGGATCCGGAGCATGGACCGGGGGGTTGCGGGAGGGGGGGAAGGGGGGCAGTGACTTGTGGAGTTGCTCCCGAAAAGGCGGGGGGGGTGTGTGTGTGTCGGTTTGTATTTCGGAGTTGCGCCCCTTCGATGCGGGGGGGGGCAATGGCCGTGTCGGTGTTACCCCCGGAGGAAGGGGGGGAGTTGCTATTTCGGAGTTGCCCTCCCCGGAAGGGTTGGGGGGGCGGTTGCTGTGTCGGAGCCCCCCCGGATTGCGGGGGGGGGGTTGTTGCTATTTCGGAGTCGCCCCCCCGGGGGGGGGTAGTTGCTATTTTCGGAGTTGCCCCGACGGCGGAGCTGCCCCGGGTGCGCTGGGGCTGGGGGGGGCTCCGGGCCGAGCTCCCCGCAGCGGGATAACTTTGCGAGTCGGTACCGGGGGGTGATGGGGAGCGGCTGGGGAGCAGCGGTACCGGCCGGGTGAGGCTCTCCCGGGAGTCCCCGCTGCGGCTCCCGGCGCCCGCCTTTGTCTGCCAGCCGCGGCGGAGCGTCCCCCGGGGGCGGCGGGCACCCGGGCGGGCTGCGCTCCCCGTCCAGCCCGGGGCCGCGGCCGGGTCCTGCCGCTGCTGCCGGGAAAGTTACGGGGGGACCCGGCTCGACCCGGGCGGGTGCGTGAGAAGGCGGCGGGGGATGGGGCGGCCGTGCCCGGGGGCCTCCTCACCCTGCGCCCGGCCGGCACCGGGTCGTGCGGCTCCGGGGGGAAGCGGGGCTGGAGGAGGGGGGAAAAATAAAAAAAACCCCAAACACCGGCAGGCAGGAAGGTTTACAAAACACAACCAACAAAACGCCGTTTCTGGCGGATTTCGATTTCACTTCTGTTTCCCGCTCCCGCAGCCGTACCCCCCTCCCCCCCCCCGCTCGCCCTGCCTCCGCTCCGGGGCCGCGGCTCGGTCTCCGCTGCCTCCGGTTCTCCCCGAGCCGGGAAGCGGCGAGGCGGGTCGATCCCCCCATCCCTCCCCGGGGGAACGGGGCCAAGTTTGCCGTTAACCTTCCCCTGCCCTTTACGGCGTGGGGGAAGGGGGCCTCGGCCTCCCGGAGAGGGGGGGACACGGGGGTCCGTGCTGCGGGGCGGGCGGGGGCGCGCACGGCGGCAAGGTGACCCCCCCCCGCACACCCGGTGGCGGCGTGGGGGAGAAGCGCGGAGGCACCGGAGCCGTTTGCCCTCGTCCCGCCTTGCCGTCCGGAGCGCTCCCGGGAGGCGGAGGGGAGCGGGTCCCGCCCCGCCCGGGCGGCGGCTCCGCGCCGAGCACCGCCCCCGCCCGCCGCCGCCGTGCCGCGGGGCGCCCACCACGTGCGGCCCTGCCCGCGCCGCCCCCTGGGAACCGGAGTCCGCCTCGCCGCCCCCGCCCGCCGCGGGGGGGCCCCCCCGCCGGGGACTACATTTCCCGGCAGCCCGCGGGGCGCCGCACCGGCGCGTTGGCGGGCGGCCAATGAGAGGGGCGCGGAGAGTGGCGCGCGGTTTGAACGGCGGCCGGGCGC
Source organism: Theristicus caerulescens (assembly GCA_020745775.1). NCBI lineage: Eukaryota > Metazoa > Chordata > Aves > Pelecaniformes > Threskiornithidae > Theristicus > Theristicus caerulescens. The sequence goes on along the minus strand of CM036565.1, from coordinate 11,948,451 downwards.
GTGGCGGCGCGGGGGGGGCCCCCTGCCGGCGGGAGGCGGCTCCTCCGCTGTCCCGGGGCGGGGGGGGGGGGGCGGCGGTGTGAGTGTGTGCGTGCATGGACGCGGCTCCCTGCCGGGGCGGGGGATTCCCGGCCCTTTTCCACCGGGATCCTGCCCGCCGCCGCCGCCGCCTCTCCCCGCCGCGCTGGCGCTCGCGCCCCCGGGGAGCGGAGCAGGAGCGAAGGTAGCGCTTCCCGGGCAGTATGACTACACGCCGCTGCTATTTTATGGACAAACAGCCTCGCCACACCTATAATTAGAGGCTCTGTCAAAGCTCTGGAGCTAAAGCAGCCCTGCCGCACAGAGTGCCGCTTCGGAGGCTGCCGTACACGTCCGTCTGTTTGTGTTGGACCGGGCCCGGGGAAAGGGAGAAGCTGTGGGCCTTTCTGCAACCCTGTTGCTAGCACAAACTTCATGACCTGGCACCCTGATGGTCGTTAAACTGAGAGCGTCCTCAGCCGTGCGGGAAAGGTCAGGGCTGGAGATATGTCCAGCTAAAAATCCCCAAGAATGAGTTGTTCCTTCACCGGGAGAATTGCTTATGTTTTGTGAAGGACTCCTGTTGAAAAGAACCATCGGGCATAGCGAGATGTGGAAACTCTGACTGCTCGGTTTGCTCAGTGTTTAACTTGAGAAACGCATTCTTGCCCTCCTGCCCGCTTGCCTGATGCGAGGCGGCGGTTGCAGAACGCAGCGGCGCGACGGTGCGCGAGAGGTTAAATGGTTGTGATCAGCCTCCGGGGAGCAGGGGAGCCGCTGCTGAGAGCGTAAAGCTGCGGTGGAATCGGGCAGCGTGGAGGAGACGGCCTGGGATTCGTATGTGAGCAGCGAAAGGAGGAGGGAGCTTGTGGTTTTGCTTTACCCCAGACTCCGGGGATGCTGGCTCGATTAGCTGAGGTTTGATCAACAGGTGTAGTTGCCCCAAAGCTTGCTTCTGAAGAAAGTCTTCCCTCGGTGCTCCGGCAGCCCAGGTGCCTCCAACGGCATCTGTGCATGCCCATCTGAGTGGTTTAAATAACCTGGTGGTCTAAAACCCCTGCACTGCCTCACCTAAGCTGCCTGCAGGGTAGCAGAAACCCTCCCAAAAACAGAGCAGCGGCCACGCTCGCAGGGCCAGGGCCCTGCTCTTGCCCGCCGGCGTTCCCACGAGGGAAGCGACAGTGGCTCAGTGGGAGTGAAAGTGCCCGCTCGCTGCGGGCTGCGAGGCAGCCGCAAAGGGCGGGTGGGAGGGGGGCAAAGCCGCTTGCCGCCGCTGCTGCAGCGAAGCAGGGAGCTGCCAGCAACTTCTAAACACCTCGTGGTTGCTGGTGAAGCCGGCTGTGTGGCTCTGCTGCTGGCCCCGGGGAAGGGCCTCTCTGCTTTCCTTGGCTGGGGTAACGCTCCTTGTGCTGAAGGATCTCGCTCCAGCTGATGGAGGAACAGAAGGGGAGGAGGATGCAAGCAGAGATGCCAGTGTTAAATCCAAGTGTTCTTTATGCGGGAACATAAAGTTGGATCCTCTCAGCCTGTTTGCTGAGTGACTTGGCATGACATTTTGACAGTGATCAATAGCAAAAACACACAAGCTCCTGCTCTCCTCTCGCTCTGCTCGCAGTGGAGATTTGAACCGAACTAGCCAGGCACGGCTCTTGGAGCGGTGTAAAAATAGACTTCTTCCCCCACCCCATCCTGTTACACTTGAAGCTGTGAGCTGGATCCTGGAGTCTCCGCTCTGCTGCTGCGAGAAAGACCAGGCGTGTAATATTTACCGTATGATTTTTCCCCAGGCAGGGCAGAGACCGCAGTCTCTGCTAATGAATCCCTGGGATTTGTTCCTGCTGCGAAGGTACCGAGCAGCCGTGGACGTCCGCAGCCCTGGGGCGGCAGAGCCCATACGTTGGACGGGGCTGCCGGCTCTCTGTGGCGTTGCAGGAGCTTGCGTGGACTGTGCTAAGATGGGCAATCGGCCAGCTCTGCTGCTGTTGAGCATATGCAGGCGGCCAGCGCTGTGTGTTCGGGAGCTCAGAGGTGAAACAGAGCAGTCTCTTTTTTAGATAGCTGCTCTCTGGCGAGGCTGGCTTGGATTGAGATTCGCCCCCACGCTCTCCCGTTCCCAAGGAGGAGCCAGAACGTGGCGACCAAATCGCAGAGCAAATCGGTGTGAAGAGAAACCAGCTCCCACTCTCTCTCGGACTGTGTTTTTCACACCTGATCTGCAGCTTCTCTGAGCCGGGCACCTGGAATTGGGGTGACTTCTCTGCTTTTCTGCTCCTTCCAGGATCTAAAAGAGAAGAAGGAAGTTGTTGAAGAAACAGAAAATGGCAGAGATGCACCGGCCAACGGCAATGCTGTGAGTATGGCTAAGATCTGCAGGGAGAGGCAGCCCTTACGCCAACGCCTTTTTATTTTCCTCCCCCTCTTCTTGCTTTTGCTGCGAGCTTCTCCCCAGGCCTTCGGAGAGGGGACCCCTCTAAATGGCAGCACTGCGCTGTGCAGAGCCCTTGAGCCTCTGGGGCTTCGGGTCCAGCCGAGCCTGTGGGCAGTTTGTGTGTGTGCAGAAAGGAAGGGCTGGGCTTGGATCCCCTCCCCGAGAGCTGTGTGAGGTTGTGTACAGTGCCGCCTCCTTTCTAGGCACTGGAAAAGGAGGGGGGGGGAAAAAAACCCCAAACCCTAGATTTACAGTGTTACAATCAGTTAAGCGGGGAAACACATTGTGTACAAGTAAACCAGTTGGTTTCCTATTTTTAACACGGTGGGGGAAATTCACTCTGTGTTTCAAAGTGTCACAAGAGCCTTTGCAGCCTTTGTCTTGGCCTCAACGCTGCAGCCCCCAGTTATTCCAGACTTGATTCTCCGTGCCTGGGCTGCCTGTGTTGGGAAGCGGGACGTGCACCTGGGGCTCTGGTGGCCCCGTGCTTTGCTTTAGGCAGGAAAGGTTGGGGACACACACTTCTGCTGAACATCTTTTCCCCCTTCTCCCTTCCCCAGTGCGTTTTTTTAAGTGATATTTTGTCTTGCCAAGGAGAACGAGGAAAACGGAGAGCAGGAGGCTGACAACGAAGTAGACGAAGAGGAAGAGGAAGGTGGTGAGGAAGAGGACGAGGAGGAAGAGGGTGATGGTAACTTTCTTTGTTCCCCCTGCCCCCATCCCAGGGACAGCAGACTCCCGGGAAGCAGCGGAGAGCCGAGAGCAGCATCTCCCCCTCGCGGCTGTGGCCGGGTGGCTCTCGCTAGCCAGGCTTGGTCCTCCCTCGCTCGCCCGGGCCACCAGTGCTGGGAGTGAAGTCAGCCTTGAATCCCTTCCAGCAGGTTGAGGGCAGATTCCTCCCTCCCTCCCTCCTCTGGCCAGACGGCACCGTACCGCGGCGCTGAATAAGCGCATTAGCCCTTCTGTGCGAGTAGCAAAGCCTACCCTTGACTCTTGTGATCGCAACGGCCACCGCAGGCGCGGATGCCGGCCGGTGGGACGGGGACAGCCCTGGATGGCCGTGCCTTGGCACCAGGGACAGGTCACCGTCCTTGTTCATGGAGCAGCATGCTCAGAGGCTGATGTGGTCCCCTCTCCCAGCCCTTTCCCAGGCTGGGTGCCATGTGGAAGCGGTCAGGGGAGCCTGCAGCTCTTCCCCGCCCCTCCAATGGGAGTGGACAGGCCTGCTTTGAACCTTCCCTGTCCGCAGTGTCCCGCGTCTCCCTGCCCTCCCCTGTTTCCTGACCTGACCCAGCCTGGAAGTGGGTTTTGGCAGCAGCGACCAGAAATCCAGCAGTGACTTGCCGAATCACTTCTCACCCTCCCTGCTATTATTTTTTTTCCCAAGATCTACTTGGATGAATAATATTGTTTATTTTTATCACTCGTTAAGGCTGGGAGAAAACCATCCTTGTTACGCTGAAATGAACTCGGGGCCCTTGATTAGCTGTTACTAGGTTAATCCCCTGTGAATTTTCGCTTTACGTGCTGACCTACTAACCTGTCGGTTAGTTTTGGGAGACGGGGATGGGGCTGGAAATGTAATGACCGTTAGACCAGCACCTATTCAGACAGCATAAGCAGGGAAAGCTGCCTCCTTTGGGGTAGTGCTCTGCTCTCAGCAGCCTGCTGGCTGCCATGCCCTTTGGTAGGAACTGGCTCACTATGGAAAAACTGGGAATTGTGGCCCTGGTCATATTCGGGATTTTAACCCTTGGGGACAGAGCACAGTGCTGCCATGTGCTGTCCTGAGCCCGTCCGCCTCCAACCCTGCTTCGGGGTGGAAGAGGGGGAATACTCATCTCTCCCTGCTCCCCTCGGGCAGGAGGGGGATGCGTGTGCCGCAGGCGCATGTGCGCGGGGTGGAAGTGTTGCTTGGATACTGCTGTGACAAGCCCAGGGAGCTTCGGTCCCGCAGTGCCAGCCCCGCTCTTCCCAGCTTGCCGAGCGCAGGCACGATTTGGCACGCAGTGCTGGGAGGCACACACGCCTCGTCGGGATCCTGCATGGGCTCTGTCCGTCCGTGCCCGCTGCCCTCGGGTGATCCCTGCCTGAGAGCTGCACCTGAGCAGCTGAACGCTGCAGGAGGGAGGTTTAAAGGCAGCGAGTGCAGCTTGCATCAGCTTTTTTTTCCACTGCTTGCGGCCAGACTCCATCCTGGAGTTTGACAGCAGAGGGGAGCTTGAGGGTATATTTTTCTCACCCTTCTCCCCATCCCATCTCATTATTTGCTTTGCTTAAAGCAGCTCAAAGAACTAAAAATGCTCCCAATCAGCTTGGTGCTGTCACCTGACCCGCCGGCCGGCCCGGTGCATGTGATGGCTGCCGGGGTGTTGATCCACGGCTGGGAGCTAATCTTGGCCCTCTCTGCCGTGTGGGCCATGCCGTGGCTGGGCACATGCCGGGGAGAGGAGAGGGGACGGGAGGATGGGCTGACCTTAATCCCCCCGGCTGTCTATACGCGTGGCTCCTGGTGGTGGTTTAAAGCCAGCTTACTGGCCTTAACACTCTAAGTTTTAGTAGGGTCTCCTGTTACACAAGAGACTCGTCTCGGCAGCCGAGAGGTTGTTCCTCCTCTGGGGCCTCTGGTCTTGCCCCTGACCCTCCAAAACTGGCTGAAGGCGATGGACTTGGTCGTTCTGATCCACTGGCCTAGTTGAGCTCAAAGTGGGTCAAAGCCCAGAGCTCTCTGCTCACCCTCCTCTCGGGCTGTAGGATAAGTTGGTAGCATTTGTTTGCTGTTCTGATAATTAGAAAGTGTTCTGACTCAGAACTAATGCGTTCTGGCTCTCTTAACTCATTAAAGATGGACTAATAGCTGCAAAGGGAAGCAGAAGTAATCTGGAGCGGTTAGGCGGAGCAGCCACTAGAAAGAGGTTTTTTTCCTTTCCCCCTTTTTTCTTCACCCCTCTTTTTGCCATGATTTCGGCACTCCCGGTAGGTGCTGGTTTTGCCGTCCCATTGCCTGTGCTACAAATGCGGTGTGAGCCAGGCTCGATGCTGCCAATCCTTGTTTCCCCTTTGGGGGGTCAAGTCAGTTGGGGGATGCCCCAGAAGCCCCCCGTCCTCGGGCACCTCCTGTCCCGAGCAGGGGCTGGGCCAGCTGGGGAGACGGGACGCTGGACATCGCAGTGCAGGGCTGAGCTGAGCCAGAATTAAACCCAGAGGGGAGGGAGGTGTGTGGTGTTGTAACCCTCCCAGAGGGTCTCATGTTCCTCCCCTCCTCCATGCAGGTGAGGAAGAGGACGGTGATGAAGATGACGAAGCTGAGGGAGCCACAGGCAAACGGGCAGCTGAGGACGACGAGGTAGGAAGAGCAACCAGCCCCTCAGAGCCACCCATGTCCCCAGAGGGCTTGGGGGGAGCGACAGCGGGGCCGGAGGGACCGGGCCGGGCTCTGGGGCGGGAACGCCCTGCCTGCGCGCTCCCCGTGCCTCTCTGGGGACGCAGCCCAGTTCCATTTATACGCTGGCCTGGTTAGCGGGGTGTCTGCTCCAGCTGGACGGAGCCGCTGGCCCTGGGCTGGGGAGCCCCAGGGTGCTCACGGCAGGTCAGGCTGGGGGTGCTCGGGGGCTCCCTGAGAGGATTTTGCAGGAGGGGGGGAAAAACACTTGTGTTGCTCTGCCCTTGTCCCTGAGGTGGGAGAGGGACCCGAAACCCTCTCCTGCCTTGCTGGCCCCCTGGCAGCCCCGCTCCCCGTCCCCTCTCCTGACAGCTTTGCTTTCCCCCCAGGATGACGACGTCGATCCCAAGAAGCAGAAAACCGATGAAGATGACTAGGCAGCAAATTATTATTATTTTTTTTTTAAATAAGGAGGAAAACAAACCAACAAAAAAGGCCAGCGCGTCCTCTTCACCCTTGGGACCCCCCTCCCCTCCCGTTGCAACCCCCTCCCCACACACACACACCCCCTTCCTCCCCCCTCCGCCGTGGTCATCCTCACCAAGTAGAGTGAACCCCGTCTCCGGCCCCCCGGCGCGGCGCTGCCACTCAACGAACATACGAAACGATTCGCCCGTTAGCGGGGAGAGAAACCCCCCCTTCCCCCACAGACCCCCTCCCCCCCAAGCACCAAAACTTCAAGGCCCTGCTTTCTTTCTTAAAAGTACTTTAAAGGAGAATTTGTTTGTATTTTTTATTTACATTTTATATTTTTGTACATATTGTTAGGAGGTCCGCCATTTTTAAGTGATCTCGGATTGACCAAAAGGGGGGCTTTGAAGTGTATATCTCTCTTGTTACCTATCTCTGACTTTACTTGTGGTGTGACCAGGCCCAAACCATTATCTCAAAGGAGAATAAAACAAAACCTTGTAAAAAAATTAAAAAAAAAAAAAGACAAAAATGCAAAAAAAAAAAAATTTACAATCTTATTCTGAGCATTCCAGTAACTTTTTTTGTGTATGTACTTTAGCTGTACCATAGATCGTGGTTTGTATGAGGTGGCAAGGCCAAAGATAAAAAGGTTTTCTTTTTTTTTTCTGTCTATGAAGTTGCTGTTTATTTTTATTTTTTTCTTTTTTTTTGGCCTGTTTGATGTATGTGTGAAACAATGTTGTCCAACAATAAACCGGAATTTTATTTTGCTGAGTTGTCCTAACAAGGCTGCCTCCCAACTGCTGCTTTTTGTTTTAGTTTTCATTTGTTTTAGTGTTTTATTTCTTTCTCCCCTTCTTTCTCTCCTTCCTTTCTTTCTTTGCTTTGGACTTGGGCTGGGAAGAGAGTTGGCGAGAGGGTAGAGGGGCGCAGGGTGTTGATGGGGAGGGTCTGGGGCTGCTGTCCCTGCTGGGGGTGCGGGGCTGTGCCCCAGCACAGCCTCTGCATGGTCCCACACCTCCGGCTGCTCTTGGGGAGCAGTAGGGACAGGTCAGACTGGGAAGCCATCAGAGAGAGAGGCTAAATGAAAGTGCGCTGGGGTACGGGGTGCTCGGCAGCCCTGCTGTCCCTTGATGGTCAGACTTGGGATTGTGTGTGGCTGGGGCAGCAGGGATGAGAAACTCACCCCCAAAATCCTTCCTTGCGCTGCCTGCTGCAGGGGGGTGACCCTCCGCTTGCGGGACGGTGGGTGCTGAGGCCGTGCAAATGCTTCCGCCTTCGGGCTGCGCGGGGCTTGTTCACAGCATCGCTGGCAGTGGGGTAGGGCGTGTGTGCTGGAGGAGGCAGTGTTCAGCAGGGTTGAATTCAGCGAGAACCGGACCCTGAGGGATGCTCCAGCCTGCACCACCCGCCCAGCGATTTCTGGGGTGCTGGGTTAGCGGGGGTTTGGTGGTGGGACCCCGGGAGGCAGGCGGGGGTTTGTCTGTCTGCTTTAACCAAACCAGAAATGCTGTAACTTAGCCTAGACCTCTGCTGCTTTGCTCCTAACCTTCCTCCAACTCATTTTTCCTCCCTCCTCTAGGGCTTTGGAGCTCAGAATAGCTCAGCCTGCTCTGCCAGGTATGCGGAGACCTGTTTGCAGGAGCCCGCCTTGCACCCGTGCCTCCCAAACCCTTGCCCCAGCTCCGGCGAGTCCCCTTTTCCCCTGCTGACCTGGCCCTGTGCCGAAGCCCTGCCGGATGGTCTTGTTGCTGCCTCTTGCCCTGCAATCCCAACAGTTAGCGTTGAGATGCTGGTGTGTGTGATTTTTATTCTATTATTTTTAAAAGAGAGAAACCGTTGTGCGTTTAATGCGCTGGCTGCGAGGGTCATGGCTCCTCCTGATCCCCGGGAGCAGCCAGGTCACTTACTCTGTATTTACACCGGTGGCAAATAAGCTCAAAATCTGACTCCTTGTCCTTAATTATCCAACTAATCGTGGTGCTAGCTGATAGCTTATCAGATTTACTGCCTCGACTCACAGGCCATATCCAGCCCTGCCTCTCACCTGCCTGGCTGACGGCGTGCTCGCAGCAGGGCTGGAGGCCAGCGCTAGATTTGATTAGCAGGTGCTCTTATGTCCCCGATGGGACGTGACAACATGGGAGCGGCAAACAACGCTGCTGATTGTCACTGAGTGTCACCGTACGGCTGGGTGGTGCTTTGTTGTCCAGTGCCGGGAGCCGTGGCCGTGGCCCCGCTGCGGCTGCCCTGTGTGCGGCTCTTGCACCACCGTGGGCTCCGACAACGTGCAATTCGAGCTGGCGCTTGCAGATTTGCGAGGCAAATTATTCAAATAAGTTTCTGCAGCTGAGGAGCGGGTGAGAGCAGGCTCTGCGTGTCACCGAAACATGGGGACCCTGCATGCACAGCTGGCGCAAGGGCCCCGGAGGGGAGATTTTGGGGGAGCAGTGGCCTCACTGTCCCTGGCTGCAGAGCAGGATCTGTCCTACGGCCTGCAGCCCCCCAAAACCTGGGGGTCTTGCGTAGTGGGGTCCTCTTCGGTCTGGGATGCAGGGTGTGGGGTAAAACTGGAGGCTGCCCCCGGCCTCCCAGCCGGACAGGCTGGCAATGGGTAGGGCACGGAGCAGCTGGCGGGGAGGAGAGCACAGGCCGGGGGGACCCCCCAGCCCCACAGCTCCTGGTCCTCGCCTGGCTGCCATGAGCCCTGAGGCCGCTGGCGATGGAGAGGCCAAGCCCCGCTCCCTCGCCTCCAGCTGCACAGGGCAGCCCCGCTGTTTCTGCACCTCGTTTCTACCCTGTCTGGGTACCAGCCTGCGGTCACGGCTGGGTCCCAGGGGGTCTGGCAGCCCCCCGCCACCCCGTGCCCCCTGGATGTGCTCCTGCGTCTTCAGTGCAGAAAGGGCAGATGCTGCCCTGGGTGCGGAGTGGGGCAGGGACAGGGGGGTCCTAGCACTGGGGGCTGAGACCGGTCACAGCTCGGTGCATGGGTCTCCGCAGGGAGGCCCTCCCCAGCCCCACTGCCCAGCCACCAGGCCCCAGCCAATCCCCACGCACCAGCACAGCCTACCAGCCAATCCCACACTGCCACCTGTCCCTCCCTTCCCCCCCGCCCCCTCATGCTGCCTCCACCAACCACAATCGAGCAACACCCAGGCCTGACCAATCCCGCTCTGCCACCCGGCGCTTCCCTCCAGCCAACCACGTGCCGCCACCTGTCTCTGCTGCTCTCTCACCCTTCGCAGCAGCAGCTCACCAATCGCAGGCTGAGGGAGACTGCTCCGAGCCAATCCGGAGCTGCCACCTGTCAGCTGTCCCAGCCAATCAGGGGCAGCCACACCCCCCCGAGGGGTATAAAGGCCCCTCAGTGCTGGGGCTCTGCTTGTGTTTGGGGCTGTCCTAAGGTGGAGCAATGAAGGTCCTCTGAAGGAGCCTCCTGCCTGTGAGGTCCCGGAGGGGATGCAGGCTTGAAGGTGGTGCCTGATGTCGCACAGGGCCTTTGGGGCGAATCCGAAATGCTGCAGGGATTGCTCACCTGGATGATGACTCGGGATGGGGACCGGGAGCAGCAGGTTCCCCCCCTCAGCAGGAGTCGTGCCAGCTGAAGGCACCTCTGAGGATGTCTTAGAAATGGTCTCCCTGGTGAGCTGGTGGTGTGCCAGGGGCTGCCCGCTGCCACCTGCGGAGTCCCGCCTGCCTCTGGTGTGCAGAAGATGATCTCCACCACTGCCTGGTGACCAGAGCCAGGCTCCGTGGGGGGCTGATGCCATGGGACTGGAGGTGAAGAGCACGTGGCCATTGGGTCTCTCACCCAGGCCTTCACAGGTCGCACGTTCAGCTGCAACCTGCGGAGCAGAAGTACTGCTTGTGCTGCCCCTTGCCTGCAGATGTGACCCGTGTGTCCTGGGCAGCTTGATTCCTGGTTGGACTGCAGATCATGCTGGTCCTGGAGACCACAGATATGAATGTCTGAAGCTGTTCTGGAGTGTGTTAGCTGGCTGCTGACCACCGAAGATAGCCCAGGTAGCTCCCAAATGCAGCCGTCGGGAGAGCTGCAGGGTGCCTCGTGCAAGCCTGGAAGGACTTAGGCTGTGCCAATGTGCACAGGTGGCCACTTGGGCGAAGGGCAGCCCTTCCCAAGGCTCTGCTGTGGCTGGGCCTCAGCTGGCACGGCGGCGTCCTGCGTGTGGCTGAACAACCAGGTGAACTGAGAGCAACTTCCATTTGGTCGGTCCGAAATGCGATGCTCTCGTGGAGCCATGCTACCAAAGGTCACAGCCAGTGTAACCAGTGGGGCTGAGCCCATGCCCTGTGGGCAACTGGACTGGGTATGGACCAGCAGACCCGCCTGTAGTAGGTTAGGACCTGTTTCATCACCTCAAGCCTGTCCTGTACCAGCAGTAGCTTTCAGTCAGGCTCATCCAAAACCCTTGTTGTATCTTGACAACCTTCATGACATTTGGAGCACTTTGAGGGCTTGGTGGAGAACCTACCTGTGGGCAACGCAGGACTTGGACTCCAAACTAGACACGGGCTGGGACTACTGGTGCAGTTTTGTGTCTGGGCAAATAATTGGCATCTACTTGAGAGTCTGATGAGTGAAACTGCCTTCCAGGCACAACTCCTCAAGATCACAAATGCAGAAGGGGTGTTGCTGTTGAAAATAAGACATGAAGAGCTCTTCCTCTGGCAGAGCAATTGCCATCCGGCCCAGGGTGCGAGGTGTCCTGGGGGAGCAGACCCCTCGGGAGCGGGCTGGGGAAGCCTGGGGCCCTTGGCTGGTCTTGGCCCATCCCGCATAGCAAAGACGTGCCTCCTGAGTGGTGCAGGGATGTCTGTGTGCTTGCCCCGAGAGCTGTCTGGCACAGGCAGGAAAGCCCAGCCCATGCTGAAGAGCAGATGTGGGAGATCAGGTTCCCGTCTTGTCCCTGGCTGCCACGTGCCCCATGCACGGCCTGTCCCTCTCGGTGAGCCGGGGCAGCTCTGGTCCTGGACCCTCACTTGGCAGTTGCGGGGATCTGGGAGTCCCCAGCCCAGCGGAGGTCCTTGAGATCTGAAACCCAGCTGGATGCTAATCCCTGCTACCAGCTCTCCTTGGGGCCACCACCCTTCTCCTTCCCCCTCTCCAGGGTGGCAGCCTTGGAGAGGGAGCAGGGCTGGGGCGCTTGTGGTTCCTCCTGCACAGACGCTGGAAATCCTCCATCCTTCCCTGTGCCAATGGCTGCTCCCTCTTGTCCAGCTGACCCGATCCTCTTTGGAGGGCAGGAGGAAGGTCTCTGGGGGACCCTCAGCTTTGCATGCCCCAAGGAGGGTCATGGCTGGCTGGGGAGCCCCAGAGGGAGCGGTGGGGGCTGGCCAGGGATGGTGGGGCTTGGAGGGCTCCCTGCAGCACCACAGTACGTGTGATCCAGGAGGAGACCTGGGTGGAAGCAGTGAGCACCGTTCGGAGCAGATGGGGACCTGGAGGAGCTCTTGTGTCCCTTTCCTGAGAACACAGTGTAAGTGGGGCAGCTGGGGGACATGAAAGTTCAACCCTCTCAGCCCCTGGAGGATCCACAGGGATGGAGACCTCAGACTGTAAATCCGCAGGGATGGGGTCTTTTCACGTGTCCTTTCCTACCCAGGAGGGAGGCCCGAAGGCGAGGGGCTCTGCCTCTCCCTGCATGTCGGGCAGGGACGTGCATCCTCCCGCTCGCTATGGGCATGGGGATGCCCCAGCCTTTGTGGGCACCTCTCTGGCCCCCTTTCCTTTGCTGCAGGCAGAGCAAGCTCCCAGCCCCGGTCTTTCAGGGAGCTGGAAACCTCTGCTGCACCCCTCTTTCATGACTTGGGGTGAGGAGGTGCAAGGGGTGATGCAGCTTGTGCCCAAAGCTGGAGACCTGGATGCTCGGCTGGTGCATGACCCATGGGCAGCGCTGAGGACAGCCCATAGCCAGTGTGAGCCCCCCACCGCCCGGCTGGCAGCCTGGCACTGCCAGCCCCCGGGTCCGCTGGCAGGGAAAGGCCGTGGCTTCAAATTGCCTGGCTGGGGTGGCCAGTCCTGTGTGGGGCTGGGAGCCTGCTGAGCCTGCCCGGGGTTGGCTCCACCGCCACACGGGGCCCCAGAGGCAGCCTGAGGGCTCAGAGCGGCTCCCGGCTGCCGTGGGGTGCCCCCACCCCGCAGGGATGGGTGCAGAGCCAGCAGCCCAGGCTCCCGGCGAGCCAAACCCCAGCCAGTGCAGGGGCTGGCTCCCTATCCTGGGGCAAATCCCACTTAGCCCCGCTTATCCCCCCCAAGGCGAGGATGTGCTGCTTCCCTGGGGACACCCCCAGTGCAAAGGCCCGTCCCCAGGACAGCCTGTGGGAGCAAGGCTGCAGCCCGGGGGGGGTGAGCAGCGGGCAGGAGCGGGGCTGTGGGGCTCTGCCGTGGGAAGGGGCAAGCGTGGGTGCACCTGCCCCCAAGCAGGCACTGGAGCTGCTGCTCCCTGCCCCTGTGCTGCACCACGGGGTGGCTGTGGGGCACCCCACAGAGCAGGCTGGTCCCCAGTGAGGGCTGGGGGCTGCGTTTGGCTGTGGGGAGCCCCACCGGGCTGTTAGCCATGGCCTTGGGCTCTCGAGGCTTCTCTCCCCAGCTTGGCAGGGGTAGGGATGAAGGCAGGTGTGAGGCACGGAGGTGTCGGTGCCCGCGGGAAGTGATGGGACACCTCACCCAGGGTCGGGAGCAGACATGGTCCTAACGGTGTGCCCATCGGTATGCCCAGGATCGTCCCTCAGGTCGTCCAGCCCAGCGCAAGGGCTGCTCCTCTCTTGGGGCAGAGCGGGTGGCACGTCCCATCCCGGGTGGCCCACCTTGTCCTGGGTGGCCCATTGGCCTACCTGGCATGGGGCCGGCTGGTCCGAGCTGGCCCTCGGTGGCTCTCCCGAGGTCCCTGTCCGACACAGTGACCCAAGCCAGCGTCCTCCCCGCTCGGCCGCTGGCACCGTGCAGTCCAGAGCAATATTGCTGTATTGCAGCACCATCTAGTGCTGTGGGATGGGGAAGCCCGGCACCCCAACGCTTCCCCCGAGAGCTGTGGCAGCACCGTGGGGACAGGCCATGGCCGCCCCGTGTCCGTGGGTCGTGCCACCAAGGCCACCCTGCCAGGAGACCCAAACAGGCTGTTGGGGATGGGGGTGAACGGGCAGCACAGCGTGTCTGCTGGCCGGCGGCAGCCAGAACTATCTGTTCCCAGTTCCTGAGCCAAATGTATCTGGCTTCAGCTGCCGGTTTTGCCACCTTCTCCCATGGAAATCGGGCCTCTGTGCTCTCCTCTGAACACTTTTGTTTCTCTGTCAGCCAGATGACCCTGGCTCCTTAAGTCCCTCGCCGTCAGGGTCTTCACATCGCTCCCGTGACTTCCTCCTGCATCCCGGGCCGTTTCTTGGTGTCCATCTTCCACAGCCAGCGTAAGTGAGATCCCTTCCCACAACTTGTCGCTGTTCCCCTTTTGCACACCCAGGGCAATGTGAGCCCTTTCCAACCCAGCTGTTTGGACACTGGGAGAGCTTTCCGCAGCACCATCCTGCCATCCACTCCTCCCCTTGCTCCGTGTCCCCAACTCGTCCCCTCTCAGCTCATCATCCCTCCTGGGTGCGGGCCATGCTCCCCACCCTGCCCAGCCCCTGGCTGCTGGGAGAGCGGGCAGGATTTTGGCATGGAGAGGGTGGGGCAGGCAGGATTTTGGCACAGAGCCGGATCCCGTAGGAATGGGATGCTCTGGAAGAGGGGCCATGGTGGTGGCTGGTCCCCTCCCGTGGCGGGGAAGCCACCACCGATGTGAGTGTCACTCATACAGTGGGGTGAGGTGGGTGCCGAGCCCCAACAGGGATCGCAGCCAGGTCCCACGGCACTGAGGGCTGGGGGCTCCCCAGGGCAGGAGGAGTTGGGCACCTTGGACTGAAAAGGGGCCCTTTGGGTCCTGCCTCTGCCCCAGCTGCCCTCCCGTCGTTGGGGACGGATGGGACTGCACTGAAGTCACCCAGCAGCCCCAAAGTCCCTGTGTCCGAGTGGCTTGACGCCTGGCTTGGGCTCTGCCCGCACTGTCCCGGCGACCCAGGAGCGGGATCTCTGCCCCCAAAAGTGGACAGAGGGACCTGAACCTTCCCAGCCCTCCTGTCCCCCTCCTGGTGCCGCTGGGGGAGGACGGAGCTGGGTGAGGTGGGACGAGACGGCGCTGACCCCGCAGGCTGCCTGCCGCTGCCATGCGCTGCCCGCTGCCACGCGCTGCCTGCACTTGCAGGAAGGTAAGAGTAGCAAAGCAGGCACTGAACGTAATGTGGCCCTGGGCTGTTTGTGCGCCTTTTGTTTGCCAGTAACCTTCATGAATCGGCTAATTAACTGCGTTAGGACGGCTCTGCTTCCCCGCCTGAGCGTTATTGGGCAGGGCAGATCTGGGGCAGCGCGCCAGCGGGAGCCCCGGTCGGCTTTGCTGGGCCGTCAGGCAGCTGAGAGCCCCCGCGGCGGCCGGGGAAGGCGCCCGGGCGGCAGCCGGGGTAGGTGACACCCCGACGGGGTGCTGGCGATGGGCAGCGAGGGTGAGGGAGCCCGGTCCTTGCTGTGGGAGGGGGGAAGGAGCTGGCCCTGTCCCCCATCTCCCCATCACAGCATGGAGGTGAGCCTGATGCACCTGGGGTTACGTTCCTGCTTCACAGCCAGCCCCGAATCCCATCAGCGGGTGTTTGTCGTTGCCACAAGCCGTGCCTGCGTCTCAGGGAGCCTCTGTGGATGGCTGGAGAGGGGGTGGGTGTGATGGACCCCAAAACCAAGCAGAGAGCTCCCCTAAAGCTATCCCTCATCACCCTCCTTCTGTGCTGCCGTGCAGCTTTTACCCAGCAGCTCTGCAGCACCCCGGCTTGGAGGGCTCCCAGACAAAGACGTGGCTGAAGGGCAGTGAGGATGAAGTTTTCTTTTTACAAGCTTCACCCCAAATCTCTCTGTGCCAGCCCCCTGGGCTGTGCCTGGCCCCAGCTCTCGCCTGCTTCTCCCTCCCTCCATCCCGATGCGGCTCTGTGGCTTCTGGCCGCGTGTCCGGGCTCCGCAGGGCCACCCTGCCCTCGCCACCAGGTTTCCGCAGGCTGCCAGGGCGGCTCGCAGCCCTCCCGACGTGGGGGGCTCGCCCCACGTGGCAGCCGTCGGGCTGGTGGGGAGCAGCCTCCCGAGCACGTTCCCTGCCCCGAGGCTCCTGCAGAAACAAATGCCCTCTGCGCGCCGGCGGCTGGAAGGCACTCGCGCCCGCTGCAGGAGCTGCCGATGCCAAAACACCCCGGCTGCGAACAATGAGCCGGGGAAAGCCATGGCTGTCGGCTGGGGTTCACCCGTGGCGGCGGCTGCCGCCGCTGAATCCGGCCGGTTCCCTCTCCCGGGCACCGCTCGGCAGCGGTTCCAGGTGAACCGGGGTTTTTGCGAGCGGCTGGGCTCTGGGAAGGGCCCGGTGTGGCAAGAGGCTCCTCACCTGGCCCAGCCAGGTCCCACCCCCCCAAAACTGCCTGTCGTGCCCCCATGGAGCCCTCCCCTTGTGCAGAGCCCAGTGTGGGGACCGGGCTGGGGAGGTTTCCCTGCCCCGGAGATGCCTGTGAGTTTCCAGGTGGGAATTTTTTGGTAAGTAAAAGGGGGAATCGCTGTGTCGCTCCCCGTTCCCCACCCGACTGCGCAGGGGGTGGTGGGGGGCTGCCCGCGGGCCACGGCCAGAACCACTGCGGGCGTGTGGATGGGTGGTGGCAGAGGTGACGCGCACACCCCCGCCATCCTGCTCCGCTCTCGCCCTTTCCAGCCCCGCTCGTCCCTTCGCTGGCGCCTTTGCTGCCCCAGCGCCGACGGCCACGCACCAGGGAACCCGCTGGTGCCTGTGCCACACTCGGGCCCCGGGACGGGACGCGCTGAGGGCAGGGCGCTGGCAGCGTCTCCTGCCCCTTCTCCCAGGGCTCCCAAATCCCCGTCAGCCCCACGGGGAGGGGACCCACGGCGTCTCCTGCCTGGGCCAAGCACGGGCTCCTGCTCCGAGCACCCGCGGCCCTTCTCCTGCATTTCGGGTGGTGTCTGGTCAGGCCGCACTGGTCCCCACTGCTCTACTGGGGCCTTTCCGCAGGCTGGATCCGGCCCCCTGCTCCCCCTCGGCCCCGGCGTTTGCTCCATCGCTTCTGTAAGGGAGGCTGAGCCCCGCACTGGGGGAGACTGGGGGGGGAGGCTGGGGGGGATGCTGGGGGAGATTGGGGGAGGCTGGGGGAACTGGGGGAGGCTGGCCCAGGGAGCGGAGCGGGTGAGCTGCCAGCTATTTCCCACGGAGCCACTGGAGGGCGGCAATGACCCGCCGCAGAGCCGCCGCCGCGGGGCCGGCCAGCTCCAGCTGGGTGAACTGGGCGAACTGGGGCAGGAGGGGAGGGAGGGGGTCTCGGGCCCCGCGTCCCTGCAGGGCCCTCTCCCAGGGCATCCCCGCCGCTAAGGGAAGCGGGTGCGGGAACTGGAAGCTCGTTTGCCATTACAGAAAAAGGCACCCAGGCTCGATTGGGTCCCGCTGGGAGCAGACCCGTGCCGGCCGTGTGTCTAGCGGGGCGTCTGTCCTAGAAGACAGAGGAACCTGCTCTCAAGACCCTCGACCTTTTGTATTTTTCCTTTTTGGACACCTTTTGTCTCTCCTCTGACGGTGGTAGCGCCATCGGCGGGTGTCAGTCACGCTGGGTGCAGGGGCAGTGTCGGTTGATCTCTTTGCGTCAAGCCTGGCCTAGGATGGGGCGCGCTGCTGAGAAGGCTCTGCCCTGCGAGTGGAGCAGCTGAAATCCATCCGTGAGGGCTGATAAGAAAGCTGCTAGAAGGGATAACGCTCTTCTCATGGGGATTAACGCTCCAACTTCCATTCACCTAAACAAAACATGATGCTGTGTCCCTCCCACAGACACCCGGCGGCTGAATTCAGGATCTGAAATGACGGGTTTCATTTCCCCGTGCCTCTCCCCAGAATCCCAAGCCCAGCCACGGGACCGGCCGACCAAGGCGTCGAGCGATCATAAAGCTCTCCGCGCCGTTTAAGAGCAGAAGCTGGAGACGCCCCCTCCCCAAGATGTACCCGTGCTAGAGCTGATCGTGGCTGACCGGGGGAAAGAGAAGCCCGTCATAGCAAAGTTGCCGCCGTGTGTCATTAAAGCCGCACACGTGCAGGGATTGTTGGTACCGGCAACCACAGCCACGGCTGCGCGCCAGGGAGCTCAGCCCAGCACAGGGCCGGTGCTGGTGGCTCAGGGGAACGCAGGTTTGCCAGCGGGGTTTGAGCGTCCCCAGGAAATTAGAAAAGCAGAACGATGTGCAGCGCTGCTCGGGAAACCCAGTGACCGGGCAAACAGGACAAACCGCCCTGAGGGACTAACGGACAGAAATGAGGCCAAGGAGAAGCCTTGGTCAGAGCAGTCAGGAAACCTCTCGACGTGGTCAGCTGGAGGAGAGAAACGTAACGCGGATTTGGGGGCTGCGGAAGAAGCGGGGCTGTGGAAGGCCCCGTTCTGCTGCTGGCTTGAGCGACAGGAGTTTGTGCCTGCTGCGAGGCATTTTTATAACAGAAAGGAAAACGCACAGAACTAACATTTCTTCCCTTCTTTGGACGGTAGGAATGTTTTAATTGAGAAATTAGTTTTAATTACATTAGGTGATATCACAGTCTATTTTACAAGTTCAGGGTAAGAGGATGCGTGGACCAGTTACACAGAAATCCAGTGAAAGGATAAAAACCTACAACATGAGAAAAATGAAAAGGTTAACTTAATCCCCCCAAAATGAAACGCATTGAGAGTTTGGTGTGAGTGGAAATGGGAGATTATACCAGGATCCAGAGAAGTACAAAGGATGAGACTAACATAATTGACAGTATTGGTTCTGCATGACCATCGTTTGCCCGTGTTCAGAGACAGCCTCTATTCCCCAGTGCCTCGCTGAGCAGATGGCCCTGTCTCTGAGGGTTTGGTCTGGTCTTGTCAGAGGAGAAAGCAAAATAACTGATGGGCAAAGGTCACAACCCACGTTGAGCTGGTCCCCAGGGTCACCGCCTACAGGACTGTCTTCCACTGGATAGTCGGGGGGTTCTGCACCAAGAACTGTATGGAGGAAAACTAAAACAGCTCCAAAAAGCCCCATCTCAAACGTAGAAAAGTCTCACTCTGGAAGTGCTTACGAGAAGGTCGTCATCATAGAATTTGGTTTCTATAATAACATTACCACTGCGGAAGGAAAAGAGGAGGAAGAAGAGGTATTAGAAGAGCGCATGAACAGAAGAAAACAACTGCTCCTCTCAGTGCTCTCGCAAGCCCGGGCCGACATCTCCCCCCCGCGCCACCAGCTTCGGTTTGGAGCCGCATGCAGTGAGCACTGTGTCCGGATCCGGGGGCCGTCAGGGCTGGAGGATCTCTCCCCTGCGTTCCTGCACGGAGCAGCTCCCCTCCTCCCTCCCTGGTCGCCCCCTTTCCGGGCACAGCACCACACAGGCTGCAGAGAGTGCTCACAAACGGCAAACGTCTGCTCACTTCTATTACTAAAAATAACCTAGCAGTCCCAGCACCTCCAGGCCCCTCTCTCTTGCAGTGAATTGTGAAAACCAGTAAGAATTCTTTTTTTTATTCCCCGTCTCTGTCCTCTAGTGCTGAGCAAGCTACTTCAACTAACTTCACATGTCATCTCCCTCAAGAAGTGCTTAAATGCAAACACACGTGTATATTTTATACAAGCTGCAATGGAAATGTAGATTTGGGTGTGACAAAAGCTCTGATGATTTAAGGTGCTGACTTTGAGATTTCAGTAGTAAGAACCTCAGGGTCACTACAACACCTGGACACCTGAGCAGTGTGATCTGACCATGTCTAAATAACCTGGCTCTTGAAAATCAAAGCAGCAGTTCCATCTCCACTGTGGCTCTTGGTATCTGCGACACTGGCAAAGTGAACCTGGCAGGAGCGTAAGGTTTTTGGGGCGGCGTGGACAACGCTTGAACTCAAATGTCAGGGAATGTTCTCGGTCTGATAGTCAGTCATCCTGGGAATCCTTTGCACAGAGTGGTTAGCACCAAATACCACATCTCCATTCTCTCCTGCTATGGAAACACTGAGACAAACATGAGGTCTTTGGGAATATCAGAAAGTGAGGGGCTCTCCAAGTCTTGGCAGCTGAAAAAAGCTGATTTCTTTGGGCCACAAAACCCCCTTTGGATTTCTTTGGGCTGGTGATTCTACTGAAAAGCCTCAAGAATGACTTTAGGACACCTCCATGAATAGGAGAGAGATCTGGGCTGCCCACTACAAGTGGACAGACTGCAGGGAAAAAATGGGACACTAGAAAATCCTCAGGGTCACTTGAGAACTGGACTCTCACAACTCCCAGTCCTGAAAATGCTTTGATTTCCAGAGATGGTCAAAACCAACTTGTCAGATGTCTTTGTTTCTTTACTCCGATTCCCAAATCTGGCTCCTCCTGTACTGACTGAAAGCCACCAGCTCTGGGAGCCGAGGACGTGTGTAGCACCTACGAGGTTCTGAGCAGATCGTGCCAGGGAGCACTGTTTGGACACTCTCTTCTGAGTCTGCTCTCTCTTTGAAACGTGCTGTGAATAGAAACCAGCGATGGTAGTTCCCATCCCGGTGCCTTCTCTATGCGGCTGGCTTTCCTCCAGACAGGGAATGAGAGGGAAAATGCTGGAGAGGAAGGTCTTCCAGAGGACACAGTGACCTTGCGGTGAGACTGGCTGCTCCCTGTCTGCCTCTGGTTGGCAGGAGGATTCCCATACCCTTCTGTCTCTGCTGGCAACGTGCTGCTCATGTGCTCGCCAGCACCCATCTAGCACTGCAGGGAGGGTGGCTTTTGGCAGCGATTACAGCTTCCCAGGGGCTCCCCTCAAGGAGCCCTTTCCGCCATCCCACCAAAGCCTGAGCCTTGCTGTCCGCACTCGGAGCGATGCCCAGCGTGCGTTATTCTGACACAAGTTCCAGGGATCACTGACCTGCTTGGAAGTCAACGTGCAAACAGCGGCAAGGACTAGACGTTTCAGAGGAAGGTGTGTGAATCCCATTACAGGTGACCGTAAAATGACTGTTTCCTACCCGTTAAGGGTACTTTATCCCCATATACAACTCCGTATGACTAAATGCATCGTTTATAATCCAATGTAAAAGACACAAAGCTTGGCAAAACGGTACAGTAATGAAACAAACGCTAGAGCAGCTCCTGTGGGTGATGCATTGCATGAAAAACAACCACCTTGGGCAAGAGTCAGGGATCAATAGCTGGATTTGAAAATGGCCCAAACAGCTCTTGTTTTTTTCCTGGATGTAAGGGGTATTAAGCTGCAAAGTATTTTAAAATCCTTTCACGGTTCACCTTTCAAAAAAATTAAGCAACTCTAATAAAGGATCAGTTCCACTTTCTCCAAACTTTTATTGCTATATTAATGCAAATTGGACCTATGGGAAAGAAGGTAATGAGGTTGGCTTAGCCCCTTTTATCTCTCAACAGCTAGCAGTAGTGAGGGTGATTCAGAGTTGGTAGCAGCTCCCTCTCTTCATTCCCACTGTGGCCCCCAAGGAAATGCCACACACTGCTTTTTATTTGCCTGCTCTCAGATTCTGTAAGCCCAAGGCACTCACGTTAAAACGTTAGCTGGCATCATCTGTGATTCAGGTGCTGCCTCTATCAAGGACTGCCAAGTGTTTGTGGAGTTAGGAATCACAAAACCGAATTCAAAGAACCATTCTGCAAAGTAAAAAGAAGATCCAGAGGCATTTGAAAGAAGATAAAATCCACAAATGGTCCTTTTGCTTTTCACCTGACAGGCTGGGGAACTCCCTAAACCGTCCTGCTGGGCTGCCAACATTTTACATTTAAATTACTTTGTACAGCTTAAACTGCACTGAACCCTGCCCTCCTCTTAGAGCAGATACTCCCTTTCTACGATAGCTGATGGTAATGATAAAGTCACACCACTTCCTTAGCATTCAGTGGAAATTCCATCACACCTAATTGGGAACAGGGAAACCACACTCCCCCTGTTGCAGACATCCCCCAGATCCAGTTGAGACTAAGTGTACAACTGGTTGCCCAAAAGACAAGGAGCTCGATGTTTTATCTCCCCCTCCTCCACCCCAGATTAAGAGTAATGCTGCAGTGAGGAAGAGCAGATGTGCAGCTATGGAGTCACACGGACAATAGTTGGCGGCAGTGCTGCAACCCAAGTAAACCGGAGGCTCCTTTAGTCCGGCCTCCAGTCTGGCGGTGGCCAGCACCAGGTGCTTCTAAGGAAGGTGCATGAATCCCCATCATGGGTGACTCTAAAATAACCTGTTTCCTTGCCTCAGGCAGCCTGCGGTGGATTTATGCCCTGAAGCATGATTACCCAGATTTTTTGCTTACATAACGAAGTGTTAATGCACTTATGAAATGCTATCCCTAATACTGTGGCCCATTAGTCCTGACAAGATGAGTGCTTCAGTGCTACTCTGAAAATATAAAATCACCGTGTTCAACCCACTTTAGTTTCTCTAATCCCCGCCACGCTGGGGGTCACAGCCTGCGCTGCAGCAGGACGGCACACAGAGCAGATGCATACCTTCTAGACACTGCCCTTTGAAATAAACTTTCTGTTCCAGTCGGAATTTTTCCATTTGTTCTGCTGAGGAAAAGTTTAACTCCCGAGACACTGCTTTGCATTTCAGGATTTTTTTAGGAACTCGAGCTGTGAAACAGATAAAGAAGCATTATTTGGACACAATAAAACAAACACAGTTGCTTCAGGTGCTATTATAACGTACTTGGAAATGATGATTAGCACTAGTACAAGATCATAGTAGCAGGAGAAATGCAAACACAAAGGACTTTGTTTTTACACTTGCAGGAGTGAAATCCAAGATGCAAACAGGTTAAGTACCTTGCCCAGAGCCAGGAATGAAACTTGTGGCAGAATGAGGGATACTGATCTCTCAGACTCCTGGTTCTTAGCTGTTTATTACTAAAAAACACAATTCTTCAAGTCAAGATCTGAGATGCAGCTTAAATTTTTACGTTAGGAAGTGTGCTGAAGATCACAAGCAGCCGAGGGGCTGCTCAGTACACCAAGCGCGGTAGCCCTTCTCACTTCTCCTTCCCTCTCAGACTGTGCATCCCCGGCAAACCACAAACGGTTATTTCTCAGCCCAGCAGCACTGTTTCAGCCATCTCACAGAGCTCTGGGAAGTCGTCCTGTAAAAGTATGCAAAATGTCTGTTCCCCAAACGTTGAAACCCACACAGGCAGTGAAGTCAGTACCAAACTAGAGAGTTTGAGAGAGTAATTTGGCAGCCCAAGGTATCGGGGCTCTTGCAATGGATGAGACATCAACAGCAAGTGGCAAACTGTACCTGGTAGGTATTTCACGGCTTTTTTTGAAGGTAGAGGAGTAAGAGAAGGGACAGTTTGGGAGCTTGATTAATTAATATGCTGAAAGGTCCTAAGCAGAAGAACATGGGGGGGGAGTCAATATACTCAAAATCTCCCAAGCCCATCATACTTCAGTGGTGTGATTGTACATAATCCTTCCTGCGTATTAGCAAATGTTTCATGTAAATTTATTAGAAATAAAGAGGGGAGGGAATACAGCTGGCATGTGCTTTATGAGCCAAACTGTTCCTAAATGGAAAAACGCATCAAAACATCCATGAGCAGACAGCAGGCTGCTGTTTAATAAAAGGAAGAGTCTACCAAACCCCAGGCAAATCCATCTAATGCAGAGCAGTTTAATGGAGTAGGACCTTGATATGAAACCAGTCAAGAGTGCTGGAGGGTTAGGGAATGTAAGCTACCGTCCTATCCCATGGAGAAGTACACGGTCCACGGGTTGTTTAAAAAAACCCAAAAGGTAAAAAAGAAAGTTAAAAGTGTAAGGGGAGAGTTTTAAATGTAAAAGCTCTCTAATTATTTTTAGTCTTTTTTTTCAGCATAGAAATCTGCATGGCACCATCCTTTACTGCCCTCACAAGTACAGACTACAGCCTGTTGTGAATAAACATCCCTTTGCAGTTAAGTGTAAAATGACTTCTGCAATTTAGTAATTACATTTCTTTCATCCCCAAGACAGACTGCCGAGAATTTTTGCTTTAATATTGTAAAACTACAAAAGAAAAGGCTACTTTTAATAAAAGTAGGACTGTGTAGTCTTTAAACCCCTGATCTAAGAGATTTTAATTGATATGTATACCATCAAGCAGGAAATGTAATTGAAGTTATTTATTTTAAACTCATTTTGCTTTTATACCTTTTTTTTTCCATTAAAAAGACAGAAGAGAAAGAAGTTTGATTCTCATCAGTTAGGACCATTTTAAAACATGCTGAAATGCAGGTAAGCACAGCCTTTATCCTAAATTTAGTACTGCTTTTTGTTAACCTGAGGATATACAATATCTGCACATTTATTTAAGCACTTATGTAACTAACATACATTTAGTCAGATACTTAATTCTGATTAGATTAGAAAGTGATGAATGACACATTTCTTATTTACTAAGCAAATCATTTTGGGTCCAACTGCATTTAGTTAGAAACTGAAATTCAATTAAAATATCTGTATCGTGTTTTCATATAGTTTAATAAAACTACCTTAAATATTTGGGACATGTAGGAAAGCAAGCTATCTTAGCCAAACTTCTTTTATATTTCAAACTACATCTCTTCTTAGATAATGAAAAGATTATTTGTATTTCCTGAATGAAAGCTGGCTGTGGCGACTGGCAACAACACTGGGGATTCTACAAGCGCTAGACCTCAACGTCTTAGTCCAAGATTTGCTTGTATATTGGGAGAAACCAAACTTTACGGATTTGCATTTCCCAGATTGCCTCCCGGTTTTTAATGCACTGTCACTGAATTGAGCTGACTGGGTATATGGAAAAGCTCCTGCTGTCAAAAGCTGGTTTAGATGGCTAATTCCAGTTTCAGGTGCTCAAGCAGTGATTTTCACTACTTTCAGCTGTTTAATGTCAGGACTTCGGCAGCAATCCAATACCACATTAATATTCTTTTCATTTAATCTAAGTGGTAATAGTAAGTTTAGGTAGTAATACAGTATCATGATTTAAAACTTAAGAGTTCATTTTTTAAAGAAACCTATACTTAAATCAAATAGAAGTCCTGTTTAAAAAGCAAATAGAAGTCCTGCTTAAAGGAAATATATTTTATTCACTCTGCTATATATTTGATTCTTTGTTTGCTATGTCTAGACTGTGATTTGCCCTGAATGGCCACAGAACACACACACACAAGTACTATATAATGACTCTGAGACACACATGGCCTTCATTTTAAAACAATTATTCTGACTGTTTGCCCTCACTGTTTCTGTTGCAGGACTGTACCAGAACCGCATTTCCCCACACCTTCTTTTAATTCATAGTCAGATTATCCTCCTTTGTTGGACACCTCTCCCCTCTCTTAGCCTATTTATTGAGAATAATCTATCCATCTCGGTCTTCTTTTCTCGCTAAGCCATGCAAGAATGGCTTTTTTCCTCTCTTCTCCTAAGGAAGACCATCCTCCCATCCGTAATCTTTTCAGTGGCTTCTCCTAATAGCTCTTCTCTGCACCTGTTCCAGTTTGCAGTCATCCATCTTCTAGATGGATGACTGAACTGCACACCAGATAAGGTCTTAACAATTCCTTGTACAATGGGCATTAATCTCATGCCAAAGTATGCTTTAATTAATTCCCCAAGCTCCTCTGAGGGAGGTGAGGGTTCCTGTTTTCTATGTGAGGAAAATCTGAGACACGGTGAGGTGATGTGATTTGCCAAAGTGAGAAAGATGGCAGGAGGGAAATGGGGCAACACAACAAACCCTCACGAGACACAGCTCCAGCTGTCCTCTCTGCCCCACAGCACACCTTTCTGTAGTTCGCATTGAACCAAGGCACTGCAACAGTCTGCTGAGACAGAGTGAAGAGGATTCAAAGACTAGCCATGCGTTCAAGGAGAAGCTTTTGCAGCACGCAATCTGGGAAGATTGGGAATACTTTTGGCTGATTTTCTTCTGCTTTCTAAAGCCTGATTCATTTCTCGTAGGTCTCCCGTTAGCTGCTGTGGGCACGCCAAATGTTAGTTATATCAAGAAGGCAAAGCATCACTAACCTGCAATTTGAGAAATTTTGTATTGAACTGACGAATTACCGCATTTCTTTTGAAAGTTGTATTTCAATTGCTTTCCTACAGGTGTATTTGAAAGTGCTGGAATGCTTTTCCTTAGTGTAGGTATCTTGTATGGTAAGCATGAGTAAATACCTGTTAAGACCTATTGGCAGAACTATTTGCTGTTACCACTGGTATGAGAATGGGAGTACAGGTTAGCAAGGCTGAAGGAGACAAAGCTTGGAAAATACTCTTAGTAATCACTGAGTCACAGCTTTGCTTTCCTCTAGGTCTGACCTGCAACCTCTGTTCCTGGCATCAGGCCCCTCTTAAGCTGAGGCAACCTACTACTGGTCCTAATAACGAACCCTTGTCACAGGGCAGATGAATGTTGACTGGGGACCAAATGAGGAGAAGGCAACTCGGGCAACTCGTTTCTCTTGCACCTTAAGCTGGCTTTGAAACCAGGTATATTGCTGGAAGACTACTGGACTCAGTGTTCTGCCACGGATCTCCTGTAGGCTCTCTGGGCAGAGAAGGATCTTTATACACTGCTTGCCTCCTTCAGACGCAACAGATTTTCCAATTTATGGGAGAGGTAAGGCCTAGTAGTGCCAGGCAGAACTCAGTCCTTGATGTTTAACCAAAAATACATCAATGTCACCAGCATAATTAGATGATCAAGTTCACTCCACTTACTGG
This sequence comes from Theristicus caerulescens, assembly GCA_020745775.1. Lineage (NCBI taxonomy): Eukaryota > Metazoa > Chordata > Aves > Pelecaniformes > Threskiornithidae > Theristicus > Theristicus caerulescens. The sequence continues at coordinate 11,922,317 of CM036565.1, read as the reverse complement.
AGATCAGCTATGATACATAATAGCAAAGCCTTCAAAATTAATTCAGTGAGGTCAGACTCTTCACAGAGCCAAAGCAAAGCTCTTGGCAAGGGACGTTACCTATCACAGTGCTTTGTCACAAAAGGGGAAGAGTAAGGGACAGTGAAGTCCTCTGCTTCTCAGCGAGGACAGAAGTAGAAGGGCAACAGGCCTTCCTAGCAATGGCAGAGGGAGCGAAGGGCAGAGCAAATGTGCCATGTATGCCATTTTAAAGCAGAGGTCAAATTTAGTGCAGGAGAATATTAGGACAGCTGTGGCCAGGCAAGGTAATATCTGTATGCTTCTTCCCCACTGGTTCTCCATTTGAGAGACCTTGACTAAACCCTGTTGTTATACTGAGAAAAGTCAATATATTTTTATACTTTTCATTTTGGAACCAATGCTTGACCTAGCAAAGCTTGGCCACTCATTCCTTACCCAGCTGCGCTCCCTTGCTTAGCATTGTTTAACTTGTCCCCTTTGCCAGCCACTGATCCACTCCCACCCTTCTCCACATGTCCCGAGGTTATTGTGGTGGAAGCCTCTGAAGGTGTGAAGTCACAGCCAGGACATCTGTCCTTCAAAGCAGGGGTACACTCGCAGCTCCGGTGACCCAGACGTACAGCACCACCCAGCCCCAAAATGCACAGTAAGGCCACACAGTACCTTCATGCTCCACTCCAGGTACAGACAAATCTTCTGTTCCTTGCCAGAGGATTTTCCCTGTTTCTGCATCCCGAAGGTTCATCCAATTTCTGATTAGGAAGCAATTAAGGAAAACAAGCTATCTACATCCCTAAATGCTGCGTCTACTATTCTTTGCTAAGTCCTGAAAGAGGCTACTCCAGCTGAGTTCCAATCATGTTTTCTCATTCTCAGGAGGCCAAGCAAAAGAGACACTTTTTCCCAGAAAATAAATGAACAAACCAACCCTTGACCAGAATGAATGCAACCAAAGTTGTATAGTCACAGATTTAGTTTTCACTTTAGACTGAAACTTGTTAACCTCATTTATAATTTTCCATTGCTTCTAAAGGATAAAGGCAATGTCATTGTGCTGCAGAGAAGCAAGAACATTTCTAACAATAACAGATAATTCTACACGAACAATTGCCGTTCTCCAGCATTTGAAAAATGCTAGAAAAAGAAGTGCTTCCTATATAACATTAGAAAAAGAAAAACACCGGATCAAGCTTGTTTTCCTAGTTTACAAAATGTTAATATCAAGGGTTGTTCTATTGCTGTTGACCTGGTAACTGCCACTCATGGGAATTCTTCAGCTGCTGAGCACTAAGCAAAGAGAGATCCTCTCTTTTCACTCAGCAAGTGAGGCTGTGCTAGCTTTCAAAAAGCCCAGAGCAGTGAATTAGTCATTGAAGTTATAGGCAAGTATGAAATACATTTTCAAAGGGACAATTAATAATGGTCTGAAGCACACCTTTGAAAAATCTCTCCCATAATGTAACTCAGACATTGACACCCCAGAACAAGGAGCCTGCACACCCGCCCGATGCCATTTTGAACAGGGATATAGCCATCAGTGAGCCCAAGGCCCCGCAGCAGCCTCCTGCTCCGCAGCTCCAGAGCAGCTCTGAGGAGTCACCGGCACAAATGTAAGCAGCATAAATAGAGCGGGATCTGTGAGATAAGGCCACACAAACCAACACCTTTCCAGGTGTTTCCTTTTGCTGGTTTATGGCAGTGCACCCTTCGTATTCAGTACTTCCTAGAGAAGATACTGGAAACTATGTGGGAGAAGGAGAGAGACCAACTGCTCAAGGAACTGACTGGGGAGGGAGAGTAACATAAGAGGGACAATATGGACCTTGACGTAGGTATAAATAGGAGCTGTCAGAGATATGCATATTGAACTCATCCTCCAACATACACAGTTTCCAGGCAGACTCACATAAACTCGTCACATTGATCAAATTTTTCCAGAGCTCCAGGAAAGAAACAGATGCTTTAGCAAATTTTGCATTACAGGGTAACATTTGTTTTAAAATTATGTGTGTGGAGGAGGGAAGGGAAGATGGCTGCTTCAGCGCAGATGTGAGGAGCCTTTCCCTTCCTGAAGGCTGGCCAGACTTTCCATGTCCCACCAAAAGGGCAAGGGGGAGGAGAAAGGTGGGAAAGCCTGCACAGGGTCCGTTTACACAGGCATGGCCTTACAGCTTCCAAAACTTAGCAACAACTTGGAGCACGGGAAGAGGGAGCGTAGGGCAGCCTGCTCATGTCCTTCTAGCCTTGTTCTATAACACAGAATATCTACCACTTGTTCTGGGATTAAGGCAGGAGGAAAAGGCGGAGAAGACGGAAAGCATCATCCCTGGAGGGCCCCATATGCCACCTCCATATCCTGGCAGAAAGCTGGAAAGTGGAGATCTCTCCCCAGCTACCAAACCAAGGGAGACGGGGACTGTAGACAGGCAAGTCAGAGAGAGAAAATGAGGAGCAGCATGGCGAGAAGAACCTGCAGCAGGGCTGGGTACTTCATGTGGTGCTGGCTGGAAAACTCCAAGTCCCCAGCCAACACAACCCACAGGATGGAACCGCCCCAACCGTAATTTAAAATGTCCAAAAAAATCCACCATTTTTAGATACATCTTCCCGCAGACAAATATACAAACTAGCCAGGGTGAAGCTATTTGCATAGACAGCAGTGTGCAATCTATCAAATGCCATGTATGAGGGAAAAATAACAAATGAGACAATCTGAGCATCTCACTGACAAATTCATTTATCTTCACCCCACCTCACAATGCAAACACTCTTGACTGTTAGCAGTACAGTAATTCAGTAAATTTGGCACTTGATTATCAAAAATCTATATTCCCTTTAAAAAATGATCCCCTTCAGAAGTATTTACTTGCTATTTGTTCACTATCAATATCAGTGGGAATTACGAGCTCACAGGTCCGGCCATAGGCTGTGTAGTGCCAAACTGAGCAGTAGACAAGGACCTCCTAACTGGAGTTGAAACACTAACCAGAACTGCAAACCCAGCATTGCACAGGAACTGATCCAGCCTCCCAAGTGCTACACCAGTACTCTAACTAATAGACCATCTTCCTTTTTCCTTGCCATGCCTTGCCTTGCTTTGTCTTACCTTCCTGTCCCTCCTCCCTTATCAATTTTTGGAGTATTCTGAAATCACATTTCCCATGTTTCGAATAGAAGTGCCCTTCAAAGAGTAACGTAGCCTCACAGCTTTATTATTATCCTTACTTGAAATACATAGTTATAGAGTGATAGTGACCTACTATTTCTGGTGAGAGAAAACATTACTGTAGGCTGCTGACCTCTGTCGCCTCTCCCTGTAAGGATTTATCTCTCAATCCAGTCCAAGAGAGATGATACAAGTTACGTTGCCATGCTGAATAGTGCTAGATATGTTAACATTTGGGGTGTTAGACTTCTATAAAGTGCTACCAGACTTTATTCTGTATTGATGTTCCACTGTAAGAGTAAATCCATGCAGGACAGCCTGCCCCATGCTTTGTATTCTGATTGTTAAATTAAAGATGAAGAAGAAAAAAAAAGCTGAAGACTATATCCCTGCTGATGAGAGCATGCAGGTCAGCAATACATGCCACAGTTCCTAGAAAATATCTTGTATTTAAACAATCTGGACATTGCTAACCCATGTAAATTCCATATCAAATGAACAAAGGTTTAGTGTCAGTGTAGGCAAAGGCTTTCTGGCCTAGACAGATGCATGTGCAAGTTCAGGACATGCTTTTTCAACTTCTGCAAATAAAAAAATGAAATCAAATTGCTAGTCAGCATATATATACAGAGTTAAAATATGTGGATCCAGACATATTTTAAGGGATCAGAATGCTCTAGCCAGTTAATAGTTTTTTTCCCAGTAACTAAGCATTATTAAAAGGGAAGAACAAATCATCAAATCTTAAAAGTGCACAGATGCAATCCTCTTCTATTGGAAAAAACACTTCAGGCTCAAGAGATTCATTCTTTTAAAAAAATAAATGTTTAAAAAGAAGCAGGCATCTGAAAAAAATTTCCTAAGTCAAAATCGAGATAATTTATAAAACTTAACTGTAATGGAATTAAAAAAAAAAAGGCAAAAGCCATCACAAGTGATTTTTTGGCAAGGGAATACCTGACAAAGCAGCAGCTGTACTGCTTACCTAGTTAGCAGCTTATCACACTATTTCTGTCATTTTGGATAGAAAGGCTGGTATTAGGACATACCCCAGAGTGAAGAAAATGGAGATCTTGAACCAAACCCACACACACTGTTATCTTCTAATGTGTTTAATTGGTTTAAGATTCTTCCATCCCAGCATGAGAGACATTGTTACTAAAAATAAAAAGTGCTCCATCTTCTGAGCAGCAGTGGAGACCTGCAGGCAGGATGAAGAGGGCATTTTAAGTATTATTGAAAAGGAGAAAGTAAATTAATATAGGTTTAACACAATTACTCTTTTTGAAGAGGCTCATGTCAAGCTACCTGGCAGGGGTAGCTAAGGAGAGCAAGTAGAGAGCCAGGCAGTTAAGCTTTGTGAAGTTAATATATGTGGGGAAAAAAAAAAGGAAGAACAATAGTATATTCCTAATTCAGCTTCTCATTCTAAAATCACAAGAACACTCTTATACCATTAAATTTTCATTCTCCTGGATTTTGGGTTCTTTTGGTAGGAAACAATGTCTGATTTAAGACCCATTAGATCAAATACTCTTCAGTCCTGAAGGCAAGGAAGTATTAGGTAGAACAGCAGAAGGAAGGGTGTACTGTTGATCTATTTATATTCCACCACTTATTGGGTCAGCGAAGTCTTACATAAAAGCTTTGTAGTAGCTGGAATTTGACTTGCTTTATATACATGACATGAATTACCTTCCTCACAGACATACTTTGCTTAGCCTGATGAAGGGAAATGGTTTGTGCATTTCTAAATCCAAGTTTTGTTGTCTTGAATACCTCTGATCTCAGAACAGAAATTCTTTCTTTTTTGTATCTGTCATAGACATCACTTCTTTCCAACAAATCAAAATACACATACTTATCTTTAAGTGCTTTAGCATTGCAAAAGATTCCCATGTATTACCACACAGGTAATTAAGAATAACCTTGAAGGAAGAGAATGAGTACAAACAAAATTAATCATTAAAGTAGTACGGAGTTAAAGAAATTCTGCCCCAATCTCTCTGACTATTATTCGTATGTTGTAGTGTTTAGTACTTTTTGAATATCTCAAAGGCTGCAGCAAACAGTAGGTGTCATTTCTTCCATTAAAATGGTCCATTTTTCATTTTATTCCTTGCTGTCTACACCATTCTAAAACCTTAGGAACTGCTGCACTCTTATCTTTCATAATAAAAGTAAGCCTAATGTTCATAACCACTCCTGGAAGGGGAGGTCTTTCATCATCTTTGCCAGCTCTTTTTTTGGTACATGAAATGCAACATTAAGAACAGTTCACTACATGCTAGATGCAAATAGGATCTCAACAATTACATGTTAATAAGAATTGTCCTACGGGATAAATGACAGAAGGTGGAGAAGGTGGAGCTGAAAGCCCTAAACAATTCAGACTTACATTTCTGTTGCAGACCCAGAAAAGCTTCTGATCTGACCTGCCCAGCTTTCACTCCTGATTTTACATTGTCCGTTGTGAAAAGCAGATGCAACCAGGCACTCATGACATGGATGAGCATGTTACTTTAAAGAATGTTACAGGTAAGTAAAGATCAACCTTTAGGGATTATATTTTTATCAGACATATTTTCCCAGAAGAATATTTGCATCTCAGTTGTTTCAATCCAGTCTGAGGAGTAAGGACCAAGATAAGTTATGCAAAATAACTACCGAACTACAGGATTACGAAGTAGACCACCCAAACGGCCTTATGCTTCTACTCCACTCAGGCCATTCGTCCTCTAATCTCTCCAATCTCTAATCTCACTTTTTATTACAACTCCCAAATCCGTCTTCCACAGAACTCTTAATTGTTTGCTTAAATTTAAGCATATGCACAGACATTCTGCTGAATCAGGTCCTAGAGTTCACTCTGTTCGCACTCAAATGCTGCTGTCTACGGTGTTTAATAAACCACAAGTAGACATGTTGGCAGTGTGTTACGAGAAAAGGAGTCTTTCCTCCTAGCCTAAGGCTGAAATTCAGTGCAAAATCATATCTGAAGGAACTGAATGAGCATCCATCCATTCTGTCTAGTAACAGAAGTACCAAAACAAACACTCAAAATGGAAGCTATGCCTCAAACATTACTGGAGCCTTTGAGTATAGCACTGTCAACTTCTCCTGCTTTCAGACAGCAGCACACCCTCTTGGGTTCCAGATTAGTCAGAAAGCATGCTATGACAGCTCTTACAGGAGCAGGTACTTTTTAAAACTCTGCTATTGTAAACCAGCTTTCCTGGAGTGACGCACAAGATATGGGTTACCGTGCTTCTCCAAATGATGGGAGGTGCTGGGTACTGGAAAGGTGCTCTATTAAATCCTCAAATGGAAGGAAGCCAATTATCCCTTCAAAGCACCCCTGACACTCCTGTACTCACTGTGAAAGAGCCTGCTTTTAAAGCCTCCTGCACAGAACAAATTGCTGTGCAACAGAAGCCAGGGAGATCCACAGATTAATGTGAAACACATGACAAAATGCAGCAAAAGTCCTCAGCAACCAAAAAAGTAATTTCACAGCAAATTATGTAATCAGAGGGATATATGTAACAGCTATAGCATCATAGCCATAAAACCAACACCATATCATATACTTGTATACTTTGTGCTTCCCTTTTTATTTTCCCCCGACACCTTTGCTTGCAGATGCCATCTATACGGATCTTATATCACCACATATTTTCATCTAACATCAGACAGTTCTGGATTAAGCTGTTCTTGGCCTGTACTTGGAAAGACAGTCAAACATATTACTGAATACCATGTCAACCTTACCTTGACTGTAATGGAAAGTTATGCTAACAGGGCAGAAGTTAATATTGCTACATTATATTCTATTAAGTAGACCTCAGATAATTTCTGCTATGCAGCAAGGTTGGTCCTGTTGTTAAGCTACAGTATTCATTACTACAGGTCACATTCTCCCTGTAAGAACTTAACAAAGACACTCCCTGCGCCTTGGGTAACTGTTTTGAAGATGAGCTATGTTCCCACCATGAAAGTATTTCCTGCTTGAACCTCTTTATATTATCTTAGCAGGGCTCACACTGAGGCACACTGCAAAAGTCTACAACAAAAATGCAGCATAGGTCAATTCGTAGTCAGATCAGCTGCAGAGCGATGCTAATCAAACTAGAGAAATACAGAAGCGTTTAACTTGGCACACTTTGGAAACGCAGTAAAACCACGTCCAACATTTGCTAATAAAAATTTTATGCAGACTATCCAGTTTAACATCTGTGCCTTTCAATCAGTTTAGGTTGAATAATACAATTATTATTCACTCTTTTCATCGAAATGGACAATCACCATACATCTCTACTCCATAGCATCCTAGTGACATCACATAGCAGAATAAGGCACAGAGTTTGCTTTCAGTTAGTTTACATTTAATTTTCACTCTTGTCAATTTGCTGTCTGAAAAAACAAAACTATTGTTTCAAGATTCACATCTCTGTCCAGATGAGTCTAATCTTGTAGAAGCTTAACTCTCTTACGGATTCCAGCAATTTTTGTCACTGCTGAGCAATAGGAACCCATTTAGGCATTTGCAAGCAACCATTGATTTCTTCAGACAAAAGCAAGAATATGTGACATTCCCTAGCAGCTCCTGCCTGCAGCAGATGCGAAGTCTGCCCTGTTAACCCCGAGGTACCAGCAAAGCCTACACAGACAACGCTTCCGGAGCGCTTGCTAGGCACTTCTCTAGGGACTAAGTTCAACCCTAAAAAGACTAACCACTTCTAAGGTCCGAAAGAAAATACCTAAGATTTGAGATCCCTAACAACAAAAGTTAAAGCAAAAACCAAAATGCACTTGTGGTGCATAGAATACAGTGGTGTTTAAAGTGGGAATAAGCTCCAAATCAAATCTACACACACAAATCGCCAGCTTATGGGGCAGGTTCTCCCATCAGAGGGAGCAGGCTGCTTTCTGTGCCAGATCTGTGGAAGTGCTTTGTTTGCTACTGTTAGAAATTTTTCTCTAGAAACAGATGTTAAAATGGTTCCTAGAACCAGATAACAGTGCCAAAATAAAAGCAAGCTGAAGCAATGTGGTGGTTTTATGCTGCTTTCTGCTGCCTATGTTTTTTAGGCTTTTCTTTGGCTTCTCTGAATAGGCTTGACAGAATTCCTTTATACCAATGCCTCAGCAGGAAAAACAACATGGGATCACATCTGGAGATTGCTTTACAACCTAGGTAGCAAAACAATCAATAACTTAGAAAAAGTCATCATTGCTTGCAGGACCATCTCAGAAGCATGAATTGCACAAAGAAAATTATTTTCTCTTTCCCAGTGCAATAACGCTCAACTCCTCCCCATCTTCCCTGCATTTTAAATGGATCTCAAAAATTAGCATGTTAGAAAAGCTTGAGCTCATGCTAAGAACCCTTTGAATATTAACATAATTAATGTCATCAGTAATACTGAGTTTGCAGAAACAGCAGGTGAATCAATGGGAATGATGTATTCATCCGAGAAAAGAATGTGACCTTTAAAATCCATAGGGCTTTATCAGAACGCAATTTTAAAGTGGGTTGCTTGTAGCTCAGTGGAAAGAACAAAACTGAACGTAACTAAGGAGAAAGCTAATAGAGCCACCACATACACAAGGGAAACTAAAAATACAATTGAAATGTAAAACATTGGGACCTCCTTACAGAAGGTGCCCCACCTATACCAAAAGGTGAGGCAGCTCACGGGACAGCTTGAGAAGCCACTCCAAGGAACGCTGCAATGAGGGAGAGGCAATTAAAAGAACATTCCTGCAATTTAAATATGGCTGGATAGAGATTTTTTTATCCAGAATGCTTAAAATTAAGTTGAATGCTTTAAACCCCAAAACAATTTGGAATAAAAAGAGTGTGTGGTTCAGTTTGCCCACTTTTTAATTTTAGCACATCAAACAATTTTCCTTTCTGCAAGTGTAACGCTGAAAGTGATTCAGCGATTGAAACAACTTCATTTCGTCTTAAGTACTTCAGAACATTCAATCATTTCAACACAGCTGAACTATTATGATAATATTTCAAGGTTCTCAGCAATAAGTGAACTAGCGGGAGTTTCATGGAAATAATCTATCAAGGAGTTCTGGTGAATAACTTCATTTTCATAGATGAGGTTGTAACCAGAAGCCCTCAGAGGAATTTACCTCCCTGTAAATCATTATGGCCTATTGTTCTTTACAGAGTTGAAACGCAGGATGTCACGACAGTCATGCAATGAAATTAGCTTTAATGGAATGAGGTATTTTGAACCTCTTTATTTTATATCACCACTCAATTGTTTTAAAATATGCATTATGTTGGCTTGCTTATAAAGGAAAGCTTGGCTTGATTTCATGTAATTTTTGCAACACTGTAGGAGTGGATTTTTTTTACATGTCTAAAAGGATCTTCACACTTCGCCATACTGACAGGACACAGACCCGAGCAGATGAACAAAGACTTCTTTGACCAAATTTTTAAATGGGATAAACATGGCTGCTTAGCTGGCGTTTTCATATAGTTTCACTTGAATGACCTGTAGCCTGGTGTGAAGCGTGGAAAAAAAAAACCCTAAAAGGCTTTAAAAAGGCAGTTTTATGTAGCACTGTTTGTGGCCAGTCGATGCCTTTGTTCCTTGAAGGCCTCTGCAATAATTTCTCTATTGAGCGAAGTGATGTTCATTGAAAATGGCATAGCTGAGCATCAGCAGGTTCCCCTGCTGTTCGGTTTATCTATCCTCTGAACTCCAAGCAACATCTTGGTCTGAAAGTGTCCCCTGGTAAAATAAGCAACTGACAACACAAAAAGCCTAGATGACTGCCAACTGCCAGTACTTATGTTGTGACTACATGCTTTTTCCCCCATTAATGTTGAATTTCTTATTTTTTTCCTGCGCCTCATGTCTCTTCTTATAGAGCTCTCTAGCACACCAACCTATTGAGCTCCAAAGACTACTTCCGATAATCCATAGATTTATCAGATTCGTGTATTTTAGAAGAATATGTAATTTCCTGGAGGTATTAATATATCATGTACTTCTAAGAACAGATCTGCAGACTGGAAATTGATGGGAAACAGGGCTTTGGCATGAACATATTCACTGCGCTACCAGTTCGCACAACTTCGTACTGTCACTATCATCTACCTTGGGCTACCCCGGACAGGAGACAAATCCTATTATTTAAGTAGAAAGATAGGATGTCCCACTGAATAGGCAATACACTACAGCTCAGTGACTAATAACTTAAACAATTTCTAGTACTACGCTGTGCTTCAAAAACTTCAAATAATGTTCTCAGAGTAGCTTTTTAATAACTGCATGTTGTAGAGACTGGGAAATAAGCATGAGGACTTGTCCACAGCCACACAATGAATCAGTAAGAGAAGAGGAAAGAGATCTCAGGAGGTGTTTGGCTTCAAATCTCGTGCTTCAATAGACAATACTGCCTCGCTCCTTAGACAGCCAGGAACTGTGCTCTCTAGCTAATGGAAACTCTTACTCTAACTTGGAATGACTTTGCAGTAGCACAGATTGCTGCAATCATGCTACGGAGCGGGTGCCAGTGGTTCCCTTCAGTCAGTGTTTTTCTTGCTTTTGGTGGTTTCTCGTTCACCCTAACTAGAAAGCAGGGTGGTTCTGAATCACTGCCAAGGATTACTAATGGAAGTGGGGGGCAGGAAGGAAATGAAGATGACTGGTTGCAGAATTAGAAGTACTTTTTAGTGTCTAAAATGGCATATTAAAGCAGGACAAAAAATAGATGTATTAGCTCTGACAATGGAAGCAAAATGCTTCTAGCTAGAAAAATAAGTAAATCTCTGAAACTTATCCATAATATTCTTGTTCATTAAGACAACTTAAAAACACCAGAAATGTAAAATGGGAGAGTCATGGGGGAAAGTACCGCATTTGTTCCTTTCTTGGTTCATTTTAATTCAAACAGAGTTGCCATGAAAATGCTTAATTTCCTTTTCTTTTTCCTTTTTAACTCTGGAGACTCAAGCATATCTTGAGCTCAGACAAAGTGCTTCAACAAAGTCCATATATGGGTCATGCTTAATATCCCAGGTTGTTTCTTTGTTCATTTAAGACAAGCAGTCAGCTAAGTTAAAGAATCTCCCCCACTCTAAAAATTAGAGATGCCCCCGATATGTGGTTTCTATCATGCTTTTATATACAAGGCTTCCTTCCACAAAATTTCATTAGGTATAAAAGGGAGCCCAATGAATGAGTGGAAACACAGCACTTTTTTCATGTATTCAAATTGTCCTCAAAATTGCCAGCTCCGGGAACTGTAGCAATAATTTTGCAAAACGTAGTCAGCAGTTAATCTGAAAGGACAAAGTCTTAGGACAAATGCTATGGCTGTTCATTGCTGGCAGGGATAGGCAGGCACCATTTTGTACAAAGTGACCATCCATTTTGTACAGAATGACATTCAGAGATTACCGACTAAAGGACTCTTAAGAGCTGAACCAAAATAAACATATTTTGTTTAAGTCCAAACAGCCTGATACCACCTTCACTACCATCAGCGCCCTCAGCTTCAGACTCCTTGAACGCAGGCAGTCAGTGGTTGAGCCATTAGTCTAAATTTCAGAGAAAATGCCAAGTCTTGAAGCTGTTTCGTTAAAATACTAAAAATAAACTCTCTGTGCTAGGCAGAGTTGTGCTTCCAAAAGGAATGCCACCCGACCAGCCCTGTTACAAGGAGCCACGAATGGACCCGTAATGTTGAGATATTCGCTTATACTGTTTTGTAATGGAACTGTATTTTGGGACTAGCTGTTACCATATCCAATGAAGCTTCCCAGAGTTGGATTGCAAGCAGGCAGCCACTATGGGGAAGTGTCCACCCTGTTGCATCTTGCCTTGTTTCCTTTTTCATTACATTCTTTCAGAATCCGTTAGGATCAGAGCAGAACAACGTCTGAGCAGTCCTGGAATAAAAAACTTCTGGAAAAAAGCAGTAAGTTCCAGCAGCAAGCTTTTCCTAACTTAACTTTGCTTGAAAAAGTTTCCAGTAGTTCCAGCCTCACCAGATCCAGCTGGGAATAGGCAAGGACTCGTTTTTTCACTCGTATTGTTTTTATGCAGTTTATTAACACATAGAGTTTAACATTTTAGTGGGAAATCTTTCAAATCTTAGATACATGTAGTTGAACTCCTAAACATCAGGCTGCCATTTTTCCCTTCGCAAAATCCCATGCAGAAACATTTATATTTGCCTTGATGGATCTCCTCTATTTGTGAAGGATGTCTGAACCTATCTGATCAGGTTGCTCCACATAGGCCAATTATAAGGAGAAACAGCAGACCTGTTAGCAAAGACGCACACTGTGACTACACAGCTGGCACCCAGGTGGAGATAATCAGCCTGGACGGGTCTGGCAGCCCCTGCCCAGAACAACTTCAGTGTTTTAGCACTGCACACCTCAGCACCATAGGCCAGGAATACAGGCTAATGATAGCGAGACAGGTCTGCACACAGCCAGCCCAGATCTAGCAGACCTTCCAGTGTTCAAGCTCCCTGCTGAGCCTCACCTGTGAAATTCTGAGCTTCTTATCACTTCGGGAGGCACTGCCCTTGTCTGCTCTCTCTACCACAGGAATAACTTCTTGTAAAAAATGCTGGCTGCTTCGTTGCACAAATAGGTAAAACACCATTTCAGAAAAGGAGGCAGATGTACTTAGAAAAGCCTCAAATGAGCTAGTTAGACATCCTGCAAAATGGTAACTGAATGTTACTTAAAGTTAGAAGAAACAAACCTATGGGGAAGCCAGTTTGTGTGGAGTGCATTTTAGTTCAACCAAGATGAGCTGCTTGGCTTCCTACCACTTGTTCTATTTATTCCTCTACTACAATCTTCTCAGTGTGACGTCTTTAACGAGGAGATCACAACATCCTCTATACTGGCCAGGGAGATTAAGCAACACACACACACACACACACAACGAGAAAGCAAGAGTCTTTGAGATTTAACTCAAAATCTATGCTGGTTTGCCATAAAGATTTGACATTTAAATGACTGAATAATGTTAATCTTCCACTACTATTAGACTGTTGTTATGAGTAGGTATTACGGGATAAAAACAAACTATTTCCTTTTGAAAATGTATTTCTTTATCACTATATAAAAGATGTCTGCTGATTTTCCCTAGGGTATCTTATGTTCCTGGGAGATTTGAATTTAATGGTGGATTTGCCCATGCCTAGCTGGCACTTAGACCACAAGCTAGGGAACAAGGGGTTTGTTTTTCATTTTCATAAAGCTCAATAAGCACACTATTCCCTACTAGAATGTCAACTGATACACAATCAGAGCAAAGTCCATCTATTTTTGAACTGACCAGTAACAGATTTTGTAGCATTTCTTTACAAGATTCATTAGTATAACAAGGATCCCAAGAACATAATGGAAGTAATTAACCTCTCATTTCTATGTTCACATTCATAAGAGATTGCTTTAGGGTGAGAAGCAGGAAGAAAGAAAAGAAGATTACAGTTGAAACAAAAAGAGAGAATTTATCTCTTGTCAGTAGCCTGGCCATACTACAAAGCAAGTACACAGAGCAGCAATAAATTAGGGGTTTTTTAATAGAAAAGCTAACCAACAATCTTAGCTAGAACTGCATAGCTGAATGCTCAGATGTGTGGCATCCAAACAGCCTTTCATTTAAATGAGTCTGCTTTAATTGCTTATTTTCTATCTTTTTCCATTGTAAGACAAACAAAGATGCCATTGAGGATGCATCTCCCCTGATAAGGCGATCAGAACATGAGCCTGCAATTACAGTAATATTTTGCATAAAGGCTTCCCTGACATTTATTAATCCAAAAGAGCTCTAATTTCAAAAGCCACTATTTTACTATGCTGCCATCCTCAACAGTGCAAAAATTCTTCTGGATTCTTTGGGCCTGTACTCCAAGCTGCTCAACTGGGCTTCCTCTCTTTAGAGAACCTTCATTTATTCCATTTCCAAGGATAAAAAAGGCACGGTATGGTAGCATCACTGAACATCTAGCAGTTCAACATCTGGTTCTTCACACTGCCATTCCTTTGGACTGCCACCCATGTCAAATATCAGCACCACCTAATTCACACATACAGGATGCACGTACTACCTAGACATCTACGTTTGTAAAGCCTCCTATTAATCATTCCTGTACCACCATAAATTAACATTAAGTAGGTGATTAGAGAGTTCACAAAGGAAACAGTTCTGCTAGCTTGGTTACCTCTCTCAGATGGATACTGTTTACTCAAGAATTCTACTGTAATCCCCGTTGGCAAAAAATATTCCACACAGAACAAATATATATTCCCTCTTTTAGTGGAATCCTTTTTCTCAGTCTTCATTAAAAAAGAAAACAACCCAAACCCAAAAACTTGTCGCAGTTGCAGACCCACAAATTCTGCAAAATAAGGGGGAATTACATGTGAGTCCTCCTAGACTGAACTGTATGCCCCTTAAATATCCCTTGGAGAAACACTGTTCTGTGGAGAACTATTGGTAAGAGAAGTAAGGTGCTTTCTGTAAGTGTTCTCACACTGATGCACGTACTGAAAGAGAGAAGAAACAGGTTATACCACAGAAGCAGCTGCCTCCCTCCTCTCTACCAAAATACCCCTATTGATACAGAGCAGAGAATAGAGGAACATATTAACATGTGAGATAGCGAAAATCTGGATAGGAAAATCAGCAGTTGTCTGCAATAGTTTAGTCCCAGTATTCTTTTCAGTTGAACTAAACAACTTGGCCATTCAAACTCTAAATCATTAAAAAGAGCTAATTTCAAGACCAAATCTCTTTACAATCCTGCTTGTTCAATGATGAAAAAGGTGCAGCAAGTATGTCAAGTGACAGACTCATATAATTTGTCGACATACTTACACATTGAACATGTCCTAAAAGAGACGGGTCTTGAAAACAGAACACATTTTTTTTTTTAATCCTAGTTGAGTTAGCTATGCTTTAGGTTTGAAAACCTCTTAGTTTCCAGAATACCTATGCATTTCAGATTAAATTTTATACTTAATCTTTATTCAAGGTATCAGTGAGAACATTGCTTCCTGTTAAATTTTCAGTGTAATACAGTAAATTGATTCACCCCATTAAAATGATATGAAAAGGATTCTACTTGTTGGAGCTATAACTAAAACAATAAAGCCTTAACAAGAAGCAATGCTTCCACCTATGAAGAAAAATAACAGACCTTGAAAGCAATCTCGGAAGCCTCTTGCAGAACTCTGCGATTCCAGAATTCCTTAAATGTAAATTCCAGAATCTCACAGCTTCAACAGTAAGATTATTCCATGTCACCTGTTATAAGTAAAGCTTTCTTCAGTCATCCTCTCTGGACTAAAATTAGAGCACTTCTTCAGATCTACAAGAAAAACTAGATCCCGTTTGCACATCTACAAAGACTATTGGGATACTTTCTCTTCTGAAGTTCAGCACTATGTCCACAAACATTTGTATAGCTGATAAAAACTACTATACACAAAATAATATTAACTTATTGGCAAAGCAATCCTAATTAATGTTGCTGAACAGTGATTTCTTCTCTCAGTAGCAAGCAGCATGAAGAAATCTGAACCCAGGGCAGTGAATACAGAGGCTCAGAGATCAACTGTATGGGATCAGATCTGTTAAGGCCTCCCTGGGACTCACAAGAGCATTTGCTCTGATGGGTCAGTCTTCCTTGATTCAGACACTGATTAGACCCCAACAGAAAAGATGAGAAAGTGATATCCACCTGCTTTTGCACAGTAATTCACTCAACACCTGTGATTTTGTTCAGACACAACATCTGTTAACTCAATGGCTTATCTGTAAAAGATGGCACTGATGATGTTAGTTTGAAGAACTGCTTCTGTATATCCTAAGACCTCTGATAAGCAGGTTTGCCTTCACCTTCTCTTTTAAAGGGCACTAGATGGATCTGGTAATGAATATGGCACATAGTTTTGTGTCTTCTTGAAACACACTCCTCTCTTCTCTACACAGTGTGTGAGAAAGGTGCAGTCTGTGGCTACTTCCTACGTCGAACAAAAGGTGCACAACTTTGCTCTGACTTCCAAAAGACCCAGACTCCCCGGACTTGGACTCCTAGGTATTCCAAAATACCCACCTTGGCAAGGAAAACCCCACAGCAAAACGCTGCTATCAGTGGACAATAAGATGTTAGGAGAAAAAAGGAGGAAATTAGAATTTGTGTATACGACATGACAAGTCGACATCTAGAGCCATATTAGCAAGGACTGTGACACAGGTCCTTGAACATCAAATCTAGCAACTGGGAGGGACTGTCATTTTTTAAAATCTTCTACAGCAGAAAGACTGGCCAGGACAGAGCCTAGGAGTACAGATTTTGTACATTTGAAAGATTTCTTACTTCTGGTTACTGCCCAAAGACTGGAAGAGGCTACAAGCATGCTGCATTATTACTGGGGAGAGATCCTGTTCTGAGCTGGCCCTTAAAACTCCCCTCCATGCACAGGAGGGCAGATATCCTTATCTCCGGATATCCAAGCAACAGCAGCTGCCACAAAAGTCTTCAAGGGCAGTAAGTTTAAAGAATTCTCAGGTGGCAGTTTGTTGTTCTCCAGCAACCTTATATATTTGGTGAATGTTTGGTACATGAAAGTAGGCATCTTTCATATCAAGAGCTTTTCACCCACCTCTTTCACATGAGGGACAGACAGTTGTCCCTAAAGAGAAAGTCCTGCCCTTGACTTTTTATATTTCTGATAAAGCTGATGTTGCTTAGCCTCTTGCTCTTCCAGGGAATCGGGAAAGAGCAGAAATAAAACCGTCTTCAAGAGCATACGTAAACTTGTACTGCTGAGAACTGAAACTAGGCCAGGGGAGATTTCAGAGTTACTGTCAAGTGAGGTATCCACCTATACAGAACAAAGCAAAAAATCATCATTGAAAAAGACTGTTTCTAAAAACTCCTTTTAGGGAAAATCGGTAGCTTAGTCTTCACAGAGACATGTCTTGATTTCAGAGAGGTCTGTAAAAGAGGAAGAATTCATTTGTGCAAAGGACTTTAGGGACTCAGGGATTTTTATTTGGCCGTGGAACCTTGAGGCTGTCTGTTAGCACTCCAAATCCCCATCAGATCAATAAAGCCTGCAGTCATTACGTCTGATAGCTCCTACCTTCCAGGAAACGAGCTTGTGAGTTTTATTCTAATTGTTAATATGCAGGTGTTCGCACCACCAAAAAAAACGGTAACAGGAGCACTTAAGAGATTCTTGTTGGCGGTCTCAGAGAAGGTACGAATAAAAGGTCAAGCACTGAATTCCTCTTGCATTCACACACTAATTCTGTCTAAACTCCCCTTGCTCTACCGAAAGAGAATTTGTTCCTCAATACCTTATCAACACAATGTTAATTTTTAAACAGTACCTTTCACTAGCAATTGAATTAATTAGGAGTTTGTCAATGCATAGGAGCCAATCCAGATTAAGGCATGGAGTGAATTTAGAGTTGAGCTAACTATCCCTTATTTAACCCTTGCCTGGGTGTTCTTATTTTGCATCAAGAGAGTCCAATTCCAAATCTTTGAAGTGACTTCTGTGATTCAGAACCAGACACACTCATCCTAGGATAAAGGTATGCACAGTGAGGAAATCAAGCAAAAATAGTTAAGCTGGACTAAATTTTAAGCATATAAACCCTATGGTTTTATCTATATT
The DNA here is from genome assembly GCA_020745775.1 of Theristicus caerulescens. Classification (NCBI taxonomy): domain Eukaryota; kingdom Metazoa; phylum Chordata; class Aves; order Pelecaniformes; family Threskiornithidae; genus Theristicus; species Theristicus caerulescens. The sequence continues at coordinate 11,904,435 of CM036565.1, read as the reverse complement.
AGAGCTTTTTGCAACAGCATAGCTACCTCTGATGCTGGGGAAGAAAAGTATAGACACTGCTTTATGTCCGTGCAGTACATTTACAGAGTGTAGCTACATGTGTTTAAAAACTCCTGGCACTGACAAGCTCCATATTGCCCAAGCCAGTTGGCATAAAGATGGTGTGTATTCCCTCAGGGTGGGATTATAGCTCTGTATGCTATTCAGGAAAACAGGCCAGACAATTGAACTTCCTTTTCCAGGTGTGCTCATATGCCCTCTCGCACAAGTAATGCTAAAAAACAACAAAAATGAATGAAATCCTGAAAAGATACTCTTTATGTAGGTTTCAAAGCAAATGCCAATTGCAGCCTTCAGGGAAAAGGTGAAACAAGTGCTGCTGCTGCAGTACATCTGTTAATTAGTCTACAAGGATTTGTGTTTATGACAAGAGTGAAAACTAACTATTGCAACAGAAGTAATACCAGCTGAACACAGTTCTACTGGTTTGTTCAATCTCATAGCAATACTCAGCATATTCGCCCTGGCATGAATGTGCCACTGGAGTTGGCAGGGCAGAAGTCACTCAGTTCTACTAAAGGCAGTTTACTCAAAGGGCTTCAGGCTTTTTTGAACCTCTGCTCCTTTAACACTGCCTCAGAATATCTCTCACACAGCGTATCCCTCGCTGTTTCAATCCAGTGTTGTTCTGTAACCAGGGATACATCTAGAGATCACCACAGGTTCTCTGGGAAAGCAACTCAGTATCCTTGAAATGTAATTAGAGAATCACAACAGGATTTAATCTTATTGAGTTTTTATAGTAAAACAGTATTTAGCCCTGGCATTAACACTCTTCACTTAATAAACAAAATAAAAATTCAAATCAGCCAGAGAAACAGCTATGACAAGCACTTTCATGAAGTCCACAATGACAAATGCCAATCTGCTACTTGCTGACGCGGCACAGCAGGGGAACAAGCCACCCTTTTCCTGGCATTAGCTTAAATGGTTCCTCGGATATACAATCCATGTGGACAGTACTGGCCTGAATTTCACTGGAGCTACAAATACTTTGGGGTTTTGGTTTTTTTTTAAGTTGGGCTATGTGTGCATGAGAAATGGGCACACTTTAGCCTTACAAACAGTACAACCCTTACAGCCAGGGCCTCCATGACTAAACATGAAGAGCATCTTCACTGCCAGCTACCCTATTTTTCCAGGGATGAACTGGCAAAAAATGATTACGAACACTCTCAACACCAAGCCAAGGGAGCAAGTAAGGATGCGATTAATTAGGTGAATGTGAGTGGCCCTCTAAACTCACAGGACAAGACCACAGTGAGAATCAGAGGTGGTTCTCCAAGGGACAAGAGAAAAATAGGTCATGGATCTGAGCCACTGAAATAGTTACATCTCTGGAGCACTACCCAAGTCACTGAAAGAAGCATTTTGTAGTATCCTTTAAAAAGCTGTCTTTCCTCTGCTGACATGGCACTGTTATTTTTCAGATCCAGGAACAATTTCTGCTGACATGATAGGAGGCTGCTATACAAACAAGAAGTTGACAACTCATTTTAGGATACATGGTATTAAAAACATAGGATATAAAAATCAATAGCTGCTACATGGGACACGAGTAAGTTGTTTAACAAAGTGAAAGCAGTAAATTAGCTTAATGGCAGGACCACATGCTGCAATATAGATCAAACAATTTTTGGTTTTCCACTTAAAACTGACAGGACTGAGAATATTCAAGGCAAACAAGTTCATTATCTTGTCCCTTCTGAGGAAGGGAGGAAAACTTAAGAGCATACAGACCAAGTGGAGAATCAAAACAAAATTGAAAATACAGTCAGGAGGGAATGATTGGCAGTTGCATGAGGAAACTAATCTTGTAAATGGACCAGAAGCTGCTGAAAGCGGAGGCAGAGAGGAGGAATAAAGGCGGATTTATGCAGATTGAGGCAGAACTCTCAAAACCCAAGGACTCCATATCTGAATTACTATGCTTTTTTAGGAACCTACTAAAATAAGTGCTTAAATTTGCAATGTGGATTAGTGATTTGACAATTTAACCAGCCCAACATTTTACACAGTGTTAGACAGTATGGCAGTCTGAAAAGAGAGAAAGTTGTTTGGAAAAGCCCTACAGCAATACACTGCAATTACAAGTAAAAAATTCAGTTCCAAATGAGTTTAGAACAGGTAAAATACTAATATTTGGTTCTGAATGTTGTAATTTAATCAGCCTCTACAGATACACTCATGTGAACTATACTGATGTGAACCCCTGAGCATGTCACTAGGGGATCTCTCGAAGATGGAGGGTCTGTGCCCAAACCAGCATCTCTCTGCTTTCACATGCACTGGAGTTCAGATGAAAAACATTACTGTGGGGATACAATAATGAAATCTCCACCAAAATGACAAAAAAGCAATGACCTCTATTACGTCCAAGCAGCTCCTATAGCTTTCATTGTCAATAAAATCTACAGTTACATTTATGCTAAGATTTTAGTTTTATTATTTTAACAAGCTTGTAGCTGTATGTTAAATTTTCAGAGTATCTGAAATCTGATTTTTACAATTTTAATCAAAATCTGTTAATATATTTTTCAGCTGAAGGAATGGAATAGCTTATTTCTGCTATGAAAAAGAACAGCATGTGTAAATAATACAATCAGCTGTAGTGCACAAGTGGATTCTTTCAATTTTGTTATTAATAATAACAAAATAATAACAATTTAGATATTGAAAAGCTAGACTTACAGCTGATACAAATATTACATTTTTAAAATATTATTTTGGTATTTCAAAGTGTGAACTTCATAAGCATTTATGTTAAGGTGAATGCTAATATTATGAAATTATACACAAAAAGCTCAACAATTGCCATAATTAGCATTATCTGCACCCTTTACAGGTGTGCCTACGTTAAAATATGTCCTTTATTTATTTCAGTTTGCACAACATTTTCAAACATGTCTTTGCTTCATTCACTGCATTTACTATTTCAGAACTGGCAAAACTGGGACTTGTGCAAACATTATTAAGTGAGAAAACAAGAAACGACTGTTTTATCAGTGAAACAAATGCACGAGACCACCATGAACCATGAAACAGTTTCACCTGGCCTCTGGCAGGGCTGTATTTAAAGGCAGAAGAGGGCCTTGATGAGGGTGGTATGGCTAGGGGTCTTGGGGGAGTGGAGGTTTGCTCTGCAGCTGCCTGATTAAGGCCTCACCCCTCCTTTGTATAGACAGAGAGAAGGGGGCTATGGTGGGGCTACCAGTGGTGAGAAGGGGGCTATGGTGGGGCTACCAGTGGTGAGAAGGGAGCTTTGACCTTCTCTGATAAAACAGACTGGAGCCTTGAAGAGGTAAGCTTGTAACTTTCCTTGGGGAATCTCTGTTTTTATTTTGCAAGTAGTACTTCAGTTTAGGCTACTTTAAAATACATCTATAGGTTTGGTGGTTTTTTTTGTTGTTGTTTAAAACTCTAAGGAACTTATTCTAATGGTAGAATGGAAGATGCTAGAACCAGGAAATCAGTTTTTTCTTTATTTCTATAAAGCTAAATGTTTCTGTGCAGAAGCTGAGTTTAAGGTTAGTGTTATACTAATATAATGCAGTTCCCTTTGAAGGAATTACAGGGGGAAGCACGTAAAACAATTCCTTCCTGGTGCTGTTTAAATACTGCATTTTTATGGCAACAGCGTAACTGTAATGATTCCTTGTGGATTAATGAGGGTGCCGTAAACGAACAGCCCAAACTGGATTGAGAAACTTATTGGCTTGTCTTTGCCTTTCTGGAAGGAATATTTTAAAAATAACATGCATTTGCTCTCCAAGGCTGCATGTGATTTTTTTCAGCCAATGATTTCCTATGTCTGGCTTGTTATGAGAGTTGCAGGAGAATTGAACCTCTACAGGCACTTGCTACGTGGTCTCAGACCCTGTTTGTGACTTTGCCTGGTTGCTGGGCAGTAACTTCTCACACAGCACAGTAATGCTAAAGACTTCTTGCACAGAATAAGGGGAAAGAGATGACAGCCTTATCAATGTAATCTAAAATGCATTTCTCTGAAGAGACATGTGACCACAAACTTAGCAATGTGAGGTTAAAATGCTAAACTAATAATGCTAAGCTAGGACTTTAGAATTGGTGCTGCAAGGGTCATTAAGCATGGTGATGTGAGAAACCTCCTCAGGTGAGCTGGTGCTGACTGCTGGAGAAGACAACATGAGGCTGCACTGAGAACAAATCATCTGATGCAAGACCAAGGCTGTGGGCATGACACCTGACAGCAGCAGCAGAGGACTGCTGTTTACAGCCCTCCCCAGCTGCTGCTTACTTTCTCCCTCAAATCTAACAGCTGAGCAGTTTGTAAAACTGCTAACCTGATCTACTTGACCAACACAGGTCTCTGCTCTTTAACCTTTTGCTTAAGCTGTTTAAACTAGCATGCCTCATTCTGACTGAAACAGGAGGTTGCACTGCTCATCTGAGCAGCTCAGCTAGTACATCTGAAAATGAAGTAACAAGCAGCTGGGAATGGTAATCTCTGCTCTGCACAGCTGCTGTGCCAGAAGCACACATCAAGAAGAATGTAAAGGCAGATATTTTTCAGGTGTCCCCTTCCCTCAGTAGCAACAAACCCATACTGCTTCCTGGACTGAGCTTTTTTAAATGTCACTTAAAGGCTAATAAGGTTCAAGTGAAATAACAATCAGAAGGACATTTTTCCTCCTTATCTCAGCTTCTGGGAAAGAAAGTAACTTTATTAGAGAAACAATGAAGTCTTAAGTTGGACTGTGACTGACAGGCAAGTATTCTAATGCACTGGAGTCTACCCTAAAGCCTTAAACTGGAAGTTAAATGTCTAAAGTATCTCCAGAAGATCCCCCTGTATTAAAGGTCAGTAGGTATTTCTTGGTGTCCAGTTTCCAGGTGGGTTGGTCTATTCCACCATATGGCAGTACACTAATGGGGACAATGGTTCTTCTACCCTCTCTCTCTCTGCAAACCTCTTCCTTCAAGGGGAGTTGGGGGTGTTGCAGAACTCCCTTTAAGCACAGAGCGAGCAACAGTCCATGTCCACAGATGAACAGAAAATGGGTTCCTCCTTAGTGAGGGTCTCTATAAGCATTTTCCCATACACAGAAAGAATTTTTATTTAAAGCAATGCAAATAGCCAGTTTTCACTGTCTCCTAAAATAGAATTTCCTTTGACTTTCCAAACCAAAGCGACTTGATGTTAACTCTCTGCTTGCCCAGCAAGCTGTCTGTGATTAGAAGTTCCTGACACTCTTAATAAAACATCAGATGGATTTCTTGGTTCCAAGCATGTGTAACCTTCCTTTTGGAAAGGCTTAAATCAAGTCATCTGAAGTGAGGAGGAAAGAGGCATGCAGGCAGGCAATCTGCTTAGGTGGGGTATACATTCACTGGTGATTAAAGTGTGAGATCCCCCATTTTCTTTATACAATAAATAGGAAAAGATGGATATAATCAGCTCTCCCAGGGACCAAAGGAGCTTCTGACTCACTAGAGAGTAGATGAATTGTATGTACACAGTGTAGCATACAGACTGGCCCATATAAATACTCCTCTGTAGAATTACTAAGTACTACTACTGCACTCTCATTTTCTCTAATGGAAGACAATATTGCTCTGAGTTAGTTAAGCAATCCTTTCAATACAGGAGTGGATAAATTTAATAACATGATGCTTTTGTGCATTGTGATCCCAAAGGCTGACTGAAAATAAAAAATGACTTTTCTTGCTCTTGCTTTTTACCTAAGCCTGCCATTCTTCCAGAAAAATGCTGCCTGATATTCTAGTCATGAACATAATCAACTCAAAGGTTTGCTCATGGCTGAATTAATCTGATATTGTTTCCCTTAAGTCTCCTCTGTACCTAAGATTTGTGTCACAGTGAGAACTTGGTTCAGGGGAAATCTGACAATGGAATCTCAAGTTCATAATCGCAACTGAAAATCCTGCCTGTCGATCAGGATTTAGCAATATGCAGCTGAGATGTGGTTTCTACTGTCGTTCATGAGAACCTTGGTTACTGTCAGGTGTTTTCTGGACAGAGCCTCCCAACAGTCCTACTGTGTCTACATGGAGATGGTGTCAAATGCCTTTGGAAACTTCACAGTAATGTGCGGTGAGTATATGTGGGTGTTCCCTTAAAAACTGTCACCTATTCTTTAACACTGCTCTGGGAGTGATGCTACACAGATGCTGAACTTCTCGTTTCTGTGGGTGTTCCTGATTCAGCTTCAGGACAAAAAGGCAGCCCCTAAGAATGTTGTTGGGTTTTTTAGTATTTAGTGCTCACTACTGTAGTTTCTTGCACATCAACTGTAAATACATGATCTGATCCTTAAGGTGTGTGAGCAACAGATGTGTAAAAGTCACTGTTCATGTGCTTACAGAACTAACTTTTGATAAATTTTGCTATACTAATACGCAGAAAAAGACAAAATTCAATATTGGCAGGTAGACATTAATAGATGATATTTTCTGCTTGTTATCTGTATCTGGGAACCTAGCATACCTCATAATTCTATACAAACTTTGGCTTAATCTAGATTAAGCCAATGCTTTGTTTAGTCTTTAATGGAGGGTCGGAGCTCAAATTTGAAGCTGCCTTAATTTCCCAGCTTAGAGATAGAGAAATAGAAGAGGCTATATGTTATGTAAATTATGGAAGTCAAAGGCAGAAGTCAGTACAGTGGCCTGTTATGTTACTAACTTAATGTAAAATTTTCACTTTTAACATTCTTTCTAGATCAACTTGCCAACCGGACCCACCCCATAGGGAAGTCTGCTGCCTCCCTAGGGCGAGGATAAGAAACATTACTAGGGAGCTCCCTAAGCTGATCAAATCATCTGATTATTATCTGTTACTGGTTGTACAGGTTGGCAGTGATGAGGTAGCCGATAGAGGTGTAAAGTCAATCAAAAGAGATTTTAGAGAACTGGGGCCATTACTTGAAGGATCAGGAGCACAGGTGGTGTTCTCCTCCATCCCGTCAGTAGCTGGGAAACATATGGAAAGGAACAGGAAGACCCACCTCATCAACACATGGCTCAGAGGCTGGTGCCAGAGGTGGAACTTTGGGTTTTTCAACCATGGGGAAGTTTACATGGCACCGGGCCTACTGGAGGCAGATGGGGTTCACCTCTCGCCAAAGGGGAAAAGGATTATGGCTCAGGAGTTAGCAGGCCTCATTGAGAGAGCTTTAAACTAGACTCGAAGGGGGAAGGGGATAAAACCAGTCCTGCTAGGGACGAGCCCAGGGGTGGCACGCCTGTGTCGGAGAAGAGATCGATAGCCCAACTCAAGTGCATTTACACCAACGCGCGCAGCTTGGGCAATAAGCAGGAGGAGCTGGAAGCCATTGCGCGGCAGGGAAACTATGACGTGGTTGCCATTACGGAAACATGGTGGGACGACTCGCACAACTGGAGTGCTGCAATGGATGGCTACAAGCTCTTTAGACGGGACAGGCAAGGAAGGCGAGGCGGCGGGGTAGCCTTGCATGTCAGAGAGTGTTTTGACTGTCTTGAGCTCGACAAAAGTAACGACGAGGTTGAGTGCTTATGGGTAAAGATCGGGGAAAGGCCAACAAGGGAGATATCCTGGTGGGAGTCTGTTATAGACCACCCAACCAGGATGAGGAAGCAGATGAAGTTTTTTACAAGCGGCTGGCTGAAGTCTCAGAGTCTCTAACCCTTGTTCTTGTGGGAGACTTCAACTTACCAGATATCTGCTGGAAATACAACACGGCAGAGAGAAAGCAGTCTAGGAGGTTCCTGGAGTGCGTGGAGGATAACTTCCTGATGCAGCTGGTAAGCGAGCCAACCAGGGGAGGTGCCCCGCTGGACCTGCTGTTCACGAACAGAGAAGCCCTAGTGGGTGATGTGGTGGTCGGAGGCTGTCTTGGGCACAGCGACCATGAAATGGTAGAGTTTTCGATTTTTGGAGGGGTAAGGAGGGGGGCCAGCAAAACCACAACCCTAAACTTCAGAAGGGCAGACTTTGGCCTGTTTAGGAGTTTGGTTAACAGAGTCCCTTGGGAGGCAGTCCTGAAGGGCAAGGGGGTCCAGGAAAGCTGGATGTTATTCAAGAGGGAAGTCTTAAAGGCACAGGAGCAGGCTGTCCCCATGTGCCGCAAGTCGAGCAGGTCGGGGGGAAGACCGGCCTGGCTGAACAGAGAGCTCTGTCTGGAACTCAGGAAGAAAAGGAGAACCTACCACCTTTGGAAGAAGGGGCAGGTGACTCAGGGGGACTACAAGGATGTGGTGAGGATATGCAGGGAAAACATTAGAAAGGCGAAGGCCCAGCTAGAACTTAAACTGGCCACTGCTGTCAAGGACAACAAAAAATGTTTCTACAAGTATATCAGTGACAAAAGGAGGGCTAAGGAGAATCTCCCTCCTTTGTTGGATGTGGAGGGAAACTTGGCCATGAAGGATGAGGAGAAGGCTGAGGTACTTAATGCCTTCTTTGCCTCAGTCTTTAATAGTCGGACTGGTCATCCTCAAGGTTTTCATGCCCCGAGCTGGGAGATGGAGATAGGACACAGAATGTAGTCCCAGCTGTCGAAGAGGTGGCAGTCACCGATCTGCTCCTCCACCTGGATGCCCACAAGTCTATGGGGCCAGATGGGATCCACCCGAGGATGCTGAGGGAATTGGCAGAGGAGCTTGCCAAGCCACTCTCCATCATTTATCAGCAGTCCTGGTCAACCGGGGAGGTCCCAGATGACTGGAAGCTAGCTAATGTGACACCCATCTACAAGAAGGGTCGGAAGGAGGATCCGGGGAACTACAGGCCTGTCAGCCTGACCTCGGTGCCGGGGAAGGTCATGGAACAGATCATCCTGAGTGCCATTATGCGGCATGTGCGGGACAACTGGGGGATCAGGCTCAGCCAGCATGGGTTTATGAAAGGCAGGTCCTGCTTCACTAACCTGGTCTCCTTCTATGACAAGGTGACCCACTTAGTGGATGAGGGGAAGGCTGTGGATGTTGTCTACTTGGACTTCAGTAAGGCCTTTGACACCGTCTCCCACAGCATTCTCCTGCAGAAGCTGGCTGCTCACGGCTTGGACAAGTGCACTCTGAGCTGGGTTAAAAACTGGCTGGATGGCCGAGCCCAGAGGGTTGTGGTGAATGGAGCCAAATCCAGTTGGCGACCGGTCACGAGTGGTGTTCCCCAAGGCTCAGTGTTGGGGCCGGTCCTGTTTAATATCTTTATCGATGATCTGGATGAGGGGATTGAGTGCACCCTCAGTAAGTTTGCAGATGACACCAAGTTGGGTGGGAGTGTTGATCTGCTGGAGGGTAGGAAGGCTCTGCAGAGGGACCTGGACAGGCTGGATTGTTGGGCTGGGGCCAACTGTATGAGGTTCAACAAGGCCAAGTGCTGGGTCCTGCACTTCGGTCACAACAACCCCAGGCAACGCTACCGGCTTGGGGAGGAGTGGCTGGAAAGCAGCCTGGCTGAAAAGGACCTGGGGGTGATGGTTGACAGCCGCCTAAACATGAGCCAGCAGTGTGCCCAGGTGGCCAAGAGGGCCAATGGCATCCTGGCTTGTATCAGGAATAGCGTGGCCAGCAGGACCAGGGAGGTGATAGTGCCCCTGTATTTGGCACTGGTGAGGCCGCACCTCGAATACTGTGTCCAGTTTTGGGCCCCTCACTTCAAGAAGGATATTGAGGTGCTGGAGCGTGTCCAGAGAAGGGCAACGAGGTTGGTGAAGGGTCTAGAGAACAAGTCTTATGAGGAGCGGCTGAGGGAGCTGGGGTTGTTTAGTTTGGAGAAGAGAAGGCTGAGGGGAGACCTTATTGCCCTCTACAACTACCTGAAAGGAGGTTGTAGAGAGGTGGGGGCCGGTCTCTTCACCCCAGTAACAAGTGACAGGACAAGAGGAAATGGCCTCAAGCTGCGCCAGGGTAAGTTTAGGTTAGATATTAGGAAAAACTTCTTTACTGAAAGAGTGGTCAGGCACTGGAACAGGCTGCCCAGGGAAGTGGTTGAGTCCCCATCCCTGGAGGTATTTAAAAGACAGGTAGATGCAGTACTTGAGGACATGGTTTAGTGGTGGACTTGGCAGTGGTAGGTTAACAGTTGGACCTGATGATCCTAAGGGTCTTTTCCAACCTTAACAATTCTATGATTCTATGAACTTGAATTCAGAGTTAAACATGTGTAAGAGCAAGTTGCATCAGCTTCCATGCTAAGACTGCTTTAGCTAACAGAAAACTGTTATTTGGAGACACAGGAGACAAATCAGATGTCTGTATTAAAAAAAAAAAAAAAAAACAAATGACTGTTTAATGTGAGGATTTTTAGATGTCTTCCCTGCTTGTCTACCTCTGCGTAAGCTTGGCTTTTTTCCTACATGTTGGCTGTGAAGATGCATGGGGGGGGGGGAAGAAGCTCTATCAATTCTCACTTGATGGATTAAATGACGACCTTCTGCTGTGTGGAAATTCAAATACTGTAACAACAGCTGAAGCATAAGACACCACCAGCTTCTGAGGGTTTTGATCCCTGCCAAGGATGCAAAGAGTAACTGATATTATCTTAATATGATATAAAGGAAATAAGGGGAAATAATTTTGCTAATGACAACTGCATTATTTTAGGTACCTTATTAAGCTGGCACTAAGCAAGCAACTAAAAATACTGAAACCATAATTCCAGTGAAATGCTGGATGGGTAAGCTTTGGAGAGATGAAAGGATAAATCTTAAAAATAAATTCTAACCACAAGGTGCTAAAGTAATATTGCTGACTAAAAAGTAAAACCCAAACTTCAATGTCAAGTTACACTTTTAAATTGGTGTTAGTTAGATATATTCTCTGTAGCACCTGGTAACTCATTTGTTTCCTGTGATGGTGGAGCCCTTGATGCCCCTTCCACTGTCAAGGGCACAAAGCACCACTTCTAACACCATGAGTGGATTGCATTAAATCTGAAAGTCAGAAAACTAACTCATTCAGATAAAAGTTAATGCAAATCACTGTTTAAGCATAATGAAATATTTACACTTTTCTCAATGAAAGCTAACAAGGGGAGGACATGAAGTCTTTGGTGTTCACTGAGGAACCAGGCAGGTAAAACCAAACCTGGTAAAATTGCTCCTGCTTTATTTGCAGGTATGCCTCATGACTTATGCATAAAACCGTAAGTCTGTGTTTAGCATGCCAGAACTATAGATCATCACATACTGTAGAACTTCTGTCAATGCTGGAAACAATTCTGATATGGTAAAGGTACCTTGACCACAGTGACACTTCCTTAACTACCAAGTACAACCTGGCTAAAGCTTCTATGTGAAACTCTGGCCTCTTGGAAACAAAGATCTCTTGGTGCTGCCAGAGTGGGAACTTGTTCTGCAGTCAGACTAACTGGGAATGTGGACAACCCTTGCCTCTAAAGTACTCAAGGTTTGTAGACAGGAAAGTGGTAATGAAGGTTCAAGAACAACAGAAGACCAATTTTTTTTCAAATCATATAAATGATGAACTCTATGCATTAGACAGAAGAACATTCTAGTTTTTAGAAACCAGAAATGTGGATGGGGAGGATGAACTCATGTTTTCCAGAATGTTTTAAAATTACACTGGCGCAAGCTACATGCAAGCTCTGCTCTGGCTCTCTACAGAGCATGTTTCCCAGCTTCTGGGCAGCCCTGTTCCCTCTTTTAGCTGGCCAGTGTCTCCTTTTACCCCATAAATTTGGTGATTCATCTTTCTATTTAATTTGAAGAAGTCTAAACAAACCAAGACCTGAGGAAATGCATAGAGGAAACCTCAAAACAAAGGGGAATTTTTAAGCCATTTAAAGCTGCTACCTTGTTAGTTTTATAAATACTGGACCAGATAAGCATTTTAAGTGAATAAGCAGCTAAAGATCTACTGGCTTAAAAAATAAATTGGAAACTCAATTTGATGGAGCTTCTGTTTGGATTTCTCAACTTTTGAACACTGTTTCAAACTAGTTCAAAACTTCAGTGACTGTTCTAGGAACTGATAGGCAAGACTGTCATTGACTACGGTTTCTGGGTGTACAGCAGAAACAAGGTAGAAGTTGGAAACAGAAGTCTCTTGGTCTGCAGAGTAATATAAAGTTCATAGAAGCTCTTAATAGTTTCTGGTATAACTAGAGTCTCATTACAGCTCTAACCATCTTTCTAAGAGGTTAATGCTCTGCTAAATGATTTCCTAGACAGAAAAACAGTGGTGAGAGGAGGATTGGAAGAAGCACGGGGAGCTAGGAGGATGTTGCATGGGGAACTTTGAGGATTGCAGGAAGTAGGGGAGCCTTTGACATATAAAGTTTTGCCCACAAATGTTCAAATGCCTGAGCTACAGGTACATGTTTATACTGACCACAAATATTAGTTTCATAATTCCGTAATTATTCTGACCTACAGTTAATATTGTTTCTTCATGCCTATGTTCACCATGTTAATTTGTTTCAGGAGACTTCTGAAGTACAGTAAGATATACTGCATAGCCTTAAATGGAAGTTCATGGAGAAATTTGTCCTAAACTGAAAAATATCTATATGGCAATTAACACTATGGAGATCCAATTCTGATGAGACTGTACAGAGGCAAATAAAATAGGTGATATCGTGTTTGACTTCTAAGATTTAAAATAGAAAATGGATGTGCTTCCTCATATGTTGAGAGGCTAGGCTTAGCACCTTAACTATGCTATGAGACCCAACTGATTTGTTTGGGTTTTCTCTTCCTTGCTGTTCTGGCTGAAACATTACAGGAAGAAGTACATAAAGAAGCTGAACTGTGGTCCCTCAAGAGTTGAGTGTGAATCTGTTACTGCAAACCGTGACTGGATATTTCTAATCTACAGCACAGATGCTATGTAAGAAAGCAAAGCACGTATGCTTTCCAAATGTTGCCAAACCAAGTTAAATAGGATAACTGTCTACAGTGTCCTCATTCCAGTGGACATAGTGCATTAAAAAAAAATTCTGTGCTAGTTTGTATCAGAACAAAGATAAATAGGCAACTTGCAAATTATCAAGGGGGCTGGTGGGGGGAAGCCATAAAAAAACCAACTGGGTTTTGACTGTTAGGGAAATACATTATTGGTGTTAATTTTTCATGAAAAAGGATGCTAAATACCTATGTTTAATAGTACACACTAACTCTAAAGGTTAAATGACAGAATGAAACCTGAAGAATGTGTTGAAAGGGTAAGTGAGGGTCAAGTAAAATGCTGTTGTGTAGTTTGACAGAGTAACTGTCCCATCTTCTAGAGAAAAAAAGGCATAATCAAATTTCATGCATTTGAGATTATAGAACCAGCTGTGTGCAAATACTTGCAGAAACAAGACTTGGCTAATATTCCAGAGGAATGAATCTTCAGTTACCAACTGAACTGATATTGCTTACAGTCAAAAAACAAGTCTGCATTTTCATAGTACTAGACTACCCTGTAGATACTAAGTGTAACAACTGCTGTTCAGGTGAGCGCCTTCAAAACAGGGAGTTGATGAACATAGTTATGAGCTCTATTAACAAATATTGTCTCTGAAGAACTGACAAGCTATAAAAGTTTTGCTGGCTGCTTTCAATCTCTTACTGCAACATACTTACTGGACTGTTAGTGTTCAATTTTTAATAGGTGCCATAAAAATTCTTAGGACGTGTAATGAACTATAATATCCTCATTTGCCTGCAAGCATCAAATATTTCTCCTTTGGTTTTAATCTCTTTAAAATAGCAAAATACATGAGAAGAGGGAGTAAATGTTTCTAGCTTGAATTTCAGGACACTAGCCACAACATGTTTCTGCACTAGTGTCATAGAGGAAGGAAAGCATATCTCTGCATTAGAGTGTGGATTTGGGCTATAATTTAATTTCCACAGCAGCATGTCCCAATCAGTTGGAAAGCTTGTAATTAACCTCTTCTCGGGAACCACAAGTAAACAGAATTTGTTTGAGGAAACTTTGATTACTCAATGTGAACTGGATTTCCAGCTAGAGTGCCTGTTCCTGTGTTAAAGCGAACAAGTATTTTTGGAAGCCTGCTCCCTCAATGATGCTTTCTACCCTATCAACTGATCTTGCCACACAAGGAATCTAATACAGTCATACCCTAGGTGTAATACTGTACTAGTTTCTTGTGCTAAAAGCAACTTCAGTTTCAAGTGCCAAGTTTGCAGGGTGTGCTTAACTTGGTGGAGTTGAACTCCTTCCCTCCTGGGAGCAGAGGAAAAAGTTTTCAAGTAGTCCAAGTATAAACTTAACAGCTTTTCAGAACATGTTTCTCTTCCTTTCTATTAAGTAAATCAAATTAGCACATACAGCAGTAGAGTGGGCAGAAGATAAAGCATCTTTTAAAAATGTAATGCTCTCTAGAACGCAAGCTCGCCCTTAGGAAAGGAAATGGAAGCCTGAGCTGATGGCTGCCTTACAGAGAGCATGGTCACATCTGGGCATGAGTAGTTTCCTGTGCGGATGGCGCAGTGTCTCAAGGCTTCCTCTCATAAATGAGGAATGTGTCTGTTCAGCCACTCTCCTTGTTTGCTGAAGGGATATGTAGATGTGTTTTCAACTATTTTAACTTGCTAAAAGTTCCAATTATGAAATGTTTGGAGAAACTTTCCTGTTTCTCAGACTTTGTACTACCTGGCCCCTGTAGCAACTACTGAAGTACTCTAACATGTTTTTGGAGAAGCACAATCAAGGTTTTGCATAAAACTGTCCTGTCAGCAGTAACATATTAGTGCGTTTGCAAGGACAAGCAAAGGAAGACTAAATTTGAGGTACTTCAACATGGAACTGCAGAGTATTTCTGCTAAAGCTTCTTGCCCATGCTATGGCTGCTTGAGATAATAGAAGTTTACCTTAGGCTTGTCTAACATCCTTCCTCTCAAAGGGCGAAAAGCATTTTCTACTCAAGCCAAGAAACAACAAAATGGGTTATTTAATCTGAAGTTGGACAAAGGCCTTCATGTAAATTGTGCTATCCAGGAAAGACTATATACAAACACATGCAAAAAGCACTTAAAAGTTTGTTCCCTAGGCTTAACTTTCTAAGCACTCCTCACGTCTACCAACAGCTTAGTCTGGTCTTGTCAGAAGCTTATTCTTCTTCTAATTGCTGGCACAAAAGACACTTAAATCATGTTTTGACAGCTGAAATACTACATCTTCATAAATAAAAAGAACTGTCAATAGTGCTAGTGCAGAAGCAAAGGAACCAGATGCAGTACTAAAAGCTGGGGGAGGGGACAATGATTCAAAAGTTAAGAAAAGCATCTGCTTATAGTTTGACAGCAGCTATCTGTCTAAATCCAACCTAGAAAATTAGATGCTGCTACAGCTGGCATAGAGATTATGAACATCTCACTGGACAAAAAAAACTGTTTAGAAATAATGGTATTGGATCAAGAGAGTATTCTGTCCACTTCTGTCCTTTTCACTGTAAAAAAGAAAAAGCCAAAGAAACCAAGCCACAAGAATCTTTTGCTGTCTAAAGGTCAAGGTAGCAAGCTTGCATTTGTCTTCCAAGCTCAGTAGAATCTATTATAGTGAAGTATAGTAGTTTTATTTTACATGTGGCCTATTTCTCCCACCCTTAGTTCGCACGTGGGCCTTTAGGTTGAGCCTATCTCTACTTCACTGAATTCCTGGGTTAGAAGGGTGCACGCAGGATCTCGCTTCTCTTCCAAGCTCAAATCTATCTCATTTCATCAGCACTAAATTCATATTCAGGTAACACAAACAACACAATGAGAATGCTTTTTGAAAGCCACAACATGAAAAGTTTTAAAATGAACTGCACAGAAAGGCATTAACACCTACGTATGTCAGCGTTAGCAATAAAAGACATTGTATGATCAACCATGACCAACACAACGTGTGCCAGTACACAGTACCTCACGGCATGAAAAGGAACAAGATATTTAGTTGCTTCTGGACCTGAAGACCCGGTATTTCCTTTCCAAGCAGAGGTGCCCAAGCGCAAGCTGGAGGGGAAGGGATCAGATCCTCCCGGGACCGAGGGCACCGGCCGCCGAGCTACTTCACCTGCCCTCTGTAAGCTCTCCTCGCCGCCGAGGCGGGGGCTCCCGCTGCTCCGCGGCCGCCGCCTTCCTGCGCAGCCCCCTCTCCTCCGGCCGCCCATCAGCAGCCGCCCGGCGGACAGCTCCGGTGCGGCGGGACGCCGGGGTGCGACCGGGGAGGCCGCCGCCGCTCCGGGGGCTTTGCCCATCTGCCACCGCCCCGATGGGGACCCCCCCCGCCTCCCCAGCCGGCTCAGGGCCGGTCCCAGCCCCGCCGGGGTTCAGCCACTTCCAGGGGGAGGGGACCCCCCCCGCCGCCACCGGAGGGGGTGGACGCCATTGGGAACAGCCCAGCCGGGGAGGCGTTTCCATGACAACCCCCCTTCCCGCCCCGGGGGCCTCGCACGCGCCCTCACCACAGGGGGGCGTCGCGTCCCGTCTCCCCCCCCACCCCGGCCTCCCCGGCCGGGTCCCGCCCGCCTCACGGCCCCCGTCGGCAGGATACAGCTTGAAGCCCCGGAGGATCTCCTTGGCCCGCTCGTCCGTGGCCGACATGGTCCTGCCGCGCCGCGCCGCGGGCGGACGGGCCTGGCTGCGCGGGCCTGGGCGGGAAGGCGGCGGTGACAGCGGCGCCTCAGGACCCCCCACCCCTCCCCCCTCACTCCCTCGCACCCGCCACTGGCCGGCGCAACCAACCCGAGCGGCCTCCCGACGCCCCGCCCCCCGGCACGCCGCACCGACCAATCATCCTCCGTCACCCCCCCGCTGCCCCGCCTTCCGGCTCAGGAAGGACGGCGCGGCTGACCAATCAGACGGCGCGCCCGCCTGCCCGCCCCCGCCCCCCCTCATTCAAGGGCGGCTGCGCAGCGGTCGTTACGGCGTACGCCCCGGCCGAGCCTGACGTCGCCGGGGGACGGGAGTCGCCGCAGGACAAACCTCTCCGCGCCGCCGTTGTGAGGCTGGGCCGCGGGGGGGCGCGGCCCGGGACCGGCGGCGGCCCGGGCGAGGGGAGGCCTCGGGTGGGGTGCGGCGGAGGAGGGGGAGAGAGGCCGCCACAGGCCTGGTCAGCTCCCGGCCGGCGGCAGCCCTCACGGCGCGGTGCCGAGCGGGCGAACGCCGCCGGGGCTGTGCCCGGGCTGGGTTGGCGCTTCTCCTCAGGCGGTGGGCAGGTCTGGCAGCGAGTTCATCCCTCCGGCTGCTTGAGGGCGGCCCAGCCGTGAGTGTGGGTAGTGCTGGGGGCCTGGGTGCTGGCTGTGTTCGGGCCTAGAGCAGCCTCTGTGTGTGCTGAGGCCGGAGCAACAGGACCGGCATTATGGAGAAAGTTTAAAATAAATAGTGTGTTTTTCCTGGAAGAAAAGCGCCCTTCTTTGTACTGCGGAAATTTGGTCTTTGTGTAACAAAGTAGATTGGGGGGGACAGCACACTGCAGAAGGCAGGCTATTCTTTAATAGGAGCATGACAAATTAACTCCTCCGTTAACAACCTGAGCGCAGCTAATACAAAGCATTAATAAGTCATGAGAAAAATAAAGGCAGCAGTTGTAATCCAGGCTGAGAATAGGACCAGCGAACGATCAGGGGCCATCAATACATTCATGGCTCTGCTTGCCTCCAAATCAGCCATGGTACAAATGAGGGGAACATGAACATTAATAAAGGTCGTGTTTAATGCATAAGGACAAGGCCACTGCGAGTATAACCAATAAGAGAACTTAATAATAAAAATAGGTAGCATTTATTTCCCTGATGTATGTGATCCATGCTCAGTTCCACACCATCAGTTGAAAAGTGTATGAACAGATCATTTTGAATCTGGGCAGAGTGCCAGGGGTACGCTATGCTAATATATATCTATCTTGTATTAAGAGTCCTTCCTGGGTTTTAGATAGGCTGTGTAATTGCATGCTACCTAAGGAAGAGGGACTAAAGATCACTGAGAAGAAAAGACTGATGGGGAGAGAAGGCGAGCAAGAAAAAAAACAGACCTGAAGAAGGCAGAAACAAATGGTTGTGTGTGGGGGAAGAGCCTGCCAGGTGGAAGTATGACATGCCGGTTTACACAAGACATAAGGAACCCAATCCTGCCTCTGTTCAGGCTCCTCAGAGATGAAAGAGCCAGAGACCAAATGCGGCGAGGAACTCTTGCAGTGTTGAAGGGCTTCTCTAACGCAGGGGTAGGAGTGTTTCCAGAATTTAGAGTTGGGGCCTTTGAGTTTTTCTGGCCAAATCCCAGAGTTCCCAAATTCACTTTGCTGTGCAGGGAAGTACAGGCCTGGCATCCCTCATTTTTGAACTTCTGAAATGACAAAAGAGCTCATGGCTGAAGTGTGAAGTTCTTGTGACTGCTCCAGGCACGAACAGCAGTGGAACATGTGACACCATCGCTCAGAGAGTGACAGAAGCCCTGGGAACTCTCTCCTCTCAAAATCCTTTGTCTGCATTAACACAAATGACACCCTTGAGCACATTGGCTTTCCAATCCACTTGCAAGAAGGTTGCTGCAAGTCTCACTATCCCTTGGTGCCACTTTGTACTGAAAACCTCACCTTGGCTTTCACATCTCTGGCAGGTGTGACAGTTTCTGAGCTGCCACTGCAGGTGAGAAGATGCTTCCAGCCTGCGTCGTGCTTCGCCAGAAGCTTTTTCTCTCGAGGTGCAGATAAATGAGCTGGTGTTTCTCCAGATCAGTGTAATTGGGAGATGGTTTCATAAGCTAGGGTTTCATCCCACCCTATGCTTGATGGAAGGGGTTGTACAGCTGCATATCTGCAACCACCCAGACACATACATCACTCCTGGCCTGGCCAAGGTGTGAGATGAGAGTACAGCGAGCAGCTTAGTCTCTGCACCCTGGGAAATGCGGAGAGCTTGACAGCTTCTTCAGCAGGAGGCGGGAGCTCCCATCACCCCCTGCTCTGGAGATGTGTGCTGGAAGCTGGGGGCTCAGAAGCCTGGAAGGAGAGACAATAAATGGATGAGGCACAGTGAAAGCACACACAGATGAGGAACGAAACTGCATCCAGGACCGTGTTAGCATTTACGCAGCCTAGCTTACCCCTAGAGCTACTGGCCATTCCATCATGTGCAGATGCACCGGCTCCTGCTCTAGCATGGCCATGGTGCCAACAGTTGATTTTATTTTGCTTTATGTTGTTGGGAAGTAAAATTATTACAGACACTTTAGGAACCAGATCCTAATCCTGGTGCCTAAATCTAGCCTAGTGTATGATTTCTGAATATAATGTGTATGATGTGAGTTATTGGTAAGGTCCTATGTTGTCTTAACATACCTCTTTTCACAAGAGTTTCTGATTTAAACCACCTTATTTATGAAAGGTGAGGAAAAAGGTAAGAAACACAGAAGCACCTGCTTTCACTATCAGCCCTCTCCTTGGTGAGGCCCGGTGGTAATTTTCTTGCTAATGAGACATCAGAATTGGGACTTTAGGAGAGGAAGAACCAGCTCCAGAACCGGGGCACTGGGAGGTGCACACCTACAAGGGGGTGAAGCCGGTGCCACCGGCTTGGCAGGCAGGAGGCAGGCACAGGCAGGGTGCAGGCACCGGTGGGATGAGCAGCTGGAGGCACAGGGAGCTCAAGAGCCTGAAGAACCAGACACTGAACTCGGTGTGAGGGAAGCTGCAGGACAGACGGGTGTCATCGTGCTGTTAATCACACCCTTCCCGGTCTCTGTCCCTTACAGGTGACTTTGCAGCCTCGTGCCTTGGCTTCTGAGAGAAACCATGTTCTCAAAGTCTCTGGGGCTCCATGATGCCACTGCTTGGGGAGATTACTCTGGATTTATGGTTTCTTTTCTCAGACAATGCAGGGAAATAGGGTGAATTATCTGCTGCCTAAAAGGGACCTGGATTGCAGAATCACAAGGGGAAGAGATGGGGTGAGTCAAGAGATAATGCCAACATTAAAAGATAAAATGGATTAACATCTCCCTGCACGCAGAAAGCTGCGTGGGTGGAGCAAGAGGTTGCAATAGCAGTTTAAAAGGGGATGAGACAGCTGGGCATCCTTGTATTTTTCTCTTAAAAAAAAAAAGAAATCCATCCCAAAAGCTGAGCTTAGCTGATGCTATCCTCCAAAGTCCATGTCAGTCAGCCAGGCTGGCTGTCCGCAGTCGGGAGGTGTCGGGACAGCCTGACTTGACAGACCCTGCTGGCTGACCTACACGGGGCTATAACACAACTGATTTCCACCTGCAGGCTCCAGCAAGAGATTGCAAAAATGATCCATGGGAAAGAGCTCACAAGCATATATTTCCATTTCTATTTCAGCCTGGGATTTCAGCTTTAACGACTTCAGATAAATGAGGCCACGCACTGCTTGCCCAAGGCAACTGTTCCAGTGTGTCTGTGGGGTGACACGAAGCGTGGTGGAGGGCCTGTTTAGGATGTGATTAAAGAGGTAATTCTCCCTCCCCGTGCAGATGAGATCTAAGCGTGGCTTAAGTAAATTACCGAATGGCTTGTTATAGCCCTGGCTGAGTTCCCTTGCTGCGCAGGGCCTGGTTTTTTACATCCAATTTACTGTGAAGCCCGGAGTGTCACAACAGCATCCTAACACCTGCATCTCTGCGCTTGTCTGACACCCCTTCTCTGGAAGACGGCACCCCGGGGACGCGCTGCGGATAGCTCTGAGGCGCAGGCTAAGCCCCGTCAGTTTCCCTAATAGTTTCTGATGTTCATTCCCTGAAAGCTCCCCCCTCCTGATGATGCCAGTCCATGGCTTGACCTTCAGGGACTAGCTGACTGAAAGCCAGAAGCATTTTGCTCTTGGCTAAAGGATTTTTAACAGAAGCACGCTTTATTCGCAGTGTGGCACAGATGAGTGTGCGGACCTCGGGAAGGGTAATGACCCCAAAAGCCCCCTTGCTCCCACCCCTGCTCTTTTACCCCCTCGAGAGTCTTTCGGCTCCCCATCTGTGTCCTGGAGAGGATCTCAACCCCTCCAGCTCCCTCCCTGCTCCCCCACGTCACAGACTGAGCCCTGCCCTTTGGTTTGTCATTTGTATGGGCCACTTTTCTACGGAATTTAAAATCACTTCTAGCACCTTGTGATCTTTCACCCCACAGTCTTGGCATTTTTCCATTCGCACCCCAGGAGGAGCATCTGGAGGCTGGTAGCCTCCGTTGTCCTGACCCATGTAACCATTCAATCCTTTGTTGCCATTAATAGCCTTACGAGGGGCGGCTGAGGGAGCTGGGGGTGTTTAGTTTGGAGAAGAGGAGGCTGAGGGGAGACCTTATCACTCTCTACAACTACCTGAAAGGAGGCTGTAGCGAGGTGGGGGCCGGTCTCTTCACCCCAGTAACAAGTGATAGGATGAGAGGAAATGGCCTCAAGCTGCGCCAGGGGAGGTTTAGGTTGGATATTAGGAAAAATTTCTTCACTGAAGGAGCAGTCAGGCCCTGGAACAGGCTGCCCAGGGAAGTGGTTGAGTCCCCATCCCTGGAGGTATTTAAAAGACGGGTAGATGCAGTGCTTGAGGACATGGTTTAGTGGTGGGCTTGGCAGTGCTGGGTTAATGGTTGGACTCGATGATCTTAAGGGTCTTTTCCAACCTTAACGATTCTATGATTCTAATAGCCCCACTTCAGCCCGGTTCTTGCCATAAAACGGAAGATTTAATCCCCTCTGAGGGCTGCAGCGCGTCCAAGGATTCAGAAGAGGAACGGGACCCGCGCTGCCATGCCGTCAGAACAAAGAGTGCGCTGAAACGTGGCCTGACACCGGCCTCGCAGCCGTTTCGGAGCGCAAGCCCCCGCCGCAGCCCCTCACCCCCGAGAGAGGAGCAGAAACTTCGCTTGCTGCTAATGAAGCGGCTGCTCGGGACGCGGCGAGGCGGCCTGTGCTCTGTGCCGCAGCTCAGCCGGCCTGCCCTCCCCTGCTCCGGGCGGGCCCAGCCAGCCTCAGCCCCGCCGCGAACGGTCGTGCCCCGGTCGCCGAGGGATGGCGGGGCGCGGTGCCCGGGCCCCGGTCGCCGAGGGATGGCGGTGCCCGGGCCCCGCCGCCGCCGCCGCCCTGGGGCGGAACGTTCCGCTCGCGGCCGCGCGTTCCGGGGGAAGGAGCCGCGCGCGGGACACCGGCGCCGCCATCATGGCGGCCTGAGGCGCGGCGGGGACGGCGCCGGGAGCCGCAGGGCGGGAGGCCAGGCGGAGAGGTAACGCCGGGGGAGGGAGCGAGGGAGCCGCCCGGCCGCCCCTCCGCGCACCGACCCTTTCCCTTCCCCGCTCCCCGGCCGCGTCTCGGCGCTGCCGGGCGTGCGGCTCCCCGAACCCTGAGAAGCGAGCGGGGACCGGGGCGGCGGTGAGGGGCGAGAGGGCCCGGCGGCGGGACCCCGGGTAAATCACCCCCTGCGGCAGGGCTCGGCCCGCTCGGTGGGGCCCGAGGGCCCTCACGGGGGTCCGTGGGGCCGGGGGGCCTGGCTGCCTCCCTGCCCTGCAGCCCGCCCGCCGCCTCTGGGGTCTGCGTGCCGCTTCCCGCCGTGAAACCCCGTCAGGTACCTTGGAAAGGCTGCAGCAAGGCGAGGCTGCGGGGAGGCGCCCGGTTTATCCCCGTGTATGGGTTATTGTAGCCTTTGGGCACCTCCGTTAAAGTGTCTTCCATTTGTATTTCAGTCGCTTCTCACCAGGATGAGTTGTGAGAGAGCAGCGAGGTAGTCCCGGGGACACGGTTGTGCAGGCAGGTTGCAATAGCAACGCAGTTGTCTGAACGTTAACTTGGAAAGGGGCAAAGAATTGGCATTCCTTTCCCTGCAGGTCATGGATACAGCTCACCAGTCTTTTGTAACCTCATACACCAGCGCCTGTTTTGATTACCTGTGAGGGAGGACAGTGGCTTGGGAACCGTGAAATCTGGATTTCATTCCCAGCTCAGTCACTTCATGCGCTCTCCTGAGAAAATTGTCTGTCCTCTGTGTCCGTTTCCTTATCTGTGAGCGGGGAGAGTAGTACTTGATGTACCCTCAGGTGTATTAGGAAGCCACATTGAGAGCTGGTGTATTGCAGGGATTTCTCAGTGGAAACTGAGGTACTGTTCAGCCAGACGGCACATGTGCCTTTGATGCAAAGAATCCCAAAGAGACTTTACACTAAGAACTGAGAAATCTTTGTGTGGAGAGTGCAAAAGATTGCCCGCTCAGGTTGAGACCGTTTGTACCTGCAGGTGTAATGGAGTGGAGTAAAGTGTATTTTTAGAAGTTGACTAATAAAGGAAACTGGCTGCCTTGCCTTTGCAAGTCTTAATTTGGTTAGGCATGGCAAAACAGTGCAAACAGCTGTGTGACTGTACCACCCCCACGAGGGCAGATGTGGTCCCAGTGGTCACACAGAATGAGACAGGTTCTCTGGTGTCTGGTTTTCTTCACCAGAGCAAAGGTTACATGCTATACTTGAGAATTACCCGATACAAACATAACACCGAAAACTCCTTATCTGCTGCGTTGTTTGGTGTCTGAATAATAGGCTTCGGAAGTTTTTTCTTAGTTGTTTGTAAACAAATAACTTATTTTGTTGAACTTGTTAATAAATAGTGTTTTACATTTCAAAAGCAACATGTTGGTGCTGGGAGACAACATGCACACCAGAAATGTCAGGCAACAGCTGAAGACAAAGACCTCTCTTTACAGGGACTTAAATAGAGCCTTTGTAGAAAGGGTATTTTTATCACTTCAGCTTTCCAGTTAACCGAAAACACTTTAACTGTACAATGTAGACTGGTAAGCTGCTTACAGGCCACAGTTCTTTTTGCCTTTTAGGCTAAGAAAGCAACAGGAATTATGTACGCACACTTCGTCTATAGCCAGTGTGAAAGGAAAAGGTATGATGTGCAGGCCTACAAGGTGGATCAGTTCTTCACAGAGTTAAGTTAGTTGCTGTTTTGAAGCTGTGTAATGAGCAAGGAGGGAGTCTTAGATGGCCTCTAATAGGCATAATAATAAACATCTTTGCAGTTAGTATTATTTGGCAGCATGAGTAGAAGGAAAAGTCTGAAAACAGCATGGAATCTAAAGTCCTTTCCTGCTAGCAGGAGCAGATCCCTTTAGGGAACTGACCAGACAGTCTGCAGAAATTTTGCTCAGATATTGTGTGAATCGTTTTTGCTCCCCAGATAAATCAGCATTCGAACCTGCCAGGTTCCTGGCCTGCCCTCTGAATGCTGAAGAAAAACCTGGCTCTGCTGACACCAGAAAGTTACTATGCTGAGCGTGCCTTCTGATCCACTGCCAGACAGAATCCAGCAGAGGAGAAAGGATGTATTAATATCATGTTCTTTTATTGACAGATTGAAAACCTAGAATGGCAGGAGAACAGAAACCGTCCTGCAATCTTCTAGAGCAGTTTATTTTACTAGCCAAAGGTACAAGTGGCTCAGCTCTGACTGCTCTTATAAATCAAGTGCTGGAGGCTCCTGGGGTTTATGTCTTCGGAGAGCTATTGGAGTTAACAAATGTGCAAGAGGTAAGAGATGAGTTTCTATCCTAATGCCCCTTCTGCGCTCCCAGTATAAAGGATATCCGGAAGTTTCCACAGACAGCCTGCGCGTGAAATCTCTGTGCCAGGAAGGGCCTGGTGCAACTCATCTTGGTTCTGAGATGTTTGTGTATGAGAGATTGACGTTGCTTTTGCCTGTATATATTAGACATTAAAAAATACCTCTATAAAGCTTTGCTACCTTAATGCGATGGCTAATACAGCACAAACCTGGCAGCGGCACAGTAATAATTTTAAGAAGGCACCTAGCCAGCCAACAATGAAAAAATCCCTTTCTACTCCTTCATTGTCCTGGAAAGCATAACTTTAATGCTCTCCAAAAGTCTTCGTGAACAGATGTCTAGTGTATCAAGCCTGGGTGGTAACCAGATCCAAACCATTTCAAACCAAGGTGGAAAGTAAGTTCCAGAGCTTTTACTGAGAATGCCTCGCCAGCACTCCCCTCTGCTACAGTGAGGGAATCTGGGTTGAGTATCCCTGCAGCTGGCGTAATGTGGCATACAGCAAGTTTGGGCTTTCCAAACAGGCTCTTAGATATGCCGAAAAATGCCTCTATGGTTGTTCAGCATCAAATCGCAAGGAAGTGTTTGTTTTTTTTTTTTTCCTGGATCTGTGTGTAGCAAATGGTATTAAAAAAACACACTCCATAAAAAATCACTGCTTGTGCTGCAGTTATTCCAGTGAAATGTTTGCTTGTGAGAGGAGTGCTATTACTTTCAAATGCACTCAACTTAAAATGTTCTAGCTTGCTTTGCTTTGAAGTTTTTGTGGCTCTGCAGGTAAGCTGTCTTAGCTTTCCCACTAATAGCAAGGATGCTTAACCAACCAACACCATTGCCTGCTTGCTTGTCACACGATGAGAAGAGCTGGCCCTGTAGGATGTCAGCCGAAATTAAGAGTTGCCTTTTTCTTTTACCTCCTAAGGTGCTGCACAAAGCAGTTGACAGCCCAAACTGTAGTTAAGTTCTGGTGCATAGAAATGCCTAGGTCATCTTGACTCTGAAACTGCTGAAATTTGCTGCTGCTCATGAGGCCTTAGAGACGGTCCAGCTCTTTAAGACAGGGACATAATTGCTTTTCTGGGTACTGCCTGTCCTATGTAGACTCCAGACATTCTGGAGAAGTGGCCTACCAGTATCATGTTGGCTGTTAACCATGTTACATGGAATTTCTTTTGTTTTCTTCCCATCCAGCTTGCTGAAGGGTCTAATGCTGCTTATTTCCAGTTGCTGAACCTGTTTGCGTATGGAACGTACCCAGACTATGTAGGTAAGAGACTGCCTCCGGTTTGCAGAGTATGAGACTGGGTTGCCCTTTAGAATTGTCAGAGACAGTTCTTTGCTTTCTGTGATACCTGGTGTAGTGTGGCTGGGTGAAAGAACAGAATTTGCTTGGGAGGAGAGTTGTTCGTAGGGGGTCTCTGGGTCATATGTGCTTTTTAATTGCTAAAATGTGGAAGAAGGGCTAGAGACGATGGTCTTCAACTGGTTTGGATTGGACTGCACCACTGGATTGAATTGGTCTGCAGCAGTATTCATTGACGTTCACAGGCCACTTACCTCTGCGGAGTGCAATTTCAGACATCTGTTTTGAAATTTAGATGACACCGGTTATGGAAGCTGCAGAAAACTTAGACAAAATTGTTCTGCATTATTTATAAAAACCTATATGGTTTATGGGATAACCTTTTATTCTGTGACGGCATTGCTGAAACAAAATGAAGCATTTCCTAGCTAGAATGCAAATCGAAATAATGACTTTTATGCAGCTTCAGAATGACTGTGTGTGAATCATCTTAGTATCTGTCGGGATGTGCTTTTATCTCTGGTGCTTATGCGCTTCCATTCTGCTACAATTTAGTACTTCATTTGTGGGTAGCAGCCTAGTCCAGACCATTACAGAGTGTGACAAATAATTCTGTCATAGTGCTGGCTATCACTGTGGTGGATGAGCTATCTAGTTCCTCTAAGGAGAAGTGGCATCCATAAGTGCAAGGACTGGAAATTCCAGTGGCTGTGGAGCAACGCGAGCCTCATGAATTCTGTGACAGATTAGAGGATGTGTTTGCTGTGCATGGATCTTGTGTCCCAGCATGTGACAGCGCCGTTTGTTCTTCCTTTTCTAGTGAAGAAAGAGAAGGGGGGGGAAAAGTATTCAAAATGTAGAGCATTGAATGAGGTGGGATGGATGGGAGAACTTGAGTGGCCCTGAAATGCTAATTTCCATTAAAACAGATATTTTTTAGAGTTTCTTTGCTTTGGAGAGCTGCCAGTTTCCTTTCTGTTTTTAAATATTCATGAGGCACATGAGTATAATACAATGACAGTGAGGCCATGTAAGTATCTAGATTAATAATTTCTCCTCTCTTCCTCAGCCTGGTACTTTACACTTTCAACCCTAAATTCTGCAGCTCTCCAGAGAAATAAAACCAGCTGTATTTACCAGATCGGCAAAGGGGGAAAATCTTATTTTGTCAGCTTGTTAATGAAATAAAAATGACTTGGTGGTAGAAACAAAGCATTGACCAACTGTTTTGGCAGGACACCACTTGTGTAGATGTGAATTATGTTGTAATTCCAAAACCAGAATTACTAAATAAGCAGAGAAGAGTGGAATTGCCAACGTATTTTTTAACTTTTCCCCTCTCTCCCTGGGTGTGCTAATCTGTCGTCAGCGGCAGCTCTCTCTGCTCACTAGCACCCACAGCAGATGGAGTTCAGCCTTTCAGGGTTTGGTGTAGTGTAACTAGCCTGAAGTTGTGCAGCCTGGATGATATAATTCTTGAAGGAAAGTCCTGAATCTTGTCTTTTTAACATTAACAGCGAACAAAGATAACCTGCCTGAATTAACAGCGACTCAGAAAAACAAGCTGAAACACTTGACGATTGTAAGCCTGGCTTCCAGAATGAAGGTAAAGTACACTGTGTATGATAGCAGTCATCTTTGTTTGGTTTTGGTTTTGAAAATGGCATCAATTCCATAGCAATGAAGTTGTATCGGACTGCATGAGTACTCACAAAAAATCCTGCAACTAGGAAAGTACCTGTAACGTACAGTGTTCCCTCGTGGTGCATTTGGGACATTAACTTAGTGGACTTCCATGGATGAGATGTGGGGGTACCTGAACTGCCGTGCAAATTGGTCAGTAAGGGCTGCGAAACTTCGTATGGCTTCTTTCACTGCTGGAGATGGAGAATCATTCTTAAAAACACTGACTTTTTGTTCCAGAGAAAACTAAGCAACACTCTTAATTTCTTCTACAATCCCATTACCTTTTTTCCTCCAGCACATGTTATGCCAAAGCTTCAGGAATTACCAAAGTTATGTCAGAATGTTATGTAGCCTAGTAGCAGGCGTTTGTTCTACCACGATCAGTCACTGCTGCACTTGCAGGTTAAAGTGTAGGATACAGTAAACATTTGGGTCTTGACCTTCTGAGACTTAGCTGTTCATTTTAGCTCTAGGACTGTTAACTTATTCTTGGACTTGCTGTTTTTAGTGCATTCCCTATTCTGTGTTGCTGAAGGACCTGGATATGAGGAATCTGAGGGAGCTGGAAGATCTGATTATTGAAGCGGTTTATACAGATATTATCCAGGGGAAGCTGGATCAACGAAACCAGGTGCTAGAGGTGGATTTTTGTATCGGCAGAGACATTCAGAAGAAGGACATCAGTAACATTGTCAAAACACTCCAGGAATGGTAAGGCAGTCTCTCCACCTTCCTTGTTCCTTGTACGTAGCTTGTCCTGTCTT
This sequence comes from Theristicus caerulescens, assembly GCA_020745775.1. NCBI lineage: Eukaryota > Metazoa > Chordata > Aves > Pelecaniformes > Threskiornithidae > Theristicus > Theristicus caerulescens. Next base: position 11,876,125 of record CM036565.1, on the reverse strand, counting down.
TTTCTTATTCCTCAAAGTTTCAAGTGCTGGCTCAATTTCACCATGTTCCATTAATCAGGAGTCTTATGCTGTAAGGAGGCACTTGAAGGAGGAGTCTGTTGGGCAAGTTTTCCAAGATCCCATCTGGGATTCAATTTGTGTTATACGTCAAGTCAAACTGTACTAGGTCTTGAGATTCTGCTCTCACTGTAGCTTTTACATGGCAGAACCCTAGCGAGGAGTCAAGGGTCTTTCCAAACAGACATGCCAAACTGGGCTCATGGTCTTATGGTGGGAGCTACTCCCCTTTCTGCTGTTGCACTTGATAACAAAAACAGAACTGTCCATGAATTTTCAGCCTTTTTCACTGTGATGAGAACTGCACGGGCAGATTCTAGAGAATCACAGCTCTTTGGAGGGGATGCCTCTTCACGTTTGAAGTTTCAGATGCCTTTGTTTGCCTTCTCTTTGTTCCTGCAAGTGCAGGCTGCATGCAGCCATATTGGGACTGTGGTACTATCTTTTTGTACCTTTGCCAGGAAGCTGCTCCTCATCTTTTTGTAGGATTCCCTTCCCACCCAAAGAAATTCCCCTATAGAGTGTGGAGCCTGTGGCAGGTTCTGAGCCAACTGGGAATTGCGTCCTAGTTGCTATGGTAATGTGTGCGTGAAAAGTAATTAAACTGCTGTGCAAAGACACTGTCCTGAGGTGGGGGCAGCTTTTTTTGCTTCTCTACTCCAACTCCCTCAATCCCATCTCAGCGGGAGAGCTCTGGCAGCTTCCAGGACCTTACAGCATTGTTTGGAAGGTAACAATGAACCCACTGCCAATTCCCTTTCTGTCCTCTCCAGTTACGAGTTCTGTGTTGGAGGAGCGCTCTTGTCTTTTGAACGCTTAACAGGCAGGGGGATTCTCAATCTGAGTGTTTTGTTTATTTTTAAAATTTGACTTACTTTTGAAAAATGCATTCCATCCCCATTTAAGCAGTAATTCTGATTGAAAAGGAAGTTGAAATTGCATTGAACCTGCACTTACTTTTTGATGGGCAGGTTAAGAGTAACACGGACTCTTCAAGGAATGCTGTGAAATACATTGAGTAAACAGCAAAGCTTTTTCTTGACAGCTTTTTGGAACTCTAAGCAGGAAGTATAAATTTAATAATCTCCTAAACTTTTAGGCGAGCATGACTTTCAGGTTGCCTGATTCAGCTGCTCCAGAGAGAACTCGTAAACACTGTTTGACATTGTTTGTTTCTTGCAGGTGTGATGGTTGTGAAGCGGTTCTTTTAGGAATTGAGCAGCAAGTACTTAGAGCCAACCAATACAAAGAGAACCATCACCGAACACAGCAGCAGGTAGAGATGGAGGTGGGTACAGAGTCACTTCAGACTGCTCTATGCTTTTTGACAAATGTTTGTTTACCGAAGAAAATAATCTGATAACACCTGGTTAATGGTCGTGGCTTCTCTGAAGTGCGGTAGCAATCATGCAAATCAGATGTTCTGGTTTGGGGTAGGAAGAAAACACCTGCTTCCATGCGCTAGTACCACCACAAACACCAAATCTGCCCACTCTGAGCAGGCTGGAATTTTTCTTTATAAAAATATGCGAGGTGTGTGCACTAGCTATAGTTTCCTGAGTTGATTTGTTAGGAGAAGTGTGCTTTTAACACAGAGCTTGGATGCAATTCTGTCCTTTTTGTGCGAGGCAGGCAGGAAGGAAAAAGCAGTTCACTTTGTTTTAAACCTGAAAGTGTAATTAACAAAAGTCCCTCGAGTCTCATTGCTTTTGCCAAAAGCGCCCTCAGCAGCTTCCTTCAGGGTCCTTCTCTTGGGGTCAAGTTGAGCCCTCAGACAGGGCGCTCTGACACCTCCCTGCAGCAGTGCGACCTGGAGCGCTCCTGCCTCTGTTCCCTGCACAGCTGGGCGGTAGATGGCAGCACGGGCACGCGATTTTAGCCCCTGCTGATGTGTATTTACTTATGAGAACAAATCTTGGCTAATACAGCTGTAAAGGTGAAAATGGTCCTCCTGAGACACTTGCTCAGGGTTTATTTCTTGCGGAGTGCTGCATCCCTGCAGGTTTACGTTTGCCTTCTGAAGCAGCATATGCTTGGCGGCTTGATTGGCATCCGTGGCGCATTTGGTTTGCCAGATGCCTTTGGCCTGGAGTTGGCACACCTGACTCCCAAACTTGTTTTTGCCTGTGGGGTTTTTTTAAAGGTTTGCTCATTGTATTTCTGGTGAGCCCTACAGGGTTCCAGGGGACGGGGTATGGTGCCTGGTGCTGTGTCTCTCCTTTTCAGCCAGAGTAGCAGAAGCACTACTGCTGCCTCCCACAAAAACAAATTCTGTTCCTGCTTCTAGCAAATATCGGTGGCTCAGACAGCCAGCTAGGCCAAATGGCATTTTCCCTTTTCAAGCGCTGTCCTAAGTGAAAGTTTGTTTCTTCCACAGTCTCCTTTGTCCTTCCTGCTTCTGGCCAACGTAATGGTAGGATGTCTGCCTTCTGCACCGAGGCAGGAGTAGGTCCCTCCAGCCAGCCAGAAAGGTGGTGCAGTATTGTGCCATTGTCTCTTAGGAGGGGGGGAAAAAAAAAAGTAATCTCTAGTTATTCCGTATTGGACCCAGGCTGGAAATGTTAACAACTCTGGCTGTAAGTGAGGATGAAAGATTACCTTTAATAAACGCAAGTGCAGAGCATGTTTCTGGTGGGAGAGTTTATTTTATAATCTCCACTCTATACTCCAGGGGTTTTTCCAATATGTGTATGAACAGAGTTTCTTCTGCGAGGGGAGGAAGGAGCAGGTGCTGATTCACTGTCTCTTCTTGGCCAGGTCACAAACATAAAGAAAACATTAAAAGCTACAGCCTCGTCGTCAGCACAGGAGATGGAACAGCAGCTGGTAGAGCGAGAGTGCCCTCCACACACAGAACAAAGGCAGCCCACAAAGAAGATGTCCAAAGTCAAAGGGCTGGTCTCCAGCCGTCACTAGAACATACCATCTAAATGTCATTCAGCTAGGAATGACAACAGGAGGAGCGAAAAAGGGCCTGCGTCTCCTTTTTCAGTGGGTTCTGGGCCAGTCCCTTCCGGGCTGGCAAATAAAAGCCCTGTTTGAATACAGCTCCCAGTTAGCAGCACCTGGCTAAGTTACACTGTGCAGCCCCTATTAATTTCCAGGATGTCCCTGTTCTGGTCCTGTAAAGAGGGACTTCTAAAGAGAGGGACTAACCAAAAGGGGCAGGGAAAAAAAAAAAATAATCTGTGGACAGTTTTGCTCCCTCCCAGCCAGTCTCATTGCTGCTTAACCTTGAGGAAGCTGCTGTACTAAATCAGATCTTGGGAAAACTTCTGTAGCAAGTGTCTGAATCCCAGGGTTGAAGTGTGGCTACCAAAGCCAGGCTGGGAGCGAGGAAGCCATCGACACAGATCTTTTCATTCCCAAAGGGAGCACAGAAATGTTTCTAGGCCAGGAACTGCTTTACGTGGAAGTCTTCAGCCTTTCCGTTACCCCTGTCTATTTTAAACTGGGGTGAAATTCACACTACCTCGCTCTGTGAAGATGAGATCCAGTGCTGGGCTGTTTACTTAACTGTCTGTTTACTGCCCTTACTAAGCCCTTTAATCTCTCACAGATTTAAAGCACTGTTCTGCATCTCTGAGGCACCAATACAATAAGGAGGAAGCAGGCTGCTCTTTCAAGCCTTCCTTCGTGCAGGTGGTTAGGGGCGTATTAGGAACTGTTCCTTCCGAATGTGATGTGACCTCCCAGAGCTGCTTGTGAGTTGTTTCCCCCATTGATACCTTCAAAGGGTAACGCATTCGCTCTTCCTTGGATGCTAGCGACAGAGGTCTGCATGGGAGAAGAGCCCGTTTAGCATCGTGGCAGGCTGGTGGCCCAGGACCCACTGGCAGGGGTCGCAGCAGCATCCCCTTGCTGAAGCAATGGACTTGATTAGTCTTTCGGAATTTTGAACACTTTCAGGTTGTATTTTCCTCCCTTTTTTTGTACATTGTTGTGATTCTAAAGCATTTCAGCCTTTGTTTTGTGTTTTTTATTTGTTCCGGACTAACTTCAGGTGATTTGCACCTAGTTTGGCAAGATGGGGGTTGTTTTTTTTTTTAAGGGGGAGGATGGGGTTGGCATTGAAACAGCAATTCACAAAAAAGCACATTTTAGAAAAAATTAAAAATGTTGATTTAATGTCAGAGTCTGGAGTCTTGGCTTTGAGGCTGCTTTAGGCTTGTAGCCCAACAGCGCTTGTTCGCTTGAGCATTTACTTGATTCTTGATGTTATGTTATGAGAAGGTCTGACTAATCCCCCTGATGCATCCCGGAGGCAGGGAAGTGCTCTTCCCATTTTGTCAGTAGTTCATCTTTGTCCAAATTTGTGCAGAAGGATCTGTGGCAAAGCCAGTAGCTGAACCCAGTGTCCTGAGCCTAAACACCTTTGATGCCTGATTGTGGGAGGTTTGTAGTTGTAAAGAGAAGGCAGAGTTCCGTGAGCAGGCAGGGGAGCTGTTCAAGCAGAGGACTGTGACAGCGCTCCGGTCCTGCAGCCAGCTGTCACCTGCACTTGTGCAATGCATGTGCCTTCCTCTTACTGCTACCAGAATTCTTTGCCATCTGCGTGTTTTCAGTCCTCAGTCACGGGACTTGTACACTTGTGAAAGTAAATTCTTCTTTTCTCCTGCAGTGCAGGCGCACCAGTGTTTAATCTTGAGAGGTGGATCTAAATACCTCCCATCCAGCTGCCTCTGGGTCAAGTCCCTTGGTTTCTGATTCTTTGCCAGCTTTTTCTCCCCCTAGAAATCCTAGCCCAGAAATTCCCAGTGAAGGATGTTAAGTGAATAAGCCTAGAGCACAAAGCCTTCCCTGTATCTCAAGGGAACTGTTTCCCAAACAGTGGCAGTACCAGTTTCTGAACTAGCTTCTCCCAGGGTTTAGCTGACAGCTTCTCAGGAGGGGTAGGTGGACTTTGTGTACCCAAGTGTGAGACCCATGTGATGGAGATGGACCGAGTCCGTTTCTGGCTTCCCGTGTGGGCAGCTGCAGCGTGCTGGTCATCCAGTCCTTCGCTAGATTTGACTAGTGAGGACAGGTTCTGTGGTCCTCACTAGCTGTTTTCTTTCCTTCCCATTTTTAATATCGGTCCTGCAAAGAGGCAGGAGGAATACAAATGCCTTTGGAAATCGTTTTAGCTCCTCGGCAAGCCACAGTCTGCTGGGGAAATAGATGTGAATTTGGCATCCTTGGTGTTTATTCCTAGCCAGTTACAGGAGTCACATTAGTTTGCTGAAGTTTCTTTAGTGTGTTGGAAGTTTTTGAGTTTGTTCTTACGTTTTTGCTGTTCTCAAAGCCTGGCTGGGGGTGAAGATCTTATTTATGCTTCGGTACACATTGCTTTTGGTCAGCAAAGAAGCAAGGGAGGAAATAGCGCTTTGAATAAAGAGCTGTCCCATGCTTAACGGCGAGAGAGGACGGAGAAGGGAATGGGGTATTGGAGGGAGCTGAGCTGTTTGCATGCTTGGCTTTCCTGGTGCGCCAGCGATGCGCTCGGTGCCGCAAAAGGAGGGGGGCATCTTTGCAATGAGCCCAGTCTGAGATGAGTCATTAACAAATGACATGCACAGAGTACCTGGGGGAGGCAAACAGCTCTGCAGCAGCTGGTTAATGAATCTGGCTTGAAGGAAAGAGTTAGAAGCTATTCCAGGAATGAAGCAGAAGGCGTAGTTGTTAACGGGGAAGGATGCAGGAGGTGCTATGCTGTTTGAGAAGGACAACGGATAAAGACTGCATTGGCTCCCTGTGACTGCAGAGAGGGCAGCAGCTCGGAGCAGAGTTGTGTGAATTAGGGGCTGGGGGGGGCTGAATTGCAGACAGTTTTGAGCAGGGAGCGCCTGGGGAGCTTAATTGTGCTATGGGGATAAAAGGGAGATGGAAGCAGAGGTGGATTTGATGCAAACTCCCGTTTGCATGTGCCTGCTGGAGGCAGCTAACGCAGCTTGTCTGAGCGCTGCTGGACACTGCTCCCTGACGTGGGGAGAGCATCCTGCCCTACTTCGTTTTATGGCAGCAATGGGCTGCTCCAGCTGCAGCTCACTTCAAGATTGCGGCAGGACAGAGTTTGAGCTATTGAACTTCTGTTTGCCTCCTCCACCCGGAGGGAGACAAAGTAGATGGAGCTGCCTTCCCCCTGCTCTTCAGGGCTTTATTGTCTAGCTTCATGTTCTGCAGCTCCACTTGTACTAGTGCTTGTTTAATATGGAATTGAGCACTGAGCTGGAAAATGGAAGAGAGGATCTCAGCTGATTGCAGTGCTGGTAGACTGCCCTAGCCCTAAAGCTGTGCCTCACGCTAACAAATGTCCCTGGCATTCCTGCTGTGACTCAGTTGATACCAGCTAACATCAGACAATTCTGGAACATGATAAAGCAATGTTGATGTCAATCCTTTTACAGGGAAAAAAAAAAGTTTTGGCTCGAAATCTATTGTTCTTTTACTTCCCTTTTCACCTCCTTAGATAAGTTGAGTGCTAGCTTAGTCTTCTGTTGAGAGCAGGAGGGAAAACCAGTGATGCTGACAGACCTTTCTGTGTTCAGATTCAAGACCCATCCTGCAATCAGGCTTGTGCAGACCTCTGAAATCCCGCGGGTGCTTGTGGAGCTGCCTGCAGGCTTGCAGGTGTCTCTCCGTGGATCGGGTACGGGAGTAGGACCTGCAGAGCCGCTCTCCAGAGTGAAGCTGGGGAAAGCGTAGCTTTTGTTCCCATAGAAGAGAGCGGTGGTAAGAGACGGCCGTTCTCCCACCAGCCCTGCAGGGGAATTTTGCTGAACAATTTTCTGTTCCTGGAGGAATGGAAAATGATACAGAACCCAGCGGGTGTTTTTGTTTTTGCTTTTAGTGTTCTGCTTATCCTTTGAGGGGAAAATACATTGCTCCCTGTGCGCAAAAGGGAAGTTGGGCTTATTAACAGGGGGGGAGGCAGAAGTGAGAGTGCCGTGAACTTCGATAGCTGTGTTAGAACGTAACAAATCACATGGGTGAATCAGACTTTTCCTAAACTTTAGTTCTGTAGAGGCTTACATGAGTGCATCTAAGCTGTTTAGAGAGGTCTCTGATTTTGAAAGCTAAATAAAGCCCACCTCCTGCTGGGGTAAAACCGTCAAAGCTTATGCGTTCCGAGACCTGTTGATGCTGCTGTTTCGTATTTCAGTATCTGAGCCTGTTGCAAACTTTGTAATGGAGACAAACAACGTTGCTCTTCACTATTCCGAATAATGGAGAAATTAAAGAACCTGGCCCACAAGTAGATAGCCCCGGCTAGCCAGATCTCTGGCACCTACTCCCATACTGTTGTTTTTTCCCCGCTAAGTCCTCTACAGCATCTGACCTAATGCAAGGGAACCAAAAAGTGAAACTGTCTAGCTTATTTTTATGTAATCTGAGAGAGAGTAACCCAGGGGCATCAAGAAAGGTAAATTAAAGTTGAGAGTGATCTCAGTTCCTACTTGTAACCTCAACCTTGTATTTTTATTACGGAATTTTAACCTGACAGTCTGATTGAATTTCTCGGCAGAGTTTTTAGAAATATGTCATTGTTTCACTCTGCTTTGTGGCGAAGGTCGGTGTCTCTCAGGGACTGTTGACATTTTGCTGATATTTCATCAAGTTTGGCCCTACCACAGAGCTACCGGAGGTAAGTGATTGAAGCTGGAGAGGTGTACTCTAAGCAGAGAGCGTATTTACCCCCTAGCCTTGTTGGCTGCACCCTGCTTCTTAGTGGCACTGTGGTGGTACCCCCATCCCTGAGTAGTGAACCAGGCAGAGGATTAAGCAGAGCAGCACTTTGCTCCCTGTCTCCCAGTACACAGGCACTCATGCTTCTTTTTCCCACCGCGTGCAGACCTCGCGAGATGCGCTGATGCATTTGCTACAGGTTGCAAATTGCCTGAGCATGATAGCTGTGACCATGGATTTTTCTTGTCAAGAAGAAGAGAAGATGTCCCCGCTCTAGCGAATGAACATGCACACAGGAAATTCAAGGTAGTAATGGGATGCCATAAGGTCATTTAACAGCCCTGAAATGTGTATTTCCCCACAGAGCGCAAAAGAATTTGCCAGTAGTCCTCGCTTGGTGTAATTTTGGTGGAAGGTAGGGGCACCCTTCCACAGCTCTCGGTCTCCTGTAGAAGCTTGTGAATCTCAGTATCGTTAGGACATTTTTCAAATGCCCGTGCACACGTGATACTTCTGTGTTTCCAGAAGAGCTGGGTGGGGTGGGTAAGTGCATCCTCGCTCCACCAGAGATCGGCCTGTTTGCGAGTATTTTGAGCTTCTCTGGCCATGGGGCCATACCTTTACGGGTATGAAGTGTGGAAGCAGTGCTGTCTGGCCCTCCAGACTCTGCCTGAAGATGCTGTTTATCTCACCAGCCCTGATGTTTCAGTTGCTGTCTCACGATCAGCTCAGTCCCGAGGCTGCCTTGTGCTGATGCAATAAGTCACGTCTTGGTGTTTCATTGTCACCTTCGCAGCTGTTAGCGAGCACCAGTTCCTACAGGATCACCTGCCAGCTGTGATGCGATTCCTTTTACATCAGGACGGTGAGACGACACCTCTCCTTGCTGGCAGACAAGCCAGGTGGGTAGGCATTGCTCCTCAGAGCTGTTCTGCAGAGGCGCAGGCTGTCGCCTGGTTTAGCGTCATGGAAATCAAGGACAAGGACAGTGTTACAAATAAGGGGCAGAGTGCAGAGCTGTGTCCTATTCCAGCTCTGCTACAGCTGCAGAGAGCAACCTTGGGCAAATCGGCTCCTCCGCAGCTGCGTTGCCCAGGACAGCCTCTCTCTTGCGTGCCGACTGTGGGACAGAGGTTTGGGAAGTGCTTTGGTCTGGCTGGGCCGAGGTTCGTTGCTGATGGAATTGAAGAAGATGCGTGTGTATGGGAGGGGGGGGATCTTAAAGCTTTTTAAGCTTTTCTCGAAGTCGTCTTCCTCCTGTGTACCATACCCTTCTTTTCCCCGATGCAAGTAAGGTGGTCTGCCGTGGGAATATCGGCCTGGAGTATTATGGGTAATACGCCAGGTTAATTATGGAGGGGGCAGGAAAAATAGCCTGTGCCGTTTTCAACAATATCAAAGGGATGCTACCTAATGATTTTCCTATTAGCTCTTTTCCCAGCCTGCCAGAGTCACTGCAGAAGTGTCATTTACAAAGGCAGTTTGCAACTCATTACCCTGGATTTTCACTGTAGTTCTGCTCCAGAGAGCGTGGGCTTTTGCTGCGTGCCCCAACCTAATGAATTGCCTGATTCGGTTAGTGCTGCCATCCCTTCTGACAAGGTTAGTTGCTGACTGACAGGAAGGGGCCTGGATTCAATTCCCTTCTTGTTTTTGACTTGCGCTTGTGTCAAGCGCAGGCTCCCTCTGGAAGCTGCCCTGTGATCCCTTCCCTTTGTTTTTCTGCATGCTGAGGGAAGCAGCCCATGCTTGGAGAAGTCCTAGAGCAAGCGGCAGGGGCCTGTGTGCTGCTGCCCCCGGCAGTCCCTGCTCCATGCCTCGAGTCCCTTCCCAGCTGGAAAATTCCACTGCTCTTCTGCTCTGGGGCTCTGGGCTTTTCTTTTCCTTCATTGGTTTGGGATTTGCTGTCACCTGAGCTGGGCTTTGTAACCCTTCAGCCATAAATACCTTAGAAAAGCTGCGTTAATGGTACCAGGGAAAAACATGCAATGCGGGCTGGGGGCACAGAACGGATTTCCCACACGTTGGAGGGCAACTGCCTCCCTGTTGTGGGAGCTCCAAGGTCTGCTCCGGCCTGTTTGGGCTCTGCAAGGCGCTTGTACAACAGCGCTGGGGAAAGCTCTTGTCCTTTTTCACTAGAGAGCAGTGTGCTTTTTCAGGCTGGGGGGCCTATGGTTCATCTCATGCTAGGAATAGCTCCTGGAGAGGGGAAATCAAGGCTGTTCCTATGTCATGTCAGAAGCGCTCCCACTCGGAAGCTGAATGTGGCTATCGCTCGTTCAGCTGGTAGAGCAGGAAGCGTCTAGGTCCCGCGGGTGCTAGATTGACCTGAGTGTGGACAGAGGAGCTTGGGAGGGTGCGTATACGCCTCTGCTGAATGCCATTCTCTGAGCCCACTGTTGAAATGTCAGGTGCCACCCCCCGAGGCTGCAGCCTGCATCCAGGACGGCTCTTGCTGTGCAGTTGTGCTGTCTCCAGGCTGGGATGTGGCGAGGGAGTTTTCCAGTGCTGGCCCTGGATCCTTTTACTGGATGTCGTGAGGATTTGACCTAGCTGGCCCACAAGGGAGGCAGTGACACGAGATTAATTTGTTTCTGCTGCACGTGAGGCCTCCTCCCCTCTTAATTAGATTCCTGTGGCCCCTCTTTCCTGCTGGCCTTGTTTCCTACTGAGCCCCTGGCAGGGAGACCCAGTTGTGGCCATATCAGGTGCCCGCTGCGCTCTAATGAGCCGTTTCCCGTTCGGGCCTGTCTGGCGAACCGAGGAAGGTGCTTGTCAGCGCTCTGAAAGCTGACCTCTGCTCCCCAGGCCACCCTCGGCCCGGCAGAGCCACCGGTCTGGCTGCGCCACGTGGGTTTCAAGGTTGAGTGGATCTGGAAGTTTTCCCAAGTGCTCTTTCAGCCCCGAGTGCCGCCTGCTCTCTTGCACATCAGCTCACAGCCCCATGCGGGCACAATGTTCCCGTCCTGCGGGTGGGAAACCAGCGTGCTGAGGGACGGGGTGACTTATCGCTGGTCAGAGCAGAAGCAGCAAAGCGAGGAGCCAAGCTGTTATCCCCTCCCGCTGCACAGGGAGCTCTCCTTCTGATCGCTCTCCTCCTGCCAAACTAGTGTCCTTTTGCAGCGCAGCTTTGTCCTTTTCCTTGGGCTTGCTCTTTTCCAGGAAGCCCGGTGGATGGAAGGAACCCGTGCTGTGGGGCTGCGCTTTTCCCCTCGGACTACGCCGCAGAGGAGAAGCGGGAATCCAGACTGTACGCGACCCCAGACTGTGATCTCTGGGATCTCCCCCACCTGAGCTCAGGCTGTGCCTCACACAAGTTGTCAAATTTTGGGGACTGAATTCCTGAGACCAAGCTCCCTCTGCTCTGTCGAGGAGAGGCCCTCTGTCACCCGGCAGATGGTTTTATTCCAGCTCTGGCTTTGCAGCAAAAAGCCAAAGCTGGAAGGGGAATTGGTCGCAGCCTGGCACTGTTATGGTCACTGCTCTGGCTTCATGCTCAAGGACCAGGACCCTGCGGGGAACCCGCGGGACCATCTTCTTACACCGCTGTTCAGACCTGGTGTGCCAGGGCTGCGCAGTAAGTGACTCCTTATCGTCCCTCCGGTTCGCTGGGTGACAGTGGACAGTCCCCTCTGATGGACATCTCTCTAGGAGCTCCTGGCACAGACCCTCCTTCCCTCTGAAGGTGTGTGCAGCTGGCAGGGTGACCTTCACGGGGGTTGTATTTGCCTTACAGAGCCCTGAGGGTGGCTTGTCGTTGCCTAGGGACATCTCGGGAGGGCTCTAGCTGACCCTGAGGCAGGGCACCGAGCTGCCAGCTGCCCGTCCTGCCCCCCTCCCTCCCAGCCCGGCTTCCCAGGGTCTTGATTTTGTTCCCCGTAGGCAATGTCTTACGTGGTCCCTCAGCTGCTGCTCCCGTCCAGCTGGACTCCGTGGGCACCGCGAGGTGGGTACCTGTCTCTGGCGGAGGCTTTGCTCGTACGAGGCTAGAAACGTCACGTGCGCGCTCCTACCCTGATGATTGAGCTGTCGGGTGTCTGGATGAATCCTCTCGTTCTGTAAACATAGTGTTCTCTAATAGTTGGGGAGAATCTGGCTGGAGGTTTCTATGGTTTCCTGGTGGTTGCTAAGGAAAAGGATCTCTCTGCCTCTAGGTCTTGGTGACTTTCTTTTTGCCCTGTCCTAGGCACCGGAGCCCAGCAGAACATAATGCTCGTTGTTTCCCAGCCCACTACAATGGTCAGGGCATAATTTGTGACTCCCGTCACGGCTGGGCTGGGCGCCTGCCACTCTTTTTTTTTTTTTTTTTCCTAAGGCCTCTTTGAAGAACGAGACCAAAGAGCCTTCGTGCAGGAGTTTGTGTGTTTGCTGCGCTCCCCGCCCCCTCGCTTGCTGTTTCCTTTAGAGCTCCGAGTCATTTTAACGATTTATTTCATGCACTTTACATAGCAAGAAGCTGTAGCAACAGCTGTGTCCGTGAATCCTTACCAGGCAGCCCTCAGTATATTTTGGTCTGTCTACGTACTGTCCCAGGCAGAGTTCAATAAACCTCTGCTGGAGGAAGGGACTTTACAGCTTAGCGGCGACGGTTTGGTGAATGGGAATATCAGCAAGATACTCAGTGAGCTGCTGGATCCTAGAAAAACCGCGCCTCCGGCATAAAGCTCTGTTCCCGCTGGCGCAGCCGGGGGCCCGATCCAGCGCGGTCTCTTTGTTGCTGTCAGCAGGGACTGCGTCTCCGTACGGCGCCCAGTGATACACCTTTATTTACGGGATGGAATTTAGACCCAAACCTGCAGAGTGGAAGCGGTTAAAACGCATCTAGGCCGAACGCTGCTCTTGTGGCGCTGCTGTCTGTCAGTCGGGATCTGGGCTGGTGAGCGCGATGGGCTCATTTCCGCGGGTGCCGCTCAGGATCCGGGCGATGGATGAGTTGCCCGAGGCCGTGTGCTCTCGCAGGGAGCTCAGCTGGGTTCTGCGGAGGCTCGCAGCTGCGCGCAGCGCCGGGCAGGATTCGGTCCGTCACAGCATCGCAGCATTGGGCACAAGTTTACTTTTGCATACGGGATCAAAGCTTAAAATATCAAATGGCCTTTCTCTCGCTCCTGACTTTTCTAAAACATCTGAACAATTTCTTCTTTAACTGTTAATCAACCTGACGCTTAAATTGTGTGTGAATTTGATAAATAAAGACAGGTTACAAAATGCCACACGGAATGTTTTTTTTTTTTTAAAGTTTTTCAACTACTTAGGACAAAAAATGTTACAATGCTTGACTTTTCATTTAGTTACATAAATAATTTTTTTATAAATATCTCTTTATAAACAATATATAAATAGCTTTACAACATAAATACATTTATGCATGACATGAATTTACAAACAGCAACGTTATACAGCTGGCTTCATCAGTCTCTTGGAAAAGCACTGTCCCTTGTCTCGGTGAGTGTTTGTATATATAATATATATAAGATAGAGAGCACTTTTTAAAAAAATAACAAAACCAAAACAGCTGGTGCCATGACTCCTCGTACCAAAAAGAAAAACACAGCCACATCTTTTGTCCCTTCTGGTGGGGTCTCTGCTCTTCTAGGCGTTGCCTGGGGGATGGCCCTGCCTGGCCACGGTAGGAGAAAATGGACTATGGATTCAAAGCCCTGCAAGGAAGGAGAACAAAGTGCCTGTTAGTACTTGCCACACAACACCCCCTACCCGTCCCGAGCCGAAACCCCCGCGAGAACAATCCTGGCATGGGGCCGGGGGTGCTGAAGTCAACAGAAAACCTCTCTGAGCTTTGCTCGTGCTAAAGCAAGGAAGCAGCTCACTTTCTGGCTATTTGGTATTTAGGGGAGAGGCTGAGGGAAGCGTGCTGCTCCTCCTGGTCCTGGGTCTAGCAGAGATCTTTTTTTTTTTTTCCTGATGAGAATTTAACAAGAGAGGATGGGTGCGAGCTGGGTGTGCAGCATCCGTGTGCCTCTCGGAGCCCTGAGCTGGGCGATCCCTTGGGAAGCCGCTACACGAGGGAGCAGAGGAGCAGCACCCATCCCTCCGGGCAGGGCCACGGACCAGCGCTGGCGTCCTGCGGGCACCGTTGTGCCCCGCTCTTCCCGTTGCTCTGCAGAGCAGCAGGGGGGCTGGATCCAGTCCCCCCGTGCCCGATTGCGTTACCGCCGGGCCAAGGCACGTCCCTGTGAACGGGGCAGTGCCGTGCTGTGGGAAGAAGAGCGAGAGGCCTGGACTCTTCCCCAGGTGTGAGTTCAGCTGTGTGCGAGCTGATGGCAGGGAACAGGGCAGCGTGGTGCCCCTAGCACCCTCGGGAGAGCTGGCAGGGGGGGAGCTGCTGTGCTCCTCCCAAACCGGTCACTGTGGGGAAGTGATGCTTCTCTTGCCCACTGGTCCCTAAGCACGGTGGCTGTGGAGGGCTGTGGGAAGGACTTCTCCCAGCTGCCCGTAACTTGCTCAGATGCAAAGCCTGGGTCAGGAAAGCGTTACCCTTGGCTGTCACCACAACTAGGAGACACCTGGGGAACTTGTGCATTGTTTTCCCTTGAATTAAGTTAATTGGAGCATGGCTGAGACAGATGCCTGGCTAATCCTCCCACCCCAGGCACGCAGGGGTCCCCTGCCCTCCTGAGACCTGTCTGTAGGTCACCCCTGTCTGTCAGGCGTGGGGGGCTCGGAGCAACAGGGAACGTATGGCTGCACCGGAGCTCCTTCTGCATCCTCCCCGGGGCCTGCGGGTCTCGTTCATGCGGAGAGGGGGCTCCAGCCTGAGCTGCTGCGGGGGCGATGAACCGCGGCCGGGGTCTCCCATCCTTTGCAGGCAAGGCAGCCGGGCAGCAGGAGGGTCGCTGGCAGGGTGGGTGTGCAATGAAAGCCAGCTTTGGGGTCCTCCTTTTTACCCACCGTCAAACACCGGGGTTGGCAGATGGCTCGGCGGGTTCACTACCTGCAGTCCCACCCGCTGACATCTCCCAGCCGGCAGCGTACGGAGGCGCGGCCCGGCATCCCCGGAGACCCCCCCCCGGCCCGGCATCCCCGGAGACCCCCCCCCCGGCCCGGCCCGGCCGCGCACTCACCGCCAGGGGTCCCTCAGCAGCCGAGGCCGCTCATGGCGCCGATGCGGTCCAGCTTGAGGCCGAAACAGCCCTTGCCCAGGCCCTTCTTATGGAGGCCCTTGTGCCGGCGGCCCGGCGGGTCCTGCAGCAGCCGAGCCCAGCCCGCCCGTGGCCGCGTCTCGGCCCGCGTCTCCCGCGCCTCCCGCGGGCCCGTCCCGCCGCCGCCGCCGCTGCGCTCCTTGTCCCGCTCCTTCTCCCGCTCCGCCGCCGCTTCGGGCGGACCCGCCGCCGCTGCCGAGCCGCGGGAGGCCTGTGGGGAGGGAGAGGGTCAGAGCCCCCCCTTTCAGGACAGCCCCCCCCCCACATCTGGGCTCCCTGCCCTGGGGTGGGAGCATCGCCCTACCCCACATCAGAGCGGTGCCTTCCTGCCCCCCCCCCCCCCAGTCACTGCATCCCCCCCAAAAAAAGGGTTGCTGGTGCTGCACCCCCCCTCCAATAACCTGAAGGGGCCCGAAAGCTGGCAGGGGACGCAGTGACCCCTAATGGGGTCACTGCGTCCCCTGCCAGCTTTCGGGCCCCTTCGGTCACTGCGTCCCCTGCTAGGGTCTTCCCATGGGTCTCCCAGCCCAGCTCCGGGGGCTCACACTGCTCCCTGCACCTCTGCCTTGCAGACCGTCCCCAGCAGCGGTGCGGAGATCAGGGGTCCCCTTTCCCGCCGTCACCCCCACCTGGTTAATGCTTTCTGGGTGTCCCCCCCGCCTCCTCCATTTCTGGGGGTCACACTGCTTCCTTACTGCCCCCCCCATCATCTCCCAGGCCCCCCCATCTCTCTCTCTGCTCGGGGCTGCTGCCTGCCAAGCCCTGGGGTTGCTCACCCCCATCCATCTCCCCACCCCGTATCACCCCTTTCTCTGCAGCCTGCACCCCAGTTCCTCACAGGGACACCCCCAGTCCTGTCCCACTGCTGTCCTGGGGCGCCCCTCAGTCCCTGTCCCCATCTCTGCGCCTGGTTCCCCCCCCAGGGCAGTGCCACCCAGTGTCGCTTGCCTCCGGTGCATCCCTCCTTCTCCTCAGCATCCCGGGACACCCAGCTCCCTGGGGCACCTCCATTTGGGGTGCTCCTTCCCCGGGGGACGCCCCGGGTGCCCCTGCCTGGCCTGTTTGGGCAGGGCTGCCTGGAGGGCTCTGGCCTCGCACGCTGCCCACCATGCACCTGCTGCCCACCGCGCTCTGGGGCTGCTCCCCCAGTCCCCGGCACAGAGGGGGGCCCCGGGGTGACGCCGGGGAGCAGCCTGCCGCCCTCCCCAGCCCCGATCCCGCAGGGCACGGGGCACGTCCCCCTCCAGCCCCTGCTTTGGGGCTGACATCCCCGGGACACGCACGCTTGGGACAGGCTGGAGAAACAGGGGGTCCCCTCGCACTCAAAAAGCCCATGGGGAAGGAGAACCCCACTTTGCACTGACTCTGCCACCCCAAAGTCACCCCACGTCTCCCCCCTGTGCCTTTAGGACCCTCGGCAGGACGGGGAGAGGAGGGAGAAGCGGGGGGCAGCTCCAGCCATACCTTCTGTGGGAGCTGAGACGCCGGCTTCGCCTCCAGCCTGACGGAGAGCAGAGCGAGTAAAAGTCCACCAGCCAGCAAGGGTGAGATCTGCATCCTGCAAGGCCGAGCGAGAGGGGGGCCGGGGCAGCGGGGAGCCAAGGGGAGCCCCGGGGAGAGGCCGGGACCGACGGGAGTCAAAGTTCAGAGCGGAGCCCCGAGGTCCCTCCTGCCGCTTGCGAAGTGCCGAGCTAGTGAACTTGGGCTTTCTGCTTCATTCATTTTATAACCCAACCTGCTCGGTGATGTCATCTAAACAACCAGGTCCAACCCGGCCTCCCACTCCACAATAGCAGGAATTTAAAGGGGGGGGGTCCCCTCTCCCCTGGCAGGAACAAATGACACATCAGCCCAAGGCAACCGGCTCGGGGAGCTGGAGAGCAGAAAGGGAAAGCGGGGGGCATTTGGCTTCACACGCCCCCCCCCCCCCAACCACCCCCGGACCCCCTGCAAGCTGTCTGCCCTCCCCTTGCCCGCCTGCCCCACAGCCCCTCCGCTCCCCCCACTCCCCCGTCACCCCCATGGGAGGACACAGGCCAGCCTGGGGTGGCTGTCGCAGGCTGGGGGGGTCTCGGCGGGGTGTTAAACCCAAAAGACAGGAATGAGCGCAAAAAGCACTTTTTTTTTTCCACATCCAGGATTAAATCAGAACCTGTTCATCTCCCAGCTTCTCTCCCAGGTCACTGCTTGGCAGGAGGGGGGACACTGCCCTCCCTGGCAGGGACCCTGGGGACACAGGGGGATGCCAGGGGCAGTGGCGCTGCTTGAGGGCACCTAGGTGGGTCCCTGGGCTTGGAGGGGGTGACCTGCTCCGGCTGCTCTCCCGGCGGGGCTGGATGGTGTCCCTGGCCCTGGAGATGGGGCTTTTCACACACCCTGGGGTGTCCTCTGCAGGGCACAGTCAGTGTCACAGGGTCCCTGCTGGGGACAGGACCCCAGGGGCTGACCCACTGCAGGGCTGTGCAGCCTGGCCTCCTCCGACCTGCTCCTGGAGCTGGAGGGTGCGGGAGAAGGATGTGATCCCAGGAGTAACCCCAGCGGCTTGCAGGGGCTCTGGGGACACGGTGGGGGCTCCCCCCTTCCCCATCAGCAGCCGGGAGGGCAGGATTTGTGCCGCTGCTGCTGGTGTGCCTGGCACCGGGCAGCTCTGAGGCTCCGGCTGCTCTTTCCGATGGAGCTGGGCACCATCCCTGGCACCCCGGCCAGGGGGGGATGCTCTTACTGGGATCAGGCCAGAGGAAAGACACCCCCCCTTTGCAGAAGCATGCGGGGCTGGATTGCACCAGGCTGGGTTTGCACCCCAAATCCCTTCCCTGGGACCAGGGAAACGCTCTCTGCTCTTCCCCCTCTCCCCAGGGTCAGCTCCAGGCTGGTCCCTTCCTCCTGCTCCTTTTCTTGGTCTTTCTGGGCTCTGCTGCTCCCCAAATCCCTGGGGAGCTGCCCCTGCCGGGGGGCCGTGACTCTTTGGGGGTCTGTGGTTTCCCCGCTGGGGAGCAGGGAGATGTTTCCTCCTCCACAGCCCGGGCTACTGGGCACAGAACACTTCAAAGGAGATTGGCTTTTCAACTCCATGTGAACGGGAGCTGGAAGGAGAAGGTCTCGGTGGTTTTTCCATCGTGCCTGCCAGGTGGAGACAACTTGGACTTTTTGCAGTGTAAAGTTGTGCTTGGGCATTCATCTGCCTGCAGGCAGAGCGAGGCGATGGAGTCGGGATTAGAGCCGACCCCGGGTGCCAGGGAGCTGTGGGTGCAGGCGAGGAGCAGAGAGAGGCCCCTTCTCTCAGGGTTCAGCTCTCGTCCCCCCCAAAGTGTGCTGAAATGCGACATGCAGCCTCTCTGGGGTGCAGGGAGGGGGGCTCTGCAGCCCTACCCCCTTCAGCAGGGCTTGTGCAGGGGAAAGGGGAGCAGCAGGCAGCTGAGCCCTGGGTCTCCACAACCTGGGGCTGTCGGGGTGCCCGAGGTCACCAGCGGCACGGCAGCCGACACGGGGTCCTGCTGTCACCGTCCCGGTTGTGCTGGCTGATGCTGCGGGCAGCCCTGTCCCGCCGCTCCTCCCGGGGGGGACCCGGGATGGGAAGGAGACGGCGGGGGGACGGCTGGGGGGAAATGTCACGGTGTGGGGAGGAAGGGCTGCCTTGCTTGCCACCAGCCTCCCACACGCTGCGGGACGTGGGGTCAGGAGCCGTATCGGAGCTTCTGCACCAGCCCCTCGCCCCGGAGTATTAGAGGGTTGCCACAAATGCCACAACGCGGTCAGGTCTCAGCCAGCGCCTGCCCGCAGGAGGCTCGTCCGTGCCCTCGGCTTTCACCAGTGTGGTTTTCATTAGTGTGTTTTTTTTGTCAAACTGTGCAGCGCCTTGGGTTTGGGGGGGTTGTGCTTTATAAATCCAATTAGTCTTCTTATTCAAATTACTCTGCCTTTTCTGCTGAAAGTCGCTGGAGTCAGAGCCGGGCGCACACAAAGCCTTTCCCTTAACTCAAACCAGATCGGATCCACTGGGGTGGCAAAAGGGGGGAGGAGAGGTGGGCAGGAAGGGGTTAAGAGCATGAAACCCTTTTGCTTCATGGGATGGGGGCCTGAAAACTTTTAACCCTTAAAGGGATGTGCCTACGTTAGCCCCCGGCCCTGCAGGATGCTCTCCCAAGCTGAGAACTTGCAGACTTGGGGCATGTGTGGAAGCTGAGAGCATGGGGTAGAGAGGCCTGGGGATCCTGCACGGCGGGACAAGGAGGGATGGAGACCCGCAGGGTGGGCTGGAGGGAGTGACACCCCTCCCCACGGCACCCAGGGGCCCAAAGAGAGCTGGGGGGAGAGAGGGGCTCCAGGGCTGGCTGCCCCTGAGGGACACCAGCGTTGAACCAGGGGTTATGGGGAGAGGGGCTGCAGGGTGTTTGGGGAGGGGGTGCCTCAGGGTGACCTAAGAAAGGTGGGAAAATCCATATTTGACTGCTTCTTCATGTCACATAATGTCCCCAGCACCCTTTCCCATGTGACAGCAGGCTAAGGGCTATTCAGAGGTGTCCGTATGGTGGCAGTGGTGCTGGCTCCCTCCAGCCCGGATTCGAGCCTCCCACCCCTTTGGGTCCTGCTGGGCATCACCCAACGCCGGGATGTATCCTGCCCTGCAGGCAGCCCCGCTCCCGGGTGGGGTGGGAGGCTGCATGTGCTGGAAACTGCCCGAAAGCAGAGAACATGGCTGCTGTAGGGCTAAACATGGGGAGACACTGCCAAGTCTTACCAAAGCGGGGGCAACCCCTGAGACGGGGGACTCGGGGGGACTGTCGGCGTGTAGGGAGTGGGGAAGGGAGCGGAGCGGGTGCGTGTGCCAGAGGGCACACAGATCCCCGCGCCTGAGGATGGAGAGGGATTCATCAAAGTGTGACCGGTGCCAGCATGATTTGGAGAGTGGGAGGAGACGGGTCACGGGGGTGTACGTGTGACAGCGGCACGGGGTGTTTCGGCCCATCACAAGGAAGGGGTGAGCGATGCCTGCGGGTGAGGCTGGATCCTGCCGGGCAGCGCTGGGGCCCCGGCTCTCTCAGCTGAAGTCAGGAGCCAGGCTGCAAGCACCTTCCAGAGGATGACCCCGAGAAGGTTTACAGGACGGAAATGTGGACTCTAGCCTGAAGAAAGCTGTGCCACCGCAGCAGCAAACAGCCAGCTAACTATCCCCTTTTTCTTCCACTCGCTCTTCATTAGGGAGCGCGTTTCTGTATTGATTTGGGGAAATCGCTGCCCAGATTTATGTCTCTTCTGCTGCCATGGGCCAGGGAGCATTTCCCGATGGAGTGATGGATAATTGTAGTGTGAGGATTTCCATCTGATGCTGTGCAAGGACCGGTTGTCCCTTTGCAAAAAGAAACATTAGAAGGCTGCATGCATGCGATAGAGATGCCAGAGTGGCCGACCCAAGGAGCTGTTGGTTAAGCACCATCCCAAAGTCCATCGGTGGCTTTGGAAAAAGCCCCAAAACATTGCTGCTCTCTGCTTGTCCTGCCCGCGTTGCTCGGTACCCGCCTGGGGCAGGGCCAGGGGAGCAGAGCAGGTACAAGGATGGAGCAGGTACAAGGACGGAGGAGCTACTTCCCCTCCAGCGCAGCCACCAACTACCAGTTCCCAGGAACAAGATGTCTGCTGGTGTTCACCAAGAGAAGGCCACCGAGGGTTTGACATGCCACAACTGGAGCTTTTTACAGTTTACAGGTTTTTTACAGGTTTTAGAGTACCTCTGTAGGGGTTTGGTGATAGCAGGCTCAGTGAGAAGCAGTTTGGGGGGGATTTCAATGTCAGCTGCAGGGATGGATGAGCAGCCCCTGCTGCATGCGGTGGCAGGGGACCATCTGGTCCCACCGCTGTGGCCGGACGCAGCAGGCGATATGCCTCCTGAGGATGCTCTGAAGCAAGCTTTCCTGGGAAATAACCCTATAGCCCTTGAGGGCAGGGGCACTGGCCAGGGGCTCAGATGTGGCCACCAATAGTCCTGGGACCTGGGTAGCCACCAGGCTGTCATGGCGACAGGGTGGCTCCGCACGCCAGGGTGCGACGCTCCTGGGACGCTGTGGCAGCACCAGTGCCTACTTCACCTCCGGGTCTCCGTGTCTGAAACGCTCATAGAGATTTCGGCCTGCTTGAACATCCTTGGTGTTTCTTTTGGATGTTGCTGCTGAATGAGGCATTACAGGAAACACTACAGGATTTTACATTTTCCCCCGTCTCCTTTGGGTCTGGAAGAGGGCTCTGGCCCAGGACACACACATGGCCAACATCGCCTCTTCCCAACCCAGGACCGTGATGGGGAGAGGCCCTGCAGAGCTGCCCTGATGGGGCAGGCGAGGATGGGGCTGCAGACACAGCAAGGCCACGGAGACGGAGGGCTTCTCTGTCCCTTCCCGAACCTGCCAGGGTGGCTAGGGCGAGGAGACAAGGGAAAGCCCCAGGTAGAGACTCCCAGGTCTTTGCTAGCGAAGCGCTGGTATCCTGGCAGACACAGTGCGTTTTCCCCCCAGGGGCTTGCTTTGGGGTTTGTCTTTTGGGGTTTGCCATTTTCCCTGGGCTCCCCAGGATGCTCCAGTCTCCTCCTGACTTTCTGGGTGTTTCTTTTCCCCAGGGCTGTGCTGGGATGGCCGTGCTCCGGGGCTGGGCTGCCTCACCGGGCTTGCGAGAGCGGGAACATGACATCTCAGACTTTTGTTGAACATCAAGAAAATGAAGCAATTCTAACGCATGGGTGAGTCCACACCATGAGCCTCCCTCTGTGTCAGTCCTTGGAGGATACGAATTGCATTGCCTCCAGCTGCTAGCAGCCTCGGCTCCGCAGCTAATGTAGGGGCAGGTTGTTGGGATTTTCCAGGCTAAACGCTATGGTTGTTTTTGTCCTCCCTTTCTCAGACACCTTCCCCCCAGAAATGGGGGTCTGGCAGCGTTTCACCCCCAGCCTGGAGGTCCCAACATCAGCCCAGGCTTGTTGGTTTTGGCGCTGAGCATCCCTTTGGGAAGATGTACTGCCCAAAGAGGTGATGGCCCGGAAAGGCCAAAGGATGAGCTATTGTCACCACATTTGTCCCCATGGGAAGCCGTGCCTCGTGCAGATCCTGGGCAGGGATCCAGCAGGCCAGCAGGGATGGAGCCCCAGCCTGTATCCAGCGGGGACCCCATGGCAGTGCCAGAGCCGGATGCCACCGCCGCACTGCGTCACCCCGCCGTGGCCCCGGGGGAGGTCTGTGCCCTAACGTGCTGCGTGCACATCCGGGCCAGGCGAGCAGGTCCTCACTAGCCCCGCGGCTCCGGCGGCAGCGCACGCCCCGGCTTGGCAGGAGCCTCTTCCACCTGGCTTGGCTGGGCAAAACCCCGTCACCCTGGAAGATGCTGTCAGTAGCTCCCTTGTGGCCCCCCCTGCCAGCCCCGAACGCTCCCCAGCCCCTCAGCTGGCTTCCCGGGAACCCCGTGCCAGGTGGTGGGAAGTCCCTTTTGGCATCAGTCCTTCGGGGCAAAATCTTTGGGCTTCTGGGGTCTTTCCCCGGAGCATCCTGGATGTGGGAAACACCAGGGGAGCGCTGGGATGAATTCATGCTGGTCTTGGTGATGCTGGTGGTCAAGCCCTTGCCCTCCTGCCAGGGCTGTGATCCTGCTGAAGCCAAATTTGGGCTTTCTGCCCCTTTGTTTTCTTTTTGGGGGGGATTCTGGCTGTCTCCCACGGGAGGGTTTGTGTGGGTGCCAGGCTAAGCCCTGGCTCCGGCCAGGGCAAGGGGCTGGTGAGGGAAGGGGCAGATTTTGGTGCTGCGGATGGCAGGGCAGCCTTGTGGAGCAGATAACGGCCTGGCTGAGGTTCAGCCAGGCTTGGGAACAGCCGGGGCCGCTGCTCTTGCGGCTGGGAAGCGCTGCCGGCTGTGGGGCGTCACGGTGGCCCCGCTGCCACCCCACGGGCAGCCGGTGTGGACGTGCGGGGCTCCACAGCCCTAACCTTTTGCAACCAGACAGAATAACAATGCCGGCCTGCTGGGGTATAATGGCCGGTGTTTGCTTGAGATACAAAGGCACAGGGCTTTCTCATGAGGTAATACTGATAAGTTACGCTCTCATTCACCGCTCCGCCTGCCAGCCGGCAATGGGGCCGGCAGTGGCCCCCACTCGCCTTCGCCGAGCTGCCGGGACGTGCCCACCGGTCCCTTGGTCCCGCGGTCTCCGCTGGAGCATCGCTCCCCGCTCACCCTCGGCATGCTGTCCCCACCCAGCCTGCAGCCTCACAGCGGCCCCCGCGGGGGCTGTTCAGACCCTGTCCCATGTGTGTGGGGTGGGGGACAGGGTGGCAGTGACGGGGGGGTTGTGGGGTGAGTCCCCAACACCAGGACTGTGGAGCAGCACAGTCAGTTAGTCCCTGCCTGCCTTGAAGGCGCCTTTTCTGCCTCCCTGGGGGGCATCAGATGGGGCTTGAACTCACTGCACACCCCCTGCCCCATGAGCCCTGTCCCCCTCGTGCCCCGGTCCCGCTGCCCACAAGCTCGGTAGGGGCAGGGCAGCTGCCTGCCTGGGTTTCCTGATGGGACCCGTGGAGCTGTGTCCCATCACGTGCCCCAGCGCTCTGGGACCTCAGAGCTTTATCATCCGAAACCACTTTGAGCATCTTTGGGAGGCTCAATCCTGCCACTGGCAGGGCAGGAGGATGTGGGGAAACTGAGGGCCAGGTTTTAAAAGAGATTTGGCCATCTGTAACTAGGAAGGAAGAGACTTGAAGGTATTCAGGAGACAAATCCAGGAGACTCCAGCTAAATCAGGAGCAAGGCACTAACCCTGCTGCTTCGACGTCCTACCCCAGCACCCCACCTCTTTCCTCCTCTGCCTCCTTCACCTCTCTCTTGGCTGCCTGTCTCTCTGTGCTGGGGTCTGGTTCTCCCTTTCCTTTGCTGGACAGACACAGCCAAACCGGACCTCCCTGTGCCCGAGGGGAGCTGCAGGCATTCCTCCAGGCGCTGCCGTGTCTGAAGGAGATGGGAACCCATCAGTCCTGATCTCGAGTGGCGTGTTTCCCAACCAGAGGTATGGAGGGCTCAGGAGAAAACTGGAGAAGCTGAAGGACAGGTGGGGCAAGACCACATGTGTTGTGACACAGTTAGCAGATGGGTATCTACTGTGGAGAGAGATGTTTTTTACCTTATTTATGGTAATAAATCTGTCTCCCTCCCCTCTACCCCCCAAGCATGGCTTGTGTCCTCAGGTCAAGTGCCCAGACGGCTCCCAATGCCTGAGCAATGTCAAAGCGAGTGAGACTCTGGCCTAACTCTGGGTGCTGCTGCTGCTGCAATCGAGACACTTCCAAGGGTGCTCAGAGGCTCCAGAGCAAACCTGCGGCCCCGCTCTGCCTTCGAGCGTATCCTCGTGCCGTGCGGGTCGAGCCTCTGGACAACAGCAGGGAGGCAGAGGCAGAGCACCCCGCTGATCTCCATCCCACCCCCACGCCTGCAACCTGAAATATTCGGTATCAGTGAGAGGTGACATTCGGGCTGGCAGGGGCGACATTTCCACCGGCAGTGTCGGTTCGCGCCGGGTGAGCTGCGGGAAGCAGACAAAGGCGTCGGAGGAACCGCTCTGCTCCCATCCAGGGTTCCCCTCGCTGAGTCATCTCGGGGCGGCTCCAGCCCTTTGGCCAGTCACTCCTGATTAACACTGATGTAAACGAGTGCCGGGCGGGCCCTTACTCCTCGCTGAAACCACAAGCAGAGGAGCCAAAGCCTTCGTAAGCGGGGTGCTCCCGGCCAAGGAGCCACACGGTGCTCTCGCCTCGGCCGAGGTGCTGCAACACGTTCCTGCCTCCAGCTTCGGGGAGCAGCTACCAGTTACTGCCCGGGGGAAGATGGTGAGATAATCCTGTGCTGTGGGAAAGCAAGCCGGGACACGGGGCTGGGCTTGCTGCTACAGGACCCCAGGAAACGAGAGCGCAGGGGAAAAATCTGCCCGTGGACCCGCTCCCTTTCAGAAAGCCCAGGGGCCATGGAGGGAACATGGAAGCAGCATGCTCCCTCCATGCTTCCTCGCGAGGCGATGGCTCCTTTCTGCTCGGCAGCCACGAGGACGGTGTTGATGGAAGATGGAGCCAAAGGCGAGACTGAAGCAGCCCAGCCTTTCCCTGGGAGGGATTGCGTTTGGTGAGATCCTGCATGAGGCACCAGCTTGCTGCCACATTTGCACGTGGCTTCTTTCAAAGGGTGCGAAGGACGGGCACACAGCTGGTCCCAGCCACACAGGGATCTGCTGCGTGCCCACGAGGCACCAGGAAGGTGACACATATTTGCTGTATCTCTTGTTTGTCTGGGCCGCTGATGGGGCAGAGCAAAAGGGGGCACAAATGCAGGCTCTGCCCCATGGACCAGACCAGATTTCCAGATCCCTGGCTGCCACCGGGAGAGCAGGGCTGAGAAACGCTCTGCCAACCTGCTGGGGCTCGCGGCCCCTTGTGCAGCAGGGGCCCAGCTGGAGGCAGGAGGCGAGGATGACGGAGGCGTCCAGCCGTGGAGCCGTATCCCTCTCTCCACGCATGATATCACTGTGAAACCGCAGGCCCCAATGCCGGCAGCGGTGTTAACAAACACCGAATCCCCCCCGCTTCCTCCCCCCCCGTCTATCGCCTCCCGTGGAAGGAACGGGCACGCTGAAGCCGCTGCAGCTGGTGGCACCACCTGGTGCAGGAGGGAGCCCGGCCAAGCTCCAGGCTCGGCTTCATCCCCACAGGGGTGAAGAAGAGCAGAGACATGGCGTGACTCAGCGGCATGGCGAAGAGCTGCTGTTCCCACCTGGCTGGCACAGGGAGGGGGACAGCAGGGCTGGGGGTTCCTGGGTCCCCCCCTGCCCCATCTCCCGCTCTTCCAGGCGGCTGAGCTCCTTGCCACGGTGTGGGCCAGCCCTGCACAGCTGGGGACGTGCCACTGCCGTGCCTTAGCAGAACAGATGCCAACCGCCTCGCTTTGGCAGCAGCCAGGGGAGCGGGAGGAAGCAGGAGAGCACGCACCCTTCCACTGAAAGGGTGATCCCATGCAGCCATGCTCCCCGTGGGGCCAGCTCCAGTGGAAACGGCACCCACCCTCTGTCTTTGGAGCCGGGGGGACCAGCTGCCGTGTGACTGGTGGCTCTGCTCACACGGAGGAGGCCTGCTTGCTTCCTTGCCGTCCAGGCTGTGCGGTGGCTGTGTGGCCGGTGTGGGGCAGCTCGCTGCCTCCCAGCCGTGCCGGGGCAGAGCTGAGTCCTCGCTCCCCTCCTTGAGGTGGCCAGAGCTGCCAGGGTGGGGCAGCTGATGAGCTGGCAGCAGTGCTGGCGGATTGCAGGCAGAGTCTGCTGGCTCTGCGTGGTTCACATGAACGAGTCACTGCCTTTGCCAGTGGCATCCCAGCGCTCGGGGAGACGTGACTGTCCCTGCGCAGGCAGGTCTGTGCTTGCTGCCCTTGGTCCCACAGCAAAAGCCCAGTGCTTTCTCAGGGCAGCTCCCTCAGCCGACCCGAGGGCCGGAGCTGGGGCGGTCTGTGCCTGCCATGGCTGCCATGGAGCACTTCACCTTCAGCAGCTCCATCTCAGAGGGCTCGCCACGGCTTCGTGGAGGCTCAGCAGCGCTGGCTGTGAGCATGGCTGTGGGGCTGGTTTGTGTCTAGGAGGGGCTGGCAGCCACAGGTGATGCTACACACTGAGCAGACATGGCCTCATGGTCTTTAGAGGTGACCGATGCCAGGCACTGCAGACACTGACCTGCAGGATGAGGAACGAGCACCATGGGGCAGGCGTCTTCCCCAACCTAAGTGAAGGGGCAGAACGGACAGCCTGCTCAGAGCCATGTTCCTGCCGAACCAAAGACTGAACAGAGCCTTTCCCCACCAGAGCCCCGCTTGGAGACACCAGCTCAGCTCCCTTCGGACCCTTCCTCCACCCGCCAGGGGCTGCTCCAGGCAGAGAGCTCAAACGGGGTTGACTGGGGGTGCCACGAGGCCAGTTTATTGCTCTCCAGTTTTTCTTCTGGCTGAAGTTCTTTGGCAAACCCAGCCTGAGTTTGCAGGTAACACCAGGGTGACCAAACCACCTACTCCCAGCCAGACTCTGGATCTGACTCTGCTACAAAGCCTTGTGAGAGGTCTGCAGCCACAGAAAGAGCAGGGAGTCAAAGTCCCAGCTCCTGACTCTGGTCTCATGCTTTAACGTCATCGTCTGACGCAAAGGCTCTGACTTATCCTGGCAGAGATCAGGCTGCTGCCTCTCAGCGCCATGAGCTGGTCATCACTTGGGTGCTGTGGCGTGGGTGGGCTGGAGGATCGGCAGGTTGCCTCCGGTGCTAGGGGAGCACGAAGTGCTCAGGGCACAGGACCCCGGGGGCCTGCTCGCCTCTGCAGCGACGGTGAGGCCACGTAGGTCTTGAAGGAGGGTTTGCTGTGCTGCTTTTGGAGGTACAGGTGCCCGCAAAGCTCTGAGGGTTTCCAGTGGGACAATACCAGTCTCAGCTCTTTACAATATTAAATCAGCTCAACTATGCTTTTTTTTTTCCACCTATCTGGCTAGAAACTTTGGCTGAAGCAGGAGTGCTGGCAGTGAGCTGGACCAAACCATCGCAGCTGGCCCTGGCTGGAAGGGGCGGCCTGCAAACCCCAGGGACCATGCTGCCTGCAAACCCTGCAGCCTGGGCACGGTCTGCGTTGGCTCCCCGCTGTGCCGACAGCACCTCCTGGCTCCCACCTCCCCGCAGCACCCCGGCTCTGCGGGCACCCCGACAGGCACCCGGCTCAGCCTCCTGCTGGAGAAGCTGCGGCCTGGGCGGCCTCCCCCGCTGGGACTGACCAAGGCAGGGGCACAGGCCCAGCCTCAACCCTGTCTGGAGGCTCCCCTTCTCCCGGCAGGCTGCGGAGACCCGCAGGTCCTGCCTGCGGGGAGCACCCTCCCCTCCAGAGAGCGGGGCTGGGGCACCCTGTCCCCTCTCGGTCACCCTGTCCCCTCCCGGGCGCCCTGCCCAGGCCGCCCCCCTCACAGGGCCCTTCCCGAGCTCCGTCCCCAGGCCCGGGCTGCGCCCGACGCTGCACAAAGGGACGGACCCAGGGGATGGCGGCCCGCCCCGTGTCACCAGAGGCCGCCCGGGGGTCCTGCCCCGGCCCCGGGGGTGCGGGGGGCCGCGGCTGCCCTGTCAGGGAGGGAGCGAGCGCTTCGCGCCTGAGGGCTTCTGGGCGCTGCCGCGGCCCGTAGGCCGCCTCTGACCCGGAAGTGGACGGTGGGGGGCGTTGGGACATTTAAACGGCGCGGAGCGGCGCGGCGGGGGGGAGCGGCGCGGCCGGTGAGTGGTGGGGCCGGGCCGGGCGCGGGGCCCCCTCCGCGGGCCCGGGCGGGCGGAGGGAGCGGCTCTCGGGCCCTGTCAGCCCCGCCGCCGTGGCGGAGGGCCGGGCCCGGCGGTTCGCTGCTCGTCCGGCGGGCGCGGCGCGGTCAGCTCCAGCTTCGGCCCCCGTAGCGGGGCGGTGGTAGCCCGGGCCGCGTTGCCGAGGGAATCGCGGGCGCTCCCGGAGAGAGCGGTGGCGTGGGGGGCGGCGGGCGAGGGGCCGCCCCTGGCCCCGAGGGGCTGCGGGGGAGGCCCCGCAGCCCCGCTCCCCGTTGTGCTGCGGGCGGGGGGGCCGTCCTGGCTGCCGTGCCCCACAGCCCCCCGTCCAGCCCGGGGGCGGGCGGGTGATGAAGGCCGGTGCCGCTCTCTCCAAAAACAGCTGGGTAAAAATAACAGAGGGCAGTTTTCATTCTGGGCCCAGCTAAGCGGGCATCTTCCCTCGGCAATTCCTTCCCGGCGTTTCGCTCACCCCCATCGCATTCCCGGCTGTGGGAATGAGGCAGGGTGGGTGCACCCCGCACTGCCTCTGCCTCCCCTCTGCTCCCCGGCTCTCAGGGAGCTGTCGATTCCTGGTTGCCCATGGAAAATTAATAATGAAACCGTAACGTGTGGGGGCTTGTAAGCCCGTTTTTGTCTGTGCTCCACTTGCTAACTGCTAACGTGATTAAAGTTGCAGAAATTATAGTGGAGGCGAGGTGTGAATGTTTACTCTTTACTTGTAAATAAAGATGGCAAACTCCTGTATCCCGGAACCAGTGTTTGGAGAGTAGCCTCGCTGACTTTTATAAATGTTATCTACTTCTATTGAACTGGCAATGAGAGAAGGTGACGTGAAAAGAAAGCTTGCTGTAGACCTACCCGTGCGAGGGTTTTGTAATAGCGCTGTAGCAGGTCAGTCTATTAGAAAACTTTAGCTATTGGCCAGCACCAATGGAAAATCTTAGGAACAAGAATCGCAAACCACACAAAGAATTTTTCCTATTTGTTCAGGGATTTTTAATTTTTGCTTTGTATTGTGGAGCCTATTCACATCCGTGCTCAATTACTTAAGTAAATCTCACTGCAACACGCGTTGTTTCTCCGAAAGGGCCAGAGCAGGCACTCTGAGGGGGAGTCGGTGCTGCGGTCCGTGGTCCCTTCCGGATGGTGCCCTGTTCCCAGGCAGCGTGTGCACGGAGGAGGCTGCCCAGGTGCTTATCCTTCGTGCAACTGCAGCAAAAGGGAGAGGAGGGCTGAGTAAGGGCGAAGAAAAATTCCAAGCATGGTGGGAGTAGGGAAGGGAATATAAATTTCTCTTCTGTTGAGCTCTGTATTCTGTCCTGCCAACATCCCCATGCTTAGAGAAGTGAAGAGAGAGAGAGAGGTTTAATGGACAGTGTCTTTATTTTAGCTTAGAGTCCAGTGCCCCTCAGTTCTGGCATAGAAGAGATGAGAGTGAGCCCTGAAGTTCTCAGAGTACCAGCTGGGGTGAAGTTTAGCTGTTCAGCTTCGAGCACATCTTAAAGGAAAAAAGAGGCATCTTTGTGAAAACCCGCAGAAGACAGCAGTTGCACTGGGCTCCGTTATCAATGTATTTTTATTTTCCTCTTTGATGTTAGGTACAGCAAAAATCATTGCAATGTCCTGTCCATACCTATAATTTACCTTAATGCTAGCTGAGGACAATTTACTAGATTGTTTCGCTCCAAAAACTTAAAAGTTAGAGCAGCTGAAACAGGATTGAAAGATGCCAGATCTACTGACGTTCCACACTCGTGCAGCAAAGGTGGAGGCATAATACCATCTACAGAAACTGGCGCTGGATGGCGTGGCAGCCAGTGTGTCTCAATCACTGAGAATTATGAGCTCTTACATGATAGATAGTTGTGCTAGGGAGTTTATTGTATGCCAGTCACACTGGGAGTGAGTTTATGGCTAGAAAGACAAGCTGAAATGGTTTGTCTTTGTATTTGAAGCAAATGTGCTATATAATCCAAAAGTGTCAGTCACTGTGGGAGGGAGGTGACAGGCAATGTATGCTTTTTACTGCAACACTGAAGCACTTCAGTAAGGATGCAGTTATTTTTGAAGACTCCAGGTTGGGCATGACAGGATTTTTACTTCTGATAGCCCTGAACTGATGCATCTGATACAGTCTGTCGGTTACTGTCTTAATTTACCTGGCTTTTTCAAAGGCAAGGAAGAGCGGATTAAAGGAATCCCTTATATTTGGGATGTCAGCCTCGGGACAAAAATCCCTGTTTTGTGTGGCATACGGGCTGTGGCCACTCTGAGGTCAGTGATGGGGATTTGGTGCAGGGCAGGGGTTGAGTACATCGCAAAACTCCTTCCCTCCAGCGGAGTGACTTATCAACCCAGAATTTCTGTACAGGTCGATACGTTCTCATTTAGTACATTTTTGTGTCTTTTAGCGTAATCGTTATTTGACACTTTGTTTCAAGAAAATAACCCTTTTTTCCCCTGTGTCTATTTATAACTGTTTGAAGTTTGGGCCTTTTACTGCACTATGGATCATCTGGGGTATGTGAGAAGTACTACTTCTGCCCAAGGTGCCAAAGAGGGATTGAGCAAGCCCACTGCTCCCCAGAAGAACGCTTACGCGAGGCTTGTGCAAAAGCACCACAGCGGCCGATTCCGGTCCTATTTGAGTCACATTGCGCAGAAGATGCAGCTAGATGAGAGCACCTCCAATGACCCCGGCTCGGATCTGGATCCGCCCCTGAGGAGAGGCCCGATGAAGGATAATCCAGCCAGGAATGGGTTGAATGTGCACAGCTATTCACCGGTCAGAACATCTCACCTGGAACAGCCCGTGCCTGGAGGATTTGAGAACGATAAACCCCAAACCGCTCTGAACAGATGTTCTCATAAAAAAAATGCCTTTGTTAGCCCAGAAGGAGACTTGGAGGTGGAGGAAGACTATTATGTACCTCAGCGTGGAGCTGCAGCTGACTTGTTAAATATGAGTGATGCCCTGGGTGGGAGAGTATCGCACAGCCTGAGACACCGTGCAGCTCTGCAGAAGTCTTCTGGTTCTGATGAAAAGGACGAGGAGGACATGTGGAGGAAGAAACATAAGAAACGAGGCAGGTGTCCTGCCAACACAGATACAGCAGCTGGACACTTGTTGACTGAGCAGTTTAGTGAGGATGTGCTGGCAATAAATGCCAGGAAAACCAGTCACTTGTCTCCGGGTCAAGCCCAAGGTGAGTTCACACTAATGAACTGTTTGGTCCATTTGCTACAATTACTGTGGAATTGAATGTGATGTTTTAGTCATGAGTGAGTTAACATGAGCCTGTTCTACTCTGTCCAAGTTAGTCAGCCCTTAGTTACCTGTGGGTGGCTTTGTCCTGGTTTACAAGTAAGCCATCCGGCATGTGCAAATGGCTTCATGTGGAGCCAGCTTGGTGCTGGCAGGACCGAATCCCCTGGCCTAGGCTCTGTGAATGTGGCTGCGCTGTTTCCAGGATCAGCTCAAGACTAGGAGAGCCCAATTGCTGTGGTGTAGAGTCCAAATTAATAAGACTGATGGATCTGAGCTGACTCAGGGCAGAGTCATGCTTTCCTCTGCATCGCCTCTTTGGATCCGGAGTGCTGGTTTGCCTTTGCGGAGGGTCCAAGCCCATCTAATATTCAGGCGCTAAGATGCCTGTATAATATCTAATTTCTGATACAGAGTGTTGACTCCAGTAAATTTTGCTGTTAGTAGCAAAGAGACCACATCTTGTAGTAGTAAAGTGAATGTGTCTCTTAAATGCGATGTTCAAGGCAAAAAGCCCACTTATGGAGATAAATAAAATTCTTTATTAAAAAAAACCCCCAAAACACAGCATCAACAAGCAACCAAAGCCAGGCAGTTTAAATTTGATCTCTCAGTGTAATGGGTTAAAACTTCCTCTGAATGTTATTTATGGTGAAATACTTGGATAGCCTGATCTTATGAGCTACTACTGGAGGAACTCATAAATGTCACCGTATTAAATTCTCTGTAACAAGTAGAAAAGAGATCGATTTCTCAGCTGGGTAAGACGGGCCTGAGGCCTATCACAACTCTTAGATTGGAAATCGAGTAAATGTTTAACTAAATCAATCTTGCAGAACCATGCCCTATCACTCAAGAGTGGCACGTAATATGCTTTTTACAGGGTTTGCGGTATTTCTGAGGCTGTGACAGTAGATTATGTGCTAAAGTTGGTAAACTTTCATGAGTTCTTGCAAGACAGATCATAGTTAGAGATTTAACACAAGCAGATTGTGCTAAAATTTGTTGATGAGGTTGATTTTTGGGAGTTGTTTTTTTTTTTTTTTTGCATGTTTCATTGTAACACTTTATTATGCTAGCCTGTTATAATAGACTTTATTGCCTTTCATCCTGTAGCTTTTGGAGAGTAGGGAAGAGCAGCTAGCAGAGATGGAGAGTCTAGAAGGCTTACAGTTTGTAGCCATGAAAATGATAGGTGCCTACATGGATTTTTGTCTAAAATAAAAATACCCTGGCTTTCAAAAGCAAGCATCGCAGTTCCCTCCTGCTCTAGTTGGGAGCAGGGTTGCACAAACCCTTTGAAAACTAGCTGTTTGTTTAGTGTAAAGACCTAGAGCAGAAAATGTTGACCCTCATGTTTGATCTCCCAGGTGGAACACTCACACTTCGGGGAAGATTATTGGAAAATTATTTGCTTAACAGTGACACCCTTCCTCTTCTTTCCCTTGCATGCCTCCCTAGCCACCCTCCTGTGTAGCTGAGACTGGTTACTCTCCAGAACGCTCGCAGGGACGTGAAAACAGTTTCTTGGGGAGGAAAGAAATAGGAAAGAAATATATGTAATTTGATTCAGAGAAATGTCTTTTCTGCTCTTCGGTTTGAGTATATTTTAGCACTCTTGTTAAGTGAAATGAAGGTTTTACTGTATGCAAGCGCTTAGGTATAAGAACTCGCACATCACAGTCCCAGATTAATATTTTCTCACTTCAAAGCTTGTCTTTCTCTCTTGATGCTGATATAAGTCATATTACTTTGCATAGGCAGGTGTCTGGTTTGATCAGCTTAAATCAAGGCTTGTGAAACTGTGATGGCAAGTATTGCTTCTGTCATAGTGGTGAGGCATATCATCTTTTCAGTAGTGACATTTCCTCACAAATTAACTCTGTTCAGGCTGTTGTAGGCTTTCCAAAAGACTCTTTGAGCTAATCTCAAAGCCAAGCGTCTCTCTTTATATCGCTTCTTTTTCATTGTACTCTTCTTAACAGCTCTTCAGCTCAGGCTTAGCCATGGTCAGGTTTGCAATGATCCTAAAACTCAAAGTGCTAAAATTGAAGGCAAATGTGGAGGGCTCAGAAAACCCTTTGAGTGCTGTGGGGCAGGCTGTGGGCAGCGAGGGGCCGGTCCTTGTTCATGTCCTTCCAGCCATGCGGCAGTTCCCGTGGCCTTGGGGGAAAGCAGAGTGCTTTGTGGAGCCCCAGGCAAGCGTCACTGAGCCCTGCAGCTCACTGCTGATGATGGGCTGCTGTCCATGAGAAGCGCTGAGGATTGCCTTTGTCATTCTGTACTGTAAGGCCCCGAGACGAGGCTTGGGGGATAGAAAATTTCATAGCAGATAATTAAGAGACTGACCATAGCAGTCCCTTCTGGTGTTCCATATAGTAACTGCTTTTCCTAAGTATTGGAAACTTTGCAGTTGAGAGAGCTGAGTGTGAACAAAACTACATTGTCCCTTGTCTGAAACATGTGACGCAGTCATGAAACTGCACGTTGGAGTCGCTCCACGGTATCAGCACTGTTGGCTTTGGGAAGACGAAGCTGCATATAGATGCATTCCACAGATTGCTGCTTCTTTCTGTGCAGCTCTAACCTCTGCGAGGAAAACTGCCATAAAGCCTCCTGTTATGAAGGTTCTTCTCAAACAAACCCCAATAAGACAGAAAATAATCCTAAAATGCCACTTTAAATTGTGATGCTTATAGTTTTTCATCTAATACAATTTCCCTGCTGGTATTTTTCC
Organism: Theristicus caerulescens; assembly: GCA_020745775.1. Lineage (NCBI taxonomy): Eukaryota > Metazoa > Chordata > Aves > Pelecaniformes > Threskiornithidae > Theristicus > Theristicus caerulescens. The sequence goes on along the minus strand of CM036565.1, from coordinate 11,841,914 downwards.
CTAAATGTCCAATCCTCTAGGTTCTTTGGGTGCTAAAATTTGACTAAACTTCCTTAAGAGAAAGTCTTTTATGAAGTCCTCTGGGTTGTTTTCTGCTTCTGATCAAAGGCTCTAAAGGTTTTCTCACTTCAATCCAGAGTTAGTCATCAAAATCTCTTTTCAGACTGACTGACGTTTCTGTCATAAAAGGGCTTAAAGCCCCCTTTTCCTTGAGGACAGAAGTACTGACTCTTTCTGCGGCATCTGTCTGTCACATGCTAGTAGTTGAGATTTGCATGGCTGCTAAGGGGAACTTCATCTTAAATGTCTGTGATGCATTGCTTTATCAGTAAGTAGTTTAGACCAATCTGCGTGTTTTATTCGGGACAGCAAGGTTTCGGTTGCTTTTTGGGTTACGTGCGCTTCGCAGCCTGTTTTTGAGGGAACGTTGCTGTGTGATAGCACATTCCTGAGTCTGCTGGAAAGCCTAAAATCCAAACATCTGCAGAAGAGAACGGTCCTCCAAACATGGAGTGCAGCGTGGTCTTTGGGAACACCATCTCCCAGCCACGCTTGATTTCAGAGGATCTCGGGAGCTAGAGTACCTGGGAGTGAGGTGGCTTTATTGATGCTGAAAGCTTGGGTGGAGCAGGATGCTTGTGAAGGCTGATTGCTGTGATATTTCATAGCGGATTCAGATTTTGCAGGGCTGGATATACAGCCTCAGTCTGTATCTGCAGACGTCCTCCTCAGGGAAAACATCACCACCGGCTTTGCTCGGTAGCCTCCTGAGGCTCCTCTCACTAAAAGCTTCACGGGTTTATGATACGATGGAGGTATCTTGCCCATCTGTCAGGGTCAGCGTGCCCCCTGAGTAGAAACAGACAATTCCTGGGTAACAACATGCCTCATCGGAAACGGGATAAGATTTCCACGGCCCTTTCTGATTTATCATCTGTCTGACACTTGGCATTTATTTGCCCAGCCTGTGGTACTTAACCAACTTGGGCAGCTTCCACGGAGGAGTGTCGCTGGCAAGCAGGCTGGTGTTTAGCATCATAGCTTTAAAAACAATTGTTGCTGTTGGATGGTGGTGTTGTGTTTGTGGCTGCAACCCTGACATTTAAAAGGCTCAGGATAGGTAAAGGAAATGTCCCGGAATGGCTTTCCTGCATGCTTGATGGGCACAGCTGGTCAAGAAACCCCAGCCGTAAGAAGATGGTAAAATCTTACGGGTTTTGTCTTTCCATCGTACACTGCAGTAAATTTTGTATTTGCCTTTGTTTCTCTGGGGGAACTTTGGAGGAAGAACCACAGCTTTTGCTTTTCCCTTCTTGTAAGGCAAATTTAAGATAATGCTACTTTTTAGTGGTGAGCCTTTCAGTTCTTGTGTGGTGAAATTCAGTACTTAAGAATGCTGTTATCTCCCTGTCTGGCACCAGTAAATATGAGCCAGTGATCTAGTAAAGGCCACAGAATCAGCTCAATAAATGGAGAATGTTGGTTGCTGTGGAAATCTTTAAAACGTGGCTAATCTTGCCAGGTCCAATGTAACGTTCTTTAGATGACGTTAATCATAGTAATAAGACATGGGAGAGGAGGGAAAACTGGATTTACTGTGTGGCCCCATCTGAGAAACACATGAAAAATAGAATGCTCCTTTCTCTGATGGTTTAGCAACGTCATCACAAACATAAATTTCTCTCTTGCTTTTGATAGAAAAAAATGTTGCATTCCTGAATCTTGTGCAACTAATGTTTTTGGCTAACATCAGCTATAGTATGTGAGTTAATATCTGATGTATCCTCTCTTGGGGAGATGAGATCCTGCCCTTGCAGGGACTGTGGGTTTTGTATGTGATCTAATAACTGTCTTCCATGCCCTTTATTGGAGTCCTGAGCACACCGTGGTGTGGTGGGACAGAGTTCTGCAGCAGGAGCCCTTGCATTTGGCAGCAAAGCATCTTCACCTGCTAGTGCTGATGTGAAAATGTTCATCAGTGGAAACACTTGTTGCTGTTAACCTGCTATTTTTTTTAAACTATGGTTTTTGCTCTTTAGCTCCAATCTCTGAAGTTAGGCCCCCATTCTGTAGCTCAGGTAACTGTGCTTGTCAGTGTGATGTTGGTCCCAGGAAAATAATAGGCTAATAGAAGAATTGAATTAATTTTTTAATTAGTTTTAAATCTTTTCTTTAATGTGACTTGTCATCAAATTATGCAACAAAGGTCCTGTTGAGCTCCCTCAGTGTCAGTTTCTTATGAGATGCGGAGTTTGATGATAAAGGTGTGAGTATGGGTGCTAGTGTGTTAGCATAATAAAATCACAGCACATGTAATGGTTTAAAAGCTGTTTAGCTGAACTAACTAAATGCAGCAATAAATTGAGAATTGTTACCAACAAGTGTGTCTGGTTCCTGCAGTGTCATGTTCTGACCCTGTGCTGTTTAATACTTCTGTCAGTCATCAGGAAGAAAACATACAAGTAGGATTGAAAGTTTTTTTGGATGACTTGGAGACCGCAGGGAGTATTGAATAATGGAGGCAGTTACTGGCAGCAGTCTGGATCACTTGGTGGACTGGGAGCAGGCAAAACATTTATCGGGCCAGCGTAGAGCCATGCTAGCAGTGTGAGGAACCCAGTGTGGGAAGCAACAGCTTGGAAAAAAGTTTTGAGCTTTTGATGGATTAATCAGCTGAACATCCTCCTCCTGTGAAATGTGGCCAAAAGGGTAATGTATGAGCATGGGAATTGGAAGATGGAGTATGGATTGCGTGTGTCTGGCACGGCAGCAGCAGCAGCAGCTTCTGGAGTATTGTATCCTGTGGTGATGCCCTCTGTTTGGGGCGGATGGTGATGAATTGATGAATACTCAGAGGACAGCCACAAGGAAGATTAAAACGCTGGGATCATGAGTGAATGATTTGAGGAGCCCAGCCCTGCTTTACTTATCAAAGAGATGCTTGGGGGAAGGGAGCTTTCAGTAAATTGCCTACATGGGGAACAGATGTTCGATAATAGGCTACTCAGTTGAGCAGATTATGATATAACACATTTGAGGCTAAACAAATCCAGGCTTGAAATACAGCACAATTTAGCAGTGAGGGTGAATGACCATTGGAACAGTTTTACCAAGGCCTGTGGTATGTGGGCTGTCACTGGCACGTTTAAAAGCCCTGATAACAAATTCTACCCCCGAAATATGCTGTAGTTCAAAAAGGAATTAATGTGAAAAAGCCCTCTGTCCTCTGCTATCCATGAGGTCAGCCAGCCTGCACACCCCAATCAGCTCTGGCCTGTTGTTCAGATAATCTCTGAAGTCTCCTTCGCCATGGGTACCCAGGTAGGTAGGACAGATGCTTTGCAGCTGGCTTCAGTGGCCAATTGCGATTCCTGTCCAGGCCATGGCTGCTGCAGGGCTTTCACTGCTGCCCTGCTCTCCAACCTCTGCTTCTGCCTCTGCTGTCCTATGTGCTGGTGTCCATCTCTTGCCCTCCCACCTCTAGCCCCCTGCTAACTAGCTCCATGAAATGCTGTGGGCTGCATGTCCCTAACTCCCTCTTGTGGGGAAACCTGAGCTACAGAGAGTTGAAACTTGGCTGGGGCAGGATGGAAAACATGTTGGGATCTCTTGCATAAAATAATGTCTTCTGTGACAAAAATGAAAATTTCCAGGGTGCTGAAGGAAAATGTCAACACTAGCAGCTGCAGCCCACAGATGTATGGGGCAGGTCATGCCTTGGAGAATATTTCAGGCTCTCTACAGATACAAGCCTGAAGCAATAATGCGTTTTTGTTCAGTTCATATGTTTTTAGGCACTTTTCCCCCCCCCACAGTACTAAGGGTTATGAATTATGTACCTACTACACTGAATGGGCAGTATGGGGAACGGTTCATCAGCAAACTGTCTTATTCTGCAGCACATTTGGTAACCTCAGGGTATGTATGAATCTGAAAGCAGTTCTTTCATTTCTTCAGCTGTTAATGTCTTCTAGTATGTTAGCACCTCCCGTCAGGTATTTTGCCTTTCAAAGCCTCTTGACTTCCTCTGATCTTCGAGCAACTTGCTTCCCTCAAATTACTGAAGCCCAAAGAAATCAAAGAGAGAACTTCCACAATATTATGCTTTTCAAGTGTTTTTCTTGAAGTGTTGAAGAAGCCTTTTCACAGTGTAGTTGCTGGATAAAACAAAGAGCAAAAGGTGTTGTGGGAGGTGGTTTGGGAGGATGGAAGGACGAGGGGGCAGTGGAGGCAGCCCTGACCCACATCCCGAGGCAGGAGTGGAAGCCTGGAGGAGTGCAGTCATCAGGCGGAGTAGGTAGTTAGGAGGTCACAAGCAGGGTGGAGCAGGTTCACAGAGAGTCCTCCAAACCAGAAGAGCTGTATCCCCTCCCTGACAACGCCGCTGCGCTGCTGCACACAGCTGGAGCACAGTAACTATTTTGATAAACTTTTAGTCTATTGCTACTAAATGAGTTTCATCACCAACCCTTAGTTCAGAGCCTGGAATGGTATCTTTGGCTCTTGCACTCATGTAGTATTCCTACAACACAAACCCTGCTGAGGAATTGAATAAAACTGCAATTACTGTCTGAGTTACTGAAGTCAAAATCCTGCAAGCATCAGGATGCTTGGAAGTGCTTTGGAAGAGGAATCATGGTGTCGCGGGCACATGATCTTGGCAGTTGGGAGCAGTTTCCACAGCATTGTTTTCTGCAGCAGAAAGAATCCATTGTGCATTTTTCTTCATTTCAGTTTTTCAAAGCATAGGCCCTTTCAGAAAGCCAAAGTCAGCAAGAACATTTTCCTTTTCCCTAGCTCCATATTGAAATCTAGGGGCATGCAGCACAAGAGTTTTAAATAAGTATGTGCAGCTTAAAGCAAAAGAGCGGTGGCAACATGTGCTTCCCACTTAATTTCCATGGGTTCTGGAAATGAGCATCTGCTCCTGACTTTCCTGGGTATCCATGGACATGCCACTTCGGGTTTTTTTTTTTGCTACCTCCATCTCTAAGTGGGGATGTTTCTTCCTCAGTGGCATGTTGTAAGAGTGCTGAAAGTCTGAATCTTTTACAACCATCTATAGCGGCACAGTCACCTCCAAAAGCAGCTCATGGCCCTATGAACTCCCTCACAAACCATGAAAGCCTGTATTTCCCCATCCAGGAGTCACCGGCTGGGGGCCAGGCTGCCTTTCTGCAGCCAGCTTGTCCCCCATGTGGCAAGGATTCCCTTTGTGCTTTTTTTTCTTGGACTTTCAACCCTTCTGTGCAAATTTTGGCAGACTTTCTGCCAAAAATGTTTAGAGAATCACCTTCTCCAAAAAGGCAGGGCTAGAGAGAGCAACGAACTTGTTCGCGGGTGCACAGATGGCTCACAGCCGGACCATGTCCTGGTAGACAAGCTGCTGGCTGGCACAGGCGGAGGGGCTGTGTTACGTTGTGCAGGGTTGCTCGTAACCAGTTGGGCTGCTGCTAGAGGAACCGGTTGCTTTGAATCACTATTGAAATCACATTTAAGAGCTGTGTGGTCAGGCCTTCACTTTAAGCGCTGTCTTCTCACTTTATTTTGATTTGTCTAGACGATGGAAAGTTACAGCTCGGATTTATGCCATGGCTGGGCCCTGGTGGCCCATCGTAATGGGTCAATTAGTGGAGACTGGTGGGCATGGGAGCTGGTTCTGGCAGCTGGATTTCAATACATCATCCACTCAGTTCAGGACATTTGCATAGAATTTACATTTTGGCTGAGCCCGTGCATGTAAATGTAGGTCTGCATTGTTTCTCTTCTTTGAATGACTGTTTAATTAACTTTAAACTTAATTATGCAATCTGCCATCTGCCTAAATCCCTACAGTGCTGTCACATCACCGTCCTTTTCCACTTCCACCAAGATACTCCCTTTCCCGGAAGTTTGTCCTACTTTTCAGTCATTAAGATAATTTTAAATCATTCCCACCCTTAGTTATTTTTGAGGAGGACTCACAGCAATGTTGTAGGATCTCCCTTTAGCTCTGTGGCCAGGCTTGGGCTGAGCACAGGAGTGTGCTGCCGAACCTCCAGTTTAGGATTCTTTGAGTTTACATTTCATCAGAGAGGAAGGATCTCCTTTTTGTTTGCTCGTGATAAGGAGAATACGCTCTCAGGCTTTCTCTTAGACCCCAGATTGAGCATCTGAAATACTGCCTACCAGGTTTATCTCCTGAAAGTCTCTTTGCTGCAATGAAGCCTCACTGAACTGATAACGTATCTCAAAGTCTTGCCTTTCCACTCCTACATCTCTAATGAATTCTTTCCCATGACATCCTCATTTCTCTCTACTGCTTTGTCTTTAATCTTGAGCCATCTACTTTATTTAACCGGTTTGCTTCAAGATACTGTAAAATACATGGAGGTGGTTCTGTTCCAAGGCAATCGGGGAACTCTGAACTCATTTAATTCATGTTGAGAGCAGTGTTGAAGCACGGCTGTTCCTAGCACAGGCTGGAGCGGAGCTGAGCTCACGGCGGGGGGGCGGGGGGGTTGTGGGTAGGTGTTGGTCCTGTTTGTGTTATTGGGGCTCTAGCACAGAGTTTTGCTTGAGATATCTTCCAAGGAGTCTTTTTTCTTCCTGATACAGAACTCTTTCCCTGAGCAGCTATACCAATAGCTGTCTTTGTGTATTTCCTTTTTTAAAGAAAACAGAACAAAAAAGTACTTGGCTGTTACCATTAGTGGGATGTTTAATCTCTTAAATCTGCAAAATATTTTGCAAAACATAAATAGCTAGTTACTTCTGGCCTATCTATGACCAGTGTTTTTAATTGACATAACTTGCTTTGGGGATCACTTCAGTGGTGTTTGTTGGTTTTGCCTGTGTGTGGTAATTTGATCCCGGATATTGTAGTAGTCATTTAAGTGTTTGGAGTTTTTGAATTAGTCGCTTATATAATATGGCATATACTGGATGTCACTGGTGCATTAGAAATTAAAACCAATCCAACAAACCTATTTTGTCTTTTAAAATTTGAGAGGAAATTATTTTAGAGGCTTCTTTGAGCAGCAGAAAATATCAAATAGCTTTTAAATTGCCTGTTTAAGCATATGAAAGGGAAAGACATGGGGATCCTAGCAAAACCGCCCTGATGTTAATGCAGTTTGTACTGGCAAGGCATGCTTTTGCTTGTAGGGTTTATTTGAGTTTGGAGAATGAAACAAATAGTTGCCTGTACAACAGTGTCAACACTAGGTCTGTGCCTACCTGGAGTTACCAGCCAGAAACTGCAGCCCCCGCCCAAGATCATCAAAGCTGGCAGAGTTACATTTACAGAAGTACCTGGGATGGGTTGTTCAGGGGCTATGTAGGATTTGGGACTTTTTGGGACCTAGACGTCTTTGCAAAACAAGGCAGAGTTTCTGCAGCTAAACTCTTGTATTGAGACTATTGATATGCCCTGTTACATGTCAGCATCCGTAGTGGCTCATAAAGTTGCAGGTAGGACTTCTTGGCAGGTCATGGAGAGTATTTGTTTGCTATAACACCAAATCCGATGGTTTCTAAAATTTGCTTTGCCAACTCTGCCAGGAGCCAAGGGCCAACTTGAACTTGTAGATCTGTGAGGTGATGCCTTGGGCTGCCACATGGTTCGACTCTAAGTCCTTGAGTCTCTAGTAAGGATGGGCAGGAACACGCTTTATTTAGCTTTCTTGCCATGCTTAACCTAGTCTGACTTAAATGGGAGTTTAGGACTAAGCAGGGGTTGGCATCAGAGTAATTCTCATTGCCTTTAGTTGGTTAATGCCTGCTTTTGGAGGTAGGGCAACATTGGGTGACCCTTCATTTGGTAGCTGCCATGCCTTCTAGCTCATGGGTGTATCCTTACAGTGTTTTCCTAAGTGCATAGCTGGGTTGTCTTGAAGAATTAAATGTCAGGGAACCTCTTGGAAGGCTTGAAGGAAATTGGTTTAAGTCATTGAAATGTGTCAGCAATGAAATGAAACATTGTAGAAATACAGGCAAATATTTAGTAACCATGTGTTGAGAGTGTCTCATTAACTGATAACAAATTGTTCTATTGCATGTTATCAGTTCTGGGGATATGCTTCTGTTTCTTCTCACGCTTAAGCTAACTGTAAAGCAGGGATATTTGAAAGATTCCTTTGCATATCTAGATCATGATCTAATGGTGGGAAGCAATGGAAAATCCTCTTAGCAATAGCAGAGTTAGCGGAGGTGTTGATGCCCAGTCATGAACTGATAAAGGTAAGTAGTAGATGGAAGTATTTTGTGTTGGAAATCTTTGTAACGATATTGTTCCGTCCAATGGTTTCAACATAATTCCTTTTTTGTAAACGTAAAAGGAACTGTTATGTGTTGAGATAGATGTCAGTGGGGGGTGGGAGTCCTAAACCTGTAGTGGTGTTACCAGCACAATTGTTGTGATGCTCTCAGTCCTGGCCACCCCAGGGCGCTGGGTTCAATATAAATAATGTAGATGGTAACAAAGCTGGAAGTTTAGTTAGAGGTAAAAATGCCTAGTGACAAGGTAGATGCCCTTTGACAGGAAAGGGGAAAGCTATACCAAGATGTCCATATCTTGGAATTCGCTGAGAGCTCTCAAGTAAAACTAGTTCTTGCTAGATCCTGGATGGGAGGCATCCAAGGAGTCACGGATGTGCTGATGAAAATTCAGTGAGGAATACTTTCCTTCTGTGCTGGTAGTAATCAAATAGCTTGTCAGGTGTTAAAGGGCAGTTGGAAATGTTTTATTTTTGGTAAACAAAATGGAGGGTCTCGGTTCTTTCTTGTGTAAAGCAATATGCAAATTTTAATATAAAATTAAAGACTTTCTGGCCTTGCTAACTTCATGTGTAGTTGAACATTTTAGTTGATTTAGTTGACCATCTAGTTGATCAACTGACTAATAGATGTAAATTTAATCAAATGCAGTACTTTTCAAAACCTAAACTATAGAGTGATTTTGTATAAATTATGTCAAAATAAGTTGATTTAAAACATCTAGCCTCCTCTTTTACTGTAAGCCAGATCAATTATTCTGGGAAGCTGCCTGCATGCATTTTTTTCCAAAATAAGAAAAGATTAATAGGTACTTAGGTTTAAAGACCAAAATGTGCCATTGTGTGATGTCATTATTGTTGTGATGGCAATGAAGTGTGATGGTTTGGATTCTAGATTGAGCTCCAGCGCTGTCCTTCCAGTGGAGCTCAAGTAGACACTGCTGGCAGCATGCAGGATGCCGGACTGGGCTCCGGGGTTGGAGCCAGCCGCCAGCTCCATCCTTTCTGCTCCTTCTCCTGGTTGTGTGTTTCTGCTTCCCACAGGTGCTTCCCCTTGGCTAGTTTGAGGCAGTTTGCTGCTCCGTGTGTAGAATACCTGGTCCTATTTAGGTGTCCCTCTGTCACTTTTGTAGGCAGCCTCCTTACCTGATACAGGTGTTGGGTTTATTTCAACCCATCTAGCTTCAGAGGACTTCAGGTAATGAACAGTCAACCACCTTTCCTCAAATTGTTACTCATTATTTCCCATTGAAAATGGCAGAATGTCTAGAAATCCCAGGCAAGAGGTGACTGCATCCACAGAGAGCAGCTCTACATCATCTGTGCAGCCAGATAAACATACCCAAACATGTTGCACTTGCTGCGTGTTGTGAATACATCTGTGTCTTGCATTAGAATTGCTCTGCGCTCAAGCTCCAGTGGTTCTGCACATGCAGACGTGTTTGGTGCATTGTGGTTGCTTCAAGCCTCCTGCTAGGATGTATCAGCCAACCTCAGCTCTCAGTCGCTGCACCTTAGTCTCCCTTCTACTGAAGTTATTTTAAATTTTTTATTATATTTATTTATTAATTTATTTTGTCATTGATTATTTTAATGCCTAGAATGTGTTATTACTTTGTGTGACATTTGTTATATCTTGCAAATCACACAGCTGTAACACCACAGAAAAAGTCAGACTTCTGACACACCTGGTGCTGGAATAGAGTTTAACTAAGTTAGGGATAGCAGTTATTTCAGAAGGAATAGTCTCAATATATCCCCTGCTATCTCTAGAGTTGTCAAGTTACAGTTTGCTTTGTGGAATGATGTCTGTTTATCCATCAGAATATTAACGCTGGGCAGCAGGGACAGAAGGAAAGTCCATCATGAGAAGTATTTCTAACTTCCAGTTTTAGGGGACATGTGCATTATTGGAGCAAATATTGAATCTAGTTGAAACAGATGGCAGCCTGTAGTTAGCTCTCTTTCTTTTAAAAGGAGAAATACAAGAAATTAGAGTCATGCAGAATTCGATGTGTTCCAGTTGAATGCTAATTGTGACAGTTGTCTGCGGCTTTGTAACAGGGGTGGTTTTGTTTAGCCATAAACATCATGGCCAACAGGGTCAAGTACTTATCCAAAGTGGTTGTGTGTAAACTGGCTTGCAAGCCAGCTATGCCGAAGCAGAGTTTGTTCATTTGAGTAAATTTTTTTCTTTGAGTTTGTGTCCGAGTCTGAGTGGATGAAAAATCCCACCGGAGAGCAAGCCAAAGGCTTAAGTGTTGAAAACGTGCAAGTGCCTCTCTGTGTGTCTACCTTTCGGCACAGAAAGGTGCTTCTCCACCCTTTGCTGTTGCTGTGCATTATTTTTGGCAGTAGTGGCCCCAAACTTTCTGAACCGACGGCCACGGCAAGTGCTGGGGCAGCTCTGCTCTGCAGTGGCTAATTCTGGCTCCCAGCTCACTTCCCAACTCATGAGACTTTTTTTCCCTCTTTTTTCCCTTGCATTTTAATTTTCTGCTCTCCTTTTTTCGGCTCCTTAACTACATGTTAAGATTTAGCCTTCTTTTTATCCCAAGTTCTTTAATTCATAGTAGTATTTTCTGTGACTTGCTGTCATAGAAACGAGGGCTTCAGAGGACCTTACAAGCTCGTGTAATCCATTTCACTACCTCAAGGAAAGAACTGATCTTTTTAGACCAACTCTGGCAGACGTCCGTCTCACCTATTTTTAAGAACCTCCAACGAAGCAGGTTGCCTGACCTCTCTGGGTGATCAGCCTAGCGCCTTGCTTTTTTAGTGCTGTTCCTAAGATCCCGCCTGTTGCACTTCAAGTCAGATTCCTTCACCAAAGTGTCTCCGAAAACCCTATCCAGAGCAAACCATGTTGCCAATTCAGAAGCTATTCTGCTCAGATCTCTCTAGTCCATACTTTTACTTTCGGTGTCTGTTTTTGAACTTAATCTCTTGACCCTTAGGGTATTTGCAAATCAGTTCGTTAGGCATATGCAGATCAGTTAATTTTAGTTCTATCTCATCATGTGGCCCATATAGGTAGTATTGCCTCGTTTGCATCAGTTGAAACTTAAATTCGCAGCTGCGCTCTTGCCGTGGTACAGCTGCAACCTCCCTTGGACAGTCTCCTCCCTGAAAGCATGGGCAGAGTGTGAAAAGCTTGATATTGTAGAAAGAGTACCAACTACATTGCCCTTATCCTTATCGTCACTGAACATAGAGGGCCCCTCTTAATTTTGGTGTCCCGTTTGGAGACACTGCTGTGGCATTTAGGCTCTTCCTGGGCTGGTCTGAGCTGGCACCTTGAGTTGTCCCTCTGCCCGTCTTGGTGCCTCCTCTCCCGAATTAGGAGGATCCCTCCTGCCCATTTGCCTGTTATTATATATGGAAATTGCTTTTTGTCCGTGACTGGGTAAAGTAGCAGTTTTCTCTTATTGTACCATATTTTTAAAGATCTCTGCTTAAGTACAGCTTTTTAAACATTTTTTTTCTCGCTGCTTCAGTTTAATGCTATGAAGCAACCTGCGATTTCGTTTGTGAAGGATACCATACGTAAAAAATTTGCCTTGTAACTTGGATAGCCCCATAGCAAATAAGTTGGCATTGCGCATTTTCTGACTTGCAGGTACAAGCTTGGACCCAGGGAGCGTAGCCAGGAGGGGCTGGAAGGCAAAGCTGTGATGACATGTTCAGTATCCAGGTGGAGGGCCAAGAGGGCAGCTGCGCGGCGCTGGGTTGCATTCCAATGTGCTGATCCGTGGAACAGCGTTGGCATACGCTTTGGAAGCTGCTGCTTGCTCTCCTGGCTGTAGGGAAGGGGCTGAGGTGATGGCAGGGAAGGAAGGGGTGAGTCTTTGCAGAATATTTTCGTATAATCGTGGCCTATTCTGAGCAGGCTGGACATTTGGAGCCTTGGCATTTCTTTGTGGTGTCATTGTGTACTGTGCTGCCTCTGGTAGCTCAGAAGTTAATTACTCCAGAGTGGGTTGTTGAGAATTTTTTTTTTCTCCTTGATTCCTGAACTACTTAATTAAGTTGTAGGGAAGTTATATTTTCTCACTACTTGGGGGCTTAATGGGGTGGAGGCTTTGGAAACAGTTTAACAATTTCACATTTTATATGCTCTAATGAATTTCCCAGGATTTTGGAAGAGTTCTATCCAACTTCAGTATCGTAATTTCCAGAGTTTTATTTATGCTAAAATAAGTTAGTGGTGGATTAAGAGGCACAAAGAGCCAGCAGATTACAAATGAACTAACGAAGACATCGTTCCTTTTGGATAAAGAGCATGACTCACAGTTGTGACTTGTACTGAAGTACTGCAGACCATGAGTTTCACCAGGACCACAAGCTGGCAATGGGGTTCCTCTTCCCTCCCCTGTTATTTCAAACCTGTCTTTGATTTCAGGTGCAGAAAAGAGAGGGTTTGCAAGGACCAGAAACAACTCTGAATCTGCAAGAACTCCCCAGAACTTCGATAGGAAGAGGCAACTCTCTGAATCGCAGACAGAAACAATGAACAATTCAGACAGCAGAATAAATCCTAGACAACTGGGAACTCCCAGAGGTATTAAAGCAGAGTGCGTACACGCTTCAGGAATAAGCTGCCTTGAAGCATGTGCTCAGCACTATTAAAAGATGGGCTGGGATGAATGCTCTTAACTCTAAAATGAGCTGTAAAAGACTGTCGATTATTTGTAAAATATGATTATCCCAGGCTTTTCAGTGCTCTGAAGTCGGGTGCCAGTATTTCTGGGCAAACTGTTCTCAGAAGTTCAACTTTGAATACAAAGCCTCTGTACAGCTGCTGTTAAGATAAATGGACAAGTTTGGTGGGCAAGATAACACTTATGAATTTCTGTTTGCAGGAGGATCCTATGCTGCTGTCCCAACATCAGGTGATAGAAAGAATCGAAATAAACCCACTCGAGGGAGGAAGAAGAGTATATTTGAAGCCTACATGTCAAAAGAAGATGTTTCAGCAGGACTGAAAAGGGGAGAGCTAATTCAGGTGCCTGGAACATACAACGTCCATGCTCTTGTGATAAGTCTGTGGAAATCACAGGCAGTTGTTGGAAATCAGTGTCAGTTGGTTGCATGACAGGGAATTGATGTACCGCTTGTAGATGCTAGAGGAAGATTTTTTTTCCTGTTCTAGAAGTGAAATGAAATCTTTTCTGTTCAGCTGAAGTATAGTTTTTGGCTTGATTGCATGTTCTGTAAAATTCCTGATCCACACTCGTGATGAATTGCAGCATTCTGACTGGATGGTCTGCTAGCCATGATAGTCATTATTGTGGAGACACTTGCTTTTACAAATGATGCTTGAAAACACAGCAGGTGCTGGCAGCTTCTGTCGGTGTAAGTAAAAATGAATGCCCTTAGCAAGATACTTTTTGCTGAAATTCCTCACAAAGATGTTCATTAGTCCTCAGCAATGAGGTGCAGACGCCTCCGCTTCCAGATCTACTCTTCATATTTCAATCTATCAACTCTTCCTAGAAATTTCCCTCCCACAAAAAAAAGGGAGAGTGATGGGGTAGGTAATGCTGTGGTCCCTGGGGTCTCATAGGGCTGTGCCTACCAGGGGGTTGCAATAACTTGTTATTAGCTATGATGCAACTGGTTAAATTAATATCAAATGGCCAGGCAGCGGTACTGGGCCCTTGATTTGCTTGCATAATTTTCTTTGCACTCCCCTAAGGTCATAGGGCTGATCCAGCCACTGGTGACAGTGCGTGGTTTGCTGAAGTAAGGCACAGATAGTAGATGGAGCCGAAGAGCTCATCAAGATACAGAAAATCATTTGCGTGTGTGTACGGTTATTTGCCTTGAACAGCTAGCAATAAGCATGTTCTCGTTTTACAGATTCGAAAGATCAAAGATCGGACTTTGTGCTTCCATTTGGAACAGCAAAACTGCAGTCATAATTAGGCAGCAGTTCTTCTCTGAATATCTAGCAAAATGTGGGAGTGGACCTGCCATTTGTGTGGGTAGCTGGATCTCAGAAGGAGTTTTGCATAAAGGCAGGCAGGGCTGTGGTTCACTGAGGACCAGCAGAATAGGATAGCATCCTAGAACCACTGTTGTAGTACAGTCCTCAACGTGGTGTAATGTTCTTCAGGACACATCTGGCCTCCCAATGAGATCAGACTGGCTGGGGAAAAAAGGCAGATGGAAGTCAGTGAGGGCATGACAGACACTCACGCTGAGGCATCGTTTACCCAAACTCACACTGGTGCAGTGCCATTTAATTAGTGTTGTAATGCTGGTGAGGTTGTGATAATTACTTTCATCAATACATTGAAGTTGCAAATGGCATCACCTCACTTTTTGTCTGATTTCTTGTTATAATTTTATAGTAATTCTTGTATAATAATATAATGGCATAATTTCTGGAGTTGTGATGAGGATTCCACGTATAAGATTGTCTGATTCTGTCCTGAAGACCAATCTGATGAGCTCCTAGCTTTCAGAAGAATGACTATGTGGCATATCCCTGCTGATGATCAGAGTGGTCCACTGGGCTACCCAGACCTTAGACCAGTGCCTTTTTAAAGACCGTCATAGACATCTGCAATGGGAAGTGAACAGTGAGGGAAGAAATGGGAGCCTCGAGCTGTGACTTTCCCCCATGGCTGCGGTGGCATATGGCAGCAACTCAAGCTTCTGCCTTACCTTCAGGAGTGTTTTTGGCACCCGTCTTTGGTAATGCAGCCTGATAGCACTAAGTGCAAGCATGTGTAGACTGCCTATGAGGTCGAGTGCAGCTGCAGATGAGGCACATCAGACTATGACTACTACCTGAGAATCCCATTGAAATGCTGCGTCCCGGAGGACCTGTGATTGCATGCTCTCTGGCAAAAGAATCTCTAATTCTTGTAAATGCGTAGTGTCTACTCCAGGTCATGTGCTGCGTAACTGGAAGAGTCATATGTGCTTTCTTAGGCTGTATCTGTTTTCCTTTCATCCAGTTTCACATCTCAGGGAAACAGTTGAGGCTGTAGAAGCTGGATTTAATCATTTAGGGCTGTGTGTCAGATCACGGGCATCCCAGCTCAGTATCTCTCATCTTCAGCTCATTCATCCATATGATCTCATCAAGACCATTCATCACTGCAGTCTCAACCAGGATAGGTGAGATCCTGAGAGCAACTTTAGTGAATGGACAAATATTCAGCGCTGTTCTGTACAATGGCAAGAGACATAGTGAACAAATACCTGTTGTGTTAATCCCCAAAAGCAGGGCACTGGTCTGGCATGGTAACCTGCAAAAATGCTCCCCAAGAGCCTGTGGAAGAGAAGAACAAACCTGTTGGTCTGAATCTGATGATCCTGAGCAAACTTGAGTGCTGGCCAGACAGAAGCATGACTCTGAGCAAGGGCCATCCCCTGGAGCATCCTGGAAACACTGGATTTGCATATATTTGCGTGAGAACTTGAGAAATCCGTTAGAGAGAAAAGACCCTACCGTGAACTCTGAGGATGTTGCTGGACGCTGGCAATGCAGCTACGCAACTAAATGCTCCTGAAAACCCAACCCACGGAAACTACTGGCAGACGTGGAGATTGCTCAGATAAAACACAAGTGCCGTGAAGATTAAACAGTCCTAGATCAGGAAGAACAAAAGCCTTATCTTTATGGGTGCTGACGTCTGTCAATAATATTAGTCTTAATGGCTTCTGGTATTGTATCTGATATAACTCAGGTTTTGATAAGTAGCATGGAGAAGTGTGCCCTGCGGGATTCCTGGATTCATTCAATCATGCAACGTGTGTGGAAGTGTCCTTCCACAAGAAAGGGGATCTGAGCTCAGGCGCTTAAGAGTGCGTAGACTTCCCACTTCCCTGCCCGTAAAACTGCCTGCAATGAGCAAACACCAAGCGTATCAGGTTGGTTGGAATCACGTCGGCCGGTCTGAAGGCAAACAAGGTTGAATAACTTCTGCGTAGTTACGTAAGCGGATGGTGTTGGCTATACACAACAGATGAAGTCAGGTTATGTATTAAGGAACATTGACCCAAAGGACCATAATCATCCTGTGAAGCAGCAGCCAGAAACTCATGTCTGCTCCACGCCTCCAGCGTCTCCCAGACCCTCCCTGCAGGGCTGCTGGGCTCAGGCGGAGCGAGAGTGTGCAGCATACAGAGGTGCAGAGCCTCCTTTGCCATTAAGAGGGTGTTTTTCCATGGAAAGCTGTTCTTTTGTGGGTGTGAAGGCTGGGGTTTCCCTGATTCTCATGGATTGTTTTTTCAAAGGTGGCCTTGATAGCAAGCCGATACTTGAACCCTGACCTTTTTTGGTGTTTTGTACATACAAACGAATCTGGGCATATGTGTTATGATAGCTGTTATAAGCTGCTTCATTTGAGATGCTTGAAGTTTAGTTTCAGTATTGCCTGGCCTGGTTCTAGCAGAGCAACTTGAGAAATCATGACTTTCGTATTTTGCTGGGGAAGCTCAATAAGGTTAGAAACTTTTTTGGCAAGTATGTGTGAAGCTGACTTGAATCATCAGAAAGTGTTTTAGAAACCTTCCTGCAAACCTTTCTCTTCCCTTTCAAAACAAAGGCCCTACTGACATAAAAACACTGATAAATATAGTAGCTATTATTTGCAAGCTATTGTAAAACAATACAACATTAGTGTGACATCATGAGACTCCTCAGCCAGATCCTCACCCCCTAATACACATATGAGAACAGTTGTTCATTGCAGATGGGGAGAGTGACTGGTTCCAGATATGATATCACAGCGTGAAATGTACAACATTGTAAATAGGATTTTCATAGGCACAGATAATAGGGCCCATCTGCTTTCTAAGATAAATTTTGGGAGTTCCTTGCTTAAAGGAAAGAGCTGAAGTATTTTAATGCTACTTGACGTAAGAATTCTAATGCTGATCATAATTAGGTAGTGCATATAAAATGCAGAGAAACCCGCTGCATGGTAAACATGGTAACACTTTGCCCCTCTGTGTGTTTGCTGGAGCTGGGCATCCATGTGCACGTAGCCGCTCTGGCGCCTTCTGGGCCATGGATACAAAACCTGATTTTTCACGCGCATAATGGGCATTTGCACCTGGCTGATTGACAGCTGTCGCAAACTATTCAAGGGGATTCTGCAGAGTAACACAGGATATCCCCTCATCTGCTTTGTGCTGGTGGGTAGATGCTGGAATGGGAATTGTTTGACTCGTCGTCAAGCAGAGCAACCATCCCTTTTCATTTTTTCCTTTCTCTCCATAGCAGCTTCCTTCACTAACAGCGTATGCGTTTTGATAGCTGATTCTGGGAAATAAGGGGAGAAAAAAGACCATTGAGAGTTTTCCATCAGTGAGCACCAGTGCTAATAGAGGCTGATGACAGCGAGTTAGCTCTCACTTTGCCTAAGCATAAAGTATCCCCAGGGTTGCTCCCAGCGGGTCGTCTTTGGTTTTGTGCCGTTGTCCTCGGTTGTGCCTGCCATGTGGCTAGTGCGCTCGTTAGTACTAGGTACATAAGGCACAAAATAAGACATCGCAGCAAAGTATTCAAATAATGCCTAAAGAATATAGAAAATAAGGTGCTGGTATTTCCAAACGTAAGCAAATAAAAACAATGGAAAACCTTCATAAATCTGCAAATTCTTCTTCAAGGCAGCAAAACTTTCACATGTAATCAGCTTTATTTTCCTATCGTCTGAGTGTTTCCCAGAATACATTAAAAAATTATATGCCGCAGTAAATTTTTAAGGAAGCAATTCCTGTGAGAGGTTCCTATGATTGCTTAACACAGAAGTGCAAACAGATGGAATCTGTTCATATAACAAATTGGCCAACGTTATTTCAAATACACAAGTGGAGAAAGTTTTAAAGTTTCAGCCCAAAGTAGAAGCCTGTCTGAAGGCAGATCCCTAGTTGTATATCCATAAGAATCAAATGCTGCCAGTTTTAACTGCAGTCACCTGAATCACGATTCCCAGGACCCTCTCGGGATGGGAACGGCACTGTTGCATAGCCTGTAAATCCTTGGTCGGCTCTCCCTTTCTCTTGGATGGACCTGAGTGCAAGCAGCAAAACTGGTTGGTTTACTTTGGAGGGGTGATATGAATTTGTTGCAGGTGACTTGAGCTTTAAGTTGGCAGATAACAAAGCAGAAATAGATAGACCCTGGAGTTTCAAATGTATTTAACTAGTTTGACTTTAAATGCGTTTAAACAGAATTTAATCCTGTAGACTTTCAATGTTTGTTTTTGGAAAATCCTTTTGATTCTTCTTTGGAAATGTTCTTTATCACAGAGTTACTGCTACTGTCTGTTTGCAGGAACAGCCTAAACAGCCAGAGCCCCATAAGGCTGATACCTGCTGCCATGCAAGCTCAGCAGGTCAGCTTTTCCTCTTTCCTCCCGTCTTCCAAAATAAGCAAAAGCAACATTCTGCTTTTCCAAAAGAGAGCAAAACAAGTTGTTTCTATTGTCCGTTTGTTAACGAAGTTGGTGGATGCTCAGTAGAAAATGTGTGAGGGGAACAGGAGAGCTTGGCTCCTCAGTTCACCCAGTAGCAGCAACAACTAATGATTCAACATCTCTTCGATGACAGACTGCCGTAGATCAGCTTAAGCCTATCATGAAACTGCCTTTTGGCTTGAAATTGCTCGGATGCTAAGTTGTCAAGACTTGAAATGTATAATGGAAATTTAGATGTATCTCTCATGTTTCACAGTAGATATATTACCCACAGCTCTCTAATTTAACTGATTTATATAAAATTAATAAGATTCAGGCATAATCTTTCTCCTTCTTCTCTTTTTTTTAAGGGACCCTTGAGAATAAATCCTAAGAAGTACCATGAAGCCTTCATTCCATCTCCAGTAAGTGTAATTTTATAATGCTTTAAAGTTCATAAGTAAAGGTGCATTAAGATAGGAGTTATGCTGTGTATGAAAGGTCACCCAGAGGTGAATGAGTTGGAATAAATGAACATGATCTGGATTTTCTTTTAAATCAAATATTCCCAAACAAATCCTGCTTTTTCATATCTCAAAGAACTACTTACTTAGCTTGTGCTGAAACTGGGGATACCGCTGGGTCCCACAGAAGCCAGCTGAAGTCAGGTTTGAGGACCACCAGATAGCGTAATCAGAAACCCTTGGTTTATGGCTGCAGAGGTTTTATAGATTTTCCACTGATTTAAGTTAATCTTCCCTAAACAAATATGCTCTCCATTTTCGATCTGCTGCATGAGCTAATTTGAAAAGTCATTCCAGAAATAATATGCGTGATTCCTTTTCATGTGCCCGCTTTTGCGCAAACTGTAACTGTGTTGGCTTGGGGTGTGCTTCTGTCACATGGGACTGGCTTGCGCCTCTCCTCTCTTTTTTTCCTTATTTTGACAGAGAAGAAGGGATCTTGCAATTTCAGGGACTTCCAGTAGGGAAGGTGACCTCACAGCTGGCACAGCCAAGGCTTTTTATCTGGAACTGACTTGGTCAAAATGTTACCGTCAATGAGAGAGAGTTTCATATTGAGATGTTTTGTTGGTGTGGGGGAAAGAAGGCAGAGCCTGCCCTGCGACAGTGAAACACTGACTCTGTTGTTGTCTCTGCTACTGACAGGGCTATTGTTTTGGATTGAAAGCCTTGAAATTCATGGTGTTGTCAGTTCACGTTGTTGATTTGGGATAATGTTTTGGAGCCCACTTTGTTAGAGAAGGCTGACCTTACGGGGGTGGAGGAAGGTCGGGGGTGCACAAAGTAGATTAAGATTAACTAGAGGAAGAAGTACAGAGCAGCTCTGCGGTACATCAGTAGAGCAGCGCTGTGTTTAAGTGAAAGAAACTGTGATCCTTCCTTTCCAGGTGTCCTTGTAGGTGTGTTAAGTGTAAGGTGTTAAACATATTCTCTGAAATTACAAAATGCAAGGTTAAAGGAGCAATCCAGCTACTCACATGAGTTTAATTGGATGTGAAGCTTTACCCCTAATCACCCCTGGTGTCCAGCTGTTGCGTTGTGCAGTTGATTGCTCACTGTTCTGTATGCAGGAATACATACATTAAGGAGGGTTGGCCAAGGTTGTTATCTCACCTATCTTTCTTTTGGGATTGTCCTATGCCGGGACAGGAGTTGGACTCAATGATCCTTGTGGGTCCCTTCCAACTCAGGACATTCTATGATTCTATGATTTCTACTTTTCTGCTCTTTGTGGAGCTGAATACCAGAACCAGCCTTGTCCCTGATAACAAGCAGAATCAACACCTGGATGAAGATGACTCTGGCTGGTGTGGACACAGTCCTCACTCTGACAGATGCTTTAGGAAGCTTATCCTTTGTATAATATTATTTGCCATAATGGAGGGTTTGGAGCCTTTGTGTTCTGCAGGACTTCCCATCGTTGCCAGATGCTGCAAGAGCTGCAGCTGTGAAAAATCACCCTATCTCTCCTGCTGTTGACTAGGGCACTGTACCCCTTTCTCTTCAGCTCTGACTTGGCTATGGCTTTGTGGAGTTCAAATGCAACAGCTGTTCACCTTCTAACACCAGAAGTCCCAGGGTGTTTCTTGCTGCAAATGTGCTCTGTCTGCTTGTCTCATTGTTGCATGAAGAGTTGAGGAGAAGGCTCAGAGCCTTTCTCTTGAAAGCTATCCAGAGAATGGACCTGAGCATTTAAATCTCTGCCTCACATCTCCTATCTGCCCTGCACACAGTAGTGTGGTTTGAAATGATGGCATTGGCAGTGTGAAGAATGATACTACTGAGCACGAGTGATGGAGTGACTGTGGCTGTGCTGTGCCTGTGGGAGACACTTCCAGAGCAGATGAAAGCACTGCAGGTCTCCCTCTTGTCGGAGCGGGACAGAGAGCACTGCCGGTGATACTCACAGGTGGCCACGGAGCAGTAGAAGCCCCGTGCTCCCTGGAGGGGGCTGCAGAAGTCTTGAAGCCATTGCGGCCAGTACAATATATGCACCCCGGGGGCAGCTGAGACTTTGCAAGGGATTGTGTTCTGTTGCGATTCAGTGCCATTTTAATTGCATTAGTAATCTGAAGTGCCAGCTGTGCAGAGCAGGGGACACTGAGGAAAAAGTGGGATGCACGAATGTTCTTGGAAGTGTGTAAGTTTGCCCAACAATCATGAGCCTGGAGCTCAAGATATAGAAATGTTTGGTTTTGGAGGCAAAACCAAAACTGAGGGCAATTTCCTAATTACAGCTTTGTTGCAGGCATTGAAATTAACTGCTGTAGAATAGGTGTGCATACACATATATAAGAGTGTGTGTGTATATAGGGGTATATTGTTTGGGATGAGAGTGACTGGCTGCAATTCAAGACAAGACTCTTGCAGAGTATGGAGATGCAGCTTTAACTAGGTGGTGTGGCACATCAGGCACCTGCACAGGGGGTGGGGGAAAGGGTCTGCCTTGTGTTTTCTTGGACACAGGAGAGAAGGGAAAAAAAGCGTAGAACAAACAAATTACCATGAATGCCAGCCTGTGTCCTGCAGTGCAGAGCAGCTACAGCCAAAAAAAAGCAGGCATTTTCCTTAAAAAGTGACTTTGAACTTTTCTTTTTATGTTTGTGGTGGATTTAGGTAAAGTGTTGGGGCAGAAGGGAGAGGGTGGGGAGAAATGAGGAACAAGACCATGTGTAAAAAATCTGGCTTTTTGAAAAGAACAGTTTCCAATTTGAATTATGTTGGTCCAAGAGGCTTTGCAATTTTTCTGCATCTTGTCATGGGAGGCAGCTTTCACACAGCTGTTGAGCTGCTGCTGCTTTTCTTTCTAAGAGTAATTTGGTCTCTTGGAGGACGGCCTTAGTTTCACATCATGGCAAGGTTCTGCCGTTTTATTGTTTTGGTATCTAAGCAGAGTAAGATATTTATGTGATATTAGGGCTTCATGTTTTCAGGTTATAAAAGAAGTTTTTCTTGGAGACTGAGGCCACTGGTAGTTCTGATTGGATTTACTCAAGCATATGAGGCTCAGGATTGTGTATCTGAGAAGCTACTGAAATTGTGATTAAGATTTTAATTCTTGTGAGGCTGTTTTTTTCATTGAAAGACAATGAAGTACTAATCTAAAGAACCTCATCCTCTTTTTTTGTACCTTAAAACTATGCAAAGATAGCTCTCTAGAAAAGCTATGTTGACTGCTCATGTTGATACTAAATGCTCATATTGTTTGACACATTCATGGCACTGTAAACAGACACGTGGAATTTTTCATATGCTGAATTATGGGAAAACAAATGAAAGCAGCAAGAGCACTGTCAATAATTAGCCATTAAAAAGGACAAAACGGGCAATCCTTTAAAAACTAAAGTCTTTGTGTTGGCATCTTCAGGAAACTTCATCTTTATTCACCCCATGAAGAAAATCTTCCAAACTAAATCTAGATTAGCCGAGTGCCAAACATGTCTGGGGTGGATAATCATAGTGTGTACAATTAGCAGAGGCTCTTGTGCAAGGATGTTAACCCAGAGTATTGAGAGAAGGTGTCCTAACATGTCTGTTACAGTAAAAGATCTTCTGGCTTGCTGTTGGCATCTGTAGTCATCATTTTTTGGAATCTCTTCTAACATTAGTTGTGCCAAATGCAGAATATATGGTGTTAACTCATTTTAAAAAAAGAGATTGCATCCCCAGCCACTCTCCAGGCCACCTTCACAGACTGCCCTGCTGATCCCGGAGCTGCGTGTCCCTGCTTTCCCGCCTCACCAGGAGAGCAGCAGGCACCTCTGCATGGGGCGCTTTGCAGAGACTCTCTTGTAAACATGTTCTCAACAATAGCTTTGAGTGCTTGAGTTGGGAACTTAATGTGTGAAGAGCTGTGGCTGCAGAAAACTCTCTACCCATTCCCAAGAGTAACTGTAGAGGAACCGAGCAGAGCTTGCAGACAATACATCTTGAGGGCTTGGCTCTGTCTTGAATAAATAGTGTGGAACTACTGTGCTGGCGCATACATTTGCTGAAAGATATTGCATGTTGAAGGGCATATGGTGAATCCATTTCATTTCTGTGCACAACTGCAGGATGTTTGTCTCAGCAGGGTGTGTGTCTTTTTTGATGACAGTGTTTTAAACCTCATAACAACTGTAATTTAATATGTTTTGGTCTGGCATTTATTTTTCTTCCTCTTTGACTAGGATGGGACTCGCGATATCTTTATTGATGGAGTGGTTGCTCGCAACAGAGCCCTGAACGGTGACATCGTGGTAGTGAAACTGCTTCCCAAGGAGCAATGGAAGGTCAGTTCAGTATATTTTTCTGTGATTTGACAGAAAGAGCTTATTACTGTTTTCTTCACTAAACTTAGGGCCTGAGACAGAGAATAGAGAGTTTTCCTACAGATCAGATTAGCTAAATTGTGGTTTATGCTGCTGTAGATTGAAACACTTTATCCATTACAACATTGGAAGAAGTGATACCTAAAGTGTTGAAACCTCACTCTTTGCATGGAATGGCCTTCTTTATCACCGTATGGAGAAGTCTGATGACAAGGCTGGTTCAAAGCATGATTGTCAGAGGTGACTTCTGATATCTGTTATTTAGCTGTCTTCATGCTGTGGCATTGGATAGCTCTGTGTAGGTGTTTGCAATTGCTCATGTATTTGACAAGTGCTGTTCACAAAGCTTTAGTAATGATTAACTCTCTCTAATTTGTGGGTCCTCAGTCCATGGAAAGCTTATCTTGTCACAGCTCCAGATTTTGTGGTAATACCCTTCTTTACATGAATGAAGAATGTGTGAAATGATTGGAGCAATGCAAATGTGGGACAATCCGTTTTTCATTTTCATGTCTGAGAATTTCATTAAGATCACTCTTTTTTTTTTTTTTTCCCCCCTGATCAAACTCAATGTCCTTTCAAACATCTGCATAATTTTATCTTGTTTGCAGGTTTATCTTTTAACACTGCTATGCAAGGAAAGTTCTTACTCCTTTTCTCTAGTTGCTGGGAGATGTAAGCTATAGTTAGCAATTTTAACATAGGTTTTCACATGTAAGCATGACAGAACTGCCACAAATAGTTTTCCAAACATGTTTTTTGAACTCTTCTTGAGAATTTAAAGACTATTGTGTATCTTTTGGACAAAAGTAATAGAGGGTGATTCCAACAGGATGGGGACTGGTCTGAACTGCTTTGGCTTGGTGCTTTTTAGTCATTCTGGTTCCCTTTTCTGCTTGTCTTTGCTTGAAGTTACGTGGGTTTAGGCTTGCAAATGCAAGGTCTTCAGTCAGGTCATTTGCTGAACCTTCTATCTTCTCTATTTAAATCTAATAGTGATGGAAATGATGGTTTGAAACATAGTAAAACTTTTCCTTTTAAGTATGCATAAAATAAGGAAATGACCTAAGTATTTATTGACACATGTAAATGCAAAACTACCTTATGCAAAAGGCAATCGTAAGTGGGATCTAAGATATTACAGGTATATCCATATACAAATATAGGAAGGAGGTCTGCTGCTATCTATGTAACCTCTGAAAACCAATTTTGAGGGTCAAAGCAAAATTTCTTTAATAGCTATTCGAGAGTCCAAATCAGAGTTCACTAAAGCTGTGATGATTACTATATGTTTGGATCACCAAATCCATATACGTAAATTATCTTTTGTATTAGACCATTTCATATATTGGAAAAATGGAATAGTTTGGGTGCTTAGATCCTTTGCCAGGACCTGCCAGCACAAGGGCTTCTTTGTAGGCTTGATAGAGGTTGCCTGAGCTGAAAGCTTTGTCTGCAGTTTTCCATTTATATCTGACTCTAAACAAAGATAATGCCTCTCTCTCTCTGTGTGTCTCTCACTTATATCTTCATACCTTCATATGTTCAAAAATAATGTTCTTTTATGAATACAAGAGGAAGAATATTCTCCCTGTCCTGGGCAAATGCTGGAATAAATAGAACTGGTGGCAAAGTGGTGTCTGACTGCAAGGAAGCAATTCAGAAGACTTCAGTGTTTTGTAGTATGATTATGATTCTTCCGTGGTGAATTTAACCTTGCCAAATGAAGTAGCTGGAACATGCCAGTCGTGTTTTTCATCCACACAGGTGCTGCTCTATGTAGTCTCATTTTTTGTTTCTTGCCATCAGCAACTTAATCAGCGATGACATCCCTTTTCCCTTGCTCCCTGAATCTCTTGCTATGCGCTCGTGTTTGTATTAGTTCTTTGGGAAAGGTGCCACTAAGTTGCACTGAAAGATACTGCCTTCTGCCAAGTAATTCATACTGATTAATGATAAACTGTCGCAACCTATTTTAGGTTTTTCCATTTGTTTAGTCTCATGCTGCTGCAAAGCTGCCACATAGGTGTCTTGAGAGTTTTCTCCTTCCCGTTGGGCCTTTGGAACAAGCTGAACAGCTTCAATTATTTCCTTGAAAAATGTAAATCAGATGTATGGTATAACTGATGCTCTCAGAGGAGACTTTACAGGCTCTGTACATATTGGTTTGTTAGGATTGATATGTGCATGTTGATCATTTTTATGGTTCACTATTCCCAACCCATTAGTCTATGCTCCACTGAGAACTGAGCTAGGTTTTTTGCTGGTAAACCAGTGTTTTGCACAAGATAAGGTTGCTGTTGCAGCAGCATGGCAGGTCTGTGCCGTCCGAGTTTCAAGCACCCTGGATGGCCGCTGGATGCTCTGGGGGAAGATCTTCCCATTGCTAGTGCAGACGATTCCTGCCACGGACCTCTTCGTGCAAAGTCACGGTGTAATGCTGCATCCCAGTAATGGCAGGACTTGACTTAGCTGGAACCTCGATTCAATTTATGTGTGTAAATGGGAGGAAGGGGGAAAACCTGTGACTGGCAAAACTATGGATTTTGGATAGGGAAATCTGTGTGTTTGCATGAAGAGTTGAGAACATTCGGAGCTGCCCTGTACCCAGTGAGTCAGTCTTTGCGGGTCAAGTGCCTGTGAGAGAAAAACACTGTCTGGAGAGCAGTTTCGCCAGGGATATACTGTGTTCTGCGGAGCCTGTAATGGTGATACTGTACACACAGGTATAAATGCCACAGTGAAATGTAAGGGGATGGTGAAATACTCTAGATGTGTCGTTATAGTTTATGTAATACCTTCTTGAGAGGGACAGCGAGATTTTCTTCCTCCAGCCCTCCGCTTCCTGGCTCAGTGGTGAGAAATTTATCAGGCTTGAATTTCTCAACATCGTGTCCTTCCCAGCATGTGCATCAAGTGCTTGGATGAGCTGCCCTGTGCTTATTCTGTCTGGTCTTAAAGCTCTGTTTGTTCATACACCCGCTAGGAGGGCTGCTTGCTGTTCAGTGACGATCACTTTGTTAGTTCATATTTCTGTGCTTACTATTAGTTCTGATCAAGAGCCAACAATTTCAGTGTGGCACCACCGGCTGGAGGGAGAGACTTTTTGTCCCCGCAATTTGTTGTCTTGCGCTCCTGAAGAAGGTGGCCGGCGGCTTCCTGCCAGGGTCAAGTGGCGTGCGTTGCAGTGACCGCATTTGGAGGCTGTATTTCAGAAGTTCCTCTCCTGTCCTCTTGTGTTACATCTTGGGAATATTGAGGTGCTATGGTAACTTTCAAATATTTAGCTTTTGCAGAGTAAGGTATTTGACTTAGACTGTTTTTCCAGGTACTTAACCTACTCTTAGCGAATGAAGTCAGAGTGTCGTTGCAGTTAGCTAGACTGTCCCCTTCTTACTTCAAGCTGTAGGGCTTCCCTGAACCTGTGCCTTTACCTTCTGGAAGAGCATTACGATAAAAGATAGCCAGTGACAGAGAATTTACCTCAGTCCTTGTCAATTATTCTGATAAAGAAGAAAAATGGTGCTTTATTTCTTGACTGATTTTCACTACTTTAACTTCCACCCGTGGGTTCTTATTATATTTTATGGAGTTGTGCTTACATCAATTTCAGGAGCTTCAATTATACAGTGGCATAATTACTGGAAGTCAAAAAGATGTTGATATGATGATTGCAGCAATATTTCTCAGGCTCATCAAGGAGGGAAGCAGCGTGTCAGTATAAAGGATAAACCTAACCCATCTTTCCTCACAGCCTTTTTGCTCTTTTACCGTCTGCTTAATTGCCAGACCGAATTTGTTTAATTTCAGATATCTGTTTTGGTTTTTCTTGCAAGATGTAATTTCTTTGGTGGAAGGAAATAGCATAATAAGTCATTTGATATCACTTGGGGCTTGGATTCCTGGCCCAATCTCTGGTGCTTTTAGAGTAGTAGTTTATAACGTGGAATGTTTTTCATGACAACCGTCTCACGCATTGCATGCTATGGCTGAAATTTTAGAGTCTTAGTCTGAAAATAGTACCCAGACGAGGACTTTTTGCTGCTCAGAACTGCCTGAAAGGAATTTTGGGGTCCAACCCCCTATTGCTTGCTACAATATGCAGGAGAGATCTCCAGTTCTGCACCTGCTTGCAGCAGTGGTAATTAAAACAATAACAACATATACTATATATGTACATAAAGTAATGTACATAAAATAATGACAGATGAACCTTCCAGTTTCTCAGAAATCAGTGCCTGCAAGTGGTATCTTTCGTTGTTGTTATTGTTTCACGAATCATTTCCTCCTCAGCTTAAAGTGCTCCTTTGCACTATTTTCAGCTGCTTCTTTTGATCTCGTCAGGTCTCCAAGGCCAAGGATGTAGAACTGGTCATTTACGTACAGTGTGTGTTGCTGCATAATAGGATAATGGGTCCAGAATTTTAGTCGTGAAATTTCCGAAAGTGATAGAAATAGTAATTCTTTATGGCTCATGAAAGGACAGGTTCTGTTCAGCACTGAGGTGTCAGATACAATGCAGTGCAGCAGGAGATCTTAGAGCTGCCGCTTGTAGAGCCATACATCAGAGATAAATATTTAAACACTTTCTGTACAGAAGACATAAACTACAATTCACTTTTCCCAGCCGTGACTGTTGTTGGCATAATTACGAACAAACGCAGGGAAGGAACGATTTGATTCAAGCAGACATGACAAATATCACCATGTATAGTTTGAACAGAGCTTCGTATCCTGGCAAGTCACTGCCTCCAACTGTTGGTGAAAACCTATGAACCATTAGTTGTCCAGAGGGGATGCTAGCTTTGGATTTGCCCTGGTGAATAATGATTCATTTCAACCAAATTCTTCTGAGAGTCAGTTTCTTCTCAAAATCTCCCAGCTAATGTAAGGATAACAGTAACTCAGGAGGAGACGGGGTTCTTAGAGGGTTATCACAGCAATACTGTTTGAGTCTAACAATCAAGAATGTTGTTTGGAAACATTACATTCATAATAATAAAAAAAAAGTTCTGGAGAAGTCATTATTCAAATAGTAAGTGTTCTGGCACGCTAAAAACATTCAAGTGTAATTCTTGATATCCAGGAGTAAAGTGGGAAGCCTAAGAAGCCAGCTAGGAAGATGTCCAGAAAAGCAGAGCTCTAGCAAATCTGAAAGGTTGATGGATGCTGTAGGGAGGAGAGGTAGTTGGGTTTTTTTATGTGTTTTGCTGTAGGCTTTACAGTGAGGGCTGTAAGTTGGTGGTCACACACATGTGCATGCATACCCCTCCCCATCTTGGCAAATCCCCAAACCACAAATTGGTGGAATCTGGAGAAGCTTTATTACATGCTGACTTTCTGATTGTGCCATTCTCTGGATGGCCACACGTTGTTTCACGCTGCTGGGCCTGATGGGCCTTCGCTGTGAGCTGGCATGGCTCTTCCCAGGCTTTGCTTAGCTCCAAACTGGCTGGGTATGGAATAGCAATACAGTAGATTGATAACAAGAAAGCTGAGAAAATAGGAAGTGTTTCTCACCGAGACATATGTGGCATTAAATTTGCTCTTCTTGCAGATGTTGTTTTCATATTTTGTTAATCAAATATCACTTGAAGTGAATCAACCGACGCCTTAACACAGGGAGTTTTAATAGCAAGGCCTGGCATGCTTTTTATAGTATATAATGATAAAATTACTATAATGATCTGGGTTGTGTGAGATTGCCATGACCCAGTGCTGCATTCAGCCCTTGCCTCCCCCTGGATGTGTAAACCAAGGAGGCAGAAATACCAGCTTTTTGGATGTTGCAAGCAACTTTACCTTCTTGAGAAGGACCTTTCCTGTCAATACCTGCCTCTGTCTCTGTGATGGATCACCAGGATCCCATATAATAAAATCACAAGAAAGGTACAGAGTTTTTGAACAATCTAATGTCCTTTTTATTCTTCCTCCTTCTGTGCTGGGTAAGAGTGATATTAAAAGACAAATTGTTTAGTTAGGTAGGAAGGCAAACTTCTTTTTATTGACTGCCTGCATCCTGTCCTACCAATGCAGAATGACATTGCAGATGTGGTTTGGCTGCAGAGACGCAGAGTAAGATAAAAACGTTACCCTTAGGTGAACAGTCAAGCGTTAAATAATCATTCATCTCACACGTGGTCAGTTGTTATATCCCCAGTGGAATAATGTCAGATAAGCCCCTTGTGATGGGGGCAAGATACCGCTAAATTTCAGTGTGTGTTGCTAGAAGAGCTTCATCTTGAATGGAAGGAAGTGCTCATGGGGGCATCTGATCTTACTTTAAAATGGGAGTCAAGCCAACATTTAATACCTGATCTCTGTTCCTGCTCACTTTTTTTTCTTGGTCACATGAATATAATCTAGTACAGCAAATTGTTTCCTTTAACAACTAACTTTTCTTCAAGTGATTGTTTTAAACGCTGTTCTTCCAAGTCTTCTGTAAATATGCAGACATCATAGTAGATTACTCTTAATCCAATCTCTTATATAACCACTATCATTTTGGACTTTTCTTAGTTCTTGGTTCCTGTGGAATTAGTATTTCTTAGAACTGTTTATTTTTTGCCAGTTTGGAGACTTATTTGATGATATCACATGAGTATTTGGAGCCCGCACCTTGTGAGAGAGAGATGGGATAACCTGTTGTTGTGATGGGATTGTTTTTTGGAATGTCACGCACATTAAACTCACTTAACTTTTTATAAATGCTTTCTTGAAAGACTGTCCAGATTTTCAATAGTCTGGGTTTCTTTCAGATCCACATAATTAGGAATAAGTTTAAATAAAGTGTGTTGATGATAAAAGTCCCACCTGGCCTAAAATTTGTGCAGTGAATGTTATACTCTTTTTCTTTTTTTAAGGAGGTTGTACCCCTAATTTAGCTTGATAGCTGGAGAAATGAAGAGCTACTATGACGCTAAAAATCTGTTAGTCTTTAAAATCCCTAGGTGAGGTGGTTTTGGATTGTATCCCAAGTTCTGAAGAAAAGGAAAAGTGCTACATATCTATTTGCATGTTTGCTCTTGTTATCGGCTGGCAGAGAAACAACAATTGGCTGCAATATTTACATGTAGTCAAAGCTACTAAGGTTGTCTCATTAACTCTTTTCCCTTATTTCGTTAACTCATGTTTATTTTTCTTAAAGCCATAAATCAGAGGGACAAGGAATCTAAAATAGAGGCAATTTATGCAAATGAAGAATTGCAGCAGCTGGAGGAGTGACAGGGATTTTTCTACAACAGGTTCTTTGGGGCAAGATGTGGGACCTCATTTATAACCACGTGGTTCTTGGAGATAAGGAAGATACTTGTCATCGGGGATGGGATGCCTTAAATTTGTTGTTGGCACAAGGTAATTTGTAACTATCTAAGATAAAAGTGTCTGAAGTCTAATAGGTTTTGAATCAGCATGCCGCTAGCTTCAAAGGGCCGGGATGGTTGTGCCTTCTCCCAAACACTGTTCCTGTGTCTTCCTCCAAGAAGAGGCAAAGTGTAGCCAGGTTGAGGAGATCTCCTGGCCTCCCACTCCCTCCTGTCCTAGCCTTATGACATTATTTGCTAAGAGAGGACTCCCTTCTCCTCAAATTTCTGAAGCTAATGTCCTAACTGCTAGGCACATCTCAAGAACTAGGAACAAGTCTATTTTTGGTGCACTGTCACGCGGTGGAAGGTGGCCAGTGATTTATATGCAGCAATAGCAGTTTTCTTAATGCTGCTAACATAGGAAGGCTTGCTTGCTTGCTACTTGATATTACCCAATTAACATACATATCAATGCCCTGGAACCTGTAACTGTGACAGCATCCCTTTCTGCAACATCTTGAAGAATTGCAAGTGATGCTTTCAATCAAGTTTCTTATTTAAGAGGTGCCACTCAAAACACTGAAAGATAAATTAAAATTCCTCCTGATTATCTTTTCCAACAAATTCCTCACTGCTTCAGTAGTTGTGTACTTGACATCATTTCTCAGCATGTGCTCACTGATAAGACAATTGGTATGAGTTTTTGAAGGTCCCAGATTCTATCTGTACTTTCCAGTTTTCGTCCCAACCTTAACTACCTGGAAGCTTTTAAAAAAGCATTGGTAATGACCATAGGAAAATACTGCAGGACAGACTGCTGATCTACTAACTATGCTGAAAAAGGCAGTCACTTTTATACGTTTCCTTGATTTCTCACTGTTTCTATTGGTTTATTTTTGTTTCCTGCGTTCTGTCACATTAGGCAATAACTGTTTCATGAAAGTAGGTCTGTCTATGTCTCTTACGAGTTTTGTAGGTTGCCAGTACGCTAATGATTCATCCATCCTCAGCTCTATCATCTCCTGGGGCTGAAGCATTTCTTTGTTTTTAGCTTTGTCTAAATTATTTTAAAATGACGAGCAGTGCCAAAACACATACTTTTAATTGAGCAGCTTTGAAAGTGTGAAAATGAAGACTTGGCATGATCTAATTAGCACTTGCGTATTTTGGTTGCAAAAAGTGACTGGCGAAGAATTCCCCAGACATTGTTCTCTGTTCTGTCTGAAAAAAACCCTGCATAAAGGTGTATATCCTGCTTAGTTCTTGCTGGTGCTTGGAAGTCCTGACTGTAATGCTTCTGCTAATTAGCTAGCTGCCAGGACATCCTTCTGTTCTTGTTCTCCTTGCTTTTTGCTTGTTTGTTGGAATGAGTGTTGGCCCCTTTTGTTTGTAATCTCTATAGAAATTGGCATTTCTTTTCCTGTGGTCTCTTTAAATCCGGTGTGGCATCGTGTTTGCCAGGTTGCTGCTATCTGGGGAAAGTCCCAAGAAGCTGCGTGAAGTGGGAGGGTTATCTCAGCAGCTTCTCATTCTTCCTGACCTAATGACTGGTCATGGGAGTGGGGTGGGGAGTTCTGGTAAAAGCCTTCAGTACAGTAGCCGGGTAACACACATCTATGCCCTCCTTGATTTTTTTTTTTCCTGTAAAGTGAATTTCCTCTAGAGTTTTATCATCTCTTTTGATGTCAGATTGCCTGACTTTTTTTTTTTCTGTGCAGACCAGGTCTGCAGCTGTAGCCCCATGTAGTAACTACAATTGCTGTGATGGTCTGGCCTGGGTTTGGACTCGTAGCTCTTCTCCCTTTGGCGCGAGGATGAGAGCTTGTCCGGTGACAAGCATCCTCTCTAAAGGGTCCCATCCACCACGCATCTGGACAGAGCCCAGCTGTGTCTGATGATGCTGCAGGACCCGTGCCCTGCACAGCCCGATTGCCTTGGGAACGGCTCACTGCCCCTTTCAGCATAGTCTCTTTCTAACCAAGTACCGTCCCCTGACCTTAGGCTCACGCCCGGCAACTTTGGAGCTTTGCAAATGCCTTTCCATTCAGCCATTGTCTTGCAGTTGTCCCTTAAATGTATAATTGGCTTGCTGGTGTTAAGGAGGCAGCGTATGGCCTCCCTGCTAATTTCTTTCAGTATCTCCATATTAGAGCAGTACCCAGAGGGAACATACCAACGATCCTTTCTGGTGGCTGCGCCCAGCTGTGTCACTCGGCCGGGAGCAGAGTGGCTGCCTCTCGTACCGAAGAGCTGCACAGCATCACCACCGCTGCTGCCCGTGGGTGAGAATAAATGGCTCGTCTGGCTCTAGTTTATTTATCTAGCTGAGCAGGGCGTCTAATGCCATGGGTGAGTGCTGTGTTGGCAAGCCATCTGCTGCTTGAGCTCACCTCTTCAGGTCTGTGTTGTACCATGTAGGCGTACCCAAGGTTAATGGATGGCCATTAGTTTTAATCTGATTTAGTTCAGTGGCTATGCTTCATGCGTAGTCAGAGCAGTGTTTTGACAGCATGGCATTACTTTATCTACTCTTCCTGTTTTTTTCCCCCATATTCCCAAAGCTTTCTCTAAAACTGTGTATTCTTTTTTTCTTCTCTGCACAGTTGTTGAACTGTAATATGTTTATCAGCTCAGATTCACATCTTGGAAACTTAATTTACCTTTTTATGTAACACTTTATCACTAATGCATGGTAACGTTTCCTGGCAGGATATGCATTGTTAAAATTTGTTTGGGGGGGGGGGAAACATAGAAGCGGATGGCTCCCCTCTTGTAAGGTTCAAAAGTTTGTAGAGCAAAAAAGGAAAATGTTCTTCATGGTACCTGACATCATTTTAGTCCCACCATCCTACTTTCCCATGGGGTGACTCCTATCAGTGGCTAAGATATAACGGAGCCCAAAGACTAGGTGTGGTGGCAGCCGTCACTGTCAAGTAAAGGAAAGGCTGGGAGGGGAAGGCTGGCCTTGTCAGGGCAGTGTCTCCGTCTATACAGTAATTTCCTATGAGACCTTGGGCTAACAAAACCACTACCACATGTCAAAATTGATTTTTTTTTCTTTTTTCTCCATTGTCTTTTTGTCACTGAAGGAGTCAGCATTATCCAGTGGTCAGTTATTCAGCTGTCCACCCTCCTGCGCCAGCAAAGCCACTTAAGCAAGTTAACAACACTGGTCTCTTGGAGATGAGTGGCACATCAGTGCAGCAGCCAACTTCAGTGACATGGGAATGGTCCTGGGGCCTGAGGCTTGTCTTTGAGCAATTAGTTGCTATGATCATAAATAAACCGTTAGACTGTGCTTCAGAGCTCCAGTTCCCAAGCACTGATTTCTGTGAAGTGCTTTGTGAATGAAAGAAAAAAATTAAAAAAATAATCTGCAGTTAAACTAATCTCCTCCAACAATGTATAATGCATTCTGAGGACCAGTGCTTGAGGGAAAGATATTGTACAAAATGAGAGACAACAGAATATACGTAACTCGTCGTGCAGGGCTTTTGTGGTATTAGGAAATACAGCTCCCAACGCTTGCCTATCACCCTCTCTGATGAAACACTGTGGTTTCACCAGCTAAGGATCGATTACTGTAGAAAGCGCTAAGTATTTGTCAAATACTCTTCCTTCGGATATTTCACATTTGGATCCTTTTGTCTTCATCAACTTGCCTCAACACCGCTGCTGCTCAGCAGGCTGGGCATGCTCCCTCCTCCCCCTCCTCATGGCCTGAGTGCCAAGCCCTGCACCTTGCCTCAGCCTTAACTTCGTATGTAAAAGTAGCTGGTTGCGTAGGTTGATCCATGTTACTTGGGTGAGGTGAGGGACCAGGATGAGAGCCAATACTTGCCTCTAAGGAGCAGCTCTATGCCCTTGTGTCTGTTAAAGAAAATGTCTTCCCCTTTGCAGATGCGAGGAGGTGTATAGCACAGTTCCTATGTCCTGGCTAGCAAGAAACCTACGGAAATGCTCTTTGTTTAAACTGCATTGATCATCTTTAGTGTAAAGTGTTTTTCCAGCTGCATCCATGGCTGGATGTACTGTACATTATAGAATTATGATATAAAGAAGTGACGAGAACATGAACATTGAATTTTAAATTTGCCACAGGTGCTGCTTGATTAGTTGCTGCCACCTTTTAAAATTTTTCAGGTGTCTCTATTTTCCAGGGTTAGTCAGAATGGCATCAGAATAAATATCTTCCTGCCTGCGTCGCATCCCCTCAGCTCTGAAATGAAAAATAATGCGGGCTTAGCAAAACCTCTGCTCTTCCCCAAGATGTACCAGGGGAACCTTGTTTTATTTCTTTACCAGGTATACATAACCTTTTCTTCATGGTAAAAATAAAAAAGTCCCCCACCCACATTAATTATCTTTGATATATGGTTGTGAAAAAATTTTACCCAAAACCTGTGAGATTTTTCCAGCACAGTCTTCCTGATATTCTCACTGTGCAGAAGTAAATACAGAATAAATGAGTGAGTTTAGAACAGAAAAGCCCAGTTCATGTGTCTTTGATAAATGACAGTGAATACAGACAGACAAGGATGATTTTTTAAAAATTTTTACTGAAGAAGGATTAAATTGTGCCTTAATACATTACAGGATATTTATACTTGTGTAAACACTATAGTTAAAGTCAAGGTTAGTCAACTTTTCTGTGTTACAAGCTTAGAGAATTGAGTGCAAGTCTACAGGAAAACCTGTTCTGGGCAGAAAACTGACTTTAGAGGTTTGTTTTGAAGTCGGTGTTTTATGGACAAGATTTGGTAAGTCTATTCAGTGATTCTTCTCAAATTGAAGTACAACGCTGTGTGTTGAAATGGTTTCGTTTCATATTGTTCTACCTGTGGAAGGACTTATCTGAAGAATTTTCTCTTAGGATGAAGCTTTGCAGCTGATGACTCCAGGATGAAAACTTGACATGTATGCTTCCACTTGGCTACGAGGGGAGAAAAAAAAAGGAAAGACCCAGAGTCTTTAGGATGTGTTTAAGCTTTTGGGGGTTGCTTTGGAAAAGCTAATATTCACTAGAAATGAATACCTTTAGAATCTAGTAAATTATACAAGTGCACGTGACAGTTTTGATACGATAGATGAATGTGTTAGGCCAGCGATGGGGAAACTTCATCTTAAGCCGTTGTTGGCATGTTAGACAGGAATGAGCCGCTCCCTGTGGAGGTCAAGAGTACATTGGTATTTGTGTGGCAATTTTTGACTGTTCAAAAGGAAGAAAAATGGGTTAAGTTCCCGAGTAATGCATAGTTACATGAACTGTAGCTTGCAAGGTTTCGAGCTAATATGCTGGAGTAACTTATACTTCTAAAAGTTCTGGGTTTTATAATTAAAGAAAAATAAGGCAGACTACTTTTTGTATTGGGGGGCCGTAGCATGCATCTTTCACTGTACCTCTGTTGCAATATCCATATGTTTTATACGACTTGCTGCAGGATATTTATACAGGTGCGAACAGTGTCTATAGTGAGACTGATTTGTATATTAATTTACCTTTACCCCTAATTTCAAAGCACCACAGCAACTTTCTGTTTTTCTTTTAGATCAGGTGTCAGTGCTTTTAGAGCTTGCTGATCCTGGCTCATTGTTTTATATTGTTGGCAGTTTTGAAGCTATTAAATGTTTGAGTTGCATCTTCCAATTACAAATTCATAGCTTGCTTCAGTGTCATTTGAAGTGGAATTTGGTGGGAGCAGCTCATAAAGTCATGATGAGAAGATAAAATAAGAGGCATACAGTTGAATGGTGTGAGAAGTGAAACGTGTTCATCCAGGTTTTGAAGTATTTGTTTTATTTTTAAGTAGCCTAGACTAAAGGTTTGATAAATTGGGGGCGTATGGACTGTGCTGGGCAAAGAAAGCAATATTCTGTTAAGAAATTATGAAAACTGTTCATATTGTAGAGCTTGTGTAGAACATTTTAATTGTACTCGCAGGACTGTGCATAATGCAGTAAAATAACTTCTGGGAGCTTTTAAGACAACTTTACAATGTGGTCAAATTAGAAAGAAAATTATTAGTTGAGAATTGAATAACTTGCTTAGTTTAATTATGGTAGAGTCCTATTAAGATTTTACAAGGAAGCAAGTTTGATCCTGTACTTGGTTTGAAGTCAAGTTTGCGTTGCAGATAGCCTTTGTTCTTCGGAAGCCTTTCGCAGTTGGTTTGGACGTGCTCCTTAGGGGAAGGATGCCTTTGGTGGAGGTGACCGGCCGTGTCTGGTCATGGCTGGCAGCACAGGTGCATTGTTACGGAGTGGGAACCGGTCCCTCCCTGGAGCTGGAAGGCATGGTGTGAACTGGTAGGTTATCGATAACCTTTTGTATGTTTAACAAGACAAATCCTTCCGTTTAATTGTTTCACTGTGAACAAATGCTTATCAACGGATGTTTTTGGACTTGTATCCCTTGTAATTTGTTTTGGATCAGGGACTGTAAAAGCCATTTAATCATCTGCAACATGCAGCAAAAGCTTTAAATTCAGAAAAGGGCAGTGAAGGGGGGCCAGGGTTTCTGGGGGTGCTGCCCCAGCAGAGTGCCTGCGGAACTGCTGATGCCACGTAGCAGCACCTGTGTGCAAGGGGGTGTTGCAGGCTACGGAACAAGTATTCCCCAGCGTGTTATAATTGCTTAAGCAAGAATTGCAGTTACTCCCAGTGTCTAATGTGCAACCTTCTGCCGTCATTTGACTTCTCCCAGTGCTGTATAATTGGGGGGCTAGGGGTTATAAAGTACTTTATTCAGTAGTCTGTGGGCGACAATGGGTAGACTGGGGTGGGAGAGTATGTGCATGCTTCAACACTTCACATGGCCGATCTCTACCCCTATGTTATCTCCTTCATTTACTTTCTCTCTATGCATCCTCCATCGCCCAGTGCCAGGGCCCAGCATAGCCAAACTGTGGAGGTGGAAGTGGTGACTTTGGGTCCCAAATGGAGAAGTGGGATTTGAATTTGGTTCCCCAGCAGCCCGAGAACAAACTGCTGTGTGAAGCTGTTTCTTCTTCTGATAACAATGTTACGGCATAGGTGTAGTGTGGTACCTGGTAAAACAGCAAATTAGCTTGATGGGTGAACAGACATTTCAAAACAAGACAGAGAATTTAAGGAGATATTAAGCAAAAAGGAAGTGGAGGACTTAATGTTTTACTTGAGAGGGCATTAACTTGCTTTTCACATGTCCTCAGCTCACAAGACAACGTGGGTGCTTTGGGTACTAACAGTTTTTGATGCAGTAGCTGTCATCTACGGGTAGAATGGGAACAGGCGAGTGGGAAGTTTGCCATGTCAAAGCCAACAAATACACTGGTTTTGCTGGTGAGAAAGCAAATGGAAGGGGTTTCCTAAAGCTGTGGGCTGCCTGGGTAGGATCTGAGAACTTGCCCGTCTTCCTTTTCTGTTTTATCAGCTTAGGATGAACGGTGAGTCATTGTTAGCTGCATGGCGTGTTTCATTATTGGAGAGCTGTCAGAAGAGTTGATTAATAATCCAGAGCGTTTGGATTCAGTGTGATAAAACTAATCATAACAAAGTACTTCAGTGCCTAACTTGAAGCTGTGAAGAAAATCCTGTCATCTTAAAAGTGTGTGTATATGAAAGGGCTAACTTTTTCTTTTTTTACAAGATAAACATAAACTCGGGGAGTTGCAGAGTGGCGGTACTGTTTCCAGAGGCTGCTTTCCAAACTTCCCTGTGATGAAGTGGAGCTGAGATTTAGTCCTGTCACTTGTGGAGTTTCAAGAATATACTTCTCAAGACCTCTTAAGTTACATGACAGAAGTTGTTACAGAAACAGCCTAATTAAATGATACATAAATAGTTGTAATGAACACAAATTTACTTTCTTCTCAGTTTTCCGGAATAGCCTGCCTTTTTGGTGGGTGTGAATTTCCCTTTTTTCTTTCATCAAGTTGCTTAAACAATTTATCATTGACACATTTACTGTATTACAGTTTACCTTTGTAGATATTCTTGAAATAACTTCTTCCAGGTAAGGAAAATTGTTAAATGTCATCCCATACTTACTTTTACCCAGAGGGGAAGATTAAACAAATGAAGATTGCTTTGAGTTCATCAGATCTGTATGAAAGCAGCTTTTAATTTACTGGGCTTGTTTAATGAGCATATTGAAAGCCCAGCGTAGCTGCCTGTCTCAGAGTCCAATAATTGTATGCAGTGTACTGCAAGGGAGAGATATGCCCTTCCTTTCTGGTAAAAAGGGCTAGCAATCTGTAATTTTTTGTAATGAATGTTTGCAGGTAGCACAGTCCAGACTTAGCGTTTGAGCTGGCTACCTTGTAAAGGTTTGACTTGATTTCCGTGTTCTGTAATTTCCAGTGTTGAAGTGAGAGTTCTTGTTGGATGACTAACACATTTCAGCGCCGGTTAAGGCACTTTTGGAGACCCAGTGTTCTTCATATATTAAATATTTTATTAATGACATAAGCAGGTGTCAAGGCTAGTTCACAGTCACATGTTTTTGAGCCGTGCCTCTGAATTTTGCCATCCTCAGATTCATTTTGCAAGAGTGTGGAATGGGGTTAACGCTTGACGCTGTGGTGCTTCCCCACGTGGCCCGTTAGCACCTTGGCTTTGTTCCTCTTTAACATAACCAAGCGCATAATTTTTCTTGTATTTCTACTTTGCATTACAGTGTTTACTGCATATTTGCTAAGAGAATTGCAAGTGTGTTCAGAATATTAAGAGGAAGATATTGCTACAGGTGGACACGGATTCTCTCTGTTTGAGGTATAACTTTTCCAGGCAATGTCGCAGGTAGCTCATCACTGCTTTTGCATAGCCTGTGAGATTCGGTTTGTTACAGTGTGCAGCCATCCATTTCTTACTGGAACACAAAGTTTATCCTGAGGCAGAGGGGAGAACTCATGACAAGTCGGAGGGCAGAGCTTTAGTCTGTCAGCAGGGAATAGCTGGCTTTTGTGTGACTGTCTGAGCTCCACACGTATAGTGGTGGGCTTCATCAGACTGAGCCAAGAGATAAAATTGACAAAACTGAATATAAATCAGTATATTAATAATTTCTGGGAATGGCCAAGCTATTAGGATTTGGAAGCATGATTCAAAGATTTGCCAAGTTAGCCTGTGATGACCACTAAGAGAAAAGTTTGCCCAGGAGAAATGAGTTATAAAGTAATTCAAGACTTTCTAAAAAAAATTCTTGCACAATCAGAGTTTAATGACCAAAATGATGGCTTTATGCTGCTATCATCGGTGTTTAAATCCCCAGTATTTTTTGTTTGCACCTGTTTTTACTGATCTCATAACTGGCCTTTGTTACAGAACGAACGTGGAATTTGGTCAGGAGACCAATTTTTATTTTTGGATGGGATACAAACTACCTATCGCAATAAAGTTTCTGTACTTGTGATTATGGGCACTGTCAGTATTTCCATTATAAATTTCTGGATTTTTTTTTAAAGGAGCTTAAAACTCAGTTGTAAAAATTTGTTCTTGGCAGAAGACTTGTATACAAAATCTCAGCTTGAATAAGGCTTTTTAATGAATTCTGAGAGAGGGAAGGAAACCCTGGACTGCTTTGTAAGTTGAGGTTATAGAGGAGAAGTATACACTGAAACCTCTTGTTAGTGGTACTCAGCTTGTAGAGTAGTAGTACAACAGAAACCCCCCAGTGTTAGTCCCTTGCCCTGCACTAAATTTTAAGTTGAGTTATAACAATTGAGCTTAACTTTTGATTCATTCTGTGGAAAAGCTTTTGATAAACAGCATCCATTGCCAGGCAGGAAAAACAGACCAGAGGGTGCCTGGCATCAAGAAGAAGGGAGCTCTGTGGTGGCCAGTCCTTCCCAGTGCTCGCTGCAGGGAGCGGCTTTTTAAATTGCTGGTTGCAAAGGTGACATACACCTCGTTTATGGTAATGGTAAATCATATTCTGAAGGAAAGAAGTAAAAATATGTTATTCCTATTTACTGCGTTTTTCGGTGCAGTGGGAGATGCTCTCAGAGCATGTTTAATCAATGTATATTTTCACTGGATTAAATCAACCTGAATATTGACGTCATGAAAATAAGCTGAGAAGCCTGGTGAAGGATGCTGATGCATTTTACTCTTCTAATAAACACTGCTTCGAAATTTAATGAAGCATACTATGTTGCTAAAGGTAAATGCAAGCAAACTGAGCTATAGACATTTTGCTTGAGCTTGAGCTATAGACATTTGCTTTTTAATAAGATTCGTCACTAAGTAACGTGAGCAGATCCATATGACGCAAATGCCAGCAGTCGTTTCCCTGCCGCCATTTCAAGAGGAAACCTGGTGATACTGATTGTTTTCCCTAGACGGAGAGAAAACACTGCAGCAATACATGGCCTCAGCAAAATGCTGAGCATCACCCATCTGTTGTAAATGCAAACTCAAGTGAGTTTACTTGAATTTCCATTAAGATGGGCTCCTTTCAAAGGCAATCTGTGTGTCACCTTCTTGTTCTCATCTATTCCCTCCTGTTAATGCGTTTTGTCTTTAAGAAAAACTTCCGAAAAGTTCTATGGAGCGTTAACAATGTTGTATACGTTTTGGTACAGCCTTCGGTATGGTGTGTCCCTGGTTCTGACTGGGGCAACTGAGCACAAGCAGAAAACAAATAACCCTGAGAAGGATGCATTTTGTCAGAGAGAGCGGTGTGTGGAACCTGTGTCTCGAGTGGGCATTTCCTCGCTTTCCAGCAGGATAAGAAAGACACGCCGATTCCCTGGAGACAGCCCCGTTACCATATTCTTATGCTTCTCCTTCTAGTATGCCTTCTGTTGTGGCAGGTCCGTGACTCGCTTTTAGAAAGAGATTAGTTCTTCTGTACTGTTGCTGTTGCTTGTGTACAGATGAAGCTGCATAACAAGAAAAAGTCATAGCAGAACTGTGTGTGTGCAGAGCAACGTGGTGACCTAGTTTTGCTGCTGGAGGTGAGTCCAGTGAAGAAGTTTATATTAAAAATTTAGCTTTTTGTTATTATGATAGACAATTGACTAAACATTTCAAAATCAGATAACGTGGTTCTAAACTAGTTGAAATTTCCTTTTTAAATGTTTTGACCAAGGTATGAACTAACTTTGGATAGGCATGGATAACCAAATTGCCAAAAAATTCTAATTAGTAAGTGCCTGAAACTTAAGAAGAGGTAGCTATGCTATGGTTATAACTACGGAGTCATTAATGACTTTGCTTCTATTTTGCTGTTTTAATGATATTCCCAAGTGCGATACAACAGAATGATGTCTCAGGTCATCTTTAAATAGGAATTCAATAATTGCTGTGATTAGTGATAAGCCTGTTAGCTTTGTGTGTAGAAGAATTTGATTTCTCCCAATGACAGAAAAAGAAGCGGTGCTTTGTTTTTGGAACTGTGGGACATTTATTTCCATCCTGTCTTAATTTCAGCTAGCAGCTGCAAATAAACTAATGCTGCCCTTCGGTTACGTGAGTACCTGCTGTGAAAGTCTGATCTACGGTTGTGAAACCCTGAGCACGGTCTGTGTGGTTAAGCCTTAGTCCCTGGGTAGGAAGAAGAGAGAAAGCCTCCCTCCATTCATAGAAAGCTAACTGGTGTGTTAGTGTTTCTGATAAGCCTCCAAGAGTTAAGTAACGCTTTGAAGTAGGTGAAGTATTTGGAAACATTAATCCTCACATCTGCATGTAAACCAAATATCATCCTCATTTTGTGAGTGGAGAAATAGCCCCCTCGCTTTCTCCTGGGACACCTGCCTCCCCAGCTGCCTTAACGTGTTTTTCTTTGACATGCTCTTGCTTTGATACCCATGAAGCAGAGCAACCCAAGATACTT
This sequence comes from Theristicus caerulescens, assembly GCA_020745775.1. NCBI lineage: Eukaryota > Metazoa > Chordata > Aves > Pelecaniformes > Threskiornithidae > Theristicus > Theristicus caerulescens. The sequence continues at coordinate 11,799,288 of CM036565.1, read as the reverse complement.
AATTTATGAAAACTGTCAGGTATTTGTGTGTGTGGCTTTACCACAGCTGCTTTGCTATTTTCAGCCTTCTTTTCACGCTCAGACTCTGCCTTGCTAGCCGTGTGAAATTCAGCTGTAACATCTTCAGTACAGAATACACAGATCTACCTAGCACAGCGTCAAGTAGTGCAAACTAGGCAAGATGGTTTGAATGACTTACCAAAAGTCACGGGTGATTGAGAGCAGGATTATTTTCCTTATGCACTTCGTAAGAAACCTGTTGAGAGTCTAAGATAGATATGGAAGTCTGGGATTTCCCGGCTGTAATAGTGATTTAATATGAAGCCAGTCCCGCCTGCGCTTTCTAACTAGGCATTCAAGGACTCCTCTGTGCATTGGAGTGAAACGATCTCTAAGTCAGGAAGCCCAAATAAATGGATTTGTAGCAGGTTTAGGTCACAAATGGGGCATGTTCCCAGTCTGAAAACCCAGACCATGTATTTGCAGGAATCTTTGAGCAAAATGTGCTGCTGTCATCTCCCTCCTCTCCTCCACAGGCACTTGGTGCTTTATGTTGCAGTGAGATGCTGTCCGGAGTCAGAATTTGCTGATACCAAGTGTGAAGGAGGATGTTTGGCTCACAGCTTGTCTTCTCTTCAGAAATGACTTTAAGGGACACAGAAAGCTCTCAACAGTAGAGGAAGCTGTTATCTTTTATCCCCAGTAAATCATCTGGTTTTCTTTTCCCCGACTTACCGTGCTTGCAGGGATTATCTCCTCCAATTCCTTTCCTCTGCGGGTGGTCCTCTTCAGCCGTGGCTGTGCCTGTTCTGCCACAGCTTCCCCTGAGCACAGAGCCTTTTCAGTGCCCATCCCAGGGTGATGGGGAAGGTACTAAATGAATTCACAGTGGTCTTGGTGTGGATGACTGGAACAGGCAGCAGCACAGCATGCCAAAATACAGTTAACCTGATGGTCAGTTGATGTCTCAACCCATTTCCTAGAGGATGGAGCTGCTCACAGTGAGAAACCACTCTGGCAGATGGTACCTGCTGGCTCCTGTATGGAAAATGTAGTGTTAAAGTGAACTTCCAGTCTTTTGTTACTAAAAGTCTCCTGGGATGTGTCTCCAGCACCTGTTATGAAATCCCTTTATCTTCACACCAAAACATGACTATCTGCAAAGGAAGCACTGGCTGGTTTTGTGTGGTTTACTTTAATAGTATCGTGCTGGCATTGTGGGGAGGCTGTTGTTCTTGGTTGGAGCCATATTTTAATACAATTGAAATCTGATTTAGGAATTAATGTAGGTGCCAGTTTCCCTGGTGTGACAGGCTAGAGACTGTAGGAGTAGGATCTAATTTTGCCGAGCTCATTTGTTGGGATTGAGGCAGGCATAGTGGGATGCGCTCAGCCCAGAGCAGCTGCGTTTTGCCTTCTGTGTCCTCAAAGGAGCAGTTGATCACAATGTAAGTGCGAGAATGTTTCTGCAGAAAATAAAATGAAATAAAGATAGGGCAGCCCAGCTGTTGACTGAATGCAGCCATAAAGATGGATGACTGGAAAGACTAAGGAGCTAAGAACTATTTGAAGCACTCCTAGAGCGGGAGTCTCAGTGACGCTTCAACAATGACTTGTTTAGGTTCCTGATGCTCTTCTCCCACTGTGTGAATAAATAAGCAGACCTGGGCTGATGGAACACACCAGTCAAAGGAAGTTCCCACTGGGGCATATATACTCTGAAAACTTCCATAAATTGTTCTGTAATATGACAGTTTCCAATTATGGGTTTTCATAAGAAGAGGCTTATTGGCAACCAGTAATGCAAGTTAACTGTGGAAATTTCTATTGCTTTTCTTGGCCCCTGTGCACTTCCTGAACAGTGTGTGCTTTGTCCCAGGTGTACTATTCTGGGCTTTGAAAGTGTGTCAAAACATGCGCAGGGCCGAGACCCCTGGGAGCTGGCACTCGGAGCCCCACCAAAAGGAACAAAAAAAGAAGGTGAGGGGCTTAAGGCACGAGCCCCAGCGTGTTAACTCTTGGTTGATTTGTTTGTTTCCTGCCTTGAGGAGTTAAAGTGCTGAGCACCAGTAAGAGATTTCCATAGACACATGAGAAATCATTTTTACACAGTTCTGAACAAAGTTTCAAACCTGTATAGCCTTGGGAGGTGTAGATATGCAAATATCTTGGATAGCCCTTCCAGTACATTTCGATTAGTTTGTATTGTCAACCCACTTTCCTCTTACGGGCACGTGCGGGTGCAGGCTTGTTCAGTTTATGAAATGTTGAATAAGTCTTCAAAGAGTATCATTGTTTCCAGGAAATATGTTTTTCATACATACTTGTATTGTTAAAAAAAAAAAGGCAGTAATGGATAATACTTTGGGTTAGTGCGAGCCAACGGTGTGGATTTGCTTGGCATTGCAGCTTTCAAATGATACACACTCAGCACAAGTAGATTCTTTTCTGATTACATGCAAGCACTGTGTAATAATTACATCTTTTAAAATATATATTGATTCATGGTATTGTCTTGAAGTTGCAAATAATCCCAAAGCCTGTCTGCTTCTTTAGATCAGATACAAACTGGATATCTTTCTGCAGTAGTTTGCTGAAAATGCAGTGATTTCAGAGAATCATACCTTTGAAGATGTAACCTTACGTTGCTCTCTTCCTTTAATCCACCCCTCTTGAGTGATTTATTCTAGGGACTGTGCATCATAGGTTTTGTCCTGGCACCTATTCCTGTAGTGTTGCAGTGCCTGTCCACATTACCAGAAAAAGATGGCTGGGAGACAGTTTAAAAAAAAAAAAAAGTTAAACCAAAAAGAAAAGAACACACACGCAAAGAAAAGAAAACCAGTTCCAGTTAGTAGAGAGGGTTTTGCTGCCAGTGTGGATGGGGCATAATTTGATTTAAATGACTTTTGAAAAACAGTTCTCAAAATTGTTCCATGCATTTTCTTCCTGGCTACTGTTGAAAATATGGAGCCGAATATTTTCTGTGATGTTTCAAACCAATATGTTCTGGCAACCTCATAGCTGGGCCCTGTGCATTACACTCTTGTTTCCAGTTCGCTGTGGCCTGGAGTGCAACACACAGCTCATGAGATGCACCAAAGTGGGAGGTCTTGCGAGGAGCAGGCAATACAAAGACCCAAGGTACAAGGAACATTTCACTGGGGTCCAGCAGGGAGGCTGCCAGTTTTAAGGGCCTCTTTTATGAAAAGAGTTTGCTTGTAGGAGATGGAGGAACTGTGTTTGCCTCATCGGATTTTGTGAGTGTGTGGGAGAAGGTTGATTCCTGAGTCTCGTTAAAGTTTGGATGCTGAAGTAGACCTTTTGACCTTCCCAGGGTCAAACTTTTTTCAGTAGAGAGATTTGCTGTACAGATCAGGGGCTATGGCTAAGTGTTCATCACTGCTTTAAGTGTGACAACATATAGCTGCATAAAAGAACAGTGTGTGGGTTGGGAAGCTGTGGCTGGGACACGAGGTGTTTGCTGTATCGCTTCTGCTCCAGGGACTCCTGTGTTTTGGGGAATGTGTGTGGGAAGGTCAGTGCAACAGCAGTAGGTATTCTGAAAATAGAGGGTGTTTTTTTAGCACCAAATCAAATCCTGGGGGTGGCAGCAGGAGTGGAAAGCGTGGAACAAATTTGTTGATCTGGCTATAATAATACACAGCTCTCTGTAATGCTGTTGGGAGTCCTCACCAGGTTGGCTTGCCTACAAAGGAGATCATGCTGTGTTCCCTGCAAGTGGGCACGGGGACACTGCGCTTCCCCGCATCTCCTTGACACCGTTACCCTCGGCATGTCTAAATATCACAGAGCAGCTCCAAAGTGTGAATCCCCTCAAGCCCAGAGAGATATCTCTCACAGGTATCCCCTTGGGAAAGGTTGTACGGACCTACCATGGGCCTATTATGAGCCTTTACCTGCTCTGCTTTCAAAGCAGCTTGGGGCCAGGGGCCTTCTTTGAGCTCAGATATTTCCTCTGCAGGCTGCAGAGTGGCTCCTTTGGGGAGTTTTGGGGTGGTGTGACCCAGGCACTGGTGCCACGGCGCGTGGGGTACCTGTGCTGAGCAGGGAGCAGCTGCTTCTGGCAACTTTTTCTTTTCCTGCTTCTCAACCCTTGTTAGAGGGTACGAAAGGCAGGAACGTACAGATGGAGCTGTTTGATTTATACTTTTAGGAAAACCAGGTGAAATGAACCCGAGGGAACATAGTGCTGATCCTTGGACCGTGTGTCCTACAGGCAGCGGTGCAAGAGCCAGACTTGGGAGAGGTGGGTCTGGGGAGACCACAGAGAGGTGGCAGGAAGGGGGTGAAGGCAGGAGTAGACTTGAGGAGAGATGGGGGCAGAGGCAACTGTCTCCTGCTCGGTGATAATGAAGTGTTGATAAACACGTTAGGAAGCAGGCTGTAGGTGTGGGACAAGGGCCAGGGCAACGTGAGCGAGGAGCTTTCAGAGGTAAATGATAGGTCAGAGACCAGATAGGGAGTGGAGATACATGGTGAGGAGACAGTTCTTGTTTTGCCTTTAGGATTCAGAAAGGTCAGTCTTGAGAATTTTCCCTGTTGATGCTTTTCCACTTGTTATTCTGGTTATTTGTGCAAGGTGGTAGGAGAAGGACTTGAGCTACGCTTGGAGGGGACACAGTATAACCTGTGATGTTTAAGCACAGCCTGAAGCACAGAGAGAAGATGAGTGAACTGTTCAGGAATCAGGTTTATTGGTGGAAGCAGGATGAAGTAGTGAGAAAAGGTGGCTGTTTAGAGATGCATTTTTTTCTTCCTGCAGTTAATTCTGTTACTTGTGTGGCTGCCTGACAAGCCTGGCTGTAGGGCTGTCTGCTCTGTCTGCTTGGGCTGGACTAAACCTGGATGCTCAGTCTGATTACTTTAACTAACTCTGCACTAAAAACTCACTTTGCTGCAAGTTAGTCTGAGCAGAGAGCCTGCAGGGTGCTGGTGAAGGCAGGGGAGATGGCTTTGGGGATTCAATAGGTTTGATGGGCACATTGCAGATCTGTCTTTATATTTTGTTTTGAAAACACATGCATTAAATTTCATTTCTTTCTCTCCCACCTCTCACCTCCTCCAGTGGGAGCGAGTCAGAGGAGAGCTCTGAAAAGCTGCTGTTTCCAAGGAGCCTTTGCGTACTCAGATCGTTTACCCCTTTGAGTCCACTGGCAGGATGGCTTTCTAGCGACTGCCACGGCAAAACTGCATGTGACATCTGGGAACAACAGAGCCCACTGGGGAGGAGCAAGTAGCCTTTCCTAGTCAAGAGGAGAGATTTTGGTTTGGATGTTTGTGTGATTATTGCATCCAATGTAATGCCTGGAATGTAAACTATAATGTGCTGTTTAATATAAAATAGCTATTCTGTGGGCTGTTAGCAAGTGTTTCCAGTGATTTAGAATTAAAAGATTGTAAAAAAAAAAAAAAACAAAACAAAACAAACCAACCCCAAACAAAACCAACAAACCCCAAGTCACAACAAAAAACCTCACTCTAACCTTATTGCTATTTTAAAAGTAATGCCATAACTGCTCCTACTGAGACTAGTCTCCTTTACTGAGCTGTCATCTTTGCCAGAGCTGTTTGGTGCACGTGGGATTATAAAGAGAAGGAAGGGTGATTGGGGCAGGTGGTTTTTCTCTTATTGGAAGTGCCATCCTTTCTTTAGCCAAGAAGGAGCTAGAGCGAGCCAGCCTTTGTTTGGTTGCTCTTTTCGGAAAAGCAAAGCAATATTTATGATAGCTTGGCTCTAGCATGTATGTGTGAGCTGTGACAGCATCCTCATGTTAGCCAGGCTCCGTTCCTACTCCCTCGTGAGTGAACATTAGGGAACTGGCTTTTAAGTGAAGCCTGTTTAATATGGCAAAAGCTGGGAGACTAATAGATGCAGGTGTTCGCAGTATTGGTATGAAATGTGGTGTTTGTATTAGTGTTGTGGTAGCAACGGTCTTTTTAACGGTGAGATGGTAACTTGGTCCAAAGCCCCTGTTTTCAGCTGTCTTCCTTTAGAAATAACCACTTTCAACCTGTTTCTGTTTCTCAAACTTGTTGCTTAACTAAAGCTCAACTGCAGAGAGGACCAACAACTGACTTAAACTTTGTCTCTCTACCCAGTATTGAGCATAATAACTTGTCTATAGCTAAAGCAGAACTTGTGTTTGACCAAAGTATTTTTTGGAAGAAAGGCATCTTACCTTGGTCGGCAGACCTCAGGAGGTAGGCTTGGGCCGAAGACCTTGTTTCCCTTATAGCTGTTCCCATGTTTAGTCCTCCCTGTTTAATGTGAGCTCCCTGCCTGCTGTGAATCTGGCTTCAGCTTGCACTCACTGGTGACTTTGTGGCAGCTTTCTTTAGCAGCGTGAGGAGCCTCTTCGTGCATCGTCTGTTTGCCCCAGTGAAGACAGTTACCGTTAATGGCTTGTCACTTGTAAAATCTTTTGGATAAGTTACACATTTTGGGTTCGATTACTCATGATGAGGCATTTTGCTGAGTTTTGACTGACTTAAGGAGAAGAGAGATTGTGCTATATCATCTCCATTCTTCCCCAGTATCCTTAGGAAAATACACGTTGCACAAGTCTGGCATCTCTCACCAGTGCAGTATTACAGAGCTAAACTGTTTATAATACTAAGGATCCTATTGCCGAGATTTTTGTTCATTAGAAATCTTTCACATTCTTTTCAGAGTCAGCGATTTCCAAGGCAGACCCATTCACAGGCATGTGTTGCATATTCTTAGATATTTGAGTTTACTTTTGGCTATTCTCAAACATTCTGGATTCAGATCAGCCTTGTTCACCAATTGGACTTGACTGCTCTGCAAGTCTTTGTCATCCGCGAGTTTTATTACCAGTGACTTAATATTTAGTTTCAGATTATTGGGAATGCTTGGCCTACTGCAGACCTCTGTGGAATCCCACCAAAAACCTAATTCCCGGTGGATTGTTCTGTGTACTTGTGGGTTTCCTACTGCGTGTTCATTGCAAGACCTCCTTCAGGGGCTTTGGTGAATTCTGGAGCAGCAAGAAGGACATCTCTCAAGGGGTCTTGCTGACCAAATTTGGCTAATGTGATGAATGTCATAAGTGTACTCCTTCATTATCAAATCTAAACACTTTTTTTTTTTTTTGAATGAGTCATGTATCTATTTGTTGTTTCTTTTTTAAGTGGAAGCAAATGCTGTCTTTGAATTTCTGAAGCAGTTCTGCTATGGAAAAAAGGACAGCAAAAACTGAGCACAGGTAGTTGGATGTTTAAAGAAGTATTTAAGATGCTCTCTGCTTGAAGTAATAGTGATGTCCTGGAGTGTAGTGGTGGTCAAGTTTGACCTGAAGAATCCCAAGAATAGTACGCTTCAGTGGAAATGTCTGAAATTCAATATTTTAGTCCCTCTTTTTAATACCAGCATTTTGAGTGAGATGAAGAATTTCACTTTTATTGAATCTGTGTTGAAAACAGCTGTAGGGAAGATGATCCTGCTTCCTTACCTCCAAGATGCTTTCAGTGAAGGAGGTCTCTTTGCTCAAGCTTCTCTTGTTGAAAACTGACCTTAGCCATGCAAGGTCCATCCGTCCAACTGTGTCTAGTCCAGCAGTCGTCCATGTCTCCGCTTCAGATCTATGAGGATTCACAGATTGCTTGTAAGGATCAGAGATGAATATGGAAGAAAGCAAACCTGTTAGTATCAGGCTTAAACACTTTGTGGGCTTGGTGCATTTATTGGAAAAACCCTGCGGTTAATAGCTCAAAGATGATTGAAAATCACTGGTCTGGTTCAGTAGTTTGACATTATAAGCTAATGTATGAGTTGTTAACTGTTGCCATTGAGGAGGCAGCAACAAAAACCCTATACCTGATCTGAGAATAAACAGGCCTGGGCTTTGTCCATGTGTGGATGTGAGGCTTAGGTGGAAAGTCTATGAAAAGCTTGGAACTAACAGGGCAGGTATAAGATTGCTTCTGGCAGATAAAGCAGTTTGTCCTGCAGCTCAGGAGGTAACCCTTGTGCTTTCAGATGCACAGGCTCCTGGTTCAGTTTTCTGTTGGAACAAATTCCTCCCAAGTAAGGACAATTGTTCGTTTGATGGCTACTTCAAGACTGGGCTGGATGCGGCGAGGTAATCACTCTGCTGTCCAGATTGTACGTATCGATGCCAGGATGTACTTGCCCACTAGCTGTTTTTTATTACATTTATGGTTGAAAAGGGATTTTCATTCAAAGATCTTGTGTTCAGTCAGCCATGACTTTACAAATGAATCACTGTGGGGCAGGAACTTGATGCTTGTTCAGTGATAGATGTTTGTTTAAAGTTGGAAAACTTATTGAGCCACTATCTTAGGGATCAGACATTCAAATAAGCAACTGACGTTCATCAAAATGCTTATTAAAAGATTTTTTTAATTAAAAAGCATATGAAAATAATATAACCATAAAGTTGACATTTGACTTCCCAGGTAGGAAGTTAAGGTCCTTTAAGGAGCTTTAACCATGCATCCTGGGATGTTTGCGTGGTAGTAGGGTCATGCATTTCATGCATTTCATGCATATGCAGCACGGGGGAATCCCCTCCTTCTGGGTCCACGCAGAGTCAGCTGCATTGGCAAAGAAAAATGCTCTGTGCTGCACATAAGACTACGTGATAGACTTAGCCAATTGTGTATTTCATTTATTCTGCATCTTTGAAAAGTACTCATATGTTCTAACTGTATCTGTTATGTTGTGTATGAGCTTCAATAGCACAATAAGAAATAGCAGAGTGCAATATCATCAGTTTCTGGTTTCTGAGATGCTGCACATAAGCAATGCTTATTCTGTCATGGTCGGATTTGCTGCTGCTCATATAGAGAAGGATCCTGCTTTTTGAAATGTGTGTGATGAGCTCATGTTGGCCAGCAACTCTGATCATCTTAAATGGAGTAATTGTATCCATTAAGCTCCCGATTTTGTAAAGTCTTATGCAGCTTTCCAGTCTTGTGATGTACAGCTTCCCTAAATTTTTGGTGTGATGTAAAAAATCTTGGGTCAAATTCCCTGCTCTGTTATGTATGAGGTCAGCCTAAATGATCTGTCTTGGCCTTAAAAAGAAAACAAATCCTATCACCCATGCTTGCCAGCATCTGGACATTTTGCTGTTCTACGCTGCGTGGAGGTCAGGATTTTGTGGACTCTGGAAAACTTTACTTAAAAATCCATTTGCAAATCCATAAGGAAATGTGTGACTGGAGGCTTAGGCAGTCACAGCTGGAGTATCATGCTAGCTAGCGACAGCAGTGTGTATCCTCTAGCTTGGGGGAAAGCACAGTAATTTTAGCATACAGCATTTAAAAAGAAATTCTTATCTGCTGCCTTCTTTAATGCAACGTAAACTCTCCAAGCATAAGCTTTTCAGTGCTGCATCTTTAGAGAAGCACTTCCTATCATCCAGATATATTTGATGTTGTTCGCTGCATTACGTATAGAAAGCTTTGTAATTTAGCACACAAAACACATCTCACACTCTCCAAAGAATGACTTGGAGAGGAAGAAATGCAGGCAAAACCTGAAGGGGTTGAAAAAGTGAACTCCTGCTGCAGTTGCACACTTGCACACATCTGGTGCAACTGAAATTTAAGAGCTAAATACATCCACATCTGAGCATGGTAGGGTCCAAACATTACTGTTGACACTGGTTTTATTTTTGGATAGGCACACTGGCAGAGTCACTAGCGTGTGGAGCCTTGTCAGCTCACTAATCTAATAGACTGTTCTTGCCCAGACCATTGTGTGTCAATATTTTATGTACCAAATGTAGCCAGTTTAATAATTGGCTGTTTTCCCACCTTCTACCAAACTTTTTCCCTTTTTGTCACAATTTAATGTTTGAGTCAAAATCTGCTATGGTAACAAATTATATACATATTAAAAAATGAAAATAAAGATGGAAAGCAGAGTCACAAAAGGTAACAAGAGTTCAAAGTAATGTCATCTTTTTTTTTTTTTTAAGACTTGAATTCAACTCTGTTTTAAAATTGATTTTATTTCTGTTACGTATTGTGAAAAGATTACAAAGAAATGGGTACTGCTTGAAAGCATGACTGTAACTCTGTATATGTAAAATTGTGAAAGTCTTCCCTGTACAACTCTGATTTGATCTATTTGCTTTTTAGTTACTAAACAATAATCTGTGGAGCTTTTTGGATTGTATTTTTCTTACTTGGAATGGTTGTCTTCAGCTAGGACCTGCTGAGGCTATTTATGCTTATTTCTAGTGACTGTATCTATCATGTAAAGTATGTTACCAGAAAGATTTTTTTTTTTTTTTTTACTGCATTTTTTAAAGGGCCCTTCACTTGCTTTGCTGGTGGCATGAGTTGAGTTGCTGCTGTCATGCACTGGGTTAGCAACGCTGAGGGCTGGGGGCCTTGGAGAAGCATCTCCAGGGAGTTACCTGCCTGGCCAACACCAGCACCAGCTGGAGAGGAGCTCAGTCGCCAGGTGGGCATTGGAAGGGGGTCACCCAGTTCCTTTGAGACTTTAATGTTGTATAGGTTATTTCTTATTCCATGCTGATTTGAATCTCGCACTGAAGTACCACAGCTTGAGTGAAACTTAAACACTTTTGAAACTAAAACCTGGATACAGGTTCCAGGGCCAGGTAGGTGCTTGCGACTCACTACTGGTTGGATGAAGGATGCTAGTAAGGGCATGTGTATCCAAGGTATGCACCGTTTTGATCGTTATAACCTGAGACGGAGCAGTTTCTGCCTGTGTCACATGCAATGAGGGATGCCATCCAGGTCTGGTGTCTACTTTACTGGGACAGGGGTTCTTCATGATTTTGTTTGACGTGATTACACATATGGTTTCTCCTCCCCCTGTGCCATTGCTGCACTAAAGTGGGGACAACTCTGTAGCAATGGTCAGTTAGTTATCTGAATTATCAGTTAGTTAATGGTTAAGTAATTTGTACTCTAATTGAGTTCATTCCTCTCGGTAATTTAATAAGGATATTTGTATAAGTAACAGCAATAATTGAGTGTCTTTAACTAAAAGACCGGAGCCTAAAATAAATGTAATGCTTGGTGCCTTACCAAGCTCCCACAGTTCAGTTTCTCCGCAGGTCACAGGGCACCGTGTTCCCTGGTCTGTACTTTTTCAGTCTGTTCCTAATTGTGTGTTGGGGAGCTCTCCCGGAGATGTGCTTTGATGTGATCCCAGCATTCACTGGAACTGCTTGAGTGTTGGGACATCCCAGGATGATTAGTGTATCCTGGTGAGCAATGGTCTAAGCAACTCACTGAATTGTAGTGTATCCTCCTCCCTCTCTGTGCTTACTCCCAGCTTCTGGAGAGCCGATTAGAGGCTTGGCAGGAACTGTATGGTTATGCTCTAGATACGCTTTGGATACATTATTGTCACAGTTGAGGTATTGCAAAAGCCATGCCGTTCCCATCTTTATCCTAGTGAGGTGCCTCTTTTGATTGTGCAATATCTGTGGCTAATTACATGGCAATTGCAGTGTGCCACCAGCCACCCACAATTCATTGTCAGCTCCTTGGGGATGCAGATGAAAAAGGAAAGATAATGTTTTTTCCTTCAGTCCAGTGATTTCGCTTGCCTCTTTTTTTTTTTTTTTTTTTAATCCCCTGCTCCTTCAGGTAATAAAGCCAGATGGTAGTGACAAAGAAACAGAAGCCACACATGAATCAGATGTCCCCGAGGATACGTTGGGGACTTGCGTTCCTCAAGAGACAGCGAAAGGCGATGCTAAAAGTCCGGATGTCATTATAGAAGCTCAGTTTGACGATAACGATGCAGAGCATGGACAAGACCACTTGCAGGATGCGTTGGCTGATGACATTAAGAAACTTTCCCTGGATACCGGTGAAAAGGGTGAGTAGATCAGATTGCTGATTTAAACCTTTATTTGAGCAAACTGTTGAAGTGTTACTTTGTTGCCTTGCTTTGCTGCAAGATATAAAATACAGGCATAAAAGCTTAATGCCTTATCACTTCTATCCCTTTCTGCTAAACTGCCTTCATAGTTTTGAATGGGTATTAAGGGCTGGGTTTTATGTAGTTTTGATTGATGCAAAGTAAATCTGTGAAACAGAAGTCACACCTTTAGATTTGCAGTTCTCAGGGCTGTCTGGGGACTGCTGGTTGCTGTTTAATTCAAGATGCTGCTGTAGCAGTTTCCTTCATCGTAGTTTGGCTGGCCAATCTACATGTCTCGGTTTGGGGATAAGAATATATTTCCTTGGGGGCAGTTAGGGTTGCTGCTGTTTTCAAACGGTTGAGTTATGAGCAACTTAAAGATTTGGTCCATTTAAAAAGAAAATTGCACTAAAACCTAAAGCCAATTATGCAATCTGTTTTGAAGGCAAACCTATTTTATTCTGAATCTGAATTCCATCCAAACCATCAAGTGTTGCTTAGGGCAAAATAAAATAGGCTCCCCTGTCCCAAACTATGCTTATACTGCTCTTTGCATGTCCTTTCTAGCACTAAATCCCCTCCTGAAGAGCTGTGTGTTGAAAGGATTCTGACAATTAGCACACTTAACATGTGCCTTCAGCTGCTGGTGAAAAATTTGCCGGGACAGATACTGTGGTGCGTTCCTGACGCATGCCCCAGTTGTCTAGAAAAGATGGCAGCAACTTAGGGCATAAGTAGCTCTTGGTCTGTGACAAATCTTAGTGGTGGTTTTAAAGCTGTTCTATTTAATACCTGAGAGATTGCTTTTGAAGATGCATGGACCTCTGCCTATTCTGTTGGTAGACTTCCATTTTTCACACCCATCTGTTAATAAAACTGGAAATAACATTTGAGTGGAAGTGTTGTAGTTTTTATGACAAAACATTGGTTTCAGCTCATGAATGGAGCTGCCACCTCACCAGTTTGTGATGCTGTTTCCTTCTGGGTACCTCCACTGTCTTTGAGTTACTGCCAAAGTATGTGAACCAACTTTCGTCTTGTTCCACTACTTTCCAGCATAGGGCTTGAGCTGGGAGTTACTCGTCTTGTCTGCAGATGTTTGACACAGCTAGTTATTAACCCCATCTTTTTTGCAGTCTTGGACACTGTGTTGTAGCTGTACACCCTTGAGCTGCCACTTTGACTCTGACCCGACAATTCTGAATCTCCTAAAATGCTCCTGAGTCACGTGTCGTGTCCATTGCATCTCTGTTGCTTCTGATAGCAATGCCAAATTAAAATTCAGAGAAATACATTCTGATTTGACACCAGCATCTAAAATAAATACAGACTTGAGCCAATATTTTACTTTACCTGTATAACGGTGCTCTAGTGTAAAGGCTTGATGAGAGTTACTTTTCTTGATGCATCATAGTTCCTCGAAATGCTCTGGAGCGACCTGTTGCTGGAGGTTATCAAGTCATCGCTTAAAATCTGTGCCATCTGAGTGGTTTTTGCCATTTAGTTCTGTCTTTGGAGAATACTTGTAGGGCAGATGTTAGATCAGCTTATTGTCTACACAGTTGAAATCCAACCTACTTTTCCATTGCCGTTGCCTCAGCCAGCTGTTTTCTTTTGTTTTCAAGGCCTTTCCGTGTTCATCGTTAACAAGCCTTGTGGCTGGTGTGGATGTGCCAGTTAGATTTCTGCTGAGTTTGTATTTTGCTATCACCTCTTTTAATAGTTGCTTCAGCTTCTTTGGCCATATAACCCATATGGATTTTTCTCTAGTTTCTTCTTTCTCTGCTTTTAATGCCCTCCTTTTTTTATACATATAAAGTTTACGATGCTGCTTTTTCTGAAGGTGTTTTTGAGCAGTTGATGATTGCTTTGGCTTGTTTCCTGTCTTTCATGCAATTTCTCATATCATCACTTATCCAGATTTTAAGTCTTGCCTGGAAAACAGCTATAGTTGTTCTAGCATCAGTGATAACTGTCACGAAAAAAGAAAAGATCCTGCCAAATTCAGCCTTCACAGGTGTGGCTCAAAATGTTGTTTTAAAAGGATCAACCATACACTTTTTCGAGGCAGAACTTAGCTAAGGCCATCCACTGGAATGTGGGACCGGCACTGGGAGGTGCAGAGTGCTTTGCAGGGTTGGACCATAGTGAGTGGAAGTGCCCTTCCCTGTGTAACGTAGGCCTCCCATGGGAGGGCTGCCGGGCTGATGCTGCCCGTTGAACTTTCCAGCTAACTGCATATGAGTCTCTTCTTTTATGTTACATCCCTTCTGCTGGAAACAACTACTGCAGCAAAACAGAGAGAGGTGGATGGGAGATGAGATCCCAGGGGGGGATTTCTTGCTGACCCACCAAAACTGGTGCTTTATTTCCTTTCCCTGAGAGCATTGCTTTGTAGGGTTTGTTGCACAGACTCAGTGCATGGCCTTACACACAGGAGGGACCAGGAGAAATAATTTGTGGCCAGTGCTACTCTTAAATGAACACTTGCAGTGGACTTTCTTCTTTTTTTCCCTAATGTAGGGCAGACTGAAGGTTTCAAGCTGGACAAAGATGCCATCAAGGGTATCATGTTCAATAAAATCAAGAAAGTCTATCATGTTCTTGTGTGCACTTATGTATGTATGTATATGCATACATATATATGTGTGTATATGTGTATATATATAAAAAGATCCATATATATATAAAAGACCTAAACAAAATCCAAACTAAACAAAAAAACCAACCAGATTTCTGGGGGTGAAAAATGTCCATAGCTACCCTAATAGAATCAAAAGTAAATTTTACTCATTCTGGGGTGAAAAAAACAGAGCCATATTGCTCTAGACATTACTGGACGGTGCTCAAATCTTTGTGCATGTACACAGGCTCTGCAGATTGCTGCCTCTCAGTTGTAAGATGGCTTTTATCCATTCTGACGGAGGAGTAGAATTATGCAATATCTTTGCTGCTGGCTCATTTGTTCTGCTGCTGATGGTCAGAATGAACCATGAAGAATAGAAGTAGACATGTCATTCGAATAAGAGCACTCTGGGTCACGCTGGGAGTGCAGGCTGTTTGGATATCTTTTCTGCCCTGGCCTGTGTCCCATCCCTCGCTGTGGGGCTGTTCCTCTTCAGAGCACCAGTCACCACCTCCGTCTCTAGTTACAGACTGAGGCAAAGAATTTTGGGTTGGCCCTTGCTGTCAGAAGCTCTGAAGCATGAAACATTGTGTATGCTGATTATGGCCCAGATTTGAGTGGACTGAATTTCCCTGAAGTCACTGTTGGGCTTTCTATGCCTCTGTGGGGCTTAAAGCAAACTTGTAGAAATTGTTATGCGTGGGGCTGCAGGCTGAGACTCAGATGTTGGATCTGTCTTCACTAAGTGCTGCAGTTATGAGTGTTGTGCTTCTTGCCCTTCTCTTCCTAAGACCCCAGAAGGGATGGGGTAAGCAATAGGGTAGTCCACAGAAGTGAGGAGGCCATCACATTCAGCCTCATTCTCAGCCCATGTACTTTCTGAAAGTTCTTGTGCTCATAAAAGTGCGTCAGTCTTGCTTTGCTCAAGGATATTTAAATAAAAGTTCATAACTGGTGTCACTATGCCAGAAGCTGTCCTGGTCAAACGAGTTTGCTTTTCTGAACTCTTCTTGCAAAGAAGTTGGGTTAAAGATCATCTTCAGAAAGTCTCTGATCTAGGAAGTGATGAGCTGTTTTCCTCTCCAGCATGCTGTTCTACACAAAGAGCAGTATGATCCTGTTCCAAAGTTAGATTTTCTTAACATTAAGTTTTGGTCATTGGAGGTAGGTCTTTTTCCTCTTGCATTTTCAGCTGTATTTCCAAGGTGTGAATATCTCTACAAGCTGAACAAACTTTCTGTCTGTTTTTTTTCTTTACAAAGACAGTAAGAATGAGCACCCTGAAGAAAGTTTCTCAGCTCCCTTACTAGTGTCCTTCAAGCCCTCGCTGGGGTTTCTATGCCCTGTTGAAATGCAGGCAAAGAACAAGGCAACAATATCCTGGCAGTAGTCTGAACAATATTGTGTACCCAGAAAAGATTAATTCTCTGTAGTGCTTGGTATTGACATGCAAGTCCTCTGTGTTTTACCCTGAGACCTCAACTTATTCTATGTCACTGCTATCCAGAGAAGTCATCCGCCAGTCGACACAACCTTTGCCAGGTCTGTAATTCTTTTCCTGAATCCTTATTCGCATTGACTACTGCAACAGAGGTAATGTAACTTTTATCTTATCACTTAGTGCTGATCTGGAATACATTCTTTCTGTGACTTGGCACTGCAGTAGAAGGATTTTCCTTATACTCCATTTCAATATGTAATAAAAAATAGAAACTTCACTGTATCCTCCCAACCCAGGAAAAGTGCAAAATGTTCTGTACAGAATGCTTTACAATGCTGTATCCCTACACAGACTTGGTGTCACGAGTTTCATACAAATGTGAGCTGTCTCTTGTTAAATATTGGAATCAAATTACTCTGATAAAGAAACATCAGCAATCGAACAGTAGCAGCTACTTGTACTCTTGAGAATGGCAGCTGTGCTCATAAAAGTGCCTCAGCCTTTCTTAGCAAAAGGATATTCAAATAAAAGTTTGTAAAACTGTGTCACTGTGCCAAAAGCTATCCTTGTCAAACTAGTTTACTCAGTTTTCTTCAACTCTTCTCACGAGAGATCTTACTTTCCCGGATACGCAGAATATCCTGCTTCCCGTGGGGTGCCTCACAGAAGTCATCAAGTTGGTGGACTGGCTGCCCTGGCAGCAATCAAATGGTTGTATTTGTTCAGGATTTCCGCTTACACCTACACTTCTGCAAATCAGAGTTTGAATATGTGAGTGTCTGAGACTTGCTCACTGCCTTGATGTAATGAAGTTTGAATAGAAATAGCTCATTTACAGGCAGAGTAAACTGACTCAGCCAAATGTGTGATGGAAAATTGAATTGAATAGCTGATGGTTAATAGGTAGAATTGACACAATTGGGGTTGGAGCTGCTGCAGAACTTGCTCTTGTCTGTCTGTTCAGCATTGGCTAGGTGGATGTTGGTCGGTCTCTTTTCAAGTTAAATGTGACTGTCAGTCTCTACTAGCCCTGCTAAGGGCAGAAATTATAGTCTAAAATTGCTTGGTGTCCACACTACTATTGACTGGAGGCTGTTACTGAGTATTGTGGGATTACTTGGCTCAACAGAAGCGGTGGCATTTGGTACCTTCACAGCATGGTTGTGTGAGCCATTCTTTTCTCAAGATGATGCTCTAGAGTCAGTGCTTAGAAAGGTTTTTGGATCCTTCTAGCAAAGGAGAAAAATGTATTTATAATCCAGAGTTTAATCTTTGTTTTGCACTTCTGCATCTTCTCATGTGCTTCCATGCCCCCTCTTGTGCTTTTGTGTGCTCTCTCTCTTCTTTTAAGCTTGACTAGGTGCCTACCTGCCTTTTGTGTCTTCCTCTGGCACCTGGAGCCCTTCTGCAGTTAGCAGTGTCTCGTATTGGTGTAGGCAGAGTTTAGGGAGATACTACTATTCCTGTCCTTGGCCAAGGCTGGTAGGGAAAGGATGATGGTGACAAGAATCTGGACCACATGCTGTCCCTCTGCTCTGCTCTGCTCTGCGCAGTTCCCCCCTTCTTTCAGTTTAGCTGCCATGAAATCTCTGACAAATTTGGAGCCCACCAACATCACCGGCTGCTGGAAGGAATAAATGTTCTCCCTCCTCTTCAGAGGCTCCTGTTCGCTCTGAGTGCTTTTAAGGAGTCTTCACGCTTCTTTCCTAGCCTGCAGCTTTCTGGAGATGGATCGTCTCCACTGCATAGCTCTTAACATTTCTAGGCCACAGCAGAGTGAAAGCTCACCAGGAAATCTTCTCAGTTACACGGCTTTTAATAGAAATCCTTGAGGTGGAACTGTCAAAAATCAGATCGGTTTCACTCTGCTGAAGCCTGGAAAACCAGCAGAGACGCTGGAGCCGTTTCAGCTGCTCAAGACAGCTCTGTATTAGTTTATCCTAAGTTCATGTTTGTGGGTCTCTGGATCTAGCTCTTTTGGTTGTTGCTATAACTTTTCTTAAATGAGAGCATAGATTTCTTAAAGAATAAACAGTATAGCAACTTAAGAAAAGTGTTCTACTGGTATTGAACAAATTGGGCTTTACAGTTGCATTGATTAAATGCTATGGGCTGAATAAGCTCCAGTTATTCTTTTGTTGCACAGCTGAAGCCTGCAATGGAAGTTAATGTTGGGAAACCTTCTTATGCTCCTCTTCCCTAGTAAGTTATCTTGACCCCCAAATGACTTCTTAAGTAAGAAAAAAAAAAAAGATTACTTATGCAATTAGGTAACAGGAATTAGATTAAGTTCAGCATATTACCATCTGTTCCTGAATTCACCTGTGTTTCTCCTTTGAGTTACAAGTTTAGGTCAAGTAAGTGAGAGGGCATGATACTGAGAATGAACAAAGATAAACATATTAAGCGTATGGTCATTGTTAGCAGCAAGGTTTCCAGGATGAATCAGATGAGGATTCATTCAGCTAACATATTTTCCATGCAATAGTAAAATTGGACACACACACTTTAGGAACAAATGCACATGCAGGAAGGAAGAACATTAAGTAGATAGGCAAAGTACTCAATGGAAATGTTTTTGTAACATTTTAATTTTACTTGCCATTAATGTAATAAAACTTTATTTATGTAGACTGCAACACTACCTGCCTTTTTGAGGTTTAATTGTGTTGCAATAAAGCTTCCAACCCCCCTGTTGACTGGCAGCTTCTCAAGGCCATGAGAGGGCCAGGAGGCCTGAGTACCCATGCTGTGGTTGCAGTAATGTTATGTGGCTACTGAGAGGGCTGCGATGTGATCTGTTGGGCTAGATGGCAGCTTCCCAAAGTTATGTTGAATTTTTGTTGTGGGTCAGGCTTGGAGGGTTCTAAGGAAAGTGACACTCCTGTCTCATCATTCTGCCATCTCCTCCATCCTTCCTTGTGGAGCTGGCTAAATATAAGTAAATAATTATAAGCTTGGCTGCATTGCATGTATAAGGAAGCCAGCTATACTCACCTCTTCACGTTGCCTTTGCCTTGTGTTATTGCAGATGCTTGTCTCTCTGCTGTACACATCCATTATTATGCCTTTCCTCCCCCTCTCTGAGGGTCTCCTCCCGCCTGTGCATCTTCAAAACTCTTCTTCCTAATCATCTGGGTCTCCTGGTCCTCATCTTCAGTGTGCCGTTGGACATGCAGGTGTGTGAGTTCAGGTGTTTAGACGTGAACAGCTGTGGCAGGGTGAGTCTGCTTAAATGAGTATTCAAAATAAACATCTCTAAGGAAGTTAGTCCTGTTCATTAGACACGCAGCTCTGTGATGAGACAACTCAGGAGCGCTGCCTGGTTTGGAGCGGCTTTGCTTCTTACCTGCAGAGCCCTCTTGCATTGCACGCGGGAGCTGTGAGGCTGATTTTGGACAGGCTGCACAAGTTACATTCCAAAGCTGCTGGCTTAACAGTCTCATCACAGTGAACTATCTGTCTTTCCTCCATCACAGTTGGAAAGCTCTGTGTGTGGAGATATAAATACTCGCAAAATACTGCTGCTTGCACAATATTTTCCCAAGCAAGCCTTCTTATAGCCTGTTTAAAATAAATTCCAGTTTTGGATAGTACCTGGTACCAAGTGAAACAGCACTTTCCTCTTTTCCTTTCCTGAAGAGAGCAGAGGCTCTTCAGCCTGCTGGGTGAGACTTCAGAGAGAGCTCACTTGGACTTCTGTAATGTGGACTCCATGGGGGAGAAATCTGCCAAGGTCATAGAATCACAGAATGTCCTGAGTTGGAAGGGACCCACAAGGATCGTCGAGTCCAACTCCTGTCCCTGCATAGGACAACCCCAAAATTCACACAGTGTGTCTAAGGGCATTGTCCAAATGCTTCTTGAATATTGACAGGCTTGGCACCGTAACTGCCTCCCTGGGGGATCCTGTTCCAGTGCTCCACCACCCTCTGGGTGAAGAACCTTTTCCTAATGTCCCACCTAAACCTCCCCGGCAGATCTTCCTGCCGTTCCCTCGGGTCCTACCACTGGTCGTCAGGGAGAAGAGATCAGCACCTGCCCTTCCTCTTCCCCTTGTGAGGAAGCTGTAGACCACGATGAGGTCTCCCCTCAGTCTCCTCCAGGCTGAACAGACCAAGTGACTTCAGCCGCTCCTCATACGGCTTCCCCTCTAAACCCTTCACCATCCTTGTGGCTCTCCTCTGGACACTCTCTAGTAGCTTTGTATCCTTTTTCTACTGTGGCACCCAAAACTGCACACAGGACTCGAGATGAGGCCGCACCAGCGCAGAGCAGAGCGGGACCATCACCTCTCTGGACCGGCTGGCAATACAATGCTTGATGGACCCCAGGACACGGTTGGCCCTCCTGGCTGCCAGGGCACACTGTTGGCTCATGTTCAACTTGCCGTTGACCAGAACCCCCAGATCCCTCTCCGCAGGGCTGCTCTCCAGCCTCTCGTTCCCCAGTCTGTATGTACATCCAGGGTTGCCCTGTCCCAGGGGCAAAATCCGGTGCTTGCTCTTGTTCAACTTCATACGGTTGGTGATTGCCCAGATCTCTAATTTGTCCAGATCTCTCTGCAGGGCCTCTCTGCCCTCGAGAGTGTCAACAGCTCCTCCCAATTTTGTGTCATTGGCAAACGTTGATAACAAACCTTCCAGTCCCGCATCCAAGTCATTTATGAGGACGTTAAAGAGCACTGGCCTTAAGAAGGATCCCTGCGGAACCCCGCTAGTGACTGGTCGCCAGTCCGATGTAACCCCATTTACTACAACCCTTTGAGCCCGACCCGTCAGCCAATTGATCACCCATTGCATTATGTGTTTATCCAGCTGTATGCTGGACATTTTGTCCAGGAAGACACTGTGAGTGACAGTATCGAAAGCTTTACTGAAATCCAAAAAGATTACATCGACTGGCTTCCCTTGGTCAACTAGGTGGGTAACCTTGTCATAGAAAGAAATTAAGTTTGTTAAGCAGGACTTTCCCCTCGTGAATCTGTGCTAGCTGGGACCAATGACTGCGTTGTCTTTCAGGTGTTTTTCAATAACTCCCTGAATAATCTTCTCCATAATTTTGCCAGGCACAGAGGTGAGACTTCACCCACGATACCCTCTCTGTTAATAAGCAACAAATCGAGGAAGGCATCTTTCCTGGTCCGTTCCCTTAGTACCTCTACCAAGAAATTGTCATCCAGATGGTTCAGGAATCAGGATCAGGATTAGATCAGGAGAAGCTCGGAGCTCCTACCTCTGTAGGTACCAAAATAACTTTGTAGGAACTGAAATCATCCAGCTAGGGACAGGTGTTTCTAAGAAACCAGATCCCTTTGCTTTGATCCTCAAAAAATTACATTTTGGTTTACTTGGTGAAGGGAGGACCAAGTATGATGTGAACTACTGGTTCCTATCATCAGTTTTGTGTTCTGGAGGAAAAACCTGTTCTGTGCCAATAAATGTCGGTGACAGAATGTGAAAGGCCCTTGTACTGTCTCCTAAACAGCAAAATGTTTCCTTCTTGTTGTCCCTAAAAATGAAGACTGTAGCAAAATAGTGTAATCCAGGGGAAATCTGTCCATGCATTTGAATGTATTGCTTTTTGGTTGAAGGCAGTTTTCATTTCCATATGTCTCTATAGACAGAACTTCCCTAAACACATCCTTTTTCAGTGTGACACACGGTCCTTGAGATATTTGTAATAAATTGGTTTGGTTTATGCCACTTTCCTTATGTATTCGGTACTAAGACATAATATGTTGAAAACTGCTTATTGAAGCAGACATCAGAGAACCTAAGTGTTGTTACTTCATTAGTAAGTAGTAGACTTTGCTCTTTTAAGGTTTACAGATGTGCTGGTATCTGAGCACTAAGCTGAAGAGCAGTATTTTCTTTTTTAAAAGAAATATCAATAATATCAATATCAATTATGCTTTCTGATGGGATTCTTAGATATGCCCATGTAGAATAAGCCAACTAACTTCTCAAAGAGATTATTTTTTTCTAGCTGAAGTAGCAAATATTGAACTATTTTTTAAAAAAACTTGTTTCTTTCCATCCAGGGAGGGAGATTTTTTTTTTCAGTGAGTTGTTTTTGAGATCTGAAACTGCGATATATTTTCATTTGCAAGTGGATATTGCATCTTTAGTTGTATTCTTTTTGGACAGAATTGCAAACTTCCACAGTGACCAATGCAAACCTAGTGAAAATAATTTTGGATCTGTCACAAGCAATCAGAATTTTAGTCTGATGACTTTTAGTCCACTTTGGCCACCTTTTAATGTCATGGTAATTTAATTGTAAAAAGAAATTTGGGGGGGCTTTAAAAAAAAAGTTTGACCTAGGAATGCCTGTCAGGCAAATCTAAGTGTGTATTGAAGCTGCCTAAACTGATCTTGTACAGAGGGAGGCAAATTCCAAGTGTCCTGGATCTACTTTGTTGGTAATAACATAACTAATTTGAGTTGCTTTTTGTATCTAGTGCCTAATTTTTTTTTAAGTAAGACTATTACAGTTTTGGTTTGTCAGATAATCGCTGAAAGGAAAACACTGAGATTATAATACAATTTCACTGGATCCTAGTTGCTGAAGTGTGTTTTCACTGTAAGATAAGCTTATGAAGTATTGCCCAAGCTAACATAGTAAATCTTTCTCAGAAAACATGTCTTTGCCCAGGGTGGAAATATTGAATGGTCATTGGACAACTACTGCAGTAAAGGGGTCAGAATAATTCATTTTTAGTTTGGCATAATGCAAGGAGTTTCTTCCCACCTCCCCTGCTCAAAATCCTGCTCCTCTCACAAGTTAACTCTCCTGCAGGATTGCCTCCATGGCTCTGCCCTGTTGTGGGAGATGTTTGTGTCTCCCAGCTCAGACCTTCTAGACCACCAATCTCCGGCGGGGCCCGGATACCTCCCCTCTCTGCCCACCTACCGAGTTCCAGTTTCACTGGAGGGAAGGGCGATGTGCAACGGAAGGCAGGGACTGTCAGAAGTGTATTTAGGGAACTCAGGTTCTCAGGGACTCAGGGACTCTCGTGGCAAATTATCTCTGTTGAGACTGAGGTCTCTGTGCAGTAGTTTCACAACTGAGCCAGGCGGACACTGGATCTGGGCAGCTGTCCTTTCTGAGCAGAGGGGTTTGTCACAGGGAGACCTCATTGCTGGTGCTCTGCTAACGTAGACCTCCAAGCGCTAGATGCAGTCCTGGTACCGACAGAATTTTGACTTCAAAAAGAGCAGCTACAAGTTATGGAGAAGTCCACATCTCTTGATGCCAAGAGTGCAGAGTTCCTAGTGTGTCTTCTCCCCTGTCCCTTGTTTCAGGAGTGTTGCCCATCAGTAAATGTACATGATGACCTTTTAGATACTGAAGTTGATTAAGAAAGATGGGT
Source organism: Theristicus caerulescens (assembly GCA_020745775.1). Lineage (NCBI taxonomy): Eukaryota > Metazoa > Chordata > Aves > Pelecaniformes > Threskiornithidae > Theristicus > Theristicus caerulescens. Next base: position 11,775,920 of record CM036565.1, on the reverse strand, counting down.
GGGAATAAGTAGATGGCTGAGATGTGCTTCCTTCTTTCTTTCTGTTGATGGTATAGTTGTAGATCTCAGCCTCTGTCTGCTGGAGTCTCTAATAATCCCAGAATTTTGGGGGAGGGATACTGAAATGGGAGAGACCCTGAGGAAGAAGGTACTCTCCAGCCAGCCAAAGGCCCCTGGTTGATTTTGGCTGTGAAGGAAAAAGGCAGGTTCTACCATGTGCTACAGTGAGAATTTAGATGCTTTCCGGTACCTGTACTGGGTTCACGTGGGGCTCAGCTTCAGCAGGATGGGGGGCAATGCCCCAGCCCTGCATGTTCTTCATCCCGGGCAAAGGAAGCTGCGGTGACCCATTTGCTGTGCTCCCAGTGACAGCTCTCTCCTGGTGCTTCTGTGCTTTTGCATGTGCGTACATGATACCTCCCAAGGACACCACTGCTGGCTCCTTTTTTGACAGGGAAAGCTGCTTCCGTGAAAAAATGCGAGCAACTTTTTGGAGAAATGGGAGTTGGAAGGAGAAGTGGAAAGAAGGCAGTGCTAACAAGGGCATGTTCCTCGCGTGGCTCCTGGTGCTTTTCTCATTCTTGCCCGTTGTGCCTTGAGTCAGTGCTGTTACTCTGCTGCGCTGGGAAAGCAGTGAGTGCAGCTCTTGCTTTTTTCCCAAACATATTTAGATCTGGTTTCTCTTCCAACCAGTATGCACTGTTCAGTGGGGGAGAGTTCACTCCAGTAAAGCCCTGGGCTTGTGGCAGGTGTGCCTGAAGGCATGGCCTTTGGAAGGCTACCAACCTCCCCTTGCCATCCGTACCTGCCAACATTTCTTTGTTCCAGATCGTCCTGTTCTTTGTCCTAGCTGTCTTTATGGTTGACACACCATAAACCCATGACTATTAACCAATGGCTTGAAAATTTTTAAGACAACAAAGTGGCTCCTTGCTTTTATTCTCTGCTAACTGTGTGCTTGGTATGACCTTTAGCTGGCAGAGATCTTAGAGGAGGCAAGCAAATGAGGTGTGTAACTTGGGTATCCTCGCTTTTTAAACTGTTTATCCAAGCAATTTTTTTCCTCAGCTTGTTTGTCACCATGAAACTCCGGGTGGTTTTATCCCTTAGTAACCCTGGTTGTAGCACATCTGAGTTCATTTCAGTAGGAGAAGTAAAAGAGAAAGGGGTTTGCTGCTGCTGCTACTACTGCTGCTTTTTTAAGGAAAGTGGATTTTTATTTAAACCCCTGAATATCTGTCTGTTCTGCTCTTGGCCTTGCTAGCAAGTCAGTAGAAATAAAATAGAATTAGATTCTTCTGAAAAAGATGATCTCTGGGGAGAGGCGAAGTCTGAAGAGCTTTGTATCAGAAGGCAAAGCTGGAGATAATTAGTGGCATATGAGAACCAGAGTTTGTCATTAGAGCGATAGCTGTCATTGTCAAACGACTGCTGGGGTAACGTTGCCCGAAGGCAACCCAGGCCGTCCGCGGTGGCAGGACCATCTGTGAACGTGCCCTCGTGACGGTGGTGCACAGCCGTTCCCCTCGGGGCAAGCTGCTGTCCCCTGCTGCCACCCCATCTCCCCCCGAGCGCCAGCCCCCGGCACCCCGGCACTGCTCGGCGCTGCCAGCAGCTGCAGCCTTCCCTCCCGCAGCCTGGCCCCCTTCATCTGTCATGTCACCAGCAGCCTCCATTGAGGGTCCCCGCGGGACAGATGGGTGTCATCTGGGGGCCAGGGTCTGTGAGTCACCACTGTTCTTGAGGCTTTCTGGCATGCATGAGCGCTGTTGGCCTGCTGGAGCACAGTCTTCAGCGAAACGTGCTTTATCTCATGTCTTCTAAGGGAAACAGTGACAGCTACGTCCCTTGAAACTTGCAGTTGGTGCCACGGTCTCTCTTTAAGAAAGCAAAATTTCTTTTGAACACTCAGGGTTTGATTTTAGCACATGTGCATGAGATGGATGCGATTGCCGTACAAGTGGAAAAAGGCATCCATCCTCCCTGGGCCCTCTGGAGAAGAGTGCATGGATGTTTCCATCCGAAAAACGCTGTCAGACCTGTAACCACGGGCTTTCAGCAGGAATGCAACTCAAGAAGGGACCGGTCCTGGCCTTCTCCATGGCAAAGATCACTTTGGATGTTTGTAAACACTAAATGCATTCAGTGTGCCAGCCGCCTATACCCACTTTCAAACTCAGACACCTGAATATTTGGAAATTGCAAACTGGAAATTAGTTGACAGTTGATTTAAATATTCTCAGTATCTGGTGAAGAAATTTAACGAGGAGGGAGCTGTTTGTCATATGTAGCGATTACTTTCATAAGACTTTTTCATAATCCTCGTCCACAGCCGAAGAGGGTCAACTTAGTAGATATGGTTTCAGTTTCAAAGATAAACATGCATTTTATAACCTTGCATAACATTTTTAAAGGAAATTAAATATTAAATGAATGTATGTACTTAATGGACTATTTATATAATGTTAATGACTCCAACTAAGAAATGCCAGAAATTCATGTAGTTCTTAGTATTTAATGAACAGAATGTGTTTTCCACCATTTTGTTTATTATGGCTGGTATAGTTGTATGTGTAAAGTTTGCATTTCTTTTCATTTTTGTTGTTTTTCAGCAGATCTGCATGGTAAGTGAATGTATATCTGCTCTCCGTGCTAGTCTGGAGAAATAATTGCTTCATGCTTGGCTATTCTAACATTTAAGAGATCTTTTTCGTTTCAAATAAGTCTACTACATGCACCTTGTATTGTAGTTTACAGCAAAGGCCCAACACGACTTCGTGATAGAAATGTGCTATGGTAACTGTTGTGTTTGTCTTGTTTGATGCAGTGAAGGCTGTTGGGATCGGCGGTGTGCACAGAACAAAGCAAGATGATGGACCCAAGGTGAATGATCCCAGGCTCCTCCCAGATAAGTTTCTTCAAAGGACAGCCAAGGTAACTCCATGGAGAGTGACAAGCAAGCACGTGTGCACTCCCAAAGGCTGAAGGAGACCAGCCCTGGCCTCCTTGTAGTCTCCATCTGTTCATCTTTGCATCTCATCCCCCATTTCAAAGAGTGTAATTGTCCGATCTGATAAAAATCAAGTGTCTTGTTATTTTTACCAATTATCCCAGTTTAAATTCCCTTTGTTTGTTGTGCAAAATTACTTAGCAAGATACAGAAAAAAGATTGGATACTAATATGAGTGTCAGGGTATCCAAAGTTGTCAGAATTAATTCTTACAGACTTTGGAAAGGCTGTTAGTGCTGTTGGTTCAAGATTTGAGTCAATCTCTGAATGTTAAGAGACCAGAAGAGGACTACTGGGTCAGGCTGGGTCAGGTCTCTTCCACTTCTTGTGCTTCCCCTTGCAGCCTCTGAATCTGGTACCTCTTCTGGGCTGGGCTGCCCTCTGGTCTCATCCAGCGTGGCAATTCCAGCGCTCAGAATCGCACAGAGGTGCAGCTCCTGAAGCCTTCTGGAAGGACCGTTCTGCATAAGCTTAGGAAATCAGCTATAATATTTCTGTTATCCAGTGATTTATTATGGTCTACAAAAATATAGCCTGGATGAACACCTCTCTGGAACAATTATTTAGTGATACTGTAATTTATTATTCTTTTCAAAGCCATCTTGCATAAAGGTAAAATAACCCCTAACTTCAGAAAGCGCAGAGAGGAGGAGAGAACTGCCAAATTCCCCACAGCACATCCTTTCCTGTGGTTAGCGTTGGATCCGCCAGCGGCAGCGTTTTTGGACTGGCCTGTTCTGCGCTGAATGTCGAAATCACAGGCTGAGGATACAAATGAAAGATTTTTACAGGAGTTGCTTGTATGTTGTGGCTAATTCCCTGCATTTGGAAGCATCTGCTTCTTGTCTGGTTTTGTTCTGTAATCAAGAAAATTGCTGTAGAGAGTTAGCAGTTGGAAGGCACTTAGCTCTTCTATAGCCATGAGCAAGATGGCAAGGAAAATACATTGTAAATAGGTACTCAGTTAAAAAATGCACACACACATATACACACAGGGAAAACATGATATAGGCCTTGTGATTTTTCCAGATATTCTGCTAAGCCTATTCTGTTAAAGAAAATAAGTTTCTCTGAAGGTATTAAGTGTAGGAACCTTTGCCTCTTCCAGGTGGTCTATATTTTGGAAAAGAAGCATTCCCGAGCAGCTACAGGTTTCATCAAGCTTCTGGCAGACAAGAACAGTGAACTCTTCAGGAGGTGTGCCATGTTCTCACCTGTGGATCACAGAGTGCCCAGGGCCTACGTGTCCTTGGCTGATTGCCCTCCAGACTTTGTGACCAGGCCTGAGGACTATTCGAATATGCTCTTCATCTGTCGCATAGTGGACTGGAAAGAAGACAGCAACTTTGCAACAGGGTATGTGGCTGCCACTGGAAGTAGAAATGACTGATATTTCTAGTCCGAGTTCTTGGTTTCACTTAGTTTGATACATGCAATAGAGACAGGAATCTGTTAACAAGATACTTGTCTTGTATCCCTCTGGTATTTGGTGGATAAACGGCGATGAGGCTAAGGATAGCTCATCACTAGTTGATCTCATGGCTACATAATGTTAGTTTCTTTTGGTGCTTGCTTCAGTGTGCTGGCACATCACAGCATTAATGAGCGTACGGTCTTTGCTCAGAAGAGCTTGCAGTCTAGAGGGAACACACACAGGTACTTAGCCTGACCAGCACAAGCACCGTAGGGTGCTGGCAGCCTTTCAGTCCTTCCTCCCTTTGTGTAAGAGGAGTACACTGTGTGTAGACATTGCATTTCTGCCAGAGGAAGATGATCAGTAGCTGTGAGGCTCATCTTTGGTTTTTAAGCCTTCACTGATAAGCAGTAGAAAGAAATCACAGATTTTTGCGGTATTTAAATTTGCATTGCTTCAAGGAAGGATACTAGAAATCAAGAGAAGATTCATTCACTCCTGAAGCAGATGAGAAGGGTGTTGCACACTGTGCTTTTCAGGCGGCACTGTAAAGCCATTGCTGTCCAGAGTTCAAATTGCGGTCACCGCCATGAAGGAGGAGATTTTAAGCCAGGGCTACTCAAATGGCCTATGCTGTGCTGGATCCAGATTGCAAGTTCATTTTGTCTCTCCTTGAGGAAGACCCTGTGGTTTTCAGCATTTTCACTCTTTTCTTGGGAACAGCTTCAGCGTGCCAAGCACCCGCCTGGAGTGGCCATGCTGCTTCCTATTGAGTGGGTCTCAATAAGAAATGATGGACATTGATAAATCTATTCAGTTGTCTTGGGAAAAACTGAATAGTCCTGGTTTAGTTGGTGATCCAGAGTAGGTAACTCTGACCTATGGCAATGCTGTGATCAAATTTTATAGGTGATGGGGATCTGGATGTTATCTGGTGCATATGCGGTAGTGGGAGTTGGGCATAAACTCCAACTTTTCCCCTTGCAAAGCTGTTCTGATGGGGTAGCACAGTGGATGTACAATGTCAGCACTGTGGGTTTTGGAGTCCTCAGCTCAAACTCCTGGTAAAACTTAAAACTTACATAAAGCTTTTTTTTTTTTTTTTTTTTTTAAGTATGTTGGCACAGATCTATCAGCCCTAAAACTAAAACTAAACTAAACTAATCTGAAGTCCCTGTTTCCCTGACTTTGTTATCAGTTGTGGCTGCTTTGTAATAGCAAGTTTCACGTGTACCCCTTGAGAGCCACACGAGCCGTTAAGTCACTCAGTATTTCCTAGCTAAACTGCAGTGCATGAACTGAAGTGGCCTCCCTTCGAGCCCCACTTAACTAGGGGCTGGCTGTGCTGTGAACTTCACTATGACTAAGTTTCTCATTGGCAGAGATTTTCTTTGTCTTCTTTGATTCCAACAGAGAAAAGACTGGAAGGTGATTGTACTGCTTGGCTTCTTGTCATGAACAACCCCCCTTTTCAGCAGAAACGGGGGAAATCGGGAGCATGGGCTAATGCCTTTTTTCATTGACTAATGCATGTTTCTTTAATCTGTGCTTCTGACAGCATTGTATATTCTCATCTGGCTGTTTTGGTAGTTTCCAAGATGTAAAGGGTGTTGTCAGGAAAGAAAACGTCCATGATTGTCTTCGTACATAGCCATTTCCTCTGGGACTTCAGTAAGTGCCCTGTGGAGATGGGAGCATAAAACCTTGGTGACCCATTTTGTTTATAACAATAAATACATGCTTGTTTAAACACTGAAAGACAAGGAAACCTCTTGAAGGTCCCAAAAGTTCCTGTTTGGTTTTGGGCTGGTTTATAAGCTTGTTTATAAGCCGTGTTAGTAGTCATGGCCCACCTGAAGGAGAGAAGAGCAGGTGATCTGCAGCTCGTTGCATGCTTGGGTGTTTGAACTTTCTTGTGTACCCCCTTAGTTCTGCCCACAGACTTCATGTTACCCTTTTGGCAGCACTACCATGGTTTTGAAGGTGTCTGGGCTAAAGAGCCTGTTGGTTATCACTCTGCTCTAAGTCTGCTGGAAGTACAATAAGGGAAACTCCCTCCATAGTTGGCAGTCATTTCCCCTGGATACCTTGGGTGTTTCCAGGCGCTCTCCATCCTGCAGCTGAACTCTCCTAGGCTGGTCATGCACCTTCCTCAGCTTTCCTTTTCTTTTGGGAAGTTCAGTGCTGTGTTTCCAAGCACAGTTCATGGCATAGTCTGGCCTTCATGGTAACTGCGTGTGGCTGGAGCAGTGGGATGCTCTGGCCAAGGGCTTGGCGGTGGCACTGGCCACCCAGGGTGGTCACCTGCACAGGGGCAACCTGACAGTCCCTGGAGGTCCCCTTGGGGAGGGGGGATGTGTTTCTGTGTCGTGATTGCCACCTGGTGGTCACCAGTGAGGCACTGTCCCCTCTGAAGGCCACCCTGTCACCCTGACCGTGCTGGGAAGGAGCAGGGAGGAACTAATGTCTCCATGTCCCACTGGTGATGCCCTGAGTGTGTGCTGCTGTGCTCCGTCCGGCATGTGAAGTGACTTTACCGTGGCAGTGAAATGCCATTTAGCTGTACCTGCTTCAGGTAGCAGGTAAAGCAAAATAGCTCCAAAATAGTCTTCTTTTGCAGATAAATATTACAAGTACTGCCACGTACAGTTATTTTCTGGGGACCTTTTTTCAGTGTTGCAGTCCAAGGCTGTTTGGAGTATTAGTCCAGACATCTCCGCACTTTTGGAGATGGTTGAAGTGGAATCTTTTTGCCCCCACATATGATGATGGATGAGCCTATTAAAAAAAAGTAATAGTAAAACGTTGAATCACTGACTCCTCCTGTGTCACACGGGGCCTGTGGCTATTCTAGCTCAGGGCCTTAGATATTGGGCTGTCGAGGTGACAAGATTTGTCATGGCATTTGCAATAAAATGAAATGTTGCAAGGTGTTCTTTCACTAGATACTCTTTCCAAAGCCATCCAAGTGGCTTGAATTCCTTTAATCTCTGGCACTTTATTCTGTTTTTTTTAATTCACAAATGTATTTGGTATGAGGGGAAATGACCAGATACCTTGGGTAGCTCACTGTAAGGCTTGAGGGAAGGTCTGACCCCCAAGCAGTGTAGCTCTGTTGCAAAAACACCTTCTTGCAGATGGGAGTGCCTCTCAGTAAAGCTGCGTTCCCTCGGCACAGCTCATCACCCTACCGCTCTGAAGCGTGGGGTGGCCCCACCTGCATGGGGAGCACCATGCTGCTCCTCCGCTCCGATGGCGGATGGCCCGGCAGCTGAAGGGAGGCAGCTTCATGGTGTGGAGCGGGGCTGGACTGTGCTTTTGAGTGCTGGGGAGTCCTGTGACACAGCTTTCTGTCTCCGTCATGCCCAGCCCTGCAGACATCTCACCATCTCCACTGGGACCTTTGGGCTTTATCAAGCACGTGCAGCTCTGCCTGCAAGCTCCAGGCCCTGGGTGGTGGGAGCAGCCGGGTGGCCTTCCTTGCTGTCCCCTCTCCTGCTCCCGTACAAGCTTCCTCTAGGACCAGTGGCTTATTGATGTGTAGGATGTTCCCTACTGCTGAAAGAAACCCTCCGTGTAGGATGACTGTGGACAAGTCTGCTCCAGGAGAGACTGAGTAAGGTTGTTAAGTCCCCATGGAAGTTATTCACTCCCATTTGGGAGCCTGCCCGGCTTTCCAAAGGAAACAAGCCTTATGTAATTATGCTTTGTCTTTTTGGAGAGTTCTTATCATATAACCTTTGAACACGTTGGCCAGTTTCAGCTGAGTCTGGGGAGCGGAGAGGGCTTGAATGTTTGTAGAAACGGGTGGCCGAATAGATGCGATCGGTGTCACCATGAAGGGGAAGATGGCAGCACGAGCGTGGCTCTGCCCAGGCGCACACAGATGGGAGGTCAAGCTCCGGTGAGTCGGCAGCTCGGAGCAGTTTGATGAGCTTGTGCTACGGTTGCTTTGGAGGAATACCCTGTGCTGTGTGCTGCCCAACGCCCCGACTGCAGCGTGTTCCCGTCGGCGCACGCTGCCACCGTGTCTGACATCAGTCCAAGGGTATTCAAGGAACCCTCCAAGGTGCTGTAATGCTCCCCCATCAACGTCACAGAAATGTTTACGTCTGTAATCATTATAATTTTTTTTACCTTTTAACATTTTTAAAAACAGAGATACACGCAAGCCTGGAGTGTCACAGACGCCGTGACTCCCTGAGAGTGAACGTCTGACTGCTGCTGGGCCCTGTGCCTGTTGTTGTTTATAAGCCTCTTGAACTATTCTTGCTACCCTCGGTGGCCGCGGAGCCCCATGAGTGATTTTACGGCCTGGCTGTTACTCCGGGGCCATTGGTGATCCTATATGCGTTACCTTTGATCACATGCTGTCCTGTCAGATTTTGCTCTGATGCAAGTCATCGTGTCTGCGTGACTGTAACATGGCCCCAATTAAAGTCAGTTGTACACTTTTTATTTCAAGGTACTTGGGAAATGTTCCTTGGAACACTGTATCAAATGTTAATTACTATTAAAAAAAAATATTAGTCCTATATCAAACCTCTGGGTAAACCCCTTATGGGTTCGTAATCTAATTTCAGTAAACGGATCAAGAGAACATGGGTTTCAAGACTGAGCTGGAAAGGACTCTGGCATTCAGAGGTGCTTTCCATGACTTGTGCAGACGTCCAGCTGCCCTCCTGGTGCACTTCCCAGCTCTGCCCTTCCAAGAGAAGGGGCATCTGAGACTCAAGCCTTTGCCATTTCTTTTTCGCAGGGCAACGTCCTCTCTTTTCCTCTTCTTTTTTCAATCCATCCTTGGTGGTGTTGGTGGGCCTGCAGACCCATGGGTTTGTCCTTGCTCAGTCTCCCAGCTCCGCACTAGACTTTGGAAATGAAGTGGTGATTTCTCTGGTTTATTGTTACTGCTGAGAGAGAGGGAGATAAAACTGATGCCTCGTTTATTTACATTAAAATAAGGATCAGACTGGGACCAAGCTGCAGGAACAGAGAACTCAGCCTCGATGCCAAACGCACACGTATTTCTGCCATACAGTTTGTACATAAAATTGAAACAATGGAGGGAAATATCTTTTATCCTTGTTTTCATTTTTATTTTAAAGCTAGGCAATGTGAACTCTACAATTTACCACACCACGAAGCACGCAATCCTTTCCAGCATATTACACAATGTGACAGGTTTATTACGCAGCCCTTCCCGTTGTGAAGAGAGATAGCTGTGCTCCCATAAAGAAGATGGGCTTGCTTACGCTGCATGGATGGGGTTTGTTCTGTGGGTTTATGGCACATTTGAAGCCCTGAGAGCATCTTGCTCGTCCAAATGACAAGTGCACTGTTTTGGCCCCAATTTAGGAAAGTAATCAGTGCCTGTTCTCACTCATTGGAATTAAAGCAGAAGGATCAATATAATGATTGTGTATTTTATGCAGTGGAAAACACTTATTAGACTGGCTGGTTTTGCACTGTGTTATTACCTCTCTCTTTTGTGTCATATTTTGATGGATTTGCCTTAATTTCATTGTAATTTTCTTGGGTCAGGAACATTATCTCTATTGGCTGTAATGTGCCATTTGCCCTAATGGCAGTATATTAAAAAAAAAAAAAATTACCTCTACGTACTGTAGAGCAATCTGGGGGTGAGAAAGGGGACAAGGGAAGCCACCATGGGACACAGGTCTCATACAGTATTTGTAACCAGGTAGGGAGGGAACAAATGTCCCATTCCTTTGGAGTCCCAGTTTGCATGCTGTGTCCAGAGCCGAACGCTTGTTTGACACCAGAGCTCTTGGACAAATGCGTGCTGGGGTTTGCACTGGAGCAGATGGAAACTTTCTCTAAGCATAATAGAGCAGCAGCCTCATCCGCACATGTGCAGAATACTTCATCAAAGACTATTAGCATGTGGGGGACAGTTTCCCCTGTCTATGACTTGCTTCTAGATCATTGGCTCCTCTCCAGTTAGCTCCAGTTTTAGAGGCTTCTGCTTAGCTAGGAGAGGAGGGGCAAACTACTGGGAATGTTTAGGTCCTGGAAAGAGCCTGGAAAATGGTAGGAAAGATGATCTGTGTGCATGTCTGTGTGTGCGACTCCTGTACGGAAGGCAGTAAGGGTTCCTCACACCCTATGATGTCTTCATAGGGCATCAGTTTGCCCAGGCAGAGATGCCTGTCCTTTGGGATGGAGAGCAGTGTGCTGCACTCCCCAGGAGCTGTCTTCTGCAGAGCTGTCTGGGATCTGGTGGGAACCTGTTCTCCATTTCAGGTCATGGGGGTGAGTCATGTTTTTCGGTGGTGAGGAGAGGAAGGAGGATCTCAAGGAAACCAGCCATGTGTAAAACTAGAGCTGCCTGTGTGGAGGGCTGTGCTTTTCTTATCCCCATTGAATGTATTTTTTTTTTCTAAAATTTGACACCTTCTTACCTCTGCAAAAACCTAATAATATAAAACATCTCCTTAAAATGAGATGCACGAAACAGCCCAGGGTACTGTCTGGCTAGTGTTTTGCATCTCCAGCAGACATAAGTCATGGTATGGTCTGAATTCCTGCTAAGTCCTCTGCCAAAGCTCAGGGAGAAGTGAATGGGTGAAAGAGTACATTTGAGGGCTCAGCAGCCTCTCTGCGGGGACAGTAACAACATGACAGTAGCAATTATATGCTTAAAAAAAGCATCCCTTTCTTTCTTTTGTAGGCAGTTGGCCAAAAGTCTTGGGCAGGCTGGGGAGATTGAGCCGGAAACGGAAGGGATCCTGATGGAATACGGCGTGGATTTCTCTGACTTTTCCCCCGAAGCCTTGGAATGTCTTCCCCAGAGCCTGCCCTGGGTTATCTCACCGGGAGAGATGGCCAAAAGAAGAGATTTAAGGTAACGACAAAAAGCGTGGTCTGACACTCCTTCTTGGGTTGGTGCAGGGTTGTTTTGTTTTGTTTTGCTTTCATCACACCTTGAAAAGGCACTGACTTGTAATATTACATGTACCGTGTTACACATTACCTGTGCTAACATGCAAAGAAACTGCTTTTGAAAGTACCTACAAACCCAGAAGATCAGTTATTTGGAGAAGTATTTTGTGAGGCAAACAGGCTTTTTCTCAAAAGAACTATTGAAAACTGAAAATTTGGTGTTTGGCACCTAATCTGAAAGCTTTATGTTTTTGTCTGGAATGTATTACGTATTTTAGTGGTAGTTTTATAGCAGAGATTTTCTGAATGCCTGGCAGATCAAATGATCTTGGACACTGTTACTTTGAAACTTAAGCACAGGTAGAGACTGTCCTGCGTTTTCCTGTCTAGTCTCAACATTTTTCTCTGTTTTGAAGAACCGGTGTCATGTGGAGTTTACGACGGCTCTTGATCAGGTTAGCAGCTGGCAAACGCAGTCCCTTCCTGCAGCCTGGCAACTCTGTGCCATCCACCTACCTCACGTTAGCCAACCCTGCAACTTAGTGATGCTCCCACCGGCTTTCGGGAGCTCCATGGTCTGTTGAGTGGTAGCCACTCTGACATTGCTGGACTACCAAAAACTAGCGGATTTGCTACGCTTCAAAGCGTCAGATTTCAGAGACATCTTTACTAGAAGAGATTTAAAGATAAAAGAAACATAATTTGTTTCGAATCTCACTTTGCAATAAAGGAAGGCGCAAGAAAGCAAAACAAGAAATGCATTACTAAGATGATACGGTGTGTTCCACTCCCACCCTTGCTTATGCTAGAGCATCCTGTCTCAGTTAGCAGATTCATTGCTTTCTTGTGTATTGCTGAGGTGAAACAGCCCCATGAGCCTGATTCTTCAAGATGCTGCACTGGTACAAGCAAGCTCCTCTCCTTCCTCTTAGTTTACCTGTGTTATTGGCATGGACATTAGGAATTTGAGCGGATAAGCTGATAAACTGCAGCCATTTGTATCTGTACCCAGACTCCAGATGTTACTTTGGACCTAATCCTCCACTGTAGCCTACAATCTCCTTACTGCTTCAGCTTTACTGGATTTCCATTGCCATACAATGGAGTAATTCAGGGGAGAATCACACTCCTGATTGACTAGTGGTAACACTCAGATACCAGTTCCAGACTGTAGGCTTCAAGTAGCTTTAAAAAAAAAAAAAAAAGATACTGAATGCTGCAGTTCAGAAGTCACTGGAAAGTGCTTATTTTTATATTCTTGACTACATTTCAGTAGCATTCTCTGTTTCTTCTGACCAAGTTCTTTCAAGCAAATAAAGAGCTTGACTTGTCTCCAGTCAGACAATCAGTTTTGGAAACAAATTCCAAGTGCATTTCTTGCTTTTATTGCTGAATTATTACACTGGGACTTATCAAGGTGATAACAGTTTTGCAGTTAAGCCATTTAAATCCCTCTCTGCCCCTTCCCGACCACAGTGCACACTACAAAGTAGATTTCCTTTTGATCCTCTCAAATATAAACATTTAACAGTCAAGGTTTTTAAGAGAATTATTTGAGCTTAATTTACTAATCCTTTTAATGTCAACTGCCACACTGCTGACTAACTAGTCTGTGGTCTAAACACATATGGAGATAACATGAGACTTCTAGTTATGGAAAGTAAAATACAGGTGAGTCTTCTTTTTTGTTTCTTCACAGTGAGAGATTTGTCTACCCAGAAAAAGATGAGTTTTATTAGTAAATGTAGTGTGAATCGTAGCTGAGTGGAGTCCTGCAGTTGGAGACCTGGCTGCCATCTCTTCTGGTCTCACCCATCAGACCTTGAGAGACTGTTCTTGACAAGTCCCAAGGTAGCTCGCCTTTAACTTGGTATGAAATATCAGCTTTCATATGGTCAGCAATAAGTGCGTTGTGGTCTGCAGTGTCGTACAAATAGCCGGTACACGCTGGCCCAGGCTGGCATCCAGGGGAAGACCCTTGAACCTGGATATCTGGTCTGGGTGCAGACGGGAGTTGTGCAGGACTTGTTTTCTGGGGGAGTTTACACTGCGTTCAATGGCACCTGCCCCTGTGAGTGTCCATCTTTGCTGTACTTTGTGCATGTTGATCTGTCAGGCTCCCCAGATTACTGTACAGTACTCTGAGAGTACAATATAAGATAAATTACAGTGAAATAAAGACTCATCTTTTCTCCTGAAACAGCCATGTTAGCACTTCTAAATAGCTCATCCTAATTCAGTTTACACATTGCTCACCTGACTAGAGTAAACACATATTAGACTTTGGCTCAAAATACTTTCATCTCTAGTAAATCCTCTCCAGTTCTGTAACACAGTGCTGTAAATTTTCTAGTGTCATGCATTAAGCTTTTGGGATTTGGAACCGCAACCCAAGCGAAGTCTTGGGTTTTGGGGTGTTTCCTCTTCCTGAGATAACTTCTCCTTGTTTCCTTTCATCATGGGAAACGACCCTTTCCTCCTCAAAAGGTAACTTCTGTGTTCTGCTAACCAGTGTCCCGAGTGTGGTCGGGTGTGTTTGTGAGTCAGCGTATAGAGCACGGAGGTAGAGATTCTGCACCGGAGGCATTTGTGAGTGTGGTTTTAGATGAAAGTGAGACAATGTGTTTCACCAAGCTGCTGAGGCTGGGCAAGAGGAGGGAAGGATATTTTGTCCATGCCATCTTGTAAATATGTTCCTTGATCTTCCTGCAAGTCTTTCAGTTTTACAGGAAGCCTGTTCTTGCCATGCATAGTCTGTTTGGATAGCAACTGTGATCTCACCTACATAGCCTGTGCAGAATTGCTTCCAAGAGATCTTTTTTTTTTTCCCTCATTTCTCCAGTAATGGCTCAAAAAGAAAGGTTTACATAATATTTTAATATTACTTAAGGCAGAAAAGATCCAAACCTTGTGGATGGCTTTGAAATCTTTTAGCTGATTTAACTCCCTGCTCTGCCACTAGTGCACAGTTTTGCCATGGACATCTGCTTTTTACCCGCATGGGTTTATCTATTTGTAAAACTAGGCAAGTATTTCATGGGCACTCGCAGCTTACTTGTTTGTAAAGAGCACCAAAAACTTCTAATGAAAAGCACTAGGCAAGTATTTGGTGTTGGCATTGCATACTGCAGTTGTATTTTATAGAGAGCATGAAGTTTCATAAAGTATCAGAATAGCGTGGTTGAGGAAACTTCCCTTCCAGAGACTTTAAATGTGATAATACAGATAGGACCAGGGTTCTTATTTTATTATTCAGGTTGACTGGAATTGGTATTTTTTCATTAGAAGTTTGAGAAGTGTTTGGTTTCTGCTTTTAGAGAAACATTGGAGGATTAGTGTCATAGAGACAAATTTTGATGGGTGCAAAGTTTCAACCATTTTCCAGTCTTTTCCAGTGTTTCAACATGTAATTTTCATTTCCTTGTTTGCTTTGCTTTGCACTTAGTGTTTCAATGGCGTGGGACAAAATATAGCCCCTGAACAGAAGAGGGGTCAGGGCAAAGGAGGAAATGCAGATTTCAGAGGTGGGTGCAGGGGATGGGGCCTGGAAGCGGAGGCCATTTGAAGAGGTGTAGCCAGGAATCTAAGAAACCCAAAAGCTATTTCTAAGACTCATTCCAAATGTTTCTAATTTCATTCATATCTTTTTGTTTCCTTTACTGCTTAACTGGGACAAGAAACTAAAGCCAGGAAAGTCCAATCATAGTGGGAAACAAAAACCTAAATATTGGAGAGAGAAAAAAGGCCATTCTTTGCAAAGCAGTTCTGCCTTTTGCTTGTCTCCCATTGTTGGTGTTACTGTGGAAAATGTATAACATCACTCTTTTGGAAAGCACTAGAGCCTGTTCAAGTAGAGATGGTTTATATAGTCTAACATGGAAGAACTTGAGGATATCTATTTCTTTACCATTTGCCTAATAATAAGTGAGCCTGTTGACCTCCGCTGGACTATTACAAATGTGAAACTTGGCACTCAAAATTGCTTGCTCTAAATTTTCCAGTTGCTTTCTCTTTTTCCATTTGATGTCATCCTGCCAACTAGTGATTTTATTATTATAAACAGGACATTGTATTCACTTTTAAGAAGAAATATGAAGCTGAAGGTAAAATTACAAACTGCAGTTTCTCAGCTGGCAAAATACAAAACAATGAGCTAAAAATACTGAGCAGAGAAAGGGTGCTGTGGCAAGAAACTCTGAAATATCTACAAGATGGATGTGGTCTGAGGAGCAGAAACTGACTGACTTCAACTGAGCAGCTCTGAACTCCTGAGAATCACCAAATGGTTGAGGCTGGAACGCACCTCTGGAGATCACCTACTCCAACCCCCTTGCTCAAAGTAGGGTCAACTACAGCAGGCCGTTCAGGGCTGTGTCCATTTGGGGTTTGGATACCTCCAAAGATGGAGATTCCACAACCCCTCTGATGAATGTGTTCTGGGGTTCAATCACCCTTACAGTAAAAACGTGGGCGTTTTTTACCGTTAAATGGAATCTCCTGTATTTTGTGCCCATTGCCTCTTGTCCTGTTGCTGGATACCACGGAGAAGAGTCTGGCTCTGTCTTCTTTACTCCCTACCATCAGGTATATTTTCACATTGATAAGATCTCCCTGCCTGAGCCTTCTTTTCTTGAAGCTGAACAGTTCCAGCTCTCTCAGCCTCTCCTTGTAAGTCAGATGCTCCAATTCCTTAATCGTCGAGGCCCTTCAGCAAACTTGCACCAGTATGTTGATGTCTTCCTGGTACTGGGGAGCCCAGAACTGGACACAGAACTCCAGCTGTGGTCTCACCAGTGCCAAGCAGAGGGGAAGGATTGAAGGACTGCATCTCTTGACCTGCTGGCAACACTCTTCCTAATGCAGCCCAGGAGGCTGTTGGCCGCCTTTGCTACAACGGCATGTTTTTGGTTCATGTTCAACATGTCCATCAGGACCCAGGTCCTTTTCTGCCAAGCTGCTTTCCAGCTGGTTGGTCCCCAGCCTGTACTGGTGCACGGGGTTATTCCTTCCCATGTGCAGGACTTTGCTTTTCCCTTTGAGCTTCATGAGATTCCCATCAGCCCATTTCTCTCCTGAGGTCCCTCTGAATGGCAGCATAACTGTCCATTCCTCCCACGAGGCTAAAAGGCCTGGAGGGCATCAGACTGGGGGACAGCAAGGATTCACTGCATTGGCAGGAGACAATTAATGCTCACTTGCTTCCCTTGCAGGGCAGACTTAATGAACTTTGCTCTTGCAGACAAAGAACTCTAATGCAATGAAGCTTTCGGTTAAAATTTGCATCTTGGTATTTCAGCATGTGACCTCAATTGCAACTGACCTAAAGCTATCCCAATTATTGAAGGCTAAATTGTAATTTTGGCTGCCCATTCAGAAATGTAGCATCCTTCCTTTGGCTGATAGGGAGGAAGAGTGGAGGTGCTCTGCTGTCTCTCTGTGTCCACTGTGGAGGGAAGCTCTGTAGCACCGTCTGTAACTGGAAAGCACTGGCGGCAGGACAGTACCTGCACTGCAGTTCTGCCCGCTATTTATTTCTTTCTTGAGGAGTGTTAGAGCTGGTAACAGGGATTAGCAGTGCTTATAGTAAAGGTTTGACAGCATGCTCTTTGCTGTAGATGCCCGAGGAGATTATTGGCTGATAAAATTAGAGGTGATGGTAAAAATGGCAGCCTTGAGCTGTGCAAGGGGTGTTGGAAGAAAGCAGTCAGCCCCTGAAACAGATGTCTTTTCAAGGCAGGTGAACGACTTTAGTTAGACATGAGTGCAAGTCCGATAAAACATCATTAAACAGCTTGTTTCCTGGAGATTTTCCACTACAAAAAGCTAGTGTTAAGTACAACAAGACTTACTCAGCTATAATAAGATACGTAAAAATGCTCTGGTTTCTGATGGAAACTGAGAAATGACTTGTTTAGCAAATGTATAAGCAACACTGCTACAGACCTGACGGTTATCTTGGCGTGGAGTGGAGACACAAACAGGGCCAGATTATGATCTCTGCCCTCTCACTGAGCTCTTTTGTGACTAATTTAATGTCCTCCATAGGGAGGTACAAGGCATACAAAGGATTACTCAGTGGTGTCTAAGGATATCAGGTCTAGTCCCTTCCTAACAGGACTGGTTCCAGAAGACGGTGATGATGGCTGTACCTGCTCTGGGTACTTCTGCTGTCCAGGCAATCTGGGGACCAGTACCCTTCTTGGATCAGTGAGGAGAGCTCATGTTAGCTCCATCCTTACCCATTAGCTGAGTAAGTAAAACTCTGAATAAATACAGTGCTGCTGTCAGAGTGATGTGATTCAGCTCCTTGCTTCTGGTTGGCTGCTTCGGATCCTCCTCTCTGTTTTTATAACATTTTCTACTACACTATGTCTACAGCAGTTGTGGTGACACTGTTTTGTACAAAATGATGCATGGTCTTTGCTCTCAGATGCTGTTGTTACCAGTGGCTGGTGTACATAGACACACTGGCAACTTCACTGGTGTTTTTCCTCACAGGAAGGCATGTGTGGTCGTTGGAAGTGCAGCTTCAAGCAGAATCTGTGGTGTATGGCTGGACAGGATTATTGCGTTCTGATCTTGTAGGCCATCAGAACTACGCTTGCTTAGTTAAGAATCCGTATAGTTGTGGAAAACAGTAATAACTTTTGCGAGTAGGTTGTTATACATTCAGTCTTGTTCCTGCCTGGCTGCCTATTCTGTGGAGAGAAATGGAGAGAATAACAGAGGGGAGAGGAGGATAAAATCTTAAATCAATTTGAGAACGTGTCCATTTCTTACTGGATTCCACTGGATCACAAGGTGGGCTTTTGAAGAACAGAAGAAAGCGCCCTATCCTCTCATTTTTATATATGTTAAGCGGACCAATTCAGGTGTGCCAAATACTGCCAGTTTCCTTGATATCATGGTGCTTTGCTGGTGCCCTTCTCTCGCTACAGGTCAGATAGCATGGGAGTAGACAGGAGATGAAGGATCCAAGTCCTGGTGTCAACCCAGGTATCTATCTCTGATGCTGTAGATGAAGAAACCCAGAATTTCTTCAGTAGGTGAGGCACTATATCCCCACTGTGATATTTCAAGGCTGATCACTGATCACTAGGACAGGCTGGTCATTACAAGGAACAACATTTTCCTTGTGACTCCATTCTGATGGAGTGGTCTGAAGCATGCTTTGACCTGTCCATCTGCCCTGAAGTTTTTGGGTGATTGGATCCTTGTTCCCAGATTATTCTCAGATCCTCACTCTCTAAAAAGGAAAAAACCTAAATCATAATATAGATGGCACACATACAGGTGTATGAGGCAGGGAGGTGTACTGGAGGTATCACAGCATGGATTAGAAGTGGGGCAGTCTGGAAAAGACTAACAAAAATATTCTGGGAGATGAAGGACTGATTTACAAGGAAGGAGTAACTGTTCAATGTGTATTTGCCAACACTAAAACTAGAAGTTTGTGAAAGATATAGTAGTTGATATTTAAAATATGTGGACCAAAATGAAAAAATGAGAATCGTTTAAGGTGGTGGGAGGATAGAAAAGGGTGTTCTGAGGACAAGTAAGGTAAAACAAAGAGGAAACCTTTCCTGTCCAACCTAAAATAGACTGTAGCTTAGACTGCTAAAGAAAGTATTGGAAACTCCATCACTAAAGATGCTTAATACTATACTGGAGAAAGTCCTTGCAAATGTATTGTCATGAGTAGTCCGGCTCTGACCTATGGGGGTTGGATGACCTAATGTCTCTTCCATTTCTAGCTCTGTACATCTATGATTAAAGTCGTTTATACAATGCAAGTGCATTTTCAATTACACTCCACCTTCTTGCGTGGGATAGTGGTGGTGCAGAGACCTCATTATATTTGTGGCACAATTACAGCATGACTTGTAGGAAATACTGCCGGTACTTGGTCTCTCAGAGACTCTGGTCTCGTTTATGTGTATGTTGGCTTTTCAAGCCATTTAGGTATGTTACAAGACTGCAGTGCTCTTTTTTCCATCTTCCTCCTTACTTGGAGGCCATAAATATATAGAAGGAATAATTGATTCTGGTTCGGCAATCCAGCAAGCAGTCCTTGGTGAAAATGTAAATGTTTATTGTTGTAGATGTGTAATACATCAGGATTCATTGTCAGCTGCTCTCTTGGACCAAGGTCTGTTTTCTGAACCAGAACAGGACATCAGCTAAAACATAAACACAGAGAAATTAAAAAGAACAGTACTGGCTTGATGTAGAAAGTTGGGCTTTCAGCATATTGTACGCTGTGCTGGATTTTTGTGGGGCTTATGAGTGTTTAGAGGGGGCAGTTTTTGCTTCCAATTATTTTATGATTTCATTTCATTTTGAAATTTATGCACCATGCAAAAGGAGTTTTGTGATGTGTCAGGTATCTTTATCAGTGTTACAGGGCATTCAGAGTGCCTTCAGAGATTTGTCAGGGTACTTCTATTGGATGCATATTTTTTTAATATATTCCTTTTAAGAGTCTGTCTTGGAAGGAGCCACTCTGGGGTTTTAACTACAATCTGCCAGCATCAAGTGTGACAAATGTGGTAGGCACTACACGTAATAGCTGTCTTTAGAAGTGGGATGTTGAAGTCTCTAAAATGTTCAAGCACTGATTGTTCTCTGAAATTTCTCTCTGAGAAAGAGTACTTCATCCCCATTTGAGTGATGAACGTCAGTGGAATTGGTCCCATGCTTATTGGCACTTTATAACAAACCTGCGCAGACACCATGGTTGAGCTGGGTTTACTTGTGATTGAAGAACGAGATTGATTTTTGTGGTTGCCATAACAATTGGACTGTTGTGTGAAAAAATGTTAGTAGCGTTCACTGGAGTGAGTTGACAGCTCTAGGATGCCTGTTCCCAAATTAAAACAACTGTTTCCAGTTCTGAGAAATGATGTCTGTTTAACTTTTGCAAGATGGAGCTCAGCAGGGTCTTAAAAATGACCTGAAGAGCTTAAAGAGTCTAAAAGTGCCTTTGCTGTGCTCAATTTTAAAATGCCAGCTTTGAGCTGGAGTTAATAAGGGTAAGCCAGGAGGCTGAGCTTTCACTCCCACCAAGCTATTGTATGTACTCACAAAGTGGAGAGAACAGGACAATCTAAGGAGTCCCTAGAAGAATGTAAATGCATTGCAAGTGTCTAGACATGCAGTCACTCGTACTGTAAATGTCTTAGCACTGACATACTCAAGTTTAAAGAAGGCTTGCACTGCCTAAGCTTTAATAAACAAAATGATGGTCATTACTGTCTCACCTCCGGCTGCAGCAGTCTGGTCTTTGGAAATAGGCTAATGCTTCTGCAGAAGGTTTAGCTTGGTGCTCCAGGAGCAGTTGGATGACTAGAGGGGCTGTGGGCTGTGAGCACGGAGCCGGGGGCAGGGCAGGATGGTCAGTGTGTGGGTAGCCACTGAGCTGCTTGAATTTTCAGTCGTGCAGTGTTTGTGTGCTGGGAATTCACAGGCAGTGGGTTTCAGACACCTTGTCCATGCTGGTGGGTGCTGTGGGTTCTTTGTTCTCTTTTGTAGTTATTTTGGATGTGTTGGCTTTCATGAACAACCAGTAAATGTTGCAGGAGACTGCCTCAGTCTGAAAGTTGCCCTTGGGAGAGAGTCAGAATGGGAAGGTAAATAAGGTGGTTAAGTTCAGGCACCTTAATTCTACCCAAGCACCTTTGCCTGGGTCTCCTCTTGGGAGACCTTTGGTGGTTCCCTGCTCAGCCCCTTCCTTAGGTGCTCTGGTTTGCTTGCAGAGGCTCTCTCTCTCTCTTGTGAGACCTGGCAGCTGAAATTCTGCCCACGACCTCAGCCCTGAGCAGTCCAACTTCAGGCAAATGGTAAAGTTAGGGCTTCAATCCGGGTGGCTTCAGTTGGTGATGGCTGCAGCCAGGGCCAGGAGGGAATCTGCAGCACGCAGGAACGTGGACGTGGTTGGGCTGCCCAGCTGACTTGTGCTCGTGGTGCCTGGGATGTCCTTCCTCCATCTCTGCTTTCCCTGGTTCCTGA
Source organism: Theristicus caerulescens (assembly GCA_020745775.1). Taxonomy (NCBI): domain Eukaryota; kingdom Metazoa; phylum Chordata; class Aves; order Pelecaniformes; family Threskiornithidae; genus Theristicus; species Theristicus caerulescens. Next base: position 11,754,585 of record CM036565.1, on the reverse strand, counting down.
ATAGCTGGCTTCTATTTGCTTCTTTAGGACTCTGCCTCCCGCAAACGGTCACTTCAGCTGGTAAGGACATCATCTTGCTTCACTGAGGGTTTTCTAATGCTCTAGCGGGTACATGCAGTTCTCTGAACGGTTGTTTCATGGTTGTTGGCATTTGTTAGAGTGGTTAAAATCTGGGCTCCGTGTCTCCACTGGTGGGTTGACTCATCTCTGTGCTGCTGGCTGGGAAGGCTGTCCAGTTGTGTTAGGAGGATCTGCATGGCTGCAGGGTGCTGCTTTGTCTGCTGTGTACAAACTGGCGCTTTTCTCTATTAGCAACACCAAGCTGCCTTTACCGAAAATCACACTGGTAGCACCCAAACTTTGCCCAATAACTGGCCATGCCAGAAGCCTTGCCTCTAATACAGCCTGAGCCCATGGCTTACAAATGCAATGCTTCATCTTGATCCAAGTAGCCTTCCACTTGAGTGAAGATGGAGCCCTGACCACTGGGACTTGTAATCTCCTTGTGTCGTAGGTGTTTATATTTTATGGCTAACTCTGATCTGTTGAATTCTGAACAGTTTAGCTGGCAAAAAATGAAATATTGTACCAAACCTTGCAGCACCAACTGTACAGTATTTTCTCTGCTGATTCTCGTGAATACCTTAGTGTAGATGTACGTATTTGCACAAAGAAAAACAAACTGCTGTTGCAGTCCAGTGATCTGTGAACGTTTTAATTACCATGACGGTAATTCCAGCTCACCAACAAACTACTTATCTTACCTCTACTGCTGCACTAACCATTTATTTTAGGTCCTGTTAAAGGTAAAAAGACTAACTGCTCTGCAGATACGCTTGTCCGCTTTAATTAGTCTCCCTTAAGCTGTGCAAAGAGAAACTGCACTTAATTAGCTTTCCTTAAATTAGGATTGATATACCAGCCTGTATATGTTGACGCTGTCGTTACTGTCTAATAAACTAAGTGCTCTATTCTGCAGGGTTTTTTTCCCAGGTGGTTGATTTGCAAGATGGCAGATGGAGCCAGCGTGAGAGCTTTGGCTTTAGCAGTGCTCTTGTCGCTGTCTCGGGGCTAGAGGTGGCTGGGTCAGCGCTCCCGGGCACTGCCCGGGGCTGGTGGGGTCTGGGCAGTCTGTGTGTGGCATGGGCTTTCCTAACTCTTGCTTGCAGGTCCACCACACTCAGTGCGAGCCGTTCCCCTGCTCCTCCAAAACTTTCGTAGGCATTGCCTCGCTCTGGTGCATGGAGCCTCTGGCCGCGAGGAGGAGGGAGAAAAGATTTTATTCTTCCATCGACAGAAACTCGGTGCCAGGGCAGGTCCACCTCTGCAAACCTGCATTAAACATATGTTTTGGGCAAAGAGGCTCCTGTAAAAAGTCGAGGTTTCCACACCAAAATGTTTGGTTTTGAGCAATATGAGGAGGCTGGGGGGTTCTTAAAGGCACATGTTTATCTCTAGTCCTTTCCAGCATGAAGACCAGAAAATCTCTTCACTCTGTGTGTGTCTGTATCTCCTAAACTGGTTTCCTTTAACTAACCAAGTTGTGTGTATGTTGGAACGAGTGGACTTGGAACATCTCATTACTTTTACAAAGTATGTTTTGACAATTTTAAATGAATAAAACAGATTTTTATTAGGTGTAATGACAATGAGAGATGGCTCCTTCGGGGCTTTTAAAGAAGGGGGAGAGGGGGATGATCAAGCTCCTTAACCCACGAGGTCACCTTGGCACCCCTCCAGAAGCTGGAGACAGCTGCCAATTTGTATTTACCTGTGGCCAATGCAAATGTGCATGCATGTAGCTGGGCTATTTCCTTCTGCTTAAGCAACGCCTTTGTTAACAGGTGCATAAAAAGTACTGTTGCCTTGAGGTTTAGTCATACAGCCCACTGCAGGTTGGTTTTGTTATTGGTTGCGGCCAGAAATGTGGTCTGATCTCTCCGAGATCCCTTGTGCCACAGCCTTTGGGGTATTGTACAGCCAGACAGTATGGTCAGGGGAGGAATTTGAATGGCTCCTTCCTCTTTGCGGAGCGGACTTGCCACATAGCTGAGAGCAATGTTATTTCTTCACCCAGATGGTTTTTGTCAGCTGCCTCCAGGGTCCTCCCTGGGGTTTGTACAGGAGCGGCTGGCGTAGGTGCCAAGGGAGGGGACAGCTTGCAGAGCAGCCCTTCCTCCCCTTGCTGTGCATTGCCTTGCGCCGATTCTCTCTGGGACGAGAGGCGGCTCTCTGCAGCATGCTGGAGATAAAAGGCGATAGCGGTAGGGCTGGAGGAAAAGCAGGAGGGGATAGCTGAGAACATGCCTTCCTTGGAGACCTTGCCCTGGAGGAGCACGTGTGCAGGGTGCTGCCCTTGGGCTCAGCGCTGCGGTCCCATCACTCGGTGGATTGTTTCCTTTCCCACATGCCAGCCCTGGTTCCTATAGCCATCTGAAACTTCTCCAGTAATGAAAACTGAAAACCAGAAATATAATTCATCACACTTAATAACGCAATTACTGGTGAGCGGAATTCGCTTAGAAAACTTCAGCGAGGTGCACTCCTGCGTGCCAGGATTATCTCACTGCTATGAACTTTGAGCTCTGCTTGCAGGTCGGCTTCTCTTGTCCCATTGACTACCTGGCCATCAGCTCTGCAACCCTTCTACAGAGTCCTTATGCCAGGGAGTATCATTCCTTGTGTTAACTTGCTCAGTGACTTTCTTACCTCACCTTGCAGTCTGTGCCCAGAATAAACTGCCTGTGACAAGCTACAAGTCCAAGTCCCTTGAGTAGTTTTAAAGGAGAAGCGGATCTGAGCCCGGTGGTAAAACATATCCCAGCTGTGCTGCACATAGAAATGCTGGTGAGAAATGCTAAATCAGTATTCATCTGGACCCCTCTTCAGCTTTGCATCTGTGAGTTTAAGGTTCTCAGACGGCGAGCTGTGTCTGTGCCTGCAGCTTGCATGCTAAGAGGCTGCTCGGAGCCCGGCCAGCGCGTCCCGAAGGGCAGCAGGCTGTGCACCGAGCGCTGCCCGCTGGGGCTGGGGGCTGCCCCGCCGGCCCCACAGGTTTGGGCTCTCTGAACTGAGGCCACCACTGACCTCTGCAGTAGATTTGACTGGCCAAATACATCTCAGCAAAGCAGCCCGTTAGTTGCTGCCATTGTATAAATGTGTTCAGAATTTGGCACCCGCCTATTTATGCTTGCTTCTTTCCAGGGCAGACTGCAAATATGCACTTCGTTGAAACCAATCTGCTAATTTTTGAACTGCCTGGAGCTACGATTCGCAATGGGTGGCAGATGCTTGTGGTTGCAGGCCCCCGAACATCTGGGATAAGCTATCTATTCCCCTGACGCAGGAACCCACATTGTCTTTGAAGGAGCTCTTTAACCTTTTTCTGCTCACTTGTCAGATAAAGCAAGCCATTAGTGTCCGTTCAGTGCCATTTGCTCTTTTAAATGAAGTAACTTAAAGGAAGATTTACCAGATTGGGGCGAGGGAGTCACAGTGCCAGGATGCTGTTCCCTTTACACCCTGTGAGTTAGTGGGACCTGGTGTATCAATACACACAGGTTGGCACACATGCATGCCCCCATACTGCTTGTAGTATAGGTGTCTGCATACCTGCATGCACACGGCTCCCTAAAGAAAGCTGCACAGTACCTTGGAGTGGAGGTATCCTGAAATTCCATCCTTGGGTGAAATTTTAAGGAATATATATTCATGGAAGTAAAGGATGTTTGCAAGCCTTTAAAAATTGGTTGATTCCGAGTGTTGGATAGCTAGGCAGCAACAGATCAAAGTCCCAGTGTAGCTGAAAAGATTTTCTCTCTCTCAGTGTCACAATCTCCAGTTTGTTTAGATGCATGTGAAGGATCAGAAACTAACGTGCATCTGGGGATTAAGGCAGCTTTGCTATCCAATCTGAAAGCTAGCATATTCTAAAAGATTTTCAAAGTCTCGGAAGGCAGTGAAGTGCTTTACTGATTTTTATGTCTTTGAAAATCTCTATTAGTGTGCCTGGTGGAATTATATAAATACATGCTGCCAGCTGTCTGACACCAACAGATACCGCCCAGAGCATTTAAGTACCAAAGTGATAGGCCTGCGAAGATGGAGACATTGCTCTCATTGTGCAAGCACCCATGCAAAAAGACTAAGACTTGCTAATTCCACGTGACACTTGCTCCTTTAAAAGTTTGCTGTAATTCTTCCCCTGCCACCTCTCCTACCCCAGGAGTATACCGGTGGTTATGCTGTAAGAAAAATAATGTATGTTTTCATTATATATCTCTCGAAGGGAGTTGCCATCATGATATGAGTTTTTCTGCGGCAAGAAGAAAAGCAGCAGTCTGATCTCTTCCTTGGCAGCCCCAGCCTGTGCCATTGTGCTTGGGGATTTTTTAACTAGGGAGGGGCTGAACTTATTCTAAAGGTTAAGATAAAAGCAAAAGAAACCAGCAAATCCATTCCTTTACTGTCTTCATTGTTCTTCAGCTCCAGTCCCACATTGCACATGTAGTCCAGGTGCCTGGGCAAGAAGGTGCTGTGGGGCAGCCCAGGATGAATGGAGGCCCTAAAGCAGGAGTTTAGGAAGTTTTATTTGTTGAGTGCTTCAGGTTTTGGCTCTCGCTGGTACCGGGCTCTGCTCTATTAAACATGATGATTCCTGAGTCGGATGCACTATTCTGTCTCATCTACGTGGCCCTAGACCGTATCTGAGATCCATCTTGGTATGTTCCCAGTGTCCGTGCCACCCACTGCTACAGGACATACGTATGTAAGCTTTCCAGGGCAGGGCTGCATACTCCAGGTACCACCTAGTACAGCGTATGCGAAAGGGCGTTCAGCTTTTCCTAAGCACCAAGCTGAGTTGCTAGATCTAATTAGCTGATTTGGAGCTCTTTCTTTCTATAACTTTCATAGTGTTTCCTATTGAACCTGCTTTTCCCTTTGGTGCACAATAGGCAACATAGATGTTACAAAGTACTGCATCCCTTGCATGTCTTTACTGAGACCAAAACTCTCACTCATTTTTGTTACCATTCAAGTTGGTTTGTAGGTGTTTCACTGCCCCTCCGTGCTAACTGTGCTCATGGAGTTTTAGATGCTGCAATATCTGCTCTTCTGCATGGGGGTGGGGGTTATTTGTGTTCTGTTTAGCTTTACAATTAGGAGCAATCTATTTTTAGTCTAGCTGCAGGGCACCAAGACTTTTTCCTGCTTGTTTCTTTGGAGTGAACTTGATGGGCTAAATTGTTTAGTTTTTGTGGAGGAAAATCAGTAATGAGATATGAAAGCTATTAAGAGCAAGCAGTAAAACCAAAAAGAAAAATGAAAAAAAAAAAAACAAAACAACACCAAACAAGGAGATTCACTTGTCTAAAACTTTTTTTTTCCATTAGTTTGGAAGATGTTTCAACAGACAGTCTTCTGAAAACATGGTGGTTGTTGTCTGGATGTCTCTGCTGGTCTCTGTGTTTTGATACCTTCTTCATGACTAGAAGATAAATTTTTCTTTTCTTCTTTTTTCCTTGGATAGGAAAGAATGCATTTTCACCATCGACCCATCAACTGCCAAAGATCTTGATGATGCTTTGTCCTGTAAACAACTCCCTGACGGTATGAGATATATTTTACAAAATTCTTCTCAGTGTTTATATTCAGCTGTTGACACATTCGTATATATAATTTGTCATAAAGTATTCCTTACCAAATATGAGTAGAGTAATAAGCTAGTTTTTTCTCTTGTTGTTTTAATTGCCTGTTTTCAGAAATCTTAGAGCAGATATCTTCAAGCTGCACTCTGAAGTAGTCTTGGTGTCAGGAAATGCAGAACCATAGTGTTTTGCATAATCAGAGCTGTAATTTGATTTGAGCAGATCTCAGCTGTCTCCTGTCATTACAGGAGTTACAGCTGAATAGCTAATATGCCACTCTTGCAGACTGAAGTCTAGTGAAACTTTGACCTTGAATACGCAGGATAAAAGAATCCAGTTTTTCAAAGGTCACTGACTGAATTGCTTTTTGGTGTTTATAGGATGCTGGGAATTGTCAGATGAGCAGAGCATGCCTTATAAGTTGTGTTATTCTTCTCATTGCCTTTTAAGCTTTCTGTTCTGCCTTATTTGTACTTTTATTATGCCGTAAGCCAACAGAACAGAAAGTAAAGCTCCAGAAGCCAAATCTTGATGATTCTGACTTAAGGAACTTCCCTCTTGTAAGCTTGCTTTGCCATCCAAGTTCTGCTCATTTAGTTTGATGAGATCCAGTAACAGGCTTGGTTAGAAATATTGCATGATTTGATTAGCGCATCCACCACTAATAAAGAAGATAAAGTGATTTTTTTTTTGTGTAGTTTGTGTAGTTTCTCTTGCTCTTGTTAATCACCACAATATGATAATATCAAAGACATCATTCCCTGGTTTGGGGTTGATTTCATTCTGTGCAATGTGGCCAATGAATTGTCATGTCATTTAGACCCAGGTATAGAATAGTATTACAGAGCTATAAAACTGATAAAAAAATCAGAGCTGAAACAAAATTTCAGGCCAATAAAATTATTTCTAATTATACTGTATGATAGCAGTTTTGAGGCAAGATTAAGGAAAAATTGCTGTTCTATTTCAGAGAAAATTTAAACAGTCTTCTTGAGAGATCCTAAGCTGAACTCTGTTCTCCCTCTTTCCACTTTGTCATCTGAATTATCTGTAGATTTATGGCAGTGTTGTGATCCCACAGCCCCTCAGATCTGAGGTGTTGAAACTCTGGCTTCTGAGCCTCTACTGATCACATATGTGTGGGTTTTAGATGCTGCAGGAAACCATTCACTGAGCTGGTTTGTGGTGCCTACATCTGCATTTTTCTTTTATCTGCCATTTGGAGAAAGTGTTCAAGGAAATTATTTGTTTGAACAAGAATTCTTCTTTCCCAGAAAGTCTGCAAAGCCATTGCAGGGCTGTCGCTCATACTTGGCACTTGATATACCAGCCGATTGGGGATGTAGCCGCACTCTGAAGTCTGCCTTGTCTCTCCAACTCCAGCTGCAGAAAATGCTGTATGAGGCCTCTTGCTGCAGTCTGCAAGGAAGGAGATGTACCACTACAGAAGGGATCCTCTACTCATCAGGTCCACCCAAGAGGGTTCTAGGTGTTACTGGGCTGTGACTTGTTTGTGGGAGCTCTGCAGCCTGGCGGATCGTCAGCTCCCCTTGTGATGCAGAGGTGGGCGGCTGCAGCGCTGCTCCATGCCCTGATCAAGCCTCTTTGGAACAAGTGCTTCTCATGCAATCCAACTGAGGAAAAAAAAAAAACGAGGAAATTTTTTTTTTTTAAAGTTGCCTTCTGAGTGGACTTCATTCATGCTGCTGTGCTTTGCCAGTCTTCCCTGCCTTGTTGCTTTTTGCTCTTCTCTGTACAGGCATGAGGAGAAAGAAAACACCCAAGTCCTCATGGCCTGTTTATTTCTGACTCATCCTTCTCCCAGGGGCTGCGTCAGGCCTGTGCTGGCCTCCTGAAGCCTCCAGATGGAGGTTTGCCCTGCCCTTCCCTGATCTTCTGTGAAGGCTAAGGAATATGCAAAAGGATCATGTCAAAGCCATGCTTTCAGGGGTTGTCTTTACCTGTATGTAACACGGGAGCAGGCGCAGTTCTCTCTCCCAGGGTACCCTGTTATTTCAAAGGTGATCTCGGATGCGCTTACCTGAGTGGACAGAGGATGCTTCTGCAGTCAAAGATAACAATTCCTTTTCCCAGGAAAACCAGGCAGTTGGGAAGGAAAGGTAAAATGGACCGGACTACAGGGTCACTCTGCATAGAGAAAGTTTGCAGAGGTCAGTTTTTCAAATAAAACAAAAGTGGAAAGTGCAGGAACCTTTCTCCTTTTTCAGCTCCCCAAAATAGACTTCGCCAGTGTGTTTTAGAAGAGACATAAGAAACCAGGAAAGAGCAGGGGACAGGGCATGACTGTCTCCTTGAGAGTAAAAGTAAAGATTTGCTTGGCTTCTATCCAACATTTATAGGATGGGAAATCCAGTGTGGATTTAGTGCTTTTGAAAGTTTCACGTCCATCTCGGGATCATTATACACACCCCACTTTCCTCCAGATGAACCTCAGAGGAGAACATCTGAGTGGCAGACGAGTGAATGCACGCATTGGTGGCTGTCCCAGCCCAAAGGTCTTTGTTCGCCCTGACGTCTCATTTTCCACGAAGTGGGAGCCTGCTCGCAGCAGCCCTTTGTGTGTCAGATCTCTGCCTTTTGGCTGGAGCCGTGCATCCTCCAACAGGCTTGTTCCGCCCCGGGCTCCTCTCAATGAGAAGGTGCTCTGAGCTGGAGCCTTTTTTAAGAGTGATCTCATCTGTGCCCGACCTGGGCATCGTGCCCTCTGCCTCTCCTTTCAGCCTCGGGTCCGCCGTGAGAGTGGTGCCTACATTCCATCACAGCACTGCCTCAGCCTTAGGCCAAGGAAACTCACCCCCTGGAAAAGCCAGTTTTGATGCTGTTGAATGTCCCAGGGACCAGGTTTTAAATCAGTGTGGAAAGAACCGCCATGGAAATACCCTTTCTTTTATTTTGAAATCTGTGGTGTTTATTCTGAGGAGGCCTTGTGGCTCAGAAGGAAGTACAGACAGGAAAACAGTGCTTGATGGTCTTTGATGCCGTTATGATCTGTTAGGGAGGGAGCTGAGGAGCTGAGTGGGAGCAAGCGGCATAAAAAGCCTGCAGGAAACCCTCTGCATCCTTCGAGCAAGCATGGTGGCTGGCCAGCCGGCTCAGCATGTGTCCCCAAGCAGGCAGAGGAAGGAAATCTCAGTATCTGTGCCGCAATGTTTGTTTAAAACATGAGATATCTCTGAAGCAGAGATGTCCAGTCTGGTAGCTGGTATCATGTCCACCTCCATTTTTAAGGCTCCTGATGTTGTGCAATGAGATGCTTGCATAATCTTGTTAGTGAAGATGAATAAGAAAAGCAACTAAGAACCGTACTGATGGACTCTTATCCATTATCCTCCCAACGTGCTGCTGTTTGAGGCATAAACTTGATCCAGCATTTCATGAACCTTTTCCTCTGTCAACTATGGTTCAGTATTGAAATGCTAAATTCTGAAGGTTAAATTTTTCAAATACTTCCTGATCTGAAGAACCCAATCAAAACATTATTTTGTGAGCCTCCTATAAGGGATTTCTGTTTCACGTGCAGTTGGCGATATAAGCTATATCCTGTGCCCCTTTCTAAGGCGTCACCTCAGAGATACAGCTGCAGAGCTTGTTACCCAAGAGACAAGGTGCTAGATCCTCAACCAGGGTATGAGCATCACATAGTGTCTGTTCCTAGCAGGAGAAAGTAACAGAAATGTGTATATTTATATTACCTGACATACACACTCTTCACTGCAGTCCCTATTTTGCATCCTGATGGGGAATTAGCGTTTAGAGCTAGTTCATTACCATCAATCTGTTCCTGGACAGGACTGGGCTCTACCCAGATGGGAAGACTCTTCAGCTTCCAGCACTGGGGACTTCAGCCCTCAGCCCTGTCCTTTGCAGTTGGCAGGAGACATCCAGATCCATCTTGTATCACAAGTTCCTGGGACATTTTCTTGCATGCAAATTGAATCTCTGTGCATTCATTACTTTTTTTGGCCCACTGTGAGCACTACTATAGCCCTACCTAGATTACTGTTATAGGCCCATGAAATGTGGCTGGCAAAAGCAGGGGTATAAATCCATCAGCATATATGAAATTTTTTAAGATATCCTGTACTTTGACTTAAAATTTTTCAGGAATTTGCAAATTTAGAAAGGTCCAAAACCAGTGCCAGGAGTCCTTGGGGTTCACTTCTTTGTGTTCATTTGCTTGCAAAAGCTACGGCCGTTCCCAGCTCTTCAGTGTTAAGGAGAGCCCCTATGGGAACCTCAATCTTGTGCTTAACAGAGCCTCTTGATATGTTTTGGAGGTACCCTGAGGACTTTTGGCTTTAAAAGTTGCTATGCTAGCTGCAATTATTATGACAAAGAGTTGTTTTAGAGGTTAAGAGCTTATCCAGGGCTGGCAAGGCTGCATCTCTCATGAGGGCAAAGTTGTGTTAAGAGTTAACACGGCTTTTATTCCAAATGCAAACGTGGTTACAAGAAATTATTATTTTTTCCATCTTTTTTGCCCATATGTAAAACACTTTAAAAAAAAAAAACACCACCAAAAACCCCTAACATGAGCAAACCGCATATCTGGCATACTCATGATGTCAGGAGATCTCCAAAAATCAACAGAGAATGCAGAATCCAATTCAGAAAATGTCTCTCTGTCGGTGTATAGCACCCGTAATAACTACAAGAAAAAAGAAACCACTCATCGCTGACATTTCTTCTATCAGACAGCTAAATCAGTGCATTTCAGAAGATTTTGAAGAATGAAATTGTCTTTGTCCTCAAGCGTTTGTTGCTAATTTATTCAAGACTGAGGCATTTTCTTTGCCTTGAAGGTTCGTAGGCAACAAGCAGAGAGATAAGGGACTGGTTTTGCACCTTTGCTTAGTGTTAAAACTTCTCAGTGTAACCCTTATCAGCTCCAGTCACTGGATGGAGGACTCGCCCATGCTACATCCTCAGTAAAAGACAGAAAATAATTTTTTGCAGAAGCAATCCACAAATCTACCATAAAGAACTACCAGGTAGCAGAGTGTCACTAGCAGAGGAAGCATGGGGTGGTTGTGGGAATAGCTGTATTTTTAATGGAGCTTGCAGTAGGTTATTGCAGCAGTTGGAAACTTTTCAGGGATATATGTCTTAAGTGGGCCAGCCTGGTTTTGAGAGGATTTTATATTGGAGTCTGCTTTTGATTAACAGTCGTGCTCCTCGTTATTGTTTAATGATAGCAGTAGGGAGGTAAGCTTGCTGTTCGCATTTGTGAGTGTATATTTTAAGAGATCAGCTCCAATAAAGAAGGAAAATAGGGTTATTTATATAACAGCTTTAGAAGTATGAACGAACTGTACTCCATTTAGATGACTCAGCATAATCTTGGAGAAAAAGATGGATCTGGACTGCACCTAGTTTCTACAGCCTTTGCAGGGCTGTTTCAGGGCAGCTTGAGGTTTTAAGCAAGTTCATTTCAGTCAATACTTTTTTATGATCCTTTCCGCATGTCTTCTAGCAAATTACTGCAGCCAGGAGCATACAACAGAGCCGTTCTTGGTTTGTACAAATGTTGCAGAGCAACGTGTGTTTTTTTCGCAGAGAACAACTGTACCACTTTCAAGCCTGAATGTTTTCACCCAGGGTGCAGACCTTTAAAGATTGATTCCGATCCTATCATGTAAGAGCACACCAGGTGACCTGCGTGTCCCAGTGGCACCAGGCAAGTTTCCCACACTTGCCAAACCTCTTCTGGGAATCATTGGCAAGTGGTGTTTGTATTTCTGGTGATGTACACAACTGATGCAGTTGTGATTGAAGGCTGCTTGCTGGTAGGAACAGAAATGAAATTTGACAAATTTAAAGGCAGACAATTCTGTCTAGGAAGTGTCAAGCTGTGACAGGAGGGAGGCAGCAAAATGATTGGGGTGCATTTCTGAGGGATTGTCTTACCCACGTGGGGGTCTTTTGATGCTGATTGCGAAGCAGTGTTTTGGGCCATACTGACAGAGCTTCTGTACATCTTTTTGTGTGTTTGTAGATGACTAACATGGTGCTCACTGTTGTTCTTTCATTCCTGTATCCCTACAATCTTTCACAAAGTAATTCAAGTTTAAGTAATTTAAATCTTATTCTAGGAGGAATTGTTCTACTGCAGAACAGAAATGTATTCTACAGGCTGTTTGCCCTGGTTTTTATGTCCTTAGTGACGTTGGCTGTCTGCATTTTGGAGTGAGGTCATATATAGATACATTTATTGAATCTTCCCACTGTTTACCTGATGACCTAAGCAAATGATATTTCTGCAGTGTGCTGCTCCCTGGTTTTTCCCTTCCCTTTCAATCTGTTCAACCTGTCGGTGAATTTAAATCAAATATACCTAAGGGGAATGGGATAAACACCTCAAACACATTGTGTTTCTATAAGTGTCCTGAAAATGGTGTATAAGCAAAGAGGAGAGCTTCTCTTAATGACCCAAATCTGGGAAGAGTGCAGTGTGACCTTTCTCCTTAGCAGACACCAGTGAATCCACTCTGGGCTGCAGTTTTCAGAAATAGATCTGCAGAGAGTGAGGACTTACATCTCTGTTCAAGGAGCCTGTTTCATGCCTTTTGGTAAAACCAACCAACGTTTTGCCAAATGTTGGTAAAATTATCCCTTGTCTACTGCAGGCTTATGGATACTGGGGCTGCTTTTCTTAGACCTCCTGGACACCTTAGGAGACATCCCTAGTGTGTGAGCTCTAGCATCTTGTGCCTGAAAAACACCTGTAGAGCCCTGGTAGCCCTGAGATGTTCTCTGCCATCCCAGGTGACCGCCTGCTGCTCTTCTCCTTCCATCCTTGTTCTTTCCTGATGTAGGTTGCAAACATTTGTGTTGTTCTAATTTTGCAAAGTTGTGTGCACTTATATTTTGCTTTTTAAGACATAAATATTCTCTATTCTGTTCAGCTTTGTGCCTCTGGCCACTTAAGGACTGTAGGGTGAAATTTGCTCTTGCAACACATAGTACAGGACCTTTCAGCTAATCCATTTGGTTCCTGCAGCGCAAAGTGGAGGAAGAGTTTGTAATTGGAGTCATGCTGGCCTGACTTGCTTAAGATAAACACTGAAGAATGGACTAGTGTTGAATCAAAAGTTACATTATGAAATTGCTATGCTTCCTTCTTTGTAAGATGTTTAAGATGAACAGACACCAGACTCAGCTTAGAGAGAACATGACAGAAACCCCACATTGATATATGAGTCAAATGTAAAATAACCATAAACTGCAATTTACTTAAATTTATTGCAGGAGTCAAATATGGGAAAAATAAAGACGACCTACAAGGAGTGGGATTGTGCAGAACATTTGGTCAGTTTTTCCCTTGGTATCGGCCATAATTAGCTCGGCTCTCCTGTTACCTGCTGGTTAGCCTGGTGGGGTTTTGTTGTGTCACTAGGAAAGTGAAAAAGACGTATTACAGTGATTAGAAACAGGTACATATCCTTTCTTTCTATCGAGGGTTTGTGGTTGCAGATTCTTTGAAATATGCAAAATACACTCAGGTCTGTGCCAAATCCAGATCCCTGCTGTGTCCCGTAATGTCATCCCGTGTAATGCTGGGGAACTGCAACATGTACATTATATTTTGCCTCTTCCTTTAACATGGGGGTTGTGCATGGAAACACACATCACTTCCAATTTCCAAGTGCGGGGTTGAATGGAATCAGAGGGCTGGATTGCGTCACCTTTCCTCCACTGAACATCTCTCTTGAAATCAGTAAGACAACTTGACGACGTAGGGCTCCCCTCAGCTTGAGTGGAAATAGGGCAGCTTGCTCCAGACTGATGGTGGTTGAAAGGGAAATAAGACTGAGCCTAATCCCCAGACAAGTGCATTAAACTGGATGATAAGGTATTGGGGTGGAGATTAAGAAAGTTTGGATTTGGTTGGAGTGTTGATTGCTGGAACATAATTTGTTAAAACAGTTTTTGCATATGTTTGAAAGCTACTTGTGAGAAGATTGGTTAAAAGCTTGGTTAAGGAAAAATGGGCAGGATTTGTTATTGGTAATTCATATTTATTGCACTGGATTTTTGTATCAAGTATAGATATTTTATAAAGATTCCATCCTTATCCCAAAAGCTTTTTTTTTTTTTTTTTGACAGTACACAGAGAAAGCTGTAGGGGAAAAAGACACAGGATTAAAACAAAATAAAAGGTAGATTGTCTATGAAGGACTAATCTAATGAAGACTACGGCTGCAGAACATGCAAACAGATGTGCAAATACCAGTAGAATTGCTCATAAAAATGAGTTTACTTTCCTGCAGGGAGGAGAGATGCTCTGGGTGAAGTCGCCTTCCGGATTGTTTCAGTTCATAAATTCAGGACCTGGGACAATTCCCTAAAGATTTAGAGGCGCGGGATTTTGTGTCCCAGAGGATCTCCCTAATATTTGTGAATACAGACTTAAAAACAATGGTGTCTGACAGTATATTGAAGAAAAAACCCAAATGCCTTTAAGGAGCTGGGTAATGGGGAGAGGATCCAGAAATTCCTGTACAGAGAGATCTAAATGCACTTTGTCTAGGATTTCTGTTCATGAAAAAGGACCTCAGGGACCAGGAGGGTCTTTAGAGAAAACCGCAAATGATAGGTGATGACCAGATATAGCTAGAGAAAACAGGATTTTTCAGTAAATTTAGCAGATAAGAATCAGAAGATATGTGAGGAAGATAAACTTTAAAAGGGTACAAATAGCTAGGAATAAATTCCCACATGGTTAACTTCAGTTGTATGTTCTCTTGCGTGCAGTCAGCAAAGAAGTTACTGCTGTATATATTATTTATTATCAACTTTCTTAAAGGGCAGGATCCCTCAGAATCACTGGGCTATTGTTTTAACTTTTAATTTATTGTAATGCAGGGGTTTCAGAACCCAGCTGAACAGGAAAAACATCTTCTTACAGTGCAGGTCACTACAGTATTTCTTGATTGTTGACTATTATGCTAGTTACACAGAAAGAGTAAAACCAGGTGCAGATGGAAATATTTTGGAAATCTTTCAAAAAATAAATAAGAAAGTTGGATGGCTAAAAGTGAAATCTCAGTGGCTGCCTTCTGTTCTCAAAAAAGTCGAAATGTCAAGGCTGTTCAGTGGAAGTACCTTGTACGTGTTTGGCCTAGCCCTAAATCCCAAGGTCTCTCTGAATGCCTGGGAACGCTCACTCAGCCTTGGAATACTGTGTTCAGTAGAGATAGCACAAAAGGGACTGACCTAGCAGTAGAGAGAGGCTGGTCCCTCCCCATTCTAAACCTTCATTTCAGGAACAGGATGACATCCTACACCCAAAATGATTGTAATTAATCTTGAAAGCTACTGGGTGCCACTTCCCATCTCTTTAAATTCAAAGACTACTGATTTCCTGATAGAGTTAGCCTCTTGAATGGGTCTTGGAATAGTGATAAGAACAATTCATGACGTGAATACCAGAAATTGTCCTTTTACTTTCATCATGTTGGCTGGAAATCTTGCTGTTAAGAGACTGCTAGGAGTCTCCCTTGGAAACTTCTCCCTGCCAGCAAGGAGTGCTTTCTGAGCTGGGAATCTGAGTTCACAGCAGCACAGTCATTGCCTTGGTGTCCTGCTTGGCATCCTGTCTTGGTGAAGGGTTGGAGATCCACCTGCCAAGTGCTTGGGATGGACTCCGAGTAGCAAAGATGCATGTTGGGTCTAAGTCATAAGTAGTCATCTAAAGGTTCTCCCAGACATGACCATATAGCTGGTACTGGCATTCAGTGGATAAATCTGATGTATCTGAGGTTTGTAACTCCTCTTCATTTTGCTCATTACACTTGAATCTTGCAAAGAAATCAGTACAATTTATAAAACCTCTGAGTGGAACTTGCTATTTTGGCACCTCACAAAGTCTGCTAGGCACTTGTGCAGGCACAGAGGAAATGAGCTTACCCGTGACCCTCTGCACTATAAACAGGTACCAGCATAGGAATGGGGAGAAAACCTGCATGGCAGAAGGTGGGACGTAGGCATCACTGCATAAGGAACCATTGTGTCTGGTCTCGGTCTGCCAATACTGGACACATTTGATAAAGAAATGTCACATTCTCTTCCTTTTCCATCATTATATTGTCTGTCCCCAACTGTCCCGTGCTCTGATCTTTCACTATTAAAATACTTATGCCCCACTTTCATCTGTGTTTTCCTGCTTGCATCTTGCTCAGCAGTGTGAACAAATCTTTATGCTCTGTGCTTATTCTGTTGGATATCATTCCCTGTGCCCTTCAGTCTGCAATTAAATGTTTTATCTGGTGCATGCTGTGTAAATTCTGTCCTTCTGAGTATTTAGTGTTTTTCCCTCAGGAGAATTCCTTCCTTGTGTAAGTATCCAACTTAATGGTGCAGTGGTACTGCTTGCACAGAAGAGCTCTTTTATTCTCCGCAGGAGATATTGAAGGTACGGTGTAGGCAGTAGGTGCATTCTGAATGGCAGCATCTCCTGTCACAAGGTGATGAAGAACTGGCATGGGTTTGCTGGTGACCCACAGGACAGGACACTCGTGTGTTATGTTTCTCTGCCTTGGTACCCTGATACATTCTGTGAGGTCTGGAGACCTGAATTCTGACTGATCACCAGCTTAGATGTTTCCAGCTAGTGGGAGCTGGAAGTTCAGAGAACACCACCAGCATGAAGATCTACTCCATGTTCCCGTGGGAGGATGGACCCTCCCATTCTCCTGAGAGCCTGGGAAGGCCTCGTGCTGCCCAAGAGCCATCTCTAGGTGTACTCTTCAGAGCTGAGCAGTGTGGGGAAGCACCTTCCTCTCAGGGGCTTTAAATGCTAACCTTAGCCAAAGTATTTGAAACAGTGCTTAACTGATCTGGCTTGTGCTGGTTTGTGTGTAAAACTCAGGGCTCTGGAATGCATAATGCATGAAGTGCCACGTTAGGGAGGTGTCCTGGCTTTATTTTGAGGTATAAAAGGTAGTTTTTAAATTCTAGCAAGTGGTTTTAGGACTTTGCTGAATTTATTAGCTGCTACAGACAAAAACTGTATGCAATTCACATGGAAGACCTGCTCCCAGCATTTAATTTAGTGATAGATAAAGTCTCCTCATAATTCTGAAATTAAAGAATTGCTGATGGCTCATGGAGAACTCTGGAAAGTATTCTGCTTTGGAAGGGTTCCTTTCCTAGTATGTTTTTTTGCTTTTCATCTTTGCTTGTCCTTCATTGCACTTAATGAACACATGAGTTTTGTTTTGTACCTTACCTGGAGCCAATCCAGGTGCCCAGCCAGTTCCTGAGCAGTGGCCATGCCCCCCGCTGGCCAGCTCCCCCCAGTTTCTTCTTCAGCATGATGTCATGTGGTATGGGATAGCCTTTTGGCCAGTTTGGGTCAGCTGTCCCGACTGTGTCCCCTCCCAGCTTCATACGCACCCCCAGCCTCCTCGCTGGCAGGGCAGTATGAGAAGCTGAAAAGTCCTTGGCTTAGTGTAAGCACTGCTCAGCAACGACTAAAACATCAGTGTGTTATCAACATTATTCTCATCCTAAATCCAAAACACAGCACTATACCAACTACTAGGAAGAAAATTAACTCTATCCTGGCCGAAACCAGGACAGGTTGAAAGGAGGCAATGGTTTTAATTGTGATTTAAGAAGCAAAGGAAAAGCCCAGCCTCGCCCAGCCCTTTGCTGTTTGCAGTCAGAGCACGTGGAGCAGCTGCGCTGATGTGCTGCATGTGCCACCGCTCCCTCTCCCTTCATCCCCTGAGAAGAGTCGGGGGCCTGACCTTGGCTGCCTCTCCAGGTGCTACAAATGCAGAAAAAAGTGACTAAGCATAGTTCAAAGAAGAGTTCAAATATCTTGAAACCTTGACTGGGCTGTTCCCAATGGTCTCAGAGTCTCTCTGTGGCTGGTGGGTGAAGGGAGCTGTTTCTGTGGGATGTTTCTTATGCGAACCAGCGGCAGAGGGGCTTGGATGGGGACATGTCCTAGAGGCAATGCGTGGTAGTGCATAGTATTTTGTGGATCATTACTGTTTAGAGGTGCTTACTGTTTGTTTGGGCAGACATTTTTTCCTCTTTTGAAGTTGTTGCAACATTTACTAAAGTCATATTTATGCTTGGTTGGAAAAGTTGCTGCTCTGTGCCCTGGGGACTTGTCCTGCTCTCTTGAGAGACAGGATTCTGACTCCTTTTGCCAGAGTCTTTTTGTGAGGTTATGTCAAGGAAGAGACCTTTAGAGAAGGAAAAAGCTATTACTTGCTTTAAAAAAAGTGTAATTAGTTGCATTTCGGTTGGCTGAACGACCATCATGTGATAATTTAAAAAATTTGGTTTTCCTGGTAAACAAGTCAATGGATTTATGCTCAGTTGCACTGTGCTTTCAAAAAGCAAAATGGCCCTAGGGTACACAAGTAAAATTTAAGCACTTTCCTTGTTATTTTAAAATAAGTAAAATAAAACACACTGTCTGATTTTCTGAACAATAGCTCGGCTTCCTGCAGTGGAAAAGTAGCCTCCCCTGAGAATTAAAGCCACCCACCTTTGTCTTCAGGCTCCGGAGCAGACAAATAACTCGCTCTTTCCACGGTTCCACTTTTATTTTTGTATTAAACTCTTCTCTTCTCCATCTTTCTTTTTTTTGCTTTCCTACTTGCTCCTTTCTCCTCACTCACACTGTCATTCTCTTTTTGCTCTCTCTTTTCCTCCTCTCTCTGTCCCAAGAGGGACACTTCTGTAACACTTGAGCCATGGATGTACATGCACGTGCCAAAGAGAAACAGAAATATTTGGACTTGGATCAGGTCCTTCATTTAAAGGCACATGTTAAAGATCTGTGATAGTCCCTAGCTACTTCTAGCAGCTTCCCCAAGTCTCAGTGCCATTTTCTGCCTCTGTGCAACTTGTATTTGTTTTGTATCCATCCCTGTTACTGACTGCAGCCCCCTGTCCCTTCTGTAACCGAGACCCCTGTAGAGGCTATCCTCGGCTGTTTGCCCACGATCACATGTGAGAACTTGAGCCTCGATGAAGACCCATGCTCTACTGTAGCACTGCTAATAGCAACAAAACATGCATGTAGGTTAAAGGCCTCATTTGTCTCCCTTTATGCAAGTTTTTCATACTTTTGCAAGGCGTTAAATATTGCTTTGCAGATAAGAGGAGCAGCGTGGTCCCCCTCCAGGGCAGAGGAATGGGAAAGAGCTGTAATTATTTGCTGCAAGAGTTTGATCTAGCCAGGGAACAGCCAACTACTTTTAATTGCCAGCAGCAGGTAGGTAGTTGGCTGTTTTCTGGCTGGAGCAAACACTTTGCAATCTGCTTTGAACTCTTCTGTGTCTGCCGAACTGAGGGGTGAAGACAGTGTAAGAAATAGTGGTTAATACAAAAAACATGGTATTAAGTTTTAAGTTGACTTAACACTCTACTAGTGTTTGTCTTCTCTCCTGAGAATGATGATGCTTGAAGGTGAGATGAAAATAAAGGGGAATATGTCTGTGTGCTGGAGAATTGCCTTCTGCTCTTTTATCCTTGAAGAGTTGCATTTTTAAGTTGCATGGTCCTAAAATTAGCGTATGCTAAGGTATGAAGTGAAGTTGTTTGGTGTTTCTCTCTGCATTTGTGCTGGGAGCGACTAGAGTTGCTGAAGACAGAGAAGAGGGATTTGCTGCCAGTGCGTTCCCTTGCATACTGTTCAAATACATTCAACTCAACTTTCTAGTTCCTGGGGCAAATACTTGATAGGACTTGCTGGATTGGCAGTTTTTATGGAGCATTTACAGACTGAAAGGGCCTTTTCCTTCTCTTCCAGCTCTTTATTGCTAATCCTTTTTTGTTTATAATTTTCCTCAATAAAGAAGGAAAAAATGTTCTTTGAACTATTTTGTCGTAGAGAATGAGATCATCAGTGAAAAAATAGAAAAAAAGGAACAGCTTGTTCTTTATTCTTCTGTGAGGTGCCACCAATTCTTCTTTGATTTTAGCATCATATCAGTGTTACACACACAAGGTTTTGGAGTGGGTTCAAACACACCAGATTCCCAGATGGAGGAGCCAAACCTTCTCCAGAGCTGCTGTGTGCCTAATGCAGCCTCGTGCTGGGGGAGACCTGCCCCTCATAGCTCTATTGCTTGGTAAGCTTTGAGAGGGAATCCAGGCTTCGAGAACTTGGAGCAATACAGGTCCATTATATTTTGCCATTCTAGCAGCCTGTGTGATGGTAAACAAAAAGGGAAATTGTCTTCTCAGTGTGCAGTGCCGCAAGGGCACCAGAACCATGCTGTTTGCAACCCCTCTTGCACAGAGCGTTGGCCCAAGAGGAGCTTTGGGGGCTGAGTGCCCAGCCCTTTCCCTGTTTCTACTTGCAGACCTCGGGAGGAGAGCTCCTCTCTGCAAAGGGTCTCATTATTGGGTTTTGCAATGCCATAGTGTAATTTCAAATAATACTCCTGTCTCCCATCCATCTCTGTTGCCACATCTCTGTATTTGCAGAGGGGGGCTAATAGGGTACAGCTGGTTAATAAAACGTGTTGCTTGATTCTAAACTGCATTCCCTGTTGCTAAACATCTCCCATGTAACAGCTTTGTAGTGGTGGAGTTCGAATGGGATAACAATTTTGCACCCACTTTCAGATGAAATGATTTTAAGTGAAAAATCCCAAAGATCCTGAGTGAAAGAAGCCATCCAAGTGCCTTCAGTGTTTTTCATTGCAATAGATGCTTCCTTCAGCTCTTGCTTTAATATCAACATACGAAGTGTCTGGCTTAGTCTCCTGTACATTCTTATGTAAATTCCTTTAAAAAAAAATCCTTATACTGGTAGTATATACCTAGCTTTAGGGGTTGTTGAGCAGCTTTAGCCCCACTGTAGGAGAATTTTAAATTTGGAGTGAAGCAAGTGTGTGGTTTGTAAAGTACTCATTTAAAGACTTGAAGCCTCTGTTTGCTGGAAAAGTAGATTTCTTCATCAAAATGAAGGCGGAGTAGAGCATGTGTAGCAGCCTGTGGTGTGTGGTCCATGTGGTGTCCGCCCTTTCCCCCTTTTCTCTGCTCTCTGACAAGACTTTTTCAATAAACGAGTGCCGGTTTAACTCTCTCTTCATTTCATTCAGGCCACATTTTCTTTTTTCCTTGGGAAATAACACAGGACTTACAACGTGAAATGTTCCTTTTGTGACTTTGTCATAAAAATTAATGAGACTAGAAAAACTATTTGTGGACCTGGAAGAGAATCCCAGTGAATAGTATTCCTCTATCCGCAAAGCTCTTTCATTTTAATTAGCAAATAAACCATGAGAGAGCAGTAGGCAAGTATTTCTGTGCAGGCTTAGGCTGGTATTTTGTCTAACACATTCAAAAGCAGTGATTTGAGAGAAATCTGATTGGTTGATCACTGTGCTGTATCTTCAAGTGCTCTTGGTTTGAATTTTTTGGGGGTGAGGGAGATAGGGTGATTCATACTTGAGCAAGA
Source organism: Theristicus caerulescens (assembly GCA_020745775.1). NCBI lineage: Eukaryota > Metazoa > Chordata > Aves > Pelecaniformes > Threskiornithidae > Theristicus > Theristicus caerulescens. The sequence goes on along the minus strand of CM036565.1, from coordinate 11,733,480 downwards.
CAAACCCAAGAGCTGCCAGTTTGCATTATGTCAATGTATGTAAGAAAATATTTAGATAGAATTTCCATTAAAAGTTCAAAAGCAGGGGGCTCACGCTGACCCCGGCTTTTAGAAGCTCTGGTGGGAAACCTGAATGAAATTTAACTCCGCTCAATGTGTTTTCGTTGGCTAACTCCATGTTTTATTATCTCATGCAATGAGATCTTTCTTGGTTTGTCAATTTTCTACCAAGGACAAAAAGTTCATGTATGTAACAGTGCACATATTGAATTAAAGTACGATTAAAGGCATGATGTAATGACCCTCTCTCCTTTTCCTTTTGTCAATATTTGCCTGCAGGGTCAATACATTACAATATTGACTTCAAAGTATTCAATATTTTTTTACCTTCTGAGTGTGTTGGCTTCGAGCGCGTGTAATACTAAACCTGTTGGTTGAACTGTTGGTCTAAGACTTACTGTCTAAGTAGTTTCAGGCTTGGATGCCTAATCCATGTAGAGCAGCTTTCAAGGCATGTGATAATATCACAACACAGCTGTAGGCAGCTTTCCGAGGTGAACCATTTAATCTGCAGTCTTTTCTCCCAGCTTCCTAACGAGTGGTGGAATTTGTCCCTTGGTGTGCAATGGGATTATTGCCCTCTCCCCCTGCTGCCATCATATTTACTCTCTGCAGGACCTTCCAGTGACTGTAGGTTATGTGGACAAATCTAAACCCCAGCGCTCCCGTCTTCCATGTGCGTTTCTGCTGCTTTTACATCTGTGCTCTATCGAGTGTACAAAAGCAGCACAAAAAGCAAGATAATACTTTACGTACTCAAAGCGCTGCGCAAACACAGCTTAACAAAGTTAAGTTAAAATTGTTACTAATTCCAACAGTTGCACAGGGTGGTTTGGTCCTCACTTATCTGAACTCCCAGGTGGGGGCACAGTGGGCTGGGTGGCTCTTCAAATATGAGCCTGAACCTTCTCACGCTTCCTCTTCGCTTGTATACGTTTCCATTTTTGCTCTGCTGAAATCTAGCACCGGTGCCCGTCAACACAGGCAGATGTACTGCGTAACGATGGCAGCTATTAACAATTTAGCCTTCAAAAACGTGACACTCTAGAGAAAGGCTTTGATAATATTCTTTGCAAGGTGTATAAACAAACAGGATTGTCACCGGCATGGTATCTTATTACGTTGTCTTTTTAAAAAAATTAGGGAAAGAAAAAATATTTATACATACCAAGAAGTTAGTGAATTCCTCTAAAGAACCAAATGTTATAATTAGGAACCCGCTGCACTTAGAACTATTCTACAAATAAGCACCTCAAATCTAGCCTAGTCCTTCCAGAGAAAACAAAGGTCAATAGGCTTCTTTGAGGATTAGCAAACCAGAATTTCTTGGAGCAAGGTACTAATTACTTCCAAAGCTGAGGATGATCGTTACTTCCAAATCCAAATTATTGCCAAAACCTCATGATAAACCTCAGTAGTACTCCTCTCTAGCCTAACTTTTGAATTAAGATACTTCTAGACTGGACTCTAAGGATAAAAAGCCTAATCTGAAGGGAAGGCAGGATAACAGTGGGAATATTCTGCTTGTGGAAAGCTGTGCTTCTGCATAGCCTGAGACGAAGTCATTGAAGACTTCCCAGGTCACCAGCAGCAATTTGGGCTCAACCAGGGTGAAATGGAAATAAGTGCAGCTCGGAGAACCCAAAAGCGCGTGTGACCTGCTGCTCCATACCTGGGAAAACGGTGTCCTGCATTGCCTGGGTGCTTGTAAGGTGAGGTCCCATATTTCTTGCTTACTGTTGTCTGACAGCAAAGGGATGAGGACTGGGCTCACTATTACAAGCTCCTAGTTGGAAAGACTTATTCATGTGGTTATTAAGGGTTTTCACATATCCACCGTTGTGCTTGAGGATTCACTCGTACGTGTATTCACTCATATGTTGTAGCCATGGTGGCTGTGAATTTGGTAGTGTCCTGAGAGACCACAGCTTTCATCTCAGATAGAAGAGGCGGACAGATGTATCATTTCTGTGAGGTCTAGGCATAAGGCAAAAAGGTTACGGTAGCACTGGGAGAGGGGTCAGAGTTAAATATGTCAGCAGTTCATTTCTACCTGCAGCCTACTGACTTCCTTGTGCAATTCCAGGGAACTTCGAAGTGGGCGTTCACATCGCGGATGTAAGCTACTTTGTACTGGAAGAAACAGCGCTGGATAAAGTAGCAAGCGAAAGAGCAACTAGTGTCTATCTAGTGCAAAAGGTAAGGACAACTTTTTCTTTTTTCGTCTGACAACTGTGTCTTCCATTTGCCATAAATTCATTTTAAATGTTCATTTTCAGATGCCCGCAGTCAAAGTCTGGCTATTATTGCAGCAAACCTACAAAAATGAGTAAATTGATGCAAACGCAAGAGCTAACATAGCTGCTGCCTACCTCGGAGCTTACGGAGAGAGCACGGGGTGAAGCAGCGGTTCGTGACCCTGTGTCTGTGGGCAGAGGTGTGCCAGGGCTTGCCAGCTCAGGAGCAGCTCCCTGTGAACGGGACTCTGCTGATCTGGAGCCAGTTCAGGGCCCGGACCTGCATAGCTACATTTGCACTGTGCTGAGCCTGAGATAAGCCTGACAGACCCAAGCTGGCTCCTCTGCTTTGCTGTTGCAGGCTTGAAATTTGCAGATGTGGTGGTGGTGGAGTTTTGTTTTTGTCTTCAGTGCAGTAGTAGTAGCTAATCCCTCCCAGAAGTGGATGCATAGCAGAGTAGGGTGTAAAACACTCTGTGCAATCTCACATTTTGAGGTACAACAGTATTTAATGACTTTTATCTGGGTATCCTAAATACTGGAAAAATATGTTCTTCCATCGTGCAGTGAAAAGATATTTGAAATTGTACAGATTTTAGTGTAACAGAATCAAACGTTACAGTCAAGTTTAAAGTTGACTTCTAAACTTTAAAAATGAACAGGTTCATGTTTAACATTATTGGAAAGGAAACGTCCAGGTTTTGTCTGTGCCTGTCTCATTTTCAGTTGAATGTGCAGAAACATTTCCTAGTTCATCAGATACCGCCGGCACTGTGCGTGCAGGGAAGCCAGGAAGCTTGGCTGTTAGCGTCCTGCGTTGGCCTGAAGCACCAGCTGCATGAAGAGGAGCGTTGAGGCCGTCTCATAGGAGCAGATTAATCTGCCTCTTCCTGCACTCCCATCAGTCAGGCTGAAGTCCTTGTCTCTGCAGCCTTTTCCGGGATGATAGGGCATCTTTTGTATAATAAATAAACACATCTTACTAGCTACTTAGGATTAGGAGTGATTCTTCCCCTCTGTGCCTGGACATTCCCAGGGTTGCTATCTGGTGAGGGTCTTGTAATGATGCTTGTTCCAATAGCTTTCTGTGTCCTCTCCACGCTTTCCAGATGATAAAATGTTTTATTTTACACTATTGAAATCAAATTACTGGTTTGATATCAAGCTGTTAACCTTTAGTAGCTGTTCCGTAACTTTCCTTGGGTAGAAATAGCTTCAGAAGCACAGCACAGCTTCAGGGGGTCTCAGTGGGCCTGGTGGATTTTACGTCTCTGTGGGTACGGGTTGCGTGGAATAGCCGTGATAGCAATGCAGAAGTGCCCAAGCCGGGTCGGTGGTAGTGAAGCCAACAGCCCACAGGTGCTGCAGTGCGGGACCAAGTTACCAGTGACTTACTGTTCTCCAGGAGCGGGAAGCAATGCGTATCTCATGGAAACAGCAGCACCAGAGTCTTCCCAATCCTACAGTCTCCCCAGTGATAAGCCCTTGGCTCCTGCGGCGCTCTGCTTCCACCTCTGATGGATGACTCAATGGCCGTAGCTCACTATAGGAGAGTGGGCGGGCTAGCCCAGGGGGGATGCCACTGCAGGGCAGCAAAGCTGTAGTCCAGGAAGATATTGTGGCAGTATTTCCAAGTCAAAATACTGTAGTTTGAAGGCATGTGATTTTTTTTTTAAAGGGAGAAGGAAGATTTTTATATAGAAAGGAGACATTTTTCATGAAAATCTAGTTGAATTCAAAAGCTAATTGAATTTTCTTTCAAAGCGCTTTTTCCCCCCGGCACTACCAGTCAGTCACGTGTGATGCCAACAGAAGTTATCTGTTGCCCATGATCTTCAATTGCTCTTCAGCTACCTTTGCCCAGCTGTCAGGATTAGTCTTTTACCCACACTTCTGCCCTGCAGAAAATGTATTTGAAGAGTGCAAACTAGGTTAGATGATCAATATTTTAATTGCAAGAGATGAAAAGGAGAGAGGGAATGAGCAAGGGAAAGCAGCCAGACTGTCTGAAACAAGATGGTAGCATGACTCTTGTAGAAAATATGCTTTCCTTTGATGGAACTGATTCCTAAGACAGCTGTGATTCTGCTAGAGGTTAGCACCATGCTAATCCTCCCAAAGAAGTTAAATAAAGCCACATATTTAATTTTCCTGAACCATGTACCCAGAAGGGGAGTTATTGTGTAATGGCTAGCGGTCTATTTAATAAAAGTCAAAAGTTTTTGAAATAAGAGTGTATCAGGTTTTAAGAAGCAAGAAAACCTAAACAATTTCCTCTTTTTTGGCACATCTTTTAGTGTTATTTTAGGTGTGAAGCAGCTCAAGTGAGAGGTCAGCCATAAATCCCTATAATATTTTATTGGTCCTATTTTATACTGGAGATCAAAGATCGGCACTGTAAGCCTATCTTCACGTTGAGTCCAAGGACTTCAAGACATTCACTTTTGACACCAGCAGGTTGTCAGGGTGTTGATATTTTGATAATCTCAGGCTGAGTAACAAAGAGTTGCTCGAAATCTGAATTCATGGAAGTGTTGATACAACTCTTGAGCAGAAATCTTGGCTCATAAACAAATTGCCTATTTCCTTTGAGTGTCTTTTAATGTGTAAGCAAGAGGCTTGCTGAGCCCACCCCATTGTTGGACCTCAGCGTCCTCCTCCCAGCTCTGGGGAGAGCAGCTGATGGAAACTCTCATTTAATACAGTCCCTCCCCATCGGACCGGCGGTGGGAGAAGGGGTCACCCCGGGAGTCAGCGGTGGTTGTAACCAACCCGAACCAAGCCTGAGCAGGCAGCCAAAGCAGGGCACCAGCAGAACGGCGTTGTTTGATGGGAGCAAAACTGCCCACGCAACTTTGTGAAAATAAGGGGTTATTCTTAACCAGAGTTTGTTCCCTTTTCCCTTTGGTTGACTGACTGGTTTTCCCCTTCCATTCCTTGAAAAGCTGCTACAGCGAGTCCATTGATGAGAGCCGCCCTGGCTAACCCGCTCTGAACCTGGCCGGTGAGTCAGTCCTGGCTGCAGCAGATGTTTCTGATTTTAAAGGGAACGGGGAGTTTTATCATCCCAGTATGCGTGTGCTCCCTCCCACTGCCCAGTTCCCTAGGTATGAGTCCGAGGCTGGAAACTCGCATTTGGTTTCTGGAAGCACTTTATTAGCCAAAAAGGCAAAACAGAACAAAACAACGGGCTCTCACAAGCAGGAGGTTAGATCTTCCCATGTCCAAAGCGATTCCACCATGCAGAGGAGCCAGTTGCTAAGCAGTGTGGCCAGCCATGGTCACAGGTCCACGTGTTTTATAACCCTGAGACGACGATGTGTAGGAAACCCCCCAGCCCTGGCGGTGCCTTCTCTTACTCTGCTTTTCCCTTGCTGCCCACGGCTTCGGCGTGCCGGGATGCGTGGCTGCCTGCGGGGAGAGCCGATGGCGGGGGGGGCTGTCGGGCAGTGCTGGAGCACTAAGGCTCAAGCCCTGTACAATATTGCTGGAGATTTTGAATGTAGGACTTGGAAATAGGGAGAGAGAAATCCTCTGTCTGTAATTTGATTTGAAATGCAGACCCACAGCTGCGAGCATTGTGGATATCAGCCTTTCACTCAAAGAAGTGCTCTTTCCAGTATCTCTTAGGCTCTGCTAGGCTTGTGGGGAGAGATGATGTCTTTTATTAGTCTGACTGATAGAGGGGGATGAAAACCAGACAAGCTCTCACCACCCAAGCCTTTCTTCAGCCCTGGTTTCTATGATACATTCATTAGAAAGGATTTCCTGGGGGCCGTAGGTCCTTTTTTTCATTGTGAAAATTTTTTCCCCTAGCCCTGCTGGGTCTCTCCAACTGCATTTCTAGATTCAACTACATTTATACACCCCCCCTGTTCCAGCTTTATGATCCCTGTATAAGCCCAGGTGACTTTATTTCCACCTGCAGTAAAATCAAGCTGAATGATGTGATCCCCAACGTAGGCACATCCTAACCATTTGCTAAGGAAACCACTTCACGCTGGAGGTGCTATCCCTCGGCAGTGTTTCAGCTAGCTGGCTTTCTGCGTGCCGTGGCACTCCACAGGGCAGCTGGCAGGCACCGCTGTCTCTTGGCAGACAGTCACGGGAAGGGCAAAGCATTTAAAAGATGCCGGGCAACCTCTGGATTATTTGAGGCAATGCTACGCAACCCTGATATTTTGCAAATCTGGGCATTAAAGATGTACTTAGGGAAATCTCCTCTCATCCTGCGTCTCCTTCAGAAAGAGATGGAGATAATCCTATTGCAAAAGTTGCTTCTGGGCAGCCCCTGGGATAACTCCTGAACCATCTCGCTCTCCAAGTGTGACACAATTGTGACATCTTTGTATGTTAAATGCTGGGCTTGCAACTACTAAGAATCCTTTCAGCCTGTGACCATTTCATGTTAAGGAAAAAGGAAATGTGTATTTATAACTTAAACTTCTGTGCTTTGTGACAGTTGGTTTATTCTCACTGTAGACTGCGAAGAGGAATCGTGATGGTAAAGCAGAGGGAGGCAGTCAGCCAAGACTGTCGTGATGTTGAAAAGAGGTTTCTTCTTTTAATTCAGTAAGGTAGATAAAATTGAAATACCTTCAATGCAAGGTCACATTGCCTTACGTTATGTGTGTATTTGCTGAGCCCAGGAAAAGGTTGATTTAATTCTTGCTCTCCTGTGAGGCTCCCTCCCTGGCTTGGGTTAAGTTACTTTGCCTAAAGTTTCTCTCCTGTAAAACAAGGGTAAGGCGGGTTGATGCTTCCCTGTTTAACAGTAGGTTTGCTACAGCTAATTGCTTGGTGAGTGTTTAGTGCTGTAATTATGATCTGAGTTAAAGCTTTGCTTGTGTTTCACATCATTGAAAGCCCTTCCATAGAATTATAGCCCTTTGAATCGGATATTAATCCTGCTCAAGTACACTTAAAACAGGCATTCTGTTGTTTCGTTCGGGCTATTCTTTGTCGATTGGCTTTCATGTTTCATGTAGGCATTTTTCTAGCAGACTGTTATTTCTTCAGGAGATGTGAAGGGAAAGAGGATGTGCTAAGGCACAAAAATATTCAATAAGTACAAACCGTTATCAGATAATCAATCACAGAGACGGGGAGAGAGAGGAAAGCCAGTAACTGCAGCTTTTAATTTGGGCGAAAAAGGGCACGGCAGCTTTTATTAACTTACTAGCACTTTGTTCGCTGTGACCTGAACGTCAGGGTCTCACGGTGGTCATGGGCGATCTTAGGCAGGCAGGGATTTCCGATAGTCCATAAAGCTATTTTCTCTCCTTTCTGGTATGGGTTGGCACCACTCAAGCTAAATTTATAACCTTGTGGTGTGGGTCCTTCCAGGCAGCATGGCAGAGCTCACGTACTGGACCCGTGAGTTATGAATGTACCAGTATTGTTAATGTACTGTTCACAACTGGAATAACAGAGTTGACGGCCTTTGTGTTGCGGGAAACAGCTTATCATAATCTGTGCCCTTGTGACCTTCCAGCTGAACCAGTCCTGCTGATTCATGTTGCGAGTGACTCCTTGACAGTCACAGACCATACAGTTAACCTTTTGGCATTAATGTGCACTGCAATTAGAATGGATTTATAGCCATCCTCTGGTGCCAAACCACAAATGTGATTAAATATTTTAAGAGTCTTTCCTTCAAAGCAAAAGGTAAATACAAAGTGCGTGCACTTGGGGAGAAAATGGACATTTGAGGCTGGTTTTTTTTCTTACTGTTTTGAAGAACAGTTGGTCCCCTGGCATCCAGGTAGAAAAAGGTCTCTCTGAAATCACCAAATCAGTGCCACAGAGTTTGGAAGAGCTGGGCCTTACATGCCAGTTGGCTTGCTGCTGGTCCTGTATTTACAGGGTGGCACACAGGGCAATCAAAACGAAAAACTAAATTAAATAGCTAAATATTTTATGGCAACCAAGTAGAGCATTTCTCTGTTTTTCTGGAATGCATCAGCCCACATTGCCACTCAAAATAAACAAGAGGAATAAGGTGGATCTTCTTTGAGGGCAGTTGCTGCTTCTTCACAAAGGTAAATAATGAGAAGGGAAATAAGAATGTGAAACTGATAATTAGGTTTGCTTCATTAAACAGCTCCTAAATATTATCTTTACTGCAGACTTCACCTGGGAAATAACTCAGGGATGGTAGAAACACTTGGAGCTGCTCAGGTTTACTCTAGTGTGAATATGCTCCAATACTTTTATTTTGTTGCTGCAGTCAGTTGAGTAATTCATGGTTTGGTAATTCAGTGTTCAGCAGCAGAAATATTGATTAGTTGTAAGGAATTAGGACACAGGTTAAAAAATCCCTGCCAGAAATTTCTGTTGGCTGACCTTTTGTTCAAACAGAGTTGAGTATAGTGAAATAAGAATTGTTCTCCCTCTGTTTGCAAACACCATGTTCAATAGCCATAACACAGGTGCTTTTGTTTTTCTCACCCACATCTACACCTTCCTGTCTGTGCTACAAAGCATGGCTCAATCTTTGGTAAAGCCGTGCACCCCCCTGTGATGGCTGGGAGAAGTTTCATTTATGCTTTGCAGGGAGCAGGCTTGCATTGCTTGCCTGGTTACACAGTCTTCAGTGGCAAAGCAAGAAACACAGTTCCCAAGTCCAAGCTCTTCAGCTCCTGACTGCCAGAACCATGTTTCTTCAACATCAAGTTCCCTGATGTGCTGAGCCTTCCTCATTCCTGCCAGTGTCAAAACAGCAGTGGGAAAGAAGTAGAAAACAGAGCAGACGTGACCTTAAAAGCTGCAGAGTGAGGTGTTTGCATAACGGAGGATGCAGGATGCTCCAGGGTGCTTAATCCATACCTCAGAGGGGAGCGCTGGGAGCGATTCGCAGGTGGGAGGCTGACAGCTCCCTCTGGTCTCATCGAGGGCCGGGGCTGATGTGAGTGTTGGGGCCTCAGCAGTGTCTGACTTCCTCTCCTTTCAGAGGATTTGGGTTACTTATTCTCTGTCGGCATGCTGTTCGCCATGTAACGTAGCTCTGGCATGGGTGATGCGTCCCAGAGCTGTGACGTAGCCACTCCTGCCACAAAGAATGTGATCCTGAAGGTTTAACGCACTTTCTCCTTTTGTGCATTGTTGACCCTCTCTTTTACCAACTGGTCAGGGAGGCTTGGCCACAGACAGGTCTCTACTAAAAGCCCATATCTCACCGAGGCACTCTCCTCTTCTCTTCTTTTCTCTTCTCTTCCAGGTGATCCCGATGCTTCCCAAGCTGCTCTGTGAGGAGTTATGCAGTCTCAATCCCATGCGAGATAGGCTGACGTTCTCTGTAATGTGGAAGGTGACTCCAGAAGGCAAGGTACCTCAAGCAGTGGGGGCAGTCATCCTGCTAACCAGTCCTCCCTCGGTGGCCAGACCCTACTCTTGCAAACAGCGTGGTAAAAATGCCATCCCTTAGCACCCAGGTGGATAGCAGAGGACTTGGTGGTGAACAATACTGGAGGATGTAGGACTGTCCCTGTGTCTTGTTTTATCAATGAGATACTGTGGAACTTCTAACTGGAATAATCTCACAACATGGTGCGGAAAGGAAGAATATTTGTATGAATCTCGGGAATGGAGCATTTGCTGCTCCTTGCCAGGTCACCCATCCATTTAATGTCTTACCTCCAGCAGCAGCTCACAGCTAATGCTCTGGGTGGGAGAAGATGTTCCCCCCCTACTCCAAGCCTGCCTCGTGCTCACAGGCAGTTGTGCAATGCAGTGGATGAGGGCAGTATCCCTCTGTGGCCTCTCTGGTAAACAGACGATTTCATTCTTCTTCAGAGCTGCAAATTACATCGATCCAAATAAAGCGCGATAGCTCTTCAGCAAAGGCACAGCTCCATCCTCTGCCTGTGTTATTTCCAGGGAGCAGTTGTGGAGGCTGTCAGTGCAGCGAGCTGCCTTCAGCTGCCTGCTGGCTCTCCCCAGGTCTTCACTTCTCTCCCTGTTCCCCTCCCGCATGCTTTGTCACCCTAACAATCTCCTCTGTGGTGATCACAGGGTCCCCTCGCTAATCGAGGAGGGCTAAAGACTGCCACTACCAGAGGACTCTCCAATCTATGCCAAGTACAGTTTTTGTACTCAGAATTATGGGGTTTTTAACCAGTGTTGTGCTCATGCACAACTCTCTCTGTGGAGAGTATTTCTTGTGCCCATTTGGTAATTTTTCACAAAGATTAACTTTACTTCCTTATTATTGTCCACGCTGCTCTAAAGGATACTGAATCTTCTTTTGTGCTTTAGCAAAATATAGTTGCAGTCCTATATCTGGTACTCTGGCACTGAGATGGGTGTTATTTTTTCGCTGTGAAAAGCGTTCCACTTCCTATAGCGACAGCATGATTACTCATGGGACCTTCTAATAGTAGTTACTTGGTGGGCCTTTTATTGACTCTGAGTGGCCTTTGAACAGCTAATAGTCAAATCTTAATTAAAATAAGCTTTTAATTAAATCTTGTCTCTTGTCCCCTGCAATATATACATTATTTGCTTTTCAAACAGTGTTCAGACCAACCCCGTCTGGCCAGTGAGAAAATAGAGGAGCTGCAGCGTCTGCCTCACGCCTGCTCAGGGAGCTGATCTCTGCAGGAGCAGTGGTCTGGGCCATAGCCCTGCTGCCCCTTGGAAAGCAGGCTGCCTACGGCCATCTCAGCAAACCAGTTTCTCCTAGGAGGCCTTTCAGGACTGCAGGCTTAATTGAGGTCACTTGATTTGAATATTAGGTGAAGGCTGGAGAAGAATTTACTCCTTCCAAGAGGAAAAGTGGTTGTAGGGCTTTTGCCCAGCAGGGCATTCTTGTAAGAGCTTATCTGTGAGTTGGGACAGAATGTGTCTCCTGTATTTCTAGGTGTTACTATAGCCTCATCTCAGTCTAAAGAGGATCACATGCTCTCCCAGGCTCTGCTGGGTGAAAGGGAGGTGAGTCAAAGGCCCCAACACGGCCTTTGAACCTCAGCCGGTGGTGGAGAGCCATGAGAGCACTGACACTGAGGGCAGGACATTCCTCAGTGAGGGATGCATGAGGCCGAAGAGCACTTCATTGCACCATGCGTGCACAGCAGGATTGTAACCTTGAGCTTGCAAAGCAAAGCCCAACAGCCCTACTAGAGGTGAGAGCTGCTCTGAGCTACCGCTGTTACTGCTCCAAAGCAAATATGTTTGGAGCTAATGCATCTCCCAAGGAAAAGCCACGCAGATTCCTCACTTGAATGTGACTATTGATAAGTTGTTAGGGTTTTTAATTCTTGTTTCTTTTAGAAAAATAATGCCAGGATCAGCCCTTTCTGGGAGACAGGCACTTTCTTGTTTCTGTTGCTTTTGGGTTCTGGAGTTTTTATCTTTTAGTTTTCCATGAGTGTAACAAAATATTGCCTGAGCAGCAGTCCACATAGCTCCATGGACTCCAGTGGGATAGTGTGACATGATGTATCTGAGATGGCTTTCCAAGGGCAGAGGCGTTAACCATATTGTTGCATCTGTGCTGTTCTTCAGAAGCAGAGCTGGGCGTTTATAGGAACAACGTAGCACGTTCTTGCTCAGATGCAGTCAACAGAAAGATATTTGAAAACAAACGATGCAACTCTCCTTTTTAAGTTATTGCCTGCTGATGTTTGAAGCACAGCTCTGCTGGTTCCTTCTACCAGTGAGGAAGAGAAATTGCTTCAGTCTGAAACAACCTGTACAAACAATGTGTCTTCCAGGCTCAAAACCGTTGTCATCAGCCAGGACGTGCTATGGACACTGCCTTGCATGGAGAAAAGTCCTCAGTGTCCTGCACAGCTATGTCACACCCTCAAAGAGACCCGTACCACCAGGGACTGTGCTAATGGGAGGGTTTCAGCTGAGCCACACTGACCGCCATCATATGATGGGGACTGCAGCTTTTTCCCAAAAACAACCAGAGCTGGGGGAAGCCTTGACGTAACCCTGGAAATGTCTCAGATGCTGGTACTCTGGAGTCTGGGTGCACCAGGTTTGCTGTGATGGGGGAGACCTTGCAGACCAGTCTTGTGCACTACTCGTTGTAATCTCCAAGTCCCAGCTCACAACCCCCAACTGTTGCTCCTCCGCACTGCTTTGCCCATCCATCAGCCACTGGGCCAGCCAGCCTTGTGCGGCTTTCCCCGCAGAGGCGGAGCTTGCCCATTCCTCTGGTGGGGTTTCCAAACCAGGGACGCAAGGCTGTGGTTACCCAAAGTCTGCTTGGATGGCCGCTGAAGGCAGAGGCGGAGGGCATTTCCAGGAAATACTTGGACAGTGGGTAGAGTTAAGTTAGCCTGCCGCAGCAAGGCTGAGTCTGGCAGCTCTGCTCACTACACACAGGGATTACTGGACTGCACAGGGCAAGATGCGTCCAAACTCCATTCCTTGCCTACGTGACATATGTTTAATGCATCCAGGCAGCCTTGGTGAGAAGGTGTTTATTGGGTACGTTAATAAAAGATCTGTCAGGGTTGCCACTGTCCAGTTTACACCTGTTAGAGCCATTGCAGGAATGGAAATTGGGCACTCTGCATCATGCTGCTTGGTTGCCTTTAAGAGACCAAGAACAGAAAAAGGAATCGAGGAAACAGAGAACTAAAAGAAGTTTAATATCTGGTAGTAATGGGCTGCTTGTCCTGATGCTTTGCCCTGAATGTAGGCTGCCTAAGATTTGATGTTCTAGTTATATTCTGGGGGCCCAATACACTGCATCTCTCGTCTTACAAGGAAGTGAGCGGAGCTCTGAAATATTTGGCCTCTTCTGAGCAAGCAGAAAAATGAGATTTTGTTGAAAGCTTCAAGTTCAGACAGCAAAGTGGAAATCCGGTCTGTTGCCTCCTGCAAGGGACAAAGAGAGCTCTTGGAAGCCAGTGGCAGAAAGCACCATGTAGCCTCAGAGCTGGCTTTCAGTGGTAACCTGGGGACTGGGGAAAGTGCTTCTCCTCAGAATTACCCTTCTGGTTTGTGCCCAGTCCTTAAGCCTTTTCAACACACATGTACATGATGGAATTGACTCACCTACTTTATAAGGCAAAATGAGAGTGCTTTCCAAACACAAAATATTTAGTGTGGGATAATGTAACAGTGAGGGCCAGAATTGGTAACGACTTTTGATGCAGAAATTAATAGCTGGAGATGGAGGAATGAGCAGAGAAATAGAAGTAATGCCTGAAAACGTTTGAATAGCAAGTTGAAAGAGCTGCCTATTACAACTGGAGGGTCTGCAGAAGTGCTCAACTGAAATGAAGGCTGCTGAGCCTTGCTCCCAGATCATCTCAACAAGAACACCACCTCTTTGCTGCCTGAGTACCATCCATGTCTTACTGGCGTTTGAAGTATTTCTATTGCCAACCGGCTAATGGTCTTCAACTTGCTGGAAGTGGATCATTTAAAGAGCAGTGCAGCCTCTTCCACACCAGAGATCATGCTTGCTTAATATCAGGAGGTTTCTTCGGTGCAGCAGATTTCATCAGATGTCACTGATCTACCAGATATGGATCCCCCATCACCACAAGAAGCTGAACCACATTTAACGGGATGCAGCAGAGTGCAGAGCAGGTGCTGCCAGCATTGTCACAGCATCTCTGCCCAGCTTTGTGACTTTCTCTTCCTTTCTTTCTCCTTGGCATAGACAAAGGGGCACACACAGAATAACCATGAGCCAAGGGTCAGAGCACCTTACATTGCAAAACATCACTTGCTGCATCTCTGCTATTAGGACACATTTTAATTAGAAATGAGCTTAAAAAGCTCTGAGCTGCTGAGTTATACTGCACATATGTTCTGTGGGGCACAAGGGAGGGAGGCAGCAAAGGTACTTTGGGGATCAATCCTTTCCTGTTAAGGGAGGGTTTGCCTTTCTGAAGCAATGTCCTTGATGAGTCTGTCATAGAGAGAACTGGCTGTTCTCCCCGGACACCGTCACTTGCAGAATTTACCTTGTCCTCTTGTGCTGATGAAGGGGTAAGGTGGTGCTGGCAGCTAAGGCAGAATTACAATTCTCCGTTCATTCTCTGAGCACTTGTGTTTTGAATGGTTTATCATAGACTGCATCCGCCTCCAGAGCCCTCATGCCAGTGCTCTTGACTTTTCTGAAGAGCCTTCTGCCCTTTGTCCCTCCGCGCTTTCTCACTGGCTTGATGAGCTTTTGGACTCTTTTACATATCTCAGCTGAAAATAGATTTTCCTTTCTACTTTAAGACATAATTCTGAATTGCTACTTCTACATTGGTATTCTGTTACAGAGTTTAAAATGGGAGTAGCTTCTGGTTTAAAATAAAAGAATTTTATAGGCGATTTGTAGATTATTTTCCTCTAGATTCTAACATAGTTTGGAAGCTCAGAAAGGTTCCTGGCTTGAGTTTGGGCTTAGGACCATAAGCATGATCAGAGAAACAAGGGGTCAGTGACTGGCCATCTCTCCTCCAGACCTACCAAAGTCTTACTCAGGCACTTTCACAAGTGCTAGTCAGACATTGGGGTCCCTGTAGTACTCCTGAAAACGGAGTATTTTAGGGCCAGCTTCTGGTGCCCTGCTGGCCGCATATTAATTGAAGAGGTGGAATGCAGTCTGCTGTGTTTTAGATAGGAGATCCTTCTTTGCATGCGTGTATCTGCCTGTTGCCACCTCTGCACCCAGTAACCTGACTGATTTCAGCTCTCAGCTGGGCTGTAGCTCTTATGAGCTCTATGAAAGAGGGACATCAGGTAGAGGAGAGAGGTCCAAGCAGTTCCTATGTGATGGAAGGACTTCATTATGCATATACACGTTATTAGACACTAGAGAATCTATATGGGCAAAAGGCCTTCTGGTGGCCTCAGCATGAGAAGATCTTCATTTGGAGTTCACAGTCAGTGATGAGGTCTGGTGCCATTCCTTCTGATGTTTGTACAACTTCCCAAGCTTTTATGCACTGGAAGAATAAGTCCTCAGATCTACTCATGCTTTCTGATTTTGCAGATCCTTGATGAATGGTTTGGGCGGACGGTCATCTGCTCCTGCGTGAAGCTAAGCTACGACCATGCCCAGAGTATGATTGAAAGCCCCGGGAAGGTGTTCTCACCTGAAGAACTTCCCCCGGTCTCCCCTCAACACTCAATAGCCGAGATCCAGCAAGCTGTGCTGAACCTGCATCGAATCGCCCAGCACCTCCGCAAACAGCGCTTCATCGATGGTGCTCTGCGCTTAGACCAGGTGAGTAAATCCAGCCCCTGTAAGGGGCTGCCACTCCACTGAAGCAATTTCACGTTGTACTCCCTAAGGATTTCCTGATAAGTCTGAAAACTCGAAGGGGAAAGGCTGGAATAGAAAGGCAGGTTTGCGTGCCAATGTCGTCTTAAAAGCAGCATCAAATTATATACCAAAAGCACTAAGTAAAGTAGGATCAAAAGAAAAAAGTTGCTGTTTTTTTAAGGAGTGATCCCTCTTCCAACATTTTTCAAAATCCTAAAACCCTGGTGGAGTGGGTAAGTAACTTACACAGTGAAACAAATCATAATGGTGTCATTCATTATCAAGCGGTTCAGATATCCTTAGTGCACATTTCACTGGGAAAGGCTCATCCTCCACATTTATTTCTGGGCTTGCAATACTCACGTTTTCCACAGCTTTCGTAGCAGTTCTCTGGGCAGGGAAAATGACTAAATGTTATCTAAGCTAATAATTACAAGTGTTGGGTGTGTTTCAGAGGAAGAAATGCTAGTGAGGACGTTTTCTGTCTGGGTGATTTAAATAATCTTGTATCAGTTGTGGTATGTGTCATTTCTATTTTACAAGTAGATCCAGACATTTTAGACTATCACAGCAAAAATACTTTTGCATTTGAAATTCAGCTGTTCTGAGGTGGCTTCTGACAGTTTTTGTGGATCGGAGGTTCCAGTAATTGATAGAAGCCAGTGACCTTCCTGAGCAGAAGACAAAATAATCTCTTAATATAAGGAAGCTCCATTGTTTCATTTTGCAAAGTGAGCATGAGTCAACATAAGGGTATTGCTGAGAAAGAAGCTGGCGTACTGAGATGTGTAAACAGGACTATTGTATGTAAGAAGTATGTTGTAACCCTTCCATTTTAATCGATGTTGTGGTGTTGTCTCCAGTTGCAGGAAAGTCTAATTTTAGAGAAATCATTGCAGAGCAAAAGAGCGAGTGTCTGTAAACTGTGACCTTCCCCGACAGAGCACGTGGCTTAGTCTGGCAAAGCTGTGAAGAGGAGGCAATGTCCTATTCCCCATGTCTAAGATGGACAGGATGAGACATCTCTATCTTGAATTTCAGTAAAGGAGATTGGGGTTATACTTCAGGATAAACTTTCTGGTGTAGGAACTGTGGTGTCTAAGGCTATCTTGCCTACATCTGTTGTAGGGGGACTTACAGGACTGGTTAGGCACACATAAGTGAGCCTGGAGCAAGGGCATTTCCTCGAGGTCCCTCCTTGCTCAACAGAAATAATCATTCTTAAAATTGTATTCAAATAATTTTTGGAAATCAGACTCCCACTTTGAAGTCCTGCAGAGTTTGCTTAAACCTCTTTTGGAATGGAGGCTTCCCTCTGAGGTGTATTGTACAATGGCTAATAAGCTGGGCTTTTGTTTCCAAGCACACCCTGATTGCTAGAGAAACATAAAAAGCCCCAACCTTTGCACTTGATGAGCTAACTGGGAAGCCTTGGGGATGTCTGGGTTGGAACAGCAGTCCACAGTGACTGGGTGATGTGGCCCAGAAAGGTCACCAGCTGCATTACACAAGTCACACTTACAGTGTAGTGCTGAGCAGTCACCGTATGTGCCTGAGTGAGTACCTGTTCTCAAACTAACCTCAGTGAAAGTATGTTTTACGACAGCTGTGACATTTTCAGTAGGAGGATTTGGCCAGGGAAGCATCCTGTTCCAGCGATACCCCGTAAAAGATTAGCGGTGTTTTGTTTTGCTCTGTGCTGTTACAGAGGAGCCGTTAAAAAGAACGTACTGGAGCATCATTTGTGAGATCAGGGTTAAAAGCCACTGCTAAGGGCACCAGAGAGGGCTGATTCCTACTCAGCCTAGTTCCTAACCAACGTGATAAACTGAATTATATCTCACAAGTGGCACTTTATGCTGTGCAGAATCTCTCTCCCCTGGCAAGAGTGAAAAGTGATGGTCTTGGAGAAAGAAGTGTATTTTAGTTCAAGGGACACTTTCACCACACTTACTCCTTTCAAGTACTGCCTTGGTAGTCGCGTTTTGATAAATTACACCCTCCACAGCGTGTGGAGAAAGTGGTTACTGTAAGGCTTGAGTACGATCAGTATGTGAGGGGCAAGCGGGTGGACGTGGCCAGCGGCATATGGCCGGACGAAGCAATCTGTAGCTTTTAATAGAAGGAGATGAGTCCCTCTGCCTTTGCTCCCCCACTTCCCTGAGTTCCCATGGACACAGTTGTGTGCTGGGTCCGACTTCCAGCCCTGAGCGAGCAAGCAAGGGTGGGTCCGAATGGGAAACACACCTTTCTAATCGCTGGACCTCTCACTGATTTCCTGTTGAGTAATGTAAATCCTGAACAATGGCAGGCAAACTCCAGCAGGAAACTAGGGGCAATGAATTATCAGATTCCAAATAAATATGTGAGCGAAGGAAATGATCATCCCACAATCTTAAGGGAGGGGGTGGCTGGGCATGGATGACTCCTGTGCTTTTTTTTCCAAGGGATGTAAGCCCTCTTCCTATACATTGCGTTATGTTTGAGAGTTTCTACCTTGGGGTCACTCCTGATGGAACAGCAATGACTTTTTCTGCTTACTTCCACCCTTCCATTTTTCAGTGTGACGTGCTCTGGTGCTTCCCATGGTATTAAGAAAATCACTGGGGGAAGAATCTCCCATCCTGCTTTGCCGCTGGCCATGGTGGCCTTGGGCTGGTGGTCTCCCTGCCGGCCTCAGTTTCCCCTTTGGAATGATATCAATCTCCCCCATGGCAGCTGTATAATTTGGGATTTATTCCCCAAAACTAAGAACATCTCTCAAATGAAGCCATTCATGGGTGTATCTTTATAATAGCAGAAGTAGTGGTTGGCCAGGGAACCCCTTGCAGCCGCCACGGGATGGCTCCCGTAAGATGCAGCAGCGTCAGGCTGGCCGTGCCGTGGTGAGGGGGATGTTTCCTGTTTGAATGGCGCTCCCGAATTTTTATGACCTAGTGTGAGAGCAGCATCTGCTTGCCCATGATTTTATCTTTTAGCAGTAATTTTAGAACCAGGAATCTCTGTAGCTCAACAGATGAAGAATATATATATATTTTTTTTTTTTAATAACTTGGGAATTACATGTCTGGGTCACACAGAAGACCTTGAGACAAATTACAGAGGTAGCACATGGTCTTGAAAGCTAAGGATTTGTGGATTCAGTGTCTGTGTATATGTGTCTCTTCGGGGCCCCGGTTCGGTCCTGGCCATGGCAGCCTACATACCTGCCCCTCTTTTCCCCCCCGGTTCCTTTCATACCTCTGCAGACGTCTGTAGGGGAATCCTGCTGCATTGGACCTTGGGTCTGAGGACCATCTTTGCAGCCAGAGCCACACATCTGTCACTCCGTGGGCTCTTGCTCTCCCCATAGGCCCCTTCTGGGGCTTTTTCCCTAGAATATGGTTTCCTGTGCTGCCTGCCAGCTTCCTGGCTCCAGAAGGCAGCTGAGCACTAAGTTTTAGAGGTTTAAAGTCTTTGCACCTTCAGCAGCTAAGGAGCTTATGAAACTTTGTCCACACAGACAGAGATTAATGTATTTCTTTTCCTTCTCATTTGAAGCTGCAGCTTTTAGATGTAAAGGCAAGAAGTGCCTTGTACTGTGGCTTTGAGAAAAAGTGTGCAGATATTTACAATATTGTCTTTCCCCCCCAGACCTCCTTCCTGCCCAGAACCATGAAATGCCACCCCTGTGCTGTCCTCTCAGAGCTCTTGGTGTACTTGCACTATAAATTGGAGCAGGGATCTGACCTGGTTTAAAAACCAAAGTGAGCACAACCCACAACTTTCCTTTTTTTTCCTGGCCAGGTTACTTCGAAGCTGGATCACTTCCCCAAACCACAGCTTTTAGAAACACTAGCCAGAGACTCAGATAGAAACTTGCTTTCAACAAAAACCATCAAGTTTGCAGAAAAGCTCCTTAGCTCAAGCCTGCCTAGAGGAGACCTGCTGATAAATGGTTCTCTTTTTGGCCTCAACAGTTTATAAATGAGTCACGAGGACAGATGCCTACAAGAAGACAGGTTAAAAAAGGATTTCTGTGCGTATTTAAAATGAGAATACCCCAGGATGCTGATCTGTCTCTATGACAACTGTCTGTGAGCTGAGCGGTGGCTTTTGTTGTGCCAGTGATTCTGCCTTTGCCAGCGCACTTACACCTAGGTGCTCAAAACGTTGGCATTGACCAAAGTTCATTGTGAGAACAACCCAAAGTGCATTTGCGTTGGACCAGTTAATGGCATTGAATTGTTTGCTAGAATAGCTTCTCTCCTTGTTTTCTGCACAACAGACATTCAGCTTTGCAGGTGTGTGCGAAAATGGAAGAAAAAAAAGGATTAAAATGGCAAAGATGAGAACGTTACACAAATTAAGGGCTGAATTGCTAGTGAAATGGTCTTGCTTCTGCTTGCTCCCAGCCTGTGTGCTGTGCTGCTGTCTCGTTGTGTGAGCAAGGGTTGCTTTTCCCTGTGGGTCTCTATTGTTTTGACTAACTTAGAGATAGTTAAAATTGTATTGCTGTACCTCTGCACCATGCTGGAGACCTTACCTATGGTCCTATCCAGTGGCCGCTGGTGATAAGGAAATAAGGGATCTTTGAGAATAGCTTTGTTTAATTGAGGTTGGTGGGACTCCTGAAGGAATAGTGTTGCTGCTGCAGGAAACATAGGGAAACAAGCACAAAGACTCCAAACACCAGAACATGTGCAGAATACCGGCTCCAAAACACCCAGGTGTATGGCATACTGGATATATTAACCAGCTGTGTATAGTTTTTGAAGCTCTCAGAATTGACTCTGCCTACTTGATGCAAACAGCTCTGAGAAGTTGACTCAAGCCATCCACACACGGAAAATGAGGAGGAAGAAGGACATTGTACGTGCAGGATGTGCCATTGTACGTTGGGAAATTTCATATTTAGTTGTGGCTAATGGGATAGGACAGAAACACATATTTTTAGACAGTAGCTCCTGCTAATGGTGTTTAATTGGAAATCTCAAGAGTCAGAGATTAATTACTATCACTATTAAAATTTTCCAGTATGAATGACTGCTGGAAATAATTATGGGAAATTGTTTTGTTGTATTTCCTGCCTCCTCTCTGTATAGTGAGCATTCAGGTCTTCTCCTCTTCCTGCTATGTGGAAGTAGTAAATGTTTCTACCCTGGTTAAACAGTTATCATGTGCAAAGCACAATATATTTGTATATGAATGGAAGGCACTTTGGGTTGGAAGAACTGTTTAGATGGGGCAGTCAAGGGCTATAATATTGTATAGACATCAGTTAACTGAATGTGCCTATGTTTTCCCTAATAGCGTGACCTGAATTTGTGTCTTAAAATGCCGTTGGGGCAGGAAGGCCATCCTGACTTGAGTACTCCCTGGTGTGATGCTTAGGTTTTCTAGCCATGGCTGCTGCATGTGCTACCCCTGCACACTCTCAGTGCAGGCACCTTTCTGGGGAGGAGTAAATGGCTTTGCTCCAACCCCTGACTCTTGGCTGCATCTCTCCAGGGAGCGGTGCTTTGTTGGGTTTTTGGCCAGGCTCAAAGAGAAAGTCCTGGTGCTCATCGCCTAGGATGTGATATTGGTACCAAATTCATCTCGGATTTGGTTCCCTCAGGGTCGGTTGAGGTGTGTACCTGCTTTGGCACTTGCTTTGGCCCAAGAGAAAATCCAAAAGGCCCGTTTATAAAATCCTGAAAACTGCCGTGATACCTCCCAAAAGAGGCCGTTACAGCAACAGCGCATGAACGTGACAGCAGAGGCAGGGTGGGCTGTACGTATGGTGGTGTAGGATAAATGGAAATGCAGACTGACAAGGAGCTTTCACTATTCACTTGCTATCACAATTCCACCATTGTCTGCTCCTTCTCTTTGATGTCTGGTTAAAGAGACATCACTGATACCCAGAATGGGGACAGCAGGTGCTATACAATCATTACGGACAGTTGCTTATACTATGTGATACATAAGGCAGCTGCGGGGATGTTGGATTATTTGGAGGTTAATTTCTTTTGGGGATTTTATGTCTTTTGCACAGCCCCAGTTAATATGTCAAAATGAGCATCCAAGGCCACAGATTTCTACTGGGGCATACTGCTCTTCCCCGTAGGAGTAATCGAAATGCATTTGCAAAGGTGTGGTAGCAAAGTAGGAATGACTTTCAAAATGTCTTTCCTACAATACCACAGGGGAACATGGTACTTTGCAGGCAAATACAAAATGTCATCGTTGTCGTCAGGAACAGCTAACGGCTCAGGTCGGGCAGTTTGCGCACGCATGAGGATGCGCGCAGGAAGGAGGTGTTGCAGGATCGTGTTATGGAGGGGGTTTGTGTTGGCTGAGCATCGTTCTGCTTGCATGGAGATGTTTGCATTGCCGGTAGGTTTTAAAATATTTTGATTAAATTAGGATTTTGAGTGGAAAGCCCTCAGAATCTAATCTTTTGCTCTGGGATTTTAATGAAGTCCTCCCAGGGGTGTGAGTAGGATTGATGTCCTCGCACATGTCCTGCCGTTCCCCAATCGTTTTTTTAGAGCTGAGCAGCTGTGTCCCAGCAGGAGCAGGTGGTGAAGTGGTCGAGCTGGCTCTGGCAGGAGAGGGGAGTCGGACGCTGGAGTGCAGGGCTCGGCTGTAGAGCGTCGTGCTGGGAGCCACCGCAGCCAGATGTCTGGGCAAACACGGCCGGGAAGGAGCTCCCCACACAGTGGTGCTCTGGCATTAATTTACCATCAGTAATGCAAGAGTGGGTTATGACTTTATTCTTCCTGGAGTAAGTATTCCAGCCACTAGCTCAGATATTCAAGTTTTCCAGTCATGTACAAGTGTTTTTCTTCTAAACAAACACAGCTTAACCCTTGAGTTTTATTAAATCTATCATAGAACTGCAAGCTCAGAAACTCCTCCAAAAAGAGGGGGTCTTATGCTTTAATTTTGAGATTGTGTCTGTCACAGCAATAGCTTCTTTCGTCTGTCAGCCTCAGAGCAAGTATCAGAGGGGAGGCCGGCTCCATCCTTCCAGGCAATGGGAATGGCATGAAGAGGTGAAGCAGTTGCCTGAGTTCAGGCGGTGAGTCAGTGGTAGAGCTGGCAGGATAGCCTTTTCCTGATTCCCAGGCCAAATCCAGCACCTTAGGCCAACGCTGACCCTTCTCTTCCTCTCACGTTTATTACTGACAGCTATTGAATAACAACTGGTGCTTTTTTGTTCCTGCTGTTTCTTGCTGGCCAGTTAAGGTCAAGTTTTTTTTATCCCAGTTCCCCAGCAGGTACTTCTCATGGTGCAGAGCAGAGAAAAAAGCAACATCAGCATGAAGGACTGAACTGTGGACAGCACATCTCTGCAACTCAGTAGCAATCAGCGTGTTTCACAAGTGGTCTCTCTCCGCAGTCCTTTCAGTTCTCAGGCGTTGCCTACATGCACCAGGACCAAGCCACAGTGCTGCTATCCCATAGAAGTCTCTCTTGCTTGAACAGGACAGAGTTGCAGTAGGCAGTACTTTGTCATACCTTCCAAACTGCTTGGCTTTGTCTATCGATTGAATCCCGT
The DNA here is from genome assembly GCA_020745775.1 of Theristicus caerulescens. Classification (NCBI taxonomy): domain Eukaryota; kingdom Metazoa; phylum Chordata; class Aves; order Pelecaniformes; family Threskiornithidae; genus Theristicus; species Theristicus caerulescens. The sequence goes on along the minus strand of CM036565.1, from coordinate 11,710,427 downwards.
TGGTGATCAGCTGTTGTAGAAGGGGGGTGAGCTGGCAGTCATCTCATGCTGACCTGCAAGTAGGGCTGAAGGTGTTTGCAGGTACTCCAAATTCACACATGAAGTAGACATCTCTTGGTTTCCTGGACTACCTGGACACAGATGGGTCTTGCCCATGCTTGTGTGATAGGCAGCCTGGGGTCGCTTGCTCATAGGGACCTCAGACAATGCCGAATTGCATCTCTAGGGGAAAGAGAGGGCATCTGTGGCAGGTGGTGGCTTAGTGTGATGGAATGTGTCCCAAACATGAAGCTGATAGCTAAGGTGAACAGAATTCAGTGCTTGATCCAGCTGAGCAAGCCACTCACTGGTATTTTTGAGGTTGGTAGGGAGAAAAGTAGTGGCTTCTGCTGGTTATATCGAAGGAGGATCAGGATGGAAAAACTGGTTCTCAATGAAACAGAAACAAACTGGTTCTTCAGTGTCTCTGATGGCAAGACAGATAAAACCCAGGAAAACATGTATTTGTGTAGAGGTGCATGTGGGGTGAGTGCTGGGAGGAAATTCTTATTTTACATTTTCTACTGAGGAAACAATCCTTGCTCTGAGAGTCTTGCCCTCAAGTTGATGGTGTTTTGCTTCCCTGGCGATGAACAGACGTCATCAGAAAGTCTCTTGTTGTTTCAGATTCCGTTCATCACGTATTTGAACAGAGACTTGACAAGGTTTTTTTTCAAGTATTAATTATAGCTGACTGCATGGCTAATCCATCATTCTCTTTAGACGGAGTCACTGGGTGTTGAGTGATGTAACTTCAAATGTGATCAGTCTGCCATAGGTGAAGATGTAGCAGCTCTTTGTCAGAGCCAGTTCTGTTTCACCTAACAGTAAATGGAAGAAAGGCTAATTGTATAATGACAAAAGACAACGTTTGGAAGTGGATGAAAGATTCAGACATTGCAGTTCTCTGATTTCTCATTTAAATTCTAAAGTGAGAGCAGGGGAAAAATTCTTGCTTTCCATGACCACAGTTCATTTTATCAGGTGTCTCTGGGCATGATCATTCCTTCTGAGTCCTGGGATGTTTTATCTTTTCTCATCCATGGCACACGGATGCTGAAGTACAAAGAAGCTCAGAGAGCACCTGTGGTTTCCACAGCCCTCTGAAATGAGGCTACAAGAGTCTTAGCCAAGACCCCAGCAGCTGAGCTGAGGATGGAGCTGATCTTGCCCCATCTGAGGAAGCCAGTGCCTGCTGAAGTCCACTTTCGGGTTTATCTTTAAACATTCCAAGTCCAAGCCCACATCTCCTGAAATGATATGCCCTGCTAAAGTTTGCAGTGATTCATTGGGAGTACATTTTGTTGAGCAACCTCTTGGTTTTGTTTTGACAGCAAGTGGCTTTGAATCTGTCTTTAGTAGTCTAGATCATTTATCTCGCCCTTCTCTGCATCTTCATATGGTAATAAGGAAGTTGTTCAAGCACATGAGCATAATTCAGAGCATAGATTTCCCCTGAATACGTAATTGTGTAAAATGGGAGCGTGAGCCATGACATCCCAGATAAGGTTGTTGGTCCACGTTGCACTTTGTTTCTGAGATTTGTCCATACTTGAGATTTGAGAAAGATCTCCTCCCTGAATGTGCTCCTCCTTTGTGCAACGCGGTGTTCGGTTGTGGGAGACGCTGCGATTCCCTGTCGCTTCCTGCTCCCATCTTGAGACACAAATACCCATCTCTCCCCAAAGGTACATATTCACAAGTCGTTGCATTGTCAACGCCTTAAAACCTGACAGGAGTATTAAACTTTGCCCTCTGAAGGGAATGCATTCTCCAGTTTGGAGCTAGGCTGGTAGCACATGCATTGCATTTGTGCTAGTTAGTTACCAACCGAGTTGGCTACAGTCTGTTGTCCATCTGTGATGGGCTACCATTAAATCAATGGTCACTTGAAAACTAAGTAACAGGCGGTGAGAAAGTAGCCTCAAGAATTTGTTGGATTAGAGTGGTTTGAGAGACTTCAGACATCTGGAAGAAACCAGCCATGCAAAATCACTGTGAAGGGGTTTTTGTGGGTAATTCCTTTAACTGGACTTGAAAAACTTGTTCCTGTCACAGAAATACAAACTAACCAGTCACTACTGTTTGTTTTTAAAACAAAATCTAGCTTGAATACAACAAAATTTAATTTGTGCCTTCCTTGACAGTTGAAGCAAGCTGGCCGCGTCATGGGTTTGATCCCTCTGATCCTGCTGACCTTGGGGACTGCAGAGCTGTAGCATATTGGGCGTCTCATGGCAATGCTGAGATCAGCCCTCCGACTGAGAAATTCTCAGTCCCGTGAATCAACAGGAGGTTTTGCATTAGCTTTAAGGCTGCAGTTTCATCTCAGTTTCAAGGTCTCTGCTTTAATCTCAAGACTCTCCCTTTCTTTTCTGAGAAGAAACCTCATTGACTGAGCTAGCGCTTTGCTTCTGATTAGCATGTTAGAGTAGAACCTGACCCAGAATACTAGGAAATAAAATGCTTAAATAGCTAAAATGGGATTTTTAAAAAAATGCAATTTATTAAATGATTTCTCTGTCAGTGATGTGTTTAGCAGGTATAGAAGACAGAATGAACTAAACCAGGCTTTGGCATTTCGGAAAGTGAGTCACTTTTTCTGTTGCATCATGTATAAACTTTTCCCTTCTCATGTATGTATGGTTGAAATTACTTTGAGGTTTTGAATTTTCACTTCAGCTCTCTGTTTTTTATTATTTTCAAACATTACTGAAAGTGATGGTTGATAGTCTTTAATACTGTACTCACATTGCCTTGCTCTTTAGTTATTTTTTTTAAATAATCCAGTGGGCAACATATAGGTGGTTAAATGAGCTGGGGAGTTATTGGTTTCTCGTGTTTAGGTAGGAGTAAGAGGTAGGTGTATTGATGGATCCATAATGGGGTGCTGCTGTCAAATAGTCTTTAAGCAGGGGACCAACCTTGAAATCCTTGTGCAGTGTGGTCATCTCTTTTTCAAATTCTCAAGAATTTGTACAGGTTCCTTGAAATCAGTTTGAAGACCATGAACATGGTGCTGTTGCAACCAGCTGAAACAGCAGACAGAGGAGTCTTTTCTTAAAAGAGTGCAAAACGGTATAAAACCCTGTGGGATGAACGTCCCACTCACAGGGTGATCTTGCTCTTGGGTTTGTTCAGTCCTCTTCTCACTTGAGCTCTGATGTTCTCCGTGCTGGAGGAATGCTATTGCTCAGTGTCCCAGGAGTTCTAAGATAAAGTCTAGAGCAGACAATGAATACTGAGAGAGGCCAGATAGAAATGTGGCATCTAAATGGAGTTTCCATAGGTCTGGTCCAGCACAGAAGCCGCTTGGTCTCCACATGCCAGGACCAACAAAATGATGTACGTGCTTCTTGGGATGAAGAAATCTAGCAGATGGAGGTGTGTTAAACCTGCCCTTGTGTGCCCACTTTGTAGGGAGAAAGCAGCTACTCCCTAGGATGGACTTGATGACTTTCTTCCTTTTGAGTTCATAGCTACCGTTTGCAGCTGAGCACTGCAGGAAAGAGAGGACTTTTCCTAACCCCCAAGCAGTTGGGCAAAGTAACATCATCTGGACTTCATCTCTTCAGGAAAATTGTTGAAAGGCAGGCAGCTTCTACAACCACCTTCTTTGGGTTGGTGAGTTTCTTGCAGAGCTTTGGCTTGGTATGTTGCAGGCCTGGTTCATCCTTGCTCTTGTTGTTCAGTAGGTCTGTAGTTTGCTTTGGACCCAGCACTGAGGATCAGTGATTTTGCTACAAGTAGCCTTTGTAACAGTGGTAGCACAGCAATGGGTGCAAAATACAATTCAAAGGAGGAAGACTTGCTGAAAAGAGCTTAAACAGCCAAGAAACGGGTGCCACCACAGGCATTTCTCCCAACCCTCATTAATTTTCATTTTGAAAGAGTTATGTCTGGGGAGAGGGGTTTTTTTTTTGTTTGTCGAAAATAAAAAAAATTTACCCTCCTTCATGGAGCTGCTGCCCCAAATGTTTTTAGAACTAGTGTGCAGCTGCCCGGTCTACCTTGTCTCATTAGAAACTGGCTTGATCTTCAGTCTTGGCAGATCCCATGAGAGTCTATGAGATCTATTAGAAGGGTCCAAGGTGACTCTTTGGTATGAGAGGGTTGGCATTTCACAGCTTGCTGAATGTCAGCTGTGACAGTGCGCTGCCTGGGATGTGCTGTGTCAAGGCTTGAGCTGCAGTTATGGCATCCTGAAAATGTAAAGCTGGAAAGGGCTTTAGGAGATGATCCTTTCCTTTTCCTGGCAATAGCAGGAGCTCAGCTGGTAGCGGTCCTGTGCCGTGTTTCTCGTTGCTTTGTCACTGAGCCTTTGTAGCTGCTGGGACCTGTGTAGCCAGAGCGAGTTCCTCCTGGGGTTATCTCCATGACTTTCACCCACCCAGCCGTACAGATACAAAGTGTGTGGAAGAAGTTTGCCGCTGAGCCTGTCCCTCACATGTCCCTGATTAGTCATTGCCTGGAATCTGAAATACTAGAGGCCTGCAGAAACCTTGCGAGGAGCTCGGCCGAGCGTGCCAAGGTCCTCTGGGGTAGAGTTCAGCAGTCTGAAGGGCTCACCTGATTACAGCAAGGTAGTCATGCAAAGTGACTCACACAAGATTATCTTTAATGTCATCGAGTGTTTCTTCTCGTTACAGTTGACAAGACAACCTGCTGGCTGCTGTTGTAACAGGGTTTTACTTGACGTGGCTGCAGCGTTGCGTGATGCAGAGAAATGCCGGGGTGCGAGATGCCCTCTAGTGCAGTCCGGGCAGCATAGCTCGGCGCTCCCAGGGCTGGTGGCATCGCCGCCACGTCGGGGGCGAGGGGCACGGCTGGGCGATAACCAGAGTGGGCGAAGCCTAGCAGGGACCTTCGCTTTTCAGCTTTAAGTGGGGATTTCAGCCTTAGGTCGGGTTTATGGAAAGCAGCATGAGGTTTGGTTTAGGGAAGAAAAAAAAACATAGTCCTTTCGAAAAGCAATTTGTTTCTGCTTTCTGTGAGCAAGGGTTCCAAACGGACTCGGTCAGTTCTGCAGTACGATCAACAGGACTGGAAAAAAATACCAAGTGAAGTAACACAGTGGCTGTGGTAAACATGAACTGAGGCCTTGGAAGTAGCTAATGGCATACCACAAAAGAGTCTCCTTTCACCCACCACGGGCCGTGCCAGCAGCAAGCGCTGCCAGCGCTGGCGTCTAGCAGAGGAAAGCATCATTTGGCTCCCTTTTGGATTTCATTACTCTTCCTGCACTCCCTCCTGCTCACAGCAAAAGCCTTTCCAGTTGTAAAGAAGTGAATTAACTCCCTTCGTGTCAGTGATGGATGAGGCGCTTTCTCCCCCTTCAAAGAGGCAAGCCGTGCCGGTGAATGCAGGCGAGCGGAGTTGAAAAGTCCAAGCGGAACAGGGGAGCCCGTGGGGTGACCCAGCTGTCAGGCAGGACACCCTGGGGACGGCTCCTGCCGGTGCCCTGCGAGTGGGGAACAAAAGCCGCTCTCAGCACGCTCGCCCAGCCTTGAGGCTCGTTTTTTTTTTTTGTCCTGCTTTCAATGGACTTGGGCACATCCCTTAACACACAGCGGCCGTTTGTGCGGGGTTCACGGAGCCTCAAAGGCTTTCAGAGGGTGCTTCTCCGCCCTGCACAAAGGAGGGTTAGCACGCCGGTACTTGGGAGATCTCCTTTCAGGCGTCCATGGCTAATCATATTAAAGGTGACCTCGTGGGCAGCGCTTTCCATTGTTGCCATATGTTTTGTCCAGTGCTTGAGTGATGTTGCGCATTGGAATGTATTCATGCGTTGCCTAATTTAATCACCAGGCTTAATCCCCTCTCCTGTTCTACACCCTTAGAATTTACTGGCTCCTTTCTAGCCTCCTGTGCATTGTCTGGGTCTCCTTCACGAGCTAACACCGAGGCCTGGAGATATTTTTATTTATTTATTTACTTTCAGAGTGTATTTAAAAAAAAAAATCTCAACAACAAACCCAGCAACCTCTCCAAAGGGTGAGGGAGTGCAGTGGATGCTCTGGGAGGCTGATCCTTCGTCCCTGTGATCTTGTTCTTCCAGCTTTTCCATAGAGAAATTAAGGATTAGGCTCATGGGTTTAAAAAAACAAAACAAAATACTACGAATGGAAAAATGACTGAGAAAGCGGTGTGTCTCCTTTTAATATTGTTGGAATAAATAACTAATTTTAAGAACTTGACTGTCTGTGTAAAATATGGTGTTGGTTTCTGCCTTTAAAACTTACCGCTTTGGTATGGACAACTCCAATTCCAGGACTGACTGGACAAAATTAACCCAACAAAGCCCTAAGTCCATCAAGCTGGGAAACTGGAAAGTCTGATTTATGCAAAACTACTGCAAAAACCAGAGAGCTCTGCAAGAGCTGCCATGCTCTGCAGAAGCCAGGCATTTCTAGGGAGCGGTGCTTTACAAAGACTGTCTTTTAAGGACGATTTCTGAAGATTTTTCTAAGACTTCCCTGCCCCAACCGACTCTGCTGTGTGGAGGGGTATGTTAAAAATGGGAATTAGAGATTCAGGTGTGTTGTGACTTGCTTTAGGAGTGGATGGAGTCAGTCCTGGCAAGGGAAGGCAGTGATGAGATTTTAGGATGATACACGATCAGGTTGCTAGTATGCTGAACTCCCAGGAGCAGGAAACCTTTTAATTTCTTTACACTTGCTGAGGCAGATTGTTAAATAAATACCTCATGCTTTGGTTCAGCTCTTAGATTCTCCTTCTCCGCATACGGCATGCTGGTACCCACAACTCTAAACAGTGAACTACATCCCGGATGTCTTTGAAACCTTAAACATAGCTTGTACCAATTTAACTGAATTACAGCTTTGAGTTTCCTTCTCTGTGTGTGTGTGTGTGCATGCACACACGCGTTTCTTGCAGCCGAGTTCTCGCACGTGAGCTTGCTGGTCTTCTGTGACTGTGTGTTATGGTTTGGGTTTGATAGGAGGAAGGAAGAATGATGTAAAAGATTACACATTTGTGACTGGTTTTAAAAATAGTTTTAAAATATTATGTATCTTCATTTTGAAGAAATGCAATACTGCTTGGAAACCACAACTACTGAAAATAAACCATGTTGAGCCCCTTACATATGTTAAATAACAGTGCGGAACAGAGGGTTATAAACAGCCTGCTGTGCATTAATGCTAGAAGAACATCACTGATCCTACCCCTCATGCTCCAACCCGGGGACTGACAGCAGCATCGTGGGCTCTGACATCAACTTGGCCCTACAAAAATACTTTACATTTTACACTGCACCTTTTCGGAGTGAACCTTGCCAGAGCCCTTTCCAAAGCATCTACATGCAGAAATCACTTCCCTGCTGAAGCGCAGCCGTGTCAGAGCTGGAGGAAGATGGCTGGCCGTGGGTTAGCTGGAGGGCAGGGTGCCCATCCCACTGCCAGCGGGCTCTGGGCTCGCTGGGACAAGTCACCTGGCCCCCGTCCACTCCTGCTTCCTTCTTTCCCTGTGACAGAGGAGCTGCAAGGTCCCTAAGAAAGAGTGAGCAGGAGCAGGTCGCTGCCAGAGGCACAGCCAGCCCGTCTCTGGGGGAGCCAGCAGCGGTTGTGCTAATGGCAGCAGCTCTTGCCACCCATGGGAACACGCAGGGATGTCCTTGGAGAGCTTTGGATCTCGTGCACTGAGCAACCATGCTTAGGCACACCGTGAGATTTGCTTAAGTAAGGGAGAGGAGGTTGTGGCACACAGCCCGCCTCTGCCCCGGGAGGAGGGAGCTGGCATTGCCACGGTGGGATGCTGGGTGGTGGTTTATGTCGTGCGGTGTGCAGAGAAGATGCTCTGCAGAAGGCAGGGGGCCGAGTGTGTATGGCAGGAGATGCCTTCCCATCCTGTGCTGCTAACAGCGGAGAGGGGAGAAGGTTTGGCCAAGGACGCAGCACAGCTGCCTGCAGTCCTGGCAGGTTGTAACAAGGTACAACAGAGTCCAGATCGTCCCCAGAGAACGAGGAAAGCTCGAGTCAGCAGGGCTTCGGGACTGCCAGGTATTTCACAGCAGCACCCCAGGATGGGGGAGCATGGTGTGGCTGTCAAACTGAGATCAGGGCATTCTGCATCTTCGTAGTCCCAGCTCCAGTTTAATGGCTTGCAGATATAACTAAACCTAGAAATCCTGTTGTGATCTCTCTCGTTACCTGGCAGAGCTCTTATCATGTCGACACAGGGGCTGTTCATATTTTAATGGGTTTATCTCTTGTATGGAGGGTATTACAAGCTTTCATCTGTCTTCCAGTGCAACTCTACGGAAATCCCTCCAGGCATGAGGCAGTACCTGGGCGCTGAATTAATCTGTGCTCCTGGGTTCTCACAGCTCCATTAGTCGCTTAGCAGGGGAAGCAGTTAGCATTAACAAACTTAAGAAAATAGGATTTGCTGTGTTTGATCTGCCCTCGGCTCCTTGTATCCTCCCAACAGCAATGACAAAGAGCGGGCACATTACGGGAAGACACAAAATAGTCATAGGGAAGACACAAAATAGGCTGATTTGTAAAATGTGTATCAGCATCCTCTGAGGCTCTTGGGGGAAAACAAAAGTTGTACTACAGTCGGGTGCAATAAGAGACACGGAACCATTTTTCCTCCTGCCGCATGCACAGACACATCGGCACCCACAGCTCTTACCTTGCCCTTCCCTGTGGCTCGAGCCATGTGAAGACAGCGCGGGGTCCCATCTTCCTTCAGGTAACCGCTGCTTTGGGATCTGTCGCTGGCGTGAGGCTGGGACAGCTCTCAGAAACCATCTGGTGCTTTGTGAAGGGCTCTTTGTCCCCTTGCTTTTCATCAAATGAATGTTTACCGTTGCTGGTGTTCTGTTTTCCATTAAAGAAGCTGCCTGCAAGCCCCATGTCATGTTTCCCTCGTGGTGTTACGTTCCTTAGCAGGGCTGTGCATCCATCGGTGGCTGGATCTGCCGTCTCTTTGGGAGCCGCTGACGTCTGCAATGCTGTTCTCTGCTGACTGCAGGCTCTCGCAAAATAGGAGGGCCAAGCGTGAAGCTAAACTTGAGGCTGCTTAAACCTAGGGTCAGTAAGTTGAGACGTGTTTTCAGACGTGAATGACTGTCAGGTGTCTGAAATAACAGCAGTTGGGGATAATGACCTGTTACCTGCAGTACCCTCTAATAACGACATACCAAGCAGTGAGTTAGAGAGGGTTTTCCATTTGGTTGTGTCACTTTTCATTTAAAGCAAGCGTGGAACACACCAATTGCTTTTCTTAAGTTTTTCAGGCTCTCACATAGCATTTTGGGACAGAAACTCCTTAGGGATCCCTTTCTGATCAGGCTTTGCTTTTCTTCATCAGATCGAAATGGCAAATACATGGACTTCCGTACTGCCCACCCTGTGAAAAAGCTGGTGTCAGTCCCTCAGGTCCCCTTGGGTCCCGGGTACGGCCGACGGGCAGGCTGCAGGCACCGTGGCTGCACAGAAATGCCTGTCTGTTCTGCTGCTGACACTTGTCAGCTTAGGGGAAATTTTACGTCAGCCGTATGCTTAAAGTTTCTCTCCTTGCTAATAGTGAGAAATATGTCCTTTTTTTCATGGTTACTTTAACTCACTTGGTTGGTCTCTTTGCTCCAGGATTTTCAGAGCGGTGGACATATTTGCTGCTCTGCCAGCCCCTGAGCTTTCCAACGAGCCGGGGATTGTGAGGCCTGAGGTCTCTCTCAGTCATGGGTGTCGGTGGCGGGTGCTGCTGGTGTCATGCTCCCCTTCTCCAGGCTCTGCACTGGCTGCTGGTGCCCATGGGCTTGGGCAGCACGGTGTCAGCGGCTGCATTTCCCATCTCTCTTCTTGTGCAGCAGACCCCGGTCTTGCCTGTTCCCGTTCACACCAGTTACAAGTCCCTGTGCTGCTCCTCTGTCCTCCGGCTGTTGGCCTCTGGTCTCTCCTGGGGAATTTTCACTCCTTGGTAAGGTATGTGGTGTCCAAGTGCTGCCCTCCAGCCATCAGCTTCTTCATGGACAGGGAGATTTGACTTGCCAGTAACTCTAACGGCTTTGAGAAGGGTCGGTCCTGCCTCCACGAGTCTCTGGGGTTGTTTCAAATTCCTGATTGCAATCTAGCCTCTCATTAGAGTCTTGATCATCCTCCTCTCCCAAATTCCTGCTTTCCCAAGTGAATTTCCATATCTCCCAGGTGAAGAAGAGACCATAGGGACTGGGCAGGACCTAACTGTTCCCCTGTGGCCTCGTGAAGCCTGTAAGTCATCATCAGTCTTCAAAATCCAAGAATTTTTTGCAGCCCCAAACCTCTCATCTCTACTGAGGTTGGTAAAGCCCAGCTTCTGAAGGCTCTGTTATTGCACAGGATGAAATCAGTGACACTGCCTTTTGTCAGAGCACTGGCGGGGCTGGGAGAAGCGCAAGAGCCGGGAGTGCTTTAAAGAGAGGCTGAGAGACAGGCTCTGAGTAACATAAAACGGCCAAGCAGTGAAATTTGGCATGTATCTTGTTAGTGTCACAGTTTTTTATGTGGCATTTCCTAGAGATGTTTTGCTTTTATTTTAAAATTGATGTATGTGTAGAAAATATACTTTTAACTTCATTGACAGTTCCCTAGTGGTCTAGAGCATGCGGTGCGGTGTCACAATTCGTTAGCTTCTGGAGAAGGTATTTTTAATCCACCAATGTAAACCCTTTGCAATAATATAATATAATCTGTATTTTAGTCCTGTGGTTTCCTAATCATGCATCTAGAGAATGAGCTCATCCAGTTTATAAAGTGAACGGAAGTATTCAGCTCTTCTTTCTAAATAAATCTGGATCCATTTCTTTGCGGATTGCATACTGTGTTCGAAACCTCCAATGCAGGCAAGTGTGAATGTTTAAAAATAAACTCGTTTGCAGTTTATATTTTTGCCAGGTGGTGAAAGTTGTCTCCTGCCCTGTCTTTCCAGAAAGGCTCTTCAGCTTTGACTTGCAGCTGTGAAATAAAAGCCAAGGGTATAATGCCAGCTTGCCATTTTGATGACAGCATCGGCGTGTCTTTGCAAAGGATCCAGCCACGCTGCTTTCTGGTTTTGCTGCGCTGCCCGACCACCTTGAGCGGAGGTTTTGGGGGCCACTAGACAGCAACAGAGCAGTCCTCCTATGTGCTAGGGAACCCACGTTGGTGACTTTGCTCCCATGATGGGAAGACCCCAGGGTCCTCGCTGCATCCCAGGGGAGATGTTTGGAGAGGAAGACCTGCTGCAGCCTGTGGGATAATTTAGTAATACCTTATGGTGGCTTTGGGTCCCAGGCTGGGAACCTCTCGCCTAGGAGGTTAGTATAAGAAGGGGGCAAAGCTATCTGCTATCTTCCCATATGTCAGGGATTCACTGGCTTTGCACATGTTTTATGCAGTTGTATAACGCAGGCAGCAGCAGAGGAGGGGAATAACATTTGAGTAAACTATGGGATTGTAAAATAGAAATGGGCAGAGGGATTCAGGCCCGAGTAATACCCCAAATGAGATTCAGCTCCATTTCCTAGGCTGGATTGGGTTTCAGGTTGACATTGTCCTATAGCCACATGCCTGTTAACAGAGGTACTTTGCGGGCTAATGTTGTGAGAGGGAAGAGACATTAGTGAGGTGCAGAATGAGTAAAACCCAAGATGATGTGTTGTATTACAGCAAGTAAGAGAGAACCCTTCTGCATGAGAGAACTCGAGATGAGAAAGCAAAACAGGAATGGAGAGGAGGTCACGGCCCCAGAAATAAGTCACCCTTTGCTCTGCTGCCCATTTGCACCCAGTTGTTCTTCTGTCCTGTGAAAGGGGCAAGGCTCGCAAGGAGTTTCTGTCAAACACAGCACCATCATCTCACACCCAGCAGCTCCAGGCCATTCAGGCTGGCTGGCTGTGGAGCGTGCTGGGTGCCCAGTGTGATCGTTGATGATTCCTCCCTGTGTCTGCTCTGCATTTCAGTTTGAGGGTTGAGATGTCTCAGGAGTGGTGACAGTGGGACGGGAAGAGCAGCTGCTGGTGACATCCCCTTCAGAGCACCCTTTCCCCGAGGAGCAGGCTTATGGGACAACTGGTTTTACCTTTCTGCTTGTCTCTGTCTCCTGGGGATCGGCAGCACTGAGGACACAGGGCAGCAGGGACGGCTTCAGGAGCCTCCTAGAGAATTTAAACCTTCACCTGGAAAATGTGCATTTAGGGATGGGGAGAAGGAGTCTCACTAAGGAGGCAGTGGGTGAGACAGGACCAGTTTAGGACCAGTTCAGGACTTCCAACCAGTAGCAACAGCAGTCCCATACCCAGGTGCTGAGATTGGTCAACCATTCTCTGTCTGCAGAGCCAAAAGGGAGGGACCACCCCCACCCAATGTGAGAGGTAACTAGTTGACCTGGTAGCAAGTTTCCTCATCTTTCCTCTTTTTGCACTGTAGGACTTTTGGTGTCTCCTTTATTACCCCCATCTTGTCCTTACCACATGTTCTTCAGCCTCTACCCAGGGTCTTTCTCCAGCAATTTTGAACTGCAGCACAAGTAGAAAAGCTCGTGGAAGAAGTGCTTTGGTCTCAAGAGCAGCTTCTTTAAGTGAAAACACAGCTGTGAGGTTTGCAGCCTGCGCTTCTGTAAGGGCTCGTCCAGCCGGCACAGCCAGCACCGCTGCAGTCCTTCCAGCACGCAGGAATTGGGAAATCCATTGTGAACAAGATTGAGTTTGATGGCCTGCGTGGAGGCAGATGGATGTATTTTTAAGGGACGAGGTGCCAGAAAACTCTGTGATTACGTTACTGGAGCATGGCTCGTTTTTTGTGGTTTTAAAAGTGAGTGTCAGGACTTCAGGGCTATTTATTTTTCGGGTCAAAACCGAAGTTTGGGCGGGGCATAAAAACCTGCTTGGTGATTAAGTTTATTCTTAAAAAGCTTTCTAGAGCTTGCTGGAGAGGGGAGCCTTTCTTCTGAGAGGGAGCTGATACCAGTGTTTTTCAACTTCCATGCAGATGGGGTTAAATTTGAATGAGTGCCACAGGTAGAAAAGAACCCCTGCCTTTCAGGAGACTGTTCTCAGTGTAATCTTTAGATCCAGTCCCCTGATTTTTGTCTTGGAGGCTCGTGTTCTGCCTCTCCTCCTTGCCCTGGGTCAACTCTTCTGCTTGAATACCCCACCACATTGGTGGAATTACCTTGAACGTTTATAACCAAGGCTGGCCGAAGCATGCCCTTGCATTGCCCCAGAATTGGGACATCTGAAATCTTTGACCTGGTTACTTGGCTGAACCGATAATACCTCTCTGATACAGTACATGTGTAGAGAAAACTTTTCGTCTAATGACAGAGGTTTCCTGCTTGGAGCCAAGGCTGGGAACGGGGGGATCCAAGCCAAACCATTTACTCAAGGGGCATGCAGAATTTGCCCAGTCAAGTCAATATAGGTACTGGCAGCATTTCAGCAGCCAGAAGGCTGCTCCTCATGCTCTCTCCTTGTTTGAGCTACCAGGCTTTATCGCATGACTGGGCCACTAATTGCTGCAGGTCTAAAACTTTCTTTAAAATGAGGATGGCTGCTGGCTGCACTGAAGCCCAGGCAAGCCTGGAGGTCCATGACAGCATTAAGCACTGCTCCCCCTTTCTGAAAAGCCTCTTTTTGGCCTTGGTGGAGGCAGTCCCAAGATGTAGGCAGCTTCCCCAGCACCCCCCACCAAGGCCTGTCTACCTGAGCAGGGGGTTGCGTCCCCGCAGGGATCAGGCAGCACAGAACTGTCGGTGCACTGAAGGGCAGCTGCCCTGAGCCCTTCTGCTTTCGCTGGTGTCTTGTGTCTGTCTGTGTCTGTGCGCTGGTTTGGTGTCTGCTCACCACTGTCAGGGGAGTGTGTGTGGGAACCCTTGGGTGCAGATGAAGCATGTCAGTGTCTGATGGATGGAGGAACAAGGAGGAGCAAGGAGGCATCCTACTGTCAGCCAACTGCTGGATTTAAGGGTGTAGGAATAGAGAGCAGGAGTATGTTACCAATCTAGAGAGTGGAGCCATTGCACGAGCAAGTGTTATGTGCACACAGCCCTCTGTGACCCCTGCAGACAGGAGATGACTTTCCTTGAGATGACTTTCCTCAAGGAGGTGGCATTAGCTTCACCTCAAGCCTGCAGTACATGCCACCAAACATTACCAAGGATCAGCCACGTGTTGTGAGTACCTCCTCTTGCTGCATCAACCAATCACTGGATAACGTGCCCACGCCTGCTTGTTACTTTGGGTGCCACGGTGGCAACGACGTCCTGCCCATCAAACAGCCTGCCCCAGCCCCTCTGAATTTCAGCGCCTCGTTCCTCTTCTGTTTGGGTGTATTGCAATTGTGTCTGGTGACGAGCGAGCCTATCCACCACTGTATCCACACAGATCCCAATTACTCCTTTTGACAGCTCTTATTCACACACCTCCCTGTGCCTCTGACATCTCAATTATTGATGGGGCTCGCCTGGTAGGCAGCACTCTGTTCTCAGCATGGCTACGTTCCAGCTCCCTTTCCCATTGAGTTCACGCATGCACCATGCCGAGCATTTCTTTATGTGCAAAGCTATTGAAGTGGAAAGGGATCTTTATTAGCATGTGAGCTCCAGGGCTACGCTACCGAAGGGGGCAGTGCAAGCCAAATCGCACCGCAGTACGGCGCTGGGAAATTTCCTCTCCCCCTCCTCTCCCAGTGAAGCCCAGCAGTGTCTTGTAAAATGAAATGACGTCATATGTTTAATGCTGAAGATCCCTTGATCTGATGAGCCTTCCTCGTGATGGGGTCACTTGCATTTCTGTAAGAAACCTCAGTCCCTCATTGCCCCTGCAGGCATAAAATCTGGTATTTTGAAGAGCAGTGCCCTTTCCTTTGTCCTGGTATTAGTTTGTTTGCTGGCTTTACGGCAAGCCTTTGCCTTCTGACAAGGAGCACTGCCACACAAAAAAAGGAGCTTCAAAGCAGCACGTGGTGTTGGAGCAATGTTGTCAAATTGGTTAAGAGTTAGAGCTATGCCAGAGGGAGGCTTGCAAAAGCCTGCTTGTTTTGTAGGGCTTGGTGTATCTGGGAGACTCTGGATGTCTCGTGACATTGCTGTAGCAGAAGTCAGATAGGAGGAATGATAAAGTGGTCGATCAGCTCCTGACATCTCTCCTGCCCCCAGCCTTGCCCTGCAACCTTCTTTAATTCAGAAGTAACCAGAGGTTTTGTGCTTAGTGAACGAAGGCAAAAGGAAAGGCCGGCTGCTGGAGAAGATGGGACCAGAGAGAAGCAGCAGTGTAGGGTGTGCAGAGAACTGGGAAAGGACACTTGAATTTTGTTCTCGGAGATCTGTGACAGCACGCGCTTCATAGGTTAGCTTTAGCATGAGAGGAAAAATTGGTGGAGCAGACCTTCCAAAGCACCGAGGTGCCGGGAAGCATAAGTGCCTTTGCAGCTGAGCATGGCCGTGCAGAAGTGAGCACATGTCTGAGGGTGGTCAGTGGAGCACTCCTGTGGCTCCAATGGCAGAGGCGACCCAGCTACATGATATCAAGTGGCTGTGGACAACCTTTTAAAGCTTAGTAGGAACTTACAGTTTCTGCATCCCAGTTTGCCTCCTGGCAGCACTCAGCTAGTCCTTCTCTACCTGCCTTACCTGCTCTCTTTCCACCCTGTGATGAGTTTTGCCTGGGGGCTCCGTGCTCCCTACAGAGACCAAATGCCACCAAATGAGCAAAGGCAGCCAAAGCATTGCCGGTGGCTGCACAGCCAGAGCTTGGCTGTTTATTCAGGGTCTGTAAAGACTCCTGGCCTGGGTGACAATCACAGGTCCCCTCTTCCCCCTGCTCCTGCCTGGCCATGACGGTGCATCAGCAGGGCAGATCTGCAGAAGAGCAGGGTTTTGTGCATCAGGCTGCCTTGACCTGTAGTTGCTGGAACAGACCTTGAGTTACACGTCTCTCCGTGTGACAGCCTGATCCTGACATTTCTCTGAGTGGGGTCCTCTTGTCACTGTGGGTGACAGCAGCATCCTCTTGCCTGACAGTATTGCCCCAGATAGAATCATTAAGGTTGGAAAAGACCTTTAAGATCATAAAGTCCAACTGTTAACCCAGCACTGCCAAGTCCACCACTAAACCATGTCCCTAAGCACCACATCTACCCATCTTTTAAATACCTCCAGGGATGGGGACTCAACCACTTCCCTGGGCAGCCTGTTCCAATGCTTGACAACCCTTTCAGTGAAGAAATTTTTCCTAATACCCAATCTAAACCTCCCTTGGCACAACTTGAGGCCGTTTCCTCTGGTCCTATCACTTGTTACTGGGGAGAAGAGACCAACCCCCATCTTGCTACAACCTCCTTTCAGGTAGTTGTAGAGAGTGATAAGGTCTCCCCTCAGTCTCCTTTTCTCCAGGCTAAACAACCCCAGCTCCCTCAGCTGCTCCTCACAGGACTTGTGCTCTAGACCCTTCACCAGCTTTGTTGCCCTTCTTTGGACACGCTCCAGCACCTCAGTGTCCCCGTTACACAGGCCTTGCTGGCACTGGCGTGTAAGCAGAGATGGCTGAGCCTGCCAAACAGGGTGTGTTTTATTTGTCTGGAATACCATGAGCAGACAAAGAAGGGTTAAAATAACAGAAAGTTGAAAACCCGTTATCTCCGGGAACTGTGATCTTTCCTTTTTGGGTAGGCAGCTTCCATGGGACCCTGTCCCCCCAGATAGTGGAAAGGTCACCCTCCCATACCTGATTGCCCCACAGCTTTCCCTGGCAGCCTGTCCAAACAAGGCTGTTTTCCTTCCAAGCCCTTTTCCTTCCTTCCCTTCCCCTGGGCTTGTTTCCTTGCACAGAGCTGGCTCCGGCCCTGGGTGGTGCTGGGGGCCCAGAGCCCAGGTGAGCTGTAACCAGAGATGCTCGGTTACTGCAAGCCCGATGCCCGCTTAGCTGAGAGCTGCAAACGAGAGGCTCAGGCATTCTTGAGTTTGCCCTGATCAGAAATATTGTTGAAAGTGGCCAAAGCCACACTTTTGCCTGATTTTGCGCTTTCTTTTGTGTTTCCTCTCTAGTGACTCCACAGTGCGGTGCCCTTTCCTCAAAGTGCAGGACCAGGTGGAGCTGTTCCCGAGATAACCTCTGTCCCTTTTGCCTCAGAGATGCTTTCTGATACTCTAGCAGGAAAGCTTCAGAAAACCTGGCCCAGAAAAATGTCTTTGGGCAGTTCCCGGTTCCCCAAACCAGAACAGCTCACCTGGGGGACTCTGGTTATGGACAAGTGACCTTTGCCTGTGCCACAGCAAGGCAATCGTTTGTCTCCCTTGGGGAGGTGACTTGTTTCTTGCTGACCTCCTGCTCCCGTTTCTTGCTGACCTCCCTGCTGCCATGTGCCATCATAGCATCTGGAAAGGCTGGAGCTGCAGCCTGGCTTCATGGATCTTGGCAAGAAGAAATGTCCCCAGCTAGTCCGGCCTTAGACACTGGTCTCCAAAATGGATCTGAGGCATCTGCTAAGCTGTAGTGAGATCAGAGCTTGCAGGAAGGGGTAGTGGCATACGAGGTTGCCAGCTGGACAGCAATATGAATTGTGATACTTGTACCACGGACACATGCAAAGCACGGACACGAGCGATACATGCTGTCGCAGGAGCGTGTGTTTCAGAATGACTTACAGTTAGGGGCATAGAAGTCAAGGGAGATCAGCTGGATTTGGCCTCAGCCTGGTACTTGGTTCTTAACTCGATATCCGAGATGGTGAATTTTGCGATGATTTCATGGTATGCAGTTTTATTTGGGTCAGTGAGAGCACAGTGTATGACTTTGCTACCCTTTAGGGAAGGGAAAATCAGTGCACCATCTAATGATTCAGCACACAGGGTTTCTTAACAGCCTACGGGAGAAAGGTGTTTTAATTCTGTGTTCATTCCTGAATAAGCCGTTAATTTGAGTTAGCAATTTCTGTGGAGCCCAGAGGAGAGGAGTCTGTGATCAAATGGAGTGGCTCAACACTGCTCTCTTCTCCTTTCCCTGTTTAAAAAGGTCGGGCTCATCATAACAAACCTCCTTTGACTATTAGCCCTTGTGATGGTCTTTCCAGACTGTTTCAAGAGTCCTGCACGATCCAGCAGTGGTAACAGCCCTGCTGTTAGTAATCTCTGTCACCCCAAAAAAGCCAAAGTGCTCAGCGCATAGAGACCGCAGCTCCCTCCTCCAAAGGGTGCTGCCTCTCTTACCCAGCCCGGTGGCTCCTGGTCAGGGTCTGCAGCCCTTTTGCAGAGCCCAGAGGCTGCACGTTGTGGCTGTGGGAGTTGGTGGGACACTGGTCTGGGGGCCAGCAGCCTTCCCCTGGGGCTGCTCGGATGTGCAGGGCTGTTGCAGGGCTGAGTCCCGAGCTGTTTTCTAGGCAGTTCAGTGTATAAAATCACTGGAGACATTTTCAGTAAAAAAGTCTCCCCACAGAACCATTCTGTTGCTTGTTGAAAGAGGATTAATTTTTCCCCCTTAAATAAAATGAGCCGTGTTTGAAATCTGAAAGCCCTTGCCGAACGCCTTCTTGGAGCTGCAAAGAAAGCAGCTTCCAGGTCACATCATAGCCTCCTGCCGGACGCGGATCCAAACTGCAAACCCTTCTAAACAGCTCTTTAATAACTCTGCACAGAAGGGAAAATCTGTCACCTTTCCCTCTGCGGTTTCTCCTCTGTTCTAATGCACTGGAGGAACGAGATGGAGCCGGGAAAGTTTTCAGGGAAAGACTCGTGGGAACTACAGCTGCCGATGGAGAAGGCTCATTTCTTTAGTGTCTGAGGGGAGCCGCAATCGCTTTGCTGAAGGGTGGTGTGTGTGTGTGGGTTTGGAGGGGTGAACCGTTATGACCCATGCATTTCAGAAGAACCACAAACACTTTATAGTAACAAAGGGTGGAAAAAGCGAGAGGTTTCTGCAACGCATGTGACTTTTCCCTGAGGTTTGGAACCCCACAGTATGTTCCAGGCCATGGTGTTTGCGTGTCAGTCAGTGAGTTAAGGTTTCTCCCACAAGCCTTGCTTGAAGTTGCTGTGATGACTGAGAGCCTAAAATGTTGCTTTTTTTTTTTTTCTCTCTCTCTCTTTTCATTCTCCCCCACCCCCTCTCTGCAGCTGAAGCTCTCGTTTACCTTGGACCAGGACAGTGGGATGCCTCAAGGCTGTTATATCTATCAGTACCGGGACAGCAACAAGTAAGTCCCGCAGAAGATCGCACGAAGCAGATAGGGGAAGGTGCATTGAAAGGAAACTGCCCTGCCTTCTGGCAGAGGGATCACAACTGCTTGTACCACTTAAAAGTAGATTAAAGCAGGCTTCAGGCTTGACCTGAAACTGGGAACAGCTCCTGTAAAGGCCGGGTCCTTTAAAATGCACGAGGCCCTGCGGGCCCCTTTTTTCTGCAGCATTTAAAAGCTGCTTTTATTTGGCTAAAAAGCCAGCTCTTGGGTACCATGGGCTCTAGCAGAACTCACCCAGGCTTTGCCCAGGGGTGTTTGCAACTCAGACCCCGCACTGTTTTGTGCTGGGGTGACTCTGGGAGCGTGGGCTGGGGGTAAGCATCCAAAGGCTGCAGAGCACCGAAGAGGGCAGCCCTCACCTCTGCTCAGCTAGAGACACGCAGCACCCCATTCCCTCTGCTAAAGTGGGTTCACTGAGCGGCCTTTCACTTGTGGTACTGTAGCCCCAGCGCAGCCACGCGCTCTGTTTTTATAAGGTACCGTATGATATTCAAACTTTGGATGTGTTTGGAGCACAGAGTTCTCAATTTCTAGGTATTCTGCCTATTTTTACTAGCTGCTGTAGTGAATTGGCACCTAAGATGTTTTTATTTCAAATCACATTCTCATTATCAAATTGACAGCAGCAGCACCGTTCAGGATATTTCTGTGTTCGCGCTGGGTTACTTTGCCTGAATACCAGCATGTCATAAATCCATAGCCTGTTACCTCCACCCATATAGTTCTGCTTCTTGCCAGTTATTGAAGGTTAACCTAAAAAACGAGGATATATGAAATTGTCAATGAACGGAACAGCCTGTAATTAGATCTGCTCTGAAATGCTGACGAGAACAGTCCCGACGAGGAAGAGGGGCATCGGCAAACAGCACCTATCCCTTTCTAAGCTGAGAAATCTCAGTGTTTAAACAAGAAGGGAGATTATTTCTGGGAGAATCCTTCCCACCTGTGGACGGGAGATTAGCACGTGGTACACAGTCCCATGCCAACTATCCCAGTCCCAGAGTCATGGATGAGCAGAGCTGGTGCCTCCAGCACCACCAAGCTAACAGGGAAACGTGCAGTTCAGTGCCAACGCATAAAATCAACAAGGGAAGAGCATTTGTTTTTGAGGGTTTTAAAGGCGGCAGCACACAATGAACAGCAAGGAAAAGAAAACCCCCAGACCTATTGGGGTTTGTTAAGGATGTTTATAGATCCAGTGTTTCTAATTGTATGGCGTATATCTCAAAAATCAGCAGCCGCAGGTTTTTTCTGCCGCAGACCCTCCTCTCCCCAGGCTCCCGTGGGTGTTTTGTGCCATTGTTTGAGGAAACTCCAGGGACGGGAGTGGAGCTATTTTGTTTAAGCACTAAGGCCAATAGCAATTCCGCTTGGAAACCTTGTTTTTAGCTGTGAGTGGTCCAGCCTGTGACAAAGTAGCTGCGGCATGTTGGCAGCTGTTGATTTAGAGATGTATGGCTGTGACCTGCGTTTCTGGCAAGGGTGGGAGCCGAGCCACCCCGGGCCATGCCAGCCGGGATCATGAGTTGGAAAAATACAGTGCAGGCAGGATGAGTGGGATTTCAAGTAAACCCAGACTTCGTGCGCGTCTGATGAATCCAAACTGTGGTTGCACCTCCCTGCGGGGCCCCGTGCTTTGTATTTTATAGCTTGCTTGACCAACCTGGGGGGAGCAGGATCCCATTTCCCAGGGAGAGCCTCGCTAAGTTTGCACACACACTTATCCTCCTAAGCCCTGTGCATGCAGCCCAGTGCCTCCGACAATCCTTGGCTGGTGAACTGAAGCATGAAGGTCTGTGCTACGGCTGACGTATTCTTGCAGGTAAAGTGCCCTTGAGCCAAACGTGCGCTTGGTTCTGGTTGTACCCTGGGTGATTTTGGAGGAGCCCACGTGCACTGCAGCTTTATTGGCAACAGAGCATTGCATTTGAATAGCGTAGTGAAGCACCGGACGCAGTTCCTGCTCAGCCAAGCAGAGACCATACTTCTCAAGCACTGGGCCCTTTATAGGGTTAATTTATTATCCATACAATAGCATGGTAGTTGTCGTGATAATTTTTCCTTAGCAATTTCCCAGGGTAAAATGTAGGCCTTGTGTTCTCCAAAGCCTACTCAGGCTTTGACGGTACTCATCAGGACTCAAGGGGATAACAGCTCTTCTGCATTCTTCTAAAGACCTATCTAGAAGTTAAAGCAACATAATATTTGTGTCTGCACCATGTTTTGGAGCTGTTTACAGCCCAGAGAAGAAATGCTGGTGATACGCTGTGGATCCCTCCAAGCTCCTGCATGGGAAAGACTGGGGGAATGTGCACCCCGGAACCCAGTGTCCTCGGCAGAGCATCGGGGCTGGGACCCACACGGCGGACAGACTCACGGTGGGGGCACAAGTGTGTGAAGCTCTCGAGCAGCAGCTTTAACAGGAGGAAGCAGAGATGATCCCAGTTGATGGGAAGCCATTCTGACCTGGGGAGCGTGCCTGGTGCCCCAGAGATCTGTGTGAGCAGGGCTGTGCACGATGAGGCTCAGTGCCACCCTGGTCACCGGAGGAGTGTCCCTTCCCCTCCAAGTGGCAAATGCTGTTCCAAGCTGCAGCCAGACGGGGCCACCGGAGAACAGAGGATATTGGCCTCCCGCTCTCAGAACAAAGGACTGCAGCATTGCTGAAAGTGTAATTATCAGAGCAATTAAAATTTCTATTGCTTAGGCTGGAAGTGCAAGTACCACACAGGCTCTTACGAGGGCAATCCATTGGAATTTGTTCCCCTTAAAATGATAAAACCCTGCCAAGGAATTTTTGCCTGCTCCCAGCAGCTTCTCATTGCCTGCCTGCCTGCCTGTGGCAGCGTTTATGGGCACAACACTCACCAGGTGCCCGCTCCGCTATCGCACCCTGGGTGTGGAGCACTTTGGGGAGACCGGACTCAGCAGAGCCTTGGGAGCCTTGGAAGCCTTGGACTGAGAGCAGAGGACGTGCTGAGCAGCCAGCTGCTTGCCCCTCCACCCCCTGCTATAATACACTGGTATCCAATGGCACTTGATAGTCGCGGCAGCGATTAAGTGCTGTGCTTGGAGCTGTATGGAGGAGAAGGGCTGTCACTGCCCCTGCGGTCACAGGGCTGAGACCAGGGGACATCACTTCTCCCTTTTTCCCCTGCTCAGACCCAGACACTTTCCTCCCCTTGGCTGCCAGTCCTTCCCAGCCCTTCAGTCCTTCCTGGCCCCAGAGGAAATTACTTGACCTCACACAGAAGCAAGGAGTCTGCTTTCTCATTTTTAAGCCACGTTAAATTCTCCTTAATGGGGATCAGTCAGTATAATCGACAGAGCACCAGGCTGCTGCACTGGGCTGCTGCGGGAAGGCTGTCCTGCGACGGAAGCGCTGTGCCATGCCACGGGGATGGCCAGCGACGTGTGCTGGGTGACATTCGGAACAGGAGCATATTGTCAGCCTTCATGCAGCCCCAGAGCAGTCACATGCAGGAGAGGACAGCCCTGCCAGCCATCCCGCAGTGTGGCTACGGCACGAGTCGGGTGTCGAGGGTGGGACTGGCTTTCTGCCGCTGCCTCCTGCGCAGGCTGGGTTTCTCTGGCCCTGCACAGGATCCAATTGCAAAACCCAGCCAGCAGTGAAAGACCATCAAGGCCATTCGCATCCACCATGGCTCATGAATCCCATCTTACAACACGCACTCACCGGTCCCTGGTCTAGGAATACGATACTAGCTGTGCTGAGGAAGCGCTGGCTGCCCGCTCTGAAGCCTGCCTGCCTGGCGTGGCTGGTCCTACTCTTGTGGGCTGCCAGGCAGCGAGAAGGATTAGGTCAAGAAAGGTTAGAGATGATCATGGAAGACTTCTTCCAGCCCAAGTGCAGGAAGAGCCAAAGCCAACTTGAGATCCCCCTGGAAGAAATGAATTGCGAGAAGTTTAGTGTCTTTTGGCTGTATCCAAGAAATAGATTCAATCTGTTTTCTGCATTCACTGTCGCTATCCAGATGCTTCTGTGGAGACCTCCTAGGCTCTGCTCACCTACCCACAGCAAGTCTGACCCTTCAAATGCCTTTGTCTTCCTCCCAAGACTCTCTGATTACTGTCACCTTTCTCAGATGATGCAGTGCTCAGGGTCCCTGCCATCTCAGACCCACAGAGGAGCTATAAATCCCTGTCAAGATTCATCCTGTTACGTGGGCCGTATTTGCAGGGCATTGTGACGCTTCCTTGTCCCCAGCCGGTTCTCCTCTAACATGGTTTTCCTGCTCTCTTAGCCTCCAGGTATCGGTCTCTTTTGTAGGTCCCTTCCTCACATCACAGACACCGCCTTTGCTGATAGACCAGCTTGCAGTTCGCCAATGAATTTCATTTTAATTCCTTGCAGCAGCTGGGGTTTGTGTCAGGATTATGAATTTGTAGTGGGGGCTTTCATGTTCTCTTCAGAGTAATTTCTAAACCCAGAGGAGCAGCATCTCGCATGGAAGCACTTAGAGACCTCTTACAAAGCAGCGTTGGAGTATTGATCATTTTTTCTCTCCGGGGACCTGGAGTACTACAGATAGAGCTGCTGTGCAGTGTAGCCACTTGCGGGCAGCACCACACAACTCTTCAGGATAAGAAGTGAAAAATAGCTCCAGTTGAAAGGAAAAGTGGTGCCCCCTTTTATATAGAGATCAATGATGCCTGGTACATTGGATTATCACTTAAAACACCAGGACTTCAAATGCCAGGGTGCATGCACTCCTGATGCTGACAGGCTAGTGATATATAATGCTGTTTGGGTTACCAACTGAGCTCCTCTGTGCAATCTTTTCATAAGGTGAATGTAATATCTGCAGTGATGTACCCAATGTTACATCAGGAGAGCCAGCCTATAATTATGCTTGAATTGTTTGAACGGGTTATTTGTCACTAACATATTAGCTCACTCCATTTATTGCTACCATTCAGGGCTGCAGCAGGTTTGGTGTAAACAGAGCTTGGGTGGAGGTTGGGGGGGCAGCATTTTTCTGAATAGAGCAAAGCAGAATTGTTTGGGGTTTATTCTTTTTTGCTAGGGTAGCTGTTGACTGGGAGTGCTAGGAACAAAATATGTAAAGCAGCTGACACAGCGCAACTGATTTGTTTTGTTGGACTTTAGCATGGACCTGGTTGCTTTGCAATGAGCTGGCAGGTTTACCATAGTATGTTTTGTTCCTTATGAGAAATTGAGGCTTGCGTAGTGAGTTGTTTGTACAAGGAGCTACTGCACAGCTCACACAGTCGCTGCGTGCCTCACGTGCCTTATTACATGGTTGTTTCATGGCATGCATCCCAGCGAAGCAGCACTGCTTGTATTGGTGTAAAGGAGGTGGTCGTCTCCCCTAATGGCATCTGATTTTCTGGTTAGTGATCAGCAAATACATGCTCTGCCCTGCTTTGACCTGCATGGCCAGAAGTCTCTGAAGGTGGCATTTCCTCTTGTTTGTCTTGCCTGGCAGACTGGGATTTCATGGGGGAATTCCATATACATGTAATCCTTTGACATCGCAGGCTAGGATGGGTGCTGTCTAGGAGCAGTCATTCACCTGAAGCTTACGAAATGCCTTGTTTAGATTTCAGATCAAAATAAAATTAATTCCATTTCCAGAAATGGATCTGTCAGCCAATGTCAAATCCTCCAGGGTAAGATTTTCACTTTAGGGTGCCCCGTTGGACAAGGTGGCTTAGCTGGGATGAGGCACGTCCCACTGCAGTTCTGTTTCTGCAAGCATTGCCCAAGTCTTGTTGGATTGCAGGTAGCTGAGCTGCCCTGTGACTCTCCTGGGGAGCTGTGGGAGGGTTTACCTGCCTTTGGAGGCCACAGAAAAGCTGTGGGAACCTTTGGAGGCCACAGAAAAGCATCAGAGGCAGCTGGGGTAAGTAAGCCTGTATTTTCATTAGGAATACCACCACTTCCATTGTAACCAGCCCCTGGGTCTCACACTAAGCCAGACTCCCCTGGCCTTAAAACACTACCGAGCTCTGGTGGAAGGGATACCTCTGTTGGAGAGAATGGGATTGGAAGCAAAATGCCAGCCAGGGCATGAGTGAGCACTGCCCAGAAGATATACTCTACAAAAAAGAAGACTAAGCAGGTTGGAATTTTTCTTATGAAACCATGTCTCAGTTTTTGTTTGACTTATTGGCACTGAACTTTACCCAAGTCAGTGGGTGATGTATATCCTTCACCTGCCAAAGGGTAAGCATTGGAGTTGGCCAGGAAAGGCTGGTGAATTATTTTGTCACCGTACGTGGAGATAAACCAGTCCCCCTGGCTTTGGCATTGGTTCAGTGTAGGGTAAATTGTCCAGGAGAATAAGTCTGGAGGTTGACCTTTAAAACTTCAAAAGATATGTAATCCTTCCTGACTAAGGCATGAGTTCGGTTTTTGTTTGCCACAGCCAAAGGCTGCTGGGGCATATGCTGCAAAATAGCCTTTGTCACTTCAGACTTTGAGGAGCGGAGAGTTGTTCTTTCCTTGCAGAAGGGACCCTATGGCCATTTCTAGGTGAGGAAGAAGGGCTCTTGCAAAAGTCTCTGCCCAGGTACTACTTAGCTGCTTTTCTTGCCACAGACCTGCCTCCTCCTGCCACCCTGCTGCTTAATAACAGGCCTCCAGTCCGTCAGTGCTGTAGAAATAGTAACTTCCAGCTCCTTGGAATGTCAGTGCCACATGGGAGCTGCAACTGGGAAAGGTGATCAAGGAAACCTGCCTGTCCCCTGAGCAAGCAGATGGGATTTGAAGATGACTTGACCCCTTCCAAATGAAGGTTTGAAGCTTTCTTTGGTGTCCTACATGGTATCCCACATCGACTGGTAGATCTCTCTCTAAATCCTCATGGGGTACCAGAACAGTCAGTGTGTGCTCCCACCCTCACGGGGAGGAAGGACTGGGCTTTTAAACCCATGTGAGTGTGTGACCTCCCTGCTCTCCCTGGGCTGAAGCGGGGGAGTTTGTCATCTTAGCTGTTTCAGAGTGTTTGCTTGGAGAGGAGCTGTAGAAGCTCCTTGTGTCAGTGTTAGATGTCTGGGTATTTGGTGGCAGTCAAGTAGGTGAGAAAATCAGCTGCAGTTGTAATTGAGTCAGAGATGCTGTCTCCATGCATCATCCCTGGAGATCTGTTTACACATCATCCATTTGCTTAACAATACATTTGGAAGCCCTCAGCAGCATTTCAGCACCATTTCCCTGGCTTATGTGTGTCTGACTAACGCCAAAGATAGTGAGCTATATCTGGACTAGAATTGCTCACTCATGGATCTGGGTTTTCTTAGCAGCCCTGAATCGGACGAGTCTCTGATTAGCCCTTAGGTACACGGGAGAGGACAGGTCTGATGTGGGAAAGGGTGAATAATCCTTTCACAAGAAGTACCTCTCAATGTCACCTTGAACCCAAGTCGCTGGATTGATTTTGTGTCCAGGAAGGCCCTCTCCTAAGCTGAGATCTGGCTAGAAAATCTCCAGACCTCCTAGCCATCCCTCTCCCAGCAGGATTTCTAGGCCTACTTTTTCATAACAAATATGGAAAAGGAGTCCTTGTTTTGGTTTAGTCTCTGTGTCCTTGAATGTATAGTCATGGTAGAGAGCAACTTCTCTGCCAGGTATAGGTTTTGCTGTCCTCTCTGTGATGTTACAAGCAGGGAGCACCGGCACCGGCGGGCAAGTGCACGTGCTGCCTTCTTTTGCTTTGTTAGGATGTGCTTTAGGTACAAACTAACGGTGGAAAGTTACATGCGGTGGCAGGCAGTGGAGTAAGACCAAAGATGATGAAGGGGATGCTGAGTACTCAGGACATGTGTTGTGCTGGCAGTGCTGAAGGATGCTCTGCTTGGAGATAGACCTTCCAGTCCTGCTCGCCAACCTGCTGTTTGATCTGTGCTTTCTGCCTGGAGAGAGCGAGAGCTTTCAGTTTGCCGTGGGCAGGACCTCTACGGTCTGTTCAGCACTAAGTACCTTCCTTCCCCAGGGGATCGGCAATGTAAGCTGGAGTCACCGGGTGGATTGTCAGCCAGCTGGGATTGCTCTCTTGTAAAGAGCTACTGGCTGAAAGCTGAAGCGTTCAGACTAGAAATAAAGCACACATTTGAAAGGCAAGAGAGATTAACCACTGGCAAAATATCCCAAGAGAAGACCAGGGAATTCTCCATCTCTCAAGGACAAGCGCATTTCTGGAAGGTGTTTTAGACCCTACAAGTCAGTGGATTTAACAGAGCAGTAGCTACCTGAAGCCCACCAGGCACAGGAGGTCAGCTGCTGGAATAATCCTCCCAGTCTTAAATTCCTGGCACGCTGCTCTGTGTTAATGTAAAGGATCAGCTTTGCATTGACACCACTCACTTCTTTGCAAAGCTGGATTTTGCCAGCTGCTGGGCCTGGAAGAACATGGCATTTGCTTTGAGTCCTGCCCCCTCTCCAGGTACTCTGCCGCGCTGGGCATTCAGCGTACAAATCAAATCATCATCAAATGATGATGTCCATCATCAAATGATGTCCTCGCAAATGAGAAGGTGAGAGGGGAAGCATCTCTCCTTACCCCCTCCCGAGCAGCAAGGGTGAGCAGTTCTACTTTTCCAGCTACTGCCATGCTTTGCTCTGGGTCTTGCTGCTTTTTCAACTATTTTTCCACCATTCAGAGCAGCTAAATCAGTCTGGCAATGGACTCTGTTCCCTCCACACCTCCCTGCTTCTTCTCCATCAAAAAAAGGAGCTTTGAATCACAAGCATGTTTTGTGTGCTCAGCTCCTCACAGTGTCAAGGTCACCTTGAGTGGGGTTCCTGTTACAGCTTAGCACTTTCACCTCTTTCAATTTGCCATGCATTAGTCAATCTGGAGCCTAATGGATTTGTAACCTGGCTTTGCCTGTATCATCTGAGACGTTCCCAGCAATGTAAGAGGATTTGGGCACAACTTCCTTTCAAGTTAATGGAAAGATCTTGCTTGGAAAGAACCTGTTTGAGGATCTGAGTGTACTTTGCATTAATGTTTCCATTAATTTTAATGGGAGATGGTTCTGAATTCCTCAGATCAGCTTTGAACATCTTAAATTTTGTGTCCTTCACCTGCCTCATCTATTACGGGGCTGATGAGCAGAAGCACCCTTAAATGAGCAGCATCATTATTGGACAAGATGTCCTGCAAGTTTTAATGCCTGTATTGATCTCTCTGGAAATGTCCTGTTCTCTGGCAATCCCACTGGACCCCTCACCAGGTCACCACATGCAGGGCAGGAGGTCCGGGGTCAGCTCCCAACGCAGAGGCTGTCCCTTACATGGTCTCTGACAAATCACGTCGTCTGTCTCTGCTCCACTGCCGTCTGTAACACAGAAAGGAGCAGAAGTCCTCTGGGACTTTTTTATTAGCATTTATAAAGCACTTTGCGATCATCAAACAGGAGGGAATAGAGGAAAGTGAACTTTTATCGTTGCCACTCAAGTCTCAGTTACTGCAAAGAGGGGCGGTTCAGCTCTGCTGCCTTGGGCGCGATTACCCACCACACTTCGTTTGGCTGGTACAGGCAGGCAGCGCAGAGCCCAGCCTGGGCTTTAACCTGGGTAAGCTCTTGTGTGGCTTTACTGCTTCTGTGGGGCCGTGCTACTCTTGGCACTGGTCTCCTGAGCTGAACAACTTGCTATCCCCCGCTTCCCCTCCCTCTCTCCTTGCTCTCTGCCCTCCCACGCCTCTGTTAACTTTGACGCTTGAACACAGCAGTGATTAACTGTTACTGAGCATCTCTTGCTGATCAGATTGCTGCTCGCTCCTGCCTCGTTCAGCAGGGCTCTTGCCTCCTTCTGGGCTGCTGGTAGGTATTTCTTTCCATCTCTGACTGAGCTGAGCAGAGACCTACCTCCCGACTGCTCATCGCATCCCCCTGGTGAAAGCCAGCCCTGGCAGAGCTCTTGTATGTGTTGCATCTCTGGCATAACCTCATTTTGCTCAGGCAGTCCAGGTTGAACAGCCTGATTTAGTAAAAGAGTTGATGCAAACCCTACTCATCTCAACATAATCAGGTTAGCGAGCAGCTGCATGTGCAGTTGGCCTGGCAGATAAGAAAGGCCACACTGGCTTGTCCCCCCTGGGAAGGACTTTGTGGTTAAATAGGACCTAGAGAGGTGGAGAGGCAGCTCTGTTGCAGTAAAACAGGGCACCTGTTGGAGAAGTTATCTTATTAATGGGGGTTTCATGCTTTATTTATGCTCAGTGGTCCTTTGCAGTCTCACCACCAGACAAGCACTGTCTGGTGGGGTGCCACTTGCCCGGCGATGTGGGGCTGGGCACAAGTGTCTGGGTTACAGGGGAGCAGGCAGGGTCCACCATACTCAAACAGATCTGGTGTGACTTGTTTGCAGCGTCAAGCAGGAGGGGCTGGGAGCAGGCTGCCCGTGCTTGCTCACTCCCTCCCAGCTGGGCCAGCCCCGGGTCAGTTCCAGCCCGCAACAATTAGCGAGACAGATTGAATCTAGATTGATCTGTCAACTTGCTCAGGGTGAGCCAATTCCAGCAAGAAATTCTCCTTTCCTTCTGTCTCCATGTTAAAAGGAAGGAGACCTTGTCAGATTTCTGGATAAATGGGAAGTACAGGGCAAGGTAGAAATAAATGTTGTGCTAATGCGTAGGAAGAATCATTAGGACAGAAAGGCATCATCAATGCGGCCGGGCTGCAGCTGATCTGCATCGCTGTGTTGAAACTCTGCCTCATGGTACGGCTACTGCAAAAGGCAGAATTCAACAAGGGCTCTGCTATTTATTGCACATTTGCAGCATGTTGCAGGGGAGTGCAGAGAGGCAGAATCTGGTTCAGAGCAAGAGTTTTTGGCACCGATAACAGCCTGGACCAGTGCAGTGATGTTTGCTGCAGGGAATTCATAGGAATTGAATCATAGAATCATAGAATCATAGAATTGTTAAGGTTGGAAAAGACCCTTAAGATCATCAGGTCCAACCGTTAACCTACCACCGCCAAGTCCACCACTAAACCATGTCCTCAAGCCCCACATCTACCCGTCTTTTAAATACCTCCAGGGATGGGGACTCAACCACTTCCCTGGGCAGCCTGTGCCAGTGCCTGACTGCTCTTTCAGTGAAGAAGTTTTTGCCTCCTGGTGCAGTTATTTGACGGATGCGCTGGGGTCACTCAGATCTTCGCAGTTGCTATCCGCAGTGAGAGAAAACTGAGGTTGTGGGAGAGCGGAGAAGGGACATGTTGCTTCAGTGAATGTACAGGAGCAGGAGTATGGTGCTGAGCTCAGCTGGGCTTTATGGGTCTCTTTGGGGATGAGTTTTTGGGAGAGCAAATGGGACAGTGAGGAGCAGGGGATCAGTCCCTGGTAGAAGCCAGTAGAGGAGACCAAACATCTGCTTCATGCTGTGTGTCACACCAGCCATTCCCAGGCTCCACAGCCAAAATATGATGACACTAACAGGGACACTTAACTGAACGAGCGCTGGCCTGCACTCTCTCTCAGGCGCATCTTCATGCTGTACTGTGATCAACAAGGACAGCAAAGAAACTGGAAAATTGGGCAGGGTGTTTTCAAGGAGGGTAGTTAACCCCGAAGGGTGCAGGCACAGCTGATTCACGGCACAGCTCCACGCAGTCAAGGCGGGGACCTTTGCAACGAAGGGATCTCTCTGTTGCACCCGGAGTGCTCAATTTTTCAAGGACGCCATAGAAAGCAGCCTGAGGAGTAAGACAGAGCACGACAGCCAAACCAGTTTGGCTTTGCACCACTGCAGAGAGCAGCATGCAGGCCTGGAGAAAACAACCTGCAAGCTGACTGGCTGCTCCAGAAAGCAGAGAGAGAGAAAGGGTGCTTGTCCTGAGATCCGTGGTGGGTGCAGCCATCCCCGAGCTCCCAAAAGTTACCAAAGGGATGCTCTCGTAGCTGGCGGAGCGGTGTGGCTTTGTGCACGTTTAGCCAGGGCTTTCGCCTGCACGGTGCCAGCGCGAGAGCCGCTGCTTGTACTTGACAGCTCAGCTATTGTTGCAAAGTATGATTTAATAGCAAGACTTGATTACAACATGCAAATGTAGCTGCTGGGGGACTATCTCAGAGGTTTGTGGAGATTAGCTGTTAAATTGGCCAGTGCAAAAACATTATTAAGCAGAGAACATAATTACTCATCTTGTGCTTCTGTAGTGTATAGAAGAGACAGATTTGTTTAAAAGCCAGCAAGTCCTATATAGAGAAAAGACTTGTGTAAATGCCACATCGTGTACTACTGTATGTTGCAGCATATTTTATTAAAGAAGCAATACTTAATAACAACATTTGAGAACTTGTGGAAGGAATCCATTATATTATTCTGCATCATAAAAGCAAACCTAATGCCTAGTCTGTGAGAAGGCTGTGCAGATATTGAAACATCTCCTTTCAGTGGTGGTTGATTGCTTTTATGGAGATTGTATCATATTGATATAAACAAATCCGGCGCTTGATGTGAAATCTGGGAGCAGGGTTTTAGACTCACGCATCTATCTTCTATCCGTGCGCGTTCTCTCTGAAATGCATCAGGGTTCCCATTAACACCTTAAACGTGGAAAGTAGGATTAAAGTGAGACTGTCAGCACATACAAAATGAACATGTAGGTGTGGAGTTGCTGTTATGTTTTTCCCTTTCAGTCCTAGGGCAGTCTATGGGGTTGCTAGAATAAAAAGCTCGTGTGTGTGCGAGAGTGCGGGGGGAAGGATCGAAGTGTGGGGAGCTTGTTAGTGCTGCAGACCTGGTTTTCGGAGCAGGCTGTGGTTCAGGGGTTCCCTCCTGCCCCGTGGCTCTCAGTAGCACAGGCTGGGCTTGCAGGGAGCAGCACAGTGGCAGCTAGAGGACTGAAGTCAGATGTAAAAGTGCATTTGGCTAGTCAAAGCCCTAGACAATTTCAGGAAAATCTTCTTTAACGGAGGAGTCAGGAGGGCTGAATTAGAGGAACAGCTTGTACGTAACAGAGCGTAGTTCCTGCAGTCACAAGTGCTGGCAGAGGAGCAGGGTGATGCTGGCAGGGCGAACCTGCTGTGCCGCGGTGGCTGCCGCTCACCCCTCATTCACGTCACTGGACACTTCCCTTCCAGCCTCTCAGGCCCCCCAACAGATGCTCTGCTGAGGCTTCACTTGTCTAAGCAGGAGGAAGTACCCTCCCAAGCCTAAGTGGGGGAGATAAAGGCTTCAAGGGTTTTTGATGGAAAACTCCTTGCCGTCCTTTTGTTGCAGCTCAAGAGCATTTGTACACCAGTGATTGCTCCCCAGGCTGGTTCCTGTGTGACTCAGAGCTGAATGCGGAGCTGCGAGGGCTGCTGCTGTGTGAACCTCAGCATCCTGGCACAATATGTCCCAATCACTCTAAATCTGAATTTGCAGCCAGTCCTCCTCCCTCCTTTACGACATGTCTGCGCACACACAGGCACACTGCCTTGCTCCTTACCTGCTGTATACTGGTAAATTTGCCACGGTTGGAGCCATCAGCTGTTGCAGGCAGTGAAGGTGGGGAAATGACTGCCTTGCTTGTAGCTGGGCATTTTTTCGGCTCAGAGCCACAAAGCACCTGAACCCTGAGACAGCTGCTCACCAGCATCGCCTGGTGTGACTGCAGGGCGGCCGGGAGGAGCTCTGGCCGTGTCCAGCAGCACCATCTCCCTCCTTTTGTTATTCAGTGCCAAAGGGTAATCCTAAAAATACCTGTGAGCAGCTTGCAAGCCATGAGTGGCAGAGGGGGCAGCTCTGCAAAGGTCTTCTGTCACCGGGGAAGGGAGAATGACGCATCTTGTCATCACTGAGCATGAAGGGATGGTACCTGCAGCCAGACGCTGGGAGGGTGGATCAGGCCTGTCGGCAACAGAGCAGGAAGGAAAACAGGGCAGCGTGGGCTGAAATGCTGAGCTGGGGCACGCTTAGTCCCTGCACAGGCACATCTCAGTTACAGCTATTTTTTTATAATGATCTTTGATAGTTTGCAATGAAGCCAAGCAGTGGGAGAAACCACATAGCAATATTGCATAATAATTTTGCCCCGGTTATATGAGGGCTGTGTGTATTCAAGCTGTTCGTGTCTTCCTAAAACACCACATGCACACTTTCAAGCTGCATATCCAATGATCAGTACTGATAAATGCAATAAACTTCACGTGGTGGCAGAGTTACAGCAGGAGTCTCTGATAGCCAGAGAGGAGGCAGAAGTGATGTATGTCTCTGTTAAGCTCCTTTCTTTGTGTGTGTACGGCTTGGTTGTACAACAGATCTGTCTGTTCAATGGCTGTTAACCTGTTTTCAGTGTCTGGAGTGCAAGAAGTCATTTGTGTGATCCTTTTCTCTGGCAGTAGTGGTGCTGCCTATGGGAGATGCCCTTAGCTGCAAACTAAGGTACTATAGGAAGAGTTGCAGTAGCTCTTGCTTCCCATGAATGACAGTTTACTGCGCTGAGCTGAATAGCACAATTTGAGGCAGGACCTGCTCGTAACTGGTCCTAAGAGTTTGCCACTGCTGCTCTGAAACCCTGGGCTGGAATAAGGCTGTGATAATTAATGGAGGTTAAAGCGCTCCTTCTGCCTGTGAGCTGGTTGGAAATGGAAAAGAAGAACCTGTCACAATTGTGACTGGCTCTAAACTGCTGTCAGGCCCTCCTCCTTCCCTTCCCCTGCCCCAAGTGGAAAATTGTATTGGAAAGCAGCAGTTAGAGCACTTAAATCTTTCCACAGTTCGTTTCAAGCTCCCTTTCTTCTTCCCAGCCATTCCCAGGCCAGTTCGGGGCGCGGATGGGAGCCTGCGTCTCTGGCTGAAACTTGCAGGATGTTAAATAACAATGGGAGAGTGGCTTTCAAAGAGGGTATAATGTGCCTGGATTGCACGTACCATAAGCTGTATTTCCCGTGCCTTGACATCCAGCCCATCCATGCATCGGTCCTGAACTGCCTCCTTTCCATATGGGATCTGTCTCGGTGTGTTATGGATCAAGCTCAGGCTGAAATGGGGTTGTTACCACTGCTGCTGCTGAGGGACATGCTCCCACAAGCATTCACAGAAGTTGCTGGTGTCTGTCTGTCCAGGCAGCAGTGAGCACATGAAATGTGGGCAATAACAGAAGCTGTTGTACCCCCTGTGATGGGTTCCCAGGTTCCCATAATCCCTGCCCTTTCCTGGAGACTTGGATTGTCTGTTTTAACTGGTGTGTGTGTCCCCTTTCTCTTAACACCTCTTGGCACAGTCACGTTGCTGCTGCAGGCAGTGGTCCTGAGTGGTTTTGTCCCCTGCTGAAATTGGTCAGTGAAAGGCATTTGATGGAGCTTCACTGGCCTTCTCCCTGGCTGTCAAGATTTAACAGGTTGATCAGTTGGAGGAAGCTCCCAAAGCTTTTACTCTGATGTTATTGAATAACTCTTGGTAGAGAGCTGGGCAGCTATTTTGGTATCAGACTCCAGGAAAGACAGGGCACTGCATTTGCCTTCCCCGAGTGACCTCAGAATGTTCCCAGCTGTGTGGCCAGAGCATCAGGGACCTACTGGGAGGCAGCAGTCATCATGGCCGCTTGCTCTTCTCCCATCCCAGAGTATTTTCTGAGCTTGGGAAGGACAAAGGAGCTCTCTGCTTAGTCTGAGCTTGGAGGTTGCAGTGCACCCCAGCCACATGGGCTGTTTCAGACTGGCACTCTCAGATTTGCAAATGGTTGTCCCAGCATGTAGATCTGGTGGTCAAACAGAGGTCTAGGACCCAAGTCATTCACATTTGACTGCCGAGTATGAAGGCATAACAAACTAGGTTGCCTGGAAAGAATATGGCTGGTTGGGGTCCAGTCACCATAAGAGATCCAACCACTGAGATCCTTCTGTGCCAGGGCTGGAGCCACAGTTGCACTTCCAACAGCAGGGTCCTTGCAGGTGGTGACTTGGCCTGGTGATTCCCAATGTGGGCTGACAGATTTGGGCACTGGGAAAGGGGATGGGCATTGCCGTCCAATGGTGATTTAGAAACAAAAAGCAGTTTTAATGTTGTGCTTCCTTCTTCTAAATGTACAGAGCTACCCTGTTCATGCAAGGGTTAAGCAGTCTGAGAGATGTAGCACCCAGAGCCAGGTATCTGTCAGGCCTGGACTGGAGGCTCACCAGAACATGAGGATATATGGGTTTTATTTCTGTTTTGTCATTTGGAGATTACTACTCAATGTCCGTAGGACAAGAAAGCTCCGGGGCATCTTAGGATATGCCCTGTGCTCCAAGAGAGGTTGTTGTTTTGGCTTTGCAACACTCATATGCAAAGGCAAGAACTGATGCCTGAAATGCTCCTTTTCCAAAGATTAAAAGGCACTGCCAAGGCTCTGCAAGATGACAGTGTTGCAAATCTTATCACGATCCAGTGCTGAGATCTGTTGGTTTCAGCAGCACAAATGTGCTGACAGATCTGTGTGTCTGCTTTTTGGTGATGGTAGATTTTTTCAGGAGGTTGGTCTGTGCTGCTGCACTCTGCTTGTAGCTCCCAGTTCAGAGCCTGGAAGGTAACATTGCAAGAGTTCTTCGTCATCACACCTGGATCTTCATTTTAACCAAACTTTCCTTGAGCTAGTAAAACCCTGGCTCAAAGGAGCAGTTTCAGGGTATCATGGTGGATTTAGCTTTGGTTCATCTGCTCTTAGAGGCAGCTGAGGGACCCGTAAAAGTCAGTGGAGGAACTAGCAGGAGTAACCAGGTTAGCTCACTGGCTGTGACAACCAGGGACTGAGACATTTGCTACCTTCACCCAGCAGCGTGTGAGGTTTTGCAGACCTCAGTGTGAACAGAGCTTGGTCTCTCTTTTATACGATCTCAGCAGAGGGACTGTGGTGTGAAACAAAGTCCTTTCTTACTAATCCAGCTCCGGAGAATTGTCATATCCATCTCTGGGCTTTAAGGATATGATTCTTCCTTGCTTACAGCAATAGGTCCTGTGGCACCCATCCTTACCTGTTATGGTCTCATTGAAAATACCTCATCTATCCTGTATCCTGTCCGTCTGTCTGTAAGTAGCTCCAGCTGGAGACAAACAGCCCTCTCTGACCACAACCACGCACCCTCCTCTCTGACAGCAAGCGTGCCGTTCAACACCCGCTCCCATGCTGCTTGGCTTTCTCCGTTGTGCTCCAAACTCCAGTAGGATGTTTAGCCGTTTCTTCTCAATCCCATTGCGTAAATGAGGCTAATTTCAGCCTGCCGTGATGTGTGGGCTCGCTGGAACGTGACTATAAATCCAGACCTGAACATTTTCTTGTAATGGACGGGGTGGTGAAATTGCATTGCTGCCTTTAACCTCAGGCTGTCCTTAGACCAAGCCAGACTCTTCACAACCCCTATGCCAGTAAATCAAATAGCTTTTGAATCGATGCACATAAAAGTCAAGAGAGAGAAGTTACAGATGGAAAAGACCTATTGTACGTATTGTGTCTGTCCCACTGTAGAGGGGGTAAGGCGCACTCAGGAATTTACGGCGTAGCTCCAAGCCTGCCCGCTGAGGCCAGGCA
This sequence comes from Theristicus caerulescens, assembly GCA_020745775.1. Classification (NCBI taxonomy): domain Eukaryota; kingdom Metazoa; phylum Chordata; class Aves; order Pelecaniformes; family Threskiornithidae; genus Theristicus; species Theristicus caerulescens. The sequence goes on along the minus strand of CM036565.1, from coordinate 11,673,684 downwards.
GGGTGAGAGTCGTGCCTGGGGGAGACGTGGGGTGGGGGGAGACTGCCTGAATTTCCTGCAGCTTTTCCATCCTGCTCATCTCTTTGCATTTCATTCCCTTGGCTTTATATTCGGGAAAGAAAGCTGTTGTTGATTGTATATTCAACAAACCCGATACGTTCGTTCTCTTGCTCATTGTTTTTCACTCAGGGCTATGCCTGACTTTTCTTTAGAAGCATGTTTTTCTCACCTAATATTTAGTTTAAGATTGTAGGAGCTGGGTATAAAACCTTCTGGGATGTTTTAATCTGCCAAGAGGCTGCCTGAAAACAGAAGTTATCCAGAGTATTTCAGTAGTCCCTATTTAGAAAACATCACCCCAAATCCTGTGTTGCCCATTTCCCTTTCATCCCCTTGCCAACTTTTATTGGTTGTTTTAACCCCGATCTGCTGTCCATGTCCCCTGGACCTTGCTCCCCTCCCCCTAGGGTTTCCATGTCTTTGAAAGTCCTGGTAACCAGAAGGTTCATGTGTTGTGCTTCGCAATCATTTCAGACCAAGAATAATACAGCCGGAGCCAGCTGGATCCCTCACTCCGTATTGATACAACTATTCCCCTTAACCTGCCCACACTCCATGCTACAACTGCAAATCTGAGGTTGAACCGGAGCGGTGATGGGCAGCCCTGTGAGCCCTGCTCCACGGCCACGGCCCTGCCTGGAAAGCACCCCCAGCCAGGCGCCCCACAGCCAGGGAGCAGCTGCGTTTGGGTGTTGTCCACTGGGGACCTTGCTAGGTTGAATGTGTTTTCTTGACACGGATCCTTCTCAGAACCAGTGGTCCTGGTGGTTGCTCCAATTCCCTTCATCTGCAGCCAGTTTCTCCTGAGCAATCCTCCTCCGGCAAGGCCCTTGCTAAAGGCTGGCCAGTCTGGGTGATTGCTTCTCCTGGAGGTCTCTTCCTATGAGCCCAAACAACACTTATGAGCATGGTTAAGGACTGGAACAGGGACCCAGAGGGGCTGTGAGATAGTTGATGTTGGAGATTGCTAGAACTCAACTGGAAAAGGCCAACCAGATCCAGCTTCGAAGTTATCCTGCATTGAGCAGAAGGTTAGACCAGAGACCTGCAGCAAAAGAGGGCATTACTTAGCAAGTCACTGCCTGGCTTTCATTTCATGAACATCATGGGGTACACGTTGGGTTGTCGTGCCACCGCTGCCTTTCGCTGCCAGATTATTTAGATTACTTTCCATGGTTTTGGTCTTTTAAACTTTTTTGGCTAGCTTTTGTTGTTCATCTCTTCATGAGCTTCTGCAGGCTCCTGCTTGTTTGTCCCTGGGTCACATCCTGGTTGGTAGATGGATGCTCTCCCCAGTCATTGGCCATCTCAGAGTAAGCTTCCAGTCTGGGATGTTCATCCCTTCTTTATTTCCCCCTTATCCATCAGTTTGTCTCCTGCTTTGGGAGTAATCAGCTCTTCAATGCCAGGTGAGCTGGGAAAAAGCAAAGCCAAAGACTGAAGGGAGAAATGCACACAGGGTGTGAATGTCTCCTCAGCGGGAACGTCTGGGAGAGCATTAGCTGGCGGGGAACATGGTACGGAGGGCTGGTTCTAGCAGCCTGTGACTCCCTATGGCACTATCAGTTCTCCGGGTGATTAACTGTTTGTTTCTCCTGTACTGAAAACTTGTCTCAGATTAAACCACTGCAACAGAAAGCTCAGGTTCTGGAGCGATCCCAAGTGTAGGTTAATATTTACAAGCTATCAGCTTCAGGTTTTATCTCCGTGCCTTGCTAGCATGGAGATAAAATCCTTTTAAAAATCCCTTTTGATCTTTCTGGTTCATGACATGGCTTTAGTAAGACACTTTCCGTATGAAACTGGCAAATGTCTTGATGGAAATATAAGTTTTTCTCATCCTTTCAGGGACTAGTAACAGATGAGGAGCCCTCCACGTACAAGGGGCCATGGCTTTATAATGGAGCAGAAGTGATGGACAGTATCTCTGCAGGATACTCATGCTAGGAAATGTCAGAATGTTATTTCTGCCTCAATGGCTTAAGATCATCTGTTTACCTAATGGACTTGACTTACATTTGCATTTTGCAGGTGTTGTGTTAATATTAATGTGTTGTCTGAATTGTTAATATTCCTTCATTTCAATGTTACATTAATGAAGGCTGCAGGGGATGGAAAAAAGACCTGACTAATTAATTAAATGGGCAAAAAGCATCTTTAACTTTCCATCGTGCTGCCCTTTGCTTCCACCTAATGGGTCTTGGCATTTCTGGTCAGCAGCCATGTAACACATGCTGCTGTATGGAGCACTCAGCGACGGACTAGCTAATTTTCCTGACCCATAAATCACTTGCGTAAACTTTTAACGGCAAGGAAAAGTGCCTTTCATTCCTGCTTCCTCCTTTCAGTGGGAAATACAGCCCGATAACAGGCGGTGCTGGCCTGATGTGTGGGGCCAGAGACTTTCCCGTCAGGAGAGGGGCTGTCTGCATTTCTTCAGGAATTCTTTCCATTCCCCTCTTAGCCAGACTCTGGATGACATTAATATTATGTGTCCATGAGAGTATTCTTGTCATAAGCTCTGCTTTCGGAGCCAGTGGCCTATCAGGCTGTACGTCTCAGGAATGTGGACTGCCAGTCGTGCTTTGGGCGCTGGTTGCGGGCTATCTCCCCTCTCCTCTGCACCGTCCCAGACCCAGCCTGGCTCTGGGCTCTTTTGCCCACTGGCAATTCCCACAGGCTGGAGAAAACTGTCTCGAGTCCCTGCTCTGGCCCTAGGCAGCACCCCTGCTTGGGAACATCCTAATGCATTCCTGAAAGTAAGGCTTGCCAGCCCAGGCGGTGATTGCCCCCATGAGACCTGTTAGCATTGAGTTGTGTGCATTAGCGGTCAATGCTTATCCCTCTCCTGTGGCTCTTCGGAGAGGGAGCAGGGCCTTGGCCATCATAGCTCCCTCTAAGAGACAAGATCTCGGTGAGCTGGTGGCTCCCTGGAAAGACAAACCGGATCTGATTTGGATCCATGGGGAGCCAGGCTGGGATTCCCAGCCATACTGCTCCTGGAGCTAAACACAGAGACTGCAAACCCTTTCCAGTGCTGCTGTTGTCTTCCCCATGGAGAAATGCTTAGGCAGGGCGAAGGGGTTGTGTTTTAGAGCAGGACTTTTGAACAGCACCATCACTTTGATGCTGACATCCAGCACAAGTGGGGAGGTCTGTAGAGCAGTGGCAGCACTGGAGGCATTTCTAGGAGGGGGTAGATGTGGGGCTGTGTGCCCACGCTGGGCAAACAGCATTCTGCAGGCTTCTTTGGGGCCCATGGAAAAAGGGGTTTCTTGACCCAGGAAGGCCGTTCCAGGAGGGAGATGCTGAGGGTGAAGTCCTCTGACCCGGGCTTGAAAATGTGATAGTTCTGAGATAATTGTGGAGAGTGCTGGAGCTGGGACTGAGCGAGCGTGCTGAAGCTGTGCCTGCGTGTCCTGTGTGGCCCAGCACGTGGGTGCAGGTCTAAGCTTTCATCCCTGGCCTGCAGCAGCTGAAGACGCTGTTTTGGCACAGAGGGGCACTTCAGCATCATGCCAGGAGTCTGAAGGTTGTCGCCAATTTGCATGAAAAGGAGCAGACTGCAGTCATATTAACATTTAATGAAGAGGCGCAGCCCGCAGAGACTGTGTCCTCTGCAACACTTGCTCTTCAGTTCAACAACGTTTTCTTTGCCACTTGGATCAAGGTGGGATGGAGGGTGGGGGGATGCACAGGCGTTGCCTTTATCCCTTCCATACAAACCACGGATGAAGTTGAGGAGCTCCAAACCAGGTGGGGAGCGTTTGCCATCCGTGCAGCCGAGCACCAAGAGGTGCCGGAGGCCCTGAGACTGACTTGTGCCGTCTTTGGCACCCCAATGTCTGGCCCGACGTCTGGCCTGATGTCGTGCTGCCAGATTAAGTCAGCTCTGTTATGTAACGGGACTGCAAAGTGGTGTCGATATTTTCAAAGGAACTTAGGCAAATGGTTGAGGTTTTTCTAGCGGTCTAAATCCCTGTGTGCAAACCCAGTACATCAGGCTTTAAGCAATTAATTCTTAATCATGCTGAATGCCTTCAGTAGCCCAGCTTTAGTATTGAGAGCTTAAAACGGTTTTCCACTGTACAGCAGTTAATTTGGATAAAGCAAAGAGAGTGGTCTCATGGCATTTCCAGCCTCAAGGTGTGAGAGTGGTCAGTAAGTGACATTTGTATTCAGAAAACCCTCCCATGCATTTGTGTTGTAGGCATCTATTACTGGGAAGGCACCATAGCTAATAAAAAGGGCATTCATTATACCCCGGAAAGGGAGTTCATTAGAGGGAAAAGCCATTCTAGCTTAGTAAGAAATGAATCTAAAACTGCCTCAGAGCTGCTATTCTCATCAAGTTTCAATGTTAACAGTTTTAACCAAGAGCTAATTGAGCAATCTCAGAAAGTGGAGTAATTCCATTATTCAGCTCTGCTTTGTTCAAGGCTACCGCTAGCTGCGAAAGGAGCACAAATGACTTTCATCAAGCCAGGAACCGCCAGCGTTCTTGCCTTTTACTACTTTTTCTTTCAAAAAAAAAAAAAAGTAGGGCTTTTGGGCTTTTGGCAACTGTCATTGGCAAAGGGAGCTCCACACCAACGTTGCAAGGCTCATATATAATGCTGCGATCCAATTTTTTGGATAACAGGGGATTTGATTTTCATAACTCTTCAAGCAGCAGTGCTGTTCTGGAGCACGTGGCTGAAGATGCTTCTGTTCGTTGGATAGGCAGAGTGTCACCAGGAAGACAGTACACGGTTCTTGCAGGATTTTGCATGGAAAAGAGCCATTGCAAGCGCCGGTCCAGCTACTCGCCAAAGAGCATGATTCTGTCATTGGCTGCTCTCTCAGGAGATGCGGGATTAGCTCATGTTGCTTTTAGAAGAGCTTTTATAGAAACCTCACAAGTTCCTTTGCTTCATGGAAGAGCTGTAATCAAAAATAAATGTACATGATTTAAAGAAAAGAAGGAAAAGTCCTACCACATCCAGCATCTTTGGACTTAACGCTTTGGAGAGAGTTTGTTGGTTAAACTGTGGTGCTGTTTCTTTACTGTTTTCCTTCAGCTGATACTGCTGCTGCTGCTGGACGTGCGCAGGGCTGTTTGCAGCCTTTTGTGGAAGGTGACTTTCCCTTGGTGAATGCAGCAGGATTTAGAGTCCCATTCCCGGGAGGTGGCTGTAGATCTCTTGTCTGTTATGAGATTGCCGTGCAGCGATAATCCCCTTCAAGCCAGCAGAGAGTGCGGGCTGTCAGCCATGTACTGCCCTTAGCAGGGGGATGTATATCCATCAGTGTCTTTAGAGCCCTCTCAGACACACACAAACAGATCAGAGCTTCCTTTTCTCAGCACTGGCCTCCCATGGCACTGTTTGGTTCAAACACAAACCAAGTGTGATGCCTTCAAAACTCTTCTGTCCTATCCCTATTGGGGTCCAGCATGGAGCTGGGCACCTGAGGCAGACACATAGCTATACGTTGAGAAACCAGAGGCCTTGACTGCTGGTTGAAGCACAAACCCATGCTGAGCCAGGATAGTAAACCCATCTGGAGATGGAAAGGAGTTTGAACAGCAAAAGCCTTGTTCCCTGTGCAGGAGGGAGCAAGTGCTATGATGGGGAGACAAGATGGAGAGCAGCAGATGGGATTTTGTAATAGGATAGGGGAAAGAAGCTTGGTAACCTTTGGCTCAAGTCTGAGATGCTGGAAAGATGCTGGGATTTACCTGGTGGCAGCTCACCCAACCAGATGGACCACGTTTGGGAGGAGGCTCAGACTCCAGCTCAGGATGGTTCAGCTCTGTCCCTTTGGGAGCAGGTTTCCACAATGAGCTACCCGTGAAGAAAGGACCAACCTCTGCAGTCTGTCAAAAGCAAAAAAAAACCTCTGCCATGGGAGAGCTACATGGTGTTTTGGGTTTATCTCTGAGTCTATGCCTCAGCTATGAGAACACTTCCAATGCCTGGATACACCCAGTGGTTAGATCTTGCAGGAGGGGATGGAGGTGAAGGAGGCAGCATGGGGAAGAGCTGTGCTTGTCTGTTCAGCCCTACCTCGCTGTTGTTTGCTCTGAAGCCTACGGGTCTGTTACACTGGTGGAACAGCAGATGTTTTAATGTTGCTTTGCTTTAACCAAGCTGCCTGCCTCGTTCCTGCACTTACTGGATTGCAGACAAAGTACTCCTTGTCTCTCCCTTGCAGCGAACCTTGCTTAGCTAATGTCATTTGTCAAGTTAATCAGGGAGAGTGGGCACTTCGATGGCTGCTGTATAGCCTGGCCGCATTGCCATGGAGACAGGCAGCCAAACAGGCCTTTTACTTGCCCTGCTTTGCTCTGCAGAGATTTGGCATGAGAAACCAATATTTTATTTGCCATCAACCAACCAACTTGCTGAGGATGGGAGTAGTTTTTCAAGGTTGCTATCAAGAGACTGGGAAGGGTCTAGCTAACCTTTTACGGAGCAAACAGTAACGCTGCTGCTAAAGCAATGCCAGGGTCTGAATGTGCAGCTCCTCTTCCCGTGTCCCATGGATGTTTGGCTCTGGTAGGAGCTGTGTGAGAGGAGTTACAGCCCAGTAGCTTGGGTTCGGGGCTGCCATCAAGGTGTCATCAGTCCTCTTCAGCTGGATGGTTTCATAGGTGGCTATTTGGCTACAGAAGCCATGACCATCATTTAAGATAATTTGGAAAGCACCAAGTCCTGTGTTTAAGAGCATCTCAGGAGCCTGAAAGCTCCCCAGCAGTTGGTGGGATTTAGGAGCCGGCATGCCTCAATCACGTTCGAAACTCAGAAGCGAGTGCTTTTTAAAACCATACACTCCGGCTGACCTCTTGCATAAGGCAGGCTATAGAATTTCACCCACTAACTCCTGCACCAAACCCATAACTCATAAGCAAAATCTGGGTATTGAAAAGCCGGCAGAAGATGCTTACGCATGTTACAGAGCTCGCAAGCCGTCCCGCCCCTCCCTCTCCTCCCTCTCGCATGTGCACGCGTTAAACGATGCATTGAACAGGTTTGGAAACGCTCCCTCCTGCAGCCCCGGTGAGCAGGACAGCCGGGATCTGGAGGCACCTCCAGGAGGGACAGCCACCTGCTAACCCCCAGCCCTCTCCATGGGACAGCAGAGGAAACCTCGCACCAGCACAGAAAGGGCAAAAGTTCAGATCAGATTGTTTATGGGATTTTATGGAGCCGGGAGCCAAGGATAGCTCAGCTAATCCAGAGGAAACTGTAGCGATGGCGTTAGAATGCATTTCACATGGGATTCATTCAGCGCGCGTTCAGATGGACCAGTCTTTCTGTCTCCATTTTTTTTAGCCATGAAATATTTTTCTTTGCACTCCTGTCTGCCAGCCGCACCGAGCCAAACTCCGAGCTAGGCTGTTTTAAGAAAAAAGAAAAAAAACCCTCTTGTCGTTTGACCTGCCGACGAGTTAGCAGGGCTTCAGTGCGGCTCCCAGGAACGCTGGTGCCAGGCGCTGGTCTGGCCCCCGGCCGCTGCCAGCCAGCCTTCGCTCCCGCCTGCCTCAGCATCCATTGCTTTTTTCCGAGCCGCGGCGTAGCGCTTGCTGAGTCGAAGCCCTGGTGAGGACGCTAGCTAAAAGTGCAGCTGAAAGGCCACATGGGGAGGGCAGGAAGGCAGCAGCTTTGCTGTGCGCTTCTGCTCCTCAGTACCTGAAGCCGTGCCGGCTTCATGGGCTGTCCCAGCTCTGGCTCGTCCTCCTGAGCCTCCAGTGTCCCGTGCAGAGTCACAGCGTGAGCCCCTCATGGGAATAAGGTTTTCCTTTTAGGAACAGTGAGACCGCCACGTTAAGCTGTTCGTTGCACATCTTGGCTCCCTCCTCGTGTCCTGAGCCACAGCCCCTGTTCCTTTGCAGAAGAGGTGACCTGGCTTAACTCTGGGCACAGGCGCCAGCTCCTTCGCTGTCCTCAGCCCTTTCCCTCTGACCCTAGCAGGCTCTCACATGCTCTGGATTAGCCTGGCTGTGACCTGTGCCTTCTGGAAGCTGCTTTCCTCTCCCTGGGGACTAAATCTCAATGTTTGAAACAAACCTGTCTAGGAGTTAGCACGGAGCAGCCCCATGCGGTTCATCCCTTTCATGCTTGCAGGGCTGCTGCAACAGGGTGCGTGTGGGGAGCAGCCCTGTGACCCCTGGGTGATCCAGAGCTGGGAAGGACCCTCCGTCCCTGCAGGGTGTTTTGAATCATAGAACCATAGAATCATAGAATCGTTAAGGTTGGAAAAGACCCTTAAGATCATCGAGTCCAACCGTTAACCCAGCACTGCCAAGTCCACCACTAAACCATGTCCTCAAGCACCACATCTACCCATCTTTTAAATACTTCCAGAGATGGAGACTCAACCACTTCCCTGGGCAGCCTGTTCCAATGCCTGACTACTCTTTCAGTGAAGAAGTTTTTCCTAATATCCAACCTAAACTTCCCCTGGCGCAGCTTGAGGCCGTTTCTTCTCATCCCATTGCTTGTTACTTGGGAGAAGAGACCGACCCCCACCTCGCTACAGCCTCCTTTCAGGTAGTTGTAGAGAGCAATAAGGTCTCCCCTCAGCCTCTTCTTTTGGCGTCAACCCACAGGGCAGTGAGCCTTCCTGGGCCACCATGGTTCCTTAACCTGAGCTGGCACAAACCGACCCATTGGGTCCTGGGGCTGCTCTTCCCCCCAGATACAGGGCAGCGTCCAGCCTCGTCCGCGTTATCTGCTCCTTGGAAGCACAAACCACAGCCGTGTCTCACAAAGCCAACCCCCGCCTTTGGGTTATTGAGCAAGATGGGTAGCTTTTCAACTCCTGCACACCCTGTCATGGGTGCAAAGCTCCTGGGTGCTTCCTGATAAGATTTTCCTGCCCATGCAATCAATCCAACCGTGTGCCAGGTACCTCCTCTTGACTGGACTCTCTTGGGTGCTGGGGGCTGGTGCTCCAGGTGTGGACATGTTGAAGGGAGAGAGGATGGGGTTTTGCAGAGCAAAGTGGGAAGTATGTGCTCTTAGTTTTCCTTTGGGTGTAAAAGCATTCCTGGCAGGATGGGTGCTCAGGTATTAGCTTCAAGTCAGTGCTACCTGCAACATCAGAATAAGGATATCTCCAGGAAAATTTAAAAGCCTCAAGCGCCAAAGTGGTAAAACAGAATACTGAACTTAATAATCAGGTGGAACTTGCATCCAGCCCAAAGTGTCGCTGGAGGTAAGAGGTAAAGGCTTCACACTCTAGTGCACAACAGGAGCAAGAACGGCAGGGACTGCTTGAGCACTCACTTACAGTGTTCATCTCTAGGACATGAGATAAACACGTCGCGCCTGTGACAAAGAAGAGATGCTGTTCATGGGTGTTTATTGATTTGTCTTTAAAAATGGGTTTGCACCTCGCTCCGTAAAGGCCACATTTCAAGGGAGGCACAGGAACTTCACGGCCAGCCTTTGCCCATGTGTGCATCTGTGTAGCTGGTGCTAGCGCTGGAAATGTCTCTCTTTTTCTTTGCACCAAAGCCTGGGGGAAGGAGAGGCACTGCCTTTTGCAGCCTGCACTCTTTGCTGTGCCTTGCTGTGAGCTGGCTTGGGCAGAAAGGGCTTCCCAGGTATGAGCGTGGGCCGGCACAGGCTCGCACGTGTCTTCACGTTCCCCACGTGCCGTCTACAAGCGCGGCAGCTGGGTGAGAGCTGGTGGGTCCACCCACGCCCAGGAGATGGGGATGGCCGCGCCGTAACCCGCTGGGTGCCGCTCCCTGCCCTGCCTCCCACCGCTGGGTGCTGCTCAGCCGGGGAGCCCAGCACCCTTGGGCCATGCTGTCCTGCAGCCCCCCAGTGCCGGTGGCCATAGAGGGACCGATGTTGCCATCTGCTGGCTTAGCTGCACAGGAGCAGCAAGAGCTTGGCTCAACCCTCTTGGAAGTCGCCCATTACGAGCGTGTACGGACCCTGCTCCCACGCCGGGCCGCGGGCACATTGCCCACCCCCTGACCCAGCCCTTGGCCTTCTGGTAGCATCTGCCCATCGGCAGGTGTTTCAGGGGTCAGGATGGGTGGCCCATTCCCACTTAGGCTGGGCTGCTCCCCACCCCTTCCCGCACCGCCCACGCAAGAGGGTGTCCCTCCTGCCCTCCCCGCGGGGCCTGAAATATTGGCCTCTGGCACAGCATGCTCTGGGAGAACCCACGAGGCTCTTAGTAAGGGAGCTCCTTCCCATTAAAGACAAACATTTCCACCACTGATTATCACCGTCAGGTGCTTATTCCTCCTCTGGGCTTGTCTTTATTTCCTTTCCCTTTCGAGTTCTTGGCAAGTACTCCCAGGCTGGGAACGTACCGCTGCTGTAGCAAGTACCCCGAGAGCACAGCACCCTGCACATCTCACCTGGCCAGTCCCCCCAGCAATGGCCAGGGCCAGGAGCTGCAGGACCACCGGCTCCAGCCCAGGTCCCCCAGCTAGCCTTGCAAAATTGCTGCTTTGCCTAAAGGAGCGATGAGGCTGAGCCAGCATAATCAGTGACAGCTCGCTCGGGCATTGCTCGGAGGATGAGGTTACTTCTGTAAATCTGTTATCTTTTTTGGCAATTAGCACCAGTTAGGGGCCCTGGGAATACATGCAGCAAGTAGCAGGAAGCCCAGTTAAGCACATCTCTCTGCTTATCTAAGCCCAGTTAAACAAGTCTCCTGTGCACAGCCCTACAGCTGGTAGCACAACTCATAAATGCTCCAAAGATGATCTCTAGCACTGGGATTGCTTTTCTTTGCAGTGTTCAGCCCCGGAGATTTCCATTCAATGTGTGTACACTCAGAGACAGAAGTAGGGGGGGCTCACCCCAGCCTGGGGCACCCCCAGCAGTCTGCAGGTTGCATGGAGGAGCCCCCAGAGTCCTTGCATCACCTGGATGCGGAGGCAGCCCCGCCGCGAGCTGTGCTGGTGGCTTGCCCTGCCCAGGGGCCGCACTGCATCTTGCTCTGGGTGGAAGCCCGGGGCGAAGGCCGGGCTCGGTGGCTGGGCTTGACCACACATGTCGAGCTCGGGATGGGGGAGCGAGCGAGACGCTGTTTTCTCTGGCCCAGGAAGACAGCAATGTGTGTTTGTTTTCCATGCTATCTCTCGCACAGCGTTTGTTTTGCTTGTCAAGCGTTTCAGGAGATAAAATGACCTAAAGGGAGATTATTTTATCCTAATTTAAGCTGTCAATTTATCACTGACTTCTGCTTGTCTGTACCAGCAGGATGGCCTGCTCTGAGTCCCTGGGGAGACCTCAGCTAGAAAGTGAGAATTTGGGGGGGGATGTGCTGCAGTCTCACATCTAATCTGTGCTTATAACAGCAACTACAAGCTGCTCCCTTGTCCCCCTGTGTCGTATTAATTCCCTTCACTATGGACTGGCTTGGCTTCCCAGGGGACTCCCCTCTCTAACTGGGGCCTGGGGTTGTTTTTCTCATGCTGCAGGCTGGTGGAAGAGTTCATGCTGCTCGCGAACATGGCCGTGGCCCATCAGATCTACCGCTCCTTCCCCGAGCAGGCCCTGCTTCGCCGCCACCCCCCACCCCAGACCAAGCTGCTGAAAGACCTCATGGAGTTTTGCAACCAAGTTGGCCTTGACATTGACTTCAGCAGCGCAGGGACCCTGCACGTGAGTGCGCTGGCCTGGCGGGGAGCAGGGCCATGGGGGTGAAGGGTGGGCAGCTATGTGACGGCATGTTTGCATCAATGTGTGGTCTATTCCCTGTCCCCCTCTGCCCAAGCAGAGCTGACAACTATCCCGTGCCTAAACAAAACACCTCCCTCACTCGCTCTTGATCCCACCAGTGCTGGGCAAGGGTGGCCCAGCCTGTCCCAGTCAGCCATATTGTGCACAGAGCTAGAGCAGGGCAGGGAGGACCTTGCAGGTGACCCCAGTGCTTCCCTCTCCGCAATGGGAAGGATGTTTCGGTGCCAGGGCACTTGCTGAGACACCCACATTTCCTTCCTCTGCCTTCTCGGCAGGTTCTGGGCAGGGCACTTGCTCTGTACCGCAAGAAAAGTAGCTCTGGGAGGGGGTGTTTCTGTCTGGGCTGCTGAAGGTCTCAGGGAGGGCAGGGTGGGGAGCGGGGACTGGGAAGGATCAGAGAGCAGTGCTGGGAAAGGTCAGATGCAGCCGGCGCGGGAGGTATCCGACCGATCCTCCGCTGAGCGTGTCCTGAGGCTGAACTCCAGCTGAACAGCACAACACAGGTTCCAGGATTTTCTTTACTTACTGCAACTGGACTGTGGATAATCCCCTGTTAATCCCATCCCCACTGGCCTCCCACACACCCCTCCGTCAGCTGGGACTGCTTTCCCCACTTGCTGGCTGTGCTGGGGCGATGTCAGCAGACGCAGGGCTGCGCACTCAGCTCCTCTTCCGCACTTTGAACCCTCCAGCCCTTCCTCGCCACTAGCCCCTGGCAGTGACCTCCGGTGTCCATGTCTCACCAGAGTGCCATCGGTCCATGCACTGAAGCTCTCAGTAGCTGGGTGGGAGCCAGGCACAGGTCAGGAGAGGGGTTACAGGCACTCTCGCACATTGCACGTCTGGGGATGGAGCCAGTGGTCCCAATGCCCGAGGTGCTCCCTGCCCTTGACCCTGGGAGGTGGGTCAGCACTCAGAAGGACTGTGTGTGCAGTCCTGTTGGGGCCACTGGGACCAGAGCAAAACCCAATTTCACATGCGCTTTTTGGTTTACGAGGAGATTTGCAGCGAAAGGGGGAATTGGCTCTGACGAGATGCTGTTTGCCCCAGTAAGGTCTGCCTGGGTCCCCCTACCACTATAGCTGGCCAACACTGAATGCTCTCTCTCTTTTCTCCTCCAGAAAAGCTTAAATGAAACATTTGGTGCTGACAAATACTCTGAAGCTAGGAAAGAAGTGCTGACCAACATGTTCTCCAGGCCCATGCAGGTGAGAACAGCACTGTACTGTCGGACACATCTGGCTGTAGCTGTCTGCTGTGGCTCCATCTTCAACCTTCACCCCTTCTCTATTACCGTAGATGGTTGTTACGTAGAGGGAGAGTGAACGGACGCTGAACATGGTGCTGAGGGGCTGCCAGCAGCTTCCCCCAGTGCCTCCAGCCCCATGCAGCTGGCAGTGGGGGCATCCCCTGGGCAGCAGAGCTTCACGGGATGGCAGGGTCAGGCTGAGCCTTTCCTTGCTCCCCGTAGTGTCCCTCTTACTACTGGTTGGGAAGTTTCACCCTTGAAGTTGCATGCGGGATATTAGCAGACTCACAGGACCCAGCCTGCTCTGTGCAGAGCTGGTGGTGGGCTCCATGGTTCATGTTTGTGCCATTTCTTCACATCATGGTATCCCAAATGGTCCAAAGAAGGAATCAAGAGTGAGGATGGTGTACGGGTGCGGAACTGGCCTTAAAGCACAATATGGTACCCAGACACATGCTCTTAGAAGCAGTGAAGCTCTGGAAACCCTTTGGTCTCCCTCCAGACCAAGAGACCTTCTGTGAAGGTCTCTGTGATAGAGGCTTGTGCTGCTCACACTGATTGTCGTGTTTGGTGCGTCTGCAGCTCAGGACACTTATTTGGGTGCTTATCACCATCAAAAAAAGTTTTTGTGAAGCATCTGCCTTTCTACGTTTGCAGCTGGGCACAGCACAGCCTCTTCTGAGGGTAGTCCTACCCCACAGGGAGAACGGGCACGTTCCTGAAATTGTCTCTCTGCTATGGCCTGCTTATCGCTGCAGGAATGAATCATCTTCCCAACATCACTCATTTGTCTGTCACTCTTCTAATTAGCTTATTTGCTCCATTTACTCATTAGCAGTAGCCTGAAGTCCTGCTGTACTTCAGTGACTTAATGCTTGCTTGCGAGTGGGATTGGGGACTGCAGCCATTCAGTAAATCACCCCCTCGTGTATGGGTCCAGCTCAGGAGTGCTGCTTTATAAAGTGCAGGGAGTGTCCTCCGGAGCTGGCTGCGTTGTCCCAGATCTGCTGTCCTGCTTTGACTTGTCCTGGTCCCTTCTATCACATCTTCCTTTTCTGGTGGAAGGTGCTAACAGGTGAACGCACTGGTGACATGCATTCCCTGGGGTCCCTCTCTGCTCCTGCTGACTGTGGTGCAAGCCTGGGCCTTGCCAGCAGCAGCACTTGGGGCACGCCTGGCTGTGGGCCAGGAGGGACGAGCAAGGAGAAGGCGACTTGGTTCTGCCCTGGCACCAAGGAGGAGATGCACTTTATGGGACCCACTGACTTGCTGAAATTTTGCCTCTGCGGTCTCCTGAGGCTGTGGTCTGAGAAGTGGTGGGTGTACTTTGAGATACCTCCCAGTGGCTCTTGTTAAGATTTAGCCCTGTGAATACGTTAGATCCATATGCAAAAGAGGTGTCAAGGTTTTGGGGATGAAGTCTTCCGTGGAGTAGATACCAGACAGAGAGTTTGGGGAAGGAGAAAGAAGAAAAGCAGATTTTAAAGCAGATATTCCACGAGACATGATTTTGGCAGGAACTAGACTCATTTCATCATCAGAAGACCAAGGTGCCTGTGTGTTCAGGTGTGCTGTGCCATCCACCTGGGCCTGGCAAACCTGCTGTCTGGCATACTCCCATAACAGGCAAAACCCAGTTTACAGCTGAGCCCATCGGCCCTGCAGGGCAGCCTGTGTCTGGATGGTGAGCAGCATTCCCATCTCCTGGCATTCCCGTCTGCTGGTGTTCCCCGGCAGGATGGTATTGCCATGCGTGATGGGTTGCTCTCATTATTGGAAGTGGGGTATGAGCCAGAAGAAGCAGAAATCTGTCTTGATCCTGGGGTGAGCTTACGCAGTTGGCCATTTGCTGAACTGTTTAGCTTGTAAATGGATTGTCAGACTTGCCCAAAGCCATTGGCCAGGTGAGCAGACGCTCCCCTCCTGTCTTTAGGGCGCTTTCCAACGTGACCCAGGATGGGCTCGCGGCGGTGGATCCGCATGGCCTCCAGTCCATAAGGAAGGAACACGGCGCTGCAGGGGCGAGAGACATCAGTGTTGCTCTCTGTGGTCTCTGGTCTCTGACCACACTTGCTGCATGGTGAACTCACAGCTCCCCAAACTCCTGAGCAGTTCAGATTCCTGCCCTTGTTCCTGCTGCTAAATGCAGAGGACGGGTAGTGCAAAGCCATGTCAGTGCCCCTCAGAAAGGGCAGACAGCTACTAGCAGAAGGAGCTTTCCCTAGGAGGAGGACTTTTTGCTGTCTGCCACCAATATTAGAGCAGATGGAAGAATCAGCCCCATCCTGCCCATGTCCCCGGATGTCGCAGTCCCTCATGGGGGAGAGGACAGATCTGAGTGTGGGCAGCTGCGGAGCACAGCCACGCAGGGGCCCGTGCTGGTGTCGAGGGCTGGGCCATCGCTCTGACAGATGGCGTGGCGAGACCGTCTGGTCAGGGCACTGAGGAGGCACCCGTATCCCTGCATGCATCTCAGCTCCCAGTGATAAAGCTGGTGTTTCAGGGACAAGGCTGCAGTTAAATCAGCCAAAACAAGCTGCCCACAAGTTTAACCCGTGATCGCGCCCAGCCTGCGTCTTCCATCTTCGCTGCATGCTGGTGGTCAAGACATCAGCCTTTTGGAGGAGGAGGGAGATGGGAAGCAACTCGTAATGCATGTGTCTGGGGGAGCGCCTGGATTGCCATGCCACGAGCCTTGTAACAGATGAAGGAGCAGCGACATACCATTTTTCAGGGGCTCAGTCACTCGGGGATTCAATCTGGCCGTGAGAGCAAAGCCGCCCCTGGTTGGCTGGGGCTGATTTATTTCCAGGCTCCTCACGGTTCTCCGGGGATTGCAGCAAACCCTGGGGATTTGAGACCACTTGTGAGTCAAACCTGTTAATGAGAAAACATCTGCTTTATGCCAGGCTGATGTCACTGGATAGCGCTGTCATGGTGGTGAGGACGGGTATCAGATACGTGTCAGATGGGGCTCCCTGCAGTGTGTAATGTTACTACAGCCCAGAGGAGTATTCTTGCTACGATACCCGAGCTGATGCCAACCTCAGAGAGAGTCATGAGCCGCCAAAAGGGTGTCAAAAATGGTGCTGGACCCAGCAGCAGCTGGGTTTGGCCAGCACATCCATCAGGAAGAAGTGTCCCCAGCAACAGCAAACATCACGGGACCTTCAGCACCTTTTCTAACTTGAAACAAGGCAGGGATTGCCCTGCACTGCTGAGCATCGGGAAGGGATGCGCCCTTCCCAGTGGCTTTCTCGTAGCCGGGATTTTGACCTGTGCTCTGCTCTCTACCTACCTGGCGTTGCAGGGACCTTCCTCCCTTCTGCCCAGGAGCCTGGCATAAGTGCCTATAAACGCCCCGTAATTCCATGCTGTCTGTCTGCACAAGGGCACGCATCTTCTCCCACAGCAGCCTCCAGCACTCGGCATGTCTCCCTGCCCGACTGCGCAGTCTTGTTCAGTGGGAGCCGATCTAATTGAGTGGAGACCATACTTCATGGAGTCCATCAGAAACAATTTAATTCTGGGTTGTGGAAATTGGCAGCCGCCACAGCTCCTATCCCAGCTCTTGGGTCTCATAATAAGGCCGGGACCGATGCTGCTTTTTTTAACCTGCTCTATTTACTTGCCCGGATCAGTGCGTTGCTGCTCAGCAGGAGCTGGCTGTGCCGCTGGGCTGGAGAGCGGAGGATACAGCTGCCCAAACCGTGGATCCCAGGACGGCTCTGTAATCAGAGCTGACTACTCCTGTTTTTTTTAAATCACTTGCTCTTATTTTTAAACAGGTTCATTCAATCGCCACTGTGCCGTGACCCCGCCGCAACCCCCCTGACCCGCACAGCCTCCCCTCCCCACCTGGGTTTGGCCCCCGTTGTTTTCCCAGCCCTGAGGGCTGGTGTTTCACAGATGTAAAAATAAAAGCTGTAACATGTGGGATAACAGGGGCGGTGCAGCCAGGAGAGGTTCCCGCTGAAGAGGCTGCTGGGCAGCACGGTGCCGCCGCGGCCCCAGCATTGGTTTAGACGGGCAGTCCAGCCGCTCGGCTTCCCAGCTGTCATCGTGGGATGGAGCAGCAGGGATCACAGCGGGGCTGCCTCCTCCTCCTCGGTGAATGGAGGAGCCACTCATCCCAGCCCCCAGTGCTCTCCAAGCAGGTGCAGTGGGTGTGCGGAGCCTGCAGCCGGACCCAGAACCAAAGACCCTGGCACGGGAGCTGCTCTGCGAGACCCCTTGTTGGGAGAGCATCTGCGGTGGGCATGGGACAGGCTGGGCTCTCCCCTGGAAGATGGGGGGATGGTGAATGAGCCCCAGGGTCTGAGCAGAAGCAGGAGACTGCTTAAACCCATGTGTGACGTGAAAGTTGATGCAATCCTTGGGGCCAGGCAGGGTCAGCTGGCAGCCAGCAACTCTCTGCAGTGGCTTTGCCCCCTTTGCTCTGTGCTTAGTTCCTGCAGTGCCCGCCTTGTCCCTGCGCAGCCCAAACTGAGCAGCAGGTGAAGGACCATCGGCTGCTGGAGCTGTCTTGCAGACACAGACCCCTCCAGCCTCATGCCGGGTCCTGCCACCATCCTTGCTCACACCCTTCCCTCGCTTCTCACCCCTTTCAGATGGCTCTTTACTTCTGCACCGGTGTCCTGGAGAATGAGACCCTCTTTCGCCACTACGCCCTGAACGTGCCCTTCTACACCCACTTCACCTCACCCATCCGCCGCTACGCGGACATCATTGTGCACCGTCTCCTCTCCGCCTCGCTCGGTGGGTGCTGCCCGGCCGCTTGCGGAGCAGCTCTGGGTGCTGCGAGGGGAGGGGGTGGCTGTGCCCGGCACAGGCAGGACTCCTGGGTTCCTGCCTTGCCTGCCACGGGTGCTGGGTGCTTGGAGTCTGCGTCCCACGGGGCAGCTCCCTGGCACGTGGGTGCCCTCAAATAACAGGGACAGGGAGGTGAGCTGGGCATCTGGGTCCAGGGTGCCATGGCATGGCTCTGGAGTAGGAGGGAGCATGGGCACGTCATTGTCACTTGTCCCCTTCCCAGGTGCCAGCTCCCCCATGAAGATGGAGAAAGAGGCCATCCAGAGACAGGCAGATCACTGCAACGACAGGAAGATGGCTTCCAAGAGGGTGCAGGAGCTCAGCGCTGACCTCTTCTTCGCCATCTTCGTCAGGGTAAGAGCCAAGACTATCTTCCCCCGAGGCATCTCTGGATTTCCCTGTGAAGGCTCAGCCTAGATGCCACTGGGCAGAGGGCTGGGTGGCTGCCCCGCTGGCCTTGGGGAAGGCAAAGAGTGAGGGGACGCACTGAGCAACCACCACCACTGGAGGTCCAGGACCTGGAGACACTGGCTCCCCTTGGGGATGGCTGGCTGGGGGATACTGGTGTAGTGACAGCCCTGTCTCTTGGCAGGAGTGTGGTCCTCTGGAGTCAGAGGCCATGGTGATGGGTGTCCTGAACGAGGCCTTTGATGTCCTGGTGCTGAAGTTTGGAGTCCAGAAGCGCATCTACTGCAATGTAAGTACCTCACCCATGCAAGATAGTGCCAACGCTGCTTCACCAGAGAGGGCTGCAGCAGCCTGGCATCATCGGAGGCAGTGGCTGTCCTTGTGCCCTTCTGTGCCAGCCCTGCAGCCGGCAGAGCTGCGCCCAAGCCAGGCTCACCAGAGGGGAGGGAGCCTTCCTGGGGCTTCCCCTCCATCCCTCGGCCCCAGGCAGGCATGAGGGGCTGGGGGGGTCTGGAGCAGCCCAATCTCTGAGGACCAGCTTCTCCCTGCTGTGTGCTGGGGGTGACCTAGTCTAGGTAAAAGGGAATAAACACAGATTCAGGGGGACAGAGATCAACACAGCTGAAGCGAGGAACGGGAGCGAGGCTGGTTTTCATTTCATTTAATCAGACGGTATATCTGGGGCTGTGACAGCACCATTGTAGGCCAGCACCTGCGGTTAGTGACAGCATCTTCTCTTAATAACCTGGTTTATATGGCTGGCAATGACATCTTTAAACAGGACATATAGTGTGATATATGGGCTGTTTGTGTATCGCAGCAGCCCCTGATTTACGTGCTAGGCTCAGGCTCACGGGCTGCTGCATCCCGGTTGTTAAAGAGCTGCAGAGGCAGCGTGCTGGGCAAAAGCAGCGTCATCCCCATCCACAGGCGAAGCGGAGGGGGAGAGCTGAGTGAGGGGATGCTGTCAGGGCCACAGGCTGTTCCCAACACTCTCTCTGCCTGCAGGCGCTGCCCTTGCTGGGCTTCCACTTCCAGAAGGTGGGGAGGAAGCCAGAACTGACGCTCATGTGGGAGCCGGAGAAGCCGGAGCAGGAATCTTTGCCCCAGGTAAGACCCCCCAGCATGGGACGGGCTCACAACACCATGGAGCTGGCATGGAGTCTCTGTGCAACATGTGGATCCTATGATCTCCGCAGGGACAGGTCCGGGAGGCAGGACTGCCTTGCCTGTCCCTCTGTGTCCCCTCCCCAGTGAGCCTGACCTCAGCTTCAACCTCCTCTGCTATCCAGCCCCACTCCATCCCATCGCTGCCCCCACATCTGACCCCTCCACGGCCTTCAGACTCTGCCCTGCCTGCTGTGTGCCCTGCCTCCCAATTCAGTTTCCTCCAGGAATTGAATTAACGTGCTGTTTACTTCCTTCTTCCAGATCATCAATTAAGATATTAAGATCAGGCCTAAGGCAGCGCCTGTCTAGACCCTTCCCCCCATCCTGGCATTCCTTGCCCCCTCACTGGCACGGCCCTTCCTTTGGGTTTCCATCCCTGTGACAGGGTTGGGACCCAATTAGGAGGGATTTTTTAAGTCAGACTTCCTGAGATGCAGTGTCAAATGGTTTAACAGCATCTAGAAATCTCTCTGTTGTGTCCCTGTCATCTATTAACTTGGTAACTCAATCAAAGGGAAGAATCGCATTTGTCTGGCTTGATTAAGTGGTGCTTCTTTGCCAACTTTTGTCTGGCGTCGCTATAAAATCGCAGCTCTGTTGACTGCTGTGATCCCTGCCTGCTGCCTGGGCGGGGACGGGAGGGATGAATCCCAACCTCTCCCTGCACCGCTCCAGGGGCTCTGTGCTTGAACTCCATTTCCAACCAAGCCCAGCACAACCCATCCTTGTCCACCTAGGGCTGGACAAAGAGGACTCCCGATACAGGGCTGGGCTGACCCTCCCAGCTGGTACGATGCATGTCCTGGGGAGTCCTTTCTTTCCCAGGGGAGATGTTGCGGTCAGAGCCGGCTGAGCTCCCCAGCTGCTGCAGGCATTTCTGCAGGCCTCCTTCCCTTTGAAGCTGAGCTTTCCTTTCTAGCTTGGCTCAAAGAAGCCCCCTGGGCATGGCCCGACGTGGCCTCGGTTCCTCATTTCCTACAGGAGCAGGTATCACTTACACCTTAGCAGGGACCCACATGAAAAATGATGCCCCAGCATGAGCAGGGCCCGTTTTGGTTAAGCAAACATTTGGCAGTGGAGGAAACTCCTCCACGACCCCTCCACACCTCCTAACAAAACACCAGAGCCCTCCCGTGGGAGCAGGGTCTGAGCTGTCTTCCGAGCCAGCAGATCCCCGAGTCGATAAATCTGCAGCCCTGGGATGAGCCAGATCCCTGGAAGCTGTGCTGAACCGCGGGAGATGTCACCTGGCAGCCGGACACCCCACGGCACCGAGCACCCCCAGCTCCCTGCCTGGCCCCAGCGCTTGGCCTCTGCTTCCCGGTTTGGCTCAGCCCAGCCAGGCAGCGGGAATGTCGGGGAAGGTGACATGGGGAGGTGTTGCCCTCATCTCTCCCCGAGCTCCAGGCAATGGCCAGGACCTCAGTGGGCATTACTCAGGGCTTGAGTATGAAGTGGATCTAAGACTTGGGGGATTTGATGTGAAATCGTGCTGTTCCCTAGCAGCTCAGCAAAAGGATGAGGCAGGATTGCTAAGGGAGAGCCCTGATGATTCCCATTTGACTCCCCCAGATGTGGGGGGCTGCCCCATAGCCACTGCCCCACACGCTCCTGCCCCAGCTGGGGCAGGCAGGAGGTTGGTGCTAGATAGCCGGCAGCTATCTGGGCAGCCGTCTGCAAAAGGATTTCCCTGTAGTTTGCTCCTCGCTGGCCACTTTGATATGTTTAAGTCTCAATGAGATTTTCCTGCTCTGAATGATTAATCCGGAGCGGCTGGCACTGGATGAACTGGGAGGGGTTTGACAAGGTTACGCCAGTGGCTCCATGCCTGCTCCTCCTGCAGGCCAGCCCTGCCGCAGCGCAGGGCTTGGGGATGGCAGGCGAAGTCCCTAAATGCCCAGCCACGGCCCCGGGGCAGCCCCTTTCTGGTGTCGCAGCCAGCCCATTAACCGTGCCTCGTGGACAGACCTGGTCAATGCTTTGCACTTCTAATCCACACAATTGCACAAAGAGATGGAGTCAGAGGACAGGGGAGGCGGCGGCACATTCCTGCACAGGAGGGATTGATTTTCTGGGGTATTTATTCCCTTGCGTCTCTCTCATCCATCGTGCTCCCTTCCCGGGTCTCCTCTCGCTGTGCAGGCACGGGGGGGTCATTCCCTCCTTGCAGGATGCTGAGAAAATGCTCAGCGTCATGTGGAAAACCCTTCTGGCCACCGCTCACTGCTGGCGCTTGGCCACGTTGCCTGATGAAGGGATGATGTTCTCTGGCTGGAGAAGGGAGATGCGAGTGGGCTTTAGGGGAGGTTGGGACCCAAACCCAAGGGCACAATCACCCACGCTTCTTCCCAGACTGTGCAGAGAACAAGACTGGGGCCTGCTCAGGCTGGAATAAGTGCGGATGTTTTGGGAGGCTCATTTGGGTCAGTTTGAGTTCTCTGGCTGGCTTTGCAGCCCAGCGGTGTTGCCCTTGAAGATGCTGCGTCCAGCCCCAGCTGCAGGAGCACCCTGGACCCCAGCAGAGCTATTTGAAGTCATCCTGCCCCATTCCCTGGCTCCCTCCCAATGGGTGCCGCAGCGGAGGCAGCAAAAACCAGCGCAGCTCTAAGCAAATCCTGGTCTGATGCCAAGCCACCTGAAAAACCCTCTTCTCTCCATCTTTCTCTCCCTCACTGAAGGTAATCACCATTTTCACGCTGGTGGAGGTCGTGCTGACGTCCGACGGCGTCCCGCTCAAGTACAGTGCCCTGCTCAAGAGACCGAGCTCGGAGAAGTGAGCGCCCTGGACTGCGCGTGCTCCCCGCTGCCGACGCTTGCTCACCTCCCAGGCCCCGCACCAGCACCCGCCGGGGACGGAGGGGACCCACGAGGAGTTTGGGGTTTTGAGTTTTAAAACCAGTGCCATTTTATTTCTGGTTTGGATTTTAACTCTGACTGGGAGCGGGGCTCAGGGCTTGAGCCTGCCGCAGGCAAAGCATTTCTACTCTCTGATATTTTTAGCTTGATGATTGGGGTTTTTTTTAAGGCAACAGTGTCTGTCCCCAGCCACCTCGGGTGCCCATGGTGAGGGCCGAGCAGGGACGTGTGTCCCTGGGAGCGGAGAGGGGCTGGCTCCAGCATCACGAGTGGGATGCGGTGGGATGCAGTGGGATGCGGCCATGGGGCCATGCAGGAGGGTTTCTTGCAGGATTGTGTGTCATGTAATAAAAGCCCGGTCAGCAGCCGTGTGGGGGGCTCACACAGGTTTTATTTTGTCTCCTCTGTGTTCCCCCAGCTGGGAATCCCAGCAGTAACTCAGCTCCCCCGGGCAGCCCCGTGCCTTCCCCTACCTTCTGCTCCTGGACATTGTGAAATCCAAGCAGCCTCATCGCCTCCCCCAGCCCCAGCTCGTGCTCGGCCGGAGGGCGTGGGGGATCGGGTGGACGTGTGCTCCCGGCTCCCGCTCCGGCAGCTAATCCCTCGGTCTGAGCCTTCACCAGGTGTCTGCTCCAGCCCCTCACACCCTGGCCTCCAGCCTCACGCCACTCAGGGACCCTGCAGCACCATGTCCTTGCTTCTCCCTGCTGCTCGAGAGAGCATCCAGCCCCTCGTGGACCGACCAGCCCTTCTGCGCCTCTGCCTGCTCTCTGTCCCCATGTCCCTCACCCACACCATGCAGGATGTCCCCAGGGGCACGGGCTGCTCTGGCAGCCTCCGCTTCATCACCCCCACAGGGACGGGCAGCCACGAGCGGCGGCTGGTGGAGGGACTGACGTCTGTCGAGAAGGAGTGGATCCATTGTGCCAGGCAGGGAGGGGGCCCTGCTTCACTCTGCCTCACGGGTGGTGGCAAATGTGGCTCTGGCATGGACAACCTGCCCTTTGCAGGAGCCAGGAGCTGGCCAAACCCAGGCTGCCCAGCTCAGGATGGGGGATCGGGCTCAGGGGTGGGTCAGGGCTGGGTACAACATCCTCCCCAGGAGCTGGCGAGCCGTGAAAGCCATCAGGGTCACCTGCAGTCCCCAGGCTTTGTGCTCCTGGTGGTGTCCTTCCAGGATGGCCTGGTGCAACCGTGCGTGGATGTCACCTTCGGACATGGGAGCGGGTGGGAGCAGCCTGTTCCTCCCTGGGTCTCCTGCTCCTTGCTGGGCGCTGGTGACACGGGGCTGTCCCCTGCCCGCAGCAGGCACTGCGCCGTGCGGGTGCGCTGGCACGGGCTGCCCCAAGGCCTGGCAGGCAGCGTGTGACCGTGTCCCCTGGGAGAGGGGACCTGAGAGCACTGACACCAAAGGACAGATGTCCTCCCCCTTCCCCTCAGCCTGGTGTCCCCCTCCTCGGTTTTGTCTCAGGGGAAAGAAGGCCAATCCAGCCCAGCCCAGCCTGTCGGCAAAAACAGCACTTTGCCCTGCGCCCTCCCTGCCGCTCCCCGGGGTCCCGCAGGCAGCCGCCACCGTGGGAGCCAGGGGCCCCGAGGTGCCTTGGTCCCCAGGGACGGGCTGGAGGTCCTCCCTCGCCGGTGGGGGGGAGGGATGGCCCCAGGGAGGGCTGGGGGCACTGGGAGGGCCCTGGGCAGGGCTGGGAGATAGCTCCTGAGTGTTATCAGCCCATCGTCCCACCAGCCGCGGGGCTCAGCCCTCCGGCGGGACAGGGAAGGGCCATAAAGGGCTGTCCCCCTGCCCTGGACGCAGGCGGCATTCGGGGAGGGAGCCGGGGTGAGCAGCATGGGGCGGCCGCTCTCCCGTGGGACCTGCCTTCTCCTCTGCCTCCTCGCCCAGCTAGCCGCTGCGGCCTCAGGTGACAGCTCGAGGGGGGACGTGTGGGACAGGGGGGTGTGAGCCCTTGGTGGGGGGTGCTGGGGCTGGTGCCACTTCTCTGGGGGTCTCCAAGGACCCTGTCACCTCCCCATGGGATACCAGCGAGGGCAAACCCTCCCAGCCGCCTCAGGAGCTTGGGGTGGTTTGAGATCCCAAACTTTGGATGGGTTTGTCTCAGCCCCCACCAAAGCAGGCTCTGTCCCCGCTGCTGAGAGGCACAAGGCGCTTTCCTGCCAAACTGTGCCTCAGTTTCCCCTTCTGCAGACAGGCTCTGGGCAATGCTGGGGTTGCCCAAAGCCAGGCTGATCCCCAAAGGGCTCCCAGCCCCTCCAAGGCTCCCAGCCCCTCCAAGGCTCCCATAGCAGCAGCTCAGAGCAGCTAATTCACCTTGGGTGGAGATGCCCACCCTGGTCCCCAAGAGGGGTTGTCCCCTGGGATCCTCAGGGTGCCCAGTGCCCCCACATGCCCCCGGCTCTGCTCTCGCCTCCAGATGCCGAGAAGACCCCGGACTACTGGAACAAAGGGGCCAGGAGGAGGCTGGAGTTGGCCCTGGCCTTGCAGCCGGCAGCACGGCAGGCCAAAAACATCATCCTCTTCATGGGTGATGGTGAGTCCCCTGGGCCCCACCCAGGCCCACGGCTCCACGGCTCCACAGCAGCCTGGGGACATGGCTGGTGAGAAGACGGGGCTGGTGCAGGTCCCCTCCTCTCCAGCCGGCCCCGGGCAATGCCTGGGGAGGACAGGACCGTCTCTGGTCCCGGCCCCTTGCCACCCCGCAGCTTTGCTGTGCCCGCAGGCATGGGGCTGCCCACGGTGTCAGCAGCTCGGATCTACAAGGGGCAGCTGGCCGGTGGCTTGGGCGAGGAGAGTGTCTTGGCCATGGAGACCTTTCCCCACGTGGCCCTGGCCAAGGTGAGTGGGGCAGCGCCAGGGGGCAACCACCCTGCTCCTGCTTGAAACCCCACTGGCCCCTGCTTGCTTCCAGACCTACACCATCGACCGGCAGGTGCCCGACAGCGCTGGCACGGGCACAGCCTACCTCTGCGGGGTGAAGGCCAATGCCAAGACACTGGGGCTGAGCGGGGAGGCCGTCTACGGCAAATGCCGCACCACCTTTGGCAACGAGGTGGACTCCATCCTGCACCGGGCCAGGCTGGCAGGTACGGGGCAGTGGGCAATCCTGTCAGAGAGCCTGGCGCAGCACGGCCATCCCATGCCATGCAGGGCTGCGCAGGCTCCCTGTAAACCCTTGCTCGTGCTGCAGGTAAGTCAGTGGGCATCGTGACGACCACGCGGGTGCAGCACGCGTCCCCTGGGGCAGCCTATGCCCACTCGGCCAGCCGGAGCTGGTACGCCGACGCCAACATGCCCAAGGAGGCGTTGCGGGACGGCTGCAAGGACATCGCCTATCAGCTGGTGCACAACACAGACATTAACGTGAGCCGGGGAGTGGGCGTGGGAGGGAGGGGACACACCGGGGACATTGGGAGGGTCTGCTGAGCTGCAGGGCTGTGGCAGTGCTGGTGGCAGCTCCCCGCTCCCTGGCAGGTGATCTTGGGTGGCGGGCGGATGTACATGACCCCCAAGCAGATCCCGGACCCCGAGTACCCGGAGGACCCAGCTCAGAACGGCATCAGGAAGGACGGCCTGGACTTGATTGCCGAATGGCTGAGTGCCAAGCAGGTACCGCGCCGAGGTGGAGGAGACGTGACGCCGGGCATAGGGCACGTGCCGTAGGCACTGACTCTGTTCTCGCTGGCAGGGTGCCCACTATGTCTGGGACAAAAAGGGCCTGGACGCAGTCGAGGATGACTCTGTGAGCCACCTGATGGGTAAGAGCGTCAATGACTAGCAACACCTCCTCCTCCTCCCCGCTCAAGGGTGCTGATGGGGGCATGAAGCAGCCCCAGTGTGGATGCCCCCTGCCCCACTCCCCCAGGCCTCTTCGAGCCCAAGGACATGAAGTACGAGCTGAACCGCAACGCCTCCACGGACCCCTCCATCGTGGAGATGACGGAAAAGGCCATTCGCATCCTGCGCAGGAACCCCAACGGCTTTTTCCTCTTTGTGGAAGATGAGTAGCCCCAGGCGGGCAGCGTGGCTGGGGCTGGGGTGGGACACGAACGGGGTGGGACCACAAAGGGGGTGACGACCACATTCCCCATGCAGGTGGCAGGATCGACCATGGCCACCACAGCGGCCGGGCCAAGCAGGCGCTGATGGAGGCCGTCATGCTGGACCGGGCTGTGGCGCGGGCGGGCGAGCTCACCTCCCCCTCTGACACCCTGACGGTGGTGACGGCCGATCACTCCCATGTCTTCACCTTTGGGGGCAACACACTGCGTGGCACCTCCATCTTTGGTGGGTCCCAGGGAGGGGCGGCAAGCATCCCTATTCCCACCTCCTCCTTTTGCTCCACTGGAGGCTGAGCCGGCCAAGGTGGGTAGCTGGGGAGAGGTACCCGTCTGGGATAGGGGGTGAGAGTGTCTTTCCCTGTGCCAGGGCTGGCCCCCAAGAAAGCCAAGGACAAGCGAGCCTACACCAGCATCCTCTATGGCAATGGGCCTGGCTACAGCATCCGTGATGGGGGCCGCCCAGCTGCCAGCCTCCCTGCTGCAGGTAGGAGCCTGCTGGGGATGGGGTGGGGGGCACAAGGTGGCTGGGGGCAGCGTCACACGGGCATGGCCACTGGGGCTGCACAGGGTCCCGGTGCCACCATGTGGCTCAGTTGTCACTTGGGCAGGAATCGCCCTGACACCAGGGTGATGGGAGCTGCCTCCCCATCCCTGCGACGGGTAGGGGAGCCTGCTGCCCTCAGCCCCATTTCTCCTGCCTGCCCTGCAGAGGACAAGGACTACAGGCAGCAGGCAGCCGTGCCCCTGGAGACGGAGACCCACAGCGGGGAAGACGTGGTGGTGCTGGCCCAGGGCCCCATGGCCCACCTCTTCCATGGGGTGCAGGAGCAGCACTACATCGCCCACGCCATGGCCTACGCCGCCTGCCTCGAACCCTACGCCACCGAGCCCCGGTGCAGGGCAGCCCGCAGGGCCTCCCATGGCACCCAGCACTCCCCCCAGCCCCTGCTCCCACTCCTGGCCCTCTGTGTGGCTGCCCGCTTGGTAGGGGGCTGAGAGCCCCCCCGAGCCACCCCCGACCGCCCCATCGAGGGTCTCGGCAACCGGGTCCCCACTGTGGCCAGGATCAAGGGATGCAATAAAACACAGTTTGTTCATCTCCATCTGCAGTGCGAGGGTTTGCAGCGGCAGTGACCCCCTAAGGTGCTGCCCCGTGCCTCAGTTTCCCCAGGTGGCCCTGGCTCCTAGTTGCCCCCTGGACCAGCACTGGAGGCATTGGGGTGAAGGAGGTCATGCAATGAGGGTGAGGGGAGGCCATGTCCCCCGCAGCGGGGGGCACAGTACACAAGGGTTGGTACCTTCCCAGCGAGGGCTGAGCAAGGAGCAGAGTTTTAGTCCAGATCAGTGGATTTATTTCTCAAGAAAGTGCTGGGCAGAGAACAGGGCTGCTCGGTGCACGAGTGACCCCAGGTGCTCCTGATACCCCTGTTGCCCCACGTCTGATGCTCAACACCACCTGTGGCACCCCAGGTCAGGGCATCCCCCTGCCTGGCACAGCAGCCAGGGTGGGCAATGATGCCTGCCAGGCACTGCCCATCACCTCACCCCCTGCATCTGCACCCCAAGTCTGTCCGTCCCCCAGCGGCAATAAGGTGGAATGCCAAGGAGGTGCCTACAGCCCAGCCCCATGGCCTTTGTGCCGCTGCTGGGCAGGACACCAGGCTATCTGAGACTTACTGAACCTCTCCACACACCCTGCGAGGGCTGCTCCTCGTCCAAAGTCCCTCCCCAGATTGCTAGAGTTGCAGACACTGCCAGCAGTGTCAGGCTACTGGATGTCACCATGCAGCTCCTGGCACTCCTCACCCTCTGCCTGAGCCTCTGGAAAGGACTCAACGCTGCTGCCATCCCAGGTGGGGACAAGGATGGGGATGGGTGCCCGGCTGGCTGCAGCAGGTGCCTGGGGAAAGGGGGCACCCGGCAGGACACCAGCCTGGCTGGCCACAAGGAGGGTTTGGGGAGGGGAGCAGGGCTGCCTGGTTCTGCAAGGGTTAATGGGGATAACCCCTGCTTTTCTGGGGACCTTAAGCCAGTTTTCCCCCATGGGGTCCTGCTTGTTTCTGGGCTAGGGGAGGTGTCTGTAACCTCCTCCCTCCATGGATGTGGCCCCATCCCACCTGCCAGATAGCTCCCCCCATCATGTCCCTTTTTGCTGCCCTCTCCTTCTCTACCCCAGGACCCCCAGGCCGGGCGGTGGATGCAACCCCGCATGGCCTCTCCCCATCCCGAACAGCACCCTGACCCACTGGGTCCATGTCAGAGAAGGCCCCAGCAGGGGGATGCCCAGGGAGTGGGTACCCCTGGGATGCAGGTGCCCCAGGGATGTGGGTACCCTGGGGAGGTGGGTGCCCCGGGGAGGTGGGTGCCCCAGGGATGCAGGTGCTGGTGAGCTAGGACTGATGGGTGCTGCCCTGTCCCAGAGGAGGAGCAGACTCCATCCTTCTGGAATAATCAGGCGGCTGCAGCCATCAAGAACTCCTTCAAGATCCAGCCCAGAATAGGCCAAGCCAAAAACCTCATTCTCTTCCTTGGGGACGGTGAGTCCGGCTGACACCTCCAGCAGGCAGGCTGGCATGGCCACTGCCCCGCAGAGTGGGATGTGGGGAGGGTACCCGGTCCAGAGTGTGACCAAGACCCTCTCTCCTCACCAAGGATTTGGGATCCCCACCCTCACGGCCACCCGCATCCTAAAGGGACAGCAGAAGGGGAAGCTGGGCCCCGAGACCCCCCTTGCCATGGATGCTTTCCCCTACGTGGCTCTCTCCAAGGTAAATCCCCGCCACACCAGGCCTGGGGCCAGGGTGATGCCCATGGGGCTGCTGGTACAGAAGCACCCTGGGGATGTGTATACAGGTTGCACGGGGTCCCTGCCTGTCCCACACTTGCCCTCAGGCATGCGAGTGAGCGTGGCAAGGGGTGCTGGGGGGAGCAACCCACCAGGTGCCTCTGCCAGCCACCCCCGCCCTGAGCCTGGCGCGTGTCCTCGGCAGACGTACAACGTGGACCGGCAGGTCCCCGACAGCGCGGGGACAGCCACAGCCTACCTCTGCGGCGTGAAGGGCAACTACAAGACGGTGGGGCTGAGCGCAGCCGCCCGCTACTCGCAGTGCAACACCACGGTGGGCAACGAGGTGGTCTCGGTGTTGGAGCGAGCCCACAAAGCTGGTAACGGGGGGGCAGCGGGGCTGGAGGGGACCCTGGGGGGACAAGGGGCATTAAGCCGGGGACTGCCCCCACCACGAGCATCCCGGGGCTCAATGGTGGGGGACCCTGTGCTCCCACCAGTTGCCTTTCATGGGGCCTGACGGGTGGGGGGGGCAGGGAAGGCAGTGGGCTTCGTGACGACGACGCGGGTGCAGCACGCATCTCCCTCGGGGACCTATGCCCATGTGGTGAACCGGGACTGGTACGCGGATGCCAGCATGCCCATGGATGCCCGCCTCCAGGGCTGCAAGGACATCGCCTGGCAGCTGGTCCACAACATCGACATCAACGTGAGCACCTGCGCATGGTGGGGCAGGGAGCAAGGGCAAACCCCCCTGGGCACCCCCGCTAATGCTGCACACATCTCGTCCCCTCCAGGTGATCCTGGGAGGTGGTCGGAAATACATGACCCCCATAGGGACGCCAGACCCCGAGTATCCTACCTACAACACAACGAATGGGATACGCGAGGATGGGAAAAACCTCATCAACATGTGGCTGGAGGCACAGCCGGTGGGTGACGTGGCGGGGACAGTCCTCTGCCCACCACCCCCAGGTACAGGGCTGGGCACCCGCTAACCCCCCGTGGGATTTGCCCACAGGGTGCCCGCTATGTCTGGAACAAGACGGAGATGCTGGCTGCCGCCGCGGATCCCAGCGTGAAATTTTTGATGGGTAACAAATGTCCCATGCACTGGGACCTGGCAGCCACTGGGACACATGCGGGCACTGACACTGTCCCCAATGCGTCCCCTCCCAGGTCTCTTCGAACCCGTGGACATGAAGTACAAGCTGATGCGCAACACCACCACAGACCCGTCGCTCACCGAGATGGTGGAGGCAGCCATCACCATCCTGAGAAGGAACCCCAACGGCTTCTACCTCTTCGTGGAAGATAAGTCAGGGCCAGTGCCCCTGGGGTGGGTGAGAGGGGGGTCCTACGCCCCGGGGTGGGGGTAAGAATTGGGGATGCTGCCGTCGATCCCAGCCCACTGTGGGTGCCCATCTGCAGGCGGCAGAATCGACCATGGCCACCACGACGGTGCAGCCCATAAGGCACTGATGGAGGCAGTGGAGTTCGACGAGGCCATCGAGCAGGCGGGTAACCTGACAGATGAGGCGCAGACCCTCACTGTCGTCACCGCCGACCACTCGCACGTCTTCTCCTTCGGCGGCTACACCCTGCGAGGCTCCTCCATCTTCGGTAGGGCTCTGCCCGGCCACCAAGAGTGGGGCACAGCTCCGTGCTGGGTGCTGCCAGCTCCGGGGCACTCCGGCTGTGGCCAGAGGGATGATATGGGGATTCCTTGGCTGATCCCCGCCCTCCATTGCCCCATCCCCAGGTGTGGCCCCCAGCAAAGCCACTGACCAGAAGAATTACACATCCATCCTCTACGGGAACGGGCCGGGTTACCAGGGCGCCATCCGGCCCGACATCGACGATGAGACAGCCAGTGAGGACACAGGGACCATGGCCAGGTGGTGGGATGGTGCTGGGGGCCACCGCTGACCCCTCACCCCCTTCTCCCCCTCCTCAGACAACTACAGCTATTTGCAGCAGGCGGCCGTGCCCCTCGACTCGGAGACCCACGGCGGTGAGGATGTAGCCATCCTGGCCAAGGGCCCCATGGCCCACCTCTTCCATGGGGTGCAGGAGCAGACCTACGTGGCCCATGTCATGGCCTACGCCGCTTGCCTCGAGCCCTATGCTGCCTGCTGCCAGCGGGGCTCTGCTGCCGGTGTCCACGCCAGCCCCCTGGCCCTACTCCTGCCCACCCTCCTCCTTCCCCTCTTCTACTGACCCCATGGCCCCAGGGCAGCCCATGGGTGCTGCCGGACCCATATCCCCGCCTCCCCATGGCTGCAGCACCTGTAGGTGGCTGGCAGCTCTTTGAAGCATCCCTGGTCCAGATGTGGCAGCTGTGGGGCACCGAATCCTGGGCACAGGGGGACCTACGCCACCCGCGTCGGGTACTGGGCAGTTAATAAACATGGGGTGTGATGCTGGTGGGACAGGCATGTTAGCAGTGTGTGGGTTCCCATGCCATGCAGGCAAGGCTGGGGGTGCTGCCCACTGCTGCCCATTGCCCAGTCACAGCCCCTTGCACCCGCCCAGCATATCCAGCGCTTTATTGACCAGAAACAGCAGCAAAAAATACAGCAGGCATCCATGTCCCCACACTCCCAGGGCAGGCTGGCATCACCCAGCCCCAAGCCCTGCTGGCTGCACCCCCCTGCTGGCAGGGATGATGCAGGGACAGGATGGGGCTGGGGAGGGCACTGGGCAGGGGGGCTTTTGGTGTGGGGCAGCCCCATGGCATCTCTGGTTCACTCTCCCTGCCCTTCCCCACGCTGGGCTGGACAAGGGTAGGGCTAGGTGAAGGGTTTGGGGTGGGTGGACAAAAGAGGGGGTACACAGGTGCCCGGGGGGGGTGCCCTGCATTCCCTCATTCCTTCATGGGGTCTCAGGGCCTCCCCCAGTTTGCAGGGCAGGGGGGTAGGAAGGGGCTGGGCAGGAGGCAGCTGCCTTTGGGCAGGAGCTCATGCCCACCCCAAGCATCTCCCTGCTGCCTCCACCCTCCAGTGGGTGTCTGTCCTTGGGGGAGCGACCCCCTGCATCACCCAGGGGAGCCCCCTTTGCCTGGAGAGTAGGAGGGGGAGACGGGAGGAGATGGGGCGTGGGCAGAGGGTGGCACTCGGGCAGGGGTGGGGATGGGGGGTGCCAGCCTGCCGGGGGGGAGGGATCGGCCTCACCACACTGAGCACTTGTGCGCCGGGTTCATGGGCGAGTTCTTGGGGCAGTGAAAAACCCGTCCGAACTCCTCGAACTGCGAGACGCTGCCCAGGACCCTGCCAGGAGAGGGGGGCAACTCAGAGACGGGCACCCCGTGACCCCCCTGCTGCAGCCATGCACCCACTCAGGGCACCTGCTCACCCCAGCAGCACCTCATCCCCTGCCCCGGGGATGCCCACCTAGAGCCTGCCGGTGCCATGCTGGTGCCCACCCCACTTTGCACAGCACTGCCAGACGTGGGGAAGGCTGTCACCTGCCGTGCCCCCCCCATTTCAGGGCCAGAGGGTACCTGTAGTGCTCCGGGGCGTGCTTGTCCGTCAGCACCTGCAGGTAGATGGACTGGGATCGCCGCTTGATGCACCAGTTCTGCAGGGGAAGAAAGGTTCCCATGGGCGAGCCAGATGAGGCACTCCGGGTCCTGGCACCCACTGGGGCCCATGGGGTCCTGGCACCCACCGGGGCACAGCGGTCCTTCTTACTGCTGAGGGACTAGGGCAATGATGCCCTGGTTGTGCTTGTTATCGTAGGGTCTCCCAGGAGTCTGTGTATGGGGTGTAGATGGGATGGGAAAGCATAGGGGCATGTTTGTTATTGTAGGGTCTCCTAGGGGAGTGAGCTGCCTGGCTGTAGGGTCTCCTAGGAGTTCAGGGTCATGTGCATTTGTTACCGTGGGGGTCTCTGGAGGTGATGGCGGGGCACATTGTTATTGTAGCATTCCCCAGGAGCAGTGGGGCTGTGCAGGGTGCTCCTTGCAGGGCTGAGCCCTGTGCCCTGAGCCCAGGACCTGCTGATGGAGCCTAGCCTGGCTCCTGGCCATGGGCACCAAGTCCAGCACAGCTTTTGCCCTGTCCCTCGGGGCCACCAGCCCCACACTGGGTGACCCCCCACCCCACCCCGGTATGTGTCACTTGTGGGGAGGGCAGGGGCTCACCTGGGCGAAGGCGATGAAGAAGAGCTGGTCATGGGTGTATTTCAGGTGGTGCAGCGGGTGCTCAGGGCCATGCTCCCGCACCCACTTCTGGTAGGCCTGGAGAACAAGGGGTGCCCTCAGGACGGCCTGGGTGACTCCCAAACCTCCCCCAAGCCTTCCCCTAGAGCCCCCCACAACCAGCAAGCTGGATCAGGCCCAATCCCTGCTGCAGGGAGCAAGGTGGGGCTGGGACGGGTCCCAGTGGGGGTGGCATCAGCAGCTCCCCCATGGATCCCCAGGATGGGGGCACACTTACGTAGTAGGCGAGTTTGAGCCCCCCCATGTCAGCAATGTTCTCCCCCAGCGTGTGTTTGCCATTCACCTGCCCAAGAGAGAGACACGGAGTGAGTGGAGATGCCCCCCCCCAGCCAGGCATCCCCCCATCCCCACCCTGGCACCGAGGCTGTGCCTCAGTTTCCCCCACCCAGTGCCCTGAGGAATTTCCCAGCTGAGGTGTGATGAATTGTCAGGTCTTAGGGCCAGGCAGGGCAGAGCCATGCTCTCCTGTGGGCACAGAGCAGAAGGGACCCCCGCCACGGGGCAGTGAGTGCCCATGCATCGCCTGGCGGGTGCGAGGGGTCTCACCCTCTGGTTGTAGACAGTGAAGTTGTCATAGAGGTTGACAATACACTGCGCCTTCTTCAGGAACTTGCTGTACGACCGTTCTGTCCACCAGTGCACCAGGTTCCCATGCCGGTCGTACTGTCCCCCTGCCAAAGCAACCGGCACCACCAGTGGTCCCAAGGGACCCAAGTGTCCTGCCCCCCCCCCCGCCTGGCTGCCCATCACCCCAGCACGGGGTGAGGGGGTCACTCACCCCAGTCATCGTAGCCGTGGGTCAGCTCGTGCCCAATGATGGTGCCGATCCCGCCGTAGTTCAGAGACCTGTTGCGGATGGAGCAGAGGTGAGAGAGTGACGGGCATGGTGCTGGCAGGGATGGCGGTGGCCCCAGGACCTGGCACCCCCATACCCTGCCCTGGCACCCCCCACCCATGCCCCAGCCCCACACTCACTGCGGGAACTCGGGGTCGTAGAGGGTGGGCTGCAGGATGCCAGCGGGGAACACTGGGGACACAGGAGAGCATTGCAGTTGGGGGGCCACCCTGTCCCATGCCCACCTGCAGCATCCCCTGGCACCAGGAGACCCTGCATCGTGACCCCCACCTCAGGCCCCACACACACCCCGTGCCCCAGGGGGGTGAGCCCAGTGGGCCGGTCAATGCCTCACCCATCTGGTTCTTGTTGGGCAGGTAGTAGGCATTCAGCGCCTGGGGAGGCAGCAGCCACCTGCAAGGAGAGACAGCGGTGCCAGGCTGCAGGGACACCAGGGGGGCACAGAAATGCCACCCCCTTGCACAGCTGGGGGGTCAGGGGGACATTCCTGGCTTGCCCTGTGCCCTCCTGACCACACCCCCTGGGGTGCAACCAGGCATGGGGACAGGGGGCATCGGTGGGGCCACGCTGTGCCCCCCATGCCCCTCCCAGGGCAAGGGGATACCCACACAGACTTGTCCACCTCCTGCCGGATCTTCTTCACCGAGAGCCTGATGCCGAAGGCGATGCTGTTGAGGATGTTCTTGAAGTAGGTCTTCTCGTCCACCTCGAACTGGGGGGGCACGGCCACATCAGGGGGATGCCAGTCCCAAGAGTGTGGGGAGCAGGGCTGGGGTGTCCTCCCACCCCTGTGAGCCTTGGGGACTGAGGGTTGTGGCCGTGGGCTAGATGTGGCACGAGTGTGTCCTCATGGCCTGTTCTGTGGGCCCATGTGGGTGGCTGCATATCCATCACCTCCATGGGGTCCCTGGGCCACGCAGGGTTAGGGGCGCCCGCCACCCTTGCTGAGATGGGGTTGAGCTCTGGGGGGTGTGAGGCGGGGAAGGGGACATCATCCGAGACCCCAGGGACAGCATGGCACTGCCTGTGTGGCTGTGGCCATGCGAGCGGCGGGCACAATGAGCTACCAGGAGGTGGCTTGTTTTGGGGTGGTATCTCCCCATCTGGTCTCTGCAGGCCCTGAGACAGACGTGGAGACCATCTCCCCCCTCCACATGCCCATGGCCCCGCGTGCCCCTGGGCCACCCCTTGCCTCATACTCCTTGTCAATGGCCTCCGGCTTCAGCAGGAAATCGGGGTACCCAATCATCACCATCAGGTACCGGAGCTGTGGGCAAAGCAAGCGGCAGGGTCAGGCACCATCCCCCGTGCCCCTAGGCTGTGGCGGAGGCAAGGACAGGGGTCCACACTAGGGGCCACTACCTTGGCCCTGGCCGCTCTCCGCGTCTCCTCGTCCATCCAATCCAGCTCGTCCAGGCGCTGGTCCAGGATGTATTTGATGTCCTCCACCAGCTGCTGCACCTATGGCAGGTCACCGCAGGCGCTGGCACAGCATCCTCACCACCCCTCATGGGATATCAGTCCTCACCAGTCCTCACCACCCCCAGCCAGTCTTCGGGGGGTGCCAGGTGGTGACAGGCACCTTGGCAAGGGGACAGGAGGGACATGGTGGCTTCAGGCCCACAGGCAGCATCACCTACCTTGGCTTTGCTGGCAGAGGAGAAGTGCTCCTCAACAAAGAGGGCACCCAGGGCCATGCCAAAGTGCTTGTTGGCCTGGCTCAGGCAGATCTTGCCCGGCTCGAGCTGCTTTTCGTTGCCCTCCATCTCCTTGGAGAGCTCGTGGATGGCATCCCGGAAGGGTGTGGAGAGGTGCTCGCTCAGCACCACCACGATGCGCCACAGCATGTAGTTGTGAAGGATCCTGGTGATGGGGGGCAGGATCAGCCCCCCCCACCCCCAGCATGTCCCCAGGCACGTGGGGAGGGTGGGGAGCGTGCACCAGGGTGGGGACACCCCTGCTTGGGGACCAGGCAGGCCATGGGGGTGACCATGTCCTGTGGGGGCCCAGGGACGGGCTGGCACTGTGTCCCTCCCTGCTGTGTGATGAGTCTGGTGACCTCTAGCATGGGGGGGGTCTCAGCAGGTGGCCAGGCACAACCAGGGTTCTGTGGGGCCCATGACAGTGCCCTCTCCCAGGGGCTTTCCCAGGAGGCCCCCTGGCCTCCCCAGGATAGGGGTGATGGGGAGGGACCAGCCACAGCCACCCTGTGCCCACCCCATTGCCATCCCCCTGCCAGGCTGGGGAAGGTGCTGGGGCACAGGGGGTGCCAGCCCCCCTCACCTGCTGGGTGTCACACGGATGAGGTCAGACACCTTGTGCATGTAGTCGGTGGCCAGCAGCACCACCTCCTCTTCCTCCGAGAAGTTGTCGTGGAAGATGCGGTCCAGCAAGCGCTTCCACTTAAGCTGCCAGGGTGGGCACCATCAGAAGAGTGAGGGACCCCCCGCTCCGTGCCACCATGCAGGAAACCCCCTCCAGGCTTTCCAGCCTCCCGCCACCCCTTCCCACCCAGGAATGTGCAGGATGGATTCATCACCCTCAAGTGGACATATATGGGGGGCAGCGAGGACATTTCTGGGGACACTGGGGTATTTTGCTGGGGCTTGTGCTGTCTTACCCAGGGTGCAGGCTGGCCCTGGGGACATGGGATTGGCAGCAAGAGGGGACATGGAGCAGGGGGACAGGGACAAGTGGGAGGCACAGGGCAGATGGAGGATATGGGGTGGCAGGCTGGGCACCGGGGGTGCTCACCGTGGGGGTGATGCGCTGCAGCTCGCCCAGGGTCACTTTGTGGTACATGCTGCTGACGTCCCTCCGCACATCATCATACTCGGACACCGTGATCTGTACAGGGTGGGCGTGGCTGTCACCATTCCACTGCCCACCTTGGGGGTGGCACAGGGACAGGACACGGGTCTGGGGCAAGAGGGGCTGCTGACCCAGAACCCTCCCAGCTTGCTGTCCTGGGAACCCTCTGCTGCCAGTGGGGCCCTCAGGGCTGGGCTTGGGGTCCTCAAGGAATTGGGGTACCCAAGGGTTGGGCATAGGGGACCCTCAGGGCTGGGCATGGGGTCCTCAAGGGTCTGGAGTGGTTTCCCAAGGACCAGACACAGAGCTTGCAAGGGCTGGAGTGGTTATCGTGAGGGCTGGGACTGGGGGTTTCCAAGATGTTGGGGCTGAGGTCCCTGAGGATCTGCCACAGGGTCCTCAAGGGGCTGGGATCCTCGAGGGCCAGGCATAAAAGTCCCCAAGGGCTGGGAGTGGAGGTTCCCAAGAGGGTGGTGATGGGGTCCCTGAGGACCAGGCATGGAGGTCCCAAAAGATCGGGGACTGAGGTGCACAAGGGCTGGACAGGGGCACCCCAAAGCCCAGGGCGGGCATCCTCCTCACGTTGGCAAGGTGCTGCTCCAGCTGCAGGATCTCTTGGGCCTTCTGCTCCACATGCTCGGCCCCCAGGAGGGTGAGCAGCCGCTCCATGAACACCCGGTACGCGGCCAGGATCTATGCCAAGGGAAGGGACACTGAGTGCCACCCCACAGGCACCCCGGCCCCAGAACTGCTGACGATGGGGTGCCCTCCATCTGCCACCCATGCTGGGTGTTGGTCCCTCTCCTGGTGTCCCCATGCTTGCAGCATCCCTTCACCTTCTCACTCTCCTCGTCCTGCCCCAGGTAGAGGGTCCGTTCGGGCAGTGTCAGCCCATCCTGGTCAATCTGGAGGGAGATGGGGGCAGTCAGTGAGCAGAAGGCGGGGGGGCCACGCTGGGCAAGGAGCCCCCCCCAGCCTGCCCTGGCAAGGCATCCCCTGCCTCCCCTGTATTGCAGGGTGCCCCAATACCCCGGGAGCTGTGGGGTGGCAACGTGGCGGGTCAGCCCTCGGCATGGGCAGGTCCCGTGTCTCAGTTTCCCTCCTGCTAGAGGGTGCCAGAGCTGCAGTGGGCAGCGGGCAATGAGCTGGGAGCGCTGGGCACAGGCCCTTGCTCCGTGGTGGCCCCACACCTGCCCCACGGCTGGCCCCACTCCTGTGCTGC
Source organism: Theristicus caerulescens (assembly GCA_020745775.1). Classification (NCBI taxonomy): domain Eukaryota; kingdom Metazoa; phylum Chordata; class Aves; order Pelecaniformes; family Threskiornithidae; genus Theristicus; species Theristicus caerulescens. The sequence continues at coordinate 11,635,463 of CM036565.1, read as the reverse complement.
AGCCTGCCCCACGGGGAGCTGCAGGGATGGGCCACGCTGCATGGACACCCCCACCCTTCACCCCCCACATACACACCCCACCTGCTACCCTGGAACCACAGGCACAGCCTCTAGCACACACACCTGGACACGCTTGCACTTATGTGCATATACATGCACATATGTATATATGCATGCGCATATGTGTATATACACGCACATATCTGTAACTCACCCCTCATGACACACCCCTACGCATGCACCATCATCTAGTTTACCCCCTCTCCATGCACACACACACACACGTACCCCCTTTCTCTCTGGCTCACCCGCCGTGTCCCACCCCACTGGCCCCCTCCATGTGCACACCCACAGGCACCCTCAGCCTTTCTCCATCATCCCCCCGCTTTGGTTTCCCACAAAGGCACTGCCACATGTACAGCCCTCACACACACACACCCCCGTCACGCTCACACCCATCGCACCCCCCATCACACCCTGACACACACACACACACACCCCAAGCCCTGACACCCGACCCTGGCTGTCACAGCCGTCCCCCACACCCCGCGACACCCGCACCCTCCCGCCCCTTTCCCTGGGACTCACGCTCCCTCTAGTGTGCACAGGCGCGGCCGCACGGCCCTGCTCCTCCCCGGCCCCTCACACTCACACTCACACTCCCCCCACACCCAGCCCCACCATCTCAAAGGGAAAGGGGAGGCTGCATCCCCCCCGCTGTGTCCCCCCACCGTCCCCAACACCTCGTCCCCACCATGCCATCGCCACGGCCCCCCCCATGCCCATCACCGTGCCTACCATGGCGTCCCCACCATGCCCATCACCGTGCCCACCACCACACTCCCACACCCACCAAGGGTGCTTGAGGCTTGGCCACCCAGACAAAGCCCACCCATGCCCCGGTGGCATCACAGGGTGAGGGACACAGGCTGTCAGGGGTGGAGAAGGCTGACAAAGCCATGGGCAACTGCCCTGGCACCCTGGCCTGGTGCCGTGGGGCCAGCGGGCATCCCCCTGTCACCTCCAAGGGTTTGGCCCCTGTGTGCAGATGGCAGCCAGGATGCCAAGGTGAGGGGCTTGGTGGCCGGCACTCTGGAGACCCTGGTGCCCCGCTGGGCTGTCCCCAGCACCCAGGTGGGCAGAACCGCCTCACTCTGCACGTCCCCCTGCCCATGTCCCCCCGCCTGAGTCCTCCCCCCTATCCTGGAGGTGCCACCCTCACCCCCGGGCAGCCTGACACCAGGGTCCCACGATGGGGAGATGGGGGGGTCCCCACGGACAGGGGCTGTCCCCAGCCCGGCCACCCACTGCAACCAAACCCACACACGGGGCAGGCACCCAGTGCCACCGCGACAAGGACGGTGTCGCCAGAGGGGTGTCACTGGCACAGGTGGGTGGCTGGGGGGGACGGTCCCAGGGGCAGGGTGCCCTCACCCGGATGACGTAGCGGGAGGTGTTCCTCTCGTCCAGGCTGACGGTGAGGGAGAAGAGCACAGCGGCGCTGTAGACCCCCTGCGTCTTGTAGAGCAGCTCATTGATGTCCCCACGGCCCGGGGGGGCGTCCCAGCCACCGCACTCCCCGATGACCTCCAGCATGGGCCGCGGGCCCAGCCGGTCAATCTCAGCCCGGTCCAGGCACGAGCGGAAAAATTCCTTGACCTTCCTCTCGGCCGAGGCAGGGGCTCGGCGCCGCACGGGGCGGCTCAGCAGCGCCCGCAGCTTGGCCTCGTTCTGCTCGGCGATAGCCCCGATGGTGCCGTACACCAGCTTGTCCTCGGGAATGCCGTGTCGCCGGAGCCAGCCACCACAAGCGAAGGAGTAGAAGTCCTGGCAGGGGTCGATGGTGGCATCCATGTTGGCGCTGAGGAAGCGGGATGCCCGCAAGAAGGCCTTCTTCTCCTGGCACCCCTCCAGGCAGTAGCTGTCCCCTTCGGCCGCCAGATATTTGAGGACCAACATGCACGTCAAGATGACGCAGAGCCCCGCGGCGAACACCAGCCCCGAGAGCAGGCAGACCTCCCGGCGGCTCCAGCGCGGCAGCCCCCCGCGGCGTTTCTTGGCCCCAGTGCCCAGCTGGAGGGCGAAGCCGTTGGGCAGGGTGCCGCTCTGGTACTTGCTCACGTACTTCACCTCCTGAAACTCATCGTAGTGGGCTGTCAATGAGTAGGTCTTCTCCATGGCCAGGGATGGGGCTCCCCGCAGGCAGCGCGTGCGCGGGGGGCTCAGGGCAGGTGGGGGACAGGCTTGGGCACCCTACAGTTCATGCTGGAGCCATGCCCGCCGCAGGGAGGTGGTGGAGGGTGCCCGGGTGAGTCAGGAAGCTCCTGGAAAAGGCAGAGGAGGTGGTTGGGGGGGGGGGTTGGGAGGAGCAAGGCGGGGGGGGGGGGGTTGCTTCTTGCCGTCATCATCGCCTGCATCGCCGTCCCTGCCTGTGTGCCCCGCTGGTGGCACTGGGACTGGCTCTGGTGCCAGGAGCTGGGTGGCAGCTCTACCCCATGGCTGTCCCCTCTGCCAGCCCCTCTGGTGACAGGGCAAGGTCCTGCCTGCACGATCCCAGGCGGGTTTCAGCCCTGGCACAGCCCCATCCCACACACACCCACACACCCCCCACGCCCACCCAGTGCACCAGCAAGAACACCCATGCTGGGTGGGTGTCTAGGGTGATCCAGCAAGCCCATCCATCCTCACTGCACCATGCGAGCCCTTCCTGGCCTGGGGGGGCACAGGGCTGCCAGTCCCTCTGGGTGGGGTACAGAGGGGGGTGAGCGGCTTGGGGAAGAGGGGCTTTGAGAAGATTTGTGGGGCTTTGGGGGAGAGATTTGCAGGGGAAGGTGTTGGGTTGGGGTGTTGCGGGTTGGGTCAGCTTGTGTGGCCCTGCGTCGGGTTGCATCGCGTTGCACCGTGGCGCGTGGCGTGGCGTTGCATTGTGTTGGGTTGGGTCGTGTTGCATTGCGTTGTGTCAAATTGTGGTGCGATGCGCAATGTGTGCGTAAAGTTAATCCCAGTCTGGGGGGGAGCCCTGGACCCTACGGACATCTCACAGCGACCCCACCCCGTCACTGTCCACCCAACCCCTCTCTGCTGACTGATGCCCGAAGGGCAGGGGTGTCTGGCAGGGGTGCCGTGCCGCGGAGGAGGGGGTCTGCCCACAGGGAAAGGAGGGTGGGGGCATAGATGGGGGGGGGGCTTCAAAAGGGGACCCCAATCCTTGCTCGGTGCAGAATGGCATCCGGATTTGCAGGTGGGGGAGGACAGGCTGGGGACAAAAAGCAGCTCGGGAGGTGGCCGGTAGCCCCGCGGCGGGGCCCCCCAAGCCCCGCGGCCCCCGCTCCCTCCGCAACTTGGGCAAAGTTGTGCCCCGGCGCCGCAGCCCGGCGGTGCCCGTGCCGGGGAGCTGCTGCCACCGCCGCCGGAAAGTTTGCGGGGCCGGCGGCGGGCACGGCGCGGCGGGGCCGGGGGTGCCCGGGGTGCTCGGGGGATGCTACCCGGGATGCCGCCCGGGATGCTCGGGGGATGGATGCTCGGGGGTGCCCGGGGGACGCTGCCCAGGATTCACGGAGGATGCTGCCCGGGATACTCGGAGGATGCTGCCCAGGATGCTCGGGAGGTGCTCGCCGGGATGCTCGGGAGATGCTCGGGAGGTGCTCGCCGGGGTGATGCCCGGGAGGTGCTCGGGGGATGCTGGAGGGTTGCTCGGGGGGATGCTGGAAGGTTGCTCGAGGGATGCTCGGGAAGTGCTCCCCGGGATGATGCCCGGGATATTCGGGGGATGCTCGCGGGGTGCTCGCCGGCAGGCTCGGGGAGTGCTCCCCGGGCTGCTCGGGGGGTGCTCACCGGGCTGCTCACGGAGGTACTCGGGGGATGTTCCCCGGGATGCTGCCCGCGGGTGCTCGGGGGTCGCTCACCGCTTGCTCACCGAGAGACTTGGGGGATGCTCCCGGGATGCTCGGGGGACGCTGCCCGGGATGCTCGGGAATGCTGCCCGGGATGCTCGGGGATGCTGCCCGGGATGCTCGGCGGGTGCTCGGGGGTGCTCACCGGCTTGCTCGGGGGATGTCAGCAGGCTGCCCGGGGCTGCTGGCGGGCCGGCCCGGCGCTGCCCGTCCGGCTGCGCGCCCCGCGCTCCGCTCCGCGCCCCGCGCCGCGGCTGGCGGAGCGGCGGGGCCGGAGGGAGGCAGCGGGGCGGGGAGGGGGTGGCGTCTCCAGCCCGGCTCTCCCGCAGGCCAGGCTCCATTAACGAGATTATTATGCAAATGGAGCAGCCCTGTGCCACCCGCCAGCCTTACCTCATCCCCACCGGCGGGGAGGCAGGGCAGGGGGGTCCCCGGGCCCCCCGCTCCGGGGCTGGCACAGGGGCTGGCAGTGCCACTCTGCCCGGCATCCCCCCTTCGGGGACCCTGCTGCCACCCCCCGGCAGCCCGGCACCCAGGAGGGGGCACGGGTGGGCACGGCCGGCGGCCGGTGCCAGGAGCACCCCGGCGGCTCCGCACCCCCTCCGTGCCCGGGCACCCTGGGGGGCCCGTCCCGTCCTGCCAGGGTGGGTGCAAGGGGGAAGGGCCGTGGGTGGGCAGGAGACGGAGCCCCGGAGACTCCGAGCGAGAGGGTGGGCACAGAGGTGGGACGGGGTGGCATGGGGAGGGGGCCATGCACTCACACACACACGCACACACGCGAAGGTCCGGGAATATTAAACTGCATTGCAGATAAATCCCCAACATAAATATCGTGAGCTGCTCTGCCACGGGGGGGCCCAGCAAGGAGATTTATAGCCCAGCAATTCCCACCGCCCGTGGCAGCCCCCCGCAGTGGCCACATACCCTGGCCATCCTGCCCGCCATGCTCAGGGGTGCCCTGCCACCCTCGCCCACCACTTCTGCACAGCCCTGGGTGGTCGGAGGGGGCCCTGGGTCCTCCTGGGTGCTGGGGTGGGAGCCCCAGGCAGCACACACTGGGTGCTGTGCCACACGCAGCACAGGGACCCTGCTTGGCGTGGGACAGGTGGCTCAGCTGGCGTGGGGCACGATGTCTTGTTCAGTGGGCACCGTGGGCCGGCCCCAGGCACAGCCCTCACTGACTGGGGGGGCTGAGGCCGCACTTTCCTGTGCAGGGGTGCTGGGGTGCTGGGCACGGCCTGGGCAAGGTGCCTACTGCAGCAGCAAGACATGCACCAGCACACGCACAGGTAGTGGCACACATGTACATCACATGTACATCCATGCACACCAACACGCACCAGTACAGACACACGTGCTGTGCCCCTCCCCACACACCCCCCCCAAACACGCACCGCCGTCCAGCTCCCGTTACAGGCACACCTACCCCGGCACGCTCACACACACACTCGGGCGTTGCAGCGAAGCTTTCCCGGGGCACACGCCAGGGCAGAGGGGCTCCATGAATCCCACCAGAGAGAGACGCGCCCGGCTTGGGCACCCTGACCAGCTGGGCACCACCAACCCCAGCGGGGCGCAAGGGCACCCGGACCCAGGCTGCTTCATGGGTGGGCACGGGGTGCTCAGCCCTGCCACTCACTGGTGGGGCTGGATGGAGAGTGGGGGCACAGAGTCGGGTGCCACCATGCCAGCCTCCTCATGCCTGCACTTACCCAGCCCCGAGACCCACTTGGCACCTTGGTGGGAGCATGATGGATGCACACGGGAGGCGGGGGGGGGGGGGGCTGGCGTTATTAACAGCCCTGGGTATTGCTCCAACAGGGCTGTAAAAATTAAAGGCGTGTGGATATAAAATAATGGATAAATCTGAGTCGGCCGCAGAGCGCTGCGGCGTCCCACAGGAGTTGGCATCTCGAGAAGCCGGGGTATGGCAGGCACAGGACAGGCACCTGCGTGTAGATACAGGGGATCAAGCACGCTTCCACGTGCTGTCTTCCCCCAAAAATCTCTGCTGAGTGTCCCGAGGGGATGCGCGGGCAGTGCCAACCTGCGGAGCTGGCACTGCGAGGCAAGTGGCTGCTCCTGAAGCTGGGATGGAAGGAAAAGAGGTTGTGCCTTTGCAGAGGGGGCTGGGGGCGCAGGGCACTTGCTCTGGGATGCCCATAAGAGCTGCCCAGCCCATGCACCCCCAGCAGGCAGGATCCGTGCCTCAGTGCCACCAATACACCCAGGCATGACTAGGCTGGTGTGACGCCGGGGTCCTGTCCATCCTATGGCCCACAGCTCCAACCCCGAGCAGGGCCTGGGGCAGCACCCACCTTGCCAGCCCCACTCCACCCTGCCCATCCCGCGGGCCACCCTGCTGGCATCCTCATTTTCCCCAAGATTAGCCGCGGCGCGGGAGCCTCCGCACACCGCCAGCAGGTGACAAATAAGATTTTTCCACTCTCCCGAGCACCCGGCATGGGTCTGTCATTGAAAATGCAAAGCAGTGCGGTGCCAACCTCCGCCGCCCACCCTCCTCTCCGCCAGCCCCTCAGTGGCGAGCAGCCGGCCAGTCAAACTCTCCTGCCATTGCCGCTGGACCCCCCACTGCACCCGCTGCTCCCCCTTGGCAGTGCTGGGCATGGTGCCCTCGTGCCCAGTGGGGCAGGTTCCCGGGGGGTTTCTTAGAGGGATGCTAGTTTAGAGGTGTCAGCCTGGGTGGGGAGCATGGCCTTGCTTGGCCACGGCCACCCATGGCCTTTGGGTGCACCCACATGCCTGGCACTGTGAGTGGGAGAGTGGGGTGGGGGTGCATGGGGGTCCCAGCCACGCTGGGTATGTGCACTCCACCAGGGCCTGCCTGCCTCCAGGGAGGGTGCCAGGCTCTGGGGTGAGCACATAGCGGGCTCACCCTGGTGGTAGGGGGTGAGGGTTTGTCCCTCATAGGAAACATTTGGCCCAAGACATGCCTGCTGGGGTGGGCATTACCCCACAAACCCCACCCCAAGGGACCCCATCCCCAGCACCCAAGGGACCCCATCCGCAGCACCCAAGGGAGAAGAGGACAGGAGCACTCCACCCCACAGCTGGGCGCATCCACCCAGCACTCACAACCCTCACCCCTGGATCCAGCCCTCCCAAACCCCTCAGTCCCCTCAAACCCCTTGGTCCCCCCCCAACCCCAACCCTAAGCACCCCGTTACCCGCCGCACCCCCAGCCTGGAACCAGGCACCTCCCCAGCAGCCCCCGGCCCTGCTCCCCCCCCCGTCACCACCGCGTCTCCCCTCTGCTATTGTCAGAGGGTTGCCTCTGCCTCTGTCTGCGAAATTAATTCGGAGGTGGAGAGGGAGAATTATGTAAAGTGTGGTTATTCTGGAGCGGCGGGGGAAGCGCGGCTGATGGCAAAGTGCCTTTTTGTGTGTTTAATATGCATTTTTTTCCAGTGGTGCATTTTCAGGCGGGTAATTTGCTGTCTTTTCAGACCCCGATCAGTATCATTTCTCCGGCAATGACAGCTTTTATTTGCACTGAAATGAATGCTGCGAAATTTCCAAGAAATAGCCGAGGCCCCGTTGGCTGCCCAACCCCGCGGGGCCAGGGCACGGGTACCTGCGGGCGCCTGCCCCCCCGCAGCCCCCCGGCCGGCCCCTGCCTGCGGCCCCGCTCAGCGGCAGTGCCCGGGGTGCTGGGCACACACGTGTGCCAGTTTGCACACCCTGTGCTCACAAGTGTGTGCCCTCCCCTGGCTCCCCCGCCCCTTGAGCCCTGTGTGCACATCAGCACATCATGCCTAGGGCTGGGTATATATATACCCCGATGCATGTGCACATATAGACGCCCCTTGTGCACGTGCACACACACGCACCCTTGTGCACGTGTGCACCCCCCAGCACACACACACACCCCCCCTTGTGCACGTATGCACCCCCCAGCACAGCACCCTCCTTGTGTGCATGCACACACACACTCCTAGTCCATGCATATCCCCCCTTAATGCATACACCTGCCCTGTGCATATGTGACCCTCCTTGTGTGCTGCCCCCCACACTTTGTATCCGCCCAGACCTCACCACAGCACCCCTGACCCAGGGCACCCAACCACCAGGAGGGTTTGGGGGTCCCCCATGTACCCTTCTTCCCCTCAGCACAGCCCAGCCCCTGGGGAAACTGAGGCACAGAGGGGCCAGGCACAGATGGGTGCTCTCCCCACAGCCCATCACCTCTCCAGGCACTGGCAGGGGTGGGAGCCCAGAGAAGACACAGGGTATGTGTCTGTCTGTCTGCACGTCTGTACGTTAGGAGGGAGGAAGAAATGTTTGTGTAGGTGTGTGCTGCGTGGGTGTTGTGCGCCGGAGCTGCTGTGCCAGCGTGCGATGCTGCCTTTGCAGCAGCCGCGCACGCTGCATGTGCACACCTGGGTGTGCACGTGTGCGCCCATGTTAGCCCCCTGCCGGCGTCCCGGTGCGTGTGACAGCATGTCTGCAGGGGTGGCATGGGCACACATGTCCGTGTGATGCCGTGTGGGCATCTCCAACTGGGACAGCATCCCCATGTGTGCGACACTGTGTGTGCAGCCGAGTGTGCTCCCTGTGTGTGCCCGGGCACGCGTGGCCCAAGGGTGATGAAGGGTGCTGGGGGGTGCCCATGCGTGTGCCCCCCCCTCCCATGCCACGGGGGGCTGTACGCCCCCAGCCTCAGGTCCCGTACACCCCCAGCCACGGGTCCCCAGCTGCAGTGGAGCTGGTGCCTGGCACGGCCAAGGTTAACTCTGCTGGAGCCCGTCGGCATGGTGCGGGGAAGCTTTAATTTAATGAAGTGTGAGGCTTTTTATGGGCTTTTAATTACGTGGTGATAATTAACATTATAGGCCGCCGGGTCCCGCTGGTGCCCGGCTGCCCTGTGCCAGCTTCCGCCTGTTTGTAAATAAACCCCGCGGGCCGCACGGTGCCCACCCCGGGGCACCCACCTCCTGCGGCAGGGAGCAAAGCCAACCCCAGCCCCCTGCCCATAGCTGGGGTGGGGATTTGGGCACAAATTCGGGCACAAGACACTGCAAAATGTGGGGAGCAAGGCCCCCCCCTCCCATTTTTCTCCCCCAGCAGCACCCAGCCGCCTGGGCTTTTCCGGCCCTCCAGCCGAGCAGAGCTGCCAGCTGGCAGTGCCAGGCTTGGCGAGAGGGGGTGCAGGCAGCAGTGCCACGCTTGCCCCCGCACTGGAGCCCAGCCTGGCCCGGAGCAGCCCCCCCATCCCGGGGCTAATAGGAAGCAATCCATCAGGCAGTGCCCGGGCCCACTGCCCGCCCGCCAGGCACCTGATGGATTTATCACCCAGCACCCAGGCAATTGCCTGCCCTCCTCTAATCAATAAGCGGAGGGCAGGGGGCAGTGCCAGCTCCCCCATGGAGGTCATCATGGGGAGGTGGCGATGCCCCATGAGACAGGTCCCAGAGCAAGGCCAGGAGACCCAGGTGTCTGGGCGAGGCCACCTCCCCACCCGCCCCCCGTGTCATTTACCCCCTCCCTGGCAGGACCAGGGGCTCAGAGCCCATGGCGGGGGGCCTACAGATTAAAGCATCTGGGTGCCCCCCACCCAGCAGCACCGGGGGTGCTGAGCAAGATCTGGGGTGCCATACCCCACAGCCATTAGGGCCAGCACCCGGCTGCTCCCCTCCCCAGCCTCACGCAGGGAACCCAGGCGTCCGGGCTCCCCTCCCCCACGCCTTCCCATTTAATTTTTCCTAATGAAAGGCAGGGAGGATGGCGGGGAGCCGGGGCACCAAGGTCGAGGCTGCCTTTAATCAATCCCTGCTGCTGGCTGGGTGCCCGGAGGAGCCGGCGGAGGAAAGGCTGGGGGCGGCAGGAGGGGGGAAGCACTGGGAAGGGGGGTGCAGGGTACGACCAAGGGGCTCCCAGCAGCCAACTGGGGCACCCAGTGCTCAGCCCCCCCGGGATCCCGCTATCCCCCACCACCACCCCAAAGAAAAGGCACCATGAATGCACCGTGCTGCCCGGCCGGTGCCAGGGCTGTGCCCGGATCCTGCCAGGGCAGCTTTAATCCTCTGCAGGAGACACCCCCCAAAAAACAACCCACGCCCCTGCACCCAGCCTCCATCCCCTCCCTGCCAGCCGGGGCGGGGACACCGGGGCTGGGGACATCCCCAGGCTCGGACTGCTAAAGGCACTGGGCGAAGGAGGGCAGAGGGAGCTGGGGGGGACCCCGGGGGTGACCTAGAGCTGGGTGCTGGTGACGGCACTCACCCCGTGCACGAGCACGGTGGGGCCCAGCCCGCGGGTGAGCAGCTCCAGCTGGTGCAGGTAGAGCGGGTAGAGGCTGGTGTTGGCCGGCGGCCGCGGCAGGTAGAGGAAGCGTACGGCCGGCGCGGGGCTCTGCTCCAGGACGAGTTTGTTGGCAGCACAGACGTACTCATCCGACACTTGGGTGGCGTTGGCCGGGAAGTTCACGGCCCCTTCCTCCTCCTCCTCCACCCCGGCGGGCGCCGGTCCCCCCGGGGGTCCCCGCTGGGTTTGCCAGTGCAGGCGGGTGACGGCGTCCCAGGGCACCAGCTGGATCTGGGCCTGGATGCGCAAGTCCTTGAGGAGCTGGCGCAGCTTCTCCTCCTGGGCATGGGGCATGGCGCCCGCCTCCACGCAGAGGAAGAGGCGCAGGCGGGCCCGGCGCCAGGCCCGCGCCATGTTGAGGACACAGGCCATCTGCAATAGGAAGAGGCTGCAGGTGTCGGCGTAGCGGGCGCTGTCGGGCCGCAGCAGGTTGACGGGCCAGACGTGGATGGAGGGCGGGGGGCTGGCGGCCCGCCGCAGCTCCCAGGCCTTGTCCAGGCTCTCCAGCTGCCGGGCAAGCAGGACATTGCGGAGCATCTTCAGGGCGTCAGCCACAATGCCCACGTACTCCCGAGCCGACAGCAGCTTGGGGGCGGCAGGCGCCCGCAGCGGGGGGAAGCCCAGGGGGACCTCCTCACGGGTGCTGGTGAAGGCAGGGTGCCGGGCCAGACCATCCTGCGGCGCTGCGTCATCGTAGAAGCCCAGCACCAGGGTGTTGGGGCGCATCCCGCCTGCCAGAGAGACCGCACCGGCCCGGCTGAGCAGAGGTGGAGGGCCCTACCAGCCCTCCTGGCACTGCAGGTGCCAGCAAGCCCCAGTTTGGCTTTGGCATTGCTCACCCTGGTGATTCCAGACCCCTCAGCATCATGCACCCAGATGCCTCCAAGACCCAACTTGGCTTTGGCACTGCCCACCCAACGTCTCTCCAAGCTCCAACTTGGCTTTGGCACTGCCCACCCAACATCTCTCCAAGCTCCAACTTGGCTTTGGCACTGCCCACATCGGGTGCTTTCAACCCCCTTGGCATTGCCCATCCACGTGTCTTCAAGTCCCTCAACATGGCTGACACAGATGCCTCCAAGCCCCAACTTGGCTTCAGCATTGCCCACTCCAAATGCTTCCAAGCCCCAGCTCAGCTTTGGCATTGCCCACCCACGTGCCTCCAAACCCCTTGGCACTTCTCACACCCCACAGGGGCAGCAGGGAGGACCCTCACCCTTGCCCAGCCTGGGCACCACTCACCGAGGCCGGAGGTGAAGAGGAGCTGCCGGACACCATGCCGCACCGAGGGCGCGAGGGTAAGGCTAACAAAGGCCTTGACGTTCAGTTTGTCCACCAAGCTCAGCCACGAGTCCTGCTGGGGCTGCAGCGGGTCCGAGGGCAGCGTGTCTGAGTGGGGAGCGAGAACAGCATCAGGGGGTCGGGTACCCCATACCGGGGACTCACGCTGGTGTCCCCACAGCAGCCCCCCTGCAAAAGCAGTGCCAACCCACGTGCCCACTCCAGCACCCACCAGATGGGCAGGGTGGAAGCAGGTGCTTCCAGCCAGAGATATGAAATTATACATAAATATATAAAAAATACCCAGGCAGCCCCATCCCCCCTCCCCAATTTCAGGCCATTAGTCACCACGGCAACGGCAGGGGGAAGCAGAGCCCGTGCATCTGCTGGGGCGGGGATGGGGACGCCACGGTGTGTGCCAGGGAGCACGTGTGTGCAAACATGCCTGAAGCACGTGGACACACAGCAGCAGGCGTGAGGTGAGGATGGACACAGGCACACACATGCACAAGGCTGTGCTGAGTGTGTGCCCACACGTGTGCTGGGCGTGCACAGGCGCTGACCCGTGCAATGGGACTGTGCTACACAGGGGCCCAGAGGAGCCTGGGTGGCGTGTGCCACGTGTGCACAGCAGCACCGACACGTGCAGAAGACCCATGTACATGTGTTGGGATGAACACTGGAGCACGTGCATGTCCAAGCGTGCAGGACGTGTGTGCAAGCACACGTGTGCACAGGAGGTGTGGGACAGACACAAGCCACCTACGTCCCCCACACTGTGCCATACATGTGCCCAAAGCGCTGACACTCCCCCACTATGCTCACTCTACCCAGCCAGGAGCTGGGCAGTGGTGGCACCCCACGGCTTCTGGGAGCCCCCCAGCACTGCAGCAAGGGGCAGAGGCCACCAGCACCGGGGACAGGGCAGACCCTCACCCAAGTCCTGCAGCTCGACGTGGCCCAGGACGTAGAGGCCACTCTTCTTGAGGTCATTGACAAAGTCGATGAGGCGGGCGCTGCCCCGCGGGTTCTGCACCATCAGCAGCATCTGCGGGCGCCAGAACTTGACGTGGTCCTTCCGTACGTCCAACATCAGCAGGTACTTCCGCACCTGGAGAGAAGAAGGGAGGCCAGCAGTTGAGGAACCCACCTTCCTTCAGCGAACCACCCATGGGGATGCCAGCCCCGAGGACACGCTGCCTGGGATGGAGCTATCATAGGGACACCATCTTGGGGACACCAGCTCTCCACCCCATGAGGGGACAGCAGAGGAGGACTGGGCTCACCTGGTGGAAGATGAGGGCCTGGCTGATGTAGCCCCAGGTGCTGCTGGGCGAGAGGTAGTGAAGAGCGAGGAGGAGGAGGAGGAGGAAGCCCAGGCTCGCCGAGGCCGACACAGGGCTGATGAGGAACATCATGACGCAGCAGCCGGCGATGCCCAGCAGGCATGTGTGCCAGGTGAAGTACCGAAAGGTGGGCCTGGAGCAGGGAGAAGGGGACACCCACTACCACATGGCCCTTGTGCCAGCTGTAAGGTGGGCACAGCAAGGGAGGCTGTGCCAAGGTGCCAACCAGCCACCCCCAGCAAACCCCGCTGTGCCAGCCCAGGGCATGTCTTGCACCCCAGATGCCTGCAGGACAGAGCACAGAGGGGAGATGGTTCCTCCCAGGGCACCGGGCAGCCCCTTGCTGCCAGCCCCTGGCAAACAGCGGTAATGATGGTTATGGGGCTGGCACTGCCCTGGCACGGCCAGGGGGACAGGTAGTGTCGGGCAGCGCGTGGCAGCGCCGGCAGCCGTGGCGCCCGCTCAGCCTGGTGCAGGGAGGCGGAGGCGGGGAGGCAAGAAGCTGTTATTTTCTCTAATTGTTGTTTTTCCTGAAAGGTAATTAAAATCCTTTTCCGCTGCGCTTGATGGAGACCTCGGGGGGAGGGGGGGGCACCAGATGTGGGGTGGGTGAGGGGACCGTTGCCACCCACCCCAGCAGCCTCCCACCCCAGGCACCGATCCTGCCCCATCCGTGCCTGGCCAAGGGAGCAGCTAGCCGGGGGGTCAAGCCCCAGCCTGGCACTGACACCAGCTCTCCCTTGGGAATGGGGTGCTCGGGGAGACCCCCAGGCAGTGCCACCCAGCCCTGCTCCCACCTGGGGGACCCTCCCTGCTTCAGAAGCACAGCACCCTGCACCAAGGGTGGCAGGCATCACCCAGGAGGGAGATGAGGCTTCCCCCAGCCACCCTGCCCTGCACCCCCAGATTTGGCAGCCCTGCCAGGCCAGCCCGGTGCCAGGGTACCCCACGCCCCCCGCCCCAGGCTGAGGCTGCCTGCCACGCACACTCCTCCTTCCTGGAAGATCTTCTCCTCCCCCCATCCAGGATCCCCCTCCCTCCCCCTTCCCCGTTAGTTTAATTAGCGCTAATGGAAAGTGGGCTCCATCACCATTTGGCAAGCTGCCCAGGGGATGCCGGGCCGGGCACAGGCTATAAATTACCTCCGGAAAGCCTAAGGGGAGGGGGCGGGTGGTACCCGGTGGGACTGGATTTATCTGTACCCACTCAGCAAAGAGGTGCCAGGGCGTGGGGACTGTGCCAAGCCCGTGCCACCCCGGCCGGGCCTTGGCCCTTTCTCCCTCCCGAAGGATTGGGGTATCTTTTCCCCCCTTAATGACCAGGAGAGGGGTGCTCAGCATCTCTGCCCTTCGGAGGGGCAGCAGGCACAGGGATGGCAGGGGAACCGCAGACAGACAGATGCACAGACAGGTGCCTGCCCAGCATCTGAGCGCAGCCTCCCTCCCCTGTGCCAGCAGGTACCTGAAGTTGGGGGCCGATGCCCACTCCAGTGCCAGGCAGGCCAGGTTAACAGTGGCGTAAACCAGGAGGAAGAAGGTGGTCACAACCCCCGCGATGGTGTTGAGCTTCCCAGAGAAGAGCACCAGCTGCAGAGAGCATGGGGAGGGGGGGACAGGGTCAATGCACCCCCTGGGATGGCACTCCCGGCATGTGCCCGAGCCAGCCCTGCCGAGCCTGGGGCATGCCATGGCAGTGTGCCGGGAAAGGGTACGGGCAGTGCCAGGCAGGCACAAATCCCTGCCCCTTGCTGTGATTTATCCTTCATTTATGGGCTCAGGGAGGGAAGGGCACAGCCGCAGCTGGATACCCGGGGCAGAGGGACACCCAGGGGCAGGAGGACATTCCAGGCTCCATGATGCCCAGCCCAGGCACCAACCCACCTTCACCTGAAGGGACCAGGAAAGGAGCATCATGGGCAAACTCACCTGTACCACCAGCCAGGAGAGGATCACCGCCATCACAGGGTTCCCACTTGCAGATGTCTTCTTGGCCAGCGCCAGTGCCCGGCCTGCGGGCAGAGCAGGGAGGTTGGGCTGGGGCACCCGGGTGGGCACCAACAGGCTCAGCCACCAGGCAGGAGTCCTGCCCCCACCCCGAGTGCTGAGGTGCGGGCAAACGCCAGGGCACGCAGGTGACCCAAGTACGCACACGCCAACCCATAAAACATGACCCCACATCAGCAAGAGGATTCCCTGGCGACAGGGCTGGTCCCTGGCAGGGACAACCTCCCGGGTGGGGTCCGGCAGGTGCCAGCAAGCTCCGGGCACTCACCAAAGAGATCATCCCGGGCCAGGGCGTAGAGGATGCGGGATGCCCCAATGAGGTTGCTCATGGCCGCGGAGAGGGTGGCAGCATAGATGCCCACTGTGACCAGGGGTGGGAAGATACTGATGTCACGCAGGAAGCCGTAGTCTTTCTGCAGGAGGGTCCTGGAGAGGGACACACACACGCTGGCACCCGCCTCAGCTCGTGCCAGCATGCCCTGGCACCAGGCACACCCTGGCACGATGGCCCCGGCAAGGGGACGGGTGGCCGTACCTGTTGCAGGTGGCACACATGAGGAAAGCCAGCAGGTTGTAGACGAGGTAGGTGAAGAGCACGGCAGAGATGGTGCCCCGTGGGATGGAGTAGCTCGGGCGCTTCAGGTCCCCTGTGGGCAGGAGCAATCAGCATTAGTGCCCACAGGCACAGCACCTCCCTGCTCTCCTCCAGCCTCGGCTCCCGCTCCCGGTGCCACCCAGCCCAGCACTCCTTGCCCGTACCTGACATGTTGGAGCCCGCCATGATGCCGGTGCAGCCATTAAACATCACCGCGAAGACAGAGCTGAAGCTCATCATCTGCCCGGTGGTGTAGTCCACCCCATACCCGCCTGCAGGACACACGGGCACAGGCTGTGACAGGCCGTCTGGGGCAGCATAGCCCCACCATATACCCTCTCCTCGATGTCCCCATACACAGGCCACGGGAGAAACCACCCCATGGCACCTGTTCTGTGCCTGCAAGCTCCCCCCACCCTCCGGTGAGCCCCTGCTGATGTGGAGGTGCCAGTGTCACCCCTCCCCAGGGCACAGGTGCCATGGTGGGCAGGGTGGGGAGAGCCGCTCCTCACCGCCCAGGTTGTCTCGCAGGGTGGCGAGTGAGAAGCCGGTGAAGGAGCCGTTCTCAGTCTCAGAGCCGTTGAAGTGGGGCAGGCGGATGGGTACCCCAATGGGCCGCGTGGCGAAGAAGCTGATGAGGATGGTGCCCAGAACAGCTGCGACGATGAGGAAGATGAGGAAGGTGGCCTTGGCATAGATGGAGGCTCCCACGAGACACACGAGGAGGCAGAGGGCCAGCAGCACGGTGCCGTAGAGCAGCTCGTACCAGTAGCTCTGGGGCAGGACGTGGACGCCTGTGCCCACTTTTTGCCCTGGGCAGAGACAAGCCAGGATCAGCAGCGCTCAGAGGGGGCATCACCGGGAGCTGAGAGCCACCGGCATTGTGCCAGACATGACCGGCACCAACTCACTGGCCAGAGAACTAGGTGATTGGCAGGCCCGGCAGGACGCTAGGGCTACTCAGGCAAGGGACACCCTTGCCACCACACACAGGGGTACTCACCAGGTGGGATCCCAAAGCTGTCCACCACCGCCTCCACCAGCCCCAGCACGTAGAGGGCACTGCCGCACACGTTGGCCAGGAAAAACATGATCCCGATGCTGCCCCCAAACTCCGGGCCCAGGGCACGGCTGATCATATCTTGCTCAAGTCAAGGGAAGATGCCAGCAGCCCAAACCATCATCGGGTGCCCCCGCCCCTCCCTCCCAGGCCAGGGGGGGTCACAACCCCAGCGTGGCACCCCAATGCCGCTGGGTGGTCACCCAATTTTGGCCCACATGCCCTGCCCCAGCAGCACCCACAGCAAAGGATACAGTAGGCTCCTCCGGCATCCAGCGCCCCATTGGTGGCGATGGCACACACGGACAGCACTGTCATGCCGATGATGAAGTATGCCACCGCGAACATGGCCAGGGCTTGGTACAAGCCAGCATGGCCCACCACGAACCCTGCCGAGGAGGGGGGAAAGGCCAGCGTGCCCGTTAGCTGGGCACAGACCACCCCCCAGACGGGGTCCCCAGGCACAGCCAACCCCCCCAGACCTCATCCTCACCCAAGCACATGGGCTGCTCCCATCCCCCTGCCCACAGCTCCCCCCAGACATGCCACCCCCTTCCCTGCCAGGGTGGGGATGTCCCCACCCCGGGGTGCTGCCACCCCCCACCCGCAGCAGCACCGGGGGTCAGCCCAGCCGGTGCCCCCCACCTCAGGGCATCTCCATCCTCCTGCCATGCCGGGATCAGGCCTGGGCACGGCAGCTCAGAGGGGCACACCCAAAAAGCAAACAAACAGGGCAGGGGCTCTGCTGCCCACCCAGCCCCGGGGCACTGCGAGGGGGCTGCCGGACCCCCGTGCCCTGCTGCCACCCTCAGCGTGCAGGGTGTCCCTTGCACCCCAGCTCGGGCACCAGGAGCTGACGGGCTCCCCGCGGGGTGGGCTCCCCGCGGGGTTCGCGTTGCAGCCTCGCTTCCCCTCTGCAAAGCAGGAAGCAAAAGCAGCCCCAGGGCGTCCCCGCCAGCCGGGGCTCCCCTCCCCAGCTCCCCTCCCTGGGGACAGGGCACCCAGAGCCCCCCGCGGCCCTGCCTGGGGTGACGGGAGGCGAACGCGGCCGGCGGCACCGCGGGCAGGAAGGGGCTGCCCTCGGCTGCAGGGAGATGCCCTATCTCAGCCGCAAGCCAGGCCGCAGCCATGCCCGCGGGCAGCGAGGGGGGTGCTGGGGGTGCAGCCGGGGCACGGGCATCGCAAGGAGCCCTTGGGGGCACAGGCTGGGTTTGGGGGCACCCCCTGCCATCCCTGGAAGGCCGGAGGGTGCCCAAGTGCCAAAAGTGGGGGGGTGGGGGAAATAAAGGGATGCCCCAAAAGCAGTGTGGGGGTAAGCAGGAGGGGCTGCTCACCCTGGAGATCTGGGGGGTGCTTGAGGCATGGGGGAAGCGGGGGGGCTGCCGGGGGGAGCCACGGCCCCCCCCACGGTGGGACAGTTCCTGTTCCCGGCAGCTCCCCTCCTCCTCCGCCCCACACTTCCCTTCCAGCCCCGCGGCCCCCCGGGATAACGCACCCCTGGGTGGGGGGACTGGGGTAGGCAGGGGGACCCCGGTGCCCGCTGTGGGGTAGGGGTTGGGGGGGTCAGAGCCTGTGCAAGGACCCCAAACAGCAGGGTGGGACGGGGGTGAGTGATGGCAGGGGAGAGCTGTGCCCACAGCCCACGGCTCGGGGGGGGGGGGGGGGTGGTCCAGGCAGGGGAAGGGGCTCAAGGTCCCCCCCAGGGCCTACTGGGCCCCCCGGGCACGCAGCCAACACCCGCCCTGGGCTTTCCGTGGGCGGAAAGTGAAAGAGGAAAAGCCTTCCCCGTTCCCAGACCAGGGCAGACGCTGCCTGTCCTGGGCCTCTGCCTGCCCCAGGCCAGGCTGGGGCATCTCCCCCGACCAGAGCCCCCCAAAGGGCCGCCACCTCCCCCAGTCCATGACCAGCCTGCCCCCCTAATTCTCCCAGGTCGCCCAGTAACAGACTCATAACCCAAACTGGGAGCAGCCTGGGACCCAATCTGTGCCCCCTAAACAGCACAGAGCAGAGGCGCAGCTGGGTGCCTGATGGGGGACACTGGGGGGTCCTGCCCTGGCGACACCATGTGGGAACTGGGAGAGAACGGGGATGCTGTACTGGGGGTGCTGGAGCCCGGCCCTGGGGGATGCCTGGGGAGCAGCGGGGTCCCAGTACTGGGGGATGGGGGGACACAGAGAGCACTGGCATCCCGCTTAGGGAAGGCGCAAGGAAGGCACAGGGGTCCTGCCCCAGGGACACTAGGGCTTCACACTGGGGTCCCTTACTGGGGACACTGAGGTCCCTAACTGGGGTCCCATCCTGCGGGTACAGCAGGAGCCCTGGGCCCCAGGTTGGAGGGGTCAGGAGGGGACACTCAGCACTGGGACTCCAGCCTGGGGGAGAGCAGAGGGGGCATTGAAAGGGCACTGGGACTCCAGACTGGGGGGCTCAGGATAGGGTAATGGGAGGGCACTGGGGCCCCAGACTGGGGCACTGGGGTGAGCACTGGAGGGGAGCACTGGGACTCCAGAGAGAGAGGCTCCGGAGAGGGCACTGGGAGGGCACTGGGAGGACACTGGGGACCCAGACTGGGGGAGCTCGGGGGGGAGTACTGGGACGCCAGACTGGGAGGCTGGGGGGGAGCACTGGGAGGGCAAAGGGAGGACACTGGGGCTCCAGACTGGGGGGCTCGGGGGGGGAGCACGGGGGCTCCGGACTCGGGGGGTTTGGGATGTGGGGGGTCTCGGGAGGACACGGGGCCCGGGCTGGGGGTGCCGGGCACGGCTGGCGAGTCTCGGGGGGCCTCGGAGGGCGGCCGGGGGGGCAGCGGCACTCACCGAGGCGCAGGAAGAGGACGACGCTGAACATGGAGAGCAGCGTGGGCACCACGACGCCCAGGAAGGTGGGCAGCTTGCGGGGGGCGGCGGCGGCGGCCCGGCCGCGGGCGCGCTCCCGGCCCCGCTCCTCCTCGCCGGAGCCGCCGCACAGGCGGTACGTGAGCAGCGCGCTCCGCTCCGAGCTCGCCATGGCCCGGCACGGCCCCGGCCCCCGCCGGCCCCGAAACCCGCCCGGCCCCGGCCCCGGCCCCGGCTCCCGCCGGCCCCGCCCGCCGACCCGGGCCCGACCCGCCGGGCCCCGCCCACAGCCCCGCCCCTCCCGGCTGACCACGCCCACGACCCGCCGCATAGGCCCCGCCTCCTGGCCCGCCCCGCCGGATAGGCCACGCCCCAAGCTGCCGGGTAGGCCACGCCCTGTCCCGACCATGAAGGGCCCGCCCCACCTTGCCGGCTAGCCCCGCCCCTCTGCTGACCCCGCCCACAGCCCCCCCGCCCGTACCCCCCCATCCCGGCCCCAAGTGCACCCCCACAGTGCCCCCCCCGCCGCCCCCCGCATCCCCCCGGCCCTCCCGGGGTCTCCCCTCTCCCGGTACCCGGCACCCACCGCCCCCCCCTCCCGAGACTCACCCCTCTCCTCCCGCCACCCCAAAACCGGCCCCCGCGCCCCTGCATCGCCACGCGCCTCCGACCCCCCCCCCAACGGCCCGAGTCACCCCGTGGCCAGCGCCCCGATACCGACCCCGGCACCCCCAGGCACTGCCCCCCCGCCCGGTGCCCGCTCCCCGCGCCCCCCCTCCGGTGCCGGCCGGGCTCGGCTGCCCGCGCCAATTACCGGACAATCGGGGCCCCGGGGGCGCCGTCCCTGCCTCCCTCCCTCCCTCCCGCCGCCGGGGCTGGGATCCGCCCGGGCCCCGGGGTCCCACTGCAGCCGCCGCCGCCCGGGGCGGCCGAGCGCCTCGCCAATTAGGTTAATGGGGTTGGCACCGGCACCGGGGCCGGGGCGGGGGGGCACGGTGGGGCCGGGGGCGAACCCCACGCCGGCCTTGGGCACCCGCGGTCCGGTCCACCGAGCGGTTGACCCCCCCACGGCGCAAGCCCGTGACACAAGTGGGGGGGGATGCGTGCGGGGACACCGGGGCGGAGCGCGGGAACGGCCCCCCCGCGCCCCGTGTCCCCGTCGTCCCCCGTGGGGCGGAGGCGCAGCGGGCCCCCGCGGCGTCCCCGCGGCCGAGGTGGGAGCCCGGCGGGGCCGGGGCTTTCATCTGCGGCGGGCCTGTCGCCGTGCCAGCCGCGGGCAGCGCCGCGCCTTTGATGTGCCACTGAGGCGGCTTTGTCCCAGCCCCCGGCACCCTCAGGGTCGGGGGGGACCGGGGGGAGCGCGGCACGGCGGGGGTGCGGGCACGGAGGCGGCCCTGCCCCCGGTGGGGACGGGGATGGCGGCACGGCCCCGAAATGGGGATGGGGACGGGGACACGGGCACCTCCTGCACCTAATGGGGACAGAGAGGGGGGCGTAGGCACCCCCTAAGGAGGGGAGAGACGAGGGCATGGGCACTCCGTGTCCCCCAATGGATTTGGGGACACGGGCACGCCCTGACCTATAAATGGGGATGGGGGCATGGACACCCCCTGCCCCTAACAGGGACGGAGATGGGGGCACGGGCACCCCCTGCGCCCCAAAGAGGTGATGGGGATGTGGCCTCACCCTGCCCTGCCAAAGGAGCTGTGGCCCACGGGCACGGGAGGGTGGCGATGGGGGCAGGAGGGTGATGCGGGCACCCCAAAAGTGTAGCGCCAATGACAAGCCAAACTGTAGACGCTGGGGGGACCCCCTCCAGCTGGGCAGGCGAGAGTGGCCCCCCTACCCCCGGGGCCGAAGCTGCCCCCCAGACCCGGGCACGCCACCCGCTCGCTGCCTGCGCTGCCAAAAAGCGGGAGGCAACCGGTGCCCCGGCCCCACCTGCCCCCCCCCCCGGGGGCACGTCCCCCCTCCTGCACCCCAGGCGAGGAACGGCCTTAGTGCGGACACGGGGTGCTGGGGGGGTCCCCGGTGGGGGGTCCTCGGGGTGCAGTGCCCCTGCACGGGTGGCCCGTTCAGCCAGCGTTGGGGTGGCAGAGAGGGCCCCCCCCCGCCCCATGTGTCCCCCCCCGCCCCGTGTGTCCCCCCGCCCCGCAGTGGCCGCCCGGCCCGCTGCCCGCCTTTGAAGCCCCCGGCGGGTCTCCCACGCCCGGCCCGGGGCCCCCCGCGTCCCGCAGCCGCCGGTGCGTTCCCACCCGCCCGCTGCCGCCCCCCCCGCCCGGGGCCCGCGGGAGGGAGGGTGGCGCGGCCGGGGCTTGGCGTGAAAATGATCAAGGGCCGCGGGCAGCGCCGGAGCGCAGCGCCCGTCTGATGCTGCCCGCCCGGAGGCCCCGTCGAACAAAGGCGGCATTGAGGCCCCGGCTGCGCCCCCCCCGCGCCCCCCGCCCCGAGCTGGCATCTTGGCGCGACATTAATGAACTCGCCTGTTTTTGCTCCCCCGGCCCCTCTCTCCTCCCACCGCCCGGGGGGCACCGTATATATCCATCCCTCCTCGCCCGCCTCGGGTATTTCGGGGGCTCCCCCCTTCCTGACCCCCTTTGCCCGCCCGGGGATGGAGCGAGGAGGGAAGGCGACGCGGGGCGCTCTCCTCGGGGTCCGCCTGGGTCCCCCCGTGCTGCTGTCGCTGCTGCCGCTGCTGCAGCTGGCTGGGGGGGCCCCCCTGGGCCAGGGGCTGTACCCCATGCCAGCCGGCGTCCTGCAAGGTCAGTGGGGCACGGGGACGGGGCATCTTTGCGGGAGGGTTTGGCTGCGGACGGGGCGGCTGTAGGAGCCGGGACTCCTGCATTCACTCTCAGGAAGGGCGGGAAGCACAAGCAGGATGCCCGGGTCCCTGGCGAAGCCCCCCACGCCCACGCTGCCTGGCCTGGGTGGCAAATGCTGCCCGTGGCACTCTGGGACACCAGGGTTGCAGGGAGCGGTGTGGTTCACCTCCCACGGCTGCCAGCTCTCCCTCCTGCCCCGGGTACCTGTGCCAGCCCCGGGGGACCCTCTGCTAGGGCATGGCCAGCAGGAGGGCGGCTGTGGGCGGGTGCAGGTGGGCACAGGTACGGGCACACGTGGGGATGCACATACAGGGCACGCACAGGACTGCACACACATGAGCACACGCAGGGACGTGCAGACACGAGCACACAGGTGAGCAGCCAGAGTGTGGACACCGGTGTGCACGGAGGTGCATGCACACGGCCACGCATGGGCACACGGGGGCACACCTGCCCACGCTCACACCCTGCTCCATGCCCACGCTTGCACACGTGTGTTCACAGGGTCTCCACATGCAGCAGGCACACACAGGCCCGGGCAAACACCCTCCCCTCACCATGTGCCCATGTGCCAACCCCACCAGGGAGGTGACAGTCATGCCTGTCACCCTAGGCAATGCCAATGGGTGACAGATCGCACCCAGCCTGACTCCCACCATGGATATATTGGGGCATGGGCACTGGGCGGGCTGGGGGCACCCCGTGGCCATGGTGGGGGGCACTGGTGAGGGCACTGGGGGTCTGAGTGCCCTGCGTGTGCCCAGCAGCGCTGTCAAGCCGGGGGACGCTGGTGCTGGAGGCGGCGCTGAGGAGTGCACTGCTGGCGCTGGAGCGGGCACTGGCCGAGCAGCAGCGGCAGCGGGGTGCCTGCGGGCTCTGTGCCCCCTGCCTCTTCCCCCCCTGCGCCAACCTCACCCACCACTGCCCACGTGAGTCATGGTCCCCTGGCCCCCATGGCCCCATCCCCAGGAGACCCTACCCAAACAGAGCCCAGGGTCCCCACCCAAACACTGCTCAGGGTCCCTATCCAAATGCTGCCCGGGGTCCCTATCCAAATACCACCCCATGTGCAGGAGACCCTACCCAAACACGGACCCATGCCTGGAGACCCTACCCAAATACTGCTTTGGGTCCCTATACCAAGGCACCACCCTATCCCCTAGAAACCCTACCCAAATGACACCCCAAGACCCTACCCAAGCAGTACCCCCTCCCCTATAGGCTTTACCCTATAGACTTTACGAAAACAGCACCCAGACTCCCAAAACATATCCCTAACTGCTAGAGACCCTACCAAACCACCACCCAGAGACCCTACCCAAGCAGCTCCCCATCCTCTCTAGATCCTACCCAAACATCACCTGGACCCCTACTCAAAACATTGCCCGATCCCTTGGCTCCTTCCCAGAGATCCCCGCAAAAACTTAGCCCAGCACCCAGAGGACCCTACCGAAACATGCCAACACCACAGCCCCATCATGCCCCCTTCCCACCCGCCCCAAAGCGGAGCCCGGGGTGGCCCAGGCGGAGGTGGGCAGGAGGCAGGGAGGACATGGGGATGCCCACAGCTCTCCTGTCCTTGCAGCGCCAGCCGTGCCCCCCGCCATGCCCCCCAGCTGCCAGGACCTGCTGGATGCCCAGGCGCTGCCCGAGCTGCCCCAGCGCAACTGGGCGCTGAGCCAGGCTTGTGCCCCCTACCAGCACCTGTGCCCACCCAAGGGGGCCCAGCACGCCTGCGCCCCACTCAGCGCCCGGCTCTGCCGCCACCGCCTCCAGGAGTGCCGTGAGTGGGCATCTGCATCGCCCCTGGCTCCTCCCAGAGAAAGGAGACCCTACAATAACAAACAGGGCACCCCAGGGGACGCTTGGGACTGCCCAGAGGGGATATGGGGCATTGGGGGGGTGACAGGGGGTGCTGGGGTGGGGTGGGGAGACCAGGGAGGTGGGGATACGGTAGGGTGATGGTGGACCTCTGGTGGGATGGGAGATTGGGGGGGAGGGAAGGATCTGGGGTGAGAGGTGGAGATTTGGGGGATGGAGCCACTGGGAGCGATGAGCGGATTGGGGGGCATGGGGCGCTGAGGGGTGATGGAGAATCTGGGGTGGGAGAGGGGAGTGTGGGGGAATGGGGCAACAGGGGGTGATGGAGAGATTGGGGACACTGAGTCACTGGGGGTGACAAGCACTCCTGGCGTGGTACAGGGGTGCTTGTTTGGGATGATGGGGATCTGGGGGGCACTGAAAGGAACCAGGGGGAATTGGGGACAGCAGGGACATGGTGGTGACATTGGGGGGGTGTCCCACATGCCATGACAGCCTGTCCCCACAGGGATGGCAGCCGCAGCCCCAGGTCCTGACGCACCAGCAGAGGCGGCGATGCCAGGTGAGCCGGGGCGGCCCCGCGGTGCCCACGCCACCCCCCCACCATGCCGGTGGGCGCCCCCGGCCCTCGGCTGCCTGCTGGGCCGGGGGGCAGAGGTTAGCGTCGGCAGCTGCCGGGCTGCGGGGTGCCCCCGGCCCGCCGCCCGCTCGCCTCTGTGAGCACAATGAGGCTTGACAGCGCACCCTGCGTGGCCTGACCCCCCCAGGGGCCGCCCGCCACCCCCTCCGCCCGCCATGGCCATCCCGGCACCACTGTGCCCGGCCACCCTGTGCCCACCTGGAAGATGGGGCGTCCTGACAGCGAGGTGCCAGGACCCCCCCTCACCCCAGCTTTGTCCCCCAGGGAGCTGCGGGCGCCGCGGGGGTCCCCAAGCCAACGCCACGGCCCCTCGAGGACGGATCATGGGCGGCAGCGTGGCCCCGCGGGAGGCCTGGCCCTGGCTGGTGTCGGTGCGGCTCCACGGGGAGCTGATGTGTGGAGGTGTGCTGGTGGGGCACTCCTGGGTCCTCACCGCAGCCCACTGCTTCGCTGGGTATGGCAGGGGGCACGGCAACGTAGGGATGATGTCCCTGCAGAGGGGGGCATGGGGTGGCACTCTTGTCACCCCTGTAACTTGCTGTCCCCTACCCCACCAGGAACCGGAACGAGCTGGCGTGGACAGTGGTGGTGGGCGACCACGAGCTGGGCAAGACGGATGTGGGCGAGCGGGCAGTGCCCGTTCGGCGCATCCTGCCTCACCCCAAGGTCGGTGGAGGTGGGCACCCCCCTGACCTCCCTGTGCACGCCCCAGGCCCCCCACTGACACCCCCCCATCCTCTTCCAGTTTAACCCCAAGACGTTTCACGGGGACCTGGCGCTGCTGGAGCTGGCAGTGCCGCTGGCCCCCTCGCCCACCATCAGCCCTGTGTGTCTGCCCAGTGGCCCTGCGGAGCCCAGCCCCGGCACCGCCTGCTACATCGCAGGCTGGGGCTCCCTCTACGAAGGTATGTGCCACCCTGACACCCACGAAGTCTGTGGGGTGTCCCCCTCAGTGCCCTCTCCGGTGCCGAGTGCCGATGCACCGAGCCAGGGTGGGGGGGGTGCAAATGAGGGGGGGGGGCCCAGGCATGGGGCACCCTGTAATGGGTGCCTTGCCTGGCAGAGGGGCCGGCAGCTGACGTGGTGATGGAGGCGCGAGTGCCCCTGCTCAGCCAGGAGACGTGTCGGGGTGCCCTGGGCAGGGACATGCTCACCAACGC
The DNA here is from genome assembly GCA_020745775.1 of Theristicus caerulescens. NCBI lineage: Eukaryota > Metazoa > Chordata > Aves > Pelecaniformes > Threskiornithidae > Theristicus > Theristicus caerulescens. Next base: position 11,609,684 of record CM036565.1, on the reverse strand, counting down.
CATGTTTTGCGCCGGGTACTTGTCTGGGGGCATCGACTCTTGCCAGGTAACACCCGGGGCTGGGAGGCTGCCAGCCCCCCAACTCAAAAATCCCTCATGGCACACACCGCTGGGCATGTGCCGCAGCGCAGCGCAGCCCGGCAGCGCGGTTGGGGTCCTGTCCCAGACCAATGCATGGGCATCCCCCCTCCCAGGGTGACTCAGGGGGCCCACTGGCGTGCCAGGACCCCTCCTCGCACCGCTTCGTCCTCTACGGTATCACTTCGTGGGGCGATGGCTGCGGTGAGCGGGGCAAACCGGGTGTCTACACCCGCGTTGCTGCCTTCATGGACTGGCTCAGCCTCCAGATGGACCGTGAGTGTCACTGGCTGCGCCGGGGAGGGGACGGAGATGCCCAGGGTGCTGCGGGGATACATCGCCCTGGGGGGGGTGTTCAGCACCTCACGGCAGCCCGGGTGCCCTCGCAGCCGCCCCCGGCAGCCGGGAACCGAGCTGTTTTGACCTGCTGGCGCTGGCCCAGCTGCCCCCCGAGCAGCAGCCGCCCGAGCGCGCCCGCCTCTGCGCCTTCTACGCTGGGTCCTGCCGGGCCCCCCCAGGGCCGGGCCGCCTGCGCCCGCCTGTCTGAGGAGACCTGCCGCGCCAGGACGAGACGATGCGGTGAGCCGGGTGATCATGCTGGGGTGAGAGTGTGGGGCAGGACCCCGTTTCTGGCAGCATGGGGCCGGTGTGGTGCCGGGGCCATGGCTCTCCCGCTGTGCCCGCAGAGCTGCACTCCTACGCCCAGACCTTGGTGGAGCTCCTGCGCCGGGCTGGGGACTTCATCCGAAACCAGTTTGACTTCTCCTTCCTCACCCATGCCCTGCCCCAGCTCCTGGGCAAGATCTACGGGCACCTCTTCTCGCCCCGTGTCCGCAGGGATGCCCCAGGTACCCTCCCAGGCTGGGCCACCCCGTGCCTACTTGGGGTCCCATCGGTCCCCCCCATGCCAGTGGCTGAGGCACCAGCAGCCTGCCCTGGCACCCCCATGGGGCTCCCCCACCCTTTGTCCCTCCTGTCCCCTTCTTGTCCCCACAGGCCCGGCTGTGGCAGGGGGCCAGCCCAGCCCCACGGCAGAGGGACCCCGGAGACCCTCCACCAGGTGGGGCATGGTGGGCCACAGGACAAGGGGGGCTAAAGGGTCTGGGGAGGTGGGCAAGATGCCCATGGGTGCTGACATGGCTTTTTGGGGATAGCCTAAAGCATTGGGGTCCTGCTCTTTCTGCAGCCAGGGCACACCTGGAGGGAGGTGGGCACAGCCCCCCAGGGTGCCCAGGGCCAGCCAGGTCCCACCAGGGGTGCGCAAGGCGGGGGGTGACACTGCCCAGGGGATGGGTGCCACTGGGCGCCTGCCTGAGCTCGCTCTGCTGTGCTTGCAGGCAGGGGGCCGGGCGGCCGCCCCCCTTTGCAGGGCTCTTCGGGGCCGTGGGACCCCGGCTGCAGGACTGGGTGGAGGTGCTGAGGGCCATGGCAGCGGGCAGCCCCCCAGCACCCACCCCAGATGGGAGGCAGCTCCCCGGGGAGACGTGGCTCTTCTTGCAGGTATTTGGGGAGGGATGGGCTGGGGGGGAGCCCCTGCCCCTCTGGTGACAGTGCCACCAGGGACCAAAGCCCAGCAGTTCCCCCATGTCCCCTCCTGATATCCCTTGGGCCCATCATCCCCTGTGCATCTACAGAGGTGGCATCTCCCACTCCGCCACCACAGAGGGGGCATCTCACCCTCCTCAGCTGAAACCAGTGCTCCCAGTCCAACCAGTGCAGAGCCAGACATGGGTCTGACCCTGCAGCTTAGGATCTGACCCAACACAGCCATAAAGACGTCACGTGTCCTCAATGCCCCATCTGACACCAGCCCAGCTGTGCCCTGCCCTCTGCTGCTGTGCACCTGACCGTGCCCACGGGTGCCTCGTGGGTGCCCCACCGTCCACCCTGTCCCCCCTTCCCTTCAGCAGGGCGAGGAGGTGGTGGAGGAGCTGGTGGGACAGGGACGAGCCTTCCTCGCCCAGCTGCGGGCAGAGCTGGACCTCGGCACCCCTCTTGAAGCCATGGAGCCACGATGGGCACCCAGAGAGCTGGCAGGGACCCCCGTGCTGAGCCGTGAGCCCTGGGAGCTGGGGGGGCTGGGGCCAATGGGGCAGCGGAGTGTCCATCCACCGGCCAGCTCCGTGCCCACCAGCCGCGTCCCCGCCAGGGTTTTCACACCTCTTTTGGTGGCAGGGCCCGCACCAAGGGAGAAACGCGAGCTGGTGCCCACAGAGCTGCCGGGGGTGGAGGAAGAGGAGGAGGAGGCAGGCGCAGGCAGAGGTAAGTGCCCTGCAGTCCCCAGCCACTGTAGGATGCCACGTGCCACCATGGGGATGGTGGCAAGCCCGGCCTTGGCTTCACATGCTGGTCCCAGGGCTGGTTGTCCCATGTTGGTGGGACAGCCCTCGGCCATACCCTCCTCCACAGGGACCCTCTGTCCCGGCTCCCCCAGCATCCCCAGAGCATGGGTGCTCCTTCCTGGGGCGGGCAGCAGCATGGTGCCCCCATGACTCTTCCTGCCCCTCAGCGCACCCCTGATGTCCCCCCCCATCTCTCTCCCTTGGATTGCAGCCTGCCCCGGCCTCAATGAGTCAGTGGTGCGGGTGGGTGCGGTGCGGGAGCTATACGCCTGGGTGCTGCGGGTGCCCGAGCCGGACTTGGCCATGACCTTCCAAGAGGTGAGTGCCCTGTCCAGCTGCTGTGAGCCCCCTGCCCCAGCAGCCAGGCAGTGCCACCCCTCAGACCGTCACCCTCCCGCCGTGCCCCTGAACCCCTGGGACTCACAGTGTTGTCATCTCCCCACAGATCCTGGTGGACTTGGGCTCCAAAAATGCCAAGGGGCTGTACCGGGCGCAGGTGCGGGCCACGGTGGGGGGCCGCCCCACGGCCTTCGCTGGCCTCGTGGGGCTGGAGAGCGACTCGCTGGCCCGCAGCATGCCTGGCCTTGTTGCTCTGGCACTCGAGGCACTGAAAACCTAACAGTGCCCACGGTGCCCTGGGGCACCGTGCCAGCATGGGGACAGGGCTCTGGGGCAGGGCTGTCTCATGTCCATCAAACACAGCTCCCTGCCCAGCTCAGGCTCTTACACCCTTTTGTCCCCCATCGTGCCTCAGTTTCCCTCTTCCCACCACCACTGCCCGACCTTCCCAGGGCAATGAGGTGCCAGGGGGCACCTGGAGCCTCTCAGTCAGGGGTCACAGCCCTCCTCCTCTCCCCGGGACCCCCACCTTGGCAAGCCCACCCCCACCCCATTTTCTCTAGAGACACTTGGGCTGTTATTTATTTGTACATAGAAAGGTTTATTTTTCAATAAAGAAGGGCTCTATTTTCCGGTAGCTGGTGAGTGTGAAGCAAGTGATGTGCCACGTGGTGCCAGTGAGGCGGGCACCGGCGGGGAGACTTTCCATGGGGGATATGACAGCCCATTGCACCCCCTTCCCATTCCCCTGTACCCCAAAGCGATGCTTCCAGCCTCGGTTCCTGCCCCTGGCAGCGGTGCTGTGCCCAGCCTGGCACAGACTCCTCACCCCGGGGGTCAGGCACCCCTCCTGCCCACCGCAGCACCCGTAGCACAGCACCGGTGCTCACCCCTGGGGCAACCCCATCGGGGACGCACAGGAAACCTCCTGCCGATGCAGGGGCCGAGCGTGCCCTGGGCCAGCAGCGAGCACCGGGGTGGTGCCACCCCTGTGCTTGGGCATCGATGGGTACCAACCCCTCCTGCTCGTGGGGAGCCTGCCGCCCCCGAGCAGCATCGCTGGGGCTGCTGAGCAGAGGGGAAGGGACCGCTCTTCCCAGTGCCCAGCAATGCCTGTGCTGGGGTGCCCAGGCGCAGGGTGATGGGCTGACGCCTGTGGGGCCAGCGAGGCCAGCTGCGCCTGCCCGTCTCCCCTTCTCCAGGCGCGGGGGTGCCGGAAGAGAGGGGTGGGAGCGGGTATCGGGTCCGGCACCCTTCCCCCTCGGCACCTGGCACCATCCATCTCCCGCTCCGGCCGGCAGCCGGACATCCGCTTGGCCAGGCCAGGCAGGGAAGCGGCCAGGGCCTGGCACTGTGCGAGGGCACTGCGGGCACCGTATGGGGGACTTGCCGGCGTGGCTGGCCCTGCTCGGGGCGCTGGTGCTGTCGGGTGAGCGGGGCCCTGGGGTCTTGGGCACGGGGTTGCCCCGTTGCTGGGGGGTTCTGGGCCACCTCGATGGGGTTAGTGGCGGGTGATGGTGGCAAGGTCCAAGCCGGGCACAAGTGCCCCGAGGCTGCATTTTGGGCATTGCCTGGCAGAGTATCATTACTGAGTCCCTGCCTGGGCCGTGTGTCTGTCTGTCTGTCTGTGTACAGTGGGGCTGCATCCCTGCCTGTGTGCCTGTGTGCCAGCGTAAGAGTCCATCTGTCCATGCACAGTGCCACTGTGTCTGTGTGTCCCTGTGTGCGCCTGTCTGTCTATGTGCATACTGACACTGCATCCGTGACCACATGTCCCTGCCTGTACTGGGTCCACGTCCATGTGTCCATGTCCATGTGTGCCTCTGTGTGTGCATCCACCTATGCGCACAGTGCCACCACATCTGTACCCAGGTGTCTCATGTCTGCGTGTCCCTGTGTGTCCTGGGTCTGTATTTGTGTGTCCCTCTGTGTCCATCCCCGTGTCCTTGCCCCATGCCCATGTGTGCCCATGTGTGCCCGTGTGCCCATGTGCCCCGACATGTATGCCATGCCCGCATGTCCCGTGTCCGTGCCCCTGTGCAGCACAGACATGCAGTGTCCTGGCCTTCTCCTGTTTCCTCCATCCTTACACCACCCTGCCTTCACCGAGCATCCCTGGGGGGTGGCACTGGGCCCAGTAACCCCCCCAGCCCCACCCCAGTCTGCCTGACCCCACACCCCCAGGCGGGCTCTGCGTGAACGAGGAGGAGCGGCTCATCCACCACCTCTTCGAAGAGAAGGGCTACAACAAGGAGGTGCGCCCTGTCGTCTCCACCGACCAGGTCGTGGATGTCTACCTGGCCCTCACCCTCTCCAACCTCATCTCACTGGTGAGCCCCAGAGGGCAGTGCCCACTGTGGGGTGCCCTCCAGCCATGCTTCAGCCACGGGGCTGGCTGGGTGGGGGGAGCCCTGGGGCCGCTGCCCCAAACCCTGGCTGGTGAGGGTTGGGGGTCCTGAGCTGGGGAGGGATGGCCCTGGCATCTCACTGCCCCACGCTGTTGTTGCAGAAAGAGGTGGACGAGACACTCACCACCAACCTATGGCTCGAGCACGTGAGTAGGGACAGGCATCATGGCATCAGTTGTGTCCCAAGGCACGGGCAACAGGGTGGCCCAGCGTGGTGAGGGGGTGACCTGGGGATCCCCCCCTCTAGGGCTGGACCGATTACCGCCTGCAGTGGAACAAGTCCGAGTTTGGGGACATCGAGGTGCTCCGCCTGCCACCGGACATGCTGTGGCTGCCTGAGATAGTCCTGGAGAACAAGTGAGCCATGCCTCAGTTTCCCCTCCCGAATCCCACAAGGCGTGCCCAGGGCTCCCCCTGCCCCTCACCAGCCCCGCCATCACCTCGGCTCTCTCCCTGCACAGCAACGACGGGCTCTTTGAGATCGCCTACTACTGCAACATCCTTGTCTACAACACGGGCTACGTCTACTGGCTGCCACCCGCCATCTTCCGCAGCGCCTGTCCCATCAACGTTGACTTCTTCCCCTTCGACTGGCAGAACTGCACCCTCAAATTCAGGTGCTGGGGGCTGGCTGGGGCGGGGCAGGGGCGGGCAGCAGGTGGGCACCCCGGCCCCCTGCAGTGCCCGCTGCTGCCAGCGCCTTCCCTTGCTGTTGGGGCGCAGCAGGGTGGGGGTTTTCAGGTGACTCGGTGGCCCGAGTCCATCATGCTGGAGGTCAGGGTGGGTGGATGGTGGGTAACAAGCAGAAAGCGCAGCCCCTCACCACCCGTCCCCCCCGGCTGCGGGCCAGCTCGCTGGCGTACAGTGCCCTGGAGATCAGCATGCACTTGAAGACAGAGAGCGACCCGACGACGGGCAAGCAGTACCCGGTGGAGTGGATCATCATCGACCCCGAAGGCTTCACAGGTAACGTTTGTGCTCTCTGCCATGTCCTGTGGCAGTGAGACACCCTGTAGGGGCTCGGGGGCACCCTGGCCTTGGGGCACCCTGCCATGGAGACACCTGAGTACCCGGCGCTTTGGCACCCTGGCACCCATCCCACCAGGCTTGGAGCTACCCAGACCCAGGACAGGGAGACTGGGTGCTGGTGGGGCTGGTGAGGATGGGCGTGGCGGGGGCCTCCCATGCCATGTGCTGTCCCATGTGCCCTGACAGAGAACGGGGAATGGGAAATCATCCACCGCCCAGCCCGCAAGAACATCCACCCTGACAACCCCCTGGAGAGCAGCGAGCACCAGGACATCACCTTCTACCTCATCATCAAGCGCAAGCCGCTCTTCTATGTCATCAACATCGTCACGCCCTGCATCCTCATTGCCTTCATGGCCATCCTTGTCTTCTACCTGCCCGCCGACAGTGAGTGAGCCCCGCAGCACCCGTGCCAGGCATGGGGGCCACCCCATGGGGCACCTCCATGTGCCACACCTGCACCAGGTCCTAGGACATGGGGACCCCCCAATGCCCACCATGGGGACATCCTGGGACTGGGACACCCCCGCGTAGGACACCATCATCCCAGCCGGACACCCTGGCAGGGGCACAGTTGGGCACAGGATACCCCACGCAGGACCCTGGGGCACCCCCATAATAGAAAACCCTGTATGGGGCACTGTATGGTGGGACACTGGGAGGGTAATCCCAGCACTGGGGGCACTGGGAGGGGGACCTGCGGCAGGTTTGCCCTGAGCTCACCTGCTGTCCAGGTGGTGAGAAGATGACACTGGTGATCTCGGTGCTCCTGGCCCAGTCTGTCTTCCTTCTGCTCATCTCCCAGCGCCTGCCCGCCACCTCCCATGCCATCCCCCTCATCGGCAAGTGAGTCCTGGGCACCACTGGGTGCAGCAGGGACATCGCAGGGTCCCTGCAGTGCCAGAGGGCAGCTCTGCTTGTGCCCAGCCCCTGTGGCAATGCCAGCCCCAGGTCCGTGCCCCCCCACAGGTACCTGCTTTTCATCATGCTGCTGGTGACAGCTGTGGTGGTGATCTGTGTTGTGGTCCTCAACTTCCATTTCCGCACCCCCAGCACCCACATCATGTCCGACTGGGTCAGAGAGGTGAGCGGGGTGCTGGGCTGGGGTGGGTGACCTGGTGGGTGCAGGGGTGGCACCGCGCCCCACGGAGGGCATGAGACAGCACAGCCCCAGCATTGCATTAGGATGTCCCATCTGTGCCACCCCAAGGGGTTGCATGCCCGGGTTGGGGGCAGAAGGTGGGGACAAGGTGTTGCACCGAGGGGGTGGCCGAGGGACCTGACACCACCTCCCATGCCCCAGGTCTTCCTGGAGAGCCTGCCCCGCCTGCTGGGCATGTCGCAGCCGGCCGAGAGCCCGGCGGGCGCCCCATGCATCCGGCGCTGCAGCTCGGCTGGCTACATTGCCAAGGCGGAGGAGTACTTCAGCGTCAAATCCCGCAGCGAGCTCATGTTCGAGAAGCAGTCGGAGCGGCACGGGCTGGCCAGCCGCGTCACCCCTGCCCGTGAGCCTCATCCCCTCTGTGGGGACACGGGGAAGGGCGGCAGAGCAGGGGTCTTCAGGGGTGGCAGCCCTTAGGAGCCTGTCTCACTGCCCCCCTCGCCCCCAGGTTTGGCACCCATGGATGGGGGCGAGGAGCAGCTCTACGAGCACATAAAACCCGTCGTTGATGGCGCCAACTTCATCGTCAAGCACATGCGGGAGAAAAACAGCTACAATGAGGTGGGGGCCGCGGGCATGGGGGGGCAAAGGGGGCTCCCTGTGCCCGCTGTGCCCCCCGCTGCCCAGCTCCCGGCTCCTTCCCTAGGAGAAGGACAACTGGAACCGCGTGGCCCGAACCCTGGACCGCCTCTGTCTCTTCCTCATCACCCCCACGCTGGTGGTGGGCACCCTCTGGATCTTCCTCATGGGCATCTACAACCACCCCCCGCCGCTGCCTTTCGCCGGAGACCCCTATGACTACCGGGAGGAGAACAAGCGCTTCATCTAGGATGGGGGGTCCCATGTGCCAGCCCCCTGCACCTTCCCGCTTACTCGCCTTGGCTTGGGAAAATAAAGCTGGGTGCTTCTCCCCACAGGGTGCTGAGCTGGTGGATGCTCTCAGTGTCCCCCCTGGGCACGGTGCCCACCCTGAGTGCTGTGTGTGTGCCAGGGAGGGTGATGCCCACCCAGGGAATGGGTGCTGGTGGGTGTCCTGAGCATGGTGGTCCTCAGCTGTGGCTGGAAGGGGTTTTTCCCAGAGGGGATGCGGTGGTACCAGCCCTGCTACCCCCGCTGGAGTGGGCACTCGGGACAGGATGGGCTGGGGAAGGGGACGGACCCTCCCAGCATGGCACCATCCCCTGTGGCCCCACTGCAGTGGGCAGAGAGGCCATCAGTGCCCACATCACCCCTGTCCCCATCACCCCCCAGCCAGACCCACGAGTGTCCCCCCCGGCACACCCCAACCCGCAGCGCCTGGCTGTGGGCCGAGGGGGTGTCTCCTTCCCCGGCTCAGCAGTGGGACACCATGGCTCCGGTTTCAGGGGGCACAGCTGACGTCCCCCCCCAGCAGTGGCCCAGGACAGCTGTCACATCCTCTCCGCTGAGCCAGGAATCTCACCCACCCCCCCGATCCCCCTACACAGGGCCTGGCAGGATTTGGACCCCCAAGGTGGGCATCACTCCCCAGGCTGACGTGGTGACTTGCCTGCCCATTCCCCACCCTGTACCCTGGGGCAGCCACCACCATGGGGGGGACAGGGCACTGCTGGGGGTGCTTGCAGGGGGGCACCCCTTTTCCCACGGGTGCCTGGGTTTCTGCTGCAGGGAGGTGCATCCCTTTGTGGGGGACACGGGGAAACTGAGGCACGGAGCTAATTTTGCCCCCGAAACCAATTCCAACCCCCCTTGCACAAAATGCCAGAGGAGCTTCCCAGCAAACTGGCATCACCCCACTGGCGGGGGGGCGTGGGTGGTCACCTGTCCCTCCCTGGCCCCCGGGGCTGTTGGGAACAGCTGACGGTGGCGGGGGACAGCTGTCCTGTCCCACCGGGCGCCAGGCCCAGAACACCGCCTCACGGGCGGCCGAGCAGAGCCCCAGCCCCTGCGCCCCGCGGCACCGCCATGCGCTGCCATGGCCTCCTCCTCGTCCTCTGCGCCCTGGCAGGTAAGGGGTGCCCACCCCGGGGGGGAGGCATGGGGGGGCACCCAGTCACCCCCTCCCTGCCTTTGCCCTTGGGGGTTTGTCACCCATGGCTGTACAGCGCCGTGCACTGTCCCACTGGAGTGTCCCCATGCTGGCAGCCCGCTGTCCCCACGTCCTGCCCTGGAGAGAGAGGTCCCTGGGGTGAGCGGGGTGGGGTACGTGGGGGGGACGTGCACCCCCCCACTTGCACGCTGGGGCACTGATACACGCTGTCAGGCACACACAGCTGCGTGTGTACACCCACAGTAACACACACATGGGCATCCCCACCCCATGCACACCCCGTGCCCCCACCCCCCGCCATGCCGGCAGGTCCTGGGGGCATCGGTGGCCCCGCCGTCCCCACCCCGGGTTGTCCCCACGGCACATGCCCTCCCCAGGAGTGGGCTGCAGGAACCAGGAGGAGAAGCTGCTCCAGGACCTCATGACCAACTACAACCGGCACCTGCGCCCGGCCCTGCGCGGGGACCAGATCATCGATGTCACCCTCAAGCTCACCCTCACCAACCTCATCTCCCTGGTGAGAGACCCCCCTGGTCCCCACAGTGGGGTGGGATTTGCCCCCACATGCGGGGCAGCGGGCAGAGGCGGGCAGGGCGCTAAAGCTGTCTCCCCACTTCCTTCCTTGCCAGAATGAGCGGGAGGAGACCCTCACCACCAACGTCTGGATTGAGATGGTGAGACCCCCTCACCTCCAGGCAGGACCCCTTTGGGCCACGTTTGCATCTCAGGGTGGCACCCTGTGAAGGGCTGGCACTGTAACCTGCACCCCCTTTTGTGGATGCCCCTGACTGAGCCCATTTTGGTAGCAGCACAGGACGGGGAGCTCTGTGACCCTCCCTCTTTGCTCCCCTTCCTCCAGCAATGGTCTGATTATCGCCTGCGGTGGGACCCTGAGAAATACGACAACATCCAGCTGCTGCGGGTGCCCTCCACCATGGTCTGGCTGCCCGACATCGTCCTGGAGAACAAGTAGGTGGCGGGGCAATGGGGATATATTCCCACACAGGGGGTGGCCGCCGTCCCCCCAGGCATGGTTTGGGGCTGAACCCACCCTTTCCCCCCCAGCATTGATGGGACATTCGAAATCACCCTCTACACCAACGTGCTGGTGTCCCCCGACGGCAGCATCTACTGGCTGCCCCCTGCCATCTACCGCAGCTCCTGCTCCATCCACGTCACCTATTTCCCCTTCGACTGGCAGAACTGCACCATGGTCTTCCAGTGAGCACTGGCTGGGCATGCACGGGCACCATGGCGGGTCCTCCTGGGACACAAGGGATTAGCATGGGATGTCCACCTTTGCCCGGGGGCAATGAGCCCCTGGGCAGACGAGTGCCACCTACCTGTCCCTGGCACCCCATCAGTGGCAAGAGGCACCTTGGCCAAGCCAAGCACCTCAAAGCAGAGCTGGAGGTGGCCAGTGTGACCCGGTGCCACACTGGCACCCTTTGCCCATCCAGCCCGCTGCATGCCAGCCTGTGCCACCCCCTTGTCCCTCCCCAGGTCCCAGACGTACAGCGCCAATGAAATCAACCTGCTGCTGACGGTGGAGGAAGGCCAGACCGTGGAGTGGATCTCCATCGACCCCGAGGCTTTCACAGGTAACACCACAGCCACCCCCGTGGCACAAGAGCATCTTGCCGTGGGGGGCACCCAACAGGCCTGGTGCTACGCTGCCTGCCAAAAGCAGGGTTGTGGGGGCTATTAGCAGCTCCCGCCATTACATGGGCACTTAAGTTATTAGTGGAAGCAGGAGTGTGGAAGAGATTTGTTTTTCTAACCCCCCCCGGCTCGGGGCTCTCACCGCCTGGCAGTCGCTCCCGGAGAGCACCGCTCCTGGGAGCTTGATTGATGCTGGGAACGTAGCTGTCACGGCCAAACGATGACGTTTTCCATCACATTTTAATTGCATATTGAAGGAACAAAATGCTTTTCAGGCAGCGAGATTTATTTTTTCATTACCGGCCCGAGCTGCGATCTTGATTGGGAAAAATCTATCGCTCCTGCAGACGGCAGGAGAAAACAGCACGCCGTCACCCAGCGTCACGCTCGGCTTCCCCCCGCAGCACCCTGGGGGCAGGGAGATGGGGGGACCCCAGCCCCAAACGTAACACCCTGGGAGCCCCCAAGGGGCTCCAGGTGCCCCATATGTGCCCAGCTGCCCCCTCCGACAGCTTTTTGGGGTATTCTGCCCAGGCACCCTGGCATGCTCTGCGGTGCTTATCTCCCTCCCCAGTGGCTCTAGCACCTTTCCCTGCACTGTGCCCAGCCCGGGTGCCCCATGGGGCCCATGCCGATCACCAGCCCTCCCCTTCCTCCCGCTCCGGGCCGTGGGGCTGGCAGCCCCAGTGCCCCCGGCGGGGCGGTGGGACTCACGTGGCACCGCTGTGCGGCAGAGAACGGGGAATGGGCCATCAAGCACCGCCCTGCTCGGAAGATCATCAATTCAGAGCACTTCACCCCAGATGACATCCAGTACCAGCAGGTCGTCTTCTACCTCATCATCCAGCGCAAGCCACTCTTCTACGTCATCAACATCATCGTGCCCTGCGTCCTCATCTCTGCCATGGCCGTGCTGGTCTACTTTCTGCCTGCCAAAGGTACACGCTAGTTCTGTGCCCACAGGGGGCACAGGGATGTGCAAGGGGGGCAGCAACAGGCAAGGAAGGGCTCATTGTCCCCTCTGTGCTTGGGGACCATCAGTGCCATTTCTCATCCACTCCTGTGATATCTGCAGTGGGGTGAATTTCCAGGTACCCCACAGTTAAAGCCTCATGGCAAGACTTGGCCAGTTCAGCTTTGGGGTGGGGGCTTTTTGCCAAAGGAGGGCAATGCCCACACTACCACCCCATGCCAACCTCTGCATTCCCCCCTCCTTGGCAGCGGGTGGGCAGAAATGCACCGTCTCCATCAATGTCCTCCTGGCCCAGACCGTCTTCCTCTTCCTCATTGCCCAGAAGGTGCCCGAGACCTCCCAGGCTGTGCCTCTCATCGGGAAGTAAGTGATGCACAGGGACGGGGGTGCCAGCCCTGCTGTCACACTGTGCCAGCTGGGTCTCTGGGTGCTGTGCAGCAGCCAGTGCCCAGGGACGGGACCCCAGGACCCCACAGAAACAACCCCCAGCCCAGGTGGGGCTGGCACAGGGCTACCACGTGCCCGTGTTCCACTGCTGGTCCCCAGTTTCCAGCCCAGGAGGGTATTGAGAAGGACCTTACAGGCCCATATCTTGTGACCCAGCAGCCCCATGTGAGGCCCTGTGCCCCCTCCCCAGGTACCTGACCTTCCTCATGGTGGTGACGGTGGTGATCGTGGTGAATGCTGTCATCGTCCTCAACGTCTCGCTGAGAACGCCCAACACTCACTCCATGTCCCAGAGAGTGCGCCAGGTACCCGCCGTCATCCCCCTACCCCTTGCACATGGGGAATGGGGTGGGTATTTGGGGACCAAGGTCATGTCCCTCACAGAGCGGGGTGGCGGGCATGCCTTCATCTGAGTGCAAGTCCTGGCACAAAGAGGGAACCCCCCAGTGCCCCCAGGGGACCACACTGTGCCACCAAACCCCTCCAAGACACTCCGAACACTGGGGAGCAGCAGGTGCCAACACACTCTGCATCCCGGTGGCACAAGGGTACCCCACGGGGATGGGGGCCGCACCTATTGGGTGCCCTGGGCGGTGTTGAGGGGGTCAGGTGCCCGCGGGTGACGCTGTGCCCAGGTGTGCCTGCACCTCCTGCCCCGCTACCTGGGCATGCACATGCCAGAGGAGACGCCAGGGCCGCCGCGAGCCGCCCGGAGACGCAGCTCCCTGGGGCTCATGGTGAAAGCCGACGAGTACATGCTCTGGAAAGCCCGGACCGAGTTGCTCTTTGAGAAGCAGAAGGAGAGGGACGGGTTGATGAAAACTGTGCTGGAGAAGATTGGTGAGTGTCCCCGGGGGGTTGGCACCTCCCCGCGAGGCTGGGTGATGAGCCAGGTGGCCGGGCGCTCACTGGTGCCCGCTGTGCCGGCTCTGCTGCCTGTAGGACGTGGCCTGGAGAGTGGCAGTGCCCAGGACTTCTGCCAGAGCCTGGAGGAGGCAGGCCCTGACATCCGTGCTTGCGTGGATGCCTGCAACCACATTGCCAACGCCACACGGGAGCAGAACAACTTCAGCAGCGTGAGTCAGGGCTGGGGGGAGAGGGACCCGCATGGGGGGCAGCGGGGGCAGCCCTCATCCTCCTCCTCATGCCACCGGCAGGAGAGCGAAGAGTGGATCCTGGTGGGACGGGTGATCGACCGTGTCTGCTTCTTCATCATGGCCTCCCTCTTCGTGTGCGGCACTGTCGGTATCTTCCTCATGGCTCACTTCAACCAGGCACCCGCCCTGCCCTTCCCCGGGGACCCCAAGCAGTACCTGCCGCAGTGATGCCTGCAAGCACCCGGCAGCCCTCCGGCTGCCAGGACCGCCAGAGCCAGGGGCTGGGTGCCCCCAAACCAGCCTACCTGGCTGAGATCCCTGCGGGCACAGCAGCTCCTGGTGCCAAGCACAGCGCTGGAGGAGGACTGTGGTGGTGATGGGGAAGGGGGGAACGCGGGGTGGCCATGCTGTGCTGAATGTGGAAGTAAAGCCTGTGGCAGTCTCGTGAGCCTCCGTGGCATCATTGCTGCGTGCCCACTGATGGGGTTACTCCTCTCAGACAGGCTGGCCGTGCCACCCATGCAGGCTGGCCACAGACCTCTAAGCCACACAGTCCTGTCCCAGCACCCCACAAGGGTGCTGAGGGACGAGACAAGGGGGAACCAGAGCAGAGTCCGGCATCTGACGGGCCGTGCACCAGCGCTGGCAGCAAGAGCCACGTTACCCCACTGCAAATTCACAGCTTCAGGCCCAGGGCAAATGGGGCCCCTGGCCCCATGGCTCCCTTGCCATGGCAAGGGAGCAGGAATCACAGATACAGCCCCCCATCCCGGGGCAGCAATGGAGCCATGGATGGGATTAGGAGCAGGTAATTCCTCCCTCCATTTATGCCCCAGCCATGGCTCCTGGGGGCAGCTGAATTGCTGTCCCTGCTCCCTAGCAAGCAGCTTGGGGTGGGAAGACCCTGGTCCACCTGGCATCTAAACCCCCTCAGGGATGGGTGCCCCTTGGCACCCATCCTGCTACGAGCATCATTACATGACTCCCTCCCCCGCCAGCCCTCCTTGCCCCACAGGATCACCTCTGTCAAGCACAGGGCCCTTCCCCCCATCCCAGCGATGCCGCGTCCCCCCGTGCCCCTCACTGACCTCTGGGGCCCCCGCGGCTTTGTCCCTGCTGGCGGGGGAGATGCGAGAGGTCAGCCTGGGAACGGCGGCAGGCAGCGTCTGCTCCTCTGTGGTCCAGCTCACGCCACCTGCGCCCAGCTCCAGGACGTGCTGTGTCTCCATCAGCCTCACCGTCCCAGCACCGGCTGCCTCTGCTGCTGCTGGGAGAAAACCAGCTGGTTGCTGCCCGCAGCTGGCTCCTGGCACTGCCTGCCAGAGGTGAGGGCACTGCGGGCACGGATGGAGGAGGGAGGCAAACATCCAGCAGCTAAGACATCACCTCTTGGATGCCTGTAGCCCGGAGCCACCTCCGGCTGTGCCAGCCTGCCCGTGCCCTCTGCAAGGTGGCTTTTCCTGCCCCATCCCCAGGAGGTGCGTGACGCCCACGGCACCCAGACCAGGTGGATCCAGCACTCCAGGCTGTCACGTTGAAGCAGGCAGGAATGGTGCCCACCGAAGCAGGCAGGAATGGTGCCCACCAAGGCAGGCAGGGGTGCCCAGAGGAGCTCACCAAGCACCAGGCTGGGTCCTGCCTCCTGTCCCCCCTGCCTGGGTCACCTCCCATGGGGGCAGCCCTGTGGCCATGACCTGGGTGAGGTGCCCAGGTCCCGGGGCACCATGCTGCTTCTTGCTGGTGAGTGATGGCACTGCACAGCACTCCTGTCCCCCCACAGCCTCCCCACGGTGGTGTCCTTGCCCCAGCCCCAGTGGCTGAAGGGACAGGCAGCCCTGGGCAAGTGTCTGCAGCCCTGCAAGAGCCAGGAGCTGCCGTAAGCTGCCCAAACCATAGTACCAGGCACGTCCCCAGCCCCTGGGCTCTCCTTTCCCAGGAAGGTGCAGAATTAATGAGCTCTGGTCTGTCTTTGCCTGGCCACTTCCCATCGATTCCTGGGTCCCCGTTGCCCTGCTGCCAGTCTCCAGGGCAAGGGGGCTCTGAACAGGGCCAGGTACAGTCACCCACTTCTCCCTGCTCCGCAGAGCTGCTGCTTCTTCCAGGTGAGCTCAGTCCCCGGCATGTCCATACAGCACAAGCGGGAAGGGACGAGCTCCTCCAGCCTGCCAGGAGCATGCAACCGAGACCACATTCTGCACCATCCCCAAGCAGTGGTTTTACCTGCCCTCCGGAGGTCCCTGGGGTTTATCACCACACCAGAGACAAGGACAAAACTAAAAGCAGCGGCTGGGATGCCACAGGTCTCAGGCAGCAGATGTGTCTTGCGGGATCCGGTGGAGGAACACCTGGCAGGTCACCCTATCCAGAGCCAGCAGAGTGCTGGGGGGAGAGCAGTGAGAGAGGAAAAGCCCCCCCAGCCCAGCATCAGCCCCATGTGCCCACGCCCCATCAAGAAGCACTAAGATGGGGCAACACCATCCTCCAAGCATCCCCCAGCTGCTCCCCTCCAAAACTGGGGACTCCTTTCTCTCCGTGGGCTGGGAAGCAGATTTCCTCCTTACCTCCAGCTCAGAGACACCCAGCACGCCCACCCCACCACTCCCTGAGCCCCCCCCCCAGCCAAGCCCAGCCCAGCCATCAGCCCCCGCTTGACCTGCCGCAGCCAGAGACAGCCAGGGCCCATGAGCCCACCATGGCCCAGCATCCCCTTGGGAAAGAAGAGCCCCGGGGCTGGACTCCAGGGCTCAAAGCCCTGCCGGTTTCCCCAAAGGCCACTATGCAGGGATCTGAGGAAGCTTAAGGGTGGACAAAGCCTTCAGGATGAGGAGAGCAGGGAAGGTCACGACTCACCGCAGATTTGGGCCTCCCACAGCTCCAGCCTCGCTTCCTGAATGAAGAGGATCTGAAATCTTTCTATTTACAGAGGCTGCTTCCCCTCCCAAACAACCCCATGGCTATCTTTTCACCAATCTTATTAGCGGGACACAGTAGACCACAACCCAAAAGCCCTGCTCAAAAAAACCAGTCTGGCTCCATCCCTCTCCAAGCTGTAGGAGGCACCAAACCTGGTGCTTGGCACTGATCGAACACTGCTTTTCTTCCAACCTCAGGAAAAGTTGTAGCCTTCAAGAGGACAAACTCCACGCCCCAGCCAGCTCGCTCCCTTCAAGGCTGAGCAAGAGGAACCAGTGCTGAGTTCCTCCAAATCTCAACCACGGTGGCAGCGGGAGGAGAGGAACAGCCTCCCAGGGGAGGGCTCTTCCACCGCTCACTCGCAAAGCGTATTTAAGGGTGAACACAGCAGGACTGCAGCATTTTCAGATTTAATAGCAAGCCTGCACTCATCAGCACCAGCTTAGACGCAGGGCATCAGAGGCGAGAAGTGGGCGAGTACATGAAATAGCAGAGGTGGACGCGACGCGCAGCTGGGCACAACAACAGGACTAAAGCCCTAAGTGATGTCATCTGCAAGAAGCTAAATGCGCTGTGGATAAAAGGAGCCTGCAGCTAGTATTTCAGCCTTGCCTTGCAAGGCTATTTTTGCTTAGATTGCCAAAATGTAATTACAACTAAATCCCCCCTAACAAATACCGGAGAGCAGCAGGGGAGAGTTGTATTTAAAAGGAATTTTAAGTAGCAGCCGTAGTAGTACCTGATCGCAGCAGGGAAAACAAACCGTGCCTGGAAAAGAGCATTTGGTTGAGAGCTGGTGACAAACAAGTGGCAAAAGCAGGAATAGGACCGTGGGGTCTTGGGAAACACAGAGAGGGATGCCACTACAGCCCGGGGAACTGCCCTGCTCCCTGCCCAGCCAGGTGCCAGCAGGCACAAACTGCCTGACCACGGGGAGCAGTTAGTCATCGCTGTCGGTGCGCTGAATGTTTCTAGAGACAGCCTAGGACTGACACCTTCAACGCAGAAAACAAACCCTTCAGAAGACTGAATATTTTAAAGCGTGTTCTCTGCCGGTCCTGGCTGCCTTCAGTCTAGACTTCGATAATAACAGGAGGAATTTGCAGCTGGAGTCATGAGGCTGAAGGTCTCCCGGTCCCCAAGGCCGGTAATTGTCCCAGACATGGGCCACTAGTTCTGCGGTCACCCCTTCTCCTGGGGGACTGCGCAGAGCACGTAGGGCAGGAGATGTGCCCCATCTCTGGCCACAGCCTGCCCTCCTGGGCCCGATGCAAAGGCTCTATTAAAAATGAAAGGCAATTGTGCGATTCCCCAAGGAAAAGGGGAAAAGGCTGGAGCTGTTAATGAGTACAATTAGCATTGTAGCCAAGCAGAATCAGAGGAAATAATTAGCTCCTATTGTTTCTGTGGCATCCAAACTGCAGCCATGCTGGCTTTCCAGGCAACAGCCCATCAGTCTAGCCTCATCCTGGAGGACAGGAGACAGGGGGGCACTCGCAGCCCCTCTTCTGGTCACAGCTTTCATGCAGCTATAAGCGGCAGCCTGGGCCATCACCCCCTTCTGCTACACCCACGGGGGGTCCAGTTTCCCAGATGGCCGGAGACTAGCAAACCTCAGTGCACCCCAGAAGCACACATGGCCCTGCATTCAGCCTTTCCTTGGATCCAACACAGGGCAGCACTGCTAGCTCTCCACCGAGACAGCAGGAGTCAAAGCAAGTAAGTGACACCAAACACCTCTTTGTCCTAGTTTACGGGAAGCTCGCATCCCTCTCCCCAGCAAATAGGGCTGGGTATAAGGCACTGCTAACCAGGGAGCATGAAGTAGGGGCAAAGACAATGCAAGCATCTCACTTTTTAAGCAAGATGTTACATCTCTAACTCCCCTGCCCATGTAACTCCACAAATACGGTGAAATCTGGCCACCACTGGCACCTGGGGTGCTTTGCTGCCTCATGTAGGTGGGCAGCTCAGGGGCAGATGCTTTCTGGAGGTGGCAGAAGCAAGCCTTGGGCCTTCCCACAGCCTAGAGAAATGCTATCCCACCAATTTTGAGACAGAGTCAAAAAAAGAGAGACTGCAAGAAACAAAGAGACCCAATAATTTATTGGCAGAGCTGAAAGGGGGCATTTGAAAACCATAGGGCTGACTCTCAACTGGGAAGCTCCTCCCAGCCACAGAGAGATTTATAATACTGGTATCCCTCAGCAAAAGGCTCTGACGTTGAGGCAGAATCCCAGAGATCCTGCATGCCATGTAGAGAAAGAGAGGAAAGTGCTGCAAGATGCGTCCCCAAGGGCACGCTGCTAATTGAAAGGTTGGCCTCCCGCCCCACTGCTAAAAAAAAGTTTGTGTATGACAAAATCAGCCTCTATTGTCACCACTGCTGGAGGGCTTCAGATGGATCCTTCCTCCAAGGAGGAGTGCGAGAGTGGCCCATGAGTCCCTTCAGAGGTTGGAGGGCACTGGTGGAGACCTCTCAGTGCTTTCAACACGGAGAGAGGAGCTTAGTGCCAACTCTTGTTCTCACAATGTGATTTTTGTGTTTCGAAAGCTTGAATTATCCCTGGAAAACAGAGGGAAGAAAGAGGTTAAAGGTGTGCATTCCTTCCGCTCACAGCACCCCCCAGTTCCACCCACCATGGCTACCAGTGTTGCCATCCCAGTATGTCACTCAAATCAATGCTCGTTAAACCTCCTAAGCAGATCTGCTTCCTAACTAGAGACTTTTCACGTAAGTCAACCTGCTGCTCCAGAACACTTGGAACACAGGGAGATCCTGGTTCATCCCCATTCACTGGGGAAAAAAAAAGTGTCATCTCCTGTGAGCAAAGCATATGGTAGACTCTGGAAACCTCTCTGATAGATTCTGGTGTTTAAACAACTCACAAGATCTCTTCTTTCCCAAATATTTGTCCTCAGGGATTCTGCTTGGAGCACAAATATACCATCAGTCCAACCTTCTCCTGCCTCTGTCCCTCACATTTACGCTCCTTTTGTCAGGCCGTCAACAACTTTAGCTCTCTGGTCTCTCCTACCTTAAAAGAATATCTAATCTGAAAAGGACGTTTCCCTCAAGTTTAAAGAGAAGAGTTTCTTCAGCAGCTTTTACTCACGTGAGTACAGCCACATGAGTCACAGGGGCTAATGACAAAGAAAGGACTGCTAGTCCACAACCTTCATTTGCATAGTCTTGCAGCACATGACAGACTGGGCAGGTTACAGAAACCTGTTAATGCTTACTGCTAGCCTGTCAGCAGCAGCAGTAGGCAAAGCATATTTACACATTAATAGAGTGGTGGTGTGTTTTTTTAAAACTCAAATGGAAATAAATGAGATTACAGTTATTTTGAGAGGATAGTTTGGCAGCTCTTCCCGTAACAGGGACAGGGCAGTAAGTTGCCCAAACCAAACACCTAGGGATGCCCCAGCGCATATCGCACCAAATGGGCAGAGCTGTGTTGAAGAGCAAAGGCAGCAGCTTCAGAAGCTAGGTGCTCTGCAGGACTGTAAAATCCTGCTTAAACCCTTGAGCTAGCAGTGTGTGCTGCTAAGAGCTGCACAGTAGCTGTAACATCACAGCACAGTGCATGCTGGAACACCTCCAGAAGGCGGGCTGGAGAGCTGGAGGAGCAGAAGGAAGTACAAAAACACTCTTTAGAGAGAGTTAAACAAGTTACTCTGCTATGACATGACAGCAAAAACCATGCTGGAGGCCATCTGCAGAAGACTGGGGTTCACCTTTGCACTTGCCAGCAAAGCAGGCTGTGCTGCCATTTGGGAACATGATTCAGGATTCATTAACTGGATTCCGGTTAATTTGCAACAATGGTTTGGCTTTTTATCCCATACTATACTTTCACCCGTGCCATCTACCTCAGCACACTTTGGTTAGCTCTTTCTCGGACAGATTTCTACATTTCCCCTCCTTTCGCCTTTATCAGGGTGCCCCAGGGCCTCTGCTCATCACTGCTCTCCCTGCTCAGCACAGGTAGCCCAATACAGTTGAGAGCTAAATCAACTCTGTCACTGTTTTCCTATACACTTGGCACATTTACTGCCTTCTGAGACTGGTATTTCATGAAGTGAGCTGGTTTCCTCCTTGGGAAGGTCACTTGAATGTCATCTAACAATAACACCACTACTAGGTGCCTGCGTAACATTTTGTAACCACTGATCCTCACAAAAAGCCAAATCCGTGAGGAAAGACAGATATTTTCACCCATGACTTCAGAGCAAGCTGAGACCACTGCTTGCCCAATGCTGTGGAGGGAGGTTTTGGGATCCCCAGCGGCCCCTCGGAGCTCGGCTGTGTTGGAGCACCATGGGGTGGGAACTGGGCAATGAAACGCTTCCTTCCAGCGGGTTCCTCTGCTCTGGCACTAGGCAATGCAGCAATCCCACTTGGCTACAACCAAACGCAACTCTCATCGCCAGGCCTCCTGCTAGCCCTTTTTAAGGAAAGGGCCTGCCATCAGGGAAGCGGGCACTGGAGGGGAAAAACAATCTGAGCTGTGAGGCTCACAACAGGCCTGAGCTCACCTTGGCTATTTTCTCTGCACATAGTCAGTTGCCACTACCAGAAGTAGCAGGTGGTTTCATCTCATTAGCCACAGCATTCTTATTTCTAAATACAGTAGCTACTGTGTGTCCTTCCTGAACAAGCTTTTATTGACAGACTAATTTATTCTGCTCCAGCCCACTGTCAAGAGCAAAGGCACGTATGCCAAGCTCCAGGTGCCTCTCTCAGTGTCCATCACATGGATGTGCTTAGCATTCATTTACCACTCCATATCTGCTTACAGTCAACCCTAGGCAACAGACCCAAGCTGAAGACATACCTCTCAGCCTCCTGGGACCAGGTCTGGGATACAAGTGCCTTGCGCAGAGAAAGGACACTTCAGAAAAATACCACACAGCATCACAACAGAAAATGCTGCGTGAATGGAGACCACAGTGAACGCTGGTATCTTTGGTCAAAACCAAAAATTTTAAAAAATCATTTTGACCTTTGGAAAAGAGCCAGTAGCAGAATGGGCCCCACCACCAGGCCCATAAGGCAAGAGAACATGCCAGCCCGAGGGAAGAGGGGTGGAAGCTGAGAGGTATGCCATGAAGTCACGTAGGAAGAAAGATGAGGCCCTACCCTGGGTGTGACAGAGGGAGGGGGAGCGTTCGATCAGCGGCCACTGCTGTTCACCAGGCCATGAAACTCCTCCCAGGCCCTGGCAAGCCAGAGGGAAAAAAAAAATGAAATAAAAAACAAAAAAACAGCACTTCAGATCAAAGGCTTCTTAACTTTTAACGAGAGCAGAAACATTCAATGGCGTTTGAAAGGCACTTGTCTTCAGAGAGCAAGGCAATATTCTCTGATAGCCCTAGTGGATAGAAGCATCCTTAAAACCCAGCCAAACATCTGACAGCGCGAGGCAGCTTTAACGTTCTGCACAGACATGAAGCGTTCCCACTGGCTGCTGGTGATATAGCCACATTAATACCCAGAGACAGGTATGACCTTCCCAGTCACAAATGGAATATCCATTTCCTATTGCTAATAAAATAGCCGATGTTACGTCTTTCTGCAGGATTATCAACGTTCCTTGGCTGGTTAAACTCAGCCAGTTACCAGCCTCATGCTTCACCACATACCTGCGTATGTAGCAATCCCCCCAAAAGGGGCTTCTTTTCTAAGCCACACGGCTTAGTTATTACGAAATTCTTCGATCAGGTGGCAGAATCCAACTGTTATTAGAAAGTCTCGTTTCCTTTTGTAAACCTGCATTGTTAATGACGACCCAGTAAAAACATTACAGCTATTTGAAATGAAAATGTTTTCAGATTAAGTTAGAGGGACAGGCCTAACGCTGCATTCCCTGGTGGAGAATGTTACTGACGGACGAAGCTAGCAGACTGAAAAATTGCTGTCTGTTTTACGAAGGCAGCATACTGAAAGCCCTCTCAGAGAGAGGATGCGGAGGTTAATGCGAGCATGACTATTATCTTCTGGGATCAGAGACATCAAAGAACCTCATAGTTCTCCACGC
This sequence comes from Theristicus caerulescens, assembly GCA_020745775.1. NCBI lineage: Eukaryota > Metazoa > Chordata > Aves > Pelecaniformes > Threskiornithidae > Theristicus > Theristicus caerulescens. Next base: position 11,587,161 of record CM036565.1, on the reverse strand, counting down.
CCAGCAAAACAGTGCTGGTGCCTACAGCACATGCCAAGCCATTTACTGAACCCAGAGAGTCCCATGGAGCTGGAGGGACCTTAAAGGGAACCCAGGTCAGTCATAAACCCAGACCACCCTGCAAATTTTGTTCCTGGTACTTAGCAGCTACCTCACATCTTGTTTTCTGCATTGCCTCATCACGCCACTGCAACACAGCAGGAGAGTCCAGAAATGGAAATCCTGTATTAGTCAGCGTCTGTGCCAAAAACAGATCACCAGCCTGGCTCTTACCTGAGCCTCACAGAGTCAAGCTCCCAATCAGCATTTGCAAAAGCAGCTCAGGTGTCATATGCTCTTTCCCAGCAAAGTCATAGCCCAAATAAAGACAGAGTATACTGGCAGAGTGCCTGTCACGTGCACTCTGCAAGACTGTACGCCATATACAGGCAGTCCTGCTGGGAACCCAACAAAGAGGGCACAAGCAAGAAGCTTGTCACTGTGGTGTACGGCCTGGAATTTGTGACACTGCCTTCCCAGACCACAGGACAGCAAATCCCTCTTTTGAAAGCGCTGAAGGTGAAATCCTAAAGATCACTGACTTCAGCACCACCAGTACAAGCCTGGTGAGTGGCAAAACAATCCAGTTCTTCCCAGTTCAAAACTGCTTTGACAAAACTTTCAAGAAACAACTAAATCTCCATAGCCCCCCAAGGCACAGGCTCCTGTGAAGTACCAAGGTCATCAGCTGGTCTAAGAGAGTCCTTATCTATGGCTGGCTAGGTTTTCTCCTCAGTCTCCCTCCATCCATGCTAGCTCAAAGTCCTCCTGATCTCGACTAGGATGGACAAGTGAGTAACAGTCATCCATGGGAGTCCCAAAGCTACGTGGTATCTCTAGCTGACCCTCAGACATGAGCCCTTGAAGCCAAAAGAAATGTGAGGGAGAAATAGACAGCAAAGCGTGCTGAAGATGGAACAGGACAGCACCCAGGACATAGCTGTGGTGCATGAGTACACCAGGTCAGATCTGCAATTCAGCTTGACGTACAGCAGTATGCTGCTTGGAGAACAGAAACCCGTAAGTGGCTTGTTCTAAGCAGGGCAGCAGCACAGAAGCCCCTAAATGGGAACTTTCCCCCCCAGGTCTCCCCAGACACAGCACCCTTCAAGGCCACAAGGCCAAGAAATCTCCCAGAGAAAGGAAAACTGCCCATGTCACCCAGTCAGCACATGGTACTAGACGCTGTGGGTGCAACTGCCTCCCTCCAGGAGAAAGTTAGGGGGAAGAGAAACTCTGGATCTGAAGCCCTCTTAGCTGCTGAACACAGGTTGGAAAGCTATGCACATCCACAGTCTTGTCAAAAAGTCTCTACCTCCATGTCTTCCCTCCAAGCTCCCATGCCTTGTATTTCTACCACGTTTCCACCACCCATAATCACATCTCCTCTCTTTTCTCTCCCACAGTTCTCCCCAAACTCGTAACTTCTGTTCTCTGCAGAAGGGACACAAGGGCAGACTATTTGTCAACATAATCGATAATTTATTACCCCTTTCAAACCAAGGAGTTCCCTGTTCCAACATCCCAATAACATCATGCACATAGTCCTTCAGCTGCCAAGTCCTTCTCACAGTCATAGAGAAAAAGCTCTTCCAGCCAAGAATTTTTAAGCCAAGACCCTCATACATATCATAGTACTAATTACTCCAACTATCTGCTGACTTGACTGAAAAAATCCACCAGGATGTGTCTGCCCTAATGTACCTAAACTATGCTAGCGGAGCAAACTGCTCTCCATTTCATACCGAACAAGGCTGCCAGTTAATTTCGTCTGGCAGAATCTTTACGACCTGTGACGTGCCAAAGGCACAGTGCCAGAGAGTCTAAGAGGTTATTTTTATGTATAGACATTTTTAGTACCTTATTGCTATACTGTCTGCGCAGCGATCAGATACTCAGTGAATTGATCCCCAACACTTAGGTTATTCCCATTGAACAGATGGGAAATGGAAACATTAGCAGGCTAAATAAAGCCAGCCAGAGCTGTTCTTCCACACTCATTCCTGACCCACAACTGCTGAAACTTCCCACCTTCTCCCCCAGTGCCTGGGGTCAGGACCCAGGCAGGGCTCCCTTCATTCCCCATCAAGTAAGTTGGGGAAAGAAAAAACACAAAACGGAGCCACTATCAGAGACTCCAGCAAAAAGAGGAAGAGCAGCCACAGCTGCTTCAAGGGACTTTCCAAATCACCATTTTGCAAGCAGCACGAGATTTTTTCTCCAACCACCCTCAATCTTTAAAACTTAGCAGTTCCCCTTCAGTATTTCCCTGTGCAGCCCTGCCTTCTTACCATCTCCTTCCCCAGCTAAAAAAGGAGACAGAGAGCTCACAGTGCATGCTACCCTGACAACAGTCACCAAGGTCTGTCCCTTCTGCCAGCCTGCGTGCAACCTCCCAGCACACCGACCACTCACTACGCTCTGCAGGTACGGTGTCCAGGGCAGCACAGCTTCCTCCTGGGGGCTCCCCACGTTCTATCAGAGCGTTTGGGATTTGTTTGAAGCCAGTCAAGAACTTCGTGACAGGGCTGAAAACTAATAGCTTTAAAAAATCCAGGATGTTCTTCTAGCCTGAAATAATTCTTTCACAGATCTGGCAGTATCTGTAGCAAAGGCAAATAGGGAAGCCATCACGACTTTGAAATGAACACATCTGAACTGACCTCCTTGAAAAGAAACATGAAATAAACAGGTTATAGTCACTTCTTTGGTAAGAGACAGGCCACCAAGATAAGGAAGCCTTTTACAAAGTCACAGACACTTCTGAATAAAGCATACTACGGTGATGGAGAACGAATCAATGAATCCATCATTTCAAAGCCCAGGTCTACAGAAGTGCTCTTAGACTTGCAGCACCTGGAAATATTACTGGAATTGGAGAATGGAGTGATAAATGAATTAAGCCAGTATTGCAGAGGCTCAGGAGAAGAGGACAGCTATCAGATCTGGAACTCACCACTCTCCTCCAGCTTTTATTCCTGCTCTCAGACTTGAAGGAATGAGGGTGAAACAATGCAGCTCTCTAGAGCTGGCAAGACCCACGGCAACCTGCCTTCCGCTGACAGGATTCAGAAAGCGTGTATGGGTCCCATTTGCAAACCATTTAACTTTAGACAAGGTTAACCCTGCCCACACCATTTAAGATACAGTCAAAGACAAAGATGACACAACTAGGACAACAGCATTGAGGAGTTCTCCTAAGGTCTTGGAAATTAGAAAGCAAATGGAAACCAGTGCTATAAAAACATAACAGTTACAGAATTAGCTGAACTCTGATGTAACAACAAGGGAGACTTCTCACGAGCACCCCACCACCAGCTTACTGTCTCACAAACACTGATCTTCTTGCCCAACACCTGCCGCTTCCATGAGGATTTCTCTTCCTCATTCCTCACTTTTTTTGTCATTCCTCACTTTTTTGTCCTAAGAACCTTGCCCCTGCAGCCTTCTTACAGTGCATACCCTTACTCCCTCCATAGCGTATCTGCTTGTTTCCTAGCTAAAATACAGTCTGAGGCCACTTCCTCCAACTGCCTGCAGTGAAATGAACCCAGTGCCAGCCCTATTAAGATCAACTATTCTCCTCATTTACTCGAGCTGTCCCATTAGTTATCAGTGGTGACTTTGAAAAGAAAGGATAGTTTTATACCCTGCTCAGCTCTCACTGCAGCAGGCACTTACAAATAACTGAAGCTTTGTTTTCAGAAAAAGCAGCCTTGCTTTATAGCTGACAGGACGATCCATAAAGTCACACAGCAACCAAAATACAGTGGCAGCCTGCTGTATGGCCACTGGTCTGGTCTTTCCTGGCACACGAAGCAATGTTGTTGAATTCACTTGGGATTCCTGGATGGCACTGCAGGTGAGAGCTCTCCACACAGGAGATGGTCACTGACCACACGGTTATCAGTGCGGAAAAGAAAGGCTGATAACCCCAGCCAGGGCAAAGGTGTATGCAAGACAGCCAAGCACTTCACGCTGCAAGGCTCAAAAAAAAAAAAAAAAAAAAAATCAAACTTTAAAATGATTACTTCCCCTCCACCCCCCTCCCAACTGCAGTTCACCCGCTACAGATACTTGAATATTTCCAGTGGCTTCATTGAGACATGACCAGGCTGTGCCTAGCAATATTCTGCTTTCAAGAAAAACACAGTGCACCTCCTATGGCAGCAAAAGTAAGAGGTCATTCTTTTTTTTCTTAATTCCAAACCACAGGGAGTGCCACTGTCCATAACCCACTGTCACTGCTGGACCATGTCACCTCCAAGGTTAACAACGCTGATGAGCAGAACCTATTAAGTGGTTCACTACTTCTGAGTGCAAGTCTCTCAGTCCACCTCCGAGGGAACAAAGAGAAGCGATTTCTCTCCAGCTACTGAAACAAGGTAGCCCACAAAATGTCACATATGTTCCTTTCAGGCGCTCAGCACTGTAACGTCTAAGGTACTATAAATCCCCTGGAATTAAGCAGAGTCCAAGAGATTGCTCTAGCTCTTCTAGCAAGATTGGAAATTAATACAGACTAGGCTGACCCTTCCACTCACTGGGATTTAGGCAGCTTGTCAATATCACAAGCGAGAGAAAGGACAAACACAGGAAAATTGCTATGAAAGATCTGCTTATCTAGCTAAATGCACAAGCCCCACCACTGAGAGCAGAAAGGACAGAATGCAGAATAGCTCCTTGGAATAGCTGTGAAGCAACAGATACTTTTCAAACACAGCTTGGCAGCACCACTGCTTTCTGAAACAAAGGGGGCTGCGGCCTCACTGACAACTCATGAGAAATGGTGTCTAAAAATGAGTTAATATGAAATGCATCATCACAAAAGGAATATATAAAACCTGAAACACAGGGCTCAGGTTCCACAGCGAGGGGCATGCTAGCAATTTCTACAGAGGCGTTCATTTACAGTGTGTCAAAAGCTAATCCAGGTCAATTCACTATCTAAAAGTCGAGGTTTTGAGAAACGCCTGTTCTTTTCTTGCTAAGCGTGCTCCCTTCCCCGAAGCACAATCAATGCCAATCAAACCCTGCACATGAGCAGAGCTCTAGTGGAGAGATGCAGCCCATACAAATGAAAAATGCCACGAGCCCCCCTAGAAAGGCAGCCCTGACAAAGCCTACAGCACAGCTCTTCCATTAGAGCCTTTCATAAAACACAGCCAGAGTGTGAATATAGAGTGCTGGCTAGAAAGCCCTCACGAGTCATAAATCACATGGTACATGCGCAGCATAAGTGGAGTTTATTCATGACGGACAGTATTTCAACAGGGTTTGATAGATGGGTGAGGAAAAGGAGCCAGACTTTATGGAGGATAGAACTAGTTACACAAGAGATTCTTCATTAGTGAGAGGATCTTAATGATATGAGGCATAGCCAAACAGAGTCAGACTGAAAGCTGGGGCTGTCCTGCTCTTCTCTGTCAACGAAGTGGGCACCATTACCTCTCTGCAGCTGCTGCCGCTCGCTGCCTGCTGGTACCAGGCGAGAAAAGCACAAGAACTCGGTCCATGCATCACTACACAGAAACTCCGCTGACAAGCAGTTCTGCTCTGAATTTACACCGGTGCCATTAGAAGGAGATGTTGGACAGCACTGCAATCAGACTGCTGCAGCTCAAGCGAGCAATGGAAAAAAAGAGCTCTCATGATCCCCTACATGGCAGAAGGTTAATTGCTTAGATCTGCCTCACCAGGACACCATCAAACCAACTCCTGACTATCCCTCCTACCCACAGAAGAATAAGTGGGAGACAAGCCAGTTCGCTCCTATTTAAAAAATTGCTCCCAGCTGTAATCTGAGCTACTAAACTTGATTCCTCAAACACCTGTTATTCTTGGACAAGCTCATTTTGCACCATACATCAGCAGCACAAAATGAAACTTTGATGCTATGCAGGAAGAGAGGGCAACAAGCATGGCATGTTACACTGTTGTAGGGAAATAAGACCACGATATTGGATGCACCGTCACTCGAGGACTGCCACCTGCCAGAGCAAGAACAGTTACAAACATTGCTACAGCAGCACTCTGTCCTAGGAAGTGTTGGTGGTCATAGCTTATAAGGGAAAGGCAACATCACTTCCATTCTAAACTTGCTACACAAACCACCACCCCAGCTTTGGACAGCTGGCTCAGGGGACAGCCTTCCCTACAGAGACCGAGGCAAGTCAAACACCTCCCTCGTCTCACAACAAAGCTGCATCACCACAGTCCGCAGTCTGCTACTGCTGAACAGGAGTAAAATACCCTGTTATGTGTCCACCGGAGCACTTTGCTATCTCATAACATGGACAAAGAGTCGATAGTGCCCTCTCCTGGCAAAAAGTGCACGAGAAACGTTACTGGCAAAATCATGAATACGAGATTTCAAGAACAGGAGTAGGAACTTTCAGAAACCAAAGCTGCCTGGAAAAGATTCAGTTTAATAATAATAATTTCTCCTTCCCTTCTCTTTCCCACGCACACAGGAGGGAGGGCCACATGAACACCAGATGCCCACAGGCAGTTTAAATGAGACCTCTGTATTATTCCTAGTGACCCACACTCAAAATTGGCCACAACTGGAAACTCGCTGTCTGCTAAAAACAGGATTGATCTCACCAAACTGTTTGACAGCACACTGATGACAGGGTGATTATGTGGAAAGGATACGCTAGCATAATGAAAGGAAGTCATGAAAGGTACTTGCACCCTGATTACAGGCTAGATTAGAAAGCTCACTGCTCTATCAACGTCTTATTAATTTGTTTCACTTCTTTTTCCGGGTACACCTTTTCAAGTATTAATTTAACCAATAGGACCTAATCAGTGTATTGGTTTATAATACGCTTAAGAAAAAAAAAATCACATTATTCACCTCTAACTAATACCTATATATGCAATTTTTTGTCACTTTGTGGGAAATAAAAGTCACCCTGAATGGCCTGGTATGGTAAGCTATAATAGGTTTATTTAAAAATACAGCTCTCCTCTCTGTGTACCGTGATCTTCTAGTCTTGTTAAAGAGCCTCTGTCACCAGGGCCTGGAAGACTTAATATACGACGTTTATTATGATTAGAAATCATTTGTACAGCACTGTAAATTCACACAGCACTTTCCCAAGACCATTTATAAGTCTAATGGCACTATAAATCCCCGTTAGCTTCCGCACGTTATTCCCCAGAATCTCTATTTATTCAAATGATCTTGTGTTGTCCCCCCCCTCACTGCAATCTTGTCTTTGAATACATCAAGCCACAGTCGCGCTCTGGGCTGCCCATCTCCCAAGTGACAGGCTGGGTGGATTGCTGACAAAGCCCTGGACTATACACTTCAAAGAAATAAGGTTTTACTCTTAGAATCAAACGTCCCTAACAGCAGCACGATAACGACACAGATATTTGGCTTTCAAAGTGCACTGGCAACAATTGCTGCTGTTTGTATTGCTGTTCACAGCGAACAGCCCCAACGCACATGAGCACTTCTCTCAATTCTTGCGATTTGCATTAAATTGCTTAAGCACGCATGCAACCAGCAGCAGGCCCTCCCCCTGCCACCACACGTACTTGATGCTATCGGTGTGTGTTTTATATTCCATGATCGTGTTGGGAGGTAGGTTGAGCACTCTTCGTAATGTATCGCGTATCCGGGCTGTCGTGGCCTGGTCGCTGGCTGTCTTGTTCCATATCGAGATAATATCCTCCTACAGAATAGCACGTGAGGGGTAAGCAGATGGTACTTTTTGTAGCCCTGCCAAAGGGAGTACATGCCAGTTCTCAGAAGCGCTTACCTGGAATCGGACAGAAACGACTGCCCCACAGATTTCTTCCCCCACCATAAACTGTTCTCCCAACATTGCCAGAATGAGATTCTCCCAGCATCGTGACGCTAAGCCCTTTCGCAGACGGATAATCCATTTACCACCATTTTTGTTGGCATCATCCTAGGAAGAGGGGCAAGAAATCGATTTGTTTTCTTCTAGCTATTTTTCTGCTTCCCACAAGAAAGCAGAGCCACAGACAGGAGCAGATATTGATTGTGTGGGGCAAGGGACAGAATGGAGGTATTTTCAAGCAAAAGCATTTCACTTCTCCCCCATACAAGCAGAGACAGAGGTATACCGCTTACTTTGAATACAAAGTATTTGAAACAATGACTCTCAGCATTCCAGACGAAGCTCTATGCACTGAAGACTTCAGCTCTAGTGTTTTCATCTCACTAGCAAAGACTAACACCAGCCTACCAATCTGCACACAGAATCAGAGGCAAGGACCCTAAACCTATTCCTAAACCCAAGACCCTTTTGTCTAATCCCCTGTATATGTACTTCTGCTTGTAAAACAGGAAAAATCCCTCATCACAGAACATGGAAAGCAGGGAAGGAGTTTGAAAAGTGATATTTAAACGCAAGCAAAAAGTTGAAAAACACTTTCCTTCCACATTTCCAGGAATGGGCTCACAAGTTGTGTTAACACAGAAAGGACCAGTCCTTTCTCTGGGAACCACTGACATTATCACACATCATAGAGCTGGATGTTTGTTCCAGACCGCAACGACCCAGGGAAATAACCAAAAACAAGGGGAGAGAGTACAGAAAAAAATTATGCTAAAAAAAATTTATTTTTTTCCAAAAAAATTTATGCACCTCAATATTGTGATTCCATATGTTGCTCCTGAAAAAGAGCTGAAAACTGCCACAGACTCCTCTGCTTCACAGAACACACACCTATGTGAAACAGCAGCTCCTCCTCTGCACAGAACACTGGTATTCTCTTGTACAACACTGTAGCTGGGAAATCTTACAAGCTGAGAGGGGAACAAACTCCATCCGAAGCCAAAAAGAGAGAGGTAGGAACAAGTCAAAGAGGTGGCAGTTAGGAAGGGAAAGGGAAGACAGGTCTAGGACAGAAACAGAGAACAAAGGATAACTCAGATGGGACTGCACAATACAGGACACCCCTGGCCAAATCACCAGTAATCCCCTCTGCCAAGCTAGGACACACCTTAAGGATGCTAGGCAAAGCAGCCCAACCCTTCTTAATGAAACAAAATTAACTTTATTTTAGCCTTAAAGCTTCTTTAGAGCTCAGATAAAACTAACCATTTGTGTGCTCTCAGAGACAGCAAGTGCTAACAAAGCAATTCTGAGCAAGCATGGAAGTGCCAGCATAACAGCAGCATTCACCAGACTCCCAGTTTTCAGGTACGAGCTAAAGCCTGTACTGACAGGCGAAGGCATCAGCTCTGGAGAAACCTCAAAGCATGACAGCAGCCACATGCAAAGTGAAGAATCCAAATCCACACAAGCTCTAGGAATGTGGCATACTCCCATGAGATGCAAACTACTTTCTGATTAAGCATCCTTGTTTTCCAAGTTGTGAATATCACACTCTAAGAATTAAGCCATCTAGGCTTCAGCCTTTAAGCAGGGAGTTGGGTTTAATTCCTTAAACTTTCCACAATGACTGGAGGGGGTCAGAAGAGAAAATGGTATCGCTCAAAATATTTCAAAGGTGGTTTAAGCAGGTTCAAGGCTGGAAAGAGAACAGTGATTGGGAGGCAGATGCTGTATTGTGTGTTTTATGGTTATTGTTAGTTTTCTTTCAGGTTAAACAAGCTTCGGTTCAGTCAAGCATTTGATTTCCCTTTACCAGAATAATAATGATCTGCAGCCTGGTAAATCACCAGGGAACATTATGCTTAGTGCTTCTGACTTTACCCAGAAAAGGCACAGATGGATCAAGAAAGATCAGAGCTACATACATGCATGTATGCGCCTACAAGAATGACAGTAAGTAAGGGTTAGTTTGGAAGAGAAAGGAGCATAAACAAAACCATACAAAGCAAGCAGCAAAGGGAAGGCCAGCAGCAAGATCCCAGGTCCTCATCTAGAAATACAAGAAGGGAGTGGGGCCAGAAGTAAAAAAACAAAGAATCTCTCCACCCCCATCTTAAAATGGCTACAGGGAAATGCTTTATAGAAATTCTGGTATCATTAACTTGCGGACTCTCTGGCTGACACATTATCAGAGCAGCTAGCTCACCAGAAGTCCAAAGAGGGTTAAACATTTTATATAAATTGTATTTGCAGTAACTGGCTATAAAACACCTTGCTTAAAATAATTGCCAACTAGGGTCACATATAAATTTCTCAGGACCAAGCAGCATAATTAGGTACTTCAGAGCAACACATAAAATCCTCATATTGCAAATGGTATTGGTCATTGTTGGAAGCAGGCCAGGAACTGGAAGAATGATTTGCTGGGCAAAGATTTTTTTTTTTCTTTTTTTAACAGATTTGGATAGGAATGAACAGAAGCAAACTAAGTGCCCTGGAACAAAAAAAAGCAAATGAAGGGCTAAGTCTTCTTTCCATCTCCGGCTCTACATACAGCTGTAGGCTTTTAACCATATGCACCTCTTCCTTCCTTGTCTGAAAAAGGAGGGTTGGTTTCTTATAAGCTTTGTTGAATTCCACTTACAGATGTCCAGCCCTTCTAGAAGAAAGCCCCACACTGCTGTCACTAGACAAAACTATAATAAGGGGCAAGTGTCTATATTAGGAGGCACAGAGCTTAGTTGGGGTCCCCCCTTCACTGGGCTCCAGGCAACATTGCCCAGAGCTCCTCTAGACCCACAGGCAAATGCAGTTCTGCAGCCTTTGGGGGAGTGCAGCTAGCAACTCTCTGCATCTTCCTTCTCCTGTGCCAGCAGGTCACAGGTTACATGGGACAGAGTTCTGAGGACGAGTTTATAGGAAACCAAGAAGAAAGGACTGCACCCAAGAGAAGCCTGGAGTGCCATTTAATGACAAGAGTCCCTTCACTGTAGAAGGTTCCCTCCAGAATATTCTGGGAAAATACCAAGGCAGAAATGAGAGCTCCAACTCACCTCCCACATGGGTTTGATCCCCTCTTTGAAAAGATGGAAGTCACTATGGCCTGTCAGGTCCCCAGGACGTACCATGTGACTGTAAAACCGCCAGAACTGCTCCACCTGCAATGACACGAACCACACAATGAGGCTGCTCAAACTGTTCACAGCCAAGATTCCTAGAGAAACAGGCTTCCTTTTCTACACCAGCTGGCCAGAGCCACCTTTACCTCTTCTGTTCTACCTTCTTCTCACAAGGGTGTTGATTAGGATACCCAGAAGGCGGCAGCAGGATCAGAGCTTGGGTGCCTGTTTCCGACTGGCTCCATTAGCAGATAACCACTTGAAATATTCAACAGGTGCCTCCAAAGTCACTTGGTGTTTGTCTGAAGAAATCTGTGCTAAGATAACTGCTGCTCTGGAGAACAGTTCCAAATATATCTTGTAAATCCTACGGCCCAAACTTTCAATTAGTGGATATGTGTCAAGTGCATCAGCTACAGCCAAGACTCTCTACACTATACACATTAGCCCTGCATTAACCACTGCTCTCTGCAATCGTGGAGACTGCAGGAGCCTCCAAATGAGATATTTTTTTGTATTTCATTTTACTGTATCCAGGTTTTAAGACAAAAGACACATTCTAGTGCTGGTTTAAGATCTTAAAACACCATTCAAAGCTTTTATTTAAATGCTTCTTATTTCCTTTTTACAATCTGCCATGGTACACTCTGACCACCTCACTTTGACCAGTTTCCATTCTGGCACACCTGTGTCTAGGTCAGACAGTCTGGCCAGAAGGCAAGGGAATTATCTTTTCTAATTCTTAAAAATAAGATATTTGTCCTTTGAGATTCTCTGAATGAGAAAGGATTTTAGAGAGGCTGGATCTTTAAAACAAAACAAGGCACTGGAAGAGATTATACTAATTACTACTTTTTAAGAGGACTCTGCTCAGTAAGACAATAGCTATTAAGCAGACCAGCAGTGAAGCTGGAGGGGTTAGACACCATCCCAAGTACTTTATCAGAGACCTTAATGACCTGGTCAGCACTTGGAATTCTGTTCCAATCTCTGACCTCTGCCATCCAAGCAGGAATTTGCTTTTATAGCCAATAAAATTATGAACCAAGACTGAGGTGGGGTCAGAAGCAATCTATTTTTGTCAGACACATCCAAACACAATGTGGAAATTAAATTCTTACACCGAGTGAATATGCCCTCTAGTGGTTAGCATTTAAAAGCTTTTAGAGCTTTCTACTGAAAAGCAAAGAATAAATCTGAACCCAGATTTAGGCTCAGACAATTCTTTCTGAAGCTTGTTTTCCCTCCTCCTTAAACACAATTTGGAATCAAACACATTGTCAGATCTGCTGGCCAGTCTCTCTCCATCCTAACTGAACTCGAGCACTTCCAACCCACAACAGCAACCACAAAGTCTTTGCAGCAAAGAGGAGACAAGAGAATGTGTGAAGTTTTTCCTCTAAGGAGCTAAAAATCAATACACTGATTTAACAGACTGAAAAGTTATTGCCAGATCATCATGCAGCAGCCATATTTTTCATTCACTGAACTAAAAGTACTTGCTTACACAGGGGAACAGGAGCAGTAACTACCCATGATGATAGGCTTAGAGCTATTCTTCCCACTCTTCTCCTGTGTGGATGCAATAACACAACCCAGCTGCTTGCAGAGGCATATTTTGCAGCCTCCAGAAGGGATAAAGGGATGTCGTTACAAATTCTCACATTGCAGAAGATAGAGGTTTACTCGTGGGCAAAATGAACATTTGCAAGGGACCCTGGAAAATCTGGACAAAATACTAGATTTAAAAAAAAAAAAAAGAAAGCAGCCAACAGACTTCCCAGTCTTGAGAATGGTATAGTATGTGGTGCCTTTACAATGGAGACATGTTTTGCTTATGTATCTTGAGATCTTAATGACAGTTTTACTCTGCCAGTACCATGCAACAACACAACACTGCCTCTCCAGGATATGCTCGATTTATTCCAGGAATAAACAACCACAAAGTGTGAAAGGGGAAAGGGAGAGCAGTTTGCCTTTTGCTGAACTTCACTGCAACACCAAACGGCACCTCAGTCATCATTTCCAGACAGGCAACAGACAACAGGCCACCAGCTGCTTGTACATACAGCATGCCAGATGCTTGCTCCAAACACAGGCTTTGTGGTGGAAATGGGAGCAGGGGGGAAAGGCATGAGGGGGACTGTACAGTCTTTGCTTCACACCTACATTGCATCCAGAAAAGCTGTTCCTTTCTTCTCTTGCTTACCTGTCAAGTTCCGCTCCAGCTAGCAGATTTAAGCTACACAGGAGTTCTTTTCATTTTCTATTATTATTCCAGCTACCACAATTACCGCAGGCACAGATGTCTGGTGCACGGCAGAGGAGAACTGCTTAGGACACATCACCTGCTGTAGGTAATTCAAGAACTCATACATAAGTCATGGCAAATCACTCACCCTGTTCCTGACAGCAAGAGCACAGCCTGCATGTGCATACACCTAGCACACAGGGAGTAAGCCAGCCACGATGACCACGCCATGCCCAAGTGAGACAAGGACAACAGGGATATACAATATATATACTCACGGAGGCAAAGGTGCCAATCTGTTTGATGTTCTGTTCGTAACTCTGCGAGCTGGTAGGCCTCCCAGGTGTTCGTCTGGAGTACCAGAAGGTGTAATTATACTGCAAGGGGTGCTCAGCTGGCCCTGGGACAACAGCCTGCAGGACAGAAAAGTCTGCTTACCCCTTATACACTCCTCTAAAGGGGGAATAGGAAAAATTACATTCACAGCATCAGAAGTCCACATGTTCCTGCCCTCACAGACTATAAAATAAACAACTGATCCTCATTTTACAGAAAAATACTATCTCTGTTAATTGTCTGAAATGGACTATTAGGCTAACAGCAGCTGACTACTTCAAGTAATATCAGAAATTTGCAGTGTAGAGATAGCTAAGGAAATAAGCTCAGGAGATCGTCACAAAAAAGCAACCCTCATAACTATTACAGGCAGTAATACTAAATTTTCCTTTAGTCCTTAATTGTTCCTATCTCAAAGGAACAAAGGCAGACAAACTAAAAAGGGCAATGCAAGAGTTTTAACTTTTTCAAATTAAGGGGGTGGGGGGGTGGGGAAAGACACTCTCCTCCTGGGAAGAATAAAAATGATTTATATTAAACCATGATTCAAAAGCAATTATAACTCTTTGGTGACACCAACTCCCTCAAGCAACCAACACCCTAACTCTGGGAGGATTAGTCTGTCTTAGAACTCGTTATGTCAGCTCTGGCAGAACCCATGGCTACCAGTGGGCAGTGATCATTTCTCAATTTCCAAAACACCCATTTCTGATTAAAAAGACTCCTAATGAGCATAAAAGAAGTTAAGAACACCACATTGCCCAAGAGTCAAAACTGACAGAAAAAAAACCAAAACAATTAAAAGCCCTTATCTTGTATCACTTGATATTGTCACAGGAGTAACCAGGGCTTAAATCTCTATTCTCCTCTTGTCTATGCTAAGTTTATAAGGATTGCATTACTTTAGACAGAATAGTTTTCCTAAGCACAAGATTAAAAAAAAAAAAAAAACACCACAATGGGATGGATATATGCCTTCTTAACTACACTACCCTACACCCACAGAGACACATCTTAAGAGTTATTTCAGCAGTGGCACAAACACAGCCTGGTAAACCAACTGCAAGCCACCACTCCCCTGTCAGTCCTTTCCCTACACCCTCTGACACAAAAATTTTTGGGGGACAATAAAAGTTTATTTCTCAATTCTATACAAAAGCCTGGCAGAGTGCTGGCTGCATTTGGGAAGGGAGTATTCACCCCTCAGATTATATACCTCCAAAAGCTGCATCAAATTATGCAAATACTAATGTAGCCCCACTGTCTTCATTACAACAGTAACAGCGCATGAAACAACCACAGCCCACCAGGACGTATTTTCCTTATCCCTGAACTGAGGACTGACTCTCTAGCACTCCCACATCACGTCCTAGCGATGGAATGCAGATGCCAGCACCATACCTTCCTCTTGGTAGTACTCTGTGGTTTCTCTCGATCATTCTTTTCCTTCTCACTGTCTTTCTGTGTGTTATTCTCCTCATTCTGGTCATGGTCTCCACTATCATCATCTTTCAATCTGATAATTAAAAAGAACAAAGAAAGTGAGTCTTACATCTCACAGCTGAGAAGTTTCATACCAAGCCCCAGTAGTCTCTGCTTCCAAGCTCCTCTGTGGTACAAAGGCTGTCAGTGTTTGGAAATCTACACTTGACAACCCACACAGTAAAAACTACTGCTACTTTGCATGCCCAGCGCCCATCGCAGGCATCTTAGGGACACACTTTTAAGCAGAAGCAAGCAACAAAACACCTTTTTAGAACAAATTCAAGCAGTTCGTACTAGATACTGATCTGCCACAGAAAATCCCAGCTACTCGTTAGGGTCCCAACTACTCAGGAGGCGAACACAGAGACCCTTCACTCTAACTTTGCTGATTCTCTCCCAGCCGGCTCCCCACGCCCCTAAGCGCAGCAGAGGGAGCCCCTCAGGCCAGCAGACACCACGCCAGCGCCCTGCACCCCACAGGTTTCTCCGCCCGCCCCACTCCCTGAGAAGGGCCGGAAAAGACGAGCGAGAAGCGGGGCCAAAAGGCGGCCCGCGACTCCCCGACGGCGGTGCACGGCGAAGGATGCCCCGCCACGAACAGAGGCTTGTGCCGCCGGGCCATCGCCCCCGCCCCTCGGGCCCGCATCCCCTCAGGGCCAGGCAGCAGCACCCGAGCAGGGCCGGGCCGGGCTCAGGGGGGAGGAACGGGGCAGTGCGCGGCCCCGTGACTCATCGCGTCTCGCCCGACCGGCGCCGAGGCGGCGGCAGGGGGGAGCCTGCGGCAGGGAGCGGGGCCGCGCAGCCCCCCGCGGCGGTGGGGGGACCGGGGAGGGCCGCGCCGCCGACTCACGCGTCGAATTTGTTGTTCATCGTCGCTCGCTGCCGCCACCTCCGTCCACCTCAGCGACTTCCGCTCCGCCGAGTCCGCCCTCCAAAGCCTTCCGCCGCTTCCGGGGGGGGGGCTGCCCCGCGCTTCCCCCCGGCGCCATAAGCGCGGCGCACGCCGGAAGGAGCTGAGGGGAAAGGGAAAAAGAACGCTCCCGGTCGCCATCTTGAGTGCGGACTCTGGCGGGACACCCACGGCGCGGCGGCCGCCATCTTGAGCGTGGCGGGCAGGCAGAGCCTCCATGTTGGGCGTCCGGAGGCGGGAAGCTGCCGTGGCGTGAGGCCTGGCGTCGAGCTGCCACCTCACACGACGTGGGCGTGACACAGAGAGACACAACGCGTTCAAGTACCTTACCGTTTTATTCACAGTGTTCGTTTGCCTCGGGTAGATACAGTATTAGGAGTCAGTCACTCTTTAAGGCATCTGCCCAGCTTATCTCCTGTGGTGACGGGCAAGCCCCAGCCCTTCCTTTTCCCTTCAGTGCATAGCGAGGGATGGCGCAGGTCTTGTACAGGTGGGGCTGGGGGATCATCCCCACACAGCCCAGTCGTCAGTGTCCTTCACTCCATCCTGTCAACGGATCTGTCCAGATCTGCAACTCGCTGCCATGGCTGCTGACACTATTTCTCTAGCATGCCCTACCTGAGACATGGATAGGGCTCGGGGAAGGGAAGGAGAGAGGGAAAAATACCGTACCAGTGAAGAGCCTGCAATGCCTGACATGTCAGTAGACAATAATGGACACTTCATAGAGGGCAGGGAACGTAGTCCCTCCTCCAGCATCTCCTCACACTTTATGAATCTGTTCCCAGGTTACCCTGTAAGCACAAAATCTTCTCGTAGTCTTTTGCAAACCCCTGACCAATAATTTCTGCCGCCTGGCAGAATTAGTAAATTTATTTCTGACTGATGCAGTTTCTGTTTCTCCACCAACTTGTGATGTGGAGAGAGTCAGAGAAAATCCATAGCCTGTAGGTCAGGAATATGAAAAAAAGATATTCAACATATGTAAGGTACAACATATCCTCTGTTACTGTAGCAACTGAGTGTATTGATCCTTGCAAAGCACAGTAATGTGATGTTGGTATTCCTAATTTTCTATTTGGAAGCAAAGGCAATGGATGTCTCAGCAACATCCCTGAAATCATAGAAGTAAGGCAGAACAGGGAAAAGGGGTCTCCCAAGTCCTAGGCTAAATATCCTTACCACTGGAATTCCCATCCTGTTGTTTTATGGGCTCAAACCCGTGCTCATAGTCTCAGAACACATAGAAAATTATTTAGAAATAAATACTAGCAGAAAGAGTTTAAAAACTCATAAAGAATTTCCTAGTTAGCTGCAGTTACACATAAATGGGATCTTTGTGCTCTGAAGACCAGCAGTTTATGAAAATATTTCAGAAAGAATGTGTTATACAAATTGCTATGGAGACTGTTCATAGGTAAACCTAATGTGCTGCTTCCTTTGCTGGCCTCTTAGTCTCTGCTGATGTCAATATTAGTAAAAGACTTCCAATACCTTCCAGGAGCCAGTTCTTAATTAGCAAACAGGTTTGCATCCCTTGCCTTCTGAAGGAGCTTTAATCAGCCCTTGTTTTCCCACAGGACAATCTACCTTACTACCACAGTTCAGTTCATTGAGAATTTCAGATACCAGCTAGTCTTAGCTTCTTTTCCTCAAGAAAGCAAAGTTGCAGCAGGTCTCCAAAATCACCACCTCTGGTTTTTTGCTACCTAGACCTTATTATGGGAATAAATAAAAATACTTGTGGCAGGAGATCAGATGTTAAGACTTGGCCTGTGAAACAGTCACTGTGGGCAGCTGTGTGCAATACTGAGGATTGCTCTTACCTGCAGAAAAGAGCATAAAGGCTTCTCTGTTCACAAAGTTTCCATCCTTGTCCAGGAAATGATCAGGGTTAAACTGTCAAAGACTCTCCCACTGCTCTTGATCATACAGGAAAGAAAATATGTCGGGGAAAATTAAAGTATCCTACTGAAAGACAGAAGGAACATATAAGGATCTTTTTCACAGAGTCAAAAACTAATGACTTAAATTGCCAAGGTATCGATTGCTCTCTTGAAATTGCCCAATGCAAGTGCCAACTAATTATGAGAGAAACAGGGTCACGCTGTGCTGTCTCCTATAGAACAGCTTATTTAGAAATTATTAGGCACTCTTAAAGATTGATTTTAGAGCACCAGAGGATGCAGTAATTACAGTAATCAAAAACTTTTGGGGAGAAAACAAACAAACAAACGAACACCACTGAACTGAAGGCTTCACACTGATCCAAGACCCCTGACTTTGATCTTGATTTTCTCAAAGACATCTTCCCCCAAAGCCACATAGGTCTTATCCATTGGGAAGACCACCTGTGTGAGGCTGGATATGATTTAAAGCATTCTACTGATAACAATAAATTGCATATACAGACACTGTTTTTCCAGAATTTCAGTGGGTTTCATATTTTGCTTGTATCAGTTTAAAAGAAGCCTAGAGTCATTATACTGGTACCTTTATACTGATCTAACTCTTGAAATCCTGTATAGAAAAATGGTAAAAGTAACATCTGTGCAAAAGGAGAGGGAAACTGAGTACAGGTTTGTTCATGTTATAAGATGCAGATAATGTCCAGCATCCTATTCACAGTGAAGAGTTCCTCACAGGTTGTTCAAACTCACTTTTGCAGCCTGGAACAAAATATAAACACATGTGGTGTTTAAATTGATGAGAGGGATCTATTGCCTGGCTTTGCTTTGTCTAAGGATTGTCCCCAAAACTTAGCGGCAGTGACATACCTTAGTAAAGGGAAGCCTTGCAGTGTGGTATCCTGGGTGCACTTGCACATAAACCCTACTGCACTCATGCTGCTATAGCGCATAATCTCACATAGAACCGTGTTTGTGCATGGCAGGGTCGTTCGGTCCTTATATTCAATTCCATAGGATGGACCAATAACAGCACCCAACTCTTCTTGGACTTGTTCTACAGAATAAAAAGACTAATAAAGAGAATTCAAGGCAGTTGATGTGCAGACTCTATGCAGAAACTCAAAATTCCGAGGACACCTTATGCTGCAGGACTCGGGCAGCTGAGTCAACTGCAGTTTTCCTATTACCCTGCCACGAGCAAGGACAGCGACAGGTATAAGTGCAGATACACGCATTTCTCACCTTGTCCTTCCAGATATACCATCACAGAGATCCCAGCATTAATCAATAGTGGTGGTGCCTGAGCCCGCTATGAAGACATCTGTGATCGCTTGCACCATGTTGGTCTCACTGAATGTAGAGAGTGGGTCATCCTTTGCCTGCAGGTGAGAGACAGACGATGAGATTTAAGACTGTTTTAATAGCATAGCAAATTTCCAGCAATGGAGCTTTTTTCATCACAGGGTCTATACTGAGTTGATGAAGCTGGTAAGACAGCAGCCATGTAGCTCTGTTAAAAAAATAACCTTGCTGGCTGAGGAAGGCAGCGTACAATAAGCTTTCTTTCAGTCTAGGGTGAAACATTACTCTCTCTGTGGTGACTGCCAAGGAACATCCTCAGTACCTTCACAAAGTACTTTGCTTTTGAGCTTGAATTCAAAGAAAGAAATAGCTCAACAGTCTCTCAGGAGGAAAAGGAGGAGAAGGAAGTAGGACTGCAGCTGGAAATATCTTAACTACAAGCATTTTAAATATGCTGCAGCTGCACAAGAGACGATTACTTGTTACCTTTAACATCTGAGCTAGGTATGTATAATGAAGTTCTGTGGCTCTGCAGGCACCCAGCTCTTCTGGTGGTTCCTGATCTCACCCTTAATAAGTGTTCATAGATCCTACAAGTGTGTTCGTGCCATCAACAATCTCATTAACACAGCTGCTTCAGTGCCTCAACAGTGGCGGAAAGGTGTCGTAGAGCTGCACGTGGAAATTCAAACACAAGGAACACCGTGACACCTTGGCTTCATAGTGCATTTAAAGCCTGAACGTTCACAGCTGAACCATGCCTAACCATGGCTATGATCCAGACATATTACTTGCCTGACTATAGGAAATGAATGACCACTTAATTTTAAGTCAACACTTAAGTCAACACTTGGCTGTAGTTCTCGAAGCCACAACCATGTTAGCTTGTCCTGTTTCTTCTGGATGGTCATTGCAGCCCCATCTAACACAGGGAATCAGGGCTATGACAGAACCCTTTGAGGCACAAGCTAAGGAGAAAAACCTGATTCTGGCCCCAGGGCAAACTTGATGCTGAATAATATCAAAGTAAAGTTAGATCAGTCTCTCTGAAGAGAGCTGTTACAGGAGATTCAATGGGTCTGTAGACGAAGCAAGCCAGGAATGGTTGCAGAGGGATCATTATTGAGAAGGAAGGGGACAGAAGTGAGTGCTGGTTTTAGCAGAGTTCAGCGTTTACTCAAGAGCTCTTCTTCCTCTCTGTCCATTGGCAAAGAGTGACCATTTCATGTCACGGCTCACCGAGGAAAGCCGTCGGGTTTTGATACAGTTACAGGGAATGGGTCAGTCCTTGCTCACCCGAGGCCAGGAGGTGCCGTGGAATTCTGCCATGGCCAGGGAGCCTCCGAGCAGCCTCTGGCTCATGGCAGCCTCTGTAGAGAAGCAATGTCCAAAAAGCACATCAGCAATCACGTTGTTGATAGAAGAAGGGAGTGAGACAGGGAGATCCGTGCCTACAAACAGAGAAAGCTGCATCGTTAACTTCTTTTATGGGCTATGACCCTTTGTTACACTGAGCTCCCATCCAGCCTGCTCTTGATTTGCATGGGATTACACAAATAGCTGAGCCTGCAGGAATCGAGATGCAGGAGTGTAACTGGGAGATTGATCTTCAGGCACCTTTATAACGAGTGAAGGAGATTCCATCCTGTAGAAAAGTGCATAATCAGCACAATTTAGGAGTCTCTCATCTGTCACTTTCTCCCGTAAAGTGTTAGCATGAAAGCAATGAGTCAGGTGTGATGTTCCAGCCAAGTGAAAAATGAATTGTGAAAGCATCAGCTGTGTAAACCTCCCATCGAACCTACTGCAGAAATTGCAACTTCCAGGAGAAAAAGCAGGGTTGGAAATAAGGAGAATGAGCCCATGTCATGACCACATACAGATCTATATTTCACCCCTTTCCCTGGCAAAGACCTCAATTAGGCAGCAAGCTTCCTCCTGGATCCAGGCTTTTTTTCCCTAGTCCTAGATTCCTCAGAGCCATCAGGCTGAACCGTCTCTGCTGCTTCCAGGTGTGCCCATTGGCAGATGATGGCTGCAACAAAATGGAGAAGGACTGGGGAGAAGTATGGGACTGGCATCTCCATAAGCAGGACTGGTTCCAAGATTTACCACCATGAGTCTGGAAGGATCCCTAGCAGTATTTATATGGGGAATCAAAGGTGTTTTGCTGTTTTTTCACACCTACTTGATCCTTTTTGTGGGAAATAAGTTCCATGCCTGTCTTTCCTTTTCTGCTGCTTTACCTAGAACCATGTACTCAACACACACTGGGTCCTGCTGGCTGACATTTTTACAATTTTACACCTTTTACCGCAAAGGCCTCTTGAGATAGCTTGGTGACATGCCCAGTAACTAAGAATTGCCCAGGCTACACAAGTATATGAATGGGAAACCCATTAATTTTGTGTGCTGAATGTATATTTGGGACCCAGCCATTGAGAAGGACATGCAGCAGTGCTTCTACAGCATTCACCTTGCTGCCAAGAGCAGCTCATCTTGAAAAGAGGCATTAAGAGTAGATGCAGTCATTGTACCAAACCCCATTCTCTGAACAGCTTGTTCTGCTAACAATATTTCGGGACACACAACAACAGAAAGTACCATAGGGGCCTCCCATGACATCCCTAAAAAAAAGGATGCCCTGGGTCTCTCACAAAATTCTTCCGCATGGCCAGTCAAGGCATCCTTCGCTGCTTGAAATCCATTTAGCAAAATCACTGGTGGTTTTCCTAGCCAGAGTGTGTACATATTTCCATACATCCTGGCCACCTAGAGAGACAGTGAGACACATGATGACGTAAGGACATGAGACATTTACAGAGAGGCCCTCTCGCAGGTCAGTGGTACTCTTAGGCCAGAGCTCAAAGACCATTTCTATTATGTGAGGGCTGTTTTGCATCCCTTGGCATTGCCCAGGAAAGGGATGGGAGAAATTTCATCCTGCTGCCAAGAAATAAAAGAGGTTGGAATTATGTTTCACTATTAAAATCTTAAAAGGCTTTCAGTGTTATTAATGCATTGCATTATTATTTATGGCTGTTATTATTCATGTATCTGCAGTTTATATAGCCTTCAGTGCAACAACCATGTCATGTTACCCAGAAATATGTCAACGGGATTTTTTCCGTTTACATTGCCCCACCAGAGGTGATTGATGGATACAGCAAAATCATAAACATTGCTTTTATCATCTTTCCTTGTTTATTTGTTTTCCAATCACAGAGCTGTTTCAGCGTATCACTACTTAACACAAGGAACAGCCTTCATCGTTAGAAATTATAGTTGTAATTAACACGTGCAGCCATTAGATGGTAATGTTTGCTCACCGTTGCGCTGAGCATTGTGCTTGCGAAGTCGAGCACAGTGAGGCAGGTAAGCCAAACTTTTCAGACATAGCCATTGACCGGGGGTATCTCATTTGAGATGTGTTGAGTATCGTGAGCTGCCTGGGAAGTACTTAGCTCCTACAGAACCTACGGATTGCCGCCGGAGTTTGGGTTCTCAGTAGTTCTGCAAATCAAGTCTCTGGCACCCATAAATTAGAGACCAGTTTTGAGTTCTTCGACCCTGGGTAGTTGAGAGAGACCTAATTGCACAGAGGGAGGGAAGACGAGACAGTGTTACCTTGCTCAAAGCTTTAGGATTTCGGATAGGAAAAACATCAGCTAGCCTGTGACTGTGTGGGATAGGAGGTAAGGATTTCTGAGCATGTTTCAGGGATTTTAAAGTATGAAGCAGAGGGATGAATAAAGATCCTGCCTGCAGGTGTTTTTGGTGTTACATATATATGTATATGTAACACCAAACCTTATGTTGCAACATATGTTTGTATATGTAACACCAAACCATATGTAACTATATCTATACTTAGGTAACTATGTATACAATGTGTGACCTTTTTCTGAGCAGTTGCAGCACTTCAGTAATACGTGATGGAGACTTGAAAGATGAAAAGGCGTATCTCTGCTCTAGGGATTTTCAGGGAATTGGTGAAAACACACCATTTATAAAGCTGTTAAGAGTTTGGCTAAGCACAGTTTCCACATGTGTCCTGGCTTCCGCAGTTTGCTCTTAGGAATCCACTGGTAATGTTGTGTTGCTGAACTCACGTACGTTGCTCAGGAACTAAGCAGGACTGCATCTCTCTGGAGGTGGGTGCAGGCCTCCTCCTTTGCAATTGTTGGGAACAAAGATGTAGCCACGGATTCTGAAATACGCTGACCATACTGAAAACGCATGCAAATGTGATCAGGTGCCTAGTTGCTGCCACTTGCTGTCAGCAATGGCTGTTTTCTGCAGGGCGGAGTAATTTAAAGAATGGTTTTCACAGCAGCTGGAAATCCAGTTTCTTGCCTTAATAACCCAAGTAAGGTGGAGAGGGAAGAAAAAACAAGTGCTTGAAACCCTGAATTAGAATCCATCTAGTACCCAAATGAACTGCAGAGCCTGTGTTTCCTTCTGTACACATAGGAAAACAGGGAGCCTCGATGATGTCTCACACACCTCCCAGGCTTAGTGATTCTCCTTTTTACCAACATTGCTGCATTTCCCAGGAGAACCAGCGAAGGGGTCATGACATGAATCCTGAGCAAGAATCCTTCCTGGCTCATCCTCCAGCAGCACATGGAGAAAGGAAAGGGTCCTGTGGGTCTTGTTTGGGAGACGCAGTGTATAGACCACATTAAGGATTGTCAGTAACATTACTAGCATATGCCTTCTGTGCTTCTGCACTCTCCAAGAAAAAAAAAAGCCAGAAAGCCAGTGTGTTGATACTCTACCATCCCAAATAGTACATAAAACGTCACCTAGCTGCAGTTCTGTGCAGCTGCTTACTCATGTAGTCAAATAGATTAAGCCTTTATCCACTTGGTTGTTTTGCAGTGCACATCAGCTCTGATGATTACTGACACTCGCAACACGCTCCCAAAACAAGCAGAACTCTGGGGAAGAGGAACTATTGTCTCAGCACAGCCTC
This sequence comes from Theristicus caerulescens, assembly GCA_020745775.1. Classification (NCBI taxonomy): domain Eukaryota; kingdom Metazoa; phylum Chordata; class Aves; order Pelecaniformes; family Threskiornithidae; genus Theristicus; species Theristicus caerulescens. Next base: position 11,563,008 of record CM036565.1, on the reverse strand, counting down.
CAAAATCTCAATACCACAGGTAACAAAGCTTTTCTTTGTCCTTTCACCTAAAAGCAATATCATTCATTCCTGTCCCCAACAGCAAGGACTGTCCGGAGCAGTAACACCTCCAGAGTGCTGCAGTCTCACACACTTTGCTGCTCCTGCATTGGCCAGGCCAGGTTTCTGTCTAAAGAAGCCTTCCAGGGCCTTTTTGTGCCAAGACTTAACCAGACAATGGCAATATTGGAAAAAAAAAAAAAAAAAGCCTACAGGATTCAGTCCTCAAGCAAATAAACTTTGCTTTCTGTCTCTCTTGGATGAGTTTCGCTTATTCTTCCTGTATCCTTTCCTCCCTGCTTGTAGTTTGTACTGTAGCAACAGGATTCCCCAGGTGTGACTGTTCAGTGATTTGCACCATTTGCAACTGTTGCTACAGGCCCTTTCCACTCACTGCTAAACCTCTTTAAAGTTCTAACAGGGAGACACAGGGCTTGATGTTCTGCCTAGAAAGTCCGCAGTTCAGACTGAAGCCAGGAAGGAGCAGAAAGATGCTTTTACCTTCTAGCTAAGGATACATTAGGAATCTGCACCTGAACTATTCATAAAACTATAAAAAGCATCAGTACCTTCAAGAGTGTTTCATGATAAATTTGGAAGTCCAGTGTCCACAGATTGCCAATGAAAGGGAGAGGTATCAGTCCTGGAGGCAGCTTCCTTTGGGCCCTCTGGATGTTCAGGAATCTCGGTGAAATCCAGACAAAGACAAGAACACCCACAAAGCAGGTGACTTTGTTCAATTCCCTGCTGTGCTACAGATCTCCTCTGTGATTCTGGGCAAGCTGCTTCATGTAGTTTCATGTTCTGACCAGTCTGTAATCTACCTATAAGCAAGATGCTTTGAAAACAAATAGTCCCATCCCTTCATTTTCCCTTTCACCAGGATCGTATCTAGCGACCCCAGAGCCATAAAGTCAGCAGGTTCATTTGTCTGATCTGGTGGAAAGCCTTTCATTTCTAGTTGCAGTAATAGTTTTTTTGCTAGGTCAGCAGTCTGAACACACTCACCTGCTGGCTGCTGTCTCACTACTGCAGCACAAGCAGAGTGAGAACATGGCCAAGGACAAAAGGGGCAGGACCACCCCTTTTGGCAGACTCCCTGATCACTTTCGCTGCAGCACAAATCTTTATCTGAATCCCCTCTGCCTCAGACTCCCTCCTACTTGAGCTCCTAGGGCTGTTGCTATCCCAAATGCATTCCCAGTTAACCACTCCAGTGACAGGAGACAGAGAACTACCCTCTGTACAGAAAGTACAAAAATTATATTACACTCTCAGGTGATTGTTTCCTTCGAATGCACTAAAACATTCTCAGCTAATGCCTTAATAAGATTTATAGGCAGTAAGTGTATGGATGGCTCAGGGATGGGGAAACATAATAATGGGAGGACTTTATGGAAGACTGAAAACAAATCTAATAAATTTTATATTCTTCAGAAACATTGTGAAAGACAATGAAGCATTGCAAAGCACTTCAAGAGACCATGCAAAAGAGCCCAGGAGCTGCCAGCACTGTTATTTCCCCCAAATCAAACATTTGTCTGAGAGATTTGTTTAGTTTTGTCCATCTTCAGCATCAGGAATTTGAAGGACTTTCGGGGTGTCTGCCAGTGCTCAGAAGGGGCTGGCTGGGGGAGGACAGTGGTGGCCTGTAATGCAAAAATTATTCTGATCGTGTGTTGCAGCTGGATGTTAAGGATGGGAGTTTCCCCCCTCTTATTGAACGTGCCTCTGACAGCACTGCTGCCTCATCAGGACCACCCTGAGAGAGGCCTGGAATTGGCTGCGCTCAGCAGCACGGTTGCAGGGACACTGTGCTCTTTACTGTCACCTGACAGGCTTGTTACATGCCCAGCTCCCTCTGCTTTCATTCTGACTCTCATGGAAAGGAAAAGAGTGAATACTTCTTGCCAAGGTGTGAGGCAGCAAGATGAAGCTAAAGGGCCTGGGTGAGTCCATGATTCCCAATAAATCACAGATGTGTTTGTCAGCTCACAAAGAGTATGAATTTCCAGTTGGATGCAGTTTTTCATGTTTTTACGTTTACACTTCCCTCCTAATGATATCTTATCTTTGTGCTGACCTTCGTGTGTTCTCTGAGAAAGCACAATCCAAGCGGTTTAGCATGTGACCTCATTAGCCTCCCCTCTTCTCTGGGATAAGTCAAAATATGGAGCAGTGCCCAGTGCAAAGTGGTCGTTGTGGTTTCTGTTCCTGCCAAAAAGAGGTCGCAAAGAACCCAGACCAGGTTGTCTTCATCAAATTGCAGAGCTGAGATTGCCTTTAATCTTCAGGCAAGAGAGGGGTGAGTTTGGAGTACAGCAGACATTACAACATGTGCAGTCATTAACTCCAGAAGACTTCAGCGAACAGTGGTTTGCAGAATCTCTGATTTTCCAAAGCATATATATGTGAAGAGCAGTAGGAAGTAGTAATAACATCTCATAAGCCTCTGTTTCTTCATGTCTGAACAAAGTATCCTGTCTCGTAGGCAGTGTTAAGAAGTGCTTTGAATGATAGCAAAAGATCAAGCTGAAAGTTGTTCAATGGCAGATGTTTCTTTCAGAGATCTGCTGATCTGCTGAATTTAGAGCACTCCATGGGATTTTCTTATTTCAGTGAAAGCTTTAGGACAAGTTTATAGAGTCCCACTCCTCCACCGCTGTCCTCCTGTGCCATCCTGCAGGGACAGAGCCCTGTGGTACCCCTGGAAACTGCAGCTGTTGTATGTTCCTTCTTTACCAAAGAACGTGCAAAACATGCAAGCTCTTGACAAGCAAAAACCTTCTTGTGAAGGTCTGGGAGGTGGTTCAGGAGCCAGGGCAAAATATCATAACCCAGTAGCAAACACATAGCAGCCTTGACTTTATTCTTTCTACTTAAATTCCTAGCAGCTCTCTCAACATATTGAAGTATCCAAGATAAATTTCGGCAGGAAGATCTGCTATTTAATTTTACCAATAGATGTATTTTGGCACATGGGGCTGGTTCAGTTTCAGGACTCTGATATAGCAGCATCTAAAAATACATGGCTAGAGCACCATTAGGAAACGTCTGAAACACCTAACCTGAATGGCTACAAAAAAAAGAACCCTTTAGTTGTCAAGAAAAGGCAAAAGCTCAAGAAATAGTTTCTTCTCATCTGATAAACAAACTTTTTAGATACTTTTGCCACAGTGCCATACTGTCAGTCTAACTGCTGCTATAGCTGTCTGGCAGCCTTTTCTGCTTTTCATGTTTTGTCCTGTGGATCATACCTGGATTCTTTGTATTTTTTAATTTCTTTGTATTGATCATTATTCCATTTGTGCTGTTTATATTTTTAATTTTCTTTCTCTTGTAGGACTCCTTTGTCTCAACCTTTCTACATCTGCAGCATATGATCTTCAAGCAGTTTTTAACTGGTTCTCCTGGAAACAGCTGCATAGAACCAAAGGTACTCACAGGAGGTTGGGAGATGGTACCCAAATTAAAAATGTCATTCATGATCCCTCTGAATTGTGTTCTCTACGTGATATTCATAGAGAAATAATTGCTGTGAGCCCAGCAAGAAGACTAATCAATATTTTCCAGGCCATGCTGCATAAGGTTGTGCCAATGTCTCTTTTGAGGGTGATAACAGAAAAAAGCACCCCACAGCCAGTGAAGGTATACAACAGAAGTGGTAATCCTGGGAGCTCTGGTAGTAAGAAGATAGTTAATTCTCTGTAATATCGTGTCCTGTCTGAGACTCTAATCACAAGGAAACAGAAATGAAGCTTTCTAAAGCAGAGAAGAAATTATGTCCTTTTAACTGCCTTTTTTATAACCTTGCACTATTATTGCAATCAATATCTTCAAGAAAGCTTATTCCCTCATTCTTATTGTCTTGTATAATGATATGGTCAACTCCGCATGCTCTGCTACACAGCAACAGACTACATACAACAAACCCCTCTGAAAGAGTTTTGAGTGCTAACGTATGACAGCACAGGTTGTTCCCAGCACTGATCTGTTGACACTGAACAACACTGGAATTGGGGAAACTTCTCAAGTCTTCCCTGGCGCTTGATGATAAAGCCCCTGAAAACTTGCAATTCAGTGGGACCTCTGGGACTTCCAAACTTGGTCTGCTGGCATCCCACAGGCCTTGTACTTAGCGTTGCCTGGTACGGATATGTCTCTTCAGGGGCACCTGAGTACACGTCAGTTGCCAAAGAAGCTCAGAATTAAAAGAACGATGGTCAATTCTGATGATTGCAATGTTAGAAACACTCATAAAAAACATGAAGTAGGAAAATACACGTGAGCTAGATCCCTTCTGCAGGAGGACACCAGGTCTCCTCTGGGTCATCCCTTCATTGCCTTAGCTATAAGCCAGCAGTGGCGGATCCTGTCTTAGAGCAGACCCCATTCTGAGTCTCTGTGGCTCTGACGACAACATCTGAGAACAGGCTGGACCTCACTATGGCAGTAGATCTCTTCATTCTCCTTCCTTCTGCGTACATTTAAGGGCATTTGTCCCCGTTGCAGCTTGGATTAGCGGCAGGCACAGGCAAGAGCACAAAGAAATCATCCTCTCTGTTTGTTTGCATGTGTTGTTCTTGGACATACGCATCCTCTGTGGCATGTTGATTTCTTTCGCTGGGAACCATCTTCCTGATTAGAAAATCATTCAGTACTGGTTCATCTGATTTCTCCTCTCCCAGGATGGTATGGCTCCCTCTCCCAGATGCCATGGCTTTCCCTGCAACAGTCTTCATGGCTTTTTGTAAACTAGCAACATTTACATTAGAAAAAATACTATCTATGTAATACTACTGATTAATTCTGACTCAAGGTGCTGGATTGTGTCCTTGAAGACAAAACACTTTGTTGAATGCCAAAGGTGCCAGTCATTTTCCCCTCCTCTAGAAGTTTGAGGATCCAGGTCACTCCATGACATCCTTAAGTCATCTCTCTCCTGTTGACTCATTCTGGAGAGAATTTCTTACTGAGAATTCCGTATTCATGAGGTCACACTGGAGAGCGATAGGTCTTAAGGAATAATGGGCTGGGGAAGTGTGAGTCCTTAACTGAAATGTACTAGTGACTGTATTGGTTACCACCAAATATGGCAAGAGAAAGGTAGGTACGTTGGTGTAATTTAGGCTGGTATTTTTAAGGAGAAAGGCTTAAATAAATCCATATTTATTGTGTGGAGCACCATGGATTTCTTTGGAAGTTCAGTACTGCTAAATACCATACCGCTTTACCTCTGTAACTTTATTTGAACTTGGAAGTCTCTCCTTTAGGCTGCCCGTGCTTGCAACAATAAACTAAAGGTTTTCAGAGTGACTTAATTGTTCCCTGAGGGTGAAAATACTGCTTTCTTAACTGGCTTTTGACTGAGTCACAAACACTCCATTTTCATTCCCTCTCATGCAATGCCTCAGAAGGCTCCCCAAAATCCACACTTTTTTTCCATGGACTCCAGCAGTGAGGTATGTTTTCGCAAGAGTAAGCTACAGATACAGCATTACTCCGCATATAATACACCTTATTCACACGGCATCTTTTAATTATTTTATCATTTATCTGCTAGCTATTTTAAATATATGAGTTGTGCAACTTCCTCCAGGTGTTGTGTTGGCTCTGTTGCTACCTGAAACCAACACAGCCCAAAGCCTGTTTCCAGTGGTGGGAAGAGGAGCTGGGTCAGGAGGGCTGGTCTCCTTTGCTCGTCACAGCTCAGACACTGCTAGACTAGGAAATAAAAACTGGAGCTGCAAAACACTCCCTTATCTCTTTGCTGCTCCCTGTTTGTCCTCAATGCTGACCAGGACAAGAGCTGAACTTCTTTTACTCCAACAGTAGGAGAGAGGCTTTTCTTCTTCCCACCACTTCTCGACACTCCTTGTTATTTTTCTTTTCTGGACCCTCCAGCAGGGCAGGGGCTGCTGGACTGAAATTTGTTTAGTATATGACACTTTTCCCCCAGCTATTTCTCCCCTAGTGCACTGTAGTCTCTCAGCTCCTACTGAGACTCGCCTCTCCCCCAGAGGGGGGAATTGTAAAAGCTATTTTGAGCGGAAATTTTATTCCATGTACACGGAGGGAGAAAAAATTTGAAATCCTTTTGATTTGGGCTAAAAAATAGGGTTCAAAAAATAGGTGCTGTGTTTTTTAAATTTGATTGCTTTATTTCCTATGGGTGTCTCTGGAGCAAGGAGAAATCTACAGTTAAAACCAGAATTTTTTATTAATTTTTATAAGATATGTTTTCCAGGTATTTGTGCATATAAAGCTATTGATTTGCTCCAGCTAATATGAGCTGCTCCTGAGCAGCAGAGCACTGTGGAACCACCTTAATAGATTAATCATACAGATTTATAGTGCCTCCTCAGAGCATGCTGGAGAATGACCCAGATAATTTAGGAGTATTTTTCCTGTGTTTTATTGTACCCACATTTGTCTGGGTTTATTCTATGTATTATTTTCTACCTTGTGTCTTCATTTTTATGTTCAGCCAGACCCATAAAACCCCCTTTTCCTCTAAGAAGTTTGCAACGAGTTTAGAATCATTTAAAAACGTCACATTGCAAAGCTTGTTCTACTCTTCTACTCTTCTAAATCATCAGTGAGGACATTAAATCAAGTCAAACCTAATGCCAGGTCACTTTGTACCATCCCTGCAAATATACCTTACCTCGTTCAGCAAGTATCCAGCCATGCCTGTAAGTTTTTGCTGAGACTAAATGAAATTAATATTTTCATACGCATACAGAACATTAAAAAATAGCCAAAACAAAGTCAGCCATAGCACCGAACACAGTAAAGTAGGTGTATGTAGATGCCAGAAGGATATTTGTAGCAGATAGTGCTCTGAAAGCACCTGCTGCCAAGAGTACCGGCACCAATGCAGGTTTCAGGCACGCGCATGATGTCTTTGAAGCCTGGTTTTGTATACTCCAAAGGAATCACAGGATGGAGGCTGCTGCGTGGAGGATACCATAGGGGCAACTCAAAGGTAGACAAGATAAACAGTGCTCAGGAGTGCAGGTTCAAGCTCAGTTTGACAGAGACTAGAAGAAATAAAAGACTCATCAAAAATATAAATCAAACTTAAAATCATTCTGAGACTTTCAGCCACCACATCAAGCTGCCTCAAGCCTAAAGCACCATCAGACCTTATGGAAGGACAGATATTGAGCTTCTTAGAGCAGTGGATTGGTAGGCTGGACAGAAGTTGGACAGCAGACCTGCCAAGGCTGCTTCTTGGGCCTGAAAAAATAACATCACTGCAGCCAACAACAGTGGAGGGGAGAGCACTGGATGCAGGCCGGACTCCGGAGGGAGCAGAGGTAGCAGCTGTTGCAGTGGAGGTTGGGAATTGCCATTGCCTCAGATGGCCAAACAGACCGTAAGCAAAGGGAGTTTTTGCCAGCATGCAGTATAAGGAGACAAGAACCAGGTTCCCATGAATGTAACGTCCTTAAAGACAAGCACTTGTAACTGTCCTTCCCCAGGGATGTCTCAGGACTAGAAAAAGAGGTCTGGCAGCTTTGGTGTTTAGCCACAGTAGGATGTGTGATTCGAAGCAGTCCACGTCTCACATCACCACAGTTAGCCAGTCCAAATTAGGCTTCTTATAGGTGCCAAACCTCAGCGAGGAGGCACTGGCTTTCTACCAGTCATGGCCACTTCTCTGTCTGTTCCCCTGGTCTATCCTTGTTTTCTTCCTTTCCTCCCTTACTCCAAGCACTGCTTTTTGCTCACCTGCCATCTCCTCCAAACTCCTATCCACATTCTTTACAAGCCACACTGCTCTCTCCCTCCACTGCATCTTTCTCTGGTACAGGGCTCTCAGGCTCAGCCCCTGAACCCCAACGTCTGTCCCCAGGTTCAGGAACTCATTTTGAGGTTTTTTTTGCAGTACTTGCAGTCCCAGGTCAGACACCTTTTCTTCTGTCCTCCACTCACAGCCTTTTCTAAAGTTCAGCCACTGCCAGTCTAGCCCAAGCTCAACATCAGGTTTCACTAGCAGCAAGAGCGTTTTGCTTTCCAGCTGTTTCTAGCCTGACAGCAAAGCCACAGCCCTTGCTTCAGCACTGTCCAGATTCTGCTTAGGCACTGCCTTCCTGCACGCCGTAGGAAATGATTGCATTGCAAAGACAACTCAAAGCTGTGGAGCCTGGCGGTTGTCTGTTTCATCCTCTGTTCACGTTCAAACTGATCAGTGCTATGTAACACAAACTCCTGCTCAGGCTGTGCTGAAACGCCTCTCGGAGAACCAGCTCCCCTCATCTCCCTTCTCGGGCCAAACATCGGGCGCTAGCGATTAAACAACATCAATACTGGCCACTTAACCTTGAGCTCTGTTATACCCCTGCTGGGCAGTGGAAGTGGGTTAATAGATGGGATCAGAAAGTTCAAGCTCCCCTGTTGGAAGGATAAATGAAGATTAAAAATTGGCGGTTTGTTAATAATGACACTGATAACTGAGTTACATGAACCTTACCTCTTACAAAGTTCACTCATCTCCCTCCACTGCTGCGGTGACTGAATCCTGCGTGCTGTCTTGTAATTAGGCTACAATCACTCAGACCCTTCCTATACCGTGCAGTCAAGAATGAATGATGCTCCTGGGTACTGGCACTCCTAAACAAAGCTGTACTCCAGATCCTGACTGGTGGTTGTTGCCCTGCACAAGCTCCCTGCAGCTGGCTGGTTGCCTGCGCGTTGGCTCTCTGCTGTACCCTCTGAACTCCTACAGAATCATAAACTCATCCCTTACTGTTCCTTTATAAATCATGACTGTGAACTGGTTTGAACTCACTTGAGCTAAAAAAAAAGCCAGCAAAAACTGTTGACTTTGTAAGATTTGGTCTCAGAGAAGGCACCTTCTTGGTAGAGCTGATTAGACCAGACCTCCTGTGCTGAATTACTGTTAAAAGGCAGAAAGGCACCGCAGTGTAATTCACCTCAACAAATGAGAACAATTTCTAACAGTCTGATTTCAATCTCGAGAGACACCTCAAAGGGCTAGGGCACAAGGATGAAATGAAACTTACCTACGCATGTTGGAAAAAGGTGAAAGAGCTGACATTTCTTTCCTTAGGTACAACTTTTACCTACAAATCTAATTTAATAAAATGACTTGCTGATTCAAATCATAGTACCCATATCACCAACCATTTGATTTACAGACAAAACTGCCATTGCACTAAGTGAAATGGCAAAACTGCTTTTCAGACCCCGTGTTTGCCATCTCTTGTCCTCCAGTCACTATGTGGTGCGGCTTATCTGACCTGTCTGGCCTATATCGTTAGCTGTAACAAACGCCCAGAAGTGAACTCGACATTCCTTATACAGGCCTCCTCTCAAAAGGATGCCCTTGCTTTATTCTGCAGTGTGTTTCTGCATATGCACCCCTAGACCTCTCTTTCTCTCTCTCTTCCACTGAATATTTGAGTTCAGGGTGATTTTTGCAGGTACGTTAACTGTGTTTGTCACAGGTTGAAACTCAGCTATCTCCAAATCTCCATAAATGTGTTCTTTCATGACACTAATTTAATTTAGCCGCAAACATTATTAATGAGGCATTTCACAACGGCAAAAAAACACAGAGATTGAAGATAAAAAAGAAGTGGGCAGATAATGACATTTACAGCATAAGGATTTTATGAGGAGTATTTCCTCATCTTGGGTTACCCACAATTCCCAGTTCAAGGCTGCCCTGACAGCATGGGCTTGAATGCTGATCTCACATCTGATGGTACACGGCTCCTTAACAATACATTAAAGGAAGCGTGTGTAAGCCCAATTCAATTAACATATTATCTCTTTTTTTTTAACCAGAAATTTCATTCTAGTACTGAAGAAAATCTGATTTACTGTTCACAGTGCATTTTTCTCACCTGAAGACATCTGGCAAATGAATAAATTAAGCTTTGAAAAGAGCCAGCAGCAAGACTTTTAATCAAAGGCAAATTAATAACATTAAGTGCGTTTTGGCTCATACTCCAGGATTACAAGTTGCTCGGATGAGCATCTTTTTCTTGTCTGCCAAGTTATGTCTCAGCAGGCACTTGGTCAGGGCACTGTCTGAAAGTAAGAGCAAATTGCTCAAATGGAAAATATAAGATTGTGACAATAAATGTTCAAACTGAATTAAGATAAATATTGAACTATTTTAATTCTGAGTAAATGGCATAAAAGTTAAGCACAGCCCTAGTGTGTCAGATGAAAGTTCAGCTCGTCTCATGTTCCCTGTCTGACAGCACGTGATAGCAGACGCCTTAGGAAAGTTCGTAAGAGCAGGACAAACCAGCAGCGCTGTATTGGTATTAAACAACCCAAAAGGAATTTTCCTGCTGAAAATTTATTCAATTGCTTTTCAAACAGAAAGAAATGTTTAGTACAACGTCCCGTGACGAGGCACAGCTTACCAACACGGCCTGTGCAGTGCAGTCCCCTCTGGGTCTTTTGAGCGCTCTCCCTTTCTGTTGCATTTGACGCCTGCCAGCCCTTGCGTTGGTGAGACAGCAAACACCTCTTCCTCTGTCGGCTCCTTGTCTGCTCAGGGTTTTCTAGACCTCCTCAAAAGTACAGAAATAGTTTTCCCAAATGTGCTACACTGGTGCAACAGACAATATTTTGTCAAAATTTAATCCCATAAATGTCAGGTTCCCCCACTACGCACTGTTGATTCACTGTTTCATACACTGGGGCATCAACAAGGCAATTTAGCCTGAGCTTTTGACACAAACCAGTTTCCCAAACAACTTGTTTGAACAGAAGGGAAAAAACATCAACTCTTGCTTTTAATCTTTGGATGGATGCAAAAGTTACCAAACTTTTGCACGAGGCTCTCTTTGTCTCTAGTTTCTGCTTTTTTCTTTTGCCAGGATAAATAGTTTCCCTGGGGTTTAGCACACAGCCTGCCCCATGGTTGTGGCACTCATATTGCTACCCAGGAGAGCCCTATCATGAAACAGAAAGAAAAAGCACAAGAAAAAAATTAGCAGAGGGTCTTGGTATCAGACAACTCGGCAATATTTTCCTTAACTGTAACGTTAGCAGAGCTGAGCACCATATAATGTTAGGCAGTTCTCTCCTCTCATACCCACCAACATTAAACACTTCAGGCTTTCTGCATTCACACACTCCTGCAAATACGAAACAAAGCAGCCACCTCTGCAGTTCTGCGACATGAACTCACTTTTCCCCGACAGAATCACAATGCTTTAAAATGTAATACACCCAGCTGCGTGTCTTTCCCTGGAATAAACACCTACAACCTGGTTTCAAACCCTTCCAAACCATATTATTAAGGATGACAGTTCTACCACAGCTCGGAGACCTGAGGCTGTGGTTGACACTGGTTATAAAAAAAAAAAAAGAAGATGAGGTGGAGGGTTAGTCACCCAACTTAAAAGAAACGTTACATCACTCCAGTCATCAGCACCAGGGCGTACGCCTTTTAATCTGACAGCTCTTTGATGGCGTAAGGCAGACATGTGCCTAGGGGCTGTAACCAGTGGGCAGCCAAGTGATAACAAGGTGACGGTCAGGACAGATGACAGCACTTGGAGGAGCAGGAGGGGAACAGGAGGGGCTGCGGGCAGGGGACTGGGGAAGTCAGCTGAGCCAGCCAGAGGTGACTCCGCTGTCATCCCTCACCAGCACTTGGCCTGGGATCACTTCAGCTCTTTCCCCATAACCTGCAACTTTCTCCACTGCCAGAGGTCAGCCAGTCCAGGAGCTGGAGATCTGTACCCCTGGACAAGTACTGGGAGAATGATCTCTGGGAGGGGAAACAGAGTTGTTCTCCATCCCAGAGGCACTCCCAAGCTTCCCAAGGGAGTGGAGGAAGGGCAAAGTTAATTATTTTATCAGATTTCCTGAGCTTCTGTTTGCCTTTCACCATCAGTTCTCTTCAAATCTTCATGGGAATGCATGAGGGTAAATTGGTGCTGCGGGTTTCCAGACCCGGTAGGGGTCTGGTGGACAGCGTCCCTGAGTGGCTGAAATGGGCAGTAAATTACCGCTTCTTTCCACCTTGTGCCACTCCTGAGCCCTGCCTCGTCACGGGGAAGCTGTCCGTCAACAGGACTGAGTACAGCTGCAGTCTCAATGGGCATGATGTTCTGGCCCTTGAGCACAACCAGCTTTACACAGATCTCATCGTTAAGCTTCTCCAGTGAGTGGCAAGACGACAAGAGGAGCGGGCAAAGGCAGCGGGAGACATCATCTCCAGCAGGGTTAGTGCTGGGGCAGGTGTGGGAGGGGAGTGTAGAGGACAAGCGCAGATAAAGCTAGAAAGGAGGCTGAGCAGTAGTGGTTAGGCCTTGGAACAGTATTTGATGTGCTGTGTGGAGTAACAGGCTGGATTGTTTGACAGCTATGGCTTTTGTGAAACCCCTTACTGTCCTGATTTACCTTCCAGCCCTGCAAGCCTGCAGATACTGGGTTGTGCTGGAGCAGATGCTGCCAGCATGCCGGGAGCTGGTCCAACTCAGCCTGACTCTCAGTAGTTCTCACTTCTTTTTAGTAACATTCTCCTCCATTTTAAATTTAGGAAGTTCAGACGTACCACAATGATTTAATTACAAATAGTTTATATTCCAACATAAAAACACTTTTGGTCCTCATATAAATTCAACCCTAAGTTTATAGCAGTGTTTACAGACAGCTCTACTCAACTCCAACATTTTAATCCTTTCCAGAAGTTATTTGCATTCAAGAACACTACAGCACGTTGCTTTGCTTTAACAAAGTGTGCTGGTTTGGGCTGGGGTAGAGTTAATTTTCTTCATAGTAGCTAGTATGGGGCTGTGTTTTGTATGTGTGCTGGAAACAGTGTTGATAACACAGGGATGGTTTAGTTACTGCTGAGCAGTGCTTACACAGAGTCAAGGACTTTTCTGCTTCTCACCCCACCAGCGAGCAGCTGGGGGGGCACAAGAAGCTGGGAGGGGACACGGCTGGGACAGCCGACCCAGACTGACCAAAGGGCTATCCCACACCATATGGTGTCATGCTCAGCACAGAAAGCTGGGGGAAGAAGAAGGAAGGCGGGGAAGTTCAGAGTGATGGCGTTTGTCTTCCCAAGTCACCATTACGTGTGATGGAGCCCTGCTTTCCTGGAGATGGCTGAACACCTGCCTGCCGATGGGAAGGAGGGAATGAATTCCTTGTTTTGCTTTGCTTGCGTGCACGGCTTTTGCTTTACCTATTAAACTGTCTGTATCTCAGCTCACGAGTTTTCTCACTTTTACTCTGCTGATTCTTTCCCCCATCCCACCAGCGGGGAGTGAGTGAGCGGCTGTGTGGGGCTGAGCTGCCGGCTGAGGTTAAACCATGACACAAAGCTACAGCTGAACTTGGCTGTCACCTCCAGCTGCATGCTTAAACTGTCTCGGTCTTGAGTTGAATCAGCGCCAGCGAGCAGCTACATTAAATAATAGATATTTTAGAATTCCTGCATCACGTCGTCATTTATGTCTTTTCTTACACTGAGTTATCTCCAGTGCACCCTCTATAGTTACTGTGTTCTTTTCACAGAGCCTCCAAGAACAAATAAATCAGATCTTCCAAGCTCCCTCCTGAAAACTCACCAGTCATCGTTTTCAGCTCAGCACTGATTCCTCTACTAATACTTGCGCAGAAAAGAGTAAGAGGAGACACAAGCTTGATCTGATGAAAGGATGTAAGGAGTGGGAAACCAAAAGGGAAGGTGAATCTTGAAACAGAGTTTGTATGGATAAAGAGTAGGTGGGAGTAGGAACTGAAACTGGGGAAGGAGGACTGGAAAGGGATTGAATGGAGAACAGGAACAACGTATGGGTTGTAACGAAAGAAGAAAAGGGCCCAGAGAAAATGGGGAACATCTGAGTGTTCAGATGGCCCCTAGACACCGCCTTCCAAAGGCTCTATATTCCTCTGCTCCAAAATTAGCAGTGAAACCCACTGGCAAAGTGAATATCTCATCCCACATTTATGCCTCATCCAAGCAGGATTGATAGTGGGCGTGATTCCACATCACAGAAAACTCAAAAAACCCAGACAAACACAAAAACCAACCAACAAACCACCTGGCAATGCTTTATAACAATGATCAGGCTGCCAAGTCACACATTCACATTGCTAGTAAACACCAAATTTAAGTTTCTTCCTTCAACTTTAGATTGACTCTCTTCATCTTCTACGTGGGAGATACTTACGTCAAACTCAGACATTAATGCACCCATGTTCTAATGTCTTTCCTGGGTTTTGGGTGTTAGTTTTTTTTTTCTTTTTATTTGCAACCTGTCAACAAATTAAAGTGTCTAAGTTCAGGACAGTAAAACCAAAATAGGGCTTTAAAAGTGCATTTTCCAGAGTCAAATTACTTGAGGTCATCAAACCACTCACAGAAATGACACGTACTCGGCTCTTGCTGAGATCCTCTGTTGAATTTTACTGAGGTTCGCTCAGGAGCAAGCATCATGATGATTCTGCTGGGCTAGGACAAGGAGACACAGCACGCTGGCTTCAGCCGGGAACCATAGCATCTTGCTTCAAGTGCTCTCCAAGAGGAGAAAATGGTTAAGATCCTTGCAAGAATTTCTGGGACTACCAAAAGTACTGGTAGTCTGGATCTTGGCTTGCATCTGCTTTCTGAATAGCCCTGGGATAGACTAATATCAATATCCTGGCTAGTAGAAGAAGGTTTATACATGGAGAGGAAATCCACTGAGGTAAAGGTGGCTGTCTCATGCTGGTCTGTGACGTGCTGCAGCCTAGCGTGGGATGGCACAAACCCTGTACGGGTGGGGCTGCAGCGTACCCCCCAAAACGGGCTCTGTGTTGATCTTCGTCACCCCCTCAGGGAGCCGAAAGGTGAATGCCCGCAGCAGGCTGGCAAAGAAAATAAAGAGCTCAGTCCTGGCTAGGTGCTCCCCCAAACACACACGGTGCCCTGCAGAAGGAAGAGGGGAAGGACGGTGAGTATCTAGGCCTACTGTTAATTTCCAAGGGTTCCTCATTGGAACCAATGACAGAAGCAGAACAGGTGAATAATGCGCTCATGTTTCCAGATTAGCAGACAAATAAAAGGAAAGAAAAAGCCAAAGGAACTGTCCTGGTTTTGGCTGGGATGGAGTTGGTTTTCTTCCTGGTAGCCGGTATGGGGCTGTGTTCTGGGTTTAGGTTGAGAACAATGTCGATGATACACTGATGTTTTGGTTCTTGTTAAGTAGTGCTAAGTACTTGCTAAGTGGTGCTCACACTGGTCAAGGACTTTTCAGCTTCCCACGCTCTGCCAGGGGCACGGGAGGCTGGGAGGGGGCACAGCCGGGGCAGCTGACTCAGACTGGGCGGGGGCTATTCCATACCACGTGACGTCATGCTCAGTATATAAGCAGGGGAGTTGGCCGGGGAGGGGTTCGATCGCTGCTTGGGGGATGTGCTGGGCATCGGTCGGCGGGTGGTGAGCAGTTGTACAGTGTACCGCTTGCTTTGTATTACTACTGTTCTATTTTTTATTTTACTTTAGTTATTAAACTGTTTTTATCTCAACCCACGAGTTTTTCCCCTTTTGCCCTTCCGATCCTCTTCCCCATCCCGCCGGTGGGGGGAGTGAGCGAGCGGCTGCGTGGTGCTTAGCTGCTGGCTGGGGTTAAACCACGACAGGAACTTTACTGCTAAGTTTGATCTCTAACTGTGCATTGGTATCTTATTTCCTTCTATTGCAACTGGATTTTCAGTTCTGTAAGCCAGAACTTAATCCTTTGTTTACCAGCATGCATGCTGCTTTTCTTTCAGCTTGTTCCTTTAAAAGGGATTGCAAGTAACTCCAGTACACGGGCAACACACGGCTTCTCAGGAAAAAACAGTACATATGAAGAATACTACAGACAAAACCTGCGGATGACTGCAGCACGCAACAAGCCTAGGAGGTTCAGGAGTTTGAGTGGGATTCCCGCTACAGTGCCCTAAGACCAGTTTGGGGTCTGGCAGCACAGAAGCATCTCCCTGGGCAGATACAAGCCAGTACTCTTCTTTAAAAGCAGCAAACAGCAGAGATATATATCTGAAGAAACAGCATAGTCTCACACTTCTGTATTCTTCCTCTAATCTGTTGCGTCGGTTCAAGCTGCCAGTGCATTTACCTGCTGAGAATGGTAAGAAGGCTTCTCGAGGCACAAAGTTTCCTTCTTTATCCAGAAAATGGCCAGGGTTGAACTGCCGAGGTGTCTCCCATTGCTCAGGGTCATACAGAACAGATGCTATATTTGGCATAATGATGGTGCCCTGCAAGGAAGAAACTGTTGATTCAGTTCTGTTTACTAGCCTCTCACCCATCAGGTTCTGCCTGGCGGATAAAACTGCTGCTTGTTGCCGTTTCTTTGTAATGAGCAGATATGATGTGGTTAGAAGACCATTTTCCTAGAAAACTGGAGTTTGTGCTCATTTTCTTCGTTGGAAATTATCAGTTCTCAGCCTTGCAGCTATGTCAGTGCGTGTTAACAGCATTAGTGATGTTGGTATAACTGCATTGTGATCACTTTTACTACTAATCTTAATAACACTTCTAGTAGGACTCTTGTAGATATTCAGGTCCCAGCATTGGAAACCTCCTTTCAGGCTTAAGAGAGAGAAATGCATCCAGAAATAACGGCAATACTTCATTGACAACAACCTCTCAGCCCTTTTAGCAGTAGCACTTCAGGCTTTTTCTTTACTTGTTGTTCCCAGCAGACCAGTTTGTGTGCCTTAGCCACCTGGCCGTCAGCAGCAGAGAGAACAGAGTGAAACCTTCACCACAAAATGAGTGAGGTGGGGCCGGTCCCGGATGCCAGTAATGGTGCTGGCCTCTCCCATCTCTCTTGCAATAAAAGCAACTAATTCCCGTGTCTTGCTAGTGTTTTACAGTGAGAACTGGCACTCGGCATAGCTTATGTCACTCTACAAAATGCCTTACTGGCTGTGAACCCTTGTCTTAGGCAGTATTTGGGAGCAACTCCCTCAGCTGTAGCTGACAGTCTCTCATCTGTTACAGATTCAGGAAGGTCCCTTAGCTCATGGAGTTGGTGGGGCTATGAGCCATCCTCTCACAAGTCTTCCTCCATCCAGGAGTGCTGGCAGTGCCAAGTTGGGCAGGGATGGCTTAACCCGTGCTTTGGCAAACCAGTTTCTCCTCTCAGACCATCCCCAGCCAAGCAGAGCTGGTCTCTGCAGTTGTGCTGTTGATCAGCAGGGCAGGAGCTCGAGGCTTCCGTGGCAGGGGTCTCATCAGCTTTCTGAAGCCACAAATGGTAACCATTCCCAGGCACCGTGTTCCTGGTTATATGGAGAATAATTTATAGATGGAACACAGGCTACAAAACTGGAATAAAAGCTAAATGTCTCTCTGCTGAAGAAAGAACAGAGGCTGAAAATGTGCCTGTACCTTTTTGACGGGGAAGCCTAGCAATGTTGTGTCCCTCACACACACTCTGGGCATGCCGACAAAGACAATGTTGCTGAAGCGCTGGATCTCATGAACCACAGCATTTGTATAGGGCAGTTTTCTCCGATCCTCGTAGCAGATTAACTGGGAAGGACCCAAAACAGCATCCAGCTCCTTCTGCACTTTCTCTGTGGAGAAATATTCACCATTTCAGATGGGAAGAATGCATCAAATATTCTAATTGGTCTCTTTTCTTAGAGCAATAGGAAAACGTATTATTTCAACATAGTACATAAAGTCTATAACCTGTAAATTAATATTATTTAATGCTCGAGTTTAATATATGAAAATAAAAATAAACAGGAGAAAAACCAGTGTGGTCCAGAATCATAAGCAAGGACTATACTCTGCTTATTCCAGCTCTGACATTTGTTTTACAGAATGCTTGGTGGGTGTAGGGCGAGTCACTCGGCTCCAGATTTTGAAGGTTGGGGATTGCTTAGTTTACTTTATCTCAAAATCTAAATCTCATTTGCAAAATTGTCATAAATGCCTCAGATTTTAACTCCCAGTGCCAGGGATGAGTTGAGCAGAGTTGGTCCAAGCATGGCAACATACTGTATGAACAAATAACACAAACAACACCTGAATCAGCCTAAAACCTTGGATGCAAATACGCCCGCAGTGACACAGCCTTTTCAGCCTCCTACTGAGGCTGTGGGAATAGAGGTATCCCCCTCGCTTTCAGTGCTCAAGCACAGCAGATGGAAGAGCCACCAGCCCCAGGAGTACCCAAGTCCTCCTTACACCCTGGCCATGTCCTTTCTCTTCCTGACCTAGATGTGGATGAGAAAATTCACCCTGGATCTACAGAGGCATTCATGGAATTGGTGTGAATCAGATAAGCAACCTCTTTTGCAATATTGACTCGGACAGGGACAGTTTGTGTGTACTGCCAGCAGTTCTTGCCTGAAAACACCACCTCTACGTATCAGGCAGCCAGAATCCTCCCCTTAAACTTCTTTTTCTATTTCTACAGTCTTTCCTTCCCTTGCAGTTGTTCCACATTCATGTTTGGTTTTCTCCTAAGGTTTGTGTGCCGCTTTGTGAACAAACTGCAACGTTACCCGTTATTTAAAGACTAGATGCTAACACCATTGGCTGGTTACATGCAGAATATGCTCTGCTGAAACCTTAAGGCCACCCTGAGCAACCCATGGACACCCATTGCCCAGCCTTGTGCATGAAGCACTTGGCAAAGCAGGAAGGAGTCACTGCATTCTTCAAGGAAGTATATGGATTTGCCCGGTGCAAGTTATCTTGCATCTCTCTACCTGTTTCCTGACAAGAAAGGCTGCCTCTACCAGGACCACAGGCCTTCCTTAGGGCAACCTGCAGCCCTTCATAACCTGCCAACATCTGTCCAGCTGGTTTGTCCAGTAAGGGATCCAGTGGGTTGTTAGGAGGGTTGGTACGCGCAGCAAGGACCGTTGTGCCAGAAGGGGAAGAGCGCATAAGCTGTGTGGCAAACACAGCAAAGCTGTGTTAGCGTTCCTCATACCTGAAGGATGTCTGGTGCAGACAGGGCTCATGTTAGAGCTCTGATCTCTGTTCCTGCTGCCATCAGCCAGCCTGCAAACACTCCACGCAGAGCGCCTCGCTGACTTGTCACTGCAAAGCGCTAACTTTTGTCTCGTTGCAAGTACCTTCAGCCACCTGGTTTGGTCAGCTCATAGGACGGGCCTCTGATTTTTTCCTCTGCTGCCATTCTTTGTGTTTTCAGAGAGGGAGAGCCAGGCTCAACTAGTGGCTTTTGTGCCTGCCACTCATTCCATTCCATTCCATTCTGCCATCATTAACATTTGTAGTACCCACAGCATTTCGCAGCAAGAACCCCTCTCACCTTGGATGTCTGGATTCACTACCATATAGAGCAGTCCCCAGTACAACGTTGTGCTTGAGGTTTCTGATCCACCGAGGAAAAGATCATTTATAACGTACACCAAATTATCTTCATCATACTTGGGCTTGACCCCATCTTTAGACTGTAGATGATGATAAAAATTTGAAGTTAAAGCATAAAAGTTAGGTCATCCTGTATGCCTCCTGTGTGAGAGCTGTTATTTCCACAGCTGGCTTTTGCACAAAGAATATTCAAAATGACAGTTTTGGATGAGTACTAAGAGATTAATAGTTTCCCAAATGGACATGGTAAGTCTGCATTGCTCTTCTTCATGAGGTGGAATACTCTTTCATTAAAAACCAGGCAATTTTATGCCTGTTGACTAAATCACGAAAACTTTAAAGCACACTGCAAGTTTTGCAGTTAGCCTAGAGTGTGCTTCTAAACAAGCACCCCACAATGTGTCACTCGTTAGGCCTTGGTCTCTCCAGGATGCATCAGCTGGTGCTAGCAAATACCGAAGAAAACCTATCTGAATAAAAGGATCTCAACAGAACATCTTGAGGGTAATTTCTTCTCTCAGTTTAGGATAGATGTGAACTGGCGGGAGAGAGGTACCCACATATTTTCTTCTTATAATAAGTGAGTAAAATATAAAAACAATCAGAGAAAATACATTAGGCAAAACCATTTTAAAATAAAGAGGTTGCAATAACTTGCACCCCTGACAGCAGCTGGGATTGCTGAGGTGCAACTGCTGAAAGGGACTGGGCCGGAGGTGGAAGGACTGCCCTCTTTTTGATGCTGCAGGAGTGATACCAAGGGATTTCAGGATAGCCCGGGAATCCTTTAAAGAGCTGAGAATCTCCTCAGACCAGGACCTAAAGAGAGTTTCCAGTAAAGGGAAGATCCTCCACGAATGGTTCCCTCGCAAGGGAGGAAGCACGCAGTTGTGTGGCGCAAGGACAGCCCATGTTAGGACACACACTGAAACCCAAAGAAGCATGGCAGCTGTTTCAGGGTAATTATCTACGCATGCGTATTTAATCCCATTGTAAACATGAGGTATCCTGCTGTAGAAGGTGAGATGGTCTGCCAAAGTTATGCTGCCTACAGGCATAAACTGTCTCATATTTACTACAGGACTGAAGTATACACATAGATATTTATGGAAAGCGTATGATAGCATATGAGTTCACACCCTAACATAATTTGTGGTAATTTATTCATGTAACCAAAACATAAAACTGGATGCCTTTCTGGGAGACATGAGTTAGTAAGGCCAAAGCTACTGTATTCACATTAAGAAGCCTGTGAAATGTAAGAAACTATGACAGAAGGGGTCAGACTGGATGATTTAATGGTCTATTTGGCCTTATACTCCATAAATGTGTGATCAGGCAGAATGATCACTTACTTTCTCCATCTCAGCCAGGTAAAAGTCAATGAAATCCCGCGGTTCATCTGGTATCCCTCTCTCCACGTGTCTTCTGATCTCATTCCTTGCAAAAGAGCTCAGGGCATCATAGCAAGATAACGCTTTCTTATGAGGACCAGGGAGATGGCACATCAGCCAGGGGAAGATTTCATACAGCTGTGGGAGTGACACACGAGAGGTAGTGTGAATTATCTGTCAGTAACAAAGCTGCTTTTAGAAACACCAAAAGGCTGAATTGTCCCGTCTGGAAATGTTGATAGTGGAATAAACAAATTAGCAATGCTTTGAGTAGATTTTTGTCATCATGTGGAAAACTTTACTAGTAATTTTAACACACTCCTGCGGGTCAAGGCAGTACTGACAACACTCTGCTCGTGCCAGTAAGTTTATGTGACTAATGCAGATCACTAGAAGACCTTACTCCTGCACAGCTGGAGACCCTAGCTCCCACACACTCAAAATGTAAGGACAGCCTTTCTGGATACTGTGTGGCTGCTAAGATTAACGAGTCTGCAGCCTCAAGTAACTGGTAGAATTGGTGGAGCTCACAGAAGGAAAATGTAGACTGGGTATCACTCTAAGAGCTCATTTAATTGTCCCCATCAGAGTCCTCGTGACTGCTAAAGGACCAATAATTGTTCTGATGGTTAGAAATATTACATCTTCAGTCTGCTGAGTGTATTTATACACACATCTGTCAGCTCAAAGTACTGTCCTCTAGCTTAGAGAGTTCTCTCTTTGCGGCATCTGCCATTCCAGCCTGCCAAGCAAACAGCATTTCTCTCTCCTCTTTGTTCTTTCAGACCTAACAAGGGAAGTCTCTCTAGTTTGAAGTGACAGTTTGTAGGTCATGCCATTAACACTTCTCTACATTTGTTTCACTCCAGTCTCACAACATAAGGTGCCCAAGACCCTAGAACAGGTCCCACAGATTATTACACACCAGAACCTACTTTAACATTTCTCTGGATCTAAAGGGAAAATAGTGTCGGGAACACTCTAGGACCCCGTTTGCCTTTTTCATCCTGTTATCTGCCAGTTTACACCAGTCCCTTTCCTCTTAACCTTTGCAGTGAAATGTTCTAAGCTCATAGCAGATATTAATCTCATTAGTTCCTAATATGTTTCATAATTTAATTTTGTACTATTACAGTTTGTTCCATTCTTACAACTCCAATCCACAGTGCTTACGGGCTCTTGCAGCAGAATATCCTGAACCTCCTCTGTATTGTTAAGGTCTCCTGGCTTTGATCACCCACAAATGTCATCTATTTTTCTATTTTTCACTATGGGAAAGTTGTATAGTGCTACCCTCATATGATAGATTTTTTGAAAAGGTTTACTACCACATCAGCATTTTAGTTTGCTTTTTCCTATAAAACTCAAATGTCAATGGAATTTTGCTATGCCATCCCCAGTCCCCATCACACCCAGCTTGTCCCTCTTTAAGGGTCTAAGCCACAAAGTCTAATTCATGGGGAAAGCTTCAAGTGCGCTTCAAGACACTTTGAGCGCAAAGTTGGCCTTTATGGTATGTTGTGGGAGGTACCTACCAACAAATCTCTGACAGAACTTGAATTGTGAGACTGTTGGATAATGTATGTCTTGGTTTTGTAATGTGTGAGTTGCAAGCTATAATGAAGTAATGGAAAGATGCATAATGAATATTTTATTATTTGTGAGAGAAGGAAAAAAAGAAAATTGTCAGCATACAATCTGCAGAGTAGTAAAAAGCAGAACAGTGAATTCAATGATACTCATTTTTGGAAGAGAGAAGTAAATAGAGGTGGGAGAAGCAGCACTGCAGAGTTCAAATTTATTACAAATTCCAGTCTCAAATTAAGTTTAAAGGTTCCTGTTAACGGTCTCAGAAATGCTGAAAGGCTTAAAGCCAGGAGTCAACAGAGAGATCTCCCCTAAACTTGCAAAGAAACAAGAGAGTTCTTAAGAATGGCCTCAAAACCAAGGAGGCAGTAATAAGGTCCCTAAGGACACCTCTTAACTCCCAGTTTGCACTTGCCAGTTGCTCTGCATTTAGTGAAGACACATTTTTGTATCCGCACTTCTATTTTCTACCTATTTCAGAAAAAAAAATAGCATATTATTTACTCACCTGATGAACAAAACTGCCTGCAAATCTGAATAATTTCTCTGTGGCACTGATCAGTTCATGGAAGGTTTTGTCCTCATCAGAGAAGTGATATCCAAAAACCAGAGCACAGATTACATTTGAAATAGAATGGAAAAGAGGGAAAGAAGGATCCACAGGTCTTCCTGCAAACACAGTAACTGGTATTCACTCTCAATGTTTTCTTCAGGTGTACCTTACACAGATAGGACAAGATGTTATTAGAGATCACATAAAATGTTCTCTTTATCCAGCTGCGTCATGAATGGGGACAGAGATGTGGCATTACTGTGGGTATTCATGAAAATAAAACATAGTCTTAGAGCAAAGACACTGTTAAACTGCTTCCTCATAGCTCTAAAACAATCTCATAGCCCTTCCTGTGAAATAACATTGTACAACTAAGATCCATTAGAGGATATTATATCAAATCTGTCCTCAGTTGTGTGGAAGAAGACAAGTCAGAATGTCAGACGCAAGAAATGTCAGAAAAGAGAGTGACAGACGTTCAAAAATGTAAAAAAACTACTTAGGAGGAAAGGCTGAAGGAACTTAGGAAGGTATAAGAAGCACAATAGGATAGGAACTGCAAAGTATACATAATAAAATTATTACAGTCTCAGCTGTGAACAGTAGATCATCATATCTCTGATGATTTTTTTAAAGTTATGAGACAGACATCCATCAAAAATTATTTGGATAGAAATAATCCGGGCTTGGACTCTAGGATGAACCGGTAATCC
This sequence comes from Theristicus caerulescens, assembly GCA_020745775.1. Taxonomy (NCBI): domain Eukaryota; kingdom Metazoa; phylum Chordata; class Aves; order Pelecaniformes; family Threskiornithidae; genus Theristicus; species Theristicus caerulescens. Next base: position 11,539,362 of record CM036565.1, on the reverse strand, counting down.
ACTGAAGTCCCCTCTCATCTCCTACTTTCTTTGATTCTCTTGCCAATAGTTACTTAGCCAGACAGACACTAAAATATCCAGTTTACCTCATGGCACCTAACGTCACTGAAATTTAGAGATTTAGAGAAATGACTAAGCTCTGCAATACTCTCTAGTTCCCTATTGTAGGCAGTCTGAGAATGGCTTGGCTGTGCAGCTCAGTGACATCATATCATTGTACAATCATATCACAGACAAATGATAAGCCCGTGGCGGTGGAATTTCAGAAGTTCCCAATTTCATTAGGGTTATGAACAGCTTTTTAAGAAAGAGATTCCCACTTGTGATACTACGCTCTATCTGCTCTTCAGGCTTTGGTAAGCTTGGATACACCACTCTGGACCTACCCCGACCCTAGAAAGGGGTAGGTAAGTTTGCATACTAAAGATACGGATTCAGGGCTGAGAAGTGTCTGATTTCTTAGCAGATAAATACCTTTCAGGTTCACAAAGAACTCCACCAGGTGAGAGGCCTCCTCTTGCACTCGATACTCCAGGCCTTTTTTCCCCATTCCCAGATTGCGTAGAGTCATTATACCAAAGCGTCTCTGCTGCTTCCAGGTGCGACCACTTGCCAGTATAATACCTGAGAGTATTCCCTGGCATATTAATATTTGCCATAGACATGAACGATTAATTTAAAAATATATTACAAAATACAAGGAGTAAATCAGGGAATACACTGTGATACAAGTATCTTTAGGTGAAATTATCAGTAACCAGAAATTATAGCCAAACATACCCAAACTATAACTAGACCACATGTTCTTAATATTGACTGTAGTTAATCTTTGAAAAGAGTAATCTAAGGATTTGCTGACTGCTCCATTTCTTGATGTCTTAAGAAAAAAAAAACCTTAAGATGCCTTTTTAGAAGACCTACTTCAGCCATGCTCAAGTGTTCATGCTCAAGATAAGAATAACTGGATGAATTTCTACAGGGTGATATACAGGGCCAGGGTATGCTTATGGAAATATAGATCAGTTAATGCGATGCTCGTAGGTTGAGGTGATGAAGGTGAAGGATAAGTGACAGCCCTGTTTCTCCTCTGGAAGGGAGACCACTCCACTGATTGTTAAATTACACTAGTGGTTGCCTGATGAGCCCTGAACTGCCTCTGTGGTGGTGATGCTTTACCTAGCTTTAAACAGTCTGTGTGTGCCTTGGTATAGCAAATGCAGGGGAGGAAAAAGAAAAGACTGCAAACTGCTAAAATATGCTCAAGAGAAGTGGGTTTTTGTTTGCCAGAGACACTCTCACAATCAAAGGGTATTCACCAAACATTTAAGAGTGGCTGCAAACACAGCAACGAGACTTCTAAAGGAGGGTGTTATAGGTCTCTTGCTCATGATGGAAGGTGTTTGGCAACCATAATATATACCGTTACCAAACATCAGAGAAGTGATATCCAAAAACCAGAGCACAGATTACATTTGAAATAGAATGGAAAAGAGGGAAAGAAGAATCCACAGGTCTTCCTGCAAACACAGTAACTGTAACAAGCTTTGCATTCATGTAATGTACAGCAAAATTATGTGCAGCAAATTGGATTATTCTGTGAGGAGGGCAAAACTGCTGAGTTCTGAGCTGGAATCACATATATCTTGAACACAGCAAAAAGGTCACCTAGAAACAACCTGATTTGGAGTGTTTCCCAGGCTTGGGAAAGCTCAGGACAAAAGGCATCACGGCAAATAGTAAGTTATTCTCAAGAGCTAATGGAGGACTTGGACAGTATTTGATGGGAGAGCATTCTGAATGGGAGGGTAGAGGGTCTAACAAGGTAGTTTGCCAAGTCAACATTCCTGTGCACTATTTATGGCAGGAAAGTCTCACCTTTTCCTTTGGCCATTGCTCTGAAGAAAGGAGATACCATCCTCCCAGAAACGTCTTCAGGGTGCGTAGTCATTCCATCCTTCACTGCTTGATATCCGTTCAGTATGATCACTGGAGTCCACCCGAACCACAAAGTATATATGTTACCATGAGTTTTTGCCAGCTGTAAGTGGAAAAGGTGCCAGAAAAGAACAGATGAAACCCCACACGTCTCAAACAGACACTGCACCTGCTACTCACCAGCCCAGTGGCCAGTTTTGTGCTGAGAACATCCTCCCTATAAATATAATTATAGCTAGAAGCAGAAAGAGACTGTTGTTTTTCCGAGTACAAGGCTTTCAGCAGCCAATTTTATTTTCCCAGGGGGAAGTGATTTTCTTTTCAAAGGATAGGCTGCAGCAACACTGCAGCAAAAGAAAGAAAACTTTATATTTTACGTTGCATCACATCCAGCCCCAACATTTGTACCTCATTGATTGGACAGCCACACTCTGCACCTCCCTGGGGCTCTATGCCTCCAGCTGGCCCTGCCTTTGCAAAAGGAAACCAGCTGATATTAAACCTGCTCCAGCTGCCTGCTCCAGGAGAGGAGGTGGAGCCAGAAACTAGACAGCAGCCATGAAGTGCCAGTGGGCTGCAGCTGAGGCCAGGGTTTCCTCGCAGTCCTGAGGAGCACACTGACCGTTGGAGACAGCGGGGGTATCCAAGCGGGGACAGGCGTATGACAGAGGGAATTCCATCATTTGTGGAAAAAGCTTTGTCCAAGAATGGGACTCTGCTCCAACACACCCATGATGTTACAAAAGAAGTGGTAGACAGTGTCTAAGGTGGCACCAGAATTACGTCCAATTGATCACACTAGTCACTCGCTTCTCCTTATAATTCTTTAGATACTGGCTTTCCGCTGCGTGTTAAGGCATCGCTGCCTGCCTCAGTCTGCACCACACTCAATGATCTGTGCGTACTGTCTCAAGGATAGATCTGAATTAGAGGTCATCTGCAAACCATTACAAGAATTACTGCCAGGGTACAGGGGGGGACTGGGTTGGCCTGGGGAGGAGCAGCTGTCTCTAAAAACAAGTGGGAAACAAATCGTTTTAAGGAGGTGTTGGAAGGTGGGGAGTGTGTGCCTTTTCCATATTACAAGCATGCATACGCAGGCACCGTATTATCCACTTTGTGATCAAATTAGACAATGCCAGTGCGTCAGAATTTTAAAAAGTAACACATATGGACTTATCAGCAATGGAGAAGCATCTTTTCAATTATTGGTGTTCTCCGACTTTAATAACGAGTCAGAAACCCTGTGCCCAAGTTGATTTGATTCTTAAGGACATCATTAAATTTCTCACGTAGATGACACATTCCACATAAGAAGGTGACCTGAATATTGGAATCAAGTTGATCTTTATATCTCCATACCTTGCCTGTAACTTTCTAAGACTTAAAAACTTCACCTTGCTATTAACATATTGGTTTTGTTTAAGCTGTGACTAAACTTAACCAATTATGAGCATCTTAAAAGAAATACCTCCATCAGAAGATCCCGATGAAACTGAAAGTTCAGGTGCACCAAGTTTCCAAGCAACGGGAGAGGCGTTGGTCCAGGAGGGAATTGCTTGCAAGCCTTTCGCAGTTTGAAAAACTCAACAATTAGGAAAAAAATGATCAGGGCTACAAAAGTTTGACTTATTGTCAGCATTTCAGAGCTGATTTATCAGCTTGTCTCTATCTTAGAAAAGGTGATCTTCCTTCTTCTTCCACCAGTTCTCTCTGCAGACTGAGTTCTGTAAAGTCTCGGTTCCTTTCCCTCCCTCTGTCCCTCCCTCTTTGTCATTGCCTGCCCTTTCCCCGCACCCCGTACGTTTCCCATACTGAGATACATCAAGCTGATCCCTGACCAAAAGCACACCTGGCTGGTTACAGCAAGCCACAGGATGAAAATGTGGAATCGCTCATACTCAAGGTGTTTGTCCTGAAGCTTGTGTCAGGGAACTGCTGGTGGGTATTGGGAGACCTGGCTTGGAATGACACCAGGGGAGAGCCCTTCTTGACCACTGGATATGAGATGAGTGAAACTCAGTTTCATCCGCCTTGGGAACTTTAAAAACAGCCATAGTTGTTCATCTTGGAACCACCGAATTCAGATTATGAGTGTTAACGTGTCAGTTACAATAGGTTAGATTTTCCAGGTGCTTTAGTCACAAACGTGATGTAACTTATCTGTAAATGTGGTCGTAAATTCAGATTTGGCTGCCAGTACGCACAGTTCACACAGGCAAAAACAACAGTAGGTGCAGACTAAGCATGCAATTAGAAGACAAAATTGTTACATGTAATTTCTGAAAAATTGGCCTTGAGCGTTCAAACTTTTTTTCCAGTAAATGGAAAGAATAACAGTTTCATCAAGTAAAGATTAATGACATGGAGATAATGTTTAAAAACTCACATTACAATTAAATAATTTTAAAAAATCAGAATATTAAAATTTGTTACATTTAAAAATTAATTAAATATAACATTCAAATTGTAATTACTTTAGATTTTTTTAGCATGTAACCTAATTGAAGGCTTCATTTGCCTTGGTTTATATTCTACGTTTTTTATCAGTTTCAGAATCCTGGCCATTAGTACCAGTTATCAATAAGTTTACAGGACACATTGAAAATATTTCCTCCGATAATGAAGGGATTCACACCTCGTTTGAATCACAGGCAGGGGAAAGCACTGTGTACCAATGACGTGGGGGGATCCTGTCTTGCATTGCAAAGAGAAAGCATCTTCAATGAAAATGAAGTACGAGTCTGAACAAGAAATTGCCCTGCCCTCAAACGCATACATAAATGCAGTATTTTGCAAACCTGGCAACATTAAGAAAGTAACATGACTCAGTGATATCAATCCATCTCCTCCGTTTGGCCAGACTTTGCAGCTATTGTAGGCACCTACATGACTGCATTATGCAGTGAAAACAGCATGGAAAAGTAGTTTTTTATTACTTTAACTGTGCAAAACTAACAAGAATTTATGGGCAGCATGTGTGGGCAGGGGGCTGAGGTGGGCTCCATGGCTTTGGTAAAACCGGTGCAGTCAGGTACAACTGCCCACTGCAAGGCTGGAATCAGCAAAATATAAAATCAGAAATAGTAGTTTCTTCAAACCAAAATATCAAGTGAGAAGAAATGCTGAATTACATAAATTTCGTTAATAGACTAAATACAATTGTATTCACCTCTTATCTGTTTGGTCAATATTCCATTGTTTCATTTTAGACACTTCATACTTGGTGTAAATGCAGTCCCTTCTTTCAGAACATGGGTCAGATTTAGCTGGAATGAAATCACCAGTGTCAGGAGCAAGATGAAGCCAAATGAGCCAGCCAGCAGTCTATCCTACCAAATGTTACCATCACCTTTCTTTTTTCGGTGTTTTCAGAATTTTCCAACTATTTGAAACCCAGATGCACGAATAGGTACTTACACCAGTGCCTGATGTCACTGGATAAGCTGTACTGGAAACAAAACCAGGCTGAGGGATCTTGTGTTGGCATGGATCTGTTCCTGTCTCCTGCCTCCCCTTCTGGACACACTATCAGCAGTATTTGCTGGGTTTATATTTTTGGCAGAAAACTCAACTTTCCTAAAAGATTGTAACCCAGGTAAAGAGCAGGCCAAAGAAGTGGACTCAGAGGGCAAGAAGAGTAAGTTTTAATGAAAGCTATCAGGAAGCCAAAGTTTCAATAAGGTTTTTAGTGAGCATAAAAGCACACTGCGGAGTGAGTTTCAGAACGATTAGTACAACGCTTGCAAAAGTAAAGCTGTGCAGGTACTGTGACCATCAAACAAGCATGGTCCTGATATCCTTGAGCAAGCAAATGTTTAATTTCAACTCTTGGACATTGATACTTAAATACTAAGAATAAAGTGTAACACACCTGGTAAGAGGGAACGTCAGGAATTAGGATCTCCAAAGCACAAGAACTGTTCATTTATTGGGAAAAAAATAACAGCCAATTGCTTTGAGTGAGGCTTCAAATATATAACATTTAGAAATGGGAATTGCACTATACATTGCTATGCTTTTTAATTCCTCGCCCACAATTGCCTTCAGAAAATTGCAAAATTCATAAACTGGAATATGCCTAGTAACTGGGAGCCTTAAGGCTGGACTTGAGGTGGCTCAAAGAGCGAGAACAAAACAAAGGATGTGACCTTAATATCCAAAATAAAAATAGTGAAAGACAACAGAAATGGGCCTGGTATCTCTGATCCCCATTGCTGCAAGAACTTTTCTTACAGAGAGTTTGCCAAAGAGAAGAGTAACTTGATGTTCTCTGAGTGAAATTACCAGGGAACTGGATGATTTATTGATGTAAGGAATAGATGGATGAATTTTTCAAGATGCAGGAACATGCAAAGTACCTGAGATCATATCCATAATTTCTGCATAACAAGCCTGGGGATGCAAATGAAATCCCCCAAAGGGTTAAGAAAATCAACAAGATAAGATGAGTGAAAAAGATGTTAGAGAATAAATTCTAAAGCCTGACAGAAAAACAGATTTCTGTTTTTACAAAAGAGGTGGAAATCAACATTCTTACATTAGGATCCTTTTTGTAGGGCAATAGGCACTGTGCTATTGCTGCTAGTGAGCAAGTAAGCGAGGCTGTACAGACCTGTGGGAAAAAAAGTTCAAAGTCCACAAATACCATCTTTGCAGAAATGTCTAAGAGAAGCACCAGCAAAAACACAGTAAAAACTGTAAAATGCAATGCTGATGATGTCCACTGGAGCAGTTTATCATCTCAGCCTCTAGCAGTGCTTTCTTCACAGCACTACTGATGACTGCCAAGAATAAGGACAGGCTCCACAAGAGACTCCCACAAAGTCTGACAGAAGTTAAGCACCCAAAAGTGTGTGTCGTAATAGCTTGTCACAAAAAATACACCAAAGTTAAAATCCAGGAGAGTTGCAATTAAAGAGTGAATGGTTGGGGAAATGCTGAAAGCTTGTACTGATCACAGGTAAAAATAATTTTTATTGACATAGGAGTAGGGAAAAAACAACAGGACAAGGAAAAGTCATATTTAGATACCAAAACAAAGATACTTAAAATTTCACAACAGTTAGCAAAACTGACAAGTTAACAACCTCAAGGGTGTCACTGTACATGGGGTAAAGGAACTGGACAAGGCAAAGTTAAAGCAAGAACAGAAGCTGACTGCCCATGTTTTTCACCCTAAGAATAACCAAAGAAAGCATTATGTACCAAAAGGTATTCATTCTACAGTCTTAAAATTTCACAGATTAAAGAAAACAATCTCTATCATAAAATAGATTAAAGTTACTTGTTTTCTTTATTTGAAAATATTACAAATCTGGTTGATAAGGCAATAGTATTGAAGTTGCCTTACTTTTAATATGTTTTTCAATTACCTTAAACCATTAATTTAAGAAAACCTAAAAATGTGGTTTATAAAGCTTGTAAATCTCAAGATTGAGAGAAGAGTGAAACTCGGGAAGCCAGCCCATTGACAGGGATGGCAGCCGTGGGGTCAGCCACAGTGCAGCCAGAGTAAAGCCACAAAACACAAAGTAGTTTGTCCCAAGGAAGGGGGGAAGACTGAGGATTAGATGCAATCTCCTGGAGCTCTGCACTGAGAAGTCTTGGCACCAAACCTGCCTCAGCCACGTACAGGTCAAGGAGTGCCGTAGCCAATCTCATTGAGTGAAGGAGCGAAAGAGGATTTGGAGGACACATACCTCAGCATGCCTGACCAAGAGATCATAAGCATGTCCAGACGTACCAGGGACAGACAAACTCTGAAGCAGAACACTGGGCACCCTCCAGGATGAAGAGATTGACCTCAAAATAGCCGCAAGCATGAGAGGCTGGCTCTGAGGATGGTATTCCCCTCCTACCCAGGTCCCAGCAGTCTGAAATCACCTGGGTAACCTGTCTTTGTGTTCAGAAGAGGCATATTGCAGAGAGAGTGGTTCTCAACTGAAAGCACCAGCTCCAGGGACTGACTTGACATAGCTACAGCTTTTCAGCACAAAAAAATGACAATAATATTTGAGATAGATCTTGACTGACTTAGGATGGTTAGATCCAACTTACCCAGCAGGGAACATCATTGCAGATGAGCGTTTCACTCTTGGCGTGTTCTTCACCAGGTTGACTGCAGATAGTAAGCTTGGCAGGTATGTGCCCAGAAGAACACAGGCAGGAATGCGGCCCTCTGACCCAAACAACAAAGCAATACAAAGCCCACGGCTTCCAGGAAAGTCATATACAGGAGAAAGCTCAAAGGGAATAAGCACACAGAAAAGAAACAGAGTTTTAAAGGGATGCAGGTGCATGTACCACTACATGCAAAATGAGAAGCAGCTTTTAAAATAGAAGACTCGGAGACAAAGAAAGGCTGAGAAGGTTGCAATAACGTACAAGAGTGAACAAACAAGCTAATGAATAAAGATTGCAAGACCAATACGACCCCCCCCCCCCGTCTGTGTCTTTAAACAGTTCGTATGTTCAAAATGAGGACATCCAGGAGTTTACAACATGTGTTCTTCTAAACCAGCATTAAAAAAACACCAAAACCTCAAGATCTAAGCACTGACCTATAACTCCAATTTATTTTATACAATACTAAAAATAAGCAATGATTTCCCTTCTTTAGTTCACACTCCATCAAGTATCTCAGGGTGCTTTATCATTATTAACTACATTTTAGATCTGTCAAGGCAAAGATATCTATTCCTACATGCAAAGGCAAGAAATTACACAGCACTACAGGATTTAAAGTGTGTAACGGAGCAGACTTGCTAATCAGGCAAGTATTAATACCCCTAATTTTACATGGTAGGAATTTAAATGCAAAACATGAAAGGCCGAATCAGCACATCTCAGTAATGTATTATAATTACTACACTCAACTTGTAGCAATACATTGTTCCAGATTAGTGTAAGTGGAGCTGTACCAACCCCATTACCGATCTCCACCTTACACTTCTCATTGTAAATCCTTTGCAGTCAGGTATTTACAACTCCCGAAAGTCTTTAATTAGGGTGTGCCAAACAGAAGTCAAGCAACAGGAGGCAGAAACAAAGGGAAGACTGAGACAGAAGCAGCCACATGGGCGTTACAAAGGGTCAGGATGGCTCCTAACCATGCGAAGATAACACATCCTCTGACCAAACCTGAAATTGCAACTGGAAGTTCAGAGTCTTCGATTACACCATCATTCCTCATGGGCTTTTTCTCAAGCAGGGCTATTTTCTATAGCATTTCAGGTTTGAGAGGTTGACTTAGCAACCTAAATAAGCCTCCAAAAATACTTTGGAGAAAGATTTAGGTGACATTTCTGTATTTGATTTTATATATCTTAAGGGGAAAAAAAAAATCAAGCAGTAGCACAGAAGCTTAATAACCCTCCATCACACCCACACTCCTAAATCTCCAGCATGGTGGCAGGGACAGCAACCTTTTGAAGTATTGCGCTAACTGCATTAAGCTGCTAACAGAGGATATCTGTTTTGCTAAAGTAGCAAAGTGACAATTAGCCATGTATAAAGTGCAGTGGCCTGAAGTCTGACTCATGCCTTTCTTCTCTGTTCAGGGAAGCTTTTTCTTCTTGCTTCCAAGGAGAGTTGAACGATGGGGACTTGCACTGCGAGGTGCTAATACGAAGAGAACAGGGGGATTGAGGGTTACATACTGTGTGTGGCAAGAAATTCCCTTCACAAGGGATCTTGCAGGCAGGACTGTGCCCCAACAAGCCCTGCTAATCTGCCCTCTCTCTCAGCATCTGCCTCTGTGCTGGTTCTTTGGTGCTTTTCTGCCAGTTCCCTGAGGGAGGGCGGGAGGGACACGGCTGATCAATGCCCCTCCACGTTTATCCGAATCTCCTATGGAAGAAAGCCCTCGGACAATGCTGCTTATGGCTTTGCCATTCAGCGCCTGCCTTCAGGAAATAACTTCCAGCACCTATAGCAACGCCGCTAGTGTGACTTTCAAGAAAAATGGCAAGCGCGCTCAGCAGCTTTCAGCATTTGACAATTACTTATGGATCAAAGGGTCAGTTGGGTGGCAGCCATTGATACCATATAACAAATTAATATGCAAGAGATTAGCAGTTGATACTGGCAAAGAAAATGCAGTCCCTTAGACACGAGTTTCTCAATTGATTGCACTGCAGTACATGGACGTATCCCCAAACTTAAGCAAGCAAAAAGAAAAAAGATGAAAAAAAATTGACCTAATTTTTATTTATTGTTCCAATTATTATGTTATTGCTTGTGCATTACAGTAGCAATGTCCAGGAAGGTCCTTTTTCCCAAAAAATGTTCCATGGGTGATGAGTTAAAAGGGATTGAGAAATATCACTTAAGGTCAAGACTGTTGCTCCTCCTATAGATATTATGCTGCAAGAAATTTTATTGCTTGCACTAATACTGCCGAGAGAGGCCTCAGAGTTTCTCATATAAACCAGGAAAGCCATCTTCTACCACGGGAAACAATATATATCATCCTAGACATCCATCACTTTTACATATTGTCCCTGTCAGCTCCTCTGCAGCCTCCGGTTTCGTGCGACAGCTGAAGTGAGGATTTATGGCAGAGTGGGGATGTTGAACATGCACGCGACAGCACAAGGTTGCATTTCTGGACCTGGGGACAGAGGAGAAGAGAAGTGCCCTCAGAGGCTGAAGAACTATCATACAACTGGAGAAAAGTAGGGAACAAGGAAAGAAACTTCTTCCGGGCTTATTTGCTTCAGGAAAGGTTTTCCTTCAGAACATCTTATAAACCATTTTGCCAACTGGCAAGTCCACTCAACTTGCAGAGATTCTCAGGATATGTACTTGAAAGATCAGCTGTCCCTCCTCAAAACCTCTGTGAAGCCTCCAAATGCATTTCTCAGAACTTTCCTTTTGCCTCAGGTATTTGCCCTCACTTCCATTTTTCTTGCTTTTCACACCACCCCTTCCTGCCAGAAGAGCCGCACACGAAGTAGCTCTCCACTGCTCTAAGAGGCTGTTAACATTTACACAGTGGTGCTGGAAACAACAGGGACAACCACACAAAAGGACAGTTGAGTATTTCCAGGCAGTTTCTAGGGCAAGGTGATCTCACCCTTTCCATTTGCCGTGACTTTCCAGAAATAGGCACAGCTCACACGGCAGCGTCTTTGGGGTCGGTGTCTCCCCTCAGCTCAAACTTCAGTCACTGGGACCTCTCCAAAGTGAAGGTATCCTGCAGATTTACAACCTGCTTGAGCTGGATCAGCTCCCAGAAAACACAAGTTAAAAAAAAAATATTCATGAAGAAATAGGAAGAATGAGATCTCTTCACTGACCTATGAGCCTCAGAGGCTTTGTGACTAAGGAATGTGTCCTTCTCTCTCTCCTACTAAATATTTATAAAAACAGTAGGGTAATTTCTTATGCTATTGCGCTTGGTATTTCCTGTCCATCTTCACAAGATCACACTGACTGCTTTGTTCTTTCAGAAACCAGGAGACAAAACTGCATGCGAGTTTGTATTTGCATATTATAACTCCAGAAACTGTACAATTAGCAGACACAAAGCAAGGCCAGGGAATGGTGTTTGTCCTCATTTCACAGCTGGTTTTCTCCACTTGTCTGTATAAAAAAAAAATTCCTGCAGCAATGTGAAGGCCAAACATTTTTTTTCCTATTAGTCCTTCCTACAGAGATTTAAACACTGTTAAATACGTACATCATGCATACCTTCTTTACTGCTCATCTTTTCTTCACCCATTTTAATACCATGTTCCAGGCTGAAGAGAATGTCATTAATTGTCACAAGCAAATTTCTCCAGCACAGCAGCCATTACTCCTCAAATATGCCCTGTCTGATCTGTTTTATGACAAAATCTTCTAAGCAATGTAGTCACAATTGTATGACACGTTTGCAACCGCTTTTAATGAATTCATGTTTTACCCCAGAGATCCTTATGGTGTTCAGTTCATGGATGCAAAAGAGAGAACTGCACGACCAAATGAGAACTGGAATCACAAACGGATAGTGAAAACACTGGCTTTGGAAAAAAAAGCCTTATATTCAGGAAAATCTCATCTACAATTGGAAGCAATAATGAAACTGCTTTTATGAACAGAATGAACATCTAACTGTTCAAAACAATGGTCTAAAAAGCTTTAGAAGAACTGAAAAGCTTTTTATCCTGTTTTCAAAAACAGGTTTTGGTTTTTGTTTTTTAACTCAAGCTTTCAAAAACTCTGTAGTTCAACCGGTGGCTGAACAAGAGCATAGAAATGGTAGATCACAAGGCTGAAATAGCAAGAAAGAAATTCTTGCCAGCTGAGCACTGTAACAGAGTTTTATGTCCCCCTTACTGTAGGTCCCAGTATAAGTGCATTAAAGCAAGCAGTACTAGTTGCACATGTAGGGATGTAACCTCCCAGCATATTTTAATTTCAAGCTAACTGAATGATTCCACATGTCAGCTTGAATTTCTTTTTCAAGTTCAGTGAAAGGTGGACAGCAATATCCAAGAACAAAGATTGTTTTTCCCATGGTAAAGTTCAGTGCAGACCTTAGTGTGCATAAAAGTCTTTAATTATGTGACACGTGTTATCCACAGCGCTGTGCCTGGCAGCCCCTGCTCTGTGAACAAATCCAGATTACAGAAAGCTTTGTCTTGTCTCAGGCTTCATCCCTCTGATGCTGAATTCTGATGCTGTCATGAAAAGACAGATAATAGGAAGATGATCTTCCGGCCAAGCCAACAGAAAACCACTTTTGAGAGCTGGCTTCCCACCCTGAATGCCTGTGTACTGCTGGGCAAGTCACAGTCCCTACCCTTCAGACGCAGCCGATTGCCAATTATACATTCACTGAATGGATGTCTGTCTTCAGGCAGCAAAGCTCAGGTCTGGAGAAGCATAATGTACTTGTGCAGTCGTGCTTTGAATATAAGTATTTAATTTTATCTTATTTTAATATTTTGATACACAAATGTGAATATGTGCTAAAGCTGCTGAAAGACTCAGCTGAGCTTATCCAATGAAGTACATGAGGCTGTTTGTCAGTGTTGGCATAGAGGCTACGAGGCCTGTTTCCCCGTTAGCAAAAGCAGGGTGATGGTACCTGGCACTGTGAAGACTTAGTTGTTATCTTTTACGCAGCATTCAGGCAATACAATGAAGGTGTCACAGAAAATGCTATGGATGCATCAGTCATGCAGTATTTGGTTCTGTGCAAATTTTGGTGATGCAATAAGTCTGAATATACTCACTGGGTATTTCTTCATGGAGTACAGGCCTTTCTTTGATCAAGCGACAGTGTTGTTCAAGGAGAATCATTTTGGTCAGCTCTGTGTTAACACCCTGTCAAACACATCATAAAGAGCCAAGTAATTTTCAGTCCTAACTGACTCCCCTCCTGCAGAAGCTCACCTGCAAAGCTGGATAAAAATCATCAACAAGCTAAAACTGATGAACGAAAGCCAGAATTGTTCTATTCAATATTTTCTGGTTTGTTTTGGGTGGGGGGTGGGGGGGGGGTGGTGGTGGTTTTTTTAATTACAGCAGAGTTCTCTCTTTTCTCTTGGCAGTACTTAACAGCAAGGAAAGGAGAGAGGCAGGGTAAATGGAACAAATGTTCTGTTTCTAAGCCTTGTGGATGCAATTCCCACATTTCAAATTGTATAATTACTTTGTTTTTCCAACATCTGAGCCTGGTCTAATGCCACTATCTCACCTAGAGAAAACAAGGGTTAATGCGAGAGACACAGTAATTTATTTGGGAGCTGCCCCAGTGCGCTGCATTCCCTTATGTGGGAGAGACTATAAGTACAAAGAAAATTATGGACTCTTATCTTGATCAGAGGGCAGAAGAGCGTGGTCACAGTGACTAATATCCATGTACATAGTAAACAAGTAACCCCACAGATGCTGTGTTTTACCAAAGCGTCCAAGAAATCTATTAAGGATATTGTATTGTAGCATTTGAATCTCGTTCTCAACCAATCTCATACTGATGGCAAATGAGCATGTAATGAACTCCAGCTTACCCTGGTGAAACTGGTTCGTTTAAAGCCAGCTCTTGCTAAGCTCGTGACAGCAATGCAGGCACACCTCTTTCAAAGAGACCTTTGCTGCCCTCTGCCTGGTTCTTCGGAGGATGCACTGCTGAAATATAAAAACTGCGCTGCAGAATTCACACTTGATCTATGCTGAATGAACCAGCACTCTCTCTAGCAGCCGTTGATGTTCTTGCATAGGTTGAAGGCTGTGCAGAGACAGCTTCCCTTAACTACAGCGTCAGACCAAATACACACATAAGGACTAGATATCTAAACAGCCAACTCCCGCCAAGATCCGTCCTTTTCTGCCATAACTCAGGCCGATGCCACAGTAGTGTCAGAAAGCAAGCCTGAAATCCTGTGCATCTCTGCCTTCAGGTCCCATAATTCCATAGCAGTCTTAAAACTTGTAACCTCATTTAAAACTGCAGTAATTGTCTGCATTTCTCTATGATGTTGATTACTGTCCATGAGTGCTGAAGCCACTGATACCCTCAGTATAAGTGGAGGGTGGTGGCTGTGATATTTGCCCCTGCCTAAAACTACTCAAAAGTAGGCTAAAGGAAGCTGCCTGCCTTATATGACAAACTAGAGTCATCTATAGCTTACAGTAGTCAATCCAAGATGAATTTACACGGCAGAGCCTAGGCTCACATGACTGCATCATTGGAATGAACATTTTTATAGTATTCAAAAAAGTTATTTCAAAAAGAATATCATACAAACCAGTCCAAAATGTTTCATTTTCTCTGTAATGCTCCTTAAAATGCATTCCTTGTAGAATATCATCATATCACCAGCTGACCCCAAAACAAACTTGTATTATTAGCTCGTCCCCTGTCTCATCTGCTGTATCTCATATTCAGGGAAAGGGCTGCAATTTTATTATTGTTATTCTTTTAACATTAGAATATCACACCGCAGGACAGCAAATAAATAGTTCATGGAGTGTTGGCTAAAAATACCACAGGCTGAGATATCTTTGCAGATACTAGGACAAGTTCATAAGCTTTCCACTAAGAAAAAAGCTATGCCAAACACAGCTGGAATATTATTTCAAATTAATCTAGTCCATTGGGATTTTTTTAGGCTGATGATCTCAATGGATAAACACAGTTTCAAATAACCCCTCTTAGAAATTTCTTAATGAAAACTTTCTATTTTTCCCACTAAATCTTTTATTCAAGAAAATCTAAAGAAAAAGTTTTAGCTCAGGATATCAAACTTGAATTTGAATACTCTGGCTTTTAGAGGCATTTTGAGTCACTGCAAAACTAAAATGTATTTTTCTGCTGCAACTTACTGCTCTGTGGGAACCATATTGATCAAGAAAAAAAAAAAAAAATCCCAGAGAAACTCCCCAGAGAAAACTGTCACTCCAGGAAGAAAGGAAGGAGGGAAGAATGAGAGATGTTGGAACAGGGTCATCCTCACCTCTCCAGCTATCTGACATTAAAACTGATAAGGAGAAGCATCCATGTTATGACAGCCTTCATGCTTTCACAAAGGTAATAAATCCAAATAAAATGGTCCTGCCCATAAGTTTCTGTGAACCACAAGAAGTGTGGAAATACCTGTTTCTCACCTTGCTGCAGGCATCAGTTTGGGATCTGATAGCATCAAGAAACTAGACCTACACAGGCTTGGTGTTTATACTAACTACTATCAAGATCCTTGGTTAAATATTGAATAGTACTAGATACAGGACAGAATCCCATTCAGTGTATCTTTCCGGTTTGACATGGTGCTATTCATACCTATTTCCTGAGTTTTCCATGAAGTTTTGCAAAGCTTCAGATGTATCACATTTCCCTAGAGTTTCTGAGATTGTGTCAAAGCCACATTAAAGAGCAGTAAATTACATTAATGGGTTCTCTCCTGAAAACAGACCTCTAGCTATGTCATCAAACACAACTAAGTAACTTTGACATTATTTAGCGAGTACTGACTCTTTCTGATTTCTTCCCAGTGCTTGCAATTTGATTATTTTCCCAGGATATTCTGAGAAGTGCAATCAGGCTGACTGATTTATAACACTGCAGCTTCTCTTACCTTCTGAAGACAAGCAAATGTTTGACCTTTTCCCATCCTCCACAGGTTCTCATAGATAATTGCTAATAGCTCCGAGGTTGATACTGTTCCCTAAGTGCCCTGGGATGAATCAGCCCAGCCAATTTGAAAACATCACATTTATCTAGTTATTTTCTAACCTCTTCTTCCTAATCTAGACAGAAATCTTCCATGAACATCAGTGGTGTTAAATGTATTGGCCTCTGGATCACCATTGCCATTTTCATTGACAACCAAAGCCAAAAAAGGCATTAAATTGTCCGTCTGCTGGAGAGCCTTCCTGATGTACTGCAGTTTTAAGAAACCAGCACTTTCCTTGGTCCTCATTATACTACTGAAATACAGAATTTTTATTCTTTATTACTTATATTTGCTTAGGGTATAAACTCTAAGGAGACATGGAAGAAATCTGTCAGGTAACACATCTTGAAGTTCTAGATGTTGAAATTTTCATCTCATCTCAATAGCCACTGGTGAACTCTTCAAGGAATGAGACAGTGCAGAAGCATTCACTTTAGGTTGTGCTTCTGACACTGTGCAGACACTGGAATATGTTTGTTAAGGCTCAAGAAACAAGGGCAAGAATTGTGTCCTTACTAATGTGGGAATTTGTATTGAAGAACTCCACCCTACTCTTTTCCTTGCCCTTCACTTAGTCTTTTATAGGAGCCACATTTCTCTCCCTGTTAAAGAGGAATACTTCTCACAGGTGGGAAAGGTCCACTTTTTTCCTGCAGATGCAGCACAGTGCAGAATAGGAACACCCATGCTGGCTTTGCAAGAGTTAACTTTGACGTCAGGAAGAAGCTCGCTGCAGAAAGGCAAAATCCTGCCCGGGCTAATTGCTCCACTGAAAACCAGGGCAAGCTCTCTGCAGGGCTGGGTTGGCCTGCTTCTGCTCCCTGAGCAAGGTCATTTACAGCCAGCTCAAAAGTCTTGGTGCTGAATGTACATCCCAAGATCCAAATACAGCTGTGCGACCACTCTGCCTTCTGCTCAACAGGACATCTGATATAAATGCTTGAATTTTTTTTTTTTTTCCAGTGTGCTCTCTCTTCCCACTAAAACGATTTATGTGCTCCTCCTGTTCCGTTGCAGTCACACCTTCCCACATTCCCAAATCATGACATTTACAATCACATTTTGTAGTTGATACAGAAGGAAGCTGACACCGGTCCATTTTAAGTTCAGAAAGCAAACAGCTAGAAAAGAAATAATTTGAGATAATAAAGATTTGCTCAGTCTTCACATCTCCTTGCTGCTTTATCTGTCTTCTAGCTGATACTGGAAAAATTTAAATTCTCACTAACTCTAAGGCTCTCTTCCTGGAACTGTTTTGTTTTTCTTACCTTTCTCCTTTCCTTAGAATTCTTCTTTTTTATCACCACCAGGTAAAAAAAGGACTGCTAGGCCAAGGTATATTTTAAAAGATCTCTGCACTAAGCAGTGATCTACTTTTCTTAACCTCTTACCTCTGAGAAAATCTTTTCTCCTCTGTTAAGTAAAGATCTGTGAACGTGAAAACATTTTACATGTTAATTTCAGGAAAACCATGCTTTAACAAAGCTAAAACTCTCACAGAAAACCTTTTATTTCCACCTGATTTTGGAAAAGAACAAGTTGACCTACATGTGTTGTTTTAATTGTCATTTATAGTTATGTATATAACTATTCTGGCTTTCTCTCTCCAAAAGCCATTAGAGCAAAGACATAATTGATTTTTTTCCCTTTTCCTTTTATATTTTGGCCTCGATTTTATACATAAGGAGATTACCTCTCACACCTGCTGACATGAGCTACTCCAGAGACACAGACTTGTGAAGCCACCTTCACCAGGTAACTCCTCTGGGTTCAGAGTGTCCTTGCAGAATTCAGTGGAAAGGGACACAGATGAGCATCACTGTATCGTAAGGCTCTGAGCCTCTCCAAAAGCCACATGAACCCAAAATCTTCAACTTTGCCTCTCTACATTTTCTATATTTTCCTTTACAGCCAGATCTTCCACTGTATGGTTGAACAGCTGTATGGTGCTGCTCTGGGGAGTCACAGGGTAAGAGCTCAGCAACGAGGGGAGGACACGGTGATGAAGGACAAAGCAAAGAGTTCCATATATCTGGTAAAACCACTATGCTAAAGCCTGACCAACTTCCCATGTTTGTAAGCAAAACTGAACTTCCAGTTTGTTTCCAAGAAAATACAGTGTGGCCTAGCCAAGTCAGTCAGTCCCCCTCCCTGCAAGTCTATCCTCCTTGACTGGTTGCCCAGGCCAGCTCCCAATCATTCTTCAACATTCTATCTACAAGGATTTAAGTTTTGAAGTGTGATCTAAAAGGTGCAAGACAGAGACTGAGCTACACACTGATGTGACAATCCAGAAGACCAGTCCTTTAAATGGGGCCCAACGCTGAGAAATCAGGCACCAAAGTAGAATCAGCGTTACTGGCTAAAAGCAACTAACCTCGGTCATCACAAAGGTGACGATGTGGGAGCAACAAACTGAGCTGTGCACTGACACCAGCAGGCTGGTTAGCATCCATGATACAGAAGACAGAAAGGGTGTTAATCCCTCTCATCTGTCCTGAAAACGGAGCCCGAGCAAGCCATAAGAAATAATGTAGAAGCAATAAACAAGAGAAGAGAGAGGAATGAAGGGTATGGTGGAGGTCTTCAAGGCACCCCTTAAGACCAGCAGCCCTGGAGCGACAGAGCTCAGCAGCCTGATGGAGGAGGCGCCATGCAGCCAAGGCTGAGAGAGTTGGCATGGAACATGGGAGTGGCAGCTGGGCTCCTCTCAAAGCTGCTCTCAGCTTTCCGTGGCAACATCAGCCAGGCTTTAAAAGGCTTTTAAAAGCTCAAAAAGACCAGGCTTTATTAGAACATGACCTAAAGTGAATCGCTTTTAAAATAGGGTAGGCAAGAACAGAAATGCAAAGGCTCTGACAAGCATACCTCTCCCGTCTCCCTGCTGTGAGCCTCCCGCTGATGTCCTGCTGCCACACCTCGTGTGCTGGGCTCTCCTCTCCCGGGCACCTGTGCACAACGGATTAAAAATGGCCAACGAGCAGTTCCTGTCACAGATAGACATTAGCACAACCACGCACGAGTAACCTACCCAAGTACGACGTATAGTTTTCCTCTGAAGCACCCCGCGTGTCTCCTCTTGAGCATCCGGACAAGTGGTAGTTATGTCCATTGTTTTCGGTTCAGGCAACTCATCTTGCTCCAGTTGCGTATGGGCCTTCCTGGGCAAGCTTCCATCTCAGGCCTATTTATGAGCTTCCCTTTTGGAAGGATATCTGGGGAAGCATGTGGCCATCAGGAGCGACAGCATCGCATAACAATGACGTTAATGCTTGTAATGGCTACTGGTGTTTCCAGCTTCATTTTTAAGAAGCAATGACAGCTCCAACGTCCCCAAATCACAGCGTTTTCTGCTTTGCCTTATCTATCCGTGCACACACGCAAATCCGCAGAGACTTTGACATCAGTTTTTAACAGGGCACACAGTTTTCTGTCAAATAAAATGTCAGGATGTGATCTACAATATTTCACTAGTGCTATTCTGCCATTTAATTTAATAACAGCTAAATATCAAGTGCTTACTATTTTGATGCTGTGTTCCATCAGCTATTGAATTAGAAATAATGAGACAGGTCTAAATTTGTGATTCATGGTAAACTGCCTAAACTAATCTCAATCACACAGCGGCCGACATCTAGTGATAACTGATTTAACAGATGATCGTCTGTTTAGCTGTCCTATCCTCTCTCACAGAAACAGGAATATTAATGAATGACAAGTTCCCTTACACTTTAAAAGTTTTTTCCAGACGATATAAATAAATTTATATTCACCACAGGAACCTTTTTTTTCCTTTTCTGCTATTATAGAGTCTTTCATTGAATTTGACCAGTATTTTGCATATATGACAAGCCTTTGTAGCTTCAGGTACACTGCTGAACTTCTGAGGTGATTAAAAAGTATCTCTGGTGTTTTCCATACATGTTTTTCAATTTGCCATCAGCTCTAATTCCAGCAGGCTCCTCACCCAAGCTGCCCCTTGGAGGAGCTCCTTGCACCTGCTGTAGCAACCACCCAGTGCTGATCCTGACAGGAGTCAACCCACAGGAGTAAACAGTTGCTCTGTTAGAAAGGACTTTCCAAAAATTAACTTGGCAGAATTTTAAAATATTAGAAGTATCTGCCTTAAAAGAAATCCTCTCTCCGTATCTTCACTCTTCACCGAGTTTCAGCCTGCACCTTTTCTCTGCTGGACTCAAACCAGTTATCCTCTGGCAGATTTAAAGTTGCCTTATACATATACTGCTGCATCAAATGTAGAAATTCTCAGTGAACTGTAAGTCATCCATAAAAAAAACCAGCTGCTAATTTTTCCTTTATAGCTTTTATTAATGACCATCAACAGAAAGTTGACTGAAATGTTATGAGTGATTACAGTAATATAAGGAGGCAGAATTTTCCAGGTATGTTTTTCCAAACTCCATTGCTTTTGAAAACAGGGTAACTCAGTGATAATTAACTAATTTTGGAGTCTGCCAGTCAATTTTGTCATTTGCTCACCAGTGTACCAGATTTAAATCTGCCAGGCCAGACAGTGACTGCATGATGCCTTTATGGCTGAGAATGATGGTGTGTTCCAGATCAAAAGAACTTTTACCAAAAAAAAAAAAAAAATCACCTTCAAGAGCAGGTAACAAGGCAGGTAACAAGTAGCAAGCAGGTAACAAGGTAACAAGCAGGTAACAAGGAACAAAACTACCTGCTGTAGACAAAAGCTGGCTTTTGGAGCATAAATTCATATCCAAGACAAAAAACGTTATATGGTGTCAAGGCACACATTCATGAAAGTAAATAATATTGATTAATAGACGGTCTGTGACATACTGCACATGTCCACCCTAGCGTGGGATGGCACAAACCCTGTACGGGTGGGGCTGCAGCGTACCCCCCAAAATGGGCTCTGTGTTGATCTTCGTCACCCCCTCAGGGAGCCGAAAGGTGAATGCCCGCAGCAGGCTGGCAAAGAAAATAAAGAGCTCGGTCCTGGCTAGGTGCTCCCCCAAACACACACGGTGCCCTGCAGAAGGAAGAGGGGAAGGACGGTGAGTAAATTACCCTGATCTCAAAAGCAATCATATTCATCCTCATACAAAGCAAAGGTATTTTTGCTGAGTCCAGAATTTCTTTAGGACTTAATGCAATCAATAACACAAAACTTTATGTAATTCTTCCTTTAAAGAATCCTATCTGCAGCTATAGATAACTGTGCACCCCCTTCTGCTCTGAGTTTCGCTTCAATTACCCCAAAAACATAATCTTCATTTGACTGACAACTTCAAAGGAATTCATTCAATCATGTAAATGAAGAACAAGGACTTGCTCTTCGTGGGAGATTTTGTGCTCCAGGTTCATATGCCTAAAGAATCAGCACAGCTGCTTGCAAGTACTTTCTGAATGTATATCTGGTGTTGAAATGTATGCCCCAAATCAATAATCATTAGCAGAGAATTTCCTTCTAAAAATAGGGCAAGTTAGATGTGTACGTTTGTCAGGACATCTCTGATTTTCCATGTTATTATTTGTTCAGTAGAACAAATGTTTATAGCTGGATTGGGAAATGTTACTGAAAATAACCATGTTGATTTTATCACTGTTTTCCACAAAGAGGTTTAAAATAAACGACCAATAGGTTTTTAACAGACATCTTAATTCTACAGTCCCAATCCAAACCATTAATGTTTGTACTGTCAGACCATTTACCTATTGAGAATGGTAAAAAGGCTTCTTGGCTCACAAAGTTTCCATCCTTATCCAAGAAGTGACCAGGGTTGAACTGTCGAGGTGTTTCCCACTGCTCTGGGTCGTACAAAGACGAAGCAATATTTGGAAGAACTATGGTGCCCTGAAAGGAGAAAAACACGAACTCAGTTCTGGCTGTCCATCCTCCCCCCGCAGTCAGAACCGGCTCGGTGAGACCAGGGTTAGTTTTCTTTCAGAGTTCGGTGTTGTATGCTGGTAGGTTCATTTCGCCAGTAAATTCCCTGTGAGGAACATGAAGTCTTTTTGTTTCAGAATGTCAGTCCAAGCCTGACAGTGGAAGTGGCCATGTCACTAGAAACTAACAACTTTATTTGTACTAAACTCATTTTCACTTCTAACATTAGAAGCTTCTGTGATTTAGTCTCTTTGATGAAAGCTAGTTGTAAACCTTCATGCTTTTCCCTGGACCTTTTACAGGCTTTCTGCAGGCAAAAATTCAGTCAGAAATCTTTCCAATGCCTTATCAGCACAAATCAATCACAGTATCCTTCAGTATCAATCTCTAAGGTTTTGTCTTCTTTGGTTTGTAGAAACACTTGCTAAAATCCCCTCTTCCATCCAGGGCCATCTTTCACTACTGATAACCCTCTCCCAAGAGCTGCGTCACTCAGCTCAGCCTGGCAGACAGTTTCTTGTCCTTGTTCCCATTCAGGCTATGACCCAGAGGTATCCAACCCCATTGTTGTTGAGGAGAAGACCCTGGCACAAAGAGATTTTAATCTACATCTTGCTCTACTGATGCAGGAAAGGTCTATAGCAACTGAGAAACTGTGTCTGTACCTTTTTGAGGGGAAAGCCGAGCAATGTAGTGTTCCTCACACACACTCTGGGCATGCCAACTGAGATGATATTGCTGAAGCGCTGAACCTCATGAACCACAGCATTTGTGTAGGGCAGTTCTCTCCGATCCTCGTAGCAGATTAACTGGGAAGGACCCAGAACGGCATCCAGCTCCTTCTGCACTTTCTCTGCGGAGAAATATTCACCATTGCAGGTGGAAAAATATATCAAGTATTTTCACTAATTCCATTTTCAAAGACATTTCCC
Organism: Theristicus caerulescens; assembly: GCA_020745775.1. Classification (NCBI taxonomy): domain Eukaryota; kingdom Metazoa; phylum Chordata; class Aves; order Pelecaniformes; family Threskiornithidae; genus Theristicus; species Theristicus caerulescens. The sequence continues at coordinate 11,516,455 of CM036565.1, read as the reverse complement.
ATTTACAACTATGGGGACAGCAACACAATTAATGTAAAAATATAAGTAACTTTTATAAAGAAAATAACAGTAGCAGGGTGTTCCAACAGCTTAAACATATGAGAGCTCTACTTCTGGGTCTGAAGTTATTTGATTGTAGATTAAGAAAAGACATTTGTTGCTCAAACATTTAAAACCCTAAGAGTTGCCTTACTAACACTTAAATGCAAAAGAAAACTGATTTATCGTTGTGTTTTCTTTTGGCTAGGTGCCTCAGGCACCTGCAGCCAGTTAGAACCACTAAGCTCCCAGTGCTCTGGAATTTAAGCCAGGTGAATCTGGGCTTTAAAAGCCTAATTCCTCTTAAAAGGAAATGGTTCTTATGTAGGATGTCTGTTAAGTGAAGAAATGCCAACTAGAACAATCTCTAAATAACTTTAAAAAAAAAAACTGGATCTACTTCTTGGCGCCTGCCTTTTGATCAAAAATAGCATGATTTAAATTACTTATTGCACAGGAGTGTTGGGAGCATTAACAAAAGTATAAAATTTGTTTTGTAAACTTCAAGAGAGGCAATACACACATAATAAACATGCCTTAGATTTTTAACAAATGATTCTGTCTCTTTCCAGGCCCTTTGAAGCAACACCAAGGTGCAGGGAAGCCCATTGTGCATTGATCAGTTTGTGCTCATTCACATCAAGCCTGCTCAGTGACTGCCAGCAGTCCTTCACCAAACTATGTCAGGTAGACCCTGAGAACAGAGATTTAAGCACCTTACAGAATTTAAAATGTATATCCAGAAAGATTTTTAAGTAAAGTAAATTTCCTTCTATGAAGAGCTAGCTTGCAAAATCAAGCACAACTACTTCAGGATCCAGTGTTGTTTGAAGTGATCAGTCACTGCTTAGTATAAATATGCATCTCTGGTCCAGTAGTTCAGAGAACAAGGAGAGCCCAATTCAGTGCTTAGGCAAAAGGCCAAACTTTTCCATATGGTACATAATGGAACTGCATAACATTGTCATTGGGCGTCAACACAGGCAAATATGAACAGGTTCAAAAAGAAGCCACCAATTAAATGAGGACAGATATACTGGTGTTAGTTCATTATGGGAGTCTAGATGCAACGTATGACTCAAAAAGCCCAGGAAGGATCATTCTGCACACACCCTGCCTTCCCAAGTATGTGCAAGGTATTATATTTAGATAAATAAAATTATTTAGGTGAGTCAGCATTTTCATAACCTTAATTACATTAGGTGATAATAAACATGCAATAACACGAGATTAAGTACACCTTCTTGTCTGACAGCTAGAAATTGAGCAATTTTTTCTTATCTTCATCTCTTTCCTCCATTTAAAATCCTGGTCTCCTCTGGGTATTTGCACATATTCTGCTATCTAACAATGAGATTTCTGTTATCCAACATAGGAGATCATTCTTTCTTTGGTTTTCATTTAGTGCTCTATGAAAGTTATTGATGGTTATTTAAAAGCTAGACTTAAAAATAAACTTCTTAAATATACATAGACATAACAGATGAGAGATCAAATTCCCTTCCTGACTGGAATAGTTTCTGTTGCAAGAAACTCAAATACATCACAGAGTTAATTTAATCACAGATTAAATAGACACCCTGATACCTTGGGATCATAAATGGACTGATGGACAAAACTAAAATCACAGTTGCCAATTGACCTTTAGGTGATTATCTTTACCACTTCTGTGACCTACAGAGCACAAAGAAAGGCAGGACTCCCTGTAGCCCCCATCATGGATATTTAGCCAGTACAAAGCAGAATTGAAGTAAATTTCCAAAAGTGACATCCCCACTATCACACACCAGTTTCTGGTTAATTATTTTCAGCCATCAGTCATGTTTATGACTAAGACAGAACACAACTCAGTTTCTTGAAGTACCATCAGCACCTCACCAATGGCTGCAGCAGTGGCCACTGTTCCTTCAAGGATTATGTGTGCAAACGCTCTGGCTTCCCAAACAGCAACTCCAGTCCTCTTACTCCACTGACCACCCTACCACGATCTTTCCCCAAAGACCTCAACCCCTACATCTCAATCAGCCACAACCTCCTATACATGTGCACACTTCCCAAACCGTTAACTCTTTCTGAGAACTACCTTATGCCTGTGGCTGCTGTAAGAGCCTCTATACAGATACTCTGGATCTACCAATGCTGCCTAGCACAGCAGTACAAAAAGGTCCGTGTGCCACTAGCCATATACCAGTATCTGGGAACAATCTCTGATCCCTGAAAATATTATAACTTGGCTGTTCTATTGCATCGCAGGTATTTGTGATGTGCTTATCTACTCACCTTGGATGTCTGGATTTGCCACCATATAAAGCAGGCCCCAGTTCAAAGTAGTGCTTGTTGTCTCTGATCCACCCAAGAAAAGGTCATTTATAGAATAAACCATGTTGTCTTCGTTGTATGTAGACCTGGGTTCGTCTTTGGACTGCAAATGATAAGAAAAAGTAGAGGTTTATATATGAAAGTTAGAAAAAACAGAATAGGATTAAATGTGTTTTTATCACCCATTCCAAGCTGCAGTGTGTTCTGCCTGTAGTACAATACAGAGAGACTGATAAAGAATATTAGACACCAAAGATGATTATCAATACGAAAAGCTAACATTTCACAAAACGAGAAGCCATGTTTACTCCACTCTTTATCATGAAGCTAAATCGCATGTTCTCCACAGAAAAGGATTGTTGGCTCAATTGTGCAAATAGCGGTACATTTAGAATGTTTCATAAGTAGATGGTCCGCTGAAGGTGTGTACCAGCATGTCATTTTTCACACCTCAAGTCATATTCCACCACTTAGTTTTTCTACCAAGCAATATAGTGACCAGGTAACAAACACTGGGCTGTCAAAAGTTCTTAACCTGTGATATTCAGGCATCTTCTCCACTACAAGGCCACAATGACTCACGTACAGCTGCTCTGGGGTTTTCCAGTTTTCAGTTATAAGTGTAAGGACATGTAAGTAAATGCTGAAACTATGAAAGAATATTGTTATGGTTTGGAGGAATTCATTGTCTAAATTTAAGGAGGTCATGCTCAGGGGTCTTTTATTTGCCAGTGGAGCAATTGGAAAGTGGGAAGGACTTTTTCCCTGTTGTAGTATCATCTAATCTTTTCATATTGCCCCTGCATATCTGTTACAGACAGTTCAATTTTTTTAATAAACAAACTTGGATTATTTCCACCCAGCAGAGTCCCACAAGAGCTTGCTGAACCAATTTCTGGCCCACTGATGTTCAAGTCTCATAAATCTTAGAACAGCAGTGAAAGGCTTTAGAAGCAGTTAAACACGCTGGAAGACCAGATGTGTTACTGTTGTGTCAGTACCAAAAAAATTTAAAACAAGAGGATCCAAGGAACTAGAAGCCAGTTAGGCTGACATCCACCCTGGACATAAAAATATAGCAGCTGATATGGGAATCAATTAATAAAGAATTACCCACTAGAAATACAAATTAATGCTATTTATTATGATATAGAAAACTGATCTTGGCAAGGAGATCTGATTTGATTCTTTAATAGAATTACCAGCTTGGATGATAATGAAAATTTCACAGTTGCAATATACTTGGGGTTCCACAAGATAGTTGCTTGTGTTCCCCACAATAATAAAAAAATCAAGCACTACGAAATATTCATAAGACACATGCTAAAAGACCAACGAGCTTGCTGACACAAATAGCTAACAGACATTCTTCCCTGGATGCGCGTCTCTGTGGTGTGACTGAGCACAGCAGCAGAGCCAACTCAGGGAGTACGCAAGGCAGGCAGCCGTCCAGGAGGGCAGACCCATTTCGGCTGTGCCAGGAGATGCAAGATGGGTGCCTCCAGCCTGACAAGGTTGCAGTGCCTTCTGTTGCTGCAACCAGCACATGACCACGGCGGAGGGAGCACCGGCTGTCCCTGCAGGGAAGCACTGCCGCCCAGGGGCAGCAGTCGCTGCCCACTTCTCCAGGGGCTGCAAGAATAGATACCCCCCACCCTGGATATCTCATTTGGCTCTCTGAGCCACTCTTGCCTTGTCACCCCCCAGTAACACCAGTCTCGTCACTTCCTCCCCTTTGTCCTTTTTCTTTCTATCACCAAGCAGAACAGGAGGAGGAATATGACCTACTGCAGTGGAGGAGAAAGGAAGAGTGATTAAGTGGAGGTAGAAGGAGCCACAGAGGGGAAGGGCATCTGCTAGTCCAGGAATGAGGGAGGGGATCCAGTTCCCAAGAGATTCAGACAAAGAAAAAGTGATCCTGGTAAGGTCTAGAAGAGGGAGAGATGTGTGTCCCCAGTCACAGCTTACACAAGCCTCCTATAGCCTTTCAAAACCCTATGGATTCCCACCTACCTCTACTATGCCTGCCTGAAATGCCCTTATTTGTCCCAGTTGCCTTTGTCTGCTTGAAACTTCAGTGTACTGCTGGAGAAGAGGACAGTGCCAGGGTGTCCTGGTTTTGGCTGGGATGGAGTTGGTTTTCTTCCTGGTAGCCGGTATGGGGCACTGTCCTCTCCTCCAGCCTTGCCTGGAACTCCGCTGACTCCTAGATTATTTCCCCACAAAATGCTCTCAAAATCCAACTGTTCTCTTGCAGCAACCTCTCTTGACAAACCCTTACCAGCCAAATATCCTATCCAGAACATCCCACTCTGTCTCCCCAAGACCTTCCCAGTTCTCTCGTGGTCCACTTAGAAATTGAGTATTCTTTCCTGAAGGCCTCGAATCATTTTGTAACATGTGCCAATGAGAAAAAATGAAATCTATTAACCTGCCCTTTAATGAAAAGATTGCAAGGTGCTGTGGCATATCAATAATTAGAAAGGATTTAGCAAGTCCCTGGTTACTGGGTTCACATTAGGATGTCTATGAAAGGTAAGAGACTGTGATAGAAGGGCTCAGACTGGATGATTTAATGGTCCATTTCACCTTATTCCCCATGAATGTATGATCAGGCAGAACAAATACTTACTTTTTCAATGTGAGCCAGGTAAAAGTCAATGTAATCCTGCAGTTCGTCTGGTCTGCCACGCTCCCTGTGCATTCTGATCTCTCTCCTTGTAAAAGAGCTCAGGACATCATAGCAAGACAACGCCTTCTTATGAGGACCAGGGAGACGGCACATCAGCCAGGGGAAGACTTCATACAGCTGCAGGAGTAACACACGAGAGGTACCACAAAGTATCTATCACTACAAAATGCATTTTAGGCCTACTAAAAAGAGAAGGTAATATACACGTTAGCATGTGTTTTTGGCATCATCAGTAAAATATTCTGACAAAGACTATGCTTATGGTTTCAAGTTGTGAAACAGTACACTACATAATTTCTAGCTGTGTTGATGGTAAGATTCAGAGTTCCACAGGCTTTCAGCCACAAGCCAAATTAGAATGATTATAATTAGAATGAACTGTATTGATTTATTCAATTATTCAATTCAGGTGTTCAATTACAATGAACTGTATTCAGACATTTAACAAGTGAGATCCTGCCCTCCAGTGGAGAATACCAGGTTGCAAACTGTCCTCACCGGGATGTGCAAAAGCAGTTGATATAACCAAAAGCAAGGGCCGGCTACCAGGGGCTGGTATGCAAACTCGGTAATCCCTGAAAGCACTCTCTACTAATCGAGATCTCAAGGGTCCTTACTAAAACTTGAAACATCCGAAACCCAGAAAAGCCGAGAAACAGCTACCTGACATTTTTGAGTGCTCTCCTCTAGAAAAGAAGAAGGGATCAGCTGGCACAACCAGATTAATTTTATCTTTCTCTCTTACTGTTTGGGAAAATCTGGCCTAAGAATAGCTGCTTTCTAGCTACTCTGATAGCTAGCAAGTTCATTCTGATTTTCAGCCTATATTTATGCCTGGGTAATTTGTATACATTGTTCTTGTATCTGCAGTGTATTTTCTCTTAATAGTTCTTTTCCTGCTCAAAATATAATCCCATGATTTCTTTATCAGCAGAAGTTCTATCCTTTCTCAGTCTTCATTTTGCTGAGCTCTTCTTCTACTCTCTTAATTATACCACAGAAAGCACATTATTCGGTGTTCACTAAAGTCTGGCTGAATTAGATAGACTATACGTCTGTCTTTCTGGAAAATCAGTTCTTATTGTCAGACATCCAATTATCAATTAATCATTGCCTTATCACAGAAAGGTAGTAGTCCGGCCCTTGGTAAATTCACATAGAACTTCATATCCTTTTTCTTTAGTTCCATCTCTCGTATTTTTCTTTCAAAATCTGTTCAGAAGCCTTACATACAACTGTCGTCTGACTAATCACATATGCTTGCCCAGATTACATGCATTCCAAGTCTCAAAAGCAGGCACTTTCCGGCTACTATGGCACCCTGACTGTAAGTGGAATTTAGCTGTCAATGTTCAAGACAGGAACCGAGCCCATCCACCTTCCTGGCTACCGGTCCTGCCAAAACTCCTCCTCCATTTCTGGAGGGGCCCAATCCACAGCGTTCTCCCGTTCAGTGCCTGACAGCATGGAATCCAGTTAAGAAACAGGGATGTGGATGCAGCAATGTCCAGTTTTTGCATAATACTGAGTACCCTTTGCATCCAGGAGGTGGGAAGATTGCAGCCCTCCCTCTGGAATGGTTTGAACCCCTGTTCTTATTTCCCAGAACAGCATCTTATTCATTGGACTAAAGCAAAGCTAGGATAGGAAGGAGAGAAGAAAAGGAGGTACATTCTCTATCACAAAAGCAGGTCTCGCCTGCCACTGCTACACACAACTTATAGGACCAAAACTAGGCTAAGCAAAAGGGAACCTGACCATAACTTGGTGAGAAGAATGCTCCATGGGATGTGGGGGGAAATCTCTGTATGACAGAGATTGCTTATGTGTTTTACATTAAGAAGCTACTGTATAAGATATATGGGACAACTTTAGAAATGGAACCAGAACTCCCAGGCAACTTTGAATGCGCTTCTGTGCAAAGCAGGCCTCTTCTAGCATCAGATAAGTCCTTGACTCTCAGAAGAGCGCTGATTGTTTTGATTGCCAGGCTTACAGGTGTATTTGCTGGCTTAGCATTTCCTATGTTCTGCTGCCTGCATCTAGAGCTGCTCCTCACTCACTGGGAAGGAGTGGAATTTCTCTGGGAAGTCTTCGAGTCTCCACTTCTTATAGAGGAAATGGAGATAAGTAGCCACAATCAAAACACTTAGGTATTTGAATCATTCTTCTCTCTGTTGACTGTATATAAAACACTGTCTAAACTCGGCATGTGAATCACACTTTTAGACCTGGCTTTTAGTATTTAACAATCACGATGCCCAAGTCAGGAATCTGTTGTGCATGGGGGTTGAGAAACTAAGTAACAAACGTGACCCAGGAGCAGTTCATCAGCTTTTGCCTTGTTGCAAAGATTCAGGAGCAAACTACCTTATCACAGTACTCAAACACAGGACAATGAACACAAATGACCAAAGCTGGTATGTGAAGCATTACCATCACAGTTTTAGGTAGTGCACTGCCCAGTAAAGCTGCACAGGACATCACTCACTCATTTGGAAACTTTTGCCTAACAGCTACCTCTTGAATCTGCATTTCTCACTTTCTGTCTTACTCAGAAAAAGGCAACAGATTGTTTACTTACGTGATGAATAAAGCTGCCTGCAAATTTGAATAGACGCTCTGTGGCTCTAATCAGTTCACGGAAGGTTTCGTCCTCTCTGGAGAAGCGATGTCCGAAAACAACAGCACAAATTACATTTGAGACGGAAAGAACAAGAGGGAAAGAAGGATCCAGGGGTTTCCCTGCAACCATAATAATAAATGTCACTGTTAATGTCTCCTATTCTGCTTTAGTGAAATGAGAGAATATTACAGGTTACCCAAAGAACTTTCAGGAGAGCATTGCATTTCACAGAGAAGCAGCAGCCTTCTTACAAAATTGTAGTTTCAAACTGATCCTTCACAACTATGGTGCAATCGCATAATCCCAGGAATGTGTGGCACCCTAAAGAAATGCCAAATGTGTAAAATGTTTTGTAACATGATAGAGCAAATTTAGAGGTAAGGAAAAAAAAAATTACATGCAAGTTTGCTGTCTGGCAAATTCAAAATAGGTCTCAAGCATGGGAATGACTGAAAACACTGTGGTCAAAGGAACTCTGAGGGGAGAACCATAAGAAGAGAGGCAGCCTTATTCAGCAAGAACATAAATACATGCAAGGCTACTGTATTTTGTCTGACCTTGCTAGAGATGTACAACATCCAGTAAGACAAAATGTCGTAAACTCCTTTCAACCAATCGTGACAACAATATAGTAACTAATTTTAAAGCAATTACTTGAAAAAGTAATCTCAAAAAAAAAAAAAAAAAACTTTGTGACTCCAGAATAAATGACTATAAACAACTATATTTAGGTACGTACTGATGCAAATGTCCAACATCCAATGCACAATTCTGATTAGCAACTTATTGTTCTGAGCTTTTCTTTCCTGCCCACGTGGTCACATCTTAATCTCTCCTAGTTCTTAAGCCACGGGATTGGGCTAGATGTAATTACTTTTAACTGATACAATGCTAGCCACAGCATGTCCTGATTTACTGTGCCTTTTCATAATGATCAGTATTGGGAAATCCAACTCACATGCTCCTAACTGGGTTAATCAGGATAAAATATTGTAATGAAGACAAGGTTCTAGTCACTGCTTTACAGAGCTCATGCAAATGGCGTTACAAGACAATTCATCAGCATTGATAGCGTGTCCATATCTTTATGCACCAGCAACAGATACGAGCCAGCAACGTACCCTTGAGGCAAAGGCAGCCAACATCATCCTGGGCTGCATTAAGAAAGGCACTGCCAGCAGGTCAAGGGAGGTGATCGTTCCCCTCCAACCAGCACTGGTGAGAATCATTTGGAGTGCTGGGTCCAGTTCCGGGCTCCCCAGTACAAGAGAGACGGCAACATACTGGAACAAGTTGAGCAAAGGGCCACAAGGACAATTAAGGGGTTGGAGCATCTGACGTAAGAGAGGCTGAGAGAGCTGGGCCTGCTTAGTCTGGAGAAGAGAAAGCTCAGGGAAGTATCTTAAGTTTGTATAGATACCTGATGGAGGGGAATAAAGAACACGGAGCTAGACTTTTCTCAGTGGCATCAAGTGAGGCAATGGGCAGAAACTGAAATAATTAAATTCTGTCTAAACACAAGAATTTTTTTTACTGTAGAGCTCATTGAATGCTGGAACAGGTTACCCAGAGAGGTGGTAAAGTCTCCATTCTTGCAGATATTTAAAACCCAACTGGACTCAGCGCTAAGAAACCTGCTCTGATTGACCCTTCTTTGAGAAGGGGTTAGACTAGACCATCTTCAGAGATCCCTTTCCACTTTAAGCATTCCATGATATAAATAATAAATAAGCTCCAGTTTTGCTTCCCAATTTTAGCAGTTTTGTAAATAACTTTGAACAAGAATAGTCTCCCACTGGGTTTGAAAACACAGGACTGGGGTCTTTGCATTTTCAGTCCATCCCACATAGATACTGTAAGACCCCACACACTTTCTTGTGGAACAAAAGCTGCCCTTGATTTCAGAGCAGGACACAGAAGTTCATACACTAATGAATCCGTATTTATTGCAGAGATACCTTTTGTACTTGCAAAGAAGTCTACCAGGTAGTGGGCCTCTTCTTGAACTCGATGCTCCAGACCTCTTTTCCCCAGACCAAGGTTGCGTAGAGTCCTCAGTGCAAACCTCCTCTGCTGCTTCCAGGTGTGACCAGTTGCCAACATAATCCCTGCATCCATTCAAGGAAGAGCTCTTTATCATGCTAATATTTATTATAGGCAAAGACTACATTAAAAGATTTACTAAACCACAGAATATAATTAAACTATTGCATTGCCTATGAACACAAAGACACAAAGGAACAGCCGTGGCATGTAAGCATGTGGGCAGGGCTAAAATGGACAAACTCAACTGGGTAATAAGACAACTTGCAGGATTAAGCTTGATCCAAGACAACCAGTTACCTCAAAGTTTGACAGCTGCTTCTCTAGACATTCTCTGAAGTGCTTGCCTCCCACTCTCTTCTATGCTTGGAGCTCACCTGACCAGTGTAATGATTCTCATGAAGGGAAAAGGGGAAACAAGTTCTGACTGTCCACAGTCAGGGAGAAAAGTTCCTGTCCACAGGGCAAACAAGTTCAGTACTTGGGCTTTGTGAGAAATATCTTCAGAAGAAATAAACATCATATACTAACAGGATCTTCAATGTAGTATAAAAAACACCAATGACTGAAACAAATTCAAATTAGAAATATTTATTGAATTAGGTTTCCTTAAAAAAAGCTGAGGTCCCAAATAAAATAAAGGTTATTTCATAATGCAAGCATTCATGAAAATCAGGAGTTTGGGAATTTCCAGTATGTTTGAGGAGTATGAAACCTACAGAAAGGTTGAAACAGAAGTGCACTGAATCTCTAGATGCAACTGTGAGAGTAAGAAAATATTCACAAAAGGAAGGGAATGGGAAAAAGATCCCACCATCAAGCTTGCTCTTCAATTGAAAACATAATGGCGGGAGGCAGCAAGTCCAGGACAAGGAAGTGTGCTGTTTCCTGCTCTTCCTCCACTTCTCTGTGGTACAACCTACCACTGCCTCACCTCATCACCTCTGAATCTGCTCCAGTGAATATTTCACACAAGGCATTATGAATCTTTTTTCTTTTACTGGTCCTTTCCTCCTACTACTGTCCAAAGGCTATTTCACTCCTCCCTACTTTGCAATTCACCTGGCAGTTATTCCTCATAGACAAGCCCTGCTACTGTGGTACCTTTGGAAGTGGTTACAAGCTACAAAAGATCTGCAATCTGTCAAGACAATATTTATGGCAATAAAATCTCACCTTTTCCTTTGGCCATTGCTCTGAAAAAAGGCGACACTAGCCTTCCAGAAACATCTTCAGGGTGCATGGTCATACCATCCTTAACTGCTTGAAATCCATTCAGCACAACCACTGGGGCCCATCCAAACCATAAGGTGAATATGTTGCCATGAATTTTTGCCAGCTATAGATGGGAGAGAAGCCAGGAAAGCACAGATGAAATCCCACACACTGCAAACAATCAGAGGATGAACCTGTTTTTACACAGATTACAGGGCCAGCCCTAAGGGGGAATGGTATTCTCCATCTTTCCCACAAGATTACAGTTACCTGTGAGAAAGCATGAATGTCTTTTCCAACATTCATTGTTGGAAACAACTGAATATTCCAGCTTTTCAGAGCTGCAGATCTATGCCAAGAAACATTAGGTAGCTTTTATTACTGTATATAAGCCAAGACTCAGTTCACAATGATTCGTGTGATAAAGGGTGTTTTCTATGCATGAATTTATTTCAAGAGGGTTTCTATCATTTGTAGTGGTAATGTGGCACAAAGGGAATGCAGAAATGTCAGAGGAGTAACTAGCTTGTAGAGACTGGACCAATTACTTTCTTCTTTCTGTGCCCCCTCTTTGCATGTTTAGGTACTGGAACTTGAGTAAGACCATTCTGTCTCACAGTGTCCTTACTTCCCATCTGAACCTGCAGTTTGGTCGGAATAACTGGCGTGCCTCATCCAAATCACCGTGACAGAAGCCACTGGGGTTGTCTATTGAGAATCCTGAAAGCACTGCGAGAACCAACAGAATGAAATAGAGGTGGCTTTGTGCGCAGAAGAACTCCTCAAAAAACAACTAACAAAAGGTTTGTGGGGTTTTTTTAGATCCTGTCAATACAAAGAAGTACATACACAGATAGTGCATCTTAAGTATCTATTTACTGCTCAAGCTAGAGAGTGCTCAGAAAGCTAAAAATCCATGCTGTGAAAGTAGTTTTTTTAAAATAGTATTTCTTTTCCCTAACTGCAAATCTGATATATTATTCCTAAAGGTATTTAATCCTAAATTATATCAATTTTCACATGAATTTGTCAAATTTAGTGTTAAGGGGTGATGGAAAGATATAAAGTTTCACATGAATTTGTCAAATTCAGTGTTAAAAGGTGATGGGTTTAAGCATCAGAATGATTTTCACACATTCAGAACTTCAATACCAGTTTTCTTAGCTTGGCGAACCCCTTTATGCTGCAATAACTTTTTCTTATTTTGCCAACCAAACCAGCAGTTCTGAACCAAACCAAGTGCAATATCACAGTGGCTAGTTAACAGTTACAGTATGTTACCAATGTAGTTTTGGGAGAGGACGTTTTCACATAGCAAACAACATGAGAAATGGGAAATTACAAAGACTTTTAAACAATTAGGAGTATCTGAAAATAAATACCTTCATGAGGAGATCACGATTAAACTGAAAGTTCAGCTGTATCAAGGTCCCAAAAATTGGGAGAGGGATTGGTCCAGGAGGAAGTCGTCTCCGTACTCGTTGGAACTTAAAAAACTGCGTAATTAGAAGAAATACAGCCAATGCTATAAGAATGTGACTTATTGTCAACATTTTAAGAGCTGCTTTTACCAGCTTGTCGTTATTGAAAATAGTCTATTGAAGCTATTAAGGCTGGTTGCTCAACCAGTTTTTTCGTAAGAGTTTAAATTTCATATAATAACTATTCCCCACCCCTAACCCTCCCTCTTATTATCAACCACTCCCTTTTTGTCCCACTCATTACATTCTCATGCTCAAGCATATTTAATAGATGCATACCCCTCCCCCAGTTCTCATTCAGATTATATTTATCAAATATGAATCCCAAGATTTGTAGGAATGGTGTCTTAAAAGACTAGGGCCAAGATTTTCCAGGCAATGTAGAAACACATATCCACACGTAAATTCTCCATCCAATTTTCTGAAACAATTGTGGATGGTGTGTGCTCCTACAAATACTTCATGAATGCTTTTAGAAAAGCAATAGCCATACATACAAATTAAGCATGCAAATGTAAGTGGATATTAAATCTTGGAGTTTTTAAAATGTTTTGTATATATGCCATGTACACGTATATCCAGTAATGGCAAGGCTGATAAAAGTTAAAAGCCCACATTTATCTTAAGATAGATATACAAGTATCTAATGCTTAATACAAAAAGCAAAATTTGTTAGGCTTTCAAATTTAATTGAAAACATAACTGGTTTAATATATAACCTCATTTTTTTTTCCTAACCTATTTGCAATGGCTAACTTCACTGGGGGTTTTGCCTGCTTCTGAATTTCCCCTTTCAATCTTGACATAAAGGTGGATACCCTAAAGGATATTTTGAGCAATCATCAGAAGGCTTGCCAGATAAATAAAGCATATGCATATAGAAATTACATCTAGTATGAAACACACAGATAAAAAAACAACATGGGAAAAACCTACTAGGAATCTTGATCTACAACCAGAACTAAGGGCCCCAGCAAGAACTAGTCGTGATGTGCGTGTGCCATACTTGGTAACCTGAGAATAAATGCCGTCTGTAGCCAAGGCTCTTTGCCAAGCCTCAACACACGCAGTAAGTATAAACCTAGTATCGTCAGGGGAGTTCACATGTCTGCAATCAGACCATGAAAACCATGTGAGAGGGATTCTGGGCATCACATAACAGTGACAGTTATAGCCCTACGTTACAGACCTAGATTGAAATGCTAACGGGTAAATGCTTCCCTGTGAAAAACGCCCATCCCCTGAAAGCAAAACACTCGTAAAAGAAATACATTTTCACTAATCTTCTGAAAACCTGCCAACACGACTTGTGCATCAGCTTACTTCTTTCAAGTGCCCTGTCTTTGGGACAGAAACTGTTTCACAGGATTTGTGGCTCTGCGACATGAAACACCCTTATCCAGAAAGAACAGCCTGGGATTTGCCAGCCCACAGTTTCCAGACCTCCAGGTCAATTAGCCTCCAAGCACTGCACTTCGTTACCGTGAAAGCGTAACTGATTAATGTGTATTAACCAAGAAAGGGATGTTTTTATGTTTCTACAAAAACTTTATTTGTTTACAATAAAGAGCTTAATTTTCAACGAGCTCATTTCTAATTTATCTCTCTCCTTCAATAGGGGGAAAAAAATTACCTTTAAAAAGAAATTGTGATAAGTTTTACCTGCTCTGTATCCAGTGTAATTTTACAAAATCTACTTAAAATTCACCAATTTATCAGAATTTTTCATTTGGAATCAAGGTAGTACCCTCCCTGGCCTTTTAGATATTAAAAGATTTTCCATCTAAATGATTTTTCTCAACAGGAAAAGTCATTTTTGTCCAGTGATCTTTTCCATAGGGAAGTGAAGAAGTTAAGGCCCGGGGTCTTCACCACCTCCAGGGTTGCAGCCTCACAACAGGACTTCTTTATTTCTTTCTGTAGCCTTGCAGCCTTGAGTTTTCACGTTATTTCTCACAAACCCAGGTATTCAAATACCACTGGTCCCTTCAACCTCTTGTCAGAGTCACCCACATCCTTTGTCATAGCCTTAACACCAGCCTGGAGCTCTTCCTTCCTTATTCCTTTGCCATCATTTCTGCTAACGAGTTCCCCTGATATGGGGATCCATGTCTCCTCTCATGCTCTGGCCACTTCAGGAGGCTTTAAAACCTTTTTCCTGGTGGTGTTTTCCTGAGGGAAGAAGAAAATTTCCTGTCTTTTCCAGACTTTGGCCCTCTGCTTCCCTCCATGATGCCAAGGCCCTGCCCTGGCAGCAGTCATGTCCTCCTTCCCTGTCTAAAATGGGGGCACACCACAGGGGCAGGAGCAGCCAGGGAAAAATAAAAGGGCAGGAAATGAAGCCAAACAGAAAGCAGATCGGCACTTGCAGTCATCGCCATGCTGGAGAAGGGAGTGGGCATGACGAGGCACTCCCAAGCCCCAGCCCTCCTCCACCCCATGTGAGGCGGCCATTGTGGGAAGCTGCTCTGTGAGGAGGCACGCGGTTCCCTCCGAAGGGCCGCGTAACACAGTGGTGTAAATCATTCCCCTGCGAACCAGCAGCCTGCCTTCCCCTCAGGTTTTTTCCAGGCGCCGGTCCAGGGGCTTTTTTCCCCAGATCTTTCTGCAACATTTGCTTGTGACAGCTTGGTTGCCTCCTCGCTGCCCGCTCAAGATGGCGGCCACAGCCTTCTCTCGGGGCCAGCCAGCTCCTAAAATGGCTTCCCTACCACAGCATGAGGCAGCCAGTGGCATCGCGTCACCCGGCCCCCCTGCCTTCCTCCTTCACACCGGTCAAAGACCAGATTTCTCTCTGGACTCGGCCGGACTTTCCATGTATCTCCTCTGTACCCAGCACCGCCTCCGTCTTCCTGAGGAACCACATTAAATTCCCATCTTTCTCTCCACTGGGTAACAATCTAGGACTTAAATAGAATATATACGCTTTAACATTATATTTCTATGGCAGGCAACAAAGATTCACTTTAAATTCCAATATCCATCTTAGATCTCTAGTTTCTCCAGAGCTCTTTGTTTCTGCCAGATTTTCAAGCGTGAAACTCTGAAACATTGGGGTCCACTTAATTTTTCCCAGATATTTCTCTAGGATGGCACAGCTCCTTCGACCATGTGTATAACACACAATAACTCATCCCCAGTGATGATTTTTAAGTAGTAAACTTTTTCAAGCCTTGTAGCAGAATACAGCCATTGCAGCATGCAGCCAAAACCCTCCCGACACGACGTGTTTCTTAAATGATGAAGCATCAGCTGCAGGGACTCACCTAACACCGGGGACATGGAAGGTCCTGGGAGCATGGGCTCAGATTCAGAAAACCAAGAAATGAGAACTGAGTAATTTTGGATTCATGTGCAGAAATGGTGATACTCTGATGCTGATTACATTCTCCAAAACTAAACGCATTTTCACAACAAAATGACTGCAGCTGACGAGGCTATCAGCAATGACCTACCACAGAGAGGAAGGGAGAAGCTGGCACTTACCCACTATATCTTTTTTTCTTAAGCTTTCTGACAACCACTCCTTTTTCAAAATGGTATTTTCTTACTGCTGTTAGTGACAATAAAGCCTCAGGCTGCTTTCTTCAATGATGACATTATTCCCCTGTATCTTCTGCTTGTGGAGGTGAAGTGGCTGCAATCCATACTGTCATTATCAGCTTTTTATTTTAATGCATACAAAGCAATGCTGGTAGGGAACATAACTATGGCTACTCTGCATGTAATTTAAGAAACCTATAGAATAGGGAAAGACAAACAACTGCATAGTATAGGAAAGGGAGTAAAATCAGAAAGAGCATACAAGAGAGAATCAGAAAGAAGATGGGAGACACTAGAATAAGGAACATCTGCCAAATATATGTTACAACAGATGGGAGTGAGGTGAGATGAGAAGAATAGGTGGAGAGATTTCAGTGAGGAAAGCATAAGAAGGAACAGCAGACAGCACAGGACTAGAAGATATCCAAAGAAAAACTTGGAGATGGACGACATTGTATAAGGAAGAAAATGAATGGGGGAATGTGCAGGGGAGCTGGAAACACAGGTGTAAAAAAGCACATTCAATAGAAAGGGGCTGAACGAGCAAGCAGCTACATTAGGAGACAGGAAAGGGTAAAGATGTGTTTTTCCTCTCTTAAGAGTCTTTTTCTGCATCAGTTCAGAGTTGAGCTCTCTACCAAGTTCAAAGAAATTGGCTAGAGCTCCCTCTGAAGGCAGATAGTAAAGAGATCTTATTATTTTATGAACCAATTTCCTATGTCTTTGGGAATTATCACAAGGTACTTCAGCCCTACCTGGATTCACTACAGCATACATGAAGTGTGCGTGGTCCTCTGAAAGCTTATTTCACACCAGCCTTTGTGGCAAAGAGTGAAGCCAAATGCAGCCAAACTGGCAGCAAAAACTGAAAGCAGGAAGGCAGACCAAGCAAGAGAACACCTGAAGTGGATTTTGAAGGTGAGATAGAAACAAGGAAAGGAGAGTAGAGTGATCTGTGGGGAATAGGATGGCTAGTACCTTCCTATATGTCTGCTCCACACCTGTCCTGCATCTTTTTTTTGCTTGGTGGGGACTGCATCCCCTCTCAGAAACACACTACTTACAGGAAAAGCAGAGTGTGTAGTCACCTTAAGCTGTTAGTCCCTCTCTGCTCTGCACTCTTCTACAAATAGCATCAGCTCCTGAAGGCAGAAAGACAAAGCCACCCTATGTTTATTGTAGTAAGTTCAGTTGGCTGCTCGCTCCTTCAGCAGGCACCAGAAAACACAATGAGGGAAGTGGCACTGAAAGGGTGTACCCCAGGAAAACCAACATTGTCATTTAGATTATTTCTTTCCTGGATTTTTCTCTTAGCCCTAGAAAAGGGATGAAGAGAGCTGGAATAGTGGTATTTCACACTCTCCTCCCTAAGGAGGCATTTCACCTTCTCTTCTCCTTTCTAAAAGGGGAGCAGAGCTTCCTTTGGAGCCACTCACTACACACGGCTTGCATAGCAAGCTGAGTTTCATGTTCTGGAATGTTTGCATTTAATCTGGCACGTGTGGTTTTCCCTAGAAAGTATGAGCAGACACTGACCACAGATTACTACAGCGTCAGAGTATGCAGATATGTTTTTACCTCATATTAGGTGACACTGCAGGATTAAATTCCAGTTTACATAGGAATATTTTGTAATCTATTCAGATCCTTAAGGCTCAAACTTCCAAGCCATATTAAAAACAATCTGAAAAGAAAATCTTATTACTTCTCAAATGACCCCTAATAACTTGTCTAGAGGTTGGGCTCAAAACTGTACTTTTAGCCGCTTGTAACAGTCCTTCTAGAACAGTGGGGGTAACCTTATTCTCTCTACTAACTTGTGAAACTGAGTGACATCATCTGGTGGAAGAAGAGTCAAGGGACAGCCTTGACTCGAGAACAAAAATGAAGTAAAAAAAAAGTTAGGATAAATGAGAAAATGGGGTAGGTTGGAAAGATGGTACAGACTGTAAAGGTAACAGAACGCTTTGGAGAGCTGAGACTAACACGGGGAAGAAGAGGAGGCAGAGGTTCTGGAGGGAACCAGGATGTTGCACAGGTGGGAAAAAACTAATTTGTTGACACTTGATAGCTTCAAACCTTACTTGGTTTTAAGCTCAGTAGACACTTTAACCGGTGGTGCAGCTGGAGCTAGCCTGGAATATGTTTCTCTCACACTGGAAAAGGAAGATGTCTTTGGGTTGTTTTAGATCTGAGGCATGGGATTCATCTTACTTTATTTGATGGAAAATGTATTTATGAGGTTGCATAGGCTTCATTTTCTTCATAATTACTAATATTCCGAGACAGATTGAAAGACCTCTAAGCCTGTCTCCACAAACGCAACTGTGGCTTATGAGAAAGAATGCACAGATCTTTAATCATAAGACTTCTAATTTATAGACTTTGCTTCAAGCTCTTTCTCTGCAAATCCTCTTTCCAGTTAGCAAGAAACAAGGCCCAATTCTAATTCTTCCCCTAATGTCTTTATTTGTTACACATCAGGAGAAATTTACCAAGATTTTCCAGATAGAAAACAAGAACGAAAGATTAGCTCTGTGTAGGTACAATCCTCAGGATGCAACTGTCTGAAAAGCACCTTTCAGGGTAGTGATTAATCAGATCAAGAGGAAAGCAAAAATCTTAAGACATGTAAAAAGGAATTCACATGCAGCAACAATCTTGCAGAGTAAGCCTTCCCTGAATCTGTGGGGCTCCATTTCCTACCAAGGAATGGCACAGAGCTGGTAGGGAGGTGGCTTCATTGTGCTCCCAAAACCAAGCTTTGTATTGACTTCTTTCACTCCTTCTGGCAGGTGAGTGTGAATGCCTGAAACAGGGTGGAAAAGACCATAAAGAGCTCCATCCTAGCCAACAGCTCCGCCATAGACACACGGTGCCCTGTGAAAATACAGAAAAGGCAATCAACCAAAGGATTTCTATCAAACCTCCCTTTCTAACCTGCTTGCGTTTTTTGTTTGTTTGCTTGTTTTCCACAGACTTTGTTTTTTTCTCTTAACTGACTTTGTCATCTAATGATTCAGAACTGAAAGGCTGCTTGTATTTCCCCCAAAAGGTTTAATCTATACGTACAGCAGGTGGTAAGGCATTATAGAAATGATCACCAGAGTTGCATAGTTTACATTTACAGTCTTGCTAGTACTATGCATGTTGCTGCTAATGTTTTGATAACTGGATCTCTCCTCCACGAGAAACTGGATCTGTCTTCCAAGAGAAACTTTTCTATGTGTTATTCCTTCTCTTCCAATCTTTTCCACATACAATTGGGCTTCTCTTTTCCTGGAGATCTTTAAGACAGTGGAATGTGTTTGTGTACCTATTTGTGGATGCCTTCCCAGTTACGTTGGAGAATGAATGGATCTGAAGTTGTTATTACATGGAGTAAATAAATCCCTGTTCAGTGCACATACCTATTGAAAACGGTAAGAATGCTCCTCTGTTTACAAAATTTCCATCTTTATCCAGAAAGTGGCCTGGGTTGAACTGATCAGGTGTCTCCCATTTTCCAGGATCAGACAGAACAGAGTCAATATTTGATAAAATTGTAGTGTTCTGAAAAAAGGAGCAGTGGCTTCAGTTCCGTCTTATTGTTCATGTGCATCAGATAAGCAAATAATGACAAAAGAGCAAGGAATTTAAAGTCCTAATTTAAAGTCTCATTTTCTTAAAAATAAGATCAAGCTTTAAAAAAGTTTAAACTTCTTATGAAATGCTAAGAATGTTGCGACTTCCTTTCCTTTATTACTTGCTGCCAGTAAGTTCAATAAAATAAATGGTTAGGATTTGATAATGTTCATATTGTTAAAATGTGTTGTTTTTATTTTTCCTATTGTCACTAAGTATTTTTATGACTTATTCAGCTTTTGAGGTACAGAATATCATGAATATCAGTTTTAATTTTTCCCTTTGTTACTCAATAATTTCTGCAAAGCTAGAGTTGCTTTGAGCAGATCCAGAAAAAAAGGAATGAAAATGAAACTACATGAAAAGCAGTGATGGGAGAATATTTAGAAACAAGCCCTAATGTACCTTTCAGTTACAAAACTGAAAAAAAGCTTTTAACTGAAAAAATGTAAAAGCTTGTAATATGAAAATAATTTCAAATTTCCAAGTTTTCCAGTAAAACCTTTTTTCCATTTTTGGATGGCCTCTGTTCACCAGCTGATAAGCCATTTTGACAAGGGACAGACCT
Organism: Theristicus caerulescens; assembly: GCA_020745775.1. Taxonomy (NCBI): domain Eukaryota; kingdom Metazoa; phylum Chordata; class Aves; order Pelecaniformes; family Threskiornithidae; genus Theristicus; species Theristicus caerulescens. The sequence continues at coordinate 11,496,305 of CM036565.1, read as the reverse complement.
GAGATTGCTGGAAATTAATATGTTTATTTCCAGTCACCATTCACAAGTTTTCTGTCGACAGAAATAATGATATCAGAACCTACTAATAGTTAGGACAAAGTGCACATTTCCTTGCAAAAGGCCAACCTTAGAGACAGTCATAGCTTAGGGGTACTGCTAGAACAGATAGGACAAAAGAGTTCATGTCCCCGGTCAGGAAAACCCTCAAAAGTCTTTCTAAATGCATCTGATGTACCAAAGACCTACTGATACTGGCAGTTCTCAATCACAGTTGCTTTCCAACTAAATGAGCAATTAAATCAAAAGAAACTAAAAAAGAACAGTGTTTGGGAATCACTAGCTGAGGTGGCTTCAGTTGTTAAAAAGTTACGTTAAATCAGTTTTAAAAACTGTTGCAAGTGTACCAGACATCAGATATTCAAATACGCAGCGTATTTGTACCTTTGGAACAGGAAATCCCAGCAGCTCCATGTCCTTCACGCTCTATCTGGGAAGTGCAATTAAGATTATATTGCTGTATCGCTGGATCTCATGAATTACAGCATTTGTACAGGGCAACTTTTTCCTGTCCTCCTAGCAAATTAAATGGGAACAACCCAGAACAGCATCCAGTTCCTTTTGGAATTTCTCTAAGGAGGAATATTCAGCTTTAAATATACAACAAACAATCTATAAACTCTATACTCATCATTTTTCCTATTGCTTTTTACAGTAAGAATAACATCCAACAAGATGAAAAAGATATTTTATAAAATAAGAATGCCTTCAAATTCCCATACAGATGACATGAATAAAATTTGACACTAAAGTTGTTTATAGGTTGCATAGCCAAGTAATACTTTAAAAATAATGGTAGCAGACAAAGTCATTCTATAAGAATGTTTAGGTTCCTGTTACGTTTACTGCTCTGAGGTAATTTCTAAAAAGACTTTTATTAATATTTATTTTTACAGGCAGGGAATCAATTGGAAAATGAAATATTAATCGTGTATTAGGAGACCAGTTCAGTAACTGATCAAGGATTGTTCTTCACTCAGAAGCACAGATTTTGCTTGTCATCTACAGATGGCCTAATTGCTATTCTATAATTACCTGCCTTGGGAAGCATTTACACAAATTAACTTTTCTCAAGGACTTTTTTTTTTTTTTTTTTACTTACAATCTGAGCTGAAATGGTAATTTCTGATTAATTTCTGAGCTGAGATGGTCTGATTAATACTACAGCTTTTATCATTGCAATTAGATTGACCCTATGCATCAGGAAACTTAAGACTGTTTTAATATATTCTGAGAGAGTGAAAGATCATATTGTGAAAATTCAGTATGTGCAATCTAGTCTCAAATTGTAGGTCTTTTGAAGAGCTGTTAGGTAACAACAATGGAAGATCATTTCTCCTTACCACTTCCACCATTTTCTTCTTGCCAGCCTCCTGCTGTGCCTGGTACCCAGCTTAAACTCTCAAATATAATGCCAAGTGATTTGTATACCTTTTAATCCTTTCTATCCTATACATTCTGACTTTTCCTTTTCACTTATTTTACTTGCCAACCTATATCTTTCTTCTGTGAATATCATTATTAAAGGCATACAGTTTCAAGCTACTCACCCCAATCTTTTTTTATATCTATTTATATGTAGATATCTATGTTTGAAGTTTTAAGCTGCCTGGAATAACCACACATATTAGCAACCTCCCACTGTATTGAAATTATTTCTGCTGCAAAGAAGCCAGCACATCAGAGAGTAGCAGTCATGGGTTGACCTGATGACTCCACCTTGTCCTCAGCCAAAGTGTAACCATTATTGTCAGCGGAGGGGCGACGGTGCAATTTATCTCATCCGAGACCAGACTCCTCCATCTGGTCAGATGAACCACACCCTGCATTCTGTATACATCTCTTAAAACCAAAACCTAAAATAACGGGCCTGTATGTTACAAAGGATACAGATACATGCGGTTCACCTGATTCATACCCTAATAATTAGTTCCTCTACTATTCTTTGAACAAGCTGTACTACTATTTGAACATGTATAATTTCTAAAAGGTTGCAGAACTGTCTGGGTGTGCTTACCACCATATAGAGCAATGCCCAACGTAAGGTGGTGGCTGTAGTTTCTGTATCTGCCAGAAAGAGGTCAAAAATAGTCTGAATCCAGTTTTCTTCATCATAAGTAGCATCAGCACCTCCTTCAGCCTGCAGATATGAATTGGAAAGATCAAGTTATGTCACACAAAAAAGTAGTAAACTACCTTGCATGAGAGGAATATGATACTATCCAAAATGAAAAAAAGGGCTAGAAAATTAAACTTTCTGAAAATATGAAGACATTTTCTAATAGCGACCAGTACATTTGTGAATTTATCCTTTCCACATACACATTTTGTTCTTCAGCCATGACAAAGTTACTAATTGTACATGCTTTCTACTCCTGCTGCAAATCCCGTCATAACAGTCATTTCTAGTTGTACCTTAACAAGATGCAGATCTGTTATTGTGGTTATACATAAGCTACCTGTAAATCTACTTACATTATTACTTCATCTTCCTCCTGCCATGTCTTAGTGTCAGCTTTTTTTAATTCATCTACCTATAAGCTTTTCTATTGAGAAATTGTATATTTCTAAATTTATATTAGACATCATTATAATAAAAGGAGCAGCTAAAATCCCTTGTTGTTAGTGGAGTGTAAGAAGAGTTCAGAGATACTCACTTTAACCATCTCATCCAAATAGTAATCAATAAAATCTTGATTTTTCATCTGGTTTTCCTTTTTCTTTGTGGCTTTCAAGTTCCTTTGCCAGTAGTGTTCACAAAATTTATGCTGGACATAGTCTGTTTAAATGGTGCTAGGAAATGGCTTGCAAGGCAGGGAAACATTTCCTATATACCTATAAAACATACCTACAAAAGAGATATTTTAGATATGTGGTATTACTGACATTAGCAAACTATATTTGAATCCTAATACAGGCTTTTGGGTAGTGGAAAAAGCAAATGAAAGAGACTGACGACAGCATCTTCACCATTATATTGAAGGGATAGTGCCTATCCCGTGAATCATTAAAGGCTTTCTTAATCCCATTTTTCCCTGGAGCAGAATTTCTCTTAGTTTTATGCTATAAGTTTTCCATTGTGATGCACAAAGAATAAATGAAGTTCCTCTGTACCCCAATTCTTTGCTAGGCTGAACATCAGTATCAAGGACCTCATATAAAACATGTTCCTGCTCTCAGTTTATCCAACATACGTATCATTTCTCTCTTATCACTATAAAAACAGATCCAGGCTGGCTTCCTTGACACATCTGCTAACTGAAAATAGAAATATCCAAACCCAGGCTTATTTTCTTACTGTAGGATACCGAATGCATGGGGACTTTACTCAGATACGCCTTCTCATAGATAAGAAGCAAACATGTCACATCTGTGTGATATGCAAAACAACTTAATGAAGTAGAAATCCGGAGCCATGTGGATTCCCTACTGTTAATTCATTGTTCTAAACCTATTCACATTCTTGCACTTATACCATTATAAAACCACATCTCAGCAGAAAAGAAACGAAACACTTTTTACATTAATTCCATTCCTCTACTTCTTTTCCCTTTCTTTTTTCCCCTTTTACAGATTGCACCATGTCCTTCCATCTTACAGAATTACTGCAGCTTAAATTATGCCTCAGGTCATAACTCTTGGGCTCACCTATTTAAATGGCAGCTGCATTACAAAGATTTATCTTCCCACAAACCTATTCAGATTCCTGGCTTGTATTTCTTCTTCGTCCTACTGCATAATTTTGCTTAAAACTACCCATCCACTTTTACCAGGAAAACAGATTAGTACAGACCATCATTAAGGGATTGTACATCACTGTGAAAGCACTGTGGAGAGCAGGACAGAATGAAATATTGGACTAGAATGTTTTTGTTAGCTGTGGATATACTACTAAGAGTTTTTAAGAACAGCTTACATAAATACCTACTGAGAGTAGTTTGGAAATATCTGATCCTGTGTTTACCCTGATTAGAAGATAGCTTAGGAATCATTCCATCTGTATCTTCTGGGAGAAAAAAATCATAACTAGTTTTGGTTTAGTTTATTTTATTTACCAAAAGTATCAAAGTAGTTCTTAAATTTTCTAGGACCTTGATTACAGCTGTTTCCAGTTAGTAAGAGATGGTGGAAATCATGCAGGATGCAAAGCTGGATGAGTTCTAGCAAGTTCTGCATAAGCAGGCTGCCTTGTACATTGGTAAATTGACTTCTTGACTGTATACAGTATTGTGATTCCTATTCATAAATGGTTAATGATAAAACTGCCCTTCTTTGAGGCAATCTGTTCCACTGTTTTTGCAGCTGCAGTCACAGCTTCACACGGAAGCAAGACAGCAATTTTTTCTGTCCAGTGGACCAGATGTGAAGTTAGGAGCTGCTGTCTTGAATGGAGACAGGTATCACCCAGCAGCTAATGCAGAGTGACCTCCAGCCTGTATTACTGGATTCTCATACGGACATGCAGACGTGGTACAGGTGTTGCTGCCAAAAACTATAGGAAAAAGCTACCATTAAGCAATTTCATTATATGTTACTTTTGCGCAAAACAGTTGCTTTACTTAAGTTTCTATGAAGCTAGCTAACAGTAGTGAAAGTAGTAAAGACGCATATTACTCTTGACATTTGTTGACAGTCATATGACTTCCTATAGCGAAGAAAGCCACTTTGTCAGACAGAATTTAAGATAAGCCTATTTCAGAGCTTTTCAGATATTTTTACCTATCTTTTCCTACTGAGTTTCAGTTATAGTTTCAAACACTGGAGCTGTACAGGTAGCGCTTTTGCAAGAAAGTCCTTTGTACATCTCCCAAACATGGAGCAAGCCTATATGTTTCCATCCTTGTCCACCAGACATGGGAAATTTCTGTGCTATGATGAAGCATAAGCAATTGAAACAAGTTTTGAACTAGGCAATTGGAAGTACTGTTCTGATGTGTATTCCAGCAATTCCAGGTGCACTAGTATTTATTTTTGTTACAAAAGTAACAAGCAAGTTGCCTTTTTCATTGTCTATCTATATAAACAAACAAAAAAATCATTTTCTTCACAAAGAGAGATGCTGTTCCCAAATGCTGTTACAGCATCAATGGATTCAGTCAAGCAGTGAAAATTTTCATCATCTTTAGAGAAGCGATGTCCAGAAAAAAATCACAGAACAAAATCACATTTGAGACAGTATGAACAACAGGCACAGTGGGGTCCAGAGGTTTTCCTGTGAGCACAGTGAACAGCATTCACCATTAACACTTACCGTTCCTGCTTTTCCCACCGAAAGGAGAGCTGGTAACATTTTATAAACACTGCAGACATTAACTGGATTGCTGGATGGCAAATTGCAATTTATTGGTAAAAGGCACAAGTAAAAAGTAACTTCAGACATCTAAAAACACTGCTGGTTAAAAAAAGGCAAGATTGCTGGTGGGAATGGAATTAGTAGTAGTAGTTATACAAATACCCAGATTTCACAGAACCTTGGCATCAGTAGATCTCATGTTTGGCAATAACCAGGGTACAGAAAAGGTCAGCTGAGACATTGTATGAATAAGCAGCTGAATTGAAAAGAGAACCATCTCCTATTCTTTGCTTATATCCTTTACACCTGAATAATAGAATAATTGAACATACTTACAGATTCACCCCGTTATTCAGCAGCACAATCTGAACAAACGTCCTCTCTTCCCGAAGAGGCTACCACAAGTCCCGTGAGGTGGGCGTTTTTCCACTGCACTTGCCAGAGCCGAGCCATAGGGTTGTGCAGCCTTGGCCAAAGCTTTTAATATTTCGTGCCTTGTTTCTCTTTTCTGCAGAGGGATATGGGTGTTGTGACACTTATTTTGTTACTGTTTGCTGTTACCGTGGTTCTGTGACCATGGGCAATGTAAAACTGACTAAGAACTACTAACACTGACAGACAGGGACCATGGAGTCTCAGTTCTAAGTTCATACTGTGGGGTTTCACCTGTAGCACTTCTGCAAGGAAATGTCTCATGCAGATCATACGATACAGACCTTTGAGACTCAGCTCTGCAGGTACACTTTAAATCCTTTTTTGTAATCAAATAGTTTCAGGTGACCCATTCTTCAGCAAAATCACCCATTGCACAGAGTGACCCGCATACTGAGTCACATACCATTTGTTTTCTGTAAGTATGCCACCAGGTGACAGGCCACCTCTTGTAGTCAATACTCCTGGACCTTTTTCCCTACTCCCATTTTCCTCATTGTTGCAAGTCCAAAATGCCTCTGTTGCTTCCAGAGACGACCATTAGAGAACATAACACCTAGGATCATAATGAACTAATGCTGTTAATGCTTTATAAATTAATGAATTGATACGGTTAATACAATACATTCTCATTTTTTCAAATTTTTGCCAGTGGTCCGGCAGCATTCCTCTTTTCTCTCCTTTCTTCTTCTAGTTTAGCCATCTATTCCCTGTATAGAAACTCTTACAATAGCTATATTCTGCCATTATTATTCTGACAGAATCAAAAAAATAAATGTTTCATAAAAACTCATGAAAATATTAACCTTTTTTCCACCATAAATTAAGGACTTCAAGGCTCTAAATCAGTTTCCAAAACCAGGGTTAGAACACAAAAGAATTTGTGAAATAATAATTAGCATTTCCATGAGTCAAAATGTGAAAGGCACTGCTTGTTGGCCTTCCAGCAATGTCTTCAGCATGGACGGTCAGACCTTCCTTCACTGCCTGAAACCCTTGCAGGGCAACTATAGGAATGTTTGAAACCTATAAGGTGAAGACATTACCATGAATTTTGGCCATCTGTAGAACAAAGCAGCATCAGAACAACATGGGTGACAACCAGTACATTTAAATCAAACAAGACGAACCAGATCTTTTCCCTTGGCAAATGCCCCAGGGGTGACTGACCTTGAGAAGGCAGCATCAAATCTATTCTTACATATAATATAGCTTGAAGTCAGGTTTCTATCTAAAGTCTCATTTCCTAAAGATCAAGATGTTCCTAAAACGTCAGACAGCCAATATTGCCAATGTCTGTGATGTTATTTATTGCATGTCTTACAATTCAAACTCATTGCAGATGAATTCTTACATGTTTGTAAGAAGAAAACTTTAGCTCATGAGTTTTACATGAACCATCTACAGTTTCCCCTTTGAGTATTAAGTGTAGCAAAAGCAGCTGAGGAGGTGGGTAAAGCAGGAATCCCCCTCTCCTTTCTAGCTCAGCTGTGGTAGCCTTGTGTCCACAAGCCATGCACACAGACACCACTAGAAGTAGGCAGGACAGTCCTCTCCCTGGCTGGAGAATCAGGAGCTGGAAAAGTAAAAGGCTGAGGGAAGTACAACAGTGCGCAGATCAAAGTAACGAGCCTGTGGGGCAGAGTAGGCTGAGAAGAGTGGGGAGCTGCCAAAACATCCCAAGAACTGCAGGACTAGAGGAGTACAAAATTTTGCTGCCTGGGAGCAAACAAGAGGGAACAGATACGCACACTGAGCAAAAATTTATACGCATATGCTTGCACATTTGCGTTTAATTTCATTTTTGGGTTTTGAAAGCTTGGGATGAGCATTACTACTCTTTATGTTTGAGAGGTCAGAAATAGAAGAAAACACAACAGACATGCACTGGCTATAATTTTACGTTAGGAGTCACACTACTTTGCCTTGAAATACACAACTCGGGAGAAGAGAACTGGCAGGACAGGGAAGAACCAGGGAAAAGGAAGGTTGAGAACAAAGAGTGAAAGTGAGGTGCTATTAAATGTTAAATATTTAATATATATGATGAGGAATATAAAACACTAGGATACAAATTCTAGAAGTGCTGTGCATTACAACTGGACTTAGAAAAGAGTTTGAGCGTAGGCACACAATGAATTAGTTCAGCTACTCAATCAGGCTCAGCAGACTGAAGTCTCTTGGGAAAATCTGACCAAACTGTATGTCAGAAAAAAAAAAAAATATTCTAAGATCTTTTGAAAACTCTGTTGAATAAGTATAAAAAATAATCATCCTTTCTATACTGGAAACACATCTGCACTCAGTAGTTATTTCATGAGATATTTAGAGACTGCCAGTGCAACAACAGTCAATACACAGACATGCAAAAGACTGCACAGAATTAAAGACTCCACTCTAAAATGTATCTATCTTTTTCGTATGTATAAGACAGGAATATTATCATCAGTATTGTTTTGTTCATCTGCATGTTAGGTTTTAATGACATGTTTCAGAGTAAGATGGAAATTTTCATACCAAGAAACAGGTATTTTAATGATCCCCACCTATTTTCACATTTATACAATTTAGAATAAATTCCTCCCTAGCACTCAAAATAAGACTGCATTAAACACGTTTACTTTTCAGTCAGCTTATGAGTCCATTAATTAGTTGCCTGAAAATACATACTTTTTTAAGGATCTCATGATGAATTTGGAAGTTCATCTGCAGTGGATTTCCAAAGAAGGGGTATGGAGTTGGTCCAGGAGGAAATCGTCTTTGCATCCATTGCAATTTCAGAAACTGCATAAACAGCAGAGACACCACCAAAAATACCAGCAGCACACTTACTGTTAACTTTTCAGTTCTGATTTACAAGGCTACATTGTCTCTGAAAAACTGCTATACAGACAGAGGATAGATCCACTTTATCTTGCTCTGCTGGTACCTCCCTAAAAAGAGAAAAAGATGTTGAAGCTTCTGTGCCTCTCAGCCCTTCCTTCTTTATCACTTTATTTTACTTCCCCATCCCAGAGAATGAAGTGTTCTTTTTTTCAAGCATATATGACATCATTCCATTATATTGCAGCTACAAATCTGACAATCGTTGGCTCTTCAAGGGATATAAAATGCGGGTTAATTATATGCCTCCTTGTGCCGTGACAGTTGCTGTGACAAAAATCCCTGCCCACAGTACTGGTTTCATAAAAAGCCTCTTCCAAGAACAGAGAAATAAAAAAAAAAATTTCCTGAGGGTTGGCTACACACCCGAGGCCAGTGGGATTACTGGGAAGTTCAGGCTCATCAGTAGCCATCACATGCATCAACCACGTGCACTGCTCCTTCACTCTCCTCATGTTATTGCTTGATTCTGATGTTCTCCGCTATTCCTTTAATATTTTATTTTTCCCCTCATGGTTTAAATCATAAGCTCTTTGGGAGATGGTCGGACCTTTTAATTTTGTGCCTAGAGCACATAAAAAAAAAAGATTAATCTGTCATTGGGTAACAAGAGTTTGACGGTTATAATGGCATAACACCTAAGTGTCCACACACTCCCTATTCAGCTGCACAGGTAAGTGGGGCTGCAAGGTCTTCACGATCAAGTAGAAAGCAAAATTTCTTCATCCCCTCCAGCTGCCTCTCAGCTAATTCCCGCTGCGTTGCCTGCAGCAGGAGTAAAGATGACATACAACTGTCTTTGCAAGCTTCTTTCACAAGCGCTGGCATGCAACTGAGCGATCCCGTTTGGGAGCTGTGGGTTGCTTTTCCTTTATGGCGGTAAAGCCTATGCCTCTGCAATGGTTGCTCTGAAAAAAAAAAAAAAAAAAAGTCCATTATAGATACAAGAACACCATTTTGCATGAAACAGAGCTTTCATTTCCTTTTTGGATTATAGCAGTGATAGAAAAAATACAATATGTAAATAATTTATACTTATCTTAAAATGTAAATACATTTATACAACTATCTAATTATGATTTTACTCCACTCTGGTATTTCCTAGTTTATAGGTTCTACATTCAGATCATCTTTCCACAAGCCCAACAGATTTATTGAGCTTCATGGTTAAAGGAAGGGGAGCGAACTGCAAATAAAACAAGAACTTCTTATTAAGAGATCAATTCAGTTACTCAGGCTATTATTTTTACTCTAGCTAAATACAGCCTCACAGCACACTAATCAGCCTGTTGCAAGGGAGCCATCGTATCAAGCTGATACACGTATGCAATGCTGCGAACCGGAACAGGATAATATTACCAAACCGTCCCCAACGGTTAATCTCTTTTGGCTGTTATCTAGGCCTCAGTAAGTAACATGGCTTGTACAGTCTCAGAGGGCTCAGGGTCAAATTTCATGCTTCAAAATTAGGCTAGTAATCTAAGAGGTTTTGTTTGCTTTTAATTTCACTAGACTTTGAAAGGTATGTGTGCGCACAGGGCTCTGTTCTTCCAGCATTTTAGCACCTAAGGCATGAAAAGAAGGATTTCTAGCTCTAAACCTGAGAGTCAAGAACATGTATGTGGCTGAGCAATTCACCTCTGAAAGCACTGTATCAAATCATTCAAAAATTTTGAAACTAGTGTGCAACTATGCCCTTGTCTAGAATTTTCCAGTCATCTTTTTGTCTTCCCATTGCTGTCTTCCTTCTCTGTTTAACATTCCCATACGTAACAATAAATATACTTATTATACAGAAATACAACTGCTGTCTCAGTTAATGAGCGCAAATAATATATTCTTATTACACATTCTGGATGCCAGAAAAGCATCACTTTTCCTTAACCCAAGCTCATATTTCACCTCGAGTATTTTCAGCCGGACTGTATCTTCCATTATACGCTTACGGTACTGAAACAGTCTGAGAAAAATCAGCAAGGCAAAATACAGTATCAGAAGCTGAATATCCCTGAAATTATTTAAAAATCTGTCTGAAAATTTTCTACTTCACTGGCTTCTTAAAAGCAAAGCTCAAAAATGTGATCTTAAAAAAAAAAAAAAGAAAGCTTGATCTTCAAAAAAACTTGAACATAACCAAAAACTAAAATTGTGTAACAGACAATTGTTCTACTTGAAACATACCCATTTTCATGTCTACAGCTGACCTTGGATGTCAGGATAAGCCACCATACAGAGCAGAGCCTGACACAGAGTGGTGGCGGTGGTCTCTGAGCCACGCAGGAAAAGGTCAAACCCAGACTGCACCATGTCGTCTTCATCAAATGTAGAATTGGGGATATTTTTAGTCTATAGGTGTCAATGTAAGGTAAAATGGGGTATACCTGTGTCACAGCACTGAGGCAGACAGTGATCACTGTACCTAAACAAACAGTATTTCTAGAGGATGGAGATAATATAGGTACTTAGTAAAACAAAGATTTATGCAAAGATTTTCCTCAAACAAGTACATTTATACTGTTTAATTACAGGTGCTGTTGGAAGCGTCAGGTGTCTAAGGTCCTGTTATGCTGCCTTCTAGAGTGACTTGTTGCCTTGCTGCTAACTTCCACATCAGAAAAAAAAACATTTCAAAGTAGTTTTATCCCACCCTTGCCACTCTCTGCACATTTGCTGATTTCAGCTATTGCATATATAATGTCATCCTTTTAAAAGATTTATGCTTTTTTTTCAGAGCAGAGACTGCCATCATTTTAAGATTGTTATAATAATCATACAGCACTACTAAGCACACAAAAGCTCAGTACAAAGCACAAAGATAATAAATGCAAATATTAATAAGACACAAAGAATCGGAATTAGACAGCCATCCAAATATCTGCACCCTTTCGAAGTCCTCCCTACTGCCCACTGCCCAGCCTGCACTAAGGATTCCACAGTATAACAACGAACCAATGTAATTGATTTATACTCCTAAAACAAGTTCAAGTTATTAAACGAACTATTCAAAGTTCATATTTGAATTTGACAGCAGAGTTTTTAAACCGTATCTGTAGAGCTCTGTAATAACGTTGCTATGTACAGGCAACTGTAGGAAAGGTGCAGGGAATCCGTTATGGTAGGATGTGTGTCATGCACAGCATAAATTACTCGCTTTCTCTATCTGATCCAGGTAAAAGTCAATGAAATCTCCTGGTTCACCTATTATTCCTCTTTCCCTGTGGCTGTTGATTTCCTGCCTTATGAAGGAACGAATGAAATCCCAGGAAAATGATGCTTTCTGAGCAGGTCCTGGGAGGTGCTCTGCAGCCCACGGAAAAATTTCACACATCTGTGGAGCAAGCATTCAACATAGATGCGGTAAGTTACATGACATGAGCAAGGCTATTATAGAAAGACAGTGTCGACATTTTTGGTGCTAAATTGCTGAATTAATTTCTCCAAGAAAAATATTGTAACATCAAAGAGAAATATTGGGTACATGTCAAATACATGAACACACATTAAAACCACAAATTAAAGACAACACAGTTTCCACCTTGGATTCTTTCCTATCCTTACTGCACAACTCTACTTGTATTTGCCCTGTTAATTCACCAACAAAAGAATCCACTTTTGCAGATAGATTTAACATGTGTTAACATTAATAAATTTAGTATTAATAGACATTTGTATATATTACCTTAGCATACAGAAAAAATTATTCTCCCTCATTCTGATACAAAGAGTATCGCCTTCTCACCTTAACAATACTGGTGTTTCCGTTACAGAAAAGTTCAGCATCCCAAGCACATCACCTTTGCTGAGAAACTCTAATTAATATTATTAATATAATATTAATACAATAGTTGAACGATGTCAAACCCAAAGCACTGCAGATCCAGTTCATATCCATAGACAGAATTTTTATGAGCATTTAATGTGTGTTAAATAATGCAATAACTATAATATATATTAATATAATTATATTGCATAATAGTGCAATAAATAATGTGCTCAATAATTAAATAATTTGCATATTAAATAAGCCATTTTCTCACATAGTAAAGGTAGCTGTTCCCAAAAGCCACTATACAATCATATGCTTCAATCAGCTGGTGGAAGGTTTCATCCTTTCCGGAGAAACGATGTCCAAAAACCACAGCACAGATCACGTCAGAGACAGCACAAACAATGGGGAAGGAAGGGTCGACAGCTCTTCCTGCAGACAGAGATAAGCATTTATCTCCAAAGCACTTTCTTTATCTCCTTTGCTATTTTGGAAGCAAGATCACAATAACATTTTATAATAGATGTCCTCCATGCTATTTAGACTGTTGCACTGAAACACCCAAAATTCACTGGCAAACATAACAAAGATAAACCTCATTCAAAAATGAGGACAGGAAGGCCTCAGGTCTTTAACTCCCAGCCTTGGGGTTTTGTCTGCCTTCTTTTTTCTTTTTCTTTTTTTTTTTTTTTTTTAAGTCTTGATCTTGGTGTTGATACCAAAATACAAATTGCTGAGGTCTGACTGTACAAACAGTTTTGATTGCACTCTAAATCTAAGCTGTGCTCCAAACCCATTCTTTTCTGGAGCAAAAATAGGCAGTCTTTACCCTTAGAGTCACGCATACTATCTGCTGTGTCAAAAGCCCAAATGCAGTTCCAAGGACCTTGTCAATGGCGTACCATCTTTGTGCCTGAAGAACTCAACCAGATAACGGGCCTCAGTTTGTATCCTGCACTCCATTCCATTATTCCCTGTTCCCAGTTTTCAGAGAGCTCCAATTCCAAAATGTCTCTGATGTTTCCAGATGAGACCATTTGAGACCAGGATACCTTCAGCCATCAAGAATCAATTTTATGTCATGTTGATGTTTGTATAATAATAAATGACATACACAATGCGTCATCTTCTCATCATGCTGCCACTCAAAGAAGAGAGCCACATCAGGGCAGCATCCTTTTAATTATATTTTGTTAGAGGCAGAGAAACCACCTTGGCTAATATATTCCCACCCCTGCAAAAAGCCCACTCAAATCTCAGGACTCACCCACCTGCCTTCCAAAACTGGTCACATTCTTTCTGGAGCATCCAAGGACAGCAGTCATTATTCGAAACTCCACCCAGCAGCCTGCTACAAGTTGCAAAGACAGTGTGGGTTGGTGTTGCCTTCTATTTGCCCATGCTGAAGTGAATCTAAACCCTTATTCACATAGAAAGGCTGATAGCCCAGCTGATGGACAAGCTCTGACAAGATCTCATTTATTATCTTGTACAATCTTCTAGTACAATTAATACTTACTTGTAAGCTATGTTTGCCAACGTCCCCATACGGACATTGTGTTCTTGCAGATGTTGCCACATGTCAGCTCTGCAGGAGTGGCAAAGACAGCTTTCCTCAACAAACGGTAAGTTCAGGTTTCTACCGCCTGGAAATATGATGGTGTCTCTCAGCAAGCTGCTCATAGCCAACAGAGATTTCTGCGGAGCTCATTGGGGAGGTCTGGGCGTTTCCTATGCTTGTGCTTCTTAACCTTATGCAAACCTTCTGGAGATCATCGCATCTCCCTGTTGGTAGTGCTTCAAAAAGAAAAACTCTTTAATGGCTAGAGTTGATAACAGGTTCTGAGCACATTGTGTGTGCTACACAGCCCCTGGCTTTTAGGGGATCCTGCTTTTACCAGGCTGTTTAAACCAGATGTCAAACTCTCATCCTGGTCCAGGTCCCTCCTGGAAAGACAATGAAGCCAGGGCAAGAACCACCTAGCAAGAACCAGAGTAGGAAGAGCAGGCTTTAGCCAACCTACAAACAGCTTCCTAGGACCGGAGATCTCACTGTGGGACAGGAAGAAATCCCAGGCCCCTGTGCTGTGAGTCTGTGTTCTGGCAGACAGCTCAGCATAAACCATTTAATCCACATGGCGGGGAATCCCTTCCCTCCACCAGCCTAGCCCACGCTTCCCCTGGGAAAGCCAGCTTGCTCTCTGAGACAGCTGCTTGACCACGGTCTGGAATAACTTTCCCCTATTCCTTCTGTTGTCCTGGGATCCTGGGCTAGCAGAAAAGGAGCCAAACCAACAGGCAGGTATTTGTGTTGCAGAGTTGCCAACTTGCAGCTGTTTGTTAAAGCCATCCCTGCTACAAATTGCCAGTGCTAGGGCAGCTTGTCACAGCCCAGCTACCTTACTCCACATCACCCAGATAAAAGGTGGCAATAAAGACCCTTCCAAATGGACTGAAATGGCCCTAGACGTAATCATCTCTATTCCTTAAAGATGTCATTCTCTACTTACATTAGCTAGTATTATAAATTAAAGCTTTCCAGATTGTCGTCCACATGCAACAAAGCCTGACTGAGGATAAAGGCATCTGCTCTATATCCTCTAGACAAGAGGCTGTTGGAAACAAGTTCAATGATTTCTGTTTTAAACGCAGCACCCTCTTTATTCTCCATCCACCGTAATTCACCAGTGTCTGATGTAAATGATAGCGCAATAAGAAGCTCTGAACAAGGATATGTTGCACCTACAGTCTGGCTAACACATTTAAAGCTCCAGTGACCCTCCTGGGCCTTCAGACTTCCCAAAAGGCTAGGCATTGTTCAGCAGCTCTGTACATGCTTTCCTTACAGCAGCATTTGCTGTAAACAAACAATTGGGAGCGTAAAGAATTACTTTAGCCTCAGCTTGCAGAGGATGCTGCAAGCTCCAGATTATTTCCAGTCAGGACACACAGACAACACTACGAATGGACAAGCAAGATCAAAGGTAGGTAGGTACAAATAGGTACAAATATTGCTGCTCTGATGAGATTCTGAAACATGTGTGACAGCGGGACTTTGGAGACAACTTAGAATAATGCTGCAGAATTATATCATTCACCCTGAGCAGACAGAACAGGTGAATTGGGCAGTAAGGGCTTGTCAGTAAGGAACACATGAGAGGAAAGAAAGAAAGTAAAGGATGAAGTCCTTCCACAGATATGAACATCTTACCCTTTCCATTTGCCATTCTGTTGAAGACAGAGGTAGTCACCTGGAAACATCCTGAGTTGGTGGTGAGACCGTTCTTCATGGCTTGGAATCCATACAGCACCACCATAGGTTTGTGACCATGCCACAGTGTACAGATGTTGCCATAGATATTTGCCAGCTGTAGGTTAGATCAATGCCAGAAAAAATACCCATGGGAGAAACATCAATCAAAATGCACACATGATGGCTGCTCTCTTCCAGCACGACATCACTCAGGTGTTCAGGAATTGAAAAGGGATGGTGATTTTGTTTTGCAGTGACAGTGCTTACCACAGTAAAGTTCTGGGTTCTCTCTGGGAACCCACTATTCACAGTAATGTGAATGACAAAAGAAAGATGCTCTTCCCCTTTTTAAAACTTTGCTTGGGTTGACTTTGCAATATTAATAATTAGGAAAATGCCCCGACCGAGTGTTTCCAGATCCATATTAGGTTTCACAGGAAACTTCACCTGCCCATTCTTGATTACATTTTTCAACTCCATATTTCATTTCCTCAGCCAACAACTAGAACTTCTTGAAATTACATATTCCAGGTGTAACTCTCCTTTTAGTACTGCAGATTTCAGGTTTCAATGGCAGGCCCTCTTCCCCTCTTATACAGAAGTACTGCTAACTGAGGCATCTGAGCACAGATCCCACCTCTGCTTGGGGCCTGCTCTCAGGCAGCCCTGTGCGTGTTCAGTAAGGACAAAGTCCCTGACTCTAGGCAAAGAAACAATACAGCGCTGTCCTCCCGCAGTGATGAACACATACCCATCAGAAAAGTTTGACATCAAGGTCTTTTAAGTTCCCTTTTCCTGAAACCAACATTCTCCAGCTGCAGCCAGGTACCCCCTGACACGCTGGTTGCACTTAGCACCTAAGGAAAGGTTGCAACTTGAAAAATATATCAACACATTGGATTCTTTCATGAAGTTTTGGCTCAGTGGAGGATGTTGAGCACTGCAAGAACCTGTATTAACATGCTTAGCATGGACCTAATTCTTCCCACCTGTTCCTTCCTTTTGCCATCATTTATATCCTTAGCTCATCTGCAGGGAGCAATTCCCAGACTGGACTTCAGAAAAACAATGGAGCTAAGGTTTTGGCTGCATATGGGATACAATCTTATTTCCATCCCATGATAGCAGAAGACTTACTGGTGGGCTTTTCACATCTTCTGAATTCAAGACGCCTTGTTTTAGAAGATTTTCTGTATGCGCCTGTGGTGGGAAATCTGAGACACTTTTTTTTTCAAGGCAAAAAGCCTCCCTCAAAAACAAAGTCTTTTTTGAGGCAAAATTACTGTCCTCAGTTCTGTGGAACTTGCACACATATTAGCTTTCACATGAATTAGACTCTCTGCAGATTTTACTTAACTTGTTTAGTCACTTAATTTAACCTCCATGATTCACCTTCCCTCAGGCTTAAGTTCTCCCTGCTTCCACATTAGCCTATCAATCAACAGCCATCACTAGTTTTTACAGTTTTTGCCTCAATAGCTCTTTAGTTCACATCTGCAAATGCATACCTTTTTCAGGCTCCCATGATCAGCTCTGAAATTTATCCACCAGATGCTTCCAATGATGGGAAATGGAGTTGATGCAGGAGGAAATCCACAACTTTTCCATTGCAATTTCAGGAACTGCACACCCAGAAGAAATAAACCCAGGGAAATGAGAACTACACTTATCATCAATTCACACCTCCAAACTACTCTATCATTGAGAAAACTGCTATGAATCTGTCTGTTGAAATGACTCAGTATTGTTGTTCTTAACTATTCCCTGTCACATTTAAGCTTTCTGATTTTTTTCTCCTCCCTTCTTTCCTACCACACTTCCTGAGCCCAGAAAAAGACGAGTGTTCCCATTCTTGAGTGTATTTAATACATCCCTATGCTGCAATATGCTAATAGCTACCACCACTTTAATATCCACTAGAGGCTAGAAGGCATTTCATAGAAGTTTCATTCAGAACCATCCCTTTGAGCAATCAGTTTGATGGAACATGTCACTCAAAGCACTCCCTATATGCAAGCCAAGAGCTCAGATATGAAGCTGCAGCCATCATCCAAGTACCGCGTACACAGACAAGGACAGGAGCACTCACCAGGTAGCATTCTCAGGGCAGAGGCAAAAGGAGGCAGTCAGTAGCCTTGTATAAGAGTGTTTGCAAATGCAGATTTGGGAACCAAGAGCAAGGAAGTGTTGTAATCTGAGTTTTCACAGCAAACAATACAGATGAACTGCAAATAGCACAGAGAAGAATCAAACATAGCTAGTACTATTGACAAAAAAGCTGGGGCCCCTCTTCTGAACTCAGGGTAGATTTTTCTGGTTAGTCCACATTTCCATAGGACCTACCCGTAAGTAAGCACCATTGGCATAACTACACAGAATCATTAAGGTTGGAAAAGACCTCTGAGATCATCGAGTCCAACTAGGAAAGTTTATTCACTGGAGCTTATTCAACAAGCTTTTCTCTCCCAACATGCTATGGCAATAAGAATCATGGCTGCAATTAAAGAACAAACAGTTTTCCTTCAGGAGATAAATTTGTGAGGTGGAGCCACATAGGCTGAGCAAATTTCTTAAGAATTGCAAGCACAAGGAAGAAGAGTTCCACATTTAGAGCTGTATGGGCCTGGAAACAAATGGAATAGTCACTAGCGTAACATTGTGATGGAGGACAGGCAGGCCTTCCTCAGATACTGAAATATTCCACGTGCAGACTGCGCACCCAATACAGTGCTGCAACTTCTACTTAGCTTGCCATATCCAGTTGTTTCAATGTCATGTTTTCTTCTACTCCCATAGCTCTCTTCACTACATATTCTCTGCATTTCTTAAGTTACCATGGTCTTTGTAGCAAAACCTAATTTTAACTAAGTGTCTGCAAAGTCCTACACCTGCAGAGGCCTGACCCGTGGCAGAAGCCAGTAGATGCTCTTATTAAAATAACAGCTGAAGGTGGTCATTCACACACAAAGCTGATCAACTGTCCCCACAAACACCAGATTTACATGTGCAGAACAGTAACTGCCTCAACAGCTAAGTACAGATTCTCTGAATTTAAATGTTTTGCAGATTTTCCCATTTTTTTGATTCTCTAAGGGTGTTTTCTCCAAGTTCAACTTGGAAATCCTTCTGGTTTTTATAACAGATAAATGTCACCATCCCTTTATTCACTATACATTCAGAGAAACCAAGGAGAAGTCAAACCTTGGATTTTTAAAGTTCTACATCCTTTTCTAACAGGGAATGAACTAGTCACTAAATGAAAACATTATTGATAGCAACTTGACTGAAGAATATAACAACACTTAAACCGACCAGGTACAACTGCTTGCGTTTTTCAATGAGTAATATATTGACTCATGTTTAAGTTTGTGATCTGCTATAAAAACCTAGATCCTTATCTGCACAGCTTCTGCTTAGACTTTCTTTCTTCACCATATAATTAGAAATAATCCACAGTCTACAATTACATTATCCCTAGCCTTATTGAACAGCAGATGAGTTTTTCAGGTCATTTTTTCAGTTCATAGTGCTTGTTTTCATGTCAGCTGTAAATGTATAAGCACACTCTTCCATCTATCAAACAAGTTATTGATGAAAGTATTCAATATTACAGGATCCCCAATTGCAAAACTTCATTTGATACATTCATCTTACCAGTGAGCTTCAAGCTTCAAATTTGCTGAGAAATTAGGTGCAAGAAAGAACATAAACTAAATTGTTGAGACTGTAATAGCTAGCAGCTCAAGGATTGATGAGAAAAAGAACTGACAAGAAAAGAGTAAAACCTAAAAAGCAGAGAACTGGAAGACAGCAACTTGGTGACACTGAGATCCAAGGCATGTAAGGGGCTGACATTCCCCCATTTGATGGCTGTCTGGCAGGTAGAGACTCGAAGTGTCTCAAGAGCAGTGGCTCTTAACGCTTAGCCCAATAGCACGTTAACCACAGCTAGCTACTATAGTAGCCAAGAGGTAATTCCTTTATAGTTTTAAATTGTGGATATTCTGCTGGCAGAGTCTCTCTCTGTATGATAAAAGATATCTGCACAAAGGTGATCCAGTGAGGGTAGGTTGCAATGCAAGTGGTCATAAAAGGAGAAAAAAGCCAAATCACTAAGATTTTAAATTTGTTTCATTTTTAAAAGTTTTGAAATAGGATATTTGCAAGACAGTTGTTTGAAACAATTTCAGATTTTCAATAATTAACTTTTTCATTTTCTTTTCAAATCAGAGGGAGGAACAATATTCAAATATTGCACATTTTCCTCCAGGCTTTTCATTTACTGGGTTTCTACTCTGCACCTTTTTCAGTATTGCTTACCGTATGTTACATCCAGTAACAGAATAAAAGAAAGGTGGGAGAAAAATAACATTAAGCACAAAACATATTAAAACAAAAAGCCCGCACACCATACTGGGCTTTCCCTTTCAACTACGTCTAGATGAGCTCCATCTATCAAAAGGCATACGTACAATTACCAGCTTCTCTGAATGTCCTCTGACAATATAGACCTGTGTCAGCTGCTGTTTAGCTGTGGGGCACTGCCACACTGTTGAAAACGGATCTTTTCCCATCCTGGGCAATCAGAAACTCTTCAATATTCCAGCCTAGGTTGCTTCCTGAATAAGAATGCGAATGAGATGAGCATCGTTACCATCTTTCCAGTCTCAAACGCACGGACAGCTGAGCATTTCTCAGATAGCATTGCAGAACTCAGGGTTACTGTTTCCCTTTCAGGAAGAAACAGACCTCTAATACCTATTTCAGCAAGTCTTATCTCGAATTTTCTGTTCTGTCCATGACTTCTGACGTCCCAAGTGCAACATCTAGGCTACTAGATACTGCTCTGAAAAACTGTCAAAAAGAATGCTGAAGCTGCAAATACATTAGGAAATACCAGAAATACAACTGTGCACAACATTAATTACTTCTCCCTGACACTTCAGTGAGAAGAGGGTAACTGACTTGATGCACTATGGTTCAGCCTATGGAATTCTTGTCTCTCTTCAGTTCCTCCGCAGTGACCGCAGAACGCTGCCAAGACTATACAGCACTTCACAAAACAGCAACGCTGAAAGGGCACTAAGCTTTTGTAACTCCTACACCCTTAGGATACACAGTGCCACAGCACTTGTGTAAAGTCTGCATTGCTTTCACCTAAGTAGCACTGCGTTACAAAAAACAAAACAAAACAAAAAAAATCAAAACAAAACAAAAAAAACAAAATAAAAAGCAACGAAAAACAAAATACGAGGAATGTTTACACCAGTCACTTTCCTCCCTTGTAACTAGGGCTCTAGCTTTTACTAATCCTGCTGTCACTGCGTGTCAGTGATGCACACTGCCTCAGCCTGCTACACCCTCAGAAATATGCCTGAAAAAGAATAAATTAATTACAATTCTGTGTTGAGAAAACCTTGGTAAAACTCTCTAAGATTACTTATATCATCTGGTTTTACTTTGGGATGACTAGGTGCCTTATTACTAGCAGAAAGAGTTAAAGTGATGGATGTTACAATTCATTGTAATGCAGAAGTGATAGTATTTAAATGAACTCAGTTACTGTGCACGAACTGTGAATTAAGGACCAAAATACAAATAAAGTAATGGTGAGATCAAGCAGGTATAGACAGCTGTTTACAGAGAAGCTTTTTGCAAGCAGGTTGTTTTGGGGAAAATCAGTTTTCCTTGTTCCAATAGAATCATAGAATCATAGAATTGCTAAGGTTGGAAAAGACCCTTAGGATCATCAGGTCCAACTGTTAACCTACCACTGCCAAGTCCACCACTAAACCATGTCCCCAAGCACCACATCTACCCATCTTTTAAATACCTCCAGGGATGGGGACTCAACCACTTCCCTGGGCAGTCTGTTCCAATGCCTGACTACTCTTTCAGTAAAGAAGTTTTTC
This sequence comes from Theristicus caerulescens, assembly GCA_020745775.1. NCBI lineage: Eukaryota > Metazoa > Chordata > Aves > Pelecaniformes > Threskiornithidae > Theristicus > Theristicus caerulescens. The sequence continues at coordinate 11,474,709 of CM036565.1, read as the reverse complement.
CTAATATCCAACCTAAACTTCCCCTGGCGCAGCTTGAGGCCATTTCCTCTCGTCCTATCACTTGTTACTGGGGTGAAGAGACCGACCCCCACCTCGCTACAACCTCCTTTCAGGCAGTTGTAGAGAGCGATAAGGTCTCCCCTCAGCCTCCTCTTCTCCAAACTAAACAACCCCAGCTCCCTCAGCCGCTCCTCATAAGACTTGTTCTCTAGACCCTTCACCAACCTCGTTGCCCTTCTCTGGACACGCTCCAGCACCTCGATGTCCTTCTTGAAGTGAGGGGCCCAAAACTGGACACAGTATTTGAGGTGCGGCCTCACCAGTGTAAATACAGGGGCACGATCACCTCCCTGGTCCTGCTGGCCACACTATTCCTGATACAAGCCAGGATGCCATTGGCCCTCTTGGCCACCTGGGCACACTGCTGGCTCATGTTTAGGTGGCTGTCGACCAACACCAATAGCTTCATTGTATGTGAGCAGCACCTCTCCATGCAAGCCTTGCTCATTCTTACCTGACAAATACTATTACAAGAGCTCACCGGTACAGATGACGGAGATGTTTAGTCAGCTCAGAAAACCTGCTTTTCTAATGAAGGTTTCAGGCCATAGGAGTGGGAAGCAAACGCAGGGGACAGGGAAAGAACAGAACAGAAAGAGTCACAGCTGCCATCTACATCTTGGCTTTCATTAGTCAATCTTAAAGCTCTTTTGAAAAGTGAACGTCAGGGTTGATTAGGCCCAGAGAGATAAAGCAAGTTCCTGAGAGTCCCAGACAAGCTATGAACGGATCTAGGAACAGAATTTGAAGTTCCCAAGTCCCATTCCAGTACTTTGTCTATGCAACCTAAAGAGCTCATCAATCTTCAGGTCCCAACAACACAGATGACAGTAGGAGACAAAAACCTATCATCTTGTTTATTCATAATGCATGTAGGCAAAGCTCTCTTTTCCTGAACTGAACAGAAACGCAGAATGGGAACTTTCTTTGGTCACGTTTCCCAGTCTCATGTTCACTCTAGCTCTGTGCTCTAAGCAACACTCTCCCTCTCTCAGTGCTTGCCCGGGCACACCGTGTCTGTGTAAGTCTCTTCCCACGGAGAAATTCTGACCAATTAACGGCTCCTGCTATGAAGCTCTTGAAACACCAGGGGGGTGCAGGGGAGGAAGGAACAGCTAAGTTGAGAAATCCAAATTAGTGTCTCCACTGAAAAAAATAAAAGAAACGTGCTCAGCAATTGTCTGCTCTGTTTAGCTTGACATCAGGCCAGGCAGAAAGCACATGCTACCACGCCAAGCAATACACGCACAGCATGGAACCAGTCGGTGTTTTCTAATGCATGCTGAGCCTGTCTCTGCAACAGAAAAAAAACAAGCCCTGGTATTTATGGCATAGCAGAAGACACACACCCTGGGCAGAGGTGTACCAGGAACCCTCTCCACCCCCAGCACACCACATTCATCATTTGTTTGCTTCACGCCTTTCTGAAGATGGTGTTCTTTTGCTGTGCTCTGCAGTTGTTGCATTTGCTTCCCACTCCTATGGCCTGAAACTTTCATTACAAAAGCACATTTCCTCATCTGCTCAAAACAGCCAAACTTAACATCTGTCATCTTGACTGGTGAGCTCTTGCAATAGTATTTGTGTCAGAGGAGAGCAGGCAAGATTTATGTGAAGAGCTACTGCTCACTTATACTGAATATATTAAAATAAGGAATATTGAATTCTTCTAAAACAACTTACTTGCTTTTCCCTTCCTCGTAAACTTCAGCCTAAGCTTTTCTGAAATAACATTGCCTCACCGTACTTCAGCATGCCTGCAGCTCTCACCTAGCAGTAGGAAAACACACTGCCTGCAGTGTCCAAAAGGCCAGGCTCAGACTAAGCCTCTTGTTGGGCCCAGCCTTACTCAGCAGGACCCAGATTTACCCTGCAGAAAGGTCTAGGAGAGCAGACAACAGGCAGAAGGGCAGGGTCACTGCCAAAGTAGCAAGACCACTCACATGGGGTATGCTGCAACACTGCGATGCAAAGTATGCAGCAAAGAGCGGGGACCTTGCTAGTAATGGAGTAGCCCCATATGTTTGAGAAGGCGTTATGACAAATTAACTAATCATGGTAACGAGAACACAGATTTATGACTGAATAACTTAATCCAAATGGAATACAATGCCAGACCTATACAGAAAAGATGTAGTGTTAGATCCATCACTCAGTCTTTAGAAACTGCCAGTGACTGCTTCAAGAAGCAACCACGTAGGGACCTCGAAGCAAAGCTGCTGCTCATTCGGTATGGTGGGCACCAAGCAATCGCCATACAGAAGTGTCCTAGTGTATCTATTTTTATAATAATGCTTTACAGTTTCTGATTGCTCTAGGACACAGCCACAAAACATTAAGCTAAAAACAACAGGGTTACAGAGCATAAATTAATAATCAGTTACATGCTCACCAAGCCTGACCACTCGGATTTAAAAAAAGAAAAAGGTTTAATAAAATAGATTAAAAAAAAAAAAAAAGAAGTGGACTAGAGGGACAAGGAGAGTATTTTGTGATTTTAAATCTGTCAGTATAGAAGCTCACTAGAATTTGAATATTTCATACTAGGCTCTTTTTTTTCTTTTTCTTTTCTTTTTTTTAAGTTTCATCATCATCGCCATTATTAATAGGTAATTTCAAGGCTCAACTCATCTTAATTCTGGTAATTTTGAAGTGTATAAATCATATCCTCATTGATGGCATGCGTGCATCAACAGCTTTCAGTGGTCATTCACTGCTGCAAAACTTGCAAACTTGGCAAATGATTCTGCGCACAAGCAGAAACAGAATTGTGCTCGCTTCATTTTAACCAGATGTGACTGGCTGGATGAAAAGGGGGGGGAAAACATATGAAGAAATGAAGTTCTGATGCCTACAAGCAGCAAGTCAAGTTAGTTAGATAATTTCATCAGGTAACTCATTTTAAAGTCTCAAATAGCATCAAAACCTGAAAAATTTGTGGGATAAATGACTGCTCAATAGCATAACTTAGTAACACTGCAATTTTTGGCAAACATAAGAGTTATCCTGGAACTGCCAGAATTGGCTGATAAAACTAGAAAAGGTATTTAATTTCAAATTGCTTCTCTCAGTTTTTTGTCTATGTAACTCTGCAAGTGTAAGACTCATAGAACCATGCTGCTGAAAATTATGCTTCTTAACCTTTTCTGTTTCCACTTCTCTGCCCAAAAAAGTAAACAGATTAAAAAAAAAAAAAAAAAAAAGGCACACGGGCATGCTCCTTGCCCTCTGATGGCTTCTCTGCTTCCACACCTTCTGGAAAGCATCTGCACATGCAGCCCACTAAAGCAGAAGAGCTGTATGATACTGCACAGAGAAGTCAAGTGGTGGCTGCTCAGAGAAGTAAAGCAAGCAAATGCTGCAACGTCGCTGCTTGTCTGCAGCCCCCTGAAACTGCCCTGTATTTCATGTTTGAATCTGAAATTATTAAAATCCACTAAAGCAAAAAAAAGACAAATGCTCATCTACATGTTTGTTTAAGACTGAACGATGCAAGGTTGTACTTAACACATTTTCTTTTATTAACCCACAAAAAAAAAACAAAACTCATCAGAAAACTAACTGAAATGAGCGTCCATACCTGTAACTCTCAGATAGTTGCTTGAAGTTTAAGGGAATTCAGAGGAGTTCTTAAGATGACCCTGGATAGCATTAAACCTTTATATTTCATGACCATAACGTACGTTGAGTCCAATCAATAACCTTCATTTTGCTGAAAAGTTTTGAGCTGGAAACTGCAGACTGGAAAATTCGGCAAGCCTGCTCAGAGAAATTATGATAAAATTTTAAAACAGGCAACCTGTACAATTGTATGGATTCCCTCCATCTCCTGTACTTACTTGAAGATAAATCATAACATTAACTGAGTTCTTGATCAAAGTGTTGAAAAATCCAATGTAATATATCAGCTAATAAAAAAAATATATACACACACACACAAAGTAAGACTTCATACAAACTACTGTAGCTAAGGCTTATGTTCAGCTAAAAGATGGTATTTAGGACCAAAGTCTGAAGCACCATACATGCTAAAATGACTCAACCTGGGAAGCCCCACATACGTTTGAGAGTCATATATCTTCTTCCCTTTGCCTCCTAAATTCCAAAGGAGATGGTTCCTGACAATTCACTTAGCAGACAGAGGCACCCTAAGGTATCTCCAGGTTCACTACTGCCACTTGCTTTGGCACTTCTAAATCAGCAAGATCTCCAATTTCTACATTGCCTAGAGGCTGAAAAAGCATGAAGTAGAAGCAGCTTTAAGAGCAAACAGATTTTGCCATCCCAACAGGAGCAGATAAAATGGGAGATGAGGTCTGAAATCCTCTCCCAAATGAACAATAATAAAAAAAAAAAAATCTGAAAGGAGACTGAAGAGATTACCTAACCCCATCATCTTGTCCCAAAACACCAGAATTGTGCCATTTCTGGTTGCTTTCCAGTGGTGGAGATTCCCAAAACTTCCAAAGCAACCTACTGTATTCCACAGATTACATCAAAGTCAGTGAATAAAACATAAGAAAAGAAACCCTCTTTTTAAGTTAAAATTTGCTACACATTGGTACAAACCTCTCCTGGAAAGCTTATGAGTCCACAAGTCAATAAAGATTAAAAGTTTTGCCTCTTTCTTCAGTTTATTCGTTCTTTTTCACAGATAAACTAGAACCTGTGCATTTTTTCACCTCCAAAATTTGCACCAGGAAATTTTAATCCTTATCATAAAAAAAAAATAAAATAACATAAATAAAATTTAGAAAACACCATACAATCCACTGGACAGAACAATAATCTCTCAGTTGTGTTCCGCATAATATCATAACTTAACACAGAATATGATAAAAGAGGAAAGTAGATATTCTCCTAATACTTAAATTATGCTTTTTTTAAAAAAAAAGACATTAATTTAGCTTTATGCTGCATGAATTCAATTCTTTTTCATCTCAGAGACCATATCCTAACAGACAGGTATTGTGTAGATGTTTCTTCTTCTAGAAAAGAAACCACATAATTGTAATATTTCAGAAAGGTAATAAGTAATGCATCCTTGGTGTTTTAATGAAACTGCATTAACTACAGGAAACTGCATGAGGTGTCACCGTTATGCAAGACACTTGGTATCCTTGGATAACTCTTCAATAATTAGCATTTAGACCCAGCATCAATACTAAGAAGGAAACAAAATTCTAAGTGAAAAAAAGAGGCAGATCATAAAAGAGAGTAGGTGTGGTTTGGCTAACGGCAAGGGATCGCATATTTCAGTTTTCTAAGGACTTCAGCCTGGGAAAACTGTAGATTGTCAGAGAGAGAGAGAAAGAGATGGTTAAAGCAGACATATATTCTTTAGAAAGACTTTGACTTCAGTAGAAGCAAACTCATCTACACAACTCCAAATTTTCAGAGGAAGTCATATGCAAAAAAAAAAAACACTCCAACAAAAACCAACAGTGAAAAGTTAAAATTTTGATAAGATGTTGGGGATTGCGGAGTTTTTTGTAGCTCTAGTAGTATGTCTCCTGATTTTGCAGTTCCTAAAGCTGCAATGGATGCGTACCCAGCTTCCTCCAGGACCAGTTCCCCTCCCCATCATCGGAAATTTGTGGCTGCTGGACTTCAAACTTCGTCGAGAAACTCTCACTAAGGTATTTATTTATTTCTATGGTTGAAAATCTGTCTGAATCTATTTTAACTTAAATTGTACATTGCGTAGGAACAATCTTAACTTGGAATTATTTTTTTTAAACCTCAAGCTAGATTATCGGCCAATTTCAAAGAATCCAAGGACCCTGCATTATGAAAAATATTTCTGAGTAATAAACACCACAATTGCTTTACTTCTTGTTATTCTCTCTCTCTTTTGGATACAGTAACATGACAGTGCTCGTGATAATGTTATGCACGCAATATTGCAATATTCCATTCTCTATTTCTGCATTGATACCTAGCCCTGTAAACCACCTCTAGTAGAACTCCCTTTGCCCGACATCAAAGTCCCTGGAACATCTCCAGGCCACGAGTGGTCCCGTCTCCATTAGAAGACCAAACATATACTCTAAACTGACTCTTTTTTTTCTTATTTGTACAGCAAAAAGACTTACTGTCTGCAGAACCAGACTGTTACTAATAGAAAGCAGGAAAATTTGATTGCTGTTATGTTCACAGCATGATTCCTTTATAAACCAATTAAAACTTTAAAAAAGTAAGGAACTTGCTTCAAATTATTTTAAGGAAAAATACAAGCATGATCTGAGGAAAGATAATAGAGAAAAATAAGAAAAAAACACATGGAAGCTATAGGAAGAAATGTAAAAAAAAAAGTCTTTGCTTTCTTCAGAAGTTAGAGGCAAGAAAATATACTAATTTTGGTTCATTAATAAAATAAACAGAAAAGCTCTGGGATTTTGCCTGTATTCATTTGTTCTTTGATTCTGAGCTGACAGAGGAGACCTCTGTTTCTCTTTCTGTGAAATTTTCAGAGGCGGTCTTCTGAGAGATGTCCTCAGTATCTATTCCATAAAGTACGAGTATCTTCTGTTCCCAAAGCACATTACAACAGAAGGCTAAATTTTTCTGAAACATGTAATTCAATCTGATGTCAGCAAATGGGTTTAGTTACAACCACAGAAAACTCTTAAAATTAGTATTTAAGCATATGCATTCCCTGGTTTATATTTATTAATTTACTGTTATTAACTCTTCAGTTAACCAACACCTATGGAAATATCTACACATTGTGGATGGGACAGACACCTGTGGTTGTACTGAACGGATACAAAGCAGTAAAAGATGGCATCGTCACCCATTCAGAGGAAGTTTCCGGAAGACCTCTCACCCCATTCTACAGGGATATGATGGGCGAGAAAGGTACGAGATGTTACACAATACTGAAATACGAACAAGATGTAAAGAAGAAAGACGCTTTCCTATACATACACACATACATGAGTTACTGCTACACAAGTACGTAAGTGGGCTTACACAGCAAAAAGGTGCCGTGCAGAGTTAGCATAGTAAGAAAAGGAAAAAAACAAAAAATTTCTTCTCTTATAAAGGACACTACTGACTTTTTTTCTTCCGAACAGATTCAAAGGAATATTTGCCTAGAGGAGCTGCCCTTCAGTTGTATCACTTCTAAAACAGAAGACTGTTGACGTAGAAGACATCTATAGACAAAGTTGTTCCGTCCTTACCAAAACCCACTACCGCTCAGTTTCCGGGGCCACATTTATAAGCAGCTATATAGCCAGGAGTCATAAAAACACAAGTTAGAGACTCAAACTCAGTATCTGAAATCACGGTATCTTCTTTGTTAGTGAAATATAACCTAATCTAAATCAAATTTTGCTTCCTGCAGTGAAGGGACTTCCCTTCCCAGCAATGAAATAAATGTTTCTGTGTTCTTCAGGTATTTTTCTGACAAGCGGGCACACCTGGAAGCAACAGAGACGCTTTGGCATGACAATTGTAAGAAGCCTGGCACTCGGTAAGAACAATCTGGAGCACCAAATTCAAACAGAGGCCTGTCACCTTGTGGACATCTTTGCAAACACAAAAGGTAAGTTCACTAGGAGAATAACACACTGAGCTTTTTCTGAAATATAGTAGATCAGGGGAGTAAAAGTTTCACAATACATTTTTACAAGTGATATAGATATTTTTCATATTAGTGGGACTTTTACTGGCTTCTTAATTGCATTCTTCACAAAAAATGTTTTGTCTGCACAGCGGGCAATATAAAATTGTTTTTTGAAATAAGGACAGTAAAAAAATGTTTATTATCAACCATATCAGTCTCAGGGACAGCTGGTAACAATTCTTACATTCAAGGAGTATAGAAAAACCCTATGTTCTTCTCCATAAAATACACAATTTGTGACCTGCTGCGAGTCATTCTAGGACAGCAGGCCTTTAGGATTTGGCAGAGAAAGAACCCCAACACAAGGAATGTATCATTCAGTTGTCCAACAAAACTTCTTTTTAAGGTTTGGATGAAATAGAAACAAATAGAATTTTAGCAAGTTGCCAAAATAAAGCAATCAAATATAAATATTCTGAACAGCCAAATCGCTCACCCATATCGTGTTCCACACTGATGGAAAAACACAGAGAAGTTGCCTAAGGTCTCCCTCCAACTCGCCTTGCACTAGACACAGCAAAATGGCCCATCTCTCTTCTGAGAGCAGCGTATTCACAGATCTTTAAAATGTAAGAGATGAACAAACCCTCGACTCTGAGTCCCTGTACAGCCCAAATCTTTACCTTCCATGCAATCCTTCCTGAATTGTAAACTCAATAATTGTATTTACTCTTCCCAAGAAAGACTACAAGCATTGGACTGAAGTCAGAGATGCATAATCTACCATTTTCCATAGTAGTATAATTCAAAGATTGTCCTGGCCATTGAAATGTGTACTTAATTTACTTTTTTCTGGATTTAACCCTTTTTAATGGGACCTGTTTTCCATTCCATTATGCGAGTTTTGCCTTTCCAGTCTATGGGGGGAAAAAAAAAATATATATAGTTGAATTGTTAAGCTGTATTTGAAAATGAAAAGGAGACAAGTCATTTCAACATGACTAAGAAATTAAAACTTTTTTTTTCTTTTTTTTTTTTTTCCCAGGGATTGTTTGGTTTGTTTTTTAATTGCCAAACTTAAATATCTTCCTCCAGATTTGAAGGCATATGTTCTAATCAATTGCTTGTGTTTTCACACAGCCCAGTCCACAAGTCAAAGAGGGGAAGAGAGACCTAATGTTTGCCTTCTCAAAACCGATAATCACTATAATTTTACAAGAGTAAAAAGCAGATTGAAAATAAAGATTCCCTGCACTTACAATCCATACAGTTAATTTGTATTAAACTAGAGTTTACTTGTGTGAAATTTATCTAAAAGTAGTCTCATCTACTATTATTTTTACCATTTAAAAAAAAAAAAAAAAAGGAAGTCTTCCTCATTTCTCTCACTGTAGTCTATTCAGAAATATTCATGGTACCTCCTATATTCACAGGCAAACCTTTCGACCCCCACACTTTCATTGTCCACGCTATTGCAAATATAATTTGTGCTGTTGTTTTCGGTCATCGCTTCTCCAGTGAGGATGAATCTTTCAGCAAGCTTATCAAAGCTGTTTATTTTGTGATCTACTTTCAAGCTACTGTCTGGGGCAGGGTAAGAATCTAATTTTCTTGTTCTTATTCCTTGAAGTGCATTTGCACTTCACAAGTCAAAAGAAACAAATTAAAAGTCAGTGACGATTATTCCCAAACATTTCCCTACCATCGTTCTGCAAGCCATTGTGCAGTAATAAATTAATACATACCTTGTACATGTCATTACTGCCTTACAGTCCTTCTTTATGTCTGTAAATCACGTCCTAAAATTTAAATTCTAGATCATCACTGGTTTTCACAGATTTCCAAAATATATAATGTATTTCAAATGAGTAATCATTTGCAGAGTACTGTGTACGTAAGATTCTTAAATCTTAAAATGAAAGCAACTTTTAAAATTTAATTTTCATTTAGTCTTGAGAATACAGAAGTGCAGTTAATAAGGACTAAGCCTTCTAAGTCCTATTCTTTTGAGAAAAAAATCTTGCTTCTCATGTAATTCATATTACCACCAAGATCTGAGTTATTTTGAGCTTCCTATAAGATACAGGTGACAATTTCATCACATCAAGAATAATATTTTTAAGTTCTTGAAAGCCCACCTATTGCTTATGTTGCGCAGATTTTGGCACACTGGCATTCTATAACACTGCCAGGTTCTCCAACAATTTCATACAGAGATGCTTTAAAAAAAAAAGAAAAATCAGAGTAAAAATCAAGGTTGAGAAAAATCTTCTTGTGAGCCAGATTCAGCCCTCAATTCAGCACTCCAATTCACCCATTACATGACGTTGACATTTTGGTCAGCTGATGGGGATGGAGAAGCCTGCACTGGCCCATATGTTCCTAATCACAGGCCATAAATAAGACAAAGGCTCTGCCAGTAGTCCTAGAGAGTGAAGTCCGTTCACAAAATATATACAATGCAAAGAAATAAAAATAATTCTTTTTTCCCCTCAACAAATACCTCCAGTTTCTCCTGGAGGAAAGCCTTCTAAGACTGAGAGGTCAAGTCAGCTTCCATACCTTTTCAGTCTTTAACCTATCTATTAAGGATAGAACGTGTGGTTATTGAATATTGACAACTTGATCATAACAATTTAGACTGCTGCATATTACTAATAGCTCATTAACAAATATCAGACAAGTTTTCCTCAATGCCAGTTCACTTAGAGGGCAATGCAGAGGTTTCATAATCCTCTTAGAAATGTAGAATAATTTACATTGGAAGGGACCTCTGCACGTCAGCTAATCCAACTCTGCGCTCAAAGCAGGTCCAATTAGATCAGGTTGTTTAGGGACTCGTCTGATCAAGTCTTGAAGTCTCCAAGGATGGAGATTTCACACAGCCTCTCTGGGAAACCTGTTCCCAGTATTTCATCTCTCTCTGACTTGCATCTATTGCCTCTCATCCTAATTAGGAGCCCATGTGTTGCAGTGACTTCACAGAGTTACCAGGAAATCAGAATTGGGTTCTCAGTTTAAAAGAGCTCATGTTTCTTCCTTTTTGTTTAAAATCACAGATGTACGACGCTTTCCCATGGCTTATGCACCGTCTCCCAGGACCTCATCAGCAAGTATTTGCATACAATGACTTCATGCACAATTTAGTTATGAAGGAGGTCCAGACTCATGAAAGACAGAATGCACGTGATCCACAGGATCTCATTGACTTCTACCTAGCTCAAATAACAAAAGTAAGTATCTGTTTATCACACTACCCCTTCCTTGGCCTCAATGCCTACTACAAATACTTGCTGTTCAAGTAACTGCTACGGAATTTTTATATGCATACCTTATTTGTTTAGCACTAAAGATTTTTGTTTTGGTGGGCTGCTCACTGTTTTCATTAAATAATGACGATTTCTACGTGACTGATAAAATGTCTGAAATTACCCACTTCATAGTCTTCTGGTGAATGTACCCCGCAGACCAAAGATGACCCTACTTCTACGTTTAATAAAGACAACATGGTTCAGACTGTGGTTGACCTTTTGCTGGGAGGGACAGAAACAACAAGTACCACCCTTCTCTGGGCACTGCTCTATATGGTACAATACCCAGAAATACAAGGTGAGCAAAAGCATTACCAGAGAGAACTGCATGCAACATCATATTATAATGATCATCGTTAAAGCGTAAGCATTAGCTCAATCACTTGCAATACATCAAAACAATCCTTAACAATGAATATGAATGGTGGTACATCAACAATTGAGATCTAGAAAATGAAAGTTTAATAAATGAAACAAATGTGCTTTCCCTGCCAGTTCACTAAGAAGCAGCACTAGCAGAAATTAATAGTAGCCACTGTTTTATCTCACTAGAAGGGGATGGCAAAGGCAGAATAGCAAGCTAAAGACATTTCATATGCAACCTAGTCTCTTCCTAACCTTCAAAGTGGAAAAGCTTTAAAAAGATACCTGGTCTGATGTGTATTTATAAACATAACAGAAATTACACCTGTAATTTCAAATTTTAATCCTTTTTTTTTTTTTAAAACATAGAACTGTATTATCCTCATCACCAAGTGGGATGTGTCTTAAATGAGGGATCACCTTGTGCTTTGGGGATATGCACTTCCTTGATCAACTGAAACCAACAGAGCAGTCAAACCACATGCCAACACATTTCATAGCAACATAATTTCTTTTTTTCCCCAGTCCTGGACCATACTCATACAGAAATCTGCTGGAAAAAAGGGGGGGAAAAGTTAAAATATTTTAATTTCTCTGCAGAAAAAGTTCAAAGAGAGATAGAGGCAGTTCTGGAACCATCCCATCTCATCAGCTATGAAGACCGTAAAAGACTGCCATATACAAATGCTGTGATTCATGAGGCCTTGCGGTACAGCAACGTTACTTCTGTTGGGGTCCCTCGACAATGTGTGAGGAATACAACCTTGCTGGGTTTTCACATTAAAAAGGTACAGAGTATACATCCATGTTTCTTAAAGCTTTGAGCTATTAATATTTAGTATTTATACGACATTAGCTTCTACAATTCCTAACTTTGCATAGAGCATGTGGTAGCATGTCACAGACATGAAACAAAGCTGAGTGCTCTGAACCAGGGCTAAGTCTGCGTTAGCAGATGCAAAAGAAAGCTTGGGAAAAGGCTAACAGCACAAGTAGCAAACATAAGGAAAACTGAAATCTTTCTTCCCACTAGCCAAATATGGATGATGTCTGGGCATCAAAGCAAAACATGTGTTTTAAGGAATGATGAAGAAATGAGGTTTAATGAATGTCAAGCCAGCTAACTTTCACACACAAGGGACCAGCCTGGAGCAACCTATCGTCATCCCTGATAAAACACACACACACAACCTACACGCTTAAGATGATGGCAGCTCAGTACAGCGACAGATCTGACAGTCACGTTGGCATGATATAAACATCCCAAATATATTAAGCATGAAACTGATGTGATGGAATTGAAAGACCCAGTGAAGAGTAAAAAAACAAAAAGGAAAGTGTTATGATGTGTCTGGCAAGTATGTAAAACAATCCAAGCTCCACTCTAGCTTAGACATGAAGACACTTCAGTAGTCCTGACATGACAACTTACACAACAGCAAACATGTAATACGTTATGACAAACAGAAGATACAAGGGTTTCTCATGCCTGGATGCGCGCAGGAGAAGACCAGGTTAAATCCAAACACTGGGCTGCAGACGCAGGATGGCATATTATCTATGAGAGAGAAGGAAAGTCCAAAACAAAGAATCAGTCATACACGGAAAATATAATCTCTGCTTATTCTTCCAGGGCACGCTTGTATTGCCAAATCTGCACTCCGTTGTGTATGACTCTGAGCATTGGGCGACCCCTTGGAAGTTCAACCCAAATCACTTTCTTGATTTGGATGGCAACTTTGTGAACAAAGAGGCATTCTTACCTTTCTCAGCAGGTAAAGCCCTGATGTTTGAATGTTCCTGTTCACTGTGTCTTGCAGGAAGACTAAAAAACGCCATTTCTAAATTCTAAAATTTTAAAAACATACTTTTATAAAACCATATTTGACACAAAGATTTAAAGTCAGGCGTTCTGCTGTAAGAGCCACAAATATTGTTTTACATTTTATATTTTTTATACATTCAAACAGAGAATGAGTATGGCTAAGAGACATAATGCTATCTCCTCGGTATATGTATGGTTCCTACTATAAGGGTATCTGAGCTCCTTAGTCCCCAATGTATTAAATCCTGATAACACCCTCAAATCAGAAAATGAATTTATTTTCACCTTATAAATGGGGAACCCAAAGACAAAAGTAATATAATTTGCCAAAATATACAGAGAAAATCTGTGATAAAGCAGGAAACCAAACCTCAGTCTCCCAAATCCTACAGTAACAGTCTAGCAACAGGTTCTCTTCTATCTCCAGAAAACTAGAAAAACCAGTCTTTTCAGCAAAAACCTTTAGGCAACTCTTTTAGGCAACCAAAAAAAAATTCTAACTTTTCAAAAGCATATTATGATGTACAACTTACCTAATTTACAATGCAAAACACAGTGATACAAAGGCATGGGAGAAAAAAAAAAGAGGGAAAAGCAGTACAAAATATAACTCAGAAAGCTTCTCTAGACTACCAGTTTCTCCAATAAACAGATTATGAAGAAAAGCAGCACAAAACAGGAAGCTGGTGCTATTTACTGAAAATTAAAATATAAAAATTAAACAATAAAAACACTGGAAAACAGCTGAGGGTTTTTTATGTTACTATGACAGATTATACTATTATACATTTGTTGTAGATAGAAAGCAAATGGTATGCTAAGTAATGTACAAAGCAGTCAGATTAAACACAGTAAATCCATATTTTAAAACCACTTGCCCAAATTGCCTATAAATCCTAAAATCGTATTTGCAAACCAGGTACTTAACATCTTACCTCCTTTACTCACCAGATGTCCACTAGTTTACATGAATTGACAACTAATTTAGGCTACCATTTCAACTCAGGTATAGGAAATTTTATTTTCTAACTTGCTCTGATTGTTTTCTGTTTATATAGTCTGAATATTTATGTATCCTGAAAATATATATATATATATATTTTTTTTTTTAGTCCGGAACATATAGATATCCTGAAATACACTGTGAAACAATACATCAAACTGAGTCACTGAGTCTATAAATCACTGCACACACCTACATTTCATTCCCTTAGCTTACATATCTGCTCCTGGACAGTGTTAGAGAGGGGATACTGGGCGCCAAGGACCCAATATAGCCGCCTTAATTTCCATTGAAGAAAGCCTGATTACATCCTTCTACTTAGCTTCAGAATTGAATCCCACAATGCTCCAGTCCTTACTCCTCGACAACCAAAGACAAGACTCTGAAGTATATGAAGCCTTTTAAAATCCAGCTTCCCTTAACTGAGAAGCAATTCATGGTTCTTACAGAACAAGAAGCAGAAATGAAAAGGAAGAATCTCATACTTGCTCCAGGGAAAGGGGGGTGGGGAACCCAAACACCAACCAACCAAAAAACCCCCCAAAAAACCCTAAACTAACAAAAACCCCAAACAGTCAACATAATTAGAGGTATACAGTTTCTCAGTAAAATAAATGTTTCCCCCCACCTCCAAAGGCATCTTCTGTCCTTACAGAATAGGAAATAATTATCTTACATTAACAGGATGTATGGAACTCAGTAGAATTTTGTTTGAAGTTCTTTTTCAGAACTTAGCTTTATACAACTAACTCTTTTTCCCCCTTTCTTCTGCAGGGCACCGTGTATGTTTGGGGGAACAGATGGCACGAGTTGAACTGTTCATCATCTTTACTAACCTGCTTCGGGCATTCACATTCCAGCTCCCTGAGGGAGTCAAGGAAATCAATTTGGAGTACATTTTGGGTGCAATACTGCAGCCACATCCATATAAACTCTGTGCTATTCCACGCTAGTCTGCAACATACTATAACGCAGAGGGACTTCAACCAGTCAATAATTGCAGATATTTTAAAAGCACATATCACTCTCTCAATTGCATTCAAATGTAGGTAGCTCAGTAGAGCAAGTAAATATAGAGTTTTTATTTAGGAGGTCTGACCTCATATAGTTGAACTTTTTGAAATTAAAATAAGTGTACTTGCCCAAGCTCATATAATCGCATCTTAGGCACCTAAAAGTACACATCAATATGTTACCAAAAAAAAAAAAAAAAGGCATTTTCACACTCACAGTAGCAATGACTTAGATGTAGGATTTTAGAGAAGCCACCTGTTATGAAGCACAGTTTCCTGCATATCTGCTCAGTCAGGTATCACACTCTTAAAATGGCACAGCTGTTCTGATGCAGCAAGGATGCCTGAATAAAAAATAATTTTCTTCAGTATGCTGTTACTTCTCCATGTTCACAGGTGGTCTTTCCTTACAGCCTTTTGCAGAAGGTAACAAGAGTATACACACTTAGTATTGACTCCTTTTCCTTTCACACTCCCATAAAGCATTATATATTATAGTATAAACTTCACACGTGCATAAATGATTGCAGAATGGGGCCTCTTATAATTATAGTCCATTTAGAAATCCTTACACCTTTTTTCTTTACTTCCTCAGTATCTGTTTCCTATTTTATCACAACTCTTGGATCCAGGTGCTTGCATGAACCTTTCCTTCTTCTGTTTAGAAACACTATTATATCATCCAGTAATTTCCTATTTGAAGGGAAAGGAACAGCCTTACAAGAAATGAAGAAAATAAACAAAAGATGCCAACATTTGTTAAAGCAGGCACAATAAAGATTTATTACTCACGGTGTTTTCTTTTGTTGTCTTATCATTCCACAACAGATGTGGAAAGTTTTGACCACTTAAAATTCAGCTGCAAGCATCCTAGATGCTTTGAATTTTCAAAGTTCAACAGGAGCAAGCATAAATTGTGCTAGGATGTAGTTAAAAGCAGAAGTAGAATATTACATATTTCTCAGACATAACACTAATGGAAGACTTGATTCTCCTCTCAAATATTTCCAATTATTCCCTTCCATTTGGTGAAAACCCCAGGGCTCTAACACACTGTAAAGTTTGCTATTGCAGAACAAACGCAGACTTGACATCATTGACAGTTTTCACCTTTTTAATAAAAGACATCATAAAACTTTCAACATTACTCCATTTTTATTGAGGAAAATATAACATCTAAAAAACCTCCTTGAATAAGAAATACTTTCAAACACAAATTAAGAAAAATCTCTTAAACTCCATATTTTTTACAGTGAGGGCAGATCTTGCATAAAACACATTCTTAGAGATTTACAAAAGCAGTCCGACATGATAGTTCATAAACCAAAGTTTTCAAGTCTTATCTTTTTCCTTTGTGGTGTTCATTAAAGAAAAACTCACCAAAAAAATCTTTTTTTTCAATCCACCATTTGCATGGTTCAACAAAGGGCCCGTGATAAAGTGCTCAGCAGCATGACTGGCAGTGTAGGATACAAGCTTGGACTTTCTCTGCTCCAGTGTATTTTGATGATTCTTGAGGTATGTCCTACCTGAAAAAAGACTCCAGTTTCTTTCCTCTACATTTGCCCCTTTGGTCTCCTGAAGTTATTCTGTAAGCTTGCTTTTTTTTTGCCCCCAAAATATTATTTAATTATGCACATATGTTTTCTGGTTTTCTTCTAAAACTGTAGCTTGGGTTAAAACATGCACATACTCTTCACCTGTATTTTTGAAGAACTGAGGTACATTATGAAGATTTGCTGTGCAATGCTGGTTCCAAAAAACATGGGAAGAACAAATATTCAGAGTGTACATGATTAAGAAGGTATTTGTACAAAGAAGTCACCGTAGGCCTGACAGTTGGTACCAGTGAAAAACAGCTGGGCTAAGAGTATCTTCTTGTTATTCCACTTAAAACTGAAAACAGCAAGAGGTGAGGCAATCCTCGGCTTTCCGATGTTTCTCGAAATGACAGTGTAAGAGTTCCAGATTACCTTTTCATCACAGTTGTAAATGAAATCTATAAGAAAATGAACAATGCAGAAAAAAGCTATTTCATGAGTTAACTTTTTTGTCAAGAAAGAGAAGAAATTCATAAAGAATTAAAGTAAAACGGAGAAAAGAAGGAGTTAGAAATTAAGGCTAAAATGCAAGCTTTTCCTGTGAAGCATCTTAAAAAAACCTAAAACTCATAAATCCCATCACTTCAGTAATTAGAAAACACATAGACAAACTTTTAGAAAAATACTCTAGCACCCAGCTCTGCTGTGATGCACCCCTTAGAAATCAATAGCCCAACTTCTCAGGAAGGCAGACGGCCTAGATCCTCAAGAGGTTAAACCACTGAATGATTTGAAGTCCAGTCTTTAAAAAAGACTATGCTGTTGAAGATTAGTGTCAGACATTAATTTCTGCCACTGATAAGAAAATTATAACTGCCATTTCCAAATTCTTCAAGTTTTCAAGTCCTGAAGAATCTAAACTGTTCGTTCCCTTGATGTCAGGAAGCACCCTTTGCCCAAGTCCAGCTGTTTTTGTGGAATAATATAAGAAACATATCTCTGAATATATTCCTTCTGTAATAATGGCCTTGCCATGTTTTGTTTCCAAAACAACAGCAATAAAGCACTTCATTACATACTTCAGCTCCTAAATATTACAATAACAAGCACCACAAGGAAAGTACATACAGATCTTTGCCCATTTTTGTGAAGCACACAAAATCCATACTGTTTGTGTGGTTTTAAGGACAAAATGTAAGCATTGGTCAACATGACCTAGATTAAAAAAGTTAGTAAGCCAGTTCTAATCTTAGGTGAAGAGTTGTTCCTAAGATTTTTGGTTTGTTTTTATTAAAACCTGAAAGGGAAAGAGCCAAGCATCTAGATGGTCTTGTTCTCACTTACTAAGCAGAGTATTATCAAGGGCATGCTTTGATCCACCAACAAAATCAGGTATCTTTAAACAATTGTTAAAATAATATATTCAAAATTCTCCTCTCCACCCAGTAAAAATACCGTAAGTATTAGGTACTCAGCATTCACATCCAGCCCTTCAATATTACATGCATATCTAATCAAGCAAAACACCAATATAAAAATATTAAATAGGTGACATTAACTTGATCAGAAAGGCTCGAACACCAAGAATGATTATAATGGCAGGATGCTATATGGGCTGGCTGTAAGGAAACAAATAAAAAACTAAACTCTAGTGTGGTGAAAGCTAATCTTTGGATTGCCTGTTTGCTTTTCTTTTTGCTGTGTTCTCTTAAGTCTTTACAACATTATAATATCATTAGAATTTTTAAATCACAAGATGTAGGATCCCAAATTAATATCAAAGCCAATCAGATGGAGGAAGGATACAATATACAATTAAAGCTAGCAGGTCTATGGTGACACCAAGAACGAATACATCAAAATATATCCAAATGCATAAAGAGTGTTTACACTCTTGAAAGCAAATGTAAAAGTACAAACACCTACTCATCACTAGTAGTCCAATTTCTCACAGGCATTACAGCAGAGGTAGGTACTGGGGAATTACTTGAGGGAGTAAATAATGACTTCATAAAATAGCCATACAGAAGCTTCCATATATCTGAGTGGTGTGAAAAGACAAATTTTGTTATCTGCTAACAAATGCTGCTTTTCTGGCTGAGAAACAAAAAACTAAAGATTAACTGCTTTACTGGTTATCAGTTTGCAGCAAGTAAATGAGAACATTCAAAGTCCAGTCCACTAGTACATGACTCTCACTATTAGTTAATACGTAAGCTTCCATGATGCCTCTGCGACACCTTTAGAACAACTGAAATTAAAAATATATCACTTACTTCTTGCAATACTTGTCCAAGTGTCTCCCGGCTGTGAATGCGCTTCCTGTTGAAAACCAAAACCACACTTATTTCTGCAAAAAGTATTGAGGGATCTTGTAAACATCAATCATTTATCCCACGTCAAAAGGAGAAGATTGTTATGCTAGGCTTTGTTCCACGTCCTTATGGAATCTTGATGCAATTTTATGGACTCTTAAGGCAATCTTATGGAATCTACAAATTCTGATTCAGACCTGTTATTATTCTCATCAGGAGGAACTACCTGCAATAAGGCTTGCAACAGATTGCAGCTTCTCAAAAAACAACCCTGTTTACTAAAGAGCTTAGTAAAATTTCAGCATAAATCCTAATATCTGGACATAGCTGATACTCAGTTGCTGTAGTGCCATCTTCTCCAGCACCAGACATCTGCTGTTCAGTAATTGATGCAAGAAGATTACAAATACTTTTTTTTACTCATTCTTCCAACATAGTCAAAGTAGTAAGCAGTGCTTGCAAACATAACAGCAATACAAAGACTTTAAAAAAAAAATTATTTTCTATCAAAAGTGAGAACGTCACTACAGTTATTGTTTCCAAACATCCCGTAATGCATGCACTAAAAATATTAGAAACGCAAATAGAGGGCAACATATTTTTACCTGTCTATTTTGGTTGCTATGACCACTGTAAAATTGCCTTCCATATTGGGCAAGTACGTAGAAGGTATAATTACATAACTCCCCGCAGGAAGTCTGCAAAGTTGGCTTACTTCCTGTGAATAGCAATGGGGTACACAGCTAACCAGGGGCTCCAAGTGCAGAAAAGAGGAAGTATGTGGTTTCCAGCTGCTGTTAGGCACCTGCAAAAAAGAATGAAAACATGCCTGTCTTTTCATATATTTCCAGCCTGACAATGTTAAATCCCTGGTATCCACAGTAAGGTATGTTCCG
Organism: Theristicus caerulescens; assembly: GCA_020745775.1. NCBI lineage: Eukaryota > Metazoa > Chordata > Aves > Pelecaniformes > Threskiornithidae > Theristicus > Theristicus caerulescens. Next base: position 11,454,809 of record CM036565.1, on the reverse strand, counting down.
TATCTATTCCACTCCAAATACTCACTCTTCTGTACAGAGCTACATGAGAGGGATGGGAAGGCTTCCAGAAAACCGAGATAGTGGTATTAAGTACAAATAAATCATTCCTACCATGTTTGTAAGCAGTTTATACAACCCAGTACCCACATAGCTCAAAAGCTTTTTCTATTGTCTAATCTCACTCTTCCTCACTGCAGCCTAATGCACTTGTTTTTCACCTCATGGATATAGTGAGCAGACTCTGTCCTTCCTCTTTCTAGTGGCCTTTCCTGTACTAAAAATTCATATTAGACTTCTCTGCAATCTCCTATAGGCATGAAAAATGTCCTTCTTTCAATCTTTCTTCACGTATTGTATATTTGAATCTATATGATCACTCCTAATGCTCAACTCTAGACTCTCCATTTAAGCAACACCTTTCCTGAAGCACGTTTTCTGAAAATAAAGCTAGCTTTCCCTGCAAAATAGTCACCTAAACAGAAGCTTCCCATCCTACATTGATGCAGCTGATCACTGGCACATACATGTGGAGATGAGAGGATGAGAGGAAACTGCCTCAAGCTGCGCCAGGGCAAGTGTAGGTTGGATATTAGGAAAAACTTCTTTACTGAAAGAGCAGTCAGGCACTGGAACAGGCTGCCCAGGGAAGTGGTTGAGTCCCCATCCCTGGAGGTATTTAAAAGACGGGTAGATGTGGTGCTTGGGGACATGGTTTAGTGGTGGGCTTGGCAGTGCTAGGTTAACGGTTGGACTCGATGATCTTAAGGGTCTTTTCCAACCTTAACGATTCTATGATTCTACGTAGCACGTTGTATTTGTCCATACCAAATCATATCATGTTTTGTCTCAGATTATCTGTTCAACATATCAGTCCTTTTGAATTCTAATCTTGTCCGTGGCTCCAACACCGCTTGCCAATGGACAAGAAAATAATTATTAGAGATGAAGAAAGTAAGTTTTCATGATCAATTACCTAAAAGTCTGGTCCTCAGTCACTAAGACACTGAGAATTCTTTGCAAATCCTCAAAAGAGTTCACCATTTCTAAAACTAATTTGGAACATTGGAAGGATTTAGTGGAACCAATTACCTGATTACCATGCTACCCAGTGGGTAGTCATTCTGTATCTTTCACAGGCATTACTTCACAGGACCAGCCTGTGTTTCTCCTAGAAGCAGCGTGTCCCTTGCCAAGTGCAAGGAGCACTGAACTAACTGACAGGCTTACCTTCACGCTGGGCAAATGAGCAATCGAACTGACCAGAAGAAGTCTTACCTGGAAAATATGGAAACCTATTGGACGACACTTGCTATCTTGGCAGTGCTGACGGAGGGTAACTTTCACACTGCTTTTTCCTGGTCCTGCAGGAATGGAGAGGGGAAAGCAGGGATTGATATGGAAGGAGGGGAAGTTCCTGCTACCTCCAGCACTTTGCCCATTTTTCCAGCATCCGTGCAGCTGCACTGTCTCCCATTCACCTGCTGGGAGTTCTTCACAGAGGGCAGCATCTGCAGGTGGTGGTTTTAGCTCACTATCAAACGTAAGAGAGAAAAGAAACTAAATGTATAAAATCTGTACGATTTCACAAAATCTAGAACACCAGCTCACAAAAATGAACCAGTGTTACATAAACTTACATAAATACAATTCCTCCAAACTTTCAGAACAAAGAAAAAGAGTGCTGTACAATTCTAAGTCCTTAAGTAATCCACATAACTCCGTAAAACAACATAGCATATACAAACCATGCACTAAAACCAGATAGATTTTTGTACGTTCATGAAGAAATGCAGCTTACACATTTTTCCTCAATACTCTTGTGCTATTTGTCCTATTTGAAAGTGATACAACTGAGAGCAACTTCTGGAGTACGCATCAGCACCTCAGTAAGTCCAAAGCATATATTGCGTTATTTTTTTATATTCACTATGTCTTTAATCAGAGGAAACTACCATTTTACCTCTGACTCGATCACTGTAACATTAACCCGTATTTCAATCTTTGCCCAGCACTGTTTTTCACAGCCAAATGAACAATTTGATATCATTATCAGTTGTGCAGTATTTGAAATCCTATTTCAACATAACATCTGTCCTTATTTCCAATTTTCCAGTTGGAAACATATAACAGCTGTTGTGTTATTCTGTGATTGTCCATTCTAGACACACATCCAGGCTGGCACCTCTGTTTCAGTCTGAGGAAGTGTTATACTTAACAGCAATAATAGAAATTTTATCGCATCATTGAAAGTGTAACATGCTGTACAGATGAAATATGCCCAGAAACCAAATATACTGCCAGTAAGAAGTACACGACTTGCACCCATGCAGCAAAATTAGCCCCATAGTTTTGCAGACCTTTATTCGGTCTAAAACTTGATGCCATCTTGCTTCCAAATTCCACATAATAAATGATTAATGCATGTTCTGGCTTTGTAGTGCGATTTGCCAGCTTCTCCCCAAGGAAATATGAGTTGATAGTGTACTAGAAAAAATCTGAATAGCTTTTAAACATGTTGCCAACAGCACGTTTTGCCTCTGCATATAGCTTACCTGGCGCAAGCTGTTAGACAACCTCACATTTTTTCAGGTTTACTGGGAGAAGGTACAACTTTGCTGACTCCACACAAGTACTCATCATCGTGTCTTCTTAAGTATTTATTTCAAGGCTATATTCACCAACAGAATTGCTCACAAATAATTGACTTCAAAGTGTTGAGATAGCTATGTAGTCTGCTACAGTTAAAAAAATTAAAAGTAATCAGAAGCTACTGGACTGACATTCCTGATATTTTCTGTTGGATAAGCAAGCATTGTTAAACAGAAAGAAAACATTGTTCCAAGTCTATTATAAAAGTCAATTTTGTGTCACAAGTTATGAGGAAAGATCAGCTAGAACACAACATGCAGTGATCCTTCCAAGAATTTTATCATAATGTTGGTAAACTTCTTGAGGCCTTCACAATTAAGAAGTTCAGCTGTATTGTCAGTGTTGAATGCTTTCATTCAAAAAAACAACTCTTCATTCAGCTAAAGAAGACAGCATAAACATCAGTCCTATTTTCCACACCTGTCCAGGAAAGATGAGCTGTGAGCATTATGTCATCTCAGTCCACTGCTGACACTCCATTTGCATTTGAAACTGTATTGCTCACTAATAACAATGTTACATGTCAGGCAATCTGTTAGTATGTGTTTTCCAGCATACATGATAATATATTGCTCTCCTTTTCTGTCGCTGATTGTGATAACAGCTGCTTTTAACTTCTGTGGCACATCTTCATTTTTTCCATACATTAAGAACAAACTTCCACATATTGAGAAACATGTTCTGCACAAACCTATTCAGTTCTTTTACAAAACACACACTTTCTCAAAACACTAGGCTGCAGTTTAAATTCAAGACACTACTCATCTGACTGCTTCTGACTGATATTTTAACAAGAGGTAGTAGCAGCTTCATGAAAAAACCAAGGAGAGAGATGACTACTTACATGAATTCGAAGACAAAACAAGTGCTGTTACTTGGTACTCTGCACAACCCTTCAAAACATTTTGAACATTTACACTTGGTGCTATACTTCATATATTTGTTTATGTCAACGACTGGAAGAAATTTTCTGTTTTGTTTTAAACCCACCTGAGAGAGATTCTTCCTGTTGAAAATACACGAAGCAAGAAATTCCCTACTGCATCTTTCAGAAAAGTGCTGGGAATAACAAGATAAAACCCAGGCGAAAGGTCACAGCATACATGCACTTCTCTATCATAGGAATGGCAGACGGTACCTACAACTGGAGGAGCAGAGAGGGTCTTTGGAAGGTTAAATCGTTTCTTCTCCACCTAGAATAGATGCATAATGATGTGTGGTGTTTTAGGAAAAATGAGGAGTTTTTAATAAAAATGATCAAATATTGTTTAAAACATTTTTAAACATGCATACATTTACAAAAGGAAACAAGGAGGAGAGTATCAGCAGATAAGCTGAACATCAAAGAGGAGTAGGAAGAGTTAATATTCAGGAGAGTAAATTTAGGAATAGTCATCAAATAATCAGCCTGAAATATCACGCGCTAGTTTGGAACAGTCCCAAAAGTTCTGCTATGTGGCACTCAATGATAAGAAGAAAGTACTAGTCCACTAATAGTTTGTACAGACAGTAACTGCGTTGTGAGATAAACAGGATCATTCTAACATAAATCAGAGATGTAAAATGTGTGAACAGTTGAATCCTATCGCTGAGGTAGGAAATGAATGATTTTACTCAGATGTTTCAGTAGTGCTTTAAAACTTCTATTTGCAAAAAGAAAAACGTCACTCCCATATTACCTTCCAGACATGCAGTCCCACAGCCTGATAATTCTTCCCCTGTACGCCGTCAGTCAAAGATAGATTTTCCTCTGCTAAGTGAGTCAGATTTTGAATTCTTCCGGCCCAGTCAGCACTGTATTTCCTATGTTTCTGCAGCAGAGCAATGCACACCTCACTCTTTTCACAGACTCTCAGCCAGAACTTAGGGTTGGTAGGGAAGCTGCTGTTGTTACGGCAGCCACCTGCAGACTGGCCTCTCACCCAGGATCCAAAAAGATTCTGTGAGTGATACAGCACTTTCTCTAACAAAATAAGAAAAACATGGTGCGGATTTCAGACACCAGAGGCTACTTAATTTTATACAATAGATATATGGCAGAGATCCCCTGCCCAAGAAAACATGCTGTCATAGCCCTGATGCTTTCTCCAAGCAGATATTCACAACCAAGATTGAGAGGCATGAAAATGAATGTCACAGCTGGTAATGGCAGATTGATGACATGATTTTTACAGCAAGACACTGTTTCTAGAAATCTGAAGTTTATCTCCCATTAAAAAAAAAAAAAAAAGTCACAAGGCTGTCTAGAACAGCCGCCTTATAGATAGAGAACACTAATCTCTCAACCAACTAGCAAGTAACTAGATCTCGGAGAAATATCAAAGACTCCTCTAAAGATCTTCAATTTCCTCTTTTCCCTCTATTCTTCCCAGTAGAGACAGAAAAGGCCTATGGGTCTAAAGGAGAGGGAAAAACTGAGAAAGAGACTTTATGGTCTAGTTGCATCCATCTGCAATTCAGATCAGTCCCTCCCTTTGACATAACGTTATTTGTACAAAAAAGATGTTTTCTCATACCACACCTGTATAGAGGCTCTGAAGTTGTCCTTCCTCGTTGACTGGAAAGCCCATGGTAATCTCATCAAATTCCCTGAAAAATTCTTCTTCATCAACCCAGAATTCTCCCTCTTGGATCTGTGAGAGCAGTTCTGAGGCAACTGATGGATCTAGCTGGCTCCATCCTTGACCACTGCACATAAGACAAAAGTCAACATTTAGTTCTTTGCCCAATAAAGTTCCATAACACTGTTCTATCAAATATCCTATGGAGCAGGACAATAAGAGGTTTCTTTATTTTATTGTGAAATATTTGCATTGAATATTTCTGTATACACGTTGCTAGTCAGTGAGAGGGATAATAGAAAGTATCAATCACAACATATCAAAGAAAACTTTGAAACAGCCTAACACTAGATAGGATACAGCAGCATGCTTTTAGGTGAAATAGCTACTTTGCTTACAACAGACAGTACAGTCCCAAGCATGAGAGCAAAATAAAGATTTTAACAGTTGTTAAAAATAGTGACAAAAAAGTAAAACAAGCTGCGCAGTGACTGTTCTGAAAGAATTTTCATGCTGTATAGTGAACATCAAAACCCACTGTGGGTAGGAAGTAGCCGGTTATCCCCATGAATCTGCTAGCTAAGTCATGATAACCAAGAATTTAAACACTTCATTATTTAGGGCCCATTAAAAGCTAGTATTTTCAACATTTTTGATTGTTTCACTAACAAAAAGAACAGTTCTGCACTTGAATAAAACAGGGCTCTAAGGCCACTCAGTGAAATGCTACCTTGCAACTACATGGCAACTTACTGTTTGGCAAAGAAATTACAAGAGGCCAAGTGTATAACCAAAACTCTACCAAAAGCAAAAACCATCTTAAGTCTCAATTAAAGTGATTAAGCCAACTTTTTAACTCATAGAAAAAAAAAAAACTATTTCTCTAAAATGTTTATTAACACAATCATATTGTTACCACGTTTTAATGCTGAAAGCTTGCTCCTTGGGTCAAGAATTGCATGTTCTTTTGTGCAGTCTAAATATGCTAACACTTGTCAAAATAAGCCAGTAGGGTCTGCCCTTTCATTCTTGTTATTTTGCTATATGAACTGCTAAACATATTTCTGCATTTCCTTTAAAACAGATCTCTTCTTTATATTGACTTGATTCCAGCTTCTACTCATATTCATCTACAGAAATGAGAGCACACAAGCAAAAAATGTAAGCATCTTTCCTTCTGCTATATTTTGTCTTATCCATACTTCTTTGCTTGTCTTCTGCAACGGAGACAAGATCAAATGAGAGGAGCCGAGTAAAGCTGGCTGAGTACTTACAAGTCACAAACATCTTATGAGCAATGATACTTACATCAATTGCAGAACAAAAAAGCACCACAAAAATCAAAGATGGAAAATAAACCAACATCTTAAGTTTATCTCTACGAAAAGATATGATGCTTTGAAAAACAAAAGAAATATTGGTTATTAAAAAAATGTAGATTACCAGAACTAATAGATCAAAATGACTACCCTTAGAATCAACAAGCTACGTGAACTACTGAAGTCTCTAAAGGACTGCATACAAACTGAAGTCTCTCTCCTCTGCTATAGCCTATCAGCAATATTCACCTTTGCAATACATAGCTATGCTTTATGCTTCAGAACTTTCACAAATAATTTTCCAAGTGAAAATAAACCTACTCACCCCTCACACCAGGGACCTCTCCAGCACCGCCTCCCCCAAGGATTTCGTATTCGTAGTAGGCAGATTTCCTTGCCTGACACTTCAGACAGATTCAACATGTCTATCACAATAAAGGCATGAAATTCTCCTAGTTCGCTTGCACCTGAATAGAAGAAAAAAGGCATTTGAAAGTAAACAAAAGAACCTGCTCCATGTTTTACAATGAATGACGTTGAAACTATCCTGTGAAAGAAGGCAATTTTGAGATAAAAGAAAGTTGTTTTTAAATCAGTAAAAAACAGCATAAAAAGCCCCAAACAGTTCATTTTAGTTGTGACTATATAGAAATAAAATAAATGAAAATTTTAAAGCATATTAACTCACTACTTGATCTCAAACATCTGCAAATTCTCAGTGCTGAAATTCATTGGGAATTTTAAAGTTGTTTTTTTAGGTGTTTTTTTGGGGCGTGAGGGGTGTGTGTTTGTTTTTGAGAACTGACCATATTAGCATCTAATATAAAAAGCACTCCTCAAAAGCATCCTCCATCCTGAAATCAACATCATCCTTAAATCTTTACTTATCCAAGGTTATATAAAATTGCACCATGAAACTTGTATGGTACTAGAATCAGCACTGTGCATTTGCTGGCTGCCTTGTGCTCTGAACCCTGTTAAACAGAGACATTTACTTTTAAGATGTCTAGAACTTTACCATTACCTTGTCTGGAATTGAGGACTGAGCAGCTTATTACGCACTGTTCCTTCAGATTCATTAGTCTTCTAAACACCGCTTTCTCTAAAACCATGCCAGTCTTCTCTTTCTCCGTGTTTCTTCCAGGGCCTTTCAGGGTCCATCTTTCAGCAATTCCTCCAGTCAGATCAACCAAAGCATCTGCCACCTGTCCTGCCCACAACTGTTCATAAGATCCATGCACTCTATTAAAAAAAAAAAAAAAAACACAAGAAAAAGTTTCTACAAACAGCAGAGCTAAACAAACATGGTTCTTATGTACTTTCAACCCCACTGTATATCACAATCATGACTGTGCCCTACCTCATATCCCCAAGCAGGCAAGAGAAAGCACATACTATTTTATTTACACAGAATAAAACATCTAAAGAACATGTAAGCCATCAGACATTCCACTGTTTAATGGGAAGTTTATTACAATTCATTCCATCCTATATAGAAATCACCTTAGTCTAGTACTAGTCATTTGTACCTTATTATCTGTACACTACATCATCTTTCATGATATACTGACTGCATTCTGTACAAATAAATAATATTTCTTCCTCTTCTTCAATTATTCTTTGTTCACTCTGCACAAAGAACCAGAGTAGCAAGTCCTTCAACAATTTAAGTAAATCAAGAGATTACCCTACCTGATGCAGTGGATGCAAAAGATAGCAAAAGAAATCAAGACTATAATAGAATGATAAGACAAGATAGAACAGTAAGATTCTACAGAAAACAAAGAAAGAATATTACCTTTCAAACCTACAGAGAAGCTTTAACATGCCATTGCTGCTTCACAACGACTGCTCAACAAATCTACAGTTGAATTACTTCACACTTAAAGTCTTTTTCTGCCCTCTGCTGGCAACCACACAATCTTTCGTCCAAGTTCTTTTGGACATTTGATGTCTAGCTTACCAGTGCACTTTGTCTCCAAATTGTTTTGTCTATCTGGGCAGCATTTTGATGGATATGTCATAAAACATAAAATAGCTGCATTTTCAAACACATTATTATTTTGAGAAGAAACAAACATATTGTTAAACTATCAAATTAAGCAAAAGCAGCAGTGAAACTCATACAACCGGAGCCTCAACCAGCATAAACTTAGGTAACGTTGTTGCTTTCCATGAAATTATTTGCATGCTTGCTGCTTTACATTGAGCCCTCAGCTGCCCTCAAATGCTACACTAGTAAAATATTTCCCTTTAATCAATAAGATGACCAATGGACAGCAACTTAATGAACATCATTTGAATCCTGATAAGTCATTGCAGCTCTTACTTTTCTTCATAATTCTCTCCCTAAGACTATCTTACCTCACATGCAACTAAAAACACACCTTCCAGATCTACAGTTTAAAGAGCGACTTCTGCACAACCCAGTATGGGAAAGCCAGCAGCCGTTGTACTTTATATTGAATAATACACAGATCTATGCCCAAAGCAGTCAGATAAAATAAGTAAGCAGAAGGTACACAAGCATTGTACCTCCCTTTACTTCCCTCAATAACAGCGTTCACATACTTTGCATAAGCTTTTTCCAGCAGTGGAAGCCAAAACAAATCCTCTGTCTGACACTGGGAAAAGCAGAGTTTACCACCAAGGCAAGGCAAACGATCGTCGATGGTCACTTCCACCCAGTGCCCAAACTGCCAGACTCGACAAGTGAAACAGCCTTGATATGCCTCATCTGTCCAGCTGGGCTGACCTGGAGGGATTACCTATATGACAAAGCCAAAATCAAGACAAATAATGATTTTTTTTTTTTTTTAAAACAAAACCTGTTTAAAATAAGCTGAATATTAACTGTTTGTAATAACCACAGAAAAAAAGTCACAACAAAACCAGTAAAACTAAGCATAACAAAACTGAGTATCAGTTTTGAGGCCTGGGATTCAAGAGCAATATACAAATGTAAATTAGGTGAAGAAAACTTCTGAAATACGAAACAAGAAACTTCTCTATACCTTATTCAGTAGGTATTTACTCTTCTGCAAAGCAACACAGGCACACAGGAACCAACAATCTCCCAAAATCCCTTGTTTCACTTGCACATCCTGCGGATCATTTGAAAATAACCGAGGAGTAGAACAAATATCCTAAAATTAAAAGAAGGGGAGTTAAAGCCAAATCCTGCAGGACAGTCTAAGGAATATGTCTGTGGTTATATAAAAGCCCATGTTTTCATGGAAGTCTGTGGTTCAGGAAACGGGAGGGCTCCAGAGACCTCTCACAAAATAAGGGCATTTTTACCTCTAGAACATTTCCTCTTCAGACACAACCTAAGCACGCAATAACAAATTACTGCCTTGTGGCTGTTTTGCAGCTACTTTGTGTGAAGCAAATCTAGCTCCCACATGGATTTTAGTGCATAAATGTCACCATCAGGTGCAACCTTAGCAGAGGCACCAATAAGCGAAAGACAACATAATTCATCAGCTCCTTGCTAGACATATGATCAAGTGTGATAGAACTGATGCCAATCACATTGCACTGCACATCCCAAGTTACAAAAATCTCCAAATTTGCGTAAGAGAAAAACCTTCCCTAGGGCAAATAAAAATAGATTACTTGGTAGCAAGAATTAATTTCAAATGCAAAGTTCTGAACACTTAATGAGATCTGAAGGTGAGTTTTTAAAATGGTTCTTCTCTCACCTGTAAACACTGTAAGAGATAGAAATTAACGGATCAGACCTCAGCATTAATCAAGGTGTAAGGTACAAAAGCAGAAGGTTGCACACTGGGCTCCATGAAGTCATTTGTCAATTCTATCTGATAATCAATAGCTCTGTCACTGTTCTACAGCCATCCCCAGATGCAGGGAAGAAAAACAATACCGCTAAAAGACAACATGCTTTTTTTCTCCATTACATTTTTATAGCCTGTTTTCCCCCTCCACACAAAGGCAGTATCAGAAATACTTCACTGCAAATGAATGTACTGCAGAAATGCATTCTAAACTTTTTAGCTCTCATGTGGCTTGCTCTGAAACCCAGCTGTAACACTAAAAGCAATACAAGTCTTACGACAAGTTATAGCCTTAAAAAAGTTTTCTTTCTTGTTATCAAAGAAATCAACAATTGCAAAAAAAAAAAAAAGGCAATATCTTTCTGAAAAACTCTAAAATCCAGTTAATTATTTTCAAGAGTTATGCAATACGTTGAAAAATTTGGGAATAACATAATGCTATTTTTAACTTGGTATGCATATTACTTGCATAATGAAATATATTTATGATTCTATATCTGAATTTCTACTAGTGCCAAGAAATTCAAAAGTTCTACATCAGGATTTAAATCAAACCTACAAACAAGCATCCAGACTTAAAAACTATAACATAGACATTGTTAACACTGACATACATTGGTTTTATCACTTCTATATTTTTAAACAATAAAAACACCCAGAAGCAGTCATTCAATGCTAAAAGTCATTTAAATACCTTAAAGTCCACTTCTGCTAAAAACATGGGCTTTTATATCTTAAAACTCACCTTAGGTCTCAACCAAGATATCTCGCCTCTGAATTGAGCAAGCGGGGTACAGTAATCAAAAAATATAGAGGTATCACTGGCTGGAAACGTGGGGTCTGCGTAAAGGTCTCTTTTCACAATTAATTGCTTTTTCTCTCCCAGCATTTTCAACACAATCCTAAGTAGCTTTACCGGCTATTTCCATGACTTTATATTGCCAAGCACCAACCTAGAACGTAAATGAGCATTACTCGGGAACTGTAACTGAGAAACAAGTAAGCAAGACAGATTTATTTAGGAAGAGAAAGCCTCTCACTCTTTCCACGGAGCACCTTGAACCATGCCATTGCTGGCTTCTTTCAGCACCCTAGAGAGCCCCCACCCTGCTGGAAAAGAGAAAGGGGCTGTCAGAGGGTCCTGGGTACCGTCCCTCAGCACAGCAGGCCCCAAAAGGAAACCTACACCCAGGAACCCACTTAGACCCCTTCCCTCTACGCACACCCTCCCCAGAAGAACCCCGCCACCAACACCCCTCTCCTCACAACCGGCCCCGACAAGGCCCCCTCCACACACACTTCCTCCTCCCAATGAGCCCCCCCACCGGACACCCTGCGCCACAACGGGCCTTAACCCACCTCCACAGCCGTCCTCCCCCGTCCCCGTCCCTCACCATCCCACCCCAGCCATCTCCTCACCGCCGGGCACGCCCCGCCGCCATGCCGGGGCCGGCCGTTACCGCGGCAACGCCGGCCACTCTCTCACCACCCCCTCAGCCTCTTCTCCAGCCCAGAGGTAACGGATTGGGTCGCCGGCCAATGAGGAGGCGGCAGGCGGGCACGTGATGCAAGCACCACCAATGAGGCGCCACGGCGGCATGAGGAGCGGGGAAGGGGCAGGTCCCGGCCTGCCCCGCGGCGGGCGGGCCCAGCGCTGAGGGGAGCCGGGTCAGCGGGGGCCGCCCGGGACCGAGGCGCTCAGGAAAACCTGGCAGAAACTGGACATTCTCCTCCTCAGAGCCGGAGGAGGAGAGCTTAATGGTCACCTGAACAGCTCTCGGAGGCTGAGGAGAACGAAACCAACCTCTGTTTCCATGAAGGTTATGACGAGAACTGTCAGAGAAATTGTTGACCCTCGCAAAGCGGTTTCCTGAGATAGTGGCAAAGATCACGTTTTCAGATATTTTGTCCAGGGGCTGAACTGGCAAAGGAAAGATGTTGCATCTCATACTTTGCTAACTACTACACTGCCTAGTAAAATAGAAAAAATACATTAAAAAATACTGACTTGCTATAAACAAAGAATGACAACAAAGGAAAGAAATGCAGAAATACCCCTTGCAGGCCATCCTTCAGTAAAACACTGCTGGTTCCAAGGTCTTTGGGCCGGGTCAAGGCATACTGAAGCAGGCTGCTTTCTTTTTCATATTTGGGCCTTTTATATTAGTGTTTCTCAAGACATTCAAGTGTGGTCAAGTAAGCCAGCTGCTGAGCCAGTGTGACAGGACACGATGTTTACCAAAAAAGCTGTTTTTCACAGTCACCTATAATGATGGGTTTGAGTCTAAGGGTTATATCGCCTGCTCCTTGGGTAGAGAGGTTGTCTTATAACAAGAGAGATCCAAAGAAAACACTGGTCTGATTCGTTTCTATCAGAAATGAATGCAGAAATCCTCTCAACCCTCCGCCTTAGCAGAATGGAAATACAGGTACCTGCAGCAGCCCTCCAACCACCGACTGATCCATAAACACGTTCTCTGCCCCTTGCTTATGCCCGTTGTACAGACACAAGGCTTCTCCACTGCATACAGCAAATTTAATGAACAAACAAGACTTTTCACATTCGAGTTTTGACCCTTTCGAGAGCAAAGGAAACCTTGCCGTCAGTAAGAATAAGGACCCCTCTTGTCTACAGCTCATGCAAGAGAGCTGCAGCTGCGCGGGCTGCAAGTGAGCTGACACAGGAGAGGTCTGTTGGGGGAGGGAAAGGGAAAAAAAAAGACCTCTGTCTCAGGAACAGTGAGGCTCTCATCTGTGTGATTTCACCCTTGCTGCTTTCTTTAGGAAACAGCGATCACAGATCACAACTGCATAAATTCCATTAAAGGACAGACTCTAGAAAGCAGTATGAATGTTGAGCTCTAACTGTAAATAGAGTAGAGCCGACCTGCAACAGTGAACTAGTTAAAACACGTAAGAGTATTTATTTATGATGCTATTAGAAGGAAAGAGATGGACATTATCTTGGTCTCTAAGATATCTGAGATGCTTTTCTTGCCCCACTGCAAAGTTGGAAATGGGCAAATTCATCCATTATGCAGCTGGCGATGTTTTTTTCTGTTAAGCCCAAACTGTTTCGAACAAAAGCAGCAGAGAATTTTCTCTGTTGCCTCTTGGCAATCCTGCTGGATTAAAATATTCCTGAAGACAGAAAGACAGGTCTATTTAGACAGTAAGTCTTGAAGAGAATATTTTAAGACAAAATTACACTTGCTTTTTTTGTTAATCTGCTTCTCGGTGCAGTTTACATAGGTGCTTCATGTTTCCTTATAAAAGAGGAAAGCAGACACCACGAGGCTGAGTCCAGTTGCTATGGAAATTTAAACAGTTAAAAGGGATTTGCATCCAGTTAAATAGCCAGCTCATTTCCATATGAATGAAGACTATCCTTTGACAGAGTAGTATTTGATATTTTCATGATCGTTTTCCAGTTTTGGGGTTGTATCAACCTCATGTTCACTTTTGTCTCCAACTCCAGATGGTTCAAGGACAGGGAGATGGGCAAAGTGATCTGAGCAATGGTGGCTGGGCCCAACCTGCGTGTTTGTTTCTGCAAACTCTGACACACAGAAGTTGTTCAAATTGCACAGGGGAGCTCTTCCAGTTCTTTGGATCCTGGTACCAGGCTTAGGAAGGCACAGGCTTAGTCCCTGCACTACCACCAGGCTGACAGTGGTCGGAGCTGTGTCAGAGGAGCAGCACAGAATGTCATTTTGCATAAGGGAGATTTCGGAAGGAGTATCTGGGGTTTATGCTCAGAAGAGCATGGTACAGAAGAAGTCTCTGATGGTTTTCATCAGCCAGCCAGAAGCAGCCTGGTATCACAGTGCTCTCTTCAGCTACTGGGAAGACAGACTTCAGTCGTCTTCCAGAAAGACAGAGGGGCTTGGCCTGAGGGAGACTCCCATTGCTAGATAAAGATCTCCCTCGTTACCTCAGGCACACCCGGAGGTAGAGCACAGCTCCAAACTTTCATGCTGGCTACCACAGCACACAAGAACAAGGTGGTACAAGACGACAAAATCAAAACAATGCACAAAGCTGATGCTTCCCTAGCTCATACACAGAATGTCAATCAGTTGTTATGACTTAATCCCGGTGACGCTTTCCACCAAATCATAAGAGCATGAAGAATACCCCATCTCCCATCCTTTCCTGTCACCTCCCACTCTTCCTTAAGACCCTGCATCTCAGCAAGTATGCTTTTGGAAAAGGATGGAATGCTGTGCAAAACCCATTAATGCCATTTCTTAAATTTTAAAGAGAGACTTGTCTCTAGTATATTAGAACATCTTCCTTGTGGGGCACAGAGCACACCTGTGTTCAACATAATCCTAATTCTGTTGACAAGAAATCAGAGGTGTAAGACTTGAGTTTTTCAGTGCAGAAGGTGCATGCAGATAGAGGAGTGAGGGGAGGTGTTCACACAGGCTCAATCATTTAATGCAACCAGCTAGTCTCCCTCTGTATGGAGTGAAAAGAAAAAGCCACCCCCAGAATATGGAATAGCTTTTCTCTACACCTTTTAGCTGTAAAAGAAAAGGTTGCCAAGTCCATGTAAGACATGTTCTAACTGGTGCCCAAATTACTGTTGTAATTAATGAAAGAACAGGATAAATCCACAATATTAATAAAAATTCTTTTTAAGTTGGTGCAGAATACACAGCAGCATTTGAGGTAATTTTTGAGTAACAGTGTGCAGTTCTAGCAATTTCCACTTTAAAAGGATGCTGAAACATCACGCTCCACCCCAGAGCTAAAGCAATACACGAAGTGTGGAAAACATACCTTGCAGCAAGAAACCAAGCAACTCAATCTGTTTTCTCTAAGAATTAAGAGGTACTTACATGGGAAAGAGGTTAGTCACAGTAAGCAGTTTATGTTTCACAAACAAACCAGTAGCTTCAAAAGCTGGAAGCTGAAACTAGACAAATCCAAACTAGAAATTAGGTATGCAGTTTTGGGAGTGTATGTAATCAAAAGTGAGAACAACTTACCTGGGGCTTCAACAAATTCAGTGTCATTTAAATTGAGTCCTCCCAACAGAGAAATAATTCTGTGGCTCAGAGGATAGTGGCTTGATAAATCTCACACTGTCATTTCTACTGTGGTTTGTTTTATACACAGAGGCTGATATTGTGGTCATAATGACTTTAAACTTTTATCAATCTATAGTAAAGTGTTAAAACAAGTGTCATGTGATTTAAGTGTTGACCATATTGCGTTGTTTTATCTTTGGACAAACACAAACAGGGAAAACAGACTGACGAAGTGTACTTGAGCCAAGTGAATTGTGCAGTACATGTGCTTAGTACAGATGTACAGAAGGTCCTGTGTTATCCAAAAAAGGCAATGGCCAAGGTCACTGCAGTGCGAGAACATGAGAAAATTCTGGTTAAATCAGAATGTTTGGGATGCTTGCTAGAATTGTTCTTGATTAATGGAGTGCATGGTTAGGATGTTGCAACGTATCATGACAGCAAAATTACTGATACAAACTTAACAGAGTACTATGTGTAGCTAACAAGAATTATACTTCACGTATTAACCAATGTGGCTATGAAATGCTAAAAAATTAAGTTAGTAATGTTCCATTTTATTAAAGGGTTTGGCTCTTCAGAGCTTTTCCACAAGTGATATTTCTGGATCCCGTGTCAACCTGCTCAAGGCTGCAATGAAATAAAGTAATAGCTTTCATTTTCAAAATAAGAAAGATAATCCTATCTCTTGGCATCTGCTTAAATAAAACTGATTTGCTGTACTAATCTTAAACAGATCAGAAATGAACGTACCAAAGATAAGGCAAATAAATAGTTTCTATTTAATCTCAGTCTAATTTGCCTGTCAACGTGAAGTCTACTAGAAATCAAGCCAGAAAGTAGCCCGAAGCATTCATTTATTTTGTGTCAACAAAAGGAAGGCTTATCTCCACGAACTTGCTGCCAATTTTTTGTCTCTTCAAAATAAAAATGCACTTCTTGCTCACAGGAGGAGCAGAAGTACCTGAAGAAGGATGCATGGAATACTTTCAACAAATCTTGCTTTGCTTCTGTGTTTCAGAGAACAAGTCTTATGAAAATAGCCAGCTGATGGGATCTCACAGGGATGAGAGCAGAAACACTAACTTAAATCTCCTGTTCTTTAATCGGGAAACAGTCTGTTAGGTTCAGCCAGCATTTCCCTGCTCTGATGCATGTCTATGCAAATAGGCAGCTGATCTGACGTATTTCAGTCAGTTGTAGTAATAATAGATAATGTTTACTTTTCATTATTTGCTTTTGCCACCTCTCCAACTTCTTGCTGTGCAGCTTTTAAACAGCTTCCAAACTCCCTCTACGCTGCACTCCAGGACAGGACAAAACAATGTACCTCTTCCACACATCTACAGCAGGAACGCTGAAAAACAGCCCAAAAGGCTACACTTGTCACAAAGCTTAGTTTAATTTGACAGTCATCATAAGGCATCCATGTAAATTAAAAATTCCCACCAGGGTCACATACATTCTCCCACAAAATAAAATGTGTTAAAATCAGAGGCCTGGGATTCCAAAAGATGCTAGTGGTTACTGGTCTTGGCCAGGCCGCCGCTGCTGGCAGTGGGGTCCAGGAGACGCAGCACCAACAGCGGCAACTCAGGAAGTGGAAAGTCAGCTTGCACAAATCTCTTTCAATAGAACAACAAATAAAAAGGAAAGAGATTTGTGCAGAAAACATCATTCTCCATCCTTTCTGGGAAAACAAAACAGAATGAAAAAGATAATCCCGTTCAAGGAGGAAAGAGCAGAGCTTGGAGTTCTGAAGCCCAACAATGCTGATGGCCCATTTCGAAAACTAATGAAACACTACAGAGGCCTGAGTTTATTATTGCTTTATCCCAGTTCAGCCCAGGCTAAGGCTACGGTGAAGTCCAAATTAATTTAAAGCCAGAAAATGCAGATCCAGTAACAGCACCTAAGTCCCCATCCACACATGGGTGTAAACAGATTCTTTTGGTGAAAAAAAAAAAAAAATCTCCTGAATTTCCCCTCTTCCTGTGCTATGTAGATCCCCATAGCAGGGCTAAAATTTGCCCCAAACTATATAACAAATTCTCTCTCACATCTCCTTTAGCCGAGCCTCTTCCAAATATTTCACCTTTTATTCAAACTAGTCCTCTATCCTGGTGATACATCAGCTCAGAGATGCTTCCTGGGACCTCACCAACAGGCACGCAGCTACCCATACGTTAAAAAAGAACGTGGCACAGAGTCTCTGAACCATCACCTGTGCTCTGTAATACCCAACGATGCTTTGCCCTCAGCTTCCTGAGACCAAACGGCGCAGACGGAAGAGAGCACCTCCCCATCTTGCATGCCTGGCCAGTGATCAAGAGAAACAGCATGCCGTGTAAATGAAATGGCATCTTACCACCACCACCACAAGTCAGAAAACAGACTTGGGTAAAGCAGGGCTAAAGTTTCACATCAAGAAAGAGGGTGCTTCCCTCAGACTATCATATGACAGGGCAATTGTTATTCAGGCAAACATTATTCAAGGCAGTAAAATTTTAGCATGGATATCTCCATGATTGACTTACAGGCCCAACATACGCTAGGGATCTTTTAAAAAAATTAAATTAAAGGTCCTGTTAATTCTTCCAAAAGGACAGAATAGAAGACACATGGTGCATCCGATGAACGCACATGCTACACATCCTAACACACTAACAAAGTTTGCAGCTAGACTTGCCAAAACAGTTAAAAAGATTTAGGCATCCAGCTAGTACCAGAATTGATGGCCTTTGGGCACCTAAATTTAACTTTCTTGAAAATTTGAGCCTACACATTTCTTTATTGCTTGTCCCACTGAGTGCAAAGGGAAAACTGAGAGGGTAGGGTTAACTACAGAAGGATTTCAAATCCATCATAAGGTTTCCCTGCTCTTTTATATATATATTTCTATATATATAAAAAGCATTATTATTATTTAGCCACCTAGGGGCAGGGAGGAAGAGGAGCTATTTAAAATTAGTTTCTTAATTATTTAAGCATTAATCCCCTACCTCCCAAATCACAATACCTCTGTCACAGTAAGGAGCATAACATGAAAATGTGCTTGCTGCCACTGACAATTCCTGAGTCTCTCCTCTGCAGAACTTCAGCCCAAGTATCAGGATAATGGCAGCTTGACACATATACACTCCCCAGCAACATACAGACAGCAAGTAGGACATGCCTCAGTGGCCTCAGACAAAAAAAAAGAAAAAAGAAAAAAAAAAACACAAACCACCAACCAACAAACTTGGAGAAACCATCCAGAAGAGCCTCAGGAAAGGGAACTATCCACTCTCCATGGAGAAGCAACTGCCCAGGAGTCCCTGCCCAGTATAAACTGAATCAAAATATCCATCCCACAGCTGAAGATCTCTGAAACCTGGCAGTGTCACACGCTGGATACTTGAAGGCACATTTGCTTTGTGTTTTAGGAGAGAAATCCAGTTACAACAACACACTGCAGCTGCAGGGCTGAGGGAAAGGAGGCGACACTTGGTATCTTTCCTCTGTTCCTGTCCCCGTTTTCGAGCTTCATGGCTGGCATGAGCTGGTGATCTAAGCAGACACGTTAACATCCCTGAGTGAAATGGCACCGTTTGTGGCCTCTGAGACTTTGTCCTCAAGCACCATTGCTGGTGTGTCTGTAGTGACTGCTGTAGTGTCTATGGCAGGAAGCGGATTCAAGCCCTGTGATAAGATCTGTTGGATGGTTTTCCGCAAATTGGGGTGCAGCTGGTTTTGGGTCTGGTAAAAAATTTCTAAGGCAAAAGACTTGAGGGTGCCAGTGCAAAGGTCCTCATAAAGTGGAATTGTGTACATCCGAGACATCTGCAAAAAAGGAAAACTGGATAATATCACTGCAATAAAAGTCAAGAGGTTCAGCTCTTCTACAGCTACACTCCAACAGCCCTGAATGACTTCAGATTGGAGACAAGCAACACATTTCTTCAAAAGACAGCCAAGTCTACTCTACATAAGTTTAATGCAAAGATTTTTATGAATGATAATAAAAAACCATTTGCTCTCTAAGGCTGAGCTATTTCCACAAATAACAGAACTATTTTTAAAAGGCCAAGGAGAAGAGGCCACAGTGAACACATGCATTAACCTTTTGCTCCTGCACAATAAAAACTACTGAAAGGAATTCGATGAGCCCTCGCCTTGCTTGAAGTATTGAAATATTGAAAGCTTCAAGCTTCAAGCTTGAAATATTCAAACAATCACATTATTTAGTAGTGTGAAAATTTCTGGTCTGGAAAAGCCAGGGCTGCTACAAAGCAACACAAAAAATGCACTGGGCAGAGCTGGGACAAGGGTACTGAGTTAGGCTAGAAAAGCAGAGATTATCCATAGGCATTTCAAATTACATCTGCCCATTCCTCCCCACCCGCTAGCAGGTGAGCCATGCTCGGCCCCTTCGCAACACACCTGGTCTACACTTGGCCAGGAAGCAGAAGTTCCAAGGTCTTTCACGTCGCATGTCTCATGCACATGTCTCATGCACTGAGAGGTGCAGTGATTTTAATCCAGCAGTTAGTACCTGGTTTTCCAAGAAGCGACGGACTTTGTAAAGGTCTGGATAATAGTCATTTCGGACTACAATCTGCAACCAGCGGATACGGATTTCTGCATTCATGGAGTCCAGCTGAGAGGAGTAACATTCCGAAAGCTTTTTTATCACCTCTGAAGAGAGCACATACACAGAGAAAGAACCATGACCTATTTTGTCAAGTTTGAGGGCCATCAGAGAATAATGAATCATAAAATCACAGAATCATAGAATGGTTTGGGTTGGAAAGAACTTTTGAAGATCACCTAGTTCAACCCTCCTGCCGTGGGCTGGGACATCTTTCACTAGATCAGGTTGCTCAAAGCCCCATCCAACCTGACTTTACGTGAATGATAAGGTCAGTGTGGAGTGGGGCTCTTTAGAATGAAATTCATTCTTCCAGGAATACTTTTCTACTATCCCGATAGAGTACTCACCATGTGGCAGTGGTGACCCATCCAGCAATCTGTCCAAGAAAAGCACGGTTTGGAACGTTCTCCATTTAGTGAGGTCAACACTGCTGGCAGCAGCAACAGAGTCCAGAGGCTCTGTGGTCCAGAGTTTGAAGAGCGTCTCCACTGGTCTGGTCAGACTGGATCCCTGAGATAAGTCCGGCTCAGCTAACGGAGGTCCTGTAGCATTGAGCCAACGTTCAAACTCCAGTCCTGGAATGAGGAGCACCAAAAATGTCGAGCAGGAGTCTCTGCAGGTGGCTTGGCTGCCTCAAGGCTCAGGACTGCTTCTAGCACAGTTAAGAGAGGTTCTAACAATAGCAAGTCAGACCGACCTATAGTTACAACGACATAACAGTCTTGGCAGTCTCATCAGGCCAGCCTATGCTACATCTGGAAGAGTGCCAGCAACACCTCTGCCAAATTTAACCATGAGTTTTCTAGGGTTCAGCATTACAGTGAATAAGTACAAGAAACACACATGCTCTTAAGACAGCCAGGCTAACAAGTATCTATGATCAAACCATGTTCTAATAGAAGATTTTTTTTGTGCGTGCATTTCTCTTTCTCAGAATTTTGAGGAAGACTGAAGAATATGGGGAAAAACCTGCTTCATTTAAAAAAAAAAAAAAGAAAAAAAAAAAGGTGAAGAGGGCTGACTAAACTCCTCCTACCCACCAGCAATTTTAAATTTATTTATACAATCAATAACTGAAACAACAACAACAAAAAAGTTTCTCCACAAGCGGCAGAGCTAGCAGAGCCTGGTTTACAACAGAGCTCTTCCCCTTGACCCTTTACCACCTCAGCACTTTCCTAACCTTTGGCAGTACGTCCCGTTCCACACCATCTATCCTAAAACTCCTCTCTCCTGCATCCCCTGAATATTAGCCAGGCAAAAGTTAGCCCGTGCTGTGGTTAACTCATTAGCCAACCAGTGGGCCAAATAAAACATACAACTGCTGAGGTCATGCTGCAGCTTTTCCCACAGTAGGATCACTCATCTTCATTTCTCCGCAGGCAGTTTCCACAAAGTCTGTAGGAACCTAGTAGCCTTAAGAGCTGTACTCCACTGCGGGTCTGGTTTAAACCGACCAATGGGTTCAATAATTACTTGCAAGGATGGACACATGGCAGGATAACATTAGTCTCGTTTCTTCAAGCAAATGGGCTAATAAGCACCTAGTAGACTACAGACCTTTCAAAAATCCACCAACAGCTATAAATAGGGGATATAAGGGAGGGTGAAACATTACAGAAGAGATTTTATATGCACGGATGGGACCTTGGGAAAAGTTACAGTTCTCAAAGCATATTTTCTGTAATTAAAATAGATGAAATTTCAAAATATGTTCACCTTTTCCTTCTATTTGAACATGTGTAAATCTCACATATACTGATCATTCTGTCTGCAGTGTGAAAGACGAGTTAATGAGAAAGTTAACTGAGGGCTACTCAGCTGATTAATGCCAAAATTGCCAGTAATTTAAGACATTCCCATTCCCCAACATGGAGGCAGTAACAATAAATCACCACAACCATTTCTATCATGAACATCTGGCTGTTGCCAAAGGGTTTTGTTTGCCTTAGCATTTTCTTATGCATTCTCCAAGTCAAGCACCAAATTTATCATGCAGATTTTCTACAGTGTTTACAGCTACCTAAGTAAATTTCCTACCTGCTTTGCTCTCAACACATTGCTCTTTCAGCTCTGGAAAAAAATTCAGGAAGGAATCCAGAAGATCTTGAGCCACAACGCTGGTAAATTTGTACTTCTCAATGTAGGCCTGAAACAGTAAAAAGGATAAACTATGGTTAGGAGAAAGACAGCTTCCTTTCAATGTAGAACCACTGCATGCAATAAAAAAAATAAGAGATGTAAGAATGAGAACAAGTATTTGGAAGGTTTAAGGAAAAAAAAAAAAAAAAAAAATCGAGAAAAATATTCTCCTTCCTCCCTCCAGATGAGAAAAGCATGATAACAAGAAAAAAACTGGGTAGCTGGAAATACATTGACAGATGAGTACAGGGTTTTTTTTTTTTCTGATACAGACCACAGATATATTAACATATCAAGGGCAGGAAGGTTTCCTCGTACTTGACACTAGCGAAAAGTCAGAACACAGCTGGCCACTGTATTATTCACTGATGGATTATGGACTGAAGTCATACTTACGCAACTATAGATAAGAGAAAGATGGGATGGAGATGGGTGGGAAGAGGACATGAAAAAACACGCATGCAGCAAAAAGCACTGAGTTGTGTCACCTTTCAAAAACAAGTCAACAGCTGACATAATTTTCTATAGGTTTTGCAAATGTGCTCCAAGGCACCAAACCTGCCCCAATGTGGGAAACCATGCCCTTTGTCACCCTGGCTAAAAAACCACAAGCTGTTACCATTTAGTAGTGAATGAAGTCACACCATTCCAGTCATAGATAATCTCTGCTGGAACAGCTTTCTAATTCTTTGGAGCACAGAACAAGAGGTAACAAAAATATACTACTACTCTGTATTTGGCACCTCAGAAGCTCAGAATCTGAGATGAAAGAAGAGCATGAGCACATTCACTTAAGAGAAATCTCAATAAAAACCTGTCACACATAGAAAGAATCACTTGTATTCAACTTTACCCCTGTCAATTAGCCACAGTGACAACACCTGAAAAGAAAAAAAAGCAGCTCTAAATCTCAAGAGAAACACATGCTTATTCACACTCACTCTTAGGAAGGAGTCAAAATGTCTTGGGTCACCACAGAGCTGGGACAGGTAGTAAACAAAGCAGTAGCCTTTCTCATAGGTGAAGAGGTTCATTAAATTACTAGGATTTACACCTGAAAGGAGAAGACAACAACGTTAGAAGACACTGTAATGAGGACACTAATTTCCAACCCTTCTAAATATACAGACCCCTTAGAGATCACCGAGTGGAGATGAAGTGGCTTAAAAACAAACCAAGCCTGTTGTCAGTACGTTTAATTTACTGCAGCAAATTAAACAGAAGCAGTCCAAACACACAGGCTGGGGGGGAGAGGGGGAAGGAAATCAATGATTGTAAGCTAAGTATTAATTCCTAATGGAACAAGTCACTTCAAATTAGAAGTCACTGAAAACACACCTAGAATTTGAAGACAAACCCTTTTTTTTTTTTTCCTCCAGTGCCAAACTCAGGGAATCACCAAATTTGTTAAAGATACCAATATAAGGTAATCACTACTTGTTCCTTTTTTGAGACTTCCAACACATGCTTTTCCACTCCATTTGGTTCCAATATCATCTCCATTTGCATTTTAGGTTGTTTTAAATATCATCTAGATTGAAGAATGCTTCACACCTCCAATGGTGATGACAGAACTAAAGAACTATCAACGAAGAAGATACATGATGCTGGAGTGCAGACATGCATCTGGCTCAGGAGATAACCAAACAGCCTCTGCATAGCTCACTCAACAGGAGAGCAAGTATATTTATCTGCATGCTTATGCATACATACGTAGCTCTTACATGAACACATAAAAAGAGGAACATTTAATAGCACAGGATTTTGACGTTTCCAAATATTTTCATTATAAACTACTTTATTTTACAAATTCAGAAGCTCAAAACCATACAGCTTTCAAGGCAGTTTTTCACACTTTCTTTCTACCCAGTGTGTCTGTTCTGTTCTGTTCTTAACCAGAACAATATTTATAAAGATGAGTTAGCCAACTTTGAAGAAAACTTCAAGGCAAGTTTCCTTATTTACTTTTAGACTGGTTTACAAACAAGTATTTCTTTTTTCTTTCCTTTATAAAGGATATGTAAAAATTAGTCTTTTTTGGTCTATATTCCAGCATCGATATACAGAAATTTTGTGTACAGCAGCTTCAGCCAAAGGCCATACCTGGCTCCAGTTTAACCTGAAGCTTGCTGACCGGGTTGTCTTCTCCAAGGAGCTTCATCTGTCTGTGGAGAGCATCAAGGCGGAACGCAGTCTCCAAACATGTGAAGGCAGCTCCTGCCCCAGAAAGAAACTTATTAGTTGTGGGAAAATGACTAGCAAAACCCGACCTGTGCAGAACTAGCACAGGTGCAAAATAAAAGCTACTGAAAGGTGTAAAATACACAATAGCGAGACAGAATCACAGTAATGTAATGGTGGAGAAACTTGAGTGTAGAAAAATCCTTGCCATTTGTAATGAAAGTCAGAACCTAAACCAGTACATTTACTCACTCTAATTATGCAGCAGATTGAACTGAAAAACAAAGCAGCATGAAAGCTATGCTAAAGTTTACGTCCTTGACATCATCTTATCAGTTCTTGCAAGATAAGCAGAGCCGCGTTGGAATAAGTATTGTACAGGTGACTTCCAAGGAGCAACCAAGTGCTACACAAAAGTAATGTCACTGGTAGAATAGTAGACACACAGTTCCATATTCAGTGCCAAGGACATTACTAAGCAAATGTCACCTCTTGGGTGAAAACAGAAAAGGATTAGATTTAGTTGGTGTAATACAGATCCTGTGGATCTTTTTTAAGCTTTATCTAGCATCCTATCCATATTGTATCAGACGGTTTTCACCCTCTACCCATTAGGACTTCTTTTACAGCTGCGACTGGGTAGGCTACTCTTTCTCTTCTATCTAACTGCAGTGTAGAGCATTTGCTTTCAAGCCAAACTAGCTGTTTTACACTGGCAAGTCAAGAGATCTTTCCTACACCCTCGCAGATGTAAAAAGCTGCGGGAAATGGATTTTCAGGTTCAGAAGATACTTAACATCCAGCACTATTAACACTTTAGCTTTCTTTGCTAAGTCTTCAACTTCAGCGATAGGGCTTGTTACATAGATACAGCCTCAGCGTCTCGATGTATGTACACAGGAATCTGATATAAGCAAAATGAGAATTAAGAACCAGGGTATATTTGGAAGAGAGAAGAACCTGTACTGCCAGAGAAAGCAGTGGATGTGCTTCACAGGGGAAAGCAAGAACCAGGATAGCTAGTGTTAAGGGCAATTACTTCAAGCTACAGGGAGGAGGATTAAGCAAGATCCAAGAGGTGTGGTAGTCAGTGGACTCCAATTTCTGTAAACAATGTCATTACAAAGATGCCTTTTTATTAACAGCAGAAGATACTCCAGAAATTATGTCAGAAATGGCAACATTTAGATCAGAGGTTTGTCTCAGAAACAAAATAGAATGCAAAAAGAGCTTACTAAAGAATCGCACAGGGAAAGGCATTTCTTAGTTTCCTGAACAATTGCTTCTTGAAACAAACAGGTCTATTCAAGAGAATATACCAAAATCAGCAAGGATCTTGTCCCATGTCAGAGGGACAGATTAAGACGGGATAGAGAACAGGTCAGTGTCTTCTGACCTATTCATATCATTGCCATGCACAATATAACGTGACTTATAAGAACAGTCCTAACCACTGAGAATTACTCAACATAAAACAGTTTTCAAAGATATATAATATACATTGTAACATCTCCATATATGCTCAGAGCGCTTCTTTCCCTAAACTTCAT
Source organism: Theristicus caerulescens (assembly GCA_020745775.1). NCBI lineage: Eukaryota > Metazoa > Chordata > Aves > Pelecaniformes > Threskiornithidae > Theristicus > Theristicus caerulescens. Next base: position 11,428,938 of record CM036565.1, on the reverse strand, counting down.
TATCATCAGCTCATCTCCAAAAACAATATACATGAATAAAAACAAAGGCATCCTTCTAAACACTCTCGCTGCCAAGATTTCCAGGAATTTTTCCAAGATTGTTTACAGCGGACGTGTGAGAATACACATGGTACAGGCTTTTAAGAACATAGCAGGACAAACTAGAGAAGTGTATGTTCCCATTACTCACTTCAATAAAAATCCAATTAAACTGAAAAGCAATGGGAACAATTTATACTTATATTCTAAAGACAGTACCATGCAATTGACCTGTGCAATTCACTGATATAAGCAAAGGCAGAGCTGTACAATTCTACAGGAAGCACATGAACAGACAGCTACATAGGTGTGTACATTTTTTTCTTCTAAGTGCTGTTGCCACCATTCTTTCCAACAGTAGGTAGCTACTAACTGATCAGGATTAGAAAGACACTTGTTCAGAGGATAGTTATTTCACAATGTAACCATGGTAAGACTTCTTACATCGTCCTCTGAAGCATCCTCTGCTCACCTTGCTCTGATATATGAACACCTGCCTGGTACCTAACAGTAGTTCCAAAGTTCCTACAAACGTCCTTACAACACTGTGCTAACACACCTCACTCAAAGCCCCTGTTACCCTATCAGGTATTGATTCCACCCAAAGCCAAGACGACGTCAGACTCTAAGCATCTAAGATGATGTTCAATGCTAAGCATCTAAGATTTTCAATGCAAAGTTTGGGGCCGTGTGTGTTCCAGAAATAAAAAAAGAAACCCAGACTTTTGAGCTGCCAAGGCAAATATTCTATGCAGCCAACTCAATTATTGGTTAGACACAGCATAAGGAGAAGGATTTCTGCAGCTATACCGTAGGTCTCAGTGGTGATCCGGCGCTGCGCATATGTGGCCAGCCCCTCGCTCAGCCACATCTCCTCCCATGTAGCATTGGTGACTGCGTTTCCAAACCAGCTGTGGGCAACTTCATGAATGACGTCAATGATCAAAAACTCATCGCTCTCCAGAATGGAAGAGATGATGAAGGTCAGGCATGGGTTTTCCATGGCAACAATAGGGAAGGATGGAGGAAGAAAAACAATGTCATACCTAAAATTAGGGAGAGAGATGAAAGAAGAGAGGAGAAAGGAGATAGGTAAATTACAGCTATTTCAAAAAACACACATAGTAACATTTTTTTTTCCTTTAGGGAAGGCTCTTCTAAGACTTTTTTGTGATTTCAGGAACAAACTTTCTAGACCAGTGGTGCCTAATTCTTCTGAGCAGGGGATCACAGAGTTTATTCTGTTGGCCAAGGACGTGCTCACATTTAGACATAAAGACTAGACAAGTCTTTTCATGTGCAGCAGATCCAGCACTTCCCCAGAAGCACCATGCTCCCTTCACACACGTAAACCCATCACAAGCTGTATATCTGAGAGCCAGAACCACTAAGTTTACTCTACATACACTACCACATCCACAGTGTCGAGTCCCCAGAGGCTCCCAGGAAAGAGAGGCTGGGAAGCCATCGAATGAATGAATTGATTTGGTGTGCCTGCAGTGTCAGCAAAATGACTCTAGTCTGTCTGCTTCAGAACGTAACAATACTCTTTGTTTTGCTTTCTAAATTTCTCCACCAATGATCAGCACTGGCACACTGGGCCATGCTCTCAGATTATTTCAAGCAACATTTTGTAAATTAACTACAACATGTTCTTCCTGCTTACCTTTAGCAAAGAAATATAGGAAGCCTTTGTGAACATTTTCTCCCATCCAAAGAATGAAAGCATTCTCTCAAAAACGTTCTCTTTTAATACATAGTAAAGCTTAACTTCAGAAGCTATTAATGTTGGGTTTAGGGACTAGGACTCTCAATGAGTCTGTACTGAGTCAGATTTTCAGCACCCTCAGGCATACCACAATAAATATATCATATGTGAAGTACCATATGGAAAAATAAATAAGATAAATAAAACTGCCATACATTTTAAATGGTGTCTGGCCCAATGCTGGACTTGCATCACAAAACACTGTAGTATGAAAAACCTTCACTCCTCAGGGAAGATCCACTGTTTAGAAACGTGCAGTTCTGCCCACCATACCAGGCAAAACACCACTGTGCCTCCATGGTCCTCTCTGCCACTTGCAGAGACAAAACTTCAGAGTTTGTTTCCAGCTATTACAGTACTGCCAGTTGAGGGGCTCATTTGTCTTGCTATTGCTACTGTAGGGAGAAAGCATGATAATTTCTCAAGATTGTTTTATTTTGTTCCCATTAAACATTCCTGGGAGACTCATTAAACTCACCTTCCCCATATATATGGGCCATACAGACTCTCTGCAGCAGTCAACCAGCGCTCGACCATGCCAGAAAGCTTGCTGATGGCTGTTGGCAGCAGGCAAGGCTCTGCCCACACTCTGCTCCTGTCAGAAAACAGAAAACATCAGGTGATACTTCAGCAAACTGAATTATCTCTTAGAAAAAATAGTCTGACTTCTCACCACACTTCCATGTATGGTAATAGTGCTAAAAGGTCTCACATCAGACTCAGGCCTTCTTTAGGCTAACACTCTATAGATACATGACAAAAGATAATCAAAGATCCCTTAAATCGCCTTAAGGCAACGAGGCAAGCAGCTGTAATGACTACAGGAGACAATAAGCAACATTTACGAAAGAGGAAAATACCTTTGTCAGTGCAGTGCCATGCAGTTCTTCACACCCAACTAAACCTCAAACTCTGAAAGCTCACAGCTCATGGTCCCAACTGTTCCCTTATCCACGACTCAAAGTATTTACCATTTACAACTTCAAGCACTGCACAGAGACACAAAAAGCAGATCGACTCACTGCAAATCTTACCTTGGACCTATGTCTGCGTGTGTGAGGTCTCCTGCCACCAGGGCCACTAGGTAGGCAGGAACTGGATATTCCATGTAAAATTGATATACACCTTCCTCTTCCATGTAGGTACTTTGGGTGGCACTCATCAACACCTGTATGCCTGCTGGAGCCTGGAAGACCAACATCGTACACATCAACTCGCTGGATGATCACAGCTGAATGACTAAACCACAGATAGCTCTGGGGTTTTTTCTTCTATGCCGAAGAGGATGTACATTAAAAACAATCATTTAGATAACACAAAATGTAAGATTTCTGTGGGGTTTTTATACCACAATCTACGCAGCCCATGAAAACATACCAACCAAAGATATTACTCCTCCTATATTGCATGGGTTCTTATGCCAGCTCCCCCAAAAGTGCCCACATATCAAATTATTTCATCTACACAAAACGCAACATTATTTCATGCTGCTTTCATAAAACTTTGTTTTTTTTCCTTTCAAGAATTGATAAAATACAGTTGAGTATTATCATCAATAACCACTACTGGAAGTGACCAGCCAAATTCTCTCTTTCATACTATCCATTTCATGGTTACTCTTTCAACGTTGAGTACGGGGAAGGCAAGACCCAAGCATGACAGGCAACAGAGTTGCCTTTGTGGCAGTACCCCGATTCTGTCCCAAGAACCGGAACAGGATCTAAAAAAAACCTGTATTTTTTATAACACTAAGTGTCACAATGAATAATTTATATCGTATATCCACACACAATGTAACTACGCTTTCACAAGTTAACAGCAGCTAAGCGTGCCATGCACCATTTGCATCCATTACCTTGACAGTAGCTGAATAGGTGCACTTCACTGCTGGTGTGTCAAAGCAGGGGAAGAAAGACCGGTTACAAACCGAGTGGCCCTGCGTGAAGACAAATGGCTTGGCATTGCCATACGTCAGTTCTGGATCCAGCCACCAGATCTGTTGAAACATGATGTGAAGAAGGGGTGAGTGAAAGGGAGAAAACCACAAGGGTTAACTGCCAAAAAAACAAAACCTGAAATCAAGAGGACTGTGGAGGAGGAGCTGTTTGGCTCCCCAGAGGTATACCTGGCATGGGGCACATCTCCATTGCTTAACAATTCATCTTTCTACTCCTGTTTATTTGCCGTGACTACTCAGAGTAATTTCTCACTGTCTGAACACTGAGTGGTGCCACACAACATAGTGTCTTCCAGCCGCTCGCTATTTCTGTCTTATCGATTTGCTTGGTTAATAACAAGTCCCTAACAAACATCCACACAACCTTCTTCTCAGAGGGAGTACTCTGAAAATCTCCATGTTTTCAATTCAACGTGAACAGGAGCAGTCAGGGGGTCAGGTAGCACAAGCTGAAAAAAAACAAAAAAAAAAAAAAACCCAAAAAAACCCAACCAAAAAACCCACCAAACCCACAAACCAAAAAACCCTGAGGCTGAACAGTGTACACAACATTATCTCTGACCCTGACACTGCCCTGCTGGCTGAAGCATCAAACATTTTGACACTATGCAAAAAAGTTAGTATATGTAAGAAACATCTGGTCAATGACACTGGAGGCCTCTTTTTACAGAGAGGATAAGGAGTTTCTGGGTGGTCATGAAAAAAAAAAAAAACCAACAACAAAACACACCACCAAGCACGTCAATTTTCAGTATCAAACAGCAAATAAATCATGAGGCAGACCCTCAGCAAATAATTAGGACAGATTAAGAATAATATGAAAAAGTGCAGTTATTTGCATTTTTGTTTTTTCTGTTTCAAATGTAATGTTCATGCTTTCACATGCTCCCCGCCTCCAACTTTGAAGTGTAGGAACAATTTTAAATAAGGATTTTATTGTAATCCTAGAACTCTGGAGCTGAACTTTTACGGAAAATATCAAATATTGTGAAACTCACAATAAAGTTGGAACCACTGGAAGTCTTGGGAACAGTCAAGCACAAGGAATAAAACTTCTGAGTCTGCTGAATTCTTAGATCAAAGCAACCAATAAATCTGAATTCAGGGAACAGCAGTTAGTGCAGACACTAGTTCAGTTCTGGTCCTCAAGAGAAAGCAATGAAATACTTAGAGAAGAGAAGCCTGGGTACTATGTCTGCTCTGGTTTATTGACATATTACAATTCCGCCTCCTAGTTAACCTCTCCGTGTTCTGGAAGTCAAAAGTTTTCTCTCTCTCCCTCTGTCCTATAAGGTTATTCTTTGTTATCTTCTTCCCTTGCCTTTAGACCCTTCTCCTCAGACACCAGTGTGCTCCTCTCCCAAATCATCCACTTCAGCAGCACCCCTGAGGATCAGTGGAAGGTAAGGAACGGAAACATACTGTCAGCAGCTTTCAGTTACTCATATAGCGGTTCACACTTCCACTGGCAAATGGTTTTTAGGTGGGAGGCATTACAAAATTAAAAACCTTTATCTAGAAGTAATATTAATCTCAGAGCAGCATTCTGGAAATTTGTTTTAAGATTACTCTCTTCTGTTTCAAGCCTGTTGGGCCAGAAGCATGCTTAAAGCATGACTTCTGACGAACCCTGCCTCGCTTACACCACGAGGGCTAAGGCTATGCAACTATTCAAATCCACGTGCTGCATTTCAGCGTATCACAGGCCAAATTCTCAGGTCACAGCTGAGGTGCACTACATAGCTACAGATTTCCACTCCATGGATACCTGCATTTCACGGCAATGAATATCTTCTCTGCGATGTGACGTTGTGGAACTGGGGACAACTATTCCAGAAGGCATTTAGAGATAAACGTCTCATTAAAACCCACAGTTTGAAACTAATAGCTTCCCCTGAGAACACACATTCACATAAAAATGCAACCGCTATGTTTTAATCCAGGGTAGTAGTTTTCTAATGATCCAAGATGGAGGTGCAAAAATTAATTTTTTAAAGATCTGCCCCAATGCCAACCAAAAAACACTCCTCTGATCAGTGGTTTTGTGCTCGTATCACAAAAAGTCTGACTTACAATCATCTGTATCGTCGGCCCTGCTGAAGAGACTCACCTGCAAAAGGTTCCGTTTCCTTTGCTTTTTGAGAGACAGAAAAGGCTAACAAAGAAAACAGAGAGATAAGACACCACCAGACCTAAGTTGCAACACTAGAGTAGGAAGGAAAAAACGTTGACAGACGATGTCTTTAGAGCCGAGAGATAAGGGGAAGTTCTCCCTGATCAGCGCAGGAAGAAAACATAAGCAGGAAGCAGAGGGGAACTGAGAAGTTGATTCTTGTTTACAAGAAACTCCATAAATTAAGGGCAATTTCTTTTCAATCAGTCCCCCTCTATTTGACATTTGGATGAAGTTAAATGAAGCACCAGCCCTACAGGCCAAGAGGGAAAAAAACCTTTGCAGAGGATGAAGTATTTTTTTCCCCTCCCTGTTTCCTAATGTCTGCAGCTACATGGCAAGCCTCCGTCTCTCTTTCCAGATGCTCTTGGAACAATGATGAAAGTTATCCTGAAACAATATAAATAGATCTGTAATATAAATAGACCAGGCTATGCTGCCGGACAGAGGCAGGACTATGGACTGGGGAAAATGAGTATAAGCAGCATCCCAGAAAGGAGCGCAAGGAGCAGGGTAGTGCTGGGGACAGGGGGTGGAGCAGCACGCAGGGACAGAGCGGTGCTTGCGGCCATATCATCCACTCTACATCCAAATCCCTCCTGTGCTCCCCTTTGGAAATACACGTGACATCATCATAATGCTAGAATGCTCATCGTTTTTATCTAGTTTTTCATGTTTCACATATTAAAACTGTTCTTATGGAGTATTTTAAGGAAAAAACTGTTGCTTAGCTCCTCTGCTGAACAGAGGCTTTGGACAGTCTAGGCGTCCCCCTGCCCACGTACTGCAAAGCAGCTCACGCTTTGTAAGGCACCGGCCAAGAATATAATTTTTATTGACTTAGATTATAATCTTTTACCCAAATCCAGCAAATGACAATTAGCTAAGCCTCTGTCAATTTTTACATCTCTCCATGTTTCTACCTGCATTATTGATGAAGCTCCTGAGAAGAGCTGCAACACCACAGCTTCTGTTCTAGACAAACAACAGGCTGCTCCATCTGATGACAAAGTAAACCGTGCATCTGAGATGCGGAGGATGTGACAGGAGCACGGCACACCTGGACAGCAAGTCGCTCTAGGAGGACTGAGGAATCAGGACAAATCTAGCGGAAGGACAGGGAAGTTTCCAGCACTGCAAAAAAGGCTGTCCTTTTTGCTAAATCCTGAAGATGAGGACGTGCTACCATTTTTTATACCAGAACACAGAGCAGGGTTTGCATTTAAGGTTGTCATGGAAAGAAAATAGCACTGGTGTTAACATGTGCGCTGCCAAATCAGAGGCGTGACACAGTGGGTAAGAGACAGATGCACATTTTTCTCCCTGGGGAAGGGAAAAAAAAAAAAAAAAGTCTTCTGAAAGAGTACTTGTAGGGCCAAGAAGTAAGGGGTGAGGGAAAAGAAGGGGAGGCAGAGCACGACTGCTGTCACTGACACACCTGATCAGTGTGTGCCTCCAGCCCACACCATGAGACATACACAATGTTCATGACAGCCTTGCTTCTGAAGTGAATTTGTGACGTACCGAGCATATGGTTTCCTAAGAGCACAGGGAGCTGGAATGCTCTGTGAAAGGCAGATTTAATCTCTCAGCTGTCTCTCAATGTCCATCAAACAACCAAAGATCTTGGCTCCTTCCTCCACACGAGAAATAATGGGACAGTCAAATAACATATCCAGATGGCTCAAACCAAGTATATCAAGGCAACAGGTTTCCAATTTTAAACAGACTACTATCTTTGCTGCTGATTTTACTGCCAACACGTCCGTGCTGCACTGTAACATGAATTTACTGTTTTATAGGTCTCACGAGTATGCTAAGGGTCCCGTAGAAAATAAACCCTGACCTAAAAAGATTCTATTCAGAGAAAGGCCAAAGAAAATATATCTTTTAGAAGAGAGAGGTCTAACACTGTAAAGTTGCTTCACTTAGGCAGAGAAAAGGGACTGCGAGGAAACGTACTAGACACAAGTATAAACCAGTTCACCCTTATACGCACATGGGTCACTCATCCCTATTAAAATGCAATGCTAGGCTGAAAAACAGCAACGATAGATAGCACTACAATAGTACAAAATGACTTTGGATCAAAAAAAAAAATAGTTCAGCGTGCTGAACATGAAGGGTTAGAACAGGTGCTACTCGAGGATAAATATTTTGCCAGCCAAAATCTACAATAGTGAGCAAGGAAACACGGCACGATTTATGTCAGTGAGCATGCCTGCTTCTACTTTTCAGTATCACTTGAAAAGGGCAGTGCATGCCCCTGACACTGTAACCATCAATAACCTTTTGACACCAGCCCTTGTAGCTTCACTTCAGTTGAAGCAGTGCACGCCATTAAAGGTACAATAAAGACTTCAAAAGACAGGATGAAGAACAGCTAGCTCACGTCTGATCCAGGGGAAGCAAGACAAACAACAGAGGGAATGGAAAAAATGCCCCACTCCCAGCACCCTCAGCCACGTAACGTTCACACTGGGTTGTGTGCAGGGCCAAGGAGCCAACGTGTTAAGGCAAGGTGAGACTAAATGAACATCACATCAGTCAGCACCCTGCACCTTCCAGTGGTTTTCACATCATTTCTAAAGCCGAGTCTCAGATCGATACTGCGTTACATCTGAGATCATTTCTCCACGCACACAGCAGGACACTCTGCCCCTTTGGCAACCGGGCTGGCAAACCCCAGGAGAAAGCACAGGCTAGCCTAAAATAAAACAATTTGTTCAAGAGGAGGGGAGTATGTTATCGTGTACTTCAGGAGGCACGGCTCTGACAGACTGAGAATGATCAGAGCACACAGCAACACCAAATGAGCTTGAAAGCCTTCCCACCACAAATGAGGCATAGTGTGGACAAAAGAAACAGGTTTCTTCATAAAATCTTGGGAAAAAAAAATAAAGAACAGACTCTTCTGAACAGACTGTGGGCCCTGAAAGACATCTCCCACGTACCTCTTCAGCGCAGAAAAACGACAGCAGAGTATTGTACAAGGAATTATTAAAACCAGGAGCTCCAGAGGTGAAAATGAACATCCTCACTTACATGTGGATCTGAATTTTAAAGGTGCCAGAATTTCACCTCATTATTGCACTTCTGGGGAAGGACCAGCATGTTAAAAGGTCACCATATAACAAAAGGAAACTTCTGTCAATAAAAATCTTCACGTGGAACTCACTATTCCAAGTGAGCCCATGTATGAAGACTATCCAGATCATGCTGAGGATGAAGTTACTTTTGTGAGCTTCAGTGTAGTATTAAAATTAGACAGAAAAAAATCCAGCAAACTCATCCTATTCAGCAACACTTTCCTTTCATAAGGCAAGGCCTAGTATATACTTGCTACTGGGTTATTTTGCACAAAACCTGTTCAAATTCCTGTTCTTGTTAAATAAATTGCAATAGTCAGACAGATCCACACATTTACGGGGTTTGACCAATGCAACAGCAATACCAAACCAGCAGGCTGAGAGCCAATTCCATTAGGCAAGACAGAGGCACCGAAGTTACAAGACTCTCAAAAAAACCCACTCCTTTTGCAAACAGATTCATGAACCACATAATAAAAATAATTTTAGTTGAATTCCCAGCCCGAACAGACTACACAGCAGCAAAAAGAACTGACATTCCAGTGATAACTTTATATTTTCACTATCATAACTTCTTAAAAGCACAAGATCTGCCAGGCAGCACCTAAAAGGCCAGGAACAAAGTGCTTCTAAATACCAGGGGTTGAACAGCAATGACAGAATTCACAAAGCATCTCCCTACTGAAGACGACTAATCCACACGGACAAGGAAGCACCTCCCACGGCCACCTCAGAATGGGTGTTTTGGGCCACGTCTCATCCTTTTTCCAGCAGATAACTTGTAGGAATACGTGGAATCTGCCCCTGCTCTTCTCAAAGCTCCTGACCGTGGCTCGCTGGAACGTCAGCCTAGGTGCGCAAGGCCCGATTTTGTAAGCACCTGGCAAAACCCACAGGGAAACTCCTGTGTTTGCGGATTACGTAACTTGTCCTGAGGAATTCAGTCGAAGCAGGAGTTTTCAAACTTCCACGCTCCTTGCCAACATCGGCAACGCCCTTAAAGGATGGAAAACTTTAAAATGAACCTGTCGTGATGAGGATGAATAAACTTTGGGGGCCAGGGCGATGGGGGAAGGAAGGAGGGCGGCCGGGCCGGCGCGGGCTGGCAGCGGGGAGAGATGCTGCTGAGAAGGAGGCAGGCGGCTGTCGGGCGAGGAGGGAAGAGGCAGCGGAGGGCGGGGAGGTCAGAGGGGCTGACAGTGAAGCAGCCCCGCTGCAGGGCCCGGGCGCTTCCCCGGCGGGCAGCCACAGAAGGGCGCGGGGGCAGGGGAGGGCACCGCCAGCCGCCCCGGCCCTCGGTTTCCCACTTTTTCACAGAATCGTTGAGGTTGGAAAGGACCTCTGAGATCAAGTCCAACCTGTTAACCTAACTGCCCGGTCCACCGCTAAACCATGTCCCTAAGCGCCACATCCAGACGTTTTCTGAACACTTCCAGAGACTGTGATTGCACCACTGCCCTGGGCAGTCTGCTCCAATGCCTGACCACTCTCCGTGAAGAAATTTTTCCTAATATCCAACCTAAACCTGCCCTGGCGCAACTTGAGGCCGTTTCCTCTCATCCTATCACTTGTTACTTGGGAGAAGAGACCGACCCCCACCTCGCTACAGCCTCCTTTCAGGTAGTTGTAGAGAGCGATAAGGTCTCCCCTCAGCCTCCTCTTCTCCAGGCTGAACAACCCCAGCTCCCTCAGCCGCTCCCCATAAGACTTGTGCTCCAGACCCTTCACCAGCTTCGTTACCCTGCTCTGGCCACGCTCCAGCACCTCGATGTAGCGAGGGGCCCAACACTGAACGCAGCACTCGAGGTGCGGCCGCACCAGTGCCGAGCACAGGGCACCATCACCTCCCCATCCCCGCCCGCCGCCCCCCCGCAGCCCGGTACTTACGGCGGGGCCGTCGGCCGTGGTGTAGCGGACGATGATCTGGAAGGGCTGGTGCGGCTGGAGGGCGGCGGGCAGGGAGACGGTGAGGGACGAGCCGTAGTCGGTGAAGGGATCCACCCTGAAGCCGAGCGGGCAGGCGGCGCAGGGCGGCTGGGCGAAGAGGGGCAGCGGCGGCGGCGGCTCGGCGCCGGCGGGCGGGGGGCTGGCGGGCGGCTCCCCCGGCGGGGCGGCGGCGGCGGAGGGGGGCAGCGGGCCGGCGGCGATGCAGGGCGCCGAGAGGAAGGTGGCGGTGCAGGGCGGGCTGGCGGCGCAGGGCGGCGCGCAGGGCGGCGGCGGCGACGGCGGCGGCGGCGGGGGCGGCGGGGCCGGGGCGGCGGCGGCGGCCTCGGCGGGCGAGAAGGCGAAGGAGCAGGGCGCTTCCCCCGCCGGGGCGCGGCGGTAGGCGGCCGAGAGGACGCGCAGGGCCGGGTGGACGTCCAGCACCAGGGCGCGGGGCTGCGGGCGCAGGGCGCAGAGCTCCAGCACCAGGCAGCCCGCCAGCGCCCGCGCCTCGGGCCGCAGCTCCAGCCCCAGGTGCAGGTGGCGGAGGCTGAAGAGCTGCGAGCTGGAGGCCGACGCCACGTCCGGCGGCGGCTCGGGAGGCGGCGGCGGGGCCGGCGGCGCCTCCGGCCCGGCCGCGGACCCTTTGCGGCAGCAGCAGAGGCCGGGCGGTCGCGGAGCCGGAGCCGCCATGGAGCGGCGGCGGAGGAGGAGGAGGCGGAGGCGGCGGCTGCTATGTGAAATCCATGGGCGGGCGGGGAGGAGGGAGGCCCCGGCGGCCGGCGCGACCGGGGCGGGGAGGGGGGAACGGGCCGCGCAGGCCCCGCGCGGCGCCGGCCGGGGGAGCGCAGGGCGCGGGGCCGGAACAGCGGGCGGCGGGCGCGGCCGCCAGGCGGCGCCGCGCGGGGCGGCGGGGGCGCTCGCGGGCAGCCTCGCCCCGTCCCGCCCGCGCCTTGCGCGCGCGCCTACCCGCGCAGGCGCGGCGCTGGGCACGCACGGCCGCGCGCCCGGGCTGCGCGTTCCCCCCTCCCCTTGCCAGCGCACCCCCGCACCCCCTCCACACCCCCCCACATCCCCTGCACCCCCCTGCACCCCCGGCTGACGGGGCGGCGTAAAACGCGAGCGCACCCCCCTGCACACCCCCGCACCCCCCTGCAGATCCCCTGAACACCCCCGCACCCCCTGAGCCCCCTGCACACCTCCGCACCCCCTGCAGACCCCCTGAACACCCCTGCACACCCCCGCACCCCCTGAACCCCCTACAGACCCCCGCAGCCGGGGACGGCCCCCGTCAGGGCAGCGCCGCCCCCCCGCGCCCTTTCCCCAGCTCCAGGACAAGGCACCCCGCGGCCTCCCCGCCGCGGCTGCCAGCGCGGCCCGTCCCCGCAGCCCTCTCCGTCCCGCCGCCGGTCACGCTCCTCGCACCCAGCTCACCGTCCCCCCCCGAGCACCCACCAGCACCCCGCACACCCCCTTTTTTTAATCTCTGCCCCCCCACCTCGGCGGCCCGCGGTTGCCGGCCTCCAACGCTCGCCCCAAGCCGCCCCCAGACACAAGGTGCCCCGCTCCTCCCCAGCCCTCCCTCTCGAGGCAATCGCACACCGTCCACCGCAGCCTCCCTACATCGGAAAGGACAGAAACCACACAATTCTCATCTTTACACAACCGCTTCTTTCTCTGTGTGGCAACGGTAGGAGACAGTAAGCTGGACGGAAGGAGGTGTGCTGGAAGTAACTGCGATTCGGGCTCCACGCAGCCCGAGAGCAGCGTACGGGAAATCTCTCTGCCCCCTGCACTGACGCTTCTGTAAGTTATTTACACTGTTATGCTTTGCCTGCCTCGGCCACCTGACGAGTCTCCAAGGCACGGCTTTTGGATGACACGGGAACATTTATGACAGGGTTGTGGGTTTAAGGAACCCGTCGTGATACACTCTAAAAGCCTCCCAAGCCTTACGCTAGCGACAGCGGCATCTGCGCCATTTCCCAGTTGAGTTTCCACTGTATCATCCATCACAGGCGAGGCAGAAGCGGCGGCCCCAGCACAATTTGGCTGCTGTCTCCAGCTGAACCAAGGGTAAAACAAATCACAGTATTATCCTAGACCGACCTGAAGCTGGAACTATAAAGAAAACCTTTGTGTGATTGCTTATATAGAGTAAAACACACACTGCAGTTGCAGTGAAAAATAACAAGGCAGCATTTAGAAAAGCTCTTTGGTTGCTGAGGGCATCACAGCCCCCCTGCACCTTCTCAGTATGTTCTTTTGAAGCACCTTCGAGAAGCAATTTTGCCTTCGCCCAATCCCTTTCTAACTAAGAGAAACTTTTTGTCCTGCCGCCTTCTCTCTCACATCCTCCTATCATAAACCAAATTTTCTGCATTTATCCTTTCCTTCCAATACTTTCTCTCACTGATGCCGTTTGCCTTTTGAAGTAACTGTGCTTTCTCAGACTTTGTTCCCAGTGATGTACTGAGCCTGCTTGATCTCCCTCTGGCTTTCGTCTAGGGATAACACGCAGACCACAGCCCCAGCCCCTCGGGATCTGACCCTGTGTGATCTTCACTGCGGGCAACGGTGGAGTCTCCTCAGGTGCTCAAGCTAGCACAACTCCAGGGCCTGACTTCGGACTTAATTACACCGACCTAACTGCACGTTAACTCCATTGGGTAATTTGAGAAGAATCCTACCTGCGTTTTGATTGAAGTCCCAAGCAAGTGCAACGTTTCCACTCATCGGGTAGATAAGATGAGCAGGAACGCGTTCTCCCTAAGAGTCTCTAAGCTTATGATAACAAATCGGGATCGGCTGCACTCAATGCATTTGGGCAGAATAAGTAAAAATGATGCAACTGAAATTCCCGAGGGTAATAGAGGAAACCAATTATCCCAGGCAAATCTCTCTCAAGTTGCACACCTGTTGGTCTTGGGCCATAGCCTTTGCTATATACTAAGAAGGATGGGTTATCTCCGTGCTATTTTGGGTAGGATCTCTTTAAGGCAAGCCTCTGTCCTCATTCCACAGTCTTATTCTCCTCCTTGCAGGATGAAGCCTTCTCTGGGATATCACGTTATAAATTCTAAAGCAGGATCCAATTCCTGAAAATTCCCATCATCATCAACCTCTTGTAGAATGCTTCAAAGATAAAGATATTTCAGTCTCATTTGTAAATACCGATGTTTCTTCCTTCCACTTCAGTGACGGGGCCCTGGGCCAGGCCTCAGCTTGCTCCTGTGGTTCAGGACAAAAGCCAATAAAAAATTTACTGCTTCCCATGTGAGAAGCAATATTTCTGTACTGTCTGTGAGACAAGTGCCAAATGAAACAGATAAGTGATTGCAGCAGAAAGAACATTTCCCTCTGGCAGTCTGTCTCCTTAATTCCAAAGTAACAACGCTGGAGCTAAGGTTTAACAAAATGGTTGAGCTAATCCCTGCTGTTCGCAGGTGACTGTTCGCCTGCTCCTTCGCAGGCCCTTGTTTGACACCTTGTTGAGCTATTTCAGCTCGCTGAAGCAGCAGGGAAGTTTTCACCTTTTTAGGAGAGCGTAACTGGGAAGCAGCAGTTTGGCGCAATGAATCCTGAGTGCAGTTTCCTCATACCTATGCTACTGTTATGGTTCGCTCCTACTGAAAAGAGCAGCCTCACTTCACCTCCCTTCCAGGTGTGCCTTCCTGTCTCCTTCTTTGCACAGCATTCCTGCTTTTGGAGGGTGAACTTTCTGCAAGTTAGCTTTCTGAACTGGGTCACTGCTGGACCAGGCAAGAGCCAGTGCTGGCATCGGGAAAGTGGAAGGAACTCCCAGCCTGGAAGAAGAAGGAGGACAAGATCAGGATGGCTCCCCTTCCTCCCAGACTGCCACTAGCTCAGCCTTAGCTGCAAAATGAAGCCACGCTCCGACCCCACTTGGCACTTGAGAACTAGGTACATTAGCCCTTTTTCTTCAAGGGAAATACTGAAGTTCGTGGGGTAGACTCAGTTCTGCAGGGCCCAAGACAATCCTGTCCTTGACAGAGTTGCACATGACAACTGACTGAACCGTTTTAACCACAGCCTTAGGCAGATGCATTTCATGTTCTCTCCCTCTCCCCGTGAGGTATTCAGCCTTCATTCTACCCAGCTCTACTTTAGGGAAGAAGCAGGGCATTACCTCTTTGGCCTCTCCCCAGTTTCTTTTTGTCCTCAAGTTTCTGATCAAAAAAGAAGCCCCACTTAGCTGGGTGTTCTCTGGGGAGAGGCCATTACTTCTCCCTTTCCTAACCACAGCATACAGTCACTCTGTTCCTTGCATTGAGTAACGCTGAGCAAAATGGCGGCCAGTCCCTGACAGAGAGTGAGCTTGGGTCCAGGCCTGCAAGCAGGGTAAGATCTGTGCTAGTTAATTCTTGCTTAGGACAAGACTTACTAAAGAACAACTACAACAAACGATGCTTTATGTGCTATCTTCAAGCTACAGTCCTAAGCTCTGTTAATGCCATGATTTGCCTGTGGTATTGGTAGGTAGAAATGCTTGTTGCTGTGACTTTGCAGTCAGGTCACACTATGAACAGTAACGCTTGCAGGTAAAGAAAGTGGAAAAATCTGAGCCTAAGAAGGATCTTCTGTATTCCGTCTGACCTCCCCCTTGCTACTTGGCTTGAATACTTGCACTATAAATTATTACTCCCTGTAG
Source organism: Theristicus caerulescens (assembly GCA_020745775.1). Taxonomy (NCBI): domain Eukaryota; kingdom Metazoa; phylum Chordata; class Aves; order Pelecaniformes; family Threskiornithidae; genus Theristicus; species Theristicus caerulescens. The sequence continues at coordinate 11,413,317 of CM036565.1, read as the reverse complement.
TACTCAACACAAACATACATATATTGCAAGCCACCCCCATGATGGAGGGCACAAAAATTACCCACTACACCTTTAAAGAAACACTTCCACTCTGAAGGAAGAAAGATCAGGCCGTGGTGCATAGACAAGAAAAGAAAAAAAAACACAACAGCCTGCAAAAACTGTCCCCCAGGGCTCAAAAAGGTGAGAAGTGATTTATGTGCCCAAAACAAACCACTTAAGCCAATAAAATTTACAAAACCCAAAATAGTTTTATTTACTTTTCAGATTTCTGCCTCGATGAGACATTTTGCAAACATGCTAAGGCTACAAAATGTCCAAGTTGACAAAGACATGCAACGCTGACCATTCAATAAGTCACGGCTATTATAGGAGCGACCGTGCCCACCCGGGCCACAGGTCCCGTACAACAGGGATGGTGTACAGTGATCATGGCAACGTACTACGCAGGACCTAGTAACCTGAGGTAGGTCTCTTTACAGTAAGAAAACGATGTCCTACACCAGTGTTACATCCTGATCAACAGGAACCTGTTTAAAGTTCCAGAAGACGTGGGGTGGGGGACTGTTTTGTTAACAAGTGTGCAATAAAGAAACAGGAAATATTGATGTTGTGTAACCTTAGTATAAGTGAGCAGAACAAAGAGTTAGTGTTACCCATGCCAATGAAAGCCAACCTAAACCTCTGAGGAGTGTTAGCAGCTTCAAGATAAAGGAGTCAGTCAGCTGAAGCAACTCTGAAAAGGCTTTCCTGCGAGCACACAGGGTATGATTTGAACCTTATGATTAATTTGTTACAGATCATTCCACGAACAGTTAGATTTTGGTTGTGTTAGATCAGTGAAGCAGGAAGAGCTTGGGCTTGCTTGCATTAAAATAAACCCTGCTGACACAGTAAGAAATACTGTATCAGGACACTGAGAAAATACGAGGCCTTAATGTGACCCAGAAGCGGTTCTCCACTCAGGAGATCACTAAAAACCCTGCTTTGGGAAAGCATCATGGGAAGCAGCAGCCCCTGCCGTGGTGAACACTAGCGATGCTCCAAGTAGCTTTGATAAATTACAATGCAATAGAGTTACACCACAGAGCTCTTCTCCCCTGCGCTAGACAACAAAGATGTGACAATAAAGGACACTATTGCAAAGCTTCACTTCCACTCAGACACGCAGAAAATCCGGCACTAGGAAAAGACCAACTGTAAAAGACAAAATGGTGTCTGATACAGTCCGATAACAAAGCCAGATCTCTGGTACCGTAAACTGTACAAAAATGATAGAAAAGAATATGCACTGTTATTAATACAGTGCTTATTTTAATATAAAATAAACAGCTTACATTTCCACTGTAAATATAGGCTATATACAGAATTATGTATAGATATAGCTACATGTATAAAGCTTCATTATAGGCCTCTGATACATTTATAACTATGGCTCCCTGAGCCATTTGTAGAGTGCATTTAATAACAAAAAAATTAGTAACATGATTATGGAATAAATACAATAATAAAAACATGAAGAATTCTTCTGACACCATTTTAAAAATCTCTCTGGCTTGACACATTGTGCTAAAAATTAAAAGATGAAAAGGCAATAATCTGCTTGAAGGAGTAGGAGGAAGAAGAGCTGGCCTGCCACAGGCAGGGAGCATAGCTCTCCAAAATTAAAGTGACTTTGCCCTGAATTTTAGCCCTTGACAGCAACCTTGTTCTCCGCAGCAGCAAACATAGCATAGAAGCGCGAGTTCTCATTGGCCAGAAGGGCAGTCGGCGTGTCGAATTCCACTACCTAAAAGCAAACAAGGCAGGTAAAGTATGTCAGTAAAATCCAGCAGAAAATGGATTCCCACCCCTTGGACTTGTGACACGGTAGTAAAGAAGCCAAAACACGGCAGTAATCTTTAGATGAGACAACAGGCAGTGAAAGTATGTGTATTTATGCACAAATACTGTAACCTGGGATGCTTCAAGCTAGCTCCTTCTCAGAGGAAGCAACCTCTGGTGGTCTGGCAAACAGAGGCAGATGCTATGGCTTTTTGTCTTCTCTACCTTTAAGAGTCTTGCCAAATGTTCTTATATTTGATTTAACTGTTTATGGCTCCCACATGGAAGCCTGAAAAGTGGGTAAAGTATCTCTCATATGCCTGTTTGATAGCACAGGGCTCCATGAAAGTAATGGGAACCTGCCACTGAGCCCCAGCAGAGATGCTTACATTATTACCCATCTCAGAATTAACCTACAAAGGGAGTTTTAAAAACACTTTTAAAAGAGAGACAGTTACTCTATGGTACTTTCTTGGAATGCAAAAGAAATTTTGCCCTCTGATCTTGTCATGGTCAGGCAATAACTGATTCTATTGGAGTATTATTACCAAGGATGTGAAAGAACACAGAGGATTTTCTATCCTGCAATACTAGCTGTTCCTTCAGTTCAGCCCGCACATATGGCACCACCAGACTGCAACAGGAACTGCAGCCACAAAAGTCTTTCTGCTTACCTGTCCTTGTGTTAGCACCATGATCCGATCAGAGCCCAGTACCGTATGCAGGCGATGAGCAATTGTTAACATAGTGCAGTCTGCAAATGCCTCTCTGATAGTCTCCTGAATCAGTAAGTCTGTCTCTGTGTCCATAGCAGCTGTTGCTTCATCCAGTATCAAAATCTGAAAGCAGCACATAATCCTGGCTGTTACCCACAGTAACGCTTTCCCTCCCTGAGCATAAAAATACGTAGAGTGGGCAGAATTACCATGACCAAGAGTTGTCACAACTGGCAATCATTATGGAGCTGTGGTCTCAAAGGTAGGTTTCACAAGCACCCTTTCAGTTTTCTTTATGTAATTGCCTTCCACAAAGTTACTTGCGTTTTGTGGTCACATCCTAGAGCCACAAGATGATTGGGTTCTGACCTGGGCCTCAAGTTTCCACTACTTTCAGTTTTACATTCAGCAGCCAGATCTCAAATACAAATTTTACTGGTAAACTAATCTGACACATCCTTAGTGGTGACAGTTCTTTCTGGAATGAGCCAATACTGACTAGGCTTACTAGCTTTCTTATGCTGGGAAGAATTACCCTTCCTCTCAGACTGAGACATAAACTGATTTGGAGCGGTGTCTTGTCAAAGCTAAACCAGACTTGGTCTGTGCAGGTACTGCAGGGAGAGCGGTAACTTCTGCTGAGTAGTCTTGGCTTTAAAACAGATGCAGAGGGAACCTTAAAATATGGTGTGCAATGTTTAAGAAAAAAGGATGTTAAAATCAGAATCCCAGTCAATCTCAATCCAAATGTCCTTTCTTACTGTAATTATTATTTGTCTTCCATTCTTGCAAAACCCTTAACTTCACTGGCACAGCATGGTCCCAAATTCCACTTGGAGACTACATTTTAGTGGAACACCACGTAGAAGGAAAGTACTTGGTTGACATTTACAAAAAGGTGGAAGAAGGAAATAATCTGATGCTTACCAGTAACAGGACACTCTGAATAAATGATTAGGCCAGTCTGACACACTATTATTAACACTACCAAGCAATACCTTTCTGCAGCTGGCTACAGATGCCTTTCTAGTTGTTCTAACCCTACACTATCTGTGGGTTGCAACAACTGTTGGTGTGATTCCTCTGACAGATAAGATGAATCTGGCACAAAAAAGGCTTGCTCACTGCTGTCAGTTTGCTATCTCCAGCTATTTCGCTCATCACTATGCTCACCTTGCAACGACGCAGTAGAGCTCTAGCTATGCACAGTAACTGTCTCTCTCCGACTGAAAAGTTTTCCCCATTTTCCATCACTTCTGAGTCAAGTTTCATAGGCAGCTGGGCAACCTGTGTGGGAAAGAAGAGGCAAAAATCTTAGAGCATCGCACAGAATTTTTGTATCTCCATGGCATGAGACAAACAGTTGCTCCTCCTGCAAATCTGATTTTGCTCATGTTCCAAAATATCCGTCACACTTTGCTGACCATCTCTCCCTCTCTCTTCTGGGAAAATTAGTAACAAGCAACTGATGCTAAATCAACAATATGACATCAGACCTGCTCAGTCTGGTCGAAATACCCGTGACTCAGTGATAGCTCCTGAGAACACTACTAGTTATTAAGCTAGAAGAGCTACATCCTCTCAGTAGGCAACTTTAGAATGACTTAAGTACAAAATATTTGATTTCTAGAAAAAAGCATGCCACGTACAAAATCGTATCACCATGAATAGAGATCTCCTGACAGTCTTTCTCACCAAGAGAAAAGAGTGACCCTAGTCCCTGCAGGAATTACTGCAGCCTACATACCATAGCCATACCTGCCACCTGACTTACAAGAAAAGAAGAACTGGAAATGTCATGGCAGTGAGACTTGCTGCAGAGGGCCTCGCAAAGGGCAGATTTTAAGTTCAGTATAAATGTGCACGTGACATTTACACTCACAAATGTAAATGTAGAATGCCCACCTAAGGCACATACAGAAAAATATTACGTGATATATTGTAACACCTTAGGAGTCCCTGTGATGAAGCAACACTCTGCTACGCTATATACTAAAAAAGCAAGCATTCGAAATATGGCACGTTCTCCAAAAATTCAGTCTCATTACTAGAAATAAAGCAGAGCCAATAAGGAAGAAAACTTGCAAAGAAAAAGCTTTATCTAAAGGTCTCTGAAGCAGCTACTAACAGAACACGTAGGTTTGAAAGCCAAAACACAAACATGTATCTCACAGGGCACATAATACTTACACACTCCTTCATATGAGTTCTGTCCAAAGCATCCCAGATTTGTTCCTCACTGTACTGATTGAAAGGATCCAAGTTTGATCTGGAGGGGGAAGCAGGAAACATAACCAGAATTTTTATTCAGTAATGAATGGCAAAACAGCAGTGTGCTAATTCTTCCGGATGGATGATTCCCATCTAGCCTTCTACTGACAGAATTTCCTTGCCAAGGAAATCAGATGCTCCCAGCACACTAGGGGTTAGAGTAGCCAAAGAACAAAAGAGTAGAGAAGGAAGACAAAGATACAAAAACTTCAAGCAAATCTAAACAGAAAGCAAAGCTTTCATAGAGGATGATCACATCCAGTTCTGCATTGGGCCAGCTAAAATCATCTAGCTGTGCTTTTTTTGTTTCGGGGGGAAAAAAAAAAAAAGAGAACAGAAGCTAGGATGCCTGAGAACTAACATCTCACCAGGCACCTATTTGAGTTCAACTATAAGCTGGTAGCCTTCTTTTTCCTTCTTGCCTTCTTATGGTCTCACTAACCTCACAGTGCCACTGAATAGCACAGGTTCCTGAGGAATTATTGAGAGTTTGCTGCGAAGATCTGCCAAACCAATGTCATTTATTTTCACGCCATCAATTTTAATGCAGCCTCCAGACAGTTCAACGAGACGAAAGAGTGCCATTCCAAGGGAAGACTTCCCTAAAATGAGACAGGAAAAACAATACTAGTGTTTCTACAGTCATAGCAGCTTCGAGATGAGAAAGCATTTTAAAAGCTGTCCATGTGTAAGAAAAGTGTTTTAAAATACTATGAAGTCCTGGCAAACAACGCTGGCAAATGCTGGGATTCAGCATTTAAACTTTTAAGCAATTGTAGGGGCAGCTCCTAATCTCTTCTCACAGAAGCCACCCCTGCAGTGGTGCCCCACCCCTGCTACCAAAACCTTGCCACATAAACCAAATACAGCAATATTAATTGCTTCTTTAGAAACTACGTTTTGGAGCTAGTTTAAGTCATCTCACAAACAGGGGTTTTGATTCTTCACATTACAGATTTCTGAGGTAGCTTAGAGCCAAACCCGGCTGCAGCATCAGTACAGAAAACTTTCAAGAGAGTCAAATAAGCTGCAATGAGTGTGCTGTAGGTAGCATTCTGTGCTGATAAGTGGCTTGGGGTGTTACACGTTATGAGCATACTGGCTCAGGCATAGTAGGATATCCCTCTAGTTTAAATGAAAATTGTTTTCATTATTGTTTACAGGGATCTGACTTATGTATGCACATGAACAGAATTCAGCACTGGCAGACTGCTGGACCACTCCTGTGCAATTAACAATTATTCAAACATGGAGAAGACAGAAGAGAACCAATGATTGCCCCACTCTATTCCATTCCCATTCTGTAAAAGTAGTAATCTAACTCTGCTTAGTGTTTTTCCTTACCTGAGCCTGTCCTTCCCACAATGCCAATCTTTTCCTTCGGTTTGATAGTAAAGGACACTTTTTTAAGTACTAGAGGGAGGTTCTCTCGGTACCGCATCTCTGCATTTTCAAAAACAACTTCACCTTCCTGTGGCCAGTCCAGAGGAGGAGTTTTATTCTTAATTCTAGCAGGAGCTTCCAGGGAAAGTGTCTTTAAAACAAAACCAGAAGTTCAGTTTCCAGTAAACAAAACACCAGAAAGGAAAATTATCAGTTGCAGCTTTCAGCAGGGGTTCTTCCCTGCAGACTCAGCCCATATCAGTTTACGGCACTTCTATGATGAGCTGTGTGGCTGGATGCAGGCCCAGTGGTTCAGAAGTTTGCTCTGTTACATTGACCACACTGCTATTCCCTTCCTGTTGCCTCAGTAATGACATTGGCCCTTCTACACAACAATGTTTTTCATCGACGGAATTCAAAAATATATTTTAGGCTTATCATTTATGATTTATGATTTATTGAGTTTTGTGGCACTCCAAAGACTGGATGCTTCTGGATGCAAAATCTGCTGTATTTCTACGTCTCATTTCCTCTGCCATGCCAAGGTCACCTCTGTTAATTCTGACACAGAACGTCCACGTGACACATTGTACAAATGCTACCCTCCTCCTTCTTTTCTTCATTCTCCCCTGTTCTATTAAATCACTGAGTCAGTCAGGCCCCTCCCAGCTTGCTCACTTTCATTATTTTACTCTGCCTCTCATTAAGGAGTTCACAGATTAAGCAGAAAAGCAGAACCCGTGAAAACCAAATACGTGCCTTTATAGCATGTTTACAATGAAGCCAAGGCCACTTTCCCATATTTGGCACAAGCAGCCTCAGAGAATGGCAGAAATCCTGTCATGGGATTCATCTCATGTAACTTTAAATGCATACAAAGTAAGAATCTCCAACAGAACCAGGCCCCGTCAACTCCTTTATAGTCACTACAAAGAAGCTAGCATTTCTGGAGTGCGATTTTTCTCATTCTAATATAAACACTTAGAATGGGTAATAAATTGTCCTCTGTAGATAGCCATTTCCTACACTGACTACAGAGAGATCCCACAGGAACTATGCCAATTGTGGACACCTGCAACATCTCGTTAGAGGCAGATTAATTGTACTCCAAGGGTTTGAGAAAAACAGCTATCTTCTACAATAGTGCTCCAGTTCTTTGAGTTTGGTGGTCATAACAGCAACCTCGGAGCCCGTGCTGAAAGAAGCCAAGCCTGGGACTTGGCAAGACACAGAAAGCGCATGGTGTTTCACTGCTCACCCACCCCTTCACTTTAGATTCAAACTAGTTTTACAGTTTCATAATAAAATGGCTGTCTAGAGATGCAAATAAGAAAAATCACAGAAAAAAACTCCAACAGCCTAAAACCAGAGGTTTTGCCACTGAGAGCCTGACAGTGATAAACCCATCTCAGCCCCGTGAGAGACACCAGGCAGGATTTAGGCACACAGTTCTCAGCTTGTGCGGTCACCAAGTCTTCCATACACAGAAGTTTTCTACTTAGATGCCACAAGAGGACTGGGGGAGTGGGCAGTTTTAAATTTTTTTTTTCCTCTTCTGTATTAAATCCACAAGCCAAAAAAAGTTCTATAAATATCAACTACTACATAGCCCAGATTTCCCAAATAGATATATATCTCCCTCCGAAGCTCAGAGGGAATGTTTATTATGTATTAAGTTAAAAAGCCTTTCACCTCAAAGATCAGACCCAGTAGAAGACTTTCTCCTGGCTACACTTTCCCCATTGGCCTACGCCCAGTTCTGCATACACAAATCCTAGTTATGAAGAAAGGGTTACAGATACTCAGAGCAATCACAGCAGCTTACTAAGCATTTAGCCTGGCACATTTCTCATGTTTAGCGTAGCACACTTCTCATGTTTGCAATGAGAGCAATTCCTTGACTTTTTAAGCATATAGAAATATGTTATATAAGATAGCTCTGGAAAAAGAAGTAGACTTCTTAGGATGAAGCAGAATTACATGTAGATAAAATAACAAAGTTATTTGTGTTTAAATTAAGGAGTTCCATTAGGTTTGGAATGAAAGATGCCAGAACACCATCCTTTTACTGTAAAATATTGTACTGAATTCCCAGTTATCCCTTTCACACGTTCCACTCTTTACTGAGAATGTCAGCAAACTTTCAACATCCTTATATAACTTCAGTGATGCCAGGCAAGAGATGCCCGTAAGCTGAGTTACCTACCAGCTCTTGTGCCACTCATCCTGCCAATGCTCATATACATGCTTCATAAACCAAATTCACTCTGCAGTATTACAGTACATGCATTAATGGGTTTACAAGATCAGAAACATACATTCTGTACTAAGGCAGACTATGGCTGACTTTCTCTTCTCTTATGCCAGCAAAATAACAAGCAACAAGAAATTTTACAATGGGCAGTTGAATGTATTACTGTCCTACCTTGATATAGTGATCAATCCTCTCCACTGAGGTGAATCGAGCTTCTGTCTCTGAAGCAAGTCTGACTGTAAACTGGAATAACCCTGTTAACTGGAGTGATGGGAGAAAACGAAGACAAATTTAGAGAGCTGTAATTTATTATTGAATTAAGAGATTTGCCCTAATGGATAGCGTGGCCAGCAGGACTAGGGAAGTGATCGTCCTCCTGTGCTTGGCACTGGTGAGGCCGCACCTCGAATCCTGTGTTCAGTTTCGGGCCCCTCACTCCACAAAGGACATTGAGGTGCTGGAGCGTGTCCAAAGAAGGGCAACGAAGCTGGTGAAGGGTCTGGAGCACAAGTCTTATGAGGAGCAGCTGAGGGAGCTGGGGGTGTTTAATCTGGAGAAAAGAAGGCTGAGGGGAGACCTTATCACTCTCTACAACTACCTGGAAAGCAGGCTGTAGAGAGGTGGGGGTCGATCTCTTCCCCCAAGTAACAAGGGATAGGATGAGAGGAAACGGCCTCAAGTTGCGCCAGGGCAGGTTTAGACTGGATATTAGGAAAAATTTCTTCACCAAAAGGGTTATCAAGCACTAGCACAGGCTGCCCAGGGAAGTGGTTAAGTCTCCAGCCCTGGAGGTATTTAAAAGATGGGTAGATGTGGTGCTTGAGGACATGGTTTAGTGGTGGACTTGGCAGTGCTGGGTTAATGGTTGGACTCGATGATCTTAAAGGTCTTTTCCAACTTAAATGATTCTATGATTCTTGATACAAGTACTCTTGGCACTGGACACCATATAGCTAAGGTGCCCAAGGCAAGTTAATTTTAGTTAAAAGTTAATTTTAAAATAACCATAATTTATTAATCAGTTGGAAAGCCAGCAGTTTAGGAAGGTTTCCCATAAGCAACAGGTTTAAACATTAGCCGTCTAAGTTTTGTAATTTCACCTTACTACCACCAGGAGGCAGAAAAGACCAAACAACAGCTCTAATAGCAAGTATTCTGAGCCCTGAAGTCTGTCTAAGCCGCACAGCTGCAACACTGGATGCTGTTCGCTGTGAAAACACTGCAGGCAATACATTACGACATCAGTTTGGCAGATGTCTGATGTACCATCAATCCAATTTCCGGAAATATCCAGGAAAATTGCAGTATGCAGCATATAAAGAGCCTCAAATGGTTTCTATTTCATCATTTAAAAAGAGGCAGCTCCCCAAAACAATAGCCTTAAGCACCTAGCTCCTCATAATTTGTAACTTGGCTGCTAGCAAAAAGTCCTGACTCCAAATTGCTTTCCCCTCCGTTAACAAAAAGGGTAAAAGTATCTTCATCCATTCTAGTGCATTAACGGGAAGTTTTCAATGGTGTGTTACTTTTACTTATTAGCAATAACTACATTAAATGAGAAATTAAATATTACAGTATGTGGACATACTCACCTGCACAGCATATGAGATAGCCAGCCCAGCATAGGCAGGAGGAATCTGGCCATGCATTAAAACAATCATAAGGCCAGTGGTTGTGATAAGAGCAATGCTGATAATGTCCAGCCGTACAGCTAGCCAGCGCATTGCACAGCTGAACAGGTAAAATGGTGCCTGATTGTCATCTAGGAGCTCCTGATACCTGAAACAAATACAGGAAAGGTTAGTAGACCTCTAGGAGCCTGATGTTCTACAAATAGCAGAGCTACTTAAACCCCTGTTCCAGTATCAGAATTCAGAGTGAGAAGACTAGTACGTCATTGACATAAAAGTCTCAAACTAGGCCATGAAAGCAGAGTTTACAAACTTTCCTGAATAATGTCAGATATCTACTTAGCTCAAATTCTCAGAAGTCAAATTACCAAGTTTCTGTGTACAACAATGAATTATACTGGGGGCAAATCAAAATTCAGGGACATTACACACACTTTCACCACAACTTCACCTACGCAAGACCTCCTAGAGGATGTTCGATGGCTACATCGAGGAGTAATTACTCCACGGGTAACAGCAGCAGTGCTTCAGAATACGCACAATATACGTGCTATTTTATCTACAAGTGTAAAAGTTACACTAAGTTCTGACAGGACTGGTGACACTAATTAAAACACATCAATAACCATTTAATTTACAGTCCTGACACTGCAGACATTTGAGAGATTCACAAAGCCAGTAACTAGATTTTCTGATTGTGCAACTCAGTTTTACACCGATCACTGTTGCACAGTGTGTGCAGTGCCTTAGTGCTCTGGCACCAGCAACGCTAAGGGACTGCTATTTGCACCTCTGCAACTTTTCATCTAAGCTGGTGTAGCAGTGTCTTTCCAGAGCTTTTGTGGCAATTTTCCCTGTGCTCCCACACTGTTGGTCTCATGACCTTGCACCTGCAAAAGCCTGATATTGTTATGGCAGGTTCTCATGGGAAGCAACTATCACTCATGTGAGAAATGTTTCACTTTCCCTCACTAGCATTTGTTTTGCAGATTTTAGTTTATACTAGAGAAAACCAAGCATACAGTGCACAACAAGGTGGCTAACAATCACTTAAATACTTGATAAATGCTGTCCAATTATACATGTGCACAGAGACTAACAGCTCATCAATATGCACACTGAGGTTTTCTTAGCATGCTTTAACCATCACAAGGAGAAACAACCAATAGAAAGCATGAGCAGGACCTGATGAAAAGTATATACTGCAAGGGAAAAAGTATGGCCAAAAAGTTGCCCTCACCATTACCGTTGCCACCTGCTGCACTGCAGAGAACTCCAGAGGAAGGCATTCACCTGGGACCCCATCCCTGTTCTTCCCCATTTGCTACTGGGGAGTTTTCCCTTTCCCTTCTCCTTCTTGTTCTCCCTCATTTTTTCCCACGAAAAGTAACTTTCACTCTTAGAGCCAATGTATGCCATCAGCTATAGATCCCATTAATAAATCTTTCTGAATGTAAACCTGTTGCAACCTGTGCTCCACCACTCTCGGATGGATATCTAGACTGACCTGTGCAGAAATTCCTGTCCTTTGTGGTAGGCATGGATTGTGGAGAGACCCTGTATGCTAGATGTAATGTGAGACAGGAATGGAGACTGTGTGATGTTGTCCAGACGCTTGAGCTCTCGAATAAATACTCTGGAAGGAAAGAAGCACTTTTAAGTGACATGTACAACCACCATATGCCAACCACTATGTTGTTGCATATATGTTTGAAGAACCCTAAGTCCTTAATAACAGATCAAAGTCTCTCTACTTTTAGTCAAAGCAGCTGATGCACTTACCTAGACACAACATGCAGAACTGTGAACAGGACAATGAGGGGCCCCACTGCCACCAGGAACCAGGGGAAAACCCCAGAAATCACCCCGACACAGAAGAACACAAGGATGACATTCTGGATGAACATTTCTGCTTGAAACGGCAAACGAACATCAACTGGAAGAGATGGAAGGAAAAGAGGAAGAAGTTGAGTACAGAAAGCTGAAACAACCTACATAAAGCGATTCAGTCCAGCTGTACATCATCATTGACAAGGACAGTGATTTCTCATGGCTTATTCAAATTAAAAATGTACATTTTCATTAGGCGTGCTTTTATCTTCTGAGATTCTAGTAGTCTTTCCAATTATTCCCATTTGCAGAAACAGCACTGATGCAACTCTGACCTAATTACCACCTTTACTGCACATCAGCTTCACCCTGATACTCTAGGTTCCCCCTGCATTAACTGCTAAAAGTCCATGTGCAGTCTGTAGGTACAAAAGCAGCTGCACATTTTCTTCTTTATAAGTGAACAGACAGACTTGAGATATCAGCTGCCTTCTAGAATCATAGTCCAGGTACATCCCAATTCCTGCTTTGTCTATTACAAGTACACATTTGGCAATGGATATAGGGGACTATGACCCCAACAGCAAGAGACTGGAGAGTATTAAGGAGTTAACTGGGAGGTCTGAATGTGGGATCTACAGGGCACACAGTGAGAGATACCTTCATCCATGTCTTTGGAAAATCTGTTGAGAATCCGCCCAGTGGGTGTAGTGTCAAAGAACTTCATGGGGCTACGCAGAATCCGTCGGAAGAGCTCATCATGGAGCCTTGAGGATGCTCTGAGAGTTCCCTGACAATGCAAAAAACGTTGCAGCATTATGAAAGAATGTTTGCCTTCCTGTCACTGCTCCCCCCCGGGCACCAAAACATTCTGCTCATTTTCTCTCTCCAACCATAAGTTTTTTTTCTTGCATTCTGTGCTTCCAACCAGTGGAAGGAAGCTATTAATTCAGGAAGAAGTTTAACAGAAAGCATGGTGCAGCCCCAAGAGATGAGTTATGGAAACCCCACAATCCGTGATCTGACTTCCTCTGGTTCAAAAGTCTCTCTTGGGAGGTGACCAAAAGAACCACAGTGACAGCAATATGCAGAAGTAGGAGGCGGGGGGATAAGAAAAACAGCAGCATTGGCACATACCTTTACAAAGACAACGCCACGGACAGCTTTCAGGATCAACATAACTGCCATCGACAGTGCATAGATGCCAGCATAGTAATGCATGTGAGGGTTGTCTTTCATACTGTTGCTTATGACAGTATCATTTCCCAAAGTCACAGTGGTGTTCTGCAGAAAATTCAAGGTTTCAGTGAAGAGTTAGTTAAGACAAGGATTAAGCATGTACACATTACATGTGGTAGAATTTAACTGTTCTGTCCCCTCCCACCATATTTGATATTTCTTCTTTAAATAAAGTACTTCAATGACCTTTGAATACTTCAGGAAATTTTCCTTAGCAGTGATACTTGACATGCAGATTTCTTGCCCTTGGCCTTTTTCCTACAATATCTTTGAAAATACTACAATACCTACTTCATTTGATTCCTAATCTCTCCTTTCATGCTTATCATTTCTTGTGTTCTTCTGAACAATGCCAGATACTTGCATACCACCACTCCTATTACACAGCAATATTCACCTTGGATAAGTTGTACATTGCCTTATCATCAAACATGGTTGTTATTTTCTGCCAGTATGCAGTAAATTCTTTACTGTCACACTGTCGTACATTCTCATTCTCTCTTTTTTTTTTTAAATCTTTAAGTATGTTTAAGGACCTCGTTGCTTATCTTAATGTTGTTGGCCATCTGCACTTCATTATCTCCTCTCTGAGGTTAGTAGTTTGCTCTCCCTCCGCCCCCCCCCAAAAAAATATCTTGCAGTTATATTTGAATCTTTAAATGCAATGAGACTTGCAATCAAAGGCCCTAGAGTGGGAAAAGTCCCAAACCATCCCAGGTCATCACAGTCTTCAAAGCAACTCCCAAAATTCATTTGACTTAAAGCCATATACTTTAACACAATTATCCTGTTAGATGTAAGGTCACGTTCAAACAAAAAACAGCACTAAAATTAGTAATTCCTCCTGCAGCTTGTTGGCCCCTTTCACATTTTCACTTCCTTTTCTTAGACTAACCAAGACAAGGAACAAGAGGGCAGTATAAAACCACATGAGCTATTATATCTTTCTTATTAGTGGAGCTCTCTTATTCTTGGAGATGAGCTCTCTAGCGAGATCACCTCCTGGGGAGCCTTACAACTTGCTTATATTAGGAAGCACCATTTGGTCTCATAGGACTGTTTGGGATTAGTCTAGGAGAGCAATCCCCCTGCCTGTTACACACAAGAGAGTAGAAAAGCTATTTATCTTACTCCACTGCCTTGCTTGATCCAGAAACTCAGCCACCAGTTGCTAAAAGCTGTACTGCCCACATTCAGCACAAACAGTGCCATGATGACGAGGAATGCAAAGGGGCCTCCAGCTGCCTGAATGTAGATACCATAAACAGACCAGGGGACAGAGCCTTTGCCTTTCTCTTCCAACTGGACCAACTGGCCTGTGAAACAAAAGGAGGGAGTGAGGAAAAGAAAGCTGTTCCATGAAACTTCTGTTTGTGAACATACACGAAACTGCAGTCATTTTCAAACTGTACAGAGTACTTTCAGAAACACAGACATTACTTAATACGTAGAACTCAATGGTTCAAACAGGTTTTTAAAAAGTCACATTTCCTCTGCAGAATCATTCACATCATGGTATGTCTGAAAAAGCATAATCAGTACAGACTTAAATACTAGGCTGGTATCAGCCACACTATTTGCTTTTTAAACCCTGCTGAAGTTCAAAGTTAACATTAAACAGAGAGAACCACAAAACAGAGGTCAGATCTTCCAATTCTTCATACATAAATGCCATGTCCTGCCTAGGACTCTGCGAGTACCAAGCTATACACATTGCTCTCTTAGGATAGGAGGGAGAGGTGGTGTGGGAGACAGGGTACTGCAAGCTCCTTTGTGCCAATGGCATCTGACCAGCAGCAGCCTGATTGAACTTAAAAACATTGTGCAGACACCCATATTTAATGAATTAATGAATGTTCTTTGCCCACTGCCTGTGTCCTATCAACCACGCTGAGTGACCAGGACTTGAGACAGCTTTCAAAACCTGAGAGGTACATTCATAATACACTTTGAAAGCAAATGTTTTGAGCTTATTGGTGTATAAAATAATTACAGCCAGAAATCTGATTACATAGTTACCCTCTTCCTTCTTTACAACTTTCTCCTTCTTCACAGACCCTGTTTTGGTACTTTTATCCTGGGGTCTTTTCAGTGAACTGTTTGTGTTCTTCTTTATATTAATCTGCAGGAAAACAATGACACTAAACATACCGGAGTAATTTGCTTTGACATTTTCATATCCGAATCCAAACTTTTTATAAGCTGCCTCCTAAGGACAAAGGCTTTCAATAGCTTAGCATTCATATCAAGGAGGATATTAACTTTGCTGTTACTACGGATGACTGCCAACTCTGGTGGATTAAATTCTCCTCCTCTATTAATCTGAACTGCTACCAATCTGTACTGGTAGTGTGAAAGGTTAATGTCCAGAATCAGTGACACTATGTGGGTACATGGTAGAGGAATGACACCCCTACTACTGAGAGAAAGGTACAATCCCCCTGTCCCTTGTAAAAATAACTCACAATTTTATTAAGAGGCTTTTTTTCCCCAAACACCCTAGTACTTCACTCAGGAAAGCTCTCATGAAATGTCTCTAGGGACAAAGTCAGGTTAACTTGGTCTTCCAGAAATCAAATGTCCAAACACTAAAGTGCACACACATTTACTGTTCTAAACCCAGCCATCTTCCCACAAATGGAAGTTACTACTTGTTCAGAAACAGCCTACATTAATTGAATCCCCCTACAGAGTATCTTCAGGGTCCTCTTCCCAGATTTCACGTGAGAAGAGACATCTCACACATGTCAAACCACAGAGAATCTAACTTTACCATCCATTTCTTCTTATCCCATCGGGAATGCAAATTAATGCTTCTTCCATGAGCTAGTGTTTACAGAGAGACAGTGAAGGTCAGACAAGCATGGAGACTGGAGAATCTCACGTTAACTGTCATTACATTAATCTTAAAATGGCAGAACTATAATCTTCATGCCTCAGAAAGGATACGCAGAGCAATGCATTATATTCTTTTGCTTCTTTCACTAACATCTCCCAGGAGAAAATTGCACCAAGCACCTTCTGTATCTGTGTATTTATCACAATGCTACCTTTTCAGAAACTCTTTTTTTATTAAAAGTCTCCAACTTGTGAATAAGGAGCCTCTCATCTCTTAAAAAATAAACTGCTGATGTGCTTTTTAATCTCTTCTTACTAAGAGAAAATGCACACAGCACTTAGAAAAGTAAATCATCATGAAATAAAAAGCAGCAAAGTTGCTTGCTCCAAAGAATAACTTCAGGAAACAAACAGGAGAAAGGTGGGAAAAATTAAATTGCTGAAAATTTAACTGCATGTCCAACTGAATGGTTCTTGTTATTTGCTAGACTTACAATTTTTCCCCCGACTAAAATACTAGAGCACAAATCCAACTTTGTATTGTTTCATAATCCGAGCCATTGTTTCATAACAGAAGCAGTGTCAAGCAACAATTTTTTTCTCAAAACCCCCCAAAACAAAGCATTTTCAGTTACATTTCAAAAAAAAATGCGACATCTAACTTTTGTCAAGTTGCGTCACTTTTCCTGTGCCTCAGTCACACCCTATGTGAAAAAGAAGTAACAAACCAGTAAGAATTTTTTCAGGCAATGGTTGGTCCAGGTCTGTACTCATTTGGAGGTCAATTAAGAAGCGAGGTGTACAATAAGAGACAACAAGCTTCCTGCTCTGCGCCTGACCAGAGATGATACATTACTTTCATGTTCGACTCACAAGCTCATTGGCAGAGTCCTCTCTACTACGCATTCCCTAAATAGGAACTGTGACTGCAAATATGAAATGCTAACAAAGCACAGATTATTCTACAGGAATCAGATCAACACATGAACAGGTGAAGCCATTTTCCAGTCTTCCAACTATGTCATTTGGTTCATCTCATCAGAAAAGTCATCATTCAGAGCACTTGAAAATAAACAAGTACCTCAATATGTGGTGTTTCTCCCAGCTGTAGGTTATTAAAAATAGTTGCATAGTCCCCATTTAAATTCATCAGTTCCTCATGACTTCCTCGCTCAGTAATGCAGCCTTCTTTCATAAAGATCACTTCATCACAGTCAACAAGATACTGGAGAAAATGGCAGTATGAACAAGTCTTTTATCATTATGTCCAATAATCAGACACACTCCCACACAATCCTTTTCAGTAATTTATAGACATTTGCACATAACACACCTCTTGCGAGGTAACAGACATCTGATTTTTAAAGGTCCTGCATTGCCTAGAGCACCATGGTTACTCTTGCTGTACACAAATAAAAAATTTTTATGTTCTATCAAAAACAATCTGTTATGGAACACAATTCAGGATACTTAAACACTGCAAATACTGATATATTAAGTATTAATATTTCTATGCACAGAAGATAGTAAAAAAAAATCTCAGAATACATCCATTCTGATTTACTGACACCAAATCTAGTTTTTCTGATGCGATGAGCTAGCTTTATAGCAAGTCAGCAAAAGTGTTTTTGAACAAGGTATGTTTTTCTCTGGTAAATTTTCTTTAGCCAAGTTTTACCAGTCCAGACCAGACACCAAGCAGCACTGGTATCAAATAAAGAATTAGATTGTGCTCGGTGCATATTTGCAAACCTAGTTTGTAAACGTAAACCATGCATCCTACAGACAGACAGGGTTGTGCTGTAACAGGTCAGGGCACAGATATTTCCAGTATGAAGGCAAGTGACTAAACAGTATTTCAAGAAAGTCCAAGAAAGAAAGTATGAGAGATGTAGTACCTGAAGCTGATGAGTGATGAAAAGGACAGTCTTTGACTTCAGGTGCTTCCTTATTGCACTGTTAAAGATGTGATTTCCAACATGAGCATCTAAGGCACTAAGGGGATCGTCAAGGATGTAAATGCTCCTGTCACTGTACAGGGCTCGAGCCAGACTGATTCTCTGACGCTGTCCTCCACTCAGGTTAGCCCCTCGTTCACCAATCTGTACAGACACACACCCATTATTTTATTTCTACAGCACCATGCAACACAGATATTCAGAGCTCAAGAGGTGACCTGAATGAAGCAGACCATAACATTTTTTTAATATATGTACACACACACCCCCCATAATATTATATATTGTTTTAATACATATATATATTTAGTTTAGGTGTCCGTTTCTTTGTGAAATGTGTTATACATTCAAACTCAAGGTTAATAGGCTTGAAATGTGGCAGTACTTTTTTGCTTATTTTACTTTTTTTTGTATTAACATAGCCACGCTTTTTTCTTAGCTATTTTAAATCAAGTTCAAAAAGGTCCCATTAAGGCAGCTAAATTTACAACACAATAAGAAACTCCCAAATTGTCAACATCTGAGTCCAAAACATGACACAACTCTCAATAGCCCAGGGCCTGCTCAGCTCAAGAAGGTGCATTCAACAGCTTGGCTTATATGCATACCAGACTGATGTACCCCTCACTCCAGTCTAGTCTACCAAACCAAAACTCTACTTTTCTCCATCTACTGATTAGTTTACTATAAGCAAAATTTATACCTCTGTCAGGTCCCCATTTGGAAGGATGGCTAGGTCAGGCCTTAGACAGCAACCATTCAACACCGTATTGTATCTAAAGAACAATTAGATACATAGTAAGAGCACTTTTTTTTTCCCCTCAAGTATCTAGCTAGTATAGCATTATCTCACTTTCTACACTAATAGCAGACATTCCAGCAGTCTAAAACAAATGATCTGCGTTGGATTCCCAGGAGGAAACTGAGGATAATAATTAATCACCTACTTCTGAAGTACAGTGAAGGTAAGGAGGCAATTTCTTCCCAGGGATAGCTAGCACCGGCCACAGGGAAGGCCCCCACTGGGGGAGGGCCATGGAAGGTGCCAGTACATTGCAAACAGCAGTTGTTGTGTTTAAAGAGGGTAAGGCTAGGACAGCAAGAGCAAATGCCAATTCAGTGCTGCTCCACAGCAGCTGCTAAAAACAGAGATCAGACAGTACTCCAGCGTGAGGTACAGCCCTCACTGCAATAAGTGAGCCATGACAGACGCACTGACAGCCATCAGCCGCGGTGACCACGTGCAAGAGAGGCAGGCACTTAAATGAAACTTAAAGGAGTCTTAAAGACAGACTCTAAAAGGATACATAGGCTTTAACTGCAGTGTACTCTGCATTAGATTTTTCCCACACTTGGGCCAAGAATTACTAAGCTTTCCTGAAAACCAGCAAACAGTTCTGACAAACCTTTCTTCATCATATTCCTTGCCAAAAAGAATGTTGTCTCGAAGTGTAGCATTGAGAATCCAGGCCTGCTGGGCCACATATGCAAATGTTCCACTTACTGCAATGCTACCCTCCAACAGGGTCATCTGAAATTAAAGATAAACTGTGAAATGATGCTATTCCACGTTTAGAATAGACTTTCTGCTACAGCATGCAAATAAATGAAATAGGAGATAGGAGAGAGAAGAGCAGAAGTAGTCAAAACAATGTCTCACCTGTCCTAAAATTGCTGAGATAAGTGAAGTTTTTCCACTCCCCACACTGCCACAAATTCCAACAAGTTTTCCCTAGACAGAAAAAAAATAAATTCTGGTACTCATTTCTTACATTCTCCATCCCTTTCAGAATTCGGACTACCTTTAGTACCTCCGAGGGGACGGCTGGACATTAATGACAGCTGAAAAGGGACATAACAGACAAAAAAGCAAGACGGTATTTTAACTCGCAAATAATAAAGGCTGAATACTATCCCACAGTGGACTAAAACTGAATCAACTCTACAGGTAAAAATGAATGTATTTTAAGACCAGCTTTCCTTTGACTGGGTCTGATACAGGCCCAGAGAATGCTGCACTCAGCCAAAAGCACCAAGGCCTGCCTGAAGAGAATGCACCAAGATGCTTCTGAGAGTGGTAAGGAAAGATATAAAGAGGGAAAGACTGAAAGAAAAGCAGAATTTAGGATATATGGGTCCAGTAAAACTCCTTGCCTATGACATGCAGTTTGCTAAGGAACACATACCAAGAAAAGGCTAGCTAGAATCCAGTCACTTTGAAGCATTTCTCTGCAATAAAATGGGTGGGTTGATATCCACATTAAACAATGAATTCGTCAAAACTATTTTTGTTCCTTTTGTACAAAAAGGTAAAGTGGACAAAAGGGGTATATAGTCATTTGTGGAACACACTGCTGGCCTCCTCTCATTTACAAACTTCTGATAGAAAACTGGCCTTTACATTTTCAAGTAACTGTGTACTCCTTTTTCAAGGCTATTTTTTAAACTATATGCATCCTTCTCAAAAGTTTAAAATATAGGGGGGTTTATAGCTTAAAATAGTTTAAACTATCCCCCTATTCATATGACTACAGGAGACAATTTAACCATAAATATCTTGATAAATGCATGGATCCCATTACTACAACATCCAACTATCAGACTGCAAAACTTTTGTATTTGTAGAAGATGTCACATACTAAGTTCAATGCTTTTTCTTTGACATTTTACACGCTTTTACCCATCCTGGAACGAGGACTCCAACTACTTCTAAATTCTTGAAAATCTCTGTGTCCTCCTACTGTACAAAAATTCTCAAGGAAGAAAATTGCACATTCTTCAATGAAAAGCACTGTTATGCTCCATTAGAACACTGAATCACCTAAAATGTTCACCCAGAATATAGCTGAAACCCTGTAAAATTATCAAATGGCTGCAGGAATACGCCATCCACCAATACCCCACTGAGAGCCCTGTTGTCCTGCTGATTCTTCAAGCTTAATGGCTCATATACTGTACTGAGAGCTACAAACAGCAAAACCATCAGTTAGACGTGAAAGCTCTATAACCTGCAGTTGTTTCCTAGGCTGTTTGCAAAGATCTAGTTTGCTAAAATGGCACAGCTGTTTACATCGAGATCAGACACTGCATCCTGGATACTGCAGTTGCCATGGATATTACAGGAGTACACAAAAGTGATATGCTCCATTTCATGCAAAAATACACAGCTCTCTATTCCAAGGGATGGCTAAAACTGAGGCCTTTCGAAAGCTCAGATTTCCTCCTTTCTCCTCTTACCTTTTCTATCTCCAAGTCAATGTTGTAGAGAGTCCTCTGAAGCCGAAGGTTAACCAGGTGGATGATTTTGTTCTCCTCTTCAGGGCTAGGATGGTCATCATTGTCCACTAGAAGATGGCCCTTCTGCTCTGCCAGCACAGCTTGCTGTCCCTCATTCTGCAGCTTCATCTTCTCTTTCTTGCCCTTGGTGACTTTCTTGTCTTTTTTCACTTTGGGGGTCAACTTTGGTGAGCTCTGGACGCTGGCGTGGGAGAAGTCCCAAGCCAAGGTAGCATTTTTCACCTCTATCGCGGTGTGAGGATTGGCTGGTTTTTTCTTTATCATATGAACCTCTTCCATTAGAAATAAACTCTGATAGGAGTTGTGAGAGAGGTGTAAAGATGAGACACCTGATCAAGACTGGGAGACAAGCCTACGGCACACTCACGCAGCAAAACACATCAGGCTATATAGTAGGAGGAAGCTGAAGAGCAAAAGGTAGCTCATTAGTGTAAACTAACTCCAGGCCTGCTAAGTGGCCGGGGCATTCCTGGATGTGGTGGAAGCACTTAGATACACTAAGACTTTTACAGAACTGCAATGCTCTGGATGCAATATGATAGAGGCTTATTCTTTTAACACAGTTTGCAACTGCAGCTCTGTAATTTCCAGATTAAAAACACATGAGTAGAATACATGGGTTGGAGAGGAGAGGTCACTTTGAGGGAAAGTGACTGACTTGTCCTGCACACCAACTCATTGTGGAAGGAGATGGAATGACTTTTCATTTCAGCCCTTCAACTTTTCTAATGGGAAAAAAGTCATCTCACACAAATTTAGCTGACATATCTTGGGCTGCTTAACAATAAGAAGGAAGCCATTAAGTCCATTGTATCATGTTTTCCACCACATCCATCAGTATTTACAATCAACACAGATTAGGAAGAGATTTTTCACACAGTTTAATTACAAGATAAAATGCTTTCCACTTATATAATTTATGTTTTGAACTAAGAAGCCTTTTGCAATTAAAGACTTCTCAATTCTCAGACTTATTTACTCTTGCAATTGCAATGCCCGAATCATACATTCATAAGAAAGCTCATACTCATTTACAGAGCCAAAAAGTCAGTTACATTTTTACTGTGATGCTAGAGTATCCCCACCTTGTGTTACACTCCCTACACAGACTACACTGTTTACAGTAAAACTGGGAGACATTACAATTTCCCCTCTCCTTCTCTTCCCCCCCAAGCTCCCTTCAGTGCATTTCAATTTAAGAAAGCCTGATTTAGGATGACGCAGAAGATGAAACAAAAACGTTCAAAAGCAATGGGATTGCAAAACCATTTGGCAGATCCCATTCCTCTCACACCCAGATTTGTTTCATGAATGCATTACACAGAGTCCATATATCTGTCAATGGTTATGGAATCTTATTCGGAAATTTCTGCAATGTGCAACGCACTATTGTCTTCAAGAGAGAATACAAAATAAAGGCCTGTTCTCTGAGTTCATACTAAAGTAAACAGTGTATTCACTTCACAGGGATTGAAGGATAGATAGGATTGTTTGTTATATGGGTTTTAATTTTCTGCCATAGATTCTGTTTCGTCAGATCACAACTGCATTTTATTCATATAGTGAAGTTTCAGTCACTTAATCCGGTCTGGAAATATAAAACCTCAGTTTTTCATGACTACAAATAAAACTCGACTGGTTTGTGCAAAGCTGCCTACATAATACATGACATTTCCACAAAGAGTTTCATTAGCAAAACATGAAATTTCATTGCAGACATGTTGCACTGTCTTTTCACGCAGGTGGTCTTAAAAGGGAGTTTAAGAATTATTATACTGTGAGCCATCTAGTCCTGTATTCTATCTCTTACAGTGGCCAACATCAAAATCCTAAAATCATTAAATAAGAATATTGTGCTTCCCACACTGGTATTATCTTAAACTTCTAATATTCCTTCACTAGATTTGTATCTCTTTTGCAGAATCTAATAATCTGGAGTGCTAAGTGTAAAGAAAAAGAACTCCTCAGCCATTAAAACAACATTATCTTCCAAGTGTTCCCTTAACATCTATTATACACATACAACGCTCCACACTTACAGTTAAAACTGCAAGGCCAAATGACTGCTTACCTTAAATCTGTCAACAGAAACAGATGCCTCAGATAGAGACTTCACTGAGAAAGGTGTTACTTTTAGAGCAAAAGTCATTGAATTAAAGACAGTGACCACTGTGAATGCCTAAAAATGAGACAAGAAAGAGAATCACATTTGGGTGCAATATATTAACAGCTCCAGCCTTCTAAAAGCTGAAATGTCACAGCAGCAATTCAAAGCCATAGAAAAGGCCACTTAACCACTTAAATATTCAACATATTCTCGAACAGCAGAAAACAGCAGATCTACCCAACTTTCTCCAGTGCTTTGTAACAGACCAAGACAGACATCTTCAGTGTTTGTAGGTCTACTGAAAGCAGCAGCTAGCAAATTCTGCATTAGCCTATTATTTGTGAAGACCCAAGTTCAAATCCTGCTGTGAGACATTTGTGCTGTTTGCATCCAAGCACACTGTAAAACAAGAACATCCAGTAATCCCAATGCCCTATCCGAACAGCAAACAGGAGTGCTCGTTTACATTCAGCTCAAAACCTGTTCTGGGGAAGGTCAGGACTAAAACAGCACCGAGAGCTTTTTGTGCAAAATATAAGACTACATCTGCTGCTGTCATACCCATCAGATGTTCACTTCTGTGAGCAAGGCTACAGCCCGGCCACACAGGCACAGCCAAAAAGCAAAGAATATGATGGAAGAGAAATGGCTTAGCAGAAAAGCTACTGTAGCAATATTGTAAAGAATATTTTCAACGCCGCAGTAGGTTACCTGAGCTGCTGTAAGATCGTAGCCAAGGACCATATGGACAGAAAAGGTCACCACACTGGCAATGACGACAACTATGGGAGCCACACCCACAGTGATGCTCTGGAAGTAGCCCGCACGCTCTAAGATTTTACGTTCTTCCTCACGAATTTCTAGAAATATAAACAGGAGCACCACACTTGAAGTATGATTCGGGGGGTGGGGTGGGTACATACACAACAGACACTACCATAGCACTATAACCACTGAGTAAGAGAGGCCTAACTCTACGCTTTAGCATTTATCACATTATATACCTTCTTATAAAGACTGCAGTTACAGAGGAGCAAACTATAATGGTCTGTAAGTCTCCATAAGAATAGAGGTCTTTTTACTTTATTTGAAAATGGAGCAGCCAGCACATTGATTAAATGATAAAAAATGGAACAAAATGTAAAGATTTAAGATTAGTGCCAAGCCGCAAACGTCATTATGCTAGAAGGCGAAACTTTAGAAGCAGGTCTGTTTGTCCGACCCATCACGCGTAACAAATAGGAACCCTGAAGGATGAAAGTGTTATTACACTGCATGTACATCAACATCTATGGTGCCAAGCTAGGAGGATGCAGCAGGGTACTAAGCAATGGGGCATCTGCACAAAAAGAAACATTTACAGATTGTGTGAACTCACTTTGAACATTCTGAGAAAATGGTTTGACCCAGGCATACATTTTAATGAACTTAATGTAATTAAGAACTTCATTCATCTTTTGCACACGCTCATCTGTTGTTGATACACATTTTCTTCTGAAATAGGCTGTGAGGCGTGATACAAACATCTGAAACAAAAGGCAACACCATGCAACATTAATGGCAACTCAGAAAGAGCAAGTACATTCAACTCCTAATTACCAGAGAAAGCCAATTTTGAATCTGAAAAAGGGATTCAGGCATGGGGCAAGGCAACTGTTGTTCTAACATAAAAGTCAGGCTGAAAACACTATTCGTATCCTCCCACCCCATCTGCACTGAGCACTAGACTCACGATAGCAAGTTTCAACAAAAATAAAATTGGTGAAAATAAAAGGTGTTCTCTTTTACCAACATGGAATAGTACCAGATTTATTAAAGTTTCTGAAGCACAAAGACTACAAGCACATTACCCTAAAGGCACACCAAGTTGACCCTCATGGCAAATGAACAGTAGAACCCATTTTAGCCAACCTTTTAACCTAGTCCCATAAGGCAAAAGAGCAAGACGGACTTTGCACAGCCAGGTCAATTTCTACCATATGCCAGTGCTATGAAGGTGGTAAAACAGTTTTAACATTTTTACTAAACCAATCTAAAAATAAATAGTTGTTCATGTGTTTCTAAGTATCTGCTACTCTTACATTCAGCCCATTCCTGGTCTGAAATTCAAAACCAACAGACTACTTTAGGAAGTTTTCAGCTCTTTGCCCTTCTTCATACTCCTGCAATCTCTTTTAGAGTCCCCATCAATAGAGACGGACTGCTGAAAAGAACTGGAAAAGATGATCAAACTCCACTCCTCATTCCCCCTTTAAAATATAATTCCCATTATTTTAATCCTTACTGTTGGCCAGATAAATTGGACCAAAGTGGACCTCACAGTATTCAGCCTCTGTGCTTTTTAAAATTTGTATTATGAATACAGTAACAAATCTTCAGCAGCCTTACAGGGCATTTTAGAGGCAAGCAGATTTTGGCTTGAACCAGCCTATTTCACAGCTCAGCGGAAGTAGAGGCAGGAGTAACTAATCAAGAACACCCTCTCCCAGATGCGGTGCTTTTCAGCATCTTTTGTTGAAATCAAGAGCGATGTGCTTATGCAACACTGAGCTCCTGCACACAAGCTAGAAGCCTTTTGTCTTTCCAACCTCGACCGCAAGCACCTGAGCATTCTGCAGTTTAATTTAGCTATGCATATTTAGCTCAGTCAAATCTATCAGCTTTCCTATTTCCATTTTCTAATTTTCTTTATCATTTTAAGCTTCCTGTTTCCAAATTTTGGCTTCATACACCATCTTTAGAAACACCTTCAATAACATACAGTGCCATAAATGGGCTAGATTTAGCACATTTCAATACCTTCTATTCAGAACTATACATATGTCTGACCTAATAAAAATGAAGCAAGTCTTAACTCTTTCCAACTCACCATTGCTGGGTAGAAAAGGATGAAGACAGCAGAGCCCAAGAAGCCTGTTGGACCCAGAATAATCACATTATAAACCATTCCTAAGATGGCCACAATAGGGCCCCCAGCCAACAAACTGCCAACTGCTGCAGCTTCAAACATCCTTTGACCATCATTGGAACATACATTTATGAGCTGAAAAATACACATAACAGATTATTTAGATTTAAGGCCCAGCTCATTCTCAAAGGAATATATTGCATATCCCTTTTCACACTGCAATTTCCAAAATGACGCTGCAGCTTACCTCTCCAAGAGACTTCTCCTTGATGTTCTTCAGCTTAAGAATTTTCTTAAACGCCATTGTCAAGATAGCTCCACGCAGTCTAACCCCCGTGCGGTAATTCAAAGCCCAGGTTAGCGCAAGGGACCAAGATCGCACTATTTCCGTCATAAAGATGCCAAAAACTAAAAACAAGCTGTACTGCAGGTTGGATTCACTCTGTTGGGTATACTCCAAAAGATGTTTCACAACGAACGCCTACAGGAAGAAATGCAAGCTTGCATGAACACCCCATCACCCCAGAAGACCATGCAACAATTTTATGTTAAGTTAGAAATAAGTAGGCTACTTTGCTTTTAAAAGAGCCGTTTGAAATAGAAAGCATCTTCTTTCTAGAAGTAAAAGGTGTCAATACAAGAAGTACTGTAACACAAAGCCCTGCTGAGAGCCAAGCACTGAGTCAAATTTAGTAAGTAAAGAGAGTTTAATTTGGAACCATATTCCTCGCAGCACGCTTCTAATCCTCCGTGTCTTCTAACTTAACATAAATCTGTCAGTTAGCTGAAAGCAATGCATTATCATATAGAAGAGTTTTAAAATATAGTCACTACTTATACATCTGCGCACATTAAGAAACATTCCTTTACGTGACATTAAGACCTTTTTTATTTTATCTTTGGTTTGCTTCAAACGTGCTTATTTGATAAAAAGGAACAATGTACCTACAGTTGTAGAGGGGAAGAGTGAGAAGGACATTTGCAAAACATTCCTGGAAATAAACATCAGCAGTTTAATAGTAAAGAAAAAAACAAGCAGAAAGCACAAGGTACGCAATACCACAAATCATTGGGGACAGGGGAGAAAAAAAAAGACAAAAAATTAACCATTCGATCCCTCCCCATACCCTCTCCCCCCAAAAACATAAACACTTTACCTCAGGAATCACATTTCAAACATCACCTGCAGAAAGAGGACAGCCCCCAGAACCATCGATTCCCACCTCCAGCTCTTTGTGGTCCAACGGCACAATATAACACCATACAACTCACAATCACCAGCAATATTAAATACTATTGACTGCGAAACAATAGGCTTTTATTTGAAATAAAGTGCCATCTTAAATGGTAACATCTCAAAAACACTGTACAACAGGTAGAGCATTGTATAAACATACAATCTGCACATACAGGATAATTATAAAGAGCTAATATGTAACAGTCAGTCTTAGCCTCTAACATAAACTAGATTTGAAACTACACACAAAATTATAAAGATACAAAAACAGAACGGTATTTGTTCATGAAGTCCAAAAGAAGTCAAACTTGCAGGTGCCAACAGAGGAGGCTTCTGAGGCTGCACAAATTCTGAAATCTGGTTTAAAAAGTATCCTACAGTAAGGCTTCACAGACAGCAAAAGATTTCCTAGAGAGCTTTTTGACAAGTGATGCTTTAAGATACTGGTGCTTTCGATATGCTAGTACAGAGCAGAGAATTACCTTTGCCCGCAATAAAAAGCAACAAAAAAAATCTGAGACCAAAGAAAATATTTGAGAAGCCTTTCACATCATAGTCCGTTGAAGTCCTCTTGGCTAAACCAGGTTTTGCAAATAAGAGTTCTGTATAGTTTGAAGAGAGAGGAAAAAAAACCAAAACCCCACTACTTCAGCAAAGGTATTGATAGCTATAGCTCAGCACCAAATAACAGAAAAAAATGGAGATCAAATTCATCTGTTCTGAGGAAAATAATTCTGCACGTCAGAACCAAGGAAACATGCTGTAAGTAATTTTGCTCTTTCTTTTTCACAGGCGTGAATTAAAGCCAGATGTCCATCAGGTTCTAGAATGGCCACTGAGAAAACTTACATACCAATCCCTGAACAAATGTGAGGAGCTCACATTCACAGATCTATTGCATTCCAACTTTCTCCTTATTTCAATTTAGTTTTACATCGACTTTTTGGACCACAACTGCATACAGTTGGTTTGCAGTTACTAAGGAGATTACTGACTTCTTTTTCCAGTATTCAATCCAACATATGCAACCGAGTCACTGAGCAATTGGGGTGAAAATCCCCCTTTTTCCTCACGAGCTGTAACTCAGCATGGTCGCAGACTGCAAGCATTTTCTCGCACACCACAGCATTGCTGAAAGTCTCCAAGAGAGGATGTATAAAGATAGATGTTTCCTGGGGTCTCATTCCTCCCAAAACTTTTTAGTGCAATTTTTCAGCACTATTTTATAGATTCAGCATCTCCCGTGATGAAATAGAGACCAGCTTACATTATACCCCCATTTTTTTTTTCCGGAAGAAAGAAAAGAGGAAACAGCAGATTAAAGAATTTTGAAAAGGGAGGGGAAAAAAGTCACACAGAATTAACAGTTACATCTGAACACATACTATTTGAATTCAAACTAGTTTAATGACAAGAATCCAGCATAAAGTTATTTACAAAACAAGAAAGTTACAGTACAAAAACTAAAACTCAAGCTAATGGGGAAAAACGAACTCCTGTGACTATCACCGTAGTAGTTGGTACTAGCTGCTCGGCTGTCTTAAGCATTCCCATTGAATAAACATTACCTTACCTTTGCTCTTGGCGTTGGCTCTGCCCAGCAGGACTGTCTCATTCTGACGCAGAAAACAGCCATCCTGAAAATTCTAAAGAACAGCTTCTGTCACTGGTCCCACTGCAGTGCCGGCGTCCCTGCTGCAGCCAGCGTGTGACAGCACAGGGCAGGCTGCAACTGGAGCCAACTGGGAAACCGGGAAACTTACCTCCAATAGCTTACCACTCCCCCCTCCAATAACTGACCAAACTGTCAAGCTGTACTCCACTAAGATAGCAAGTTTCCCCATCTCCCAAACGGGAAGAATAGCTCTGAACAGTTGCAAACAAGTATTTTTTTTTGTTCAGACCTGGAGTTAAACTGATTATGTTTAGTAATCAAAAAACTTCTTTGCTCCTCAATCTAAACTTGAAAGTTTTGGTAGCTGATCAAATGGCAGCAAATATTCACTGGAGATAAATAGTATCTCACCTGTACCAGTACATTCTGATGGTTATTACAAGGCAGTCTGACACATGCAGCTGTCTCACCAGGTTACGGGTTTGGATACTGTGCCAGATGCAGAATTTATCAAAACAAAAAAAAAAAGAAAAGGAAGACCCTTGAAGGATCTGATATAAAAAATAAACCACACAGCTCCTTTCCAGTTATAACCATCACAATGCTCATTAGCAAAGCCACAGCTGTTGGCTGGTGTTTCAAGGTCATAGACATTCAATTAAAATTTTTGAAGTTTAATATAGTGTTTAACTCCATTTTTATAATTTTCGCCAATACATGAGGTCAAGTCAAGTGCTTTTCCTGATCTCCCTTTTCACCTTCAGGTGACTGAAAGGGTGTAACAATACAAGAAAGCACTGATACTTCTGAGGAGACAGCATTGGCATAGCTATGAGGCATGCCATTTTTAAAAACAGGGAGGAGGGATGGTAAAGACTTATTTTTCATGCCAAATGATGGAACCAAAAGGGAATTGCTCCTTACTCAGAGAAATTAATAAGGTTGCCTGTAAAAGGGCAAATGTCTATAGACAATTTTAAATTACCCAAATTGAGCATCAGTTGCAGTGGTAGCCCCCAGCCTAGTCAAGCTGGTTTGGTTTTCACCTTCCCCTCCCGCTCTCTCTCATTCAGCAGTTCGGCTGAGACAAATTGAGAAAACTACACTACAGAAATTAGGGGCAACCCTGCTGCAAGTTCTTTGCTAAAGATAAAAGCAGCTACTAAAGCCCTGTAGTGAAACAATGACAGAAGCTCTTCTTGGGGAAAGCTAGTGCTGTTAAAACCTTAATCATGATTTATTGTTAATTACCAAAGTATGTCGGTATATATTATAATACAAGCTACTATAAATTATTACCAAGAAAACAATACCACAGAAACATTTATTGTTATTCATATTACATGAAACAAGACAAACTTTAAAAAGGCTTAAAAAGCAGAACATCATTTTGATAAGACATTTAAAAGCAGGAAAACATTTTTAAAAGACATTTCACCTAACAGTGTACCCAAGCGTACTTACCCAAGAAATGAACCTTCAGCTTACCAGCACACTGAAACGTGTACTACTAGCAGTAATACTGCTCCTACTCCTCAAGGGAAATGTGTAGAGAATAAATTTAGTCAAAATTTCAACTGTAAATCTGCACAGCACGTGCAACAAACAGGTGACAAAAAATGGTGTGAATGTCAAGTCCCATATGTTGTTATCTTCATTACGACCCATAGCAACAAACAGCAGCAGTTCCTAGAGGCAATAACATACTCTAACACTTCTACGTGAAACCTGTCTGACCATTCTCTGTAGGATCAGCAAAGACTATACCCACAGACTCCTTGAGACCTGCTCACATTAGTTTTTAAGTAGTGCTCTAATAAAATTGTTTCGTTCCACTTCTTGAAGACTGTGCTATTAATGCCAATAATCTTAGTGTTTTATCAGACTGAATTTTATTCCAAGATAAATTTACAGAATTGCAAAAAGAAAAAGAAAACAATTAAAAGACCCACACATAAGAATTTTATGCAAAAAGACCACATACCAGTTAAGGAAAAACTTTAAACTATACTCAAAACCAAAGAGAAAAACCAAGTGTGCATTTCCTCCAAGATACCTAAACTCCCCCCCCTTCTCCAAGAACTTGCCTCGGTATTCAGCAACTGATCCACCAGCTGTAGGAAACCTATCTTGGATTCTTGAATCACTCTGGAATTTTGCCCCAAAATTTCTAGCTAGTCAAAACATTTAAGTGATTCTGCAACGAAACCTTAAGATTTTACAGTTGGCCATGAGATGGAGCCCTCTGAGGTTGTTAAAAAAAAGGATGGATATTACTTACTGGTCCACTAAAACCCGCGAGCTGCGTGATCATCAGACACACTATGGAAATGATGAGCCTGGTGCGGCAGAAAATCCACACAACCCTCCGGAGAGAAGCATCATCGGGCCCACTTTCTTTCAGTTCTTCCTGCCATAATCTCTCCAGCCTAATAAAGATAGAAGCCTTGCGTTAAAAATTTTTCACCATGAGAGAAGGTACAATCTCATAGGCACTTCTTTGTGAAAATTCCAAGCACTTCCTAGCTCAGAGCAGCAAAAATTACTAGATATCAAGAGAAATAAACACATGGTACATTCTGTGAGGTAAAGAGAAATATCTGCGTCTTGAAATATCTATGTTGTGTTACTTCTACAGAAGAGAGGAATGAAAAACACAATGCCTTTTGCTTTGGCTGGAGTCTCTTTGGCAATCTTAATATACTGACTTGTCACAGTCTTTCCTTGCTGATCTGACAGAAGAGTTGTGGAGTCAAAACCTGAGAAAAATTCTCATTAGCCATAAAAGGCTAGCCTGGTCGCAAGATCTGACCCCTATTCAATCAAATCACCTTGCTACTGTCAGTATTACTTTTCATTATTTTAGCACAAGATTTTTTTGCAGTGTAGCCTTGAGAAAGAACTTTGCTTTAATTAAAAAAATAGTGTAAAGACATGCACAAGCAGAAAAACAATTGCAAAACACTCCTGGAGACAGAATCCTCTAAGTTCACTGAAATTGGCAAGAGTACAGAGACAGTAAAGCAGGAGGAAGTGGTCTATGAAGGATAAAACTAAATTTCACTATTCTGAGAAAAGGCAGAACAAAATATCAGTGCTGCTTTTCTAGGGCAATACTACATCATTGCCTGTGAACAAATGTAATAAAAAAAGGAAACAAGAAAATAATAAGGAACAAGATGTCTCTACCTTCTACAATTGACATCTGAAGACTCATGCCTTGATAAAGACCATACATCATCCATAAACAATTCCCCTTTCTTGTACGCTCTGTGGGCCAAAGGAGTGAGCCAGGAGAAGGTCATGCAGGAGAAAAGCCCAGCATTATCAACAGGGTGCTGGTGTCTAAAAGAAAAAAAATCACAAACAAATGGAAAAGGAAACAGAATTGTAAATCCCTGAGAAAAACAAAGCCTCCTTTCATTGAAGGTACTCAGAGTACCTAATGGCCCAGGCCAGTCATACTTGCTAAACAAATTCTGACGTTTTCAGTATCAGTCAGCAGACCTACAGCTGCAATCCTGCTTTGTGACTGGTTTGAAAAGCAAATGCTGTATCAGTTCTTTTGTAGCCTAAAGACTTACTTGGAAGTAGTCCGTATGGGTTTCAGCACATTCAGGCCATGGTGGTATTTGCCCTTGTGATGCTCTTCGTCCAGCATTCTGAGCTGGGAATGCACGGAGGTGTCCAGTGGCAGGCCCTCTGCCCGAGCAGCTGCTTCCAAGGCATCCTGGCATTCAATCTGCTTTTACAGTTAAGACAGCAGAGTCAGAGCTCAAAACTATGTTTAAAGTCCATGAATCCTGACTCCAGCAACTTCACACTTCTTTCTTCTGCAAATTATTGTGCAACAGCAATCACTATCATTTAAATGTCTTAGAGGTCAGGCTTCAGCCTGGCAGCAAAGACATGGAAGGCACACACTCTAGATCTGCATTAGATTGCTGCATTTGTAAAACATAAATTAACACCAGTATTGTGCCCGTGCATTCAAAGGATAAATGGACAGAAGAGACTAATCTTGCATCCTGCCACAGGAAATACAAGAGAAAAATTATAAAATCAACTACCGTTGACATCGGTTCCAGAAATCAATGACTGCCTTATGCAGTGAAATTAAGACATATATTCTTGATGAATTTACACCCTCTTAGTGTAATTTAGATATTCGTATCCACAGAAAACTCAAATTATTTTCAGAATACTACTGAAGTCCCTTCTTCAAAAATACCTTGGATTAGATCAAAAACCAAATATGCATTAAGCAGAATTGTACTTTCTTTTATCATGTTTCCTGCTTTTTCTCTAAACTAAAGGGAACAAAGATGACAATTTTCTCTGCTCCCAGCCATGCTTTTCAATGGCTCAGCAACTTTATTAACAACCACTTAAAAGGCAAGCCTTATCTCAGAGGAGTTTTTCCACAGCCCTAGTGAAAGGCAGACCTTAAGGCTAATCTAAGGGAGAAAGGAAACAGCAATGATATGGAGTAGTCAAAATGTTGCAGAGTTGAAACAAACCTTTTGATCAGAAGCTAGATGTGTCAAAACTATCTGAGGAGATTAGCTTGCTATCTATACTCACAGAGGGCTCACTACTGGTTCTGCTAACTTAACGGATCATCTATTGCGGTGCCATGTTACCTGTTTGTATTCTAATTTTTTGAAATGGAGCTACTTTAAAAAACTCAGTTCTGAGGTAAAAATCTTCCTGACTGTCTCACAAACAGATACTATGTTTACCCTTATTAGTTGCCTTCCCAGAGCAAGGTTATTTTATTTCTTTGAAAACAGCAACTGTAAGTGCCTTGTAGCCTCCTAAAAACACAGTATCTGCAAAGCACTAAATGCCTATCGATAGCAAGCACTTGGTTCCTAACTTAGGCAGCATGTAATATTTGTCAGAAATGCCACCATTTATCAGAGACTTAGTCTGTACTACATTTACATGTAAGCATGTAGCACATTAAGACACATAGCTTCCACTCACGTGGAGGACAAGAACAGGAAGTTTATAATAGCATAAATCTGTCCTTTATTTAACCAAAGTACTTAAATAGCACCTAAGCATGTTGTCAACAATCCAAAGTCCTGATCTCAAAAAACTTATTCACTAAACCTAAAGCTATGATTAGAAAAGAAGATATTAAAGTAAAAACAAAAGAACATTACGACATTATGACACATGGAGTGACTCAAAACTATGCAACACTTGAAATCTGAATTAAAAGACTTCTCACTCAATTTACATTAAACTACTGACTCTCTAAGGGCAATACCGCCTTACTAAATCTACCCAAATCAGCATTAATAAGGGACCTGCCAAAGATGTCTCAGAGGACTCAGTAGTGGGGGAAAGTTCTGCACCACTGCTTTTCTGTTACAGCAGAGGAATTCATAGCTAGTTTGCTATGTTACCCTTTGCAAGGGCCCCAGGCAGATCTGCCCGAACACCCTATTGCTGATAACATGCTTGTTTCTAAGTGATGCCACAGGCTATTTGCAGAATCATTGTTTCTCAGAGCACACAAGTACCTATAAGTTAAAAAAAAAAAAAAAAGTCTTCAAAACAAAAACCACTGTATTTGCCAGCATAAAAGAAGTTTTTCACCACTTACAAACAAGAATAGCTTTTTAATAAGAAAGCACAACTGCAAGATACCGTATTTTTAGGCAGCCGAAAGATAATGTTCTTAAACACTCACTGTGAAAAATAATTAAACTCTCCAGAGCTGCTCCACAGAATTCTCTCAGCAAAGGTGGAAAAGGTGCATTGATAAAAGACTGGGGCACTGCCTTCGAAAGGCCTTTATAATGTCTTGCCATACAGGCAAGCATAAGCACAAACCCCTAGTCAAGAACATTGCTCATCTCCATCTTGGCAAAGCTGTCAAAATCCCACACATATGACTATCTAGAAACAAATGCATCGCACTACTGCACAATTAAGATTCTAAGACCATACAGTTCTGTGTCACATTAAAAAAAATCTTCAAAGCATAGAGTTTATCAGGAAGAAATGAGACTCCTAAGCAGTTCTACAATGCATTTCTAGAGCAAAAGAAGTACAAAAACTAGCAACAACCCCAACACTATTCATTTAGGTTTCTGAATCCCTATTATTTTTTCAGGTGTTCATCAACTGGCGATATCCTGATTGCCTGCATGCATGAACAGTTTTCTTGGAAACTAAAAGCTTGAAGAAGTCATTAGCAACATGATATAATAGGCTCCAGCACTGGTCTTGAAAGAAATGTCAATAAATCATGGCTGCACTATCAAACAGAAATCAGACAGCCCTTTTTCTAATTCAGCAAATTATTAATATACCAATACAAGCAATGAACCAGGTGATACAACACAGTGTTGATAACTCTAAAGAAATGTTCACAGAAACAAAACAAGCCTAAATCAGATATCACTAACCAGAGGGGGCGGGAGGAATCATTCAGACATTTCTTGAAAAACAGCAGCACACTACTCGGCATCATCAAAAAGGCCAAAAGACAATGAAGAACTGTTATAGAAGACACAAAGAATAAAGCAAGAAGCATTACCATACCACTTAAAAAAAATGGGGTTTGCCTCCTTTTTGAACACCAGAGTCAGTCCCCTGTCACTCCAGTTCATAAAGGGTATTATACCTAAAATTACTTTCTGTGAGCAATGAGAACAGTTGGGATTGGAACAGCTTTCACACAAGCATCAATTTAAGACTTTTCAGTTGGATAGAAGAGAATAATAAAGATAAGGTACAGGTATTTGAGAGGTCCATAAAATCATGAAGAGAAGTAAGGAATGATCACCAACTGTTCTTACAAAAGAACAGGGGACACTCAGTGAAATCAAAGTTTTTCACACAAGGCATACTTAAATTTAGAATTCTCTGTCATAGGATGCTGTAAAGTTCAAATGCATAAATGGACTATAAATGAGAGAATTAAACTCACACAGGATAAACATATCATGGCTTATTAAATGCATGACAGAGGGCAACAGCAATCATTTACCCAGCATCTTATTAATAGCTGGTGGATTCCAAAAACATTTCTGAAGCCACGGGCAGCTCCTAACAGAGGGTAATGGTTCTGCACTCCACATTTCGTGAAGTTGTGGCACACCTGGGTGCAGGCTAATGTGATTCAATAGATGACTGGGAAAATTAATAGATGAAGAAAACGGTTAAACTTTTAATCCTGAGGGCAATCCCTAAGAGTATGGAGAGTACTGAGGCAGTATCACTACACACATGATCTTGTTGTCGTCTTTTACCTCCACGGCTAGCTCACAGACAGGCAGAGAAAGAGAAGCATGGCTGATGCTGCTACCACAGAGCACACCTGCCCCCTCTGACCTTCTGCAACTTGAGAGAACAGCAAAACCCTACCAGCACCTGTTATCACGATTTCCTTGTCCAACTAAGTGGTCACAGCAATGATAAGCACATAAGGTAATGTGAGAGCTAGAAAGACAACATGGTTGGCTCAAGACATGTCATGACAGAAAGTCTGGGTGAAGTGAGGAGGATAAGTTGTTTAAGGGCAAGGAAAAAGATTTGCTCATTAGAGACAGCAGTACCAAATTCACAATCCACATACCAAGGTCATGTGAGAAGGCCATGAAAATATAGAAAAATTAGGAGCCAAGATACAAAGCTGTCAAATATACATGATGTCAGAGGTAAGCAAGACAGAAGCTCTGTAGGAAGCAAGAGGGGCATGAGGAACATTACACAGAAAGGCAAGCAAACTCAAACACATGAAATAGGACACTTCTGAAAACCTGCTAAGCAGCCAACATGGGCATTTATTTCTGAGGATGGGGAGCAGGTGAAGAGAAAGGAGGCAGCTGTGTTGTATATGGGAAGGAAAAAAAAAACAACCACACCAAACAGTGAGATCCTAGCCTTTCACACAGGCAATCTCTCATTTACCAGAGAAGGTAGCAATTTATTGGTTTGACAACTGTACCATCAGATGATAACAGCAAAACCAGACAAGCCTGGAGGCTAAGCAAAATAGATTTTTCCATCCATTACTCATCTTGCAGAGAAAGAATTTGATGTGTATGTAGTCAACATATGACCCAAACCCCACCCACCAAACAACTATTGTCTCCTCTTCCATAAAGCAGAAATCTTCCAGGGCTGAGATCACTGCAGGGAAGAAGCTGCATCTCTTCTGGTTCTATTGCTACCCAACAGGAAACTAGAGCAGATATATAAAGGCTTCTTTTATTAATTCTTGCAGCTCATATAGAATACAGAAGCTACTGTGATTGATTTACTATTACATAAAGTTAAAATTGCTTTATTTGAGTAGTAAAGAACTCTGAGTTGGCAATACTGCAGACCAGGAACTCCCACCTCTTGCATTCAGAAGGCAGAGCTCAGCAGGCCTCCTCACTCCTTTGTTCAAGTTCCCAGTAAGGAGAGGCAAATGGGAAACTAACAAACCAGCACAATAGAGACCAGGACTAGGGGGGCATATGGGGAGAAGGAGAATTATATGACCATCAGTTCTGCTCAGTGCTTAAAGCATTCTCCATGTTACAACTCTGGGATGAACAGCAATTTTAAAA
Source organism: Theristicus caerulescens (assembly GCA_020745775.1). Classification (NCBI taxonomy): domain Eukaryota; kingdom Metazoa; phylum Chordata; class Aves; order Pelecaniformes; family Threskiornithidae; genus Theristicus; species Theristicus caerulescens. The sequence goes on along the minus strand of CM036565.1, from coordinate 11,375,630 downwards.
TATTTAAGAGACTTCATTAAAGGAATGGTGTTTCAAAACAAGATTAGCGATTAGTTTGTATGGGCTGGGGAAGAATAGGATCAACTGTTCCAGTTAGCTTAAGGATAACTAAACCAAAAACAAAACAAAAGTCTAAGAAGAGATATTCTGAAGTTGTAATTACATCCTTCTTCCCAGAAATTCCTCTAAGTCTTTCCAAGCATAACCCCACTTGAAAGTAGTTATGGGTTTTATACACTGCTTTTGCAAGTAGCACAGGCAACCCCGAAAGCACTGTTGTCCCGACTTCTGGAAGTCGCCAAACCCAGGAGCATCTAAAAATTAAATAGGTTTGCAGGTCCAAACATTGTCAAATCTGCCATTGCTTGGTGAAGCAGCAAGTGCTCTATGAACTTTATATTCCACTAAGACAATTTTCCTTTCACTTCTTTCACTGGATTTGATGCAGTACACAATCTACAAAAGTATTAATAGGGGGATTTGCAGCATTAGACTCCCAGGCTACTCTGTAGCTAGAATGCTTTATAATACCCTGCCTGATTAGAACATGAGCCTGTTTAAGACTAGTTTGGCATATCATCCACCCATACCAGCTGTCTCCCTGAAGGAGAGGCAGCAAGGAGCAGGCACTGAGCGAGATCACAGACAATGGGTGTGAAGGAGGCGGCACTGATCCTTTAGACACCTGCATACATGGATTGCAAAGTACAGACAGCACAGCTGAATTCGCCCAGCACCAAGATGAGACCACCAGATAGCTTTAGATGCCTAGAAATTATGGTTACAGCTTCCAGGACTGCTGCAATGAACCAAGTCAAGAAGTTAGGGCCTCCATTTTCCTCCATCTCCTGATAAGTGGAGCATAAATGAAAGCTCATGTCTCTGCTGCCTTCCCAGCTTCTGCTACAGGGAAGAACAGGTCTTTACAGCACCAGCCATATATCCAAATGCAGGAATAAATGCAGCTGTGCCATATTTCTCTTAAGTGAAAAGAGAATTAGCTGTTCAGAAGTGTGCTCTGACTTGCCACAAGAGTTCACAGATTCAACAGCTTGAAGTCCAGCCATTCACTCTAACACTGTTACATGTGACTTCATTACACAAGACTGCTGCATTGTCCTTCTGGGCTACGATTAGCAGAAGTTGAATTAGCATTTGAGTCATGGTTTCAAAGCTAGCCTGAGTTTATGCATCCTCAGATTAGAGAAGTCTCCCAGTAGTGCTTGGCACTGATATCAGGGCTCTGTAGCCAAACAAGATCAGAGTATGTATGTTTGTGATGAGCCTGAATATTTTAGTCACATATATTGAGCACTTTTACTTGATGCACATAGAGTCCTTGCTGAGGACAGGCATATCAGTTTCTTCCAGGAACACTGCTTATTTGACCTTGCCCTTGAATTCTGGTACACATTAGCATTGAGTTGAGATGTTCTAAACTCTTCCCGGGCAAATCCACTTATTTCTGCAATCCAAGAAACGCAGAGTTTGGCAGTGTTCATTTTAGGATTTTGCAACAGTAACTGCTGTGTATGCATCTGATGAGCAGCTGTGCACCTGCTTAGGCTTCTGGTATACATGAATTCATGTCTTTTGTTTTGCATTAAAGCTAGTATTCGTGATCAAAGAACATAGGATTCATTCAGAGCTGAGGTTGTACACTGATCATCCAGCACTGGAGCTACATAGTTCATGAATGCTAACAGTACACTAACAGCAGAGTCCTGTGGAATTGGCAATAATGATCAGCCTTAACTACAAGTTGCCCTACAGAATTAGCACCCTACATGTGCTCTGACCACAAAGCTGGGACGCAAACTGCTCACTACGCAGATCAGACTAGCACAGCACAGGCTGAGGACCTGGCTCCTGACTTGCTCAGGTAAGCTCTACCATTCTGAACCACATGCAGCCAGCCTGCCTGCCATACGCTGGAGGTATTCTTCCAGTAGTATCCTTTACCCAGGCCATGCCTAAGCTAGGTCACAACAGAAGCTACACAGGTCAGTTTAGTACAACACTAGGAGCATCCAGGGAGCTTTTAAACTCACACTTCTGTGCAGTGGAACCACCAGTGAATGACAGCAGAAGCCTTGACACCACAGCATTTACCGAGCCTAATACAACAGGCTTTTATTCAACTCACCTTCCTGTACCAACACATGCTTCCTAAAGCAAGGGGCACCCCACCCAAGTGGCAAATGAACTAGTAAACTCAAAATAAACACCTCAGGGCTCCAAACATGTTGACTTTGAAATACTGTAACCTTAGTCCTCAAAAAGGACTGAAATACAGATTTTGTTTGTGGAACAGCCTGTTCACAGTATGCAGTTCAGAATGCAACTGACTATTCCTTAGCACTAGGATATGAATGTTCAAAAACTAATAACCATCTCAGTGTCTCAAAGTATCAGAACTCCCTGCAGATAAGTGTTTTGACTCATTTCAAGTTAAGTTCTCCAGTAGTTTGGATAAATCCATTAAATCCTTCTAGAAACTTAGAACTGTACACTGAGTTTCTGAGACAGCCATAGGGCAGAATGTCTCCAGCACAAATATGGAACACTACAATGGAAAAGATACCACAAGCTTTCCTTTACTGACAGTTAACCTGCTCCTCACACGCTTTTGGTCATGAGCAGATGGATTTATTTGTTGGACAACGGAACAGCAACCAACAGTAGTCAAAGACAATACTGGCAAGTGGCCAGATCTGAGGTTTTATCACATGGCTAAGACTTAGACAAAAGATAGTTAATGCACTAAAGAAGACAGATGACTTTAAATGGAAGCCATGAATTAGGTAGAACACCATGTTCCTCTAGAGAATGTCTCTGCGCAGTGAAGGATTTTGCCTTTTTGTTCCTCCTACTATAAATCTTCTCAGATACAGTTAATTCCCCTCCAAGTTTCAGGTAAACTTTTGATACATGACTGGCTGATGGATATGCTCCTTTCTCAGCTGGTAATACATATATATATATGGAAGACAAGGTGGAGATATCGCTTCTTCAGAGTGGTTAGAGAATCATCATAAAACATTCACCAAAAACCAAGTCAAGGATCTTGTGTCATGTTAGCGAGTACTTTAGTAGCAGAAGTTCAATGGTAAAAACTCAACAGAATGATTCTAACCAAGATAATACATTCAGTTCTTTGGGCATATCACGGAATTAATGCATCCTTAGAAAGCAACAGGAGTCTTTGCTTCTGCAGATAGTCTAATCATGTTCAAAGTTTTCAAAGATAACAAAGATAAATACTGACAAGACAGATTTAAGTTCTGCTTTCATTTGACTTGAAAAAGTACAAGTTGTTAACATTTAGAAAAAAACATGCCTTCAGTATGTAGGCACTTCACTTGTCTAGATTTGCCTCCTTGAGCATGTGAACTTATCCCTGAGTGTCAGCTCTGCTGATCACACTGAGGATCTTCAGACAAGTTTCTGGAAGAATCACCAGAACAATAGCTCAGGATTGAACTTGAGAGCATTTTACATGCTCCTGATAGAGCTGCACTCTCTGCTCAGCCCTTAAACACTTGTAGATGGCATAATAGTAAACCAAAGTAGAAATGCTAAGGAAGGCAAAAGTTTCCATCTTCCTTCCTTTCCTTCCTGCGCACTGCTTAGAAAGGTTGAGTATCATCAAATTTGTAACAGGAACATTCTCTACAGCTTTTAACAAGGGTACACTCACAGATACTCTAGGCACTGTCAGGGAAGTTAAGTCGCTGAAACTGGGTTTGAGGGATGCCATTCTTCAGTTTCATACACTGTTCACCTTAGCTGCCTTAAGCATGGGGGCTTATGTGCTCCTAATTTCTAACTTTCCTTTATATTTAAGACTTTGGCTCCGTTTACCCTCTCCTTCCTGCCATCTCCCTCCTCTCAGCATGACACATTATGGTGGCTGCTTTTTCCCAGAAGTCTCCTGCAGTGGCCTGTACCAGAATGGCTTCTCTTTGTCTAAGGGTCCCAGCCTACAGGCACTTGTTCTAAAATAACGAACTGTAGAGGAAAACCATTGCTCTGAAAAAGAAATTCCCCACCCCCACAATTTTAGAGGTTTATTAGCACAATATGTTTCTAACCACCGTACTGCATGTGTTCAGACACCACACAAGTTGTATCAGAGTTGCAGACTCTGCATCATGCTTTGTTCTTATGACAGTATATACCATATAGTATTCAGTTAAAACTTTACCAACGAGGAAAGTAAAGTTATGCAGTACCTCTTATGGGCACTGTCTGCAGAACTGGTCTAGTCATCAACTCACCTAAACTCCCTGCTACTTCAGCTGTTGAACTACAGCATTAGACTTTTAGCCTTCAGAGCTGATGTTACAGAGACTAACAGTTCCGACCCACTACATGTTAGTCAGTAGGAACTGGTTCATGTTAGAATGTATCATACCTACTCCCTCCATCAGTGGCCTTACACTGCAGCAGTTTGTTCACAGCAGGGGAAGACGACACCAAAGCAGGATCCATAGAGGAACATGCCTCACCTAGCATAGCCTTTTATATGAGGTTTCCAAAGATCACTGGACAAACACTGTTTTCTTTCCTACTTCATAGAAGAGTCAAGTGACAATACAATGACATTTAATAGCACTAGCTTCCAATTTTATCAAAACAGCCCCAGGAAATAAGTATCTCCTTGCAGTCAGACTGCAGCAGAGTACAGAAACGCACTACACTGCAAAAGCTGAAATTCTAATTCTAGGTTTCAATTATTATAAAGAATTCAGATTTATTGTTATATACCTGCACCTGTGTCAGTTTTACATGTTTTATGGCATCACAACCTAAACCGAGTCCTCCCTCACCTTCTGTGCAGCTATAATCTGAGGAAATGAGGTAAGGCTGCACTTGTGTGTAGTCTGTTATTAACAGACCATAGATCCTCAAGCTGCTAAGTGTAGCCATAAGCAGAGTATGATGGCAGCAGTTACAAGTTTCAGAAATACATGAACACACACATCCAGATTTGTTCTGTTCTTGCACATCTCTCCTAGTGCAGCCAAACACCAATGAGATGCTCAGCTGGGTGGCAATTAAAATGAGTCTAGCACTTTGCCAGTCATCTTGATCAAGTCAACTACAGTTTCACCTTCTCATGCAGTGAGCACTGGCATCAGCTCAAACTACTGCAGCTTCTAGCTGTAATCTGAGCCAGCCATGTAGCAATATCTTTCTGTGTAGACACCGATTCGGAATACCTACAGCCCGTAAGAGCCTACTGAGGCTGTGATTCCTGAAGTTCTGTGTTTACTTAGTTATGAAAATATGAAGTCTTCTGGAAAACCACAGACACATCCAGCAGCTTCAGCTACAACTAAAAGCTTATCGTTAAGCTGTCTAGAAGGCCTGCTCTAAGCATGGAGTGCCAAGGCTCTACTACCCAGGCTACATTCACATTCCTGTTTTTGAACATGTTGTTGAACACAGTTTGTTCAGATACTTCAGATGCTCCAGAGAGCTTGAGAGGCAGAGTTGATCTGACTATTGGAGAGTCAGACAGTGATAAATCACTTCAAAGCTATCAGTGCTTGAAGGATTTACATCAACTCCAGCAAGTTCTGATCACCTTCTCTGCCGTCTTTGGCAAAAGCTGTCAGAGACAAACCTGAAAAATAAGAGATCAAAGAGAGGACAGAAGTATTAGTAGGGCTTCTGATAGCTGAAGTTAGCAACATGTTTTTCCTGCATGTTTAAAGCAATCTCTACAGTTCCCCACTACCCAGTGTCTTCCAATGCAGCAATATGCACTTCAGGCTTACCACAGATGCTGCAGATGCAATCATTATGCTTCAGCAGCAAAATCCTAATCCTGAACACTACATTCCAGTCAGAAGCAATTACAGCTTGGAGTACAATCTGTAAATTAGTTCCCTAACATTGTTAACTTTAGGGACTAGAATTTCAAGAATTGAGTTCTCAAGCATTGTGTATCATGAGAACAAGCTGCTTTTACATCCTCTTCTGTTGTTGCAAACATAATGGGGAGCAAAATACTCACTCACTTGCTGTTCCATCAAATAAACACGAAGTCTACATTTGAGAAGAGCCTATTCCAAAACTACTTTGAGAACACATTATTTCTCTTCCTCATCGGTCATTTTACAGTATGTTTCATGGACACAATGGCATCTGCCCTCCTCCTCAGGGCACACTGCTTCCATGAGAAAAACTAAATGCAATTACTTCAGATACAACTTGAAGGGCCCACAAGCATTCTGACAACAAAAAGTTCTAAAGGTGTAAGTATAAATCAATATTTCAAAACATCTCTTGATTTTTATTCTCTAGTAATGTAACAGCTTCTTACAGATGAAGACTACTGACTACAGTGCTAGGTAGCAAGTGCACCTCTAAGTTACCTTCATTCAAAAGAGCCATGCCCCCACATACAATAAGCCCAATTAGTATGGTATTATGCACTGGGAACATGTAGTTAACAGCCTGTTTTGTAAGTTACATTAAGGCCTCCAACAAAGACTTAAAAATCAATTGTTACAAGAACACACTGCAGAAACTTATTCATGAGGTGAATATATGCATTCACAAGCTGAATAAAAATTGTTTCTTGAATTTCAGTCCCAGAGTGCCTATTTCAGAGGTCCAAATTTCTATAGCAACATTCCATTAAGCACCAGAAAATGCTGGATTAGACCTACTTATATTGCAGCATGATTTCAATTATGATTCCAGGAAGCCTATTGGAAAAGCTCCTGTCTTTCAAAGAAGTGATCTTTCAGGCCGTGACCAAACAGTGTTTAAGCCTCTAAGGAAAGAATCGCAAGTTCTTTTTCATTATTGCCATGAACACCCATTACAGCATCCTTTCAGCAGGAAACCTGAACACCAGTATGGAGGCTTCAGGACAGAAAGAACAAAGTTGAATACAACCTTTATAGAATGCAAAGAAGAGAAGAGACATACAAAAAGGCTCTGGGGCCTTGGCTCAGTAGTAAAAAAGGTCTTTCAACTATAAAGATCTTGAAGTGGACAAGACTAGTTGCCTGATCAAGTTAAGAAGGATGTATAAAAATGCAGCAATACAGGCAATAGGAAAACCCATGAGTCATATTATTGATCAGCCAAATGTACCTGTAGCTCCACCAGAAGTGGTCACCGCCACTGGCCATTAACCAGTGGTCCCTGACTACCAGAGGCAGCATGTTCCCATATCCTCCTCAGAGGGAACCACACAGTTCTACCTCACTCTACAAGGTATGAGGTACCTATGCAACATGTTAGCAAGACGTCTACCTCATGCAGTGTAAGTCTGCCACAAAACAGTCCCAAACCCACCTTCCACAAAGATCTGAAGTTAGTGGTGAAATAAACAGCCTTAATCTGCTCGCAGCTTGTTACTTGCGATACAGATCATACTTACAGCTTGGTCATTTTCTGGTCAAGCTAGTTAAAATCCTGAGCTAGGTTTTCTACAAGAAATTTGAGAGTCCCAAAATCTCTACTGATGACACACTGGACTCTGTTGTCCAAATGACAGAGTTCCACTACAGCTTAACCCCTCTATCTGAACCACTGTGGTCCTACCCTTCCTCATCACATCAGCCCTCCATTGTGTTCCATTACCAGCCATACCAACATGTGCCCAATAAGCCATCTTAGGCATCTGACCCAACCCCAGGTTTCATAAAGGAAAAGTAGTAAAGGACACAGTCCTTTCTCTCCCCTTGAAACACAGTTTTCTTAACGATTGAGCTACAGCTTCTACCCTGTTGTTGCAGGCAGAGAGGAAGCACTTGACCAAAGAGGCAAAGCTCAGCCTTATGAAAGAGAAGTCTTTGCTTATCCCTGTTACCAAAAGTATAAAGCATCCCAACAAGCGATAAGGCCAAGAATGCTGCTGAAACCAGAGCTTGTTTCAACTAGAAAGGAAAAAGCTTGGTACACACAAACATGAACGTGCAACTTAGATAAGGTGTTATGAATACAGCTCCTTTTACTTAACCTCAGTATTTTGCAAGTAAGCAGGATTTAATCTCACTGACATGCAGCAACAAATTCAGAGCTGTTTGTGTTTATGACTTGTATACATCCAAGCTATAAGGTTAGCAAAGCAAAAAGGGTACCAATGTTTGAGCTAAAAATTAACTCAACCCTGCCATACTGAACAAGATAACTAAGCAAGTAAAATGTCACAGTACCTATCTGTCAGAACTAGCCAATTCCATCAGCAAGACAAGTTAAGTTCATTCCTCTATTCAAAGAAACCAAAACAGATAAAGTTCTAGGTAAGAACTGGGGTAAGCTGTTTTCTTGCATTAGTAATCACAAATTTTACAGAATCCCCATTTAGCAATCAGTTACCCGGGTCTACTACCCTGTAGTCATAGGCGGCAAATCAAGTGGTCGAGGTAGAAGGGTAAACAAGACTGCAGCAACAGAGTTAAGCTGACCTAAAGCTGCCTCAAAGTTAGAGATTTTAATGCCATGCTGTACAGATGTGCAGAACTTGGCTCACTTTCAGCCTTCAGAGAAAGGCAAATATGCTGGTTTGATTGACTTCATTCATTTAAAAGATTTAGAAGTAAAATCAGGATTTTGTCCTCAAAAGTTAAACCAGGCATCAACATGATTAGATGATGCAGACCAACGGGCAGAGATAACATGCTATGATTACTGCTTAACTCCACCACCACTGGTCAGGAAACAAAGCTGTCCACCAACAGCATCACTGTTGTCACCAGTGATGTGACAGAGCAGATTTGCTACTGGATGGTGACAAGTAGACAGCAAGCCCATGACATCAACATAATAAATGCCATTAAGAAGCTGCACTGTGACTCCAGAGGTCTCTTAGTTCTGCATCAGTGCCTGCTCTAATGCAATCAGACGCTCTGCCTTCCTCTGAACGCTGTCAGCAATAGTCTGCTGAGTCATAGAGCCTGTAGGGACACTAGAGCTGCAGGGCCTGCAAGTGCAAACTGCGCTCAGCCTGCTGCAGAGCGGATCACTCCAATCTCAAAAAAACAGCAGTGCAGCACTGCTAGCCCACATAAAAAACACCTGGCAAAACCCTTTAAGCCCCAGCAAAACAAGGTAAGCCTTATCTTATGTACATAGTATCTCAGTATCTAGTATAATGCAGCAAAAGTTAAGCCTTTAAAAACAGTCTTCACAATTTCTCCATACAAATAAGGTGAGTTTCCCCATCTCCAACCCTCTCACACCAGGGCTGTCACAGGCAATGTGTATGGAATGCCCAGCAACACATTTGCAAGCACCTTGTCATTGCAAAAGTCAGACATAGGCAGTATTAACTTTATTTGTTTGTCTTCAGAAAGTTCCACATTAGTATTTTAGGAAAGGTTAAGAGCAGGACATGCAAGAAAATATTTCAGTGCTAGCATTCAGAGCAGCTAGTACTTTTAATCAGCTGCAACTTGCACAGGTTATTAGTTTCAGACCATATCTTTCACCAGTGTGGGTGTTTCCATTTATCTGAGCATTTTTTTGCCCTATAGCACTCGGTATATGCATTTTTTTTTTCAGTGACAACAAGCTCTAAAAATTAGAAGCTCAGAACAATGACATGCAAGCTCTAAGCCAGTGGTTATTTCAAGACCCAGCTCTCAAACTAGAAGTAATTATGACTGCACCTCACCATGTTAAATACACAGATGCACAAGAAACAGTATTCACCACAGATTACTTCCATCTGAGAGAAGAAAGTAAAAGTCTTGCTACTAGAGCAAGCTAGACATCTGCTTTAGAAAATTAATCCTTGAGAAAAACATGGCATGATTAAGAGTTTTTTCAGCTGCCAGCACTGAATGGTGCATGATTTGTGCTGAGCTCTTCACTGTTCTTACTTGGTTGTAATGGTTCTCTTAAGTACAAAAGCTTAAAACATTTCCTGGATTCACATCAAGATTTGAATACTAGAAAAAAAGTCTATTTTGTTCAAATATTACTAAAAAATCATATTTAAAAGTGAAAAATGCTTAATAGGTGCTCAGACTTGTTACTAAGATAGCTACAGTATCCCTTGGAATGACCTCTTCCAAACAAAAGGGAATATTCATTATTGACCTTCAATGCAGTGAATCTATATAGAGCTGGCACAGCAAAAAGGCTGCTGCTGCATGTAATTTAATAAACATAGACTGCAACACAAACAATGAAAAAATAAACTGACCTTATGTTTAGCATGCTGAAATTTTGACCCTTCCTGCTCTTCATGCTGCAGCGAGTTGGCTCTCTCCCTCACACTTCTATACCCAGGACTGGGTATAATGTACTCTTTTCCTATGTCGATGTCTTTCATCTTCTGTAAACGCCAGGGTTTACACGTGTATTTTCACCTCAAATATCTGAAAAATAATTAAGTTCCAGTTCATTATATGCTATGCCCAACCCACCACTTCCTTTTAGTCATTATTTTTAAAGGTTATTTTTGAAATAAAAATCAGAAAGCAATAACAAAAGAGTTTTATTGCAACAGGACTGTAATAATGTGACTTTGGAAACTCACACAAGACTAACTTCTCCTGAACTAGTTTAAACATACCCTGAGGTAACCAAATAGTACAATGACTCTCAATGCACTAGAGTACTGTCATACTTCCTCCCTTGGAACTCTGAAATATGATTATGCAATCTGACAGATTAAAGCAATACCTACAGCATTTAGCTGAAACCTTGAGAAACTTGACTTAGAAGATAAAATCCCTGAAATCTTTTGTTAGCATCTGAAGTTGCACAGACCCAACAACTTACCAGTACAAAGTTTTGCAAAACTGATCACTCTAGAGATATCACATGATAAAATTAGTCATTCCACACACACTCTAGAGAAAGATATATTCCTTCTCTATAGTATTATTGGTATAGTCCATAGGCTTGAGCTATCATTAAGTATGAACATGCACGGGAAGGAGTCACATCTTCAGTGCTGCAGGTTTTCGCTCAACCTGTCAGAGTGCACTGTAACGTCAGAAGGAGAATCAGAGTCCCGAAAAGAAAATCACCTCCCACCGCAAGACTTTGTTTTATAGCTCTGCTTTATTGCATTCCGTCCCTTGCCTTAAACTAACGCGACGGAACAAGCCTTGATTAAGTTGCATTAGTCAGAATCTGCATCAGCAGGTTTGGCTCGGTGCACTGGGCTGCCACCCCTCCGCCGCCTGCAGCCCCGGCCTCCTTCCCCATCGGCTGACACCGGTCCCCGCCAGCGCAGCCCTCCCGCCGCCAGCCCCGGCCGCCCCCCGCCCTGCACGGCTGGGCGCTGCTCCCCCGCCCCGGCGGGCCGTGCGTGTGCCGGCGCCGGGCGAGGATACTGCAGAGCGGCAGGTCCCGGGGCTGCTGCGGCCTGCCGCCCCTCCTGCGGCAGGGCTGCGAGCCGGCCTCCCCCGACCCGCCACCCCCAAGCAACCCGGGGTTGGGGGGGGAAGGGGGGGAGGCGGAGGGGACTCCTCCCCTATTCCCCGCCGCACCGGCGTAACCAAGAGAGGCCCCGCTGAGGGACGGATCCCCCCGCTCCAGCCGCAGAGGGGGCACAGCGGATCCTCCCGAGCTGCCGGCGGGAGGGGGCACAGCGCAGCCCGCCTCACGTTAGGCGGGGGGGGGGGGGGGGGGTGCGTGAGCGCCGCTCCACCGGCCTCCTCACGGGAAAGGGGGCGGCAAAGCCGCCTCCTCAGCCGCGCGGGGGCCCCCCCTCACCCGCACCAAGGGTCGCTTCCCACCCCCACCTCAACACCCGCCCCCGGTAACGGGCGGGGGGCGGCTGCCGCTCACCTCCGCCCGGTGACTGCCCCCGCTGCGGCTTCTCCACTCAGCGGCCGCCAAGCCAAACAACATCCCTTATAGCGGTACCTGCCTCCCCACCGCGCCTGCGCGCCGGGGGAGGGCGGGGGCTGCCGGGCCCCTTCCTTCGCGGCGCCCCACGGGAAATGTAGTCCTCGCCGCCGCCCCGCCGCCCGCTGGCTGGCGGCCTAGGAACTACATTTCCCAGAAGGCCCCGCGCGGGCCACCTCCGCTGGGCCGCCCCGCCCAGCCGTGCCCCGCCCGCTCCTTCCCGCCGCTCCTGCCGCAGCCCGGGGGGTCTGGAACGTTCGCCCCCCCCCACCGGGGCAGCGCGGCAGCGGCGGGATGCAGCGCGCTGCAAGGCGAAGGCAATGCGGTGGCAACGCATTGCAACGTAGCGCGACGCGACGCGACGCAAGGCGGTGCAATGCAGTGCAATGCAGCAGCCGTGCGGCCCGTTGCAGTGCGGGGAGGACGGGGCCGAGCCGCCCGCCCCGAGCGAGCGTGGGGTGGGAAGAAAGTAGCCCGCTCTCTGCTCGGACCGAGGGACCACAGCCGAGGCGTGGGGAGGACGGGGGAGGCTGCCCGCCCCGTCCCGCCGCAGGGCGCTGCCGCAGGGCGCTGCCTGGTTTGCAGAGGCGGAGCGGCGGCGGGAGGAGCGGCGGCCCCGGCTTCAGCCTCGGATGCCCCCGCCCGCGCTGCCGGTTGGTGTTTGCAGCAGCCTGCCACTCGCTGCGGGGTATTTACAGCCTTTCGGCCGGGGAAAGTGCGACTGTGTCCTTCTCTGCGGCTTAACCTTTACCACAGCTGGGGCGGGAGCGTTGGCTTCTGTGCGCAGGAGCTGTGTCACCCCCTCGGCCGCGGCCGCAGGCCTGCCGCGCTCCTTGCAGCAAGCCAGGCTTGGAGCAGGACATGGGGGAGGCCAGGAAAGCCCCTGCTGCGCCCCTCTGAAGGGACTCGGACCAGCTAACGGGACTGCGAACTTGTCCCAGGGCTTTCCCACTCCAGCTTTGCCCACTGAAAGGGATGGAGTGGGGGGGAGCGACACCGCGGCCATGCATCCCTGTGTGGCGGTGGCTGAGGGTCAGACGCGGCCCCACTCCCCCAGGGAAGCGTGGCACGGGGTATCCAGCCCCTGCCTCGGGAAGTCAGTGAAGGAGGAGATGGACACAGCTGCCTTTCCTCTCACAAAGGGCTGTAAATATCCTTAACAAACCCTGAGCTGTAGCTTCTCCCCTGCTGTGTTTAAATACCCTGTCCTCATCTGACATCTTCCTTCCACCAGCCAAATTTGGCTGATGTCTCATTTAAGTGCTTTATATAACAAGTGCCTGCTTGCAGCGCAGTCCTTGCTCTCCTGTCAGGGATGTTTGTGAGAGTCGATCCGATAGAAAAGCTGAAATAAACTCAGGTAAAGAGTACAGATGGGAATCTGGAAGTAAAACTGGATCCTGAATATTCCTTCCAAGTCCACAGGCCAGCAGTACAAGTAAAAGCACAATTTGTGCTTTTGTATGTCACCATGCAAAGCAACGATTCAAGGACACCCTTAAGGTACCAGAGAATCCCTTCAGAGCTCCCCGACGCATATGGGAACATGTCCTGCGGAGCTTCGACTCCATTTCCAACAAAAATGAGAATCAGCTCCATTGCAGGTGCTCTAATATTTTGGGACAGAAGAACTGACAGACAGGCACAGAAGGAGAGCCCTTCACATGGCGAAGCAGCCAAAAGCACACGTGGCTGCTGTGTTTTCCTGCAGTTTCTTCCCCAGAACTCACAATTACGCAATTTCAGATTGTTTTGGCTGAGATTTTATGGGGAAGAAGCTGCAAGGTGCACTTCATGCTTTATAAATGCTATGTCCAAGCAAAGGGTGGATTTTAAGACAGAAGCCAGTCATTAAACAGACCTTTGTCTGCATCAAACACACTGGAATGTAGGCGTAAATAGCTGTGCAATGTAGTTAAACAGCATAAACAGAAAGGACGAAGTATGAATGATGGAGAGAATTAAACTGTGTTAAAGCTTCAAGGTGAATCACTTTTATTGTATTTTAGGGTGTTGACCTGAAACTGTTCTGAGCGTGAGCGTGCCTTTGGTCCCCGGGCAGTGGAAGCAAACAGAGCTGCTTTTCAGAGGTGGCCAGCTGTTTCTGAGCTGATGACATGTTGAAGCCCAAAGGCTCATGCACCTAGAGGGAAAGAAGAACATGAACCTCCATTATGCCAAAGTGAGTGCAAAATATGTTAGGAAAGATGAGCAGAGAGTGTTGTTTAAGCTAAGGGAGCCAGGGCCCTGCCTACACTTTTCTGTCCTCTATTTCTCCAGTGCTGGAGCAGATCCAAGAGTAAAAGGGAGGGCATGAGTGCTAGCAGAAAACTGTGCCGGTAAATAATGATGTGTACACTCCACCCAGACCAGCTCTGGGCGATGGGCCGGCGGCAGCATCAACAGCGTTTTCACACCTGTGGTCCTGCACGTGTACGTACTCCCTTAGTATGATGGTGGGAGGAAAATGCTTATGTAGGCATCACCCACTTTTAAGTGTGTCATGAGTCTCCTCCAGTGTTTGTTCTAAAGGATATAAACATACTGGTGCTACCAATCAGAGGAGTTACATCTTTAGCTCCAGTGGCAGCAGCTAATGCTTTTAGTGCTGCAAGTCCCAGATTCGTCCCTGTGGGATGGCAGCTGTTACATAAACAAGGCCTGTACAGTATTAAAACTTGCCCTGATTGAAGATCTGGGATTTGCTGTAATCAGCCCTGACTGCAGCAAGAAAAGCACAGCCAGCCTGAAGCGCCAGCAGCAGCTTCAAAGCCAAGGCCTGCAGACCATGAGGGCTAGGAAGCAACACCTGACAACTAGTTTTCTTAGAGGTGTACCGTATCTGCTCCCCCACACCCCAAAACAAACATCAGCAACAAATTTAAAGCAACCCTTGAAACAAACTGACTTGAGCCATTGGATCTGGTAGTGGAGTATCGCCAAGTTGACCAGGAACACCGAGGCTTAGTTTGTGGGAGTGATGGTCTTTATTGATCCAACTCTCCTACCACATCTTTCCCCATAGGATCTGAGGACCTGCTTCTGCATCCTGGGGAATATGGAGCACGTGCTGCCCAGGCAACTTAACTGAGCTGAATCTTGGACAGAAACAAACAGATGTCCCTTCAGGAGATCTTCTGAGCTTGAGGGGCATTGCAGCACTAGTTTGGGTTCACACCACTGCAATTAAGACCAGAATCTCAGCCACACAAAACCCTGTTACACACACGACTGCAAAGCAGAGAGTTACTTGTGCTGGGGATCCAAATGGCTGGCAAGCCTGGAAGATGCTGGCTGCACAGATCGGGTGCGGGGAGCAATGGGGTGGTGCAGGCACTGTTTTACTACTAGCAAAAAATTGCAATGAGGCGCTAGGACAAAACAGCTTTTCTCTTTGCCCTGAAGGAAAAGATAGCCCCCAAAGACGCAGCAAGATGTGACTGGACTGATGTCCATGGAGATACGTGGAATACCAGGAGATGCCTTGGGCTAACAGGAGTGGAGAGCTGTCGCGTCAGGCTGGCCACCCGCCCAGTGCCTCCTTCCAGACCTGTGGGCTGTGCGAGGCTGGCTGGGGAACACAACGTACTTCAGTCAGAGTGGATGGTGCTTGAGGAGGTGTCTTCCTTTGACACAAATCTGGACACCCCTGCGGAGAGCTGTTCTTCCCTCTCTCCCCAGATCTCCTTTCCTATGTACCTCATACACGGAGGACGTCTCCTTCTTACCCTTCCCCGCTGGGATGCTTGGTCCCAGCTGCTGAGGCTTGCATTTTCGGCACAAGTTTCCTAGGTTCAGCCCCTCCTGATGAGCATGCTGACAGTTGTTATGCTTGCTGGTGCTTTTGTACTCTCTCGCTGATCAGAGCTCTTAGCCATGAAGTGCAGAACTCAGAAATTAATTGGATGGCTCAAGGAAAAGTCCCATGACCTCAAATTTAGCCTGCAGCAGTGCAAACCATAACAAGTCCAGAAATAGGGAGGTCTAGAGAGACTGCATTCATCAGCTTGTTCCCGATTCTATATCCCTGTGCAGTGCCTGATCTTTTATTGTCCATCATTTCCAGGTCTCCCTCCCACACACAGCCTATTAGTTCAGGACTTTGAGTTCTCAGAGCAGACTGAAAGAGTTCCCGTTGCACTGCAGCTACTGCAAGTCACTCTTCTGGAAAGCAATAGCCTCAGCTGGGCCATATTTCTCTTTCCTAGGAGCCGCCAACCCATGTGGGCAGCTTGGCAGATTGAAACAAGCCTCAGAGGTCTAGCGCTGCTGAAATACCTGTGTACTGCCTACCACTGGAGAGTGGAGAAACATCGCTACTCATTTGCGTTTGTATCTTACATCCACCTTCACAGTTTACGAGGAAGAGGAAAATATTTGTGGCAAAAGCATTAACAAAAGGATTACTGGGAACAGTAATTCTTAGTCCATCATCCTTTGGCTCCAGCGTTAACATCCCGTGGGGAAGACAGAGAGGGAGGCAGGAGTCAATGTCGTACTTGTAGCAGGGCTGTCAGAAACTGCTGTGACTCGGTCAACCATTCCCCTCTTAAATCTCGCTAGCATACAAACTATTCCAGGACATCAGTGGGCTGGGTTCGTCACATGAAAACCACAGTCCACTTTCCTGCAAACGAAGACGTTAATAATCAGCAATAATGTTATTGCATAATAGGTCTTTATTTGTTACAGCAAGAAATTAGTATGGTTGCCTTTAATTTAGGAGAAGTTATGTATCTAATGGATTTGGTCCTAGTTTGCATTGAAGAACAAGAAGAGTCAGAAATATTCCCTGCACATATTTAGTGCTGCTAGTGTCCAAGTCTTCCTAAAAATCCTGCTGCTGTGCGCAGGGTCTGGGGAAGCTCGTGACCGCTGCCCTGCGAACTGCCTGCAGCAATACCTGGTTCGACACGCCGTCCATGCCGTGCCAGGCGTGTCCCTGCCTGCTGGACCACAGATGCTTGTCCACAAGACTATGTACACACCACCATATGCCCTTCATGCCTACCTGGCTCCATCCAAACCCGCAGCATGGAGCTGATAAACTCCCCGTATGGACCTGGTACCAAAACCCTCTCCCCCATCCCAGTCGTAGCTGCACAGAAAGGGGTTAGCGGGGTTGGAGCATGAAAGACCCAGTGCCATGAGCCAACCGTTGCCTGGAACTCGGCACTTTCCGTGGGGCTGCTCTGATTTTCAGGGCATGTGGGGCACAGGACCTTGTGGGATGCTCAGGACCTAAACAACACCACAGGAACCCCTCGCTTTGCAGCACGGACCCTCTCCAAGCTCCCACCTTTTCATTGCTGCAGTCTCATTATGCTTGTAGCTCTGCAAATGACTCATTCAGACATTCAAGTCCATGTGCTTTATGTTGTTTCAGTGCTGAACAATCTGTGTTGCAGATCAGAAACTGGGGAGAGTGGAGGCCAGCTCATGCAGCACAGCGGGGAGCGATGATTTCTCCACCCTTCCCCTGGGAAAATACAGAAGAGGGATGTGATGTATTTGGACCGAGAGAAAAGATGAATCTTTCCCTTTCCTCCTGACCTGTTTTAGGCAGAAGGAGTTCATTAATATCTTAATACACCTGTGCATTCAGCTTTCCTGGAAACGAACTGTACTTGCTTGATGTTTGTGCAAAACTGTTAGCAGCGTGGACGTTCACAGTGGTTGTGTTTCGGAGGATAAGGCTCTTAGGCTGATCCAGGCAGAGATACTGCTCCAGAATACGGCACCCATCACCTTCCCTTCAGTTCATGTGGGAGGATGAACCTTCCTAGCCAAGCTCACGGTGTTTTACTCTTGTTCTCAAAAGCAATAGCCATGCTTTTGCAACAAATGCCTTTCAGTGTTATTTTGTATTTTTTTAGGTTTTGATCATCCTGCCCTATTTCTGCAGCATTTATGCTTGTCAGAATGCAGAAGTAAAAGGTGCAATACTGCGCTGTATCACACAGATTAAACTTGGTTTGTAACTCATCATTCAGGTCAGGAGGAGAGAGCATGGAAAAAGCGCACCGTCTTATTTCATATGCGACTTGCTTTGGGCTTTGGGAGAATGGGATACAAACAACACCTTCCCAACACAATTAGCAGCAACGCCTTCAAAACTATTTTTTTCTTACAGGGAAAGGCCACAAGCTCTCAAAGCTGTTGCAACGTTTAAAGCATAATCCAGCACAGAAAACCAGTTCAAGGCAGTTCACCTCTAAACTGATTGTTCAATCTTTCTTCTATAAACCTGATTATTCAGAGGATGAGATCAATTCAAGGGCAAAGCACTGTCCAGAGACCAGAAGCTGGTGCAGGCCTACGCACAGTAGCAAGTTGTGTGGTTCCTACAGCTTGCACCACACCCACAGTTAATAAGTAATGGATAGAAATCTGTAGCATGGGTCAAGCTGGAGCCTGCCTGCTCACGCAGGCACAGCAGACATCAGCCTTGGCAGTTGTACGGCTGGTTATTTGATGAAGTTAGTGGAAAAGCCAAACAATGCTAAAATAAAAAATAAAAAACCCCAGGAGATGTGTCTGAATGAACATTAACAAGCTGGGATGCACCCCAGCTATACCACTCTGGCTTTGGGAGTTACCTCCTCTCAGCTGTCTATTAGCCGTAGTCCGCAGATGTGCAGTAGTGGCTTTGGTTAGTCTGCAGCACTAAGCTTGTGGGGAGAAACTCCTCTACCCCCTCTCCAAGAGCAGCCCAGGATTGTCCCCAAGCCAGAGCATAAGGAGTGGACAACGTCAGAGCGGTGTGTCGGAGCCGGCGCTATGCTGGAGGCAGGCTGTGGCAGGGGAACTGGTTTAAACCTTACGAAACCCAGAGGTGGTGACCAGGGCATGATGCAGCACGACCTTCCCGTCGGCTCCCAGGGACGCAGTCACAGCCTGCTGCCAGGGCAGGGCACACTCTGTCCACTCCTCTTCTGCCTCTGCGAAAACAGAGCTGTGGGCTCACTAAGGTGAAGGTGTCACTGCTTCCAGCTGTGTGGAAACAGCAAAGCCGGACACGGTGACAAGGTCCCTCGGTTGACCTGTACTGAGATGTGGTTTTCTTACTCAGCTGCTTATGTGGCTGTGCAGGGCCTGCTTGACAGGCACCATCAAGATGTACCGTGGAAAAATGATGCATGGATGCAGCCGTGAGAGCCACAGGTCAGCGTGCAAAGCGCTCCCTCCTGCTGCTCTCCCTGCCAGCACCCACAACACTGCAGCTCCTCCGAGCAGCTCCTGGCGCACAAGGCGCACATCAAGCATGGACAACCACCACCGCTTTGATCTTCTGGCAGATGATGAACTTACCAGTAGCCGTGTCTTCTCTCTCATTCCTCCAAACCCTCCCCATTTCCTACATCGGTTGTGAAGTGACTCTGTCAGCATCCATCCAAGGTCTCGGTGATGCTGCATAGCGGTGATGTTCGATACCTTCCTCTGCTGCGCTCTCCTCCCCCAGGACATGGTTCATGGGTGCCGTTAGCTCTCTCACCACCTGCTCTCATCCTCTACGGAGATGCTTGTTGACGATAGCTCAGCTGGTCATTATGTACTTCACATCTGCGCCAGCCGCGCTGCTGGGAAGCCGGGATGTATCCCTGGTGCCTGGCAGCGGGTCCATAAGGAAAGCAACGCTGCAGGGACTGCCACTACCCGCTGGAGTCAAGGTCTCTATTTCCCCACGTGTTCTCAAGCCCTTGGGCTTTTCCATAGTGCATCCTCTGCCCTCCAGCCTAGCACATGCTGCCAGGGAACCGCCAGCTTGCGTTTGCCCCCATGCTCCCAAGCATCCCTTGAGGTGCATGGGAAGGATGAGCCAGCCTCAGCGAGCACACAGCAGGCAGCCTGAAGGGAGAGGAGCTTTCTGTCCCATTGGAAACACCACAAGCAGGGCTTCAAAAAAAGGAGAAAATAATTAAAAATGCTGGGAGCCCCTGGTGGTGCCTGGAATCCCATGTGGTGGAGAAGAGGCCAGCTGGGATGCCAATTTTGGAGCTCACCAGTGTGATCAGTCAGTTTTAGAAGCAAACAAGGACAGCCAAGGTCAAAGAGCATTGGGCCTCTGGGACTGCCGCTGTGCAGCTGACAACTGGGAAAAAGGGGAAGCTGCAAGTCAAACGCAGCTCGGTCCTTGCCTCTGCAGCTGGTTCTGGGGCTGTCCGGGTCCCAGGATGGCCAGGTCTCAGGGGCTGGCCCTGCTGCATGCAGTGGTCATGGGGGCAAGGAGCTGTTTTTTGGAGACTCCTGCTTGGGGTCGCAGAGGAAGGCAAGCAGCTCTGCGACCAAACAGCAAAGGGATGGGAACTCAAGGCAGCAGTGAGTAATTAGCAGGGCTTGGGGAGACTTGCTCTGCTCTGTTGCTGGGGGAGAAAGCAGCAGAGACAGTTGTCTCCTGCTTTCTCCCCCCGGGAAGATCAGGACTGGTTTCCTGGGGGCTCCTGAGACAACCCCCTGTGTGCATCTTGTTTTGCTGAGCTAATTGCTTTTGCTTCCTCAGGAAGCTCTGCCTGAGCACCAGCAGCCATGCTGCAATGCCACCACAACACCCAGGTGCCCACGTCCTCGGGAGCCCCACGCTCCCCTCCATGCGTTGCTACACACCCCAGGGTCTCTGTGTGGGGCTGGCACAGTTAATGGCGGGTGAGCACGTACCCTGCTGGCCCCCAAGTGATGGACTAGAGCCACGGTGCAAGGAGGGTGGGTCTCAGTCTGGGTGGCCACAGCACCCACTCATCTCTCCTCTCATTGCATCAACCGGTAGGACCATGGGAGCCGCCGCTGCGGGACACCAAAAAGTTTGGGACAAAGCCTAGGCAACAGCCTGGGTTAGCCAAGGCTAAGCCTGCAGTGAAGATGTACCCCAAAAGGAAATACTGATTACTCTGAAACCTCGGGGCTGTTTGTTAAGGCTACAGAAAGCCCCGAACAGGAAAGCATATGTCTGGAGCAGGTTTGCTTTGCCAAACAGAGCCATGTCACGTGCCTGTCCCATGCTCTGCAGATGCGGGGGAGTCCTCCAGCTGTTTCCGAGAAATTAATAGGAAAAGCCCCATGTGTAATCATGGCTTAATCGGGTCAACTGGAAACAAAGCACTCCGGCTGCTGCGTGCTGCTCTCCATCGCAACACGGGAGGACAGGAGCCTCCCCCAGCCGTGGCTGCAGAGATGAGGCCGGTGCTCGAGGAGTGGGAAGCAGCTCTAGGGTCTGCAGCCTGGTTAACACAAATCACAGCCCCACAACGCTTAGAATAACAAACCCAGCCTAATACTGATAACCAAAGAATGGCCCAACCTCCAGACCCCCCATGCCCTCTCCCCAGGACTGGGAGTGCAGCACGTGGGAGCTGGGGGATATAAAGACTAGAAGCACCAGGAGCACCCCCTCCAGCCTGCGGCTATGGGATGGGAGCAGCGTGATGGTGCTCAGTCCCTGGGGTGGTCAGCAGCTTGTTCTGTGACCACAACTGTATCAACACCTCCAACTCGTGGCTCAGTTCCTCCTCCTAAAAAATGCGTGACTGCTGGAAACCATGCGACAGAGGCAAAGGAGAGTCGCTGTATGAAAAGCAGGGCAAGGTCTCAAACCACTGCTGTGCAAAAGATCCTCCCCATCAGTGAGCAGCATCTGGCTTCCTCTTAAAGACAGACGATTGAACCAGTTTGAACTAATGGAAAACACCCTGCTCAGACCCATCTCCTTGTCGGAGTGAGGTGCATGTAGCATCAACCACTAGCTGCTCCTGCTTTGAAAATACAGCAGCTCTTCATGTGGGTGGGAAAAATGAGCTTAAGCATTGCACGGCCTTTGTGAATCCTATTGCTGCCTCCTCAGTCTGTAAAAAAGCCAGGGCCTGCTCTCTGCAGTGCACTTAATATGGCTACAGCCTGATATGAATTAAGTCCAACTTCCAGTGTTGGTTTGTTGCTTTTCTGTTTCCTCAGTGCATTTGCAGTGGTTTGCACAGAGGAATGCACAGCGATGGTTTAAAACGCATTTTACTGCAGGTATTTATCAGATCACACTCTGATGTCCTGTGATTGCAGGCAGAGATACAATTTAGATCGAGTTTCTAGCTGAACACCTGTGTCACCTATAGGTAAGAGTAGGTCTGGGTGATGTCTCTGGGCAGGGAGAGTTGAACTCTCCACCATCCAGCCATGGAGGGGGAGAGTTGAGCCCTGCCCGTGCCCTTAGAGCTGCATGCTCTGGACTCTCTTCTTGCATCAGCACCGAGTTACTACAGCCATGGTGTCTTTGGGCTTACCTTTGCCCTGTTTTGCACTTCATGTCATTGCGGACACCCCCGCAAAGTCCAAGCCAGGTCTTTACACATGCCTCTACCCAAGAGGCTGGTTGTGTATCTGCACTGCGCAGGGATCAGAGCTGTCAGGGTACCTCTAAGGGCCAGGGATCAAAGCTGAGTATTATGATCCTGCTAAGAGTGTTTATTCCCATATATAGCATTGGCACTGCAGCCATGCCTGGAGTCCCTCTTTGGAAGCAGTGGCCCTGTGATGGGGACAGACAGCCCCAGAGGCACTCCGGCCCGGCTCTGACAGCGTGCATCAAGCCTGGCTGGGTCAGGAGCTGCCTGAGTGCCGAGGAGGGGGGCATATTCCTGCCTCGTGGAGCTAATAATTTCATCTCAGGTGACTGCATCAAGCAAGAAACAAGTTTGATAACTACAAGGTGGCAGGTATCAAACCTTGTGACTGGTGGTGTCACCAGTGCTTCAGACTGTGGTTGATTGCAAAAGGATGAAAAGAAGTAGAAATAATACATCTGTTCAGGGCACCCAAGCCTGCACTCGAAGGGGAGTGCTGCAGACAAGTGGAGACTGGGAAGCTGCTCCCAGAGACAAGGTATCTCATCTGCCTGTGCCTAGGACTCTCACTGATGTGACAGAAAAGTGGTGGGAGCACTGTGATGAATTCCTCAGCATGTCTCAGGTATAGACCCTCATCACGCGGCTGAGCATTATTAATTGCTTTGACTTGGAAGAAACAGAAGAGGAACCTCTAATCCAAGAGACTTCATTTTTTTCTGGTTTCCAGTATATTACCTTTTCTTTGGTATCTACTACAGCTTGAACCAGCACTTCTACACTACCAGGAAAAAGGTCATTAATCAGCTACTTCCTTCTACTTCTCTGCAACCATGTGCATATCACAGTTTGAAATATATCCCTAACAAATTAAAAGAAGTGTTGGAATGAGTCCATGGGAAACATAAGTTCAGTAACCAGATCTATAGTGTACAACATCTGTCAAGATAACGTGATCTCTCACTGGCTTTGATGTGATGGAAGCAGGCTGCTGAGTTCCCCTGAGAAAATTCCCCTTCTCTCTCTTTATTAATTAGATCTTAATGCAGCCCCAACACAAAGCTTTTCTAAAACAAAACTCTGGGTGCACAAGCAATTGAATGGATCCTTGAAATGGCACAGCTACTGAGTATCACTCAGTTCCCAGCCATCTCTGGAAATGTGAAGCCCCTTGGGCTGAGAGCTCTGATAAATGTGCCTTTCCTGTGGAGCTCCAGGCTCGCAGGGAAGGAAGGGTTAAAGGAAATGTGCCCTCTCCTCTGAACAGGGCCCTTGCAGGAAAGGCAGTGATCAGAGCACAGATAGCTCTGCCTTGATCAAAGCTCCCCCTCTCCTCTGGCAGATCAGGGGGTGGGAAGCAGGGCTGCCTCCTTCCTGAAATGGTGCATCTGGTGCAGGGAGAGGCAGAGGGATGGACCACTCCTCCTTCAGCATCTCCTCCAGGCAGGGCAGGGACTGCTCCGGGAGGGGATGCTGCAAGAGCCTTTTTCCTCCCCTGGGCAAGATGAGGGATGAGGAATAACCCTGCTTTCTGCCCTTGCACTGGAGAGGGGAGCAGCCCCATCTCTGAGCAAGAGAGCAGGAACAGAGCAACAATTCCCACTGACGGCTGCTCTGTGTCGGTGGCATAAGGCCCTCGTGCGGGGGGGAGCAGAGGGATGGGCTGGAGCCAGCTAGGGAGCTCTTGAAATGAGGCCCTGGGTCAGAGAGTGGCCAGCCATCCTTCTCCTGGGTATTTTCCCTGGCTGTTTAGAGCCAAGGAATTCCCTCCTTGCCCCCAGCAGCCCTGGCTTGGCACCGCAGGCTCCCTTCTCATGATGCAGGTGACACCAGGTCCTGTCCCCGTAACCCTCTGCAGCATGGCATTTCCCTGTCCATCCCCACAGTCCCAAGGTTGTGGTTACCCAGCCCTGCATCTTGCTCTGCCCTTTGTCTTTCCAAAGGAGACGTCTTTTTCTTTCTGGCTCAGCCCACGGATCCCTTCCTGCCAGACGCCATTTATTACTGAAGTACGAGCCTCTCTGGGCCACCCTTACATACCTGCTTGGGAAGGGCTGTTCCCAGCTTCTCCTGCTACAGGAATCCACACGGATCAGAGCTGGAAAAGGGTTAGCTGAGAAAACAGGAGGCAGCTCTGCTACCTTCCACCTTGTGCACTGCTGAATGGGGAAAAAGGACCTGCTCGTGGGCTGCTGCATCATTTCGCATGGCTCCGGACAGAGCCAACTGGGACCGCTAAGCTGGGGTAAACCCTGGACTAACCTACGCTTTGAAGGCCAGGGACCCCAGGGAAGGAGCTGTTACCAATGCAGCGCTGGTGCAAAAAATTTGTATGTGAATAAGGAACATCGAAAGGGCATGGGAAATATTAGCCTGCAGACTCATAGCCTTACTCAGGGAGAAAGTGATCCCCTGGGTGTTTATGCTCAGGCAGTCCCCTGCGTGATCGGGAGTTCCCGTGACTGCTCCAGCACTGTCCCTGATGCGAAATGTGTTTTGCTCTTCAGACTTGAGCAGCTTCTGGGGTCACGCAGGGTGGCTGCCTCCAGGGGCTGCGGTCCCCAGGGCTGGAGCACATGCCAAGCCCAGATGGCCGCTGACTCATTTCCCACCCCCAGGCAGGGTGTCCTTGCCGAGCTGACTGAGGAGCCTGCACTTGCCATGCCTAAAGCCTCATCAGTCTCTAAGAGTGGCCAGAGAGATGAATCAGCAAAGGATGGAGCCAGAGCGTGAGCAGCAATAGCAGAAGAGCAGCAGACCCATGCCCCTGCACCCGCACCGTGGTTGCCTGTGCAAGACCATGTCTGTTAGCTGGATGGGAGCACCATTGCTCTGGGGATGGTGTTTCTCCTCGGGAGAGCAGCTGGTGAGGGCTGATGGAAGCAGTGTCCTGAAAGATGCGTCCCATCACACAGACTTCATCCAAGAGCTACGTAAGGAGTCTGGAAGTAGCTGTTGCTTGCTGAGGCCACAGGAAGAGAGCAAAACTATTGCAAGGGGGAGAAACTGGAGCAAGGCTCGTAAAGGGCTGGAAACTCAGCTAAAATATCCAGGGCAATATAGCCTACAGCCCAGTCTGTGTCTGTGAGGGGAGAGCCTGGGAGCAGGAAGAGCCCTGGGGAAGAAGTAAATTAGTTTACTCTGGGACTTAGCAGTGCTTTCCCCGCCTCTCCTCTCATTTCAGGTTCCTGAGCTCCAGGCAGGGCTGGTGAGCAGCAGACAGACTGTCACATGGATGTCCCTTCTCCAGGCACTGGGGCACTTGTGCTGTCCCTTGCCCCTCCCAGGAGACCTGTCCCACCCATGAGGAACTTGCTCAGCCCTGCACACCCGCATGGTACCCAGAGGCACGGGATGAGCATCTACCAGCATCACCCCACTGCTGCACTCTGCTCACTGCGAACGCTCTGCTCCTTGCAACAGGACACCCCCAGCCCCATCTCCATATTCTGGCAGCTGGGAAGGTGCTGGTGCAGCAGCTGCCTGTCTCGTTGCACATCCCATCTGGCATGGGGGCAACACGAAACACGGGGCAGCCAAGCTACGGGGAGCTGTGGCAGCCCAGAGCTCGGGCAGCAGTAGTGCATCCTGCCTGTTAGCAGGTGAATGATGCTGTGCCCAGCATCATGTGTGGAAATGTGTGGAAAAGGCCACCAGGGAGTTCTGCGAGCAGCACCCCAGGGCGGGTGGAAACCCAGGGGGACACAGACAGGGTGGCCTCATGTCTTTGGCTCCCCTTCTCAAGACTGCCAACCAAGGAGCAGCAGGATGCCGAGAGCAGAGGAAGCCCAGCAGTCCGTCTGGCGGAAACCCTCTGCTGAGAAGCACAGGAGAGGCCCAAATGAGCAGAGGAATAGCCTGTGAGTCAGTGTCCTTGCTTGTCAGTTTGGCCGGAGCCCAGGGCATGGGAGGGAGGAAGGCAGAAGGGTTGGGATGCAGAGTCCGTCTGGCTTTCACATTTGCTGACTTACTTGTGGGCTGCAGTTTTCTTTTTACCTGCAGGATGTGGTTCGTGCTCAGGTAAATCTTGTGTCAGGCACAGAGCTGTTCAGGTGTGCAGGAGGGCTGGACAACGTAAGCACGTCCTGGCTGTTGCCTACCCCTTCTCCCAGGGGCAGGAGCTTCTCCAAGGGTGCTCGGGTCTGGCGGACCCCTCCCTACACCTGGCAAGTGAGCATCAGCCATCCTAGGTAAGCTCAGGACAGCCCCCTGTGCCCAGACACCCTGTGCCTAGGTGCAGGGCCTGCCCCATGTCACCTCTGACACTGTTGTGACGGATGAGCTCGACCCCTTGAGCAGACTGGTGGTGGTTTGGTGCAGGCTCCGGAAGAGGTAAAGACCTGAGCTGTAGCCGGGCCGTGAACGCCTCTAGTTTCAATCTGTTCTCTGAAAACCCACAAAGGAGCAGAGTGACACAGTGAGCATCCATGCATATGAGCTTGGAACACCAATCATGCGATTGACGCATGAATAGCGGGTGGCTTTTCCAAGACTCATTTATCAAGGAACAAAGAAAGTTGTGGGTACAAGGCATCTCCTGCATACCTTTTCTATGGCATGTAATTTGGCTACAAGCCAACCACTTTATCCTATAAATATGCCCGCCTAAGTGAGCCTTCTTTGAGCTCTCCCTGCTAGGCAGCGTGGCTGCATGGCGGTGATCTCCCCTTGAGCTGGGGCACCTCTCAAGGTTGCTCATCGAGGCAGAGAGACCTTTTACCAACAACAGATCTTGGGTAAGCGACCGATATCAAGCATAACCTTGTGGTACGGTAACTTTGGTTTTGTCTTGGTAACTTTGATTGCATGCTGAACTGATGCTAATGAAACATTATATAAATTTTGCATGTACAATCCCTTAGACATAAACCGTTGACCAAGTCTGAGATTAAGATTGGACCAAGCTGCACTTAAGCTCCATCAGGAGTTTAGAAAGCAAGGGGGTCTACTCTGAACCTTGTGATGCAATGGGAGGGTCTTCCTTACTCTTTGCATCTCTGGTCTCTCTATGAATCATTCTAACTCGAGTGTAACTCAATTTTCCTTTGTATGATTCTTCCATGCAGTAATTAATAGAGTGAACCTTGCCATCGAACTTTCTTAAGTCGCACTTTTACAACATCATATTAAAACCACTTTTGCTGATACCTTTGTTGGTGATTCCTTAAGCGTCCTAAATCACCCGTTCATGACAACTGTGTAGGGAGAGCCCCAGCCAAACCAGGCTCTGTGCCAGCATGGCATGGGCCAGGAAGAGCTGAGTTTAGGCACTAATTGCATCCTTGACCTGGATTCGAGATGACACATAGCTCTGCTGAGGCACCCAAGGATGCTCCAAGGGCATCGGAGCTGCTGGCCACCAGGCAGGACATGTGAGGGGAAATCAGGCTTGTGCTAGGTACATGGTTCCTCCATGCAGACCTCCTGTGATCCTCCTCATTGCAAATCTCACCACCCTGGGGACCCCCAACACAGGTCCCACTCAGCCCTGATGAATGTGGAGCCCCAAAGCCATCTGAAATAAGACCAAATCTGGAGCTGCCTGCCAAGGCTTAGCGATGCCTCATGGGCCATCGTCTACGCAGAGGGAAAAGCCAGAGATCAACCAAATGCTCAGAGAGGACAAATGGAAAAGAGAGATGGGTTAAAAATGTAAGAACAGAGACTGGGAGGATGCCCCAGAAAGCAGAGCATCCCCACCACACTCATCATTCCCAGAGCTGGTGGATGCTGCCCCATGATGCTCTGTCCAGAGGTATCCAAGGACGGGGGAGTAAGAAAAAGGCCCACACTCTGTGTGTCTTCCCACCCCCCTACCCAGCCACTGTGGGATATTGGGCTTGATGGACCTTCAGTCTAACCCAGTCCAGCCTCGTTTCAATTTTCATGAGCTAATTTTAATTTTAAAAGCTCCCCTGGAATTATATTGCTTTCAGAAAATGTTCAGCCTGGGTGCTACTGGCCTGCAAGTCCCCAGTGAAACCCAAGGGAAATGGGTGTACAAAGCCTGAGGAATATTTATCATCAGGCTGATTTTGAGTTCAGTTCATTAGCAATTACCTTGATTTGTCTTCCCCTGCTCTTGCCAATTTACCAGGGCAGTGCCTTGGAAACTCGCCTCATTTGGAGAGAACAGGATGTAATTAGCCAGATTCTCCTGTCGAGCTCTGCGTGCCCAGGCTCGACACGGGCAGTGGCTGTGCAGGCTGGATCAGACCTGATTTCTGGTGCTGTTTATGCACTTAGTGCTATGTAAGCAGGAAGGAAGATGCTGTCCTGCCCTCAGGCAATGACAAATCCACCTCTTGAATCATTTCTCAAGCTGCAACCCCTGGGCTGAAACCATCTGGGAGCTTTTGTTCTGGGGTTAGCTTCTTTGCCGAGGCAACAGGATTCCCAAGGGTGTGCGGATACCTATTTTTGAAAAGGATGGGGATGATTTATTTCCCTAGGGCAGCTCATTTCTATTTTCTCACCGTGTCCATCCTTGCTGCTTTATTCCAAACCACTAGCTAAGGTCAAGCAACTCAGCCACAAGGTGCAGCACAGCAAGGGCTCAGTCACAAGTTACTGGGCGCAGATGGCACCACGTAAGTGATGCCTGAACATTTTAACTGCTAAAGGAAATTTCAGGGAATACCCAATGCTGCAGAGTCCTTCAGGAGACAGAGGAGAGTTGTTTTCTGCTAACTCAGTCCTGAACTTGCAATTCAACCAATGAAAAGGGATGCTGCATGTTGCATATTATACTCTCCTCCCACTCACAACCCAGCAAAGACCCCTCGGCACTGCCACGGGGGCTGCACAGGCTGCCCGGGACACTGGAACAGTGCTCCAGGTCTATGATTGACTTGCACCTCCCTTAATTACCCCCGTCACCAGGATGGAAAAAGGCCATACTGCGTGCCTTGGGCTGATAAGTGCATGCCACGTTCCGCCCTGGGGAAGGGCCCTGCCTTGCAGGCGGGGGTGCAAGTGCCTTGTGTTTCTTTCTTGGATCGCAGTTGAACTGTGTTTCAGCTCCTTGAGTCTCCGGCTGGTCAGTCAGAGAGCAAGCGCAGAGCTGTGAGCAGATGAGAGCAGCAAAGACCAGAGCTGGGTGTCACAGCGGGGCAGTTTATGGGGAGCAAGGGACAACAAGAACCCAAGAGAGGCTGGTGAGGAGACAGAGCAGGAGCTGTGAATGCCTGTCCCACCTGGAGAGGGGCAGAAGTGTGACAATGGGGCAGGGCAGCGAGCACCAGGTCCTGCAGCACCTGGCGCTGGTAAGGGCCCTCCTGCCACCAGGCTCTGGGCTCTCCGCAGCCCTCCTGCTGCCAGCCCCTTAGGAACTCCCTGGAGAAGTCTCTCAGCCCGTTTTCCTGGTTTTGAATGCAGGTGTTATTGCACAGTTTTCTCTAACTGGAAAATGTGCAGGCAGCAGCGCTGTGTGAGCTGTGCCAGGCAAGAGGGATCACAGCACTGTGAGTGGCAGCAGAGAGAGGCGGCGGAGGAGGGATTCAGCCGAGGGCACGCTTTCTGTGCCAAGGACTGTACCGATCCTCTTCTGAGGGCCAGGCCAATATTGAAACACGTTAGCAGGGACAACCAGACCCACGTGAGGACAGAGTCTGGGCTGGGGCAGGGGTGGCTGGGGGGGATCAGGATCCACGAAACTGACAGTGTCAGAGCAGAGGGCACAGCCGGACACCATCGCCTGCAGCACCCAAACCGGGCTGCTTCACCAAGCTGGGGGGAAGACAAATGCCACCCACACCCCCAGGAACCATGTCTTCTTTTCTCCTCTCCTCTCTGGAAGCGTCTCTGGGTGGGCTCTGAGGGGTCCTTGTGGGTTTTGGGGGTCACTCCTTGACAGAAGGCGTGAGTGCTGAAGGGCTGGTTCGCAGCAAGGCTGGCCTGCGCAGAAACAGCGGTTGGACATCTGGAAACGCAGCACAAGCACACCACAGCTAGGAAGCCTACCAAGAAAACACAACTTTTTCCTAAACTGGAAATCCCCAGGGCTGCATCACAACACCCCCACCGTGGTCATCTGGGAAATGCCTGCCTGTGGGAAACTCGGGCCTGCCCCGGCCCCTGGCTGTGCCCTGTCATGGCGGGGAGCGCTGCTCTGCTCTCCACCCTCTCCCTCCTCGGGGGAGGCTGATAAAACCCCCTCTGCCCTGCTCCTGAGGCGCAGGCATCCGGGCCAGCAGCTTTGCCTGAGGACGATCCGTAGGGCAATGGCGGATCTTCTCCACACAGGTGCTGAGGGACGGGGCGAAAGGCTGGGGAGGCAGCGAGGAGTTTCTGAACCCCTCCTGAAGCTGCCCCGGCTGCCTACGCTCACCCCGGGCCCTGCCTCCTGCTAGGCTGGCTCACGCACCGGGCCGGCCCCGCTCTCCGGGGCTGGGCCCCGCTGAACCGCCCCGGCCGGGGCCGCAGGGGCGGCTCCGCGCTCTTCTGTCCCCGCCGAGCTCCCGTCGCTGCTTCCGGCGCGGGTCCGGAAGCGGAAGGGGGGGAGCTGAGGCAGCGTGAGGAGATGGCGGCCCGCAGCACGGCGAGGCGGGGGGCTGGCGCCGGGGCGGCCCGCGGGCCCGCGGACCCGCAGGAGGAGCCGCCGCCGCCGCTCCAGGCCGTGCTGGTCGCCGACAGCTTCAACCGCCGCTTCTTCCCTATCTCCAAAGACCGGCCGCGGGTGAGAAATCCCCCCCTGCTTGCTGCCGCCTCCCCCGGGCCGGTTCCTCCGGGGCCGCCCGTCTCGGTCTCCCCCGTCCATGGGGGTCCGGAGCGAGCAGGACCCTGACGAAAAGCGGAGTGCTCGCCGGCAGCGATGGTCGGGCCCGCGGTCGCGGCGTGCCCCGCCGTGAGGGCCCCGGGCGGGGTCGGGAGAAGGCGAGGCTCCCCCCCGCCGCTCCCGGCAGGTCCCGGGGTGCTGCTGGGGCCCAGCGCCCGCCTGGGGCTCGGGCAGTCCCCGCCGCCGCTTTTCCCACCTTCCCCCACGCTGTGGAAGCCTCCGGCCAGTTCTCCTCGCTCGTAGGAGTTTATATCCCCCGCTGGAGAGGCAGCGAGGATCTAATTGCTGCGTTGGTGCTGTTTGCTTTTCCGTATGGAAAGGCAAACTGCGCTGTTTGCTTTTCATCTGTCGCTGATGCAGGAGCAGCAGCGGGTTTGGGCGGGCTTGTTTCTGAGAGAGGAAAGAAGCAAAATCTTTATTCTCACCAGCAGTAATGGCTAAAACAATATAGTCAAAAAAACGGATGGGGAAAGCACTCTAATTATCCAGATCAGAAGGCTTTATGTTAAAGAAAAGTGTGCTTCTGGAGAACTTAGGTCTGAACAATAATCTTACCTCATTTGCCGATTAAATGGGGTGGTCATAATTACACACGCGAGCTCAGGCCTGAAACAAAAATGAATTAAAGACTAGTATGAGATCATTCAGTTGTGAGTCAGTAACTTGGTTTAAAAGTGTGGCTTGAATGTCACTTCACTTTAGATTGTTCTTTTTTTTTTTTTCCACCTACTTTAATTCTGGACACTCATATTCCTGTGGCTTCATCATTCATGCCTGTCAGGTTTTTCTTGTAGCAGTTAAAGCCTGAGTCAGGGAATCAGCACTTGGATTTTTTTTTTTTTTTTTTAGTCTCTGTCACTTATTTAAGTAATCTTGAAGAGTTTTATGTGTGATAACTTCACTTTTATGCTTTCTTCTCTGAAAAGAGGATCTGCCCCTACAGAAGATCAGAAACTAGCTCTTGCTGTTTAGATCAAATTTGAAAATTTTTGATAAAAGGAGGTAGAGCAGTTATTCATGTTATTTTTCTGGTGCCACTGATGATATATTCTCAAACTGGAAGGGACTGTTGCTGATGTTGACGTACAGGGTGTTTGTTCAGCTACCTGTGTGTCTTTTTTTTTTTTAGGCTCTTTTACCTATGGCAAATGTGGCCATGATTGACTATACTTTGGAGTTCCTAACAGCAACTGGAGTGGAAGAAACCTTCGTTTTCTGCTGTTGGAAGTCAGCTGAGATAAAAGAGCATTTACAGTAAGTCTCTCTTCTTCTTTTTAGCTTTATCATGGGGAGGATTCTTCTATCCACCAGCAAGCCTCAGAGGTCTCACTGATCCTTCTGATGAAAACCATGTGCTAGAGATCCCCTTCCAAGAGAAGTCTCCTAACACATCTCAAAAAAAGACCATCCCTCCTGTGAAGGATTGTGGTTGTGCAGTGTATTAAAAGGGTTGAGTGTTTCGGGACTGTGTTTGTATTGGCATTTAACTTTTCTAGTCTAAAAGCTGGGGTTTCCTGGGTAGCCGTGTAAATTAGAGTACCACCCTTTGCATTGTGCCCTGTCTTGGTATGTTGTGCAGCATATGGAAACGGGTCACTCAGCACCTTTGCCTCTGCATGCTGCAGGTTTGCAAGCTAAAGAGAAGCATGCAGTCTTTTCCCTGCCTGAGATACTGCTTTCCGAGCAAAGAAAAGTTTGTGTTGTGTGTAACTTTTCCTTCTCCTTTGTCAAAACTTGGCTCACAGTGGAGTTGGGTTTCCTAAGTTTCCATAAGCTACAGTCGCAAAGTCTAACCCTCTTCAGTTCATCTGCTGTGTGCAAGTGAGCATCCCTAAGCCTATCGATAGTAATAGGATTCTCCTTGCATTCGCTTACAGACATGGTGTGCGCTGGGGCACTGTGTCCTAGTGCGTTCTCTACAGGAATATCCTCTTTATGCCTGCCTGATGTGTTTTTCTCCTTCCAGAAAATCCAAGTGGTGCCGCCACACCTCTCCCAACACGGTGCGCTTTGTGACTTCTGACCTGTATCGTTCCCTTGGTGACGTGCTACGAGACGTTGATGCCAAGTCCCTTGTTCGTTCTGACTTTATTCTTGTCACCGGAGATGTGGTGTCCAATTTCAATATATCCAAAGCCCTGGAAGAGCACAAGTAGGTGTTGAAAGAATGTATGGTTGCCTGGTGTGCTGACACTCTGGGCTCTAACTCTCTGAAGAGTGATTTTAAAGTTCTGCCCTTCTTCTTCAGGTTGCGTCGTAAGATGGAAAAGAATGTTTCTGTGATGACGATGATATTCAAGGAGTCCTCACCTGGCCACCATGCCAGGTGCAAAGAAGATGACATCGTTATTGCTATGGACAGTGCCACAAACCGTGTCCTTCACTACCAGAGAACCCAGGGGCTGAAACGCTTCCGCTTTCCTATGGTGCGTCTGGAAACTGACAGGTGGGAAAGGGCTGCAGTAGTGAAGCAGCCCACCCCAGGGAGGACATCCTCCTTGAGACAGGGCTGGGGAACTGTGCTTCCTGCTGCTTTTGGAAGAGCAGACGATAGGAAGTAACTCTTGGTAAACTGGCTTTTTTTTAAACTTTAACCTTTATTTGAGGCTTGGTGAAATTGTGCTGGGGCACACGTTTGCGACTCATTTCAGAGTCTGAAGACAGGGCGGACATATTTCCCACAGTTCAGTTTTTGCATTTATTTGATTCCTTTTCTCCATGTGAAACAAGGGAGATGGATGATTTGTGCTGTCGCAGGGGTTCCCAAATTGGGACGCATATACCACTATCGTACACGAACCATTTTGAAGTGGCACTGAGCCTGGCGTGGGGGGGTAGAATAACAGCAGGTGCAAGGGATAGTACCTCCTACTACTTCTGCCTGTACTGTTCACCTGAAAAGGTTATGGGCTCTTCTAATAATGTAGTAAATGCCCTGTAAATGTCTGTGGAGGCACTTTCTCCAGTGAGATAGATGGACCTTTTTCTTTTTGCAACTCAGAACTAAGACTGTGATTATACGGCATTTTCATCCTGAAATCAGTAATCAGTAGATTACTTTTTACCTTCGAATGAAAGCACAAATCACTGTAGGAAACCAAAAAGGAAAGAACAAAACAAACAAAAAATTACAACAACAAAAAAACAGTGCATAGCTGTAAAAACAGGGGGTATGGAAACTATAAATATTGCATTTTGATTTATTAATGTTCTTGTACATTTGTAGCTCCCAGCGACTAAGGTAAGGAGCCTCCTGGAGGAAAAATGATTGTTCAAAGTACAAGCTGTTTCTTGGAGAGCTGCGCTGTGTAATAAGCACGAGGGCAGCCTCTCCTGACTGACACACAGCTCTGTGTGTGACCAGGCTGTGCCTGCTAAGCCTGTGTCTCAGTGTAGATTGTAGATTTCTCTGATCTTCCAAACTTCAGCTAGTTTAATAATTCAATAAATACTGCTCCTGGTTTAGAGAAGGCTTTTGCGGTTTGGTACTGCGTGAGGCACTCAGATCATCTGAATTTTTTCCTCTTTCAGAGTCTGTTCCAGAACTCTATTGAGAACGTTGAGGTGCGCCATGACTTGCTGGATTGTCATATCAGCATCTGCTCTCCACAGGTGAGCTCTGCCCTTTTGAGGGTCCAAAATCCAATCTGCATTGCTCCCTTTGTCCTGCTGGTGTGCAGGGGGTGCATGTGGCCTGAGTGTATTAGGTTTGGAAACCAGAACTCCCAGTTGTGCTCTGACTGAGCTGAGAGCCTGAGTGATCCTGTGGCCCTGCTTTGCGGACTGTATGGGTGCTCAGTCTGTATCTGGCATCCACTGCTCGAGCCCAGGCAGAACTAGGCAGTGGATGCCTCAGTAGACTGGCTGATTTGGCACCAGATGAAACTATTCTGGAAAATAAGCGATTTCACTTCGAGTATAGTAACATCTGTGGAGCAGAGGTGATAGCTATGGAAAAGTGTCAGTACTTGCAAGCTGGTACCATGTTAGGGTAACATTCAGGGTTATTCCAGCTTAGGCTCGCTAACATCTCTTCCACATCTGAAAAAGCTGGTGTACAGCCTTCCTTTGGGAGTGAAACTACAAAGTGAGGCTGGGCGGATTGCTTGAAAATGCTGAAGCAATGTTTTGCCCCTTCTGAAAACCAGAATCTGTTCATAGTCTCCATTAGGAGGAGGAGATGGGAAGGTCAACACTCCTAGCAGAAGAGAGCTTTATTCAAGGCAAGAGCATCACTTTCCTATACTGTATAACTCAGCTCTCTGAGAACCACTGAACAGCCATTAATTATCTGGCTTCCCTGGCAACATTTTCTGCTAACTATATTATTTCCTTATACGTTATTCCTGGCAGGTGGCTGAGCTGTTCACAGACAATTTTGACTACCAGACACGGGATGACTTTGTGCGTGGCCTGTTGGTGAATGAGGAGGTAAGGAGAGGGTTGTTCCAAGGGAGATCCTGTTACCTTGCCTTAGAGAATCTTCTGACGTGCTCCTCCCTGTCTCCCAGGTCCTGGGGAACCAGATCCATATGCATGTAACGACAGAAGAGTACGGTGCCCATATATGCAACCTGCTAATGTACGAAGCTGTGTGCTCTGACATCATCCGGCGCTGGGTTTATCCTTTGACTCCAGAAATGAACTTCACCGATGACAAGAATCAGAGTTACACCCATTCTAAACACAACATTTACCGAGGGGTGGATGTTAGCCTTGGCCACGGCAGCGTGCTGGAAGAGAATGTACTCATTGGGCAGGGAACGGTCATCGGCAGCAACTGCTCCATAACAAACAGCGTCATTGGGCAGAACTGTAGGATAGGTGAGTACAACAACGGGGGACATGCAGGCCTTGCCAGGCAAGGGCAGAGGTTGTTGGGATTTAGTTTTTCAAGTGCATTTGGCTCTGAGAGAGGATGACAGGTGGGTACTGATTGACTTCTAATGGGAAGAAGGGAGAAAAGCTTGGTTTTCCAGCAGAGAAAATAGATTAAAGTTTTCGGGGTACGATAATGATGCTGAAAGGTGGAAGGCACTTCGTGCAAATAAATTGTTTCAGCAGTAGAGAACGCATGACCTTTACTGATCTAGAGTTATCACCCACCAACATCCTGGAAGTAAGGGACATCTGTCCCTGTTTTTGAGAGCTGCCTGGTACTCCTTCTTCCTAGTCTTGGCTGGATTTTTTTTTTTTGTGATTTGGCTGTATTTGTGCAAAACCAAGATGTCAGTTGTTAGTGTCAACTTGTTAAGTCTCTGTAGAGAGCAAACTTGTCTTTGAGCTTTGGGTAAGAAGTGGCTGTAGGCCTCTAAGGCCAGTTTTTACCTTTCATCTAACATCCATCATGCATCAAGGACATTGGGATTCAGTAAGATGCTTTCTAGTGGACTCAGCAGTGTGGGAGAGCAGCAAACTGCCGTGCTCAACATATTTGTGCTTGGTGATGTATAACAGGTGATAAAGTCACTTTGGACGGAGCTTTTCTCTGGGACAGAGTGCACATAGCAGATAATGTGGAGATCTGCCATTCTGTTGTCTGCGATGAAGCTGAAGTGAAGGAGAAAGTGAAGCTAAAGCCCCACTGTGTCCTCTCTTCTCAGGTGAGCTGTATTTATGTCTGTTCTGCTTTCTGCCTTTCTTGGCAGGTTACTAGACTTACACTAGACCATACCAGAATACAGGGCTGCTCCAAGCCTTTTTGCAGAGGTGGGGGATGTGCTACTGCTCCCACCTTTTTCTTCCTTCTGTTTGGCTAGGTTAGTATGGTATGTGATCTAGCAGTGTTGATGTCTTCAGTTATACTTGTTAGTATACAGCTTGTCTGGAGCAGCTGTTGTCCCTGCTGGTGGAGGTGCAAGGGGGCAACCAGGGTATTTCTTCATTAAGATATGTTGCACATATTTGCAGGTAGTAGTAGGTCCTGGCATCACTCTTTCTGAGGGCACAGTGATCTCTCTGCACCCACCAGATGAGGAGGAAGAGGATGATGACCAGTTCAGTGATGATTCTGGCGTGAACAAGGAGGAAAGCAAAGTGAAACTGAAAGGTATGAGAGTCTCTGGCTCCATGCACTCAGGCTATGCAGAGGGCTTTGCTTTCTGTGATCTTTCGGGGTCTCTCCCTCCCGCATTCTAGACTCTGCAGTGCCAGGCTGGAGCTTAGTGCTGCATTCAGCTGGGAACATGTGTATTTTCAGTAGGGCAAGCAAGGATATTCAGCTCAAGTCAGACAGTGAGATGTACCTCAGTACCCAGTATTAAAATCTTTGGAGACTCAGCTGTTTTCCATTTTTCTTAGAGTAGGAGCCTTGTAGGAGACAATAAGCTAAAGCTGGAAGAGATGTTCAGTTCAAGGCAGGCTGCAAGATCTGTGTCTCATACCTGGTCTGTGTCCAAGGACTTTGTCCTTGTGAAATACTGTTTCTACCAGTTTGGCTTTGTCAAGGGATCTAAACATGGTCAGCTGAATGTTGCTGCTGTAGGGAGGAGTAAGTCTCACTTGTCAAGGCAAGTGAGAAGATAAAAGCTGAAATCCGTATGCATCTGCAGGAATCCCAGCTCCCTCTTGATGAAGGATATTTAGGGGCAGTAATATGCAGGTTATACCAGTCTTATTTCAGGTTTGCCTGTAAGCGCATCCAGTACATCTACGTCCTAATTGCTGTTTCTTTTTCAGGTTACAATAAAAAGGATGTAGGCTCAGAGGGCAGAGGCTATCTCTGGAAAGCTGATGACAAGAATGAAGAGGATGAAGAGCAGAGACAAAGCCTATGGGGTGAGGAAAAGTTTAGTGTAGTCCCCTGGGGATGGACAGACAGACCTGTGTTGGGGAAACTGGCTGAGTGGGACACTGATAATTGTGTCTAGAGTAAGACCTGGGCTTTGTGAAGCGGGCTGGCTCCAGATAACACATGTGTGCGGAGGCAAGGTGAGAGGTGAAAGCAGGTGGTGGACCAGATTCTCTCTCTTCCTGTGCTCTGTGGAAGATGTTTATTATATCTTTGACTTAGGCTAACACAGAGCTGTCTGTGCTGTGAATGGTGCACCGTGGGGTACCAGGCCCTCCCTTGGAGGGAATATGCTTTGGCTATTCCGGGTACTGCTGGCTTTCTTCCTGCTAGTGACAGCGTCTGCTGACATTGCTCTGTCATGAGTCAGCAGTCTGCACAAAATGCATTTGCTTCTGTCCCTGTCCTTTGTTGTCGCCTGCAGACTCTTAAAAAGTCCCATTATCCTAGTGCTAGCTGTAGCATTCCCTCTGCAGCAAATCTGATCATCTGGACCTGTAAGTAGAAGCTTCCTTGCAAGGACAGATAGTTGCTGACTTGGTTGGGAAGTCCCTGGGACACCTGGTTCCTCATGCATATGACAGCTGCAGCTTTTGGGTGTTGAATGCTGTGTCTTCTCTTCTTCGTCAGGCCCAGCTATGCATTCAGAGGAAGAGAGCGAGTCAGACAGCGACCTGAGCATGGGCTCTGAGGAGCCAGACAGTCGGGCAGCGTCACCTCAGCTAGATGACATCAAAGGTGAGAGATGGGCTGTTAAGAAGTACAGTGAGTCGCAGATAATGCAGTGAGTGTGAGATTTGTGCTGCTTTCTCCAGGTATATTGGAAAATTTGTGGATGTCTATGTTTCCTGACTGTCTGCCTGCATTTTCTACGGAGTTCTTCAATATTCCCTGTATTGCTGTTGTGTTAACCCAAGGCAGCCAAGGATGAGAAGCTAGACAAAGATCCTCCATCTTTCTCACTCCTCATCACTGGGCCTTCATGAAGGTGACCTGCCTGAGTTGTCTGTTTAAATGGCAGTGTCATTGCGTAAACTCAGAGATTGTGTGAAGGTCCAGCACAGTTTCCCTGTGTGGACACCTTACTGCCATAATCCTACTGAAGAATTAAATGTCCTTGTAGGAGCTGCCTCTTTCGGTTTTGGTTTTCTGTTTTGTTGTATTAAGCTTACCTGGATTTGAAAGAGGTTCAAGCCAAACTGGAAAAAAAAAGCCTTTTTCACATTAAAATACCTCCTCAAAGGAAATTAAACTGATAAATTTTAGGTTTGAATTCACATCTTTAGTTAGGAGAAGATGAGGTTTGTCTGAATAGGAAAGGCTAGATTGTAAAAGTATAATGGAAACTGCTCTAAAAGGTTGCAGAGGTAAATAGCTTTGTACTGGTTTGTGTGGATAGATCAATGATATCTAGTAGGTTGTTCCTTTATTTGAATTATATTCCACTATTTATAAGTATAGTTGATGTGGGTTTGTGCCAGCTTACAGAGAACAAATAGACATCTGTGTCAGAATGCTTCCCTTGTTAAGGGCATAGTTTCTTCAGTAATGAACAGTTTGAAGAATCTGTGCTTTTCCCTCTCATGTCTAACTACCTGTCCTTTCTTTCATTAGTTTTCCAGAATGAGGTTCTGGGTACGTTACAGAGGGGCGAAGAAGAAAACATTTCCTGTGACAACCTGGTCCTGGAAATCAACTCCCTCAAGTGAGTGTTCCCTTAGGGATGCTGTCCTTTATGCTGAGCAGTTGGGTTTGACAGCAGATCTAGAAAGTGAAGGAGAAACCATGTGAATACCCATGTTTGATTGTTAAACATCAATTTTATCCGTATAGAGCATGAGAAATGCAGATTAGAGAACATGACTGAATGACGGCAGGAGTTGATGGAGGGCGCCAGCTGCATCTATAGCATCCTCAGTGGTTAGGCTTTTCCTGCCCCAATTCTGTAACAGGAGATTGAATTGCTATTAAGTAACTGTGGACTGAAGAGAGCAAGCCAGCTCTTGGCGCAGGCTGCCTGTAAGTTCATGCAGGGGCTGCTGCTCTGCGCATTGCAACATTCAAACAGCTGCCTGCAGCTGGGACTGTGCTGCAGTGTGGCTTGTCCGCTGTTTTTACAGCAGCAAGTCTAGAACACATAATCAGAGCGCCTTTTACCTAGTATTTCTCAAATACAAACCTGTTTCCCTTCTTTTGCGCAACAGTATTCCTACAGCACTCTAGTAAACGTGAGGGGGCTGTCCCTGCAGCAGCTTGTTCCGCTGCGATAGCAGATTTTCAGGACTCGTGGCCTTATGCAGGGCCTGATGCAATGCAAGGTGGTTTGATTGCCTGAATATCTGGAAAACCAAACAAACAAATAAAAAACAAGTCTGGAAGATGAAAATAAAATTTTCTGCTGTGTCTCTGTGAAGAGCCACAGTCTGCAGAGATCAGATAGCGTGAAATGTTGGGGGTTTTTTGCGTTTTTCCTCGCAGGTATGCATATAACATTGGCCTGAAGGAGATGATGCAGGTGCTCAGTAAAGTGATCCTGGAGTTCCCACTGCAGCAGCTGGATGCAAACCTGGACTCCCAGAACTATTTCTCAGCGTTACTTCCTGTGAGTCCTGCTCCACGTGACTCTTCTTTGGGCTTGTCTCCTAGTGTGTAGAAGTCTGTCTGGATGCCCCAGGTCGTTCCTGGCTGAGAAGTCTTTTTGGCTAAGCCTGAAGCCACTTGAACTCCTTGAGTTCATGAGCCTCTTTGTCTTCTATAGAAGTAAAGGTGAACTGAAACTATGGTACCTGCTTGACAGAACTAAGCTGAGACTGTAGGTGTGGGGAGCTCTACTTCAGTATCGATGGTTGTTTCCGTTTCCTGTGTGCGATAGTAGAAGTGCATCACTTGTAGAAGAGAAAAGAGGGGGACTGTTAGAGATGTCTTCACAGGCTTGCATTCCGGGAACCCGGTTCCAATCTATCATAAGCCCTGTCCCTGGGGCAGCAGGGAGCGCTCCTCTCCCAATGGGATCCTTTCCAAGGTCTTACTTGTCTGCATATTGTAATTGGTGCCAATTTTTT
Organism: Theristicus caerulescens; assembly: GCA_020745775.1. Classification (NCBI taxonomy): domain Eukaryota; kingdom Metazoa; phylum Chordata; class Aves; order Pelecaniformes; family Threskiornithidae; genus Theristicus; species Theristicus caerulescens. The sequence continues at coordinate 11,334,839 of CM036565.1, read as the reverse complement.
CCCAGCCAAATGTAAAGGCACGATATTGTTGTCTTTGAGCAAAGATACAGAGTTCTGTTGTGTCTCTAAAGAGACAGGTTGTATAATTGTGTGAGAATGATTTCTGTTTCCTGACTTAAGGGAGACAAAATAGGATAGGATCTGCTTTAAAAAGCAGGCAGTCTTAGTTGATCCAAGCTGAAGCCATTGTAGTATTTTTGTCTCTTTGTTATAACCCATTTATGTATTTGAGTTTGCAAACTCCACAGGTTACGAAGGTGCTCTTACAGAATGTATGGGTCTGACATGTTTGGCAAGGACTAGTTTAATTTTTTTCGGAGATGGAGCTAAAGAGGAACACTAGACAGACATCCTTATAATCCTTTCTCTGAGGAAGTATGTGCTTTCAATTGATGGGGAAGGGTAGAAAACAAATTCTTCTTTATGTAGGTGTAAGCATGGCACTTAATTCATCTCCTGGATGTGTGGAGATGCCTTCTGTAGGAAACGTCCATGTGAACTGATCTGTTCATCAGATGGCTTAGTGAGATTTTGCTGTTCACTCCGTTTAAATTCTGCTTGCTTTTGTTCATTTTTCCAGACTCTTCTCTTGAATAGCATGTGCTGTCCTGGAAAAAGAATTGAAGGAGAAGGACTGAAGAGAACAGGTTAGAGCAGGTGTTAGAGCCTAAGTGGAAAGCAGTACATCTAGACAACAGGTTGTGCCGAGTTGGTAGCTGTGTAGGATGGTTTAGTGTTTTTCCAGCTAGGATATGGCATCTCTGTCTCCCAGATTGGGCTCCTAATCTAGCATGAGTAGGACAGGACAACTTCACTGCAGCACCCAGTCAGAAGAGGTTCTAGTCTGGGATAAAGGACACTATATAAATGCATGATGTTTTACGTAATTGTCCAAAGCCCCTTAGAAGCTAAAGACAATGGAAGTACATGAAGGGCTTACCTCTGCGTAACTTTGTCCATACGTATTTCATCATAGGAAAGCTGGTGCTCACGTTTAACAGCAGAGACAGCAAATCAACTCACCTTTAGTGAGGAGCAATAATAATCTAAATGTAATTTATAGGTCACCTATTATAATAGGTGACCACGCCCCATGTCACGGACAAGTGGAATTTCTCTAGGCAGGGAATTGTGTGGCATGTGCATTTATAAAACACAAATTATCCTTAAATTTATCAGAGAGCGCCAAGTGTCAAACCAATTGACCATCAAGGCAGCCAGTTTCTCCAGATGGTCCTTCGTAAAGAACAACCAAGAAGTTTCTTAGAACAGCCTTCTCTGGGACAGTTTTCTGCCTCGGTGTCTTTACTGTGTGCAGAATTGTTGTGCTGGCTCTCTCTACTGAAATCAGCAGGAAGGCAGTATCCTGGTGAGGTATACTGTTAATGTTCAATTGCGCTTAATGTTAGTCACCGTTACAATAACCCGATATGTTTGAGCTGGGATGTGCCTCTGATGGAGGTAGTGAATCAGCCTTCAAAAGCTTATTAAACAGACATCGATGGTCTTCCTAGGCAGCAGCTTTGTGTGTTTACCAACAGTGCTCTGAAGAGAAGAGACCAGTTCTTTGGGCAGAACACGCATGTTTGTACAGCATCTGAAACTGACTCTTCTGCAACCTGTGGTTCCCTAGTTAGTAGAAAGTACACCCCGTTAATTTACTAATATTTACTTACACCCTGAGAATCCCAAGCACTAGCTTGGTATAGATTAGTACATAAAGAAAGCAGGTAGCTGAAGTGTGTAGCTATGCAGCTAAAACTGCCTCAGTCAATAGCGGTATTAGGCTGAGATCTGCTTATGATGGTTTACATATGGCAAAGTGTTATTTTGTATGAGATGGGGATACTTGCATTCTGAGAGTGGTGAGTATCAGAAGCCCACTGAACTTTACAGAACTGTTTTATGTTTCTTGCTTTCTTTGTAGCTCAAATCTGACTCAGAGATGCTGCAGGAAGATGGGTTGCTTGTGTAAGAGTGATGGTAGAGTGGTCCCAGGCAGCTCAGGAGGGGAAATTGTGGAAATGCCAGAGTTATGATGTATGGTTTGACTTGAAACCACAGTATGTGCTCTGAAGTGCTGGCCCCTGAGCATGAAGCTCTTAAGTGTTGCAGCAATTTTAGGAAACAAGCATCCGGTAAAGGATATGCCCATGGGTATTTTTCAGATGAAACATGGAGGCCTGAGAAATAGAGTTATCCAGTTTGATGTATGTCAGGCATCTTGTTCGGCTCTTGTACAAGTTGTAAAGCAGAGAGGGTACAGAAAACCAGACCTTTCCTAAAACTGTAGACATGATTTGAGCAAACATGGCTGAAGCTGCTGATAAACTGAAGGCTGTGCTTCTATTGTCACTGAAGCAGCATCAAACAAGGTTATGTAGGTGAGGATGTCTAAAGGGAGTCGGGGGAGGCAATATAGCAGTTCAGTTTGCTGAGCTGGCCAGTGTCTGCACTGCTGCCTGCAGCTAGCATGTGTGGTGTGCCTCTTCAGGTTTCTGTTAGGGAGCCTTACTCTTTTGTAACGTCATGCAAGTGAACACAACATGGGATTGCTCGTTCGGGGACCAAACAGATCTCTGCTTTCACTGAAGCAATTTATGGTGGTCAGCACAGATGCTGTTATGATGTAACAGGCTGGAATTATAGCTTTGTCCCTTGTGCTTTGCACATACTTCATGATGGTCTTCTGTGCTGGAGGTAGGGGTAAAATAGGCCTAGTGTCGAGACTGTCCTTCTGACAAAAGAAGAGTGGATCACAAACCTCTTTGAAGTTGATACAGCATCACTGACCAGATCTGATGAAAAATGAATCGACTCGTTAGAGGAATTTGATTGCTTTCTCCAGACTGTAGATTGTTTTGAGGAGTTGTCCATAGGGCTCTTTGTCAGGTATCTTTTCACATTTTTCAGTCCTTTTTCAATCTAAAATAATTGCGAGCTTCTAATTCCCCAGTTCAGATTTTCATGAAACTCCCAAAACAGCCTCTCTGGTCATACAGGCTCGTAGGTGTGTTTTTGCTAGGGGCTCTGTGGGGCTGAGCCCTACTTTCACCAGTAGCACCAGTTACAGTACAGTGCGTGTTCTCGACCTGAGACGGCATGTTTTTTCTTCTTTCCCTTTCCCAGCAATAGGCATACTGGATTGAGTCCTGGCGTTGTGAGTGTTTATAGCTCTGCTTTCTTTATAAATAACTTGCTTTCAGAAACTCAATAGCTTCTGGTTAGAATTGTGCCCGCTTATGATTTAAAGGCGTTAACAGAAAGGTATTACAAAATATTTCTCAGACTGGAAGGAACTTGCTAGTAGCTTTACTACATTTGAGGTGAAGAATTCCAAAGGATAATAAAAATGCAGGAGGTGGTTGTAGAGGAGGGAAGAGTGTTTAGGATTAAGCATTTTGCTAAAGGCTAAAATACTTTCTGGAAATATGCCATGCGACCCTCGGTTTTTTTGTTGTGATACCATGATGATGAGGATCATTCTGTGCTGTTACTGTTGTTCCTTGAGCCAGTCGATGTACCACTATACAGACCAGTTTGTTTGTACTAATCCCCTTCTTTGTTTCTGCTTGAGGCGTGCAAATGCCAGCAGGGTTGCATAGCAAATGTGTCTGAAGAGGTGATGGAGTGTAGTACTATGGAGTAGTTGAGCACCATTTACCTAGTACAGGCTACCTTTGGTAGTCCGTGCTAGCCTGGGTTCTAGCTCCACTATGTGTCCTGAAGCTCTCCTTCTGGCAGGGCTACTGCCTGTTAACAATTGTCCTGGACAGAATAATGCTGATTAATCCTGAATGTAGGTAACTCAGAGCTTCTTCCTCGCACCTCAAGCCCCTGTGAATTACCTATTTCCCTTCAAAACAGACCAGATGTGTTCTGTAAGGAGATATGGTTGAAGGCACAGCAAAACAGTATATCTGTAGGGACATGCCAGGGATGTAGTTGCAGGAATGCCCGCTGTTGGATTAATCCACTTAAGATGTGGAACACAGGTTTAATTTCCTACAATGTTTTTTTAGGATGGTCTGGTCACAATATGGCCAATGAGGAATTTTTGTATCTTATCCTAGTTCTGATACCTTATAAAATTGTTGTGGACAGGGGTCTAAGTATCTTTATTACCTCCTGTCCCAGATTCAGGTCAGCTTGTGCTGCTTTGCAGAGCTTTCTCCGCTGCTTGCTTTTCAGATATGTACAATAAGTGAAAGAGTTGTGGGGGACTCAGGCAGAAACACTGTTTGAAGAGGCAGCACCAAAATCATTAAACTTCATACAAAATAAGCCTTGGAGGAGAGAACTGAGATCAGCTAACAGCATAACAACTTCTTGCCCTTCATCCTTCCCACCTATTCCCTGCAGCAGACTCCAGGATCCAAACAAGCCTGTAGGCACACAGCAAATGTGTGACTTGCACTTAGGGGCTGCTCCACTGGGTTCCTGTTTTAGGGGTGGCTATTTTGCGCTGCCCACTTCTACTCAGCTGGTAATTATCCTGGCACTATCTTTGTCTCTTTTTTCTTATTTGCTCTTCTGCTTTGAAGGAAAAGTTCCACTGAAATGTCAGCTGTTCTGTGGGGGGAAGGTTTGAGTAGCATGTATGTATCTCTCCTTACCGGTCTGCTGTGAAGTGATTTTCTTTGAGTACCGGACTCCATGAAACACATTTATTGTGACAATCTAGTATTCCATCCAGAGAGGCAAAACCAAGAAAGCTAATGAATATCCTCAAAGCTGCTTAGTAAAACCAGGTCCTATCTGCACATGTGACACTTAATAGCATCTGTTTCATGGACAGAGTGGGGCAAATACATTAAGTGGTCAGCTGAATGGTTTATCAAAATGCTTCCCTGGGTCAGTTTCTTAGTGCAATACAGCTGAGAAACAGGGCTGAGTGTACACAACCATCTCATAGCTCAGGAACTCTTCTCTGTTTTTCCCCTGCAGCTGTTGAAGAACTGGACCCCATTGTTTAAGAACTACATAAAACGGGCGTCAGATCACTTGAATGCCTTATTTGCCATTGAGGAATTCTTCCTGGAGCATGACAGTCTCTGCACATCGATAGCTAAAGTGAGTATCCACTCCCAAGTCTGAGGACCTGTTTTTGCTAGATTCATGGTGAAATGCATCCTGTTTGCATCATCGGCTTGTCTGCTTTAGAGGAGAGAATTTTGGGGTCTCAGTGGAGAGGGTGAATAGAAAATCCATCTATAATGATTGCTTTAAAAATAAAAAAAAAAAGTTCTGTGTCTGCCTGTGCCTCTGAGCACAGCTGAGGGTGAGTATTAATTACCAGCATGCAGCCTGAAGGGAGCTATTATTTTGCAGCTTCTAACCTAGATGCCCTTGTTGTGTGATGCTGGAAGAGGTGAGGCCAGAGGCTTGCTTTAGGAAGAGCTTTACTTCATTTGTCTCTCCATGGTCCCTGGGATCTAACTGCCAAATGGTTTATCCTACTTTAGAGTGCAAAATAAGCAAAGCTGGGAATAAGGGTAGGATTTCCTATTCAGGCTGAGCTAGTTATGAAACTGGGGAAAAAAGAGGAGCTGACATGTGGCTTATTACCTATCTCCCCGCTTCTGAGAGTTTTCAGTATATTCCTCCTCACCCTCCTTCACAAATATTTTGTCCCTGCACTCTTTCTGCCCTATCACACTGAGAACATTTGACTTGGATCGCAAGTCTTTCCTTTAGCAGTGTCTCAGGAAGCCCCTGTCTCTTTTGGAAGAGCTCTCCTAACTCTTGGTTCCTCAAGAAAGAGTAATCCTAACTTCTGCTACCAGTGCTTCTGGCTAATGGCAAAGCACTTAGGACTGGAGCCAAAAGCCCTCAGTTTGGTGAGCCAAAATGTCCTTGAAGTACAGCAATTGTTTGGCATGTGTCCATTGTTCTGGGGGCCTGGGTTTCCCTGGAGGCTGGGAATTGAAGTGACACTTTATATTTGGAGTTGGCAGCCAGCTTTGTCAGTGCTCTGCCGCAAGGAGACCGACTGCAAAGTGCCTGCTCTGCCTGAGCACAAAGGCACCCTGAGAAAGCATGATTGCGTCTTCCCCTCGCTGCACTGGGCAGGAGTTTGAGCTGATGAATGACCAATTGCTTTGACACCTGCCATAAGGCACTTTTAAGAGAGAACTGGCAGGAGGAGGGAGCCTGGGGCAGAGCTGTGGAGATTCATGCTCTTCTCTGCATACTTCACCGTTGTGCATATGTGGGCCTGCATCAGAGCTGCTTGTTAGATCTGCTTTGGGGATGGGTTTTGGGATGCTTTAAAAAGAGAACTTAAGTAACGTCTTGAACTGTCATCCTCGGTGGCCCTTTGTCGCCCACAGCTCTCAATCATACCCTGCACCCACAGAGCTGAAGCTGATGGGGCTTGAACTTTGACTCATTATGTGTCATAGCATCTAACTGTTAGGAACATAAGGCTTGGTAGGAGAAGCACAGTTATCTTTAACAATAAAAGCAAAATGAAGCAGCCTTCTGTTGAAGATGGAGCTGGGAGACACAGATTATACGCAAACTTTGTGCTTGGACATGAGCTAGCCCCAAAAGAGTTTATAGAGAGCCCTGTTGCTCTTTTCTCATCGATGCAGGTGTTGATGACATTTTACCAGCTGGAAATTCTGGAAGAAGATGTAATTCTCAATTGGTTCTCTTTGCGGGACACGACTGACAAGGGAAAGCAGCTTCGTAAAAACCAGCGGGTAAGTCCCAAAGGTGTTTAAAGGGGGAGGCGGGGGGGCGGGGAGAGAGAGAGGCAACAGCTGCTAGAAGAAACTTGGAGTTCGGTGCCACTGTCACCTTCTGTGGAGCAGCTGCCGTTACACGGTAGGCCAGTAATGCACTAGCGCATTGAACACTAAGCAACGCAACTTTGTTCTCCAGATCAGACATTTCTGTGCGTTCTGCCATAATCATCCTATTTGGATGAGGAATGGAGGTAGGAGAGGGCAGTTGTTGTTAGTGGGCTTTCTGTAGCACGAGGCCAGCACTTTCTGGAGTAGCAGCACGGCTTCTCTAAGCCAACACCCATTTGAAATGGGCTTTAGGCCAATGCCCTGTGTGCTGGCCCCATGCAATTCCTTTGAAGCTTTCCTTCCTGGCTCACCAGTCCCTTCACATGTATTTCTAAGCGTTTGCTGTACTGAGTGGTTTCATTTGGCTTGTGTTGCAAAGAGCGTATAAACTTCCCCCGCCATCAGGCAGAACTTTGTGCTGCAGTTTGGCTGAGCCCTGTTCCAGTCGTCCTCCCTGGATCTGGAAGAGGAGCAGGGGAAAAAAGCCATCCCTGAAGAACTCCAACTTTGTTTAAAACCTTTGCAAAGTCAGCTCTTAATATAGGTCAGCAATGCTTTCAGCTGCTTATTCGAGCCCAGTTAAAAGGTAAAATGAGCTGCCTTTTTTATAGCGATTTCTCAGGGAGTAGGTTTTTCCCAGCAGAGTTTTCCTAACATGTCTTAGCTAAGGTGCAGCTGTCATCTTTTCTCCCTCAAGCTCTGAAAAACTGTCAAACTTTTGTCTTTTCGCTGAGTATTGTGAGGATTGTCTGACTGAAGAAATCTCCCTCAGCAATCTAATCAGTCTGGGTTTGCCCATGGCATCCCACTTGGTTTTCATCTAAACTTTTGTCTCTCTCTCCCTCAGTCTGCCGCTGTTTCTGTGTCTCCTAGAAATGCTCTTTTTCTTGTGCTTGATAGTGGTGCTCACTGACACAGTGTAGTTGTTGAGCGTTCCCAGCATCCGTTTGGTGTCACTTGTTACCCAATTACATTTCATTCTCTCTGCAGCTCCAGAAGTTTATCCAGTGGCTGGAGGAGGCAGAGGAAGAGTCGTCCGATGGCGACCAAGACTGACATGGTGGCTCGGCATGAGAAGAGGCACTCTCACTGCCTTTCTGGGCCGAGTGGGCAGGGCAAGATCAATGCCAGTGCATGGTGTGTAGATGTGGGGCCTGACATCGAAGTGACTGACAATCCCATCATTAATTAAGTTGTGTGTTCCCAACTTTGCCACTTCCCTCCCTCCCTCGCTCGCCCAGTGGCACCTTATGTTGGATGGTTGCAGCCCAGTGTAAAAACCATAAGGGAAAAGCAGGAGGTGGTGATACCCTCTGAATCCCTCTGGAGCCTGGATGCGATATACTATAAGCTATCTTTTGGGAGGTCCTTGTTACTAATACAAAGGGAGCAAATCGAGGCAAATGCGTACAACGCCCTTATAAATCTAACCATTGGGGTTGTGGGAGAGTGGTCATACAGCTGAGTTATTTGGAGTCATTGTTGCTTCTGGAGCTAAGAGAACTCCTGCTGAAGAGACACTGGCAAGGTTGGTGAGTGGGAGCATGTGGATTAGGATCTGGAGTGCAGGACTGGGATTCAGGAGTTCCTGTGCCTGGAGAAGATGCAGTTGTCTGAGGATGCCCAAGGCATTTTGCAGCCTAGGAGGCACTTCTGTGATCTTTCCAAAAGGGAAAATCTCTTGCCATCTGCCGTGCTAGGATCTAACACAAGGTTGCACAGTAGAGTTGGTAAAACCATGTGTTTCCCCCTTCTGTAGAACAGGGGATAACACGTGCTCAGTTCCCCCTGCGGGGGCTGGCTAATAGTGGATGTGTACTGGCCAGTGAAATGCCGTATGGATCACTACATCTTAGATGCGATCTGTCTTCTGTGCGTCCCCAGCTTGGCAGACATGTTTTAGAAAAGTGTCTATTTCTTTATTTTATGGGTTTTTTTATAAAAAGGGAGCAGAGGTGCCTGGCTCCTCCTGCTGCACCAGCTACACTTGTGTTTTGCTCTGGGGGCACTGACCACACCAGCTGCTTTAAGGAAGATGCAAGTTCCTAAGTTCTGCTCCAGTGTGAAAAGGAGTGAACGGTATTGCCTTCAGCAGCACGTGCTTTGTGTTTCCACATGATTGCAGTTATACAAGCTTGCTTACTTCATGTCCTTTTATTTATTTGAAAACTTCCCTTCCCTCAGACAGCAGGGAAAGTGCTGCAAACCCACTGTAAAGTTCAGCAGCCGCAGAGCAACTCGGCATGCAGCAGGGAACGAGCGTGCCTCTGGCACTTTGTTGCCAGCACAGACAATGTGTGGCAGCAATAAGGCCTTTAAGAACAGCTTTCTTGGAAGCGCTGTGTTCTTCCCTGCTCTCAAAGAACAGCAAAAAAAGGCACAGCGAGAATCGGCTTGCGTTCATAGGTGGGTTATTTGTTGGATGTGCTGACCTTGCCTCTGCCCCTTCAGGAGGAGCATGAAATAAATCCTTTGCGGGGGGAAATGCGCTGGAGCTGCCCACTCAGGATATTTACTTGGCCGTTCCGTGGTGCCACAATTGTCAGTGAGGGGACAGCGTTGGATGCTGGAGACCAGGGATACTGCCTCTTAAAAACTGATGTTCAGGCAGGGCGATCTTGTGCACTCACACTATCAGTTGCCAGGATTGTGCATAAATGTGCTTGTTTTCTGACATTGCAAACTCAGTCTTGTAAATGTTGGGGAAATAGTTGGTATCTGAGTTTTCTGTATCTGCCAATATTTAATTCAGGGAGCAAATAAAAACTATCCTGGTGTTACTGGCTTGTTTGCTTTGTTTGGCTTTTGAATTGTATGTCTCCAGTTGTGGCACATGGAGCAGGGCTTCACAGGGAAGCTAAATCGCTACTTTTTCCTCAAGAGATTTTAAGCACGTAATAGGCAGGTAGGAAGTCAGCACACCATTGAGTTGGTGTAAACGTTCAGTGACAACTCATGGCCTCACTGTTTACAAGTAGAGAACAGTTTATTAAAACTTCTGAACTTAGAATCCTGAAATGGGTGAGGTTTGGTTTTTGTACCGGGTTATGATGCAAAGATGAACCTTAAATCCTATGGAACCTGTTATCCTTTGCCACGATGAGAATTCATGGGAATGTTGGCTGTCAGGTACTGCATCGTGCCCTCCTGGTGTTGGGGAGTAGGAACTGGCAGAGAGGGGGAAGGACAGCTACAGAGCTCTTGGTAAAACCATTTACAAACCAGCTGCAAGACTCGGTAATTTTAAAATCTCCTTGGACATCTTAAGTATTTTTTTCCTTTTACAATGTAAAGATGGCTTAAAAAATAGGTTTAACATGTAGTTCTGTAACTGGCTTGGTTTTGCCAGAGGCTCTTGATTCTTTGTGCCAAGTAACAATTCCACTTCTGTTTTCTCCACATTCCTTCCTCCTTTGCTCCATAGTAGCCAACTTCTTTGTGGTGTGAGCTGCTTTCTCACCCAGGGGTTAAGATCCAAGGTGTCGTGGTTTAACCCCAGTCGGCAACTAAGCACCACGCAGCCGCTCGCTCACTCCCCCCACGGTGGGATGGGGGAGAGAATCAGAGGAGTAAAAGTGAGAAAACTCATGGGTTGAGATAAAGACAGTTTAATAGGGAAAGCAAAAGCCGTGTGCACAAGCAAAGCAAAGCAAGGAATTCATTCACTACTTCCCATGGGCAGGCAGGTGTTCAGCCATCCCCAGGAAAGCAGGGCTTCATCACGCGTAACGGTTACTTGGGAAGCCAAACGCCATCATGCCGAATGTCCCCTCCTTCCTTCTTCTTCTCCCAGCTTATATACTGAGCATGATGTCATATGGTATGGAATAGCCCGTTGGCCGGTCTGGGTCAGCTGTCCTGGCTGTCCCCCTCCCAGCTTCTCATGCACCTGGCAGAGCACGGGAAGCTGAAAGTCCTTGACCAGTGTAAACTCTACTCAGCAAGAAACAAAACATCACTGTGTTATCGACATTATTCTCATCCTAAATCCAAAACACAGCACTCTACCAGCTACTAAGAAGAAAATTAACTCTATCCCAGCTGAAACCAGGACACAAGGGGAGAACGTTGCTCTATGGCCAAATATCCTTCAGGCCTCGGTGGCATGTGTGGTGGGGTGGTTTTACAGGTGCCAGGAATAGGGTAGCACAAAGGAGACAAAGTGGGACACTTGATACTCTCCAAGGTGGAGTTCTGGCATGGTGCAGCATCCTTATGGGCAGGTAAGCGTATACTTTTTAAAGGAGCATTAATTGCATTGCTTAAGTATAGGGTGGGCTTGATGCTGTCTGTTGCTTTCAATCGAGATTTGTATTTGGTTGGAAGACTAGAAATGCCTTGGAGAGCAACCTTGTTTGCGCAATCGTTGCTATCCATCTTTTTGAGCAATGTAAGCAGTAAGTATTTTTATTTTTTCTAAGGCCACAGTAGTCAGCTTGTCTGACTCCCCATCGGACATGGATGGATGGGTGTCACCTGGTGTTCCTGTATCAAACTCACAACTTAATAATAGTGCGCCTTTTAGAAAAAGAGAATGGTTTTGTGTTGCTTAAAGGTGTAAGTGTTGGAACTCAAGTACCTCCACCTCTGCTTTGGGCTGTTCCGAGATGCACTAAAATGCCTGGAGCGTGTTAACTCCGTAAAGAGAAGCAATGCTATCAATGCCGCAATTTTTAAATGTAGACATAAGCCAACGGGCTGTTCAGAAACTCTTCCCTGTGGACCTAGAGTGCTCAGTACAATCCCCTACTGCTAATTTCTTTGGCTCTGTGTTCTTAACCTCCATTCATTACGAGTGAGTCATACTTCACAAGACCTCTGCGAGCAGTTAAATCAATCTATCGATTGAGTCTATTCAATCACTTGGCCTGCTTTAAAAGAAAAGGCAGCTGTAACAATGAGATTTCATCTCCGACCACCCTGGGGGTGTGCAGCACCCCTCCTCTGGGCTGCCTGTGCTCCCTCGGGAGCTCAGCACATCAGAAAATTGCCCTTTTGGTAACAAAGGTGTCTAACACCTATGACACAGGCTCCAAGGTGCATCCGCAACTGTGCTGGGAGGTGGGCAAGAGAGTGGCCCTGTCAGGGGAAGAGTGTAACTCTTCCTCATGGGCCCAGCTTTTGGGGCAGGGAGGTTTGCAAAAAGACTTTGAGATCAGCTCTGTCAGGGTTGACACAATAAGAAGCAGCTTAAACTAAACTTTTCCATTCCTGACCTGGATTCTTCTTTCCAGGTACGCCGGCTTTTACCACAGAGCTCCGAGCATGAGGAAGTGCCCGTCTTCCAAGAGCTGACGTGGAAACATGGGAGAGCCTCACACCTCTTACAACTTCTGCTTACCTGAGGTCTTTCCTTGATTTATTTTTTGAATTTAATGTCAGATTCTTCACCCAGTCTAGCAGTGCTGCCCAGATAATTGCTAGCAACACCTACGGGACTCTTTCATGCATGAAGAGGCTATTTAGCTCATGCCTGCCTGTCAGCCTGAGGAGCTTGGCTCTGTTCCCTACAAGATCTCTCTGGCTCCTCTTCCTACGGCAAGTGAGTCTGGTGCTGAGGGCTGGTGATCTAGTCGCACTCCCCGTGCAGGCCCACAGTGTGGTTCTTCCTCTGCATTTGTTCCTGCTAATCCAGGACGGTGCAAGGCAGTTCTTGCCCTTCCTGGTGGTGGGTGTTCCCCAAGCTCCGTTTGCTCTCCGCCGCAGTTGCAGGAAACTGCTGATGGAGACGGTTCCTCGGCGCCCCTTGGGTGCCGGCAAGGTGTCCAGAGGGGAAGGGAGCCAGCACAAGGCTGCTGCGGCACAGAGGCAAGTCCTGGGGGCTGGGGTCACGGTGCTGATGACTGTAGGTAAGAGAGTGATAGGATCCAGGGAAAGAGAGAGGATGGAGAAGAAACCACAGAGCCAAGGGGCTGTTGGAGCTGATATGTGGACAGTTGAAGAGGCCACGGGATGTGGAAAGGAGGATGCTCACGAAGAGCAGAGGAGGGAGTCTGCTTGGTGAGGAAATAAGGCTGGGGAACTTGAAGGGACACTGCAGTGTCCAGTGCCTGAGTATCAGGGATGGGTGTTGGATGGCGACAAGGGGTTTGGAGGAAAGCCACAGCTGGAGAGGAACTGGGGTGGGAGGTGCTGTGCAGCAGAGTCCCTGTGCGGGATGGCCATCAGAGATGGAGCATGGGGAGTTCAAAGGGGTCTGGACATGGGAGGACAGGGTAGAGCGGGATCTGCCTCATGTTCTGTAAGCTGTACTCGAGGGGGATGTAGTTGTATGAGGAGTGTGGGGAAGGCTGGGAGGTGTGGGAAAAAGGACCAGGGCTGCAGAGATGGAGGGGGAGGCCTGGGGTGTGTACATGAGAGGCAGTGGAGGTTGTGGGACGCAGGAGTGGATGTGGGACAGGAACAACCGTGTGTGTGAAGCAGCATCAGTGGGGCTAAGAGGGGGCGAAACTGAATGGGGACGGGGAGCCTGGGAGGGGTATATGGGCACATGCCAGCTAGCACCGGGACTGTGGGCGCAGGGGGAGCACTAGGCTGTGTATAAGGGGACGTGGATGTAAAGGAAAAATCCAAACCCACCCGCAGGCGGTGGGGCTGTGCGTGGCCAGGGAGGTGACGAGGGGTGCAGGCCCTGGGGGTGCGCCCAGACGGGGTGCAGCAGGAGCAGCGGTGGATGTGCGGCCCTGGGCAGGGGGTGGACGGGTGCGGGTGGGGGCCAGCTCCAGCTGGGGGGGGGTGTCTCACATCGGGCCTGGATAGCGCAGGGGTCTGGGGCGAGGACGTGCCCGACCGTGCCCCTCACGGGTGCGGGCCCGCCCCGGGCCCGGTCCATCCCGGGGTACCGGCTCCGGGTGCGGGCTCGCCCCGGGCTGGGCCCGGCTCCAGGCTCAGTCTCGGTCTCGGTCTTGGTCCCGGTCCGCGGCGCGGCCCCCGCGGGGCGCCGGTTCCGGTTCCGGCGGAGCCGGGGCGGCGGGCGGGCGGGCGGGGGCGGAGCCGCCGGAGCCCGAGCTTGCGCTCTGGAGCCGGGCGGCGCTGGGACCCGGAGAACAAGGGGCGCGGGGGGACCGGGCGTGCGGAGGCCGCAAGCCGGGCCGGGGCGCGGGAGGTGGCCGGGCCGGGCCGGGCGGGGACCGGGACCGGGACCGAGGCCGAGGCGGCGGCCGGGGGTCGCGGGCCGCGCCGGGCCGGGGGCGGAGGAGGCGAGGCGGAGGAGGCGGAGGCCTGGCGGCCGGGCAGGGGCGCCATGGCGGCGGCCGAGACGAAGATCATTTACCACCTGGACGAGCAGGAGACGCCGTACCTGGTGAAGCTGCCGATCCCGGCCGAGCGCGTCACCCTCGGCGACTTCAAGGGCCTCCTCAACCGCCCCAACTACAAGTTCTACTTCAAGTCCATGGACGACGACTTCGGGTGAGCGCGGACCCGGGCCCGGCCCGCCGGGGTGTGTGGGGGGGAGCCCGCCGTGCCCGGGGGGTGCCCCTCGGTGCCCGCTGTGGGGAGGGGGACCCGTCCCCCACCCCCGTTGCCTTGCCCTGGAGGGGGGCGGGGATGGTGCCCCGCTTGTGCTCTGTCTGGGGGTTCACCCGGTTCCCTCGCCTGAGGGGGGGGCTGGTGGCGATACCCCGCTGTGCGCCTTCTGTGGGGCTGGTGGTCCCTGCGTGCTGCCTCTGGGGACGGCCCCCCGTCGTCCTCCCCTTCCCCGTTAGCTCTGGGGGAGGCTGCCCCCCGCTAACTGCTCTGGGGGGGGGGGCTGGCGACATCCCCCGTGCTCCTTCCTTAGGGTGGCACCCCGATGTCTGCCAGAGGCACCTCGGAGGAGACCATCGCCCCCTCCCCGTGCCCACGATGTGTGGGCAGCACCTTGCCTGAGAGGGTATCTCCCAGCGCAGCCCACCTTGGGGTATAAGGGTGGTGTCCCCCCGCGTATCCTACTTGGGATCGTCGTTCCCCATGGAAAGGACCTGGGCATCTCCCACTGTGCCTGACTGGGGAAGTGCCTCTCGTTCCCTCTGCCAAGAGGGTGCAGGGGCAGTGCCCCCTCCATCACTCCTTCCCAGGGGATGGATTTGGGGACAGTTTCATTCTCCTACCATCCATTTTGGGGAGGGCCATCCATTTTGGCAGCTTTGTCCTCTGCATCTCATCTCTGGGAAGAATGGGTAAAGGGGACCAGCTTTCTCCTCCCCTGCCTCCATGGAGAAGGAGTGAGAGCTCTCCACGTGCTGCCCATCTCTGAGCATGGAGTGTGTACAAGACCTGCTGTACCCATGTATGTGTCCCGTCCTCAATGTAAGGTGTCCTGTGCTCGATCTCTGGGATGGGTCTGTATGGAAGAGGGGTGCAGCCCTGCCTCGTGTCCCATCTCCTGTGGGACAGCACTCTTCCAACACCGGTATTTTCATCGCTTCTTTTGGGATACCCTTTGGTTCCTTCCATCATGTGTGGCTGTTTGGAGGTGAGGAGGTATATTCTGTCCCTTGTTTGGACGGTTGTACTGACTAATCTTCTGGGGAGCCCCTGCTGTCTCCTACCTTCAGAAAGTCGGTGACTGCTCTGGAGAGCAAGTACCATGTGAAGCCAACTCTCTGTAAGACCCTTTGTCCCCACTCTGTTTTGTCTAAAGTCTTCCTACCTCTGACTCTCCTCTAGCCTTTTTGAGGACCTCCGTTTCCATCCTGGGAACGTAGCTTCTCTTGGCTTCCACAACGTGTGACCCTTTACTATTCCTAGCATTTTGGTATTTGGAAGAGCTGCATGATCCTCCTTCCTTTGGATTTTCCCCCCACCCCTGAAGATTTAGTGTTTACAGTAGATCTTGTGTATGGAGGCTGGGACTGCAAAAAGCTTTCAGTTTTATAGTCTTCCTAGTGTCTTATTGCGCCAAATATCTCCCTAGGCTGTGATCTTGGCTCGTACCCTATGTTGAACAGGGCTGGGCCTGTTCGGGGCTTGGATGGAGATCGGTGTGGCTGCCTCGGCAGGGGATGCTTTCCCCTCTGCAGCCAAATTATCCCAGTGCCCAGGTTCCCGTTAGCTTGGGAGATGCCAGCTTTCAGATGAGGCTTGAAATTTGGAGTCACTCCTTCGACCACAGTCTGGGATGCTTTGCCTCCCTAAATTCCTCCTGACCCAGTGGAGAGCTTGAGTGCTCAGAAGCTTCCCCGTTCTCTCCAGGCAAATAGAAGTCTCCAGTCCTCATTTTCCATAAATTTCCCCAGCAATATCAGTTGTCTGCGCATCGTTTCCTGTCCCTCAGCTGTTGAGTAGTGTTGGGTGCTACGAAACAGCTGCCTCTCCCTCTCTCGGAGGGGACCGTGTTCATTGGTAGGAGAAGCGAATTCTCCGTGCGTGCTGTTTGTAAACAAATGCTTTGGGATCCTTTGAAATGTTGTTCTTGAAGTGAATTCAAACTTGTCTTGAATGAAGCATTGCCATGTGGGTGGGAGAGTGTCTGCGTAACTATAAACAAAGTTTAGTAATAAATAGCAGCGTCTCGCGTTGGGAAGAGGGGTCTGGTGGCAGCAAAGTTCTGTGCTGTGCCTTTTCATCCTCCTCTGTTTCTTTAAGGCTCCACAAGAGGAGGCAGATGGTAGATTAATGAAACTCAACGATAAAGCAGCATAGGGAGTTGTCGTGGATGCTAGCAGGGAGAGGGGAAAATCACTCAGGAAGACGCAGCAAGTTTAGTTGCATCAGAAATGCATGGGATGAGATTTTTGTTGGGACCGGTTCAGCTAATTCTTCTGGGAAGAGTGAACCTCTCTGGAAGGGAAGGTGCAGCTGAGAGGGGTCGGAGGCTGCATGTGGGCAGCCCGCTCCTTGCCAAAGTCCTGCGTGATGAGTTGTGCAGTTGGAGAAAGCCTCTCGTGGTGCCACCATGGATGCCCCATCAGGAAACCTGTCTTTGCTCCTTCCCGGGGAGCTGAAGAACATGCGGGTGGTTGGCTGGAGCACGGGGGGGAACAGCCAGAGCAGTCCAGCTGCAGCCTTGTCTCTGAGAAGCCCTGGAGCCCCAGGCACCACTCGAAATAGAATCATAGAATTGTAGGATCATTTAGGTTGGAAAAGACCTTTAAGATCTTCGAGTCCAACCAAAATACTTTGTGATCCCTGGTAATTGGTGTCCAGGAGAGAGCAAGCCATTGGTCTGCAGGGAGAGGCAGGGACAGAAGGGCAGGAGGCACCTCAGCTGCTCGACTGTCAATGCATGGGCAATTAGTGAAAACGAGGAGGAGGTTAACGATGGCTGTATTCAGAAGCTGTGTGCCAGGGAAGGGCGTCACGCTCTCGCACGTGTATCCCTCTCGGCCGCTTCCCTCAAGGTGCCCTCTGCCCAGCGTGGGGGTGGCCTGACTTGTGCTGACGGTTTCTGAGCTGGGCTGGTTTTGGTCAGTTGGGCAGCGTCCAGAAGTGGTACCCAGGGTAAAGCCCCTTCGTGAAAGAGACAGGCTGTTAACAGTGGATGGCCTTATGGCAGCTGATCAGACCTGCAGATCTGATGGCTCATGCTTTTCATCAGCGATTGGACCTTTTGCAGAATCCGTGTGGCATAAGACTAAGTTCTCCTCTCTTCTCTTGTTGCGAATGGAGGCATCTCACCTTCCAGGGTCAGCTGGAGCAAGACGTGGTCCAATGTTTCCTGTCACCCCTGTTGCCCAGACTGAATCTGTTTCTCCCTCTTCCTCCTCTTTCCAAGCGGTGGATCTCCAGCCTGGCATTCCCTTCAGCTCACCCCATCCCCAAGGCAGTATTACAGCCGCTGTCTTGGTGTGTGGGATTTTTCATTCTTTTGTTTATCTTGTTAATATTTGTTTGCTCTGAGAATCAGGGCGGTGATGGAGCAGCTTCAGTGTTTACATCTCCTTGGAAATGTGAACTGAGGCTCCCCTGGGCAGCTGTGGAGTTGTCGGGCTATGCCGGGAGCTAATCCTAGTCAAAGCGCTCAGCCCCAAATTAAGACGACCCCAGAATGGTGTCACGTCTAGGTGGGAAGGAGGAGAAATGAGAAGATTTCATGCACCCAATCCTGGGGAGAGGAGCTGTGAGCAGCAGAAAGGCTGCAGGGTTTCGTTGCCTGGTTTACCCAGCATGTAGTGGGCTACAGCCGCAAATAGAGGATCCAGCCTGAGCCCAGTGGTGCGGAGCAGTGACGCAGGGTGCAGATATTTGTGCCCTTGTTGGCTTTGTGCACTGCTAATCCCAGAACTGGAGGCACATGGAGGAGCTAAGCAGACTGATGGTGGATGTATGGCAGTGGTACGCTCCTCGTGGACCTGAGATACTTTGTGTGGATGTGCCTCGCTGTGAAGTGTGGAACTGCCCTTAGCCTGCTAACCTTGCCCTCATTAGAGAAGGAAGGTGTTTTTTTTTTCCTACAGCTTGAGTCTTTTTATTCAACATTTTACAGGTAAGATCTGCGTGCTGGTCAGCAGGAGAGAGCCTTAGATCAGTGCAGTGCTATGACCTCTTGTGAGATCCATGTTCTCCATCAAGCCACCCGCAGGTTTTTTATGGGGTTTTGAATAGACTTTTTAATTTCTGTCTTTTTTTGTTCCTAATCTGTAAAATGGAAATTCTAACAGTGCTCCTGTGCCTTGTCTTGTCCACTTGACACTGTGAGCTTCTTGGGCAAACCTTCGTGTGGATCTTAGCATGACAGAGCTCTCAGTTCCATAGAGGTGCTGCCAGAACAGTACTGTAACTTCTCCTGGGGACCTGTGCAGTTGGGAAGGGAACAACCGTGCTGATGGTCTGTGGTATTTTGTAGTTTGCTGGGACGTGGGCTTCAGTGATGTGTTGTAAAGGGTTGCCTCCTGCCCGAGTCCATCATGAAAAACATACCTGTCTCTGGGCAGCATGGATCTTCTCGCCAGCCCGGTTGTGTGCATGTTTGCCCCAGCTAAACTACAGGATTGACTTTTCATCTGGCCAGGTGACTGGTACAACTCTGAGGATATTCTTATATCAATTGAAATGTGGTTTCTTTTGATTTGTTTTTTGCTTGTAATTGATGCCACTCATTTTCTATCAATCGAAAGGTGTTACCACAGGGGCATGCTAAAGTTTAAATTAAACTTTTCAAAGCCGTTTCAGTTAAATGTGTGTCCAGGTAAGTCCTTAGCACCTGCCCTGAAGTTCCATAAAATCTGGAGTGCCTGGAAGTTTGACTTTCTTCTGCGTGTGGAGAAAGCACCTGGGTGATCATTTTGCTTATCTCCACTTGGCCACCTCTCCTCTTCCAGGCTGGAGAGCAGAAAGGCCCACTTCTCCTGCAAGGGGACCATCCCTCCCTCCCCATCTCACTTGCTTGTTCTGCATTGCCGGGAGGACACCAGCGATTCGAGGTACAGTGGTGGGATGGTGCTGCTCCTCGCACCGCTGCTGGTTTCTCCCTCTTGCAGGTCTCGATTCCAGTTTTAACTTCAGAGCTGTGGTGAGTGATTCCTAGGTCTCAACTGTCAAGTGAAAATTGGTATCCAACAAATTGCTAGCCCGGTATCTAATCCAGACCTGCTTAATTATCACCTGCTCTCCAAAGCCGGGTACAAGGCAGTGATTAGGGCAACGCTCTGGAGGCAGAACAGAGCGGGTGCTGCTGGAATTCCCAGTGCAGGGGTCAGATGCCGTTGGTATTTGGCGACCTCATCTCCTGCACATGTGCATGGGGAAACGCGTTGACGCTGACTGAAAGGCTGAGTGATTTATTTTTATTGCAGGGTCTTTCTGAAATTGATGCCAGCGGTGACTGTCCTTCTGGCTGGAAGTGTTTGGAGCTGGGGAAGGGATCCTAAACTTAATAAGCGGTGTCAGTCCCTAAGCAGTGGTGAGCCGCTGGCATGGTGCCCCTGCCTTTCCTGCCAGCTCTTTGTAGCGTGCGTTGGGGAAGTTGTTTTATTTTGATTTTTGGAACTTTATTTTTTAAATTTTGAATTGGAAACTGCTGTCTGCAGAAGACCTTTGCTTGTCCCATGCCCCTGGTGGAGAGCGCTTCTATGTCAGCGTGGATTTCATGCAGGGAGAGATTGGCAAGAGGTCTGAGCAAAAGGGCCTCCAAAACTGTGTGTGACTCCCTTGCGTGCTCACGTCCTTTGTGGTGCTTCTGTCCAAGTGACAGCATTGACCTGGCTGTGAGATGGCTGTCACTTTTCTTCATCTTCTGGCCAGTCCCTATCCTTTCTGTGCGGAGGGCAGCACTTAGCCATGTGAGAAGCCGCAGCACCCCATCTCTTGTGCTTCCCACTCCGGAGGATGTGTGGTTCCCTGCCTGCTCACGTGAGATGTGCTGCCGCAGTTAGCTACGGTCCACCGGAGGTTATTTTTTGGACATTTTGCATGTAGGTTACTGCCGCCTGTGCCTCTGTCTCCTGGGTTGATGAGGATTTGGCAGAAAGCTGCTAACCACTGTCTGCGCTTGTGGTGGGAATTCCTGTAATGCTGCCCGTGCTGGGGGGTGGCCCATCGACACTGGAGCTGATCCTGGCTGTAGCTGCTGCTGGAGGCTGTTTCCAAGTGTCGTGGCGGTGGTGGGGGGGGGCCGCAGCAGTGCCAGGGCTGGGGTGCAGATGGAGAGGGTTAGCTGATGGTATTCGCTCTTTCCCTGGGTTGTATTGTCTGCGCCTGGCAGTGTGTGTCCTGCTGTTCAGACCTGACTATTACTGACTCTGTAGGTGTCCGGCTTTGTCTGTTGTGGTTGGAGCTGTGCTCCGAAGGCCACATTGGATGGCAGTCGTAGCCTGGTTTCTTTGCCCAGGGGTGGCATTCGGAAAGCCAAGTTAGCCAAATCGGGCTGCAGACCAATTTCCCTAAGGCCTTGTCTGTACTATGCAAACAATGAAGCTTTACAACAGCTATTGAACTTGTTTGCAGCTAGAGCTGGTCAGAATTTTTTTTTGACTGAGTGTATTTTCTCCCAAAATATGGTGTTATGTTGAAGCCAGCATTTTTCTTGGAGAGGTATTGTTTTCAATTATGTTTATGATGAGAATGTTTCTTAATTTTTAGCCTCTCGTCATCTCTGAAAAAAAGAGAGAGAGGTCAAGAAACCTTTGCCCATCCATGAGAACACAGCTGTTTTGATGCAGTTCTTTGTTTTGAAATCATCTGGAGGACTCTGGTCCTCCAAATTCCTGCACAGAGCAAAAACCTGCCTCAATGTTTCAGAAATTGCCACGAAGTAAATCTGTGTGCCCTGACTGTCTGTGGTGCAGCTGTGCTCCAATGTGGTTCAGTCTCTGAGGTCAAGGCCAAACACCGTTAAAAATGACTCATAAACCACCATAATCTGGGTCGTGACCTGAGTGTTGTTCGTTGTTATGGGATGATAGTGGTGGCCCCGCTGCTCAGTCTTCTGGTTCCTGCTGAAATGCAACTTCTGAGAGTTTCATCTAGAACTTGGCCGTTCCCAAATCCCGGACCTTGGCTCACCTGCAGAGTGGGTACTGGGTCTTCTGGGTGGTGGCATAAGGAGCGATGTTCCTTCCTATGCGGCTGCGGTGAGAGCAGGATGGGCAGCTGGGGAGGCAGCATTTCATAATGGACTCTGAGAAGGAAGGTGCTGGCTTGTAGGGATGGAGGCAGACAGCCCATGAGCCCAAGGCCTGTGTGCTTGGAGCACGGAGCCTTCAGTAAGTCCCTCTTCTCCACCATGCTCCTGGCTTCCTTCACCTGTGATTTCCCCACCTGATCTCCCAGGAGGCTGAGACACCTGGGTCTGCAGCCTTGTGGCCCGAACTCTTGAAGGTGGAGGTAGTTACCCACCATGCGTTTGCAGATGCTCAGGGAAGAAGGGCACTGTGAGTATAAGCAAAGAAAATCTGGTTTCCCCCACAGCTTTTCTGCTGCACAGATGTGTTTGGCTTCGGTTGTCTCTCAGGGTGGGCATCAGGCCCTCCATCTAGACCTGAAGGCTGTATATGTAGAGGTGTAGGGAGCATAGTTAAAATTCCTCAAGTCCTTTTTGAGCTCATGGTACTTAAAGTGGTGGGAAGCCTCTTGCATGTCTGCACAGCAGTTGCTGAACTGTTCTGAGCTGAGGGTATCTGCTGTAATGAAGCGCTACTCCTCCACCCTTGACTGCATCCAAATAGATGTAACAATGTTGTGGTTTAGGATATTTGATCTGTATGAAAGCCCATGAAGGAGAGCTGGGCTTGCAGAACACAGCGAAGACTGCGCCTGCAGGAAATTGCCTTCATGTTGTCACACCAGCTTTGCATCGTGCTGTGCATCTGATGAGGCAGCAGTCAGGGCTGTGTGTTTTTGGTGTTTCCTATCGATTTCCTCCTCTCTCCATCCCTTGTTTGTTATTCGGAGCCTGCCCTTCTGACCTGTGCTGGATGGATGGTGGTTTTCCAGAAGGGGGATGTGGCACCACGTGGCTGTGTGACTGTTTGTCCCGGTGGTGCTGGCTTGTTAGGCAGCAGCTGGCAAGTTAAATAGAACTTAATCCTGCTGGTGGCTGCTGTTGGAAATTTTTGGACCAAATCCTTTTGTGAAGGCTCTTTGGAAGGCGTTGAAGTAAGGTACAAATCTGGGAATTAGTCTAATCTCTGTGACTTTGCTTTGTCCGTGTGCTTATCTATGTAATGCCATGGTGGCCCTAGGAGAGTATGTGAGCTCTTGGGCTGTGAATATCACTGTCTCCAAGGACCGAGTTAGCTTGCAGAGCTGACGTATTAGTATCTCCCTGAGCCTCTGCTGTGAAGCTCTTGGTTTCACTTTTTTCCATCGCTATGTTGTTACTGCTGTAGCACTCATATTGAGCCCATCCAGGAATGGGCTGGAATTCTCTGGAGGCTTTTGCAGGCAGAGATGCCTGGTGCTGACCTTCCTGTGCCGTGTAATCCTGTATTGCAGTGGAGGGCTCGGGCTGTTGTTGTTGTTGTTGTATCAGTTATTTATTAAAGGAGACATGCCAGAGGCATTGTTTTTCCAATCACAGCTGGCTATTGAAGGCAGCAGAAGCAGCATTTGGGTACCCTGCTCCACTAAGTCCTCTGTATTGGTTATCCCCTCACTGGGGCATCTGTCCATGTGTCTTGTTGGCTAAAATTTGCTATCTTGCAAGAACTGGAGGAAAAGAAGGTACAGTGAGTGGTGACTGAATCGCTGCAGTGGGAATCCGTCCTTCTAGTCCTGGTCAAAGACGTGAGCTGAAGGGGGAAAGGCTTCCTCACATGACTTGGACCAGAGATCCATTTCTGGGAGAGCTGGCACCAGCCACTGTGTGGGAAGGTCTTTCCTCTGCTGGTTTTTGACCTGCCCCTAGGGTCTGGAGAGGAATTTATTTGCTACGTGGCCCCTCTGATCGCTGGCAGCTGTCTCTGTGATAGGCTGGGAATTCAGGGTCTGGGTAAGAGAGGCTGTGAGCTTTTCCTTGTTTTCTGATGGCTGGCAGCTCCTGCCATGTACAGGCTGCTTCTGAGGACGCTGAGGGTCTGCCGGAGGGGTCTGTGTTTTGGGAGCTCTGGCTCCACATGGATTATCATAGCGGGGAAGCTGGTGCTAGCACGTTAGCCTGCCCGCTCGCTGGCCTTCAACTTTTTCCCTCAGCATTGCTCTGACCTACTCTGACCTGCCTGAGATTCATGGTCCTTTTGTGTCTCACCATCGGTGAGCAAATAGGTTGTTCCCCACACTGTGCCGTGCTGCTGTTGTTGACAACCAGAGCGGTGTCAGAAGTGGGGTGACAAACCTGGCTTTGTGGCCTGACGTGATCGGCAGGGCAGGGAGCAGGCTGCTGCTGTGCTGATGGCTGTGAGCTGGGTCGGCCCCAGGGTGCAGCAGCTTCTCAAATTGAAGCTTTTTTTTTTTTTCCAGAAGCTGTGATGGATATGCAAACTCCATGCTTCTGTTTGCATATGGCTAACGAGCTGTCCCAGTTCATTCAGCCCTGCCTAGCTCAACCAGTATTTTAGTGCCATTCGCAGAGAGACTTGCCTGTGGGCCCAGCTGAGGCGGTGCTGTACTGGAAGCCCATATAGGGGCTTAATGCAGGAAGTCTTGCCATTGCACTGCGTTCATTTGAATTTTCTCTTACTGGCTTTTGTAGCTCTGAGAAGGGTGGATTTTCATGGATCTAGCTGCACAGCTGAGTCCCTTATGGCAGACCTCCCAGTTGCCTTAGACCTGGCGCTGGTAAACGCACCTTTAGGTCCTGAAGGGCCTCCTGCAAGATGGATTTTCCTTACAGAGTGAAAATGTTTCATTTCAGCTGGGGCCAAAAGGTGGGTTAGTTTGGGAAAACTCTTAAGATTATTCCCTGCCCAGGCATCCTGGACGCAGCAGAGGAGTTTTGGGGTGGCAACATCTGCTTCAGCTTAGCGTACGCTCTGTCTGGGTTTCCTTGGGGCAGCTCCGACTTACTGCAGAGGTATGTAATATCTATACAGGGTGTGCACGTTGAGTCTGATGTGTCTGAGCTGGGTCAGACTCTGAATCCCCCATGCAAAAATACGTGAACCTACTACAGCAGTCTTTTTTTTTTTAATATTGCCAGTGTGGGACACTTTAAAAATCTTTTGATGCCTTCATACGACGTTACCTTTGGTGCGGTTGGTAGCTGTGCTCTGGTAATAGGAAGCTGCATAGCGCATATGCTCTCCCATGTAGCAAGATGTGTAGGCTTGAGGTAGAGACTGTGTCTGGCCATGTCATCTGCAGGGACCAGGTGAATTCCTGGTCGGTCAGCAAAGAGTTTGTGGTGACTTTACATGTGACTAAAGGAGAGATGCTTCATGGGAATTTGATGTCAGTATCATAGATAATTATGAAGCTCAAAATCAGGGTCTTGTAACTTATCAGCAGATCTACAGACACGGGAAATGGCCCTATTGCAGTAATAATGTGTGATGAGTATTTCTGGGCTGCCGTTGGGAATAGTTAATGTGTAGAGTGACCAGTTCAACACAGTTACTGAACTCATGGGTTATTTACAGACTGTAGACAGGTTACGCTGCCTTCCACTGCAATTCTCCATCCTTGAAGGACCTGGGAGTTGGCAGCTGTGGTTTTGAGACCCTCCACAAGAGGAACATTTCACGTCACGTGTGATGGTGACTTCTGGAGGTCACTGACCGTTATCCAGCCTTCGGTGCAGTTGTCAGAGATGGCAGGTGGGGAGGTTTTGAATGGTATGCGACAAGGTCAGGCCTGGGAGTTCACAGTGTCAAAGAAAAGCAGCAGCTCTGAGTTGGACTTGGTCCTGCAGAGGTGGGGTATGTTGCTGTAGTAATCCAAAGCACCGTCCCCATCTAAATTGTGGGGAAACTTACCCTCCTGTTGAAAAGGCTGCTGATCCCTGGTGTAGAGGCAAGTCCCGGCAGGATCTGGACTGAGTTCTGTACAAGGCACCTCACAGAGACTACAGACTAATGCCAGTGATCGCTTCTAGCTGGGCTGCTGAAACAGAAAAGCCTGGCTGCTTGCAGAAAACGCCTTCCTTCCAGATCAAAACCATGGCCTGTGCCCTGTTTCAGTAAATCTCTGACACTCCTTTGGAGGAGTCCTAGGCAGGTGATGGTCTCCTGACTGCCTAAGTATTGCTTTGTCCAGTGGAACATCCATCAGGTGGCAGGAGGAGTCCTGTGGGCCAGGGCTTTCATTAAGGAAGGAAAAAGAAATGAATATTTTTGTTGCTGAGAGTAAACCAGCAGCACGGTGGAGACAGCTCACATTTTCCCTGCTTCTTGGCTAATCAGGTTCCTTTTAATTTACAGTAATTGATTGGCTTCTTTATGGCTCCCATCCACTTTCTGGACCTCTAGTTGAGTGAGTTGTATACCAGCACATGCTTGGTTTGGTTAGGACTGGAGCATCTTTCTTGTCTCTTTCTTCCAGCAGTTGAACAGTGCTTGTTTGCTGGGTGATGGCTGGAGGGAAAGCTTGGCTGGCCTGGTAAAGGATGCTTGGTAGGAGATTGCTCGTTGTATTGTTCAGGGGCTTGGCCCTGTGTCTTGAAAGGTGTTTGGTGAAGATGGCCAGTATTAGCTGAAATAAATGAAGTATATAAAAGACTACTAAAATGTGCTCTATTTGCTGTCTCTTTGTACAGGGAATTTCTTGTACCATCCCCTGCACTGGCACCATCAAAAGCAGGAGACCAGGTGAAACAGCTAGCCTTCCTCTACCTTTGATTGTTTTTGCCTACTAGTAGACCTATGTAGGAGCTGATCATTTAAACCATTGGTTTTCTCCAAGTTCTTCCTGCCTTGCTGACAATTTCCTGAGAGCGAAGTGAATAGTTCAGGTTGCACCAAAAATTATCCAGGGCCCAAAGGTGAGGAAGAAAAAGAACACGTGTCCCTGTCCTAGCGATGGTCAGAAATGGTTCTTATGAGCGTTCAGACCCCTCATGCTGTCTGCTGCCTCCTGCATTTTAGGACCGGAGGGACGTAATATCGCTGTTTTCCCTTTTTTCAGAGTGCTGCAATAGCCTGGGATCAGGGACAAAGTTCGTTCTTTGCCACCATGCAGCTGTTGTGGCTCTGAAAGGCTTTTCTTTGCGTGAGTCTTTCTTATTGTCTTCGGCAAATGTTTCGTGGTGGAACTTAGTTTTGAGCTTTATTAACTCCCTGTTGGTTTTATAGGGGTTCTCTGTATGTCTTGTAGACTCAGTTAGCAGAGATGTTGCTGATGGTAGCCCAGCTGGATGCGAAGAGTAGGTGCAGTCATCTAGAGCCTGTTATCCTTCAAGGCCCCTTCCCACCGGGTAGGAGGTTGGGCTGGTTTCCTTGGGAGACTCTTGCAAAGTTGTTAGTGCCAGGAGAGAGTAATGTGAGCTGGTCAGTGTCTTGAGGGCAGGACACGTGTAGAGGCTGCTTTGTCATCTCCTGGTGGAGATCTGTCATTAAACACAAATTAATTGTTAACATGATGAGGGAAGCAAACCTCACTCCTCCTCCCCACAGACATCTGCCTTGGTCTGTGCCTTCCCAGACCTGCTCTGGAGGTGGCTGGCCAGCAGAAAGGTGCTCCAAGAGCAGAGGGCTGGTGCTGGGCAGGGCTGCTGTGCTGGCAGCCCGGGACAAGGGGGTGCTGGCGAGCAGACGGCTCTGTGGCAGCTCCCTGCTTCCCCAGGTGTGGAAGTCCAAGCTTTCAGACTGTTTCCCACCCTCCCCCTCTTCCCGTTTTCCCCCTCTTCTCCTCTCCTTGCTCTCCCGCTGAGTTGATGCTTTTCCAGGAATGAGCTGTACTGCTGGCCCAGCACATTCCACAGCAGCAGCGCTTTCTTGGCAGGAGTCTCGCCTGCTGTTAAGAAAAAGCAGGACTGACTTGGCGTCCCTCAGCTGAGGGCCAGAAAAGGAAGGCCTGGTCCTACCTTCCTCACGGTGCTTGCAGAGCCTTCCCGGACATCGTGCCCCTCTCCCTTGCCTGTTGCGTATGTGCTAACATCCCCCCCCAGCAGTCCTTGGAGCCCTTTACAGCTCCTTGCTGTCGTCTTAACCGGCATGAAGTCCCTGGGCACTGCAAGGGAGCCTGTTGCTTTTCTAGCCAGCCTAGAGAGGGGTGGGTGACTCCTGTGGAGAATTGCAAGGAATTCCCTGTGGGGCCCAGACATCTCTTCCACAAACTTTTCGATAAGATGTTGTTGCGCCCTTTGTGTTTTGCTACCTGCAGTAGCTGGGTAAGCCCTTGTTCCACCTCTCTGCACAGTCCCTTTCTCTCCATTGTCAGGAGCTGCTGTGTTGCAGCTCTGCGTTGAGGGCTCTTCCCACCATCTGGACCCAGACGGAGCCAAGTGTCACAGCAGACCAAGCCTCCTCCGGTTTGCTTGCCATCTCTCGTATCTATACGAACCATAGCAACTGTATCAGGATTTTACCCTGTCTCATACGAATGTCTCCGTTCAGCTGAGGCCTCTTCAGGCCTGTTTCCTATCCCACCTTGGATACAAGGCCAGCTTTTGGTCACTGCTGTGTCTACGGATGTCTCACTTCCCTGAAGGTAATTTCTGCAGACGTTTAACCTCAATTTTTTCTTTCTCACAATGAGTTTTTGCAGTTGTACCCTTGTGTTGGGCCATGGAAGCTCTTAGAGTTGTTGAGGAGCTGAAACTGAGCGACCAGGGTGAAGATCCTGGCTGGGCTTCTGCTGGGAGTTCCCATTTGTCCTGATTTCCAATTCAAAGAGACTGAAAGTGTCACTGAAGCTTCGGGGGCCTGGAGAATGCTTCCTTTGATGATGTTTCTAAATGTCCTTCTGGGGGTTGGAAGCATCTCTTGGGCAGGGCAGAATTAATTAGTATGGAGGTGCATCCTGCAGTCCCTGTGCAGCTTCCTCCTCCCGGTCGGAGGACAGGCCTGTTGGGCTTGTTTGCAGAGCAGCGCTGCAGCCAGATGGTCACTCGGGAGATCAAGGCGAGAGGGGCCGACAGGGCTCTTGGGCTCACTTCGAAATCAAGCTTTGCTGTAGCTTTGCTTTGATAAGCGCTGCTCCTGGGCAGGCCTGTGAGGTCAGGTGGCTCATTCCTAAATGCCATTCCTTTTCCAATCTTTGGACTAGACGAACAGGAGGCCTGTCCTCTGTCATCTCCCACCCAGGGATGCCTGTAGGACCGAGCACAGGTCCAGCTGGAGCCAAGCATCTCCTGGACAGAGGGGCTGTGGTTGTCCTGGTGTATGTCCAGTGGAGTGATTGCAAATGTGTTGATGAGGGGTTCTTGGGGAAAACAGTTGCTATCTTAGATGTCTGTTCAGCCCCTGCCTGAGTGACCATGGGGGGAAAGCACAGCGAGCTGTGGGGAAGCAGTGGGGAGCGCGGTTGAGGGAGGCTGTAGATTACAGGGAGGCTGTTCCTGTGCTTTCACTCATGGGCACGATGTCCCCGCTCCTAAGGAGAGCGGGTGGTAGCTTGAAATGGGGTGACCTGCTCCCCGAGGATCCTTGTAAAGCTCCCTTGATTTGTTAGGAGAGCGGAGGCAGCCTCTCCTGCTCGAATGCAGAGCTGTGTTATTGTTGCGTTAGCAGGACAGCTGGTTCGTGCTTTTTCATTCTTAAAAAAGACCCCAGGTGAAGACAGTGCTGCAAGGGAGCTCACATTCACACGGGGTGCAGGGACAGCCGGGAGGACAGCAGCTCCTCTGGGGAGGAGGGTCTGACAGAGCTAAACCACCCACAGATCTGTGTTTCCCTTTTTACCCTGTGCTACAGCATAGAGCAGCAGTGGAGAATACGCTGTCTGGGGGCTCGGGAGGGAAATTAAATGGGAGAGTGATGGTCTCTGTTTACACTCAGAGAGCCCTTCTCACCCTGGTGCACTGTGCAATTTGTACCCTATGTAGTACTCCTCCTCCTCGCACAGGAGGTAAAAATACAGTAAGGAAGACCCGAAGAATGCCCTGGCTTACAGAGACAGACAACTCAAATCCTCTAATCCTGTTTGATGCATGTTGTTTGCCTGCGAAGCCCAAGGTCTCACCGATACACATGTGTACTCTTTGGTCGGGCCTGTAGCCCTTGGGGGGATTGTATCCCCACGGGAAGCACACGTGTCATGTCTGGGCTTAGGCTAACAGGCAAGTATTTCCCATCCAAAATCCCAACTCTGTTGGAGAATTGCCCTGTCCAATTTTCTCTTCTGGTGAAATGGCTGCAGAGCTCGTCCCTGTGGCCCCCGCATTGGATCTTGCAGAAGGGAGGAGGATTTTGCCCTAGAGTTAGGAGAAGCTCACATTTGGATAGTAGCACATGAAGGTACTTCCTTTTGCTATGCAGGACTATTAATCTGTACAATCATTTGGAGACAAGACATCCCTGCCCTAAGGGGTGTGTACTAAAGGTCTTGAAAATGAGATCCCATTTCTGGTGTGTAAATCCCTGAAGCTTGTGCTATTGGGTAGAAACGTCTCCTGATGTTTTTTGTTTGGTTGGTTGTTTTTTTTTTCTTTTTTTCGTGGTTCTGTGGGCTGTAGAAGATGGGGGCTGTTAAGGTCAGAGGAGCGACCTACCTAATCTGTGCACTTTTGAGGGGTTGTAATAGATGATTAAGTTTAACATTGAATTTCTGGGCTTTGCAATGTTGGAAAAAATGTTGCTGTTCTGTGAAGGTCTTTCTTCTCAATAGTTGAACTAAATGAAGGAAAAAATCTTACTTTTTTTTCATCTGCTCTACTAGCTTTTCATCTTTTTAGTGTGAAATTGTCACTGTTCAGTTGTCTTCTCAGTCTTTGTACCTCCCCTGACAGGACTCCTTTTCATCCTGGCTGTCGAGCTGTCTAACATGCTTAAGGGGTCCCCTTCCCTCACCTCCCTGCTTGGTACTGACCCCCCCAATGCCAGATTCAGCTTTTCTGATCACTGCCGTGTCCTGTGATTGCTTCTCTCTGAGCATCCTCCCCATTGCGAGCCCTCAGATAGACGAGTTGGGGGACAGGACCGCCAGAGACGAGCAGCGATCGCTGCTGAGCTCCAGCCTGCATCCACATCTGAGGTTCAAATCCTCCTGCCGGAGCCTTTGTCAATGCTTCTTGGATTTTTTTCTTTCCCTGGGCTCGCGTTACTCCGTCTGAGCTCTTCGCTGGGACCCCACTGTGGTTAGCGGGTCCTGCTCAGGAGAGACCAGAGCTGGCTGAAGCTAGAAACTCCCTTGTATCCACAGCCTCGCCTGGGCTGGAGGCCACCGAGGGGAAACAGGGAGCGCAGCAGCTGCGCTGGTGACGGCTGCGCAGCCCAGGGTCTCTGACACGGCGCAGCCGTCTCCGAGGCTTGCGTTTTATGGCCTCCTTTCTCTCCTGTGCACGCTCTCTTGTTCCCCACCTTCCCTTCATTCCTAGGACATGACTCTGTGATATAAAATACCCTCTAATTTCCTGAGCCGGGCTGGGGTTCCCTGGAGAAGGCAGCGTCTGCCTGCCTGTCCCTCGCCCGCCTCTGCATCCTTGTTCCAGGCTGCCGGCTGCTCCCGCCGGCAGGGAGCGGGAGGGAAGCTGGGAGCGTGGCATCTTCCCAGGCCGTGGGGAGAGGGTCTGCCGGGTCTGCCGGAGAAGCCGGTGGGAGGGTAGGGATGGAGCCAGGGTTGGAGCTGGGTTTCCTCCGCTTCCCTCCCTGCTGCCGGGGCTGCCCCTTCCCCTCCCCCAGCTGCATGGGAGCAGATGTGCTGCTTGTGTCAGCCCTGGCAGCCCCCTCTGCACACCCCAGCCGGGGTCCCGCGGCAGCCAGAGCCTCATCCCCTCCTCCTCCCCCCCGGCTTGGCCCCGTGTCGCTGGGGATGGCGGTTGAATCATCCGCCCACTCGGCCTGCCTCCCCTGTAACCCTCCCTCCCTCCTTCCTCCCTCCCGCAGGTCTCTTTGTTGGAAAATTCAAGGCAGATGAGTGCCGGGGAGCGCTGGGCCTGTGGGCCAGGCGCTGAGCCTGCAGCTTGGCCGCAGCACGTCGGCCGGCCCCGGGGACAGGACGGGGGCCGGCGAGCGCCCGTTCTGCTGGGCGATTCTCCATGCAGAGCAGCAGCGCCGAGGGGGCTGGACCCACACTCGCTGGGGCAAGGCTCGGGCTGCCTCTCCATGGAAGGGGTTTTTCCTGGCCACCGTTCTCAGCCATGTTGTGCCCAGCCCCCAGCAGGACTTTAAACATGGGAAAATCTGAAACCGGGCTGCCCTGATGGACGGTAAACTAAAAGCAGTCCCTTAGAAATCAGCCTTGGGCAGATGTTTTCCCTGGGCTGTGGTGACTTCTGCCAAAAGGAAAGGCTTTTAGAGAACCGAGAGAGCCTGAGCTCCTTCTGGGTCTGCTCTTTCGGGACTCCCGGGTTCAGACCCCATCAGCTGGGGGCTCTTCCCAGCGCATTCACAGGATGGTTTTCCCTCCCGGCACATCCACGGGACGGTTTCATCTCATGGCTGCCTCCCCATGCAACCATGGAGGAGAAACGTGGCACCGCTCACAGCTCCCCCAGAGGCTGCTCGGTTGGTGGCTTCTGACGTGAAATTGCGGTCTTGTTTGTGTGAGAAGTGTGACTTGAAGAGAGTGGTGAGAGGTGGGGGGAGGAAGGCTACAGCTCCGGGCTGAGGCTGGAGAGGAATGCAGGGCACAAATAGCTGGGACGGTGCGAGGGGTGACGGACGTGAGCAGGGCTGCGGGGATATTCCTGCTCGGCATGTGCCCGACTCCAGCACTATCAGTTTTTGCTCTGTAGAGTCTAAATATATAATCCATTGTGCTCTGGCATCTGGGTGATAAATAGTGATAAATAATGTAGTGGCTGGGGAAGGAGGGAGAAAACTGCTCCGGGGTGGAGCTGACCCCTGGGATGTCTGGGGCAGCAGCAGGGTAATAGGAACGACGAGGGACCAGCTCTCAGGACAGAAGGAGCTTGTTCTCCATCGGGCATTGCAGTTGAGGGTGGGCGGGGGGTCTTGGGGGTTGGTTTCCTCTGTCCCCACTGAAAGTGGAATAGTTCATTTGTGCTTAGCAGTTGGTCACCTTGACCCTGCAAATATATCACCCTGTCCCTTCACCCACAGGCGGGGCTCTGTGTCCCCGAGCAGGCAGCACGCAGCACTGAAAATTGGCTCTGCCTGAAGTTCTCTCTAGGAACTGGATGAAGTCCAGGCTGCTGGCGACACTATGAATGGATGCTAGTGCAGCCAGGCCAGGGTGCGTCTGTGTGTGCTTGGAAGTGAGGAGACAACAACTGGCCTGCATTGGAAAGGGTTGGCGTAGGCACCGAAGAGGACAGGTCCTGGGGAAGACTGCCTGTGTTTGATGCTCGTCCCGGGCTGCAGGGGCTTTGGGCAGAGGCTGGCACGGGGCATGCTGAAGAAGCATTAAGCCAGCAGGGTTTTAATCCATCCTCACTGCTCCTGTCCTGCTTTTTCTTGCTTCTCCATCTGTGCAAGAGGAATTGACGCGCATCCTGGGAGTGGATTAGACTGCTCAAACCGTGAGCTCTTCATCTGTGCCTTCTGGGGATGGGTAGCATTTGTCCAGTCCCTTTGCTGGCTCTTCCATTTGGGCAGGGATCGTGAATGCCAGCTGCCAGCAAAGACGTGGCAACGTGCTGCATTTCGCCCGTGGGACAGCCCTTTGCTGAGCATGCGTGGCACTGGAGCAACCAGTGCGGCTGGCAGGGTGGAGCGAGCCTGCTCCCCGAGTTTTGGTCCTCCAGCACTGTTCATTTGCCTTTTGCTGATGCCTTGTGAGTGTCGGTGAGCCTTGCCGTCCTATTTTCAGTGACTGTTTGGGCAGCTGTTGGCACACCAGGGAGCACAGCCGGGAGCCCAGAGTACCTGTTTCTCCGAGCCCCAGCGTGCTGCGACTCGATGGCAGTGCCTGGCCTGCGTGGCGGTCTGGGGCAATGGGTCACAGCTCCGCGTCCCACACTTGCGTCCTCTTCGATTCTCCGTGAGTTGGGGACTGGCTTGGGGACCCTTCAGAGCTGTTGATGGGATCCCACCTCTGTGTACTCTGTTACTTCTTTTAATACATAATTTCCCTTGGCTTCACATTCGTTCTTTTGTTCTTTTTCTGTTGGATTCTTTTTTCCCCCAAACATAATTTATTCACTGTTTAGTTACTACATTATTTTTTTAAGAACAATATGTGTCAAGCTACCTTAGATATAGCTTGGAAGGGGAAATTAATATCACAAACTACTTGTAAGATGTCTTTGTATTAAATAAGAGTGCTTAAAATGTTGTCACTGAGTAGAAAAGAAAATAAGCTTGTTAAAGCCTATTTTGCCATTAAATTTGATTTATCAAAGATGGTATTAATTGAATCTGGTGAATTTACAAGTTGTTTTGATTGCAGACTCACTGTGGAAAAAGTATTTAGGTGCCTGGTGATATTTAAAATAGAAAGAATACACTTTCTCTCCAAAGAAAACTGATGTTTTTACTGTTGGGGAAAAAAATTTATCAGTGCTCCCTCCACTGTGAAGACTGATAATAATGTAGCTGTTTGTGTAATGCGGGAACATGACATTATGGCACAACTATAAAGCTTGAAGTGATGTTGAAATATTATGTACGTAATTAAAAAGCAACAGTAACATTTGGGAGGCAGCATGTTTAATGTATTTCACTTTCATCTTTTAGAAATCTCTGGCATAGGTTGTGATTCTTTCAGATCATTTTAAAGAGGTTTAAATTATGTATTTCTTCAGAAATAAGCGAACTGGTGGAAATATTAATCTGAATTTTTTTTTGGACTGATTAAAATGTGAATCAGGGGATAAAACAGCTGGATGCACATGGGAGAGCCTGTTCTGCCCTTGCCTTCTCCTCCAGCCTGCCAGTCGTGGCTGTGGGCATAGGACGCTGTAGCCTGGCAGCAGGAGGGAGCTGCTGGTCCTCTCCCTGCCTCGTCCCCAAGCCTGGGCCTGGGCTGCCTGCTGTTGGGTGCAAACACCTGCCTGGGAAAGTCTGCTTTTCCTCTGAAGTCCTGGACCCAGCTCTAACTGCCTCCTCTCCCCTCTGCAGGGTGGTGAAGGAAGAAATCTCGGATGACAATGCCAAGCTTCCCTGCTTCAACGGCCGGGTGGTGTCGTGGGTAAGCAAGCCCCTTGCTCCGGTATCTCACTGCCTCTTTCTGCTCTCTCTGAAAACCACCGTTTGGTTGCAGAGTGCCAAGTAAGGCACAGGAACTGCTCCCTACTGTCGAAGTGCTGACTGCTAATGAAGCTGATGAGCTGGATGACCATGCTCCAGTCCCTCAGCTGGAGAGGGGGCTGCGTGGTGCTGGGTCCCCCATGCCGGGGAAGATGTGGGTTGCCTCTGTGGAGAGCTAGCGGTCACTGATGCCTGGCAGAGGTGACGGTCCCGGCCTGTCCGCAGTGTAACCCGTGTGCCCCTATGGCAGGGTCAGCTTTCCAAGGAAAGTCCTGCTCCGGTGACTGGCGCAAAGGGCCTAAGTGACTTTAGTGCTGGTGAAGCGGACTGGATTTGACTGCCCTGAAGACTAAAGGTACTGCCTGGGCAGCTGCAGGACAAGCTTCTCCCTCCATGCTGTGCCATGCACATGCTCTGTCCTCTGCCCGCATGCCTCCCTCCGCCCCCAAGGAGACCCTCTTTTTTTTTTGGGAGGGGAGAGGGTATTCAGTCTCCATAGCCCCTCATCCCTTTTTCCCCTCTGCTGAGCTGCAGTTTGAGCTGATGAGGGTGTGTGGATCCACGCCAGGAGCAGAACCAAGACCCAAGTGCCTTTTTCCAGAGGCCACCAGAGAGCCCCTAAACAGTGAAAATCCTCAGCAAATCAGGCTATGTTGGACCTAATGCTTCTTCTGTCCCTGCACCAAACAGCTAGGCCTCGGCTGGGGGGCCGTGAAGCGACTGTGTTTCGGGAGGGAGGGTGGAGGTGACAGGGGCAGGCGGGCGGGTGCCCTCCTGCCGGACTGGCTCCCGCCGGGATGCTGGCCAGGGGAGCGGGGCGCAGGGTGGGGTCCTGCCCGCGCCCCACACCGGGAGGAGAGGGTGCGCTGGGCTCCCACACAAAGAGCCAGCAGGCCCGGCGGCCGGACGCCTGCCGTCCTCCCTCTAGCGGTTAGCCGGGCCCGGCGGAAAACAGCCTGTCCGGCTCTTGGCCACCATCCCCGCTGCTGCTGCATCTGCCCTGAGACATCTCTCCACCCCTCCCTTTCCAGCTGCCTTTTGTTTTCACCTGCTCTATGGGGAGTCCCAGAGGCTCTGAACCCTTTCCATTGCTCTTTTTTTACCTGGCGTGCTTTTCCTTGTGGTCCACGCATCCATGCAGCCGCTGGCTTTCCTTGTAGGGGCTCTCTGGTTGCTCAGTGTGAGTGGCACAGATCTGGTGCGGCTCCGTCTGGTGTGAGCAGGGCACCGTGCTGCTGCTCTGGCGTGCTGGCTCCTTGCAGGGCAGATGTGCCTGGGGTTAGCACCGCTACCAGCTCTTCTGCACAAAGGATGACGGCAGTCTCGGAGACCTTTATGCACAGCTGATGATCCCTTTTTCTATCCCTGCTGAGAGTCTCCTTGTCTGTGGGTGGTTTGGGGGCTGGAGGGGGAGCACTTGCTTTGCTGCTTCTGCCAGACAGGCTGGGATGAAGCTATTTTAGGAACTTGGTACTAATTTTAGCTAGAGGGAAAGACGGGGGCTTGGATCCAAGCGAATATTTCCTGACAGTGCAAGAGGCAAGAAAAGCGCAGGGTGGTTATCAAAACCTTCCCTGGAGGAAATCCCAGCCCCAGGAGTGTTAGAGGAAGGCAGCATCAGTCCCCCTGCTCCGGAACACCCCCTTTCCTCTCCTCACTGCTGTTTGACAGCTGCCTGCGGCTAGTTCCCTCTGTCCAGATCTATTTGCCTGGTCTTGCCTTGAGATCTTTAAGCATAGAGTGTTATATGACTTTTTCTCTAGGCGATGCTGGCCCCTTCCAGCATCTCTTCTCCCCTGTGCTCCCAGGCAGTGGCTGCCAGAGCAAGGATGAGGCCCTCAGGGAGTGGGATGTGTCCTGGGAAGACAAGTCACCAGGAAGGTGCCAGGAGCAGAGCTGGGCATGTGCCTGGGGCTTGCTGGAGGGAGGGAAGCTGAGCCAAGTGTGAGACAAGAGCTGGTTTAGACAGTTGTGAGAGCAGGAGCTGTTGGGCTTGTCCTGGGGCTTGTGGGACGGGCTCCGCAGCTTTTAGCACCCCAGGGTGCTCTCTGCCCTGTCTGCTGCCTTGGCCATGGCTTTCGTGAGGCTGCTCTGTCCTCCTTGCCACGGCTGCATCCCTTTCTCTGTTCCCAGTGCCTCCCTGGCAGCAGACCTCTCTCCCCCTGCCCTAATGATGATCTGTGGGGTCCACCCCTGCCTTTATCATGGTTGCCCCAGTTCTCTGAGGTGGGCAGGGCACAGCTTTATGTTTCATCAGTGATGCTGGGAAGTGCTCAGGACCTGTGTAAACAGGCTGTGCCTCCAGCACCTGGGTTAGCATCTGCTCCTGCCTTCATGTTGCACATGTGGTCCCCTCACCAGCAGGCAGCAGAGTTGCCTCTGCACTTACACTGGGCATTACGGTTTGGGCAGCAGCTATGCGCTCTTTTCCAGCCCATGTTTCGTGATGCTTCTGCCCTGACCTGCAGTGGGGCATCCCTCACCGCTGTGAGATCAGACCTCGCCTGTGATGGCTGATGGCGTGGCAGTTGGTTCAAGGACACAGGCTGAGGCCTGACCTGGTCTCCTCACCTCCCTGGGCCGGCTCCAGGCTGACCCACAGCCTGTTTTGTCTGGGGCGGATCAAGGCGCTGGGCCCTGCGGTCCCTCCCTGACACTGGGGAGAGCCGACCCCCCTGCTTGCCCATGCCGTGAACAGATGTGGTGCAGACATGAAAAGCACATTTGAAAGTCCTTAGAGATGGAAACTGATCTTCCCGTGCTTGAGAGCTCTAGCCTTTCCCTGGGGACTCACTCTCTGGCCAGGGGAGGGCTCCTTTCTGGGCCCTATCGCCTCTGCTTTGGGGGTCCCTGAATGTCTCTTGCAAGGAAGAGGCTTTCTGCTGCTTTTCTGCCTGGTCCTATTGGAATTAGCCCCATTCAATGCAGCTTGACAGTAGGGAGAGCACAAACCTGTATAGGGAGTGATGTTGGGGAAACCACTTCCCATTGAGTTCATTTGAGCTATCCTCTGTTTCATCCCACTGGTGAGCCTGTTCCCTCTGGGAGAGGCTTCACCTCATTCCCTGAACCCTGAAATTCATGGTTTATCTTGGAGCCAGAGGCACAGATGTAGGTGTACCTGGGCTGCCCCAAAGCGTGGCTAGTATAAGTAGTTACCGGGATTTGACCCTTGATTGAATTTATGCACTGGGGAAACTGCTGAGCTTCTCAGAGGTTGGCTGGAGGCTGTGCCTAGGCCGCTTAGCTGGGCACAAGCTGAAAGTTTGCAAAGTACTTGTAGAAACCAGAAAAAAAAGTATGTTTTGGAGTCTATTTCAAAGCCAGCCTCAGCCCTGAGCTCTGTTACCCCCCAGCTCCCGTCATGGGCTGGGAAGGTGAGTGTCCTTCTGGGTCCACAGCTCGAAGGCAGAGGTGTAGAGGCTGGTAAAATCGAGAAAAGGAATGACTGGTAGCTGCCTCTTCCGATGTGAGAACAACTAGGGGAATCCACTCCTTGCCACAGGACATGTGCTAAAGGTTACCTGAGCATAAAAATCGTGCAGCATGGGTGTGCAGATGGAGTCTCCAAGCAGGGCTGTCAGCCACCCGGACTTCACCGCTGGGTCAGAAATTCCTGAGCCACAAATAGCCGGCGTCTGGGAAGGCGTTGAGGGGGAATGTTGCTACATGCTTGGCCTGTTCCATACCCGCTCCTGGGCATCTGCTGTTGTCTGCCGTCAGAGATGAGATCCTGGGCCAGGCAGGCTTTTGGCCAGCTCATTTGGCCACTCTCGTGAAGGTTTTCCCAGCGCCTCAGCCATTTCATTCTCTGTCTCTCGTCCCTCCAGCTGGTGTCTGCAGAGGGTTCCCATTCAGATGCTGGCTCAGTCTGTGCCGATAACCAAACAGAGCTGCCACCCTCCATGGAGCGCACGGGAGGAATTGGAGACTCCAGGCCCCCCTCTTTCCAGTAAGTTACCTGGACACCTATCCTGGTTTCCGAGGGACCCGCGGTGACTTTGCTGTAAATCCAGACCAGGGGCTGGGACTCTCCTACCCAAAGAGCCAGCCAGAGGGGAGGAGGATGGGGCTGGGAGCAGATTCGAAGTGGAGCTGCATTATTCAACAAGCAAGGGCATGCTGAAAATAGTGCAGGGAAGTTGGCAAAGAGCTGGCACAGCTTCCCACAGTCCCTTGCCCTGAGCTCATGGATCTGCTGTGGTTGTTCCCCACCGCCTCTGCTCCTGTCCCTCAAGAAGGAGACAGCTGATGGCTGGAGGCTTGTGCTGCCAGCACAGAGGTAGAGAGAGCCTGCTTAAGTTGTTCCCTGTTGGACATATTTGTTCCTTTTATCTCATCGCAGCCCTAACACTGGGGGGAGTCGGGAAAACTTGGACAATGAGACAGAGACAGACTCGGTGGTGTCGTCGCAAAGGGAACGACCTCGTCGGAAAGATGGGCCTGAGCATGGTGAGTGCTGGTAACATGGCAAGAGCTCTGCAGGGCATGGCTGGGGCGTGGTGGGGCACCAGCTCCAGACAGGGGGCAGCTCCCTCCGCTCTGCAGAACCTTCCCAGCTTAGAAGGGCTCTTCAGTGATCTGAGGCCATAGCCTCACGTTGGAGGCAGGAGCTAACAACAAAGTTGCATCAGAGCTTGGTGTTGAAACCTTTGGGGGCAAAGGAGATGTCTCCTGTAGAAGTCTCAAGAGCAGGAGGCAGCAGTGCCTCAGTCCTTTTTAGTTGAAAAGGAGAGTGTGCTGTAGCCTTGCCACTCTGTGCTGCTCCTTGCTCTGTCAAGGAACCAGCTGCAAGTCTTCCACGACTTTAGCAGCATGGTTCCTAGTGGCCCATCAGCCTCTTCCCCATCCTATAGTGATAGAAGAGGTATCCCACAGAAGACAGATCTGATCCCAGGGTGGACTTAGAGCTGGCTGGCACTAGATGGGATTGTCTGATGGACAGTTTCATTCTGGGAAGGTTGCCTTGAGCCCTGCGGGAAGGAAAGGGGTTGTTTCCCTGTGGCCTGTCTCAAGCACACTGAGTCTTGTCTTTTTGTAGCACCCAGGGTGAATGGGACAGTTAAGGGAGAGCGGCGCCGAGACTTGGGCGGGTACGAGAGCTCCTCCACACTCATGAGCAGTGAGCTGGAGACCACCAGCTTCTTCGATTCAGATGAAGATGACTCCACCAGCAGGTAGGAGAGCTTAGATCCTGGAGGAACACTAGCTTCCCTCTGCCTCCCCGCACTGAGAGATGCCTTTGCAGGGCACAGTAATCCTGGACTCCAGGGTCCTTGCTCAGACCTGCCTCTGCCTCAAGTCTCACCCAGCAGCCCCCTCTGCTATTGTCTGTCCCACACGTGCATGTTCTGCCCCCTGCCCCTGCAATCCTCTATTTGCTGTGCCATTTCTGTGGCTCTCTTGCTGCCAGAGCCGCCACCCTGGAAGCAGAAGAACTGACTCTCGCTTTTGCCTCTAGGTTTAGCAGTTCGACAGAGCAAAGCAGCGCTTCCCGTCTAATGAGGAGGCACAAGCGACGCCGGCGGAAACAGAAGGCTCCACGCATTGAGCGGGTACCCAGGGGCTGGGTATCCTGGGGAGGGCAATGCAGGGCAAGGTGGGCTGCCTGGTGGATCTCTCCACTCAGTGCTTCAGGGCTGATCAGGGATTTGGCTGTGTTTGCTGTGGGCACAGCTGGGGACAGGTGGTGTCCAAGTGCTGAGACTTCATAAAGTGCTGTAAACCTTTCCCAAGCCAATGTAGCTTGAAGAGCTGGGACCACAGACCTCGTACTGGATGTGGAGAGATCATAAGGACTGTGGCTGATGCCCTCTGGCTCTGCAAAGCTCCCAGCACAAGGCTGGAGTTGTGGATGGTGGCTGTGGTGCCACGGGGAGTGGCAGGGAGCAGAAGTGGAGGGAGCTGGGGCTGGGAATGTTGCTGAGGCACAGGAGGACATCTCATGTTTCACTTATGTTGCAGTCATCGTCCTTCAGCAGCATCACAGACTCCACCATGTCCCTGAACATCATCACGGTCACGCTGAACATGGGTGAGTGGGAGGTGTGCATGGAGCCTGCAGTCCTTCCAGAGCAAGATTGGGTGGCGGAGAGGGAACAGGGGAGCAAGCAAAGAGAACCCATGCGGGGAGGAGTGAGGAGATGGATTCTGTAGGAAAGTGGCTTGTCTTGAAGCACTGGTCTTTCAAGAGTTTCTCTGCATCCCAGGACATCTCTCTGGGACAGGGGTGCAAACAACCATCATTAGCACGTGGTTTGTCTGAGGTTAGGGCTGCCTGTGCCTGCTGCTTTATGGTGTCTTACTTCTTTCTCTTTCCATCCCTGCAGAGAAATACAACTTTCTGGGCATTTCTATTGTGGGACAGAGCAATGAGCGTGGGGATGGAGGCATTTACATTGGCTCTATCATGAAGGGCGGCGCTGTGGCAGCTGATGGCAGGATTGAGCCAGGAGACATGCTCTTGCAGGTACTTCACGCCCACATACCTCCATCTTTGGGCCTGGGAAAGCAGTAAGAAAAGACTCAGAAGCCTCCCTGCGCAGTTTGGCAGGCTAAACCCAGGAAGCTGTGCTTGGAAGAGGGAAGCTGAGTCACTGCTGAGCTGAGTGGGGAGCTCAGCCTCTGGTCACATCTCTGGGACTCACCTCTTTGCGTTGTTTGCAGGTAAATGACATCAACTTTGAGAACATGAGCAACGATGATGCTGTGCGGGTGCTGAGGGAGATTGTGCACAAGCCGGGGTAAGTACTCGGGTTGTTCCTTACCTCCACAGGCAGCTGTACGGTGTGCGCTTGGGGTGTGTGAGTCGTGTCTTCCAGCCACCTTTGCCGGTGGCTCTGCAGAAGCTCAGAACTTAGGTTTTTGGGATTGCTTTGATTCCTGGGTTTTCATGCCCAAAGCAAGAATTGCAGCCAACAGAACGGTGGTGAATTGGGGTCTGTGCCCCTTTTTTGTGGGGATGCCATGTCATTAGGGTTATCAGCAACCCTCAGCAGGGTCACATCATTTTGTCCATGCCACTAAGGAAATCCATAGTTGGAGGGGGACAAAGGCACTTTACTGGCAGCTTCTCCCTGTCTCCCAGGAGAGAGCCAGCGCAGAGCATCTGCCCATCACGCAGGGGTTTGTGCCACTGTGCTCTTGTTCTAACACTCGCCTTTTTGTTGCAGGCCCATCACCCTGACGGTGGCCAAGTGCTGGGACCCCAGCCCCCGGGGCTGCTTCTCGTTACCCAGGAGTAAGTGGATAGCTGACCCACCCTTAACGCTGGTGCCCAGCTCATGTGAGAGCCCTGCCTTAAGCACTTACTTGGTTGTTGTCTTGTTCCTCCCCTGTGTGTGTGACTCCATGTGGCACTGAATTGGGGTTTTTTGGGGTTTCAGCTCTCCCGTTAGGAGGCTGCTATGTCCTATTCCCAGGCCAAAATGCCCATAAGCCCAGCCCTCCTTCCCACATCACGCTGGGGACGCGTTTCACTGGGGTAGGGGGGTCACTTGCTCGGGGCGCCAGAGGAAAGAGAAACCCCTCCTTGAGCCATAGGGGGATCTCTCCCTCTGCACCTCTCCTGCTGACCCTCCCTCTCTTCTTTCTCTCCCAGTTGCTCCCCAGCGGATCTGGGCTGGGCCAGACTCTCCATGCTCCGATCCGGGTGAGTCCCGGCAGATGCTGGGGATGGAATGGGCTGTGCTGAGTCCCTGTCCCTCCCCAGAGGTTGATTTGATGAGGGGATAATTTCTTATAGCTACTGACTGTCTCTTTCTTCACTGCAGGTGAGCCCATCCGGCCCATTGACCCGGCAGCCTGGGTGTCTCACACGGCAGCGATGACTGGCACCTACCCAGCGTACGGTATGAGTCCATCCATGAGCACAATCACTTCCACCAGCTCCTCCATCACCAGCTCCATCCCAGAGACCGAACGTAAGTTCTTGTGCCTCCGTGCTCCACCCGCTGCACGGCTTCCTCACCTTCGCTGTGCTGTAAAGGGAGCAATACATCTGCTTGGGGACAGCTGGGATGGACGAGGTCTGCCCTGCCGGGGGACTAAGAGGGAGGCAGCTCTCACCGGGCAGGCACTTCGATCAGTGGGAGTTCTGGCTGGGTGAATTAATACCACCTTTTTTGGCCTTCAACTTAAGGAGAGTGGAAGAGCCTGGGTGCAATCCAGGAGCTGTGGCAGGTGCAGAGAAAAGGCGCAGAGCAGTCAGGGGTTACCAGCTGAGAGTGCCGGACCAGAGGGAATCAGCTTGTCCCTGGAGCAATTGCCCTCCCAGACAGCAGATAGGGCAGGATGGAGGCAGCTGGGAGCAAAGAGCCTTGCAGTGGGGCAGGGTCCTGCTGAGCACAGGGCTCTTTTCATTGCTTTCTGAAGGTTTTGGGTGATTCTAGTATACAGAGCCTTGAAGCAAGGCTCTAGAGAGCTGGGCCAAAAAGCCAGGAGTTTCTTGTAAGTTTGTGAGGAGCAGAGAATTCCCTTGCTGGGCTGTGTGGGCTCAGTTGGCAGCTTGTGGATCTCAGCTGCTTGGGACTGGTTGGAAGGAAGGAGACTCTAGCCTGGGTTTTGCACAGGGCGAAATGGCTGACATGGGAAGGATAACATCGGAAGGCTGGAAGGGGGGTTACACAGCATGCGCCCCAGGGCTGTGTGCGATGTATTGTTCCCTGGCCCATTCCTCCCGTGTGCGATGCTTCCATGTAGCCCTGTTGTCTTTTCTGTCCCCTCTCATCTCTGCCTCCCTTCCCTTCGTCCACACCACAGGCCTCGATGACTTTCACCTGTCCATCCACAGCGACATGGCCACCATTGTCAAAGCCATGGCCTCGCCAGAGTCAGGCCTGGAGGTGCGTGACCGCATGTGGCTGAAGATCACCATCCCCAATGCCTTCATTGGTAAGAGACTGTGCTACCTGCAGCAGAGGCAGGGAGTGGGGAATGGGTGGCGTGTTTTCCAAGCAGATGCCCAAGGGTGAGCATCTCTGTCACCATAAACTGTTGACCAGGCCAGAGTCACAAATTGAACCTTTGGCTGTGCAGTCCCTTTTCACCCTTTGGCCCACTTTGTCTTGGCCCTGGTGGGGGCCACTGTCTTCCTCTCTGTTGCTGTATTTAACTCTGATGTTTGGTGGCAGGTTCGGATGTGGTGGATTGGCTCTATCACCACGTGGAGGGCTTTACAGACCGTCGTGAATCTCGCAAATATGCCAGCAATCTGCTGAAGGCTGGCTACATCCGACACACCGTGAACAAGATCACCTTCTCGGAGCAATGCTATTACATCTTCGGGGACCTCTGTGGAAGTATGGCACTTGGCATGGGTGAGGGAGAGGGATGGAGCAGGGTTGAGGTCCTGCAGAGCCCTGCTAACACCGTGGGGACATAGCTACTGCCATTGCCACAGGCTGAGCCTGTGAGGAAGAATATCCCAGCTCCCTCATCATGCTGCTGGGATGGTGAAGTTGGAAGATAGCACTGTTACCCACTACGTGATCTTTTCTCCTGGGCAGCCATAGCAGAGTCTTAGTCTTTACTGACTTTATCTCCAGGCTCTGAACTTCCAGTGCTGGCGAGGGGGTGGGGCTCAGACAACTGGGTTGGGCTCAAATAAGAGGGATGGGGGAAGTAATTGGCAG
The DNA here is from genome assembly GCA_020745775.1 of Theristicus caerulescens. Taxonomy (NCBI): domain Eukaryota; kingdom Metazoa; phylum Chordata; class Aves; order Pelecaniformes; family Threskiornithidae; genus Theristicus; species Theristicus caerulescens. The sequence continues at coordinate 11,290,862 of CM036565.1, read as the reverse complement.
GATGAGCTGCAGCTCTTATGTGGTCCTTTCCCACCAAGCTGGTCTCTGTGTTAAGAGTGGGAGCTCGGACTCACAGCCTGGCTATTGTCCAGGCGGGAAGCACAAGTGGTTGCATTGACTAGCAAGGAGAGTGCCAACTTCTTGCCTTTCCTCGTGTACCCCATCCTTGTCCATCAACAAGCGTGGACAGGGAGCTTCTTCATCACATGTGGTTGTCTTTCCACTTGAATTAACCCCTCTTCTCTGCTTTCTTGCAGACATGGCTAATCTTTCTCTTCACGATCACGATGGCTCCAGCGGTGCCTCCGATCAGGACACTTTGGCTCCGCTCCCCCACCCAGGAGCCGCACCCTGGCCTATGGCTTTCCCGTATCAGTATCCACCACCTCATCCATACAACCCCCACCCCGGCTTCCCTGACCCAGGCTACAGCTACGGAGGGGGCAGTGCGGGCAGCCAGCACAGTGAAGGTGAGTGAAAAGGACAAAAGTATGCCTGCAGGCGGGCAGATGCCCTGTTCAGTACCGGGGAGCAGCAGGAAAAGGCTGCTTAGGCAAGGCCCTGTGTGTGGGGGAGCCAGGGCAAAAGCCATCTCAGAAGGGTTGTGGGACTCAGAGTTGAAAGGAGACCGAGAGCACGGACTGTGCTGGCGGATGGCTGCGCTGCAGCGTGCTGTAGTCCTCTCTTGGCTAGAGGAGCATCCTTTCTTTCCTGGCTTGTCTGAGCTGTCACCTAACCTTGCCTCATGCGCTTCGCAGGGAGCCGGAGCAGCGGTTCCAATCGCAGCGGCAGCGAGAGGAGGAAGGAGAGAGAGAAGACCGGGGAATCCAAGTCAGGCGGCAGCGGGAGCGAGTCGGACCACACCACAAGGAGCAGCATGCGGCGTGAGCGCGCGGCCAGTGAGCGCTCGGTGCCGGCCAGCCAGCACAGCCAGCGTAGCCAGCACTCTCTGGCTCACAGCATCCGCAGCCACCACAGCCAGCAGTCGTACGGGCCGCCCGGCCTCCCCCCTCTCTTCAGCCCCCCCATGTTGCTGATGCCTCCACCGCCTTCAGCCATGGGGCCCCCCGGGGCGCCGCCGGGCCGCGACCTGGCCTCTGTGCCCCCCGAACTGACAGCCAGTAGACAGTCCTTCCGAATGGCCATGGGCAACCCCAGTGAGTTCTTTGTGGATGTAATGTGAAGCGCCCGTCCCCTGTCTGTCTGCTGCCCCTCCTTTCCCCCTCCATCCCCGTTGTTTGTCTCCTAGGACCAGCCCTGGCTTCACCCCTTGTTTCTTGGGTTTTGTGTTTTTTTTGGTTTTTTTTTTTTTGGTCTTGATAACGAAAAGAAAAAAAAGGGAAAAAAAATAATAAATGGAACTAAACCTTGATTCTAATCCCTCCTCGAGCGGGGTGGACGGGCCTGGCAGGCCTGCTGGGTGCTGCCAGCCCATCCCGCCACCAGACTTGTGTATTGCCGATGGTAATTCCCTCCTGCCGTCCTCTCTAACCCCATTAATCCGCATCTGTCCCAGCGCTCTGTGCTGCTTGCCCGTGTGTCGCTGCTGCCTCGGTCCTTCCACCCTAAACATCTCTTCTTTCTTTTCACCCTTTTGTGTTTCTTCTATCAAGCAGCAAAGAATTACGGGGTGTTTGACTTTCTCTGAGCCTGCCGCCCGTGGGGGGGAGAGCTGGAGCGTGGCGTGGCCCGACAGGAGGACACGGAGCTCCAAGGGCGCTGGGCACGCATGGTGCTGAAGATGGCTTCTTTCCTCCCCCTTGCGGAAGACCCCCTGCCCTTCCCGCAGCCCTGAGAGGGGAGCAGGGACCAGCCTTATATATGCCTTTTAAATCCCGTTGTAGTTGCCTTTTGGCTAATGCATGAATGTTCCAGGGCTTCAGTGCCTCCGGGGCGTGGAGAGATGCTGCCGCTTCCCTCTTGCTTCCCTCCTCTTGCCCACACATTGGCGCTGCCCCATGGCAGGACCCTCCTTCACCTTGCCCGGGCCGTGAGCCTTGGGGCTGGGGCTGTACCTCTGCGTTTAGCCCGGAGCAGTGCTGGGTGCCTGCCCTCGGGTACTCGGGGGGGGATTTAAGGGCAGAATTCTGCTCCCTCCGTCCTGCTCTTTGCCCTCCTGCCTGTGACACACTGCTGCCTGTTCCGTTTGTAGGGGCTGTCCCATGCCTGGGGCTGGCAGTGGCAGCTGCAGCCTGTGCTCAGCAATGTGACATCTTCAAGGGCCTGGATGGAGTTAGGAGGCGAGGGAGGGGCACGACTGGTTCGCTTTCACGCTTTGGGGAAAGGTGGAGGTCCCCTGTGTTTGCCCTGCGAAGGGCCTGAGTCTGCCTCCCCCTCTGCCCAGCGCCGTGAGCACTGCCGGGAGGGACGGGGCTCTGGGACGGAGCTGGGGTGGCTCTGCTCTCTCCGGGCTGTGAACGGCGGCTGGCGGCAACATGAGCTCCCCGGGGAGGGAGGACACAGCCTGAACCGTGGCCTCGGGACTTGGTGCCAGCAGATGTGTCAGGACAGCTGAGGCCATTTGCTCCGGCGCTCCCTGCCCTTTTTCCTTCCTCTTCTGGGTGCTCAGAGACCTCGGGCTGGGGGCAGCCCCCTTCCCCGTGCCCGGGGCCAAGCACGGTACGGTACAGACACGCTCCACCCCACTCCTGTTGGTGCTGGTGCCCCGGCGCGCCGTGGCCGCCTCCGCAAGTGTTGCCTCCTTTTGTCTTTCTTGTGTTTGCCGTTTTTATACGCTGGAGATGAAATGTATTTTGCTCCTAGGGGGTCTGCGTTGCCCCTGCAACCCCTCCGCCGGCTCTCGCGTGCCATCGGTTCATCTCCCCGTCACTCCCTAAGCCCTCTCCTTCCCCGGGGCCCGCTCCCCGCCATCCTCCTGTCCCTGTCTCGGGGCAAGCTGCCGCCCGTGCCCCCCTCTCCCGATGCCGCCCAGCAGCCGCCCTGGCCACTGCTCACGCCCTCGCCCTACCCTGCCCGCTGGGTTTTATAAAAACAAATCCAATCTCCTTGTTTTTATTTATAAACATAGTTTTATTGGACTCCTGCCTTGTGTTGGTGGTTTGTTTTTTGTATTTTTTTTCCAGCCTCCCTTTCTGCCCTCCCGCCTTTCGCTCTGCAGCGCGATCCCAGCGGGACCAGGGCACCCTGTTTCCCAAATGACCCTTCCCGGGGGCTGCTGCGGCCTGAGCCCGGCCCGGGCCCGGCCTCCCGCTGCCGGTGCGGGGCCTGGCCGCGGGCGCCCGGTGCTCCCCGGGTCCCCCGTTTCCCGCAGGCGTGCGGCAGGGGGGATCGGGGCGGTGCTGGCAGCCAGCAGCCCCGGGGAAGAGCACGGCCGCTCCAGGCCTCTGCGCGGGGGGAGGGCCGCCTCCCTGCCCGGGCGCACCGCAGTGCCCTGCGGGCCTTCCCCGCGGGTCCGGGGCGGCCCCACGCCCGCAGCCCCGGCCACGCCGCCTCCCCTCCCCTCCCTCCCCTCCCTGGACTACAGCTCCCATGGCGCGCCGCGCCGCAAGGACTACAGCTCCCGGCAGGCTCCGCGCGGGGACCGCCCCGCCCCGGCGCCGCCGGCGGCTGAGCCCCGCCCCCCTGGTCTGGCGCATGCGCGGCGGCGGCGGGGCGCGGGCGGGGCATGCGCGGCGGCGGCTCTGCAGTGATAGGGGGGGGCGCGGAGGGAAGGGGGGGCGGCGGCCGCCATCTTGGGCGCTGGGCAGCGAGCGGCGGCGGGCAGCGGCAGGTGAGGTGCCCGGGACCGTCCTCCCGCTCCCCGGCGGGGCTGCGCGGCCCCGCTTCCCTTCTCTGGGCCGGCTTCCTTGCGGCGGGTGCTCGCTCTGCGGCGGCGCCCGGGCGGTGGCCGAGCTGCCGTGGGTGGTGGCTCCCTCGGCGCTCGCCGGGGGTGGGGGTCCGCGGGCCTAGCCCGCGGGGCGCGGCGCGGCCCTGACAGGCTTGAGGGGGGACCCCTCCGGCGCGGAGAGGTACCGCGGCCGCTGCCCTTGAGGAGGGGAGCGGAGGTGCCCCCCGGCGCCGGGCCGCCCCTTGCGGAGCCGTGTGGGAGGGAAGCGGGGCTCCCCCCGGGGGGGGGGGGGGCTTTCCCTCAGCCCCCCGAGAAGGGGTGCTGGGTGACCCTAGCCCCGCCGGAGCTGGCTCATCCCCTCGCACGTTGCTTAGGGGTGAGGGGGTTTATTAATTGCTTGTGTTAATTAGCTCTCTGCCCAGAATACCTGGGGTGGCAGCCCTGCGGTGCTGAACCGGGTGAGGGTGGGGGCAGAGTCAAGCTCTGCGGGTGGCAGAGGACGCCCGGGGAAGGCCTGCAGCGATGTGCTGGGTCAGCCTGAGCAAAGGTCTCGCAGTCCGATCCGGCAGGAACTTCCCCTAAAATTATTTGTCTGTACTACTGCTACAAACGTGAATTAGCTAGGTCATGGCTTGCACCCTCTGGCTTCTTCTCTGGGAAACCTGCTGAGGCAGAACGCAGCGCTGCTGATGCTAAACTGTGCTTGTTCTGAGGCTCAAAACAGACTCCTATCCAACGGCTCTTCTAGATGCATTTCCACTTCCACTCTTTCCTGGGTAGGTCTTTGGATCCAGTAGAGCTTCAGGAAACGCAGCCTGTGTTTGTCATCCAGTGCAGTTGACTTCTCTCCCTGCTAGGAAATGACTTGCTTTTGATCTAGTCTTCTCCTCATAAGCTGTGTGATTCCATGATCTGTTTTGTGCTTGCTTTAGCATGACAAAGCTGCTATCAAGTTTTAGCCTCAGGCTGCCAAAATCTGAGCCTGGAACTTTCCCAGATACGTGAGTCTGGATGGCTTCTGTGGCTTGGAAGTCTAGGTATTACAGGTTTCTAACTGCATATGGGCTCGTGTAGTGTCTTGTTGGGCAACGTTTGCTTGAATGCTATCAGATCTGTAGCTACTATTTTTTCCTATAGTAAAAGCTGTTCTTGTCGCTGTGAGTTTTGCTCAGAGGGACAATCTCTAATCTGAAGAGATGCTGCCAAACTGCCTACTTCCATATTTTCCCTGTCAGTAGGGAGACATCGCTTCTGTAGGAACTGCCATGTTACTGACATCTAGTGACAAAGATACCTGGCGTTCTTTGGGCTGCAAACTGGCCATGTTTCAGGGCGAGCGTCCGAGATCTCTTTGAAGGGTATTATGGCCGGCTTCTTCCTCCTCCTGAGAGAGCACAGTTCTGGCCGTTGAGGAGTTGAGTCTTGAGGCTGTGAAGAGTTACATCTTCAGTCCTTTGAGGCACAGATGACTGGAAATGCACTCCAGTTTGATAGTATCTCTTTTTTTTTTTTTTTGATGGAATGGGAACAATCACGAAACAAAATGGGCTTTGTAAAGAAACTTCCTGTGACCCTAGTTAAACTTCGCTTGTTTCATCCCTGCATCAAGAAATGATAAAGCCAAGGCTGTCTTTTACTGCACATCATCTCGCACTGGTTTTCTAAGCTTATACTACTAAAGACCATTAGAGTATTTAAAGGCTGTTCTTCGGGTTAGCTGGAGGATGGACAGAAGTACAGCCTGGGGTGCCAGAATATAATTGGTCTGTATGCCAGAGTCAGCTTTTCTCTTGTAGCGAATGACCTACAGAGTCAAAAGTTACTAGCAAGCCATATATTATTTTGATCTCAGCAGGAGGTTGGCAGTTCAGCTAAAAGCTTGCAGGCTGAGGCACAGAATGTGAAATGCAGTTATCTGCTCTACAGTGATAGTAGAGAGAGAAGCACTGGCAAGTCAGGGCACCTAGACCGTTACTGGTCTGCAGGATACATGCTCTAACTCCAACTGCAGTCCGTGTCTCTAACCACTTCTGTTAGCAGATGAATAGAATGCAAGTCATTGTTTAGGTTTCTAGCTCAAGAGTGAAAAGGGAGTAGGTGTTGCTTCAGACTGACTTTCAAACTGCCTCGGAAGAACTGGTAGAAATGGGAGAAGGCATTGGGGCTGTTCAGATAAGGTTGGACTCAAAATAAGGTGGTGTGTTAAATGCTGTTCCTGTGATGCTTTGCCAGAGTAAGGGACCTTCTTGTGTTTCCCTGTGTCAGTATTTAACTCTTTAGACTGGCTGCGTGCAGTACGGCACGCAGAAGTAGACTGTAGGAGGAGAGCCTGGTAAGAGTTGAATGTGCTCCTCTTCCTGCCCACTGGTTATGGGGATTTATGGGATTGAGTTTAAAATAGGAACAGTTTCTCTGAAACTGATGGGTTTATCTCAGTAGCTCTTTAGCTCACGGTATGCCTCTTAATTAAATTATGCAGCCTGTCTTCCCCAGGATGAAGTGATGGCAGCTACTCTTGTTTAAAACCAAGTGCGGCCCATGGCCTCCTGGAAAGTGGCTAATGCAGCCCTCTAAGCAAAGCTTAGATGCTTGGATTAGCTGGTGGGGCAGTGACATCGTTGTAAGCCTTAAGCCTTTTGGTTTGATAATGGCTAGCACTAGCCTGAAAGGACTGGTTTTCTGAATAACTCCTGCTTGCCAGAGCAGGCTGACTAATCCCCCTCCTGCTCCAACTGTTGTCGCTTGTCCAAGATCATACTGATTTCTGGAATGCAGAAATGGTTACACTTGGTGATTTACCCTCAGCCCTCTGGGTGAGAGCTGCGATACCTCTCCTGGTTTCTTCCTGGATGAGAACTCTAGCAGCTAATGTACCTTGAACTGCTTAGTTAGATAAGCTCATTAATGCACAGAAGTCTTACTTACTGTTAAGTCAGAACCCAAACTTTCTTTTAATAGACTACTAAATGGGTTGGTTGCTTTACACCAGCTTATTAACTGACTTGTGATTGCTGTTTCCTAGATGTGCTGTGTAGATTAGAGAAATAAGCATTCCTGTTTTCATTCAAACTAAGCGATGTCTGTGCTGTGGGGAAACTTCTAGCCCTTAATGGGAGTGACAAAGCCCAGAGTAGCTGGGTCTTGGACTCACTACTCATCATCTTGTGTTTATTTGTACCCTGTACTCGATGGCACAGGAAAATCGATGAAGCTAGCAGCTTGTCTCACAGGGGGGCTGTGGCCAAAATGGCTTTGCAGATGAGCAGGAGTTCCATCAGATCTGCTGATGGAGCCTCAGCGGCCTGCCCTGTCAGTGGCCGAGTTGAAGGTAACTGGCCATGTTGCATGTTTATTTTCACCACCTGTAGTGCTAGACTCTTCTCTGGAGAGGTATCTCTATAGTGAGAATAGCACCTGCACAGCTGGCTTAGTAAAATACAGCTGATCCCCAAGGTGCATTCTAAAAATGAATGGACAAATGCACTCAGAGCTATCAGGATGCTACCAGTGCTCGCCAAACCCTGAGGCTGTTGGTGCTTGGGTGGTAATGTGAAACTGTAGTTACATTGTTAGGGGCAGCGTAAGAACTCCTGTCCCTGCTGTCAGGCTGCTCCTGAGCAATTCTTCTTGAGCTGCTGTGCTACCACTGCACCTCCGAAGAGAGAACATAGAGGATTTGCTGAGCAGACCTGCCATGACAGCAGCCAGGCCTGGCTCAAGAGTTAGGCAGCTTCTGCCTGCACTGAGCTTAGAGAAACTGGTGTGGGAGGATACAGACAACTGCATTTGCTCTTTCCTGAGGCAAAAATACCAATATACGCCCAAAGTTTATGGCTCCAGTACCGTTAGGCTGTAGGCACATTGCTAATGACATGTTTCCTCCAGACAGTACCTCATTCTTCTAGAGCTAGAACAAGCATCTCTTGCCTGGCTGTGAAGCTGCAGTTACTGCAGCCATGTTGCCTTGTACCACTGCAGAAAACTGACTGACAATTCACTGTTTTTCTGAAGCAATGAGTTTGAGCAGATCAGCTTTTTTATTTTTTGTTTTCATTTGTGCAAATACAGTTACCAAAGGGAGACAACTGTCTTCCAAAGTTTGTGGTGTGGGTTGAAGCCAGCACTGTTCCTGCTGGTGCAGGGAAGGATTAATGGTCTGCATGGTGTCACCTGAAAGACTTCAGGTTATGGGACAAATGTATTGGAGAAAATCCCTTGTTTGAATGTATGTATATCTGGGATTTAGGCTAGAATTCAGCTTTGTCTTTCATACCCTAATGAACGGATAACTGTGGTACTACAGTGGTGTCTTGTTATTGGTGTGATGCTATGGCTTCTCAAGCGGAGAGACCATGGGAGGCTAACGCACTGGGCAAAGACTGGAGAATTGTTACTGTTTGCTGTGGTGCTCCCGGAAGAGTTGCTGCAGATACAGACAAATCGCTGCAGAGGGAACAAACTATGCTTGTTAGTCCATTCCTTATGTCTGCCTTGTTTAGTCTAAGAAAGCTCCGTGCTGTATGTTCTTCATTTTTTTCTACAGCTATTCTAGGTCTGAATCCACGAAGAGGCAATGGAAGTGGAAGGCTGGGCTCTTACATGCTGCAGGAGGGAGCTGCTGAATCTCTACTTGCTAAATGCAGGTTTAGTGCATCATCTCGCTAGGTAGCTCCCAGTCCTGCCACTTGTTGCATCCCAGAATATGTGAAGCTACTGACAGCCCAGCAACAGGATCCTGCTGCCTGAGCTCGTGCTCCTGACTGCACCCACGCATTCCAAGTGTGTGGCACAACGTAGGTCTGAAAGGGCAAAGTCTGATGGCTTTTGGAGAACCACCTATCTTTAGCTCAGATGTAGTAAATAGAGCATTTTCCATCTATGATAGAATCAGTGGACAAAAGCAGGTTTCGAGATGCTATGCTTTATTGCGTCTTTATCTTTCTCTGGGCTCCCTTGGTTATGGTCTGCAGCTGACCTGCTGCAGACTCGCTTCTGGGGCTTCATCTAATGCGTCAGGATGGTTTGAGAGAGGGATACTCCCTAATGCACATCCCCTGCGCCGCGTGAGCAGTGACATGATTTGAGATGAGTACACTTGATTCTTTTAGGGAGGTGCACGTTACCATGTCAGTCATTGTAGGTCCAGCTAATCCTGCTGCTTTTCAGTTATGTAACTACTGAAATGCATTCAAATCCGCATCCCAGCATTTCATTTTTATACGTGTTCTTTTTTTTAGCTGGCTGTCTTAATGTTGTAACTTTGCCACAGTTGCTATAAAGGTGTATCTTAATGCTCTCATTTTCACTTCAGTGGAAAGACATTTCCATGTAGCCTTAACTCCTAGTGGGTTTATAAGTGTGTATAAGTATGTGGTCTGTCTATGATGCTCTTTGTGATCCTTTTCCTTTCTATTTATGGGTTGAAATAGAAGTATATGGGGATGCAAGTACTTGACAGCAGAGTAGGAAGCATACTGGCCTTAGGTATTTGTAGGAGCAGCGTTCAGATGTTAGGTCTCACTCCTACCCCAGTAGCTAGCTGCTTGAAGAATGCAGAGTGTATTGGGAGAGGACTGTTGTTCCTAAATTAAGGTGATTAGTCACCAACTGGTGTGAATTCAGCATACATGTGGATCTTCTCTGCACCTTAACTAGAACAAATCCATCCATACTATAACTAAAAAACAGGGCTGTAGCTAGCAGTGTGGAGCGGGTTGCCATATGTTCAAGCCAGTGAAACAGAAGGAGCGGAGCTGCAAAGCTCTGAAAATGCAGTTGATGGACGTTAACCCAAAGGCTTCATCTAGAGTTATCTTGGTTTCCAGGCACTTAATGATAAACAGCTGAAGAAGCAATGGGCTTTGCTCTTAAACTGTGTCTTGCAATGAGCTATTAGCCTGAGGAAACTCAAAAACAGCATAGGGTAAGCTCTCTAGAAAAGGCTGACTGTGGAGAGGAGCAGAATGAGTCATTGAGAGCTGATTGAGCAATGCTGGGAAGCTTTCTGAGTCATGTTGCTTGTGCACAGCGAGCAGACGAACCCATCTTCTGTGGTGGATTTCTTATTCTGGGGCCTTCTGATTCCAGGAGTCGTGAGTCACTGAATGTCAGTCTCAAATTAATTTGAGCCCTGTTCCCTGCAGTTCTTAACCATTGCAAGTGCTAGGATCTTTCATTTTCAAAGCTGATCTGAAAAGAAAACTGTTCGTTATTTAAAAAAGCATGTGGAAGATCATACCAAGTCTGAACTGTACCACTAAAAACCTCATTCCAGTTGCAGTGTAACCTTGAAATAGTTGAAATGAGTATCTGTGAAACTTGTACCGAAACACAAATGAGGATCAAAACAAAGCAGGCTTATTGTCACTGCAGCCACTTCAAGGAGAGCCATTGTCATCTTAAAGAGCCATTCTTCTTGCTAAGCTTTAAGCAACTTTCTTTTGCATGCTGCCCTTTGTATAGCTTTCCTCTCTTCTGTTCATATATCTCTGGGCTAGTCATTCTACCTCTTGAGTTTCCAGCTGTGCAGACATGCTCCCATTAGCTGATGGAAGTAACTCTGTAGTGGGGAGGGAGTGCAGTCGCTCTGATTTTGTGTCTGGGAGGGACGCAATGCAAGGCTTGAGCAGAAGACTGGAATGTTGTCAGTGTTGCCTAAACTTCCATCGTGGGCGAAGGAAGTTCCTCCTTGGTGAAGGCTGGCTGAGAGAACGGCACTGCACCAGACCAAACTTGCTGTAAATTGTGTTGATGCCGTTGTGCTGTCTATGCTTGTGATGCTTGGAACTCGTCAAGATGCTGGACTGCAGAAGTCAAGCAGAGCAAGGAAGATGGGCTTATAATTGTGTTAAATAACTCGTGCACTTGAGACCTCTTTGGGCCCTGATGTCATTAGATAGGAGTGCAGCAAGAGGTTTATACTGTGTGTGCCCTTCAACTACCACAGAGACCTGACGGATATCTGGTACAGTTGGGTTAGTCATCTAAAAGTGTTTCCTTGTATTCACTGTCCTTAGCCCATGTGACTTTGCTTGGTACCTGGAAACACTTTACCTTACCCAAATAGTTAGGTAAATTGCACTTCTGACACAAATAGAGTTGGGTAAATTGCACTTAAATGTGAATTCAGGTTTAATTTGTAGAGCTGTAGAATTGTGGGGGTTTTTTCAGGTTTGAGGAGAATCATAACTGGTGTGGAAGCAAGCTGCTACTACATGTGAAATAATGCTGGTGGCTATCTCAGGTATATTTATGCTGGTAGGCTGCCATTATAAAACAAACTGGCAGAGTGGTCCTGATCCTGTGGCTAAATCTGTAGTAAGTGAAACTGCCACCTCAGGTGTTAAGCAGGGGTTCACATAGCACAGAGCCAGTCCCTTTCTGACTTTGAGCAAGTTGTCCAATATTGAGTTGCATTACCAGTGTAGCACGGCTAGAATGCATCAGCTGGTTGGTGGCAAATCTCTCTGCGTGATCCTATTTTGTAGCAAATGAGGATTTGCAATAAGAGCAATCCTGTCCAGGAGTCATGGTGGAGGGCTGTGTGTGTGCATATGAGGGTATTCAGAGTAGTAAGGGCAAAGTAGGTCAAAAATGGCATAGAGGTGCAGTGATGGGACTATAAAACGGCACACTAAATTCAAGGTACATAAATGTACAATGGCGCATGTAGCGGATAGGTGGATTAGGGAGCAAAGGCAATTCTAGCTTCACCTATAATGTGGTTAATCACTTTGAAGACTGAATTCAGTGTGATCTTGGAGTTATGCTAGATGATGAAATCATTAGCTTCTTGCTAACGGTGGTTTAAAAATGTAAGTCAAATATTAAAAACCACTAGGAAGAGATCACAGCAGGAGATGTATGGTTGTCATATTGTCTATATCATGGATTGCTGACAGCTTTAATAACTTGTGCAGATTTGTGTTCACTTCCAGAAGGAGAATGTTTAGAGGAAGGCACTGAGAAAGACCAAAGCATAAAGCAATTTCCTTGTGAAGAGCAACTGCGTGAGGTGGGAACACCTTATTGTGGGAAAGGGGCAATGAAGGCAGTGGAGAAAATCTGCAAAATCCTGAGCGGCCTGGAGATAGAATATGGGGGCTAGTTCTTAGTTTTGTCTTCCTGCACTTGAACTGAAGGCCAGTAAACAAAGCTGAGGGAAGGAAGAAAAAATGGGCTTAAAGGAGGGTGTTTTATACAGTGGTTATAAAACTGTAGACTTATTTTTTTTTTTGCCATAGGATGCTCCTGATGCAGAGATTTGAGAGGAAACTGGGCAAATACTTTAAAGAGATCCATTGAGAATTCTAAAATAAACAAGCCATTGCAGGGGGATCTCCTGGGGAGGGTTTTCTTGACCTGTCCTTACTGTTATCTGACTGTCCCTTCATTGCTGACATCGGAGACAAGACGCTGAGCGAACAGATCTGCGGTATGAACCAGTGTGGCTATTAAATGTGCAAATGAGGCTGGTGAGCTTAGGAGCTAACTGCGCATGGGAAGCTTGAAGCCTGAGCTCAGCTCCCAGTATATTTGTATAAGGAAGAAGCCTAGCATTTCTTTGCATTGACAAAGAATTTTTTTAAAGACTAAAAGCGCTTGAATTATGCTGTATCTAGTCTCCATCTAACATGTTTTTACTAACATATAAGTAAGCAGTTGACGACTCTGCCTAGTACTGTGATACAATTAAAAATGCTGATATTTTTGCCTGTAACTTAAGCGAAGCTATCACAGAATATGTTTTAACCTAACATATGAGAAAGCATAGCCTCATTGTATCAATCAACATTTAAAGCTTGTAGATCTTCCTAAGAGAAGGCATTTCATTTCCAACATGAAGCTTGCAGCAGTCTTCTACATGTTTTATAGTAACGTAGTAAATATTCAAATCAGGCTTTTTCAGAAAGCGATTGGATTGTCATGCTAGCAGGCGGCTTTGTCTTGTATATGCTGTGTGCCTGATCCTGTTGCTCATGAAAGCAGACGTTTCCTTTATGCTAAAAATAGTGAAACAAATAACTTAAGCAGCATTAAAACCCAAGAGGGAGATTATTTTTTTTTTTTTTTCCTAAGACTAGGATGTGCTTTCTAGGAATCTTCTGGAAAGGGTTTGTAGGATTCATATGATCCAGCTTTGACCAGTTGCATAAGCTTCCAGGAAACTATTCTATACAATGTAAGGCTTAAAGAGGATGCAGGAACTCTTCTTCACCTTTGGTAGCAATAGCCTGTATCCGAATGTGGAAGCCAGCACTGTAGCAGTCTGAAAAGACATCCTTGACTCTTATCTGGAATGAAAAAAATACTAATTAGGAAAGAATTTCCTAGAGTGGGCAACAAGTTGCTTTCATTGTCATAATGGTGTTCTCTTTTTTTTTTTTAATCATTTGGCCTGAGTGAATGACCTTTCAAATGTTTGCTGAATTACAGCTTCAGCATCTCCCAGACTTGTTGGGCAACTGTATTCAAATAGATGTTCTCCGTGTTTTGGGTTCTAGCCCTGCATGTTCCCTTTTAGTGGCCTCCTGGATGCCTGTTAGAGCCGTGTGTGTTTCATGTAAGTAGTCATGAGTCTGTGGTACAGCCCCTTCCTTAAATTTGAGAACCTGGTTTTGTTCTGTTGACCAACAGGATTGTCCCTGTCTTCTGGGGTGAGGATGCTGGCCTTGCTGGCAGCTACACCGTGTAGCCTCGGCCCCCCTACGTGGGACAGTGAGCAGCCACAGAAGGCTTTTCCCTCTCTGTAACTACATGGGAATCTCGGACTCTGTGCTGCCTCTGTCTTAATAGGTTTGGTTACAGAGACTTATCCTGGAAGTAAATGAAGTACTTGTATCTTGAAATTATAAAGTGTCACTAATGGGAATGAGAGAAAAACATATTTGAAAACCTTTTCTGTACTAGATGGAGCCTCAGATATCAAAAAATGTTGATAACAGTGCCACATGAAGCCACTGACAAGTGGCAGGAGGCAGCCTGTTAATAGCCAGAGACGTTCAACCAGCAGGATGTGGGAGTAAAAGCCAGGAAGCTCGCTACTGAGCTTTGGGAAAACTGCTCGTCTGTCTGTTTCTTGCTATTTTGACTTAACTGACTTTTTTGATTCTTTTTCCTTTTAATGAGCAGAAGCAGCCATCTGGTAGCTGAAGACCCATAGCAGAGGAGTATGTGTAATGTTACTCTCTGAGGACTCATTAGGTGTAGCTAAAAATGTTGGTGTAAAGGCTTGTGAAATTTAAAGTTTCTTTTTTGTCTTTCTGAAATTAAAAGTAGTGGCTGCACTGTAGATCTTGTTTTGGCACAGAACTTGCATCTGCAGTAGTTCCTTCAAATAGGCAGCTGCTTTAGTTTCTTGAACATAACTTCTAGAGGCTATATTACTCTTAATACTCCAGGCATCTACCCTGGAAGTCCTTTTGTCCCTCTGTTGTGTGCATTGCTTTTGTATTCTTTTTTTCCCTGACCTTTAAGATGATCTGAGGCCAGGTCATTTTAATTTAATTTTTGCTGCGTTCCTGAACAAACACATATCAGTTCACTGTCAGCATCTGTCTCTAGGCTAGCCTCTCCCTATCCTTCCCACCCACCCCAGACAAGTGGGTGTAGGCTAATCCACCCTCGCAGCAGTGTGGAGATGGCTGGTTATCTAATGCTCTGCAGTGCCAAAGCTGAGAAATACCGATGTGACCATCCCAAGACCTAGTCATGAGGCTTGCCCTGTCGTATTTGTAGTGCTCTTCTCTGGGCTAAGCCAACCAAGCAGTTGCTAGAGTGGGTATTATGACTTAAACCTACGTGAGTAGGAATGCGTGTGACTACAGGAATGGGATCTGGTAAAGTAGCTGTGTATTTAAAAAAATAAAATCAAACTGTCTTCTGTCTCAGTAATGTCTGCCAGCTTTGTAGTTCTCTTCAAAACAATCTTCCTTTGAAGAAAGAGGAGATTAGCAGTTGAAGAGGGTAACTTCTGAGGCACTAGCCCCCAGTTAAAGTGGCTCATGGTTGAAATCTCCTGCTCCAATGGCACCTTGTGGCCAGGCTGCTCTCAGTTTGGACTCTGAAGTGTTACTCAGTACTGCTGCTAGGGATCAGTAAAGGCTGTAACGTTGCCACTTAAAAATTAGTTTTTTGAACAAGCACCCTAGATGCCTAAGAGCAAGTAGCTTAGCTTAAGTAGCTAGGATGACCCCGTTCCTCTGATCACCTTTTACGCTGTATCCATACACCTTGAATGCAAGATGCTAGAAATTAGGCCTGAGGACTCTTGCTGAAGACATTAATTCCAAGCTGTGAAAGCAGTTAAAACATAACACTATATAGACTCCATGTGTATTGTAGCGGTTCCCCATCTCCCTTTGCTTTATTAAACCAGGGAGCTGCTTTTGATCTCACAGTTGCACTGTTGCTGGTATGTGGATAAGAAATGCTCTGAATGAGCTGTTGCCCAGAAAGCTTACCTGGCTAATGACAACTGCTAGTTCTCTGTATCTAGTTATTCATGCAGCCTGTACTACTAGGCAGCTATGATCCCAAGCAGATCTGTGTTGGATTTTGTCAATTTTGCATCCTTATCTGCAAGTGTAATAGTTAGAAATGTTGAATTACTGGACCAACTAGATCAGTGGTTGCTACTGTGTAATTATTGTCTCTAAGTTCAGCAGTCTTCCTAGGCTTTTGTAAAAGCAGTAATAAACCGAGGTGTACTTGCCGCTAAGAACCCCCTGCTGTACAGTGTTAGGCTTGGTGACATCTCAAACACTTGTGTGAACTGCATGCAAAAAGCCTAACTAAGAATTGAATCTGATTTGCATCTTGGTCATTGGGAGATAAGACACTTTATAGTAGAAATAAAGGGTCTCTGATTTGCTTGTAGTTCCAGGCCTGCGTTTTTTCTCACGTTCAGGGGATAGGCCAGATACTATTGATACTTGAGGCTTGATCCACCCATGCTGATGAATGGAATGAGAAGCCTGCACCTATTTCAGTGCCACTTTTAATCTTCAGTCCTGGCTACAAATTGCAGTCATCTTCAGAGCCTCGTGTGTTACAGGATGCATGAGAGCTGTTTGTATTCACCCAGACCTAAGCTCTTGAGCTGCTTCGGACAAGCTCAGGAAGTCGCTTGGCTGGGCCTCTGTCGGGATTCCTGAGGTCTGGAACAAGGCTGTTGGTTCCCGGTGGGCTTCCTCGTTGAGTCCTTGTTATCGTGTGCCCCACAGAGGGGTGGTTCTGCAGTAAACATGAGGGAACACTGGTGTGGAGAGACTGGCATGTAGTTAGGGACATAGGTCTGTTGTGGTACGTGCAGTCTGTACTGTGCATTGGGAACACACACTTTTCCATATAAAATCCCAGCAGATCAAAAAGTATAATCTGTAACTGCAGCAATAAGGCTACTTCTTTTCTCTCCAGACTAAAACACTGTTTCTGATAGTCCTTTATAAGTAAGGAGCTCGGTATTCTCATCTCCAGGATGTAAGTGTGAGGCAGGCAGTTGCTTCCAGTGTCCGAGCCACTCCTGAGTTGCTAACTACCCTTCTGGGCCTCAGCCATGTGCTAGCCTGGCCAGTTGTAACAAGATAAATTAGGTGAAGTAGCCCACACCATCAGACTTTCAGGAGTATCTCTGAGCACGCCCTCCACTTGTCCCTCCCTGTAATCTGCTGGAGTTCATTACTCCTGTGGCATCAAGATGTGTGCTATCAGGTCCTCACCACCACAAGTATTGTGAGAATTGTCTTCTGATTGAGGATGTGTGTGACAAAAGGTGTCTGTGCCCTGGCTAGTAGCCAGCAGGTGCCGAAAGTCTGTGCCTGCTGTACTGCTTGTTGCCGTGCAGCCTACTGATATATGCCCTCTCTTGCTTCAGGTCTTAAGCAACATGGGAAGAGAAGACTAAAGTTCCATCATGATCGGAGGCTTATTCATCTATAATCACAAAGGAGAGGTTTTAATCTCTCGAGTCTACCGGGATGACATTGGGTAAGTGCTTGTGTTGCATCCCTGGTCTTTGCATTTCTGTCTCATTTTGGTGCAGACAACAACCCAGAGCTGCTTTGTTCTGCATTAGCTGTGCATGCATGTAAGACTGCAACTCGACTTGCTGCTCTAGGCTTAGTTCAGGGGAGAAAAAAAAAAGTTTGTTAAGCCCCAGTCACCTACAGATGGTAGTAAAGGATGGCCTGCAGGCAAACCTGGGAATTCCTTTTGGATGGTAGAGATCTGGCTGTTACTCCACATGCTTCAGCAACATGGACTGCCAGTGCGGGAGTCTACCAGCCTCACTGTAATCATTAAAACTTTACGGGAGCAGTAATGTGGGAACTGTCTGCCGTGTGCTATAACCAGGACTCTGAATTAATTTCAAACACAGATATCTAGCATCAAGTACAGGCATGCAGGAGACTGCCTATGGTCTTGGAAAGTTAAGTCTGCAAGCAGTCTCATAGTAACCACAGCTGTACACTTAAAGCTGGCATTCTGTCCCCCGGCTTTGTATGGCAGCCTGGTGTGTGAAAAGCTTACTTTCACTGGGTAATTAAAGTTGTGGGAAGCACTGAAAGCCTTCAGTAGATTGTAGGTGTCTCGTTGCACTTCACGCAAGTGTTATGATGCTCACTTAGACTGGATCTGTGCAATCCTTGGGCTGCTAGTTCCCAGAAGGGACCTTACTAAAAATTTGGTGTCTCGTAGGCAGTGGATAGGGCTATAAGGAACCCGATATCAAGCGATGATGATGCTTGTACTGAAAACCTTAAGTGGCTTTCTTGCACAACGCTGCTCTTCCTAGTGGGTTTTCATTACTGTTAGGCATTAGGTGGAAGTTAGTAACTGAAGTTAACAGGGTCAAAACATAGCTAAAGGAAGCAGGGCTGTGGTAGGCGTTAATTCAAAGTCCAATGAGAGAGATCCTTCTGGTCGGTTTAGGAAAAAATAGTTTGCACCAGGTCTCCACAATGAATAGTGGTAGGATGTGCTGTGAAATAACTTGTTACCATGAATTACAAAAAACTGTCAAGCCAGTTTGCCTTGAGACTGCTCTAGTCTGAAGAGTGTGTCCCTTCTGGTTATGGATTGTCTAGTGGAGGTTAAAAGTTGAGGTAGAACTAGCAGCTAGTCAAAGCTTGCACTGTGTCATTGATGGAGTAGCAGCCAACACAGTGTCTGTAATAAGGCTTCACCTAATGAGCTTTAAATCTCTTGGCTTGTTCTGAGTCAACTAAGGCAGAGTAAAGTAGCTGTTCTAAGGTTGGCTGAGTGATTCCAGGGCTTCCACACAGAGCTGAGCCAAGGAAGCATTGTATTTCTGAAGCAGAAAACTGCTGGCTACAAAGTTTTGCCTCTCTTCTGCTGTACTAACTCATTTCAGTCTTGAATATTTGTTAGCTGAAGCTCTTCAGAGCAATTCATATGCCAGATCTGACTTTGTAAAGTTCACCTAATGAATAGGTATCACAGTGACTGAGCCAAGCCAGTCTGGATTATAGACAAATTTTGAGAATATGTTGGGGGGAGCTAGGGACACTGTTACTACAGTTTCTGGCAAAAATTTTTTTTTTTGGTGGCTTGCAAACTTAAAGCACTTAAAGACAGGATTGTGCTTGAACTGATGTTTATTCAAGAAGGCCTTTTAATTTAAAGGGCATTCTGACTGTGGAGATGTAAACTGGGGAGTGAAGTAGTTATTTTTAATGTAGTGATCTTCTATAGCTTTTTATCTTGGCTCATTCCTCTTCTAAAGTGAGTGACTTGTGTTCAGTACGTGATAAAGTACTTCCTGCCGGCTGGCCAGGCAAAACTAGAAAATGGGATTTCCTGCCTGATCTTATCTTAACTTTTTCATTCGGCAAAAGGTGCCAAAAAGATTCAAGTATTTTCTCCAGGACTTCAGGAGTCAGTGTTCCCTTGAGTGAACTCCTCCATTCAGTTCCTGTGAAAGTGTCAGTCTTGTGACTTAGGTGGAGCTAGCACTGGCTATTAACCAAGCTTGCTCCCTAAGGTGTTGGATTCCTTCTGAAACAGGCCTTCAAACCTGGTTTGGAATTTTTTAGATGCGTAACCTTATAAAACAAGCTGTCTTAAAATGGCTATGTCTCATCTTGTGGTGTAATCACGTAACTGAGAATCTTCAGCTCTATAGCAAGCAAGTGGAGTTGGATATCTGCCATTTCCTATTCTGAACATTAGCATCAATACCAGGTCTACTTAAAAGCGTTTAGTATCCTAATCTTCAGAGGGAGGTAGAGAAAGGAATAGCCATGAGCCTGTAGCTTGTACTCAACTCTGTGGGAGCTGTGTCTCTAATCAAGCAACGAGGTGATACATTTCTAGAACACCATAGGGTTTTTAATTAGATAGATCTGAAGTGCTGAGGGCCGAGCCCATCCAGCTTGTTCAGAGGTAGGTAGAACGGGAAATCAGCATAGCTGCTGCCTGTCTTCATGTGGGCTCTGAGTGATGGACCCTTAAGCCTCCTTGGTCTTGGCACTTGCCTTTGGCATTCTGAAGCCTCAGCCTATGTGTTGGGAGAGATTAAAGGTTATCTGTGGTTATGAGAACCCCTCCCCTTACACAGTTTAAGGGTCTAAATAAGCAGATACTAGCTCAAATGTTAATGACCAAGTGATGGTCAATGAAGAAACCCTTCCCTTGACTTTGTTAAAGGCAGAAGTACCACAAAACTTGGACTTTCTTTGCTTGCAACTTAGAATGGCTTTAGTGCATGTAGTGCATCTGTCCATACAGCAGCTAGCTGCATGCATAAGCAGCCTCTTTAAACAAAAAAAAAAAAAGCAAAGCACTATGCATTTAATTCAGGATACCATGGAGGGCTCTACTGTGATCTTCAAGTACCTTGTTCTTCAGTGACATAGTCATTGGGAGAACCTACGTGCATTTAAGAATGTAGCTATTTAATAAAAATAAGCTATTTGAAACTGAACAGCTTACGTGACAAACTGCATGCACTTCAAGCATAATAGGCATTTGGTTTCTGAGCTTCTAATACATCACTTTTGGCTTCGTGGCTCTTGATCCTTAAGGAAAAAGTGCAAGCTGGATAGAGCAGTGTCAGAATCTGCAGGATGTGCCGTATCTCTCCAGATGTGCTCCAGCTCTATCAAACTTGCTATATTTCCTGCTGGCTGGACCAAGCCAGAAAGCATCAACCCAAACAGCTTCAAACGAGAGCGCTGTCACAGAAATGCCCACTCAGACTTGCAGCCCTGTTCTGAGGCAGACTGGGAAGAAGATACCTGATACTCTGTGGTCCCCAGGCGATGCCTCAGACTGAGGCTTTGGGGTTTTTCCCCTCCAAAGCCCGCTATATCTATTAGCAGAGCAGACTGGGTATCACTGATGTGGTACAGATGCAGCTCGTCTGGACTAAATGCCCAGGTAGCCCTAAAATTCAGCCAAACAAGTCTGTCCATGCTGGCAGCCTGACCACGGCATGTCAGCATTGTGCCTTGCGAGGGCTTCATTGCTGCCACAGCTTGTTACTGTCCATCCAATACCACTTTGGCCATTTGTGCCCAGGAGCAGGGGGAGGGGGTGCTGTTTGGTCTCTCCTGATCTCTTTGGATTCATTGTGCCTTGTGTGTGTGTTTCTAACCCTTTCTCTTGTTGCTGTCACTCCTCCTTTCTCCGCTGGCGCCATTTCTGTCCATCCCATCTCATTGGCTGCTGTAGCAATAGGTAAGAGACGCGTGGTAGGCCATGACTGGCACTGCACAGCGGGCAACTGGTGTGCTAGAAAAGCTTCACTGAGCTGAGGCTTCTCCTCTAGCGTGCACCAGTGTGGTTGCTGGTTCTGGTACTAGTTCTAGCGGGTTAGAACTTGAGGCTGGGAGGGCTAATGCTGCATAACAAGCTGAACTTCTCTTGCAAGGCTTACTGGAGGGGAGGAACGGGGCTTTTAGATATTGTTATTTTATAGCAGATTAAATTACTTTTTCTTATGGAAAAACTAAGGTAGAAATGAAATATTAATTTAACTCAAACTTACAAACCTTCTGGGGCAGTAAAACCTGAGAAGTATTTGAAGGCCAGAATTTTGCTTATGGGGGGAGCATGTTTACTGATGAAGCTTCTACATACGTACCCAGACCTTCCAGGAGGAAACACCTGCTGCGGTAGCATATGTTCCATTGAATATCCTTTGTTTTCAAACCTGGAAGTGTCTGCTGGATTGTTGAAAACCCTCAGTGCTTATGAGCATTTGTACGCCTGTATCCTTGCTTGTGAGGATATTATTACTGCGTGCTTTCAAACATGGTTCTGCATAATCAGTACCATGGCCTTGATGCTGCAGTCAGAAGATGCCCTGTTCTACATAGTCTCTAAGAGTATGAGTAATAAAGCACAACTAGATGAGTCTTGGCTTGGTGTGTAGACTATTGCTTTAAGTCTTGGTCTTGTCATATAAAGCATTCGGGCTTCCTTCCTGTGTTCTTAGGATTAGTGGACTTTAACTTAATTTGGGGAGTTTATCCCGACTTGTAGCTACAGGATAAGGAAACTCTAGTGTGGAAGAGCTGGCATCCAGAATGCCCCTCGGACATCCCTGTTTACCCAGGAGGGATTTTTTCCCTGTCACTAGTGTATAGACAGTTTGGATTAAAGATGGCAGCAGCTAGGGGAAGCTTGCACAACACCTTTTTGGCATTGTGCAGAACATCTTTTCTTTATCATAAATGGTGCTGGATCATCCAGTGCACATAATGCAGTGCTACTGGCACATTGCACTGTGGGGACCCTAAGTCCATGTGCAAGAGACTTGTTCTGAAGCCTAGCAGGTTTGAGAGGACATGTGTAACTGGAAAGCCAAAAATGTTCCTAATCCTGCTTGCTACTTTGAGCCTGCCCTCCATGGTGCGTGGTGTATGGAGGTGAGGTGGATCTGAGAACTAAAGCTCCCTTTTGTGGTGTACCTGGGCACTGACTTCTGTCAGGTGACCCAGGTAGGTTTTGCTGTGTTTTCCTCAGTGGTATGGCTGGGAGGAACTGCCATTGACAAATATCTTGGGAGAAAGAGACTACAGCTTGCTTTGGGGCAAGAGTACGAAGGCCTGGGCATGCAGAGTTGACAGTAACTAGGTGTTTGGTCAAAACTGGGCTGCTCTTTGAGCCATAAGCTGCTACTGTGTTTGTTCCCAGCTATGGCAATCAATTGGGAGTGCTAGCAAAATTAATTGAAGGGAAGGTTCCTTTGCCTTCTGACTCTAGATGGAGGTTAGCTTCTCCTTCTAACTACAGTTGCACTGTTATCCGAAGCTCCTTAGAGACCAGTAGCACTCTCTCTCCTTTAGTTTGTGCAGAATTTAATGTCTAACTCTGCTCAGAGCCTTCCCTTGTCCCTCTTAAAGACATCCCCAGGCACCTTTCCTAAGTGAGCTTGGTGTATGTAGTTCAGTGTCTGACTATAATTGCATAAGCAGAACTGTGCAGCCAGCTTGTTTTCACATTCGCTGTGCTAACTTATCTTTGGTCATGAACTCGTAGGCGGAATGCCGTCGACGCCTTCCGCGTCAATGTCATCCACGCACGGCAGCAGGTACGCTCGCCTGTCACCAACATCGCCCGCACAAGTTTCTTCCATGTCAAGCGTTCCAACATCTGGCTGGCTGCTGTCACCAAGCAGAATGTCAACGCTGCCATGGTATTCGAGTTTCTTTACAAGATGTGTGACGTGATGACTGCCTACTTCGGGAAGATCAGTGAGGAGAACATAAAGAACAACTTTGTGCTGATCTATGAGCTACTGGATGGTGAGAGGTTTCCCTTATCTGTTATGCGATACTGCACTTGGTTGTTTTAAAACCCTTAGCTTCGTTTGATGTAGTAATAATCTTTGAAGTATTTTTAATATGTGTGACTGAGTTCAAAATGACTTGTTCTACTTTCTAATGCCAACTGTACTGTAAGTGTAGATGACATCTCGAGCCCATAGCCTTGTATTGGTTGTGGCTCGCTTTGCTGAAGTGTTGGGAGCTGCGCACTTGTATAAATGAGGCAGCTGGTGCTGGACTCCAGCTTCTGAGTGGATCCTGTGCAGATGCAGGGCTATCATTATGCCGAGGTATATAAAGAGGGCTATCATTAGCACCTCTAAGGCCAGCCATCCCAGCTAGTGCCCAGGTGGCTCTAGCAGTCTGTGGTAGCAGTCACCCCAGGCTGCAGTTGGTTGCCACTCTTAGGTTGCCTCTTGGGGGCAGTTCTGAGACAGAAGGAAATCAGTAAAACCCAACCTGCTCTGCCCCAGCCCTACCTCCCCCAGTGATACAGCTCCAAATTTCACCATAGAATAATAATACAGTGTCCCTTCAGCTGCTTGCGATATCAGCCTGCCTGCGGACATTGCCCTTGAGCTGTCCCTGTTTCGCATAACATGAGCGCTTTGTATTAGTTATGCTTCAGTTTGTTTTCCAGACAAGGCACCACGTGTGTGTGTCCTGGGATTCTTTGCTAAGGGTCACAGTGACTGATGGGTTCTCCGTTCCCTCTGGGCAGATCAAGAGACTGCTCTTTCTCTGCTTTGGTCAGTCACTGCTGTCTCCTAGTAGGCACAGTGAGATCAAAACCTGCCAGTGTGGTGTTACTCAGTATTCACGTTAGTGGTCTTCTCTCCCCTTTAGATCTCTTGTAGGTTCTTCCCTTCCTCTTTGAGGGGAGGGGGTGTTACGTGCACTAGCTGTCTGTAGTTAACATCTGTTTCTCTCCCACACTGATCATCTGCAGTGCCACTACCCTGCTGTTATTTTTTAGGTTTTGATTTTCGTATGAAGATGTAATAAAAATCAAAACCTAAAAGAAAATGCTTCAAAGATAGATTGCTCTACTGTTGAGTAAACCCTCTTTATTGTCCCTTGGATGTTTTTTGGAAAAACTCCTCAGTGTGCTCTGTGCACATGGCTAGTCTAGTTGATATTTAGTCCTGAAGTGCAGTTTTATTTAAAAACCAGCAAATTCATCAGTTGGACAGCTTTCCATCAGCCCTTCTCTCTAAAATATTGCACAGGGAAGTCAGTTTAGCAAGGCTGTTTCTTTTCTCTTGGTAAGGAATGCTCCAGCAATGTATCCAGAAATTTAACACATAAGCAGTGTCTGTGTGCTAATTGGCTCTCTCCTTATAGGAATGGTTAGCGTGGTTGACATGTTTATACCTTGCAGCTCTGAACTAACCTTCTTTTACCCTTCTGTAGAAATCCTGGACTTTGGCTATCCTCAGAACTCTGAAACAGGGGCCCTGAAGACCTTCATCACCCAGCAAGGCATCAAGAGCCAGGTAACCAGAGGAATTTGGGGTGCAGCACTGCTCTGCTGATTAATTTTCTGTAAGACTGTTCAAGAAAGTACGGTCTTAATTACCAACTAACCATTTGGCCTGTGCTGAGTGGAGGTGCCTGAGTAGATTGAGAACACCCTCGCAGGGATGTAGCTCAGTGGCATCTTGTTCTAGGTCTCTCTGTGCTTGTATGACCTCGTGTTCCCTGGCGCATGGTAAGATGCAGAAGAAAGGGCCCTCAGCTAGGATAATGCCAGGCCCTTGCATGCAAATGATTGCTGGCTTCAGGCTCTGGTCTGTGTCAGCTTCTGACAGAGAATAAACAAATCTACCTGCTGAACCAGAAAGAGCTCTTCTGTGTGTGAATCTCATTGAGCAGGTCTGTTCTCCACCAGCCTTTAGGGCTTTGAGCTGTCAGGATTTCATGCCTGCCTTGTAATGAAGTATTCTTCAGCCTTGTGGATCTTGCTGTCAGGAAGCTGATGTTATTCTGTTGCTGCCTGTGACATCTTTGCACACCAGCATCGGTACAGTCTGAGCTTTCTCATGTTAGAGATGAGAATCTGTACTGTGCATTTGGCACAGTATTAACCCTTGCAACAAAGGTTACGTGGAGGTAAAAGATAAAGGGCACCTGGGGAAAAAGACATTTAAATTGGACTGTTCTTGTGTTTTAAACTAGCTCTAATCCTACTCTAGGCTACAGTCCTCAAAACTAGGCTTCCCATCTTGGACAGCTCATGCTCAACCTCTGAAACCAAAGGACTGTTATAGTCACTGTTTCTCATGTCTCCAAGGAATATTGCTCACCTTGTCCATCTGACACAGCTGTGCAGCTCATAATGAGGACTTGGCCTAAACCTCAGTCCTCTACCCTGTGTAGCAGGTGAGTCAGGAGAAAAGCTGGGAGTCAGTTTGTACTGAAGCTGTCTGCAGCAGAGGTCTGGGTGAAACTTCAGCCCCAAGGTACAAACAGAAGCAAAGTGCTAAACAAGAGCCTGTCTGGTGACTTGTTGTTAAGGATAAGCAGAGGTCAAAGTCTCTGGAGGCTCTGTTTCAACTCTGTTCATCAGCACTGACTTCCTAAGAACTCCTTTTTAAACTTTTAATCTACTAGTAGCAACATTAGCTGCATCTCTCAAGAAGGAGGTGAGAGAGAAGCTGCCCCAAGCAGCATATTTCCTGCTAGAACAGCAAACAGTGTTTTGCAAGAGGGCACGCGTATATCGCTGGCCAGATGTGAGCGCATCCGGTCTCAGTCCCCCATCCCAAGCCCTAGTGTAAATCACTCTGGCCTTCTGCAATCTGACATGCTGGGCAGTCAGCAGTCAAGATAGCTGAGTCAGCTCCTGTTCCTAGGAAAACTGAAAACTAACCACTACCCTCACTTCCTTCCCTAGCTCTTTTTTTTTTTTTTTTTGCTTTTGTCTGTTTTAACAAACTCTTATGCTGTTTTTGTGCAAACCACTGTCACAGCATCTTGCTTCATTCAACAGCAGGTTTAGTGCCCCTTACAAAGAGGAGTTTGGACCTCAGTTTTACATAAGTAAGCAGTTATTCTGCTCTACGTTGGAAGTTTGTGCAGCCCAGTTCAAAAAGCAGAAATAATCCTTTGCAGGCACAGTATGGCAGGGGCAACGATTGAATGAGTACTTGCCAGATTTCCTTGTCTGCTCTCTACTCTGGTACATCTAGCCTCCTCCTTCACTTACAGCCAGTACATTGGGCCAAAATCTGGGACTGGGTGGTCTGTCATCCATGTTCCCTTATCCCTGCTTAGTTTGATGCTTTCCTTGGGCTTGTGCCCTGCTGAATTTAAGGAGAAAATCCACAGTTATGGCAGGCTTTCCAAGCTCAACTTTTTGACTTTGTTCTCAATGAAAGATTTGAGGCGTACTGAGCTGCTGCCCTCTGAATGCCCTGTGTGGCTACAGTGGTCTTTCCAGGGCTGGTGATCTTGGAATACAAGATCTGCTTTGTTGTTTTTTGTGAAAGTGGGTCTGATATTGGTGCATTGCTTGCCAAGGGAAGTACCCCCGTGCTCTGGGAAGGGGGTGGTGTAGCACACAGATTTTTAAAAGGTGCTGGTGTGCAACATGGTTTCACTTCTAGTCCTTACCCATGAAGTAGCCCACTCCTCAAACAGCAGGACTGCAGGCCATGCTGATGTCCTGTATCAGAACTGATGCAGGCATTGGCTCAGATGTCGTCCTCCAGCAGAGGCTAAACCTGCTCTTACACCTCGAGGGGGAGCTGTGCTCCGTGTGCTCAGTTCTCACTCTTCAGACCCTGTCTGCATCTGTCCAGACTTCATTAACTAGCTGAATGTTGTCATTTTCTTCCCCTCCAAGTGCTTTCTGGGAGTGTGAATTGGTTAACTCTGAGTTACCATGTTACCCCAAACCTTAGACATACTGTGGTGCTAAAATGCTAGTAGTACTTTTTGAAAGTGAGGAGAGGGCTGCCACCAGCTGCCAGAGCCCAGGAAACCTGCTGGTAGCTGTGCCTTTAACCTAGTCATCATGCTGGCAACTGAGTACAAGAGGCTGGATATTCTTGTCCCATTTTAGCTGACTTTGTCCAGCTCAGGGAAGCTCCCAGTCCTGAGAAATTTCAGACCCAGGTGCCCTCAGTCCCTCCCTTAAGGAACACTTATGGTGCTGGGTGATCTCAGCTTCAGCTCTCCCCAGGCATCTGCTGCCAGATCCATCTAGTCGCTTTCTGTAGCGACCAGTAGAGGTTCATGGCACTGATGCTGTTGCAGGAGGTGGGAATGTCAGCACATGATCAGTGTCCCTTTGGAAGCCAGAGAACTGGGTATTATATCTATGTGTGCCTCTCCTTCCTCTTAAGCCTGAACAAAGCATTGAACAAGGCAGATAAGGAGGCCTTTTTTGTGGGACAGACAGGGGAGGTACTTTGTACTGCACTGAGCACTTACACTCCCCTAGGAACTGCCTAGGTAAAACTCTCTGCCTCTTAGATATTACAATAATGGCTTTGCTTGCTCAAGGAGTGACCCTGTCTGTGGCAAGAGCACGTGTGAAACCAAGCCACTGCTGGTTTAAAGCTGAGATCACGTACTGCCACCCTGTGGGCCCAGTGCAAGGCTGCTGGGGCAGGACCCACTTCTGTGTTCCGCAGTCGTTCTGCTGGAAGAGGCAGAATTAACAAGGCTATAACTTTATACAGGACCCATACTTAAGATGCCTGCAGTCCTGGGTGCCTTGTACTTCTCATAGCCTGGGCACCTGTGCCATGGTAAACATCCAGGGCTTGCTTTAGGAACGGCAATGGGAGGAGTCTGCTCTGCGTAGGAACATTACTGGGAGTGGTATTTGGCCTGCCTGTCACTCCCTCTGCTCTACCTTGTGTTTGTGTGGTGTGTAATGGGCCAAGTCTGAAAAGCCGTTTCATTGCTAGGAGTGCTGGGTTTCCTGAGGGGAGCTAAAGGTCAAAGACCATCACCTTGTTTGTGCTAATTAGCTAGCTAATTAATGATGAGCTGGCCTGCTTTGTTCCTGTCCTGAGGTAGCCTTAAGCCTAACCTGCCTCTTTCTCCCTCCCTCCCTTTTCTTGCTATTGACCTGCTTGCCTGTTAACCCTGTGTGCACCACACTTGCTGCTATACATCTACTTCTTGACTTTCTGCGTGTGACTGGACCCCGCCTGTAGCATCAGGTAGGAAACCTCCCTGTGCCTCTCGCCACAATCCTTAGTGCTCTTAGGAGGCTTAGAGCCTGGACACTGGTAGATGCATGTTAGGTTAGCACTGGTGTGTAACTCTAATGACTGCAGTCATTAAGAAGCAGTCCTTGGGGACCAGCTGTCTCACGGCCCTAGGGTTTTGTGTTGGATAAGGGTGTGAACGGGCCTGTCAGCTGCTTCTCTGCTTAACATGGATTGATGTGACAGTCTGAGACATGAATGTCATCGGTGGAGCCCGTGCCTCCCTGCACCTAGGTGTAGCCTAATGGAATAGCTAACAAAATGGAAGAATCTTTTCTGCTGTTGTTATGACCAATTTTTAGTTAGGCATAGGATTTTCTGTATTGAGGAGAGAATGACCAAATCATGGGGTGCGTGACAGCATCCATATCTAAATGTCAAAAACAGTTCTGTGTAACAAATGGCAAGCACTTGCTCTTAGATTTAGAGGAAGCTTTCTTAGTCTTTGAGTTTATCTAGAGGTCTAAGATGTCATTTCTTCCCTTCAGACTAAAGAAGAGCAGTCCCAGATCACCAGCCAGGTGACTGGGCAGATTGGATGGAGACGTGAAGGGATCAAATATCGTCGCAATGAACTCTTTCTTGATGTGCTGGAGAGCGTGAATCTCTTGATGTCCCCCCAGGGTAAGTAGGTGTAGAGCTGGCACCCTTCTCCCCGTCAAGGTTTGTGAGTGGGGACCTGTGTAAGTGTTCTGAACTGTGCTCTTCTCTACATCAGGTCAGGTCTTGAGTGCCCACGTCTCTGGCAGAGTGGTGATGAAGAGTTACCTGAGTGGAATGCCAGAGTGCAAGTTTGGCATGAATGACAAGATTGTCATTGAAAAACAGGGCAAAGGGACTGCGGATGAAACGGGGAAAAGGTAAGAGGCATGGGGGTAAAAGCCACTTGCCACCAGGGACTCTTATAGAAGGGCAGCACTTAGTAGCTTTTCTGATCTGACAGACAAAGCTCGCCTCTTCTTCCTTTCAGCTATTACTGCTAATTTTTCCCCGGGTAGGGGGTAGGTCAGTTGTCGTGCAGGCTACCAGCCTGAGGGCCTCACTACAGAGGGCTTCTCTGCAGCAGGGCTAATGTGAGCAGGTGGAATGTCATCTTTGGTGTCTGACTTCACAGCTATACATGGGCAAGTGCCAGGAGCTCTTCAAGTATTAAGATTCAAACATAGTGTTAAATGTGGAGTCCTTGCAGCTGGAAACATTTCCCCAAGATGAATTCTCCCAGAACTTGTGTCTCTAGCAGTTCTAGTCAGTGCAGAGGCTCTTACTGATAGGATGCAGTAGTAGTGCTCCCAAGGAGCAGTGAAGGAACCCCTCTGACCATAGCCTGCTCTACCCAGCCTGTTCCCACAAACTAGAGCAGCTGACAGACTAATACCGGGTGAGCCCCTCCTGCTGACACACAGGTGGTCAGTGGCCGTGTGGACTCGAGGCTCATCCCTTCCAGGAGCCCCACTACCTTCCTTCCCAGCTACACCTCGCTCAGTACCCACACTGAAGCTGAAAACAGGTCTTGTGCCTTTTCCAGCTTTCCTGCTTGGGGTGAAGAGATAAAAGCAAAGGGACTACCACTTTTCTCTCACTAACCATTTACAACTCAACTGTGTTTCTCTTGGTTGTTTGTTTTGTTTTGTTTTTTTGCTGACCCCCAGTGAACTGGGAAGGTAGATAATCTGCTTCAGCTGTGTGTGCACTCTGCTCTCCCCTTGTCTCTTGCTTTGTTTGACTTGTGCATGTAACCCGGATCTCGGACACTTTCCATGATGGTTCCTGTAAATGGAGCTGAGCTGCTGTTTGCCTTTTCTCTCAGAACCAAGCCAAGAGCTATCACTTCACTGTCACCTTTAAGCCATCTTTCCTGTACCTGAACTGAGCTAGTAAAATGGATGAGCCTCAGGTGGCTGCCCAGTGGGGATATACTCTAGTGAAAATGTCATCTGCATAGGCCTCTGAAGAGTCATTAACACTGTCCAAAAGCTGCTGTGCCGTGAGTGCCTTTGCCTGTAAATGTGCTCCTTTCTTCAGTTACAGAAGCAAGGTGGACAGGGACTCTTGCTGGGTGGTTCTCTGGTGGGCAAGAGCTTGGAGATGGCACTGTCCAGAAGCATTTAGTTATGAGGTGACCAAAAGGGACAGCTGCTGCCATTGCTTTTTGGCATCTAGCATGTGGCAACACCAAACCCTGAGTAATACGGCCTGAGACCTGGAGCAGTGCTGGGCAGCAGGGCTTCCCCAGCAGTGTTCCAAAGGAACAGGAACTAGTCAGCTAATGTTGGCTGTCTTCTGGGCAACAGATTAGGAAAGACTAACTCCCACTTATGAAGCACAAACTACACCACTGGGTAGTCAGTCAGCCCAGGGTCAGTCTGCTTCCCATTTGTGCAGGTAACGGTGGTTCCTAGGACAGCTGAATCTGCCTGTGGTGCTTATGCTATCTCAGCACACTTGCATGATTGTCCTGTTGCTCCCAGCAGTTGAGGCAGCCTAGATATCGCAGTGCTACATTGCTGCCTCTTCTGTTGCTACCGCCTTCTCATTTTCTGGTCCCTCTCAGTAGCTGAGAGTTCTTGGCTGACCTCAGGACCTGTAGGAAGGAAGGAAGGTATTCTCAGAGACTAGAACCCAGCACGAGTTCAGTGCTGGCAGGTTAGGTTAGTGCCCCTAGATGGGCAGATGGTAGCTGTGTAGATTTTTAGAAGTGAGAGAGAGAAACTCTTATGGCATAATATTGTGGTCTTTGGCAGAATCAAACCACCTGCTAGCAGTGTGGAAATCAACAGCTGTAAAGAGATTTCTGAAGAGGAAGACCCTGAACCTGGCATCTGCTGGCTGTGTGGCAGTGGGATAGATAGCTTTGTGGACAGGAAAGTGTTTTCTCTCCTTTGAACTGTGCTGCGAGAAGACTTGGGCTAGCAGAGTTGCCTTTGCAGTACTGAGGTGCTGCTGGCAGGCAGACCCAAGCATTTTGTTGCTGGCTATGACAGAAGGGTGCTCCTATAATCTGTCTCCTCTTTGGGGAGAGGAGGGAGAGAATTCTTTCAAACGAGCTTCATGAAATCTGATTTTTGTGGTGGTGAAACAAGGAAAGTCTGAGCCAAGAGGCTGCTGTCCCCTAAATCTCTCCCTGCCTCCCCATTTCCTGGACACCTGCGATGGCAACATGCTCTGTAGAGTAGTTTCTGCCTGCTCAGACTTTGACTGCACCAAGATACCAGGGCTGCAGCTTGCACTTGTTTAACTGTGTCTTGTGTTTTTAGCGGCAAACAGTCAATCGCCATCGACGACTGCACTTTCCACCAGTGCGTGAGGCTCAGCAAGTTTGATTCTGAGAGGAGCATCAGCTTCATTCCACCAGACGGAGAGTTTGAACTCATGAGGTACGGTGGTGGGGGATGAACGGGCTGGTGCTGACATCTGCTTGCTGCTGCAGTAGTGTTGCTGCTCTCAGGCAGACTTGCGCACCTTGAGCACCTAACAAATTTGCACTTGCCTTCTTTCTTTTCAGAGTGGAATCTGTAGGGTGTCCCACAAATCCTTCTGTTACAAATGTGATAGAAGCCCAGCTGCATGGTGTTCTTTGCCACAACCATAGTGTTGGATGTGGGTTTCCTTACCCTTTAGCTTGCTGTTTCTGTGGGGTTTTTTTAGTGCTTAAAACCGGTGTCCTTGAACAGGGTCATTGACAGGAACCAGATATAAAACTTGGGACTCAATGAACCATCACTGCCCTAGGGCAGCACAGACCTTACTGCTGCTTCCTTCTGGGATGGCTCCATTTCTGGCTGATGTTTAGAAGCTGTTTCCTGTATGCAGAGGCCGTCTCTTTGGGAAGGTGGTACAATTTGAGACCCGAAGAGAGTTAACTCAGAGTTCACTGTTGCTTCCCTCCCTGCAGATACCGAACCACTAAGGACATCATCCTTCCCTTCCGTGTGATTCCCCTGGTGCGGGAGGTGGGTCGGACCAAGCTGGAAGTGAAGGTGGTGATCAAATCAAATTTCAAACCTTCCTTGCTGGCCCAGAAGATAGAGGTAAGAGAATAAAAACCTATGGTCTCTTGTGCCTGGGAATTGTGCCTCTAATTTATGTCCCATGCTATGGAGTCCTCACAGATGAGTCCTCAAGTTTGTGCAGGACTAAAAGAGTGAACGGAACGCCCCGCAGATGCGTGGCGCTGCTGTGCTGCGGAAGGCAATTGCTGTAGAGTAGGGAGGTGGAAGTTGTTTGCAGTTGCACAGCCACCTTGGCAGAGGCCTCGTTCCCTGCAGCAACTGTTGACTTTGTCTCAGCCGCTGTGAAAAGTTCACGTTCTTCTGTCTGCGTGATCTGATGGCATGTCAGACAGGCAGCAGGCTATGAGCTGTGTAAGACAGGCTAAGGGTGGCTTTGCAGCTTAGTCCCCTTCTGGGGAAGGCTTACTGCTGCAAAGCTAGGCTTTGCACCAGAGCCTGGTGTAACTAGACCTCCCTGGCCAGCCCGGCATCCCTCCTGAGCTCATCTGCCCAACACTAGCTGGGTTTCCTGCAGCCTGAACTGGAGAGCACTGCCCTGTTCCTCACTGACTGTTGTGGATTCTGAAAATGTGTTTGAATGTTTACTTCAAAGCAAGAAACCGGAGAGCTAGCCTAGAATGCCTTGTGGTAGCTGATGTTCTCTGGGTCCTGAGATGGGGGAGAGAGAAGGCTGAGGGGTCCGGGACAAGCGGTCTTCCCCTGAGACAGCACAGAGTGCTCAGGCTGCAGTCTCCTTGCCCCTGCTCACCAGACTCTGCCTTCTAGGTCCGGATCCCAACACCCCTCAATACCAGTGGAGTGCAGGTCATCTGTATGAAAGGGAAGGCAAAGTACAAGGCCAGTGAGAATGCCATTGTCTGGAAGTAAGTGAGCGTGTTGGGTCTGGGGTGCTGCAGGGCTTGGGCCGGCAGAGTCTGTTTGGTGCTCCTGTCTGCCCTGAGCACGTGGAGTGGAGGAGAAACTCGGGCACCTCTTCACTTCTGGGCTTTCTCTGATAGGATAAAACGTATGGCTGGAATGAAGGAATCCCAGATCAGTGCGGAGATTGAACTGCTGCCCACCAATGACAAGAAGAAGTGGGCTCGGCCCCCGATCTCCATGAACTTTGAGGTGAGTCCCTGTCTGCCTCGCAGGGTGCAGCTAACCTCGGAGAGACTTTGTCAGTCCGCTCCCTTCTGCCCTCGTGGGAATTGCACAGGTTTGAGTGCTCCCTGTCCCAAGCTGCCTTGTGGCTCTTTGTAACACGAGGGCAGCCAGGTGGCAAAGCTAATGGAAGAAAACTGCCCTTAAAGCCACTGGAGTCTGTCACTGCATGCAGGGAGCAGGGAAGGGAGCAGTGGCTCTTGGTGTCCATTTCTAGATGCATAGCCAAGGGGTGGCTTTTGTGCGTGGAGAGCATCTTACCCCTCTGTTCCAACGCTCTCCGTTGCCTTTCCCTTTCTCAATAGGTCCCGTTTGCGCCCTCTGGGCTGAAGGTGCGCTACCTGAAAGTCTTTGAGCCAAAGCTGAACTACAGTGACCACGATGTGATAAAATGGGTGAGGTACATCGGCAGGAGCGGGATCTACGAGACCAGATGCTAGCCCCAGCAGGCTGGCGGGCTCCCTCTTCTCCAAGCCATCCTCCGCCTCTCCTCAAGTCTTCAAGTACATTCAGAGAAAACATCTGCCTGGCCCCTCTACGCAGATTGAAAGCCCCCGTGGCTCACCTTGGGAGCGGACTCGCCTGCCTGTGCTCGGTCACCACCCACGCTGCAGCTGAAGTTCAGAACCCAGTGGCGCGCAGGGGCGCAGTCAGCCTCCTGCTCCCCGTCCCAGGGTGGGGAAGGGCTAGTCTAACTCCCATCCTCTCGTGATCTTTCTAGGGAACGTCCACCATTAAACTTCCTCTTCTGTTGGTGTCTCACTACTTGCATCATATCCTAGTATTTTTGAAGTTCTTGTGCATATGTACTCGTAGAATAGACCTAAACATAGACTGGACAAATCTGAGTTGAAGTTACCCTGGCTTCTGTACTAGCTATTGCTGTTGTGGTAGATGTCGCTGGCCAGTCTGAGATGCCTGGGGTGGTGAATTTGTCGGGCCTCCACCAGAGGAGATGGTGGGCTCACCAGATCTCACCACCACCACCTTATATTTCTTGCAAAGTCGTCAGTATAGAGTCCTGCCGTGGGAAGGTTTGTGACCAAAAAGGATGAGGGTTTAGACTCTTGCTGGTGTGTACGTGGGTGGCGCAGCATTTCGGGTCCTTGGAGCACTTACCCCCACCACTGCTGGCTCGAGCCAGTCTGTCCTTTCCAAACGAATTGGAAATGTGGCCCCTCTGTCCCAGGGAGCGCGGGGCAGCTGAGCTCTGTCAGGATGTGAACAGGGTCTGTCCTCGGGGAATCTAAAATGCGGTTGGCAGTAAGAGCCCCCTGCCCCAGCCTGCCCTCTCCACACTTCTACCAAACGCTTCTGGGCCATAGGAATGCTGCTGCTACCCACAATCCTGCTTCTGGTAGTGTGGTCTCCATTTTGTACACTTTGTGATTTGTCCAGCTCCGAATCTAATAAAGTATGTAGAACGGAGAAGGCTCCCTGCGTTGCTGTTTGAGATTTGTGGTGCGAGAGCCTGGGCTGTGCTCTGGGCCGGTGCCAGAGGGTTTCGGGGCTTGCTTTTGTTGCTTCCCCAGCCCTGGGCTGCCTGGGGGTTCGTAGGTGGAAGGAACAAGGGGTGCTTTTGTTCCTGGCAGTGCCGGATTGCTGCTGCTGCAGCTCCCCGGGGAAAGGAGGGTGCTCTGGGCTTTCCCCCGGGGCTGGCTCACCAAAACCTGCGGCTGGGCTGAACGGACCCCTGCTGCCCTCTTGGTGATGTTACTGGAAAGCAGCAAAATATTTCACTCTAAAACTTAATTTTGGAGTTTTAGAAAGCTGGCATTCTTTATTGCGGTGCTGGGCAGCACTGGGGATAATTCTACCGTAAGTGCTCTGAAGGCTTGATGGACTTTCAGTAATTATATGCTATGAAAATATACATATTCATAGGGTTTCTGAGAACTCGTTTACATAAACATGAGATTTCCTGGAACTTGTTAACATATGTAAATGTCCAATCTGCATGCACAATCATCTTCTGTGGTGGTCCTTGGGTGCTCTTTGGGGGTCTTCAGATGAAGGCTCGTAGTCTTCCTCACTGTGTTTGCTGACTGACCTTTGCTTCTGCACAAACTCAGTCCTGGATCATGTACGCTCTGTCCTTCGAGGGCGGCTTGTTCTGGTCTAATGATCACCCTGCAACTTTCTTACCTTCACGGCTCTGCACATCTGCTCCCCCAAGGCCTGGCTGCCTAAAGGGGAGTATTCGGGAGCTGTATCTGTATTTGCAGGTATCAGTGAGGGCTGTCCGGCCCCCTGCAGGCCTGGCCTAAGGGGACCTTGGTGGCTTCTCCTGGCTTCTCCAGCTGGGGAGAAAAATTTAAAAAAAGGGAGTTTTCCCTTTCGACTTGGATTTTGGAGGCTGGGGGCAAGGGGGGGTGCTGTGCCTGGGACACGCAGCTGCTGCAGCAGCTGTAACTGCTTATTTTACTTTTTACTTATTTTACTGTTTTCGAAAGAGGAGAAGCAAGCCCCGGCCCTCACCGGGCCTCCCTCGGGGCGGGCTGCGGGCCACGCTCTGCCCGGCCCGGCGCCGCGGGGAAGGCCCCGGGGGTCTCTCCCCGCCCGCTGGGTGCCGGGGGGGGGACGCGCTTCTCCCCGCCCTCCCCGGTACCGGTTACCGGCACCGGCCCGGTCCCCGCGCCGGGCGGCTGCACGTGGCAGCGGCCTCCGCGCACGCGCGCGGGCCCCCGCCCCGGACTCCACTTCCCAGCGTCCCCCGCGCTCATGGCGGCCGCCCGCCTCCTTCCCGGCAGCCCCCGCGCCCGCGCCGTCCCTTCCGCCTCTGCCGCCGCGCCGGGCTCCGTGCGGCGGCGGCACCGGCCCGCACCGCGGCCGGGCCCCGCTCCGGCTCCGGCTCCGGCTCCGGCTCCGGCTCTGCCATGGCGTCGTGCGCCGACATCCTCCGCAGCGAGTTCCCCGACCTGGACGGCGAGGTCTTCGCTTACGTGACGGGTGAGCGCTGCCCGCCTCCCCGCGGCTCGGCCTCCCCGCCCCCGCCGCATGTCGCGACACCTCCCCGCTGTCGCGACAGGCGGCGGCGCCCGAGTCGCGATAGGCGGGCCGGGGAGGGTCGGGGGAGCGGGAGCGGGCGGGTGCCACCTGTCGGCCGCGTGGCGATAGGCGGCCGTCAGTCGCGACAGCGCGGGGAGTGCAGCGCCGCCACCGTGTGCCCGCAGGGATCCTGCACGGCAGCGGGGCGGACTTCGAGTCGGTGGACGAGCTGGTGGAGGCGGTGGGGGAGCTGCTGCGGGAGGTGTCGCAGGACGCCAAGGACGACGGGGCCATCCGGGAGATCTGCCAGCGCCTCTTCAACACCCTGCAGCTGTAAGGGCCGCCCCCGCCCGCCCTCGCCCCCTCCTCGCCCCCTCCTCGCCCTTGCCCCCTCCTCGCCCTTCTCCTCCTCACCCTCCTCCTCCTCTCCCGCAGGGACGAGGGCCGGGCCCAGCGCTGCAGCCAGGTGCTGCTGGACACCCCCATCCAGCTCTCCCAGATCACCGACGGATACGGTGAGTGGCTCCCCCCCGGAGACCCCCGTCCCCGCAGCTCCCGTCCCGCCGTCGGGGTGCCGGCAGCACGGGCGGGCTCAGGGCATCAAGCGTGACCTCGGGGGAGCGGGTCCCTGCTCGCCCGCGGGGCAAGCTGGGGTGGAAGGAAAGGAGCCACCCTTTGGTCCCGTCGGAGAGGGGATGGCCCTGCCTGGTCACGGGCAGCCGCTAAGGCAGCACTCGGTGGAGCCTCGCCGGAGCACGCGCTCACCAACCCGCCGCTCTTCTTGCAGCGGATGCCAGCGTGGACCTGCTGCCCGGGCTGCTGCTGAAGAGAGGCCAGGCCTCGGTAAGTGGGGGGGCCGTGCCCTCCTTCGTAAGCCGGCGGGCCCGCTGGGAGCAGCTAACGCGCGGTGCTGGTGCCTGGCCCTGCTCCAGTTACCTCGCTCTCCGAGAGCGGCCGGGACGGGCAGTCGTCCTCATCGGGGGCACCGCTGCGGGGGTACTGCTCCTCCTCGTCGGGTTCGCTGTAATTTGGGAAACTTGCGACCTTGGTCTGGTAAAGAGGCTCAACAGGAGTTAACGGCGTATTAATTTGACAAGATCTGTTTGGCCATAACTTCCTAGTGAGCTTCAGAGCGTGGTTGGTGCAGCGGCGGTGCTCAGCGCGCAGCTTCTCTGACCTTCATGAGGGCCTTTGGCTTCTACAGCAGGGCCTTTGATTGAGAAAATAGGATGTACCGGGGTGACGTCTTGCCATACTCAGTGAGAGATGAAATCCTGGCTAACCGTTAGGTGTTGGATGCTCCAGATGAGGAGTTAACAGGGAGCAGCTGTTTTCCAGAGAGCTGCCGCGGGGAGGTTGTAAGCCCAGCTTTAGAAATGGCTGTGGGCTGTCGTGGTTTGAGAAATAAGATTGGGAGCAGAGAAGTTTGGAAGCAGTTACGCTCTGTGACCTGGAGGAAATCAGAACATCTTTGCCTTTGCCGACCGAACGCGTGGCTGCTCGGGAGCGAGCCGGCTCGCCTTCCGTGTTGGATGCGCCAAAGTTTGAGTACGGCTGCGGTGTGGCTGTGCATCTGCAGAGCAAAGGCAGCGGTGGCTGTGCAGGGCGGGCGGTCTCTCTGCCAGGCTGGTCTCTGGGGAGCCCTGCCTTCCTGGGGTAACGCGTTGCGGACGAGAACCCCTCGCTTGGAGGCTGAGACCTAACGCGATCCCCACGTGTCTGAATGGGAGTCTTAAGTGAAAGCTGGCAGCTGTTGCTGGTTTTGGCACTGGAGTTGTTGCTGCTGGGTTCGCTCTCTGGCTCTCGCATCCACGACTCAAAAAGGATCTTCAGAAAAATTGGAGGCGATTCAGAGAAGGTCTCGGGAGGCCTCTCGAGCTCTGGAGGACATGTCTTACCGGGAGATTCAGGGAGCTCGGTATAGTTTACAGAGTGACTCAATCTGCCTGTAGGTACGGGGTCACAGCTCCGGTAACAAGATGCTCTTCAGTCTAGCGTGCAGGTCTGTAACGTGCTCCGGTGGCTGCAGAGTTCCCTAGAAATATCTAGGAGTGTTCTTGGTCAGCCACAAATATTTGACTTGACGCAGGAATAAGCTGGAGTGGGCCGAGAGCCTGGCCAAGACCAGAGACCAGGTTAAAACGCTTGGCTCCTTCTTGCCTTCAGGTTTTTAATTAAATGCTTTTTGTCTCCGTCTTGATTGATCCGCCACGTAAGCTGACTTTGTTCCAAACTGGCTAAAGTTTAACGTGCCTGGTGGTCTCGGACGAGGGTGTGTGTGTAGGGTGTAGCGGAGGGGGCACCGGGGTCGCGGTTTGCTGCTGTTGAAGTGACTTGGCTGACCCAGGTGCCTGGGACTAGAGAAACTGGCTGTACGTCGGGGTCAGACAAACCCTTTGCCTTGCTGAGGCAAAACTGTTGTGTGTGAGCGGTTGATTTAGGGCTTCATTCCTGAAGCGACTTCCTGGCCTGATTAGCTTCCTCAAAATGCGCTTGAATCTGTCCCAGTTCCCCTGTCCTACCTCCCTCCTGCCCTCCCTCCCGTCCTTCCAGGCGTGAGGGGTCGATTGATCTCTTTTCTCGTGGAGCTGGGCTTTTGGGGCTTTTGCTGAAGATGTTCTCTCTTCTTTAAACTCTCTCCTTTGTGCCCCAGATGGTGAACGCGAAGAAACTGGAGAAGGCGGAAGCCAGGCTGAAAGCCAAGCAGGACAAGAGGATGGAGCGGGATTCCTTGAAGTCATCTGGTCCTCTGTGAGTATGGAGGGTGCCTCGAACATCCCCATCCCGCTCTGCTGCGCGTGGCTGGGATCCGGCTGTACCAGAACTTTCCTGTTGAGCCCCCTTCTCTTGTCTTCTGCCTGCCCGCAGGGTCCTCGAGGAGGCATCTGCCAGCCAAGCTGCCAGCAAGAAGGAGACTCGCATGGAGTCATCAGGCAAGAACAAGTCCTATGATGTGCGCATCGAGAACTTCGATGTGTCCTTCGGTGAGCGGTGAGTGCAGCTGGGGAGGTGGGACAGATCCTGGCTGGGGTTTTGGACTGTGGGTCATTGAGACCAGATTGGAGAGCGGTTGGGAAATGACAGAGGGCGTGGGAAGGATCAGAAAGCAAGGTGGGCGCCTGACCCTGTTGGCTTTGAGCAGGAGAAGTCTGTGATGGTTGCTTGGCCCCAGCACAGCCTGAAATATGCTGGGGGCAGGTGGCTGCCGGTTATCTCCCTCCCCATGGGGCCGTCTGACCGGGTACCTGCCTGTTCTCTTGCTTTAGTGTCCTACTGGCGGGAGCAGACCTGAACCTGGCATTTGGACGGCGCTACGGGCTGGTGGGCAGGAACGGGCTGGGGAAGACCACGCTGCTGAAGATGATCGCCAGCCGGAGCCTGCGCATCCCCTCGCACATCAGCATCCTCCACGTGGAGCAGGAGGTGGCGGGGGACGAGACGCCGGCGCTGCAGAGTGTGCTGGAGTGTGACACCACTCGGGAGAGTCTGCTGCGGGAGGAGAGGGATCTGACGGCTAAAATCAATGCCGGCAGGTGAGATGTTGCTGCTGGGTTTCCAGCCCTTCTATGGCTTCTTGACCACGAGGTCTCATTCTGAGGTCTCTCCCTTCAAACGGAGGGCTCCAGCAGGGCTGGGCTGCGTCTTGCCTTAGTCCTGCTTGGGGAGATCACCCTCCCCCAGCACTCAAAACCCCGACTCCCGCCAGTCCCACACACTCCTCTCTGTCCTGCCCCAGGGGAGAAGGGACAGAAGGTGCCAGGCTATCGGAGATCTATGCGAAGCTGGAGGAGATTGAGGCAGACAAGGCCCCAGCGAGGTGAGACAGCCCTGTGGGTGCTGCACGGGCAGTGGTTTGGGGCGTGGGGTATGGGAGGGTGATGCTGTGGCCCTGGGATCCAGCATGTGGGGACAGGGGGCTTTCCCTACTGCTCTTCTTCTGTCACAGCTCTGCTGGGTTAGGAGTACTTGAGCTTCTCTCCAAAGCCAGAGGGATTTTTTTTTTCCCCCCAAAATGGCTTGCGTTGTTGCAGCTGCTCCTCTCGGACCTCCCCAGGTTCCTGGTGTCTGGGGAATGTTTCTGGGATGTTGGTGGTAGTGACTCTCTTCCTGGCCAAAGAGCTGAAAGCTTCTTGTGAATCTCCTGGGGCTTCATGTGGATGCTGTGCCTGGCTGGGCTGCATTTCCCAGCCAAGAGCTGCTCTTGGGCATGCAGGGAAGTTTTCCGGCGCCAGAATGGCATTAAACCATGCAGCAGAGTCCCGAAGGTGACTGTGGGTCTCAGACCTCAGACTGCGCTCTGCCAGCTGGGTTCCAGTTCTTTCCCCTTTTCCCCAGGGCGTCCGTCATTCTCGCTGGGCTGGGTTTTAATGCAAAGATGCAACAACAGGCAACCAAGTAAGTCTCCAGGTTCTGGGTTCGAGACAGAAATGGGTGTGGGGAGAGGCTGGTGCTGGTGAGCCCCCAGGCACTGCTGTGGCTGTAGGGGAGGGGAGCCCTGTGGGAGAGTGGGGGTCTGTTCCTGCCCGTCCAATGTGGTTTCCTGCCCCGGGGCTGCCAAGCCCCTGCCTGCCGAGCCATGGATCTTGTGCTGCGCCCGAGGTCTCTGCAGGGACGCGCCGTCTCTGGGTGACAGCAGAGCCAAAAGAGCGGCGGGGGAGCAGGGAGCCTGGCAGGCAGGCAAACACAGAGTTGTTCTGCATTAAACAGTGACCCCTCTCTGCAACCTCTTCTCTCCTCAGAGAATTTTCCGGAGGCTGGAGGATGAGACTGGCCTTAGCCAGAGCCCTTTTTGCCAGGTTGGTGTCCAGGCCTTCATGCCATGGGTTAACCCTCCTTGCTGTCCGTGCTGCAAGGTGCAGGGGTGCTGCCTGGGGGTCCTCTCGACTCAGGCTCTCGGGCTGGGGAGCGTTGGAGGCATCGCAGCTCTGTGTGTGTGGTGAGACACGCTCTGCGCTGACCCTGTGCTCTTTTTGCTTCTGATGCCCGTGTCTTGTTTTTCCTAGGCCAGATCTCCTTCTGCTGGATGGTAAGTCGATACTGCGAGTCCCCTCCGACACTGCCACTGGGCCCGCCTGTGCCCTTGCTGGGGTTGGGAACGTGCCCTGGCCTTTAGCTGCCTGCTCAAAATAGCCCTGCGTGACAGGGCCGGCGCTGGCAGGGCTGTCGGTGCTCCCCTGGCGCGGCGAGCAGAGCTGGCGGTGGCGCGGGGAAGTCTGCTTGGGCGGCCGCTTTCACTGCGCTCAGCAGAACTCTGCCCCATGTCCCAGCCGGGCAGTCTGCATGTCATCGTGCCCCAAGCAGTCCCTTTCCCTCACCTGTCCCCGTGGTGGGCCCTGGCTGCCAGCACACGCTGGGGGAGTCCCTTCACCGCAGGGGGTGACCCCGTCGCCGGGCTGGTTCCCTGGGGAGGTGCCCACCTTGGGTGGGGAGTCTGGGCAAGGCGCTGCTGCTGAGCACCAGGGTCCAGGTACCGGTATGGCGTAGGGGGAGCGTCCCTGGCTGAGCCTCGGCCCCGTGCCCACCCCCCTCAGCACACCCCATGCGTGTGAGTCCCCTGAGCTGTGGGGGCAGGTCCCCATGCAGGGTCTCTTCCTCCACCATGCTGATCACTAGCCTTTCCTGTGTAAAAAAGCGTAATCCAGCCGTCCTCATCCCTCCTGACCTCAGTGCCTCTTTCCCTTCCCTCAGAGCCAACGAACATGCTGGACGTGAGGGCCATTTTGTGGCTCGAGACCTACCTGCAGGTAGGGTGGCGGGAGGCGTCGGGACAGAGTGAGGGTGAGGGATGGAGATGTCTTCCAGGCTGGTGTCTCGCCTTGCTGGGTGATGGGACCAAGCCCTGCGCTCTGGCTTGATGATGCTCAGGCCTCCCTCCTGCTGTCTCCTCCAGACCTGGCAGTCCACCATCCTCGTGGTGTCCCACGACAGGAACTTCCTGAACGCGGTGGCCACGGACATCATCCACCTGCACTCGCAGCGGCTGGACACGTACCGCGGGGACTTTGAGAACTTCATGAAGATCAAGGAGGAGCGGCTGAAGAACCAGCAACGAGAGTACGAAGCCCAGCAGCAGTACCGCGAGCACATCCAGGTACTGGGTGAAGCCAGCAGTGCTGGGCCACTCTTCTCCCAGCCTCGTCCCTTTCTCCATGCTTCTAGACCCATGGATGTGGCTCTGTTGTTGCAGGAGGTTTGGCAGCAGAGCAGGGTGGCTGGAGCTGAAGGGAACCTGGGGCTCTCTGATGCTTTTCTCTCTTGTAGGTTTTCATTGACCGCTTTCGCTACAATGCCAACCGAGCGTCTCAAGTGCAGAGCAAGCTCAAGCTGTTGGAGAAGCTGTGAGTGCCTGTCCTGCTCCTCTCTGGAGGTGGGGAGGGGGCAGTGCTCATGGGAAGAAACAGAGGTTCCCAGAGCGCCTGGGGGATACGGGGGTGGTTTGGGGTTTGGGTGCTCTGTCTCTGGTGCAGAGGCTTTGGCTAGGATGAGGCATCCCAGAGCTGACACCTTCTGGTGTGAGAACAGACCCCCAGTACAAGGCACCTTGGTTATGTGTCTCCTCTTCTTGCAGGCCAGAGCTGAAACCTGTGGACAAGGAGTCCGAGGTGATCATGAAGTAAGTGTCCCCTGAGCCCTTGCTTGGAGGGCGCCTGGCTCCCTTTCTGACGTGAGCTCCTCCTGGGTCCTGTCCTGGCTAGGACAACCACCCCTTCCTGCGGGCCAGCCTTACTCTGACAGGGAGCCCAGGCAGGACCCCACGTTCAGGCTGGGTTCCTTCCTGGGGCCAAGGCTGCAGATCCATGTCCCCTTCTTGTGACCATCCTTCCCAGAGACCCTGCATGGTAGGGAGCCCCCCTTGCCACCTGGGGGGTTGCAGAAGTTGTCCTGGGGGGCTGGGAGCAGGGTCTCTGAAGTTCCTGGCCATCTCTCACCTCTTCCTGCCTTCCCAGGTTCCCCGATGGCTTTGAGAAATTCTCCCCCCCCAATCCTGCAGCTAGATGAAGTAGACTTCTATTACGACCCAAGTCACTACATCTTCCGTTCCCTCTCCGTCTCTGCTGACCTGGAGTCCCGCATCTGTGTGGTATGTGGGACTGCAGAATAACGGTGGCTACGAGGGACCCTGGGAGGTCCCTGCTCAAAGCAGGGCCAGTTTTGATGTTAGGTCAGGTTGCTCAAGTCCTAGTCCAGTTGAATTCTAGATATCTCCAGGGAGGACTATTTCTCCCATTCCACTAGGTCCTGTTGCAGCATTTGATCATCCTCATTTTGAGGAACATTGGAACATTTTTGCTAATACCAGTTAGAATTTGTGGCTTGTGCCTGTTGGCCGGCACCTCTGAGAAGAGTCTGGGTCCACCTTCTCTGTAACTCCCTGTTAGCTGACAACAGCAGCACGTAGTGGGGGCTCCTGCTGCATGGGATGGGGCAGCAGAGA
Source organism: Theristicus caerulescens (assembly GCA_020745775.1). Lineage (NCBI taxonomy): Eukaryota > Metazoa > Chordata > Aves > Pelecaniformes > Threskiornithidae > Theristicus > Theristicus caerulescens. The sequence continues at coordinate 11,247,480 of CM036565.1, read as the reverse complement.
GATGCTCTGTGCTTGCAAATGAGGCTGGGACCAGGCAATCCTTAAGCTGGAGGGTTGGGGAGGGAGCATCTTCTAGCACTGCTGCCTGCGCTGCTCGTCCGTGATAGAAATGCAGCTTCCAGGTAGCTGGAGTTGCTGGTTAGACTCTGATCCTGCCCCCCTCCGCTGTGCGATCATCCAAGAGAGCTGAAATTCCCTGATCGCTGCCCCCCCCTCTCCAAAGTACCTTCACGGGTTTCACGTTCTGCAATGCTGCTGCTGCTTCTCTAGGTTGGGGAAAACGGAGCTGGCAAGTCGACCATGCTAAAGATCTTAATGGGGGAGCTGGCACCAGTCAGAGGGATCAGACATGCTCACAGGTACCTGGTAGGAAGGGCTGGGGGACTGGGAGGAATGGTGCAGCTGGAGGGCTTCTGGGCTGTGCTGTGGAGTGATGGCTGCCCGAGTGACGGGGATGGGTCCTGCACACCCACGCATACGCCCCCCGCTTCTGTAGCTGCAGCTGCGAGCGCTGTGGTTGCAGGCCCTGGTACCAGCTCCCAGTCTGCCTTCTCGTTCTGCAGAAACCTAAAGATCGGTTATTTCAGCCAGCACCATGTGGATCAACTGGACTTAAACATCAGTGCTGTAGAGTTGCTGGCAAGAAAGTTCCCAGGTGAGCTCTGGAGATTCCAGGAGATCTGGGCCATCAAGGTCTCCTTTGCCACGCACGGAGCAGCATTGATTTGTTCTGTGGCCCTGGGCCCAAGACTCCGTCACGTCGGTGCCTAAGGGACACCGCCTGCTCCGGGTTAACTCCCCACGTCCAGCGCAGGTTCGGGACGCCAGCCTCGAGAAGCTGAGCTGGTTGCGCAGGGGCAGCCGCCCGTCTGCAGACCTCGGGCTGGTGCTCCGGGCCGTGGCCGGGTTTTGGGGGCAGATGACCCATTTTCCTGCTGGGCACAGAACAAGCACCAGCTCCCCCTTTCCCAGCTGCCAAAACCTCCCGCTCCTTTCTCCACTTAACGTGACATGACATGGTGACAGGGAGTTGGGGGCAGCGTCACTTGGAGTCAGTCACCAGCCCCGCAGCCCCTGTCCTGATTGTGTCAGTCAGGTTTTCCCCGCAAACCCCCTGCTTGGGAGGGAATTGCCTGGAAGCGGCTGCTGAATTCCTCCCCCGCCGCGCTGGTCTGGCACAGGCTGCCCGGCCGCGGCGCCCACCCAGCTGCCGGCGCCGAGGGCCCTGTGTCACGCCGGGCGTGCCATAGCTGTGTTGTGACATGCTCCTGCAGGGAAAACGGAGGAGGAGTACCGGCATCAGCTGGGGAGCTACGGCGTCTCGGGGGAGCTGGCTGTGCGCCCCGTGGCCAGCCTGTCTGGAGGTCAGAAGAGTCGCGTGGCCTTTGCCCAGATGACTATGTCCTGGTAATTTTCTCCCAGATGTGGTTAATTTTTGCACGGCTCCATCCCCAGACCCTGCTTCACCGGGAGGAAGGCGGGCATCCAGGGACTTCCCGCTGCCCCACGGAAGCCCTCGTCCTTGGGACGTTTGGGGGGAGGGAGGTTGTCACCCTGGGGGGACTGCGTGGAAGGAGGCAGGTGGCTTTCTCCTGCTGCTTTGGGCTCACAGGGATAAGAGGTGTCCCTGGAGCTGGGCAATGCTGATCTTGGGGCCGTGCAAATGCCGGTGGCTGCGGCTTTTCATGGCTGACGCAGCAGCCTGGCGGAGGTCCCTGCAGTGCGAAGGGGTGCGGACCCGGCCCGGGCCTGTTCCAGTGCATGCTCAGAGCCCTCTTCTCTTCCAGTCCCAACTTCTACATCCTGGATGAGCCGACAAATCACCTGGACATGGAGACCATCGAGGCACTGGCAAAGGCACTGAATAAGTTCCGGGTAAGGCTCCCTCGGTGAGGTCTCCCTGTTTTTCTGATGCTCCCTGCAGCCTCCAGCTTGGGTCACTGGGTACCTCGGCCCGAGGCGGACAGGGGAATACCAGTGGTGGCTTCGAGTCCAGGACAGATGTTGGGAAGGGTCGGTCGCATTTCTGCCTTACCCGTCCGTCCTAGGGGTTTGTTTCACTTGCCGGCTTTGGCTAGGGGTGTCTGAGAGAGGCAACAGCAGACCAGAGAGCACCTTGTCCCCCATCTTGGCTGGTCACCTACACTCTGTGACTTCTCATGTGCCGCATGCGGCGTTCAGCCCTGCCTTGGGGCCTCTTGGCTCTTCCTTAGGCACAATTTATGGCTGATCTCCAAAGTCTCAGCCTCCAGATAGCACTGCGATCAACCTGGTTCTCACTGTTTTATAGTTGCTCAGGTTGGGGCAGTTTTCCTGTGAAAGAAAAGCTTAACTGAGGTTGCTCAGGGCCTGGTCCAGCCACTTTGGACTCCATTGACTCCACCTGGAATCTCCATCCTCGCAGTTGCCAGAAACCTGGAGAGCCAGGAACAAACCCCACACTTGCCTTGCGAGGCGGGATGCTAAATACGTTACTGCTGCCCATGCCTCCTCCGTACGTCACCTGTCTGTCCCCTCGAAGGAAGGAAAGGCTGGATTAGGTCCCTGCCAGTGAAGTACCATTGAGTTTTCCCTGGAGCGGATGGAAACCCGAAGTCCTGGGCACAGGCTGGACAGGGGCGCAGGATCTCCGTGCCACCAGCGCCGGGACCTGGGTTGTGCTCCGCTAAGTTCCCTTTTTTCCCCTGCTGTGTGTTGGCAGGGTGGTGTGATTTTGGTGTCCCACGACGAGCGCTTCATCCGCCTGGTGTGTCAGGAGCTGTGGGTGTGTGAGAACGCCACCGTGACCCGCATCGAGGGTGGCTTCGACCAGTACAGAGACATCCTGAAGGAGCAGTTCCGGAAGGAGGGTTTCCTATAAGGGAGGCGGGAGCCGGACTGCGCCGGGGGCTGGAGCGCCAAGCTCGGCCTCCTCGGCATCCATCCCAACTGTGCCTGGCAGAGCGCCGAGGACGCTGCTGCCCGCATGGACCGTCAGCCATGCCATCAAACTGCCACCTGAACTGCTCTCCCCTCCCGGGGCCGGGCGCAAGGACAGCGAGGGAGCGGGAGCCCGGTGCTGCGTGCGGCCGGGGGTTGTGCCGGTGGCCGGGGCTGCGCCTGGCGCTGGGCACGCTGGAAAGGCTGCGCCTGGAGCTGCTGCTCTGCCGAGAGGAGGGAAGGAGGTGTCGTGTCCTGACCCCCCGGTTTAACTCCGTGCTCTGGAGGGCAGGAGAAGAGCTGTTCTCCATGTTTCTTCGCTTCCCCCTCTGCCTTTTTCTTTTTTCTTTTTTTTTTTTTTTTTTTTTTTTGTGCGTTTAACTGGCCGAACACTAGTCAGGTTCCATCACATGCCACCGTCCCCTGTGCCGCCCTGGAGGGAAACGAGGCCTTTGCTGCTAAAAGTGACCCCTTGCCTCTTCCCCCAGCCCCTGGACGCGGGGGCTCGCTCGCTCTGTCCTCCCCAGGGGCTTGTGTTCGTAGTGCTGAGGGAGCCAGAGCCCGGCTTTGCCTGGGCCTGGCTCCCTGCTCCTTTCCCTGCCTCGCTGCCTGCCTTTCCTTTCAAACCGGCCCCGGGGGGGGGCTGCCCCGGAGTGGGCACCCCCCTGCCCGCCTGCACAGAGGTTGCAGTGTAAATAAACCCAGGACGCAGTGGGTGCAGCGCTCGCCTTTCCTTGAGGGGCTGCGGGCTGGAATTTGGGGGCACGGAGCGAGGCTGCTCGGGGCCGGGCGGGGGGAGATGCTTTCCGGATGGGGAAATGGCTCCCCTGCGGTGGGGGGGGGGCTGGCACCGGGGGGGGGCTGTGCCTGTGGCCCACCGGGCTCCTAGGGGCCGCGGGCCACCTCGGGGGGGGGGGGGGCACGGAGCAGGGGCGTTGGGTGCCTGGATCCGGTTGCGGTTTGGGGGCTGCCAGAAACCGGGGCTGAGGAGGGCGCGGAGCGGGGGGGCCCCGGCGGCGGGAGGGGGGGGAGGGGGCGTGGGGACCCTGCGGGGCCCCGGTGCTCGGCGGCGGGGGGGGGGGTGGTGCCCCGCGGAGCCCCCCCCGCCCCAGCCCCGCCGCCGGTAGAGGCGGCCCCCCCGCCAGGCCCCGCCCCCGCCTTCCCCGCCACCAGGTGGTCCCGCCCCTGCGGCCGGGGCGGCGTTCGAGCCTCGCTCCGACCGGCGGCGGGTACCCACCGCACCGGGCAGGGCCGCGCCGCGCCGGGCAGGGCCGGGCCAGGCAGGGCGGGCGGCATGAGCGCCGGCGGGGAGGCGGCAGGTGAGGGGCGCGGGGCCGCCGCCGCCCCCGGAGGACCGTTCCCCCGCGGCGGGCCGCGCTCGGCGGGGAGCAGCCCCGTCCCCAGCCCCGGGTCCCCCGTGCCCGAGGAGGTGAGCGGGGACCGGGGCGAGGGGGGGTGGGGTGTGCGGTGCCGCGGGGGTGCGGTGCCGCCCCGGGATGCAGGGAAAGGGGGGGGCGGGCGTGTGTGTGAGTGTGTGCGGGGGGGGGGGGGGGTCGCGTGTTTTTACGCCGGGGAAGTTGTGTGTGTGTGTGTGTGTGCGTGCGTGTGTGTGCGGGGGGGCCGTGTGCCGAGGAGGGCTTTGTGGGAGGGGGCTCTGTGCGGGGGGGGGGGGGTCGTACCTTTGGGGGGGGGGGGGCTCTGTGTGTGTGTGCGGGCGGGGCGGCTCGGTGCGTGTGCACGGGGGGGGCTCGGTGTGGTGTGCGTGTGTGTGTGTGTGTGCGTGTGCAAGGAGCCCCCGGGGGGCGGCCGTGGGCGCGGGCGGGGGATGGTGCCCCGGGGGGGTGCGGGGTGGGGGGGCGGCGGACACGCGGGGGCCGGGGGGGGGCGGGGGGCGGCCGGGGACCTGCGTGGCCGGGTTGTGCCGGGGCGGGCCCGGGGGCTGCGGGGGTGTCTGTGTGTGAACGGGGGGTGGGGGGGGGGGGTGTTGTGTGCCGGTTGCGGGGGTTCCGAGGTGGGGGGGGCTCCCGCGGCGGGTGCCGCTCGTACAGGGGGTGTCCGTGTCCGTGGGCGGGGGTGGGGTCGCCCCCCCCCCCCCCCCCCGGCGGCCGGTCGGGGCAGGACCGGGAGCGCGGCGCCATCTTGGGAGCCATCAGGTGCCCGGCGCGGGGACGGGCGGCGGCGGCGGGGGGGGGGCCGCCCCTTCCCCTCCCCGCCGGGCCGCGGCCGCCTTCCCGCGGGGGGGAGCCGTGCAGCCCGGCCCCGGGCTCTCCGGAGCCGGCGGGGAGGGGGGGTCCTGCTCCTGCGCCCCCGGCTCTGCCGCGGGCTCCCGGCGCTCCCGCACCGCCGGGCCGTGGGTCCCCGGGGCCTCGTCCCCAGCGGCACCGGGCTCTCCCGGCTGACCCGGGAGCAGCCGGGGAGCCCCAGATCGCCGGGCGCCCTCCCAGCCCCGGCGCCTTCTCCCTCTGGCCTTGAGTCAGCCGGCTGTGGGCGGGGGGGGACGGACGGACGGACATCCCCGGTACCAGGACTCCCGAGCCTCTGACTCAGGCGCTGCCGGGCGGCTGCTGGGCTTTCTGGGTGTCCCATCGTGGCGTCATCGTGTGTCCCCTCTCTGTGATCTGGGTTTTAAGGGCTGCATCTGTCGAGCCAGATGATGCAGATGGGTTACGGGAAGGATGGGCGTTCGAGTGACCTAAATATTATGTGCTCGTATAAGCGCCTGGCGGTCCAGGGCCGCCTGCCGGGGTCGGTCCTGATCCTCGGCTCAGGTAGGGGTATCCAGGGAGTTTAATCAACACGTGGCGTTTGTTGCAGCCGTCGCAGAAACGACAGAGAACCGTGGAGGACTTCAACCAGTTCTGCACCTTCGTTTTGGCCTACGCAGGCTACATCCCCTACCCTGAAGAGGTAAGCGGGCTTGCGGGGTGTTCCTCTGCAAAAAGACTGGTTCTGGTTGCAGACCCAGCTCCTAATTCTTCTCCTGGAGATTCATTCTCCATCCCCAGCCCCTTCCTCCTCACCCTGAACATCTGCGCTGTGGTCTCCCATGCTAGCCCTGCATCTTCCCCTCTTGCAGAATGAGCCCTGGACCCACGGAGGCAGCATGAGTCCCCAGAACAGCACGGGGAGCACGCAGGACAGCGATAGCTGGGCCTCGTCCCACTCCTCCGACTGCCACGTCCTGACGGACGACGGGAGGAGCAGGAACGCCGTGGCCCGGGGGGCTGTGGACAACAGCTTGCTCATGGGCTGCCCTGCCTTCCCCACCGGCTTCTACGATGTCCGGCCCCAGCAAACCAAACGGAAGAAACCACCAGCAAAGAAACTCATTTTGGAGCAGGAGGTGGAGAAGAGGGTGCCGCTGGGCACTGGGAAGGGCTTTGGGGCAGAGCAGGACGGGGTGAAGGAGCTGGCTGCGCCGGAGGGACAGGTGCCTCCCGTGAAAGAGCAGCTCTTGGAGCCTTCCCTCAACCCGGCTGGGGATCCCCAGCCCAACTCCCTCCTGGAGGACCTGATGAAGGAGGAGAAGGACTGGATGCACGGAGCGCAGGGGACCGAGAAGCCAGCAGGAGATGATCCTCAGCTAAAGGAGCATGACCCCTGCTCTGGAGGGAGGAAAAGCCCCAGTTCTTGTAGTACCTTGGACCAAAGCGAAGGGGAAGATGCAAGCAGAGGGAGCTCCCAGCTTAGCGGTGAGTGTCCGAGGGAGCGCAGGGGGCCCTGTTGTGCTGCGGCCAGTGCCGATTATTGTCCCTCCCTCAGCTGGAGCCACCCGTGCTGGCTGCCAGGAGGGCTTGTCGATGGCCCAAGCCTCTCCCAGCAAGGGGAGTACCTTCGGGACCTGGGAGGACTGAAGAGCAGAGGGCAGGGAGCTGGCCTGCCCTTTGGCAGCTCTGTTCTGCAGAGTGAGCGGTACAGACCTGAAACGTGTCTGACGTGGGGCGTAGGGGCACCTTGCTCATCTGGTCTTTATTTTTTCTCTCTCTTTTTCCCCCCTTTTGCAACTTCAGCAGTCGAATTCGCAGCAGCTCCCAACACCAAAGCAGAAGGTGAGTGGAGGGGCTCTCCCATTTAACACCAGTGGAACTGGCTAGTCTGGCCGCAGCCGGACCTGCAGCTGGTAAGGTGGTTTCTGACCGGTGTCTCTCTCCCTGACCAGACGACGATGCCTGGGATCTGATCACCTGCTTCTGCCTGAAGCCCTTCGCAGGGAGGCCCATGATCGAATGTAATGAATGCGCTACCTGGATCCACCTCTCTTGTGCCAAGATCCGCAAATCCAACGTGCCTGAGGTTTTCATCTGCCAGCGATGCCGCGATGCCAAGCAGGAGATTCGCCGCTCGAACCGAGCTCGGACGGTGCCCCGCAAGCGCTTCTGTGACTGAAGCTCCTCCAGAGCAGGGAGGCCGGGGGTCCCCTTTTTAAACTGAAGACTGTAGCCCGGTTTGGCTAGACAATCAATGCACAGTAATGGCAGGGGAGGGGCTGGGCCGCGGGGCTGGACTGTCCCCCTTCCACTTCTGACTCCGGGAAGCTGCCACACGTGTCCTCCCTGGGGATCGCGTTGGCCACGGAGCTCAGTTACCCCAGAGGTGTTGGGGGGAGAGGAGGATGGTCCAGCCGCGCACTAGGTCACTCGGAAACATCTCTGTCCTCGCACAAAGCTGGCTCAGTGCCTTTCCCCCAGGGCAGCCGAGGAGAACCTAGTCCAAGTAGTTTTTTCTGTGGTGTGGTGGAAGCTTACACTTATCCTAAGATGTGACTCCCTTTCCTCCTTTTTCCTCACCATTTTCCTTTCCTTGCCTCAGACCTTTGGGTGGGCTGCGATGGCAAAGCCCCGGGGACCCAAATTCTCCTCCAGCAAGTAGGTGCAGCCCAGGCGAGCTCCCTCCACGGAGTGTGCTGCCCTCCAGGGCGGGAGGGGAAGGGACATCGGTCCTGCCGGCGCCCGAAGCAGACTGGGGTCTGCGTCTTGGGGTTATTAGTGGAGCCATCCATCTCTGGCTCATCAGCCTTGTAGGCTGCACAGGGGAGGTCCTTCCCCTGGCCCGTGGTGCTCCTGGTTTCGTTTGCTGTGCCCGTGGCCCCAGGATAGGCCTGTTGGGTCAGGAGCAGCAAAGGCATCCTCTGGTAGACGATTACAAAGGCTGCTCTTGCTGAGCAGCCCTCCTTGGTTCACCTTCTCCAGTTGCACTGAAGTCTCCTGTGTGAAAGGGGGGGGGATTCCTGATAGGAGACTGAGCAGTTATCCTCGGGGCTGGCCGTGGCAGGGCTGGGAGCCCTTCGGAAGAGGAGCAGGAGAGTGCTCTAGTTAGCTTTCCATGTTTTCTAGTTTAAAACAACTGAAGCTTGTACCCTGTGGCCACCTCCTGCCTGCAGGGCTGTCTGGTGGAGCATCTGCTTCAACACCAGCTGGATGCTGAGTCCTGAGCTCAGGTGGAGCCTGGAGCTGGGAGGGCCTGCCTTCCCAGCACTCCCTCCATCACAGAAGTTGTTTGGGTTTTTTTTTTTTCCTGCACATAAAGAGTGAAACCTAATGACTCGTCACAAGTGGGCCCAGAGCCCCTTCTGCTATGCAACTGCTGCTCCAGAGGCACGGGACATGCCCTCTCCAGGCCCCCGGTTAAGCTTGGCAGTGGAAGGCTTTCCCCCTCTCCGTGTCCCCTGCGTGCGGGGTGTGTGTGTGATCTCCTGGGGCCCCACGTGCACTAACTGTTGGATCCCACCTCTTCCTGACAGCCCCTCCAAAGAGCCTGGCCCATGTGCCTTCTGCACTTTCCCCGGGGGAAGCGGACCCCACTCCTGTCCTGGTGACACTCGGCTCAGCCCCCGGCGTGCCGCTGCCCGCAGCGGGGAGTGGGACAGCCCCCGCGTGCCAGTCCCCATGGCTGTATTTCTTAACTGGGTTCTTTCCTACTTGCACATCTGGTTACTGTGGGACCACGGCTGGGGGAGGGTGTGGGGCAGCCCCCTGTCACTCAGCAGCCCCCAGGCTCGTCCCTGTGCCTCTCTCCTCCTGTGGAAAGCCTGGGCCCCAAAAGTGCTTTATGTTTTTATAGTTACTTTGTATTGATATGTAAAATAGCAAATTCTGGTCCTTGCCCTGTGGAGTGTGGCTGGAGTCTTATGTATATAATAAAGTACTTTTGCCATAACGGCGGTGGCTCTGGCGTAGTTCAGTGGCTTCGGGTCTCACATCCCTCTGGGACCCGAGTGCTCCCCTTCTGCTGTGGCTGGGAGGGGACTTGGCGTGGGGATCCCACCCGGCCCTGCTTCCCCTCCGGGTGCACACCGAGCTGCACAAACAACAGGGAACAAGCGGGCTAGTGCACGTTGTATTTAATAGAGCCATGCCCACCTCCCCACCCTGCCGCAGCACATGGGGCTGCGCCACAGGGACATCCTCTGGAGCTGCGTGGGCTCGGGGACAACCTCTTCGATGGGCACCATCTTCCTGAGGCTGCAGCCAACTCATGGTGAGCATCATGGGTTACTCCAAAGCAGCAGCAGGTCCGACGCCTCGGGGAGGGTGTCCGCACACCCCTGCTGCAACTCTTGAGGTACATCACGATTTAGCTAAAGAGCTGTGTTTTGTTCTTGGGCTCCAACAAACCTCCCTTGGCTCTGCCTCCACTCTGGAGCGGAGTTATGATTTAGTCCTGACAGCAGTTGAGGTGCTAAAGGATCCAGTTTTCTCTACAAAGTAAGTCTGTTATTCCAGCACAGAGGCATCGCTGGCTTCCCCTGTGGATCCGGAGGCATGCCAGCTTTCGTCAGGCAGCACAGTCAGGTCAAACAGGGAATGCAGCGAGGGGGACGGGACAAGAAGGCACTGGGGACTGAGCGCTGACCTGGCTGGAGCAGGAAGAAGTCACTGTTTGAGGGGACCCTGACCAAAGCAGGGTCCTGCTGGTGCGACGTTTCATTCCCAAGGCAGTTGTGTTGGGGCAGAGGCAGCAAACAGTCCAAGAACGGCAGCAAAATTGGGCGTAATTTCTATGCTAGGGGCCAAAGCTGGGTTTGCGCAGCCAAGCGAGCATCGTGGCGAACGAGGAGGGGGGGTCTACTCCTCCTTGGCCCAGACGGAGCCGCCAGCCTTCTCCTCCAGGTGGGGAATCACCGCCTCAGTGTAAAACTTCTCCAGCTTGGGCACCGTCTGCTCCCAGAACTTGGCGTCAAACTCCACAGGGACCACAGCCGTCTCCTTGGTGGTGTGCACCACGAAGTCAGCCTGCTGGAAGCCAGCGGCCGCCAGCTGGCACTGGACCTGGGTGAAGTAGGCATGATCCTTCTTCAGCGCGTAGGAGTCCCCGTCCACCTCCAGGCAGAAATCCTTGTCCTTGCAGGCCTCACGCACCGTCCTGTTCCTGTGCTTGTAGGGACACTTCACCTCCAGCAGCCCTAGGGCCTTCCCCGTGGTCGCCTCCTTGATGACGCCGTCCGGGCTGGCGGCGATCCACTTCTTCTCCCGGTGAATGAAGAGGCCACAGTCCTCCACCCGCACCGGCTTGCCCACCGCCTGCGACTTCAGCTGCTCGTAGGCTTGCACGGCTGCCTTCTCATTGCGGACCCCCCAGGACATGGCCGGCGTTTGCACCCCGGGGCCGGAGCTCACCACTGCTTTCAGGTAGGACTGGGGCACCTCGTCCGTCTTGCCGTTGGCGAACTTGCTGTTGGCGATCCTGGGGGCCACGGAGGCGGTGATACGGTTCTCCCGCCACTCGTACCACTTGGGGTTGCTCCACTGGCCCCGGGTCTCCTTCTCCACCCACGGGATGTCCTGGCTCTCCACGGGGGGCAGGAACCGGCCCCAGGCCCCGCTCGGGTCAGCCCCAGGCTGCTTCTTCTGCGGACGTGGGTCAGGTCTGGCCGGACCAGCGGCTCCTTTGGCATCAGGTGACTTCTTCTGGGTTGCAGAGCAACCCCTGGGGGATGCTCTGTGCTGGTCCCCGGCATCTCCTAGGGCTCCGCGGGATGCTGTGGGTCTCGGCTGAGAGGATTCTGCCTTTGCTCCCCGTCCCTGGTCGGCAGCTCCGGCAGCCGGAGTGCTCCTGGATCGGCTGCCCGCAGCGGTGGCCTTGGTGCGAGTGGCTGAGGCAGAAGGTGGTGGCGCGGCGGGGGCGGTTTTGGAGGCGGCTGTGGCCGGACGAGGGGATGAGGTGCCGGCGGGCTCCTTCCTGGGTCTCCCCATCGCTGCGTGTCAGCGGGTCTCACGCTGTGGGCATTGAATAAAATTGAACGCGCATCCCCCCCAAAACACAACTCTCCCTTTCTTTGGTCCTCCCTGCGCGGGCTGCCGGGGCGGCTCTGTCCCCGCGCCCTTTCTCGGGTGACACCGGTTGGTGCACCACGCCGGCTGGTTCCACGGTGCCGGGGTGCGCACCCTGCCTCCCCCCCGCCCCCCCCACTAAACCAGCCCTGCGTGGGGCCGGGTCTACCCACGGCAGCCCGCCCTCCTGCCCCGTGGCTGGGCGGGCGGGGACTCCCCGGGGGCCACCTCCGCAGGGACGAGGGAGCGGTGCCCGTGGGTGCCGCGGCTCCCCGGGGACCGGCCGGGCTCCCCGAGGGCCCATCGCCCGGGCACGCGTGGGGGGGCGGACACCCAGCACCGCCCCGGGGGGACCCCGCGCCCGCCGCGGGGCCCGGAGCTCCGCTCCCCGGTGCCCCCCGCTCTCACCGCCGCGCCGCCGCCGCTCCGGAAGCGCGCCCCGCCCGCACCACGTGCCCGCGGGGGCGGCGGCGGCCCCGGGACGCGGGGCGGGGAGCGGGGCCGAGGCGGCCGCGCTGGGTGCAGCCGGGCCCCGCCGCTCCCCGCTAGAGGGAAGCAGCCGCTCGGCCGTGCCCGGCGGGCGGGGACCTGCCCGCTCCCCTTCCGCGTCCCCTTTTCCCTCTGTTTTCTCCCCAGGTTCTTCCTCTGCGCCCCCCCCCCCCCCGACCCCCCCAGCCCCACGAACATTTTGCCCTGGGCTGGGGACAAGCCCCTGCAGCTCCCCCCGTGCCCTGCCCGCCCTCCCCGGGACCTTCGGGATGGTTTCTCTTCCAGCTTCTCTTCTCCCAGCCCCTCTCCCTTCTCACCAGCCCCTCTCCCTTCTCCGCCCTGCCTCCTCAGCCCCAGCCCCGGGTATCCCGTCCCTGCCCGCGGGCAGGGGGCCAAGCCTGGCAGGGATGCAGGCCAGCGCGGTCCTGCCCGCCACCCAGCACCCCAGCTTTGCCCTGGGGGTCCCAAACGAAGGGACAGGCACCTGAGCGGGCTCCGCCGTGCTGCTGAGCCCCAACCGCTGCTGGCCCCAGCCGATCCGAAAGGCCACGCTTCACCGACAGACCAGGCGCAGCGAGGCAGGCGGCAGGGGCGTGGGAGTTTCGAGTTCCCAAAACCCACGGAGTTTCGTTTCCAGCAGCGAGCCAGCCGCTGAGGAAGGCCGGCTGCCCCAGGGTCCCCACGGCTGCAAGCCCCCGCTATTTTCAGCTGCGGAAAGGAAACCCAGCAGCCACCAGCGCACCCTGGGTCTGCCTGCGCCAGCATCCCGGGAGGGTTCCGGTTAAATCTGGGCAGGAGGAGCGCTGGCAGCTTTCCCAGCTCCCTTCTCCAGGGGTCCCCGATGCCTCCATGAGCCATCTCTCTCTCTGCTGCTGTTTCATTTCCTGCTGCTTGCTCCCTCCAGCCCCCCCGTAACTCCCTGCAGCTGGGCAGGCCAATATTGCACAGGTTAAACCGAGGTGTGCCTAATTTTGACCAGGCATTGCTACCCCTCCTCAGGATCCCCTTTAATTTGTGCTGATTAATGAGGAGCAGGCGGCTGAACAGGGCACCCCTGCCCCTCTCCCTGCAGGCAGAGCCTTTGCCTGTGCAGCCCTCAGCTGGGTCCGAGGAACCGCAGCTGCACCGAGCACAGTCGCTCCCAGCCTGACACCGACCGGTATCAACTCGGGCTTTGGGTTATTTCCTCCCATAGCACTCAATTTGCAGGGCTTATCAGTGACTTAGGAGCTGAGAGCATCTGGGAGAGCTTTGTGGTCCGTGCTCCCTCTAGCCAGCCCTGTCTCTGGGTGATTCAGCTCAATAAACCAGGACAAGGTACAGGTGATTTGGAGATAAATACCCAGATTGTCACTGGTCCCTTGGGTGGTATGGCAGTCTTTGGTGGGGGCTGTGTGGGGTTGTTGGGGCTGTGTGGGGTTGTTGGGGCTGTGTGGGGTTGTTGGGGCATGAGGGCACTTAACAGAGCCCTTGGGCTGAGCTGGGCCTGCATTTGCAGGGTTTAACGCACGCCTTAGCTCAGCGCTCTGCCGAAAAGCAATGCTGAGCTCTCTGCGGGTTTATTTGTGGCTGTGATGAGCTGCTGTAGCGCAGCTGTGACGGTGCAGAGCGGGGCCACGCATGTCTGATGCTGGTGTGAGCGCTGTATGGAGCGGGATGGAGCCCATCTGCGTCTCACCGGGGCTGCTGTGCATCGCCAGCGGGCTTGGGGAGGCTCGGCTGTGTCCCCAGTGCTGCACACGCTGTGGTTATTCATCTGCCGTAACGCCGGGGCTGCAGACAGCATCTGACGCCGTGGGCTGGCTGAGCCCCGTCACCCTGGCTGGTGGCACCGACCCAGCGCTCACATTTGGATGTTTTTCTTCGCCTCAACTTGGCCTAGAAACAATATCTCAGACAAAAATCAAAGCTTGCGGTTTTTTTTTTTTTTTTCTGGGGCTGGAGCGGCCGTGGCGCTCGCCGTGACGATGGGAGCAGGAGCCCCGTGCGTGCCGCAGGCTGGGTGGCTGTGCTGCGGTGTGCGCTGTGCCTCCAGCAGCTCGCAGAGCTGGCGTCTGTCATGTAGGGCGGGTAATATATGGGTTAGCATCCTTCTCCCGTGGTCATAAATGACAGGGAAGGAGAGCAGCTGCATGCTTTAGCTGTGCAGCACAAGGAGGGGAAGCGGCGTGCCGTGGGGCATCTCGCATGGGGAGAGGGAATGGCTCAGCATGCTCTCACAAGCACCCCGGGGACACGCAGAGTGCCTCTCTGCCGGATAATTGTGTTGGCTGAAGCGCAGGGTAAGGGGTCGGGAGGAGGGAGCGTGCCCCGTGCTACTGCGTGCGGCAAAGGGCGTCTTCCGCCAAGATTTTTCTCCTTTGCTCCTGCCGTCACCTGTGAAACCCGTGCCGAGGAGCCAAAGCTGTAGCGGTGCGTGGGTCAGCTTAGAGGTGAGATCCAGTGGGGAGACGCTGCTCTGCCAGGCCTCCTTGCTCCGGTGCTGCTCCGAAATCACCTGCCGAGGACTGGGGACCGCTCCCCCCCACCGGCGCTGCTCTTTCTGCCCCAGTTTGTGCCCGTGTGGCAGGGCTGGCTCTGGGTTCGGCGTGGCTGCGACGGTGGGTTTTGCGGCGCGCGGGAGGGTGGGGGCTCCCCTTCGCGTGCTCTATAAAAAGAGCCACGGCAGCACAGCCCTATCTATAGCACAGCGAGGGAGCTGCCTGTGCAAGGCAGGGCAGGGATTAGCCCCAAATTTGATGGTTTTCTCCAGTTCCGCTTGGGAACGTGGGACCGGCAGTGGCGGCTGAGGGATTCCCAGTGCACCCCAGGCTGGGCTCAGCAGCGAGATCTCCCAGACGTGTCCTGGCTTTGCCGGGATTTCCTGACCGTCTGCACCCTCCCCATGGGGGCTTGTTGTCACGCTCGTCACCCAAAGGCTGGGCTCTCCCCAAATTCCCCCTCTTTCCTGCTCTTCGGGGCTGGGATTTCACTGCGGCACATGGAGGCTGCCAGGGATGGTCCCGGTGGGACCCCAGGGTGTCTGGCTTTGGGGCAGATGCTCGGCATCCGCCTGTGCCCGGTTCTCTTGCAGCAGTCTCAGGGCAGTTGAGACCTCTCCTAGTGAAGCTGGTTGTGACACTTGTGGCCCATGATATTTATACTAGAGAGTTCAGCTGGCCGATGGGGGATTGCGTTTTGCCCTGTGTTTTGTTCAGGGGGCCACGGGGGGGGGTGGTGTGTCCTGGGCAGCCAAACCCCATGTTTGTGGGTGCCGCAGCATCACCCCGGGGTCTCACCAGCACCCGAGTTTGGCTGGACATCTCCATGCTGTGTGTGCAGAGCAGCCCACAGCCACGGGCCCTGCTCTTGGCCGGTGCCTGTCACCCTCCGGGGGTGCTGGCCATCCCCTGAGACCCCCAGCACCACCCATGAGAGCATCCCCCAGCCCTCCCTGGGGCGGCAGTACCAGGGAGTGTGTCTCTTTAATGAGGCTGGGCTTGGAGCAGCTCTGCTGCTGGCACAGGGAGCGAGGGATGGAGCGAGGGCGGTGAAGGAGCCAGTGCCAGAGAGGGAGCCTGCAGCAGGGAGAGGCAGGGAAGGACCGCTCATCCCCCCTGGGTACTGCAGCCCCCTGAGCCGGAGGGGCAGGGAAACCCACCCCCAGGGCAGAAGGCTCTGCGGAGGGCAGGGACCCAGTGGGTGCTGAGCTGAGCCTGCAGCCCCTGTGTCATCCTCCTCCTCCTCCCCTTCCAGGTAAGGGCCAGGGTGGGGGGGGGAGTCTGGGACCACGGTGGCCCGGGACCCTGCGGGTATCCTGTGATTCCTGGGTGCCCCAGGGTTGCACGCCTGCTTTCGGGGTAGCCCTGGATCGCAGGAGGGGCGAGAGGTGGGAGATGAGGCAGCAGGGCCATAAAAGTGCTGAAATCACTGTCCAGCATGGACCCGACAGGGCTGGCTTTAATAACTGCTGGGAACATGCCCCAGGGTATCAGCAACTGGTCCCTGGCCCATGCCACAAATGTCCCGTGGCCGGAGGAGCAGCGGGACCCTTTTGCAGGGCTGCCCTGCCAGGATGTGCCTATGTCGGGGGGGATCAGGGGCGGGGGCTGGGACATTTTTTTGGGGTGTGCCTGTGTTAGGGTGCATTGAGGGCAAGTAACTCCTGTTCCCTGGCATGGGGCTGGGGTTTTCCAGGGGCTTTAGTGGCGCTGGGGGGGCGAGAGCAGCAGCGCAGGTCCTGGACGTGGTGGTTATGGATGTGGTGCATGTGCCGGGGTGTGTATGCACGTGTGTCTGTGTGTGCAGCGGGCTCTGCTCTCTGTTTCGACTTCCCAGCGGACCAAGCAGCAGTGCCAGCCAGGGGACAGCACCACAGGCTGGAGACTCGGGCTGGGGACAGCCCAGCTGAGCGTGGTGCCAGGCAGCCCTTCGCCCCATCCCCTTCACCTGCAGGCACCGGGGAAATCCCTTTCCCCTCTGCTCCTCCTCTTTGGGCTCTCTGCAAAGCGGCGTGCCCCACGGGCACTGGGCAGCAGTGCCATAACCTCCTGCCTCCGTGGCCTCCTCCCTGCTCCAGGAGTCAGGATGGATCCTGCTCTCCTGCCCTTGTGCCCCATCCCAGCAGAGAGACGCAGGGATGTCCTGCAGGGAGGGGAGGTGAGGGAAGCAGGGGATAACACGGGCGAGCCGGAGGGGCAGCGATGCCTTGCTCCCGGTGCCTCCACCGAGGCTTGGGCTCCTCTCCTTCCATCCTTCTCTTGTACCGGCCTGTGCCTCTGTCACCAGTGGAAATTTCCACCGGGTTTGCCTGTGCCGGGGCTGGCCTCACCCTTCCCCAGGACCATGCTGCACCCCGGCGCGGGCGGCTGTCGCTGCAGCAGGTGAAACTCTGACGACTTCACAGGCAGCTAAGGAGGGTCCGCTGGGCTCAGGAGCCTGGCTTGCGGCAGCTGCCTTGCTGGAAAAACTCAACCTGCCCACGGGCGAGAAGAGAAATGCTAAGTTTTTTCTGACCTAGCAGAGAGTTAGCTCCTTCTTGCCTTCACTGAAGGCTTTCTGCCACCAGCATGATGAGCCGCCCCCAGCCCTGCTCCTGCTGCAGCCCCCTCTGTATCAGAGATGCTGCTGGTTAAACCAGCTCCTGCGGGCAGCAGGTGGGGAGGGAGGAAGAGGAGGGGGCTGTGAGGGCACTGGTGACCATGCTGGGGATGGGGAGGGGGCCGGGGACCTGTTGGTGATGCCACACTGGTACCCAGGGACAGTTTGCTGCCGCAGGGGAAGAGGACGAAGAGGCCGGGGCGAGGACCATCGGGTCTGGTTTTATTCATTACCACGGGGCTTAGAGCAGCCAGCGCGAAGCACAGCAGGGCCAGATGGGCCCTGTTTACTCTGCGAGGGTAAATGTAAAGAGAAGTGATAAAAAGCAGCCGGGATGGCTTCTCCAGTAAGTCCCTGGTAAACAAGCTGGTGGTGCCCCGGCCAATGGGCGGCACAGCAAATAGCTGGCGCGTTGCTGAGCATTAAGCCGGGTGCCTTGGGAACAAATAGAAGGGCTTTGGGGTGAAATCTGTCTTCAGTGGCTTGATGCGGCTGGGCTGGGGGAGTCCCAGTCCCCAGAGCCCGGCTGGGTGCTATGGTCAGGGCAGGACCCAGCTGATGACATTCTTGGTGGTGGCACAGCCAGCATGGAGGAGAACCAGGCTGTGCATTGCCCCTGCGCTGCCTTGTGTGCTGGGATAGCAATCTGGGGGGCTCAGCAGGGCGTGCAGCATCCTGCACATGGGGTGAAGACCTAGAGATGGCAGGGGGTGGCTGGGTGGCCAGGACCTGCCAGCATAACCCTGCGATGCTAATTGAGCAGATAAACAGCTCCCCTCCGGCATAATGGACTTATTTTTCTGGGATGCAGCCACGTTGCTAATGCACTTCTGCGCTTCTCGGGGGCTCCCTGCCTTGTGCCAGCCGTGGGCTCGGTCCTGGTGCTGCTTCCGAGGATGTAGCCCTGCTCTGCTTTCAAGGATGCTCTGAGAGAGGCACCCTGTGACCGTGTGCTGAGGGCACCCCGAGCCTCCTGTTACCGATGCTCGTACGAGCCGTTCCCGGGATGAAGGCCACCGGAGTGGAGGGACCAGATGGCTCACTTGTACCTGGCCTTGTCCTTGCCCCGGGCGCGGTGTGCGCTGAAGCGCCGGCACACGGCGTGACGCGGGGACCTCGCTGCTGTTGGGTAGCAGGAGCTTGGGGCAGGCAGGGGATACGGTGTGGAGGTGCAGACCCACGCCTGGAGCGGGACCCATGCACGCTATCCACGGAGAAGCAGGGCTAAGGCTGACCCGAATATTTTACGTGAATATGCGATGGCACGCAGTAAGGCAATGTTAGAGAGATGCCTTGGCTCCAGGCGATTACTTGGGATGCTGCTCCCGGGTGGTTTTCCCAAGGGGAAGAGAGGTGTGGAGTGGGTTGGTGCCCTGGCTGGAAGGCATCCCCAGCCACCTCTCTTCCCATGACCGCTGCCAAAGGGTGGGATGCCGCACGCGTCCATCTCTGGGCAGAGTGTCACTTGCCCGGAGGCAGAGAGCATCGTCCCCTGAGCCGGGCTCCCCCCTGCAGTGCCTTCCCCTCTGTGCCACGCTTCAGTGCAGCACTGACCTTGTTGTTAATTATTAAACCCCCAGCAAACACTGCTCGCTGTTTGTCCTAGTTACGCTGTGGGCTTCTTGCCCTTTTTTTTGTTTTGTTTTTTTTTTTAAAAAAACAAATTACCCTGGTAACCTCTGTGGGTGGATGGAGATGGGAGCAGCAGATGCTCCTCTCCCAGCCAGTGCAGGAGAAGGTCTGGGGAGGCTCTGGAGCCACCGAGCTGCTGTGGGGTGGCCAAGAGATGGGTTGTGTGTGGCTGTCTGTTATCCATCGTATCTAGGAGTCCCTGCTTGTCTGCCAGGACTTGGGGCTTGCATGTAACTGCTGATGCCCATGAGAAGTTATTTCACTGCCAGCAGCCAGGGATATTTACCCGTGGGGTGGAAGAGCTCTCTGTGGGCTTCTGTGACTCCAGACCCAGTTTCCAGGTGGGCTGGGGTCCGAGCAGAGCCCTGGGTCCAGTTCCATGTGTTTTGTGGATGCTGCAGAGCAGAGCCCTGGGTCCAGTTCCATGTGTTTTGTGGATGCTGCAGAGCAGAGCCCTGGGTCCAGTTCCATGTGTTTTGTGGATGCTGCAGAGCAGCATCCCTGGGATGGGGAGGGCTGGGGAACTGCTCCCCCCCTTGCAGGCTGGGCAGATGGAAGCAGCTTGCATGCACAAACCCCTTGCCGGCAGCCCCCGTCCCCAAGCACCCAGCGCCTGCCTCCCCTCTGCCCGCAGCTGCCCGCCGAGGGACCATGCCGGGCCTGTACGCCCTCTCCTCCTGGGAGGCTCTGCCCCTGAAGAGCTCCAGGGTGAAGGCTTGTGCCAATGGGTACTCCCTGAGCATCACCGCTCACCTCGTGTACACCAACCCCCACGAGGAGCCCGTGGAAGGTAAGGGGGAGCTATCAGGGCTGGCAGGGACCTGGGCTGCCTGCACAGCCCCCTAAAAACACCCACGCTGGAGAACATCCCGTCTCCAGCTCACCTGCATCCTGGCCCCCAAACCTGGCTCAGTTTGGGGAGCGAAGGTGGAGGTCAGTGGTGGCGGGGGCACCGCCGACACCCAGCATCGCCCTGCAGGCAAGAGAAGAGCGAGGCTAGGCAAAAACATTCCCAATACTGAAGAAGAGGGGGATTTCATCCTCCCTGCCCTCCTCTGGGCTAGTGAGGCTCTGGGTCCTTCCTGCATGTTGCCCTGCTCTTGTGCATTTAAATCGCCCTGCTCTTAGCGGTGCTGCCATGGGCCGGCCGGTGCCACGGCAGTGCCCATGCCGGGATCTGCCTTGTGGTTCTCTCCTGCCCACAGGCATCTTCATCTACCCGCTGGAGGAGTCGGAGGTGGTGGCTGGCTTTGAGGCGGCGGCGGGCAGCCGGCGGGTGACGTTCCAGGTCCAGAACCGGCACCGGGCACAGGACTGCTGCCTCCAGTGCAGCCCCAGCCCCGGCCGGCCTCGCCGCTGTGCCAGCGGTAAGTGCCGTGGCACGGGTGATCCTGTTGGGTCCTCCTGGCTGGGAGGCTCGGAGCTCAGGGCAGGCTCCTCATCCTCACTGCTGCTTTTCCATGAGGACTGCTGCTGCTCCCTGTGCCAGGGCAGCCCCATCCCCTTTCCCCTCTGTCCACTTCTCCTAGGTCTTTACCCTTTGCATGGTCTCTCTTGTCCCCTTTGAGAGTAATTAGTGCAATTAACACCCCCCTTCCCCAACCTCGCTGACCCCCCTGCATCCCTCCCCTGCCCAGGCCACCTCGTCCTGGATGAAGACACAGAGCGCTCCACCTTCGTCATCGTCACAGGCACGCTGTGCCCGGCAGAGAGCCTGGCCGTCACCCTGAGCACAGCGCAGGAGCTGGCGACGCTGCCGGACGGAGCCCTGCGCCTCCTCCTCCCCCCCGTCCTCACGCCCCGTGTCCCCACCATCCCCGAGAGCGAGCCGGCAAGCTTGTGTGACGACAGGTTGGCCCTATGGTGATTTTCATGGCTTCCTCAGTCTCCGCCATCCCGGGGGGGGGATGCTGATGCTGGGTGAGCTGGGAGGGGGGGCAGGAGCCATCACTGCCTCTCCCCTCGCAGCCCCACCAGCTGTTTCGGGGGGCCGGGTGCCCGGAGCCAGCCATCCCCCGCAGCACCTGCGGAGAGTGTGGATGTCTTTTGGGGACGACCCTGCAACCCCTTTCCTTACGAGTTTGCCTTTGAGCTGCTGGTGAAGGGCCCCTGCTTGCTGGCAGGTAGGGGGGCAGCATGGGTGGTGTCAGTTGGTTGGGTAAAACCTCCCGAAATATGGGTAACAACCCCCGGGATGGCGTCCCCCTGGTCCCTCTGTGCTTCTAGAGGGACACAAGCCCCCTTCCCGGGCAGCCTCTTGCACTCCCTACCCACGAAGAAGCCCTTTCCCCATCCCACCCTTGGGGCTGGGACCCCCCAAATTCACCCCACACGTGGCTTTGGGCAGCTCTGGGTCATCAGCTTCTTTCCCCAGGGAGACACGATGGACGGGGGAGAGGACGGGTGAGGAGGGGTGCAGGGCGGTGGGGACATGCTTCTGGCCACCAGCCCAGTTAATCCCATTAGAGCTGGCAGGGAGCAGCCACTGTTGCGGCGCCGGGTCCAGCACAGGCGCAGTGCCCAGCGGGTGGGGGGCCAAGGCAGGGGGCACGAGGGGCTGCCCCACTGCCTGCTCCCCCCCCCAGGGCTGGAGAGCCCGTCCCATGCCCTGCGAGCCGACGCAGACCCCTGGGCCAGCTCTGCCACCACCACCTGCGTCACCCTGGCCGAGCCCCACCACTACGACAGGGACCTGGAAATCATCCTCTACCCCTGCGGTGAGGGGGGACGCTGTCCTTGGCGGGTCTGGGGGAGATGGGGCACCACCCCAAAAGCATCCGGAGCATCCCCCGCTCCCCCATGGAGCAGGGCAGCTCTGAACTCCCCTGTGCCCCCCCCCAGAGCCCCACCACCCCCACCTGGTGATGGAGGATGGCACCATGACATACCCCGAGTACGAGGCCCATGTCCGGAGCCGCCGGGATTACGTGCGGATTGCCAGGAAGGATGGCAGTGGCGAGAGACAGGTGATGGGGCATGGCCACCACCAGCCCGGCAGGGAGGAGGAGGAGGAGGAAGGGGGGAGATGGTGGGAAGGGGACGAGGAAGACCTCGGCATGGGCCAGGGGGTGTGAGAAAGCTCCCGGCCTGCCTGGCTCGCAGGTGGTTTTTGTGCAGAAGCGTTTCCACAAAGACATCTTCCCCAACCCCGTGCTGATGCTGAACTTCTGCCCGGCGGCGGAGGGCGTCCCTGGGGACCTGCAGAGTGTCACCCGTGAGGTCCTCTTCCTCGTCGACCGCAGCAGCACCATGAGCGGCCCCGACCTCGACAAGGTCAAGGTAAGGCACGTCCGTGGGGCTGGGGATGCTCCGCAGGTGGCCAGTCCTTAGCAGCCCTCCCCGGTCCCTGCTGTCACCCCAGGAGGCTTTGCTGGTGGCCCTGAAGAGCCTCCCGTCAGGGACGCTGCTCAACATCGCCGGCTTCGGTGCCGACATCAAGCCGCTCTTCCCGTCCAGCCGCCTCTGCAGCAATGTGAGTGCTGCCGGGCAAAGCCCCCCACCAGCCCCTCTCCGTTCCCCTTCCTGGCTCCCTGGCGTGGGGTCGGGGCTGGCAAAACGGGGGACCACTGCGAGACCGGCTCTCCGTGCGGGCAGGAGATGCTGCGGCGTGCCTGCGAGCATCTCAGCGAGCTGCGGGCAGACGCGGGCGGCACCAACCTGCTGGCGGCCCTGGGCTGGGCGCTGGCACAGCCCCTCCACCACGGCTACCCCCGCCAGCTCTTCCTCTTCACCAACGCGGCGGCGGGCAACACAGGCAGGATCCTCCGGCTGGTGCGCAGGCAGGCCAGCACCGTCAGGTACGGCACCGGCACTGCTGCGGGGTCACAGTGCTCTCCATGTCCCCTGGGCTGTTCCCACTGATTTTTCCTTCTGCAGCCCCAAATCTCGCCTCCACCAGCCCCAAGGGTGTCCTTCACCCATTGCATCCCCCAGCCCCACTGGCTCGGCTTCCCCTGGGGTGCCCCAGCTCGGCACTCAGCGAGGCGGCATCTCTGGCTATCAAACACCCTTGCTCATCCGTGCTGCAGGGCTCACTGCCAGGCTGCCCAGCCCCTGGCACCAGCCCAGCCATGGCTTTTCATCGCCTGGCTCTCTCGTGCAGGTGCTTCAGCTTCGGCATGGGCCCGCGGGCATGCCGGCGGCTGCTGAAGGGCATGGCCAAGGTCAGCCGGGGCCGTGCCGAGTTCCTGAGCCCGGCCGAGAGGCTGCAGCCCAAGGTAACACCCGGGCTAGGACAGGGGGCATGGGGGCCACCGCGGTGTCTGACACTGGCTCCTCTCCCTGCCCCAGCTGATCAAGTCCCTGAAGAAGGCGATCGAGCCGGCCGTCAGCGACATCACCATTGACTGGTACGTCCCCGACAGCATGGAGGCTCTGCTCTCGCCCACCGAGCTCCCGGCCCTCTACCCCGGTGACCGCCTTGTCAGCTACTGCGTCCTCTACAGCATCGCCCGCTTCCGCGACAGGCGCCCACCAGTACGACCGGCACCGCCCTGGCACGGAGAGAACGGCACGTTCCCGGTGCCGCCGGCTTCTCCGTGTGCCGGGGGGCTGATGGCGGTGCCCTCTTTCTGCCAGGGCCGGGAAGGGGCTCACCGGAGCTCCCGGGGCTCAGCCTTCCCCTCCCAGGAGGAGGTGCCCAGTCCCGGGGAGAGCCACCAGCCACCCCGGAGCACCCCGGGATCCGGGGACGCCTCCCTGGAGCTCTCTGCCGGGGGCACGGAGGTGTCAGAGCGGAGTGAGTGGGGCCGGGGCCGGGGTGGGGGGCAGGCGCGGGAGCCATGGACTGATGGGCTGTGCGCTCGCTGGGCAGGTGCGGATCCCGTTTCGGGGGGAGACATCTGGAAGCGGATTTACCAGCCCTCCTACATCCAGGAGCAGTACATCCTGACACATTGCTCCGTCAGCACCGACCGCAGCCGGGGGCTGCTCTCCCACAGCTCCACCAGCAGCGAGTCCACCGGCTCCCGTGACGTAGCCCCCGAGGGTGGCTCCTCAGCCCCCAGCACCGATGCCGCCTCCCAGCAGGGCCAGAAGAGCCTGTCCCTCTGTGAGTCCTCCACGAAATCCGCCCCGCTGCCCTCTGTCCCGGCTGGCACCAAGGTAAGGATGCCAACGGCCCATGCATGGCGGGGTTGCTCCTGGCTTAGCTGGGGTCTGGCTGCCCCATTCTGCCTGGACGTGTGGCTGCTGGGCTGGAAACAGAGCGTTGTAGCCTGGATTTTAAGGACGGATCAGCCATGGGTGCCACAAGGAGACTCCTGGGGTGGTTTTGTCCTACTGGAATGGGACAGCTGGGGACCGAGAAGCTGGTCCCCCAGCTCCCTGGGCCAGTAGTCAGCTGGTTGGCTAACAAACGCCCTAGCCAGCTCAGGTCCTTGTTGATGCTACAGAAATTAAGTCAAACTAGCTGGGCTGGCATCAGGTAACCTGCCAAGCTGGAGAGGAGGGGGTGGGCTGGCTGACCTCCTGCCCCGCTCCTTCAGCCTTCGGCCAATGCCACCTGATGCTTCATTAGCGATGGGCCCCATCCCCTCTGATCCCCTCTGCTTCGTACCTGGGTTTAAAGCCCAGCCAGGTTGCTGGGATGGGGAGAGGCAGCTCCCCCGGTGATGGTGGCCCCGAGGCCAGCTGTCACCCACCTCTGGGACATGCTCCTTCCCAGTGGCATGGGTTAGGTAACCCGCTCCCGCCGCACAACAGCACAGCTGGTGGCCTTTGCTGCCGAAATGTCAAGCGTAAGTGATTTCCCTGCAGTGTAAATGATCCTCCTCGGGTTCCCTGCTGCCGGGGCGAGAGGTGGCACAGGCACCTGCTGCCCTGCTGTAGCTTTTAGGTGAAGCATCTCAGTGCGGGGACATCACTCTGAGCTGGGAACTGCATCCCACCGTACCACCATCCAGCCTGAGCAACTGAGCTAAACCCCCGCACGCACAAAAATCCCTGCCAACTCCTCCTGCCTCGGCGTCAGCCTGAGTCAGCCCCCAGGGATGTTTGCAAACTCCTGTCTCAGTGCCGTCGGTCCTTCCCACGTGTGTGAGGAGCCTGGCGAGCATCGCCTGCCACCCTGGGAGGTTGCCGGCTGCCAGCCTGCAGAGCGGCGGGGCTGGGTGTCAGCCAGCGGCTCCGGCCAACAGCCGGTCGGGGCCGCAGGTGCCCCATCACGGCTTGGCGCAGTCTGGGCTCTGCGCCGGTGCCTTTGCCGGCCTCGCCATCAGCCTCCGCCCTCCGCAGGTGACGGTGGCCCTGAGCACGGAGGAGCTGGCACGGCGGAAGAAGGTGCTGGCACGTGCTGCCCTGGCCGGCCGCAGCTTTTCCTCACCGCACGGGGAGCTGGACGCCCACCGGCTGTGCCGGGCGCTGGAGAAGGTGTCGCAGAAGAGGAACCAGTCCCTGGAGGGGCGGCTGGATGAGCTGGGACCCCGGGCAGGGCGGCTGCAGCCTGGCACGGTGGAGTCGAGTGCGTGCTGGCTCCCAGGGGATGAGGGTGGCGGGGACAGAACCATGTGCCCTCCGCCTCACTGAGCCCATGTCTTGCCGTTGCCCAGATAACCTCCTCTCGCCCACCCACCTGGACTGGGACATGCTGGTGGAGCCCTCCTACCTCTTCAGTGCCTCACCGGTGCCGGGGGAGCCCAGCCTGGGCGACGCTGGCCTGCCCCTGCGCTGCCAGGTGGTGATCCACGGGCTGCGAGCTGGCAAGCCGGTGTCCTGGGAAGTGACGGCCTCGCTGGAGTCGCTGCTGCAGTCCCGGGAGGGACCGGGCAGGGAGGACCCCCCACGGCGGGCGGGCAAGGCCTGGGACAAGCCGCTGCACCGCTTGGCAGCACGCTCCGTCATCCGGGACAACGAGAACGCGGCGCAGCGGGAAGCCGAACTGGAGCAGGGTGGGTGCCGGTGCATGTGTCCCCCACCCCAGCGCAGCCCCGGCATCCACCCCACCTCTAACCACCTCGCTCCGGGCAGGTTTTTCCCGCCGGTTTCGCCTGAAAGCCATGCAAACCAGCAAAGCCTGCAACGTGCCTTCTCTCTACACCCGCCTGGTGCCCGTGGATGGCGCCACACAGGCAGCGCTGCCCGCAGCCCCCGAGGTGTGGGGCACAGGTACGGCCACGGGGCCCGGCGTGCTGGGGAGGGGGCAGCGAGGGGACAGAGGGCTGAGGTGGCACTGTCCCTTGCAGCTGGCTCGGCCAGCCGGCCACGAGCCGCCACGGCAGGGACCTGGCACCACAGGAGCTCCTCGGTGGGTCTGGGCCAGCAGCGGGATGCAGAGGAGCAGGATGAGGCCCCCATCGCTGCAGGTACCGATCCAGGCCCTTACATCGGCTTATGCTCCCCAGGGCCCTGCCTGAGCACCGGGGTTCCTGGGGACCCTCAGCTCGTGGCTGCATAGGGCTGGTCCTGGCTGGAGCACTGTGGATGCCCGGGAAGAGGCATTGGTCTCTGCCCCACGCTGGGAGGGGGACGAGGGGAGCAGCGTAGCAGCCCCTGGCAGCAGCTCCGGGCCACGAAGGTCCCGGGAGCCCAGGGGCTCTCAGGGCTTTCCCCTTTTGCAGAGCGAGACGGGACCCCCGGGTCTCCGGCCAGCATCTCCTCCCCTACCTATGGCTGGGAAAAGCAGAACTGCTCGAACGGTGCGTCCAGGGTGGAGGGGGCCAAGGGCTGGATGGTGGGGGACTGGGGGTGCCCCCAGCACCTTGTTGCTGGCAGCTGAGAGCTGGAGCATCTGCTGTGCCCATGCCTGCCCTCCCTGCCCAGGCACAGGCGCCGGGGAGCGGGACGCACCTCTGGGTGCCTCATGGCGCCCCATGCTCAGCTCTCCCTGCCTTGCAGGGCCTCCAACCAGCCCCTCCACCACCTCCATGGGCTCCCAGAAATCCACGGAGAGCATCGCTGGCTCCAGGTGAGGCTGCGGGGTGGGGAGGGATGCGAGGACCCAAAAAATGGCACGTTGTGGGGAGAGCAGGACAGTGCCACTTCTGGGGTGCTGCAGGTCTGATGTTCCCTGCCAGCTCCTGTGGCCTAAGGCGGGGCAGGGTTTGGTGCTCCAGCCCCTTCCCTGCAGCAGGCTGGGGTCCAGCTGCCCCTCAGGAATTGCCCCCCCGCCCCACTAACTCACCTGTTTGCCCCACAGGTTCAGCCTGAGCAGGCGCAGGGGGCCCAGCCTGGCGCTGCGCCCGCAGTGCCTCAGCCCGGAAAGCGAGTGCTCCAGCAACCACGCCAGCCACGACTACCTCCCGCTGGTAAGGACCCCATCCCACCCGGGGGGGCCGAGCAGGCACCTTCCCTGCTGAGTTGCAGCCGAGCACCCCGCCGATGCCCGGCAGCACCCAGCTGAGGGTGCAAACCCAGCAGGTGCCAACTCAGCCCTGCTGCATCCTTGAATGGCCCTGGGGGCCTTTGCTGGCATTTGCGGGGGGGAGCATTGGACAGTCCCTGTGCCCCAGGGACGCTCCTGCAGCCCCCGCCGCTGTGCGCTGGGGGCCGCGGTGGGTCTGCGGCCCTGCCTGGCCCCCCCAGTCGCCTGCCCCTCCATTGCAGGTGCAGCTGCAGCAAGCCCAGGGGCCGTTCCAGCTCACCGAGAGCTTCTCCGAAGTGGTGCAGATCCCCCTGGACCGCCTGCGCCGGGCCTCCCCCTACGCCTCCCACCGAGCCAGCCTCAGCCCTGCGTCCCCAGGGGCCAGGAGCAGCCCCGAGGCAGGGCCCGGTGGCGAGGAGGGCGAGGAGCCCCCCCGCAGCCCCACAGCCCGGCTCACCCCCGACCCGCAGCACTTGCTCCGAGGTGCCCAGCACGGCCGTGTGGGCGCAGGCGGACAGCGGGCACGGCTCCGAGTCCGACACCGGCCCCCACTCGGCCGCCCCCCTCCGAGGCTGGTGTGAGCTGGCAGGACGCGGGGCCGGAGGACCTGGAGAGTGCTAGCTGGGCCACGGCGGTGGCCTTGGCCTGGCTGGAGCATCGTTGCGCTGGCTTCTTCGAGGAGTGGGAGCTGGTGGCGGCCAAGGCGGACGCGTGGCTGCAGACACAGCGGCTGCCCGAGGGGGTGGACGTGGGCTGCCTCAAAGGGGCAGCCAGGCACTTGTTCCTGCTGCTGCGTCACTGGGACGAGAACATCAAGCTGAACATGCTGTGCTACAACCCCAACAACGTCTGACGGCCGCCGGAGGGGCCAATAAAGACGCCTGGCTCCATGCTGCCTGCACAGGCGTCTCTGTTATGGGCAGGGAGCTGTTGGCCCCGTTCAGGCCACACTGGTGCTCACCAGAGCTCACAAGGGGAGGGGGTCACCCCCTTCCCAGCCATCTCCCGTGGGAGGGAGCGGACAGGGGACTGGGAAAAGCCGTGCTGGAGGGCTCCCTGGGCTGCATCAAGGCGATTCAAACCTTGAGGCAAAGTGGTTTTGCAGATCCTCTGTCGTAACCTCACCCCAGAGGCTGCTCCCCTGCCCCGGGCAGCACTCTCCCAGCGCTGGGAAGGGAGCACCCATGGCCCTGGTGGCTGCTCTGCCTCCCCACAGGTGGGGCAGGCTGAGGCACGGCCGTCCCGACACTGTCATGGCACGAGGACGCTGCGGCCGGGGAAGGGCACACGAAGCCCCCTTTATTGGGGAAGTCCTGCCTGTTGGGCGTCCCCACGCTGCCCCCTCCGCACAGTTCCAGGGCTCACAGCCCTCCTGGGATGGCCGGTGGCAGCCTGGGAGCCCGGTGGGGAAAGAGCAGGCAAAAGGGGCAGTCCCAGAGGCCAGTTCCCATCGTCTGGCCGGTCACGCTCTCACTGGGCCTTCTTAGAGACAGCTGCGGGCCTCCTGCTCAGCGGGGGGGTGTGCGGTGCCGGCAGGGGGGCCGTGCCGTACCAGAGCTGGAGCAGGACGAGTCCGTGGCAGATGTGGAGGGAGAGGGAGCTGCAGACCGTGGAGGGGTAGGTGTTCCAGCAGAGCTCGATCACACCCAGCAGCAGCACCCTGCAGGGGGGAAAGCTGGGGGTCAGCATGGGGGGGGGACATGCCAACCCCCCTCGCTCCCAGACCCCCCAGCAGCCGGGTGGTTCCCCCTCCCTGGCAGCACGCACTTGGGCATGTGGGCGAGCTTGGCGGTAGGGGTGCACCAGAGTAGGTAGGGCAGCGTGTGGAAATACCAGACGTAGAACTGGTAGTGCAGGGAGCGGCTGCAGCAGACGCCCAGGAAGTTGGAGGAGAAGAGGACAAAGACGATCTGTGCGCTGGCGTTAAGGGGACAAACACAGGAGGCCGGAGGCGCAATCCCACAGCCTGCGAATGCCAAGCCCAAGGTCTGCCCTGCCCTGCCTTCGCTCCCCATCCTTGCTGCCCACCCTGCCAAAGGATATTGTTGGCAGTCAAGGGAGGGGACGGGTGTTTCCTTTCAGCAGGATCCTTCAGCAGAGCCAGGATGCTCTCTTTGGACCTGAGGGGGAAGCACAAACATTGATCTCAGCTGCTGAAAGTCTCTCCCACCCCGACCTTCCCCTGTGAGCCACAATGCCTGGGCAGCGCGTGCCCTGAAACGAAACAGTAACTCCCCCCCACTCCTGCCTGCAACCCCAGAGTTGCAGCACTGTGGGGGCAGGGGGGGCACGGACCTGTGTCCTGCACCACGGTGGCTGGCGGGGACCAGCACCCATGGGGAATCCCGGGTCTCACCTGTGCCACCGGTGCAGTGCAAAGAGCCCCAGGCCAGCCAGGTGAGCCAGGAGCAGCGCGGCATGGAAAGCCCGATTCTGGAAAACCTCTTCTGGAAGGAAGCGCCAGTTCACCGTCCATTTGAACTGGAACTGGCGGCCCAGGTCAAAGGAGCGAGTCAGGTATCCCACAGGGTTCACCAGCAGGAAGGGCAGCCCCAGAATCACCTGCCAGAGACACACCAGCACCCTTGCAGCAGCCATAAGCCAGGTCTCCGCCACCCTTGCCACCTCCCGAGAACCCCAGTACCACGTGGGATGACAGGGACAGTCAGCCAAAGATGGGAACCCCATGAATTAGATCATTTATCAACCTCCAGCTTGCTGCATGGGGCCAACTCAGATGCTGGTGCCACTGTATATCCACCCAGAGGTCTCAAGCCCCCAGGACAGCCAGGCAGGACGCTGCGACGCAGGCAGGACAGCCCACTTCCCCCTGCCGATGGGGCTGCCAGCCTGCCCCTGGTAGCCGATGCGAGCGGGGACCCACCTGGAGCAGGGCACAGATGCAGAGCTTGGGGATACACCCCAGGAGACCAAACCGTTGGAGGAGGAGGAAGAGAAGTCCGGGCGCGAAGAGCAGGATGTTCATCTTCACGGACACAGCCAGGCTGAGCGGGAAGCTGCGTTACCGCTACGGCCCCCCACACGGGTGCCCAGGGGCCGAGCTCGCTCACGCAGGCAGCACGCCATGGAGAGCAGCTCCTGCCCTGCTCGCAGACCCTCACCTGAAGAGGAGGCAGCCCCAGGACCAGCGTTCCTCCAGGAAGAGGTTGATGGCGAGGAAGAGGATGGCCATGGCAACGGGGTCATTAAAGAGCCGTAGGACAAAGATGGAGTGGATGCGGTAGGAGGCGCAGCACATGAAGAAGAAAACATACGGGGGGACCTTGCAGGGGACAGAGAGACACGAGGGCAATCAGCAGCCTGTCCCGGACCCCCTCGCTGCCACTGAGCCCCTCCAAACCTCAGACCCCAGCCCATTTCGCCCCAGTGAGGACTCAGCAGGGCAGGAGAGGCCCCGAGGTGGCCAGCGAGTCCCCCTGGCTCCGGGCTACCTTGTTGGTTCGGCAGTAGATGCGGAAGACGAGGAGGAGGTTGAGGAGGTAGAGGCCAGCGAAGAGGTACTGGGCCAGGCGGATGTCGGTGCCGCGGCCTGTGGCGTAGTACAGCCCCAGGAAGATATAGACGAAGCCGGCGGGGTAACTACAGAGAGACGGGAGTGAGGGGCCAGGCCCTGGGACCCCCCCGGGAGCCCCCGGTCACAGGGAGCTTGTCTGTCCCCGTCACTCACACCAGCGGCCCGGTGTCGCCCTTCAGCTGGGTGTAGTCGAGGGTCCCGTTGGCAAACCCCTCCACCTCCTCCATGTAGGCCTTCCAGTCGATCTCGGTGTCTGCGGGGAGGGCCGGGGCTCAGGCAGGGAGGGCCGGGGCTCCCCCATCCCAGACCCCACGGCCCTGCCCGGTGTCCCCCTCGCTGCCCCCAGCCCACCCCTGTCCCCCGGGGGATGCTGTCACCCACGGGGGCCGGGGGCAGCCCCGTCACCCTGCCAGCGGGATCACCCCCCCCCCCCCCCGCTGCACCCCAGCGCCCGGGGGCGAGCTGTCACCGCCCGGAGGCCCCCCCCCGGCACTCACAGGGAACCCTGCGGATGACCCAGAGGTTGACGCCGCCCTCGGCCAGGCAGAGGCAGGCGGCCACCAGCGGGGTGTAGCTGGGCTCCAGCAGCGCAACCCGCCGCTCCCGCCAGGCCCGTCGCAGCACCGCTGCCCCCCGCCCCGCCGCCATGGTCGTCCCGTCGTTCCGTTCCGTTCCGTGTTTCCGGCCGGAACGCTTAAAGCGGCGGCACTCGCCGAAACCGGAAGCCGCACGTGGTGGGCGGTGCGGGCAGCACGTGGCGCACGGTGCTCCCACCCCAATGCACCCGGTATGGAGCGGCGGCAGCGCGCGCCCGCCGCCAACCGCCGTTACCGGCAGCGCCGTTTTTGGGACGAGTTGTACCGGCGGGAAGGCGCCGAGCCCCGGGAGTGGCTGGGGGGGTTGTCCCGCTTCCTCCCGCAGCTGGAAGGCGAGCTGCGTCCCGGTGACCGCATCCTCGTCCTCGGTACGTGCTCGGTGGAGGGCGGGGGACGGCTCGGGGGTCCCCCCCGTGGGCCGATCCGCCAATGGCCCGGTAGGTTCACCCGCGGCCCCCCCCCGCCCCCGTCGGGGGCGGGGGGGGCCGCGGGTGAACCTACCGGGCCGGTGGGATTAAGCGGGTGTAATCACCGATCCTGTTACCGGATCAGCCGCCGCCAGCTGCGCTTAATAGTCCCTAAATCCAACCCCCCCGGGAATGGCTGAGCCGCGGCCGAGCACATCCCGAGGGGAAGGGGCCTCTCCCGGTGCCCGCCGCACCGGGGGGGTCCGTGACAGCCGTCCCTCCCGGTTACCCCCTCCACACACATAGATGCTGCACGCTGCCTTCGTTTGCAACGGGTCCCTGCCCCACGGCACCGCCGGGGGGGGAAGAACCGGGGACCCCCCCCGTCCCCCTGCCCCCTTCCTGGCCTCCTGCATCCCGCCCCAGGGCGGGGGGACCCGGTGTGCGGGGGCTGCTCCCACCCCACGGCCCCGCAGCACCCAAAGCCCCCGCCTTGCAGGAAGGGGGGTAATTAAGAACCAGCCCAGCGCTCGCTAATTAGCACCAAGGCGCTGCCCTGCGCCCTCTCCAGCTGCCCTAGCCCACCCGCACCCTCCCCTGGGTCCCAGGGAGCGGGGCTGGGGTGCAGGCAACCCCCCCCCAAACGCTGGTTGAGCCGTGTCCCGGCACAGGTTGCGGCAACAGCGCCCTGAGCCACGACCTGCACGAGCTGGGCTACACCGACATCACCAGCATCGACTTCTCCCCGGCTTGCATCGAAGCCATGCGCGCCCGCTACGCCTGCTGCCCCAGCCTGCGCTGGGCCGTCATGGACATCCGCGCCCTCGCCTTCCCCGACGCCGCCTTTGACGTGGTGCTGGAGAAGGGCACCCTCGACGTGCTGATGGTGGAGGAGACCGACCCGTGGGACGTCTCGCCCCAGGCGGCCGCCGCGATGCACCGGGTGCTGGCGGAGGTAACGGGGTTGGGGGGCAGAGGGTGGACCCCATCCCCATTTGGGGCGGGTGTAGGTGCAGAATGTCCCCTCGGCACCCTGCTTCCCCGGGGGTGCCCCCACTGGTGCCTCTGCTGCCCCGCAAAGGGACACCCAAGGGCGGTCCCGGCACCCTTGGGGGTGGGAGACCCCCCTCTCGCACCCCATCACCTTCCCCCCAGGGAGGTGGATGGAGCAGGGTGCGTCCCTGGGGTCCTGCTGGGGGGCTGGGTGCCCCCCCCCCCTTTATTTGCACTCTAAATATGAAGGGGTGGCAGGAAAAATAGGCCCTGGCCTGGCCTGGGTGGCTGTAGGGGCAACCCGAGGGGGACCTGGGGGGGGACACGCCGAGGTGGCCCTGCCCGCCCAGGGCAAGGTGACAACCACAGGGCTGTGACAGGCTCTTCCCCCCCCCCCCCCCCCCCCCCGCTTCAATCTCATTAGCCGGGGTCCCCATCGGTCCGGGGTTGCCATGGCAACCCCCGTCAGCATCGACAGGGCCCTGGCGTTGCCACGGGGACAGGCAATGCCTCCGGCCCCGATTAATTGGTGACAGAGGCAGGGACCGGATTGAACCTGCCCCGGTTCAGGGGTTCGGGTCCTGGCAGCCTCTCCCGCCCCAGGGGAATTACTGCAAGGATAATTAATTGCTGTGCCTGCCCGGCACCCTCGGGCGTGGGCACAGGGTGCTGGGAGCATGCTCGTGGCTACTGGCCCCCTATCCTTTCTTGCCCCCCTGAGCCTGGGAGGGAACAGGACCCCAGGCGCTGTGGGCAGGGGGGCTGTCCTCGCCATCCAGGCCCTGCCCTGCCAGCTCTGCTGCCTGTCCTTGTCATTTGGCCAAACGGCGAGGATTTAGCTCTTTTTTTTCCCCTTTTTTTTTCCCTTTTTAATCCCCTGCTCAATCCCTGCCCTCCCCCAGCATCTCTGGGCACCGGCCTCCGCCCGCAGCCAGTCCCCACTGTCCTCATCCCCGGGGGGATTCGTGAGGCCTTCCCACCCACTTGCTGCTTTGCCGGTCCCTCTATGCGGGTCCGGCCATGGCTGGCACCCCGTTTCTCATGGGGGGGCTGGGGTTTTCACAGCCTCCGTCCCGTACTCCCCGGGGGGGGGACATAAGGACCCAAAAATCTGCCCTGCCTGCGGGGATGCCCCAGGGACAGCCCTGTCCCAGTGATCCGGGGGCGATGAGGAGGGGGCGACAGGTCAATGCCAGAGCGGGGAACGGCCGCCCTCGCCCCCCCGTGCTGGCCGGCGGATGGGAAGGTTTCCTGCGCCCGTCTCCAAGCAACGGCCATTAGTGCTCTATTAACGAGGGATGGGATGCGGGGATGCGGGATGCCTCTTGCTTGGCTTCAGCCGGAGATCCCTGCCTGCCCCCAGCCCCGGGGACACCCCCCCTGCCCGCCAGCTGGGAAGCCATGGGGTCTTTCCAGGACGGATGCATCCAGCGCTTTGCAGGAGGGATGCTGAGCTGGGTGCCCAGAGTGGGGATGCAGGGACCTGCCTTCCCCTTTTCCTGGCCAAAACCACTAAGGTTTGGTTCAAAAGCCCCCACCGCAGGTAGGGGGGGGGACACACGCAGGCTGCCCGCTCCCCTCTCCATCCCTGGCCCCAGCCAGCACGGAGCCGCGGAGCTTCCCGGCAGGATTAAACCAGAGCTTGGGAAACCCCGGCTTGGCCCCCAGCCCTCTCCCCTGCCGCAGTGGCTCTCTGCCCTTGCAGGGGGGGATCTGGGGGTGTCCCCCCCTGGGGCAGGGTGCCAATGGGGGAGGTCACCGGCTGGGGGGCTGGCTGGCTGCCTGCCCGCCCCGGGCGCTGCCTTTGCATGCCGAGCACGCGAGCGCTGGCCGTAAAAGCCTTTTGACATTGGATAAAGCCAGGCAAGAAAATTGATGTTCTTTTCCATCCTGTTAGTGGGGGCTTAGTTCCAGCGGGGAGAAAATGGTGATTAAAAGGGTCGAATCGTTTCCCATCCAACCCCCCCCACACACACCTCGGACGCTGGGTGTTGGTGGGGGAGCGGCACTGGGTGCCCCGGGGAGGGGTGGGTGGGATGAGGGTCCCACGCTGCTCTGGGGGGGCCCTGTGCCCGGGAGGGTGAAGCTTTTCCCTGCGCCAGGGTTGGGTCTCCGTGCCGTCTGCTGCGGATGGGGTGAAGAGTTTTGGGGTGCAGGGAGAGGTTGTGGGTGGGGACCCCCATTGCCACTGAGCTGTGCGTGATCTGGGGACGTGGCAGAACCGGGCGGGGTGGGGCAAGGGTAGGACAGGAGATTTGGGGGTGCAATGGGAGAGGCCGGGGGGGAATCTTTGGCAGATGGTGATGGGGCTGTCCCTGCCAGAGGGGGTGAACCTCACTGTGTCCCCCCGCCCCCTCCCGGGGGTTCTCCTGCCACAGGTGAGCCGGGTGCTGCGCCCGGGGGGGCTGCTTCATCTCCATCACCTTCGCCCAACCCCACTTCCGCAAGCCCCACTACGCCCAGGAGGCCTTCGGTTGGTCCCTGCGCCACCTCGCCTGCGGGGACGGGGATGCCGGTGCCTTCCACTACTTCGTCTACATCATGCGCAAGGGGCAGCCCCTGGACGCCCCCGACCTGGCCCTGGGGCGACGGCTGCACCAGCCCCCCCCGCCCCCCGCCCCGCCGCCGCCCCCTGCCCCCCCGGACGACGAGGACTATCTCCTTGCCATCCAGCTGTGACCCTGGGGGGGCTTCCTCGGCCTCCCCCCCAACCCAATAATGCCTTAAGCTGCTCCACCCTTGCGGGTGGGGGACAGGGAACCAGTGCGTCCCCCCCGAAGCTGCCCAGTGATGTGAGTAATGGGAGAAAAGCGGGGGGCCTGGCCTCCTCCCGGGTGGGCAGCGGGATGCTCCAGGGATGCTGTGCCCCCCTCTCCGGCCCTTCCCTCGCCCAGCTGGAGAGCAGCCAGGGCTCGGGACTTTGCGGCCGGTAATGAAACCAAATCGGGTTTAATTCCACCCATCCATCTTGCGGGGAGCAGCAACCTGCTCCCCCCTCCCGGCACAGGCAGCTGGGCTGGAGGCAGGATGGGGGGTGCTGGCACTGGGTGCAGGGGGTAGGATGGGGGTGCCCACTGCTCCCTGTCCTGCCATGGGACCCCTGGACCGGCCTCCTTGGCTGTGGGGGTGCACAAGGGCACCGTGTCCTTGTCATCCCCCAGCCCGGCTGGGGGTCCAGGCTGGGATGTGCCAGCGCAGGGCTGGGGGCACCACGGAGTGCGTGTGCGGGCAGGGTGGCACGTCTGTCCCCGTCCCCCTCCGTCCCCGCTTCTGGCCATGGTGACAACCCCGGTGTGCCGCACACACCCGGCCCGCGTCCGCCCGTGCCTGGGGCCGGCAGCGCAGTGACACGCGTGTGCCGGGGCTGGTGACAGGCGTGCCACCGTGTGCCGGCAGGGCTGGCTGCGCATGGGTGCCAGCGCGTGGGTGCTGGCATGGCGGCCGCAGCGGGCGTGCAGGTGCTACCGGGGCTGTCCCCAGGGGCTGTTTGGGCACCAAACCCCACCGGGGTGGGCGACGCCGGGGGGCACGGAGGGGACCCCCCCTCAGAGGGACGGCGGTAACATACCAAAGAGGCGCGAGCTGCTGGACTGCTATTTCTGGCAAAAGGCATAAGTGGGTCAGCCGGTGGCTCCCCCCGTGCCAGGAGCCGGCAAAGGACTCTGGGGTCAGCCCCCCCCCCCCACCATGCCACCCCATCCCGCAGGCACCCCAAAAACCAGCCGGCGCCTGGGAGGAACAGAAAGGAGCAGGCAGCTGCCGGCCTCGCCTCGGTACATGAATGTATTTTATTCATTGCATTTTGTTCACCAGTACAGTGAAAAATGGCATTTAAATTTACAATGGATCATTCGTAGAACATCATGACACAAGTATCTTTTTTTTTTTCCTTTTTTTTTTGTGTTTTTTTTTCCTCGGTTTTGTTTTTTGTTTGGTGTTTTTTGTTGTGGTTTTTTTTTTGCGTCGTCGTCTCCATAAATGCCACTCATAGGTTATTGAAAAAGATGACGAGTTTCTCATGCACATCAGACCCCCCCGAGAAGCTTCTTAAAAAATAAAATTAAATTAAAGTACAAAATTAAAAACAACGACTCAGGCCGGTCCCTGCCCTCCCCGCTCCCCCCCCCGGCCCCGCTGCCCTCGAGCGAGGGGCAGCGCCAGGACCCCCCGGCACCCACAGCCGGCCCAGGGGGCTCTGGCCCCGGCGCTGCCGGGAGGGGACCGCGGCAGCCGCTGGTGCTGCCGAACCCTCCGGCCGGTCCCGCTGCTGGCGGTGGGGGTCAGGCTGGGGGTCCCCGCTCCCCTCCCCGCATCTTCGGCTTTCCTCGCGTTCCCTCCATCTTTCTCGCCCCCCCTTTATTTTTTCCCCCCTCGGTTTTTTCTTCTTTTTTTGTCTTTTTTTTTCTTATGGAAAAAAATATGAACCATTTTTGTTTGTTTGTTTGTTTGTTTTCCCGATGCGGTTACTTCAACATCTCAACGTCAGCAGATCGTTTTTAACAAAGATTCGGATATAAAAATACAAATATGAGGAGTTTCTGTTTAAAAAGAAGCGTGCCGGAGTGGTGGGGCTGACCCTCGGCCCCAGGGCCGGGCGCCCGGGCCACCAAGCTCATGCAAAAAACGATGGAGCAAAAAATGTCTCTGGACAGCAGCGCTCCCCCCCCCCGGCTCGTGGGGCCGGATCCCCCCTGGGATTCGGGGACCCCCCGCCAAGGAGGATGGGGGGGGGACCCCCCCGGGGAGGGGGGGGTCTTTGCCCAGGGTGGGGGGCTCGGCGGGTGCCCTCCCCCTCCCCGGGGGAGGCGGAGGGGTAAAGTGCATGGCTCGGGGGGGGGGGTGGTGGCCGCGGAGCCCCCCCCCCGGGCCGGGGGGGGGGGCACGGGCATGGTCTCCCCCTCCTCGTCGGCGGTCCAGCCAGCATGCAGGGCCGGGCGGGCTGGGAGCAGGGCACGGCCTGCGGGTCCTGGCGGTGGGTCCCGGCTTACACCCCCGGCGGCGACTTCTCCGTCATGCCCTTGAGCACCTCGTCTATCCGGTCATCTTCGATCACCACTGCGGGGACAGGCGGGGGTGGGCGAGGGGACCCCCCACCCCGGCTCTCACCCCACTCACCACCCCAGGAGGGCTCCAGATGTGCCCCCCCCTCCCCAGATGCCGGGGAGCAGGGTGCAGGTGGGTGCAATGGGGAGGGGGGGGGTCGCCCCCCCCCGCCGCCTGGCTTGGGTAGGGGCAGCATCCCCCCCCCTCTGCAGCCAGCCGGCCCCCTCTGGATGGGTGGTTTGGGAAGGGGGGGGCAGGAAAGGCCAGGAAGGACCCCCCCCTCCTCTCTGCGGCAGGCGCTGATGAGAGCAACAGGACCGGAATGGGTAATGACCCAGCGGGGGGGGCCCCGCCAGCGCGGCGGGGGTGGCAGCCAGACCCCCGTCAGCATCACCCGCTGCGCAGGACACCCCCCCGCCATCGGCATCGCCGTCGGGGGAGCCGGACAGCCCCCCGTCAGCATAGCGGGCTGCACGGACCCCCACCGTCAGCATCACCATGGGGGGGCTGGACAGCCCCCCCCCCCAGTCAGCATCACCCTCCAGACGGCCCCCCCGTCAGCATCACCCGCTGGGCAGCCCCCCGTCAGCATCACCATCGGGGGGGCCACACAGAGACCCCCCCACATCACCACCACCGGTTGGGCAGATCCCCCCCCCCATCACCATCACCCTCAGGGGTGGCAGACAGACACCCCCCCCCAACATCACTACCGGGGTGCTCAGCACCCCCCCCCATCACCACCCTGGGGGCAAATTGGCCAGATTCCCCCCCCGCCATCACCAGCATCACCGGGGGAGCAGCCGGACCCCCCCCATCACCACCGAGGGGGAACCGGCCCCCCCATCACCCCCGGGGGGCTCTGCTAGACCCAGCCACCACCACCGCAAAGGGGGGGCGGGTGGAGCAGCCAGCAGCTCACCCCCCCTCGGGGCCGGGGTGTATTTGTGCTGGGGGGGGGGCTCTTCCCCCCCCCCCCGTTTGCCCCTGCAGCTCAAGGAGGGGTGTTTGCCTATGGGGGTCCCCCAAGCAGGTGGGGTGGGGGCCGCAGGGAAGGCAGGGGCCATTCTCGGGGGTCCCCAAGGCATCGGGGAGGATCGATGGTGACAGATTAGGGTGCAGGGGAGGAGGGGGCGTTTATTTGGGTCCCGATGGAAGCAGGGGAGATGCTGATGGGGGGTCTCTGCGGCAGGCAGCAAAGCGGGGGGGGCACAGAGGTTCATGGAGTCCTGGGGGGACAGTAAAGGGGGGGGGTGTTTGTTGATCAGCATCGCCGGCGGCTGCTGACGGGGGTCTCTGCGGCAGGGAGAAATGTGGAGGGAGAGAGGTTTATGGGGCTGGGGGGGGGCTGTTCCTGGTGATGCTGGGGGTTGTTTATAGGGATGAGGGGGGGGGACAGTCCAAGGGGATGTGGGGGCAATCCCGGGGTGCTGAGGAGCGGTGCCGGGGGGGTCCCGGGGGGGCATTCGCGGATGTGCCGGGGGGCAGCCCCAGGGATGCTTGAGGATAGTCCCGGGGGCAGCCCCAGGGATGCGGCAGGGTAGTCCCGGGGGCAGCCCCGGGCCGGGGGGGGACAGCGCCGGTGTCTGGAGCTGGGGACGGGGGGCCTGCGGTTCTAGGGCAGCGCCGGGTGCCAGTCGCAGAGCTGGGGGTCCCGGGGATGCCGGGGGGCAGCGCCGGGGGTGATGTGGGGCAGAGCCGGGGGTGCCGGGGGACAGTGCTGGGGATGCAAGGCAGAGCCGGGGGTCCCAGGGATGCTGTGGGGCGATGCCGATGGTGCCGGGGGGGGGTGGGCAGTGCCAGGGATGCACTGGCCAGTGCCGGGGATGCCGGGGATGCGAGGGCAGAATCCAAAGTGCCGAGGATGCCGGGGGGCAGCGCCGGGGATGCCGCAGGGCAGATCCGGGGGTCCCGGGGCAGAGCTGGGGATGGAAGGGCAGAGCCGGGGGCGCCGGGATGCCGTGGGGCAGAGCCGGGGATGCAAGGACAGACCCGGGGGTCCCGTTGGGACAGCGCTGGAGATGCGAGAACCAGCGCCGGGGACGCCGGGGATGCCGCAGGGCAGATGCGGGGGTCCCGGGGATGCCGCGGGGCAGCGCCGGGGATGCGGCGGGGCGGAGGCGGGGGGTCGGGGGGCAGAGGCGGGGGGGTCGGGCGGGTACCTCTCTTGGCGCGGCCGATCTGTCCCAGCTTGGGGGGCCGCTTGCCCTGGTTGCCCCCGAAGAAGGCGTTGGTGTCCTGCAGGCGGCAGCTGAAGGGCAGCTCCCCCGCCTCGGGCTCGGCGCCGTAGCGGCCCACCTTGTCCTCGCCGTAGGGCAGCACCTGCGACATGGCGGGGGCCGAGCGGGCCGAGCCGCGCCGCGCCGAGCCGGGAGCCGGTCTGCGGCGGCGGCGGCGGCGGCGGGGAGGAAACCCGGGCGGAAGGATGAAGTCATGCATCCGGGGGGAGCGGGGACCCCCCCGGCGGGGGGCGGCTCCGGAGCGCCGCGGCCCGGCACGGCCCGGCACGGCACGGCCGGGATGGGGACCCCGGCCGCCGGTGCATCCCTGCCCGGGTTGGGATGGGGGGGGACCCCAGCCCCTGCCCCGTCGCCAGCGCAGGGTGGTGTCCCCCACCTCGGCACGGCCTTGCCGGGATGGTCACCCCAATTCCGGGGTGCCCCTGTGGAGCGGGGAGCCGGGTACCCCCGTGTCAGACACCGAGGACCACCGGGCACAGCCGGGCACTCCCCCAGCGCACCGAGGTGATGCCAAACAGACCCCCCCAACACCCTGCTCCGGTCCCCCCAAACCACCCCAGCACCCCCAGCCCAGCTCCCACCCTCCTGCAACCCGGTGGGCTCAAGCCCCCCAGACCCCGGGTCTCCCCAGCCAGATTGCCCCCAGCCCCCCCACTTGTGCCCCTTGCCCAACACCCATCCAGGCACCCCCTCCCACAGCCCCCTCCAGTGTTGGGGTCCCCCCTTGGAGCCACAGCAGCCCCAGCCCCTGCCAGTCCCCTTGGCCTCCCATGTGTGGGTCCCTGCACACACATGTGATGTGTGTGTACACGGGTGCCCGTTTGCGTGTATTTGCAGGGCTGCGGGGGCCACGTGGGTGTGATTCTGCAGGTGCCCGTGAGCGTGGCCACGTAGGGGCCATGCCCCGGGATGCCCCTCACCCCATGGTTTGGCCCTTCCCCGAGGGCTTTCTGCGGACAAGGGGAAGGGGAGTCATCCCCCGTGGGGACCTGCCATGGGTCAGGGAGGAGAGACCTACAAGAACGGTCCCAGTGCCCCCCCCAGAGCCCCGTTTGTGAACCTTCTGCACATCCCTGCCCCAGACCCACCCTGGCCCTTCCCTCCTGCGTTTTCCCCTGCCAGTGCAGTGATTGCACTAATTGGCATCAGTGGCCCTGAGTGGCCTCACCTGGGATCCCCCATCCCTGTCACCTGGGGCTGGGGGGGCTATTTAAGCTCAGGCTGGGGCTGCTGCTCCTTGCTGGAGCTGTAGGTACAGCCCTGGCCCCTGGACCTGCCTGGCTCCTTGATGATGATGGTGGTGATGATGATGGTGGTGATGATGATGGTGGTGATGATGATGGTGGTGATGATGATGGTGGTGATGATGGTGGTGATGATGATGATACAGGCACAGGCTGGTTGGAAAGGGCAGCCCTGTTCCTGCTGCTCCCTCGCATCCAGGCCCCACTGCTCATGTGGGTGTGCTGGGTTGCAGCAAAGCCAGAGCCCTGTGTGGCAGCAGCACTTGCCAGCCCCATGAGAATCTCCCTCTGGGTGTCTTGAGGGAGCAAGAGCGGGGTTTTACAGACAGCCCTATGGTCCATCTCTCCATGCCGGTATTTCTATGGCCTGAGATCCTGTTGAAAGGCGCTGCAGAAGAGCATCAGCCTGGCTGGTCCATGCGAGAGGGCAGGTACTTCTATTTTGGGAAGGCTCGGCCATGCCTTTCCCTTTGTGCTGGGCTCTGCAGAGCACCGGTCCCCTCCCAGAGCAGAGATGGGAAGGGATGGGGCAGCGGTGCCCGCTCTCTGCTGGCAAGGCAGTGCCGTTATTCCTGCCTTTGCTGGGGAACCAGCTTGAACTTTTTCATGTGATGGCTTCTGCTCCCGCAAAAAGCGCCTGGGAAAATAGGCGAGAGGCCCACGCTGAGATGTGGCCTGCTTTTCCCGTTGCCGAGCCCACGTGCCGCTGCCCGTGGGCAGGGACAGGCAGGCCGTGGCACGCGCGGGGCCGGGGGTGAGCGAGAAGAGGAGCAGATGGGCTGTGTGGGATGTGAGCGGGACCGCTGCTGCGCTCCAGGAGGGTTTCCAGCCCGGCGGGCTCCTGGGGAGAAGCTTGAGAGGGGTCACCCTGGGAATGGCCTTGCTTATCCCACACCTGCACCTGTATCTGTATGGTGTCTTGCACCCAGGGGAGCTGCTTGGCTTGGCTATGGGGTGGGGGGAGCTCTGTGGGGCTTGCTGGGGTTTGGGGGTGTGGGAGGGACCCTCCACCCAGCCCAGGCAGGAGGAGGGATGGATTCGTGCTGGCACAGCTGGGCTGTGGGTGGGAGAGGGCAGTACTGTGGCTCTGGGCACTGCATCTCCTTGGGACATCTCTGGCTCCCTGAGGATGCTGCTGGTCGTGCATCCCGGGGGGGGGGGGGGGCGGTACCAGGGACCTAAATGTGGGTGGGTGGGCAGGGGGGTGCAGGAGGGACCCCACCCTCATCCCCTGCCAGTGCCGGTTGCATCCCGCCATGGTGAGCTGGACTGCGTGCCCGCCTTCCCCTGGCTCTCATCCCACCTTCGTTATCCGTCTTTTAGCAGCCACGTAATCTCCTTTCTCGCTTCCTTTGCAGCCTTTTGTCCGACACAAAGCCGGCTCCAGAGGGAAGAAGGGGCTGTGGGAGCGGGAAGCAGGTGGCTCTTCTTGCCCTGGCTCCTTAAACCTGGGCTGCAGCCCCCTTGCAGGTGACGCAAGGGCTGGGGGCCAGCTGTGACCCCCCTGGGGTGGATGTGGGGCCAGGCAGGGGGCACGCAACTGGGCTCCCAGCCACAGAGGGGCTGGTGATGGAG
This sequence comes from Theristicus caerulescens, assembly GCA_020745775.1. NCBI lineage: Eukaryota > Metazoa > Chordata > Aves > Pelecaniformes > Threskiornithidae > Theristicus > Theristicus caerulescens. The sequence continues at coordinate 11,205,159 of CM036565.1, read as the reverse complement.
ATCGCACTGCATCGCCCGGCCTCAGATAATGCTCTGGGAGCCCACCGGTGCCTGCTGTGACCCAGCCCCACAGCTGGATGCTGCCTCTGAGCCCTGCACCCTTGGTGGGGATCCGGGTGCTGGCTCTGGGTGCTTTGATGGAGGTGAGGGGTTTCCCTGCAGTTGCTGGTGCTTCAAGAGGTTTTACGGTGGAGAAACGCCCTGCATGTGCGCAGGTGGCTCATGGTGGGGCATGTCCTGCCCAGGCTCTGCAGGGACTCCCAGGCAGCGAGAGCTGGACTGGATGGGAGCACCTGGTGGTCCCCAAGGCCTGGCAGGGGTGGGGTTGGTGTCCTGGCAGGCAGCGGCTGGATGACAGGGGGCTCAGAAGAGGCAGGAGGCATCAGCCACCAGACCCGGGGCTTTCTCTGGTGCAGGTCCGGGAGCCTGTCGGTGCTGTCACCCGAGGCTGGGAGCGCTGGGGCTGGCCCCACAGGGCTGGGGGCTGCAGAGGCGTGCCTGGAGGCTGGCTCTGGTGCTTCCATCTGTGCTGCTTCCAGCCCTGCCAAGAAACGTGAAATGGCACTTCTGCTCCACGGCAGTGGCAGCCGTGGCCCAGGGGCCCTCACCAAGCGCCAGCTCCCTGCTGCCGGCACCCCCGCTCTCTCTGAGCACCCGGCCCGGCGTGGGGGACCAGCGAAGGTCACCAACAAGGTCAGGGATGTCTCTCCCCTCGGCTATTGCTGCCAGCTCTTGGTAGCCAAGTGGCTCCCAGGAGGCAGAGCCCAGGTGGGGATGCCGCTGTGCATGCTGCTTGTGCTGTGGTCAGGCAGCTCCTTTGCATGGGCGTTTTGGGGGAGTGGAGCCATGGTCCTGGGCTGGATGCAGGTGGTGGAGATGGCCACGTGTGCTGATGGCTGTGGCGGCCCTTGTCACCGCAGTGAGATGTTGGGGGACAGGGGACGGGCATACTGCTCGGCAGCTGTGCTGTGGTGAGCCCAGGGCAAGCATGGGACAGCGGCTTGCTCCTCGCCCTGTGCTGTCCCTGCAGCCAGTGATGTGGGAAGGTGAGGCCAAAAAGCCCTTCCCAGAGGGAAAGCACCTTTTCCAGGGAGGAAGGGCTCAGACCTTCGCAGGAGAGCTGGGGCCAGCCAGCAGGTCGTCACTAGTGAGACAAGTTTGTCTGTCTCAGTGCACAGCCTGGCTTTGGGAAGAGGGTGCTGCTGAGGGGGCTCCAACCATAAGTTGGGGCAGGTGGAAGAGGGATGGCACTGTCCCCATCCCTCACACGAGCTGCCTGGGGCACAGATGGGGACAGTGACCATCATCATCATCACTGAGCGGATGGGGCACCCAGCATGCTGCCTGGGGCAGGGGCTTCACGGAGGGTGCCCTGCCCAGACCTGGGGTGGAGGGGAGCAGGAGGGTGGGGGGCTGACCCCATTGGGGGGCGAGCAGCCCTGTTGGGGTGTGGGGCTCCATCCTCGCCTGTCACCACATCTCTGGTCACCATGACAACAGACAGGGAGGCAGGCGGGAGCGGGCTGGCAGCGCTGGGGGGCGCGGGTGGGGGCCATGGGCACGGGCTGGCACCGTGGGGACCCTGCGGGGTGGGGGGGCTGCTGGCAGGACGCCTGGGTCCCTGTGTGGTGGGGAGGGTGGCTGGGCAGGGCTCAGCCTGGGCACTGTGAGCTCCCCGCTGTCCTGCTCTGGACCAAAAATCCCCGGGGGGACACACAGCGGGTTCGGCCGGGGGCACAGGCGCTGCGGCATGGCCAGGCAGGCCCTGTGCCGGGCGGTTTGGCACAGCGAGGCTTTGGCTGGTGCTGAGCTGAGCGGTTGAGTCACGCTGCTGCCCGGAGCAGTGCCAGGCAGGGCTGCTCAGAGGGGTCTGCGTGTCCAGGCCACCGTGGGGCTGGTGGCTTCCTGGGGGTGGCAGAGACCCAAGAGGGGGGACACAAGGTAGGGCTGTGCCCTGGCATGGGGTGGCACCTTCCTCGTGTTCCTCCAGCACCAGGGATGCATCTCCTGCCCCAGGCACCCTCAGCATCCATGGGGACAGAGGGGAACGGGTGGCTGCAGGTCCCTCTCTAGCTGTCCCTGTCCCCAGCTGACTGCTGGGCCCCGGGGAACGAGGCGAGCAGTCTCGGGGAGTGCGGGCACCCGCTGCCCTCCCCGGCCCACGCACCCACTCGCGCCAGCAGCTCTTGGCATGCAGGGAGTGTGTTCCTGGCAGCCCGGCCCTCTCCCATCTGGTATTTATCTCCTTCCCGAAATCCCTCCTGCTGCGGGAGGGATGCCCGGCTCCAGGGGGGATCCGGGCCCCACTGCTCACTCTGCAGCGTGGCAGTCACCGTGCTGATGTGGGGAAGAGGCTGGGCTGAAAGACAGAGGACTGGGAGAGGAGGGGAAACCCCCACCCCAAAAACACACATGGGTCCCAAGAGGTTTCACTGGGTGCCCTGGGGCGTCATGGCTGGCTGTGGGCCCTGAGGGCAACATCACAGGGGCACCTTTGCCCAAAGCAAGCTCCCAGCCCCAAACTGGTAGCAACAGGGGCCGCTGCCCTGGGGAGGGGGCACGTCACCCCCTTGCCCCCCTCCCAACGCTGCTGTCTGGCTGCCAGGGGCCTGCCAGCGCTGCCCCTCCCCACCCCAAATCCTGGGTGCCCCAAAGCCGCAGGAGCCAGGAGAGCCTGTGGGTTGCCTGGGCAACTGCAGCCAGGCACTGATGGGGAGCGGTCCAGGGGAGCGGTTGCCATGGAGACCGGAGGAGCATGATCGCCTTGGCAACAGTCCTGTTCCCCCACCCCCACCCCCTTCGGGGCTGTATCCTGAGGAGGTGCACCCCAGCCGGGGGTCCCCTGCCCACCACCCACCGGTGAGGGTGCCCCCGGGCTGGCTCCCTGGGCAGGGAGGGAGGCGGCTGCCGGCGCGTCCCCGCGACTTCACGGCGCGAAGGAAGAGACGAGGCCGAGCTCAGCTCCTTGGCTTTATCACTCCACACACCACTGCAAGCTGCTCCCGCACCCGGTCCTGGCCGGGAGACGGGCAGGAAAGCTGGGTGCAGCGGGGGCCGGAGGCACGGGCAGGCTCCGGGGCGCCTCAGGGCTGTCCTCCCGCTCCGGGAGGAGAGCGGGGACCCTGTGGAGAGGGATGGAGGGACGCTGTCCCCCTCCCCAGGTGGCAGAGCAACTAGTGAAGGGGTGTACTTCATCCGCGCCGGCCCCCGGGGGCCCCTGGTCCTGGGCAGTGGCTGTAGGCACACAGATTGAGGGGGAGGACAATGGTGGCACCAAGGTGTGCCACTGTGGTGGCTCAGGGGGGGGTGCCTCTGTCACCCCACTGTGCCCTCTGTGCCCCGCCAGCTCTGGTCTTACCCCCACCATCCTCCTCGTGGACAAGGCCACGCGCTGGAAAAGCCAAAGAAAGGAAAAATCCCACATGGCTTTGGGGGGGTCAGGGCTGAGAAAGGGGCACGGGTCAGACAGCCGGCAGCCAGAGGAACGCCCCGGCGTGGGGCAGGCGACTCGGCTCCTTGGCTCAGGCACTGAGTACGTTTCCCCCAAGCCTTCATCTCTGGGCGGGGGGTCCCTCTGGCAGACAAAGGAAGGATGAGGAGGCTGTAACTCTCCCTCATCCCAAAAACAGACAGGAGGGGCACACCAGGACCCTTCCCTCCCAACAGGAATCACTCAGCTGTGCGCGAGGGGACAGGTGAGATTTCTGCAGGCTCCGGGCTTGACTTGGTTCACGTTGCCCCTCCCTGGGCCCCCCCACCCAGGGTGCTCTCAGGCCTGGTAGAGGGGCACCACGCGGTCAATGGGCCCCCGGCAGATGGGGCAGAGGCGGGCAGGCAAGGCCTGGAAGCAGCGGAAGCAGCAGCAGATGTGGCCACAGCCCAAGAGGACGCACTCGCGGGGCCGCGTCAGGCAGATCACGCAGGAGTCCTCGGTCCCCCCGTCCCCGGCCTCCTCGCCATCCGGCTCCTTGTCCTCAGGCTGCTGCTTGAGGCGGGCGCGGCGGTAGGCACGGCACAGGGCGTGCAGGAGGACAGCCAGGCCTGCTGCAGCACACAGCAGGGCCACACCCTTCCAGAGCCCACTGGCCGACTCCAGCTCCGCCAGCACCGTCTGCCAGTCCCCCAGGCACAGGAAATAATCGCCCCCCCGGGCTGGCGGCTGGAGGTGCAGGGAGCCGTCGGGGTGCAGGGCCAGCTCCCCGATGCCCGTCAGCCCGGCCCCCACCCGCAGCATCTCCTCCGTCTCCAGGATGCCCTTGGGCTTCTCCCCGCTCAAGTACTGGCCCAGCAGGTCACGGAAGCCGTGGGCCGGCTGCTGGAACCGCTCGTACACTGTCTCCAGTGGCAGGCAGATGGCTCGGAGCGGACTCTCCACGCTCACCTGCGTCACCGTCTCGGTGTCTGGCGAGGCCAGCAAGAAGGGGACGGTGTAGACCTGCTCCGAGAGCACCCGCTCGCTCTCAGTCCTGCAAGCAGAGCGCGCAGTGTTGGGATGTGAACGCGGAGGAACTCTGAGCTCCTGGGGCTGAGCCGAGGGTAGGGACTAGAGCCTTTAACCGAGCCACTTTCTGCCTCTCAAGTGGCCCCAGAGGATGGGGGTCTGGACCCACCGGTGCAAGCCCACCCCTGCTGTCCCCTCCCATTGCTCACCAGCTCCGGGCCAAGTTGTTCCAGATCAGCCGATGCTCTTTCAGAAGCAGTTTCTGGATCACACCCTGCAGCCCCTCATGGTAATGGCTGGTCAGCGCAGCCTTGGCTGGCAGCACTATGCCTAAGGACCAAGGGATACATCATGGCTGAAGGAGGAGAGCCTGGCCCCTGACCCCAGTGTGGGGCCGCAGGGTCTCCTTACCTTCCAGGGCAACGTAAGGCAGGCATCTCCCATCAGCTGCAGACACCAGTGCTGGTAAATCGTCGTCAACCTGGAGCTTTGGGGCCTCCTGGAAGAGCAGGGACTGAGCGTGAACATGGGCAGGGGCAGATGGGCTGGCAGGCAGAGGGTGGGTCACGCAGGGCTTTGTGGGGATCTCTGGCAGGATGTGACCTGCGTGGTCCTGGGCATCGTGACATCAGTAGAGGACGCAGCAGGCCGCAGTCATCAGCAAGGTGCACCCAAATCAAAGGCTCTGGGCTGGGCAGCGTAGGGCACCGGGGAAGGGACAGTGGGCAGGAGAGAGCATGAGGGACAGGGCTACCTGTATGCGTGCCACGACTCTGGCTTTCTTCCTGTACAGGTAGTAGAAGAGGCCGGAGAAGGCGAGGCTGGAGCCCAGACACAGCAGCTCCCCAGGCGTGATGGGCGGCGCGTCCATGGTGCCAGGCTTGGGCAGCAGGCCTGCAAGGTGAGCGTGTTGGCTGCGGGACGGGACCGTGTCGGCCCAGGGGTAGGGATGTCCCAGCGCCCCTGTCCCCAGGGCAGGGACGCCCCACTGTCCCTGTCCCCAGGGCGCTGCCGCCCTAGGGCCGAGCCTGCCCGTGGCCCCGGCTGGCGGCAGTTCAGCTCCAGCACCCACAGGTGCCTGGCAGCCCCAGCCCGACACAGCTCCCCTTGCCCAGCCTGGGTCCAGAGGCGCCCAAAATCTCGCCCTGCGCCCAGGATGGGGCCGAGTCCCAGCACCCGTGACCCAGCCCGGGTGCCCTGCACCCAGGGTCCCACCTAGGCTCGGCACCCCAAGTCCAGGCCCGGCACCCCCAGTCCGGGCCCAGCACCCCCGATCTGGCCCAAACCCAGCACCCGGCTCGGACCCAGCCCCCCGGGCCCGGCCCGGCCCCGCCGCTGCCTCTCACGCCGGCCCGGCCCCGCTGCCCCCCCGTGCCCCCCTAGGCCGGAGACGCCCAGGCCCGGACCCTGGCCCCGCCGCGCCGCCTGCTGGGAAATGGAGTGCGGCCTCCGCGGCGCGGCGGCGGGGCGAGCCGTGCCCGGAACTACAGCTCCCAGCGTCCCTTGCGCCGCACTACAGCTCCCGTCGGGTCTTGCGCCTGCCACAGGCAGCACTACAACTCCCGGCGGCCTTTGCGAGCCCCCCGCCCCGGGGGCTGGCGGGGTCCCAGTGCAGAGGAGGGGGTGCATGGCGGGGGACCCCCGTACGGGGCTGGGGGCGCGGCGTGGGGAGAGGCCCCGGCCAGGACAGGCCCCCGGCGCTCTGCGGAGGGGGCTCGGCCACGGCCTGGCCCCAGGGCAGGATGGGGTCACCCGTGCTGTCACCCCCGCCCCGGTGTCCCCCAGCCGCCCCGCTCGGTGCCAGCCGGCAGCACGGCCCCCCACGCCGATGGCTGAGGGGGGACCCCGTCCCCCCCTGCCCCTGCCTGGGATGCCAGGGCTAGGGCTGCCCTTCTCCTGCTCCCCTCCCTCTGTCCCTCAAGACATCCCACCTCCCGCTCCCTTCCCTTCGTCCCTCGGGATGCCTCCTCTCCCATCCCTCGGGATGCCTCATCTCCCACACATCCCCCCCCGGCTTTTGTGTCACCCCCCGCTCCAGATCCCACCTCTCCCCCCCACCCCGGCACCGCGAAGGACCCGGAGTCGCCGGACTAAGTGGAAACTGCTTTTAATCGTTAAATAAGTTCAGCGACAGCCACCCACAGCTGAAGGCACCGGAGTCCCCGCTGCTGCCCGCTGGTCCCAGCAGAGGTGGATGGGGAAGCCAAGCCGGATTGAGAGGGGGTGAGGGAAGAGCGGAGCCGGGTGGCCCCCAGCCTCCGTCTCCAGCAGGTCGGGGGGCTCGGCTCTAGTGCTCTCCCTGGGACCCTCCTGACCTGCCCACCCCGGGGGGGACGCGGCGCTGGGGGGGCTGAGCTGTGCCCGTCTCTAGCAGGGCAGGGTTGGGGGGGCAGAGCTGCGTTTTGGGGGTGCTACGGCTTCTCTGCCGGCCATGCCCGGCCCCAGGCTGTGGATGGGGGCTGCGGTGGGTGCTTGGTTTGTGCTGGGGAGGGGGGCAGAGGTGGGGCGAGGCGGCGTGCGGTGTGTGCACAGGGGGGGACCGCGATGGAGGGTGACCCAGCGGGTGGCCCCGCTCTCTGCCCGTGGGCTAGCTCTGGCAGCTGGCGAGGGCTGGGGGGGGCACAGCAAAGCATTGTCCCCTCTGTCCCCAGCACCCTCCCCGTCCCTACCACACCTCACAGTGCTTGCCGGGGTTCATGGGGGAGCCCAGGGGGCAGCCGAAATGTTCGACAAAGTCCCGGGAGTTGCTGAGGGTGCCGATGACGCGGTACTTGTCGGGGCTGTGGGGGTCGGTCACCAGCCCTTCATGGGAGCTCTCGGGCGTCCGGACGGAGCACCACACCTGCCGGAGCGGGAGCAGCCTCAGGGATGGTGGCAGAGCCCCCCAGGAGGGACAGGGGGCTGTGGAGTGGCTCCGAGGGGCTGGGGAGGGATGGGGAACCCACCATCCTTCTGCGCCCTACCTGCGCAAAGCCCACGAAGAAGAGCTGGTGGTTGGTGAGCCCCAGGGCTGGCAGGCGCTTCTCCTCCCCGTTCTTCTGCAGCCAGGACTTGTACGCCTGCGGGAGAGGCGCCCTGAAGCCCTGAGGAGGGACGGACAGGCACGGGGGTCCGCGTCCCCTTGGGATGGTGGCACTCACATTGTAGGCTGCCTTGAGCCCGCCGTTATCAGCAATGTTCTCGCCCAGCGTCTGCCGGCCGTTGACTTTCTCGCGGTGGACGGTGTAGCGGCCGTACTGCTCCGTCATGCACGCCGTCCGGTTCTTGAAGGCCTCCAGGGAGGAGTTCTGCCACCATGGCCGCAGGTTGCCCTCCTTGTCGTACTCCCGCCCTGCGGGACCGAGCCGTGGGTGGGGTGGGTCTGGGGGACACTGGCCCCCTGCAGAGCCCCTGCTGCAGAGGGTCCCGAAGCAGGGTGGGGTGCGGTGGGGACAGCCCCAGAGGACACCGGGGGACCTGGCGCCTTGGGTCCATGCCCAGGGCAGGTGGTGTCCACCAGCCCCTGCTCTGGGCAGGCTCCGGCTGGGGCTCAGCCGTGCGCTTGGGTCCCATCCCTCCCCTGGTGCATCCCTGCCGTCCCAAGCCAGATTTGTCACCCCACATTCCCCCATTGACCCCATCTCGGCTCCGGGGCTGTGGTGAAGGTGCAAAGCAGAGCGGATGCGAGAGGGACCCATCCCGTGCCCCACGGGGAGGAGGATGAGGAGGGGGCCAGGGCTGCAGACACCGTGTCCTCACCAAGCAGATGGAGCGAAAGCTGCACAGAGAAGCCGGGGGGAGGTATCGGCAGGTGCCACCTGGGGAGACAGGACGATAGAAGGGGGGGCGGCTGGGCGGGCACGAGCACGCATGATGCAATGGATGGCAAAGCGGGACCCCCGCGCGCCCATGGCACCCCCTCCCCACACCGAGGGCAGGGGCTGGGCAGGGGGCAGGAAGGTGATGGGGGTCAGGGCTGCGCTGCCCGCGGACTCTCACCTTGGTCGTCAAACGCGTGGGTCAGCTCGTGCCCCATCACCACACCAATGCCGCCGAAATTAAGGGCTCTGTGGGGCCGTGGGAGAGAGCCAGGTAAGTGCAGGGGGATGATGCCATTGAAGCCTGCCCCCAGCCCGGGCACCCCCTCTGCAGCCTGCGCACCCCGTCTGTGTCCAGGGCACGCGGCAAGACTCTGCTCTGGTTGGCACCCAGCAGGGAATGAGTACTGTTGGGGACACTGGTGGCCCCACGGGGACTTTGCAGGCTATCTTGTCTGCGGGATGTAAAGCCTTGAGGGACCCTCAAGTCCCCCCAGGGCTTTGCTTCGTGCCTGGGGGGGGCTCTGTGGAGTGCTGGCCCTGATCCAGCCCGTGCCCCCCCATCCCCATGCCAGGCTCACTTGGGGTGGTTGCGGGCGTAGAAGGGAGCCTGCAGGATGCCGGCGGGGAAGACGATCCCGTTCTTGGTGGGCAGGTAGTAGGCATTGACGGTCTGCGGGGTCATGCTCCACCTGGGGCAGAGAGGTGGGACAGGGGACAGGCAGGGATGTGTCCCCTCTCCTCCCTCCAACCCGGCACCCTCCTGTGATATCTCCCACCATGGGTCCCCTGTGCTGCCCTGCCTGGGGCTGGCACCGCCACCTCGTGACCAAGGGACCCTGTCCCAGGGACAAGCCAGAGCCACCACAGGTGACCTACAATGCTGTGCCACCCCACGGGGGGACCTTCCCCACAGTGAACCAGTGCCACCCAGGCCGTGCTGGGGACAGTGCTGTGACACTGTGCCACATCCTCTGGGCCTCCCCCCCTTACTGGTCGCGGTTGGGGGGTTTCCGGAGCTGGTCGGCCATCACTTTGGCAGAAAAGTTGTAGAAGTTGAGCATGTTCTGGAAGAAGGAGTCCTCTGAGACCTCGTACTGGTGAGGAAGAGGAGAGATGAGGAAGGGTCCACCAGGGACTGCTCCCCCCACCCTGTCAGGGATGTACTCAGTACTGGGGTGGCTCTGCATAACTCCCCATCCCAAACGGGTCCCCCAAATAGGGACATCGCCCCTCCATGGGGCCCCGCAGGGCTTGGCGTGAGCAGGGACCAAGCCCCCTCCCCTCCAGCTGCGTGCCCCCCTACCCCATCATAGACATCATCCAGCTCCTTGTTGTCCAGGATGAAGTCGGGGAAGCCGATCATGTCGTAGATGGCATCCGCCTGCGTGGGGAGAGGCCGCAGCAGTGAGATGGGGGCGGGGGGTGTCCCAGGAGTGGGGGGGGGTCTCCCACCCTCTGCCCTCCCTGGGGTCACCTTCTCCTTCGCAGCCTGCCTGGTCTTCTCGTCCATCCAGTCCAGCTGGTCCAGGGACACCTCGAATGCCGCCCGGATCTCGCTGATCATCTCCTCAGCCTGGGGAGGGGAGGGAGTGAAGGACCCTCTGCCCCCCACAGCCCCTCGGACAGGGACAGGGTGGGCAGGATGCGACCTCCCCAGGGCTGGGGGTCCCGTTTCCCTGCTCCCTGCCTTCCAGCCCTGGGATTTGGGGGGGAAAGTGGAGGTTCCCACGGATGGCGATAGGGAGGGGACAGGGGCAGAAGTGTCCTCACGATGGCCTTGCTGTCCCGGTCGAAGGTGGCTTTGACGAAGAGGGAGCCCAGGGCGAAGCCCAGCGTGTCATCCGTGTTGGAGATGCAGGTTTGCCAGCGGGGCGTGCAGGACTGTGGGAGTGAGATGGGGGTCTGTGAGACCCCCAGCCCCCTTCCCTGCTCCCCTCCCTGCCCCTCGCCTGGCTCTGCCCCCTCCCCAGGGGGGAGATGCTCAGCAGCTAAACCCCCATCCCAAAAGATGGTCCCTGGGTTCCCTCTGCAGCATCCAGGGCTCAGCATTCCAAGGGCATCCCAAGGGCAGAGGTGGTCCTGGCTGCTTCCAGGCTGGGGGCCGAGGGGGCTGGTCCCAGGGACCCCTGTTACCTTCCTGGTGCCGTAGAGTGTCTCCAGCAGCCTCTCCTGGGCTGTCTCAAAGCGCTGGTCCAGGCTGGAGGCTGTCTTCTGTACCAGGTTCCAGATCAAGTAGTTGTTCAGGATGCTGCAGGGGCAGAGAGGTGCCACAGCTCGGCACAGGCATGGTCCACAGGGGATGCTCCAGCCGCCGGCGAGCCCAAAATGTGCCGCCACCATGGGGAAAACCCCAAACGGGGCATGGCAGGGGTTCACGGGTGCCTCACCTCCTGTCGGTGCTGTTGATGAGGTCGGAGACCTGCTGGAGGTAGGTGTCCCCGTACACCACCACGGGCTCCGTGTCGGCCAGCTCCAGCGGGGCCAGGGCGTAGGACAGGTAATCCAGCCAGTCGATGGCGGGGGCCAGGGCCTGGGGGCGGGGGGGACACGGGGATGCGGCACCTGGCTGCTCGGCACCGCTCTGCCCCTCCTGTCCGTCACAGGAGGATCCCCTGGGGCAGGGGCTGTGCTACCCGGGAAGGTACCAAGGTCCCTCAGCCCCCAAATCCCTGCTCTGACTCAAACCCTTCCTGTGGCTCCCTGCTGCTCTCAATGCTACAGGAGAAGGGGGGACCCCAGGACTCCCCATGTGGGGTGGCAGCTCGCCCCAAATCCTAATGACCAGGGGGATAAGCACCTCACTCCAGCACCCAGCACATGTCCCACAACGGATGGGGCTGCCCAGGGTGTCCTGGGGGGGGGACAGCAGCGGGCATGGACCCCTCAGCGCCTCACTGGACAACCCCCCCTTGTGTCCCCAGAGGGTTTCCCCAGGCTGTGCCATGCCATGCCCACCTGCAGCTCGGCGATGCTCATTTTGTGGTAGATCTTCTCGTCGTCCCGCCGCTCAGCCTGGGGCACGGTGATGTTGGCCAGCTGCGTTTCGAAGTCCAGCACCTGCTGCATCTGGAGGCGGGTGGGCTCCGGGGTCCCCCCCAGCAGCGTGCCCAGCTCCACCATGTAGTCCAGGTATGCTGCCAGGACCTGGCGGGACCCCAAGTCCCAGCTCAGTCCCGGCTGTAGCTCATCCCACCTCCCCGGGGGGCTCAGACCCGCTGCCTGGGCACCGTGCCTGGGCACTGTGCCACCTCAGTGGGCAGAGTGCGGGTGCCAGGTGTGCCCCGGCACTGCTCGCACCCCATTGCTGCAGGTTTCCCCCAATTGCTGCCAGCAGGGTGCCCGGTGCCCAGCCTCACCCTCTCGTTGGCGGTCTTGTTCAGGTAGTAATCCCGGGATGGGAGAAAAAGCCCCGACTGGTCTACCTGGGAGGAGAGAGGGGCAGCATGGGCAGCCTGGTGCCCACCGGTGCCCCCTCGGTGCCCACCAGCCCTCGGTGCCAAGGTGCCAACCTGGATGACATTGCTGTTGGAGCTCTTGGAGTCCGCACCCACATACACTGTGAAGAAGGGGGTCGCCCGGTATGTGCCCGACACCATCTTGAGGACCTCCATGAAGCTGGTCTGGTTCCAGGAGCCGGTGACATTCCACCCCCCGATCTGCTGGCAGACAGACCTGGCGCCTCAAGGAGGGATAGGGTCCGTCCCCAAGGGCTGCCCCCTCCCCGGTTATGTGAAGAGCCGAGCAGGAGCACTGGGCTGAGCCCCGACAGTTCGGCTCACGTGTGGATGGCCGCCCACCTTGTCGATGAGCTCCATGAGGGGCTGGGAGCCCAGCTCCTCTATCCTCTGCTCCTTGAGGCAGGACAGGTAGTACCGCTGCGTCTTCCGCTCCGCCTCACTGCTGGAGTTGAAGGTGGCGTTCTCTGCGGGAGGCTGCGGGTCAGCCCCGGGGACGCCTGCGCCCGGAGGTCACCCCCCTGGTGGCCATGACCCCCCCCCGGAGCCCACCTAGGAGATGCTTCATGATGGCCTGGTTCTGGTCCCAGATGCTGTTGAAGGTGCTCCACTTGGAGCGCCCATTGGGCAGCGGGTTCCTCTTGATCCAGCCCCCACATGAGTACTGGTAGAAGTCCTGGCACGGGTCCGTCTCCGCATCCAGGGCCTCCAGGATCTTGCTGGCCACCCGGACGCAGGCGTCCGTCAGGCACGTGCTGTGAGAGGGATCTGGCAGGGAAGGCATGCCTGGGGCCGTGCGTGTGTGCCGGGGGAAACTGAGGCACGGAGCGAGGCCAAACCCTGCCTGCACCCCGGGCAGGCAGAGCACCCGGAGCAGGAGCCACGGGCTGACCCATCCCTCCCCATCCTGCCGTGTCCCCCCTGGGTGGGGGGATGCCACTGCCACCCCGGTGGGGCCGCGGGGCCCCTCCCTACCTCTGCGGTACTGGATGGCCAGGGCAACGACGGCGACGCCGAGCAGCAGGGCCAGGGAGACAGCGACGGCGCAGAGCACCAGCTCCAGCTGGCTGCGCGAGGCCAGGCGGCTCAGCAGCGGCCCTGGCCCCTTCCGAAACCCCACCTGGGCAGGAGCAGGACCTGCCATCACACCGCAGGGGGACCGAACCTCGCTGCTCCCCCTTCCCTCCCCTACCGTGCCCCGGTGCCTGGCTCGGCTGCATGACGAGGTGGGGATCGGGGCATCCCTCTGGGGGTGCCCAGGGCATCAGCCCTGGCGAGCTGGCAGTGGGAGCTGGTGGCTCCCCCCAGCCGCAAGGAAGGACGATGGCCCGGGCACACTCTTTGCCGCATTTTGGCTGCCTCCCAGCACATCCCTGGGGACAGCCAGGGCTGGCTTGGCTGCCGGCCCTGCTCCTGCTGCCCACCTGGCTGCGGGCAGGCTCCGGCTGAGGGTGAGGAGGGGGGGCCAGGGAGGATGGAGAGGGGAAGGATGGAGGGGCTAGGGCAGATCTCACCTCCACACTGTCAGGAGAGGCGCTGCCATCCCCCGTTGGCTCTGGCCCCTCATCATCCTGCAGCGTGGCACGCTTGTAGTCAGGCATCTGCCAAGGGAGGGAGCAGGCTGGGATGGGGGTGTGGGGGTGGCTGCCCCCCGCCCTGCCATCCCTTCCGGATCTTACGGCGAGGACCAGCGCCCACTCAGCGGCTGCACGGGGGGGGGCCGGGGCAGCCCCTGACCCCCCTCGGTGCACCTGGGCATCCCCCAGGGGCTGTCCCCAGCCCCAGGTGGCCCCGGGGAGCATGGGGAGAGCTGCTGGTGGGGGGCTCGGGGGCTCGCTCCGGAGCATCCCTCCATGTCGCCATGGCAGCCGTGGCATCAGCCCTGCTGACAGGTGCCACATCGCCACGGAGACGTGGTCCCTGTTGCCAGGCAACCATTGCCTAGTGCTGCTGCCTTGCCCCTCCTCCCCCGCCTGGAACTTTCCATGCAGATGTGCACCGGTCCGAAACATCTGGAAGCACCTTCCACCCCATCCTGGCCCCGGGGGTGCCCGGGGTGCAGGGCCGAGTCCGCACAGGCAAAGCATGAGGGGAGAGGGGGCACTACAGGGGGTGTCAGCCGGCAGGGCAGGACCCCCTCACTCCCGGCCTTGCGGGGCAGCGTGGCAGGGGCTGCTTGCACTGACCCAGCAGTGAGGGCTGCTGAGGACTCAGCCAAGAGGGAGGTGGTGGAGCTGAGCCAGCAGCTTGGGGGGGGGGGGAGCTGGAAGAAAAAGCTGGAGGCTTTGGTGGAAGAGAATCAGCAATGCTGCTGGTTGCGAGCCATCCTTAGGCTTCAGAGTTAACGCCTGGGTGGGTTGTGGCTCACCCTCCCATCTGTGCTGCAGACTAAGGTGGATGCCCCCGGGGCTGCCTGCAGGGCCGGTGTCAGGGGCCGGGGCGGGAAGGATGATGGGCAGGGGATGAAGCAGAGCAAGCACCCCGTGCCCAGCTCTGCCCACTGCCACACTGCTGGGACAGGGAGGGGGCTTCGCCAAGGGCTGCGGTGGCGGGAGGGCGCAAGGCTGGGATCAACGGTTGGCAGGACCCCCCCCGCCAGGGCGGGTTCCTGGGAGCTGCAGGCATTAGGAGGGGTGGCTCGGCATCCTGTGGGAGCTCGGCCAGCCGGGCACCCCCACTGCCCTGGCTCCTCCAACACTCTCCTCTCCCCTCCTGGGTGGTCCTCGTCCTCCTAGGCACCAGCCGGCAGCACCCCCTCTCCAGCACCTCCTGGCACCCTCGAGGCAGGAGCGGGATCTGGTCCTGGGGCTCCTCCTGCCCCCTCCGTGGGGCTGAGACCCACGGGGACAGGGCCCCGTGCTCCCCCCAGGGATGCTGCCTTGGTGGGCATCCTACGAACAGCATCACTGTACCCCAGGTGGGCTTCATGCCTCAGCGGAGCAGGATCTGTGGGGCTGTCTCTGAACCACCCCAGCTCCCTCCTCCAGACCCCAGGCAGGGGTTTGGGGGTGCCTTTCCTCCCCCTTCTCCTCCCCGCCGTGGGGGACGGGGACCCTCCAGCCACGCAGCTCCCCCAGCCCCACGCAGCCCCCTGCATCCCCCCGGTTCCCGCCCCCCCGGGCTCCCCCAGCCCCTCCATCCCTTCCCCCTGCGGGGTCCCGCAGCCCCCCCAGCCCTTCCAGCTCCTTGAGCCCTCCAGCCCCCGGGCTCTCCTCTGCCCCGGCCCCCTCCTGTCCCCCTCGCCGTCCCCTCTGCCCCCCCGGAGCCGCTGCCCCCCGTCCCCCCGCTCCTCCTGCCCCTCTCCCCGCCCTGCCCCGCCGCCATCCCCGGCCCGGTCCGCGCCGCTGCCCCGGGCACTCACGGCGTGTCCGAGCTCCTGGAGGGCCACGTTCATCCTGGCCATCCCGGGCCGCCTCCCGCCTAGCTCCGCTCCCCGCCCGGGCCGCGCCGGGCCCCCGCCGCCGCCGCAGCGCCGCCTGCCTCCGCCGCCGCCATGGCCCGCACCGGCCGCCGCGCCGCCGCCGGGACCGGGACCGGGACAGGGATGGGGCAGCAGCGGAGGGATGGAGCCGCGGGGGCTGGTACCGGCTGGGCGCCGCCCGTAGGCAACGGGGCGGGGGCGGCGGGGGCCGGCGCCTCGGGGGGGTGGCTGGAGCGGGGGCACCGGTGCCCAGCCCGGTCGCACCGCTCCGCTCCACCCGGCCCGGCCCCGCCGCCAAGGTGACCGCCGTGCGTGCGGGAGGAGCCCCGCACCGGCACCGCCACCCGCAGCGGTGTCTGCACTGGCACCGCCACTCGCACCGGCACAGGGAGCAGCACCCGGGCTCACACCCATGTGCCTGCAACGGGCACCGGCACGCTGACACACGTACCGGCACTCGGGGAGGCACGCTGGCACTGCACAGCACCGGGTACCGGCACCGGTAGCGGGGTGGTAACGGTGCACAGCCGCAGCAGCACACCCTGCTCTGGTACTGGGGCGCACACCACAGTGCACCAGCGTGCGCCCAGGATGCACACACACACACTGACACCGGCACCCCGAGGTCACCCGCAGGCCCGTGCCACCACGCACAGTGTGACACAGTCGCACACATTGCAGCCGTGCACAGCCACGGTCATCGCCGCAGTGGCAAGCGAGGGGGAGGCCGTGGCTGCGCGCACAGCCTCACACCCCGCCTCGACACCTCCCAGCCCTGTGCCACCGCCTGCCCGGGATGGGGTGTCACCACAGGTCACCCACCCGGTGCCCGGGGTGCTGGCAGTGGCCTGTGGGGGTGTTGGGGCGCAGGCACCTGGGTGGGGTCCCCCCTGTCCTCCAGGGTGCAGGGCACAGAGCGGCTGGGTGGGTGCCCGGGTGTGCGCAGCAGCGGTGCCTCGAGAGACGTGGGTGGGGGACGCCTGGCACCGCAGCCGCTGCCCGGGGCGGGTGTAAGGTGCCCCCGGGGTGCCCGGTGGGGTGGGGGAAGCAGTGCCACCCGCCTGAACCGCGGGTGGGGGGGGAACGGGGCGGCACACGTGTGCGGGGGTGTGTGTGTGACACGGGTGGAGGGGCACGGGGGTGCCCACGGGTGTCCCCGGCGCATCGGGCCACCGCCGAGCCCGCCAGCCCCGGGCAATGTCGCCTCACTCGGGTGGCACCGGTGTCCCGGGCCAGGCTGGCGGAGCTCCGCGTCCCCGGCCCCGGCTGCCCCGGGCCGGGCCGCGCCTGGCCCCCCGCTCCCGCCGGTGCCGGTGCCGGTGCCGGTGCCGGTGCCCGTGCCCGTGCCCGTGCCGGTGCCCGGCGCTGCGCAGCGCCGCGACACGTGGGGCCGCCCCGCCCCTCGCCCCGCCCCTCGCCCCGCCCCCGGCGCGCGGCGGTGTCGTCACGGCGGCGCCGGGCGGCGATTGGCGGCAGGGGGTGGCGGCGCGCAGGCGCGGGGCGGCGGGTGCGCGGCGGAGCGGCCATGGAGGCGGGCGGCGGCGGCGGGCAGAGCCGGGTGCAGGGCGGCCCCGGGTCGGGCGGCGACGAGAAGCCCACGCCGCCCTGGGGACGGGACCGCCGGGAGCCGCCCGCGGGGCCCGAGAAGGAGCAGGAGCTGGTGAGCGCCGCCGCCGCCGCGGGCCGCAGCTGAGTCACGGCCCAGCCGGGCTCGCGTCACCGGCGGGGCGGGACGTCATCCCATGTCACGGGGGCGGCCGGCACCCCTCGGGGGCGTCTGTGGCGTCGCCGAGGCTCCCTCAGGCGGGGGCGCGTGACGTCACCCGCGCGAGGGGGCTCCCTCCGGAGAGGAGCCGTGACGTCACCGAGGCGAGGGGCTCCCTCCGGAGGGAGGCCGTGACGTCTTGGGGGTACCCGCGTGACGCAGCTGAAGGCTCCCTGCCCTGGGGGGTGCGTGTGCGCGGTGGGGCGGGGGGCTCCGGGGTCTGACGTCGCTGTAGTGGGGTGAGGAGAGCCGTGAAGTAATCAGCGTCTGACAGCGGGGACTACGGAGGGGTCCCCTCTTCGCCCGGCGCGGGGTTGGCCTTGGCGCCGGGGGTCCCCACGGGCTGTGGGGGGCTGCCCCTGGGTGGAGGGGCTGCTCTCAGGGGGGTGCCCCCCCCGTGGGGCTGTGCCCCACCAGGCCCCTCGCCGTGCAGCACGGGAAGGGGTGGTCTCTTCACGGGGGGATCCCCAGTAACGGCAGCGTTGACCCCCCAGCAGCACTGGGGCAGGATGGCACCCTGGGGGGGGGTGTCACTGTGTCCTGGTCCCCCTATGGCTTGGGGTGATGCCCCCACCGCTGTCGCACTGGGGGTGTCCGTGCTGGGCACCCTTAACTCCGCTTTCTCCTGTGCGTTTTGGCAGTCTGAGGAGGACAAGCAGCTGCAGGATGAGCTGGAGATGCTGGTGGAGCGCCTGGGGGTAAGTCTGTGCCGTGCCCCTCGGCAAGGAGCTGCGGAGCCAGGAGCCCTGGCCAGGACTTGAGTCCATCTGTCCCTCGCTTGCGGTTGTTGTGCAGTGGAGGTGTGTGTGTGTGGGGGGGTTTCACCTTGAGTGGGGCCCCTCCTTGTCTGCTGCAGTCTGTCCCCCAGCCTTGCCGCCTGTCTTACTGGTGCCCAGGGGACCTCTGCCTGCCTCTGCTCTGAGGCACAGCTGTGTTTGGGGAGGGGTGGTGGCGCAGGAACCAGCCCCCTGCTCCCTGACAGGCAGCTTCCATCTGCAGGAGAAAGATACGTCCCTCTACCGCCCGGCCCTGGAGGAGCTGCGGAGGCAGATCCGCTCTTCCACCACCTCCATGACCTCCGTTCCCAAACCCCTCAAGTTCCTACGGCCGCATTATGGCAAGCTGAAGGAGATCTATGAGAACATGGCTCCGGGAGAGAACAAGGTAAAGGCTCTTGGCCCCACCATCCCATCTGGCTGGGGGGAGGGTGCTGGCGCAGGTGATCGCAGAGCTCTCCGGACCCCATGGTCTCACATCAGCCTCTGTGACTTGCTCTGGTGGATTATAACTTGCCAGGGCTGTGCTTTTGCCGGCTTGTGGGCGCAGGGAGAGTGTTGTGTCCCTGGCTGCCTCTGCTTCCCCGTGCCCAGTGTGTGTCTGGACCTCCGTACTCTTTCCCCAGCGCTTTGCGGCAGACATCATTTCTGTTCTGGCCATGACCATGAGCGGGGAGCGTGAGTGTCTGAAGTACCGGCTGGTGGGCTCTCAGGAGGAGCTGGCATCTTGGGGGCATGAATATGTCAGGTAAGCCTGGGTGGGAGCAGGGCTGGGGGAGGGACAAGGGCTCAGGGGGATTTCCCTGAGCGCTTCGACTCTAGTGCGCCTGGGAGGCGTCCTGACTTGCTGGGCTTCTGCTGAGTTGCTCCTGTCACATCTGCACACGTGTCACCTCATCCTCTCTCCACAGTGATTTGCTAGCTGCAGAGATCTTGCTGCCGTGGCCTCTCTAATCTCTGCTCTTAACCCTATTCCTCCTCTGGGCTTGTCCCCCATAAGCTCTTGCAGGAATGTAGAACCCCTGTAAACAATACGCAGCCCCAGCTAACTGATAGCAGCTGCTCCCCATCTTTGGGGCTAGGTGAAGCTGGTTTCTGTGGCGGTGACGTCCCTTTGTCGCCGCAGGCACCTGGCAGGGGAGGTGGCCAAGGAGTGGCAGGAGATCGATGAGGCTGACAAGGCTCAGAGGGACACACTCCTCACCCTGGTCAAGGAGATCGTCCCCTACAACATGGCCCACAACGCAGAGCACGAGGCCTGTGACCTGCTCATGGAGATCGAGCAGATGGACATGCTGGAGAAGTACATCGATGACAACGCCTACTCCAAAGTGTGCCTCTACCTGACCAGGTGAGGGACCTCAGCAGTCTCAGGCACTGGAGGGGGCCTGGTCCCTGGTGGGCCGAGGTTGCCTGATGTGGTCGTCACCCTCGTGCCTGTCTCCTCCTCAAAGCTGCGTAAGCTACGTCCCAGAGCCTGAGAATTCGGCTCTCCTGCGCTGTGCCCTGGGCATCTTCCGCAAGTTCAGCCGCTATCCTGAAGCCCTGCGCCTGGCTCTGATGCTCAATGACATGGAGCTGGTGGAGGACATCTTCACTTCCTGCAAAGATGTGTAAGCGGAGACTCGCTCCCCACCCTCTGGGGTCTTCACCCATCGTGGTGGGGTGTGGCTCCCTGCCTGGGCAAGAGTTGGGTTGGATCCTGCCACCGCCGGAGGTGTCTGGGGCTTTGGACTGAGACTCTTGCCCCTGAAATCAAGATGGGCAAGAGCGGGTCATCTCTGGGCTGCTCTTGTGTGCCTCAAGAGCAGGGCAGGCTGGCTCGCCGTTTGGTGAGCCTGTGTTTGTGCTGGGGCTGGCTGGGGTCTGGGCAGTTGTGAAACCTCTTCTCTCTGCACAGAGTTGTCCAGAAGCAGATGGCCTTTATGCTGGGCCGCCACGGGGTCTTCCTGGAGCTGAACGAGGATGTGGAGGAGTACGAGGACCTGACTGAGATCATGTCCAACGTCCAGCTCAACAGCAACTTCCTGGCCTTGGCCAGAGAGGTGAGTGTCCGAGATGGGAAAAGAGCCCTGGGCTGCCTCCAGCTGTGGCTGCCCTGGCTGCCAGGCTCTGTGGCAAGATCTGGGAAGAGATCCTTCGTCCCTATGAGCTTGGCCAGGCCTCTCCTGGAGAGGTTGCCCTTTGTAGGGCAGCTGCCGTGGGGTGTGCCGGCTGGGAGGTAACCTCCTTCTCCCTTGTCTCTGCAGCTGGACATCATGGAGCCCAAAGTGCCGGATGATATTTACAAAACCCACCTGGAAAATAACCGTAAGGGCTCTTCTTGTGGCCTCTGTCATTTCTCCTGTGGGGAGCTCCTGGGGCTGCAAGGGACCTCTGGGCTGGTGCAGCCAGCTGTGTGTCCCGAGGCAGGCCGATGGCCTGCCCACAGTCTCTGACCTGGCGTGGAGCAGACCCAGCTGCCTGCCATGGATTTGGGCTACTCCTTCCTGCTGGTGGTGGGACAGGTCCTCATCCCCCCGTGGTGTGGGACAGCTTGTGCGGTGGAGGGCTGGCAGGGCTTCTCTTGCTGCCCAGCTCATCCTGATGTTCCCCAGGGTTCGGGGGGAGCGGTTCCCAAGTGGACTCAGCCCGGATGAATTTGGCCTCCTCCTTTGTGAACGGCTTTGTGAATGCTGCGTTTGGACAGGACAAGCTGCTGACGGACGATGGCAATAAATGGTTGTACAAGAACAAGGACCATGGTGAGGGAGCCAGCTGGGCAGGGGCTGGAGGTGCCCTTAGGCTTGGGGTTGCTACCCTGTCCCTTTTGGGGGCCTGCTGAAAGCAGGGGCTGCAGGGCACGGCTGCCCCGTGTCCCTGGCCACCACCTACTCCAGGCAGGGCATGTCAGTTCAGGGCTGATGTGAGCTCTTCTCCCCTGGAACCGCAGGGATGCTGAGTGCTGCAGCCTCGCTGGGCACAATACTGCTGTGGGACGTGGACGGGGGGCTCACGCAGATCGACAAGTACCTGTACTCCTCGGAGGATTACATCAAGGTCAGTGGCACCGATCCCAGCGACAGGCTCTACGGCTGCGTGAGGCAGCCCTGCTGTGGGCTGGGTGTGCGGCTGGCTCGGGGAATGGTTAACCTTGCCTTGGTCTGCTGTGTGGCTCAGCTCCTGCCCAGAGAGGGGTCGGATTCCCTGTGTCCCAGGGTTTTGAGTGGCTCACAGCAAGGCGGGGAGCTCTTGGGGACTGCCTGAGGCACCTTTGGGGTCCCCTTGTCACAGAGCTACGAGCTTTGGACTGCTCAGCTGGATCCCGAGTGGCGTTGCTCACTTGGTACGGACTTGCCCATCCCGGGGAGTGGGTGTAATGTGTGGGGTGATATTAGTCACTGGCTGGCAGGGAGCTTTTGTGTGTTGGTGGCTAGTGTGTGACGGTGCTTCTGCCTTGCAGTCGGGAGCCCTCCTGGCCTGTGGCATCGTCAACTCAGGGGTGAGGAATGAGTGTGACCCTGCCCTGGCGCTCCTGTCCGACTATGTCCTCCACAACAGCAACACCATGAGGATCGGAGCCATTTTTGGGTAAGGGCCTGGGCCCAGCCTCCCCGCGCGGCGCAGGGTGGTGCGGCTCCCCCCTCATGCTCCCCTGGACTCTCCGCAGGCTGGGGCTGGCGTACGCGGGCTCCAACCGCGAGGACGTCCTGACTTTGCTGCTACCTGTGATGGGAGACTCCAAGTCCAGCATGGAGGTAGGGAGCAAGGCAGGGTTTGCCTGGGGTTCCTGCTTCCCCACCCGGTCCCCAGCAGCTCCTGGGAATACAGGGGCTGTCCTGCAGCCGGTTTGGGCTCCAAGAGCAAGGCTCTGTGTCCCTGCTCTGTACTGTGCCGTGCCAGAAGAGCACGATCCTATTTTCCCTATCTAAGCTGCTCCCGCAATGCGACTGCAGGAGATCTGGGAGGGTAGGAAGCCATCAGGTCTCCCAGTAGCCCAAATTTTTGCACAAAGTGGGGACCAAGGGTACCCAGTGCTCTTTCAGACTGGGCAGACCTGGCCCTGAGCCATGGGCCAGCTCGCTTTGTTCTGTCCCCATGTACAATGTGTCTCCTTCCCTCCTTCACCAGGTGGCTGGCGTGACCGCCCTGGCCTGTGGGATGATATCGGTGGGCTCCTGCAATGGGGATGTCACCTCAACCATCCTCCAGACCATCATGGAGAAATCGGAGACGGAGCTGAAGGACACCTATGCCCGGTGGCTGCCACTTGGTCTGGGCTTGAACCACTTGGGTAAGGCTGGGCAGTGCCAGTGGCTCATGGGTTGGGGGACGGGGTGGGAGCATCCGTCCACCGCTGTCCTCTAACCACTGTGCCTTCCTCGGCAGGGAAGGGAGAGGCGATCGAGGCCATCTTGGCAGCACTGGAGGTGGTGTCGGAGCCGTTCCGCAGCTTCGCCAACACGCTGGTGGACATCTGTGCCTATGCGGGTGAGTTGGGATGATCGAGGTGAGGGAAGCAGGAGCGGGTCCCAGGCCCTCCCTGCTGATCCTGGCCCTGCGCTCTGTCCCCAGGCTCGGGGAATGTCCTGAAGGTGCAACAGCTCCTGCACATCTGCAGTGAGCACTTCGACTCCAAGGAGAAAGAGGAGGACAAGGACAAAAAGGACAAGAAAGAGAAGGAGAAGAAAGAGAGCTCAGCTGACATGGGGGCTCACCAGGTGGGGAAATGTGGGCTGGGACCTGTGTCCCTGGGGCAGGAGCCGGCTTTGGGGAGGTCCCTAAGGCGCTTGTGGGATCAGAGCTGGAGCAGAACAGCCCCCAGCAGCATCCCCTGCTCTCCTTGTCCCCCACGTGGGTGCAGGGGCTGTGAGAACTTGGGTTTTGGGCTCGGTGCTCCCTGCCTGGCGCTCAGTGCCAGCGTCCCCGCAGGGCGTAGCAGTGTTGGGGATCGCGCTCATTGCCATGGGTGAGGAGATCGGCGCTGAGATGGCCCTGCGCACGTTTGGCCACCTGGTGAGTGACACCGGGGGGACAGTACAGAGCCGGGAAGGGACCTGGGAGTAGAGGCTGGGTCTTGCCTCTGTAAACCTCGCTGCCCTCGGTAAGCTGGGTCTAACGCTCCCCTCCCCTCTGTGCAGCTGCGGTACGGGGAGCCCACCCTGCGCCGTGCTGTGCCCCTGGCCCTGGCCCTTATCTCGGTCTCCAACCCCCGGCTCAACATCCTCGACACCCTCAGCAAGTTCTCCCACGACGCTGACCCCGAGGTCTCCTACAACTCCATCTTTGCCATGGGCATGGTGGGCAGCGGTAAGCCTGGGGGACAGCCCGGTTTGGGGCTTGTGCGGGCGGAAGGTGGGAGACCCGAGCTGCGTACCCTACTCTCTGCCTGCGCCCCCTCTTCCTCAGGTACCAACAACGCCCGGCTGGCAGCGATGCTGCGGCAGCTCGCCCAGTACCACGCCAAGGACCCCAACAACCTCTTCATGGTGCGGTTAGCCCAGGTGATGATCCCGTGCTTGCCACTCGTGGCAGGGAAGGGGCAGGTTGGGGGTCCCGGGGGTGTCACCCTCCTGCCGGGCAGGGCTGGGGGTCCCAGGCGTTACCCCGCCACTCTCTCACGTGCTTTCTTTGCCACGCCAGGGCCTGACCCACCTGGGCAAGGGCACGCTCACCCTGTGCCCCTACCACAGCGATCGCCAGCTCATGAGCCAGGTGGCTGTGGCCGGGCTGCTGACCGTCCTTGTGTCCTTCCTGGATGTGCGCAACAGTGAGTACCGTGGGCTCGGCCCCCCAGCACCCCGCTGCCCCACAGGGTGGGCATCGCTCAGCCCCCTTACTTCTGTCTCCCCCCAGTTATCCTGGGCAAGTCCCACTACGTCCTCTACGGCCTCGTTGCTGCCATGCAGCCCCGCATGCTGGTCACCTTCGACGAGGAGCTGCGACCTCTGCCTGTGTCCGTTCGGGTGGGACAGGTAAGGGGCAGCCAGAGCTGGGGATGGGGTGCCCCGACATCCCTGCGTGTCCCCAGCATTGACCTCGCTCTTCTCCCGCAGGCCGTGGACGTGGTGGGCCAGGCGGGCAAGCCAAAAACCATCACCGGCTTCCAGACTCACACGACGCCAGTGCTGCTGGCGCACGGAGAGCGGGCAGAGCTGGCCACGGAGGAGCACGTGCCCGTGACGCCCATCCTGGAGGGATTTGTTATCCTACGCAAGAACCCCAACTACGACGTTTGAGCTGCGGGGGGCCTGGGGGGGGGTGGGTAGGTGGTTTGGGAGGGGAGGGAAAAAAAAACTAGTTTGGTTTTTTTGTTACTGAGAGTCAAGAAAATAAACTATGTGGAGACTCCGGTGCTGCCGTACCGTCCTTGTGCTGGGAGCGCGGGCTGGGCTCTGAGCCCCTCGAGGGTGCCAGCTGCCCCTGGGGGCCAGGCACGGCGCAGACCCTGAGAAGCAGGGGGTGAACACGGAGCTGTGGGGTGCCACGGGTGCTCCCGCTCCTCCCCACCCTGTGCCCGGCCGCGGCAGGGTCTGCCGGCAGCGTGTGACTCCCTTCCCTGCGGGGTCTTGGGTGGGGACTCCTGGGTTCAGCTCTGGAGCCAGGATCAGGGTTAAAATTGGTCTTGGGGCGGGGTGGGAGCCACAGGGAAGTATTTTTGGGAAAGAGAGGAAAACCCTGTCCTGTTTCCAAAACTGGAAGGGGTGGTGCCCGGCCCTGTCCCCGTGGGAGGCTGGGTGTGGGTGTGGGGGGCCGAGTCCCAGGGGAGTGGGGTGGGTGCAGGGTAGGGGCAAGGGGCCGTGTCCCCCGTGGGTGTGAGGTGCTGGGTGGGTCCTGGGTAGGTGCAGCAGCTGGAAGGGTGCAAGGCCCGGGTGAATGCAGGTGCTTCTGGGTGCAGGCCCTGGGGGGTTGCAGGTCTCGGAGGGGTGCAGGCCCCGGGTGGGTGCCAGTCCCGGCGGGTCCTGGTGCAGGTCTTGGGTGGTGCCGTGTGGGTGCCGACGCTGGATGGATCCTGGGTGGGTGCGGGTTGGAGTCGTGCCGGTGCTGGGTGGGTGCAGGCCCCGGGTGGGTGCTGGTCCTGGGTCGTTGCAGGTCCCGGGTGGGTGCCAGTCCCGGGGGGCTGCAGCTCTCGGGTGGGTGCCGGTCCCGGGTGGGTGCTGGTGCGGGTGAGTGCGGGTCCTGGATGGTGCCTGGGTGCCAATGCTGGATCCTGGCGGGTGCCAGTGCTGGGTGGTGCTGGTCCCGGGGGGTTGCAGGTCCCGGGTGGGTGCGGGCCTTGGGTGGTGCCGTGTGGGTGCCGACGCTGGATGGATCCTGGGTGGGTGCGGGTTGGAGTTGTGCCGGTGGCGGGTGGGTGCTGGTCCCGGGGGGGCTGCAGGTCTCTGGTGGGTGCCGGTGCGGGTGGGTGCCAGTCCCGGATGGTGCCTGGGTGCCGACGCTGGACCCTGGAGGGTGCGGGCCGGGGGTGGTGCCGGTGCCGGTGCCGGTCGGGGCGGTGCGGGTGCGGGTGCCGGTGGTGCCGGGTGCGGCGTCGCGCCACGTGCTCCCGCACGGGGCGTGCGGGGGAGGGCCGGAGCGGGGGCGTGGCCGCGCCGGGGGGCGTGGCTGGCCTGGCGCGAGAGGGGGCGTGCCCCGCCCCTCCGCCGGCGCGAGCGGAGGCTCCTCCCGCCCCGCCCCGTGACGGCGGCGGGCGGGGGGGCGCGCGGCGCCGGCGTCACGTGCGGCGGGCGGTGCCCGGAGCGGCTTCAGGCGCGGCGGCCGGCGCCCCGCCCCCCCCGCGCCCCTCCCCCGCGGCGGCGCCCGGCCCCGCCCCTGCGCGCGGCGCGGCTCCGGAAATGGTCGTGCTGCGCTGCGCTGCGGCTGCGTCGGGCCGCGCGCGCTGAAGGAGACTGAAGGTAACGGGCGGGGGCGGGGCGGGCGCGCGCCGCGGGGGGGCGGGCGAGGGGGGGGGGGGGAGGAGGGGGGTACCGGTACCGGGCCGCGCGCCGCCGCCCCGGGCCTCGCGCCGCCGGGCCCCCGCCGCGCCGCCACCGCCGCCGCCACCACGTGGGCGCCGCCCCGCCGCCGGCCCCCTCCTCTGCCCCGTCCCGCTCCGCTCCCCGCCGGGCCTCTCCGGTCCCGGTCCCGGTGGTCCCGCGCGGCGCCGCTCCGCGCCCACGTGCCGGCCGGTGCGCCCCGCCGCCGCCGCCGCCGCCGCCGCGCACGTGCTCCCGCCGCCGCGCCCGCCTAGGCCGCCGCCGCCGCACGTGGTGCGTGCCCCGCCGCCCCCGCCCCGCCGCGCCCGGCCGTGCCGCCGGTGCCGCCGGTGCCGGTGGGGCCGCGGGCCATGGCGGCGGCCGGCAGTGACACGTGTCCTTGGCAGAGGCCGCCGCCGCCGCGGGGGGGAGCGGGGCCGCCGGATGCCGCACCGGGCCCCCGCGCCGCGCCCCGGCCGCCCCGGCCCGGCCTCCTCCCGCCGCCAAGATGGTGCCGGCGCCTGGGGCCTGCCCGCCGCCCCGGGACGCAGCCGGCAGCGCCGGGCCGCCGCCTCGGCCTGGGGGCGAGGCCGGGCTCGGGCCTGGCGGGGCCGCCTGCTCCCGGGCCGGCGCCGCGGCCTGGCCCGGCCCCGCCGCTGGGGCACCCCCCTCCCCCGCCCTCCCCCGCCCCGGGCCGGTCGCCCCCCGCCGCCGCAGAGCCCCGCCTGCCGCCCCCCGCTCGGACGGGGCCTGGCTGCCCCGGGCAGGGATCCCCCGCCCCGGCTGCGGGCCCGGCGCAGGCCTCGGGCCCCGGCCTCTCCCGGCCTGGGGGAGGCGGTGGCCGCGGCGGCTCCTCCTGTTGCAAACCCCCCCGGGACGGGACCCGCCTGGCCCCGGGCACCGGCGGGCCGGGGGCGGTGCGGGCCCCGGCTGATCTCTCTCTCCCCCTCCCTCCTCTCTCCAAGTCAGTCGGATGAACGGTCTCTGCAGGCCCGCTCAGCCGGCCCAGGTTTTTCCCGCGGGGGGGTGAGTATCCTGCTCGCTCCCGGTTGTACCGGCGGTGGGGGGCTGTCCCCGGGCGTCCCCTCCCCTCGCTGACCCCTCTTTTTTTTTTTTGTTGTTGTTGTTTTTTTTGGGGGGTGACCGGTGCCAAGGCCGAGCTAAGATGGCCCGGGCTGCCCCATCCCCGGGCAGGGCTGCTGGTGCCGAGCTCCCGGGACCGGGCCGGGGGGGAGCACCGGGGGGCGCAGCCCAGCCACCTCCTGAAACCTCGCAGGACCCAGCTCCGCTGGGGTTGTGGCTGGGGGGGACCCCCGTGATGGGGTGGCACCCCCCGTTCCGGGGTTACACCCCTGGGGGGGGTGTCAGGGCACCCCGTGGCCACCCGGTGCCGGCGGGACGTGCCTGGCAGCAGGACCGGGCACCGGTGGCGCTGACGCAGCCGAGCATCGGGTTACAGGAGGCTCGGCGGCTGCTCCCTCGGGTGCCCCGGCCGGCAGCGGGCTCGCCGGCCGCCGTGGGGTGCAGGGGACCCCCGGCAGGGTGGGGGGCACCGCCTCTCCGTCCTGCCCCCGGCGGCCTTTGCACTGGGGCGGGGAGAGCGGCACCGGCTGCCAAGTTCCTCCCGGGATGAGGGTGCCCGCGCCCGGCTGTGTGCCGGCGGTGGCAGGGGGGCTGCGGGCTCCCCCGGGCAGGAGCGTCGGTGGCGCGGGGGGACGCGGGAGCTGCTCCCTGCCCTCCCCGGTAGGCGTTTGTGGCGTACGCCGGGGACCCGGCGCCACCGGCAGGAACAGGTTTGGCCGGCCGGGGGAAGCGCTTAGTAGGTCAGCTGGGGTGGAGCTGGGCACGGCTGACGCCGGGGTGCCGCCGGCCCACCCAGCCCCCCGGAGCTGGTGGTGGCCTGGGTGCTGGCGGCGGGCCATGGGCACCGGTGCCTGCTTGTGCGGGGCGCCTGGCAGGGCTCTGCGGGGTCACCTCGGGGCGGGGGTCAGCCCTGCCGGTGGGCACGGCTGGGTTTGGGGCGCCACGGGGGGCTTTGCTCCACAGGGATCTGCCCGGGCTGGGTGCCCGGGCGGTGCTCCCCCTCTCCCTGTGTCCCAGTGGGGCGGGAGGGGGTGGCTGGGGGTCTGCGCCCTGGTGTGATGCCGTCCGTGGGGCATGGCCGGTGTCAGGCTTTACGCTGAGGGGCTGGAGGTGCCCCGTTTTCGGGTGCGGGAGGCAGACACCCGGGGTGCTGCCCACCTTTGGCTTATGCCCGCTGTCCCTGTCCCCGCAGATAGCGAGGGGATCCTTATGCACAACCCCATGAAATGAACAAAGCTCCACAGCCCACAGGAGGAGCCCCGACAGCCCCGCACCCTGCCCCTTCTCCCGGACTGCCGCAGGTAACCGGCCCCTTCGGGCTGTGGGGCGGGGGGGACACCCAGCTTTGCCTCCCCAGTTTGCTCCGGGGGCGGCGGTGCCATCTCCTTCCCTCCCTGCCTCCCTCCAGCCGACGTTCCCACCTGGTCAGACGGCACCTGTGGTTTTTAACCCGGCACCGACCTCACAAATGAATACGCCTTCTCAGCCGCGCCAGGTAAGGGCTTTGCCCCAGGTCGGAGGGGGCGATGGGGGGGATCCAGCAGCCTTTCTGCCTCCTGGCCGAGCAGCCCCCCACCGCCGCGGTGCCCAGGGGCGCCAGGAGCCCCGTGGTGCCCCTCGGGGCCGGCGTGCGCCTGCGAGGGGGAGTGTGCCCGCAGTCCGGACCACGAGCGCTGCCTGCGGACCTCCCGGCCCTGGGGTGGGGGGGCAGAGGCCTCCAGCCGGGGATGCCTACCAAGTGACTGCTCTTCTCTCCTTCCTCCCCTGTCCCAAACCTCCCTCTCCTCCTGTCTTAGTTTCCAGCAGGGCCTCGGGCTATTCACCAGCAGGTACTAACCCGCTTCCCCCACCCGGCATGCCGAGCACCCTGCCCCGACACTGCACAGAAACACCCACCCTGGGCATGAAGGGGACGGGGAGCACGTGGGGACCCCAGAGCTGGGGGACGGGCTGGTCTGGGGAAAGTGGGGGACACCTGCTCAACTCTGGGGGGGGTTTCCCTGCAGTGTCTCCCCAGTTTCCTCCTTGCATGAAGCCTGCAGCATGTGGCTGTGCCTGTGCTAACCCCGGCCCAGGCTGCTGCTTCTGCCTGTGCCCTTCCTCATCTTCCTCTTCCTCTTCTTCCCCACTTTGCGGGGGTCTCCCATTGCCCTGCGGTGCCACACAAGGCTCTGGACCTCCATCAGCCCTCTCATGTGGAGGAGCTGCTGGGGACAGATCCGGTGACGTTCTTGGCGGTGCCGGCTGGGAGCCCCTCAAACCCTTCCCTGCCCCTTGGAGGGTCCCTACAGGGGACCCCGGTGGATTTGGGATGTGGGCACTGGGCAAAGAGCTCCCCAGCCTCCTGTCTCCGCCAGCCACCCTGCATTCAAGCCCTGTCCCAATGCGGGTAACTCCTGTCTCTCTCTTTCCCCTTTTCCCTCTGTACGCGTGCGCTTGCTAACAGGGAGGATTCAGGTCTCTTCAGGTAACGCTGTCTCCTTGCCCCGGGGTGCGTGTGCAGACCCTTCCTTGCCCACTCACTGCTGGGCTTGAGCCGCTGCTCCCGGGGTGCTCCTGCCCGGCAAAGAAGCCGGGTCGGGATGAACGGCATGGGCCGGGGGGAGAATAGCCGGCTCTGCATGCCCTGGCTGTCCGGCCCCGGTGTGGCTCGGCACGGCGGGACTACAGATCCCAGCATTCAACGCGAGCGCCGGGAACCGGTGCGAAGCACGCCGGGACCCGCCGCCGCCGAGCTGCGTGCGGCCGTGGCCGGCTCCGGGCGCTGGAGCTGCCGGCCCCCGTCGGGCTGGGAGGGGGCCGCGCCGGGTATGAGCTGGGTCGGGTGGACCCAGGCGGCCCCGCAGGTGCGTGGGGATGGGACGGTGCCGGGGTGGGGGGCAGCTCTGGGGAACACGGCGGGGGGGGGGGGAGGCTGCATCCCGGCGGGGGGGGTTGTCTCGTCGGTGCTGGGTGGGGATGCTGGCACGCCGCCTGACGCTGTGCCCCATCTCTCCCCAAGCATTTCTACCAGAACAGGGCGCAGCCTCCCGCCAGCGCGTCCCGCGTGCAGAGTAACACGACGGCCCGGCCCGGCCCCCCTGCCCATGTGTATCCGGCTGCTTCCCAGGTGATGATGATACCCTCCCAGATATCCTACACACCTTCCCAAGGAGCCTATTACATTCCCGGACAGGTGAGGGACGTGCCCCGGGCTCTGCGGGAGGGGGCTGGGGTGGGCACCGATGGGGGGTGTTGCCCAGGGTTGGAGCCCAGGTCTGTTTTGGGAGGGCGGAAGGGGTCCCCCAAGCTCTCTGAGCACCCACTGATTTGAGCAGGGTGTTGCCCGGCTCTGTAGAGAGGCAGCAGTCAGCGCTGGTCCCCCTCCCCGGCAGCCCCCCGAGGCGCCTGGTGCCCACTTTGCCTGCGTCCTGCTCCCTGCCCTGGCGCCCAGCTGGTTCACAGGCAGGTTTGGGGGTACGTCAGTGGTTTGGGGGTACGTCCGCGCCCTGCAGGGGAGGTAACTGACCTTTCTTCTTCTCCCCCATTGCAGGGTCGCTCCACGTACGTCGTCCCAACCCAACAGTACCCGGTCCAGCCCGGTGCCCCTAGTTTTTACCCTGGAGCCAGCCCCACAGAGTTCGGGACTTACGGTACAGATTGGGGAGGGGGTTGCTCTGCTCCCTGGTGCTCTTCCAGACCCAACACCCCCACTTTTTTTTGCTCCCCTGCCTCTGGCCTCCCTGCAGCCCCCTGCGCTCAGGAGCTGAGCACAGACCCCTCTGCCTTTGCCAGCTCGCTGGGGCTGTCTCTGTGACTCCATTACAGGCTGTTTTGGGGGGCAGGGGGTGTTGCCCGTCTCCCAGCAACACCGAGGGCTGTGCATCGTGTCCCATCGGTCCATCCACCCCCGCCCTTTTCCAAATCGGGGCCGTTTAATGTTTAACTCTCCTGGCGGAAGGCCGGGACAGACTTTATCCCCTGTTCCCCCTCGCTCACCGTGAAGGTGGTGAGCAGTTTTGTGCTTGCTGACCCCGCCTCAGCTCCCCGCTCACCAAGGAGCCGAGCCTGGGGTGCCGGGGCCGCTCCGCGCCTGCCCTCTCCCGGCGCTGGGGAGTGGTGGTGTGAGCAGCCCCCCCTTCTTCCCCCCCGCTCGCATGTGGCCACCCGGGCTGTGACTATATTTAGGCTTGGTCGGTCCCGGGAGGCCCGGCAGACACAGAAATGTGAGCCGAGGCCTCCGGCCCGGCCCCGGCACGGCAGCAAAGCATAACCGGGGCAGAGATGGGTTTCTCCTGAGCCAGGTACGTGCCCGTCCTCCCTCCCTCTTGTCCCGGGGCCCAGCTGGCCCCTTAGAGGAGGGAGGTGGCCCCCAGCAGTGGCTGGCTCCCACGCTCTGGCCAGGGCACGGCCGCTTCTCTGTGCCCGGCACTGGGGCATCCCCTGGGTGTCTCTGAGGGGTCCCAGGATGGGTTTGCCCCCCGCCTTCGCTCTGGGGCTGCAGCTGTTCCCGGGGGAGCTGGCAGCAGCCTGCCCCTTGCCCACAAGACCGGGTGGGTGGCCTGGCATGGTGTGCCCCTCGACGGGCCGACCCTCCTGGTCCCCAGGGCTGGGCAGCTCAGGGTCTCCCTCCCGCCGTGCCTAGCCCATCCCCAGCTGTGCCTGTCCCCCCTCACGCCCATGTCCCCGTGGCACCGCTCTGGGGGCGATGCTCGAGGATGCCCTGGGAGGAGCCGAGTGCCTCTTGGGGGCTGTGCCAGCCCTGGATGGGGTCCAGCTCTGCCTCCGGCCCCCGGCACGGCTCCCTCCTCTGGGCTGGGCTCGCCGGGGGCTCGGGCTGCGCAGGGAGCCCGAGCCCCTCGGCCTGGGTGTGAATGGAGGGTGCGGACGGGGCTGCCTGGTGCCGCCCTTGGGCTGGTGCCGGCCCCGGGGAGATAAGGGTGCCGGCAGGAAGGTGGCCGCCCGCGGAGCCGGGACGCCCGTACCCGGCATGGCCGAGCGTCCCGGCGGTGGCGTGGAGCTGGTGGGCACGGCGGACGCCTGCGGGGCCTGGCTGGGCGTGGGGGCGGCGCGGGGACGCTCTGCTTCACGGGGAAGGAATTCGGTCAGGCCTGTCAGGCGGGTTGGGACAATCCGGGCCGGATGCGATGGGGGTTCGCTGCAGAGCGGCACGGGCTCCCCAGGCTCCTGACAGACCCTTGTGTGTGGGGGACCAGGGGGTCCCCAGGACAGACTTGGAGGATCTGGGTTGGCCGGTCTGACGCTCTCTCCTCTCCTCCAGCGGGTGCTTATTACCCGGCGCAGGGGGTGCAGCAATTCCCGGCGGGGGTCCCCACCGCCCAGGTCATTGTGAGCCAGCAGCCGCCGATCCCCCCAAAACGAGAGCGCAAGACGGTAAGGAGCCATCTGCCTCCAGGCATGGGGGGGCTCGTGCGCAGGAGGGGACGGTGCCAGCCCCGGCTGCCCGCGGTGTGTGGGATGGGATGTGGTGCAGCATGCTGGGGAAGGTGAGTGGCGTGGGGCCACATCCCCCCCAGGCTGGGGGGCTCGGCCGAGGGGACCGGGGTGTGCGGCGGGTGCCGTCGACCTTGGCCGTCCCGGCGGGCAGCGTTGTGCTGAGTCACAGCTCCCCGGGGGGGGCGGGGGTGCCGCGGCTGCCAACTGCTGTCTGCTCCCGGAGATGCCGGCGCTCGGAGGCCTCGTGCGGGGCCTATTTATAGCGGGGAGCCGGGCGGCTGCCGGCGTGGCCCTGCACTGGGGGGCAGGGGGTACTGCCGGGCCGGGGAGGGGGGATGCTGGCACGTTCCTCGGCAGAGGGGCCTCGGTGCTCCTCAGGCTCTGCTCTTGCTGCTTTGGGAGCAGGTCGTGTTTGGGGGTGGGGAGCACAAGACCCCTGGCTGCACTGTGCCCCCCACTGGAGTCCGGGACCCGTGTCCCCCCACTCACCCCCTGGCAGGGTGCCCTGCGGCTCCTGCTGCACCCACGGCAGGCGTGGGGCCAGCGAGGCTGGGGGCGTATGGGCTGTGCCTGGGATGGCACGGAGCTCACCGTGACTTTTGCGTACTGAGGCCAGTTCCCTGTGCTGTCCTCAAGGCGAGGGGGGTCCCTGCAGCCCCTGTGCCAGCGTGGTGATGCCTTGGGATCCCCTGACCCCTGGAGATGGGCACTGGCCTGGGGACGCAGCACTGTCTCCGGCTGCCTGGCACGATGGCTTGCGAGGCTCGCCCTGCCCCGCACCGTCCCTGCCCACTGGGCATCGGGACAGGCCGGTGTCTGTGGGGCGCTGTGCCCTGTGGGGAGGGGAGGTGGCACCCGCCGGTCCCCAAACTGTGCGTGGCCAGGGCAGGCATGAACGAGCCTCTCCCCTTGGAGAAGGGGGTGTCCTGGGGGTGTCAGACCCAGGGAAAGGGGGTGGCCCATGTGCTGTGTCCCCCACCCCGCTGACAGCTTCCTCCTCTCTGCCCTGACCTGCGGACAGATCCGGATACGAGACCCCAACCAAGGTGGCAAAGACATCACTGAAGAAATCATGTCCGGAGCAAGGACCTCATCCACCCCCACCCCTCCGCAGGTAAGGGGACTCCCCGACAGGGGCAGTGGGCTGTGCACGGGGCCCCGCTGAACTCCCTCTTTGCCTCACCAGGCTGGAAGCGGTTTGGAGCCCCAGGCCAACGGAGAGACCCCCCATGTAGCAGTTATTGTCCGGCCAGGTAAGTGCCCGTGCCAGGGGTGGGTGTGCCAGCCGGCATGGCTGCTGCCAGGCTCCCTTTTGTTGGCACTGTGGAGTGCGAGATGCAAGCCCTGCCATTCCTCGGTTCATTTGGGGCTTGTGGGGTCAAACGTGTTCCCTACATACGTGGGGACTGGTGTCCCTGTGTTGGGTCCAGGAGAGTTTATGGGGGCTGTCTGCTCACCCCAGCTGTCCTCTGGGGTGGACCCCTGGTGTCCCTGTCACCCATTTCTAACGTGGGTCGGCACATCTGTCCCTACTGCTCTTGCAGATGGAGGGATTTAGGGAGGGATGTGGGGTCAGCTGGGGATCGGAGAGCCCCCTGTTAACGCCACCCATCTTGCAGATGACCGCCCGAAGCCCGCACTGGTGGTGAGCAAGCCCGTCTCCCTGGAGCCCAGCAAGTCGCCGTCCCCGTCGCCTCCCCCTCCCCTCATCCCCGAGGTGGAGCCCGTGGTGCTCTCGGCCGTGGCACTGGTGCCAATGGAGCCCCCCGTGGACGTGGACACTAAACCGGAGCTGGGCGAGGCGCCGCCCGACCCGCACAAGACGTTTAGCGCCATCACTACAGTGCCAGGGGCTGTGGAGCCGCCCCTCGTGCCTGCGCCCGACATGGACACGGTGGTCGCGGAGGAGGAGGAGGAGGAGGTTGCCATTCCCCTCCCAGAGCCCGCCCCGCAGGCGCCTGCGCCCCCTGAGGCGCCACCGGCGCCCGTTGTCCCCCCAATGCCAGCCGTGCCCCCGGTGCCGGCCGCGCCGTCGCCGCCGCCCGTCGTACCGCAGGCCCCCGAAGCGCCCGCCAAACCCGCCTCCCCCAGCCCCCCGCCGCCCCGGGAAGAGCCCTGCCCCGAGCCCGCTGCCGAGCCTGCCGCTGAGGCCAATGGGGTCTTGGAGGAGGTGCCCAAGCCGGTCCCCGAGGCGCCCGTGTGCCAGCCGGTGCCAGTGCCCGCGCCGGTCCCGGTGCCCACCTTGGACTCCCCCATCGCCCAGCCCGAAGAGCTGCCCCTGCCCAACGGGGTGGAGGGCACCAGCAAAGCGGAGCCAAGCGAGGAGCAGCCAGAGTCTGATGTCAGCCCCATCTCAGAGCCCGAGGAGCCGGCCCAGCCTGGCACCCCTGCCTCCCCCCCCGGCAGAGGAGGAGGAGGAGGAGAGCGAAGGCCCTGGTGAGGCCCAGGAGCGGAGCTCGAGCCCAGCCCCTGCCCCTTCGCAGACCTCGGAGGCGACCGCGCAAGGTTGGGGATGCTGGGCTGGAGTGTGCGGGGCCGCCGGGTGCCCTAGGGTGGGTGTTGGGTGATGTGGGGGGGTCAGCCGGGTGCGGTGCTAGGCATGGGGTACGGGGAGGGTATCAGAGAGGGAGACGGGGTTAGGTGACCTGGGACGCCTGGGTATGGGGTGCTGGGGACACGAGGTGCCTGTGGATGGCGAGATGGGGGGAGATGTCTGGGGAGTGCATCCCTATGCAGGAGTACGGGGTGGGCACAGAGGGGTGTACGTGTGGGGTGCCCTGGATCATGGGGAATGAGGTGCCGTGAGGGAAGCGTGTTTTATGTGATGCCTTACACAGGGGTGTAGGGCGGGTGTATCGGGGTTGTATCTGAGGACTGTCCCCAGCTGTCCGGGACATGGGGAGCTGCAGAGCTGTGGGGCTGTAGCTGTGTGGGGCACCCTGCGTAGGGGTATGCAAATACATAGGGGTGCCTGGAGAAAGTGGGGTGCCCTAGGGGTGCGCTGGGGTGAAGATATGTGTGTGTCTTTTTTTTTATTTTATTTTTTTTTTTTAGCACCCTGCAGAGGAGCATAGGGGTTACATAGGGGTACTGGGGGAGGATGGGGAAGACAGGTACACGGGACGTGTTCATACAGAGCACCCTGTGCAGGCATACAGGGGGCTATAGGAGGGCGACCTGGAGGCAGATGTGCTTCTGGGGAGCACCTCTGTACGGGGTGGCGTGTAGGGGCGCCAGGGAGGGGAGTGTATATGGGGGCAGAGGTGTGTATGGGGGTGTCCCTGTACGGGCTGCCCTGCAGAGGGGTGTGGGTGTCCGCAGGGATCCCCTGGGGAGGATGGGGAGCGCTGCGCTGGGGAAGAGGTGTGGATGGGGTGCTTCAGAGAGGCACAGGGTAAATCAGGGTGCAGTGGCCGGATGGGGAGAGGTGTGAGGTGCGTCTGTACAGGGTGTATTCTGGGAGCACGCTTAGGGAGCAGGGTGCCTTGGTGGGCTGTGTGTAGGATCTGCAGGGCTGCAGATGCCCAGGTGGGTGTGCGGTGTGTTTGGGGATGGGGGCTGTGCTGGGGTGGCAGGACTATGTCCCTGTGGCTTCCCACAGCCCCATCCTGAAGTTTGCCTGGTGTTACTGGGGCCTTGCTGGTGGCCCTGGAGCTGGTGTCGGGGTACGTGGGGGACCGGGTGGGTTCCTGACCTTCACCTCCCTGTCTCTCCTCCCAGTCGCCATGTCGGTGCCAAAGAAGAAGCGAAGGATGAAGGAGCTGAACAAGAAGGAGGCAGTAGGCGATTTGCTGGATGCCTTTAAAGAGGTGAGCATCCCAGGGGTGCCCAGGGGTCACCCTGTGTCCCACCTCCTCCTGTGATGAACTCTACTTTGTGCCATCGTGTCTGGGCCACTGATGCTCCGTGATGGTAATGAGGATCTGAGGCGGGGTGGACTCCTGGGTGCGGGGTGGAGGGGGCAGGACCAGGCTCGCGGGGTGACTGCTGTCCCTGTCCTTCCTGATGCAGTCTCAGATCAGCGACAGTGCCTCGGAGGCGGAGAACAAGCCCCCCGCGTCCGCCCCTGCCCGCGAAGCGGATGACGCGGCCCTCGCCCGTTCACAGGAAGAGTCAGAGGAGACGTGGGAGGAGAAGGAGGACAAGCTGGCCCCGGAGAAGGGCAAGGCTGCCGACCAGAAGTACCGCTACAAGGAAGGTGAGCCGTGCCTTGGCCCAGGCCAAGGCCTGGGAGCCACCACCTCTGGACCCAGCGGTGGGGAGGGTGGGGGTGGCACGGTCCAGCTGTCCTAAACCTCACGCTCTCCTCCCATCTTGTCCCCAAGCCTGGCACAGGGTGGGGGACAGAGGCCTCAGCGCCAGGGTCCTGGCAGGAGGCAGGGAGCTGGTGGCATCAGGCTTTCTGTCTAAGCAAGCAGTGTCGTGCTCATAGCGTACCAGGCTGGGGCAGCTCTGTGGTTGTCTACATGCCACCTCGCTGGTCCCTGGGTGGGCCCGGACCTGCCACAGCTCGGGGCGGAGGATACGGGACAGGCCACATCAGGGTCTCCCTCTTGCCCCCCACTGCAGAGCAATGGAAGCCACTGAATCCCGAGGAGAAGAAGCGATATGACCGGGAGTTCCTGCTGGGCTTCCAGTTCATCTTTGCCAGCATGCAGAAACCCGAGGGGCTGCCCCAGATCACGGATGTGGTGCTGGACAAGGTCGGTGCGGCCCTGGAAATTGGGGGAGTGTGGGTGGTGCCCGGGTGGGGGGTCTGGCTCCTCTTTGTGCCTTGTCAAGGCAGGGCAGGGACTTACCTACTGTGCTCGGGGTCCTGTTGCAGCATCTGCAACAAGCCTTGAGCCTGGGGTTGGTGGGGGGCACCTCTGGGGCCATCTTTCCAGTTCCTTGTCCCGGCGCTGAGGCTGGGGGATGGATCCGTCCCGCTCCTCTGCCCCCGGGCATCCTCAGCCCTGTGTACCTTCGCAGGCCAACAAGACCCCACTGCGGGCACTCGACCCCATCCGCCTCAGCGGCATGAACTGCAGCCCTGACTTCACCCCCTCCTTTGCCAACCTCGGCCGGCCCGTCATGGGCAACCGGGGCCTGGTGAGTATCTCCTTGCTTCACCCACGCCATCCCCCTCCGCCTCTCCATGATGATCAAGCCTTCGAGCCGATGTGTCTGGGCCACTGATGTCCGTGATGGAACTGAGGATCTGAGCAACAGGCGGATGGGGACGCCCGGGAGCTGGCCCGGCTGGTCCCAGAGCAAGGAGCTGAGTTTCTTCTCCCCGTGTCAGCCCTCAGGGTTGGGTCCCCGCCGCTCCCAGCAGAGCCAGAGGAAGGAACCCCGCAAAATCATTGCCACTGTGTCCCTCAATGAGGATGTCAAGCTGAACAAGGCCGAGAAGGCCTGGAAACCCAGCAGCAAGCGTGCCTCTGAGGAGGAGGATCCTGAGAACATCAAGACGCAGGTGGGAGCTGGGTCAGATGGGTGGTGGGAGGGGAGGGCGGGGGGGACGTGCCTGGCTCTCGCTGACCCTGCTGTCCTCGCAGGAACTGCTCCGCCGCGTCCGCAGCATCCTCAACAAGCTGACGCCCCAGATGTTCCAGCAGCTGATGAAGCAGGTGATGGAATTGTCTATCGACACGGAGGAGCGGCTCAAGGGTGTCATCGACCTCGTCTTCGAGAAGGCCATCTCGGAGCCAAACTTCTCTGTTGCCTATGCTAACATGTGCCGTTGCCTTATGGGGGTGAGCAGGAGCTGGGGGGTCTCGTGTCGAGCTGGTAGGGGTTTGTTCGGGGGTCTCGGCTGAGCTCAGCAGGGTGCAGAGCTCTGTGTGGGGTGGGGAAATGAGTGTGTGGATGGAGGACCAAGTCCAGAGTCTTAGCAGGGCATCACGAGGGTGCAGGGTGGCTTTTCCCTGGTTTGAGCAGTGCCTGGGCCTTAGTGGGCCAGCTTTTGGGGGAGACACAACTCATGCTCCTTGCCTGGGTTGTACCTCTCCCTGCAGCTCAAAGTGCCCACAACAGACAAGCCCACGGTGACTGTGAACTTCCGCAAGCTGCTGCTCAACCGCTGCCAGAAGGAGTTTGAGAAGGACAAGGACGACGATGAGATCTTTGAGAAGCGGCAGAAGGAGATGGACGACGCCAGTGCTGTGAGTCGGGGTGGGAGGCTGCAGCTGAGGGCTGGCGTGGGCATCCTCGGGGCGGCTCTGGGCTCTGAGCTGCCCTGCTGTGCCCTCCCTGCAGCCCGAGGAGAAGGCGCGCATGAAGGATGAGCTGGAGGAGGCGCGGGACAAGGCCCGCCGGCGATCCCTGGGCAACATCAAGTTCATTGGAGAGCTCTTCAAACTGAAGATGTTGACAGAGGCCATCATGCACGACTGTGTGGTGAAGCTGCTCAAAAACCACGATGAGGAGTCTCTTGAGTGCCTTTGCCGCCTGCTTACCACCATTGGCAAGGACTTGGACTTTGAGAAGGCCAAGGTACCCCTTGCCCTGCCCTGCCTTGCCCTGCCCTTGCCTTTAGGAGGGATGTGACCGTGACTCTGTCCCTCTATAGCCTAGGATGGACCAGTACTTCAATCAGATGGAGAAGATCATCAAAGAGAAGAAGACATCATCCCGAATCCGTTTCATGCTGCAGGATGTGATTGACCTCAGACGGGTAAGACACGTGACCTGCTATTGCCCAGGGACTGTCCTCTGTCCCCTGCTTGGTCCCATGGAGCTGCTGACCTGTGTCCTCTGAGTGCCAGCAGTCCGTGCATCCCCGGGAGGGGAGAGGTGGGTGTGTAAGCTGTGGCCAGCCCCAGAGACACCATGCTAGCCCCCAGCCCTTGGTTAGCATGGTAGTGATAGTGGGCACACAGTAACTGGCGGCTGTTTAATGCAGGGGGGCTCCAGAAACTGAGCCCTTTTGTGCCAAAAGCTGCCACAGCACACGGGGAGCTGTGATAGCCGAGGCAGGAGACCAGCCTGAGGCTTTGAGGGTGGGATGGCTGGGAAGGGGGAATGTCTCTGCCTCCGTCCTCCAGCCAGCTCAGTGCCCTCTTCCCTCCTTCCCTGCCCTCTGCAGAATAGCTGGGTGCCGCGGCGAGGAGACCAGGGCCCCAAAACCATCGACCAGATCCACAAGGAAGCAGAGATGGAGGAGCATCGGGAACACATCAAAGTGCAGCAGCTCATGTCGAAGGACAAGAGGAGAGGACCCCCCGGGCCATCCTCCAGCAGTGAGTGCCCGGGGGCACCTGAGGCTGCCAGGAGTGGGTTGCTCCTGCTGGGCACTGCTCGAGGCCTGCCTGTGCCTTATGTCTGTCCCCCTTGTGCCCAGGTGGTCGCGGGAGCCTGGTCGCAGACGATGGCTGGAACACGGTACCCATCAGCAAGGGCAACCGGCCCATCGACACCAGCCGGCTAACGAAGATCACCAAGGTGAGGCTGGGGGTGCAGCATGGGCAGCTGAGCCGGCTGCCTGGCCCGGATCTTGCCTTGGTGTGAGGTTCGGAGCTGACTCTGTCTCTCCACCTGCAGCCTGGATCCATCGACTCCAACAACCAGCTCTTTGCGCCGGGCGGGCGGCTGAGCTGGGGCAAAGGCAGCAGCGGAGGGTCTGGCGCGAAGCCTGCAGATTCAGGTAGGCAGCGTGGGGCTGGCTGGGTGCTGTTGGATGGGGCGGGAGGGGGGGATCCTTCCCCCGGCGGTTCCTGTACCGGGGAGGTGCCGAACTCTGAGACTCCCCTCTTTTCACGCCCAGCATCTGATTCAGGGCGACCAGCCACGAGCACCTTGAACCGCTTCTCAGCGCTCCAGCAGTCGACCCCTGCCGAGAGCCTGGAGTCCCGCCGCGTGGTGCAGAGGTGAGGGGCCAGCCCTGCCTTGGTGTGTGGGCGTGTTGGTCTGCAGCCCAGGGAGGAACCCCCCAAATCAGGCAGTGGTTTGCCTGTGTATTGACCGACGTATGGCGTCTGGGCTGGAATAATCCCCTGTGGCGGGATGGGGTCTTGGGGGGCTCGGAGTTGGTCATGAGTTCTTGCGGCAAAGGCGGCTGACCCCACCCTGGGCTTCCTCCCTGCTGTTTGGCACTTGAGGGACCACACCTGGGTGTTGGGTCCGGTCTGGGGGTCCTGGGACCAGATGGATATTGATGGGCTGGAGTGAGTCCTGCGGAGGCTGGAGCACGAGGCCCCCAAGGAGAGTCAGAATCGGGTTTGTTCAGGAGAAGAGGAAAACAGGAGGATCTCACCACAGTCTGCTGCAGGGGAAAGGTGTGGGCAGGATGGGGCCAGGCTCTGCTCAGCCATGCCAAGGGACAGAGCGAAAGGCAAAGGGCATGAGCTGGAACAGGGGAGAAACAATCAAGTGCTAGAAGAGACCCTGGAAAGGACTGGGATTGGGAGTGGCACAGCCTTGCCTCATAGAGCTCTGTAGGCTGGGGTCAGGGAGGGTGGCGATGGGCTCTTCATGCTGTGTCTGTTGTCCTTCCACCCAGGAGCAGCTCCAGCCGCGACAGGTCAGAGAAGGCTGGGGACAGAGGGGACCGGGAGTCGCGTTCGGAGAAGGGCAGCGACCGCCTGGAGCGTCCCGACCGGGGGGAGCGGGCAGACAGGAACAGGTCTGCCCTCACCAAGAGGAGCTTCAGCAAAGAGACAGAGGACAGGAGCCGAGAACGGGAGAAGCAGGGCGGCCCCGAGGCCGTGCGCAAGGCTGCTAGCATGACGGAGGAACGGGACAGGAGCCGAGAGACCAGTGAGCTGGGGAGGAGCAGTGTCCTGGGGGTCTGGCTGTGGCCTGGGGCTCTGCCTGTCCCAGGCGGCGCCTGATCCTTGCTCTCTCCTTGCAGTTAAGCAAGAGCCAGCACCTCCCGCAGCATCCCCCAAGCCCGCGCTGTCAGAAGAGGAGCTGGAGAAGAAATCCAAGGCGATCATAGAGGAATACCTGCACATCAATGACATGAAGGTGAGAGGAGGGGGTGGCCAGGCACAGCACCACATGGCTCCCATAACATGCCATACGCTTTCCTGGGCAGCAGCGCTGTTGGGCAGGGTGCTGGCGGTGCCTGGATGAGAAAGGGGGGAGCCGGGGCTGGCTGTGGGGCAGTACTTGACCCCCTTTTTCCCCGCAGGAGGCCCTGCAGTGTGTGCAGGAGCTGGGAAGCCCCTCCTCGCTCTACATCTTCGTGCAGAACGGCATCGAGTCCACGCTGGAGAGGAGCACCATCTCCCGCGAGCACATGGGGGTCCTGCTGTGCCAGCTGGTGAAGGCAGGCACGCTCTCCAAGGAGCAGTACTACAAAGGGTGAGGGGCTGGGCCAGCCTGGCCCCGAGCTGGTATTTGCTCAGCTTTGAATTTGGCCCTGCCTTGAGCAGGGCTCATCACTGAGACCTCCCGAGGTCCCTCCCAGCCGAGGGCACAGGGGCTGCTGGATCCCAATGGCCCCCCTCTGCCCTGCAGGCTGCGGGAGATCCTGGAGGTCGCGGAAGACATGGAGATCGACATCCCACACATCTGGCTGTACCTGGCTGAGCTTATCACCCCCATCCTGCAAGAGGAAGGCATCCCCATGGAGGAGCTCTTCAGGTGAGGGCCATGCCCCTCCATGGGGCTGCCAAGGGGTCCCGGGGGGCTCCTGGGGGCAGGTAGCTCAACCAGGTCTCTGGTGCCCTGCAGGGAGATAACGAAGCCCCTGGTGCCCATTGGGAAGGCCACCACGCTGCTGGTCGAGGTGCTGGGCTTGTTGTGCAAGGGCATGGTAAGTGCACGGGGCTCGCCTAGCTGCTGGCCGCTGCCTCGGGGGCTGGCAGCCTGCTCGGAGGGGCAGGTTGGCATGCGGGGATTGAAACCCTGTGCCACCAGAGGGGATGGCAGGGGGCATCCTTTGCCGTGTCTGGGTCATGGGGGTGGCATGGCCAAGCTGCGGAATCCCCCTCCCTGGAGATGGGAGGGCGTGGGGTGCTGATGCCGACTGTCTGTCCTGCAGAGCCAGAAGACCGCAGGCAAGCTGTGGCGGGACGGGGGCCTGAGCTGGAAGGAATTCCTGCCTGAGGACCAGGATGTCAACAAATTTGTCACAGAGCAGGTGGGAGCTCAGTGACGGCGAGGGGCAGAGACGGGCCGTGGGGCTCCCTGGGGGTCCTGCTGCCAGGAGCGCGGTGTTCCCCCGTGCTGCCTTTAACAGCTCGTCTCTGCCCGCTCCCCCAGAAATTGGAGTACACGATGGGGGACAGCTCGGACACGCCAAGCCGCAAGGAGCTGACCTCAGAGGAGCTGTGCAAGCAACTGGACAAACTGCTGAAGGAGAACCCGAACAACCAAAGAATATATGACTGGATCGAGGTGAGGGTGTGGGTGCAGCGACCACAGGTCTGGGGGCTCCCTCCCAGCTCCCTCCCCACCTCATAACCCCTCTACCCTTCCTCCTCCAGGCCAACCTGAGCGAGCAGCAGGTCTCGTCCAACACGTTTATCAGGGCCCTGATGACGTCCGTGTGCCACTCAGCCATCATCTGTGAGTACCAGGATGAGGCGGGGGCTCCCCCTGCCCATGCTGCCCCCCTCTCACACCCCGTCTCCTGCAGTCGAGAACCCCTACCGCGTGGACGCCCTGGTCATCCGCAACCAAGCCAAGCTGCT
This sequence comes from Theristicus caerulescens, assembly GCA_020745775.1. Taxonomy (NCBI): domain Eukaryota; kingdom Metazoa; phylum Chordata; class Aves; order Pelecaniformes; family Threskiornithidae; genus Theristicus; species Theristicus caerulescens. Next base: position 11,162,426 of record CM036565.1, on the reverse strand, counting down.
GCAGAAGTACCTGCGGGATGAGCAGAAGGAGCTCCAGGCGCTCTATGCCCTGCAAGCCTTGGTGGTGAAGTTGGACCAGCCTCCCAGTGAGTGTCGCGGGATGGGTGGGCTGAGGAGGGGGGTGGCAGGCACGTCCCCACCCCAGCAGGGCGGCTGGTGGCTGGGGAATGGCAGGGGCCCCCCTTTGTCCCCCCCCAGACCTGCTGCGGATGTTCTTTGATGCCCTCTACGACGAGGACGTCATCAAGGAGGAGGCTTTCTACAAGTGGGAGTCCAGCAAGGACCCGGCCGAGCAGCAGGGCAAAGGAGTGGCTCTCAAATCGGTGACGGCCTTTTTCACCTGGCTCCGGGAAGCTGAGGATGAGTCGGACAACAACTGAGCAGCCGTGAGGAGGAGGAGGAGGGGGAAGGGAAAGGGGGGAGAGAGAGCGGGGCACCCTGGGGAGCAACACTGTCCCCTCTTGCCCCCGGCCCCCCTGGACTTGCTGATGCTGAGGCTGAGGGACCTGCTGTGCCCCCCCACAGCCCCCCTCTCTCTTTTCAATTCTCCTCTCCCTCCTCCCCCTGTCCCGGTTCTGTTTGCAAGGCCTGTACTAGTTTGTCATAATGATAATAAACAGATGGTGACGGAGGCGGCGGCCGCGGTGGGTCCCCTCGGGGCCCCTCCTCTGCCCCCTCCCAGCGCAGGCACGCCAGGTCTGCCGGAGCAGGGCAGAGCACCTCCGGACTCATGTCATGGGGAGGGGGGACGGGATGGGGACATGTCTCTCCCCTCCTCTTCCTCCTCCTACTTCTTGCTGAAATATAGAGATTATATATATATAAACTTATTAATTTGGTTTGGGGACAGGAGCGTGATTTCTTTCTCTCCCCTGTCCTCTCTCTGTTCCTCCATCACTGCCTGGACCCCTACTCTATGGTTTTTTATTTTAAATATAAATCATTCCCTCCCCCAGCTCCTGCTCTGACACCTGGGGAGGGTGCTGGGGAGGAGAGGGGGTGACCCCTCTCTCTGGGCCAGGCTGAGTCCCCTCCTCCCCTCCCCCCTAAGTCCCCATCGTCCTCCCAAACGTTTAAGGCCACAATTGGGCAAGCGACGGGGCGGCCCCCCCATCCGCGTCCCCTGTATTTATAGAGCGCCGGATGTGACGAGCCGCACGTGTAATTATTAAAGGAAAGATTCAATTACTGGTCACGTGAATTTGTAAATAATTTTTTTTTGCTTTTTTTTTTTTCTTTATGGAGTATTTAATTGAAGATTTAAAGGCATCTTTTCACCTTAAAACTGGAAATAAAAGAACATTGCTAAATAATGCCCCGTGTGCCGCTGTTGCCGCCCCCCCCCCCCCCCCCCATGTCCCTCGCACCTGGGCTGGCGTGGGGGTGCCAGCCCCCAGCCCAGGCAGGGGCCAGCCTCCCCCGGCACGCCAAGGCAGACGGTAGGTACCCCCCGCCCCGGGGCTGGGAGGGTGGCAAGGGGGTCGGATGTACCTGGGACCCCGCCTCGCCAGCTCTGCCTGGCACAGGGTGTCCTGTGGTGGAGCGGGCAGCCCTGCCAGCACCCTGCCTGTCCCCCAGCGGTCCTTTTCCTGCAGGCACAGAAGTGGCAGGACCTGCGTGGTCCTCTCGGGCTCTGCCTCGGGGCAGGAGATGGGAGAGATGGGTCCTCCCAACCTTGTCTTTTGGGGGGACCCTTCTTGTCTTGCAGGTGGGGTGGAGATGGGGCAGGCCTGGGGGTCCCTGGTGGGGATGTCCCTGCTGGGGGATGGAGCCAAGGGTGGGCTGGTCCCCCCCTCAGGGCCAGGCTGGTCTTTGGTACGTCGGGCTGCCTCTTGCTGAGTCACCCTGGCCATGGCCCAGAGGGTACAGAATAATTAACCGGAGGCTGTTCCCCAGATTAGAGGCTGATCTGACTGAGCTGCAACCCTGGCAGTGCTGATGCTGGGAAGCAGTTGGCAGGGAAAGGCTGGCAGGGCCTGGCAGGGGGTACTGGCTGGGAGCTCCCCCTGTCTGGGGGTGAGTAAAGAGGGAGGCCCTTGGGCTGCTCCGGTACCCTGCCTGTCAAAGGGAAGGGTGGCACCCTGGCAGTGCCCTCCTGTGCCCCTCTGTGCCAGGGAAAGGGTACCGCAGCGTTAATTGCTGTCAGTAGGTTTCAGAATGAACAGGCATCTTTGGCTGCAGGTCAACCTCTCAGCCTGGCATCCGTGCTGGCCTGGATCTCCTGCAGGGGAGGTCGCTGTGGTGCTGTAAGACGTCCCAAAGCCTGCACATCCCCCCTCCGGCCCCAAACCCAGCTCCAGCGAGGCGGGACCCCAGCCCCGTCACCGGCCGTGGGCTCCCTCCGGCACCAGCGGCCCCTCGGTGCGGGGAGGGGGGGGGCAGGCAGGGCCGGAGCCCCCCGTCCGTGGCAGGCCTGGGGCTGAGGGCTGCCGCGCTGCGGGAGGGTCCCTGCCGCTGCCCCTTGTCCCCCCCGGGGGGCTCCGGCGCCCCGGGGCCGGGCGGGGCGGCGCTGTCCGCGGTGCTGGCCCGGCGCTCTCCGCGGTGCCCGGCCTTCCTCTCCTCCTCCTCCTCCTCAGCCCCCTCCTCTTCCTTCGTCCATCCTCCTCCTCCTCCTCCCCCGGCGCCCCCCTCCTCTTCCTCCATCCCCCTCTTCCTCTTCCTTCAGCCCCCCCTCTTCCTTCACCCTCTCCGCCTGCCTTCATCCCCCTTCTCCTCTCTCTCCTCATCTCCCCTTCCTCCTCTTCCTCCCAGCCTCCCTCCTCTTCCTCCCAGCCTCCCTCTCCCCCCATCCTCCCCTTCCTTCCTCTCCCTCATCCTTCACCCCCCCTCCGCCTCCTCTTCCCCAGCCTTCCTCCCGCCCTTCCTCCTCCTCCTCCCTCTCCCATCCTCCTCCATCCATCTCCCCATCCTCCTCCTCTTCCTCCCCATCTCCCTCCTCCCTTCCCGCCTCCCCCTCTCCCTCCTCTTCCTCCCCCAGCAGTGACGTCTCTGGACGTGCTGCTCCCCCGGCCCGGCGCAGGCACCGCTCGGGGCTCCCGCACCGCGGCCCGGTCCGGCCCGGTAGCAGCCTCCGGTGGGGCCGCCCATGCGGCCGGGGGGGCGATGCGGGCGGCGCGGAGCCGGCGGTAGTGCCCGCACCGGGGCCCCCCCGGGAGCATGGGCTGCATCGGCTCCAAAACCACCATCGGTGGGTGAGCGGCACCGGGCCGGGACCGGGGCGGGGGGTTGGGGGCCCATAGGGGGTCTTAGGGTACGAAGGGTATAGGGGGGCTTGGGGATGTGGAGTGTAGGGGGGGTGCTGGGGGGCGATGAGGGTGTCGGGGGCTACGGTGGGGCTGCTATGGGGGAGCTGAGGGTCATGGGGATGGGGTGGGGGTATATGGGGTGGTTTATGGGGATTGGAGGGGATATAGGGAGGTGTGGAAGTGGGGTGCAGAGGATTGGGGTGCCTAAGGATGAGGGAGGGGGGATACAGGGAGCCTGGGGGCTCTGGAGGACTCAGCTACATAGAGGGGGATGGGGGCTATGGGGGGTTTGGGACCTGGGGGTGCTGCTCTGGGGCAGCTGGGTGGCCCGGGGGGTGTGGGGAGATTGGGGGGTGAGGATGTGTAGGGATTGGGGGGGGATCAGAGGGGCTGGAGCGCAGCTTTAGGGGAGCTGGTGGGTGGGTGGGGGGTGCAGGGGGCTAGGAAGGGGGTGTGGGATTGGGGGGCTGGTCAGAGGCCTGGGAGGGTATGGGAGTGCTATGGGGGGGGATAGAGGTGTTTATTGGAGGGGCTATGGGGGCTGGCGGGGAGTGCTGCAGGGTGTGGGGTGCCAGAGGGTGCTGTGGGGGAGCTGTAGATGTCCCGGGGGTGCTGCAGGAGGGATGGGGGCGATGGGGGCCGTGGCTGTGATCCGAGGGCGTTCTGGGGGCTGGGGCCGGCGGGGGCCGGGATGGTGCTGGGGGTGTTGCAGACATGCTGAGGGGGCCTGGGGTGCTGTTGCTAGGGGGGCGAGGGTGTCGATGCTGGGGCATCACCACGGGGTGCCCCTGCCCACAGCTGGAGGTGGGGGAAATGCTGTCAGTAGCTTTACCAGGAGCCAGGGGCTACCCCCAGATAGGGGAGCACCGTTCACCCCCCCTCCATATCCCACCTCATGGCCAGTTTACGTCAGCCAGGCCCACCTCGGTGCAGGGGGAATGAGGCTCCTCGGGGACAGCCTGCCCTGGCCCCCTGGGGGCTGGCCTGGCCTGGGGGCCACAGTGACAGGGGACCCTCCCTGGCCCCAGTGCTCGGCAGTCAGTGCCCGGGGGTGGGGAGCCATCCGTTTGGGGTGCCGGTGCCAGGAGGTCGGGCTGTTGGAGTGCAGGACGTCTGTGGGTGCTTTTATCCCCCCCACCCCTTTTTGTTCCTTTCCCTCCTGCCCCAGAGATGGGGAACTGGGGATGGGGGTGTTGGAGATGGTGGAGCCCCTGGCAGCACGGCCCAGTGCTGCCTCCCTCCGTGCACCCAGCATCTGGTCCGGTCCCGCCCCCCCAGCCTGGTCCAGCTGCCCCCACCCCTCCCAAAACGGCCGCCAGGCCGGGATGGGTGCCCGGTCCCCGGTGCCAGGCTGGGGCCGTGCGTTACCGCTGACACAGGCGGAAGAGTTGCCCGGGCGTGAGTCACCCATGCTGCAGCACCCAGCTGCTCTGGAGTGGCCCTGCAATGAGTTGTGTCTGGTCTCAGACCAGGCGAGAGGCAGCTACCCTGGGGTGGGGGGCTGAGGGGGCTGCCAGGGGGACGGAGGTGCTGATGCCTCCCTGGCTCTTCCCACAGTGGCCGTGGACACAACGCTGTGCGTGGAGTGGAAGGAGGTGAAAGCGCTGTCGCCGCTGAGTGCTGCCCGCCCGCTGCCCCGCCTGGTGCGCCAGGCCTCCTTCGACAGCCAGGACTTCCTCCAGGTACCGCTGAGCCCAGCCGTGCCCGACCGGGGTGTCCATGTGCCGGTACCCCACAGCGGGGCACCCGGCCTGGCCACGGCCGGTGGCACGATGGGCTCCACTGCTCACCGCCCCGCTGCCCGCCTGGCCCTGCCAGCTCGCAGCCGGCTCCGGGGCTGCTCTGACGTCAGCCGCGAGCCGGGCTGTATCCTGGGAGAAATCAGTCCACGGTGCCTCGTTGCCATGGCAATGCAATTTGTTGCGCGCCTCCAAATCCCGCATCGCTTCCCCCGTGGCCACGGGCTCAGGGCCTGGCGTGGCTGGGACAGGCAATGGGGACACGTGGCGGGGTGCCCCAGCACAGCGGGTGCTGCCAGCGAGCCGGCACTGGGGAGCCCGGCCGCGGCGGCCTTGCACACGTGTGTGTGTGTGTGTGTGTGTGTGTGCACACGAGCTGGGGAGGACACTCAGTGGCACCGACTAGCACAAGGCATGCACACGCGCAGCTGCATGCGTGTGTACAGTGAGTGCACATGCGTGTGCAGTACATGCACACATGGAGTGTGCATGGTGAGCACGTGTGTGCGTGCAGCGAGTGCATGTGTGCGCACGGCGAGGATGGCCCTGGCTGCAGCGAGGGGATGTGTGAGGGTGCATGTGTTTAAGGTTAGTGTGTGTGCATGAGTGTGTGTGTGTGTGTGTCTGCAGGCGGTTATGTGAGTGGGTGCGTGCAGGTGTGTGTGCACTCAGCATGTCTTGTGCATGCACGTATGTGCACGCATGTATAAGAGTGCAGGTGCGAGTGTGCGCAGCGCGTGTGCATGCAGTAGTAGCGTACGGGTGTACTAACAGCGTGGGAGCGTGCACACAGGCACGGGTGTGCGTGTACCCACCGCCCTGCGTGTAGTGGCTGTGACCATCCCTCTGCACACATTACACGGGTGCGTGCACAGACACCCCACGCTTGCCACATGGCACCTGCGGGGTGGGCACTGAGCGGGGCTGAGCCCCCTCCCAGGGCACAGGGCTCCCGGCGGGGGGGTGGGGGCAGGCAGCGGGCAGGGAGCAGGCAGGGCGGCCAGGGGCCGTGACACCCCTGCCTGCTTTGGCAGGTCAATGTTGAGGACACTGTCGAGATGCTGCCCAAGTCACGGCGCGCGCTGACCATCCAGGAGATTGCTGCCCTGGCCCGCTCCTCGCTGCACGGTAACTGCCCGCCTGGCCCGGGGCGCGGGGTTGCCTGAGGGGGCATGCGGGGACGGCGGGGTCTCCTGTGGGCGAGGAGGCTTGGCCTCTTGGGGAGCACATCGGGGTCACCCTGCTGGGGTTTGGGGGGCTCAAGGCATCCCTGTGGTCCCTGGCGGCAGCCAAAAGAAGGGCATGGGGGTGCCGGGTCCCAAGGGCTGCAGGTGGGGCATGCTGGGTCCCAGGGTCATGGGCTCCGTGGAGGGGACGGGGGGTGCTGACATGGGGGCACATCTCGCAGGCATCTCGCAGGTGGTGAAGGAGCACGTGACAAAGCCGACGGCCATGGCGCAGGGCCGCGTCGCCCACCTCATCGAGTGGAAGGGCTGGTGCAAGCCGGTGGAGCCGCCCGCCGCCCTGGAGAGCGCCTTCAGCTCCTACTGCCACCTGAGCGAGGGCGAGCAGGAGGCGCGCTTCGCCGCCGGTGGGCACCGCGTGGGGCACGGCTGGCGGGCACGCTCCCCCACCACGGCCCAGGGCAGGGGTGGTGGGGTGGGTTGTCCCCATCCGTCCATCCATCCATCCATCCCTCCATCCCTCCATCCATCCATCCCTCCATCCATCCATTCATCCATCCCTCCCACCCTTGGTGCCACGGCACCATGGGCACGGAGGCGCTGGGGCAGGGGGATTTTGGAGGCACCTCTCGGTGCGTGCGTGACCCGTGCCTGTCCTGTGCCAGGTGTGGCGGAACAGTTTGCCATCGCCGAGGCCAAGCTGCGAGCCTGGTCCTCGGTGGACGGGGACGACTCCAACGACGAGTCCTACGACGAGGACTTCATGCCCTCCACAGAGAGCTCCCAGCCCACCGGTAAGCACCACGGGGAGCGGGCATCTGCTGGGTGGGCAAGGTGTCCCGCTGCCGGTGCCGGTGTCCTGCTGCCGGTGTCGGTGTCCCACTGCCGGTGGCAAGGGCTGAAGGAGCAGGGTGCCTGATGCCTGGCTGCATTCCCCAGCCTGGCCAACCCCTTACGGGGCAGTGCCCCTGCCTGGCACCATGGCAAGCAGTGCCTGTGCGGGGGATGGGGAAACCCTGTGATGTGACACCCTCCCCGGTGCCAGAGCGTATTTTGCTTTCCTTTGGTGCCACCAGTGCCACACACACAGCAATTTGTAGGCAAAGAGGGCAGGGTACCTGGCATGGGACTGCTCCCATCCCGCTGCTCACATCCCACGGGGCACAGGGTGGGGGGCAGCTTGCAGCCGCCGGTGCCATCCATCCCGGACTGACCCCAGGCATCCCGGTTCCCCACAGAGCTGCCCGGCACGGTACCCACCAGTGCGCTGCTGCGAGACCTGCTGCAGGGCCACCTCTGCCAGCTGGGTGTGCGGCACGGCTCCTGCGAGCCTGAAAGTGACTCCTCGCACACTCTTTCCCCCGAGACCCTCTGCTCCAGCCTCTGCAGCCTGGAGATGGTGTCCCCCTCCGAACTCACTGCCAAACTGCTGGGCTCCCTGGGGGGCGAGGACCTGCTGCTGCCCAAGCTGCCCCCCCCGGCCAGCCAAAGTGCCTTGCGGGGCCTGGCACGGCTCCGGTGCCAGGACTCCCTCTACTCCGTGTCCTACGCCGAAGCCTGCCTCTCACCTGCCGAGGACGAGGTGGTGCTGAGCAAGGACTTCCCGCTCCGCCGGAAAGTCTCCGACGTCGCCTCCTCCGGGGTGGCATCGCTGGAGGAGGAGGAGGAGGCTGAAGAGCCCTGATGACCCCCTGGGGTGCCCTGCCTCTCCTGGCGGGGGTCCAGCCCCCCAGCTGCCACCCCCCGGACGGACCCTGGGCTGGGCGAGGGACGGGCCCTGCTGCCGCTCCCCCTCGCTAGCCGGCCGCAGGGGGGGGTTCGGGGGGCCGCCGCAGCCCCCCTCGGCCAGCGCGCCCCCGCCGTGCCCCGGCCCCGCTTGGCCACATCGTTGCCCTCCTGGATTTTTTGCATGAGAACAGGGAAGGGCTTGGGGAGGTCCAACCCCTGCCCCGATGCCCACATGTGCCCCCCAAAACTGATGGGACTGAATCAGTGGGGCTGGTCGTTCGCATGTTCCCCCCAAAACCACCCTGGGGTCCCCTTTCGGGCACGGGTCCCCCCACTTTGGCATGGCTAAACCTCTCTGAGTATCCTGCGGCACCCCCGCCCCGTGCCCAGCACCCTCGGCTCGGGGCGGCGGGGGGGATTTGGGGAGCGGGGGGCTTTTCTCCTCTCTCCCTGGACAGCTTTTATCGGACTGAGTTTTATACTGTGAACTGCTGCCTCAGGGTACGGGGCCAGTGGGGGTGCTGGGGGGTGCCGAGGGGCCGTGGATGTGCCGTGGTGCCGGGGCTTTCGATACTTTTGTACGCGCGTGGGGCCGGCACGGGGAGACTGCAGGGCCAGGTGGGCACGGGCCCCCAGGCTGGGGGCTTTGGGCCCCCAGCGACAGCACACCCGAGCCAGCCCTGCAGCGGGGGGGTTCAGCCCGGCCAGGGCCCCCCAAATCTGCTGTGGGGCAACACGGGGTGGAGAGAGGGGGGAGGCGGCAGGTCCCGGGACCGACGTCCCCGTCCCCAAGTCACTCACCCCTAGCAGGGAACCAAGTGCCTACACGAAGGGCGACCAGCCCCCCCGGTCCTGGCCAGGGGTGGCATCCCGGCTCGGGGACCCCCCCAGGGCCGTGCCGGAGGTCTGGGCACGCCGTTTGGGGGAGGAATGCCAGTTTTTGCCAACGCTTGCGCCCCCCTTTCCCGCATGGCACGTGTTCTCGTGGGGCCGCTTGCCCGCTGCATGCTACTCCTCACCCAGCCCGGCCACGGCCCCTCCGGCCCCGCACCCTGGGGTGACCTGAGCACCCGCTACGCCCCTTCTCCCGCGCACCCCCTCAGCACCCCCATCAACCTCCGCTGGGCACAGCACCCCTTCTCCCTCCCCGCCGTGGGGTGCCCAGCATGGGGCTGACTCCCCTCTCCCTGCATGGCCAAGCTGCGGGGGGATGCAGGAGCCAGCAGGCCTGACGCCATGCCGATGGGCTCCCTGCCACCCACCACCACCCCCTTTCTGGGGACAGCGGCTGCTCCCCAAAGCTCTGGGATGGGCTGGGGGGGTGCAGGGTGCCTGCAGATGAGGGGGGGGGCTTTGCTCTGCGTGTGTGTGCGTGTGTGCACACCTGGGAGCATATGTGCATGTGCACGCGTGTGCATACCCGTGGGAGCTGCCTGTGTCCCCCACCCCGCTGCAGCGGTACCCGTGGGGTGCCCACACCCCGGCACCCCCTCCTCCATCCCGCCAGGTCTCAAATAAAATCCATCGTGCGAGTGCTGTGCTGGGCGCCTCTTCTTGCAGGTGGGTGGCAGGTTGGCGGTGGCAGTGGCATGTCCCCCCCGCTGCGTCCCCGCAGGGTGACAGCGAGGCTCAGCCCTTATCTCGCATTCCTGGGGCCGGGGTGCCTAATTATGGGCATCTGGCGGTGGCGGTGGTGGCAGGCGGCCGGCCCCCTCCCCACGGCTGGGGCTTTGAGGGGCGCGGGCGGCAGGCGCCATGGCCTCGTTCAGCTCAGCCTCCGCGTACCGCGCCGAGCGCATCGGCGCCTACAGCCAGGGGCATGGCGAGCCCCGCTTCGAGGGCGACCGGCGGCACAGCCCCTTCGGGGTGCGGGCACACGAGGCCTTCGGGTACCCAGGTACCGGGGACGGGGGGGGTGGGGGTCCCTGCTACCCCAGGGAGGGTCCCCCCCAAGGGTTACCCTGCTGCCCTGTGCCTGGGCACAGTGTGGGACCCACCAGCACAGACTGGGGGGCCTGGGGGGAGCCCGGACTGCCCCCAAGTGCCCCATGGCTCTCTGGACTGTCCTCCAACCCTCTCCCCCTTGTCCCTTTGTGCCCCCCTGACCCAAGTCCCTGGTATCCCCAGTGTCCCTGCTGTCCCCAGGCCCCCTGTGCCCCCAGCTCCCCCCTCCCCAGGCCCTTCTGAGCCTCCCAATGCCTCCAGACCCCTCCATGTCCCTTCCCGCCCCTCCCAGACCTTCCTGACTGTCCTTAAGTCCTCAGCCCCCCTGTACCCCTGACCCCTCGGTGTCCCCTGTTACCCCCCCTCTTTTCTGTACACCCCCAGAGCGCCCCAGTAACCCCAGCCCCCCCCAACCCACTCCCTCCAGACTTTCCTGGCTGTCCCCTGTGTCCCCAGCCTCCTGTGCCATTCCCCTGCTGTCCCCAGGTCACCCAGTGGCCCCAGATCCTCCCGGTGCCCTCAGGTGCCCCCAGACACCCCCCCGAGCCTCCTGCTACCCCCAGACCCCCACCCCAGACCACCCAGTAGCCCCCTGTACTCCTGGAGCCCCCAGTTCCCCCTGTAACCCCCCAGCACCCCCAATGTCCCCAAACCCCCAGTGCCACCTGCTACCCCCAGGCCCCCTCCCAGTGTCCCCAGCCTCTCCCACACCCCCCAGTGCCCCAGCCGCCGGGCACCGTGCCCCCATGCCTGGCAGCCCCCCCAATGCCCGCAGGGTCCCCGGGCACCATGTGCCCCTGCAGCCTGGGCACCTGGGTGCATGCCCAGGGTGACACCTACCAGGTGGTGGCCGACGTCAGCCAGTTCGAGCCCCCCGACATCGTGGTGACCACCTCCAACTGCCATGTCGCCATCCAGGCTGAGAAGGTGAGGCACCATTCCCCCCTCCCCGGCCACGGAGCAATGGTGGGGTCTGCCCCATGGCACCTGCTTCTGCAGGGGGTAACTGGGAATGGCCCCTGCTGGCACTGGAGTAACTGGGAGCTGTCCCCCGGTGATGGGACAACAAGTAGCTCCTGCTCCACTGCACCCTTCCTGCACTGGGATAACTGGGAATGGCCCCTGCTGGCACTGGGATAACTGAGAACTGCCCCTGCTGGCACTGGGGTAACTGGGAATGGCCTCTGCCGGCACTGGGGTAACTGGGAGCTGTCCCCCAGTGATGGGGCAAGTAGCTCCTGCTCCACTGCACCTTTCCTGCACTGGGATAACTGGGAACTGCTCCTGCTGGCACTGGGGTAATTGGGAATGGCCTCTGCTGGCACTGGGGTAACTGGGAACTGTCCTCACTGAGAATGGGGCAACTGGGAACTCCTGCCCCATTGCATTTTCTGCTGGTGGGGGGCAATTGGGAACAGTCCCTGCTGGCACTGGGGTAACTGGAAATTACCCCACCCCCAGGACTGAGACAACTAGGAGCTGCTCTCTGCTGGCAATGCTGTAACTGGGAATTGCCCTTGAGGCACTGGGTAACTGGGAACTGCCCTGTTGAGCTCCCTGCTGGAGTTGGGGCGACTGGGAGCTGCCCCATCACTCGCACTGGGATAACTGGGACTGTACCATGTGCTGCTGTGCCATGCCATGCCATGCCATACGACACCGGCGCTGCCTCCCCACAGGTGGCCGAGGACGGCACTGTCTGCGACACCTTCACCCACAAGTGCCAGCTGCCCGAGGACACGGACCCGCTGTCGGTGAGCTGCGCCCTCACCGAGGCCGGCACGCTGGTCATCACCGCCCGGCGCCGTGCCGGCACCTGCCCCGGTGAGCCCCTGCAGCCGCTGTACCGCAGCGAGGCCACGCTGTGAACCGGCACCGGGTAAAGAAAGGCTTCTCGCCCCAAGCGATGCCAACCCCGGTGCTGCGGCGAGGCTCAGCCGATGCCCACTGGTTGTGCTCCCTCCCTGCCTCCGGCCCCGCAGGACTCTGGCTCTGTTTATAAAGTGCTTTTATTAAATTAATATAAAAATCTCTGTATTTACATGGGGGTGGGGCACACAGTGGAGAGGTGGCAGGACCCCCCTTCCCAGCCATGAGGCACTGGGGAGGGGGGCAGTGCCCACCCATGTCCCCGTGGGCACCCAGACCTAATGCTCCTCTGCCCCAACGTGCCACTCCGAGCGGGGACATTGGGGTGCCCGTGGGTGCGGGGGGGAGGGCGGTGGCTGTGCTGGGGGGCACCGGGGCTGGGGGGGCAGAGGTAGCGAAGTGGGAAGCCCCAAGAGCTGGCAGGGAGGTGGGGGGGCACGGGCAGGCTGGGTGGGCACAGGGTGGGCATCCCACAGCACCCGCCGGGGGCCCCTGTGGCACCTGGGGACATGGCGGGGACACACCCCATCTCACTGGCCTTTGGGGGTGTCGTTGTCACCGTTGTCGCCCCCGGGACCGGCCTCGCGGGGCATGGGGTGGTGCTGGTGGCGGTCCCAGAGCTGGCGCAGGGCAGTGGTGTCGGGCTCGCCGGCGCTGGTGGTGCTGTCGCGGAAGCTGGCGAGCGGCGGGCGCACCTTCACCCCCTTGGCCGTCAGTGAGCCCTCGATGGCCTTGCGCAGCTGCGGGCACCCCAAACCCATGGGCAGGAGGCTCTGGGTGCCCCCATCCCGCGCCCCCCACCCCACTGCCCCCCCTGCTCACCTCCTTGAGGGACACCATGCCCACCAGGCGCCCGATGCTGGTGACGTATGCGTGGTCCAGCCCCAGCAGCGAGAAGACGGTGTGGGTCTGCAGGAAGAGGGAGCTGAGTTGGGGGTCCGGGGGGATCTGGGGGGGACCCGGGGGGGCACAGGCACACCTTGTGCAGCGAGGTGTGCTCGACCAGCTGGAAGGGCGCAGGGTCGATCTTGGCGCTGCTGAAGTCCACCGGCTGGTCCAGCTGCTGCTCCTCCCACTCCAGGATCTGGGGGGGGGGACACACACCGTGGGGCAGGGTGAGGGGGCACAGCCCCCCAGGGTGCCAGCGAAGGCCCCCCACACTCCCTGCACCCACCACTGTGGGGGCATTGCCCCCCTCCCGCCATGCCTCGGCACCCCGTTGGGATCTCCTGGGTCCCCACGGGCAGGAGGGTCCTGCCTGCCCCTGCCCGCCCCCTCACCTCCGCCGGGGTCATCCTGTCACCCAGGTCTATCTCCTCCTGCAAGAGAGGCGAGCGTGGGCGACCTGGCAGGGCAGCAGGCAGCATGCCAGCACGCCAGCTGCAGGCAGGGTGCGGGCAAGGCATGGGCAGGGAGCGAGCAGGGTACAGGCAGGGCGCAGTGAGGCTGCAGGCAGCAGTGATTGGGTAGGGTGCAGGCAGCACATGGGCAGGTTGCGGGCAGGTTGCAGGCAGGGCGCAGGCCATGTAACATGATTGGTTGAGAGGACATAGGTCACACCATGATTGGCCAAGGCAGGACAAGCCAGGCTTGTGATTGGTGGAGAGAACGCAGGCTGTGCCATGATTGGCTGAGCAAAGTGGGGCAAATCCCATGGCCATGACACTGAGAGGCTCCGGGTCACGCTATGATTCGCTGGGAAGGTTTGGGATTGGGAGGACGCACACTGTGATTGGCTGAGCAGAATCGGGATGGTCTGAGATTGGCTGCACAGACACAGGCCAAACATGATTGGCCGAGCAGAATCTTGCCAGGCCCCTGATTGGTTCAGAGAATCCATGCTGGGCTCCAATTGGCTGAGAGGAGCTGTGCCCAGCCTGTGATTGGCTGCAGCTTACCGCGATGGAAATGCGGACGTGTTTGGCCTTGCGATAGGCCATGCCCTGGGCCTGGCACCATGTGGGGAGAGACAGCGGCGTTAGGGCATGGTGTGGTGGTGCCATGGGCAGGGATGGGCAGGGCAGGGAAGGGAAGGGAAGAAGGGAAGGGCAGGGAAGGGCAGGGAAGGGCAGGGAAGGGCAGGGAAGGGCAGGGAAGGGCAGGGAAGGGCAGGGAAGGGAAGGGAAGGGCAGGGAAGGGAAGGGAAGGGAAGGGAAGGGAAGGGAAGGGAAGGGAAGGGAAGGGAAGGGAAGGGAAGGGAAGGGAAGGGAAGGGAAGGGAAGGGAAGGGAAGGGAAGGGAAGAGATGAGCAAGGAAGGGAAGGGATGGGCAGGGATAGGCAGGGAAGGGACAAGTAGGAATGGGCAAGGAAGGGACAAGTAGGAATGGGCAAGGAAGGGATGGGACAGGCAGGGATGGGACAGGCAGGGATGGGCAGGGACAGGATGGGATGAGCAAGGAAGGGAAGGGACAGGCAGGGATGGGCAGGGAGGGGATGGAATGGAAAGGGATGGGAAGGGGCAGGCAGAGGTGAGCAGGAATGGAAAGGGATGGGACAAGAAGGGGCAGGGTGGAGCAAGGATGAGAAGGGATGGAAAGTGATGGGCAGAAATGGGCAGGAAGGGATGGGCAGGAGTAGGAAGGGATGGAAAGTGATGGGCAGTACTGGGAAGGAGTGGGAAGGGCTGGAAAGGGATGGGAGTGATGGAAAAGGATGGCAGTGGGTAGAAAAGGCCAGGCAGGGATGGGCAGGGCCAGGCAGGGCCGGGCAGGGCCAGGTGCTCACCTCGGTGGGCTCTGCGGCAGCATTGGCACAGAAGAGGCTCTTGAGGGCGATGCCGGTGTGGTCGGTGGTGCCGGCTGCAGGCGGGGAGGGGGTGTCAGCGGGGGAGTGCAGGCAGGGGCCGGGGGGGGCCGGGTGCAGACTCACCCGGGGGGGTCTCGGCCAGGCTGCTGGGCACTCGCTTCAGCGCCGGCTTCAGGGGCTTGCGGGGGGTGGTGCGGGCGCCCGAGGAGGCCTCCGTGCTGATCTGCGGGAGGACAGGGTGGTGAGGGCACAGCAGAGCGGGGCACCCTGGCGGAGCATCCCCTGAGGCAGCTGCCCCCCTCACCTGGAAGCAGATGCTGGCATCAGAGAGCCGGTGCCCGTCCCCGGCCAGCACCTTCTGCCGCAGGGCCTGGAGCCGGCGCTCGGGGCTGAGCTGGTGGCAGAGCAGGGCCCCCACCTGCGCCCGCTCGATGGAGCCCAGCAGGATCATGGACTCTGCCGGCGGCAGCGAGGGGCCGTGTTAACTCCCGATGCCCCCTTCACCATCGCTCCCCCCGCCATGTCGGCACGTCCCATGGCTGGGGCTGGTGCTGGCGCAGCCCCCTGCCAGTGTCTCACCGGCTGACTCCACCATCGGCAGGCTCTTCATCTTGGTACTCTGCAGGACGTGCTGCAGGTCCCGGTACTTGCAGTTGAGGGTGACGTAGCGGATGTCCCGCACCATGATGTCCTCCACCCGCACGTTGTATTTCCTGCCCGGGTTGGGTAACGGTGGCCTCAGGGTGATGCCGCTCCCTCCCCTTGTGCCTGGTGAGGGGCTTGGGGACAGGGCAGGGGACACACACTCACTCGTGGTGGCCCCAGCCCAGCTCGGGGAGGTAGGGCAGCTTCTTGATGCGGATGATGCTGTCGTAGAGGGAGGGCTGGAGGCTCTGGGCCACGGCGTTGGCCAAGATGACGGCGATCATGACGGGCAGGATGTGTGAGATCTGCCCCGTCAGCTCAAAGACGATGACGGCCGTGGACACCGTGTGGGTGACGGCGCCCGACAGCGCGGCTGCTCCTGCGCCCATCCCCGGGAGACACAAGGGCTGCTGTCAGGTGCTGCCTGCTGGGCTGGGTCCCCAGCCCGGGGCATCCGCCATACCCGAGCCTTTGGGACCTCCTGGGGACATCCCTGATGGTGGGATCACCCCCAGTCCCTGGGGACACCACCTCAGCCCTGGGGAACCCACTGGCTCTTTTGGAGCATCTCCAAGTGATGCCCACCATGGTGTCCCCGTGCCGGCCTGGTGCTTACCCACCACGGCGTAGCCCCCCGGCACGATGCGGTAGGTGTTGCTGTTGGCGTGGATGCCATCGGGGAACCAGGCTGCCATGCTCTCCCCCACCAGGCGCCCGAAGGCTGCCCCTGCCCGCAGAGAGGGGCTGGGAGCGGGTGCAGGGGCTCTCCCAGCACCCGTCCCAGCCTCGCGCCCTCTCCTCTGCCCTGGCGCTGCCAGGGAAGGGGACACCTGGGGACACCCACGGGTGCGCCAGCGTGGGCTGGCAGGCAGCTCCCTCCTCCTGCCATGCCCACGTGGCGTATGGCCTCTCACCGATGACGAAGACGGGCATGAAGGCTCCGCAGGGCACCGGGATGGTGGTGGCCAGGGCTGACATCCAGAACTGTACAGAGGACACAGGCACCCGTTAGTTCCCCTCCTGGCCCAGCCCTGCCTCCTGCCCCTGCCGTGCCCCGCAGCTGGCTGCCGTGGGGCAGCACGTGGGCACCTCACTGTGCCAGGGGGCAGCCCTGCTCCTCCCAGGAGCACCACGCCAGCACCTCCCCGGTGGCACCTGGGGGCACCTGGCCAGGACCTCCCTGGGGGCACCCTGCCAGCACCTCCTGCTGGCACCTTGGTGGCTCCCAGCCAAGATCTCCTTGATGGCATGCTGGCAGCACCCAGCCAACAAACACCTTGGTGGCCTCTGGGAGCAGCCACCCAGTACCTCCCAGTGCCACCTTGCTGGCAACCACCCAGCACCTCTCTGGTGGCATCCAGGAGCCCCCCCCAGAGCCTCCTGGTGGCACCTTGGGGCTGGCAGGGGCAGGAGGCACCCACCTTCATGAGGATGAAGACAACGAGGGTGACGAAGACATTGGAGCGGGGGTGATGCCAGGCCTCCAGGATGCCCAAGTACTCGAACTCATCGTTGAGCCCCTGCTTGGCCCACGTCTGGTTGTCGAACAGCGTCACCAGGGTTTCCTTCTGGGTGAGCTGGTGAGGGGCAGGGGTCAGCCAGGGCTGGTGGTGGCCCCAGGGTGGGGACCAGTGTGCCGCCCCAGGGTGGGGACCAGTGTGCCACCCCACGGCGGGTACCTGGCCAGCCATGAACTGTCCAAAGCCGGGTGGGAAGGTCAGTGTGGAGATGATCAGTGTCACCAGGGCAGGGAAGAGCAGGCGCCTGGTGGGGTGACACAGGGCAGGGGGTGACGCCAGTGCAGCCCTGGCTCCACCACTCTGGTGCCGGGGACATCCAGGCACCTACTTCTTCATGAGGAAGCGGTTGATGGTCTTCTGGCGGCGCATGAACTGCACGATCTTGCGGTTGAGGTAGACAAAGAGCGCACCCCCGAAGCCACTGGCAATCCTGGGCAGAGGTGGGGGGTGAGCACCCATGTGTCCTGCTGCCACCACTGCCACCACCGCCACCAGCACCGCCACTGCCACCCCGGGGCCATGGGACGGGTGCCACGGCTGCTGCACTCACCCGATGACGGCGAAGGCGGGCAGCTCCTGCAGGTCGAAGGGGAAGTCGAGGCGGAAGCGGGTCTTGAACAGCGCTGTGATCGTCTCTGGGGGGGTGGCGGGGGTCAGCGTGGCCGGGCAGTGGGAGCCCTGTGCCCCCCAACCCCACCGGGGGTACCTTCATCCTTGTTCCAGACAGCGAGGACGCGGAAGATGAATGCGCTGAAGGTGGCAGCGAAGAAGCCGCGCCAATAGTTGCGGACAGCGAAGAAGGTGGAGGTGACCTCGATGCTGAAGAGGACGCCTGGCACCGGGGGGAAGCGCACGAGGGAGGCGGCGAAACCCAGGCGGGCTCCCAGCGCCTGGCATGCTTCCTCCCCGAGCCCACGCTCGTGCACACCCCGCGGGGGTCCGGCCGGCCCCACGGACACGCTATGGGGCGGTTCAAGGGCTTCCCTGGCAAAGCACGCGGCCGGTCCTTGGCTGGCGGCAGCGGGCATGGCAGAGCAGGAGTCGGCGCGAGCAAGAGGGTAGCGTGGGGACATGAGCAGAGACATGGCAGGTGTCACTGGGTGGGGGGGGTGCACTCAGACGGACAGAGAGACGGATGGGGCAGCGCAGCAGGCAGAGGGCAAGGAAAGAGTTAGACACGTCACCAACCTACGGGCAGGGCTCAGCGGGGCCGGAGCGGGGAGCTCCCTGGAGCACAGGGCGGCAGGGGAGAGGACGAGAGCAGACGTTACACCTCCAGGAGGACGGTGCCCGCTCCTCCCTTCCTCCTCCCCGCCAAGAGGCACTGCCCTCTCCCATGCCAGCCATCCTGGGGGTCCTGCTTGCCTTGCTGGGCAGACCCTGGTGCCCGGGCGGGATGTGCGTGGGGGTTTGGGGGGGCCCGGGGTGACCCTACCTCCGATGGGGGCGGCGAAGCAGCAGCCGACACCGACGGCGCAGGCGGCCGCCAGCATTTCGATGTTCCTCGCCTCGTTCTGCGGGCGAGCCGGGGGTGAGCAGGCACTGTCCCCCCCCCACCGCCCCGGGCACTGCCAACCCTGCTGGGGGGCACAGGCGGAGCCCCCCTGGGGTCAGGCCACCCCGCTCACCTCATAGATGCCCCCGAAGAGGGAGAGAAAGCGGCAGAGCAGGGCCGCGCACATGCTGGCGATGTGGACAAAGGGACCCTGTGGGGACAGCGGGGGGGCTGAGGACGGTGCCCCCTGCCCCAGCCCTCTGCCCGCCCTGCCCCAGGCACTGCCCTCACCTCCTTGCCCAGGGGCATGCCGCTGCCCAGGGCGCACGTCAGCCCAATCACCTTGGCCACGAAGGTCTTGAGGGTGAGGTACTCCTTCAGCACAACACCCCGCAGGATGGTCTTCATCTCGGGGATCCCCGAGCCTGGCACCATGGGGAAAGCCCTGACCCATGGCCATGGGTGGGGGGACACTGGGGAGCCCCTGCCCCATAGTTCTGGGGTGACCCCTGATGTTCTGCCATCCCCCACTGCCATAGAGAGACTCCAGAAACACCTCTCCCCACAGCACAGTCTGCAGGTACAGCCCCATGGTCGTGTAGGCACACCCCAACCCACAGCCCTGTGGGGAACCCAGTGCCATAGCCCACAGGAGACCCTCTGAAGACCAGCCCCATAGCCTTAGGAAGACCTCCACGACCCTCAACCCCATAGCCCAGGAGAACATCCACCCCCTAGCTCCCGTGAGATCCTCTGAAGAGCAGCCCATAGCTCTTGGAAGACCCCCAGGACCCCCAACCCCATAGCCCAGGAGGGCATCCACCCCAGAGCCTCCAGAAGACCCTCTGAAGATCTGCCCATAGCCCTGGGAAGACCCCAGGGAGCTGCAGCCCCATAGCCCAGGAGGACATCCACCCCATAGCCCCCAGGAAACCCTCTGAAGAGTATCCCATAGCTCTTGGAAGACCCTCAAGACTGCCAACCCCATAGCCCAGGAGGACACCCATGCAGCTCTCAACCCACAGCCCCAGGGAGGGGACACCTCGTTAGGGCACAGGCAGCCCCCCCCAGTGCCCTACCCACAGCCTGGGGGGCGAGGATCTGGGTGAAGCCAGCTGAGAAGGTGATGAGCACAGTGGGGTAGGTGACCCAGGCCAGGTACTGCAGCAGCACATTGGTGTCCAAGCCTCCGTACATCCACTTCTGGGCTGCAGGCACAGTCGGCGAGGCAGGTCGTGGGTGGCAAGGGGCATGGCACAGCCCTGTGGCATGGCCACCCCGTGCCGCCCTGGGGAGCCCACCGGTGTCCACTCACCTTGGAGGCAGGTGGCGATGGCGAAGTCCATGGCCCAGCTGACCAGTGCCATGACCAGCCCCAGGAGGATGAGGAAGACCCAGTCCTCGCCCACCTTGGAGATGAGGAACCGCTGGCACTGCAAGGCGCAGACTGCGGGCACAAGGGCAGGCTTAGGGCTGGGCGCCCCGGCGATAGGCTCACCGGGGCAGCGGGGCCAGGCTGGTGAGGACACGACCGCTCACAACCGGCAGCACTGACCCATCACTGCTGGCACCGTCCGGTGCAGGAGCACCATCGTGCCCAACCATCACAGCCGTGCTGCAACCACCAGCGGGCAGGAATGGTGGGCTCTGGCTGTGCACAGCCGCACACGGCTCCGCCGGGCATGCACCTCCCACCAGCACGGTCCCACTGGCACGGCCCCAGGCAGAGGGGCTGGGGGCCCCTGGTCCCTGCAGGGTGCCCAGCTATTTTGGGCCATTGTGTCCCCGCTGCCCGGCGGGCAGGTGGCATTGTCCTCGGCGCCGGTGTCCCATGACAGCCAGAGAAACCCTACCCGCCACCGCAGTGGCGGGGTGGGCAGTGGTGCCCAGACCATGCGCTGCCATGGGGCTGTGCCCACCGGTGTCCCCCCCATGTCCCCATCCCTGGTGGCCCTTACCGCGGCAGGGGGCACAGCGGCCCTGGGTGTACTCCAGCAGCTCAGAGGGGCGGCGTGGCCGGGGGGTGCCCCCCTCCCCCTGTCCCTGCTGCAGCCGCAGCCGGGCTGCCTCGTCCTTGGCGAAGGTGCCCAGGTCCTGCGTGTAGCGCCCATACATCTGGGGGAGAAGAAGCGGGCGAGGGCATCAGGGGGGCTGGCACCCCGACTCCCATGCCCCAGTGGGGAAACTGAGGCAGGGGAGCGGGAGGCATGCTGGCATGGCCTCCCAGCACCGGGGGGTGCCAGGCGAGGGGGCAGGCAGCCGTGGCATCCCCAGGGGAAGGGGCAGCGGTGCCTCTGGGGGTCCCTGGCCACCCGCCGGGGTGTGGGAAGGGGCCGGGCAGATAAGGCGCGCGGGGATCGATGACGATTGTTTCGCCCACGCGCCCAGTGCATGCAGCCAGCACTGCCGGTACCAATCTCCAGCCCTGCCCAGGTGCCCCAGGCACCGGGTTGGGCTGGTGGAGGGTGGGGAAGGGCCTCCGGCAATGGGAGCATGGCCAGCCTGGCTGGGAGACTCTCTGAGCACTGATATTGGGGTTGTGCTGGTGCTCCGCGGGTGCCTCTCCTTGGCATCACTAAAAGCAGGGCTGGGTTCCCCCCAGGTGGCAGGCTCGGCAGGCCACACGTGACACGAGCTGGCTGGCCTCAGCCAGCGGCAGGGAAGCAGGAGGGCAGTGGGGGGGCAGGGCATACCCCCAGTCCCAAGGGAGAGGGGGGCACAGCATCAGGCATGGGGCAGTCCCTGGGCCACGAGGAGGGGATTTGGGGAGCAAAGGGGTGCAAGGGGCTCTGTGCCCACGGGGGGGCAACCCCTCCTCCTCGGGTGCCTCCTGCCTGGCCACGGCACGTGGCTTGGCCCTGGCAGGGAGGTGGCCCTGGCAGTGCCCCCCGTGCCGGCCCGGAGCTCTTTGTGCCCGTCCTCCCCGCCAAGCTGGGGGCATTTGTCCTGCGCTGTGGGCACTGCCAAGGACTCGGTTGCTTGGTTTCCACCTCGCTCCCCCTGGCATGACCTGAATGCCAAGCGCCAGAGGTTGGCTCGGCACAAAGGGAGGCTTCAGGGCCACGGGGCCCCTGCCAGGCTCCCATGTTGGGGCGACGTGAGCCCCATGCCGATGGTGCGCCCACCCGCCGTGCTGTGCTGGCGCAGCGCGTGGCCGCCCAGCCGGGGCGCAGCCACCCTCCTCCCTGGCACGGCTCGTGCCGGTGCCTGGCGGAGGGGCAACGCCACGGGTGGGCACCGTGCTTGGCACGTGGGCAGCCCAGCCCTGGCTGCCGGCGGCGGTGCCCACCCCGGACGCCTGGGTCCTGTTCACACCCCCCTGTCCTGCTGGCACATGCCAGCTCCCCATGGGGACAGCGTGAAGGTGCATTTCTCATGGGGCATCGCTCCTGCCCAGGTCTCTTTGGCAGGGAGCAGAAAGCAGCCAGAGCGGCGCCAGGTGGATTCTCTGCTGTCTAATACCTGGGTTGTGCTCGACAGCGGGAGGGAGGGTGGGGAGGCAGGCGGGGAGGGGGCACATTAATTTCCATTGCTGACCCCCTCCTGGTATGGATTTCCCCGCAAACTCCTGCTCAGCACGGGCTCAGCAGCTCCTTGCCCTATGGAAATGTGCCGAGGGGGAGGCACAAGCCAGGTGGAGATGCCGGCATGGCCACTTTGGGGGCCGGATTCAGCATCGGCTGCCAGAGGAGGACCCCGGCCCCGCACGGGGCCTGGCGTTCAAAGGCTCCCTTCAGGCGAAGCTTGTTTCCTCTGGAAGATGAAATGGGCCGGCGCCCCGAGGAGTGCTGTCCCCCTGCCAAGCGCTCGCCTCCTCCAGCCCCGCTGCTGCCCCACAGCCAGCCCCGGCTGGGACTGAGGTACCCCCAGACTGAGTGCCCCCCAAATTGGCTCCGTGCCCACCTTCTGGGGCTGTGCCAGAGGCTGGCACGCTGCCCCCCGGATACTGGGGCACCCAGAGGGATGCCCAGTCCCAGGGGGTCCAGTCTGGTTGGGGGGGGTGGATTTTGCTCCCCCTCTGCTCACTGTTTGCAACCAAACCCCTTGCAGCAACGGGGATGCAAGCGAAGGGGCCATGCCAGTGCGCTGCCCCCTGCCACCCCGTGCCACCCTGCTGCCCCGTGCCACAGCCCTGCAGGCAGGGCATGGGATCCCGGAGGTACCCCGTGCCGGGCAGCCCCAGCGGCCGTGCCTGCAGCCCTGGCATGGCTGCAGGGCTGTGGTGAAGGCCAGTGGTGGGTTCTCTCCTTCCTCCTCCTCCTCCTCCTGCTCGGGTTATTTTTCCACAAAGGCCTTTTGAAACACAAACAGCCCTGGGACTCCGGCCTCCGCCGCGAAGCAGCTGAACAATCACAGTGCCGGGCAGGCAGGGAGCGGGCACGGAGGGGGGGGCCTGGCGGGGTGCACCCGGGGACACAGGCACGGGCCAAGGCCGTTATGTTGGCCCCGGGCTCCTGCGCTGTGGGCACCGGCCGTGCCGCAGCCCCCCTGTGCCAGCCCACGATGCCCGCTGCACCTGGGCGATGCTGTGCCTGGGGTGGGTGCCGGCATCTGGCGCTGCCGTGTCCCCGTGCCACCCTGTCCCATAGCACTGAGCTTGCCTGGCAGCGGTGCCCACCTCCACATGGACGATGCCAGCCAAGCTTCCCCCCAAAACCGTGATCCTGGGGGGGGGGTATTTAAAGACGGGGGGGCAGGGGGTCCCCCGGGCTGGCAGCAGGCAGGGGGAGGCTGCGGGGAGTGTGTCACGCTGCCCGTCTTAGTTGGGCTCTAATCGCCCTGAGCAGCTCCGCGGTGAACAAGGGCAGTTTGTCAAGCTTAATCCCCCCGCCCCAGGGGCCCTTTGCTCCCCGCCACGACAGCCTGGCATGCAGGGGGCACCGGGGCTGGCGCGCACCCCAGCACCCTTGGCACAGCCGGGGGTTCTCACGGGCACCTGCCCAGCATGGGGTCCCCAGGGAGGGGTGCTGTGGCCTGGGGAGACCTTTAGGGCTGGGGCTGTGTCAGCCCCCAGTGGCACCCTGGCCATGGCACCCCAGGGCTGGTGAAATCTTGGGGGGGTAAGGATGGGGATGGGGCTCTTTGGGCACCACTGGGCACAGCCGGGCTGTGATGCCATGGCTGTGGGCATGGGCAGCAAGAGCTGTCCCCAGGGCTGTCCCCAGGGCAGTCCAGCTCGGACCAGCCTGTTCCAGGCTCTGGCTGGATCCTGACCTTCCTGGCAGGTGGTGACTCAGATGCACTGGGGAGAGCTGGGCACCCCTCCTGCCCGGTGTGTGCCCAGGCGGCTCCCGAAATCCAAGCGTGAGGCTGTGGGACAGGAGCCCACACCCAGCCTCACCCACGAGCCACAGGCGGTTTCACGAGCCTCGCTGCAGCCCAGAGGCCATGGGGATGGGCACCCTGTGGCGCCCAGGGCATGGGTGCTACCCCGCCCGGAGGAAAGGAGGGCAAAGTCTGCCAGCGCTGCCCACAGGCTCCTCCGCCCCGCGCTGCCCGGCTGGGCTGGCCTCTCTGCCCACCCACCATGGACACAGCACCGACGATGCGGAGGGTGCCCGGCGCAGCAGTGCCCTGATGCTGCCCCGTGCCCACGTGCTGGGTGGGCGAGCCTCAGCAGGGCTGGCCCCTCTTGCGGCAACCGGCTCGGGCTCTCGGCAAACTCGGGCAGCTGTGGGCACGGGTACCCTGCAGCGGCTCAGCCCCCGCTTCCCTGCCCACCTCCCTGGCCCTGCCTGTCTGAATGCCTTTGCCGGGGCAAAGTACCCGTTTGCTGAGCCACCCCGGGCACTGTCCCAAGCGGAGACCAGGGAGAAGCACCTTTGCCCGGGATGTCCAAGGGCCGTAGGCAGCGGAGGGGCTGCAGGCACGGCAGGGAGGGAGGACACCCTGGGGACAGCCGGGCAGCTGGGTGCCAGTGGGGAGGCCTTGGAGGGGAAGGAGTCGTAAACATGGGGCTAAGGTTGCAGGCGGGGAGATAGGCTATCTTGGGGACAGAGGGCTGGGGACACACAGAGCAGAGGGTGAAGGGTGCCCGGGTGGTGCCTCTGGGAGCCCCCACAGGGTGGGCATCACTCCCCCAGTGATGAGGGGGTTTTTGGGGGGGGTGAGGTGTGTGCGAAAGTCCTGCCCTGGGATGGGGGCTCAGCTGGGCTCCTCCACCGCCGGGGGGGCTGCGGGGTGGCACCCCTGCCCCGGTGCCCTGCCCAGCCACAGCCCGGTGCCGGCACCCCAAACCGGGCACTGCGGGGCTCATCGGCACTGCCACCCTGAGCGGGGCAGCACCCCCAAACCGCCCATCTCCCCCCCGGCGTGCCACCGCACCCAGTGCCCCCCCAGGTGCCCGGTGCTCCCGGTGCCCCCCGGTGCTCCCGGTGCCCGCCAGTGCCCGGTGCCGGCCGCACTCACCAGGGTCTGCTCATACTGCAGCGCCCGCTGCCCCTCGCTGTCGGAGGCCATGGTGCCGCCGCTCCTGGCCGTGCCGGTGCCGGTGCCGGTGCCGGTGCCCGCGGCGGCGGCGGCTCCTCCCGGGCCGTGCGGGGCGGGCCCGGGGCACTGCCCGGGGGAGGGACCGGCCGCGCTCCGCCTCCACCGGCAGCGCCCGGCACCGGCAGCCAGCGCCGGGCAGGGGCAGGGGGTGCCCGGCCGGGGGGCTCTGCCCTGCCGCGGGGGTCCCTTCAGCCCACCCGTGCTCTTTGCCCGCAGGTTTCCCAGCTGAGGGTGGCACCCGTGGGCAGCCGGTGGGTGCTGGTGTGGGGTGACCGCGGGTACAGCTCCCTGTGGGACACATCCCTCCCTCTTCCCACGGGCACAAGGGGCTGGCGTGGGGCTGGCACTGCCGCTGGTACCTGCTTCCCCGTGGTTTCTCCCCCGTGGGACGTGGGCAGGGAGGACCGTGCTGCGGGCAGCCAGCCCGCAGGCTCATGGCCATGCCTGGCTGGGGGTCAGATTTGGGGGGCAGAGTGCCTGAGGTCTTGGCGTTGAGGGGCACAGGGGGACCCGTGGATGCCCATGGGCGACAGGGCACCTCGGCACTGTGGGGGCTCACCAGAGGTACCCCGAAGCTGGCAGGGAGCTTGTCCTTACCGTGGTGCCGCTCAGCGTCCCAGGACTGCCAGCCCCAAGGAAGGAAGGTGGGCTCCGCTCTTCGCTGCCAAACCCGCTGGGCAGCAGCGGCTCAGCCCTCTCCGGAGAGGCACACGGGCAGAGCTTGGCACTGGCAATCCTCGGGCAAGGCGCTTCGGCATGGCAGGCTGGCTGCCGGGACCTCCGTCTCACTGCCGCCACAGGCTCAGGGGCAGCCGGGGAAGCTGGCAGGGCCAAGCTCGCCCTCCTCCCCGGGGCACTGCAGGGCACCTTCGTGGCAAGCACTGGGTGCAGGGTAAGATGGAGCCGTGGCACTGCCGGGCTGGTGCTGCGGGACCGGGAACAGGCTAGTTCTTGCTGCCCGGGTGCCACCCTCCAGTTTGACGTTGGCACCCCCAAGGGTGGGTGATGACGGCTGGGCTGGGGGCTGGGATATGCCCTGCGCCAGCCCAGGAGGGTTCATTGCCGGACACGAACCGGTTTGCGGCAGAGAGGTGATAAAATGGGCTGCCCGCTCATTGTGTCCCCGGGCACGGAACTCCCTCCTCGCTCGTCAGCTCCTGGCACTGCCCCGCGGTAGCCGGGACGCTCATCCGGAGGGGCAGCCCTGTGCCAGGACACAACCTCTGCCTGCTGCCACCAGTGTGCCCGGCTGCAGGCCACCAGCACACTGCAAGGCCACCACGGGTGCTGCCACCCTGCTGGCACAGGCATCCGTGTAGCCATGGGCATGCACGGGGCAGGACA
The DNA here is from genome assembly GCA_020745775.1 of Theristicus caerulescens. Classification (NCBI taxonomy): domain Eukaryota; kingdom Metazoa; phylum Chordata; class Aves; order Pelecaniformes; family Threskiornithidae; genus Theristicus; species Theristicus caerulescens. Next base: position 11,136,478 of record CM036565.1, on the reverse strand, counting down.
CCCGACTCAGCACCCAGGGCTCTGTGCCAGTCCAGCATGCCCCAGTGCCATCCTCCTATTGCCCTACCACTACCCCAGTCTAGCCCAGTGTCGCCTCTGGTGCAGTCCCAGTATAGGCTAACACTGTCCCACTATGGCGGCATTGTTGTTCCAACATGCCTCAATGCTGTCCCAGTACAGCCCAGTGTTACTTTCCCTACAGCTCTGGCACTGTTCCAGTATAGCCCAGTATAGCTCTGGTGCTGTCCCAGTGTATCCCAGCACAGCACAGTCATGTCCCCAGAGGTGCCCCTGTCCCCCACACTGGGGGGACATTGCCCCCCACCGAAGGGGAGGTGGCAGCGCTAGGGCTCCCATGGGCCCTGTGAGGCCTTATTCCAGTCCAGTTATACTGGGGTGACTGGGGGAGCACCGCCCCAGCGCACGTGCCATGGTCTGCCCTGGTACCAGTACGGGTGGCTGTATGGCACACCCAGCCCCGGGCACTCAGCTTGCTGTGGGTGCTGCGGACAGGCGCCTCCGTGGGCGTCAGCTGGCTTGGGGCCCTGGGCTGGGCTCTTTGTGCCACTGCAGAGGTGCGGGGGACAGAGCCCTGCTGTCCCTGCGCCAGCGGGCACCATTGCCAAGCGCTGTGTGCACAGCCCCCGCCATGGGCACAGACAGGGCTGGCATCGTGGCCCTGGCCGTGGGTGCTGGACCCTGCTCTGGTCCTGTCCAGTGCCACCCTACAAGCACCACCCCACAGCCTGGCGCTGCCTCCCAGGCCCCGTGCCCCCCAGATACCCCCCCCAGCATATGCACCCCCAAGCCCAGCAAGGCCAGGGCTTGCAAATCCCACTGGAGCCCAGCGTGGGATGCAGGGGCCCAGCCCTGTGCCTGCTGCTGCTAAGAAGAGGCAAGGAGCCGGGTGGGCAATATCTCTGGTTTTAATAAATACAGCTGGACCCCCGTCCATGGGCACCATAAATTATGTGACGAGCCCGGCCGAGCCGGGGCAGGCGCAGTGAGACGGGGGCTGGAGGGATTTTACACTATGTACAAAGTGGGCACGATGCCCGCTGCTCCTGCTGGCCAGGGGGGCTCGGAGGGGGAGGGCAGCGGGTACCCCGGCCTCCGCCAGCCCAGCCGCTACCCGCTGGCACGAGCGGGCAGGGCAGCCCTGGCATCGTGGCTGTGCCGAGACGGGGTGCCCAGGCTGGGCGCCTGGCCGCGTTCACCCTGCCATGCTCCTCTGTGCCCCCCACCCTGCACGGGGGCGATGGGTGGCAGGGACCCCGCCACGGCCGCCCGGCCTCGCTGCGCGCTCGCCCCGCTCCGGGCAGCGGTCACTGCTCAGTGGCTCCACGCCTCCGCCCTGGCATCATGGACCTTCTCCCGCGCATCTGGGGGGGCATCCGGGGCTGCAGAGAGGGGGAAAGCGGGGCTGAGAGATGGGCATGGCGGGTGCCAGGAGGGCGCTTGGGTTGGTCCCAGCCCTGGTTCGGCACCCAAGGGGGCCAGGGAGGTGCACGGGTGTTTGGGGGAGCAGTGGCCATGTGTGAGCGCTCGCACTCACCACGGCACTTGGCGCAGCAGGGGTTGTCCCTCCTGGCAGGGCTGGCGCAGGCAGCCGGCGGGCACTCCTGGCGCTGGCAGTGCGTCTCCCCCGACTGCGGGGCAGAAAGAGGGGCTGAGCGCGGGGGCCAGTGGCTCCTTGGGGCATGGTGGGTCCCCAGGGTGGCTCCCCGGGCTGCTCTCCTGCCTGTCCCTGAAGCACTGGGGACTGGCACAGGGGCACCTCTCCTTCCCCCGGTCCTGCCTGAGGCCTGGCACACTCACCACACACCAGCACAGGATACACTTCATTTCTCCGAAGGGGGGCACAGAGGGGTGCCAGCTCTCATTGTTGAGGTACCAGCGGCGCCCGAAGCGGCATGCCCGCGGCCCGTCCGCCTGCATGGTGTCAGCCAGCTCGGGGACGCTCTTCTCTGGAGCTACAGAAAAGGGCATGCACGTGGCAGGGGCATGCACATGGCAGGGGCACCCCGTGCCATCGCCAGCAGTGGCATGGGGAGGTGCAGGGGCCATGCCAGGGGTGCAGGGAGAGCCGAGGGCAGGAGCGGGGTGCAGGTACCTGGGCATTGCTTGCAGCAGTCGGAGGGGCTGGCGCGCACGGGGTTGGCACAGGTGAGCCGCGGGCACTGCACCTTCTCACAGTGCACTTCGCCCGTGGTGCCCTGCGGGGAGAGCGGGGGGCTCACGAGGGGCATGGGGCAGTCGGTGCAAGGCACACACCCCCCTCCCTGGTTTGAGCTCCTGCTACAGTGCCCGGCAGCTCACTGTGGGTGCCAGGGCAGCTCTGCTGCTGAACGAGAGTGGGGGTCTGGGTGGGGAGTAGGACCCACACTCACCTTGCAGGTGCAAATGGCACATTTGATGAGGCCAAAGGGGGGCACGACGGGGTGCCAGCGGGTGCCAGAGCCTCGCCATGTCTTGTCCCCATCGAAGTAGCAGCCTGGGAGAGGAGGAGGAGGTGGGCACAGTCGGGGTGCCGGGGAGGCCAGGGGGGCAGAGCTGCCCCCTCAGCCTGTGCCCGCTGGGACTCACCCTCGCTACTGTCCCGTGCCCGCTCCAGCTTCAGCTCCTCCTGCCCCATCTTCTTCTCTGCAAAGAAGATGGAGGCCATGAGGGGGTGCAGAGGCTGAGAGGGATCCCCGCACTTTGTACCCATGGGGAACCCCCCTGCTCCCCCGCTCCCCCACCTGGGACCCCCCCCAGCCCCCAGGTACCTTCGCAGATGGGGCAGCACAGCTCCTCAGGGTGCACCTGGCGGGTACAGTTGAGGGGCTGGCACAGGATGGGGTCACAGATCACCGTGCGCTTCTGGGGGCAGCAGGTACGGGGTTCATTACAGGGGGCATGGCTGATGGGTGCTGCCCCCCAGTTTGTACCCCCCCCGGCACATACTTGGCAGCTGCAGATAGAGCACTTCTTGTCATAGTCAGGTGCCCAGCGGGTGCCATGCGCCCGGTGCTGCCCCTCGAAGAAGCAGGAGTTGGGGTCCTTCTTCAGCTGCTCCAGGTCCCTGGTCTTGGCACCCTCGGAGAGCTCGGCCTCCCCTGGGGACAGGCGGGTCCCTCCTGTGTGGCACCGGTTGGGGATGTGCACCTGGATGGGGGCATGGAGCAGGAGGGTTGGCATCGCCAGGGGACCCTGCTTCCCATGCCGAAGCCTGGCTGCCCTCCATGGTCAGGGCTGGTGGAGGAAGCACCCATGACCACTGTACACACCACGCCAGGCTGCCAGGACCGTGCCACTGTCCCCCTCCCACCCCGCTCTGGGCAGTGTCACCTGGCTGGAGACCCCGGGCAGTGGGTAGGGGTGCCCTGCCCAGGTGGGGACCTACCCGTCCCCGCATCTCCCCATGGGGGTGGGCTTTGGTGCTGACTTGCAGGAAAGCAGTGCCCTGGGCCAGGTGCTGCAGCAGGTCGGCGTCCAAGTCCTTCACCACCCCCTGAGCCTGTCGGGGCAAGAGGAGCACCGGTGGGGGCATGAGGGATGGTCCGGTCCCCGCTGTGGGGTGCCCCAACCGGGTGCCCACCTCACCTCGGTGCTGTAGAAACCCTTGAGCAGGCGCTTGTGCTGGTGAGGACGGGCACCCATCTCGCCCAGCTCAGCCACCCCGTGGAGGTGGGCGCTGACGGTGCCGTCGGCCGGGCGGCCCAGCCCCGCCACCGAGATCTCGTAGTGCAGGTGGCAGTGCTCGTCCAGCGAGAGCCAGGCGTGCCCCCCGGCGCCGCTGCCCACCGGGGGGGACACCAGCTGCCCTGCCAGCGCCACGGGCATCTCTGCGCACAGACAGGGGCCATGGGAGGTGGTGGGTGGGGGGGCTGCCCCACCGTCCCCGCCACCACCCCTGGTGCCCCCCGGGTACCTGTGTAGCGGGCCAGCAGCCCGCTGTAGGGCAGGGAGATGACCTGGCCCCGCAGCTCACCCTCTGCCCAGTCCTTGGTGGCCACGTTGAGGAAGAGCTCATTCTGCAGCAGCATGTGGGCATCGCGGGCACTGGGGCTCTGCCAGATGCCGTGGGCCTGCCGCCGGCGGGAGACCATGTGGGTTGGGACAGGGACTTGCTGAAGGTCCCCATGCCATCCCCCCCCAGTGCCACCCAGCGCTCACCAGACCGTCCTTGTAGCTGGGCGTCATGTCGAACAGGACGTTCCTCTTGCTCTTCCGCCGGGGTTTGGTCTCCAGCGTGATGCCCACCACCTCACTGGCAGTGCCCACCACCTGCACCTGTGGGAAGGGTGCCGAGGGGAAGCACTGGAGGGAGAGACACTTTTGGGACCCCCAGGAGGGAGAGGGGTGCCCCCCACTTACCTGGTACTCCAGGGTGCCATTCTCGTGAAGTGCCAGCTTGGCTGAGCCCACAGCCCCCGTCTTGGTTGGCAGCAAGGCGTCTGCTCCGCACAGCACGCTTTGGATGGCTTCAGCCCAGGGAGAGAGGCACGGGGAGGTGAGGCTGGCATGGGGGGCATGGCCACCCCCCCCTGCACCCCGGGGTGCCCGCCCCATGCTCACTGTCACAGCTGCGGCGGGTGGTGATGGTGCCCGCCAGCTGGCGTGCGTGCCGGCCCTCTGTCTCAGCCACGATGCGGAGCTGCCCCTGCACCAGCCACTGCAGCTCGTGGGCAGACAGGTCGCTCAGCACCTCCGCAAAGTCGGGGTCCTGCCGGGGGGGGGCACGGTGCCACGGCTCAGCCCTGGCATGGCGGGCACTGCGGCTGCTGGGGCACGTGGGGGAGCAGACGGCTTTACCTCCACGGTGATGTTGGCATGGACCTCCCGCAGCGTCTGGCCCTGGTGCAGGATGCGGACCCGCAGCGGGACCCAGGGGGATTCTGGCCATGGCAGAGGGGGTTGGACCCGCTGGACTGGGGGCCTGCAACCACTGTCCCTGTGCTCCCCAAACCCACCCCTCTGTGCCCACCGCCCCAAACCCCTGCACCCGATCTCCCACTTTCTTGCCAGCTGCCTGTCCTGTCCTGCACACCTGAACCCCTGCACGCCCCCTGACCCCCACTGTTCCCCCCCCGCATCCCCAAATCCTTGCAAAACCCACGTCCCAAACCCATCCTTTTGCACACCGACCCCCACACCCCATACGCCATCCAGCACCCCCTGGCCCCACCCCCCCCCCCCCGCACACCCCAAATCATGCAACAACCCCTATACACACCTCAACACCTCCCCACACCATGCACAGCCCCTATACCCACCCTGAGCCCTACACCCAGCCCACACACACACCCTGACCCCATAGATGCTGACCTGTGCATTCCGAGCCATACACCCCCCGCCCCAGCCCTACGCAGCCCCCCCGGGCAGTGCCAGGCCCCATGGGGTGCCCATGCACACCCTCACCCCCGGCGCCAGGCTCCAGCAGCCCCCGGGCCATGAGGATGAAGTGCAGGTTGTTCTCGGTGTCACTCAGCGTCAGCATGGCCATGCCCCCAGCACCCAGGTGCGTGGGGTCCGACGAGGTCAGGATGGCACCGAACGTCTCTGTGCAGGCAGGGAGGGTGTGAGGGGCATCCCGGTGGGCACCCACTGGGTGGGTGGGCATGTGGGAGCCGGACTTACCTGCGAAGAGCGCCCGGTGCTTGAGGATGTGCCCGTGGACCTCTCCAGAGGGCTGTGCCCGGGTGACGAGGGACACGCGGAGCTGCTCCCCCCGCAGCAGCTGGATGTTGGCCTTGGACACCGTCCTCCACATCCCGCAGAGCTGCGGGCGAGGGCAGCGCTGGGCAGGGGCCGGGGCACACTGCACGCCCGGGCAGGGGGAGGAAGGGGTGCCATGCCCCCTGCCCTCCCAGCCCCTCTCACCATGCCATCCTCGGGGGCAGCGCTCTTCTGCACGGGGTGTTCGAACAGCACGTTGCCCTCGGGGTCGCTGAAACGCACCCGGCTCGGCCGCCCCAGCCTGCGGGCACCCAGGGGGTGAGCAAGGACCCCTCACCCGGCCCCCCCTCCCCTGGCACCACCCTCCCTCAGCACCGGGCACAGGGGTCCATCAGGGAGGGCACACGGGGGTCGCCCAGCGATTTGGGGTGGGCGAGAGAAGGATGACGTCCCCCTGGGGTGCCAAGCGCCACGCTCTGCCCGCCCATGCCTGGGCTGGCCCGACGCTGCTGTCCCGCTGGATGCCAGCTCAGCATGGGTCCCTGGGGCTCCCCTGCCCCAGAGCGGTGCCAAACTGGCATGGAGCAGGAGGGGGGGTCCCCGCTGGGAAAGGCAGCAGGGCAGGACCCGCCGGGAGCTGAGTGCTCAGGCCCGGCTGTAAATTAGGAGCATTTTCGGCTCTGTTTGGCTCCCCCGGTCGGAGCTGGAAATTAGTCACCACTTTACTATGCAAAGGGGCCTGGAAGCAAGGAAGAGCAGAAGAAACCGGAGCGGGAAGGAGGGAGGGAGAGGAGAGGCTCCGCTGCCGGCGGGCATCCGGGGAGGGCACGGCGAGGATGGGGGACCCTGGCAGCAGTGCCCCGGCGGTGCCCGCCGGCAGAGCCCGCGGGGTGGCCCGGCGCCTGTGCCCCGCTGCGCCCGTGTCCTCGGCTCAGCCCTGGAGCCGATCCCATTTGTTCCCGCTCCAGACCCAGAGGCAAAGGGGTGAGGCCGGACCGGTGCCGTGGGTGTGCCGAAATCCTGGCTGCTTGCCCGGGCTGGACCCCCAGCACATCACCCCCCTCCCCAAATCTCTCGCCCTGCCAATGCAAGGCTGTGGCATTGCAGGTGGACATCAGAAGGGAAACTGAGGCACGAGCACTGTTGCATCCCCCCCTTTTCCAGGGGGGTGCCCGCTGTGCCAGCCTGGGCAGAGGGCAGGGGGCAGGACTCACCGCTCGTAGCTGATGGAGAAAAGCAGGTAGGAGCGCAGCAGGGTGAAGCGAGCCTTGGCCACCGCGCTGGACGTGGGGTGCCACGGCTCCGGACCGCTTGTCAGCAAGGCCACGAACTCTGGGGAGGGGGTGCCAATGATGGTGGGGAGAGCAGGGGTTGCCCCGCACCACTGCTGCACACCCAGGCAGGCGGCTCACCTGTGCGGGCATCGTCACGGGCCAGCCCCTCGGAGCTGAGGTAGGAGCGGTCGTTGTAGGGCTTGTCCAGGTCGTCCTCCTTGTCCTGGAAGTACTCAAAGGTGTCGAAGGGGGGTGCAGGGCTCTTCTCCGGGGGGCCTGGCAAGGCTGGCATGGGGTGGGCACAGGGAGAGACCATTGCACCAGGCTGCTTGTGCCCAAGAGCTCAGGGTGGGGGGCAATAATAAATCCTCCCTCCCGAGATAGACCGAGATGTGCCCTGCGAATCACCGTGGGGCTCTGCGCTGGGGTGCGGGGGGCATGCTGGGCGCAGGCAGGTGGACAGGCAGGGTATTTAGCCCTGTGCACCCTCTCGGCACCCATCCCAGGGTGGTTTGGGATGGCTGTACCCACCAGGGCACCCCGAGGACACTGGCAACCTCTATAACAAAGCAAGCAGCTCTTTTTGGGGGTGTGTGCACAGTGCCCCCTTTCCCATGCCCACGGGAGACCCTGTGGGTGCAGGGGGGCTCCCTGCAGGGAGGCACCCGCTGGCCTCACCTTTGGGGCAGGTATGGCAGCAGTGCCCAGGCAGCAGCGTGGCCCGGGGGCAGGTGGGCACGGGGCAGTCCTGCTTCATGTTCTTGCAGTTCACTTTCCCCGCTGGCTTCCCTCGGCGGTTCCTCTGCTGCGGAGTGGTGGGGGCAAAAGCCCGAGAGAGCGGTGCCGAGGTGTGCCAAGCCGTGCCACGGTGTGCCAAGCCGTGCCACGGTGTGCCCCCCAGCACAGCCTGGCTCCCCCCATCCCGGCCCATCTGGAGCCCCCCCGGGACAGCCCGGACACCTTTCGCAGCCCCCAGCTGCCTGTACGGCAGCCAAGCCTGGGCCCCCTCCCCACGGCCCCCAGCCCCCTGCCCAGCTGTGCGCGGCCCCGCCAGCCCCGGCCTCGGGGGGCTGCTCGGAGGGAGGGAGGGGGCCGGGGGCCATCCCCGAGGAGGAAGAGGAGGAGGAATGAAGCTTGATCCTTTAAACCCCCCTTCTCCCCGCTGCCGCGGCGCGGGGGGGGACATCCAGGTGTCCGGCTGGCGGGAGGGACCCCCGCTCCCCTTTTCCATAGGGGGGGGTGTATTGAATGAAAGGGTCGATCTCCCCCCCCTGCCAGCCCCCTCCCCAGCAGGGCCGGATCCTGGGGGATCTCCCGGGGGAAGGGGGGGTCCCGGGGCCGGGGGGGGTGCGGGGGCACTCACCGGCTCGCAGTGGCAGATAACGCAGCGCATGACCCCGAAGGGCTCCCCCAGGTCCGGGTGCCACGTCTCCTCCAGGGCATAGAAGTGCCCCCCGAAGGCGCAGCCTGCGGAGACCCCCCCCCATCCCACCCACCACCACCGCCGCCCCCGGTTACCTCCGGGCCGCGGGCACCCCCCTGCCGCAGCCCCGGACAGCGGCCGCCACCGCCCCGTCGCCCGCTGGGCACGGCGGCCGGTCCCGGTCCCGGTGCCGGTCCCGGCCGGCCGGGGGTGCAAGAAAAGACGGTGGGGGTGCGTGTGTGTGCAGGCATGCGGTGCACGGACGGGGGTGCGGTTGGCAGGGAGGGGGGGTGCACGGATCGGGGGTGCGGCAGCGGCTTGTATAGGACGGGGGGTGCCCGGAGCGGGGGGGGGAACGGGGGAAGGAAAGGGGGGGGCTCCTACCTGCCGCCCCCCCGGGGGGCAGCGGGTCCGTGTCGGGCCGGATGGGCAGGGCGAGCTTGGGGCGGGCGGCGCGGCCGGGCAGGAGCAGGGCGAGCAGCAGCAGCAGGAGCAGCAGCAGGGCGGCGCGCATGGTGCCGGCCGGCCGGGGCAGGCAGGCGGCCGGGGGCGGGGAGGGGGGGCCGGGCGCTGCCTGTCGCTGCCGCCGCCTCTGCCCGACCGCCGGCTCCGGCTCCGCTTTATAGGCGGCGGCATGGGCAAGCGGGAGCTGCGAGCCCTGTGCAAACAAAGGGCCCGCTAATGAGGCGCAGGCAGCGGCAGGCCGGGGGGGGGGGGGCGCCCCCGCCGAGCTCCGTCCGAGCACCCCCCGCCCCCCCCGGGCCCCGGCCCCGCCGCCCCCGCCGGGCACGGACCGTCCTGCGGCACCCCGGGGCACGCAGCTGCCCCGCCGGGTTCGGGGTGTCCCCCATCCATTGCCCGCTCCCCCCCCCCCCCGAGCATGGGGTACCCCCGGGTGTAGAGCATCCCCACTCACATGCCAGCCCCAGGGCATGGGGTACCCACAGGGGCTGGGCATCTTGGGGACACCCCCTCTAATCCACACAACACCCAGCAGGACATAGGGCACTGTGGAGACACCGCCACCACCATCCACACCCCTTCCACAGAGCTTGGGGTGCTCCTGGGCACTGGACATCCCCATCCACATGCCCCCCCCCCCAAGGACATGAGCCCCCCAGGAGTCCCCCATCCACATAAGCCTCCTCGGGAATAAGGCATTTGCAGGGCACCCCCATTCAAACGCCCCCCCTCCTCAATCCATGTACTCTCCCCTGGCATGGGGCACCTCCTGGGCATGGGGCATCCCGGGGGCTCCCCATCCACACAGCCCACCTTCAGGCATGAGCCCTCCCAGGGCTCATTGGGCCCCTGCAGGCATGGGACATCCTGGGGACTCCTCCATCCACTCAGCCCCCTCTCAGGCCGCTTGGCACCCCAGGCCACGGGGCACTGCAGGGCACCGTCCACCCACACAGTCCCCTGTGGCTCATGGACCCCCTGCAGACCTCTCCCCTGCAGCCAGCCCCTCCCCAGGACATACGGATCCTCCATCCACTCAGCACCCCTGAGCATGGGCCCCCAAAGCATGCCCCCCCCCCAAATCCACACTGTGCTCTGCAAAGTCACACGCACCCCACAACTTGTGCCCTTGACATCCCCAAATCCCTCTGGCTGCTGCCCACCCCAGGCAGAGGAAGGCTCCAGAGCGGGACCCCGGGCTCCTGCCCGCCAGTGACAGCGACTGCAGGGGGACAGGAGCCCAAATGCCTGGGTTCCCTTGCCCAGGGAGGGGAGGGGGCAGCTGTGGAGGAAGCTGAGAGAGCAGCACCCAGCACCGGTCCCACTCTTCACCCACATGTGCTCGGGCTGGCGAGGGTGGCGGCGGTGGGCAGTGAGCAGACACCATGGAAAAGCCTGGGGAGAGCATCATCCAGCTGGGGAAACTGAGGCACGCACTGTGTCGGAGGGAGGGGTGACGGTGGGGAGTGGGGCCAGCGTGTGCCCCCCCGTGTCCCTGCCTTGCCACCCCTGCCGAGGGTGGCAGGGAGGGGTGGCGGGTGGCGGGTGCGTGGCGGGCGGGCGCCTGGGGAGGGGAAGGCGGGTGGGGAGGGGAGGAGGGGGAAGCGCGGGGCTGCCAAAATCAACTCCGGGCGGTACAAACACCCGGCCAGCTGCGCGGTGTAGCTAGGGAAACACGGCACAGCTGGAGCACAACAGGCCCCTGCCTCCCCAGAAGGCTCCTCCTGGGCCTCCCCGCGGCCTGGGGGGGCTGCAGCCCACCGCCCCGTGCCCCTAGTGCCAGCCCGCATGGGGTTGCTCATCCCTGGCTCACCCATCCCATTCCCTGGCCCGGTTTGGCATGTGTCCCCGTGCAGCGGGCACCTCTCCCGGGGAGGGCAGTGGGGCACGGGGGCTTGGCCATGCCGGGGACCTGCCCCGTGGCAGGAGCTGGCACCGGTGTGAGGCAGCGAGGAGCAGCTGGGCTTCCCCGGCGGGACGACCCGCTGGCATCGCCAGGGCTGGGATACTGCCAGGGCCCCGGGCATCCTCCGGGCATGGCCGTGCCCAACGCCCTGCTGCTTGCAAGCACTTTCTGCAAGCAGGGACCATGCCCAGCAGCATGGTACCCCCAGCCCCATGCCCTCCCTGCTGTCCCCGGCGGTGCCACTGACCTGTCCCCTCTCCTCTCTCCCGGTGTCCCCGCTGGCCCGGGATCCGGCGGCACGGTGGGCAGGGGAGGGCTGGGGTCTGCGTGGCCGTGCCAGCGTCACCGTGCGGTGCCCGCTGCGGTGCGGCAGCGGCCCTGGGGGACGGCGGGACGTGAGCGGGGCCGAGCAGGGAGGAGGCGGGCGATGGCTCCCGGCCGCCCTGCCGGTGCCAGGAATCCAACGCTGGCTCCGCGCACCCAGAGCTCGTCACAGTCTCCTGGCTCAGCCGCAGGGAAGCGGCAGGGGAAGCTCTCTCCCCTTTCCCGGGAAAAGGAAGGAGAGACGGGGAACCTGCCTGGCCGTGGCCCTTGGCATGGGGGAAACTGAGGCACGGGGTGGCAGTGTGAGGGAGAGGGGGGCTGCAAGGGTGTCCCGGCACTGCCAGACTGGGACCATGGTGGTACGCTGGCACGGGGCCTGGCAGGGCAGGAGGGTGCCGGGCATCCCTGCCTGGGGAGGAGGCATCGCCACTGCAATGGGGGCACACGGGCAGGGAGGAAAAGGATGCCCCAGCCGTGCCCGGGCATCCCTCATCCGCAGCCCCGCGGGCCCCTGGAATTGCCAAGGGGTGCCCCCAGGCAAGGGGCAGAGGGCATCTTGCCAGAGCCTCGGGGGTCCCTGTGCTGGTGGGGAGGGGTTGGCGCCGGCCAGGGGCGATGCTGGGAAAGGGTCCTGATCCCGCCAGCTGCTTCCCAGCACCCACACGTGTGTGCCGGCAGCGCCCTGCACAAAGGCGGCTCTGAGGCGCTCCGGAGCCAGGCCTGGCGCCGGCACAGCCCCAACGGGGCTGCCGGCTGCGGGCAGCTGGAGCCGCACGAGGATGGAGCCGGTCGGCTGCGGGCAGCCCTGGCCACCCCGCCCGGCACCCGCACCCCTCTGGCACCTCTACCCAGAGGCGGTGGCCCGGTGGGATGCCATCCTGTCACAGTGTGGGTGGGACGCCCCAATGGTGCCCTCCAAAACAGCCTGCAGCACCGCCGCGGCTTCGTGGGCACGTGCCCTGCCCAGTGGCGAGGGTCCCGCGGAGTGTCCCAGCGGGCCACGGTGCCAGGGCCATGCCGTGCCTGGCGTGGGGGCATGGCGGTGGGCCCTCGCCAGCGCTCCTGCCCCACGCAGCTCCCTATTGTCTGGCCTCATTAGCCGCTGCCTCCTCGCGGCTTTGAACATGAGCCGGGCTCGGGGCGGCAGGAAGGAGCCTCTGCTCCCCAGGGATGGGGTCGAGGCAAAACCGCATGCCCCGGCCCCGCCTTCCCACAGCCTCCCACCGCCTCCCGGGCACCCCGACACCCCCTCCTTGCCCCCGTGCCAGGCGTGAGCCCGGAGCTGGGAAGACACCCCCCTCTCCAAAAAGAGCCCCCCTCGACCGATCCGCTCCAGCACGGGGTGCGGAGAGCCATCAGCCTCCCCAAAGCTTTGTGCCGAGCGCGGCTTGCCCCGTGACTAATCCCCCCCGGCCTCGCACACACGCAGCGGGGCGGGGGCTGTCGTAATGGGTGGAAATATCTCATAATTCACGTTGGACACGGGGATTACAGCCGTTCCGGCAATATTTGCACAACTGGCAGGCGGCTTGCAGGGCTGGGCCGCCCCAGACGAAGGCCAGGGGGGTCTGGGAATGGAGGGGTTTTTGGGGATGGCAGGTACGGGGAAGGGGATGCAGCCTGGGGCGGGGGGAAAGTGGCTGTTTTCTGTCTGTGAACACATGGAGTTTATTACAGAGGGCACGATGCCAGCATGGCGGGGATGGCTGGGGCTCTCACCTTCATCCCATCCCACTGCAGCGGGCACAGCTCGGGGAGTGGGATGGAGATCTCAAAGCAGCCTTGTCTGCCAGGCCAAGCGGATCCCGGCCATGCCCTGGGGCATCCGTGCCCACTCCCAGTGCCCCATCAACTCCATAGAGCTCTATGCTTATAGGAACACCCAAAGGTGCTGGTGTCCCCCTGGCCCCAAACATCCCCTCCCCAAAGGCCTTGCAGGGCGACCCCGGTGGGAGGAAAGCGGGGGACGTGCGGGGCATGGGGGGGGCCGTGTTTGGCATGGGGATTAGCAAGCTGCCAGAGTGATGGTGGTCTCCCCCCTCCCCACCGGACATGCAGGCAAATATTTGTGCCCAGACTTCGCAGGACAGCGAGAAGGAATTTCATTCTTGCGCCCACCTGCGGCTCGGCCGCCTGGCATTAACCCTTTCGCCGCCCCATGGGATGGAGGGAGAGGGGCGAGGTGCCCTCCCAGCACCCCCCTGTGCCCCCCGTCGGGGTGGGGAGCTTGGCCGAGGAGCAGGATGGGGGAAGAGGGCACAGCGGGATCTCCCTGGATGCCAGCGGGGCCACCAGCACAACATGCCCTGGTGCAAGGCAGCGGCTGGAGGGTTTGCCCAGGGGCATCCCCCAGGCAGCACCGTGGGCTTAGTGCCGGGTGCCGGGCACTGTACGGCCTGCCGGGAATTGGGAAAGGTGGGGGAAACCCTGCCAGCCTTCACGCCCGAGATGTGGCACCTCGGCCGAGATGCCCCTTTGCCCAGCAGAGCCGTGGTGCCTAGCCACGATGGGCTGCCAGGGAGTGATCCAGGGCGCGGAGGACACAGAGAGCGGGATTTACCCACGGATGTTTATTGGCAATTTGCAAATGTAAAAAAAGGCCCGGAGGGGACAGGGGACACCCAGCTCCCAGGGACAGCCCGTGCTTGGGGAGGGGGCCAGCCTGGGTAAAGGGTCCCCCCTGGCACCCCCAGAGCCCTGCTGTGCTCCTTTCCCTGGCCCCGGGGCCAGCTGGGCCCTGAGCAAACGGGGCTGTTTGCTCACGCCAGGATTAGCCGCTCTCTTTGTTCCTTTGACTTTCTCTTCCCTTTATGCCGTACCCTTTTATGGGGGCTTCAAAGGGGGCTGAGACCCCCCTCCCTGTCCTTGAAAGCCCAGGTTTGCTTCCCATGCCCCCCTCGCCTTGTGCCAACATCCCGGGGGTGACCACGGGGCACATCTGGGTGGCCAGCGGGGACAGCAGCTGTGCCACCCGCCCGTGGTCAGCCCCCCGGCCCCCCTGCCGCCTGGCACGTCCGGCTGCCCTCAGCACCTTGGCGAAGTGGGTGCGAACGGCTGCCCCCCGCAGCGGGATTCCCGACACTTTGCACCCTGTAAGGAGAGGTGGGAAACTTGGCACCGGGATCCGGCCAGCTGTGCAGCCCTGCAGCCCCCGCCTGGCTCCCTGCCCCCTGCCAGAGCCCTGCCGGCCTCGGCCACAGCCCCCCATGCCCCTCTGGGGTCTCTGAGCCCCACTCGCTGCCCCGTTCCCCCTCCCTCCAAGGCATGCAGCATCCCTGGATTCGGGCTGGGGGAAAGGGGGTGCACCAGCCGCAGGGGCTCCCTGCCACATCCTCCTCTGCCCCCTTGGCATGGGCAGAAAATGCTGGCGTTGCCCTTTCCAGCAGAATACCAGGCCGCCCATGGGCACTGGCTCCTGCTGCCTGCCAGCCTCTGGCACAGCTGAAAAGGAGCATTCTGGAGTGAAGGGATGATTTTAGGCAACTTGGGGTGCTTGGTGCTCACTGAGGTCCAGCAGGCATCTTCCCAAGTACCAGCCACCCTCAAATTTCCCCCGATGGAAACCCACCCCTGATGGGTTCATTTGCCTAATTATGAGGGCAAGCAGGGAGCGCAGGGCACCGCAGTTCTCCAGCCTGGCATCGTGAAGAGTTTCACACTCAGGGAGGGACAGGGACCTGGGCACAGCAGGGGCTGGCGTGGGGCTGGTGGCAGGATCGGGGCCAGCGCTGGCAGAAGGGCCGAGGGTGCCAGCAGGGCGCGTTTGCAACTTGTCACGTCCGCAGAGACGGGGCAGGCTGTGCGGGGGAAACCTGGCGGTGTTTGACCCCGGTGCTCACGTCTCCTGCCACCACCAGCCGTGCCACAGGCGAGTTGGGCTGCCAGCCTTGCCCCGGAGCTGTGGCACCCACCGGACCCCCTGTCCAGGCACCCCGCGACCTGCAAGGTGGGTTGCCGGGGGCCGAGCAGGGCGCAGGGCAGGCAGAGCGGGGCTGAGGTGTTTACTCTGCCTGTTGTCAGCTGGCCAGGCGCTGCCGGGAATTGCCGGCTGCAGGGATAGGGGTGGGAGCGTGCGAGAGCAGGGGTGTGAGAAGGAAACACGCAGGCTGTGGGGAGACCAGGGGCAAGAGGATGCGGGCCGGGGGGGGTCCCTCCCAAAGGGAAGCGTGTAGGGGGCTGCCCGGCCCCGGGGGTTATCTGAGCGTGCACCCCGACACCCACCGCGGGAAGTGCGCATATGCATACGTAGGTCTAAGGGTGTGGGGGGTGTACACGTGTGCCATACAGACATACATGTGCACGTATACACGGGTATGGGTGGGTGCACACCTTCCCCCCCCGCCCCCGGCCAGAGTGCCCTGGGGGGGCTGGGTCATGGCTGTGCCAGGACCTGGCACCAGGCAGACCCCCGGTGCTTCTCCCACCCAGGGAGGGGTGTCCACGGGTGCTTCACCTGCCCACCCAATCAATACCCCAGTGAAACAGCCCCGGGGGCCGCACGCCAGCCAGGCCCCCGTGCTCCATCACCCTGCCCAGCCCAGAGGGGTCCCCGTGCTCTGCAGCCCTGCCAGGGATCTCCAGTGCCCTGAGTCACCTCTGGTGACGGATGCAGGGGTCAGAGCCAACCTCTGGGCGAGGGTCACTGAGGTTGGGGTCCACCAAGGGTGGGGTCCAGCTCTGGGCAAGGGTTACCAGGGTTGTGGTCCACCTCTGGGAGAGGGTCACTGGGGTTGGAGCCCACCTCTGGGTGAGGGTTTTTGGTGGCCTGGCTGCCACAGCCGGGAGCAAGACTCCATCAGGGCTGATAGCCCCAGGACCGATAGCCCCAGGACCACCCAGTGCAGGGTCACCGATGCCATCTCTTCTGCAGGTACCAGTGCCACTTTCACCCCCTGGACAGGCACAGCCGAGGTGCTGACCGCCGACGTCCCGGTAGCCAAGTGCTCAGGCCAGGGGGCAGGTGAGCAGCCCCGGAGGGCGCCCGGGGACGCCCTTCCCGCTCCCCGAGCCAAGGGAGGAAGCGGCCGGAGGCAGGAAGCCGTCCCCCGGGCCCGGGGCCCCCGCTGCGATTTTGCTTGAAGGTCAGCGGCGACACAACAGGAAATCGCACTGCCTCGGCTGGGCGGCCGGGCAGGAGCTGGAGAGCCGCTTTGTGCCGCCCCAGGGGTGCTCCTGGCCCCCGGCCCTCCGTCCCGGCTGGGCGGCTCGCGGGGAGCCCGCGCCACCGCCGTCCTCCATGGAAGGGGGACAGGAGCCGGGGAGCAGCCGTTGGCCCCAGGGTGGAAGATGCAGGGCCGAAGCCCCCAGCTGAGCATGGAGCTGAACAGTGAGTGCGTGGCTAAAAGGGGGGACGGGAGCGAGCAGGAAGGGGCATCGCGTTGGCAGCAAGCACCGTCCCCACACAGCCAGAGCGTCCCCCACGCGGGGACCCCAAGAGATGAGCCCCACAGGCGGGCAGCAAACCCCAGGGGTGGCTCTGGTTTGGTCGGACCTGGCTGCTACCAGCATGCGAGGGCAGCCGAGCATCTCTCCGTGCCCGTCCTAGGGAAACAGGCTGCACCGAGGCCTTTTGGGGACAGGTGTAGCACCAAGGCAGGCAGCGAGGCAGGTGGATGCACAGAGGGCCTTTGGAGAGGAGATGCCTGTCACCAGGATGGGCAGTCACTGGGGACAGCAGCCGCCTGGCTGAGAGGTGTCCGGGGCAGCGGCGTGCCGGCGGTGCTGGGGAAGGCAGCGCCGGCAGGCCAGCCCTCGGCCAGAGCGGCAGCGAGGCGCATACGTACGCTGCAGGATGCTGCAGGCAGGGATTCCCCGAAGCACACGTGACGCCCGGAGCTGCTCCTGGCACGGATTGGGAGGGCCGGCCCTGGTCTGCACAGGGAGTGCGGCTCTGCTTCCCGCCTGCAGCCAAGCCAAAAAACTTGGCACAGCGGCCCCTCGGGACGCACTGCCGGATGGAAACCCCGGCTCTCCCCAGCGAGCACTGGGCCCCTGCGCTGACTGACCAGACGGCAGCACCCGGCCCTCCTCAGCCCCCCCTACACCTCCCCCTGTGCCCCCACCACAGGGCCACCAAGGCCACCAGCGGGCTGGGGCGAGGGGTTGCCGTTGCATGCCTGGCCCTGGGCTGGAGCTGTGCAGGGTGGCCGAGGTAACCCTGTCTCCCCCCAGGGCTGCTCCTCCTCACATCCTTCCTCCTGCACGTGGAAGAGGGCCGTGCCAGCCCAGTGCGGCTGGTCTGCGACAGCAGACTCATCCAGAAGTACATCGGGGAGGCCAAGGACATGGAGAAGAGAGCGGTGAGGATACAGTCCCCCCCCAAAACCAAGGCCAGGGACAGCTCCTGGTATCTCACCTCGGCATCTCCTCTCCCTGTTAGGGCCAGTGCCAGGCACTGCCCACGCTCAGCTGCCCCGCGGTGCTGCCCTTGGTGGACTTCAGCCTCCAGCAGTGGAAATCCAAATCGGTGAGAGGGGCTGGGAGGACGGTGCTGGCACCGGGGTGCCCACGGGGCTGGAGAGGAGCCCCCCGGGTTGGCACAGGCACCAGAAATGCTGAACAAGATGGCTGCGGGCACACCTGGTGGCACAGGGGGGTGGAGGACCCCATCCAGACCTAGGGTGGGCAGAGGAATAAATGGGGGCCAGGAGCCAGCCCACTCACTGCCTGCTCTCCCAGAACGAGACCAAGCGGCGGGAGATCCTCTGCGACCTGGCACTGCTGGTGGGCGCCGTGGTGCGGGCCCAGGGCCAGGTGACCCAGGAGTGCGGGGCCGCGCAGCTCAGCCAGCTTCGCCAACACGCCAACTCCTTCCTCCTGCTCCTGCAGACCTTTGGCTTGGAGGTGAGACCTCCTCCACGCGAGCCAGGCCACCCTGGCGCAGCTCCCACCTGCGCTGGGCCGGGTACAGCGGCTTTGTCACCCCCCCTGTCCCACTCTCATCCCTCAGGCAGGACCCTGGGAGCCAGGCTGCTCCCCACGCTCCGTGGAGCAGACCCACGTCACCGGCATCTTCCTCACCTACCGGCAGCTGGTGCAGGGCAAACTGCGCTTCTTCTTCCACGACCTGGCCAAGGACTTGTGCAAGGAAGGCCAGGGGGGTGACAGAGACCCTCGGTGCGGGGCCCGGTGAGGCTGCACACAGGGCTCAGCCCCGATCCCGGGTCAGAGAAATCCTGCTGGATGCTGAGCTGCGCTCTGGGTGCCCAGGGAGGTGCCCGCAGGGAAACGGTTGGCTCCCGCTCCTCGGTGACCGCGCAGCCCACGGAGGCAGACAGCAGCAACGCCCGCAGGCACAGGCCCTGCTCCCACCCAGGCAGGCCCCTCGACTGTGAATGCTTTACAATTAAAGAGCTATTTTTCTAAAGGGTTGTTTACATCCTCTTTTCCCTGCCGCTGTGGCCCTGGCAGGGGGACCGCACACCCCCGGGGGACGTGCTCCGGGTCTCTCCCCGGTGCCCAGCTCCCTCCCGCGGCAGCCGCCAGCTCTGCAGGGCAGAGGGGCTCCCACCAGAGCCCACTCGGGGACATGAGCTACCACTCCTTGCCCCCTGCCTCTCCCCAGCCCCAGCGTGCCCTGTGCCCAGAGGAGCAGCAGAGAAGAGCCTGAGGCAGGTTTGGGCTGCCCGACCTTTGGGAAAGTGGTACGGACCCCCTCTGCCCCGGCGCAGGCGCACCCGCTCCCTGCCAGCCTCACCCCTCAGCCAGCAGAGCCAGATCTAGAAAACACATCCCAGTTTAATCAAAAACGAGCCCGGCCTGCCTCAGGATGGCTCCTTCGGAAGCGGTCCCCAGCCCCGAGGCAGACAGGCAGCTGTCCCAGTCCAGAGCCGGGGCCGCGCCTGCTTCTGAAACGCAGGAAGGCAGAGGTGGGAAGAGACGCCCAGCAGGCAGGACCACGGAGCACCCAGCACAGTCTCTCCACGCAGGAAGGGGCTGCGGATCCCAGCAGGAGTCTGAAGAGGCCGGGATGAGGAGGGGGACTGCTCCCTCCTCCCCAGCTCCAGAGGGGCCAGGCAGCATGGATGCTGGGGCAGGATTTGGGGTCACAGGGCTCCTGTTTGCTCGCCAGCAGAATGTCTCTGGGGCAGCCCAGGGAGGCAGGAGGTCTCCTAGAAGGCCAGCTTCTTCATCAGCAGGTAAACGCGAGAGTCCACTTCAAACCCGTGCAGGTTGTTTGCGTCTCCCTGCAGGCGCATGAGCAGCCCCCCGTAGGACACGTAGGCAGAGCTGGGGCAGGAGGAAAGGAGCGGTGAGAGCGGGGAACCCCACGGGAGACCCAGGTGGGAATCCCGGTGCCTCCCCACCACCCCCCCCGGGGCACCGCGTCCCCCCGCTCCTGGCAACAGGCACTCACAGGCGTGTGGCTGCCTCTGTGGAGGTCTCATCCCCTTCGATCCGGTACACCTTGCCGTACATCACGTACTCGAACTGGTCTGCCCTGCGACGGGACGGTGGGAGCTCAGAGAAGAGTCAAAGCCGGGTGATCCCCCAGCTGAGCATCCTTTAGGAGAAGGCACCTCACAGCCCCTCAGCACTTCACCTTTTCCCTCATCCACCCCCACGTGGGTCCTGGCTGGGCCCCTGTACCTGGACGGCCTGTCGTCCGTGGGGTTGTACTCGCCGTCATCCAGGGTGCCGTCTTCGTACAAGGTGCTGGCGATGACCAGGCGGAATTTGTCCCCTGGGAGGAGAGGGCAGAGGAGTGGTGAGACGGCCAGAGCAGCAGCGGCCACCACAGATCTCAGGGTGGTGGCAAGGAGCTGCCCTGGCGGGTTTAACACAAAGCCCCGTCCCTGCGTTCAGTCCCCCAACAGGATTGTGGGGAACGAGGAAAAGATCACACCAGGTCCTCTGTCTCCCCACTCCTCACAGACACTGGTCACCACCATGGAGGAGACCAGCGCCACCAGGACACCACTGCTGGTGTTTCCATGGGACACAGCAAGAGATTCATGGGGAGAGTCCCCAAGGGCTTGGCCAGGCCCTGGGCAGGTAGGCGAGACCCTGCAGCACCAGGTCCAGCCTTTCTGTGCTTCATTGAAGGTAAGACTCTCTTTATCACCCATTTAGTACATTTAGCCACAGAAGCTCATTTCAAAGGGTCTCCCTTAAAGCTGGGCTGCCACCAGCTGAGGCAGTTTCACTAGACGGCATCTCTGGGGAACGGGCCAGAGATGAGCACAAACAAATCTCACAGTGAGACGAGGCAGAACCCAGCTCAGCCCCAGCACAGCGAGAGCGCCCAGCACCTCCTGTCACCTGGGGACTGCACAGGGGCCCAAGAAAGTCTGAGACAGCTCATTCCTTCTTCTCCCTCCTCTGAGCACCAGCATGTACCTCTCTAACCTCACCTCACCCCAGCCCATTTTGGACTAACAGCCCGATAGCTTACCGAGATCCACAGGGTAGATCTGGATGTTCACGTCCAGGATAAGGTCCATCTTGAAGGACTCGCTCTCACAGTGCAGGCGGGACACTGGGGAGAGCGGCAGAGTCGGGACAAAGGACAGAGAAGACCCCCAGGGGCTGGGTGGAAGCAGAGTCCCAGGGCCAGGCCATTCCTGTCCCCACCCCGGACTGGCAGCCGAGCTATTCGGGGGAAGGGGTGCACGGGGCTCGGGGATGGCTGCCAGAGCCCGGGAGCAGACCGAGGCGTGCGCGGGCAGGGAGAGGGGCACGGCGGGCTGAGAAACAGGGCGTGGGGGGCCCGTGGGCGCACAGGCCGGGCGGCGGAAGCGGGGCGCACCAGGGCACGGCAGCACACGGCGGGGTCGGTGCCAGACGGTGGCGAGGGGACGGGGCACAGGGGCCACCGCCGGCGGGAAGGGGCAGAGACCGGGGCAAACGGAGGGGGGGGCTGGCTGGGCTGAGGGAGGGCACGGGCCCCCGGCCTGAGGCGGCGCAGGCCCGGGCGGGCGGGCAGGGAGGCGGCGCGGAGCCCCGCTCACCGCGGTCGAACTTCTTTCCCTCGGGGTCGATGTCCTTCACGTCGAAGATATCCTCGAAGAGGATCCCGGCCATGGCGGCAGCCCCGCGTCCCGCTCGCGCCCGGCGCCCGCCGATGACGCAGCCGCACTTCCGCCGCGCGCTGCCAGGCAGGCGCCCTTCCGCCGCAGGGCGGAAGTAGCCTCAGGGTGGGCGGGGCGATAGCCGCGCCTGCGCGCTGCTGCCGGCCGGCGGTGGGTGTCCGCGCGGTCCTAGTGCCCGCCCGCCCCGGTCCCCTCGGTGGGCCTGCGGGCGGGGGACGCTGCGCCGCGCTGTGCAGCGCCGAGCACCCGGGCCGCGGAGGATTCCCGGCTGGGTCAACGGGCTGGCGCCCCCGGAGCAGGGGCTGGCGGGGGAACTGCGGCTGGGGGGCGCTGCGATTGCGGGGGGGCGTTGCAAAGGGGGGCGGTGAGATGGGGGGAGCATTGCAGTGCGGTGGGGGTGCACTGCAAGTGGGGGTGTATTGCAATGGGGGGCACTGCAATGGGGGGGACATTGCAATTGGGGGCATTGCAATGGGGAGCACTGCATTCGGGGGGCATTGCATTGGGGAGCATTGCAATATGGGGTGTATGGCATTGGGGGGTGCATTGCAATGGAAGCATATTGCAATGGGGGGGCGTATTGCAATGGGGGTGCATTGCATTGGGCTGCATTGCAATGGGGGTGTATTGCAATGGGGTGTGACTGGTATTGGGGGGGGTGCATTGCAATGGGAGAGCATTGCAATGGGGTGCATTGCAATGGGGTGTGACTGGTATTGGGGGGTGCATTGCAATGTGGGGCATTGCATTGGGGTGCATTGCAATGGGGGGCACTGCGATGGGGGTGCATTGCATTGGGGTGCATTACAATGGGGGGGCATTGCAATGGGGGGCGTATTGCAATGGGATGGCGTTGCAATGGGGGGCATTACATTGGGGTGCATTGCAATTGGGGAGGCATTGCAATGGGGATGCATTGCAATGGGGGGGGCACTGCAATGGGGGGGGCACTGCAGGAGGGTACATCGCGGGGGGGGGTGCGCTGCAGAGGGCGGTGCACCGCAATGGGGGGCTGCCGGGGCCCCTGGCGCGGCCGCCCTGCTGTGGGCTGGCCCCGGAGGGTCCCGCAGAGCCCGTCACGGGGGGGCTCATGCCCTTGGACCCCTCTTGGGGTGCCGGTGCGCCGGGGGGCCCCGGCCCCGCTGGCAGGGTGCCGGCAGAGGGAGCTGCGAGGCCGCGGATGGGACGGCATCGCCCACGGCCACGGGCGGGTCCCGGCCCGGGGCCGCCTCAGCCAGCGGCCCCCGCCTGGGGAGATCCGAGCTGCCCCACGGGGGCCTCCCCCCCACCCCCGAGGCGTGGGGCAGAGGGGCTTCACCCGCCGCCCCCCTCCCCGGCCGCCGCTGGTCATCAGTGTCATGAGCTGCGCGGACTCAGCCAGCGACGGGGCCGGGGAGCTGCAGCCCCCCGGCGGCTCCTTCCCCCTCCCACGGCAGCTCCGTGGGGGAGGGACGGGCGAGGGCCGTCACCCGTGGCCTGCCGATGAACCGTGAGGGGAGCGGGGGGGTCCGGCAGGGCCGGGGGCGGCTCACACGTCGGGGCGCAGCGGGGTGCTCGCACGCCTGGCATCTGCTCGGGGGCCGCCGGCGCGGGGTCGAGAGTTCAGCCCTGGCCCCCCAGTGCCACCGCCGGCCTGCCTTAACTGGTTTTTCCCTGGCGCGGGTGAGCCGTGGCAGCGGGGACCCTGCGCCCCGTTTGGGCGGGGGGTGCCCGCCCGGACGTGGCACCGAGGGGGATGGCGGGGGCAGGTCCCGCGGTGTGACGGGGACCGGGGGAAGGCGGGTGGCACGGTGCCATGTGCCTGGCACACGGCTCCTGGGGACCGCGAGGCCGTGAGCAGGGACATCTATGGGATGTGGGTCCCCCTGCGTGGCCCCGGTGCCTGCAGCGAGGTGGCTGCGGGGGGACACAGCCCACACTGTCCCCGGGAGCCGGACATCTCCGGGATGTGGCTTGGGGTGGTACCCGGAGCCGAGGTGCCCCCAGCATCGGCGTTGGGATGCCCATCACAAGATGTCTGTGGTATCCAGACCCACCCAGGTGTGACTTTACCACGGCGCAGGCAGCGGGATGGGACGGGGTGGTGACACGCAGCGGGGACGCTGGCGTGACGGAGGGCTGCTGGCCCGTCGGGGGGGGGCACACGGGCGGTTCACGGCGGGGTCACCCCGCGGCGGTGGCACTCAGCGGGGACAGCCTTAATGCGCTGGGACGTAACCTCGGCTCCTTCTCATCATCGTCTGGGTGGGTGACCCAGTGCTCCCTGCGCCCTCCCTGGCATCCCGCACCCCGGGGTGCCCCTGCCTGCTGCGGGGGGTGCGGGGCTGGGCTGTGGGGGGGGCTGCGGGGGGCACCCGGGGCTCTGCACCTTGCCAGGGGGTGGCAGCAACACACCGAGCGTGGCAGGGCACCCCCAAACCCCAGCCAGGCTCACCAGTCTGACCAGTTGTCCCCCTCCAGCACCCCCAGGATGCCGTACTGGAGGGATGTGACCCACCAGGCAGGGGCCAGCCGGCCGGGGCAGGGTGGCATCGGGCCCAGGGCTGTTTCTGGGTGCCAGCCCCCACCGTACTGAGGGGTACCCGCTGGGAGCCCGGTGCGACTCAGGCCGGAGGGGCCTGGCATGGCTGTGCCCCCTGCTCGGGCGCTCTCGGGGCCACTGCAGGGTGACACAAAGGCTTAACCCATGGCTTATCCCACCCGTCTGGCCCTGCCTGCCCCCGCTGAGACCTGGCACGCTCGGTGCAGGCCAGCAAGCAGCCGGGGCCGTGCTCGCCAGCCGGCAAGGCAGCCCCCCAGGGATGATGCTGCCCTCCGCCCCTGCCAGCCGGCAGCACCGTCTGTCTCCCTGCCCTTGCGGGACCGGGGCACAGCTGAGCCCCGACCCCGGGCACAGGCGGGCACGGCCCCGCAGGAGGGTCACGGGCACGCAGCCACCCGTGGGGCCAGCTGGTGGAGGGCGGCGGGGGGCAGGTTTCCAGGTGCCCCCCCAGATGCCACGGGGCCCAGGTGGCAGCAGGAGCCTGGCACGGCCCCGAGCCCCCAGGGGCTGGTTGTGCGGCACGGCCACGGTGCCAAGCCCCCTCCTCGGCCCCGTGCTCAGGCAGCCCCTGGGGCAGGATCGGCCGGGGGAGGCTGGCTGTGGTGTAAATCCAGCCAGGACTGGCAGAGGACGGGGCACCCTGCTTTTCCCTGCACCACATCCCCATCTGCCCTGGCTCTGCCCATGTGCCCGCTGCCTCGCCAGCCCCGTGCCATGCTGTACTATGCTGTGCCATGCCACAGAAGCGTGGGTGGGCAGAGGGACCCATGTGCCCGGCTAATGCCAGCCCTGTGCTGCCGGGGGGTGAGCAGATGGTGCTGGGGTGGGTGCTGGCGGGCGCTGGGGGGTCGGCACTGCCTTCGGTGCCGTTGCCTCGGGAGCACCTGTTTGCCAACCAGGTGCCTAGCGTCGCCTCCTTATCTGGGATTAAACAAACCCTCCCCAGATCCGGCGCCAGACGCTGCTCCTGTGCCCGTGGGACCAGCCCTCCCCTACCCCAGGGCTCCCCTGTGCCCGCTGCCCCCCTCCATGCTGGGCTGGGAGGGGCACTCACGCCATGAGTCCCTGGGAGTGAAGAGCCCCCCAAAAACTGACCCCAGGCTGCCCTTGCTCTGGTTGTGCCATAGCCCTCGGGGTCTCTGTGCACTGGGGCGGCTGGGGCAGGCGTACCCAGCGTGGGGAGCACTCAGCCAGTGCCCCCAAAGTAGGGCACAGGGTGGCACCGTCTCTGCCCCTGCCTTGGGGCACCCCCAAAACATCCCAGCGCAAAATGGGACCCACTGAGGGGGTTCCCCTGTCCTGCTGTGGTCGGGGAGGTGCCCGTGCCCCCAGCGTGGTGAATCCCAGCAGCCCCAGTGCCTGTGGTGCCAGGCTCCCCGGAGCGGGGTGCAGCCCCCCTCCCTCGTTAGCCGCTTGGCTGTTATCTCCTGCCGATAAATTATACAACACAAGCGTGCCTTTGAAACGCGGCCAGGCCTCCATCCGGCAGGGCGGCCTTTGGGGGCCCGACATCAGCTATTTGTGGGCTGCCTTTGCTGTGGAGGGGGACGGGGATGGGGGACGTGATTTCGGGCACTGCCTGGGTGAGGGGGTGCTGGGGACAGGCTCCTGGGCTGCGATGCGAACCCGAGGGCAGAAGCAGAGGAGTAGTGGGGCTGGGAAACCTGCCTGCACCCTTGCCTGCACCCCATGCCCATTCCCACTGCTTGCAATGCTGCCTGTACCAGCACACATCCCTGCCTGCATTCCTACCCATACCCCTTGCCTGCACCCATGCCTCTGCCTGCGCCCCGTGCTCACACCCCCGGTTTGGGGTGCGGGGTGGCAGCGGTGCCTGGGCTGCCGGCCGGTGCTTCAGAGGCGGCGGCAGCCCCTGTTATCTGCCGGCACAAAGGAGCCGAAACGTGGCTGCCGTTACGGGAGCAAACAAGGGCAGGGTGAGGCCAGGAGGGTGGGTAGCCACCGGCACCTGCGGGCACCCGCCCCGGTGGCATTGCTGCGGGTGGTGGGACGAGGGGCAGGGTGGCACCGTCCCCATGCCCAGGGATGGGGGTCTCCCCCATGCGCCCCAGTGCCAGGGAGCCGAGGCCGCGTGGGGCTGCCCAGGGCGGTGCTGCCTGCCGGTGCGTGTTGCACACGTGTGTGCACATACATGTGTGCTCTCCTGCTGCTCATGGGGTGCAGCAATGGGGCGCAGTGGCCTTGGGGTGCCCATCCCTGCACCCTGCTGGGTTGGTTCCCACCTGGGCTGGGGGTCGGGCAGGAAGAGACCAAGCCGAAATTAAGCTGTTAATGAGCCCGTCTGTCACCAGGCCACCAATTACCAGGCTGGGAATGAGGAGATGATGGAGGGTGGCATGGCTGGGGGAGGGGAGCAGGATGCCAGGGTCCCCAGCATGGGGGCGGCTGGGGGGGTTTCACCATGTCTCGACAGCTTCCCCTTCACCACTGGCCTCCAGGGACCATCAGCCACATCCCGCGGCGTCGAGGACAGAGGGGACGATGTGGCCACAGCCATGGCAGAAACCGTGGCGGGCTCCGGGAAGGGATTAGCCCCTTCCCCCCCTGCTGAGGCCCTGGGTGAAAAAATAAGCTTCTGGGGAAATAAACCCCAGCCACTGTCCCTGGCTGGCACAGGGGGTGTCAGCAGTGTCACGAGCTGGCTGTTCTCTGCACTCGGGGCATGGAGGGGCACGTACCTACTGGGAGCGGAGACAACGGCTGTACCCCAGGGATGCTCCCAGACCCTATGGATGCTCCTGGCCCTGGGAAGGGGTCCAGCAAGGAAGAGGGCTTATAGCCCCCCTGCATTGTCCTGCTCAAGACTGCTGTGGTGCATGGCAGAGGCCCCTGTCCCTGTCTCCATCCCCGTCCCCAGCCGGGATGGGCCAGGGTGGCCAAATTCCTCTGGGCTGACGCTGACGTCGGTTTTTCCGCGACACCTCTTGGGAGCAGGGCCGGGTGCCCGGCCGGGCTGGCGGAGGGACAGGCCATCTCCCCCAGCTGTCATCGCGCCCGCCTGTCCCCACGATGGCCCTTAGCGGCACCCGGCCCTGGGAGGGACCTGGGGGCTGCTGGAGCTGGGGCTGGGAGCGTGCAGGAGTGGGTCCCTGCTCCTCTGTGGTGGCGAGGGGCTCTGTGCCGGGCACCGGCAGCATCCGGCAGCTGCCTGCCATGCCCTGGCCAGACCCACTGAGCCAAACCCGGCCGAGCCGGAGGGCGGGCTGGGATTAGAGCTGGGGGATTTTGCTGGGCTCCAAATTAACTTAACGGCTTTGGAAGACAAACAGATTAGGGAGCTGTGGGGATCGGGGCAAGGATCAGCTAAATTGGAAGCAGAGGCAGGCGGCAGTGTCCTGCCCAAGCCCTGCTCCCCCCTGCCCAAATCCCCACCCCAGCCCCATGCCTCCGTGGGTTCCCCATAGTCCCCTCCCGTGGCCAAGCCAGTGTCAGGGCTGGTCGGGGCAAGCTCTTCCCTCCAGCCCGGGTCTTGGCCTCGCGTCAGCAGCCTCCGGGCGTTGCTGCCTTCCCCTTCCCTTTCCCTGCCCGTCCCTTTCCCGCTCTCCGTGCCCCCTCTCCCTGCCCTCCCCTTCCCCAGCACCCTGCATCCGCACCCGCATCCCGGCTGCGTCCCCTTGCACCTCTCCTCACGTGCCATGAAGCTGCTGCGGAAATAAGTGGTCCCGAAATAAGCTTCCTCCCGTGGCCCCATAAACCTCAGCAAAGCAACGAGTCGGGAGGACAATCCTGCAGCCCCCTTTGCTGGCAGGGTGCTGTGCCGGGTCCCCGCGTGTCCCCCCCCGGTGCCCTGGGGAGGGTTTGGGGTTGCATTGCCACCCCGATAGCATCGGGTCCCCGGGGCAGCCCCGCTCGCTGGAGATCGGATTGCCAGTAATGAACAACATCTGGGCATGGGGGCTGGGGACTGGGGACAGAGGGGACAGAGGGGACAGCCCTGTCCCCCTCCAGCAGCCAGGCACATCTCTGGGGATGCTGGGCAGCACCAGACCAGTGAAAGCGCTGGGAGCTTTGCTGCCCGTTTCAGGGTGACATCCCCACGGCAGGACCCCCAGCGTCATTTGTGATCCGAGCCTGGCAGGTCTCAGCCGTGCTTTGGCAGTGCAGCGGGGAGAGGGTGCTGGACCGGGGTGGCCTGGGGGTCCCCGAGGAGGAGGGGGCCGTGGCGAGGAAGGCTGGGTGTGGGGGACAGCCTCCTGCTGCCGCAGCCCCCCCGGCGCCCCCGGCCCCCTCCCACCGCCGCTTCCTGCGCAGGCAGCCTGGGGAGGTGATGAAAGCAGCCCCAGCAGATGTTTCTGGCTTGTTTTCATCTCATTAACCGTTTCCTCTTTTATTATGGGATAAATTATTAATTGTTCGGCGCGAGGAAGAAAGGAAAGAGAAATCCTGACGGAGACCCCGCAGGCCCCGGCGAGGGTGGTGGGCAGGGGCTGGCACAGCCCGGGGCAAGGGGAGGGCAGGGAGGAGGTGGGGTTCCTGGGGTGGAGGCAGCCCCTTGTGGTGCCACCAACTCCCAGGTTTCCCCCCCAAAAAAGAGGGGCGATGTGCAGGAGGCGCTCGGGGAGCGGGGCCGGGGGGGCTGCGTGGGGGGCTGCCCGGCACCTGGCCTCTGTCAGCAGCCAGTGGAAGTAACCCAGGCAGACAGGGTGACAGCAGGGCTGGGCATGGGACCCAGACCAGCGGGCACCCGTCTGCAAGCCCCCCACCCAGAGACCCCCCAACCCCTTCTCCCTGCCCTCTCCAGCTCCCATGGGCTGAGAATGGACGCACTCGCTGCACCTCCCAGCCAAGGCATGGGGCTCAGCCCCAGCCCTGCCGCCCCCCTCACAGCTCCCTGGCCCCTGCCCCCCTGAAATATTCATGGCCCGCAATGACGAGTTAATTTAATTGCCCTGATGAGGAGCTGAATAATTTACGCTCTTTGCGAGCAGGTCGGGAGACATCATTAGCGGCTGATCTCAGAGCAGGGAGGGGAAGCGGCCGAGCCCCCACCCTGCTGCTTGGGGACACCAGGTGGGCGACAGGGATCCAAAAGCATCCCCATCCTGTTGTCCCCATGGCTGGGTGATGTGTGGTGAGGGCCAGGTCACCAAGCCCTCCCTGCCCATCCTATGACACCCGGCACCGTGGGGTGGGAAGGTGGCCCCAGCCGTGGCTGTCCCAGTCCCGGGGTCCCGGCGGGCTCCGAGGCGCAGCCTCCCTCCATCCCCATCGTCGCCGCTTTGGTCCGCAGCCAGCGGCAATGGCTGGGATGAAATACGGCTGGGAGAAGGGGCCGGCGCGCTCTGGATTCCTGAGATAACGGGGACAGGCGGGACAGGGACCTTTATTTACATTTTTTCCTTGAAATTTTGGCCTCTCTCTGGTGAGACCCCATC
Source organism: Theristicus caerulescens (assembly GCA_020745775.1). Classification (NCBI taxonomy): domain Eukaryota; kingdom Metazoa; phylum Chordata; class Aves; order Pelecaniformes; family Threskiornithidae; genus Theristicus; species Theristicus caerulescens. The sequence goes on along the minus strand of CM036565.1, from coordinate 11,107,459 downwards.
CGGCTGCCGCGAAGATAAGAGGGGCTGGCAAGGGGGCTGTTGGGGGTCAGGATGCGTTTCAGAGGGCTTATTCCCCCCTGAGCCCTGATGCTCACCCTGGTCCATGCACCCCATGAGAGCAGGGGGCACGGCTGAGTGGCAAGGGGGGGCTCAGGGCTGGCTCCTTCTCCATTAAAATCCATGTTTCTTCCTCTCCACTGGTGAAACAGGGACTTCTGGGGCCTGATCCACCCCCTCCTCTCACCCCCACAGGTCGGGGGAAGCCGTGTCTCCTGCCGGCATGGCCCCCCCCGCCTTGGTGGAGAAAGCAAAGCCCAGGGTAACGCTGTTGTGATGGCCACAGCAGGAAATTTCGGGCCAGAGGCCGTGGCCACGGCAGCGGCTGCAGCCAGCCACCCGATAACGCCTGGATTTCCTCCTAGCACTGCCCGGCGTTGGGCTGGGGGGGAGGGCTGGGGCACGGGGGCTGCCCGGCCACGGCACCCAGCAGGATCAGCCCCGGCTGCCCCACGGCCCTGGGGGGCACAGCTGAGCCCCGGGGGGTCTGGCGCTCCGGCAGTGCCAGGGGTCCCAGGCTGTGCCCCTCTCGCAGCGCTGGGAGCATCGCTGTCCCAGGGAGGGCTGGGGGAGAGGGGCTGCTGTGACTCCTGCACCTGAAGCCCCCGGGGGTCCTGTCCCCGCCGTCACCCCCCGCGCAGGGCTGGCCCCCACGGGGTCACCCGGAGGAGGCTCCCTGGGAGGTCCGGCATGGCTGGGGCGGGGAGGCAGAGCCGGGACCCGCCGCGGCCACCCCAGGTGCCAGAGCCGGCTGGGGTGGGCGCACAGGGGCATCCCCGCACCCCACACAGGCGTGCAGCCACGCACGCCCATTTGCACACGCAGACACTCACATATATACCCCCCTACATGCAGCACCGACGTCCCACACGCACTCACAGACACAAACACGCGCTCCTCCACGTGCTCAGACACACACAGGCTCACACGCATGCACAGACCTCCATGTTTGCACGCACGTGCACATACGCATACATGCAGACACCTATACATGTACACAAACGCATGCAGATGTACACATCAGCAGACATGTAAGTGTGCACACATATGTACTCGTGCTTGCATGCATCCACGCAGCCCCCTGTGAGTGCACACACATGAATCCACAGGCATGCACATACGTGTACATGCTGCACGCTCACCCGTGAGCGTGTACACACTTGGGCACGTGCATACACACGTGCAGTCCCCCCTGCACATACACACACCCCTATAAGTGCACACACATGAACGCACATGAACTCACGCACACATGCATATACAGACACAGTCGCCCGCTCTGGCCCGCACACGTGTGCCGCCTGCCCGGGGTGCCGGCGGGTGCTCCCCACGCAGCCGCTGCCCCCCCCCGGCCGCTCTCCGGAGTTTAAGAGCAAGGAGGAATTTTAAATGCATTGACCCCTGACCCGGCCCTGCCTGCGAGGGGAAGCCAGACCCCGGGCTGCCCCCAGCCGCATGGGGCCGGGGGGGCTGCAGGGGATGTCGAGCCCTCGAAGGCCGTGCAGGCAAGGGGGAGCACCCTGCCTCGCCCCCCTTTTTCCTGCACCCCCTGTGCCTGCTGCCTCAGGGAGCACTGACAAGGGGCACCCCAAAACCTTGGGAATGCCGCAGCTGGGTACCTCACACTGGGGGGGGCTCTGTGGGGTGGGATGCCCCCGCCATGCCCTCTGCAAGGGGTCCCGGGCCCCCTACCCTGCTCCTGCCCCACTCCCGGCATCCCCACCTCCCGTGTGGAGGGGCTGTGGTGATGGCGGTGTAATTAAAAACACAATTAAGCGCTGCCACTTAGCAGAAAAGTCATACAGTTTGGGGATAATTATCTGACAATATAACAAGTTGCCCAACATTAATCAGGCGCTGATCTGCTCCAGCAGCTGCGCTCCCCGCTCCGGCCGCTCCCTTAATGGCATCCTTCAGGAGACAGCGATAAATCAGGCCCTTACGGGGGCCCTGGGGGCAGCACGCTGTCCCCTGCCTGCTCCCTGCCTGCATTTGGGGGTTTTTGGGGTGCCAAAGTAGCATCCTCCCCGCCAAGCCCCGGGGTGTTCCTCTCCTGCCTGTGGGTGCCGAGAGCTGCCCGGGGCCGTGGGGCTGGTCTCAGGGGATCAGCCATCACCCCAAGTTGGGGGGCTCACGGGGCACCCCTGAAAGGAGACCTCCTAGGGGGGACGGCCGTGCCCAGGGGAGATGCCCCAGGCTGGGAGCTGCCCACTGTTCTCCACCGAGGGACACCCAGCACCCCCCTGCCCTCCCTGGGGACGAGGCTGGCGAAGGGTCCCCGGGTGGCTGGGGGTGCGGGATGGGGGTGCACTGGCTCCCAAGGCCATCAGCGATGCAGGGAATTAATGAGTATTTATGGCTTGTATTTGCCGGTGTTAATGAAGCCCTCACGCTGGAACAATATTAGCTCTGGAGCAGAGGTGGGTCCTCCCACCGCATCCCTCCGCCATCGCCCTGGGACCGTCCCCATGCTGGGGCAGCCCCAGCTGTTGCCCCATCCTAGTTGCCCTCCCAGTGCCAAGCCCCGGCCCAGATGTTGAGGGGTCCCATGCCGGGGGGACCCCTCGGTACCACATCTCCCTGGCCTGGAGATGGACCCTTTTGCCCCCCTTCCCCAAATTTGCTGCCACAGCCAACATGGTAGCACAGCCTGCTTTGCAGCTGGATCCTCCCACGTTCCTCTCCCGCAGCCCCGGGCTCTGCCTGTCCCTGTCCCCATCCCTGTCCCAGCCTGCCCGTTTCCGGAGGGAATGCGGCCCTGTACAGCTCCAACTTCTAAGGGCTGGAGATAAAAGCGGAGCTCGTCGCCTTTGTTCAGGCTCTGGCCGGCGTGGGCCACGGAGGGGGAACCCGCCAGAAAGAAACCAGCAGCTTAACACATTCACTTCGCCCCTAATTTGCCGGTTCTGCCACGAAATCCCATTACAAAGGGCTTAGCGGCTGCGCCCAGGAAGAGGTCACCGCCGGGGGCCCCCGAGGAGATTTACCCGCCACAAAAAGTGCGAGAAAAGAGCAACCCCAACTCCCTCGGGCACTCCCCAGCACGGCGAGGGATGGGCATCGTGTTCCGGGGTCCCTCTGTCCCCTGCCCGTCCCCTCCACCCTGCACCTGGCAGCAGCAGAGAGCGGTTGCAAAGGCGCAGCTGGGTTAATTCACCTTTATAACTCCAAAAGCAAATAAAATGTGGCTTGGCATTGATCTGCGGGCGTTGAGCAGGGCCATAAACCACCGGTGCTAGCCAACGGACGCTGCCTGAGATCCGGCCGTGCCGCACCGGGCTGGGTCCCTGGGATTCGATGGGGGGTGTGGCTGTGGCGGCCTCCCAAAACGCATCAGAAGGGACGGGGTGACCCCACGTCTGGGTACATGGGAGGGTGCTGGGAGCCGAGGGGAGCCCAGAGCCACTCGTGGCATCCCTGTGCCGTGGGGACTGGCTGTGCCAGGCTGGGCAGAGCTGCCTGCCAGCCCGGGGCACCTGGCTCAGCTGGGGTGGGGGGATTTGGGGGAGCCTGAGGGCAGGGCAGGGCAGGGAGTGTGCGTGGTGGGGTGCGCACGGCTGGAGTTGGTGTGGGTGGGTGTGCAAGGGAAGAGGAAGCCAGGGTGGGTGTGCACGAGCGGGTGCATCCATGCAGCTGTGCGTGCAGGAGGTGGGTGCTCGGCTGCGCACACCTCTGAGCATGGCAGCCCACGCATGAGCGTGCACACACGCCTGTGCAAGCGTGCACAGGCACAGGGACCCTCGGTGGGTTTTGGAGGGACCAGGACAGACCAGCTCAGCCACCGCACATGGGGCAGCGGCAGGCACAACGGCACGGCATGCCGGCGATGCAGGCGTGAGCCCCCCCGACGGAAACGGTGCCGGGCTGGGGTGCAGCTGCGTGCTTGGCATCGCTTCTGCCGGGCTCCAGCACTCCGGCAGAGCGGGGAATGAGGCTCGGCAGTGCTGAAAGGAGCGGGGCAAGCGCCCGGGCGGGATGGAAATGAGTCCCCGGGGGTCCGCACGGCACAAAGGCACCCGCTGGGGTGGGCCGAGACCTTCCCAGCCCCTCGCCACAATGTTTGCAAATACCGGAGGCCACTTATGGCGGGGCCGCCGGTGGGGAGGGCGAGGGGGGCTCCCGGCATCCCCCTCCGGCCAGGGGCTCAACGAGCACCGCGCTGTGCCAGGGTGGCAGAGCCGGGCACGGAGCCCAGCCCCGGGCCTGGCACCGCCTCATGGATGCCCCATGGCACCCCAGATGGTGGGGCCGAGGTGGGCAGGGGCTGCCCATCGCCTTTGTCGGCGGCCCCGGCGTGGGAGCCAGGGAAGCGGGGAGCGGCGGGGAGGAATGTCCCTGCTCAATGCCCACCATGCCGGGGCTGACAGCCCTGAAATCGGGCTGTCACATCCCGTCTGGGCAGCCCTTCACCTCCATTTGTGGGGGCCTTGTTCTCATTCAGCCAACACAAACACAGCACTTAACCCTCCGGCTCCCGCCGTCCCGGGGTGCGGGGCCAGCCGGATCCAGGCAAAGCATCGGGCACCGGAACGTGCCACCACCATCCTGCTGCAGCATCCATAGGGATGAGGTGGGATGCCCTATGGAGCCAGGCTCTCTGGAAGGGATGTTTTAGGGTCTCCAGGACCCCCCACCCTCACCCCACAGCCCCCGATGGATGTCCTGAGCCAGGACCCGCTGCCTGCCCTGGGATGGGGAGGCTCACGCCAACCCCTGCGACACCCCACACCCTTCCACCGCCTCCCTCCAGACCCCACGACCACCCCGAGACCCCTTCCCACCCCCCCGCGGGGACACCCACCCTGCAGCAGCCCGGCTGCCGATGAAAGCGGGAGCAGGGAGCCTTTCCTTTGACACAATTAAGCAGCCCCGGGTCCCAGCGCCTCGGCTCGCCGCAGTGTGTTAAATTAATGTAGCAGAAAAAATCATTATGCGAGGACACAGATGGAAGTGACCAAGCAGAAAATGCGATGTGCAGCGGCAGAGGACCCCTCTTACCCGTGTAAACACCACGGGGAAGGACAGGTTTCCCAGCTCCCAGGCAAGGAGGTGACCGCAGCCTGCCGGGGGGCTGCCCCCCCACATTGCTGCCGGGGCAGACCCCGGCTGGAGCCGGACGCTGGGGTCCCCCGGATGGGTGAGGGGAGCGGATGGTGGGACCCCCCGGGCAGCGGCTAACCCAGGTGTGGTGAGGGCTGGCCGGCGAGCCAGGCAGTGCGTGTGGCCAGGCCTCCGCTCGCAATTACCATGTCATTATGTGCCGGCACAGCCGTGGCTAACGAAGCAGAAAAGCGGCCCCTGCTCAGCACCCGCGGGGAATGGGGTGAGGGGGCCCTGGGGGGAGCCCATGGGAGCACCCAGCTACACGTGTGCATGCACCCATACATCCACCCGACATGTCCCCCCGGGTGGGCTCTCATTCCCTGGGTGCTGCCAACACGGGGGAGCTCTCCCTGGGTGCGCACCCCACTCTCTCCTGCCTTTGTGGCCCCAAGGGACCTGCACTCACCCTAGGGACCCCCTCAGCCCCTGAGGGAGTTGCCCCAGAGAGGGTTTCTGCTCCTCGGGGAGATAAACCCAGGGCAGACAAGGCCCTGGGGCTCAGCTCTAAGGCGCTCAGCAAACACCGAGGGCTGTGGGGCTGCTCATCGAGACCTTGCACACTGGGAACCCCGAATATCAGCAAAGGCAGGTGGGAGGGTCCCCACACCAGGACCCAGCATGGGGCACAGCGGGATGCAGAGGAGGTGCAGGGGTGCTGAGCACATGGGAAATGTGGGATCTGATGCCACCAAAGCAAACCCTCCTCCTCTCCCGCCAGGTCCTACCTGCTGCTCAGACAGAAGCCAGAGCCTCCCAGTTTGAACCCACGGGTGTTTCAGGGGGCTGGGGCTTCCCCTGCGCAGGACCTGAGGGGGTCCCTGGGCAGCCCAGCTCCCCTCCTGGCCAGGCTGACCTTCCACCCCACGGCCTCCTTCAGCCTGGATTTCACCCCAGCTGGCCACCCCGTGGCAAACGAGGACTAATTACACACTTGCCCTCGTTTGCCGGGAGCTCTCAGGTGTCGGCATTTGGGTGCTCCCCGTGCCGCCTCACTCCAGGGCTTGGGGTGCTGGGACATGGGGACGGACAGGGGGTCGAGGGGGTGGCTGCCATCCGCCCCGGCGCTGGCAGGGGTTATCACACTGGGGCGGCACGGGATGATAACCAGAGCTCCTTCCTGTCCACACTGTGGGGTGTGAGAGCGGGATGGGGACAGGGACGGTCCCCAAGCCCCCGTCCCCCACCTCGGAGACGCCCTGGGATGGCGGGTGCCCACTCCTTGCCGCCTCCCCATCCGGCTTTGTTTCTGTGGGGCTGCGTTCCCACCCGCCCAATATTCATGTGGGCCCCTTCCCTCCCCAGGGGGCTGCTAATCCCCCCCGAAACGGGCCGGGGGATTGTTGACCGAGCTGCCATATCCCTTGAACAAGCAAGCCTGGGCCCCGCAGCTGCCGCCGGATTAAGAGACACCCTTTCACTGCCATAGCCCCTGCACCAAAGCGCCTGGTCCCCCTGAGCATACCTGGCCCCCCATGCATGATGCTCGGGGGGGGCAGCAGGCGGGAGGCCAAGGGGATGGTCGCTTGGGGCACTCCCACAGTAAAAGCTGACAGGTTTAGTGCGGCTCTCCCGGCACCTGAAATGCCTGATCTGCCGGGTCTGGCTTGTGTCAGCGATGCCCGGGGAAGGGAGGCCAGGAGCGTGCCACCGTGCAGGGCTCAGCCCAGGGAGGGCACATCCGCAGGGTGGCACTGGCATCGGTGGCTCCTCGGACCGTCCCCTCCCTGCTGCCACCGGCCATGGCATGGGCAGAGCCATGCACGGCGATGGCAGAGGGCAAGGAGCAGCTCTCACGCTCTGGAATTGTGGGTCATCGGAATTAGATTAATTAGTGTGTGCTAATGGCAGCTAATTAGCACCCAGCCGCGGTGATGCAGAGCTTGCTAAGCCGGGCACCTGCCCCCTGCCCTGCTGCCTCAGTTCACCCACCTGCAGCATGGGTGAGCCCGGCACCTGGCTCTCTGTGATGCCAAGGGACATCAAACCAACAGAGAAATATCATCGCAGGGAGAGGTGACCGGCCGCCGGCTTGTTATCGGGGCTAGCCCTGCCAAGTGCCCCTGGCCGGGGCAGCCTCCGGCTATCTTGTTATCTCAAGAGCTCGTTCTGGGTCGGGGTGGACATGTCCGCATGCAGAAGTGAGTGTTGCTGGATGGCCAAGCCACCCGGCCCTGGGGACCGAGGGATGTCTCTGGGTGGGAAGGGCAGAGCACTGTGGCTCTGTGCCGCTCCTGCTGCGGGGGGGACGATGGGGCAGCCCTTCCAGGGGGAGGCAGGCACCCATGGGTGCTATTCGTACCCAGAGAGATTATGAAATACCTTTTGGCTCCACTGACAAGCCCCCAGAGCCCTGCAGCGGCATTCATCCCGGTTAAGTGCACAGGGTAGATAAAGGGTCCTCAAGATTCCCCAAGGAGCTGGCTGAGACGCTTGCTGTCTCCAGAGTGTGTTTTGGGAGGCAAACACCCCATCCCTCCCTTGCAGAGACCCTCTGAGCCCTGCAGCAGCCCCAGCAGTGGTGCTGAACATCTGCCAGGCTGCCCGGGGGGTAGTGGGGTGTTAAGGGGAAAAGCCCTTTCCCTGAGCTGTGCCCATCCCAGCTGCTGCTGGTGAGCCTCTGCCTCCAGGTGACATGTGGCCTTTGCTGAGGACACCAGCTCGAGGGCAAGCCCTCCTCCCAGAGCAGCCGGGGCAATGGGTGCCATCCCCCGGCGGGTGGGCTTGACCCTCCAGTGCTGCGGGGATGACCTGGGGGCTGTGGCCGGCAGCTCGTCCCGGCTCCACGGGACACGGAGGGTTCCCCAGCGCCGGCATTTTGGGGCCAGCCTCATCTGGGCAAGGGGGTGGCACACGGGGAAAGGCTACTTTAGAAATCGCAAACGCCGGCACAAGCTGTCCTGCCTTCAATGCAAGCGGCGAGTGTGAAGTTAAGAGATAAAGAGGGAATTAGGAGATAAAGTCTGCGTAATCCCAGTTGCTCTATGCAATTAAAATGAGCTTCACCCTGCTGTAATTGGATGGAAGCTGCCTGCCAGCGTCAGCGCGACCGGGAGCATCGGGCGAGCAGGAGCGGAGGATTCGCCGTGCCGAGCACAGAGACTTATCTCCCCGCCAGAAAAACCGAGAGGGCAGCGGCACAGAGAGCGGGAGTTAATGAGATGAAAGTGGAAAGCCTGGCACAAAGGATTAGCTCCTGGCTGGCTCCGCTGCCGAAATCCCAGGGTTCCCTGGGAAGGCTTTCCTTGCACCATGGCTGCATCCTGCCTGGGCCTGCTCGGCAGAGGAGGGATGAGCTTGGAGCAGCAAAATTTGGCTCTTCTTCATCGGTGTGACCCCTCGATGGGGACCAGGCTGTCCCAGCCACCGGCTCCCCCTGCTCTGTCACATCCCTGCCCCAGCGCCTGGTCCCCCTCTGAAGGGTCCCTGCCCAAAAGCATCCCTAACAGCATTTACAGCTGCTGGTATTAAGCAGGAATAAAAAAACCCAAGTGCAGATTAAAAGGACACTGATGAAATGCCAGGAGAAGAATTACAGCCCTAATAAACCACTGCCGTCTGCTGGGGGTGGGCAACAGGGGGGTTTACGAGGCCATTTAAACTTCACTGTCAGAAAGGTGTATTAAAAGCCATAAAGGCCCTGTTGCCTCTCCTGTCCCCTGGATGCCAGAGCACGGCTGCGGTCATAAATCCACCTGCTCGCAGCCTGGGGCGAGGGGCCCGAAGCCCCTTGTCCCTGGGAAAAGCCAGGAGGAGAAGCGAGCCCTCCTTGGCCCGGGTCTTGGAGGGTGACGTCAGCCCTGGCGCGAGATAAATGCCGGCCGTGGGCCGGTGGTGCTGGCGGGGACGGGATTATCTCGGCGCGGAGGCTGGGACATGCCTCGTCCGTCACCCACCGCCCGTGGAGCGTGTGAATGGGGGGGCCTGTGCCGGTGCACCCCATTCCCTGCCTGCTGCCTGGACCCAAGGGGACATGGGCTGGGACTGCAGCATGGCTGCTGTCACGCTGTCAGGGACAGCCCCTGCTCCATACCAGCCCCGAGACGTACTGTGCCGCGGGTCCATCGCCCGGATCCTCGACCCCATGAGCCCCAGAGCTGGGGCTGGCGCAGGACGGGCTCTCCCCATCCCTCTGCCCAGCTCTCCCCCATCCCTGCGCGGTCCCGCAGGTTTGTTTGCACAGGGCTGATGATGCCAGCTCAAACACCTCGCCGCTCCCACCCCGGTGCTCATGCCCTGGGCTTGGCTCATCCTCCTGCTCCCCTTCCTGGAAGGCTCGCCTGCAGACAGAAACACCCGCCACCTTCCCGGGGCTTTTCACCTCCCTCCTCTCCATCAGTGGCTCCCATGGGGTCCTTCTGTGCCGTGGCATTGAGGGATGGGGACGGGGACGGGGACAGGGACGGGGACAGGGATGGGGACGGTGCTGGAAGGTGCTTTCCAGCACAAGCCGCCCGGCACAGCCTGACTCACCGCCCCTGGTATGGGTCATGGTTTCAGCTTTGTCCTCCCGGGGCGCAGTCCTGGCTCCCCACCTGGGTGATGATGGGGACAGCGAGATGGGGGAAACCTGCGCCAAGGGAGATGGCAGAGGTTGAGCCACCCCAGGGGGTAGTGGCATGGGGCACCCTTCTCTCGGGGCACCAGCACGGGGTTGCTGTGGCAGGGATGTGCTGGGGGTCAGTGGGGCCGGCTGGGGAGCCCCAAGAGCAGGCGGGACCCAGTGGGGGACTAGGGTGGGTGGTGGGCACCTCTTCCCCGCCATATGCTATGCTAAGAGGAGCCGCTCGCCCCCCTCCACTGCCCCAGTTTGGGGGCCCTCGGCCCCTGCCGCTTCCCACGCTGGCTCATTAGCAAGTTCAGAGCAAGGAAACCCGTTAATGACACGAAATGACTGCAGGCTGCAGGCAGTGGGGAGCGCGCGGGGAGCCGAGCCCAAACCCTCACGCAGAGCGGGGAGTGCTGCTTTTTCCCTTCCCTTTGAACTTCTCCAGCTGCCTGGAGCTGCGGTTCCCCCAAGCACGGACTGGGGCAGCTGGGGCGGTGGGGCACAGTGGGGTGCAGCACCCGTACCCCCCACCCACCGCCATGCCGACCCCCTCCCCGTGCTCAGCCCATCCACCCTGGCTTCAGGGCAGGGCCCAGGTTCAGGGCATCACGCTGGAGCGTCTGGCTCTTGCACCGGGATGGGTCATCGGAGTTTTGGTTTTGCTGGGCTCCCGGTCACACCATCCCCAGGGGAAGGGGTGGGGAGGGGGTGCTACCAGGGCCCGGCAAACACCGGGCTGGCGGGCAAAGCGAGCGTGCCGGGAGGTGGCCTGCCTGTGACTCAGCCTGCCCCGGCGGAGGCAGAGGTGGGGTAGCGATACCAGAGCTAAAAAAAACCCGGCCAAGCGCCGGGGAGAGGAAATTTCTCATTAGCCAGAAATGTGTGGCTGAACCTGTCTGACACCCGGGGCGGCCCCCGGCGGTGATACCGTCCCCAGCTTCAGGGGAGATCAAAGAGGGAGCGGGGGCAATAAGGGGGCTCAGCAGCCCGTTGGGCTGTGGCCATGGAGAGGAGTGGTGCAGGGGGAGAAGGGATCTCCCCATTTCCCCCCAAGCGCTGCTCTGGGAGAAGCCAGATTTGGGTGGCAGGAAGAGCTGGGTGGGCAATGGCATGGGGTGCGGGCGATGCCGTCGTGTGGGGCGTGGGCAGCGATACCCGCTGCAGGGGTGGTCTGCACCGATCGGCCACCCAGGGATGGGCAGGGTGACGGCCAGCGAAACCCGGGCAAGGCAAGCTGGCAGGGACCAGGGCATCTCTACCTATCGCTCCCGGCCACGCAGCGGCCCCTTTGCTCCCCTCGTTTCCAAAGGAGCCAACGTTTTCCCGGCACCAGCCCCAGCCCTACCAGCAAGGCCAGTACGACTTTCCCTCTAAATTCCCCCTCTGGACCCAGCCTTTTCCCAACGCCAGACCACCACATCGAGTCGAGGCATTGTCCTGGTCTTGTTTAATAACCCAAAGTTGCTTTTCGCCTCCCGGTCCAGCGTCGGGTCAGATTCTGCTCCTTGAACAAGGCAGGCAGGCGCGGGGTGATTAATGCGGGCGCGTTCGCTCGCTGACTGCGCGCTGCCAAAGACGATGTCAGCTCCCAGGCATCCGGGGGAGAGCCGCCTCCTGCTCCCCAAGGCAGCCCCCCGGCCCTTGGATCCCCTTTTTGGGAGCATCCCGGGCTGGCTGGCAGCTCCTGGTGCAGGGATGCTGGGCACCGCTCGGGGGGTCTCATCCCCCATGGTCCCCCTGTGGGGACACTCAGGCCTGCTTGAGGGGGCGAGGACGTAGCCCCAGCAGCAGTGGGCAGGGAGGATGGGCTGCAGCGGCAGCCGAGGACGGGCGCTGCACCATGTGCAAGCCCCCTGCTAGCTACCAAAGGAGACTGGAAGGAAGGAGTGGGAAGAAAATGATTAAAACAATTTCTTTTTTTTTTTTAATAAAAAAAAAAAAGCCCTGGGAAAAAGCCGCGTAGGGTCCTGGCACGTGAACAGAGTCTGTAAATGGTCTTAAAAATTACCAATAAATAATCTTAACGGGAAACAGAAGGAGCAGAGCTGGGGCGTTCGTGGGTGTCTCGTGGCTCCCTGCGAGCATGGGAAAACTCGCCGGGTCCTGTCCTTCGCACCGCGGGGACAGCCGCTTCCCGGGCTGTGGTGTGTCCCCGGCTCTGGCCACGAGGCAATGACCCGCCTGGCTGGTGGCTGTCCCGCCCCTGGCTGAGCACGGGTGCAGGATGTGGCCCCTGGCACGGCTGCGCTGGCGATTCCCGTGGGCGCAGGGTGGCAATGGGGATGGGGCATGGTGGGGGCCGTGGAGGGATGCCTGTGCCCCCGCTGCCCCGTGCCCCGGGCTGGCCTGCCGGGTCGCGGCCGTGCTGTGCCGAGCCGTGCCGAGCCATGATCCCTTCCAGCTGTGCCGGCTCCAGGGGGCTGACGGGGCTGCGGGATCCTCTCCCTGCCAAGTCGCCGAGGTGTCAGCCAAGAGTTAGCAGGGAAAACGCCAAGCAGCCGGCGAGCCGGCCAACCCATCATCCCCAGCCTTCCTCCTCCTCCTCTGCTGGGGAGAGCCTCCCACCCTCCTGCCGAAGCCCTGAGCCCCCTGCCCACCCCAGCAGGGTCCCCCCCCCTTAGCACCCAGTGTGCCGTCACCCCAGCCGTGCCCCCGGGACCCCCCACTGCCGCTCCCAGGGTGTCCCCCCCCCCGTCCTGGCCCCTCCACCTGGGTCGCGCGTCCCCCTCCTCTGGGCCTGTCTGGAAAGGGATGGTCCCCCCTCCCCGAACTTTCCAGCTCTCTGCAGAGCAGGAACAATCGTAGCCTTTGTCTTCCCTTAATCTCCTGGTTAGGAATTAAAAGGGGGGAAAAAAGCGCAGCAGCACAAAAGGCTCTTTTGCACGGGCTGGGAGGGGGGAAACCCAGGGCGCAGGCAGAGCGTAGGCAGGGTGCAGGCAGGGCTTGCCTTCCCCCCCCACCCCAGCCTGGCCACCACGCTCCCCAAGGGCCACCCCATGCTGTCCCCATCCCCACTGCCCCAGGACGTCCCCGCAGCAGCACCCAAGGGCTGGCGGCTCAGGGAGCATCACTTGCTCCCCACCCTGTCCCCCGAAGGTCCTCGCCCAGCACCTGCCCCGGGAGGTGGCAGGGAGCATCTTTGGGGAGGCTTGGGCTGGGCTTGCACCCACACGGGGCCAGGTGCCTCCTGCTCGCTGCCACGGACCCACTTTTACACACACAAGTGCCCAAACACACCCGTGCCCACCCAGCGCAGGCCTCCCCGCCACCCAGGACCCCCCAAGAACCACGCAGGCACCGCAGACCTCCATAAAATTCCTTAAATAATTTAATTGAAAAAAAGTCTTTCCGTTAAAAAATATTTTTACAAATGCACGCTCGCATTAATTTCCCTTGCTGCTGTTTTTCACTGTTGCATTTGCTTTTTCACCATTGAACACAGCTTTCCCCCTCTACAGATCCGTATAAAAAGGGAGGTGGCAGGTACAGCACGTGAAGAGCCGCTGGGTGCAGCCCTGGGTGCAAACCGGGCAGTGTGGGGCACTGAGGCTGGGGGGGCACCCGGGGCTGGCTGCAGGGGTGCTGCGTCCTGCCCCATGGGAGCAGGGTGGGCACAGAGGAGGCTGGGAGAAGGGGTTTGTTGCAGGTTTGCTGTTTAAAATAAGGAGAAACCCCCACAAAGCAAAGCCAGGCCAAGATAGAGGGCTGAGGTGGGGGGGCCTGGCATGCACCAGGGCTGGTGGGACCCCAAACCTTGCAGCAGTGGGACCCTCGCAGCACCGGGGCTGGGGGAGCAAGGGCGGCAGGGGCAGCCCCTGAGCCCCACAGCGCTTCCAGCCGGGGGGGCTGAGAGGGTTCGCAAGCCCAAAATGGGCTCTGACATCTATTTGGCCGCCTGCTCTTAAAAGGCTCCCGATAGCGGGTTGCTTTGCCTGACCCGGGAGAGGGGGGAGGTCTGCCCAGCGCTGCCGTTTGGGGTCCCACCGTGGCAGGGGCCGGGGAGCAGCTGGGGTGGGCAGCGCTGGGAAACCCCAGTGAAACGTGGCTACGGCGTCCCCGGCAGCCAGCATCCCTGATACATCCCGCAGAGCAGGGACGGTGGGACGTGGGAAGCCCGTTCCCCGGCGTGGGACCTGCTGCCGCTGCCCTCCCGGCCTTGTTTACTGTTCCCTGGGGAGGAGGACGGGGTTAATGAGAAACCCAAGGGCAGGCGAGTTTCAAGGAAAGGGGAAAAATAGCACCTGCTCGGCCAGCCCCGGGGAGGAGGGGAGCAGGGCCGAGCGCGGGGGAACGCAGGGGTGCACCCCCTCATTTCGGGGAGCACCTGCTTGCCCCTCTGCGCCGCCAGCAAAACATCCCTGTAAGCGAGCGGGCGAGGCGTGCTGCTGCCCGGGGTGGGTTAGGACCTGGAAACCCCCAGCATGAGCAACCGGGGGTCCCACTCAGCTACTAGGGAGCAATCCCCCCCGGGCTGCGGGCTTGGGGACCCCCCGGCCCTGCTCTCCCAGGGACAGCAGCCCCCCGGGGGGGTTACCTTGCTGCCTGCGCTGCTGTGCTCCCACCTGGCTCAGCAGTGGCCATTTCTCGGCGAGGAGGAGCGAGGCCGGTGGTTCAGGAACGCTGGCGGCTGCTCCAACGCTCCTGCCCGGGGCCAGACTCTGCCTGGGGAGAGCGGAGGAGGACGGGCGGTCTGCGGAGAAGCCCTGGGGCTGCAGGGACCCGCCGGCGGCGGGATGAGCAGTGAGCTCGGCTGCTCCCCGCTTGGTTTTCGCACACTGGGTTTGGTTCCCACAGTTCCAGCTTGGCTTGAGGAGGGGATGAGGGGAAAAAAAAATGATGAGCATCTCTGAGTGCATTAGACAGGAGTTTCATGGCTGGCTCTGCCCTGGGACTCGTTACCTCCACAGGGCAGCACGCCGGGTCCCCAGGCACTGCAGGGTGGGTCCAGCATCGCTGCCTGGCCCAACCCTGCGGCAGCACCCGTGCCCAGGGGGACCCTGCGGGACCACCCGAATATGTGACAGCGAGAGAAGGGGGGAGCAGAGAGGGGCACGGAGCCAGCCTGCGGCCGGCCGGGAGGAAGAGGAGGATGATCCCGGCGGGCAGCGAAGCCACAGGCAGCCGGGCCTGCTGCAGGGAGAGCGCGATCGAGCAAAGGAAACTCCGGTAAAATTCTTATTGCCTTTATTCTGCCCATTGCCTCACACAGTCCTGCCGGCCAGCACACACCCACGCACGCATGCACACACTCACGCACACTCAGGCACGCTGGGAGTCTCTCCCTCGGCTTGGAGGAACCGGGCTGCAGTGAATCCTCAGGGAAAGGTGAGTGAGTCTTTTGGCAGCAATCACAGCGTGTGTCAGGAGCGGGGTGGCCGCGCCGGCGGCACCCGCTCCTTCTGCATAAAAGAGGAGGCTGGGGGAGGCCGGGCCGAGGCCCCTGGCGCAGCCCCCGCCCCAGCCCCGCTCTCCGGCCCTTCGGGGGGGAGCGCGGCTGCCGTCGGTCCGGGGGCGGAGGGTCCCTGTGCAAACGTGCTGACGGCCTCGCTCTGCAGTCCAGAGCCGGCCAGGAGAACCAAGAGAGTAAGAGATGCGGAGCCGGGCGCCTGGTCTCCCTCCCTCCCCTTTCTGCTCCCTCTTATTTTTTTTAATATATCTCTTTTTTTTTTTTCTTTTTTTTCTTTTTTTTTGCCTAACTCCCTGCATAGTAAATCTCATGGGGTTTGGGTTCTGGCGTGCAAAGCCAAGAAAGGGAGTGAAGCCTTCCCTTCGGACATGTTCCAGTGCAGACCCTCGGGCGGAGGGGCCGCCAGGGCTGGAGGAGAGGAGTGATTGTCTGGGGCTGATGGCCCTGGCCCTGTCGCCGGCTCGGCCTCCCCCGGCTGCTTCCACGCGGGGACCAGAGTTAGGGAAGGCTTCGGACGTGTCTGACGGACACAGCGGACGGGTCAACAGTCTGTGGCCTCGGGGAAGGGAGGGAAGTGAGGACTTGGGGGGAAAACGGGGTGAAAAGAAATCCAAGAAGCAGAACAACTCTTCAAACCGATGAGCACCGAGACAGGGCGGGGAGCGGGATGTGCCATCTCTGTCCCATAATCCATCTTCAATATGAAGATGCTTTGCTGCCTCGCCGCTCCAGGACACGGGACGAAAAGCTGGGCTCCCTCTCGGCACGAGTGCCTCCGATCCAGGGAAGGGCGGCCCATCCCGTCCCGTCCCAGGCGACCGTCCGAGGCAGAGGAGCGCCATGTGAAGGGGGAAACGGGAAGCCGGGCTGCACCGCAAACTGAACCTGGTTGGCAGGTTCCCTCGGTCCGTTCCAATGCAGAGTCCCCTGCGGTCAAACCTGCACCGGGAGCGTCTGGTTCATCTGCAGCCTCATGTCCTGAATGCTGCTCAGGATCTTCTTCTGGTGTCCTGCTAGCGTCACCCCTATCCTCAGCAGGTCTCTGCAAGAGAAGGGGAAGACTCAGCCCCCTGCCAGCAGTAATAGGAGGACGTGGCACTGCCCCATCTAGCTGCTGCCAAGGGACCCATCCATCTTCATCACAGCCCTCTGCCAAGCTCCAGTGTCCCTCTAACACCACAGGGGATTGGATGCTGAATCCCAGACCTTAACTCACTTGAGAAAACCCCATGCACAACTCTGCCCTCCCACATGCTCAGGTGGGAGGAGCTGGCTGCCGGAGAGGTAAGGGACAAGGGACAACGAGCAGCAGCCCCAGCCTTCTCCCTCCTCCGCAAGCAGGGACTTACTCTGCAGTCATCTGCGCCACCAGGTCGAAGGAGGCAAAGCCGGCATTGACAAAGTTCTCCTTGTACCGTCCCATTTTGATGGCATCCAGCCAGTCTCCCACAGTGGTGAAGGTGGTGTAATCCGGGACGGTGCGGTCCAGGAGCGGCTGGGAGATGCTAAAGGGCAAGAGAGCCACAGGTCACAGGGAGCAGGGGACAGAGAGGTGTAACTGGAAGCGAGGGAGATTTCTTATCCCTGCCCTCCCACATCTCTAGTTCCAACCACCCCAGTGTTCCCTGGGCTTGGGGGAAGTTCTGGCTGGAGGCAGGGATACCACTGACCCAGACTGGACGCTGGCGATGACTTTCAGGCTGGCAGCGTTGCGGATGAGCTTGTCCAGCGTGTTGACGATCTGTGCAAACTTGGGCCGCAGGTTGCGGTCCCGCACCCAGCAGTCCAGCATCAGCTGGTGCAGCGCCGTGGGGCAGTCCATGGGGGGTGGCAGGCGGTAATCCTGCTCCACTGCGTTGATCACCTGCGGAGAGATGTACAGAGGCGGGCTGTGAGCCACCTGGGCTCCCACGGGCAGCCCATAGCTCCCCGCTCCCCAGGGAGCACTTACGTCCTGGTTAGACATGTCCCAGTAGGGTCGCTCCCCGTAGGACATCACTTCCCACATGACGATGCCGTAGCTCCACACGTCACTGGCTGAAGTGAATTTGCGGTAGGCAATGGCCTCAGGAGCCGTCCATCTGATCGGGATCTTGCCTCCCTGCACGGATACACAGCTCCATTATTTAGCACATAGCTGAGGTGTCTCCCCCCATCCCCAGATCCGTGGATCCCCCACGAGTGTCCCATACCAGGGAGCTGGTGTAGGTGGGGTCGGCTGGGTCGTCCTCCAGAAAGCGAGAGAGCCCGAAGTCAGACACTTTGCAGACCAAGTTGCTGTTGACCAGGATGTTGCGGGCAGCCAGATCCCGGTGCACGTAGTTCATCTCCGAAAGGTACTTCATGCCGGCAGCGATGCCTCGCAGCATCCCCACCAGCTGGATGACCGTGAACTGCCCGTCGTTCAGCTACCAGAGGAGAGATCAGAGGGGTTTGCAACATCCCAAATGGATTGGGGAAGGATCCCAATGTGCTACCACCACCTTCCTCCTCCCTAGAGCCACCCCTCTTCCCTCACCCCACGACATCTATGCACAGCTTAGCCCTGGGGGTGCCGGTACGACAATGCAGAGGGATGGAAAAGGAGGGCTCGGAGCTGCTGTCCCCCATGCGCTGCAGCCCCCAGCCCAGAGCAGGAGGGGATGGATGCTCACCCGGAGGAAGGAGTCGAGCGCGCAGTTCTCCATGAACTCTGTGATGATCATGACGGGGCGGCTCTTGGTCACCACACCTTCCAGGTGGATGATATTGGGGTGGTCGAACTGGCCCATGATGCTGGCCTCGCTCAGGAAGTCCCGCCGCTGCCGCTCCGTGTAACCCACCTTCAGCGTCTTGATGGCCACGAAGATCTCGCGGCGACCGGGCAGCTTCAGGCGCCCACGGCACACCTCGCCGAACTCCCCTGCGGGTGGGGAAGGGGAGAAAGGGGCGGCACGGTGAGCCACGCGGCAGGGTGAGAAGCAGTGGTCTCGGCAGCTGCTGTGCCCAGCCCCGGGACTTGCCTGCTCCAATGACCTCCTCGATTTTGACACAGGAGATGTCAATCTCTTTGGCAAATTCCCGGACGGCTTCATTGGGGTCCTCGTAGGTGAAGGGGTCAATGTAGACCTTCATCCCAGGGGTAACTGCAAGGGCAGAGGAGTCATCACCAGGAGGGACGCAACACAGGTGACCGATGCCGAGCCAGCTTGGCTGGCTGTCAGCCCATCCCTCCCCGTTCCTGGCTAGTGAAGGCTGCCCCTTCGCCTGCACACGGGGCAGGAATTGGGAGAGGGCAGGCAGAGCCCATTTTCTGGGCTCTCACACTCACCGTATTGCTGCAGCTTCTCCGTGTACTCGGGGTCCGTGCTGTTGCGTTGCTTCCTGCCCAAAGGAGACGAGAGGAGGTGTTCAGTAACCATCCCTTTCCTGATGGGGCAAAGACATTCACTGCCAGCTTCCAAATTCCAGCACAGACAGCCTATGCCAGAGAGCTTCCTCTCCGGCAGTCTGTGAGCAGAGCCATCCCTCCACCCGAGGTGCGATGGGAGAAGATGGCCTAGTTGTATTGACGGAGAGTGGCAGGAGCCTGGGCAGAGCCCCAGCTGGTGCTGGGGAAGCAGAGGTGCACGGTCCTCCCACAGGACCCGCGCTCTGGTACCCACGTGTAGCAGGTCCAGTTTCTCGCTCTCAGACTGAAGCTGCCAGAGCTCTACCCAGAGGCAAAGGGGAAAGCTCTAGGGCAGACATGAGCAACCCCCAAAACCCAGCTCTGAACCCCTCCTCCCTGCAAAGTCAGTACCTGAAGCAGACGATAGCGATGATCACCACAACGATGACGAACAGCAGCCCTGCAGTGGCTGAACCCACGATCAGAGGCAGCTCCTGGAAAGTCTTGCTGGTGGAACCTGACAGAGGGAGAGGCAGGAATCAAAGTCAAGCTGGGGAAGGAGCACGCATAGGCGGGCTGGGGGACGGAGGCAGCCCAGTCCTGGTACCTACCGTCCTCCGCAGTTGTCTGAAACTCCGTGGGGAGGCTGTAGCGGCCGTATCCAGCCACCGTGCGTGCCCGGACCTGCACCATGTACCGAGCATTGGCCTTCAGCCCGTCCAGCCGCACTGAGTTCTTCTGGCTGGTGACGGTGTTGGCGATGCCATCGCTCTGGCCTTGCTGTAGGGGAGACATGTGGGTGACACCTCTGTGAAGCAATCCCCCCTTTGCTGGCTTCCACATCCCCCAGGCACTGTCTCTGCAGGATCCCCCTTTGCCATGGTGCTGATAGCCAGCCAGAAGGGCTGGAGGAGGGAAAAGGCTGCTCTGCCTCCTGCTTTACCTTCTCCGAGTACTTGATCTCATAGTCAAGAATGATGCCGTTGGGTCTCTCTGGGGGAGTCCACGACAGCGTCATGCTGTTCCCGGTGCTGCTGTGCAGGTGCATTGTAGGCACGGCAGACGGGGCTAGGAAAGAGAGCAGGGGAGGAATGAGCCATCTGTGCCAGGGTCCCCCCTCCACCATCCCACATGGGCGTGGGGGACTCTCCACCTGCGACCTGCTCAGATAACCTCAGTGGAAAGGCATGGAAAAGCTTTGAGACTGGCCTCCCACAAGTCTCCGTAGGGAGCTGCGGATCTCAACATCTTGCAGCTAAGGTGATAATGGACCAAGGGGAGCCATGGGAATAGCACCGAGGTAACGCTTCACCCCACGCCTAGCTGCAAACTGGTCTGGGGAAGGGCCCTGCCAGCCCAAACTGGGGCTCCTTCCCCTCCTCCACCTTCCAGGAGCTCTGTGCTCCACCCCACCGATGAGACCCATGAAATCAGATCAGAGCGCGGAGGCTGGAGATTACCAGCAAGCTGGAGCCAGGCCAGAGCGGGAGGAAGGAGGGAACGGCAGAGCACTCAGCTGGCTGTGAAAGTTTGGGCTGGTGCTGAGCCTTCCCAGGCCCACAGGGGAGAAATCTCATTTCCTTCCTCCTCCCTTCGCAGCAGGCACAACATCTCTGGGGTAGGTCTAGGAGATCCAGAGCTCTCCGGAGCATCTGCCAACCCTGCCCTTCTCCACTTGCATGCGTTCTGATCTCATCTCCTCCAGGGACACGCGTTAAACGGAGAGCAGAATTTACCCAGGGGATTAGATGCAGGCACGGAGAGCCAGTAACGCAGCAGCACAAAGGACTGCAGCCTCCAAGGCTGTCAGCAAAGAAATCCCTGCTCCGCTCTGCGGTGGAGAGCCAGCCCCTGCTCTCCAGCAGCTCCACTGACCTGCCTGGTTGGTGGTGATGTTGACAGAGGCGAAATGGGGAGGGTAAGGGCTCTTGTTGGAGATGCCATTCACGGCCTGGATCTCAAAGGTGTACTGGGTGTGGGCCATCAGGTTGCTGATGTAGATGCGACGCTCGGTGAGGCCGAGCTGGCGCGGCACGAACTCCACGTTGTCGTCGCAGCGGGTGCACAGGCGCCGCTCCACGCTGCACTTCTTGCAGATGACGTTGTAGAGCAGGTCATCCCGCCCGCCCGTGTCCTGCGGCTCGCTCCACTCCAGCACCAGCGACGTCTCATTCACGTTGGAGATGACGCTGCGGGGGGCAGAGGGGACGCCTGCGGGGGGAATGGGGGGGTCAGGGGTGGCTCACCTCCGGCGTGGGCGCAGCACGCTCCCCTCCACCTCAGGTGTGGACCCCCGCTGCCTCCACACCTCCCCTCACCTCCCCTCCTCGCCCAGGACAGGACTCACTGGTGCAGGCGCTGTCAGCGGGGTCCGTGTCCGCCCGGAAAAAGCCGTTTCGACACGTGCAGACCGTTGCTGCTCCGGAGGTGGTCCGGCTGTTGGGAGGGCAGGGAGAGCAGGGACCTTCCCCCTGCTTAGATTTGAAGGTTCCTGGGCCACACGCTGGAGAAAGGGAAAACAGACCTGAGTTATAAAGTGCACCCAGAAAACATCTGCTGTTCCCCCCAAGGCTGGGCGGACCCTTCCTTGCTCCCTGCCAAATCTCCGATCAGTGGCTTGAGGACCACAGGCCACCTACAAGCCTTCCCACCGCCGCCAGCCGTGCCCAGGGACACGGTGCCCCTGGCCGCGCAGGGCGGGCAAGAGTGGGCTGCTGGCACGGGGCAGGGGCACTCGCCAGCACAGGCATAGCTCTGCCCAGGAGACGCAGTGCTCCGGCAGCAGACCCGGGGCAGCCGGAGATGGGAAGAGCCGGTCGCCAGCAGCTGTATGGGGATCAGGGCAGGTCCAGCCAGGAGAGCACGTCCCCAGTTTTGTTTCTTCACTGCACTTCCCGAGGGTTTTGTATGCATTGGCTCTCCATTTCCCAGCTGGTTTCCATGCCCAGCACCCTCCATAGGGTCAGTGATCCATTCTTTAGGGAAATAAGGCTGGGAAGGAAAGGACTCCTCAGCCCTGCCTGCAGCAGCCCTCATGAGAGGCCTCTGCAGCCCCAAACGTGGCCGCTCAGCCCCAAACCCTCTGCCTGGGGCTCTTCAGCCACTTCTCAGCCCCGGGGCGGTGGCACCTCCTGAGGCCGGCTCAAGTGGAGCACCGAGTGAGATTAAAACATTCCTGCAGGTCCTTGGCTAAAGAGCTGCTTCGGCATCACTGCCACCTCCTACCCCTGCTTCCGATCAGGGTCCTTCAAGGAGCCACAAGTCCTGGGATCCGGCCCGGCTGGCACCGCGGGGCGTTTAGTCCTAACGAGGGGCATGTGAAAGGATTAATGGCACTTGAGCCAAGGGGCAGAGCGGCCTCGGGAACTCAACCCACACCTTGAAATAGCCTGATTTATCACAGTGCTGCCCCAAGGAACCGGGTCCCGTGCTCTGCATTTGCAGCTGGCCAAAGCAGCGAGAGATGTGCCAGCACTGGCTCTGCTTTGGCATCGCCCCGTTTGCCACGGCTGGGCTGGCATCAGCACTGATGGCCCCAGAGGAGGGCTCATCCTCCTTGCTCTGCCGGGGTTAGGGCAGCTCCCGAGGGTGCGTAACCCTCCCGGCAGCCCTGTCCCACCTCCCACGCCTGTCGCACATCACCCCGTAAACAGGAGGAGGTTTCCCGGTGCTTCACCGGGCTGCAGCAAGCGGAAGCTTCCTGCTATGAGGCATCTCCCGACACCCTCCGTGGAAGTTTCCCGTCTGACTGCAGCCCCATGCGTGGGGCGTGGAGCGCTGCTGAATCACACGCTGCCATGCTGGCCCCACGGGGACCCGCACACAGCGCCCGTGTGCCGTCCTGGCCCCCTGGTTTGCCCAGGCACTGAGTGGCAGCAGACCCGGGGGAGAAGCCCTGCTCCATCGCAGTGCTGCTGGGCAGGGGGATGCGTGAGCAGCCACATCATGGGGGGAGGCACCCCGCTGCCGAGGGGGGGACCTGCGGACCGTGCGCTCTCCAGCCCCCCTGCCCGGATGGGCGGCAGGAGCCGCTTCCTGCTCCCAGGGCGCGAGCCTTCCAGCAAGGAGACTCCTCTTCGGTCAAAACAGGACCAACCACATGGCTCGACTCGCTCCAGCTCCTTGACCTGACTTCACCCAGCCTCTGGGCCTTCCCTTTGGAAATGAAAGCTTAGCCCATCCCAACTGCACAGGCTGGAGGGCAATGGAGTGTGCAGACCTGCTCCTCTGCGAGCGATGGAAGCCCCCGGCCAGCAAGTCCGGGGCTCCTGTCCCACCAGCCCAAGCCACCCTGGCCACCACGAAATGCAAAGATGTGGACAGCAGATGCCCAGAGGTAGCGGAGCAGCCTCGGCACAGGCAGACCCACCCCAGCCGGAGTCCCGGGCGGTTCAAACTGGGTGGATGCAGATTCACACATAAGGAACCAGATTGCTGAGGAATGAGAGATGACTGAAACCTCTTGGACAGGAACGCTCTGGGCTCAGAAAGCTGCCAAACATGCTTCGGTTATGGACAGGAGCCCAGATCCATCAGGGACAAAACCCCCCTGAAATAACAGGCTTGTTGGGGGGACAGCGAAGCTGGAGCAACCAGAGCTCGTGTGAAGCCGACAGCCCAAGCACGGGCACGGCAGCCGGGGACAGCGAGGTCCTCTGCAAAGGATGCAGGAGGGATGGTGGTGCTTGGCCTCCTGCATGCTCAGCACCAGCCGGTGCCTGGTGGGTTATGGGCACAGAGGGGACAGTGACCTCCCGTGCTCCCGGACACAGGAGGAGTGGACAGGCAGAGCTGTCCTTGGGCAGGTGCCTGCCATCCCAGCGCAGGCACAAGGGATGAAGGGCATTTCTTCGCACCCTCATGCCACCCCGGCAGGAGGGGGACAAGCCACATCCCAGCCCTGCTAAGCAGGGGAAGAGCAGGAGAGGGACCGAGGCCCAGATGCACTCCAGTGTTTAAGTTTCCCACTACGCTTAATAAATCAGAGCATAAAGACCTTGGTGGCAGCCTGACAGCTCTCAGCCGCCACATTTGAAGGCTGTAACCAAGCTGAAAGCTGATCCCAGGTCCCTGGTGGATAAGCCGCTGTGTCATCTCTTCTCTGCAAGAAACTGCCTGTACAACAACCACTGTCTTGGCCGGCATGCCGGGGAACGAGCCCGGGAGCTCTGGAGCGGGAACGTGACTCCATCCAGCCGGAGCTGGGGAGCCAAGCTCCCCTCTCCCCACCGAGAGGTTTGCATAAGCACTTTTCCTGCTCAAGTGTCCTCAAATAAAATAACAACCCTGAACCTCTGCACACAGATCACATCTCCTGGTGCCGGGCTGTGGTCACCTCCGGGGAGAACATGACAGTCACTGACAGCCACAGGATAACAGGTCAGGGAACTGAAGCGGAGCTCCCCGGCCTGAAGAGAAGCCACTGGTTTGATGGGAGGGAGATGCAGCCTGGCCTGACAGTGGGGATCGGCTGCGGAGGGGATTTATGTGGGGTGCAGGAGGGAGGGGGGCAGTAACACAGCTCTGGGGCTGCTGCAAAACTGCCCCTGCACCCTCTACGGGGCATCGCACACCCGGCACAGCATGGCACGGCAGCCACCGCCGGCCAGCCGGCTGCTTCTGCCAGCCCCTCCGGGATTTTCATCAGTCAGCCACCTCCGGGGCCTGATCCTGCCTCGCAGAGCTGCAGCACTGGGCTGGGGGAAGAGGAGGGCACTCTTCCCAAATACAATCCCCACCCGGTGAATACAGTCCAAGGGAGGGAGCCGAAAAAAACACCGAAATAAAACCCTCCTGGCAGCAGCAGAGAGCAGTGACTCATCCCGCAGGCAGCCTCCATTACTGCATGGGATACGGGCAAGCAGCAACGAACCCCGCGTGCATCCCCAAAACTTCAGGGTCCCCTCCCCTGGGAAAGGGAGGGAGAGCTGACGGCACATCGGGAAATACCAGCCCTGGACTACCCTGTTTCAGGTCTCGACTGCTTTCCATCCACACGATGCTATTCCAGCCTGGGCAGCATCCTTCCAGCTATTCCTCTCCCTGTAGGACTGAAGCAGAACGCCTCGCTTGAGCCTAGATAAATTAAACCGATCACATCCCTTTGTCCAGCAACCCTGTAATTTCTTTAAAGGCAGCAATCGAGTTTGCCTGGGACGATCTGTGCTTTATGAACCTGCACGGCTCGCTCCCTTCCCGCTTTCGTAAGCGGCTGCAGATGGATTAGAGCCGTGGAAGCAACAGCCTGGCTACAGCCGAGGCGGTAACTCTCTTTTTAAGTCTCTCTTAAAAGGCACTTGATTTTCTTTTTTAAAAAAAAAAAAAAAATCACCCTTTGGGTGGAAATATTTCACGCTAGCGCAGTCTTAAAGTGCATGAAGTAAATTTGAAGGGGAGAGAAGGGAAAGAGCCCTCGGGGGTTTGAACAGTGGCATCCAAAGAACAGGCGGGAAACCAAATTTTTTTTTTTTAAAAAGAAAAAAAAAATTTTTTTTCAATAAGCAAAGCTGCTTCTCGAGCCGCAGCGGGTCACAGGCGGGATGGCAGGGGCAGATTTCCTCGACCGTGTTACAAGTAACCCATTGTGGAGCTGCCTGGCTGTAAACCGGCAGCTCTCCCCTGCCTGCGCTGCTGAGCTGCCTTTGATCTGGAAGCCCGGGCAATTAATAGCAGGCAGTTTCACTTCCTGGGTTTCATGCAGCAAGCCCGTGTTGCAATGCAAAGCTGCAAACAGTTGGCAAGTGCATTGCTTGCTTGGCATTTTTTTTTTTTTAATTCGGGGTGATGTTTCCATTAGTCACTGATCGCAAGGGAAATTTATTTTCGCAGAAATTCAGATTTTTTGGCCCCAGCCTGACCTGCTATCACCTACTGACTGTGCCCAAACACACAGCGCCTGGTGCCATCAGGAAAGGGCCATGAAAAAGGCTGAGAAATGGGTCCGAGGAGAGCGTGGCATCATGCTGCACTGCACGCTGTCTCCCCAGGTGCTTTTATGGTTTGGGCGTCCATCGACTGCACCACACAGCCTTAGTCCCCCTCCTGAGCGGGACGCAGGCTCTGGGGACACCGTGGGGACCCCCCCACGGGCATCGAGGGCCATGCGGGGAGGGGGCTCGCTGCTAGCCCTGGCACGGAGGCCAGCCAGACCCCAGACCTTTCCGTCTTCGGGTGAAGCCAGCAAGACGAGGGGTGCAAACCCCGGCGAATCCGGCACGGGGAGCACACGCCCAGCAGCATTTTCGGGGAGGTGCCGCACGTTGAGCTGCTCTGCGCCGGGAGCCCCGCGCCGCTCGAAGGAAACTCCCACCGCCTGCCTGCGCAACGCGGGGAGCGCCTTGACGCCAAATCCCCCGAAACGGTTTGGGCGCTGGCAAACCAAAAGGAGCAGGGATGGGGGCTGCGGGGCTCAGGGTGCGAGGGGGCGAAGGCAGCGTACCCCTCCCTGCGGAGGCACGCGGGAGCCTTCATCCCCCTCCCTGGCCAGCAGCTCCTCTTCCTCCAGGGAGAGCTGCCTCTGCAGCTCTGCGTGGCGGGGAGCGTGTGGGAAGCGGCACAACCCCCAGAAGGGCCGCGTGCTAATTAAATAAAGATAATGAGGCTGAGAATGAGATGCCAAATCAATGCTGTGGCAACTCAGGACTAGAGCGCCAGATACCAGCCTGGCGTATCGCATTACAAAGCATGCCAAAGAAACTGCCTTCAGCCGGGCGGGATGAGCCCTCGGCTCCCGAGGGACCGGGATACAAGCTGCATTGTAACAGGTCTGAATGCGAGGTCTAATCCTGGCTCTGGATGGAGATAAAGAGGAGGAGGAGGAGGAGGAGATCTTCAAAGGCCACTGAAAGTCTGGGGAAAGGGGGAGATTTACAACAAGGCTTATCCCATCTAAGCGGTAACTGGGTATTGTTATTTATTAAAATGCCATCTGGCACTCCGGAGCGCTCCTCGCCTGTGCGGTGAAGCCTCGGTGGCTCCCCGGGGCGGGAGCGCCGAAACCCCAGCTCCGTGGGGCCGCATCCGCACCGCTCCCCACGCCGCGGGGGCAGAGAGCCTCCTCGGCAGTGCCGGGCTGCCGAAACAGGCTAAGGGAACATCCAGCCGAGAGCAGAAAAGGGAGCTGCGGCTTCGGCTTCTCCCAGCCCTTCTTCAGCTGTTTCCACTTAAAACACATGATCGTATGGCGGAAAATCTGATCCTACAAGCGCAGCGCAACTTTCCCAGAGAAACGTGAGGACACTGCCGCTTCTGCCCAGCAAGAGGGCAGGCTGCCGGATGGAGACGTGCCCGCGGTTCAGTGTGGCTTCCCTGTGCGCTGGGGAAGAAGCTGGGGCTTGTTGGAGGGGAAATTAAAGGCGCTTGGAGAGCTGCCGCGGGGGTGTCTGCCCGGCTGGGGGGATGCGGAGAGGGGACCTTGTCCCGGGCTGCAGCGATGCCCTGAGGAGCCCTCGGTCCTGCCTCAGGATGCACAGCTCGGATGCTGGCTGGAAACAGTGTCACCGTGTGCCCAAACCCTGCTGGGAAAGAGCAAACACCCCGTATGGTCTAAGGTTTCCCAGCCCAAGCAAGAAGGAAACCAGCTCCCCCAGGAGTGTGGACCCCAGTGCACACTTTTAAGCATGGGCTCCTTGCCCAGCGATGGATGCCCGGCACTGCTGTCCCTCTGCCCCAGGAGGAGCCAGGTCAGCTGCTCACAAGACTCATGCAGGTGGCTGGGGTCACAAGCAACCTACCCCCAAAGTCGGGGCTGTGCTGGCACCAACAGTGCTGGAGGCTGCGGTCCCCCAGCAGAGCCACGGCCCCACGGAGGTTGAGCTCTCCCCAACCAGCCGCAGCGGCACAGCCGACAGCTACACTGCTCCCAAAGCCAGCGGAGACGCCGGCCTGGCCCGAGCCCCACGTCACAGGCCGTCCCAAATCGCATCGCCCCTGCCAAGAGCAAAGGGCCGGCGCCAAGCATCCCGTCATCAGTGAGCACGAGGCATCCAGCGCTGGGGGCCCAGCCGGCATCCCACTCCCTGCACAACGCCTCCAGCCAAGGGGAGCAGCAATCTTTCTGCCCTAAACCCAAACCATCCCAGGGCAGGGTCCTGCATGCCAGAGATGGCTCCCAAGGATGAAATCACCCCAAGGAAAAGCAACATCCATCCAGGTGGATTTTTCCTTACCAACACACCCAACCCAGGGTGAAACAGCAACACCAAAGCTGTCATGGGAGAGCGCAGCAGCTGCAGGACCCACGCAGGGCTATCCTGGCACCCAGGGCAGCTCTCCATGCCCAATATCTCTGTGTGCAGGATGCTCTTCCCTCCCCTCTGAGCAGGGACGGGGAGCTCCGGCTCCCCTGCCTTCACACCACTCCCCACCCTCCTCCCTGCAAGCCCTCAGCGCTGGCAGGGGGAGCGTGCATCCGCATGGCTTCTCCCGCAGCCAGCACAGCGGGGCCCCGCTCACCACCGGGGTTTCTGAGTGCCTCCACACAAGCAGCGTGAAATCACACTTGCCAGGAACAATCACTCGCCCCAGCCATGAGCGCTGCAGGAGGGAGAGAGGGGAGACGCTGGACACGGCAGCAGGGGCAAGAGGGAGGTTTTGGTAATGCTCAGGGGCTTCAACGTGATGAATCCCTGCTGAGGACCATGCCTTGAGCTGCAGCTCCTGGTGAGGAGATGCATCCCGCAGAGGACAGCACAGGCGGATGCTAACCAGCACGTCACAGCAGACACCGCGCCAGTCCCGACCATGAAGGCTTTAAGGCTTCCAGATGCTGAGTCAAACTGCAGACCAGTCCTCTGAGATATCACCCTGCTCCCTCCTCAGGGAGCCTGCCCAGCTCCCAAGCCTCCGAAAACAGACCGAGCTCAACGCAAAACCACCTCCTCTGCATCAACGCATCCGCGGGGACAAGAGCCACGGTCACTCCGCCACGCGCATACCTTGGCACTGGGTATCCTTCATGGCCGGCTCGTATCCGGCAGCACACGTACACGCTCCCACGGGTACCATCCACTCGCCGTCGCCGTTGCAGTACAGCTTCAGGGGTACAGACACCTCCACCGCGTTGGGGATGCAGGTGCCCGGCGCGATGACCAGAGAGGTGGGCTCAGCCCCCGTTAAAGTCTCCGGGAAGATAGCAAAGCCAGCAATGGTATTGGAGCATTTCTTGTAGAAAGCCCGGACGGAGATGAGGGACATGCAGGCTCCCAGGTCCTGGAAGGCCAGATAAAAGCCATTTTTGGAGAGAGGGCCAAAGCTGCGCACCTTGGTGTTCACACGGCCAGACTCCAGCTTGGAGAAGCTCTCATCTGGGGCAATTGTATCCACTTTGATATAGGGGTTCTCCATCCAGAAAGGGCTGTTTGCAGAGGCAGAATCCGTATCCGACTCATAATAGAAGAGGTTGAAGGTCTCTTTGCAGGAGCCGGGGATGTTGGGGATGCTGTTGCAGTCCCGCACGGTAAACTTCAGCTCCACGTAGACGCGCTGGACGTCCTGGCGCTGGATGAACTTGGTGCGAAGCCAGTTGTTCTGGCTGGCCTCCCGCACGTTGCACACCTGGTACGTGCGGATGGGGTTCATGGCCTCATCGTAACCGCTGACTTCTTCCCACTGTGAGCGAGAGGGGAGTGGGTTAGACCCCCAGACGGGGAGATTAGTGCCACAGACACATCACAAACAGGACGGGGTGGGGGGGACCGGGCAACAGTCAACAGGGAAGAGAAGCAGCCGCACCTCCACCTGTCCCAACCCTCCTGGTCATCAAGGTGACTAAGAGCAACCTGGGGCCAGGGACCACGGTGCTCCCGCTCCGTGCCAGCACGGAGTCAGGAGGAGATGGTTTCATGCACCAAGAGGATAAGCATGGGAGGGAAGGGGGAAGATGCAGCCAGCTCCGCGAAGGTGCTGGCGAGCAGCCCTGATTCCCGTGGGGCCGGGGCCAGCCATGCCCTTCGGAGGTCGGGACCAGGGCTGGCTCCAGACTTACCCCCGTCTCCGGATGAGTTGTCCATGCCAACTCAGAGGTCACCCACTTCGTGTCCATCAGGGTCTCTGGAGGGAAAAGGAGGAGAGAAAGAAGTAATTGGAGACGAAGGCCAAGATTAGAGGGTAAAAAAAACAGGAGGAGAGGGGGAGATGAGAGCCGAGGCTGACATTTCTGCGGAAAACAGCAACTTGGGGGGTGAGACGTGGTGGGAGGAGGAGGGGAGCGGCGCAGACAGACTCCAGATTTCTCTTCTCCTGTCAGGAGAACAGGAAGAGCGAGGCGTCCCCGGAGAGCTGCGCCGGAGCGGGGAAGCAGCAGGACGAGGAGCCGGCCAGGTGGCAAGGGGGGAGCGGGCATGGCCAGCCGTGCCTCCTGGCCAGCGCAGGGGGTGCCAGAGGAGGGAGAGCGGGCCCCCCCATCCGCGCCCTCCCCCTCTGCTTTGGCAGGGTGCGTATTTACTGTGGCTGGGGTTGAAAGGGCCCGTTCCCATGACAGGGTGGTGCGGGCCAGGCAGGTTTATCCAGAGGAGGAGGAGGGACTGGCAGGCTGCTCTCCCAGAGACGCCCCACATCACTCATTTTACAAGAGGGGAGAAGAATTTGACCGTCTGGCCAACATTCCTGGAGCAGACTACAAGACAAACCACCCCGGCAGCATTCCCCAAACAGCCCCAGCCCCAGCCTTGGGGGAGCGAGACGCTTGTCTGGGAAGAGCTGCAATTGCAGGCAGCTGTCGCTAATCCCGGGCAGAGCCGCACGGCTCCGCGCAAGCACCACACGCAAAAACCGGGAGCGAAACGCAAGGACGGAGGAGAACGACGTGCTCTGGGGCTGGTGCCAATGGCCCTGCTGTGGGCTCTGCGACCCCTGCTCCAGGGATGTCCCCGTAGGCTGTTTGGAGGGGAGCAGGCACCCCTGGCGTCCTCCGGCCCCTCTCCTGCCCAAGGGGGTTTTGGGGCAAGGGGGGTGCAAACACCAGAGCTGGGCAACAGCCCCCTGGAGACCCTGGTGGCTCAGAGGGGCTCCGGTGCCTGCCCCGAGCAGGGCCCAGGACCAGCTCCAAAACGCCTCCCTGCTGAGGGCGTCCCCCTCCCCGGCTGCAGGCATGGCCCCATCCCAGACCCCACAGAGCTCCCCAAGGGCTGTCCATCCGTCTGTCCCTCAGCCCACCCAGCCCTGAGACGCAGGGTAGGAAGCTGTGGCTCTCCAGCCCCCAGAGCTGGCAGCAAGCTGGGAGCCGCTCGCTCTCGATGGCTGAGGCACAGGACATGCCGGGGCAGCTCGGTCGTGCCAGGCACCACGGCTCAGCCCCAGAAGCGAGAGGCAGTTTCAGCTTCATTCCTTCCACCCCAGGAAAACCACAGGCTGACCCGGCCAGGGAGGAAGCGCGGAGGAGGAAGGAAATGTTCACGCGTCGCAGGGTTTTGGATGAAGCCTAGCTGGAGGTAAACACCTTCCTTCCGCGTCCCACCCCAGGGAGACCCGCCAGCAGCTCCCGAGCCAGCACCCACGGATGGGCCAGGAGCACGGGCTGCAAGTGCCACCGCAGCACAGATAAACAAGCACATTTGGGGACACGTGGGCTCTCCGACCCGCCTCGCTGTTTGCCAGGATCCCAGCCCGGCCAGCGAGCCCGCCTCTCGCCCAGGCTGTGCGTGTGGAGCAAACATAAATGCAATCCCATGGCGGGCTGCTGGCACTGGCAGCGGACATGGCACCAGGGACAGAGCGAGGAAAATCTCTCATGGTGCCAGGTCCCCAGCCTGGAGAAGGTCATCTACAACGGGAAGGACAAACCGACACCAGCTCTTGTTTGCAAACAGGAGGAGCGCAGAGGTGATTATTGGGCAGTGGTTATTTGCTGTTTCTCAAAAACACAAACTAGGGGCATCCGGCAAAAACAAAGGCAGAGAAGGAAGAAGGCCTCCGCCAAGCGGGTAACAAGGGGAGCGGGTAACGCCTGGTGACAATGACACCAGGAGGGCCGGGGCACGGGATGAGCAGGACAGGGCTGCGCACCCACGGGGCAGCCTCTGCCCAGTCCCAAGGCACTGCCTGCCCAGGGGATGCGGCAAACCGCCATCCCTCCCCTCTCCTCCCCTACAGCATCAGCATCATCCGCAGGGGCCCAAGCACGGCTCCGCACAGCCATGAGACCTCTCCGAGGCGCTGCCACGCTCCCCAGACCCCTGCACCGCGATGGCTCCCAGGGAAGGCAGCCGGTGCCGGACCATGGGGGGAGCAGGTTGAAGAGTGGGGCCGTCTGCACCTCTCTGAGGGACAGGCCCTGCGCCGGCTGCCCTAATAAGGGCACAGCAGTGCCGTGCGAGGGCCCAGGCACGCCGCACCGGCGGCGGAGCAGAGCCAAGCACGCGCTCGGCACTGACAGTGCGCCGGGCTGCCAAGTCCTGGTGCAGAGACCCCGCGCGGGTCCGGCCAGCGAAGGGCCCCACTCCCAGTGCGGGCAGCTGGGTGGGTGTTTCTGCAGTAGGGCTGGACCCGGCAGGAGTAGCGGGGAAGGGGTGCCCTGCGTGCTCAGGGCCGGGGCTGGTGCAGATGAGCAGCCGCAGTGGTGAGTCAGGCCGGAGAGATGGGGATCTGGGTGGCAGGGTGTGCCTGCGAGCGGGGCGGCGCGAGGATCCCGTGGCCGAGCCGGGCTGGACCTGACCGTGCGGGCATCCCTCCTCCTGGGGCAGGAGGGGAGCTTTGCTCCCCAATCCTGCCCGGGGTGCCTGCGAACTCCCCTGCACGCCAGCAGCCCCCATGCAGGCAGCCCTTGCCATGCTAGCCTGGCCCCAGGATGGGGAACGCGGGCAGCCGTCCCCTCCAGCAGTGTCCCTCCCCACGAGTGCCGGCCTGGGGCAGAGACGCGGCTCGGACAGGAGGCTCGCTGCCTGCATCCTAATTTGGCAGCATCTGCCATCTGACCAGCAGAGGAGGGGAAAAAAACTGACAGAGCCAAGCCGGCCGCTGGCGCGAAAGCCATGTAAACCGCACAGAGAGAGCGGGGAGGGGAAATAATAAAAATAAAAATCACCGAGCAACTCAGCTAAAGGAAACGGGCCGAGCGTGGAGGGCAGCGGGGGTTTCCTGCAGCCGTGGGAGCGAGCGGGGCCAGGTGGGGTCAGCGGAGCTCCCCAGCCCCTCACAGCCTGCAGCCCGTGAAGGTCGCGGGCGGACAGCCCGCAAGCTGCTGCGCTGCGTGATCCCAGGGCCAGCGGCGGCATACTGAGCCGAGCCGGCCGCGGCCAAGCTGCAGAAACTGGTCCCTGCCCTTAAAGCTGCCGCAGAGATCTTGTGGTGGCCTGACACCAAACCTGTGTCCTTTCCCCAGCAAACACTGGGGCACACCAAGCGCTGGCCCCCCATAAAGGGACATGTGCTAGGGCCCAGGGCTGGGGAGATGGGCAAGCACTGGGTTTCGGTGGAATAGCCAGCTGCTCTCTCCCTCCGGCACATGGTGCCAGAGGTGGGCTTGGAGGCGGCATCGGCAGTTTCCCGGCTCAGTTCCGGTTTGCAGGTGCTTCGGAGGGACGTGAACGGCGTCAGGGCTGGCCAAGCAGTGAGTCAAAGCCACCTCAATACCGTGTGCCACAGCGAGAGCCTGGTCCTATTAGTCAACGGGAAATTGGCTCCCAATTTTGCCAGCTTGGGGAAGTCACCCTAAGGCTGGCTTTATCACTGTCTGCAGTACTGGGGAGTTATCCTCTCCTTAGCTCCAGCTGGGCAAAAGCAAGGGATGCTGCAGGAGCCATGGTCAAACCCATCGCTATGGCTGCCTCCTCCCTGCCCTGCAAAAATCTCCTCCCAGGTGCACCCCAAGCTGCAAGACCAGGGGTCCCCTGCCAGCAGCCCTCCCATCACCTGGTCCCCAGTCCCCAGCAATTTGCTGGGTGTTTGAAGCCCTGGCAAGGACCCATCTGGAGCCAGGGACCTCTTCCTCCCCATGCAGGGGCTCAGGAATGCGGCGTGAACGGTCTGAGGCCAGCGAAAACGTTTGAACTCCCCCCTCTAAGAGGCCCAGAGAGCTCGTCTCGCGCTGCTGAGCGGCAGACGCGCGCGGCAGCGATGGCTGAGCCAGAAAAGGGGGGGGAAATCAAAATTCTTTCAAGATGAAGCCGCTGGGGAAGACTCAATCGTCTCCACCAACCGGCTCCAATTTGAAAGCTCTCGCCTTTGAACACGGGGACCGCCAGCTTTTATCAGGATGCGCTGGCAAGGTAGGACGCCAGCTCCTTGCCCCGACGAGAAGAAGGCAACTCACACAAGTCCAGAGCATCCTGAAAGAAGGCAAGGGAGGAAAGTTAGTAAAGACGCCCACACAGCCTTGCCGCAAACAGAGGAACCTGTTCTACAACGTGCCCATGCTCTCCGGGAGCTATGCACACCATGGCACCATGTCTGCAGGAGCTCAGCGTGGGGTGAGTGGCCCGGCCCGGCCACATGGGTCCCACGCCGGGCTCCTGTAGACAGCACCGATGGCTGGGCCATTTGCCCCAGGACACGGCTTGGCTTCCACCGTGGTGGCTGCTCACAGTGGTGCCAGATGCCTCTCCCCCTCACCACCGTGCCGTGCTCCTCTGGAAGGAAAGGCAGCTTGTTTAGGGATGCACTTTCAATCTTGGTGACTGCCTGCTAGTCAAAAAGCCACCAAAAGGGGCATCTCCCTGCATATTTTAATTTCCTTCTCGGTTTTGAAGATAATTACGGCAGGAGCGAGCGGCCTTGCGCGCTCCCCATTCAAGCACCTATCGGTACAATTAATCCCAGCACCGTTCTAAGCAGCGGCACAAAGGGCCTTTGGTGTAAGGTCCTTTATCTGGGAACAAAGAGCTGCCTGTGGGAGAGAACCTGAGGTTGCACTTTTCCCGCTGACGAGCGTTTCCCATACACAAAAGCCTAGCCACACAGAGCGCCCTGCGCGCGCGTCAGGTCTGGGAGACCCCGCAACGCATTTTCCCGGAGCGTGCCGCCCACCCGGATCCCTACTCCTCCTCCTCCGGAAGGGTCTTTCCCCCTCTGACCCCAGCTAAACCCCGTGGCTGTCCTCCTCCCGGGCAGGGGATGGCCCCGCTCCGAGGCCAGGGGACTCGCACATGTTGCCTGCAAGGGGAAAGCACTCCCACCCCGCTCAGCCCAAGGCAGAGCACATGCTCCGTGGATGGGGTACTCTGCAGATGGCAGCTTCGGAGCCGTCGTGCTGGGAGGTTTCAGCACTCAGCAGCCCCTCGTGCCCAAGCTGCACTGCGGGGAAGGGAGGCTCTGGCTGATGCAGGCGAGAGCCAGGAGAGCAGCGAGGAAGACTGCAGCCAGGGAGGCAGGCAGCAGGCAGGGCACCCGCGGCGCTGGCAGCACCCAGGGTGTGCTGGGGGTACCCATGGCAGAGGTGCCAGGCACGGGGTTTGGGAGCTTGGCGAAGGTGCCGGCAGACGCTGTCTGCCAGCTCCCTCTGCAGGGATGGGGCTGGCAGCACTGTCGGCATTGCTGCACAGCCCACGCGCCCTCGGCCTTCCCCGGGAATCCCGTCTCTCCCGGGGACCCCTCCTGCACACCCGGCTGCCCGAGCACCCAGTGCAAGGCCGGGGGGCTGTGCAGGGTCCCACCCTCGCCGGCTGTCAGGCCGGGCAGGCCAGGGGTGGTGCGGTTCAGCCCAAGGGAAGGGCTGGAGCGCTCCCTATCGCCACCCACGCTGGGAACCCGTCCTTACGCCGAGCGGGGTGCCTGCTGCTCCCCAGCGCCGAGGGGGGAGACGCAGGGCTGCCGTGGGAGCCAGCCCCCCACTCCATCCCTCTCCGGGGGGACAGAGGGGCTCAGCCCGCCCATGCCCACCACCGCGCGCTTGCCCCAGGTCCGGGGCGAGCCGACGACTTGCCAATGAACTGGGAACAAAGGGAAGAGAGAAGGTGGGGGGGGAATTAAAAAAAATGGGGCCTGTATCACAGCTGTGGCCCTTCGTGCCAAGGGCGTTTGGCCCATCATCAAAGGGGATCGGATTTGCTGAGGCAAATGATGACACATCCACTTCAAGCGGGGCAGGTTCTGCCTGCTGCTGGAGGCGAGCCACCGGAGTGAAGAAGTACTGTGGGCACTTAATAATAGACTCATTATTTCTGCATTATGGCAGGGCCCAGAGGCCCCAACTGAGATTAAGGCCCCTTTGTACACACCACACATGCACGCACAAGGGCAGGCAGTCCCTGCCCCGGAGAGCCTGGCCGAGGATGGGCAGCACCACTGGTCCCGGCACCATCGCCCGTCCTGGCCCTGCTGGCACCACGGTAAGCTCGCAGCAGAGCCCGAGACACCAATTCCAAGGATGCTCCAAGGATACATCCTCCATTTCCCAATCCCGCACCGGGGTATAACAACCTCACGCAGGGAGACAGCCCCATGGCTCCAAGTCATCGGCCGGCCGCATCTCTCTCACAGTCCCCCCATCCAACCCTGACACCTGACCTTCTGGATGGGCCAGATCCAGCTCCTGGATGACCGGGAGCTGCCTGGCACGTGGGACGGAGGGGGACGGGAGTGCTCCCTCCCTTCAGCCCTGCCCCGTCGCCCACCCGCCGGCCGCTAACCGGCTGAAGAGGGTTTTCCGGCCGCGTGCTCCTCGCCAGGAGCTGTTTCCTGACGGCCGCGAGACAGACTGAAGCATGTGAGAGAGGACAGGTGCCAGCTCTGCGAAAAGCAGATCAAGTGGCAGCGCCTGGGATGCGGGGAGGGACGGACAGTCGTTTCCTCCCGGTCACGCACCAGGTCGAGCCGGGGAGGGCAGATTTCTGCCATTTTGCAAGCAGGGCCATGCCAAGCCAGACTCCAGTGCCTGCCAGCACCCACACTGCGTGCATCCCATGCTGCATGCATCCCCCTCCAAAGCACGGTACTCAGAGCCCAGGACTTTTGCAGGATGGCAGGCTCCTGCCCTGCAATCGCACGCCAAGGACACGTGCAGCCCGCTGCCCGAGCCCTGCCAGGTCCCACTGCCAGGCCCCAGTCGCGCAGAAAGGCCGTACTGATGCCGGGAGAGGACGCGAGCCAGCTGCCCGTGTCCAGCCCTGCACTGCAATTACTGTTCTATTAATACCGCGGGGATTTCGGATGTCAGAGCCCGGTGTGCCACGCCAGGGTCAGCTCGGCTGGGGAAGAGCTGCCATCCTTGCCCACGTGCTGGATGCGCCCCGGTGCTCGCTGCTTCGGCTCGCGCAGGGGGAAAAGCCGCTTTCATTCTGCCAGGCTGCGGGCAAGGGGAATGGACAGACCCCACGGACAGCCTCTCAGCCCTGCCTGCTGCCAGACACCCTGCTGGCCTTAAAATGACTGCTGCCTGCTTGGGAAAGGCATGTCCCTGCCTGGCCCAGGGGCTGCCCACTGCAGCTCCCCACCATGGGGACAACATGACCGGGCAGACAGGAGCTCTACGGCCAGCAGGCAGGAGAGATTTATAGGTTGCCATCCCCAGCAGGAATGGCCATGCAGCCACCCTCCACTGCCACAGAAATAACTCATCCGATCGGGAGATGCCAGACCTGTTCGAGCCGTGAATGCCATCAACCAGGACGTAGGCAGCAAATCGGCCCGCGAAGCCGCCTTCGTTTCCAGGCCCTGCTACGATGGGGACGCTCCCGTCACCTCCCTCCGCGGCCCCATTGCCCTGTGGCCATGGCTTCACGGGGCAGGCATCCCCACGGGGCCACCAGGCTGATGCGGGCTGGCGCGGGCGGATGGAGAGCCCCGAAGTCCCCGGGGGAAGGAAGGGAACGCGGTCGGTGCTGCAGGCCTGCCTACGCAGGGCAACCGTTTGTGGCAGGCTGAGATCCAAAAGGCCCCTCTCCCCCCTCCAGCTCCATTTTTTTTTTTTCCAGGTTGTACTTTTGGAAAGAGCCCAAGGAAGGAGTAATAATATTTAAAAAAAAAAAACAAACCCAAAAAAAACCCAAAACCCACTCCCCTCCCCAAAAAAGGTTACTCGTTGCACATCCAAAGGTTCGCCCCACAGACGGGGCGGCTCGGCTGCCAAGCTCCATCCCATCCCGGCAGCGCGGAGCAGGAGTTTCTGCCAAGATCTCCCTCCTCTCTCCTGCCTGGGGCAGTTACCCAAATCTCCGCGCTGCTCTCCGCTCGCTTCCTCGGCTCTCCTCAAGCACCGAGCCCATCTGGAACTGCTTAAACCCAAATATCCCCCCCCTTTTCCCCACCTCCCCCACCCCCAAAGTCAGATTCTTCCAGAGTTAAAACAAGCACAGAGTCAGGAGGGGGTGCCGGGCCGGGCTGACTCGCTCCTTCATTTCAGTTTAATTTCTGGGGAACTAGAATAAATCTGTTCCTGGCGATCGTTCAAGCCCTGCACATTTTTCTCATTAATAAAAAAAGGCCTTGGATCGCACGCCGCGTGTGCGTGCGCGCCTGCCGAGCACCCCCCCGGCCCCGCTCGCCCCGCAGGGTCCCTCCCGCGCCCCAGCCCTCGCCGGGCGGGCGGCTCGGCACCCAGGGGACAAGCGGGACCGGCCAGGGGGGCCGGTGTCCCCTCCCCGGGACAGGGACGGGTTTTGGCAGCCCTGCGTGACGGCCACACCTCGGAGAGGAACAGGGAGGCCCAAATCCCTCCCAGCTGCCGGCGGGCAGGGAAGCCCTGGGGAGGGCTCCCCTGGGAGGAGCGAGGGTCCCGGGGAGGGGGCGTCCCCGCTGTCCCCCCCCCAGCTCCTCCGGCACCGCAGCCCCCGCGGGGCCCCCGGGGCATTCCTGGGGAGGGGGCTGGGAAACAGGTGTTTGTCAACAGCTCCTGCCACAGGCGTGAGAAACGCCAGGCCCCGGCAGCGCGGAGCTTAGCGACGGGCAAAAATAAAATAAAAAAAGACCCCCACAGCAACACCCCACCCCCCCGCCATCACCGCCCAGCCCGGGACCCCCGGCCGGCACGCGCGGAGAGGGCGGCCATGGGGCCGGCGCTCGGCCCCGCCGCCGTGCTCCTGCCTCTTCCCAAGATGGCTCCCTTTCCTCCTCAGAGGGGCGGCCATGCGAAGCCGGCTCTGGGCTCGCTCCCTCGCGCCTCAGGGAGCACGGGCCGGTGAGCTCGGCTGCGCTGAGGGGAAAGCAGGCGCCAGGGAAAGGCTGCAGCCCCTTTGGAAATGGTGGCCCTGTGGGAAGAGGACGCAGCCACGCTCCTGAGCTCGGCCCCACAAGGCCTCCATGGCCGCGCCGAGGGTGGGCAATGCCGAAGCCCAAGCGCGGGAGGACGAGGCCTCGCCAAGAGCGCCAAGCCTGGCCCTCCGCGGGCAGGCCGCCCACCCGCCCTACAAAATGGCTCCCATCGCGCCCTGGGGTCTGGACAGGGCTCAGCTCCACGAGGGGACGGCCTGTGCCCTGCCCCAGCCTGAGCACAGGACTGATTTTGGAGCAACAACAACAAAAGAAAAAAAAAAAAAAACCAAAACACAACAAAAACCAACACAGGAATTCAGATGAGACCGTCCCAGCCAGGCGGGAGTGCCACTGCCAAAGGCTGGCTGGCCTTCAAGATGGCAGCTCATCCCCAGGGGCGCGGGAGCATGGCTGGCTCCCCGCAAGGGGCTTCACGGCTGTGGAGGGGCACCCCCATCCCCACCGCCCCCAAACGCCTCGCTTGGGAACGCGGCCGTTCCAGAAGCGACGTCAACTCGCTATGGCTTCAACCCCGGGGAAGCTCGGGGGCGATGGCAGCCACCGCAGCCCATGGGGACGGTCCCCCTCTCCCGGGGGGGAGGCTGGCACCCACCCTGCCACCTCCGCCAGCCAGGAACGGGGATCCCGACCCCGGGGCTGCCTCGGCACCCTTCCCCCAGCGCGGCTCCCAGGCGGAGACGCTTAATCCCGACAAACCAGTTTGACTCAGCACAACAGGAACAGCTACAATTTTAAAAACATGCAAGTCTGTGATTCAGATTGCTCGGGCTGTTTTAATTAAACGCCAAGCTCCCCTGCTCCAGTGGCAGCAGCAAACGGCTCATGGAAAGAAAATGCAACAAACTGGTTTCCCCAAATATCTCTCGCAGTAAGTCATCACAACAAAACAAGGAGTTTCGGTTCATTCCTCAAAAACCAGAGGCCGCTATTCCCAATCGCGAAGGCTGGCCGGGCACGGCCCCGCAGCCTCACCGGCTGCGCCGTGTGCCGGGGAGAAACGCGGGGCTGCAAAGGGACCCCGGCGCTGCAAGTTTTCCCTCTCCCTGGCTCTCCGCATGCTCCGCTTGACACAAAGGAAAGCCCTTCTCCTCCCCGCCTCGGAAGCGCGGATGGAGCGGGCTTCCTCAAGCGGAGCTTTTCGGGAGGAACGGGAGATTTAATGAATCCAGGGAACGCTGCGGAGCCCCGCAACCCGCCTTCCCTCACAGCCCTACCCCGAGCATCAATAAAACAGCAGGGCTAACTCCCCCCCCATCGCCTCGCTGAGAAACATGCCATTTCAGTGAAAAGTAATTAAACGGAAAGCAAATCTCCCTGCCAAGAAAATACCTGGCAGTTCCAGTACAGGGGTCAATTAGGCAGAGGTTTGCCGGTGCAGCGAGGAGCGTGGTCAGCCTGCGTAACGCCCGGTGGGGGTCTGGGAGCTGCGAACCAGCAGAGTCCAGATGAGGAAAATCCCCCCCCTAGGAATCCTCCTGCTTTGGGGGAGTTTGGGGTATTTCACTAGAGGCCGAGCCGGCTCGGGGCTATGCGCAGCAATGCGATGCCTCTGCACCGGGGTTCGTGGGGGAGGAGGTGGGAAACCCCAACTTTAAAAGGAGCCCCATGCCCAGAGAGGCTGCTCAGGGCAGAGCGGCTCCTCCGGAGAGCAGGTCCCGGTCCCAGCCCACCCGCAGCCCCGGGCCGACGGGCAGAGCGAGCCTGCGGCCATCCGCGCTCCCTCGGGCCAGGGCGTTTGGAAGCTTGGGGTTTTATCCCCGGGACGGTCGGCAAGGGCCTGGAACACAGCACTCTCCCCGCACCATTTCACCGCGTCCGCTCCCCGCAGGGCCTCTGCTCCCACAGCCCCGCCGGGACAAACTCCTCAGCTCCAACCCCTGCAACTGGAGAAAGGATCCGCTGTTGCCCCCGGATAGAGCATTCCTTCTGCAGCCGGCCCGGGGACTGCTGAACCGGAGAAGAAAAACACATTGTGACTTCAAACAGACCCAGCGCACTTACAGGATCTGGAGAGAAACCATTTTCTCCTCGGCAGCACAAAGCCCTCACTGAGCTGCTGCCGAGCGCGGCTTTTCCCCTCCACCCCCGTGGGGCCTTGTAAAGAAACCCAACTCCCCGCCATCCCTCTGGGAACGGGCAGCGCCGTCCAGCCCTGGAGGCCCCTGCCCTCCCAGCCGTGCACCGGCCCCGAGCCCACCCTGTTGTCCCCTCGGAGGGGACAGCAAGGCGGCCGGGTCCGGGGACCGCTCGCTGCCGCTGTCGTCCACGGGACGTGAGCGCAGATTTATGGCCATGCCAGATTTATGACCGGCACTAAAATATCGGAACGAACGTGCACGCTAGGCTCACGGTAACCGCCCGAACGCGCCGGTCCCCATCAGGGAGCAGCATCGCGAGCCGCCAGAAATTCCCAACACAGCAGAAGCGCGGGAGCTCGCTGGCCCCGACGCGAGCAACGGCTTCCTAACGCTGGGCAAGGCAGAAGCCTCTCCTGGCCCAGCTGCAACTTTCCTTCCAGCTCGGACAAGAACGAAGGGGAAAGAAAACAAAACAAAAATAAAAAAGAAAATCCCAGGGGAATCAGGGCCAGCCCTAAAAATGCTGGGTGGCTGCCAGCCCCGAAGCGGTCCCATGGGGCTGGCACCCAGCTGGGCCCCGACCTCCTCGGGCAGCGCGTTTGGCCCCTGACCCCTCCGCACGCTCGGGAAGCTGAGAAAACCCAGCAACTCCTCAGCATGAGCTGTTTATTTTTTCTCTCCATCCGGCTCTTCACACCGCTCCATCCCCAGACAGCGGCGGGGGCGAGGCCGGGGCTCCCTGCCTCCCCGGGGGCTGGCGGGACGGTCCCGGGGCGATGCACGGTCCCGGGACGATGCACGCCGGTGCTGCTGGACCCCAGGCCGGCTTTCCTTCCCCGGTTCCCAAACCGCTGGTGGGAAGAAGCGGGTTGCGAGGGGCTCCCACGCCAGGCTGCCTGCCCACAACCCCGTCCTCCCGCACCTCTCCGGCAGGCAGGGCTCCCCAGGGCTCTGCCCGGTGTGGCGGTCCCCGGGTGGGTGCTCGGGAGCCTCCATCCCGAGGGGGCTGGGGGCAGGCAGGCTTCTCCCTTCCCCTCCTGCCGTGGGGCTCCCGCTCAGCCCAGAGCTCTCGGACCGAGCAGGCCCACAGCTCCGCTTCCTACAGTGTACAAAGGAGGATTTTTTTTATTTTTCCCCCCCTTTAAAGGAAAAAAAAAATCGCAGAGAGGGAGGGTGAGAAGAAACACGGCCAACAAGCACCCCCCTGACCTTCTGCAAAGCCCAAAGCCGGAGGAAAGCCGTGCCCCCCAACAAGCGGCCGCGGGAAGGGCTCCTGCCCGCCCTCGCCCCCCGGTGCCGCAGCCCAAACCGCGGCGCGACGGCAGCGGCGGCCGGGCACCGAGCGGCCCCGGAGCACACAAAGCCCCCGCCGCCCCGCTCCGCAAACGCTCCTTCTCCGCCGGGGCTTTCTCCCTTCCCTCCCCAGCCCCCTCCCGCCGCTCCGGCAGCGGCTTCGGTTACCGGACACCGGAGCGTCGCCGCCCCCGGCGCTCCCGGCCGGAGCCGCGCACACTTTGTGCCGAGACAAAAACCCGGCCCGGGCCCCCTCCTTCTCCCCCCCCGGTGCGCCCCGCCTCGCCCGCCCCGGGACCCCCCGCTCCCCCAGCGGGGCCGGGAGCCCCTCCAAGCCGGGGGACGCAGGGCGCTGCCCCGCGGACCGTGGGGAGAGGAGCAGCCCTCCTTCGGTCCCCCCTCCGCCGGGGCGCGGGGGGCCGCCCTCCTCCCCGCTTTCTCCCCCGACCCCCGGGGATGGATGCTCGCCCCGGCCGTCCCACGCCGGAGCCTCGGGGGTTAAGGCGGCGGGCGCGGCGAGCTCCGCCGGGGAAGGGACGGAGCCGGACACGGCACACGGACACTCCTCCGGCGGCCCCGCCAGTTCTGGCACGCCGCGAGCTTCCACTGAAAGAAATATTAATTTTCCAGCCCTCCCGGTCGTGGCGAGAAGCCTCGGAACGTGAACCGGGTATCCAACGAGGCGCCGCTCCCTGCCAGCGGCCGCCGCGCCTCGGCCGCGCCGGGCTCGGTTCCACGGGGCGTTGACTCTGAAACCTACTGAGGGCGGCTGAGCGCCGGGAGCGGGGCCGGGGCGCGCTGCGGCGGCGGCGGCGAGCTCCCCGCGGGGACAACCGGGCGTCCGCGGCGCGACGAGTCGAGCGGAGCCGAGCCGGCGGCGGAGGCCGACGGGGTCGCGGGGAGACCCCGGAGAGTGGGTGCGTGTGTGCGCGGTCGCACGGGCCCCGGTGCGGCGGAGCGGGCGGGCACGCCCGGTACTCACCCTCCAGAGCGCGGCGGCCGCCGGGGAGCAGCAGGAGCAGCAGGAGGGGGAGCAGCGGCGGCGGCGGCGGGGG
Source organism: Theristicus caerulescens (assembly GCA_020745775.1). Taxonomy (NCBI): domain Eukaryota; kingdom Metazoa; phylum Chordata; class Aves; order Pelecaniformes; family Threskiornithidae; genus Theristicus; species Theristicus caerulescens. Next base: position 11,064,408 of record CM036565.1, on the reverse strand, counting down.
GGCCCCCGGGCGGGCGGCGGCCATGGCGGGGGGCGGTGCGGGCGGCCCCGCCGGGCAGTCCCGAGCTCGGCGCCACGCGCGGCTCCTCTCGCCGCCGCGCCACGCTCGCGCTCTGGCGCCGCCGCCGCCGCTGCGGCCGCTGAGGCGGGGGGGGCGGGGCCGGGCCGCCAATCAGCCCGCCCCTGGCAACCCGGCGGCCCTGGCGACGGCGAGCGCGGCGCCCCATTGGGCGGCGGGGCGGCGGGGGGCGGAGCCGCGGCGGAAAGATGAATCGGAGGGGGCGGGCGCTGCCCGGCGCGCCCCCGGTGGCCCCGCCCCCCCCGGCGCGGGAGGCGCAGGGCGGGGAGCGCGCCCCACCCAGCGGCCGCCCGCGGAACTGGGGTCTTAAAGGGGCCGCGCTCCCCGCCCGCCCCGCAGCCCCGGGCCTGCCCTGCCCCCCACCGGGTGCGGGTGAGTGCGTGAGCCCGTTAGCGTGCGTGTCGGCGGGCCCACGGGCCCCTCTGTGCCCCACCACTGGCAGCCTGGTTTAACTGTGCCGCCCATTGCCGTCCCATCCTCTACAGTCCCATCCCGTCCCGTCCCGTCCCGTCCCGTCCCATCCCATCCCATCATCTCATGTATCCCACCCTGTGCCATCCCATCTCACCCCATCCTGTCCCAGCCCATCCCATCGCATCCCAATCGCATGTATCCCACCCTGTGCCATCCCATTTCACTCCATCCTGTCCCATCCCATCCCATCCCATCCCATCATCTCATGTATCCCACCCTGTGCCATCCCATCCCATCCCATCATCTCATGTATCCCACCCTGTGCCATCCCATTTCACCCCATCCTGTCCCAGCTCATCCCATCCCATCACACCCCACCCCATCCCGTCCCCACCACACCATGATTCCCACCCTGGTGACAGGGCTGAGTGGATCCTGGGATCCTGGCCAGGGTGACACAGAGCACCTTGCAGTGACCCCCCTCAGCACCCCCTTCCCCCACCCCCAGCGTGCCTTCCCCACCACACTCCTCGTGGGAGATGGTGCTGGCTACCATGCACGCAGCCACGGCCTCCAAGTCTGTGGGTGCCTTGGTCCTCTCTCCGTTCTCTCCCCCCATTGCCATGGGGAGGTTTTGGGACCCTGTGTGGGACAGACTCTGCTCCCTCGGTGTGGTGCACACACACTGTCCCTGTGGCTGGAGCGGGCACTGCCACATCCTTCAGGACAGACACATCCCTGCCATGCCAGGCGTGGGACACGGGCTGCGACCTGTCCTGGCCCTCTGCGCCGCACTGCAGATCTCCTCCTGGGATGCCTGGGGAGGGTTGGCCTTGGCTGAGGGCTGAGCAAAATCCCCCAGGTCCCTGATTTTGGGGCATTTTGATGCCCCTGGTCAGGGTCCCAGGGTGGCCAGGAGCTCCAGCAGGTCCAGGGTAGGGGGGTGCGTGGCTGGGTGCATTGTCCCCGGGCAGCCTTGCCCCCGCGGCACAGCCATCTGGGCTGCCCCCGCCGCAGCCGCCTGCCATCTGCAAGCAGCGCCTCGCCGCAGCGCTCTCCGCCCCAGAAACCTGCCCCAGAAACTCCCTCGCCGTGCAGCCGCGGCCCCAGCCCCGCGCTGGTGCAGTGGGGCGGCTGCGGGCCTGCACTCCCGGCCACCTTCCCCGCAGCTCCTGGCAGGAGAGGGAATTTGGGAGGTTACCGGGACAGCCTGCCATCGGCCTCTCTGCTGTGCGGATGGATGCAGAGCTTGCCCATATCGCCTCCTGCTTCTGCTGCACAAACCCACCAGGGCCGTGGATGGGCATTTCCCTTCCTTGACCCAGTAGGATTTGGCTTCCCAAGCCCTGGCCAGAGAGATTGGCGCGTGCCTGGGCTCTGCTTGGGCTGCTGAAAATTTGGAGATGACCAATTCATATTGCAGGAATGCCGGCATCCCCTAGGAGCTGCGGGGAGACTCGCCAGGATGCCATGCCCCGAGGGCTGCCACAGCGCCTCAGCACCACCAGGCATGGTTCCCGAAGGGAAAAGCCATGCTCGAGAGAGCCAGCGTGCTAATTTAAGACAGGACATGACATATGGCTGTGATAAATCTCTGCAAGGGACAGGAGAAGCAGCAAGTGGGGCATTGCACTCTCCAGGTAAAAGGATGCTGTTGGGGAGCAAAGCAGCAGAAAGGGGGTCGCCCTGGTGGAAAATACCAAAGTTTGAGCAATGAAGCAAAAGTTCTTGGTTTGGACACGCTGTTGCTCAAGGAGACGAGCAACGGAGAAGCAAGTGGCGAAGCCGGCGCTGTTAACGTATGCCGGGGTATGATGCTGTACCAGTGGGGAAGGAGAGCAGTGGGGGCTAATGGAGACGCCAAGAAACTTAACCATGGGCCAGGCTCAGGGTGGGAGATTTGCTGTCTCCCTGCGAAGTCACTCCTGGGAAATCCTCCCCACTGGAGACGCCGTACCAACCCCTGCAGCCAGAGCCTGCCGGCTTAGTGAGATGCAGAAACCTCGTTTATTCTGCGATTCCAGAGGTCTGAGTTACCCAAGCACAAAATTTCTGAACGGAGCACATGGGGAAATTGCTTATTCACACTTGAATAACTTAAAAATGGCTGAACCAATTCTACTTAAACTTTCCCCAAGAATTCCCCTTGGAGCCAAGCCATGCCTGGCAAATTTCAGCCCGAAAGGAATTTATTTCAGAAAAAGGACGAGAAACTGGAGCAGGGAGCGGGGGTGCACGGGCGGGGGGAGGATGCTCCATATAATCCCCTCTCTCCCCACATGCTGTAATTAATGAGCCCCCGCTTGCTCCCAACGGGCCGGTGCTGCCTGTCGGCCTCTCCCCGGTGGCTCGTGCTCCCCTGGTGCAGGCGGGTTCTGCACCGCAGTCCCGGCCGGGGGCTGAGGATTTCGGGGCCCGGCCAGCAGTGGTGCAGGTAGCTGGCCAGGGAGCCCTGGGTCGCTGCCTGGGTGTTGCAGCCAGCGGGCGGCCTGGGGAGCAGCACTGGCAGGGCTCCGGCGCCTGCACAATAGGAAATAACTGTGGTAACTGCGTGGTATTTGCTGGCAGGGGCTGGCTCTGCAACGCCAACCCGCTTGCTTGTGCAAGGACTCGGTGCTGAGGACGGCGCTGCCGTGGCCCCTGGGGGACGGGGTGATGTCACGGCCGGGGGACGTGCACGCCGTAGAAACCTGGGCATCTCCCAGCCCTGCAATGTCCCTGCACCCATGCACCCAGCCCCGGTCCCCTCCACCGACACCTCCCCGGCACTGCACCTCGGGAGACGGCTGGAGCTGGACAGGGCTGCAACAGGGACTGTGTCGGCATGACGTGGGCAGGGATGGGCTGAGCGGTGAAACGCGGGGCCATGGGGCATGCAGGGGAGTGTGTCTGCAGCACTGACCTGAGTTAGCGATGCTCGGCCTTAGAACAGCCCTCCGGCCTGCATGGCCGAGCTGCGGTGCCCGCGGTGTCCCCAGGAGGCATTCCCGCGCAGATGGGGAGCGGCAGGACGGCAGGATCTGCTGAAAAGAGATGAAAGGAAAGCCCGAAAAAGCAGCGACGGCCATGGATGTTCAGAGGACAAATTTCCCAGCCCAGCCCTCTCTCCATGAGAAGTTTCCCACCCAAAGACCCCATCGCTGGAGCAAACCTGACTTTCACACCCTGTTTCCAAACACATTCCTGACGTGCTCCGGTGATGGCTCCACATCACCCCGGCACACGCACGGTGTGTGTCAGACCACGGCCACACACAGGGGTGCACCCACGCACCCTCCCCACTGCCCCCGGCCACCGCCCCTCACCTCGTTTGCATGTGGCAACCTCAGCTCCAACTTAATAAGGAGAAGGTGATTAGGGAACAATTATTCCTGTTTTCTCAGAAGATCTAAGGGGCATCAAATGAAATTACCCAGCAGGAGTTGTAAAACAAACAGAAGGGAGTGCATTCTTCGCCAGGCAGCCAGCCCCAGGAGCGCGTCGCCACGAGATAGATACGGAGACGTGTGTTTGAAGGGTGGCATGAGTGGATGGGAGAAAAAAACCCTGCAAGAGGCCTCCATTGCCTGCTCACCAGGAGCGCAGCTGTGCCGGCGATGCGGGAAGCTGGGATGGGGGGATCCCCCTTATTTCTGGGCTGGGTGTTGCCGCAGCAGGGCCGTCGTGGCATCAGGTGGCATCTCCATGTCCCCTGTCCAAAGGGCAGCACCTGGAGGGGCAATACCTGAGCGGGCAGCTGTGCGGGTGCTGTGGGGTCCCCCGTGCCATCCCCGGTGCAAGGGGGACCCAGTCGCCCCGTTCCCAGGGCAGGGAGCGCCGCCACATGCCAGCTCGCCCAGCCGGCGCGTCTCCCGCCGGGTCAGCGCTGGCTCCAGCCTGTCTCCTTCCCAGGCTCCCTGGGCGCTCGCCCCTCTGGGCGCTCCTCCCTGCGCTGCCGGGTGCTTGGCGCTGCCAGCGGGATCGGGGCGGCCGGCAGCACCCGTGCCAGCTTGGCTGGGCCCCGGCGAGGCGGCCACCTCCCGCCATTCCTGGTCCCCACTTCAAAACCCTCTCCCGTCCCACCCACATCCACCACCCCTCACCTCTGGCAGCTTCAGGATGCAGTTAAACACTTCAGCACTTAAAATTTCAGGTGCTAATTGCTTAGTAATGAAAACTTTAATCACAGGGCAATTAAAACCTTAAGTAGCTGTGGGAGATCCATTCCATGTCAACAAAAAAAGAGTGCCGTCACTGCTCCGGCACCGCCCTGACACGGCACGGCATGGCCGGGAGAGCCCGTCCTGCAGCCCCTGCTGCCTCCTGCTCCGGGGACGTGGGGACCCCCCCCTCCCCATGCCAAGTGAGAGGTGGACGAGGAATGATCAGCTACCGCTGTAAAACTTAAAACCCAGCTAATTTCGGATTAAGTGCCATATGAAAGGGTTTTGTTATTTTAAATCTCCTACTTTCCAAATTCCCAGGATTAAAATTCTCTGCATTTATTTTAACCACATAACATTTGCAGACAAATCACTTCTCCCAGTGCAAAGTTTGAAGCAGGCTTAGGATATAAAGCCCAGCCACAAGCTTCAGGGTGGAATCGCTGCAAGTGCCTGCCAGCGGCCGCCAGCCCCATTCGCCAGCGTGTGCTTGCAGGAGAGCTCAGCCACCATTTCTGCAGGGGGAAAAGGCCCGGTACTGGCGTCCTGGGAGGCATTGTGAGGAGGAAGGGTGGCTGGAAACCTGGCTCCCGGGCTGGTTCCTGCACTGGGGATGAGCCCTTGGGAAAAAATCCAATGAGGTTGGTGTGTTTGCAGAGCTGGCCCTGTCCATCTGCTGTGGGATGCATGTTGCAACCGTGCCGATGCTGTCCAGGTGACACCATCCACTTCTGTATCATCAGCCCTGTCTCATCAGATGCTGACAAATACTATGTAAAAAAAAAAAAAAAAAAGCAGTGTTTGTGCCCTTTTCACCCTGCTCTGTAGCCCACCGGGTCCAAAATGGAAAGGAGGCATCCGGCCTTGTGCGGCTCCGGCACTGCCAGGACAGCACCGGGGGGGCGGGAGGCAAAGACTCCAGGGCCGGGGCCGAGGCTCGGCCCCAGCTGCTGGGAGGTGTGGGAAACGCGGGTGCCTGCGGGCAGCAAACTGCCCCCCACTCTTTATCAAAAGCAGCATCGGTGTCTGGCAAATGTCACTCTCCCGCGTGCTTCCCGGCTGGGAGGTCCCTTTCCTCCCGCCGCCTCCCAGCCCTGCTGCGGGATGGTGCACGGTGGAACGCGCTCGCGAGCGGGGTGGCCATGGGGTTGGGGGGGGCCAAGGTAGGGACATCAGTTGGTGATGTCCCATGGTGGGGTCCTCACGCAGCCCAATGCCAGCTTGGGCACCTTTGCTGACTAGGCAATTAGCAGCCTGGCCCCATGAGTGACATTTTAGGGGGCTGGACCTGAAATGCTGGTGCAGACACCCTTGGCATGCCCGGCCCTGAGCTGGGGGGCAGCCTGGTACCCGCCTTAGTCACGGGGAGCAGATGCTCTCCAAACACGGAGCGATTTCAGGGCTGAATCCCGCCCTGTGTCCCAGCCTGATCCCACAGAGCCATTCCCAAGCAGGGGTTAGTGACTTCCAAGTGGGGTGACAAGATATTTGGGGTTCATGCTCATATCTGAAGCATGCAGAGATGCTCAGCAGACCCTCCTGGCTGCAAAAAGCCAAGAGGCCTTGCTTGACACTGCATGCCCTGCAGAGCCGGTCGCTCCCTTGGACAGCGTGCGTGGGCCCTGGCACCGTGTCCCGTCGGGGCTGCCTGGGAGCAGCCAGAGGCGATGGTGGCAGTGGGCACAATGGGGCTGCGGCAGGGCCAAGCGCAGGGCCTGGATCCCGCCAGCCCCCTCCTGCCTGTCCCCTCCAGGCACTGCGGGCCAGGGGCAGCCCTCAGAGCAGGGGGGCTTTCCCAGCCCCCGAGCCGAGGCTTTGGCATCCCCCAGCCCCGGGAGTACCCCGGTCCTGCCTCCCACCCCACCTGGAGCATCCCTCGACCAAAGCCGGCTCCGGATGCTGCGCCTCCCGTCACCATGGCAACCCCCATCCTTGCTGGGTTGCCATGGCTCCCCGGCCCCCAGCCGCAGCCGCATCCTCAGCATCACGAGGACCCAGCGTTTCGGGTCCTCAGGGGCTGCCACCACGGGGGACACCCTGTGGGGCCTGGGAACAAAGGGGTGAGCGGGGCCAGGAGGAGGGCTGTCAGCGTGCTGGCATCTCCACATCACCCTGGTGCTGCGGGGGGACAGGCTCTGGGACTGCCCGGGACCTTGGGGGACTGGTGGGGACAGGGTCCCTCAGGAGCATCACTGAGGGCAGGGGGGTGGCATCACTTCATGGGCCACCCTTACACTTTCCAAACTTGTCTCCTTCCCGCCCAGGGCTTCTCTGCTCGGCGCAGCTGCCCCAGCCCCGCAGGGCCGTGTTGGTGGGAAGACACACAGCTGGCAAAGCCCTTTGGTGCGGCTGCATGCTGGCAACATGAACAGCACCAAGCATGCGTGACCACTCTCCTGTACCGTGTTGTCCCCTGCCCACTGTCCCCTTGAAACACCATCCCACCCATTGCAAACATCCTGCAAGGCACTCGGGGAAAACCTCAGTGCGCAGCTCCCGTCACTGCACTTGCTACGCCGGGGTTACGGCTCGGCAGCAGCGTGCGAGCCCGGCGGGCTCCAGGCTAGCCGTGCTGAATAAACACAGCCACCGTGAGAAAAAGGCAGCCAGGAATAAATAGTCAAAGAAAATAATAAGCTGAAGGAATAAACAAAGCGGGGATGTGCCCAGGCATGGCACAAGCCTCCAAATTTGTGTTTCCAAGCCAGGCTCCGACCCAGCCCTGGTGCCCCGCGGGCGGTGGAGCCCAGCCCGCTGGCAGCGCCCCGGCCGGCTGCACCCCCCGTCCCCCCCGGCTGCAGGGATCCCCTCTCCCCGCCATGCCGCATTCCTGGGGCGCCCGAGGACGATGGTGCAAACACCCTGGGAGAGGTGCCAGACAGCGCCCGGCCTGCCCAGGATTTGCAACCGCTGCCCCGGCGCTTGGCTCGGGAGGGATAAGCCGAGGCTTAGCTATTGCTTCCCCTGGGGCCCGCTCCCAGTTCCTAACCTGTTTTGCTGTAGCCCTTTCCCACACTAACTGGGGTCAAGGGAGCTGTGTGGCGTTCGTCCCCTCTCTCCCCTCTGGTGCTTGTGTGCTTTCATTGTTCAAAAAGTTTGCTGCAAAGCGGATGGTGCAAGGGTGGGAAAGGGGCAGTCCTGCAGGCAGGGGTCTGCAGCTGGGGGGACCGGGAGGAGTCCCCAGGGGATGTGGTACCACGGGGGGACCCACCAGCAAAGCTGGGGCACAGACCTGTGGCTGCCCCCTTGGAGCCTTGGATGAGGTTTGGGTGGTGGCGCGGGGGCCAGCTGAGAACCTGCAAACTCAATGCTTCCCTGGGAAAACCCATGGCACGGGCTGGCAGTGAGGGAGAGGGCAGCTCGAAGGACTCGGGGTGTAACATGCCGTCCCCATCACCGCAAACCTCCTTTAAAACTCTCTGCAGGGCCCTGACACTTCACCTCCCTTCCTCTCCAGCTGGCATCCAGCGGTGCTCAGCCAGGGAACAAACGGACGCAGTTTAAAGTAGCCAGTTATTTTAAGAGCCTGCACTGGCAGTAACAGGCAAAAAATAGAAAGAAAACCAGAATAAGCGACAAAAGAGCATTCCCCGATACATACTTTCGCAGCAGTGCTTCCATGCATTTGGTGAAAAATCTGTTGCAGGCAAAAAAAATTGAAAGGAAAGGAAAACCACTGCAAAGCCCATCTGCAAAGTGACACCTGGGCATCCCAGCAGGGCAGGACACCGGCGACGCGGCGCTGCCAGCAGCCGGGCACTCAGCTGACGGGATTTTGCACGTGAACTTCTCATCTGCATGTTTCCCTTGGCTTTTCCAGCCTGAAAGCACAAGTACAAAACAAATTGCTGGCACGCCGTGCTCTGCTCCGGCAGCCGGGGCTGCTGGGGCCCCGGCACAGCCTGGCTCACCCCCGGAGCCAGCGACAGCGGAGCTGCAGGTTTGGCTTGGCCCGGACATCCGTCGTGTCCTCTGGCACAATTTTGCTGAGATTTCCAAGAAAGCCTCGTTTGATCTTTGCCTCCACATGTCTGGAGGAGCAGCCCGGCTTCTCCCTGGCCATGGTGGGATGCTTTCCCATGCTGCTCGGCAGTGAGGCTCCGGGGACTCGGCTTGTTGCAAAGAGACCAGCAATGTAAGATTTATCGCCTCATGAGCACCATATTCCTAAAAAGAGCCTGTCATGGTGCAGCCCTCTCCACCGCGTACCAGCTGGGATGCTGTACTGGCCATCCCAGCTTCCCCAGTGTAGGAAACAGCCCCCAAAGCCGGCAGCAGTGTGGGCTTTTGCTAAAAGCATTGGTATGCACCTTTATATTGGGGAAAATCCCATGAGGAGAGGTAGAGGAATGTGCGATGCATTGCTCCAGCAGCCCATGGGTGCTGGGGCCGGTTTGGTGGCCCATGGCCGGGTGACCCTGGTGTGCCTCTGCCCGCCACCTCTGTGGGAGCCTGGTGGGATGGGGAGGAGCAGGGTGGTGAGGGAGGACCTGCCCGCCCCACACCAGCGTGGCGGAGAGGGCAGGGAAAGCAGACGGGCAGAGAGATGCACCTGGGACTGTGCTAAGTGCCTGGGTAGTCCCAGTCCTCAAATTCCCCGAGGCTGAGAGCTGGTGGCCCCAGCGCAGGAGGGGACCTGCTCTCCCTTGGCAAGCTGCCAGATCCCGTCCCCTTGGCCCCAGTACAAAGCAGGGGAGGCCACCATGGCTTGGCTGACCCAGAGATGGGGGCCAGCTGCAGCCCTCAAATCAGCTGCACCCCATCAGAAAGCAGCAGCTCCTGACCCAGCCAGGTACTGCTTCATCCCCTGCAATGGCTACCTGGGGTGCAGTGGCATGTCCCCAAAGCCCGCAGGCCAGCACGTTTTTTTTTTCCTCCTAACTGGTTTACCAGCCCCCAAAATGCCATGGAAAACAACCCCCACCGAGCTGCTGGGATGCTGCCAGGCTGGGCTGGCAGGAACACGTGGCTCACCCCTTGCTGGGGTCCCGAACTGCCCCCACGCCGTGCCCGGCACCATCCTCACCTGCAGTGGGGATGGCAGTGCATGGGAAGGAGCCATGGGGAATGGGAACAGGGACTGGGGAGGGGACGCTGACCCCAACCCTCCCCCTTGGCACCCACAGAGACTCCCGAATGATGCCCTGAAGGCGAAGGTCAGGCTGGAGGGGTGCTGGGCGCAGGCCCCAGGACAAGCAGCACCCACTCACAGTGTTTGGGGCAGGGACCCTCAGGGTGCCGGGGCCCCCTCAGCCAGGGGCTCGGCAGGTGCAGCCGTGGGTGCCCCACGTCCGCCCCCAGTCCCTGGCCTCCAGCAGAGCATCTGGGGGGAGGTCAAGCATTTTCTTCTTTCTCTCCCCCCTCCCTTTCCAAGATGAAGAATTTAATTTTAGTTTTTACAGCTCCTCCTAGGTGGATAAATCCCTTCCTGGCGAGTCCAAGCCCTGGAAAATCTTGTGAATCTAACGCTGGCCCTTCTGGCAGTCACTGCAGCAATTCCTGTTTCTCTCCAGCCGCACTCTGTAAAGTTTTATGGTTTCCTGGTTGTAGCTGCAAGGCCCCAGCCGTGCCGAGGAGGGTGGCGGGGGGAGAGCCCGGCACTCAGGAAACTCGAGGCCAGGGAGGCAAAGCAGGGAACCACAGCCAGGTGGGATGGGACGTGCCGGGGAGCTGCCAGGTCCCTCCGTGGGCTCCTCCAGGCAGGGATGTCCTGTGCGTGGGGTGGCACGGTCCTGCACGCGGGGACTCGGTCCATCACAACCGTCGTCCTGTCCCGGGACGGATCTGGGCCAGCTCTGCCTGCGTGCCATGGGATGGTGGCAGGGAGACGCCATCCATCACCCGGCGTGGGGCATGCGCCTGGGGAGCGAGCAGAGCCGCCGGCGTCGCAGCCCCGCTGAGTGTGAGCGGGGCCCCACGGCGAGACCCGGCGCTCCTCCGAGACTGCTCCCTAATGAAATTCAGCTTTATATCTGCTTTATATCAGCTCAGCGCTGCTCTGGCCCCCGGGGGGATGAAGAATGTGGATAGCAAGCAGTGCCACAGCACTGCCCATCACCTTGCTCATCCCCATCGGCCACGTGCATGTCCCGGGAGGGATAATGTGGCACCTTCGCAGGTGGGAAAGAAAGGCACGGAGGTGCTCCAGCCGGGACCAGCTTCATCCTAGAGCGGGACACGGTACTTTGTTGGCCAAGTGATGGGGGAGCCCCCTCCATTCACTCCCTGTACCTCTGGCTTCACAGTGGCGGCAGCGCTCCCCACGGTGATCTACTCCCCTGAGAGCCATGGGTGCCCATTCATGGGGCAGATGAAGCACCACATCACCCAATCTCTTGATTTTCTTTCTGAGCCTTACCTGTATTTGGCAACTTCTGATGGAAAATTTGGTCCCTGGCGAGGTCAGGAGTGGGAGAACGAGTCTGGTGGCTGTAGGAGGCAGTGAGAAGCCCCTGCTTAATGCACTGCCATGGCTAAAAATCCCAGCTGATGTTAGGCTGTATTAGGGAAGCAGCAGGAGAGACGAGTGCCAATATTATAATGCCATCAGCTCCGTTAATGCTTATGCTCTGCCTTTGAACGTCGAAGTCACTGCGCTCAGCTCTGGCTGCTCTGTAGGTAAAGGATATGGTAAAAATAGCCTGGAAAGAAGCAGGGAGCGTGATGGGCAGGAGGGTGATTTCTGGAGGAAAAGAGAGAGGATTAGCGTAGAGAGGAGAGGAACAAAGGGATGTGACAGTGGTAGGCAGCCCCCCGAACCGGCCTGGTGCCATGCCACCGGGTCTCGAGGGGCTGTGAGGCATTGCAGGAGCCAAGAGACGGTGACCGGGATAAGGACGGCTGGGTGGGAAACAGCATTTCCACTGCTGACACCACGCTGGGGCTTTCCCACATCCTCCCTGGTCACCCAGCAGCCGGGGACCGGAGGGTGCCTGTGGATGCCAGGGCACCCATGGGTGCTGGGGCGGGCTGCGGCACAAGGCGGGCCCAGGGATGGGGATGCTCTCGGGCAAATGCCGCACAGGGAAATCTCTCCTCGGCTTTCTGCAGCAGCCAGGCTGGGATGTCCCCGTCCCCTCCGCCAGCGCTGTGTTGCTGAAGGACATCACGGGTCACCGAGCAGCAGAGAGACCTGTCTCACCCTTTGCGCCCTTCCCAGAAACAAGCGGCCGGGGGGAGGCGGCGAGGGGGGCTGTAAACTCTGCATTACCACTAATTAAGCACTTGGCTGTCACCGAGGCTTCCCAACACGCCTCTTTCTCTGACACTTTTACTGTTTGGGGAAATGGCGTCTCGGGCCTTTGATGAACTCGCTATGAAGTTGAAAGGAGCTCGTGGCGCAGTGCCAGGGCCCGTCGCAATTGTCTCTCAGGCTGGGGATGGGAAATGACCCATTTATAAAAAGCAAGGTGATAAATTAGACCTGGGAAACAGGAGCCACCGACTCTGTGGATAAAAGGCAGGATGGGCCGGACCGGCCGCCGGGTGCCCCTGCTTGCCCCCGGCCCCAGTGGGCGCAGGTATTGCCAGGCTGTGGTGAACCCATGGCAGGGAACAAACCTTGTCCTGCCGGCGATGCCAGCCCGGCACCCAGCCCCTGCCAGGGCATGAGCTGGCAGGGAAGGTGGCAGGCACTGGGCAGGGCACTGTGCAGAGGAGGACTCCAGTGGGGTTATTTATAAGAGGGTATTTTTGCAGTGAAGAAGATTTAAAAGCTGGAAATTCAGGGCAGGGGTGAGGAGGAGGAAAACGCCCTGCTCTTGGGCTGTCAGGAGGAGCAGCCACAATCTGTGTCCTGCCACGAAGCCATCTCGCAGCTGGGGCTGTGGCATGGCCCCACACACTTTGCCTGGTGAACGTACGGCCGAGGGGGTTATCAGAGCCCCCCCGCACCGCTGGGTGCGTTGCACAAAGTGCCACCAGGACGCAGGGGTTGGCTGGGATGCAGGTAACAGTGAGTGCGGCCATGCAACCCTGCTGTCCCCGTGTGGGGACCCCACAGAGTCCGCCAGCACAGACCCTCCTGTTACAGGGGGTCAAGTCCACCCCCTGGGTCAGGGTGGGCCACGGGGGCTGACTCCTGCTGGGGTGCAGAGAACCTACAAATTCATTTCATGCAACGCGAGCCATGTCCATGGGGGACTCCCAGGCTCCCCACATCCTGAGCAAATGAAGGTGTGACTGCATTGATGCCTGAGCTCAGGAGCCATCGCCCGCAGCGACACCACCAGCCACCTTCAAGGCACTCCCCGTCCCCCACGTCCTCCCCTCGCCCTACCTCTGTCTGGCTGTGGGCCACGGCTCAGCTCCGGGGTGGAAAAGCAGCTGAGGGGCTGTGCCGCAGGATCGCTCCGGGTTAGCTCAGGGCAGCTCCCAAGAAGGTGGCCGGCTCCTCACGGCTCCAGTGCCTGGCCTCAGGGAGCTGGGGCTGCGGGAAGGCAGGAGCAGCTGTCCCTGTCCCTGTGCCCGTCCCCCAGGCTGGGGCGATGCCGAGGGATTCACCCCACCGCAGGGCCAGCTCCAGCACCCGGTGTCGGGCAGGGGGACACCAGCCCTCTTCTTGCAGCCACCGATTGCAATGGGCTCTCTAGGACTGGCCAGGCTGCAGGGCGACAGCTCTGCAGGAGGGCTAATTACTGCCAATTAGCACTCGTCAGGCCTGGCTGGTGGCTGGGAGGCCTGATGCAGCAGGTGATGGGCTTTGCTGTGCAGCTGGCAGGAGAGTCCCTGGATTTCACACATCCGCGCACAACGCAGCCGCTTGTTAGCTGGCTGTGGACAGCCCAGCCTTCGTGTCTGCAGGAGGCTCAACCCTGCACAGAAGCAGCAGTGGCCGCACAGGGCTTGGGCTGCTGCCGAGAGGCTGAGGAGGGTGGTTTTCTCCAGGCTGCAAAACCCCGGGGTGCAGAGATGCTATTTCTCATCCTTCCTTGGGCTTCGCCTCCCACCGCAGCACAGGTGCCCACCGGGATCTCGGCCCTTCTCCGGCGTGACACAGGAGCAGCCCTCGACATTGCCCTCTCCACGGAGGAGTGCAGCCCTGCACGTCTCCGGGAAGGAGCTGGGGGAGACGCCTCTGCCTGCAGAGAGCTCCTGGGCCAAGCGGGAGGGCTGGGGGTCTCTGCAGGGCAGCCTGCTTGGGCCTTTCCCTCCATAGGAGGCATCACCTGTACCCCATCCTCTATATCCCTCAAAACCCCTCCATCTGCCTTTTAGGACTCCCCGCCGTGTCCCTGCTCTCTGCCCCACATTTTCACAGCTGCCATACCGCAACATCCCTCATACATTTGAGCCTTAACTCTTTTTAACACTATATATATGTGTGTGTGCGTATACGTGTGTGTATATATATACATATATATTCATCTTATCCTCCCGCATTGTGTTTGTCATTAATTATTCACATCTCATGAAATAGGAATGAAAACAGATTGCATGATGCTGGCTGGAGTCTTGCAGGAGGGAAATCAGCCCCAAGATTTCCCGCAACCACTGCTGGCCTCGGGCACGAAACCCTTCACCCCGGGCACAGGGCGCCTGGTGTCATTGTGGCACCCAGGGAAAGGGACACCGGCTGGAGGGAGGCTGTGGGGAGCCCCTCGACCCTGCGGGGTGGGGACGGAGAGCTCTCCTGGCACCCTGAGATTCCTGCCTCTGTGAGAGACCTGCTCCAGCCCATGGCCGCTGGGTTTCATTATATGTTTTTGACTAAAAGAAATCCCTTTCCCATGGAGGAGTGTGCTGACTGCGATGGAGTCACATCCTAACCTCGCCTGCAGCAGACTAAATAGTCAGGGGCCTGCCTCGGCCTCCCACTCCAAGGCAGTTTCCCATATTCCTGCACATTCCTCTCCAATTCTTCCATGTCCTTTCTTCAGCTGGGATGCAGCGTTCGCTCCTGGTCTCTCCCACCGTATACAGAGCGCATCCTTCTCCCCTTGCCCACCTTTTCTCCTTGGGCATGCAATGCGGGCGCTGTGCCCTGGGGGTCCCTACCCCGCACAGATGGGAACCACTGCTCCTGCTCCACCCAAATAGCACTTGCTTTTTAAAATAGCTCTTTTTTCCCCTCCTCTCGCCTGTCATTAAAAAATCTGCTGCATATGCTTGATCTCTTCCATTTTTAAGAGATTATCAGGAAGAGAGGGCTGAAGCAGGTCCCTCTGTGCCTTTTTAGCCTCTCACCACACGGCCCTGTGCCCATCACCCTCGCCCTCCTCCCCTCCACGTGCTGGCAGAGCCGCGTTGATTTAAGCAGCAATACTGCAATATTTCCACCGCTTTGCTCCATACTCTCTGCCCATTGTAATCTTTTCTTTGCTCTTTTGACCATCAGCATATATTGAATAAGAGCTCTTAATTGAGCTGTCTGCATTGACGTGTTGGGCTTGTACTTAGTGGCTATAATTAATTTAGGACAATATATGTGAATTATCTTGATTAGTCTATCCAAGATGCATCATCTCGCACAGGCCCATGGTGAATGTCATATATCTTCATGCAATCCTCTCCCACAGCAGTGGAGTCCTTCAGCCTTACCTAACCTAAATATGTCACGTTTTTGCTAACACGATGCCTTCTCCACATCATTAATGAGCGTAATAAACCACACCGATGGTAATGCTCCGCAGCCCGCCCGGCCCTCCGCTAACCTCCCACCACAAGGAGCAGTGACTCTTCCTGCAGGCTGGAGGTAGAAACCAGGATCTGGCGAGGTGGAAGCGCCCGGATGCCCGGGCAGAGGCCGGGATGGGGGTGGCTTTGTGCGGTGGATACCACTGAGGGCTTTAACACCTCCTCGTTGGGTTGGCCAATGGAGAAACTGGCCCATGAAAGGTCAAGCCAAGTCTCCTCGGTGGACCGCGCTGTGGTCAGCACATGGACCTTGAGATGCATGGCCACGTTTGCATTTCTTTAGTGCCTTTTTGGGGGGGCTGTCTCTGTTGGCTTTCCATGAGCGAGGAAATGCGATGGTGCATCTGCTCAGCCTGCTCCTGTCAACTCCCCCGCCCCCTCTGCCTCTCCACAGCCACACTTTGGCCATGTCCTTCAGCACCCACTGCTTGCCCCCTGCAGAAAACCCTTCCCGGGGCTCTCCTGGAAGTGTTCAGCGATGTCAGAACCTGTTTTCAGGCATGGCAGACAAACCCCCGCTCCCGCGGGAATGCTGGCATGCCTCTGGAGCCGCCACCGGTAGGACAGGTTATGCTTATGGGGACGTGTAGTGGCTCGACCTGGAGAAGGGCTGGTGCTGGCTCCAGGGCAGGCCCTTTTTTAGAAGCGGTGTGCATCACCGCTGAGGCCTCCTTTGATAGTTGTACTACAAACAAACACGCAAACAAACCAACCAACCCTTCAGATATCACTCAGGCAGAAAAATACAATTACAGGGCTCAAATTTCCAGCATCAACCTCACCCTGGCGCTTTGGAGAGCCCTGAAACCAGCAGCTGCTTAACTCTGCATCCATTTGCAGGTCTCTGAATTTCCCAAGCGCTGCAGAAGTATTTACCCAGTGCAACAGCGCACCGAGATGGAGGAAACTCGGTGGCCCTGGCGATGCCTGATCTCAAGGCAGTGGGGAGATGCGGCACGCAAACCTCGGCACACCGGCAGCCTGACCTTGCCCAAACAACCGCACACTGCAGGATCCTGTTTGGGACAGACAGAACAAGGCAGGAGAGATGTTTAGGCTAAGTCCTTGGTATTTAGCCATCGGAATTTAACCCCGCTGGTTCTGATTATGGCTCAAGAAGTTCAGTTTCCATCCCAGACCACCAGTTTTGCCCACTTAAGAGCAGTCGGTATCACCTCTGACCCCCCGGCAAACTTTATTGCTGCAGCCCGCAAGAAAGCAGCCGCATCAGCTGCCTCGTAAACCCCAAGGCTGCGGAGGGCTGGTCCCAGCAAATAAAACCCTCACAGATGCCCTCAGCCCCTGTGTGCTCCCTGGGGTCCCCCAGGGCCACCCAGTGTCGCTGGCCCCATTGCAGGACCCCCTGCGGGTGCACGGGAGAGGGAAAGGGCCATGGGCA
Source organism: Theristicus caerulescens (assembly GCA_020745775.1). Taxonomy (NCBI): domain Eukaryota; kingdom Metazoa; phylum Chordata; class Aves; order Pelecaniformes; family Threskiornithidae; genus Theristicus; species Theristicus caerulescens. The sequence goes on along the minus strand of CM036565.1, from coordinate 11,047,740 downwards.
CCCAGAGCAATGCCACTTGGTGGCATGGTGGCTGGTCCCTGGGGAAGGCTCCGCTGGGGACAAGGTGTCCCCATTCCCTCGGGGACATCCCTCGCCGGCATGGGGCTGGGATGGCACTTCCTCGCAGTGGCTTCGGTTCAGCTGTGAGTCGGTACGGTGCTGCTCCCCACCCCGGGAGTGCTTTGATTGCAGCCACGAGCAAGCTTTCCTATGTTTCTTATGCGATTCCTGCGTGGGGGATGTTGCAGTTCTCCTCCTCTCCCCGGCCCTTGGTTGAATTACCAACAACCAACAGAGACAGGAGGGGAGCTAACCCCAGAAGGAGCACACCCCTTCCCCACTTTGGGGGTCCCCCACCTCCTGCCCCTGCTTGCGTCCTTGACGGTGGCACACGGGCAATGGAGGGCAGCAGCCCCATTCCCCCGGGTCTCTGTCCCTGCTGGACTGGGGACCAGGACGGTGGCCCCAAGGGGTCCCCGTCTCCACCGGGGTCTCTCTTCCTCATCCTGAGACCACTCGCTTGCTCATCACCATCCCAGCTCCTTCTCTCCTCAAAGCCTCCCCCGGGCACACGTGGTCCCACAGCCTGCTCCCGCTCACCCAGAGCCTCGGTGCTGCAGCCTGTCCCGGGGTGCTTGGCTTGGGGATTTCTCCTGCTGGCCTGGGACTTCCCCGAGGACACCGCAGCTGATGCCTGCCCTGCTCCTGGCACACGAGCCAGCACGAGCCTCCCTGGCATCCCCGCTGCCGGCACCTCCTCCTCCACACCCAGATATTCCCAGCTGCAGCTGCTCCTCCTGCCGTGGCCTGGGGGTCAGGGACCGGCACTGGTGGCACCTCGGCTGCGATGTCCCTTGCCCTGGCTGCAACGCCGCTGGAGATCCTCCTCTAGACAAGCTGAAGGAAAACCTCCGGGAGCTTTCCCGTTTCTGTGCGGTGAGCCAAGGCTCGGGATTTGTTTTGGAAACTCTCCCAGGGGAGGTATTTTGGCTTTAATTTTTTTTTTCCGTTAGAAGGATGAGGTGTGCCTGGTTTGGGCTCCCCAGCCCTGCCTGGGGTGGCTTTGGGTTTCTCCCAGGATGGTGAGCAAAGTACATGGGGACAAAACTACATGCCCAGGTTGGCTTGCAGGTCCCCTCCAAGGTGACACGGTGCCATACACAGCCAGCATCCTCCAGGAGAGCCAAAGCCCACATTGCTAACAAGCACAGCAAGCAAACGCATGGGCGTTTAAATTAAGAAAAGTTAGTCTTCCAAGTTTCTCCATGCCTCATAAAGCACCACAAAAAGGGCACCCACCTGCGGTTCCCCCTTTTCAGGCTGTCCCTGGAGACGGTGCCCGGTGCCAACCCACCATGAGCTCTCCTGCACCCGACGCTGCCCTAAAAAGGGTGCAAGAGCCCTGACCCACTGCTGCGGCCATCCCCACCTCACTAGGGCAAAGAAGCTGCATCCCTCCCCCTCCGTGAGAGCCAAGGGATGGAGGCACCCCGGGGTGCTCCAGGAAGGAGGCAGACCCTGTGATGGGCACCCAAAGGGGCTCAGAGCCCTAAAGCCCCCTTGGGATGCTGTCAGTGCCAGGGCTGCACCCTCCATCCTCATCTCATGGCTTGCTAGGAGGAAGGCTATTTTGGCAGGGGGGACAGGAGGGGCAGCTTTTTAGGGGAGAAAAGGGACAATTTAGGCTGAGCTGGAGCCCCCCACCTCCAAACCACTGCATGCGCAGGACAGGAACGTGTTGGGGCACGGCTGGCCCCGGGGACACTCTCCCAGAGGACACAACGCCAACACTGATACTCGAGACACTTCAAATGGTACTGGCCAAAGCCTCCGAGAGCAGACGGCTGGCAGGGCTGCTGGCGCCGGCCCCAGACGGGGCTCCTTGGGTCCGAGGAGGGCTTCAAGCGTTCGCCTCTCTATTTACATTACCAGGAATGCACAAAACAGGGGGGCGCAGGCTGGGGGGGGGGGGTATTGGCTGATTGTTCCCAGGATCCCCTTGTCAGAAACCCTCCCTGCTCCGTTACTGTCTCTTGATATATGGCTTGCATTAGGGGATGAAAGTGAGGCATAGCTTGGGGTTTTGGCACGACAAACCCCATTAAACTCTCTCTGGGAAAATGAGTCCAAAAAGTGTTTCAGGGGGTTGAGTCACTAACAGAGCTGTGAGCGGCATTTACCCACACCTCCGTCAGCCTGGCCCAAAAACCCAGCCAGGGCAGGCAAGAGGAGGGTGCTGTGGGGTACTGGGTGCTAGCAAGCAGCCACAGCACCCCGCTTCACCTGCTGCCCCCCAGCACCCATCGTCCTGCTGGGGACCTGGGAGCGCTGCAGGACAGCCGGCCCCAGCCCTCTCAGGGGTGTCGCTCCCAAATCTCTGCCACCTGGAAATATGGGGCTGGGTGGAAGAGTTGCAGGGTTGGGGGGTCTTCCCTGCTCTCCCAAAGGTGTTTTTGGGGAGGGGATGGGGACAGAGGACCCTTCCCCACCATGGCAGCCCAACTTGGGGGTCACCCTGAGGTGCTCAATGGGCAGTGGGATGCACCCTCCTGGCACTGCGCATCCCTGCCTGCTTTTCATTTCCCTAGGGACAACAGGACAAACTACAATCCCTGCTCAGGATCGCTGGGGACCTCGGTCCTCCCTTGCTTAGAGGCCAGGTGGCACAGGAGCAAGCTGTGCCAGGAGAGAGCAATGGGAGCTCTTATAGCATAGGCCGCTGGGTAAACCCTCCTCTCCCTCCCCAGCAGCCCAGGAATCAAAGCCAGGCAGGGAGGAGGGAGGGTCAGCGCGGCGCTGAGCCCCCCCAGCCCCTTTGCCTGTCATTCCCAGCCCGCGGAGGGGGGCCAGGCAGCGCAGCCACCTGCCTGCACCCCCCGGCCCTGCAAAGGCCACTCTGCAGGTGAGCAGCTCCAGGGTGAGGGGAGGCGGCTGCCGAAAACTTTCCATCACCTGGTGAGGGAGCAGAAAAATCCCCGCCGAGGTTGATGCAGGAGTCAAAGCAGCAGCGGGGTCGGCTGAGCGCAGGGGAAGGGAAAATTGCTCCCCCCGCCCCCGGAGAAGTCAATCCCTCCGAAGCTGGCCCTGCTGCCTCCTGGGGCAAACCCAATCACCCTCACCCTCCCTTCTCTGGCAGCTCTGGATTTGCTGCTCTCCGTGATGAGAAGCCACATAAATCCTTAAAAAAAGTGCCAGTTCTGCAGCAGCTAGAGCATGCCTGACCAGAGATGCCAAAAGCAACGCAATAGGAGGGGTGGGAAGAGGGGCAAGAGAGGACCTTCTTTGCCCTCCTGCCCTCCCCCAAGTTGCCCATAGCTGTGATGTCCTTGCCCGCAGTTTCCCTATGAAGGGACCAGGGATTTGCCAGGGACCAGGGGCAATGGGCAAGGGCAGAGCAGGGTGGGAGGCAGAGCAGCAGCCATCATGGTGAGCAACACAAAAGCCTCTGTCTGCTGCCCACGTTGGGCTCCCGAGGCCCCTTCCCAGGGGAAAGGGTGGGGATCCCAGCCCCAGCCCCACAGCACCTCCTGTGCTCCATGGGTCTGGGGACAGCATCCCAAGACAGATAGCATAAAGGCACCCAGGGACCATGGGTGACACTCGGGTCACCATCCTGCAGGACATCAAACCCCGGCTCCCCTGGCCTCCCATCCCTGCCTGGTGCCGATGCCCGAAGCACTCCGAGCATCCCCCGGTGGGGTGAGGCCACGCGGGTGCCCATGGCACACTCTGCCAGGGCCCTCGAGGGGAGGGGGCGGCCGTCAGAAATGAGAAGTGAGGCCCTGGAAGATGTCCAGCTCTCTTTTAATTAACCTGAACAAGCCAGAGCTTAAGTTTCCAAGCCAAGCTGAAGTCTCCCTGTTAGGAAAAGCCTGCAGTACCTGGCAGTAATTTAATAACTCTCATTTTGAGCTCTCTAATAGCAGTGCTGTGGAACGGCTCCAAACCCGCTGGTCTCCCTGCCTTTCCGCAATCAAGTTACCTTTATTGCTTTATAGCAATATTAACAGAGATACCAGTGTTAATGCCTCACCTCAAGCTCAGCTGGCAGGGAAGGGCCTGGCACGGCCGAGAGGAAACCCGGCGGCGCGTGGTGGGGCCGGGTTGGCTGGCTCCCGGCACGCACCCCGGCACCCAGCCCTCACCCTGGTGAACGTGCCGCTATGCTCCAGCCCCGGGTGCTGAGCATGTAGCAGGGAGAGCTGTCAGCCCCGGGATGGGGATCGGCTCGGTGGTACCCTGGGATGCCTGTCCTTGGCTGGGCGTCCCAAGGCACAGGCTGTCACCCCGGGATTCAGCCCTTTTTGGGGAGATGTTTGCATCGCTGCAGGGGAGCAGGATCCAGCCCCTTCCCAGCCACTGTGGGAGCTGCTGGGATCCACAGGGGTTGTAGCACCAGCCCCCCTGCTCCGGCAAGCTCTTCCCCTGCAGCATGGCAGGAACTTGGGGGTCCTGCATGGCAGAGACCACCTGCCTGCCCCTCACCGGGCTGCAAATTAGCTTGATTGCACTAACCTAGAAGAGGGCTCCATGGCTTGCAGTACCTCAGAAATATTCCTCCTTCCTTTGAACCCACATGCAGGAGACAAGTCCCTCCTTCACTTCCAGCCCAGACCTCACTGCTTTTGCAGGGAAACACCCCATCACACAGCTGAGGGCATACAAGCTTCTTTATAAGAGCCCCCACCCCTCCATCACTCGCAGGTGTCCTTCTGTGGGGCTTTCCCCTGCTTTGGTCTCCCCCAGCTGAGCCCTGTCACCCAGCAGGCTGGGGCTGATGCTTTAGAGGGGTCCCCCCCCAGCTCTGCCGCAAGTTTGCAATATAACCAGGGTGCTGCGAGAGCGCGTTTGGAGGGTGTGCTTCCTCCTGGCTGGCTGGGCGTAGCAAGGAAAGCTTGTCCTAAAACACAGCCCTGACCAGGGGAACCACACAGCAATGTGGGGGGGGGTCACCCTGCGCTCCCTGGTCTCCCCCGGGTTGGGGGAAGATGTGTTTTGGATGCTGCTGGCCCGGGTGGCAAGGGGCAGATTTGTCACTGCCACCATGAGCACAAGGTTATGGCGAGGAGGAGGAAGGGCTGAGAAAGCAGCCGGTGCGTGTCATCTTGGCTCTCCAAACCCTTGCGGTGCTGTGAGCGGAGCGGGGTGCTGGTGTGGGGAGGGCACATGCGCCCCAGCCCCACTGCGGCGGTGGCAGCACCATGTCCCCGGGGAGAGCGGGATTGTGCAAAAGCCTCTGGCCGTGGCCGGCCGCCGGCGCGGGAGCTGACAAAGCAGCACTGTTCCAGTTTATGGGATTGGAAACAGCTGCCTGTGGGATGCAGACAACCTGACATCGCAGGGACAGGACGGGCTGCCCGGGGGGACAGGCTGACACAGAGCATGCCCTGCTGGGACTCGCCCAAACCCTACTGGTCCCCACTGGTTTCGGCTGGGAGCTGGGCTGGGGCAGCGGCGGCTCCCGGGACTGACCGTGGTTTCCTTGCGCATCTCCCAGCTTGGGTGGGAGGTTTCTCCCCAAGCCGGGGGAGCGGAGCTGAGTGTCAGTCTGCGCGCAGAGCTGCTGCTAATACCTTCTTTGCTATTTTTAGCTCAGCAGCCTTGTGCTGTTGGTTTCAGTGCATTTTTTTTCCCTCCCAGTAAATTCCAAATCTTTTCCCTCTTTTGCCTTCTATTCCGGGATGCTGCCTGCACCGTTCGGCTTTGATCTGCACTGATGCCAAGTGTGTTTTGAAACTCTAAGTATAGCACATCCCTTGAATTTCTCTTATCTGGCAAAGCAGTAATATCCTCAAAGAGCTCCAGCAGGCTGGTTAAACACCTGACATCGCACGGCTCAGTCCACACCGGCTACTCCTCAGCCTGGTTCCCAGGCATCCTCCCCTCCAGAGTGCTCCGTGGGCTCGTGACCCGGGCTGTGCTTCGCTGCCGGTGTCTCAAAGTTGCTGTCAATCTTATTTTCCAGCTCAGAGACTGAAAAGGGCAGCTAGGAGCAAAGAGGGCCAATATTGCCTTTTTTTCATTTCCCCAAAGATGCCTGAATGCAGCCTCTAATTTTACATCTGTAAAATAATTGCAGATAAAAATAATAGTATTTAGGACTTCAAAATAACCGATTTTCCAATGTAGGCAGGTAGCCAGATGGCCAAGCGCTGTCGTTTGCAACTCGCAGCGGATTGCAAGGACAAAGATCTGAAGGCTGCTCTTAAATCCGTCCCCAAAATGTCTAGTGCTCCATACTCAAATACTGTAACAAATTAATGTCAGATGCTACCCTTGGTATAATTAGACAGGATTTAGAGTGGCAGAGCCAGCAAATTGCTATGATTTACGTGAAGCCCCTACCCAGAAGTCTGCATCCACCACTGGTTCATCGCCACTAAAAATTCATTTATTGGTTGGAGGCCGCCCAGGGCGAGCAGCCCCCAAATCGGCTCAGTCCTCCCGGCTACTCTCCCAGGGGAAAACCAGGCACTTTGTACCGCTTGGCCCCAAATTTGGTCCCTGAACGGGGTGCTGGCGCCAGCTCTTCGGGGTGCAGGGACTCGGGGGATACAGCAGCGCTGATAAACTCTACATAACCCATTAAAGACACATACAGCATCCAGAGCTGGAGTGCTAGGAAGCTCCTTTCCCCAACACGCAGTATGAATTAAAAAAAAAGAAAAAAAAGAAAAAAAAAAAGCCCTCATTCCCTAGTTCTCATTAAGGGATAAAACTGATCTGGCCTAACTAAGCCAAGCTCTGGCAGCGGCTGGCGCGTGAGCGGTGCGGGTCTGCTCCAAAGTGGAACCAGCTCCCAGCCCCACGCTTCAGGAAACGTCTCATCCAGCGAACCTCGTATTTTTCCCACAAACTCCCCTCGAGCTGTAAAACACATCTGGATAATTTTAGGCAGAAAGGGATTTTCCCAGAAAGTTGGAGGGGGAGACGAGGGGGAGACGAGGGGCTGGTTATATTTGGAAACCTCTTTTAAGCGCAGAGACCCCGTCGCGGCTGCAGCATCGTGGGGTGATGCTAAGCGGTGCAGCGCGGCGGCGAGGACGGCTGTTGCACCGGCATGGAGAAATGCCTCTGGCAGCAGTTTGTGGCCGCGGGTGGGTTTTGCTCCCTGCAGCTGAATTTTGGGATGTGTTGCTACCCATCTTCCCTCTGCTGCCCTGGGATGAAGCGGGGACCTGGCGAAATCCTCTGGAGATTTGGTCCAGTGGCTCTGGGGCAGCTCTGGACATAGCATTGCTCAAAAGCAATGGAAAAGCAAAAAAAAAAAGCCATTTTGAAAAGACAAAAAGCCCCAAAGGCCTCGGGGCCCAGCCAAGCGTTGCTTGGAGGGGCCGGCATTGATGCTAAGAGGAGGCAGCTCATCAAGGCCTTATTAGCACAGGAACTGCCGAGTGCAAATTAACGCGCCAGACTCCGGCTCGTCCCAGCCGTACAGCGAGTGCCGCGTGCACAGCCACGCTGAGCAGTTTAATCAACTCAGAAAGCAATTTGTTCTCTGTTTATAACCTTGACAAGCTAGCGGGTTATTTTTAAGCACAACAGGAAAGGCAAAGGCAATTCCCAGCTGGGCGGCAGCTGGCAGGCAAACCGCGCCGGGCAGGTGAGCAGCCCCCTGCCAGCCCCACCACCGCAGCCCAGCCTCGGGCCGGCTGCCTGGCACCGAGCGGGCAAAACCCTTCCCCTGAGCTCCAACCCCGTCGCCTCCACACACCCAGCTCAGGGGCACTGCCGCGGGCATCATCCATCGCCCCTGGGCAACGTGACGCCCTGATGGCATTGCCCTGGGGACACGAGCTCGCCCCATTTGCTCTGTGTTGTGCTCCAAGAAGGTCAGAGGAGCTGAGCCGGGTGCAGGGCTTGGTAACTGAGTAAGAATAACCCAGGCACAATGTTTCCCCCGAGGGCGGGCGAGTAATTGAGGGGAACGGTGTAGTGACATTGCTTGCCCTGCCTAATCCCTTCCCCCAGGAGAAGGCTGTCCCCGGGAAGGGATGATGGAGGAGACAGTGCCATGGGATGGCAGAGCCCCTATCCGCAGCGCTGGCTCTCCCCCTGTGGTACGCACCCGGCTGCCCAGCCCGCTCCTTCACCGCTTGCATCCCATCTCCCAGTGAAGGAGGGCAGATGTTTTGCTGGGCACGGTGCCCGCCGTGCAGCATGCCCAAGGTCACCCGGGCACCGGTGTCGGAGCACCAGCCCAGCTTTCAGCCAGGGCAGCTCCCTCCCTCGCCGCTGCAGCATCCCTCCCCTGCCGCAGTGCTGGTCAGGTTTGCCCTGCAGAGCTGCCTTCTTTCCAGAGGCCAACTGGAGGGCTGCGGTGGGAGAAGGGGGACCTGGAAACCCGAGAGCAGGCGCAGCTGCCTCTGAAGTGCTCCCTGTCCTCGGGGCACCCGGGCCGTGTTTGCTGCCCCAGCAGCTGCTCAGATGTGCTGGTGATAACACGATTTGCAGCAAATTGGTTAATGCTTTCCCAGAGAGCAGGATGAATGGGGCACCGAGGCCACCTCCCCGCCACAGCCACCCCGGTCCCCTCAGCCCCAGAGGTGCTGGGTGCTCTCGGGGACGATGCTCCCACGCAGGTCCCCCTTGGCCAGGAGCTGAAGAGGACCTGGGGAGAGGGACTTCTCTCCCCAGCGATGGTACGGTTCAGCGCCTGCACTTCCAGCTGATTTAAAGCAATGCCCAAGTTTATAGAGACTTAGCCAGACTAAGGACCATTATTTTTCTTTATTAGGTTAAAGGGTAAGCAAATACAATCAATCTTGTCATGTATCACAAGATGTCAGCAACTTCCCACCTCAGCCAGAAAATTACCGGCTCCTAAGTGGGTTGTGGAATTACATTCATAACCGCAGAAAACAAATATATACGTGTGTATTTTAATGAAAACACTAAAGGTCGCAACATCACATCATCATCAGAAATAGGTTACTTCTCAGCTAGTTTAATCAACGACCAGACCCAGGCTGTGGAGGAATCCCAACTTAGAGGAAGGTGCAGCCCACGTAGGGAGAAGAAGATATTGGTGATGTGATCTGCAAGGGACAGAGCTGGCAAACGCAATACCAAACCCCAGCCCGGGCTGGCGTCCACGGGGAGCTGCTGCCCCAGCATGCAGCCCCGACCCCGCCGGGCACAGCCACGGCACAGTGCTCTGCCCCGTGTTTTAGGGCTGTGGCCATCTTGCATTGTCCCTGGTCTGGCTCAGTTTGGCTTCTTCATTTAACAGCTTCCTAATTCAATTGCGCTCATCCCTGTCCTTCCCTCGCCATTGCTGGTGCAGATGATAACCTCGCTGAGCTCCTCTTGGAGATTTACCAGCGGGAGGGAGCCCATTAACTGATTTACGCTTCAGAGTCGCTAATCGAAGCTAATGAATTAGCCAAGCGGGTGTTGATTTCCAATCTGAACCTTTAGGAGGAGGGACAGGATCTCCTCTCCCCTCCGCTCCATCTCCTGCATCCCACCACGGTCCCCTGCCTTGGCAGTGCAGGATGCTCCCCGCTCCCCTCGCTCCGTGCTCAGTCCCACCTGGCTCGGGGCCAGCCAGGAGCGAGGTGAGAGGAGAGCCCTTTCGAGCTGGAAAAACAAAAATAATCATTGTAATAACGGCTGGTAAGACCCTGAGCTGCCTGCCAAGATCACGAGCTGCTCAGAGAGCCCGAAGAGCGGTGAGGCTGGAAGTCAGCTGGCAAGCACAGGGCTGCCCGCAGCGGTGGCGGGGCAGAGGGCAGGGGACACAGAGAGGCGAGGAGGAGTGCGGGGCCAAAGGCTTTCCTGCCTGGCAGGATGAGGGATGTGGCCCAGCAGGGCCAGTCTCACCGGCGCGGGCACTGTGCCACGAAGGAAGCGGTGTGTGCCGACTGGCGCGCTGCCGGAGGGCTGCTTCTGCCCCGTGTCTGACCCAGCTTTAACCCTGCCCTCCCCACGGTCTGTGCCGTGAGGGCGGCCGAGCGATGGTTGATCCAGTACCAGGCTGTTTGTGTTGCTAAACATAAGCTGGTGCTCTCCTCGCTCAGCAAGGGACGGGACCGAATCACCCCCTTGGCAGCGCCGGGCTGGGTCTCTTTTGCAGCTCTGGGGCCCCAGCTCCGCTGTGTCCAGATGTCAGAGACAAATCCAAAAGCAAAAATGTTAGGTGACACTCAGCAAGGTCCCCCAGGCTGCAGGCAGCAGGAGGAGAGGGGTGGCCCAGCCAAGCTCTGCTGTCCTCGTGCAGGGAGGGGACGTGGCAGGGTTTTCCCCCCTCCAAGAGCCGGTGTTCAGGGCGGGTGACGATGGCGATGCTGCCCCGTGCTGCTGGGACAGGTACCATAAAACACATCCGCATGAGCAAACGCATGCCAGTGCCGAGGACTGGTTTGCTGGCTGGCTGCCTCCTTCAGAGAGTATTTTCCCTGATTCAGAAAGCGACCACGGTTGCCCTGCCTGCCCAAGGCTCCTCCGGCAGAGCTGGGAGCTCTGGCACAGCCCCGGCGAATTGCAGGGAAGCCGTGGCAGGAGCTGCAGGAACTGCACCACGTTACTGAGGTCGCATAACTTGCTGCTTGCCTGGCCGATGTGGGCTGGCAGCTGCCAAACACACGCTGATGCTCACCAGGACCCACAGCGGGATGCTGCTCGTCTTCCCTGCCCCCAGCCTGCCTGCAGCACCCGCTGCCCATCAGACACCGACAGCTCGAGTGTGCTAAACCCAGGGGTGTGCAGGTGTGCAAGCTGGCGGCATGCAGCACAGCGGTCACACCGAACAGCGTGCCAGGGGAAGCCGAAACGCATGCAGGCACAAACACACACGGCACGCAGCCCCCTGCACCCGGTGGCACATGCAGACCCCCAGCCTCAAGCCAGACTCCGCCACCTGAACCCAGGGCTTTCAGTTGAACCTAAATGCCCTTAAAAAAAGCCCATAAAATCAGTGTGGCTTTTTCAGCAGGGCAGAGGGATGCACACGTGCAGAAGGACTGCGGTGAGCTGTCTGCACCCGGCGCTGCAGGCACCCTGCATTCGCAGCTGGGACGTGCTGCCTCTGCGCAGGGGCGAGCAGCCCGAGCCCGCCCTGATTTATCTCCCCTCCAAATTGTGAATGAACGAACTTTCTCCCAGAATAAATAACAATCGCTCAAAAGTTATTTTAGGGCTGGTCTTGGTCGCTGGAGTTTCCGCGCCTGCCGAGGCCCATCACATTGTTTTCTGCTGCTTTCCTTGGCACAGCCCCAATTCAGGGTTCAGAAGTTATTACTATAAAAGTCAAATTGCTTTGAGGGGGGGGAGGCTGGGGGAGGCAGGGTCACAGGAGAGAAAGGGGATGGGATTCCTGGAAAGTCTCCAGCTGGGGATAATTGGAGCTGCGCGGGGTTGGACTGGTCCCCGCAGCACTTGGGGAGCCTTTCGCCTGGCCCGTGGCCAGTGGGAGCCAGGGCAAGGAGGAGGGCTTGAGCGTTGCAGGCGCATCCCCCCCGCAAGACGGGTGCTGCCGGGGCTCGGTGTGCTGGAGGGGTCTTGGGGGGCTCCAGGCTCGGTCCCTGCCGTCTCCTGGAGAGCCCCTGCCCATCCTCCTCCTTGTGGCCCCTTCAACCTGCCCTCGCCCTGCTTCCATTTAATGCTGGTTATTTCCCCATCTACAGAACTAATTACTTTCCTGCCTTGGCACCGAGGATCGCTTTAAGCCCTGAGGCATTAACGTTTTATTTCCCTTCTAAAACTTCCTCTTTCGGTGTTTGTCACCACCACTCTCGGTAAATTTTGGCCATCCCTAAAAACAAACGTCCTGCTCCTTCACACCAGGCACCACACTCAGTTACAGTAAAGCTGGTGACAAGATGCCAGTTCCCATCCCACCCTGAGCAGCTTCTCCCTCTGTCCTTTGGGCCCTTTCCCACCCCCTCCACAGCCAGGGCTTGCCCTGGACCTTCCCCAACGCAGTGGGGCAGGAGCAGCTCATGGGTGTGGGACCTCGGTGGGGACGGGGGCACAGGCCACCTCCATGGCCTTGTGGTACTGTGTCCTGGCTGCTGTGTCCCACATCCTTCAACCTAAACTTAATGGTTTTTTTTTTTTCCTTTTAAAAATTATTTCCATGAAATGACCACGCTGATGCATCCCTGTAACCTCATTAGGATTCAGTTTGCTCTCTCCTTCTCTCCAGGCTACTTTATTTTTATTATTCCCATTATTTAAGGCTGACCTTACAGCAATGACCAGCATCCTCCTGGCAGATGGGGCCCCTGTTGTACCAGACCCTCCGACCCACACCCCAGAGACCTGCCCTGGGGCTCCCCTTGCCCCAAAATTGGCACGTCAAATCCACCGTGACACACAGTGCCAGGGAATCACTGCGAACGCCCTGCAGCCCAGACTCCCAGGCTGGGAGCAGGCAGGAACACAGCCAGGAGATAAGATGTGGCTCAACTTTGATACGTTCAGCTCGTATGCCTGGAGCAAAATCATCAAACGTGGGTATCGGCTTGGTGAGACGACTGGCGGGCAGTGAGGCTTCAGGGGGACAGGGAACAGCAACAGGAGGTTACCTGGCAGCGGGACGTGGCAGCAGACGTGACCTGCAGAGGCATTTCAGAGAGGACATCTTCACGGCATCACCGCCGGGAAGAGCCCGGCACTGCTCCTGGTGCTTCTGTCCCGCTGGTGCTCCAGCCCGGTGCAGCCACCCTGGCACAGCACAGGGCACATCCCCAACCCCTTCCCTGTCCCATCGCCTGCTGGGCAATGGGATGCTGTGCTACCTGTGGCGCTCAGCGTGAGCAAATATAAAAGCATTGACTGAGTATAAAGAAGAAAAATGCGAGGAAAGGAGAGCAAGCAGGGTGAATCTCAGCTGCCATGGCCACTGGGAGATGAGCAAGGCACCAGGGACCTCCCTGCCTCAGGGCGTGCGGGAAACCCCCGGCCCAGGGCTGCAAGGCTGCTGTTCCACACCTGCAGCGACCCAATGCAAACTCCAGGCATGGCTGCTGGGAAAAGGCTCTGCTTCTTGCAGCTTAAAGTCAGCAGAAAGCATCCCCAGGGCCACATCCAGCCGGGCTGGTGGGTGAGGTGGGCTCCCAGCTCTCCGAACACCTTTTCCACCTAACCCTTCCTTTTAATCCCCCACTGCGAGCCCCTACCACCCCGGCAGCCCCTCCACCCTCTCCCATGATAGCTGTCTACCAGGCTGGTTCCTTCCCTAATGGATCTGGCAGCTGCTCCCTGTGCTGAGCCGGGTTTTGGTTTCCCCACGCTGAGGTTTTCTTGCACAGTCTGCTGCAAAGCGAGAGCCAGGGCCAGCTCAGTCGGGCGGCAGCGATGCTCCCCTCACCCCGGCGGCCTTGCCGGTGGGTCATCCTCCCGGTACCCTCGCCGGCAGTCACCGGCACGCCGGGGAGGGGAAGGAAGAAATAGAGTCGCAGGAATCAGATTATGAACTGAGTAATATCACATGCGGAAGAGCCTGTGGGGAAGGGGCTTCCAGGGCTATTTTCGCCCAACAAAAGTTGCAATTAATTTGCAAAGGAAGTCGCTCGGCATTAAGAAACCCTCCGGGCCGAGGCCGGACCCAGGGACGCACATCGCATTATTTTCTCGTTTAAAAACCATCGCGGTGGTGAAGGGGGGTGCTCCCCCCGGGCTGGCACTAACGGGGAGCCGGGGAGGGGAAGGGGGGAGCTGGCTCTGGAGGGGCAGGCGTGTTTGGAGAGAGAGAGGGAGCAGAAATTAACCTTGGAAAGCATTCAAATTAGGCTATGTAATAAGAGACCCACTTCTCTGGGTAAATTTGTTAGGATTAGGGCTCACTGAGCTGTTGAGGAGAATTCGGCGTGGCTCGGAGCCAGGGCGAAATGAAGCTCCTGGCTTGGTTGGCTGCAGGAAAGTCCAGGCTAATGGGCTCTGGTTCAAACTTTGATAGGAAAAACATCCAGGAACAAAGGCACTAATTCTTCCAAAAGCCCCAAAATCTGAGTTTATACATTTCTGTTTATGTTCATTCATAATAGATATACACAGCTGTTCTTATCATTCATATTCAAATTCCATATGCATCTTTAGCAGTTATTACTCCTGCCTCAAAATGAAAAAAAAAAGCCATGTGGAAGATTAAAAAAAACCCAAAAAACAACCTGCCTTGGGGTGTGAATTCTCCCAGCATCTGTGTCTGAGCCCTGTCCTTGCACAGGGGTCCAGCCTGGGGCAGGAGAGGAGCGTGCTGCCAGCCTGGGCTGGATGTTTTAGGGACTTTATTGGAGGCTCTTTGTCATCTGCCATGGACCTGCCTGCTGAGCTCCCTCTGCCCTGGGCAGCAAGGTGGCTGGTGGGGTTCACCCCGCGCCGCCGCTCCCGGCACCCGCCAGCGAGGACACGGCTTCCCCCGGCGATGCTCTGCAAACCGGAGAGGGGTGGATGAACCTGACCTGCTCCCCAGGGCTGGGGCAGCTGTGCTCACACTGCCCTGAGCTAGCAGAGGGAAACTTTTCCAAATTCAGTGGTTTTAAGCTAAAAAAATAAAAATAATTGTGGGTTTTTTTTAGTTGGTCTTTTCCTTTAAAAAAGTTTCTCTGTCTCACATTCTGGAGGACCTTTCCTCGCTTCCTTTAAAACTTAGCCCTGGACTCCAGGCTAAGGAACAAAACCCCCAACATTTAAATCTGGATACCTCACAGAATATTTGCATCTTTAAACCTTACTCCTTGATCCCCGGGTGTTGCTCTTACAGACAAATCTAGTGCTGTTGAGTAAAGCTCATTAGCAAGAGCTAGTTGCTAGAATGAGCAGCAGGGACACAGATAGCACAGATACTTAAAGTGTTGTCACTAGGTTTCAGAGTTAATCCTGCTGAGAAGTTCCCCTCTTAACTCTGTTGTTCTGCATGTCCGGGGGGTAGAGACACTGCTATTGATTCTTGGGATTATTAGGGGACGGCTGAGACTCCATCCCTCTGCCAGTGGACGTGCAGCCTGTGGTACCTCACTGCGGAGAGCAGGAGCAGCAGCGGCGGGACTGGGCCGCTGCAACAGTCCCTGACCCTCCTCCTCCTCCTCACCTCTGCACAGTGCCTAGGTGAGACGCGGGCTCTGCCATCCTGTGGCACGGACGAGGTCTGAGCTGTCGCAGGCGGCTCTTGCCCCGGTCCCAGGGCCAGGAGGGGGACGACGCGCCCCGTGGAGCAGCGTGCCGCTGCCGTATTTACATTCCAGCATAAATTGGCTTCTCCTCTCGTCTCTCACGCGTCCTGTCCCTGTCCCCTCCTGCTGCGTGTTCCCCCAGCTGCCGCAGCTCCTCCGTCTGGTTGAAATATCCTTTAATCGGGAGCTCATGTCTTCCAGCCGCAGCAGAAGGGGAGCATCAGCCTGGGGACAGGGGACAACTCAAGCATGCCCAGCCAGGCCCCCCCGGCTGGTGCCCCGTGCGCCCCACATGCTGTGTCCCAGCACGGTCCTTAGTGCCCGGGGGGTGCAGGGGGTGGTACTAGCACCTGCCCCCTGCTCGGCCCCACATCGTCCCCATCACCCAGGGCACAGATTTAGCATCTGACCAGGGGCATCAGGACATATTTCCCAGGACATCACCCCATATGGACGCGTCCCCTGCTCACACAGCCCCGCTGGGTGTTTGGGTGCCTGTGAGACATGGAGGCAGGCGTCATCCCAAGGCCGAAGGACCCCCTCCAGGCTGCAGGAGGGGGGCTGGAGGAGTGGAAAGCAGGCTCACCCAGCTGTCTTTCATTTAATGAACAAACACACAAAGACCTGGAAGCAATAAATCCAGAGCTTGGACTACAAAACTAAACACGGCTGCAGCTCCCCCTTGGAACGGGGGAGCGAGAGGAAGAGGACGGCCACAAAGGCAGCCAGGGAGCACAGGCACCGTGTCCCCTCCTGCAACCACCTCTGGCAGCGGGACTGCCTGCTGAGCAACCAGAATGCTTTAAAGGGGCCTGATCAGGGGGCTCTGGCCAAAAATGTGGCCCCAAAAAGCTGGCTGCACTGGGTCTTTTGGGCTGTCAGTCACCGTGCCAGAGGGATGCACAGGGCATCCTTGGAAGCAGCCTGGGCTGACAGGTCCCAGGGAGAGCAGCCATCCCTCGCCCTCCTGGGAGCAGTGGGAGCAGAGCCCGGGGGTGCGGAGGGTGCAGGGGTAGGATGCACACCCTCCAGGTCTACAGCATCGCCTGCACCCCGTGCACGAGGTGCCAGTCCGTGCAGGCAGCCAGAGCCCCCTCGGGGGCCGTGGGCCATGCGTGCTGTGCCCATGGGGTGTCTGGCTGCTGCCCCGACACGGGGCTGCCCCGGGGGGGGCTGCTGTGGGATGGGGCTTCCCCGAGCCGCTCTGCCAGGCAGGGCCCTGCCTGCGCGGAGGCACCCAGCCAGGCGTTCCCCGGCCTGGGCGCTGCCTGCCCGCGGGTGCAGAGCGGCACGGGATGGCCAGGATGACTCCCCACCTCCCAGCACCCCACAAGAAAACAGCTGGGAGCTGCCAGACCCCACTGCTGCAGGCTCCTGTTGGGTCTCCCCACCCTGGCTATCTCCCTCCCTTTTCCCACTCCCTGCCTTGCACTGGGAGCCAAGCTTTTGTGTTGCTGTGCCGGCCCTACAGAGACCCTCGGGCTCACCACTGCCTTCCCACACAGCACGGCCCATGCAGCTGCAAGGATGGGTGTTCACCCAGGCCATCAGGATTGCCCCCAAGCCAACACAGCTCACTTTAGGAAGCCCTGATCCCCATGCAGGAGGGGACATCCCACCCCAGAGCCCTGGGGAGTCCCGCTCACACCAGACTGGAGACCCAGGGAGGAGGAGGAGGAGGATGGAGAAACGACAGCACAACCGATGGGCAACACAAGCCATTAGTGGGATCCCCAGCCAAACCCCCACCTCCCCATGGCCACCCTGCAGTAGTCCCAGCTTTCCCCATGTCCCCGCCGGGTGCGAGGGCAGGCTGGGTGCCCACCGGCCTCCCTCCCCAGGACCCCGCTCACCTGGCTGCCAGCCCTCCCGGGGGACCCAGGCATCGCAGCCGGGGAAGCCGCAGCAGCGTTGGAGCCACCTTCTCCTTCCAGCGCTCAGGAAAACTGCTGTTTGTAAAACAAAGGTGAAAATATCAAATCAAACGGATGAGTCAGAGAAGTTCAAAAAAGGGGAGCGTGGGGAGGGGGAGAAGCAGGATCTCCATCTCCCCTCCCACCTGCCAGCAGGCAGGGAAGCAGGCAGCGTGCCTCGCCTGCTCGGCAGCCCATCACTGCTTCAAAGCTGGTGCAGATAGGATCTAGCAGCCAGAGACTGCACTGAGCAAGCGCTTAGCGGGAACGGAGATAGCTCCCGATAAGCCAACGTGTGAACTCCCAGGTTTAAATTAACTAATGACTTCAGATGCTGCCGATAGTCTGCAGGGGATGGGGAGGAGTGATTTATGGGGGAAGATTAAGCAGACTAATTAGGCCAGCCCCACCACTTAGGAGTTTCCCAGCCAGGCCAGGGGCTGTGCCAGGGAGGACCCGCTGTGCCCCAGCCTGGGGGGAAGGGATGGGGAGCAACCCCAGGCCCCCTGCGCAGCCGTGGGCACGCTGGCAGCCTCCATCCCCAGGAGCATTGATGCCACATGCATGAGCACGGGGGATCCCGCCATGCACCCCAGCCCTCGCCCACAGCTGCCCACTGTTGGGTGCACACATGGGATGCTCATGGGCTCTCTCCCGCTGCATGACCTGCACCTCCCCACGCTCCCCAGTCAGCACGGAGGACCCCGGGCCTCTGTTCAGCCCACGCCGGGCTGCTTTATGGCCACTGTAAATTACAGCCTGGCTTCCTACCCGAGCTAAGCATCTCTTGTCTCCTAGGCGCTTTTCCTATTAGCAGATCATTTTTATTGTTCCTAGATAACTGCCTGCTGCTGTTAAAACACAAAGCCAGGGCACATGTGTGGCTCGGCTCTGCCCTGTGCTTACCTGCTGGCAGGGACGTGTCCACCACGCATCCGCCCCTCGTGCTGCTTCCCGCAGCCACCAGGCACCAGGACTGCCAGGTCTCCAGTGGGAGCGCAAGGTCAACGGGACTTGTACCAAGGCTCTTCCAAATCCCAGTTACATACACCCCAAGAACCAGCGATTTCCAGTGGCTGAGCAAGCGCTGAGCTCAGCCCCATGCTGCACTGACTCACTGCTCTCATGTGTAACAAGTTGCTGTGGTCTCAGCCAGGAGAGCTTTTTATCACGTTATGGGAAAGCACTTGAAGTTTCCTTTTCCAGGAGTCCTGGCTATAATAAAAAGGCCTCCTCGGGCTTCAAAGAGGGAGGATTTTCATTGCTTCCTGGGCTGAGAACAAAGCACTATTGAGCATGGCCAACAGTTGTTGTCTCTGCCCCTTGATGTGCATCAAGCATCCCACCCTTGGGGCATGGAGGGTTGGGTTCATGGGGAACTGCAAGCTGGTGTGAATGGGGATGGGTTCATCCTGCCCTTGGGCTGAATCGGGAGTGCTCTGAGATGAGTTTGTCCCCCTGGAATTGCTCATGTTTCACCATGAGCTGCTGGCATGGCTGTGGGCAAGGCAAGAGGAACGCTGGTGGCCTGACCCAGGGGCTGGCGTCACCTCCCCACCCACCCGCTCAGTACCTGCGAGACAGAGGGCTGCTGCCGCAGTGAGTAATGCGGTTTTCAGCAGGGATTGTGTGCATGACTGTGTAAATAACACAGTTAGAGGTACCATGAAACCAGCTGTTTTCATGTTAAAATGGAAATTTAATAGTGACAAGCAGGAGCTACAGGGGATGCAGCACGGGCTTCCTCCAGGAGCCCACACGAGTCGCGGCTTAATGCTGGGTGAGAACTCCCCGTTGTGCCCAAAGCTCAGCCCCAGTGCGATGCTCGCCCGGAGCCATGCAGGGAAGCACGGGGAGCTCCCTGCCCCAAGCCGCCCCCAGGGAGCTGGAGCCCTGCTTTAGCCTGCCGCCTCTGGCACCGCGATACGCCGGGGACAGACAGGCAGTCGGGGATGTTTCCCAGACCCCTTCAGAGAAACAGAAGTCCCTTGTCACCGCTATCGGCGCGGGGCTCCTGGGCCCTTCCCTGCCCACGGCTGGGGCTGGGACAGGATGCCTGGAGCCCTTCGCCAGCAGCGCGTGGGGACCAGCTGGGGAGGGCTCTGCTTGGCACGGTGCCACCAGTCCCATCTGCTGGAAAGGGGGTACTGGGGGAAGGAACTGCTGCTCTCCCCCTGGCCCCTTCTGTCCCTCATGCAATGCAAAGAGCCGGGCCGAGCCGGGCTGAGCGGGGCTGTGGTGCTCCCATGAGCCCCTGCCTGCTCCCCGCATCCCGTGCCGCCAGCCCACGCTCCGGTCCCACCGCCTCACCCCAGTTCCCTGGGAAACAAAAAGCGTTCACGTTTGCACAGAGCCAGAGGCAGGAAAGTTCACATGGAAAGGAAAAGAAAAAAATAAGGAAAATAAAAATCAGAGGAAACGATCTGCACCGTGCCGCACCCCTAATGCCGTGCTGCTGTGACCGCCCGTGACCTGCTCGAGCAATGCGCAACGTCATTCGCAAGCAATTACTCACTGCACAATATTTTTATTTCCCCAAACTATTAATGAATTATTTAGGCATCTCTAGCAGTTACATGGAGGATGATCAACCGCTGCTCATCCTGGACTGCCTCAGCGCCTGCCGGGGAGCAGCTTTTGCAAAAACCATCCCCACCCCTGTGACACTCTGCATGTCCGAGCACAGCCACGGCACTGCAGAGCTCGCCACTGAGCTGCCAGCAGGGCAAAATAACGCCGGCTCTCCCTGCAAAGCCTATCCGACCAGGAGTAGGAGCTTTTTTCCAGAGCTGGAAGAGTGAATTTCACCTGCTCCGTCTCCACCGCCTCCCCCAGCCCTCTCCTCCCCCCTCCTCCACCTCCCTGCAACGTGCTCCAGGCACCTGCCTGGTGCCAAAACGATTGAGAAATTCGGCACTGATTTGTAACGCGTGAAGGTAATCCACCACTGGAACAAACCACCACGTCAAGTCACGGGCTAACCTTGGCTATCTGCTAACAAACACAGGGCTGGGACATCTAAAAGCTGCAGAGAAAGGCCGGGCTGCGGCTAGCCGGCGTGCAGCTGCCTGACAGGGAGAGCTCCGGCTGCTGCTGACCGCAGCCACGAAACTTCACGAGGGTAAAGCCGATCCCCGACAAAACAGCCCCCGCCAACACGTGCGTGGGCTTGAGGCGTCTCACCGGCTCAGCCCAGCTTCCCCAAGCAAGGTACCGCTCGGCATCCTGCGCCAGGGCTAACGGGCGCGAGCCGAAGGCTCCTGAACCCAGACAAACCCCGGGCAAGGAGGTTTTCCCAACTACTCCAAACGGCATCTTTAATCCTGCAGATAAATGCACTGAACACGGAGCAATGTGGGAATAAAAGCACTCACTAAGAAAACTTCAGAAGGACATGAGTCCTTTCATAATATCACCCTTCCCTGTTGGAAAGGCACACAGTGAGGAAGGACTACTGCGGCTCCAGCGCTGGGTAACGCTCCGGAGGTGCCCACAGGACCTCCAGCTTTCCTGGTGCCGGGTTGTTGAAGGACATGGGAGCTAATGGGAGAACTGGGGAGCCAGTGCTGGCCCGCAGTGTGGGAAGACTGCAGGGCTCTCTGCCCCGGAGCTAAAGGCAGCTACATTTTAAAGCCAAAATCCCTAGTAAGAGACGGGAAGCCCTGCTCCTGGCTCTCCCTTTCCCGTCGGTACAGCCAGCAGGTTGCTGGTGCCAGGGGAGACGCTGGCCCCGTGGAATGACAGAGGAGCCCCTGGGGCTTTCAGCTCATCCGTAAAACCTCCTCATCCCTTCCCTCCCTTGCTCCTCCCCATGCTCTCACGCCGAGTTTACAACCTCTGCTACAAACCCGTCTTCAGGCCCATCCTGGCCAGGCTCCAGGCTGCACAGGGGCCCTGGTGGGGGTCAGCGTTGCTGGCCGCCACGGATCCCACCCCCCATGAGGCCAGCATCCCTCCTGGTGGCCCCCAGCCCGCTTGCCCATGGGTCTCTCCCAACATTTTGCCCTCTCCCCTTTCCCCAGCTCAGCCCCCTGCATGGCTTCACTGACCAGCGAAGGCTCCCACCGCCCTGGCCTCTGCCTGGTGGGGCAAAGCCCCCGGTCGCTTGCAGCTGGTCACAACACCCTTCTCAGACCTAGGGACCACCACCACCCTTCCCTGCTTCCAGCTCCTGAATAATGTCCAAATCCTCTTGCTCACGGCTTTGCGGCTGCCTCCTCTGTCCCCACCCCAGCCTGCCTGGTTCATGGCACCCCCAGTACACCCACCCACCTGGCAGTGCCTCCTTCTGTCCCAGTCCCCGTGGGGACACACAGGCTATTCCGAGACAAACATTTTCCTCTTCAGGGGCCTCTTCTGGTGTTCCCCGCCCCAGGGCAGCCCCCATGACCACTCTGCCAGCCCCTCAGCCCCTCGCTTCTGCAACAGCAGCATTGGCAGGGGTGAGCCCCATGCCTAGGGGCACCCCAGGAGCATGGCACGCTCCTGGCCCAAGGCACCCAGTCAGTCTTTTACCTTATGAATGACTTCCTCTATGCTGAGGGATGGGGCAGAAAAAGCTGAGGGGTGCAGGTAAGGATGGAGCAGGGACCCACGCAAGCCCGAGCCTGGGTACCAGTGCCTGGGTGCTCAGCTGCTGTGATTTCTACGGGACAGTCCCCTCCCCAGGGAAAGCACTCAGCTTGCTTTGGCCGCCGCTGAATTTAGTGGAGCACTTCACCTGAGCTCGATGGTTTGGGCAATTACACCTTTCCCGCAAAGCTCGGCTTCCCCCTTGTTGGTCCCTCTGATGTCTCAGCGATGAAAGCTGAGATGAGACCCGGAGGGAGGGACCCCCCGTAAGTAAGAGGGAGTTCTCAGACATCGCCGCAGCTCCGGCTTCCCCTCCTTCTCCCCCAGCTCCGCCATGCATCGTGCTGCTCTCCGCCTGCAGCGGGGCCTCAAACCAGAGAAACACTCATTTTTTTTTTGCCAGGGCTGGTCTCCTCATGTTTATTTCCCTTTGCTGTGCGAGCAATTTCCCCTTCCCACACAGAGAGCGGCGGCCCGTAGCCGTTTCAAACACGGCCGTGGGGATGGGGCCAGCCCTTCCCTGTGCCGGCAGAGCCAGGCAGGGACGAGCGGCCGTATCTCATCCGCCGGCATGCAGCACGCTGCCGTGCCTGCAGGAAACATATGTCACCGGTTAAACAGATCATGAAAGCTTCAATCACTTCCTTATGGCAGAGCCGGGCTGAATTCGTACCAACAGCCAGCGCCTCCTGCACCCTTTCCTGCGAGCGGGACCGGCCCTCACCCCCGCAGGGTGCTCCCCACCTTGGTGCTCCCCTCACCCCGTGGAGATGAGGCAGCCCCGTGGGGAGCTGTGAAATACCATCCAGAAAGACAAACCGGTTCTTGTCAACACCTTGTTACCTCCCCAAGACGCTCCCTTCTGCCTGCAAACCTACCCCGCAGAGAGCTCAGGGATGGAGAAAGCCTCCCCCAAATGCACGGTCCATCCCCTGGCTCCCTCCAGCAAATAACGCCCAGAGCCTCACACAGCCAGAGCCCAGTAACAGCCTTGCTGGTCCGCAACCCCTTGCTGTCCCCTGGGGCAGCCTTGCAGGAGCTCAGCGCATTTCGTGGACACAGGCTGTGCATGGAGGAAGGGACCCCCCCAGCTCTGCCTGTCCCCGAGGAGCTTCATACAAAGCTTTCTTGGGGTATCTCCTGGGGATCGGCAGCATCTCCTGGAGCACTCTGCTCCGGAGGGACGTTAATCACACACTCTCTCCTGCACCACCAATGGGGTTACGAAAGCTCCCAGTGCCAATAAAGCAGGCAACCGCCCCCCCACTCTGTCCCCCGCAGCGGGGGTCCGGGGCTGCCCGGCTGGGATGCCTGCCCAGGCGGGTCCCTCCTCCCGCAGACGCGGGTAGGCGTCGGTGAGACAATGCATCATCGCAGCGTCTCTGCCATTATGCTCAGCTTTCTCCCGTGGGCTGGAAGTTGCTTTTTTTTGGAAGAGAGGCAAGCAGGAAAGCTCACGTGGGCTTTGGTGATGAGACTGACGGCTGCCATCATCTGAGCCCCGTAGCAGGGAGAAGCTGGCGGGCCAGGCCAGCCTGGCCATGGGTGCTGTTGTGATGGCAGACCACATGCCAAGAGCTCCCCTGGCTTCTCTGCTGCCACCCTGCCTTGCCCAGGGGTGCCCCAGCTCCCTCTGCCTCCCCCCACAGCCTCCGGCCACCTCTGCAGCACCACTTCCCCAGGACGGAGGGGAGCACTTGACAAAAACATCTTCCTTGAGTGCCTGAAACAACAGCCAAAATTCCAGGCCTTTCCTGGAATTGCATTTCAGTGAAATCCCTGCACCCTCACAAAAGGGCAGAGCAAGACAACAGCGTTATTTCTGCAAATGCGAACACCCACAGAGACCCCTGCCCACTCCGGGCAGCGGAGACAAGGGCAGGTAGGCTGGTGCCGTGTCTGCACAGCTCCCACCTGCCCAAGCTCTGCTCACCGAGACGTCACCTCCTGTAACAGCCAGTTCACTTGGGACGGTCCTCCTGCCTCCCTGCTTGGAAGCAGCATCAGCCCCAGGACCACACCGCCGAGAGCAGCGCCCGCTCGTTGACTCCGGCTCCTCGCTGCAGGATTGCGTTTGTTTTGTGATCTGGTTCTCCTTCTCTCCTCTGCACAGCTGTTTTCCTTAGCTTCTCCCCCACGGTAGCCAGCTGGGTCATCCCTTCTGCTTGCAAAGGACAAGGACCAAATCCCTGCTTGGTCTCACGGGTGTGATCCACGCGGGTGCCTCTCCCCCAGGACCGTGCGCTGTGTTAGCAGCCCTGGTTCTGTCGGTATTGGCAAATCCGATCCCAGCCGGAGCGGTGCCTCCTGCCAGCTCATTAATGAAAGGAGTACATAACAGAAACCTTCCTACCCACCCCTGCAAGCCACCTCTGGGATGCTCTCCTTGCTTGGTTGCTTTCTAATGCATGTGGCAGCAAGTTGGTCCCCCGCATGGCCACAGCCTCGCATGAATGATGGGAGCCACCACGGCTCCAGGCAAGAGGCAGAGTGGCTGCAGCCCTCTTCCACTCCCGCAAACCCATCCCGGACCCCAAAATCCTCGGGGTGGGGTTTTCTTCCCGCCCACGTCTGCTGCTTCGCTGGCGGCTGAGCGAGTGCCGCAGAAGCCAGGGCAGCAGCGCCCGGCCCGCGGCTGGCTGTGTCCCCAGAGCAGCCACCTTCCCCAGCAGGAAGGGCTTGGCGGAGGATTGTGCAAAGGCACAAGATAGTTCACACGGCCAGTTCCTGCCACCTTGATCGGTGTTCCCGAGGAACACACCTCCACTCCGGTTCATCTGCTCCCTTTTATTTCCAGCGCTCAGGAGCCATCTCCCCACCATGGCACCCCTTAGCTATCGGGGTCGAGTGGCTGGCTCCACAGGTAATTTGCACAAATTAAACCAATTTTAAGGGGAAGAAGAGATGCAGACTCGTTATCCATACACACTTTGTTAGGTGCTCTACAACCTGCTCAAACCACATAGCTCCTCATGGTTGTAAACTACTCCCAGCGCTGGTTCTCAGCCTGTGTCTCCAAAAGCCTTTTCGGGCCGTCTCCCCCTGTCCGCCCAAAGCTCCAGACCCTAGAATTTACCAACATTTAAAAATATTTTACACATCCCTGTAAAATTGCACACATTTAAAGCCAGTTAAGGCCTGAATTATGTTTTAAGATTTTGTCCAATTTGTAAGCATCATAAAAACGTGAAATAAGTTATCTTAGAAATAACCACAGGGAAATTACAGTCCCGACTTACAGCCGAGGAGGCCGTGACCCGGGTGCACGAGCAAACAGCTCTCCCCGTGTCTAACGCAGTCAACCAGCCAGCAGGAGGGCTGCCAGGGCTTTCAGGGGCTGTATTTTAGCCATCAAATTTGCCATAACCCCAGACAGCTTTAGAGCAATCATTACATAGCTCGCCTCCTGCCACAAGCGCTTGGTTTTTCTCCGAGCACACGCTTGTCACCAGCATGGTTCTGTCACCAGCACGGGCAGAACCGAGTCACGCTGCACCAGGGAATCCCATGGGTGCTGCCAGGCAGCAGCAGTGAGGGATGGAGGGATGGGGAGCCTGAGGAGGTGGGAACGTGGCAGGAATCAGAGCTTGGGCTGACAGGTTTTTTTTCCCCCAAAATATTACCCAGTGAGCCATGCGGGGGGGGATTCTGCCCATGCAAAACTTTCTTGTCAAGCCACACCAGGGCTCAGACTCACACTTTGCATTTTATCTGCATAGACAGGGGTCGAAGGGGGCTGTAGACCCTCAGCAACACTAAGCACCAGCCAGCAAACGGGGTGGCTGTTGCCTCCCCGAGTCTCCCCCAATTCTCTGCAAGGCACCACTGCCCTCTGCTACACGACCGTTTTCTCCATCTTGTTTCCTTTCCAGCAAGCACCCTGCTACATTTTGATTTTTCTCTGAAGTCGCCTTGGTTTTGCTGCCAGATTCCAGAGAGGGAGAAGCACTGTGGAGCAGGATGCACCAGCTCTCCTCGGCACGGGAAGACCTCGCTGGGCTCCTGGCCACCCCGAGGGCCTCCCATGGCACGTCTGGGCCACTGCCTTTCCACCACCTCCATGCATACTTTGGACCTTGTGGAGGTGCACAAATGGTGGGTCATGAAATTAAACTGCCCGGAGAAAGACGTGGAGCAGGACCCGTGCCCATGAGTGAGCCAGCCCCTGGCACAGCGGGTGCAGCCAGCCGCCTTCCCTGTGTTTCGCACTCTCCATCTGTCTCCAATGCAAGGGGGGAGCCCGGCGTGGAAACCCGCTGATTCTTTCCAGAGCTGCAAAATGAAGCTTTTTCATCCCAAGGACGTGGGCTGCTCTACACGCTGCCCTCCTGCTTCCCTAAACTCCAACCAGATTTCATGCTGTGCCTTCAAAGAGAAGGAGCGGAGCAGCATCCCTGGCAGGCGGCACTGTGGGGACCGGCCAGCCGAGCCCCCCCGGGGCTCCTGGGGGGACTGCAGGGCCACCAGTCCCCAGGGCAGGGCGGGAGGTTCCCATGGCAGAAAGGTGTTAATGAAGGCCAACCAAGCAGGCTGCGGCTCAGCTGCTGGCAGGGAATCAGAGAGCCCAGGTCTGTTTTGCTGCCAGGTTATCAGTGGATCCATCAAGCGATGCCTGCGAGACGCCAAATCTATCAGCTCTCCCATATGGATGCCATCCACGCCGAGCCATTTCCTGCCTAATCGGTATCAGCCCCGCTCCTCCTTCCCCATCATTGCTCTTTACAGCCTGCCGCAACTCTACAAATATTTTTACAACAGGTAAAAAAAAGGCACTGAGCGCATCCCCCCCCGCCCAAGCCTCCTCCCAGGGCGCTCGCTGTGCACCATCGCTGCACCGATTGGGATAAAGGTGCGGGAAGACATCCTTGGGGTCTAACATGGCACTCTGAATTTTCACTATGGCTTTGCAAACACCCCGGTGGGTGCTGGAGGCCTCACGGGTACCCAGGAATAGGGCTGCAGGTGACACGGGCTGGACAGGACCTCCCCGGGTGCCAGGGCAGAGCCCCGGCCAGGGTGTGCCTTATTTACCGGCAGAGAGGAGTTTACCTTGCGAAGGTTTCTGTGCCTGATAGCCTGGGATTATTTTGGCTTTTATGTGGTCTCTAATGAAAGGGAGTCTGGAACAGATGCAGATTTGAAAGAAAAGAGGAGGAGGAGGAAATTTCTTAGCATAGGGTTTTGGTTCCCCTGCCTATAAACAGTGCTGACAGCAAGAGGCGGCAGTGATAAACAGCGAGATAAGAGCCCAGCTAGACAGGTAATTTGGCACAAAAGGTTTGTCTGGAGAAGTTTAGGCAGAAGTCGCCACACGCTGTTTAAAAAACACAAAACCTCAAGCCCTGGCCAGGGTGGGTGGCTGTGCCGGGGAATTCCCCTGGCCGCTGGGGCACGGGGTATCCCGGCAGGAGGGGGGTTCACCCCCTTATTAAGCGGGGCTGGTTTTCCTGCCTGGCAGCTGCCCAGGGCTGCTGCGGGAGTGCCCAGTGGAGGGGCTGCTCCCGGCGAAGGTGCT
Organism: Theristicus caerulescens; assembly: GCA_020745775.1. Classification (NCBI taxonomy): domain Eukaryota; kingdom Metazoa; phylum Chordata; class Aves; order Pelecaniformes; family Threskiornithidae; genus Theristicus; species Theristicus caerulescens. The sequence continues at coordinate 11,020,624 of CM036565.1, read as the reverse complement.
CGGCATTCCCTCCACCGTCCCAAAACCATCTCGTTTCCTCGTTTGATGAGCTGTCACATATTCTTAGAGCTAAATGTCTTCACCAGTGTGTGCTATTCGGCGAAATAATTCCTCTTGTTTAAAGATTCATGGATATTGGTGTTGGAGAGAAAAACAGCAGTTTTCCCTTCCTCGTGGTCAGAAATCACCACGGGGCAGGATCGTTTCTGATAACAATAAATAGCGTCTTGGCCCTGGGATCATCCTGCCAGCGGTACCATTCCCGGGGTCCCAAGTAAAGGGAGCGTAAATCCTAAAGCCTTGAATAAAGAGCGTAAATGTTGTAAGGCAGGAGCAGCACGTATAAATTGTGCAGAACTTTATAAAAGCTGCAGAAAATACAGCCCTGCCGTGCGAGCGGCGTAAACCTTACACAACAGCCAGGATGATTCACGGGAGCGAAGCGGCATGAATCACACGGCAGTGGGTGAAACAGGTTTCTACCCCGTACCTTTAATGCAGAGACAGCCCAGCTTCAGCCAGGATCTTATCGGCCCCATCCTCCTCCCTCGGCACTGGTGCGTGACTTGACTTGCCGGCATCGCTGGGGAGCGATGGGAAGGGCCAGGGCAGGCAAAGGCATTGCAGAAGAGCCGAGGAAGGCTTCTTTTAAACCAGCTGGTGCCTAGGAGAGACAGCAGAGAGATGCCTATTATTTTCAGGTGATAACAATGAAGTATTTCTACAAAGAGCCATGCCAAAGGAGCAGAGATTGTATGAGTCCGTCCAGCACAAAGCTTCTGGAGTTGAAAGGGAAACACCCAAAGGCTCTGACGGCTCTCACTCGCCAAGTGACCTGGCTGCTAACAAAAGAGCCGGCGAGGGAAATAGTCTGCTCTCCGGCAGGCGTAGAGACACGTCTCTTTTTAAGGCTGCGAGAATTGAATCGGTGGTTAGAGATGAAGGTACTCATAAGAAGCTGAATTTTAAAACCTGTAAATTAACTAAGTAAGTGGGGGGCGAGCTGTCCTGGCTTCCTGAAAAGAAGTTCATGCCTCTAGTCTGCTAGGGTGCTTTCTCCCATCGTCAGGAGGGTGAAGTAAGGAGAACTACTTGACATAACGTGTTTGGGGTTTCAAAGCTCTTTGACGAGGTCCCTTACGAGAGGCTATTAGGGGAATTAAATGTTCACAAAGCAAATGGAAAAAAAATCACTCTACTGATTGGAAACAAAGAGGCAAAACAGCATATATGAATGAGGGCTGCCTTCCAGAAGGCTACGTTACTCCTGGGGAGGCTCCCCAATTTTTTGTGTTAATACCAGTGGTTAAAGAGATGCTTTAATGATCTGGAAAAGGAGAGTGAAAAATGTCATACGAAAAATCTGGCAGAGGACCCAAATTGCACAGAGCGTTCAGAACAAGAGAAGACTACGGGGAACTTCAAAAGGCCCGAAGAGAGCTTGATGGATGGGCCAGTCAATGGCGGATGAAATCCAAAGTAGACAAATGCGTAGTCATGCACCCTGCGAGGAACAGGCCCCACTAATTCAAACAAAATGTTAAAACGTAAAAGGAGCAGGAGAGATAACAGGGGAAACGCTCTGGTGCCGATACCTCCATCGATAGTACCCCCTCATCGAGGACGGTGCGCTCAGCCCTGGTTGCTTCACCTCGGATAACGGGGCCATGCAGGCATGGGGGAACCCTGCCCATCGTTAGGCACTGGGATCGGTGCAGATGGAGGTGGTCCCCATTGGGTGAGACCGAGCATCTCCTCCAGCAGGAACTGCCCAGCAAGAGCCTGATTTTGGGGGCTGGGATTACCCTCAGAGAGACCCTCCCCATCGCCCAGAGGAAGAGCCTGGTGAGACCAGCCATGCATTTATCCAGCCAAATAACCTCCCGACAGTGAGGTAAGGCAAATCCCCACACCGCCCTCCCCAGGGATCAGTCCTCCCAGAGGACTGTCACTCTGAAGCAGCCCGGGAAGGTGGGAAGTCCCATGCGGAGCCCAGGTCCGACAGGATCGGCCGGTCTGGTGAGGTCCACGTGGTGCCTGACCCCAATGCCATCTCTCTCCTGGGACAGGGCGAGCTGCTTGTTTGCTCAGCTGGGGATGGCCCCGACTCCCCGCTTCGCCCCGCTCCTCCCCGACGCTGCTGAAACCAGCGCGGAGGAGCTGGGGCTGGACTTTGTCAGCATTAACAGGTCACATCAGCGGACGCTTGAAAATGATAAACATCTATGGTGCCTTTGAAACAGATGCAGATGTTGACGGGAGGTCACTGGGAGGTGACACCAGGGGCTAGGGGACAGATGCCATCGGGGTCCCAACACAGCACCCTGGCAGGGGCTCCTCTGGCACAGCTTTGGCACTTGAGATACAGCAGGCTTCAGCTGGGGCTTTGCTTTGAAAGCCGGACAAGCCCAGCCCTGGCACTGGCTTTGGGGAGTTCCCCATGGCAGTCTGGGGGGACAGCTGTAAAGCCAAACAGCACCAGGCAGCACAGGGTGAGCAGGGACCTTGTGAGGAGAAGATGGGGGAGAGCTGGTGGAAACGGTGCCAAGGAGGCAATGCACACACAGTGAGGAGCAGGCACGGGGAAGGGAGCGCTCGTCCCCACAGAGGAAAGCAAGCAAAGATGCCTGAAGAGCCCTGGCGGGTTTCTTCCGGCTGTTCACAGCTTCGTCAATGGCTACTTTTCCACAAATAAATTCAATATTTATTTCCACCAAGTGGTTGACAGGGGGTAGAGGAAGGAAAGACACTTATTGAATAATTGCACAACCCTCAAGAAAAGCCATAAATTACCCAGCTCTATCTGTCACTATAGTTTCCAGCCAAAGTCCTAATGAATCTTTCCCAAGAATAGTGTAAGGACAGGTCTGAAAATGTATTGAACCATCTAAGCACTTGGGTAAGCAAAGTGGAGGCATTAATAACCACCACGAGACATCCCACCCTACAGTGGGGCCCGAGCATCTCTGACTGCCTTCGCTCCACAGCCTTGGCCACAGACCTTGCTGTCCTGGCACAAGGCGAGGGCAGCTCTGGGGGATCACCACCCCAAAAGAGCAACTGGAGGCTTAAATAGTTCAAAAGTTTTGATAATAATAGGCAAGAAAACTCAACAGCAGAAAGGTATCACTAATGGAAACCAGTGCCTGAGGTACATCTGTTTATGGGCGGGAGAGAGGCAACAGCTTTGCTGGTTGGCCCTGTAGTTTTGGCCCACAAAGCAATAGAGGATGAGAGGTTTGTCACACCGTGAATCACAGCTCAGCTACAGGCTCTGGTCCAGCACATTAATGTAAGGGCAGATAAAAAAATACAGGTAATTTTTTTGCCAGACAATAACAAAAATACAGTAAAAATTACTTCCGTGAACTGCTTCTCTGAGAAGCGTTTCTTAGTTCAAACACATCTTTTTGCCTTTTCTCCTCAAACTCTTCCAGCAACCAGCATAAAAGAAGGTTAAAAAACCCAATAAAAATAAAATACTCTGTCTCTCACTGGGTTTGCACCCACCCCAGTGCTGGGGCACACCAGCACCCTGATTGCCACGGGCTCCTGGGGGCCACAGCAGCCAAACCTCCCTCTCCCAGACAATCCCAGTGCGGAGCTGCCCAGCACTGGGCTGCGAGTCCAGTCATGCTCCGAAGTCCCCGATACGCTGTATGCTTTCACTTCACGTTTCACTTTTGCACTTCAAATGCTATTCCCACAGTGAGGATTTACTGCTGCTAGGTTTGCAGGCAGCCCTCCACCACGTATCACGTAATGCCATCTCCAAACGGCCGGCGCGGCTCTCTCCAGTGCTTACAGGACCCCCATTACTCTGATATCCGAGCACTTCACAAACATTAATGGATTTAAGCCTGCAACCTCCAGCTGAAGCAGGGAAGAGTTATTACTCCTGTTTACAGAGGGGGAACCACGACACAGCAGGGCTGGCTTGCCCAAATCCACAGCAAAATCTGTAGCGAAGCAGGCGAGGGGACGTGGTTTCTTGTCTTTCGGATTAGCATCCTAATACCAAATCCGCCTTTCCCTTCCCGTTCCCATGCACGGCCTTCCTCCACGGGGATTTCAGCTGTTATTGCCTGCCCAGACACACTGGACCTTTTAATACAGAGGGACATATCCCAGCCCCACTCCTGCCGGACCCCGGGGAAGGGGGGGTCCCACGGGAGACCGCAGCCTCCCGGGAGCAGACAGATTAACGTTTCAACTTGGCTCACTGTGACATTTCCATCTGGTTTGACAAACTAAACATTTGAGTTTGCAAATGTCAAAGTATTTCCATCAAAAAAATGTCGGCAGCGAAGTCTGACATTTCTTAATCTTTTTTTTTTGTTCCCATTCTGTGAACATTTTTGATATTTCAACTTTGTCTTGATTTGAGAGGGAAAACTCACTGTAATTTTTGACCGGTTTAAGCAATTACATATTTTTAACCTAAGCCATTAGCCAGGTCCTGTGGGCTATTCCTGCCAGGAACAGACATTGACAGTGGCACCAGGCAGCCCCTCCATGAACCCTGGTTATTTACAGAGGGGGTCTGAAGTCACACAGCCCAGAGCGTGCCAGGAAGCAAGCAGCTGAAGTTTCCTTGCTCTAGGCTCCAAGCTGCATCCAACCAGCCCTTCACCTCCAACTTCTTGCTCAGCTCTTTCATGGGATCGCGCTGAGCTACGTCTCCAGGGGCCTGGGCAAGGGGCTTCCCACCACCTCCCGGTGCATTAGTGGAAGAAGGAGCAGGAAAGTCAATGCAGAAGAGCACGTACCATACAGAAATCTATAGTCAGCTGCATTTTGATACAGTCCCCAAAGTACCTAATTATGCAGCTCAGATTTCTCCCTGCTCCTCATTCCAGCGATAGCTCACCCTGAATCTTTATCAGGCCTTCGGGCTTCGCAGACATAAAGGAGACATTCGGCTCTCCCATCTTCCCAGCAGGATGGGAGGGCAGAGGTAGAAGGGCGACATACTGCTCTTGTCAGATTTGCAGAAAGCGATGTCAGGGAGCAGGCATCTAAGTGCACATAACACCTAAATAAATGCCTGGCTTCCCTGCGGTGCTCGGGCTCTGCCAGGGAGGGATGTTGCGGAGCCAAGCAGGCAGCTGCAGCAGCACAGGAACACGCTCTGAGGGGGTCTTAGAGGGATTTGGGAAAGGGAGAGCATGCATGAAAATTGCATCAGAGCAAGAGCTAATTGCCAAGATTAACAGGCTCCAACAAGTAAAGGGTGAGCACTTGAAGTATGAAGTGTTGACTGAGATGCGAGTGTTACCCACGGAGCCAAGTGGGGCTGATGCGGAGAGAGGCAGAGCTGCAGCTGCTCACCGTTCCCAGGGGACGGGCAGAGGGACTGAATGGCCAGCTGCCCCCAAGGCACACCAGGGAGGATGGCTTTGGGCCGCAAGGCTCCAGGGGGGCAGATGTAAGGCAGCACAGAGGAGAGGGGAACCACGTGCCTCTGCCCCAGGGGGTTGCATATTGATGGTTTCCCATCAAAGATGGGGCCAAGAATGGGCAGCATCTCTGCCAAGACACCATTCGATGCTGCCCATAGTGTGTCCTAACTGTTATGTCCCAAGAAAGGTGTAGAAATGCTATTTGCAATTAGGAACTTGTGACCTAACCAGAGAGGCTTGAGCCACCGTGGGGGAGCAGACAGCGGGGTGCAGGTGGATGCCTGCTTGGAAAACCAGGGCCAGCTGCAAGCAAAATAAATAAAACCAGCCAGCTCTGATGCTCAGCCAACCCAGGGACACATTAACTGCACAGCCAGGGAGAGTTGTGAGGTGGCTGCACGAATTGGACAGCTTATGAGATGGATGAACACCATGGCCGGGTGAATTCGTTGGTGTTTAAATTAAATGAGGATGGACACAGAGGTACTCTGGCTTTGGCAGAAACACTTGGTACCGCGTACCTAGCACAAGGCTGAGGATGGTGGTGTACTGCAAGAGGAGGTGAGCTGCCTACAGGAGAAGGCAAGAAGTGCCACCACTGCCTCTGGGGATGAGGGGAGTGAAGAGGGACAGCCGGGACGAGGGTTGCACTCGTCTGCAAAGTCCAGAAGGAGCTTTGCAACAAGATGCTGCCACAAGGAGGGAGGAGATGGATGGGAGCTGCCTGGGAGCACGGGGCAGGTTGCAGAGCACACCGGCCTTGCAATGGCAAAGCTGGCGGCAAAGAGATCAAAGGGAAAAGCCGAGAAACAGAAGGAAAACCCAAAGGAGAAGCTACGGGGAGTGTCTGCTCCCCTAAACAGCAGCGATGGGAACGAGGAAGGTGCACGGCCTGCGCTGAGCTCCCAAGCACCATTTTAAGACACGGGCTCTGCTGGCACGTGCCGCCAGTGGCTGATACCGCAGAGGGGTCAGGAGGGCCGGTCATTAATGACTGCAGAAGGACGGCGCCTGCATGAATTTGCACCTCTGGGCTCCAGATGTGGGATGCACAGAGCCCTGTGAGTCTGGGGCTCTCCTGCTTAAACCCCAAGAAAAAAGGGGAGAGGGACGTATCTACATGTGGCTCAGAAAGGGAGGGGTGCCATGGAGGAGGAGGAGGAGGATGTGACTTGCGTCAAGTCCTGGAGGAAATCAGTGCAGGAGCCAGGAGTGAAGCCTGGTTTCCCCAGCTGGCCAGCAGCATGCCATGGGGCACCCGTGCCTCCTTACGAGCACGTCCCTCGAAACCAGATTTGGGGCAGGCACAATTCATGAACTAGAGAGAGATAAACTTCTAACAAATATTATTTGCAAACATATCATTCAGCCAGCCCCGTTTCTAGGTTACACAGCTGACAATTTTGTAATGCAGAAAGAGAAAAAAGATCAAAACCAGCCGACATGTCAAGGAACATAAGCCACAGAAGACAAAACACAGGGGAAAAAAAAAAAAAAGACTGGTTTTCAAAGAGGAAAGAGAAAGAAAACACTAAACCATGGGGTGCCCAGAGATCTCCGCGAGAACCAGGCTCGTCTCCCTCTCTACCAGAGCTAGGGAAGTCAGCAGTAAAACAATGAAAACTTGCAAAACTATTTGGGGTGGGTTAATGGAGGGCAGCGAATGCAGTGCGGGGCATGAGAGGGACCCCGGCCCGACTGGGTCCTGGTGCGGAGGAGAGCACTGCTTAACCAGCGCCCGGCACGGGGATGTCTTGGGCTGTTTGTGCACAAGAAATGCTTCAAATGCAGCCGAGGTGAAAAGGAAAACATCTGAACATCACTGCAGATATTCCCCCAAATGCATCTAGGCATTGTGCAGCAACGTTCAAAACCCAAATAAAACATTATAGAATATATAAAGGGTGGGAGAGAAAATACTATTATATAAACCTGTCTTCGCGTCAAGACTGGGGACCTTTCCAAAAAGATACACTTCAGCCAAACAAATTATGGAGCTCGGTACAGGGATAACTGGATGAAGTTTAATGGCCTGTAATATGCAGGAGGTCGGGCTAAGTGAGCTAATAGTTTCTCCTGGCCTTAAAGCCTATGAATGTATGAATAAATCAAGGGAATACTTGTTTAGTTCCAGTCCCCCAGCCTGCAAAAATATGATGGAGCAGGAGAAGAGGGAAATTAGAGATGGGCAGTGGAAGCGGCATGGGAAGATGAAGGGGATAAAGGGGGTCCAGGGAGCACCCAGGTAGAACACAACACTGAACAAACCCAAAAGCCGATGATGTAAATGCTGGTTTTTGCACAGTGTCTGACTGCCTTCGGAGCTGGTGGCCAGGAGGAATCACTGGAGCGAAGTGATTTAGAGAAGTAAGAGGACCAGTGGGAAGGGGCAGAGGTTGCTGGGGCTGGAGGGAATGTCTGCCTTGGGCCAGGACCAGCCCCACAGCCAGCAGGACCCGGGAGAAGATGCAAGACACATGAGCGCCGCAGGGAGCATCACTCCCCATCCCCTGATGCCCGTGCACAGGGGAAGAAATCCCACTGCCAAATGCCACATCCTTGGGCGGTTGGGGCTGAGAAACCCCAAAATAAATATGGTCAGCGAGGAGGGGAGAAGCCCCAAAACCAGGGATGTGAGGTGGGTGAAGCCGCAGGGACGGCAGCCCACAGGTGGAATAAGTTAGAGCTGATAAAATGTACCGGGGAATAAGAAGGGCTTTTAAAGACATCGGGGAAAAGAAGTGCTAGCGAGACAGAAGGATAATAATAAATGAGAAAGGGGCTGGAAGGAATGAAGAGCTTTAAAATGGCTGTTGCTGAATTGCTTTTTTAAATTGCTCTTTAAGGCGATAACTAAAGAGAAGAGGCATGGTCAATTAGGAAGTAATGAAGACCTTGTAAATACACTTACTGATAAAAAGCACGTAAGGGAACGCTTGACAAACCCAACATACACAAATCAGCCGGGGCAAGAAACATGCGTTTTGAATTATTAAGGGAATTCGCTAACGAACTTAGCAAGCCTCTGCCACTTCAAAACCCACCACCATCAACAAAAATAAAATTGCAGTCGGCCAAATTCTGAGCTGGCGTAACAAATCAATGGAGGGCTCGGGGGGGCAGCGGGGACTGGCAGGGAAGGAAATAAACACAAAGCAAAATTAAAAAGAAAAAGAAAAAGGGGAGACTGGAAAAGGAGACTGACAATTAGTAGCCAGGAAATTTGTTTCATCCATCAGGCGAGGAACACCACAAAAAAATCGGGGATTAAGGAAAAGGCATTTGCCTGCTCCTGGAGGAGAGCAAAGCCACGAGCAATACAAAGGAAGAATTTATTGAGGATGAACCATGGCGGTCAAAGCCAACTGGTGTTTTAGAGGGCATCGCACCCTCTCTGGAGGCAGGGACTGGCGGATAAAAGCTGTCAGGACACCAGGACACATGGCATTTCACCCCTCGCTTCGGAGATCTTTCTTGGAGGAATTAATTGGCTGCAAAGTGAGGCCGGCTCAGGAGCTTGCACGGTGCAGCGGCCAGCTTGTGAACCAGCACTAGGCCTGGTCTTGTTCAGGGTGAACATTAATGATCAAGAAGATAAATGGCAAAGTAATTGCATTTGCAAATGATGCTTAATTAGGTCACGCTGAGAACAGAAATAACTCAACAGGAGCTGGGGTGGTTTGAAACATGGGTGGAACCAGGCAAGCGATGAGCTTGGAAGGATGCAGGGACCTTGGGGGAGAAGGTGCCCTCAACAGAAATATGTAGGTGGTGGGGACAAGCTGGGAGACAGCCCCGGGATGGGAGGGGTGGCTGCAAGCAGCAGTCTAGGTGGGATTTCTCAAGGCATCTGTCCTACACTCTCAGCACCCTGAAAGGCATCAGGGTCCCTCAAAATCACCGCTGACAAGGCAGGGTTTGCCCGGGCATTTTGCAGCACAAGGAGGACATTGCTTGCTGTCTCGCATGGAGGTTTTGGGGCAGAAAAGGTGGTTCTGAGGACCAGGAGAAAGCTGCTCCCTTGGCTCCCAGGGGGCTGAGGTGCCGGTTGCCTCCCATGGCATGGCTGGGGCTGGATGGGCACCCAAGGGAGATGACATCTCTGCTCTGGGAAAGGGCATGCAGATTTGTCCAGCACGGGGGGAAACTCCCTCCCACCATCCTCTGAACAGGACAGGGCAAATAAAAGCAGGGAGCCCCAGCAGAGCGGCTGTTATTTGGGAGAGCTGTCAGAGCGCTCACTCCCAGGGCATCTCTGCTTCTCATCCGCCTGATGGAAGCTGACGTTGTGTGAACCTTTCCGAGCAAACCCAAATTATTTTAATTTCTAAATCCAAACAGCTCCAATTATATCATTTCCCCTGTGCGAAGCTGGGTAATGCTCTCCCTCTGCTTCCCTGGCAGGGCTACGGCAGCCCCAAGCACCAGCAGCACCGAGGGGGGGTGTTGGGACTGGTTTGGGGGGGGCCAGGAGCTCACAGCCCTCCCCAGACACCCCTCCTGCTCCGGGGCAGCTCAAGGGGCACATTGGGACAGACCCCAGCAGGCAAGGTGAGATGGGGTGATGGTTTAAATACACAGAGGGAATTTCCAAGGTTCAGTTTTTCACATGTATCAGAAAAAAAAAAATCAGTTTTTTCAAAAGAATTAAAAATCTTTTGGGTGAACTCTTCTATCCACAGCAGAGCTTTTTGGTTTTCCTCCTTCACAGAGCAGCCTCCCATGGCAGGCTTAGGAGGGATTTCACTTTAAGGATGAGCAACAAACAATTTGATAGTTACAGAAATAGAGGGGGGAAAAAAGCAAGTTGAGGAAACATTTCCTAAAGAGCTCTGATTAACTAATTAACTGAGTTTCTTCCTACACCAGCCTTTCCCTCACAGCTTCGGTGCCATCCATTTGCAAAGGGTATATTGCCCTAACACTTAGCGTATCGTAATTGTAATTATACACCTCCAGCTGCCTTTGGTAATTTTTTTCCTCCCATAAGCAGCCCTCCCCCTTTTCTCTAGGGCTGCCTCAGCACCATTTTCCCACCATTGTTTTACCCACAGCCTGGGCAGGAAGAGCAGAGCAAACCCTGGACGCAGCTCCTGCCTTTCACCCCCAGTCCCCCCATGGCTTTTTTCACCTCCACCCCCAAGCCCCATTGCCGCCAGCATCACCTCTTTCTCCTCCCTTCCCCTCACTGCCTGCTCCTCCATTTCTCCCGGTGCTATTTTCAACAGGGTCTCAAGGTCTCTGCTTCCAACAACTTACAGAGCCTCTTCTCTGGTTCAGCCATGCCCAAATCCAGGCACATCCCCCTCCGTGCACCCACCCTCAGTTCCCTGAGCCAGCAAGGGAACTTCTGCCAAACCACCCCCAGCCCCTCCGCTGCCACACGGTCCCCGCAAACCTGATCTCAGAGGGAGAAGCCATCCTGGATCTGCCACATGTAGCAGGGATACTGACCTCATTAGCGGCACCACCACCTCTAACATCCCTCCCTCAGCTCTGCCCTCGCTGCCTTTTAACACCTCCTGTCCTGCTCCAGCATCACCTGGCTGCCAGCAGCACCTGAGCCCCCCCCACCCTCAGCACCCCACCTGCACACAGCTGGGGGCTGAGCTGTTCTTGCTCCCACGTGGAACCCCTTTGCTCTGGGAACCACAGCTCTCCGGCACCATCTCCCTCCTAGGCTCCACCAGAGTTTGCTGGAGCACCCGAAACGCCCTCCCAAGCCCCTCCATTTCTGGTTTAAATTCCCAACCCCTTATCATATTACAAAGTAACTGGGGTGCCTCTGCGCTCCTCGAAACTTAAACACCTTTTATTCTCATTAAAGGGGTCCGTGCCTCTCTCCCGTTTCTCTATCTTCCAGTTAAAAGCTAATTAATTACTGTTGACTTTCCCAGCAGATGTTCTCGCTTTGGCGCTGGTCGGAAACGCGGTGATTTGCGAACCGCAGGGCTCCGGCGTGGAGTAGCGAGGACCAGGGCGCGCGGGCCGGTGGGGAGAGGAGACCTTCCCAGCCAACCCTGCTTCTGAAAAGAGAGAGAAAGTGGCTGTTTATGAGAAAGGCACTGATTGTTTTTCTTGGAAAGAAGCAAAATCCTCAGATAGGGGTAAAATCCTGATTCCACAGAAAATTAAGCAGTGTGGATTTCAGCTGGGTCTGGTCAGAGGTTTATTTCCCCTCGTACAAGAAACCTCTCATAAATCACTGCTCTCTCCAAGGGCTTTTCAAAACGGTGATGCAAAACAGAACTGCACTGTCCGCAAAAGGCTAGCCGGCCCCAAAGAGCGCCGGGGAAGTGGGAAGGGATGGGCGGCCAACTCCACAGCCCCACCGCCCTGCCGCTGCCACGCACCCTGCCGCCCTGCATCCCTCTGCCTGCCTCTGCTGTCGCTGTAGCTCACAAAACGCCAGCAAAGAGCGAGCAGGGATGAAGAAGAAATGGGTGCCATGGGAAGGAGATGGGTGACAGTGAAGGGCCAGAAGGGAGGATGACCTGGCAGCATGCTGCGTGCCCCATGGCAGGGAAGGGGCAACGGCGCCTGCTGATGGGGGTACCATTGCCATGGTGTGTGCAGGTGTCCTGGTGGGCATCCCAGTGAGCATGGGCATCCTGGTGGGCATCCCATAAGGCATCCCAGTGAGCATGGGCATCCTAGGGGGCATGGACATCCCGATAGGCATGGGCATCCTGGTGAGCACAGGCAGCTCCTGGCTGGGGCTGGCATCTCTGCTGCTGCCTTTGCTCTGCCGGAGCCGCAGCTGCAGCACCCTCAGTGCAGAGCGGGACACAGGGGTATGAAGTCACCACCAACAGGCTGCATGTTGAAGGCACCTTCTTCTGCAAAAATGCTGGCAAAAACGCTGCCAAGAAGCGCAGCTCCTGGGCTAACAGGCGTGCAAATCCCCCTGATGATTACAGTGACTTTCTAATATCGACAGAAACCTCTGTGCTAATGAAATGCACTGAAGCTAAGCAGCCGTGGAAATGCCAGTGTAAAGGAGAAAGGCCACCAAACAGCCACTAATGGAAACCCAAATCCCCAGAACTAACGGGCTGTGCTCGGAGGAGAGGGAAGGGAGCAGAGGTCTCCTGTGCCATTGTCCCTGGACGGTGGTGTGACCTTCTCCGGCTTTGACTGCCGGGTGCCATCGTCCTTGGATGAGAGGGGGTGCATGAGTGGGGGTACTGGTGGCCAAGTGGGAGCACTGGGGACAGAAGCTGGGAAGACACAGGGGAATTTATCCCTTTGACCCTTGATGCTGGCACTGTTGAGGTGCTTTTCCTTCCCGGGGGGCCTCCAGCGCGGCTGGGAAGTGCTGACTGCAGCCTCGGCAGCCGCTCGCGGCCCTGCTTGGCCCTGACAGACCATTTCCCATTGAGCTGCGGGTAAATGGAATTTCAGCTTTTCCTTTTCATGGTAAATGTTTCTGATTCTGCCGGCTGATGTGTTCACCTCTCGAGTTAATAGGCAATAAGCAAAGCGGTGTCATTCTTGTTAGGGAGACAGAAAGGGCTCCATTTAAATGCAATGTGCAGGGCGACATAAGCCAGGCTGGGAGAATACCCTGCGCCTCCCTGCAGCAGTTCGGGGAGCCAGGGAGGACTCTTTGCATTTTCTCTGACAGCAGAGGCAGGCTGGCTGCATGGCTGGAATACACCAGTGCTGAAAATAGGGCTTTTTGTCATCTTCCTGTCAGCATTTCCAGGGGTTTGAATCAAAAGCGACCTCAGACACAGGTCGCCCAGCCTGCTGCCGCCCTGGCTATCAGGACAGACTGGGCATCCTCTCCCAGCCCCGCTCTGCCCCGCTTGCCACCGCTCCTTGCAGCTGCCAGAGACATAGCTGACACTATGAATTGCATCTTGCCAGAGAGAGGGAAGAAATAGGGGCCAAACCCCTTCAGGCACCATCCTTCTTGCCCTGTGGGCTGCAAGGTGCCAGAGGTGCAGGGCAACTGGGGTGCTGTGTGCTGAGAGAACATTTGCTATCAAATGCTTACTACTAATTACATTAAAAATCTCACATTAAGATGAGGGTAAAGGCACCCGGGCTGTCAGTGGGAACACTCTCAAATTGACTCATTACAAAAACCCAGTTGCTGATAGGGCCGTCTTTAAATAACAAGCATTGGATTCTTCTTGCTTTATAAAATTCCATTTAAAGGAGAAATTACAAAAGCTTTCTGTCTCCTTTGATCATTTGTAAGGATCCTTTCCAGCGCGGGAGAGAGCAAGCCCCTGACTGGAGGAGGAAGGGAACTGTGCTGAGTCGAGGGAGGTGCTCGGCGGGGCAGCTCCTGGCCAGGCTCTCCTTGCCTGCTTGGAGGAGACATCCCTCGGCCACGGGCAGAGCGCTGCTGGCCACCGCAGCCGTGTTTCCAGAGCCCGGCATTGCTACTGCAACTGGCAGGGCTTGGATGGTCCTGGCCCCTGGGACAGACTGTTGAAAGGAGAGGAGAAATGCTGGGGGGGTGTGAGTGGGGGGGGTTGCTGACGATTACATGCGATGTCCATGTTACCTTGGAGAAACCCTTGCAGCTTGCTCTCCAAAGTCAAAAAGTGGCAAAATTCAACTCTCAGCCCCAACCCCAGCTGTGGCGCGGTGTTTGTGTGATGGGAATGGGCAGCACGCACGGAGGCTGGGTTGCCGATGCCCAAGACGACACCGACATCACCGCACACCTCCCCAGGCGAGATGCTGCCGCCGGGACCACTGCCGGGCTCTGCCGGCAGAGCCGCTGCCGAGGACGTACAAGGTCACTGCTGAAAGCCTCCTCGCTGCCATGGCACGTGAGGGATTGGTTTCCCTACAGCCACGCACGTCCCTTGGCTTAAGCACCAAAGCCCTGGAAGTTAAAACTGCTTTTCTTTTTTGTCTTTTTATTGAAGGGCAGAATGTGTAGGGGAGGGAACGGCAGCCGGGTGTATTCTAATGAACCCTGATTTCTAGCAAAGCCTTTAATAGTATCTCTGTCTTGTGGTATCTTGCTTGAAAAATTAATTCAAATTGGTTTGGATATAAGCCTTTTCATAGGGGTCGAGAACAAGCTGAAGGATCTGAAACAAAAGGGAACAATAATATCTTGAGCTGGAAAGCGCTGTTCAGACCCAGCAAGGATTGGTGTTAGGCTTGGTTTTATCTAACACCTTCAATTAATTATCTAGAAGAGGGAACAAACAGCACCTTAATTAAATCTTCAGATGACATTACAGTGAAAAGGTGTTAGACACCGGCAGGGACGTGCAAAGGGGCTGGGGAAGGCAGTGGCGCAGGGAGGAGAGAGTCAGGCTGACTCAGCTGCGCCGTTGGGGAGGAGGACCTGGGGCAAGCCGGGGGGAGGCTTCTTCTCCAGGCACCCCTTTCCCCCCAGCCTCATGCTACATTCACAGAGGCGAGTGGGAAGGGACCTCAGCCCGCCAGCTCCAGCCCCAGCATCCCACTACCCCCAGATCCCCGTATTGCCAAAAGCATCACCGGTGGAATGGCACCCGCTCCTCCTTCCCGCTGCCCCCACGGCCGCACCGGTTCTGACCGTGCCGGACCACGGAGGACTCACACCTCCTGCGGTTCCTCCAGCATCTTTGAAGCTGCAGCTGCGCTGGGTCTGCTCCTAGGAAAGCCGAAACCCTTCAAGCAATATATTTTATGTGGTGGAAACCAAGCGAACTTAGCAGAGACGCAGCTATGGTCTTAACTGGAAATGTCAGGTATATTAACAAAGAAACCAAGCAGAGAAATTTCTGGACAAAAAGTTAATTAACTAAAAATCGAGCTTCCAGAGGAAGTTACATAAACATTTTGGGGAAAAAAATAAACATGCAGAATATTTCCAAGGGAATTAAGAAGAGCCATAACTATTTCAGCCTAGAAATTAGGAGCTAATATTGCGAACATAAAGATTTAAGTTCCTTTGCAGTTCATACATTTTATAACAGAAATCCAGACATCTAAAAACCAAAATAAAACACTCCAATAACAATCATAACTCTGACTCTCTCTTTTTCTTCTTTCCTGGCACCCAGACAACAGCTCAGAAATGCATCTCATAACTTGAGCTCAGCGCCGGAAGTGACTTCTATAAAGTGGGATAATTAAGCAAGAGTAACGTGTTATTTTAGAAATTACATCCTCGCCATAACATGCCGGAGGAGGATGCTGGGCGGCCACGGGCTGGGACTGCTGCTCAATGCGCGCTGGCACCCTCGGCACCGAAGCCCTCGGCACCCTGGGTGGGGGTTACTGGCGGCTGCAGGGTGCTTGCAGCTCCCCCAGGTGTATTCATGCTTTACGTTTGGAAAGAGGTAGTCTTTAAATTGCATTTAACCCCAGCTTCTCTGCTGCTGGGGAGGGCGGAGGTCAGAGCAAGGCTGCTCCTGGCAGGCTGATTAATTCAGGCTGCGAGGAGCGGGGTTGTGCTGCTCCGGGATGACAAGCACCGACACTAACCCGTGCCTTATCCTGCTGCACCGAGACTGTATTTTGCATCTCATAATGACCGTCAGACGTTTTTGGTGCTGTGTGGCTAATAAACCAGCCGCTGCCAATTCCCACTCCCCTGCTTTTTTAGTGCTGGGGCTATTGTCCCTCGTTTACATCCCCGTGTTTATTTTTCCCTACTGTTTAGATTAGCTTTAACTTCAGGTGGATGCCAGGCTTTTGTCCAGGAAAAAAAAAAGCAATCCCACGAGCAGCCAGATCTAACAACATCTTGCAAGCACCTCTAAATATTTCACAGAGAGAGGCTGTCAGGGTTGCAGGGGAGAGGCTCCGATCTGCGCTCATTCATAGTTTAGCACATCCTCCGCCTCCTCCCACCTTCACAAGCGATTGCGCCTGAGCTCAAACACACACGCACCTTCCTCATGCTGAAAACATGTCGGCAGCTTCCCGCGAGGAGCCAGGCCAGCCCGGGCTGCCAACCCGGCCGCCCCAGCCCTGGGAGGAGGAGAGAGGAGCAGGAGGAGAACCGCTGCCTCCAATTAATCCCCAGCAAAGCCCCAGCGCAGCCAGAGAGAGCTCAGATTTATCTCCCGACTGCCTGACTTGGCTCCTCTCCCCCAAACATTTGGCAGCGGCGGCTGAGACGCGGCGGCTGGTGGAAACCCACAAGGGTCTGCCGGGGCTGGAGCCGCTTCAAGGAACCTGTTGAGGGTCCCCGAGGTGGGACGGGGCCCTTGGGGCACCCCAGGGCAGGAGGCGGCCGCCTTGCCGTGCTCTGTTCCCGTGGAGTGGTGCCCCCTCACTCCATCCCTCTCGCCTGCCGCCAGCAGCCCCACCGGTCACCGCGGGCACACGGGAGCCTTGCCCTGGCTGGGACCCGCGCCAGAGCTCGGGCAGAAATGCTGCGGGGAAGGCAACCCACAGCCAGCTCCTCACAGAAAGGATGAGCTGGCTGGTTAAAGAGGTGTGAAAATAACATTTTGTTTTGTTTTCTTTTTTTCCCCAGTCCTATTAAAAGAAATGATTGGTGAAATCCCCGCAGCCAGGGCAGAGCCAGCCATGCTGGCAGATGCCTCCAACCTTAATGCAAGGACGGAGGCAAGCGGCGGCTGGGAGCGAAGCCGAGATGCTGCTTAACCTTGGAGATGACCCATCTGTCCAGGCGGCTTCCTCTGGCCCTGCTGCGTGGGCACGGAGGGATAAAAGGATTCACGCCGCCGGCACAGAGCAGTAAGTCATGCTGAAAAAAGAAAAGGAGGAGCAGTAAGGGCAGAGGAAGATTGAAGAAGGGGTGGAATAATCCCTGGGAAGAGGGAAAGGTGAGGGAGCATTTGGGTCTGGCGCTGCCCGGGTAAGGCTGGCAGGCTGAGCAAACCCACACCCTCCACTGCTCCATTCCCACCGCGCCAAGAGGAACAGGATATCGCACGTCGTTTGTAAATAAACCCGCGGCATCAAAGAAGCCCTCGTCTCCGGCCCTGCGCACCCGGCCCAGCCCACGACTCTTGGGGCAGCAGATCAGCGCTCCTGGGGACTGAGCACGGGAAGGCACCAGGGCTTTTGGAGGCTTCTTCACCCGCTGCAGGAGCTGGTGGCACGTCAAGGGGGGTTATCCAGGCATCTGGAAAAGGAACATGTCGGAGGAGTGGGTTGAGAGCCCCTGTCCTCAGCCCTGCAGCCCTGAGCGGTGGTCACAAGCGACCATGCCGGGGTGCTGAGCCATGCGGTGACGGCTTCAGGAGATGCTCCGGAGGGTGACGACCTGGGGTGAGAACCGGCTGGCGGGTGCCGCACACCCTCCTCGGGGCCCTTCTGCCACCGCCTCCGCCCAGGCGCGCGGGAGCCCGCCAAGGGAATAAGAGCTGCCTTGGCTCTCCGACTTCAAAGCTGCGAGGGGAACATAATGATGTGCGAAATGCCGAGCTGCCAGCTCCCCGCAGCCGGCCCCACGTTTCCTTTGGAGTAAATAATGCCATCTAACGAGATGGTTTAATTGTGTCACGCTAATTCCACGTGAAAGGAGACAAGATTGAGCACGTGTGCAGTCACAGCGGGTGCAGGACCCCAGCCCATGGTGTGTCTCCTGCCCTGCGGTGGCCCGGTCACCACAGTGCTGCTATGTGATGTTCAGTCCGACAGCGAGCAGCAGAGACCACTCCAGAGATAATGGGGTGACCGGTGGAGCCGTCTTGTGCAGACAGCACAGCTGCTCCAGGGCACCCTGGGGTGCACATGGGTGGGTGGCGGAGGGATGCTGGGTGCTGGGCAGTGCAGGGGGGTGAAGGAAGGTGCCACCCCACACCGGGGACCCTTGGCTCCTGCCGTGGGGGCCCATGCATGGGGCTGGGATGCTGGGAGCACTGTCAGCCTGGGAGGCTGGGGAGCAAAGCCAGGGCTCCAGCAGGGTGGCGGGGACAACCCACAGTCTGAGTCTGTCCGGGCTCCATGGGCATTCCTGGTGGAAAGATATGGTGTGGTATTTGATCACAGGCAGCTCAGGGAGGGATGCTGCCTGGGCTTGCCTGCTGTGGAAGCCCCATGCCGATACCTCAAGGCCAACCCGTGGGATAGCTGCAAGCGATCACCAGCCAGGGAGCTGGGAAATCCCAGCAGCAGGACATGCTGTGCCCAGGGCACAGTCACATCCCTGGTGATGGGCACGGCTGCTCGGAGGCTGAGCAGGGCCATGAGCATCTCCTGGCTCCCACCTTGCAGGGCCAGGCTCAGCTTTGCTGGAGCAGCTCACATCCAACCTAGTTTCATCCACGTCTATTTCTTAAACTGGATTAAAAGGACAAAGAGCATGAAGAGCAGAAATGCATACAAGGGGTAAAATTCCCCCTGCGACCTGAGTCTCATGGCAGGATGTTTTGGAGTGACGGTCCCCAATTTCCATTTCCACGGCAACATCGGTCGATCCGGCAGCGTGCCCCATCCCCCCGCGCAGGCATACGCAGCGCCGCGATGCTCCTGGGTGGTTTGCAGCCGCTGTTATTCCTGTGGATTAGTGTTTTGTTATTGTCTCCAGGCAGCCTGACCCCAGTCCCCACACCGGGGCTCCTGGCTGTGGTTCCTGGCCCCCTGAGCCCCCAGGCGTGACTTCAGCCATCGGCCACGTGCGATGAGTGGCCAAGAAGCCAACACCTGCACTTGCGGTGTGCCCGGCCGCCCCGGCCACCGCAGGCTCTTTCCAGGACATAAACCCTTGGTTTTCAAGGCTGTTTTCTCACCAGATGAATGAAATAAACCAATGATTAAAAGGAAAAGTAGGAAAATAAATTGCACCATGTGCAGTCGTTTGGACACCCCAGATGGCTTGTCAGCAGGGTTTGACTTTCAGGTCTACAGCACAGATGGCTACCTCTGAAGCTGGGGGAAGAGCTGTTACCCGCCGTGCGCAGCAGCCCCCGGCACACGCCGACCCTCATGGCGCTTATCCTTGGAGGTCGGGGGCTGTGGTTCAGCCCCACGGCAGCCCCGGGGTCTTGCATGTCCCACCATGGTGTGCTCAGCAGAGGCTCTGCTCGCCTAGCTGTTGCACCGGTTGGGTGCCGCTGCGCCAATGCTCTCATGCGCTGCCTCTCGTGCAGCTCTGTTTGCACTGGGTGATGCCAAAACATTTTGAGAAGCAGCTCAGCCAGGCACCATGCCAAAGGCAGGACGCAAGGGCCGACCTCGGGCAGGGAGCACAGTGCCAGTGGTGGGGACATGGTGCTGGGGGGAGGCCAGGGCATGTTGGGGCAGCTCAGCGGCCACGCTCGCCCCTCACTCCCACGCAGCAGTGGTGCCAACAGCCTGCATCTCCTCCAGGAGCCTGCGGCCCTCAGAGCTCCCTTCCTCCTTCTCCTCACAGATATATGGTCTAATTTGGAGCAGCAACTCCTTGGAGCAGAGGCTGCATCAGTCTCTGCCTGGAAGTGCCAGATACATCGGCGCGGTGGCATCGGCACGAGAAAGTAGCAATAATCATTAGTGCCGGGACTGAGGGGACTCTGTGCTGGCAGTGATGTAGCATTTCCATTAGGAGCCTCACACCGCTCTGTTACCACAGCATTAGCAGTAACACCACTGCCGCAGCCGTGGGAGTGGGAGAAGACGTGGCTGTGGTGGGGCAGCGGCTCCCCACCAAACATCCCTGCTTAGCCAGGATGCAGCGGTGATGCCCCATCACCAATGGGTCACTCCGTCACACAGAGGGGTCTGTCCTGATGTTTTGGCATTTGGTTTGGTTTCCTTTTTTATTTTACCTCGAGCTCTCTGGTTTTTATTGTAAAGCTCCAAACTTTCCCCTCCACTTCCCTGCATGCAACAACATTTCCAACCCTCTCCTCCTTGGAGACTCCCGAAGGCTCCAGGAAGAGGGAGGTTTGTGATAAACAGATGGGAAATAGGGAAAATAGTCAAACAAAGAGAGGAATGAGAAGGAGAAGAGAACAAGGTGCAGATTCCTGGCCGCTGGGGCGGGAGGGGGAAGCGGGAGGATTATTACATTAGGAGCAGCTTCAAACTCCCAATTCTCAGGGCACGAAACCTGCACAATTTAAAGTAGTCAAAACAAACCCTTTGCCGCTATTTATACTTGAGCTGCCTGCAGGCGGCAAAACCTTGACTCCATATTCCAGGCCTAATAGATTCCAGGTGTTTTCCAATAAACTCCCCTCCTCCAGCGAGAAGCCTGAATAAGCTCCCGGCACCTTTCGGTCCCTCATCCCCCTTGGAGTGGCCGGAGGGAAGGGGCTAGCCCCCGGGGGTGACCGGCTGGGCAGCCCCCACTGTGGGGCATCTCCTGCTCCCAGCCTCTGCTGCTGGGGCTGGAAACGCAGGCTGTGAGCCAGGGCTGCCGCTGCAAGGGGGGGCTTCCCTAATTGAGGGGCGCAGGGCAGCTATGGGGGTTACCTCTCTGGAGCCAGGCTGGCTCCCAGGGGTGACGCCTGCAAGTGTGGGTGAGGAGGGAGCGTTGCATGGGACCAGCATGGGGTGGGAGATGGGGTTTGCAGAGGGGAGGGCTGTTTGTGCCCGTTACATCCCCATCTCCCCCTCTCCCCGCTGTTACGGATGACCACGGGAGGTCTGCTGTCTCCGGCTGCGGAGGGGGTTCAGCCCTGCTGCAATGCTGCATCGTGCAGCCCTCGAGGGCGGCTCCGGCACCTTCAGCAGCCAGTGCTCTGGGGCAAAGGCTCTGCCCTGGCAATGCCTCGCTGCGGTGCTGAGCACGGAGCAGTCCAGGGAGCACCAGGGTAGCACGGGGAGAGAGCGCCCACCTGCACCCCTGCCTGCAGCCCCGCTCACGAAGGATGCTTAGCTCCTGCGGAGCTGGAAACTCCCTTTTTTAAAGCAGCCGAGGAGAAGAAGCAGTAAAACATGCTCAGTGTCAGGCAGCTAAGCCGGTGACAGGGGGCCGGCGCAGGCTGTGCGATCCCCCACTGCTTTCCTGCCACTCTCCAAAGGGCGGTGGGCACAGCCAGGCTTTCTCCCCGGCGCAACCCCTGTGCCCTCACTGCCTGCCACGGTGCTGCCGGTAACGTGGTTTACAGATCGGCTGCTATTCCCCGCGAGCTGAGCGAGGTTCATTTGGAGGTCCCCAGGAAAAGGAGCAGGTCTAGCTAAAAACAAGGCATGCTTCAGAAATGACTTGTGTGGGATAAAGTCTAACCCTGGGTGCCTTATCAGAGTTACCCAGCTCTCTGGCAAGAGGGTACTGGGACGGAGGTACGAGCAGGCTGAGCCACGGAGACATGCTGCAAACCCTGCTCCTACCCCCTCCATCTTCAAAGAGGTGTGCGTGAAAGAGCTGGGAACTGGGTTTGTTTTATTCATGTCCCAGAGCCAGAGGAGGCCACAGGTGTTAGCACTGCATTGCACGTGGCAGAGAAAACTCCCCATCAGTTCCTTTAGCATGCGTTGGAAATTAGACCTCAGCATCTGAGCGACACCCACAGATTTAAGGACCCCATACCTGGAGGACCCGCAACATCCCCTTGCTGCAGCAGTAATTCCTCTCCCAAATAAATATTTGTGCCCGAATTAAATTTTTTTTTTTCCTCCTTTGAAACCTCCAGCTGTGGCATCCTGCTTTACCTGCTAAGCTGGAGAAGCCTCTGCTATCAGATATCTTCCGCTGGTGCGGCTCAGGTCTCCTCTCCTTTGATCAACTGATTGGGATCCTTAAATTTCTTATGGTAAGAAATTTCTCACGGTAAGCAGGTCTCGCAGCTCAGCCCTGCCGCGTATCTCAGCCTGTTTCTGATCTTGCTACTGTTTTCCAATATCCTTTGCAGGAAGGAAGTCACCAAAACTGGACCCTGGCTGCTCTCACCCTTACCTCCGAAGCAGCACCCACGGCATCCGCGCCGCACCCCAGCCCAGGCGGCACGCGTGGCACAGCGGCTGGCACTGCCATCGCCTCTGCAGGCAGGGCCCCATGGACCCCACGGCTGTGCAGCATCCCCCAGGCTCGGAGACCAGCGAAACGCAAGCCAGGGCTGGAGCAGAAGCCTCGCCACCCTCCAGCAGCGCTCGTACTGGTGAGGGCGTGTGCCCACTCCTGTAACAACCCCTGGTTGTTGGATTTATGTTCAGGTTTGACTTTCCTCTTTTTATGTGCCAAATTAGCAGATTTGCAGAGAAGCAGAGCCAGCAGAATCCAAGGCTTCTTGTAAGGGACAGGAGAGGGTCAGCACCCGGGGCTGGTGCTCGTGGCAGTGGAACTGCTCCCTCTCCCGAGGAGGAAAAGGGGAAGAGCCGAGCCCTTTAGAGTCATTTAAAATGAAACAAATAAAAAGAAAGCACGGCAGTAAAGACAAATAGTTTTCAGGCACTGTGTTGGCATTTTGGCCTAATGACTGATTAATCTAAAGCAGAGTCTCGTTACGGATTCATGGGTGTCGATCGGATCAGATTGTTAATTCCAGCATCCACCAGCTGTGATTAGAAATCCAAAGTGGCAGAGCCTGCGGGGGAAGGATTAAGGGCTCAGGCCAGGAGGAGGGAGCGAGGCAGCGGGAAATGGGAAGGCACGGTCGGGGAAGCCATCATCACTGCAATGAGGGGAACGCAGTGTGGTCACTGAAACAGCTGCTGCCATGGCCCCAGGACTGATTTGCTCTGCAGGGTGGGAAACCATCTTCCCATTGGGAATGAAGACTGGCAAAAAAACCCCAGGAAATGTCGACTGCATGCCAGCTGTGCTCAGGGCCACCATACTGAAAGAAAGACCCCGATGATGGGACTGGCGGGAAACATCACCCATTGCCACCAGCAGACCTGGAGTCCCCGAGGAGACACCCAGGCGTCAAGTGCCACCTAACCAAAATGCTGCCAGGACCACGCTTCTTCCATCTGCCAGACGAGGAGGGTACGAAGGGTCCTGGCAAGAGCAGGCTCAACCCTACACCATCTTGTCTGTGAGCAAACCAGATGTGTGGTGTAAATTAATGCTCTCTGGGTGCACTGGAGCCATTTTGCTGTCACCTTTCTCAGGCGCTTAACCCACGGCCATAGTGCTCTTCGCTGCACAGCACCTCCCGCTCAAGCATCCCTCCGTGCAGCGGGGCAGCCCCCGGGACAACGCATGGTGGCATCACTTCCACTTCACGCAGGCTGGCAGCAAACGGAGCAGAAAGCAGCAGACCCACGTCCCGACCAGGCTGTGTGACAGCAGCATTGGGCAGACCCAGCGTGGCCCCTGGCTCCAAAACCAGGGGCAGAGGCGCTTGGCCGGGTCCAGCGCTGCTGGTCAGAGGAGGCACAGCCCCAGAGCGACTGCCATCCGCTCTTCAGCTGTCGGATGTCAACTGATTAATTTTGCCTGGGATTAATTAAGGAGCAGCCAGCAACCGCTGTGCCGGTGGAGGGGGCCGTGGTGACTTCCCCGCGGCAGGCAGCAGTGGGAAACTGGGGTCAGTGACCTCTTCCGTGGACACAGCCATCGCCGGGCCAGGCTCTGACCCCAGCGGGGTGATGTGGCGTTGGCCTGGTGGCCGCCTGGGGTCACATTTCATCCTGCGGAGACGCGTTGCCAGGACCGGTGTGCGGGACGGCGGCAGTGCATTGCCCCCATGCTGCACCTGGCCACCTCGTACTGTTTTTTCCTCACCTCGGTCCTGGCTTTATGGTGTGTATCTCACAAGGCTCTGCTCCTCGGCCAGGATGGCTGTGGGGATGCAGACGAGTCGCGCCGGCCGAGCTGAGCACACCGCCGTCAGCATGGCTGGCTGTTAGGCAGGCACAGCGCTGCCTTGCTGGCAGATAGGTTGCCAAGTGATCTCCTGGAGCTGAGCACGCTGAATGGAAGTGTTTTGGGGAATAAAAGCACTGAGGTTTAGGTAGACTCAGTGAAAACCTGAGGATAGAGGAGGCGGGAAGTGACTGGTTGAGCAAAAGCTGTAGCAAGATGTGCTACGCAGGCATAAGCGTCCCCATGGGAGACGCGCAGGTGAAATCACATGCGCACAGTGCTTTCATATGAGCTCGCTGTGCCCAGCCATTCCCCTCCTGGTCCCCATGGGAGGACGCGTCTTCTCCCTGAGGAGCGGTGGGTCCCGGTGGGATGAGGGTGGCTGCTCCTGCAGCGAGGGGTGAGGATGGCCATGGCAGCCAGCCCTGGGGCCACGCCGCGTGGCACGGCCGGAGCCACTCTCATCATGGGTGCAGCCGTCCCAGCCGGCAGCTCGCCCAGCCTGCTCCTCCACCTCGGCACCCCAGCTGCAAGGGGGCGGATAATGACAGCCCTCTGTTTCATGTGGCCATGAACACCTGAGAGCTGCTCGGGACGACGGCTGGAAGATGAATCATCATGAAAGCCGGTCCTGCCGTCCCCAGGAGGAGCTGAACACCTGGGCGGCGTTTCACACGCACAGGGGATTCAAGTGACCATTAAGTGTGAATGTGAGATGCCCCTCTGCTGCCGTCCCAGCAAACACGTCCTCGCACCTCCAGACAGCTAACCCTCCCGCCTCCCCCTCTGCTGGGGCGAGAAAGCACAAGGGGCTCTGCTCTCCCCAGAGCAAAGGGCTGGAGGTTGTAGCAGCAAATCCAGGCTGCTAAAGCCCAACCCACTGCAGCCCCCTGGGACCCCCCGCACCCTCATTTCTCTCCTGGAACCATCCGGCAGAGCAGCCTGCCTCACCGCTCGCAGCAATCCCAGGCGAGACCCTGCTCGCTCTGGGAAAACCTCCCAGCAGAACAACTCAGAGCAAAGGCAGGGGGGGAAGACTGTCTCCCAGGCCGCCGGCACTCGGTCTGGAGGGATGTGCATTAAAAACGCTTGCAGGGAAATGAGTTTCATGGCATCAGCCAAGCCGTGGATGCTCAGGGACCAGGCTGGCAGCACCGTGCATGAGTATGATTCAGTGGGGCCCCTCAGCCCCCATGGGAGCAGCCCTGGTGGACCACAACAATTTTGCAATGCTTCCAGCCCTGGGGACAGGATCGGGTCCCCCTTCCCCTCCCAGGTGCTCTGTGCCTGGCTGCGAGGGGACAGCAGCCACCATGCATCAGCCCCTGGGCTGTTTCCCAGAGCAGGTAGGGGACGGAGGGCCGGCGTTGCCGGTGGTCCCGAGGCCAGTGGGCAGACCCTGCATGGGGTGACAGCGAGGGGTATCACTTACAGGAGGCAGGCGCATAGGGCGGCTTGGGGTTCGCCACTCCTCCACAGAGCCACCGCCACACGGAAGGGAAAAAAGGGAAAGAGGGGAAACAAAAGAAAAGAAAAAAAATCCCCACCATAGGGAAGATTTGCTCTGACTCCCCAGCTGGGGCATTACCACCACTATTGCAAGAGATCCCTGTCAGAGTTTTACAAAGAAAAACTACCAGGAGAAATACATAACCTTTTCTTAACATCAGCAGCTCAATTAACTAATGACAGCAAAGCATTCTCCAGTGTCACCAGCCCCACTCGCCGGAGGAGGTGGGGGCAAGGGGGGCCGCCACTTATTTATACAGCTGCGCCCGGCCTTTGGCTGGGGCTGGCTACTTACTTTTTATCTCTGGCAGGATCTCTCCTGCCTCTCGCACGCGTGCGCGCACACATGCTTTCTAGAAGCGAGCTCCACTCTGCATGAGAAGGTTAACAAATACCAGACTGCCTCTAAAAATACCTCCGCAATCGATGCCGCGCGTAAGCCAGCCCAGAGTGCCAAAAGCTGCGAGAAAAGCCATTCGTTCCCCGCAGGATTGCCCCTTCCCGTCTTCCCTCCACGCCGCTGGGAGCTCTGGATCTGTCCTGGCCACCCATCCGCTTGTCCCCACCTGGCTGTCTCTAAAAGGCTGGTCCCTCTCCTTCCACTCAGGCAAATGCCTCCATATTAAATCATTTGTCTGTGTCGATTGATTCAATATTGAGACGCAACTTGTAGCCACTTGTATCTAAATAGAATCTAAATTGTTATTACGGCTCCATAGTCGCGGCTTCTTCAGCGTCGCCCCTCGTCTTGCCAGCTCCGCTCTGCTCTAATTGCCTTCAGCGCGCTGAAAACATGAACACGTACAATTTGCAGGGAAGAAATTATCATCACATCTCCTTTCAGATCTTGCTAAATGCTGTTGTGTTTATTCATTCACCCTGCGATTGCTCCCGGGGCAGATAGCAGCAGGCAGGCTAATAACAGGCAGATAGCGCGCACTTCTGATCAGAGGCCAAGAGGAACATTAAAAAAAGAGGGAAACCCATCGCCGCACGTGCCGCAGGGACAGCCCCTGGCTCCTGGTGGCTGCGGTGACCCTGGAGTGCTGGCTGGCTCCGTCCCACCTGCTGCGTGCTGGGGACGGCTGCTCCAGCGGTGCGGGAATCCTCCCTTGCACCAGGCTGGGTCCTGCGAGGCCGTGGAAGCCTGCGCCTTGTCTAGCGATGGGGAAACTGAGGCAAGGAGGGCAGTGGAGGTGGCACTGCAAGTCCACAGCCACGCTGGGGGAAAAGCTTTGGTGTGGGGAGCCCCACTCCTGTGGCAAGGCAAGTTATTCCCCGGGGCTAAGCCAGGGCAGCAGCGGCACCAGCCGCAGCCAGAACGGCCCTTTCAGGGGGAAGGCAGCAGAAATGCTGAAGATGTCACCTCCGGGGAGCAGCTTGCTGGCACGCTGTCCCTCCTGCCAGCGCTTGGCAAGCGCTCGCCGCGCTGGGTAGCTCTGGCAGCAGCCCCAGGAAGGGGGCACGGGCCCAGGCTGGCTATAAATCACCCGCCGCGTGTGTGTCCCTGGGCTCTGACCTCGACGGGGCCGAGATTAATGGACTATACGTTTAACCCCACTAGCCCTTAACTAGCCGTGAAGTGCAGGAACAGCTCACCAACAGCACCGGTGGGAACAGCCCTGCTTTGTGGGTGGCTGGGGCGGAGAGCATGAAGAGCCCCTCTTTTTTGGAGGAAAGCTGCCTGGGAAAGTCATTCTCTCCAAGCAGGGGGGAGCAGCCCTGCCACTTCTCCCCTGTGCAGGACATTTTTCATAATTACAAGGAAGAGCTCAGTCACAGCGGCTCGACACAGCTGCAATTAATAGTTAGCCTGCTGCTGGCTTTCACAGCTGGTCCCTGCTCCGCTGCATGGCGTGCTCCACCTTCCATTAGGGAGATGAAGGGAGGCCAGGGCATCTCCCCGGGGCAGTGTTCCCCACACTCACAGCACCGGCTATGTGCCAGGAGCCGGGGCAGATGGGTGGTGCCAGCCCCTCTGGGGGGTCCCATGCAGGGCCCCACATGGCTGGGGTGAAGGCATCCAGCTTTCGTGGGGGCAACGGGAAGGAAACGCGCACGGCTTCATCCCTGCGCCCCAGCAGCGAGGGGCAGCTCATGCTCCCACCGCCCCGTCTTCTCTGCTGATAGCTGCTCATCTGCTGCCCAGCATCACTGAGAGTGGGTTTGGGATTTCTCACTGGTTTCCCTCCCGGCTGCCCCGCCAGCCTGGCGCTGGCCCCAGCAGCACCCAGCCATAGGGTGCCTTTGCACCACAGGAGGAGGCTTTGAAGCAGAATAAAGCCCCCGAGGCAGAGCCAAGATGCTTTTGCAATTGCTGGTGCTAACAGCAGCGGGTCAGAGCCTTGGTTGCAGCACTGGCGTTCCGACCCCCGGGCTGAACCTGCCGCCGTCATGCATTTTACAGCAGCAAAAGGGATGGGGGATCTGGCTGGTGTGTCCTCAGGCTCCCTCATCAGTCCTGTGTAAGGTCACACCGTAAGCCCCCCGGGCAGGGGACCAGGCTCCTGGCTTTGTGTCACAACATAGTCCCCTTAAACAACGAGCTGCTCTGCCTTCCCAGCCCCAAGCACGGCTCCTAGCTCCTTCCACCATCAATCGACTCTGCACACCCCTCCATCCATGGCGTTACCCCACACCATGCGGGGTACCAGAAACCCCAGGGTGGGTACCAAGGCATTTTGCCCATTTTCAGCTTCTCCTGGCTCAGCTCACAGCCCTCTGGCTAAAACCCCTTTGGGTTTTTGAGACAACTGCTTTTCGGCTGCAAACACCAGAGGCAGCAACCTCGTTGGTGGCAGGACCCGGGTCCTGCTCCTGGAGGTGAGGAAGGCAGAGATGCTGTGCTTCATGCTCTGCTCCACCTTCTTCCCCAGCCTCAGGAAGACCCGAAGGGTGATGGCCACCCAGCAGCACGGCATCACTGGGACCTGCAGGGGCCAGCTCCCCTCTGCGTGCGCAGGGCCGGCCAGCTGAGAACGGGCACGGGAGTCAGATATCCCCAAAACCGCAGTGCTCACTCTTTCAATATTGTTATACGGGAAAATGGAGAGTAAATATGAATGAATTCAATATTAGCTGTGTGAGATAGGATGCCGTATATTCACACAGTTAAGTAAAAGAGAGTAAATGGAAATCTTTATCACTATAGACTGCTGAATATTAATAGTTATTGTTTGAGTCGCTGCAGTGTGGAAAAGTCAATTATAACCTAAGTGTAAAAACGTCCTGAATTATAGATAAACTAGGCAAGGAAAGAGACGAATCTTCACCATACAATACAAAACCTGCGATAAAAGAAGAAATAAATGTGATAAGAACTTTAAAACAGTAGCTGTCAAAATGCACTGAACGATTCTTTATATTAGTTAATGCTATGCATAAACTGAAATCTCGAAAGGGTTAAACGCCTGCATGTTAAACACTTCCTTTATTTCTGCAGCCTACACAGAGACACGAGCAATGGAGGGGAACTAACATGTTTGCATCTTCAGCGAGAAAGCCCGTATTTTCCAAATAGCTCAACCCCCACATCAGGGCTGGGGTTTTCCAGCGTCCTTTCAAGGACCAAAATAAACGGTCAGGTTTCCCAGTGTTTTCAAGAACTGAGAGCTGAAAATGTGAGGGCACGTGCCTTGGCGGTAGCTGCCGGGCTCCGAGCACCCAGGGAGACCTTGCCCTTGGTCCCTGCCCGAGAGCGGAGCATCGTCCCTCCGTGCTCGCTAATGCAGAAGCTGCCTTTGGGATACTGCAGGTCACTGACTCCCAGGCTGGGAGGTGAAGTGGAGCCATGAAGCGGGCAGTCGCTGAGCTGGCAGCGTGGCAGGCTGCAGCCCTGGTACCTCCTCACCATCACACTCATGACACCGCTTCTGGCAGCGGAAAATCAGGGTGAATGCCACAAGCCCATTCCCAAAGATCCCATGGAGGCCTGGAGAGGGCTCGCTACACCCCATGTCCCTTCTCAACCAGGAAGCAACCCACATTTCTTGCTTTTAATTCCAGAAGAGATGGATGGGCGTCCCTGGGAAGTGACTCTGCTCCCTTTGGGGACAGCCTAAAGCTGGCTGAGGTCTGGCAAGAGGACGGTGTGACACAGAGCTCTGCACAGTGCACTGGGGGAGAGGGGCTGCTCTTCCCCACC
Source organism: Theristicus caerulescens (assembly GCA_020745775.1). Taxonomy (NCBI): domain Eukaryota; kingdom Metazoa; phylum Chordata; class Aves; order Pelecaniformes; family Threskiornithidae; genus Theristicus; species Theristicus caerulescens. Next base: position 10,990,950 of record CM036565.1, on the reverse strand, counting down.
CACCCCGGCACTGCTGCAGATGTGAAGGAGAGCAATCCCTTGCAAGATGTTGCCATCATTTTCTGTGACCATTCCTGGCAGTGGAAGGCAGTGCGCAGGCACAGGAGGAGGTCACACCTTCTTCAGGTCTCCCATCATCCCAGTCCACCCTGCTGACCGCAGTGGTCTTGGCTGGCGTCCTCCAGCCCTGCAGCTATGTTACTTAACTACTCATCCCACCTGGATTTCCAGAGCCACAAGCTGGACCCGTGGCCTGAGAAGCTTGGATGCCTTGGTGGCAGGAGAGGAGATGAGCCAGGTGATCCCCAGCCCCTCAAAGGGCCAGCATCCATTTATCGCCCCAAACAGAGGTTTCTGAATCACATTAGCTCCACATGCCATTACTCCCAGGCGGTGCCAAGTGACCTGTTAGAGCAGGAATAACAACAGCAGGTTTCCAGAGCGAGGAGGTTTGACCCGACACCAAAGGTGATGTGCTTCCTCTTCAATAATTAATCCATCCCTCTCCCACCCCTGGCTAACGCCATGTCATTATTTTGCAATCTGGATCCTTCAAACAAGTGACTCTGCAGGTCAGCAGTTCTCATCGGTGTCGGTTATCCTGGAGAGCAGCGCTGGAGTTTATCGTATTGCCGTTCACAGCCGAGAACCGCTTCCCCGGAGGAGAGGGGAGAGGCAGGCTGCCAGCCCGCTCCCCCCTGCCTCTGCTCAGGGCGGGAGCCAAGCAGGGCAAGCCCTGCCTTCGTGCTGGGACTTGCCGTGCTGATCCCAGGGGGAAATTACAGGCTTTCCCTGCTCCTCTGTCCCGAGGTGCCAGGTGCCCAGCTGCACATTCCATCAGTGGTGATGAGGGACTCGAGGCCACTTATATTCTTGTCTGAAGCAGAAATGAGATGAAGCCTTAGCTCAGGATGGAGCGAGCCAGAGCTGCGGCTGGTGGAAATAAGGGACATTCCCCCCGCTGCCCTCAGCCCTGCTCTCCGAGGGCCTCCCATGAGCAAGCAGCCAAGGCCACCGAGCCCTTGCTGTCCTCCTGCCACCATCCTCAGCTCAGATCTGCCTGCACATACCAAACCCCACTGCTGAGGTTGCACAACTATTTCCATTAGAAGCCATAATTAAGGTCAAAAACTATTTCTACTATAACCCTGGTTTACTCACTCAGAGCTTCCTGAAAAATTCTCCTTTTGCTCTAATTTTTTCCATGCTCTGAGCCCAGAGGCAAATTGGGAGTTAATGTTTAAATTAAGCCTATTGAGAAGCATGCAAGAGACACAAGAAGTGCACTGTCCCGCTCCTGCCACCGCTCCGGAAACAGCCTGCGTCCCCGAACCGGCAGCACATCCCGCTCAGGTGTGGGAGCTTTGCTAGGTCTGAGCGGAGGAGAAAGCTGATTAATATTAAGCTGATTAATATGGGATCATTGTTTAGAGATACCCCACGGAGTATTTATATTAATCCCACACTAGCACCGCGCTGTGACCCCGCGCACCATGCCCGCGTGCGGATATTAGTGTAGCCTGCATATTAAAACCATTTCAAAATAATGAAATCTTGGTCACAGCCAAGATCAGAGCAGCGGCGGCCGACGGACCAAGTCCCCTGCCCATGTGGTGAGCTGACGTCTTTGCTCAGCCTGGTTAACCATCCACAGCCAAAAGATGAACCAGCGCAGAAACAATTTGGTCTCAAAGTGGCCATAAATATTTCGGTCTGGCAGATCACCCGCTGCAGGTCCTTCAGTGCTGTGGGGCAGGAGAAGAGCTGTAGGAAGGTTGCTGTCATCAGGAGAGATTTGGGGAGATCCTATCGCATCTGCTCTCCGCGGGGAGACGGGGTTGTTGCAGTTAGTGTAATTTCCTTTAGGAATCTAAGAAAACATCAGTTCTCCAAATCTGCTGAAATTCCTACCCTTCCAGAAAGGCAGGTTAGCAGCAGCCAGCCGGCACCTCCAAACCACCAGACAGAATTTGTGACTCATTAAGGCAACAAATATGAACAAGATCAATATCACCATCTTGAACAACTCCAAGTACTATTGGCCCGGAAAAAATCATCTGATCTCAGTTGCAGAAGAGGAGAAACATGCTCTGGGGCAAGACCCTGCAGGTATTCTGCCGGTACCGGGCAGAGAAGCAAAGATGAGCTGGTATAAAGGTGTAAGGGTGTTTTTTGGAGGAGGTCTCTCTTTTAAGGGTAGTTTCTCCTCACAGGGAGGCTGCTCAGGGGTGTCAGGCTGTGCGCAGGGGCTGGGAGCCGGGCAGGCTGTTCTTGCGTGCATTAATCGCCTCCGTCTGCTCGCCATACGGGCTGCCGCGGCCGGCCCCGGCGGGGAGAGGAATGCTTTTGTTAGCCCAGCGCACTTGGCAGCCAGGAGGGATCGCTGGAAAGCAAAGCGGGCACTTAACGAGCCGCGTCCTTCCATTATAATTAAAGCGAGACCCAGAAATCAAAGCTGTTATCTGCCTGCCCACACGACAGGCGAGACGCTGCCCTCGGTCACCGCCAAGCCAGGGTCCGAGCCGACCCGTGGGCTTTCTGCCCAGGGAATGGCTGTGGATGCGGGCCAGGGCTGACAGCGAGCCCCTGGCCCCTGGCACCAGCTGGTTTAATTTACAGGTAACCGGTCTCCAGTGCCGGAGAGCGGCGGCAGGGTGGAGAGAGACCTCCGGCTGCCAGAGATCAATGGTGACAAGCTCTCCCCTTTTTCCTCCCAAGACTTTGGATGCCGGGTCACCTTCAGTCAGGAGGAAAGCCGTGGTTTTTGGCAGCGGTTCCCGGAATAAGAGGCGCAAACCCGGCCGCTCACATGCTGCCTTGTCACCCCCCGCGGCGGGGCGAAGGGGTGAGCGTGGGGGATGCGGCTGAGCTTTACCCTGCTGTGAATCATCAGCAGCAGTCCAGCGGCTCAAGGGCAGCCCGGCAGCAAGTTTTCACCCCAATTGCCCCAAAAGTTGCATGCATGAGTGTGGGGTGAGGAGAGGGGGGATTCAACCTGGAGGACTCCCAGCCCAGCATCCCAGGCCATCCTGGGGGCATCAGCACATCATCTCCCTCCCTGCCAAGCGAGGACGGCTCCTTGCACTGGGCTGGCGTCTCCGCGGCCGCTGCAGAGGAGACCAGACTCGGCGGGACCCTTCTTGTCGGATCAACGTCTAATGGCCGCGCTGGGGGGAACAGCCGAGCCGGGGACGGAGAGGTGAAAGGGCAACGACTGATTCACAAACCACCCAGTCACCAGAACAAAATTCCCCTTCTAACAAGGCATGGAGCAAACAAATTATCTTTGTTGTTAGGAAATCTGTAAGCACTTATCATTATAATTACCATCTGTGGTTTTGCCATTCAGGTAAAGTAGCAGCAGCAGCCCTGATACGGGTTAGGCTCAGCCCCGCGGGCTGCTAATCAAAACCAACCCGTTTGCCTTCAGGTTGAAGATGATGTCAAACTTGATTGAACGTCCACCTTTGATGGCTTTACCTGAGACCTAACAACATCTGCATCCTACTCACAGTAGCTCTGAAAGGTGATACGTGTGGAAGAGCGAAGCTGCCTGCCATCCGCGCCCAGAAAGGGAGCTGCAAGCTACGACCAAAACATCACAGCTTCAGGAATCAATAAAACACAACTTTTTTAAAAAAAAAAAGTGTAAACAACAGAGACCAAAGCCCAAAGAGCCAGTCAGAAGATTTATATGCAGCTTAGTTCAAATTTCTGTAATCTATTTAAATTAATAGCCACGTCCCATGTTAAATTGCTTCCAGAGACCAACAGCTTCCAGGTTATTTTGTTCTTTGCAAGGGAAGCGCAGAGGGGGACCTTGCTGTGGGCTCAGCAACGTGGTGCAACTCATCCCCCTGAGGGCTAAAGCCTGGGTGTGCAAGGAGCCTGGACACAGCGGTGAGCTGGACAGGTCCCCCTTAGCCGCTGCCCAGCACCTCCCTGCAGAGAAATGCGCTGGGAAGCAAGTTTGGGGTTGCTGTACCCCGCTATTTGCTGCGCTCGGTCGAAGTGGGGATGGGAGCATCCTCCCACACCCAGACCCTATCTGCGCCGTGCCCAGCTGAGCACGGCAGCCAGCAGCACGAGGGAGCCTGGTCCCTATGGAGGAGGCTCTCCTCATCGTGCCATGCGCTCCAATGCTATCCAGGCTTGCCCAACATTTTCCACTTTAAGATCTTCCCTCAATTCCTTATAACCGTGCCAGCATTTAGCTGGAGTTTTCAAAAATAAGAAAATCCCCCGGAGCTGGGGGGACAGCCCAGGCCAGGAAGATTTCAGCCAATGTGCCGAATGAGGTCCTGGAAAATGAAGATGGCCAAATTGAGAAATTTTTGCAGCCACTTCAAGGAGAAGCTTGAATGCCTCCACGTTTGTGGCGGAGTGCTGAATTTCCCCGGGGTGCTGCAGCAATCTTCCCAGTGATAATTCTTCCAAGTTGTGCAATATTTTAAGCTTCTGAAACTCCCGGGTCGCTCGTGCCGAGCGAGGAGCTCGCGTCTGCTGACTGGCAACTCTGCGGATTTATCCGAGCCCCAAACTGGGGATGCAGGGGGGAGCTGAGCTCTCTCTGCGCTCGCACCTTGCAGCAGCCCAGGGGACTCACACTGCCTGGTGCAAATTCTTCTATCCCAGGCAGGGAGTGAAAGGAGAGGAAAACTGCACGGGAGCAAAGGGAAAGGGAGGAATGTACCGAAATTGGGCGCGGGGAGGGTGAGGGCTTGGCGGGGGAAGGCAGGCAGGGGCAGGAGGGGTGCCGCAGAAGTGCTCGGGCTGGATCACGGGATCCTCGGCCTCCTGCAGCAGGAAGGCAAAGCCATTTGTCAAATACCACCTCTTACTGGTGCTAGAAAGAAATAGTTAACTCCCTGTGGGCGAAATGCCTGGTGTCAGTGCATACAACTTGCATGAAACGGAGTAGCATCAGACTACCGAGATCGGAAACTGCACCCAGCTTTCACCCCGCGCCTGTAAGCTCTCGGGAAGGAAGGTGCTCACAAAAGAAACAATTTAGAAAGGCAGAAGTCTCCTCCTCCCTCTCTCCATCACACGCTTGGTATCTCCACGCAAAACCCACCTGAGCAGGGTTTGATTTTTAACTCATTCTCTCTACCACTTCCCACCTCTGGCAGAAACCAAACCCTGGGAACGAGAGTCCCAAAAGCTGAAAGCAGGAAAATCTCCTGGAAACCATTACACAACCCAGCACTGTTGCGACACGTCTGAGGGATAATAAACAAGGTGCTCAACATACCAGTAATACCATCGCTCTGCCCTGCGTCACTGCCACCCACTTGCAGGAGACTTTTCTTGTCTGTCCCCAAACCTCTTCCGAGCCTCAAGAGCCAGGCTGAAATCCTGCCCCAGTGTTATCCTGGTCACCCCGCCCCGAGGAACCACCATCCTCAGAGGGAGGCAACGGCCCTGGGAAAATGGTGTTGCGTGGATTTATTATAGTACAACCTGCTCATCTGGGTGAGACATCTGCCGAGGTTTCACTGATATCATTTCTGTCTGCAGGCACGGTAACCGTTCTTATTGCAAATGGTAAAAGACCCTTCCCTGCACCTTGCCTTCTTCGGGGAGTGTGGAGCCACGCATGGCGCTTGCAAAACCCTATGTCCGACAGCATCCTTCTCCCTGCGGCCCAGGAGCCAACACCATGAGTGCAAATCAACTTCTCACTGAGGACGGAGAGGTTACCCCTTCCTAGCACAGCTGCTCTAAATAAACCACGTCCCACAGATTATCATCTGAGGGTAATATTTTAACCGCAAACTATTATTATTTATCCTTTATGGAGGCACGCAGGTGCGGGAGGCACTTTACACTGAGTCATGACCGTGTAAGTTATGGCCGGGGGGATCAAGGTGCTCGGTGGCACCGAGAACTGCCGTTACTCTTCACTTCAGCATTACCTGGAGATCTCCTGCAGAGAACCCCCCCCAGTTTCTCTGTGCCCCCCCCCAGCCTTTTAACAAGCCCTTCTGCTCAGCATAGCTTCTCCTCCCGCTTCTCACCAGCAGCCCCTGGAAGGAGCCCTCCGGCCCCAGCCATTCCCGTGCTTCAGCAGCCACCAGCCTGGTGTGAATCACAGCTGCCCCCCCCGGGAAGGATCAGCTCCCCGTGCCCCCCAAGGAACAGGCAGCTCGCAGGCAGCAGCCTGGCAGCTTCGCAGTCCTTGTCCAGGCACCGCCATCCCCCAGGGTTGGGGGATGCTGCAAATGCCCCAAACCGAATGTGCACTGGGGGGACGCCAGCCAGTCCCCCCCTGCCAGGCTGGAGGAGGAAAGCAGCCTCTGGTCACCTCGGCTGAGGCGAAGCAGGGTAAGCAGATGCTTTGGCACCCTGGCCCATCGCTGTTACTGATCCACTGGGGGAAGGGAGGTTTTGGGGACAGACTGATGGATGGAGAGCGTGGTCTGGCAGCCGGCCCTGCGCCGGTCAGCATCACGCTCCCTCTTCCACAGCCCCAGACACCGGCAAGTTTGTTCCTGGAAATATTTGTAAAATGTAGGCAACCCTTTTAATAACTCCCACATGACACGCTTAACAAAAAAGCCAACAGTGTCAATGTTTCCCTCAAACTAATATCATGCTAATGCCGACCAGCAGTGAGTGGGGGAAGAGGGTGAATTTACACCAGAGGCATAAGGTGAAGTGCCAAACCCCTGAGTTTTGGTCCCAGCTCTGCCACAGACTCGCCTGCGCCGGAGGAGACGTCTCTGCTGGCATCCCCGCCACCCCGTGCCTCAGTTTCCCCAACCAAAACAGGAGGAGGAGAGAGGCCAGGAAGCGTGTCCAAACCCACCAAGATCTGGTGGAGAGACGTGCGAGGAAAGAGCTTATTACTGATGAACTAACCGGGGGTGTCTGCAAGCCCAAGCAAAAACCCCACTGGCAGCAAGGTGTCCAGGAGGGAGCCAGCCCTGCCGTGCATGGGGCCCTCGCTCGGGCAGGGTCTGGTGCCTCACGGGGGGATGGCACAGGCTGCAGAAAACCATCTCAGGGGATAATTCCTAGTGCCTGCAACTGGCTAGGGAACCACAAGAGCTGCTGTTTCAATCTCCTTTATGAGCCTAGAGAAATCACGCGAGCAGCAAGGTCCCACTCACGGCTTCCCCAGCCTCATTCCTGCTGTTTCCCCCACAGCAGCCCGAGGAGGACCGGCTCTGCCCGGTGCTTACCTGACACAGGCAGCATCCCCCCCTGCCCTGAAGGACCGCAGGAGGGAGGCGCAGCGGGAGGAAGATGCTCAGCCAAGGTCACCCCAAGAGGCTTGGCCCCTCTTGCAGACTCTTGCTTCGCTGAGCAACCTGGGGGATAAGGTTCAATCCCCAAATAAGCCCCTCTGGGGAGCAGAGAAAGGCTTATATGCTCTGAAGGACCCTCTCCATGCCAGAGAGCATCTCTCCACTCAGCTCAGCCTCCCACGCTGGGTGTCAAAAATCCCACGGTGCAAACACTGCTGTCCCCTTTCCCCCCTGGGTCTTTTCACACCCGCACCTCCTTCCACATTATCGCACTGGCACGAGCCGCTTTGCCCCCGTGCTCGCTAAAAGCATCCGGATGAGAGGTCGGTGCAGCTGACAGCTCCGGGATGGAGCGAGGCCGACTCACATCTTTCACACCGCTGGTTTCCCAGCTTCTACAGGGTTATGACCGCGCAGCCCCGGGACGGTGCAGTCGCACCCTGCCACAACAGCTTTCACCGGCCCAGGGAGCGTTTACTGTGGGTAACGCGATGGCTCTGCTGGGCTCCCAGACCCCAAGATTTGCACAGCTGACAATTTACTTTTGGGAATGCTAATACCCTGATATTTCCAGTATTTTGGTACTGCAAAGCAAACACATCTGATGTGAAGTCATTAATATGTAATAAATGCAACCCCACCACGGTGCTTTGACAGCCGCAGTTTATTCAGAAGAGAATGACTCTTCTGAACAGATTTTAAACCCAGACAAGCTTTTTCCTGGCAGCTGCCAAAACCCAGGATTTTAGGAGGTTTCACTGGCTCACAAGACTTTAGGGGTGCCTTCGCCACAGAGCCATCACCTTCAAACCTCTACAAAGGCACAAGCAAGTCCTGCGAGGCTCAGGGGGCACGACCGGGATGGCAGCAGCATGGTGGGGGCATGCAGGTGGGCGAGCTGGGTCAGGGGGGTCACCCCACAGCCCCCCGGGTGGGCTGGTGGCCTTGCAAAAAAGGGTCCTGCAGCACTAACCCAAAAAGGTGGCACCACCCGCTGGCCTGGGGATCCAGTGGGATTGCGCTTGGGATGCTGCTGCAGGGTTGGATTTTTATTCCTTGGCTGGTTTTTTTTTTTTTTTTTAATTCCAAAGACCTGGTTTTAGTCTGCGGGCTGATACTGGTTTTCGGCGCAGACATGAGGCAGCACAGCTCTTCCCGCATCAGCTCACACCTGCTTCGCAAAGCTGCTCTCCATCCAACACACACAGCCTGTTTGCAAGCTATGCGTATGTTTGCGTAACCTCGGGTTTTTTTGGCCGGAAACCAGGCTTTGGGGAGGATTTCTCAGGCTTTCAAAACCCATCGTGGTGCCGGGGCCGTGAATACGTGTGCTCTAACCACACAACGTGATGGGCAGGGGGAAGGAGCGGTGGCCACGGGAAGGAAAGATGGGTCTGTCCAAGCTGCGAAAGCAGATTTTTTGGGATCACACCTCACTCTTTTTCCCCTCCCTGGAGATATTTTCTTTCAAACATCATAAAAAGGTATTGGATATTCTTTCAAAGATGCCCAGGAGAGCGAGCAGAAGGAAAGCCAGCCTGCACCGTGGCTCTGCGGATAACTGATTGCTTTGCTCATTTTGGTCTGACCCAGAACAAATATGTTTCATTTTTCCAATGAGCTGGTAAAAAAATACAGCCCCCTTATTTCTAGTTTACTTAGAGCTAGGTTTTTCTTTCTTTTATTCCCTTTTTAATGCAGGGCAATTTCAGAACAAAAAGCCAAAATAGCGACTTGAAAAATCACTTTTTAGGGTTTTCTTATTCTTGTCAATACAATTTGCTCTGCTCAGCCTGATTTCACAAATCATTCCAGTCACCTTGAAACACCTTTTTTTGGTCCTTTCACTGCTCGCTGCAGTCACCCTGCCCAGCAGCGGTCCCCAGTGCACCCCAGCACCAGCACCTCCTGCTCAGGATGCGGCCGGCAGCACGGCGCTCCCCTCCGCACTGGGATTGCGTTCGCTGCTCGGCTCGACGCCGTTTCCCTAGCGAAAGACGCTTCAGACTAAAGCCCAGACGCGGTTTGCCAAAATATTTGACAACACGAAGCGCTGCTTGGCCGGGCGCCAGGAGCCCCATTTGAAAAGTGAAATTCGGCATGCTGGAGCCCCGGGAGCCGTTCCCACGCAGCCGGGGAGGGCGACGGCAGTGCCCGGGGATGGGGCCGGGGATGTGATGGCAGAGAGCCCATCACCTCCTCGTTTCAGCCGTGGTGGAGGATGAGCAGCCCCCCAAGCCGTGGGAGGCAGGCTGCACCTCTCCTGCCCAGATAACGGGGTCAGGGTGCTGTGAGCACCCTGGCACCCTCCACCAGGGCACAGAGAGCTTTCCCGAGATGGGGCATGGCTCCGGGACAGCCTACCCTCCTCCAGTGCAGCTCCTGGCTGCAAACCTGCCCTGACACGGGCGCTGCCAGGTCCCGCTGGCTCTGGCACAGCCTGCAGCTGAGACCCCAGGCTGGGCAAATGAGCCCTCGCTGGACACCAGTGTTTCCCCCCCCACTCACAGGTGGCTCAGGAGGTCTGAGCCAGGCTGTCAAACGGCCCTGGCACCACACTGTTTGCTGGTCCCCGTTTGGGAGCTGTGCGCCATATGCCATCCTCACCACCGTTTTCATGGGACACCCGCCTGCCAAAACCCATGGCTTGGGCGAGGAGCCGACTGGTGCTTGCTGCCAGTGCCATCCCGCAGTGGCCAGCATCCCAAGCAGGAGGGATGGATGCAGGGAGGGAGGTGGTACCCATTTCCCACAGGGACGGATGGTCTCTCAGCTCTGCCGAGCCCACTCCAGCACCATCCCTGCCTTTGCTCCCGGGAGGGCAGGGCCGCTTGCCGCTTCACTCCTAGGAATTGCTGCGGTGCAAACGCCACTTTGGGAGTGGGGCTGGAGGGGTGCCAGACCGGGCCAGCTGGAGCCACGCGTGCAGCCGGCAGCTGGGGCCGAGCTGTGCAAAGGGCCAACCCAGCCAGCGAGCTGAAAAATACTTATTTTACAAGCAAAATGGCCTGCTCTTCCCTGCAGCTTGTGCCCATTGGCATCCAAATTGCTCAGGTGGGGGAAAACAACGAGGAGCAGAGTGTGGTGGGCGGTGAGGCTGCCATGGGGCAGGAAAACTTCCTCATGTCACTAAAAAAAGGAAGAAGTGGCTCAAAGGCCCTGCGGCAGCAAGGCAGGAGGAAGGCCAGGACACAGCCACGTCACTTCTTTCATTTGCAACTTGGTCAGGATTTAACGCCGGGTAAATCTGTCGCATGGACCTCATCTTTCTCCCCGCACTGTAAAGTGCTGAGCACACATCAGGGTGCTGTAAAGCTAACTCATAATAAAAAATAAGGTCTTCCAGGATGAAAGACTAACACGTTGTCCTCAGCACAGGGAGAGGTGTGATACAGGTAAACAGTATATTTGGGAGGCATCCCTGCCTTACCCGCAGTTTCTCCTCCTGCCCTTGCTGCGTAAGGTGTTGGGGACACCTTGGGTGCTCGCCCGCCTCTGCCCAGGCTGTTGTCCCTCCATCGCAGCCCTTGCGGGATGCCCGGAGCTGCAGCAGCCACAGGGAGAGATGGTGCTCATCGCCCTCCTGCCCCCCCAGCCTCCGTTCTCGGGGAGGCTGGGGTTTGCTTGTCTGCAACCCAAATGATCCAGCCTTCATTTGCATCACTTCACCTTTGAGCCAGAAAGAGAACAACAAAATTAAAGAGCAAAAAACACTGCAGTAAATACAAATATAAAAGCGGTGAGCAGCATCCCCGGCAGCAGTAACACATGTCCAAGAACTCCAAATCCCAGCACAGAAAGACGGCACTTCTGGAAAGAGGTAGCAGAAAAGAGGAAAGTCTTCTCTGAGATCCCCGAAGCATAAATCCCAGATTTGAGCTACGAAGTAGAGCATTAGGATGGGGGGAGGGAAAAAAAAAAAGCCCAACCCTTTCCCAGTATGCTGATGTTCATGAAAAGAATAAATATCTGGAAGGAGAGTGGCTGTTGTTGCTGGAATAACACAATCACAAAGGAACACACTGCAAACAATTACACTGGAACTAAGAGGGATGGACGCTGGCTCTGTACGCAATTAGGCACAGCTATGAGTCAGGGAAACGCGCATTTTTCTAGAAACGTTGTGCTTCGCCTTAGCACAGAAACCACCTCCTGGATGGCAGGATAAAGTTTAAAAAAAAAAAAAAAGAGAAAAAAGGGAGCAGAAATCTGCAGTATCATAACAGAAATCACAGATCAATGCCTTTGCCCTAGGAAATGAACAGATACAAATCAGGACTTGGCAGCTAAAGGAGTCTCCCAAACAAAGCAGAAATGGCTCAAAAGGGAAGGAACAAAACCAAGAGGGAGAGGAATGGAAGAGGGAGCGGGCTGTGTAGCAGACACCATCAATCTGCACATGTGGAGAAGGAGTCAGCCGCGGTACCTGCCTCCCGACCAACAAAGGCTGCACATGTAAAGAGGGAGGACAAACAGCCCTGAGAAAATACAGATGATTTGCTTCCAAGGGCTTTTTCTTGCCAAAATTTACAGGCCTGCAGTTCTCAGTTAATAGATGGAGCTCCCCTTAGTGCTTCTAATGGAAGAGGCTGAAATGAAAACCACCCGCTCCCCGAGGGAGAGGGGGGTCAGATCCAACAGCCTGCACAAATGTGTTCTGCATCATCTCTGCCGGGACAGACCCCTGGACACCTCATCACACGCCCTGAGATAACGAGCTATGTGGAAGTGGGAATGTGGATTTTTAAATTAAAAAAGAAGAAGAAACCACCTAGCACAAAGGGATCATCACCAGAAGAGTGCATAGGAAATCCCAGCCTCCTGGCGTGCCCCAGGTGTGCGGGGGGTTTGCCTCTTCCCCTGGGACAACAACTGCCTGACCGCTGGTGAATCCCGTGGGATATCTGTGCCTCATCTGCCTGTGGGGTGGAGAGGATAAATCCATTAAAACCGTGCGGGTTGGGCTATGCAGGGGGCTGCCTCGCCACAGTACGGAGCGGTGCATGCTGCAATTCACCCGAGATTTGAGCCTTCCAGCTCTGCTCCCCAGCAAAGATGTTTCACTGACTATATTAAAAGAAGGTGGGGGGGGAAGGGAAATAAATCTATTGGCACAGATTGCTGCTCACATTTCACTTGGTTCCTGTCGAAATGAGGCGGAGAGGGTAGATCACTTCCCCACCAGCTGGGCTCCCCGGGGGACCTGGGCACCTTCCCTGGGGCGATGCTGGGCCGGGCGGGCAGGGGCACTTGGGGATGGCAGCCAGCGAGCGCCGCGCCTGCTGCGGCTCCGCACGTGCTAGCCATCTGGAGGAGGCATCCGCGGCCGGCACCCAGCCAGCGGCTACCCCAAACATGCTGTAATCAATAACTCTGCCTGGCCGGAGACACGCTCCCAGACCTGTATAGGCTGGCAGGCAGCAAATGACACGAAGGTACAAAGAGGGAGCCCAACAGCTATTAAACACAATAGGCAGCAAACTCCTCCATCGATATTTTGGACACACAACCTAACTCTCGCCATAAATCACTCCTGATAACACAGAGAATACAACCTTTGCAGAATTGGCAAGTCGTGCAGCTCCACGGGCAGCGTTAAATGCAAACTGCTTAATTAACGGGATTACATATTTGCAGTTCACATCCATATGCCCCGTGTTGTCAGCCTGTTCTCAAACATCCGAGGCAGGATGCGGCAGAGCTCCGGTACTGAGCAGGGCACTGATGGATGCAAAGCGATGACGGAAAAGCGAGGCACCACAGAGGAGTGAGGAGACTGGAAGCAGAGCAAAGCCCAACTGGCCCATCGGCCAGGCTGCAACACCAGCTTAAAAAGTCTGCGAGCAGGGTGTGAAGGGACCGATCCTGCCCCTTGCAGGCTCCCCACTTGCACATTCAGACCCTCCTGTCACCTACAGCCCTTCTAACCCCCACGGCCAGTCCTCTCTCCCCTGGCACCCGATGGGCCGCCGAGCTGGAGAAGGAAAGGGGACCAGGACAGAGTGACCCCACACTCAGCTCCCAGGGGACAAAGTGGCCTTAAAGGCGATTTATCCGCCAGGCTAAAGGCAGGTGAGCAAGCTCCCACTGAATCAGGAATACACAGCGTGGTGCCACCAGGAAAGACCCAGCGTAACCCAGGAGTGAAACCGGCACACAGGACCTGAGGGCATGCTGTGCAGTAGAAAGGCACATGCAACCATATATACAGTATGGTGCGTGCATATTTAATGTATTTGCTTGGCAGATGGAATAACTTTGTTAACAGACTATTTAAATTCCTGAGGGGGTACCTGTAACTATTAGAAATTGATTTTATGAGCCTGTTATACAAACATTACTCTTCAAGGTCTAAAGCATATTGAAATTCTTCCTGTTCTCTCTCAAACAGATGGTGCTAGGAATTTTTCTGAACCTACTCGTATCCATAAATACTACCCGCCAATCCCTCTTGCAAGACAGAAACAATCCTAATTAGAACGGTGAGCCTTCACCATCTTTTTCTCATCACACAGTTACTATAAAAACACTCCAGAATAAGACGGTTTTGGCAAACCCCTCCCCAGGCGAGCGACTGTGAGTATTCCTCTATGTTTGTCATGATTAGACAGAATAAAAAGAGCTTTGGTGCTGTTCACGAGGCCTGGAAACAAGGCAGAGCGAGTGCGTGGGATGGCGGCAGGAGCAGTTGGCAGCATCCCGGGCTGCAGCTAACGAAGGGTTAGAGCAGGGTAGGGATGGGACGTGGTGCCGGCAGGATCATACCTCCAACCCCAGGTTCAGTAACACACCTGGGTCTTCAGAGCACACCAAATCACAGAGAAATTAATGTGGAGCGGGGGAAAAAAAAAATCCTCTACAACAGATTAAAGGGCTTGAGGGACTGATTTCGAAGGAAAAATTAAAAGAGCTCAATCTGGCAAGCTTGACTGGGCATCAGCCGGGAGCAGGCATCGGGGCGGGGAGGGCTCGATGGGGAGCCACAGGTGTCCAGGGTATTTGAACACTTCCAGGGTGTTATAAGCAGGAGCGAAGGGATCAGAGGCAGGTTAGCAGTATAAATACAGTTCTGAGCTCCTTCGGGTACCACCCTCTTGTATCTGTGGCTGGCTTGGTGGGTGTTCAACCAGAAATGAAATTTTGCTTACTGAGAGATCTTTTGGGGCCAGCAACAGATTCATTTAATCAAGCAGCCAGATTTGTTGCAGGATGAAATTAATTTTGTTCTGGGTAGAAGTGGAGGTAGTTGAGGGAGACAAGGGCTCCTATTCACAGGAGAGAAACAATACGTGGTGCGATAAGGTGCCCAGCCTCGCAGCGTGAATAGCAAACTCTGCAGCTCAGATAGGCCACCGGATATTTTTTTTTTTTTTTTTTTACTATACTGCCATTCATGAACAACCCCAAGCTCAAATACGGTCATAAAGAGCATTCAGTGAATGGAAAAAAATCATTAAAAATTGTGGTCTCTTCCTGGACAACTCAGTAACAGAAAGTGCCAGCTACATTTGTTGAATAAATTGCTTGCAGGGAATAGTTTTCACTAGCTCTAAATGGGATGAAATTAAGCGTAGGGGAATGAATGCCAAGTACCACAAAACCGTGCCTGGGTGCGAGAGGTACGAGGCGGGGAGCAGCCTCTCCAGGCAGACCTCCACGAAAAGCCGTGTCCAGACGCCCTGGTACCCAGCTCTGCCGGGCACCCCGCAGATTTGAGGCTGCTTGGTCTGAATTTGGCACTTCCAGGTCTCATCAGCAGAGGGCAGGGGCTGGCCGCGGAGCCAGGGACTGGGGCCACCGGATTGGGCAAGCAGGCAGGAGACTTTGGGGGCCCCTGGGTGCCCCTCCACAGCCAAACAGCAGATTTCGCCAGGTATCTCCCCGCCAGTCCCAGCCCAGTGTGGAGATTGCAGTAGATTGCTTGGATTTTGGAAGATGGGGGACCTCGTGCGCATGGGAGAGGAGCAGAGCTTGCAGGAATAAGTCCACCCTTATTCCTCTTTTGGCTGCCTAAACAAATCCCGACGGTTTCCCTGCTCCCCAGCTGCAGCAGCCATCCCCAGGCTCCCATCCTCGGTCCATCCTCAGCGCTGCCTCCCAGCCCATTCCCTGCCCTGAGCCCAAGGATTGCCCAGGGGAGCACCACGGGACCGAGAGCAGAGGCAGGCCTGACACCAGCAACAGATTAAGCTTTCCAACCAGTTATTTTCTAGGTCCCCAGGGAAGGGAAGAGGGTCTTATTAAAGAAAATAAGAGAAGAAGCAAAAATGCCCCAAATGATTTGCTTATTCCATCTGCTGTCTTGTTTGGTCGGCTCGAAGCAGGGGCTATCGCAGGCTGAGGGCTGGTGCCCAGTAAGCAGACATTGCAAGGATATTTTACAAACTCCATCCTCCCTAGAGGAGGCAGCAGGTTTTTCCCTTTATCAGCCACTAAGGCACAGAACAGCCCAGCGCAGGATGCCTGCAGGGACCCCTGCACCCCAGCACAGTGGTAACCCAGAGGCTCTCTAGCTTGCCCCCATGCCATTTGCCACCAGACCCCAGCCCCATCAGCACCTCCGGGACAGGAACACGTTAAGTGAGATACCTACAGGGATTCCCTGAGCTTTGGCCCGTGGGTGAAAGGCGTCTGCGTGGCTTGCAGGGAGCAACCTGGCGAACAGAAGATCCTGCTGTGCCCCTGGGGCAATGGTGCATAGCAAATTGCCATAGACAGGAGACCGTAATGCAATCCAGCAGCAGCAAAGAAAGCCAGCATCATTCTTGGCTGAATGCACAAACGCGTTGTGCCACGGAGCAGGGAGGTGATAAACCCTCGCCGGGCAGGCTGGAGGTGACACGGAGGTGCAGGCACCCCCCTGCAGGGAAGGGAGGCTCAAGAGGGGACCAGGCAAATCAGCCTCAAGATCTCCTCAAGATCTGAGGGCAAGAGGAACGCAGCAGCGCTGGCCTGGTCCCACCCTGCTCTCCCCTGACAGTTTACGAGCCCAGGGACTGGGAGTCCCTTGGGAAGCTGCTGGAGGAGGATGGGTGCAAACAAGGGTCAGACAGCTCACGTTGAGCCATTTGGCCTCTTTGACCAGACACGGGTCCTGGCTGCTTCTCGGGGCCATGGAGTATCTTGGGGGGTCCAGGTGGACAGTGCACCCACACAGCCCCACTAGCCAAGGCAAGGAATTGGACAGCTGGAGAGCTTCAAAGAGCATCTCGGATATCCTTGACCTAAGGACTTCAGTGGCTTCACATCCAAGAAGCACTTCCCTTTCCAAAACCAATTCACAACCAGCCACATCACACCTTCCTGCCACAACCAGACAAAAATTGGGCTGAAATTGTGAGTCTTGCTGCCTACCCTCAAATCTTGCTTCTTCCTTGGATGGGACGAGACCCCTCAGCGGAAGGTTCCTACCTGTGGCCACCTCCTGATGCCTCTGAGCCAGGATCACCCCATGGCTAGGGGACACAGACAGGAGGTGCTGTGCAAACCTGGGGTAAAAACAGCTCCGGATCCAAAAAAAACTTCCCAGGAGCCGGGACGGGTGGCAGGGGACATGCTGTGCAGGAGGTCACGGAACTGAGAAGAGCACCCAGGCGCTTCCTCGTCAGCTCCGTAGCACAGGGAGGCGAGCGCTGAGCGTTTCCATCGCACTGCCACAGCAATTACAGAATCAGCCAAACAGTTAAAGAGGCTGGAGGGTTTGATTTAAATAAATAATAATTTAGCTTCCAAATTGCTCCCACATTGAGGTGCTTCAGGCTTTGCGCAACGCAATAAAAGCCATCTCTAAAAAAACACAACAAAAAGCACACTAAAATGTTATCAGAAAAACACTGCTCATTAAAGTTAACAATTAAAACAAATTAGAAAGGCTCTACTGACACGGAGGGGAGGAAGAGCATCTGAACGAGGAAAAATGCCTGGTAATTTTTAGTCACTGATAAGTAAAATAATGGTCTCATTTAGTACTGATTACCTAGAATTATTTAATTTTACTTCAAATTATTCAATTTTTGGTTGAAGTTACCTAGTAATTTTTAATTACTGATACATAATGCAATGACAAATGACTCTTATTTACCTCTGTCTGCACAGAAGCGTGCAAGAAATCAATAGGCATTTCTGGCAAATTATTAAGCGACATGATGAAATGATAGGAATGTTTTCCCATTAGCGGGAATTGCCGAGCCCCAGCCCACGATAAGCACCGGGGCTGGGCACGGGGCGAGTGAGGAGAAGCCAGAGCAGCTCTAAGGCAGGGAGACCCTGAGCACCGGCCCTGAGAGGCGGCTTTTGGGAAGCAATGGGTCCGAGCTGGGAAAAGGCAAACCCACCCCGCTGGGCTCAGGAAAGCGGCATTCTGTCCATTTTTAGCAGAGAGCAGGCTCAGCCACAGCTCTTGGCTGCCTCATTGATTTTTTCCTCCTAATGGAAACAACCTGCAGGACTGAAAATATTTGCAAACTGCTCAGGTCAAAAGAGGGAGCAGCAATAACAACAGGGGCGGAGGGGAGGCTCTTCCAGGGCAGAGTCGTGCTGTGCCCCTTTCCCAGCGTCTCTAGGATGTTTTCTTTTCCCTGGGCATGCTGCCTATCCTTTTTTTTTTTTTTTATCCTCAAACAAGAGCATTCCCTGGGTATTTCCCCGACGTGGACCAGCCTTGTTAAAGAGGTGAGGGTGGAAAGGGTCAGAGGAAGAGGAATCAGCTCTGTCCTTAATCTGTGCGTGACTCTAAAAGGCCAAAATTCACCTCTTGTCACCTGCTAGAGAGCTCATGCCTTGTGTCAGAGCCAGGACTGCTCAGGCAACGTGGCGAGGCAGGATTAGAGCTCAAAATGATCTTGATAAATTGGAGATAGAGCCAGGAAAAACAGGAGGGTGTTCACCAAGACAAGTGCAAGGTTCAACCGAGCAAATACGGGGCGGGGGGAGGATGCCTAAATAAATATGGGGAGAAGCTGGCAAGGTAACTGTTTTGCAGAAGAGATCTGGGGGATGTAACGGGTCGCAGGCTGAATGGGAGGCAGGAGCATTGTACTGCAGCAAAAAAATTAAAAGATTGAAAAAGGAGCATTGTTGGGAGATATAAAAAGAGCATCTCACCTCCAGCACCCTCCCCAGCCCTGCCACAGTCTTGCCTGTTAATATGCCCTGTTTTGGGTGCCGCTGTGTAATGGAGGTGGGAAATAAACAGCGAGAGCTCAGCCAAGGACAGCGAGACCTGCCAGAGGTCTGCAAAGCTGTTCAGAGCGGCTGCCTGGCTGGGGCTGGCCACCCCCCAGGGAAGGAGGCGGGTGGCAGATACCTGGCCCCTTGGGTGGAGAGATGCTGCAGGGAGGAAGGGACTCGTCCACACCGAGTGAGAAACAACGGGCTGAAGCTGCAGGGAGGAGGAACTCTGTTTGGATGCAATGCTGTCAGCTGCAAAGCCCATCGGGAGTCCCATCTCCGTCCCAGAGGGGCTGAGAAACCTCCAGCACATGCAGCCGGGGCTGAGCTGGTCCTGCCTCAGTGCTGGGCTGGAGCCCTGGCAGCTACTGCTCCCCCGTAGGCAGCTGGGGAGGGGATGGAGTGCATCCCCCGTTGCCATCCCACAGTCACATCCAGACCCATCTCACCCTCCCCAACGCCACCAGGAGAGCTCAGCCACTGGAGTGTTTTCAGTGATCACTGCTATTATTCTTTTTGAAATGAAAGAAATAGCTGTGAAACACATGATAAAAATCTATAGCTCTCCCTGCCGGCTTGTGGATGGAGTCCCACGACTGTTCATATTGGAAATTCAATTCCAATCATTGTATTGGCAGGAAAGGATTAGGGTCAGTGCCAAAATGTGTTCACCCTGGCCAGCGCTTTCCTGAGCCTCTGCATGCTCCACCAGCTGCTCTGGTACCTGCTGAGGGCCCGTCTTGGGAGCCAGCTGCTGGAACAGCTCCGTATGGGGCTCGGCTCGTGCCAGCACCCCACTACGTGCCCCATGGAGGGTGCGGGCACATTCCTCGGTGATGCCTCCACATGCCCAGGCTGTGCCTGCCTCCCTCCTTCACTGCAACGCTCCCGTGCTTGGCTGCCCAGGAGGTCAGTGAGCCCCGAGGTGGCTGCTCTGTTCCTCTGCTGCACAAGCAATGGGGCCTGGTGGGTAAAACCTTCAGCGCTCCTTCTAACACCAGTCCTGTCCCGTCCCCCCCACACCACCTTCTGCAAGGAGCGGTCCCTATATCAAGATCTAGATCTAGCACGCAGTAACCAGGATTTCGCACACAGCGGGGGTCTCCAGGACCCCCTTCCAGCAGCTCTGGGGCATTGTCCCATGGAGTCTCCCAGTGCCAGTCCAAGCTGCTCAAGACATCACGGTGCACAGCTTGGTGTTCAGCAGCGGACAGGGCACCAAACTGCCCTTGGGCGCGTGATGGCGGGGCCGGGAGCTTTGTGCCAGGCTAAGTCAATACAGCAGCGCACGTCTCTTAGGGTTCGGGTGCCTTACTGCAAAGGAGATGTTGGAAATAGAGTTAGGAGCAGAGGATTTCAAGCCATTTGGTTTTTTAGGAGCCTGGAGATAAAGCTGGATAAAAATGAGTAAGGTAGAGGCATTACCCACAGGGTCTTATCTGATCTGGCGTCCAAACCTGCTATTGCCTCCACTTCCCTATCTCGAGGAGTTTTTTAAATGCACATAGCTACAAATCACCCCCTTCCAGTTTAAGTGTCAAATTAAATCAAGACAAACGTTCCCCTGTTCCACATTTCCTTTGGTCCTTGGCTAAGCCCTGCAGCCCTTTCCCAAACCTCCACCTCCCACAACCTGGCACAACCCCAAGCCTTTGCCTTGGGAGACATCTTTAGCCTGAACTTCCCATCCCTCTGGCATGCAGAACGGCTCCACTGCCAGCCCCTCTTTTCAGCAAGAAAGTTGCGGAAGAGTTTTTGCAAAAGCAGGTTTGCTGTCAAGCTGCTCCAGTCACCGGCTTTAAGCCCATTAGCAGAAAATGTCAGGCAAAACCAGAGCTTGTCTTGGCATCCAGCTCATGCTGCATCAGGGATGGACACTCATGGATGCAACAGAGAAAGCTCTACCAGGACAGATGGCTAAATCCAAAGACAGAAAGCTAAAAAGTGATAAGAAACTCATTTTTACACCAACGCACGATTAATGTGTGGAACTCATTGCCGTAAGATACAACAAGGCAGAGAGTTTTGTAAGATTTTAAAGAAGATCTGACATTTATGCGGCTAATAAAAGTTTCTGTAGCTCCATGAGTCAAGGTAGATAAAAGGAAGATGCCTGGAGGGGAGATAAGGCCATGTGCTTCGGAGCATAAGCTAATGACTAATAGCAAAAGACAAAGAAGAAAGCACCCCTGGGAGGCTGGGTTTTTCCTGTGTACCAGGTGTTTGCTCGTACCTTCTCTGAAGGTCCTGGCACATGTTACTGCAAGATCGGATAGGCGACGAGCTGCATCCCAGGCTTGCCCCAGGACAGCAACTCCCCTACTCCTAAATTTCTACGTTTTGTTTTGGTTTTAAATTAGACCCAGATCTCTTAAAGCCCTGAGAAGACTCTATCGTTAATCCTCCTGACACACAACCTGGCCACATGCACTGGAAATCATTGCTCAGGGCTGGCGGGGCTCCAGGCAGAGGGGACTGAGTGCTTATTCACAGGGGCCCCAGGGATGCTGACACTGCAGGTGGGCACCAAGGATGCCAGCTTAGCCGTGCCCGCGCTGGCCACCCTTGGCCCAGCAACACATTGCAAAGAAAGATTTTGTCTGAACAAGAGCGTGATGCTGCCTGGATTCTGCCAGCTACTGGAAGGACATGGGTGATGCTGGCGGGACAGATGGGTGCATCGCTGGCCTGGCTGGACCCTGTCTCCACAGAGGGGATTGCAGCCCTCTGTGTGCTCAGGTACCCTCATTTTTGTGGTAGCTGCAAAGCGCAAGGCCAACATGCCATTGTTCAGGAGGCACGGCGGTGACTCACGAGCCTCTCCTCCGTACCAGAGTTAGGAAAGGTATCCAGAGCCGGAGCCAAACCATAGGTGCAACTGCACAAATACGCTCTGACTGGGTATGGCGGCGCTGGGGCTTTGCGTGCCCTTGCAGCCACGTGCTCCCGCATCCCATCACCGTGCCCTTCCACAGTGCCTTCTCCTTCTCACCGCCCTCTCCTTTGAAGCCCCTTGCATCCATGTATAGATGTCCAGAGCTGTTGTTGGCCGCCTGCGGGCATGTGCTTCATGCCTTGGTCCAACACCTCTTCCCTTTGCAGAGTTTACATGATCTCAGCTTAATCCTCCCCCAGTTTGTCTGCGGGCTCTGTCTTGCCTGCCGGCACACAGAGCTCTCTTTGTACAGCTACTGTCCTGCAACATGTGGATGTGTAGGTCCCAGGACCCACTCCTTCCCCTCCCACACTCCATCCAACCACCATCCCAACATGCAGCTCTGGGGCCATTAACATTGCCAGGGGGCCTTACCTTGAGGTTTGGGGGCCCAAATGCTCCTCATCTCCAGACCACCGCTTGCACGCAGAAGTGAACCCCATCTCCAGGGCCAGCCCATTGCTCACTGCTTGCCCCAGCTCTGCAGGAGGCAAGGCTGCTCTGTCTGGCCGGTGCCTGGGTGCTGCTGGCCATGGGGAAGGTCCCTCAGCTGCAAGGTGAGCATGGAGATCAGAGCACTGGAAGCTGCTGATTTCTTGCATTTTGGCTTGTAAATGGCCCCCCTCCACACTTACTGCTCTCTAAAAGCACCAAAGTCATTGTGTTTCTCCAAGCTGACTTATAAAGGATCTACAGGGCCTTTCCATTTCCACCCCAAAACGCTCATTGCTGAGCCTCCCGGCTGGCAGACCTCCACCCAGCTCCACTCATCGCTCCCACACCTCCTCAAAAACACCTGTGCAGGGTCTGAGCTTTGGGCCCACACAGGCCCTTACACATCTCCCCCCCGCACCCCTGACTGCACCACGGCTTCGTCCCAAAGATGGCCCTTTCCCACGACAAAGCTGCCAGAGCCTTGGCTGGCCTCATCGCACCCTCCTGTCCCTACCTGCCCCTCTTCACATCTCTCCAAAAACCCTGCTGCCAAGCGTCTTTGCTCAAACCCACCACATTCCTTGCCCTCATTGCAAGCTGCAGCCACCCCTCTTGCACGTGCTTTTCCACTGTGGCGGGTTAAGCCCCCCTATCCCCCTTCAGCCCCATGGCTGAGGCTGGGTATCTGCCCCGCTGCTTCTCTCCTGCCCAGCTCCATCGACCCAGCCACAGCTCCCTCCCTTACCAGCCCACCCACGGGTGCTGCTCCCCCTTGCACATCCCCATCCCCAGGCAGGGCTGGCCTCCCCCGAGCCCCCCCAGGCAGGAGGCAGGTTCAGCTGCAGCACTCCTAGTCTAGACAAAAACACGCACGCAGCGCCCTGACCTCCTCCTCCTCCTCCCGGTGCTCCCCCCCGCGCGCTTGTTTGTGCCTCTCCTGGCGATAGTCTGTCATTTACTGACAGCACTTCAGCCTCCCTAATTTGGGGCCGGGAGATCTCCAGGGAAAGATCGCTCTTTCTTTTAATTGCATATTTACACGGCACCCAGCAGGCCCGGTCAGGGCGCCTGAGCACACGCAGCCCCGCTGGGAGCCGATACCGGCTCCAGCTCACACTTGCCTTCATGCCACGAGTTGAACAGCCATAGACCAGCACCAAACCCACCTTGCCGAGGGCTACAAGCACAAAAAAAGGCTGAGACCCTGAAATAACTCCCTCTGCACGAAGCTGCCTGTACCTAGAGCCATTGGGTAAACTCATCCCACCCTTCATCTGTCTTTAAAAAGGCTCAGCTGTGGCTGGGCAGGGAGGGACCCAGCTGTGAGGGGCTGAGGAGCCTTTGAGCATCCCTGCAGGTTTGCAGTGAGCGGGTGTGGTTTGCTCCATCCTGATTTAGCAGAAAGTTCCAGCCATGAGTTGCTCTCCAGAATTTGTTACAAAACAGCTCTCTGCTTCCCCCCCTTTTTTTTTTTCCTTAAAAGCAAAATATTTGCCTCAGACAGCATTTAGCGAAATGCTTTGGTGCTCGCTGTCCCTGAGCCAGCCCCGGCTGTGTGGTGCCCATGGCCTTGCTGCCATCTTCAGGGCATCTCCCACCGGCTCCTGCTCACCCGGGGTTACGGCCGGCACTGCGGGAGGGCGTTCCTTGCTGTGGCTCCTTCGAGACCAAAGGCTGGGGGAAAAAAGCCAACAGGCAAGTTCTGGAGGACTTTCCACAGCACGATCCAAGAATTAAAAAAGCTAAACAGATTTTACATATTAAGGCTACAACCCTTTAGTGCAACATTAAAGACTATTTACTTAAGAGGCTGTGGATGTTACGCTGGGAAGTTTTCCCTTCCACAGATGCTCCGAGCAGCAACGGCAGAAGCCTGCAACCAGCAGTTCATGGCGTTTTATCGCATCGCTGCTGCAGCCAAAAACCACTCGTTATCCTGCAAAAGCAGAGGTTTGCCAGCGCCGTTGCGATGGGCAGCCGGTACCCGCATGCTGGCTGCAGGTGCTTCGCTGCTCCAAAATGGCGTGCCCAGGGTAGCGGCAGGACCATCACCAGCAAGTCACTGCCCTTATAGTTATTTACAGAGTGAGGGCCAAGAGGGGACCTGGAATAGCATCCAAAAATCCTAGCACATGCCATTGACCCAACGTGGCATCGCCCGACCCTTCCCTCCTCCCCCCCAGCTTCTCTCCTCTGGGTAACCCTTGGGAAAGCTGGAGGAATTAGGGATTAACAGAGAAAAATATTTCACCTAATCAAAAAAATGATATAATCAGAAGCACTCATTGCGAGCCCAGAAACCTGATGGGCTTTAAAGCTTCAAATTCAACCTCCCGACCGCAGGGAGCCGTTCCCGCTCCTACGTTGGAGGGGAAAAGACAGCTAACACCTTCTGCTAAATCCAGATAACCCCGTTCATCTTCCACAGCGGATCTTTAAAGTTTTTACTGGAGAGGCGACAAACACCGGGAAATCCAAGCCTCACCTCCAGCCCGCTCTTGGGCCACCTGTACTCGTGCTGGCATGGCCACGCCGGCCCCGTGCCGCCTCCCGAGCCGTCCTGTGGTTTCCTCCCATCCCAGACGGCGCTCCTGGGGCTTTATCTCCAATTCATGATGCTAACTGGGAGGAACCGGAAAGCCAGACTCTGGGTCAGCAGATTTTTGCTGGGGGAAAAAAATAAAAAAAGAGTTGGTTTGGCTCTCTCTAGACATGCTTCCCGCTGCAAGAAACTGTGAGAAACCCCAGTGGGGCTAAAAGAGCCATTTTGCCCCAATTTTTGGATTGCTCTTCTCTGTCCAGGTCTCTACCTGCCATGAACTTGGTGATGTCTCTTGTGGTTTTCAAAGTTACGACCACCTGAAACTGTGTTTAGATGAGAATAGCAGCTTTCATTAATGTGTAACATGTCCCCTGTGTGCCCAAAAAGCCCAGAAAGCAGAAGAAAAATTAAAAGCCATAATGTATTTTTTTATTCTTATTGATTTTTAAGCCTATCTCATTTTGGGGACCTGGCTCGTAATTTTTGAGCGCTTGTGGGATAGTATAAGTTCCCAAGGCCTCATGGTAGGATTGTACAAAGGCTTTTCCTTGTGTTTTATTTTTCAGTAACCTTGATAGCTAAACCCAGTCTTGTGGAGAAGAGTTTTTAATATTCAGGCTGACAAAAATAATTACTTTTCAGTATTAGGCGGTAAACCACCTGATGGGACCACGGCACTGGAGTTCACGTGGGCAAGCGGGCCAGGGCAGATGTCTGGCCAAGCATGGGGACTGGCCACCTGACCCCAGGGCTTCCCTGCTTTTCCCTGGCTTTTATTGCACCATCTGGGACTAACCACCAGAAAACTGGGAGCCCCAGGATGCGCTGGCATCTCCCGGTTTTCATGCAGAGGCTGGGCCAGCTGTGCAGGCCACACCGTGAGCCCGGCAGCTCCACGTGCACATCCTTGCTCGGGAAGCCATGCTTTAATCAAGGCTCCAGGATCCTTCCTTCGGCTGCCCGGGGCAGGGGGGATTTTAACTCTAAACACATTAGCGTGAGAGATTGAAAGGTAACGCGTCCTCTCGGGGCTGCTGAACAACGGAAAGGAGCCTGGGTTTCATTTGCACAAAGCACGCAGTGGGAATTTCCCTAATCAAATAAAAAGAAAATGAAAAACTCGCTCTCTCCAAAAGTTTAATTCTCTTAATTACATTAATTGGAGAAACACAGGAGCCTCCTTTGCGTGTGTTTCCTCTCTGCAGAGGAGAGGAGCTGCGGGAAGGGACTTTTTTGCACAAGGGTGCAGGCTGGAGCTGCATCCCCTGGCAGGATGGGATGGGGATGGAGGAGGCACAGCAGGGATGCCCCGTGGTCATCCTCGCCCCAAGAAATAATATTTCCTCCACCTGAGTCTTGGCCCAGGTGACCCCTGCGCTGTCAAATGACCCATTCATGCCTGGAAAATATAACGGATTTTCTCTGGCCATCGCCTGCTCCAGATTCCCATCAGGTGTCAGAAGGGAGACAGGGAGCAGACCAAAAACTGGGTTGCAGAGCGACTCGCCTCGTTGCCTCATCCACCGGCTGCTCCGAGGCGTTTTGGCAGCTGGGAGGTGGCATGTGGCTCCGGCAGGGGCTTCGCCATGGGCTGGGGTCCTCCACCGGCCCCAGCCATGGGCACCCCCTGCCAAGTGCTGTCCACCTGCGTGGCCTGGCCCCACCGCCCCCATTAGCACATGGGCTTGTTTAACACGACCCTGGGGAGAGCGGGGAGATGACATCATGGTGGAGAGGGGGGAGCCGCTTCCGCCTCGCTCTGCACAGCCATGGCCCCCCAACAGCCCCACGGGATTCAACCCCATTGACTTTAACCCCTTTGCTACCAGAAGGGAGCTTGCAAAATTGTCTGCCATGGCATTAGATGTGTGTGCGCTGCCTGTCCCCACTGCTGGCTGTCCTGAGCCAAGTGGGGATGCTCGTGAGATGCCTCCACTGGTGGAGACAAGTCCCCCAGTCCCTCACAGTGGGGAAACAATGAGGAGCAACAGCGTAAATACTTCAAAAACACTTGCAAATGCGTATTTACCAGTCCCGCTTGGAAATCAGTGCCTTTGAGACATATGGGAGCAAAAGAGGTTTTGAACTTGCACCTACACAAGGCTTAGGCTAGAAAGCAGCTTGCCCCCCCACCCACCCTGCCTCCCGGCTTGCTTTGGGAAATACTAAAGTAGGAACATGCATTGCTCTGCGTTTGGGCAAAATGCCTTCCTCAAAGGGTCGTAATTCAGGTTTCCCAGGGCACCCAAAGGGCCCTGGGGAGGGTCAGTGTTTGGGTGAGCTGGGGAAAACTGAGCTCGGTTGGACGGCAGCATCCCCCACTGCACGCCAGCTAGCCGGTGGTCGGCCAGATGCCCTCTCCCCACTGACACTGAAGCAGGAAAGGCAACTCTATAACTGTATTTTTAATATATAATGGGAAAAATCTGTGTTCGCTGTATGCTTACTAAAAAAAAAAAACAAAAAGAAGAAAGAAAATGGACACAGCCAGACCATTTGGCTGAACGCTTTCATTTGGTTAAAAAAAAAAAAATAAGGAAAAGGAAAGAGCCACCTTTGTAGGGAGCTCATGTCTGGAAAATTCCAGCCCAAATGACATAAGTTATGAGCAATTGAAAATTGGGATTAGAAAGGAACTGAGCATGAAACCTCAAGTACAAGCATCAGCATCCTGCTCGTGGGTCCCCATCGCCCGAGCAGAGGTCGGCAGCGGGACGGCTCCCGGGGCGATCTTGCTCCTGGCCACGTTAAGGCCTGGGGAGGGGAGAAGGGGGAACCCACTTGGTCACAGCATCCCCCTGCCTGCAGGGTGCTGGTAGAGCAGGGAGGGCAGGGGGGAGCCAGGCAGCTCCAGAGCCTCCCCCTTGCACTGTGGGTAGCAGCAAAGAGCTGCGCAAAGGAGACATAAATTACCCGCAGCAAAGCCCTTCACCCCAAACACCTCCTGTTCTTTTCTGTTGTCTTGGGGCAGGGTTGAAGCTACAGCCCAACCTCTGGCTGCACGCAAAGCTGAACCTATTGAACTCTTGTTGTTTCACACTGGCTTAGCTCAGCCAGGGCAGCTTTGTGCCAGAAGTCTCCTAAGTGGATTTACTCCTGGCTTGCCGTGGGTCGGGCTGTGCCAAGAAATGCACAGGTGCAAATTAAATCAATATACCTGGCGCTGGGGCGGGGGGGGGTGTCTCTGCAGGAGGGTTTGCATGGCTTTCACCAGATCGGCTTTAAAGCCAAGTGAAGTCGAAGCTCTGCAACTTCCGTTTCCAACAAGCCGGGCGTCTGCAGGGCTTTCCCAGGCCAGCACAGCTGTACCTCTGTCTAATGAGGGCTGGAGACACAGCATGAGCAGGGGAGCGCTCAGTGTCCCCACTCCTGGGGGACAGAGACGTGCCCGTCTTGTTTTGCACAGCCCTGAGTGCGCTGGCAGCTCCGTTGGCCCCAGCCAGCCCATCAGGCACCCTGGCAGGTCCCCTCTGTCCCCCCAGCTCTGCCGAAGCCCGTTGCAGTGCCTGAGGCTGGATGCAGCAGGGTCTCCATCTGGTCAAGGTCTCTCCAGGGTTGCAGCACCTGGGATCCCACCCCAGTGCAAACCAGAGCCGGTGGGAACAGCAGAAGGAAACTGCTCCTTTTTCTGGGCAGGATACAGCTGCTCTGCCCCAGCACCACCCCCATGATGCTCCTTCCCTGGTAGCTGCTGGCGTAGGAGAAGCTCCTTCCTTGTGCTGCCATCCATGTCCCTCGCTTGCTCAGTGTCCTAATCCACTCTGTGTTTCAGCATCGTCAAGAGGAAGAAGGCAAGAGCCCACCATCCACCTTGCAAGCTCCTGTGGTGGAAGGCCACCTTACAAGCCTCCATGCTGTGAGACCACCTCGCAAGCCCCCATGGCAGGAGGTTACATTGCAAGCCCCCACGGTGGGAGGCTGTCCCATCCCAAGCTCCAGAGCTCTCTAGATGGGGCAGAGACGGGCCCATGGTTTTATTCCCACTAACAGAGCGTGCAGCAGCCCCAGGCGGGCAGCGATGACCCCGAGCTCAGCTCTCCCAGGGCACTATGCAATGGTGTGGCCGGATCCACAGTAATGAATAAAATGGTGCTGGGGAGTGGGAAATTGTTAGCAGAGCTTTGGGCTGGGTTGGGTAGCTCTGCTAAACATGGCTTGGGGTTGGTGTGGGGCAGGGACCCCTCCCGCTCGGCAGGGTGGACATGGTCACCCTATCTGGGATGCTGTGAGAGTTTGGTACCCTGGGGGTGGCATGGTCCGTGCTGCTTGGCTTCAGCAGCCTCTCCGGCCAAGCTGCGGTCAACAGCCAGAAAACACCTGGGTCTCTGGGTCTGATGTGCCCAGACTGGTACCTACCCCATGGTGTAGCTGCAGAGGATGGCATTTAGCTGCCCAAATGCAGCATTTCCAGCCAAGATGGGTGTCTGTGCTGCCTTCACAGCCCCTTCATGGGGATTAGCCTGCCTGCGACACCGTGCCCTAAGGCAGAAGGATACCCACAGTAAGAGCACCCCCTTCCCAGCCCCCGGCACGAAGAGGGAGATGCCCTTTGTTATGTGAGGGTGAAGAGACCTCAGCTGGGAGCCGGCTCTTGGGCTGGGAGTCAATGAACCCAGCCACGGCCTGTCCCCAATTTATTTTATGTTATTATCTGCATTATTTATGGACACCCAGACGTGGCCCCAACAGCGGAACGGGACATTGCACCATCCAAGGCAGCGCTGTGCACCCCTTGCATCAGCCCCAAGAAGCCAGCAGAGGAGGGGACCCATGGACAGCATCACCCCCCCCTTAGCGAGGGCTGGGAGAAAGGCGGGATCGGTGGTGTTATTTTACTTAATTTATGACTAAATGCCCCCAGAAGAGTTTAGCCCTTATTACTGAGATATAATGGCCTATTAAGGGAGCAGCATTCCCTGGAAAGCAGCCCAGTGTCAGTGACTCCTTATTGCGATAAGAACTTAATAATCACACGTGGGGTGAGGACAGGAGGAAGCCTGCAGCCTGCCCACGGCCGCAGCCCAGGGGCTCCTGCCCGCCTGGGCAAGGGGGGGCGGTGGGAAGCCCCGCCGGGGGCTCTGCTGATTGAGGAGGAAACCCCCACGCTTGTAAATCTGTAATTCCTTGCTAAATGCTTCGTAACGACAACAAATGTAGTGTCAGAAACCTCTCGTTTTCTTTTACGGTAAAGTCATGTCCTGAAGCCAAAGAAAGGAACCAGAAAAAAAAAATTGCTCACTCACTGCTTAAAACGTGCCCGTCTTCAGCATCTTCGCAGCTTCTTTGACCTGTTTTCCATGTCGTCCTGTGGGCAGGATGGAGAGCTTGAGCCCTGAGTGTCTCCTATCCTTGCAATCAATAATTTCAAATGGAGCTTTCGGAAGAAAGGACCCCCCCCATTTCTCAGCACGTCGCTCCTAAGTGCGATGGTCTCGTTTGCTTCTGGGTTTGTTATTGAACAGGGAACATTTTCTCAGCAAAATGTAAGGCTGAGTGATAAGGACTGGGCAGGAACTGATAGAGACTTTGCAGATCGAATATGATGTTGTTTATTTGACTATGATGTATATTTAAAGGTCTCAGTTACAAATGGCCCCAGGCAATCTCTAATGAGCTGCAGCTGCCTGGACTCTCATTAGCTTTAATGACATCTTCTCAGTACATTTTTCTTGGGGTAAGACCTTGTCCTCTCTATGGTTGTGCACACACTAAAACCAAGAGACATCTCACCCTA
This sequence comes from Theristicus caerulescens, assembly GCA_020745775.1. Lineage (NCBI taxonomy): Eukaryota > Metazoa > Chordata > Aves > Pelecaniformes > Threskiornithidae > Theristicus > Theristicus caerulescens. The sequence continues at coordinate 10,960,882 of CM036565.1, read as the reverse complement.
AAAGGGCAGCCAACTCAAAACAGTGGAGCAATGATAAATGATGCAAGTGCCCAGAAGAGACAAACCTTTCCTGGAAGAGTCATTGTTTATTTAAGGCAAACTAAATGTAATTTAGTTTGGCACGCCTTAGAATTAGACCGGGAGGTATTTGCACAGAGCCTCAAAAAATAGGTAACAAAGTCGCTGTGTGTTAGGCAAAGATCAATTTGCAATTTCCCTGATTTTTTGCCATTCATCTTACTCAATGGACAACCATCCGCCTTCTCGAGAGCCACTTTCCGAGGCAGAAAAGCTGTGAGAAAAAAGCCTGGATTAGCAAAAGAGGTGAAAGGAGCAAACACAAGCCCCAGTGTTAGGCAGCACCTCCTGACGCCCGCACCGAGCCGGCAAGCTGCCGGCGCTCCGGCAGGCTGCTGCCTACTGATCCAGCCCCTCCGCCCGGAGCCCCGTCCTTTTTTTTTGCTCCGGGTATGTCTTCTGGTGCTCTGCCCCTACCGCCAGTGGAGGCCTTATCCGACTTCCATCTCTTCTTCAGAGAATTGAGGGAGCAGTCATTAATCATCCGAGCTGTCCCCTCCATGGGAGCACAATGGCCTTCTTTATCCCGCACTTCAACAGCCCTGACATGTACAATAACAATCAGCCTTGACGTATCTGTATTGCACCAAAGAGACTTACTCAAAAGGTTCTTTTGCAACATTTCGGGTCGTAGTTAAAATATATTGGTTTATTGTAAGGCGAGCGGTACAGATCATATCGGAGATGTATACGGGTTTCTAGGTAGCGGGGCAGCATCTCACAAACATTTTTCTTGCCGCGTTGCTAACCCAGCCAGCTGAGGTATAGCTGGCTGTTGCAGGGAAGGTGATACGTGCTTTCATGGGGTGGCTTTCCATCCTGACTGTTTTCTCAGGGAATCTTTCTAACGGGAAAATTTGGCTGCTTCTTACCGCGACGTGCAGAGCTTAGGAAATTCCTCTCCCAAAAGGAGTGCTGCTCCCAACACACGATGGGCAGGAAAGCACCGTCCCAGCGATGCCAGCAGACCCTGAGAGAAATCAGATGAAATCTCTGTCTCCCAACTGATGTCTTCAAACCAGTCCTGCAGCCAGGGATTTCTCCCGTAAAGTGAAGCATCGTGGAAATTTGCCCCTAAAACTCCCAGCAGGGACACAGGAGTCTGCAGGAGCTGCTCAGAGGATTTGTCTGAGGGAGCATTCAGACCTCGCCGCCACCACCACACGTGTGCACCAAATGTCTGTGCTACCCCCATGGACACGGGGGGGGAGAGGATAAGCCGGGTACCACATCCCCCGGGCATGGGGGGGACGGGGCGAGGGGAGGTCAGGAGAGGGGAAGGGAGACACAAAGGATAACAGAAATGCTAACTGAAAAAAACCACCGAGCTACCTTCACCCACGTTTAACCAGTGGAGAGCTGGGTTAGGAATCTGTAAGCCCTCCTTAAATTCCTAGGCTCCAAAACTCCACTGAACTAGCAGAGGTATTTCTGGACAAGTTGCAGGAGCTCCCAAGTAACCAGGGAACACTAAAAAAATAAAGAAAGGTGGGGGTGGGAGAAATAAAAACAGGAAACAGGTGGGGTTTACTTTTCCCTTTCCCCCCCCTCGTCGTTTCACTGCTTTTTGCCGGGCCAAGCTGTACCTCTGAAGCTCAGATTAAATAGTTTGCTACAAAATAAAAATGCAACCGAGTTAACAAGCTCTGAGCTTTAGGGAGACGCAAATCCGGGAGATACGTGAGTAGGTCACCGGGGCATTTCTCAGCTGTCTAGACCCCGTGGCTAACTGCTTTGCCCCTTCCAACGCCAGTGAAACCTAAGCCTGTAGTTTATTCGCAGCCAGGCAAGCTGCTTTCGCTCAGCCATCCCAGCAGCCAGGCCTTGATTCGGCTTCACCGGCTGTGGACCTGGCCCCCTGCTCCACCTGAGAGCAGCCAGGGCGTATATATATATTTTTTTTTTCCTTCCTTCCTCCCTTCCTCCCTTTCTCTCTTTCTCTCTTTCTCTCTTTCTCTCTTTCTCTCTTTCTCTTCCTTCCTTTCTTCCTTCCTTCCTTCCTTTCTTTCTTTCTTTCTTTCTTTCTTTCTTTCTTTCTTTCTTTCTTTCTTTCTTTCTTTCTTTCTTTTCTTTCTCTCTCTCTTTCTTTCTTTCTTTTCTTTCTTTCTTTCTTTTTCTTTCTTTCTCCCTTCCTTCCTTCCTTCTTTCCTCCCTTCCTTCCTTCCTTCTTTCCTCCCTTCCTCCCTTCCTTCCTTCCTCTCTCTCTCTCTCTTTAATTTTCTGACATTTCTAAGGAGAAATGCAGGAAGGGGAAAAAAAAAGCCACCCCCAAACCAGCCCGTTTTCACTGCTTGCAGCACACAATGACCTGGCGAGCGTGCCGGTGCCGGCGCTGGCAGCGCCTGCTGGACCCAGTACAGACAGAGCAGCGCGGTGGCAATGGTTCAGGAGCAATGCCTGGTGCGGGGAGACGTGCTCTGGGTGGTACCAGCCCCTTGGCAGCTCCAGCAGCAAAAGCAGCTTTTCCCTCTGACATAAACCGTGCTCAGATCCAACCTCTCATTCTCTCTCCTCAGTCCTCCTGGGCCCCTGCATGGAGGAGTGAGAGGCGCCCGTGGGGCTCTTGCTGCCGGGTGCTGTGGGTGGACGCGGGTGATGCTGCTGGCTGCGATGTGCTGGCGTGGAGCTGAGCCAGGGGCCTGACAGATGCTTTCTATTTGGTCATTTTTTGGTGCAGTGGTTTGATGTGTAATTAGAATTATTAGTTATAAATTTAGCCCGTCCTCCCTCCCCTGGCCACAAATTAGCCCTGGTCTCCTCGCCGTGTTTTCATTGTTTGCAAACGTTCCCGGGGGTGATCGAATTTGGGGCGGGAGGGCAGCTCACCCCTGGCCACGTGGCATCATCCTGCCACCCTGACCAGGGGAAGGCGTTTCAAACCCGGGGATGGCACACCATGAGCAGCCGGGGAGGGGAGGAAGATGGTTTGGGCAAAGAGCCCCACGAGCACCAGGCGCAGGTTGGAAGGACTAATTAGCTCTTTCCCCCTTCTGCTGCGAGCTGCAGACCCAAGCTCAGATATTTCAGCTGGTGGGGACCTGCACATCAACATATCCATCCCTCCAGGTTTTGCTTTCCAGCCTTTCCCCAAATAAAGGCTCGTGCTGCTCTGCAACATGCTCAGGCCCCAGGCTTTTTATTATTTCCAAGGTCATTTACTCTGCAGCAGGGCTGAAAAGCAGAATTGCCTTTCTTGTGCTGTTTATGTCTACCAGATACACACTACTTGCTTTTTCATTTGGATTCATTTTCTGTGCTGTCCTGAGAGAAAGGAGCAAAGCAATTTTCTATTTACTGCAAAATTCCAAGTGAGCAATTTTGTGGATCTGGAGAATGTCAGGAAGAGGTTACTGGACTGTGTACACGGCGGAGGAGGAGAGCAAAAGTGATAGGAGAAGCGCACGGAGCAGGAGAGGCGATGGCTAAAGCGTTTGCCATCCCGTCAGTGTCTCAAGAAACCTTTGCCTAAACACCCAAGACTGGTAACTATTACTGGATGTGTGAGTAATTCCTAGATTTTTTTTTAAGTATTTGGAAAAAAAAAAATGCATAATGAAAACATTACGCTGTTGTCATGCTGCTGACACTGTTGGCCAGATTCTCAGCTGCTGTGAATCACGCTCTCGCCTTTGACTTGAGCAGAATTATGCCTTATTTATCCCAGCTGAGGATCAAATGCATCGGCCAGCACTTGTACCACCTTTGCCTCACAGGTCAGAGCAAAGCTCTGCCTAAAAAGCTGGTAAATTCGGCAACGCTTGCCCATGGCTGTGCTCTGAAAGGCAGCCAAGACTGCAAAGCCCTGGCTACAGCTGGTTGCTGTTGCCTCCAGCCTAACCCCGATGTGATGAGCTTCGTGCACATCTCCCAGGGACAGGCAAAGGCAGGCAGCTGGTTTGCTGGGTCCCAAGGATGGGAGCCCTCAGTGGGCAGCGGGCTGGGGTGCAAGCGAGGGACAGGACTGCAGCCAGGGAGCTGGGAAGCACCCGGCTGGCAGGAGGGAAGGATAAACAAGGAATGGTTAGCAGTTTGCGCACATAGATTAATTTCTATATGTTTTTTTAGAACTTAGAATAATTTATTGTAATTACTGTTGGCTGAGTTGTGTTTGAAGAAGGCAGTGCCATTTAAAAGGATTTTTGAAAGGCATTGAATTGGGAGGCAATTATTTTTTTTTTTAAATATGTTTAAGGATTATAAAAGTAATTACTGCCCTCAAGCCAGGATGTCTAATTATGTTAAACTGTGGCTTAAGACAGCACAACTTTCGGTCTCTTCCTTGGGTGGTTTACGCAGAAGCAGAGCACACGTGGCACAGCCAGGGCAGGGCTCAGCACGGGCAGGGACGTCCCCGTGGCACCACGGCGGTGATGCAGCCCTCGCAGATACATGGGACAGGCGCAGGGGGATGAGAAAGCGGGGGCAAAAAAGGGAGAAAGAGGGAAATCAGGAGAGCAAGGGAAGGAAGGGACTGTAGGTCCCAAGCAGGTACCCCCCATCACCCCAGTCTTTGGGCACAAGCCAGCCTGATGCCTGCAGGGAAGAGCTTGCTCTTGCTTCGGGGAACGGGCACGATGACTCCTCCAGGGCCTCTTCCTGCCCTGTTTTTTTCTGTTTTCCTCTGGGAGCACTTCATGAGCAGCAAGAGAGAAGTATGTGCTTATTTTTCAGCTTGCCTTTTGAATCCAACTCCCCTCTGTTCTTCTGCCAACGTGTGAGAAACAAGTTCAGGTTTAAAAGGCAACCTGAAATGTGCATGCATGCACAAAACTGTTTTATTTTTTATAATGCCGTGATTTATGGGCCAGCTTGGGGCAGGGGGGATTTCGCTGGTGATTTTTTGAGCGTTTGAAGGTTGCCCATACTGGGAGAGGCAGCCAACATCCTACGTGCTGGGGAAGTGGCCGCTGCGGGCAGGGGGAGAGGGCAGCACAGGCAGCGCTGGGAGCGGCACGGAGGGTCTCTGCAACCACGCTGCAGCTGCACGGGAGCAGGGCAGGGCTGAAAACGGGGAGGAGGATATTTCAGTTACGGAGATGAGAGGTGGAGCTGCAGGAGTGATAGGCAAAGCTGCGTCTTAGGGATGTCTAAAGAGCTGCTGAGATTTGGACTCAGCTTGGAGCTGGGGGAGCCAGGGGGAGGTGATTGCTCTTGTAGGCTGAGCTGGTTGGAGACTGGATATCTGTGCAGAAATCGAGTGCCCTCTTTCACCATCCCTTCCAGCATCCAGCACTGGCGGTGGGCTCACGCAGCTGACCACACACATCAATTTTGAGTACATATCACCTGGCTCAGCCCTCTCACCCCACATCCCCTTCTCCCCCAGGCAGCAGCAAGCCAGGAGGCCATGGGCTGGGGGGGGACTCCTCTTCCAGCACATCTCAAAACAAATTCATCCCATTTAACCCAAACCGTCAAGTGGCATTGACCCAGAAAATGCTGTTCCTGGGGCAGCAGCAGGCAGAGCAGGCTGGTGAGCAGGCAGGAGGGCTGTGTCCGGCACGGTGCTGGAGAGCAAGCTGGGTGCTCAGCCCCAAGCTCAGGTGCAGGCGGAGAGCAGCAGCCGCAGACTCGGCACCCTGGGAGCTTCGCAGTGCAGAGCTGCTGGCTCGCAGGCACCAGGGAGCTCGCAGAGGCGCGGAGACACTGCAAGGATGGGGAATGCAGCAAGAGACGATGGAAATTATCTCCTTTCTGGGAAGGGAAAGTGCTGTGCTGCCACTGAGAGCAGCAGCTAGAAAGCAAACCGGGAGCTGCCAGTGCCGGGAGAGGAACAGCAGGGCAGTTTCCAGCATCCCACGCTGACCTGGAGGTCTGTCAAGTGTCAGGGCTAGATTTATCTCTGGCTCAAGTGCACTAGATAGACTAGGGAAAATGCAGTCCCAACGCATGGTTTTGTTCAAATATAGAAAATTGTTTATCATTATTATTATTGTTATTATTATTATTCCTATCACTATTATTATTTTTCAGTCTGGCTCCCTGGTGTCTTTGGGTGATTTTCACCCTTGGAGTCTGTCAGCGGAAAGACTAGGTTTTTTTCCCAAGCCACACATGGAAGCAGTTCTTAGTGGTTTGGGTCCTTTGTATTCTGTGGATTATAAAAGGTCTCTCCTGTAAGGAGCCTGGAAAAGGAGGAGTACTAATTATTATTAACTCTGCCAAAGCCAATAATATCCTTGGGTAATTATCGGTTTACCTAATTTTCCTGTGAGCCTACTGTGTAAATACACCATTGTGAAGAGGATATTATTTCCTCTATGCTCCACCTCGCCATAGCACTGATGGGTTTGGGCTAGTCACATACCCATTGTGATCAGGGTTATTAATTTTGGCAGGCGATCACCACCAATAATCAAATACAAGATGGGAAACGGCACGAGTCGATGCACTCCCTCCACCCTCCCAGTCCAGCCCCTTCTCTCCAGCCTTGCCAAATGCCTCTGGACCCTCTTGCCCCAGCTGGGGCCATTTGCCACCTCCATGCAAAATCCAGCAGGATGCTCCCCAGGGACCACAGCCACCCCTCCAACGCTTCCCAGGCTGGGCCAGCGTCACGGCACATCTCGGCAGGGACCGTCCCGTTGACCGGTTGCCTCTGTGTCTGGCCCTGAGCGTGACTTTCCCTGCCGCGATGAGGTGAAGCGTGGGCAGGGAGCTGGCAGGGAGGAAGCGTGTCTCACGGCAGGAGACCCGAGCCGCTTTCCCTTTCATCACCGCTCATTTATTTGGATTAGAGTCAGCTCTCTCCTGAATCCTTTGTTCGCTGTTTGTTATTCCACATGCACCCAGCGCTGCGCGTTCATCTTTATTAGCTCTAATTGCTTCCCCGTTCTAATGGGATCTCGCTATTCGCATACAATTGAAAGGAAATGTATTCATTAAAATAATTCTCCTCCTAACTGTTGTTTAGGGCTGGTGCTGTCAGTGCTGCTCGCCGCGATTTTCTCCCTGCCCACTGCCGAGCGCCAGACGGAACCAGGACGCACGCAAAGCTTCGTTAACGATTTTGTGTTAACATGGACTGTAGACTTCAGGCTCAGGTCAGTTTGGACAACGTTTGTTGATAGAGGAAAGGTTGCAAAGCCACCCAGTTGCTCTTTCTGTGGAGCCTGAGGAGCACGTGAAGGGGTGGCACGTGTGTGCTCCCATCCACGCTCAACCTAACGGCTCTCCCGGCCGCGCCAGGGCTGCGCTTGGCCCCACTTGCAGACCCACACACCAGAGCTCCCCGGCCTTCGCCTTCAAGGGGAAGAAATTAAATGAGACCATGAGACCGCAGCAGAGAGAGGATAAAGCCAGAGATGCTTGAGAGCTGGAGAAGCTGCACTAGGGAAAAGTCTCCAGTTGAAATTAGTGACAAGAGATGGCTTCAAGCAGCAAACAAGCCATCTTCCTAACAGCTTGGCTTCCTCCCTGGCACTCAGACCAACTTTTCCTCCTTATTTATTTCCTCCCACCACCGCTAGTTAAACATCTTTAGGGAACACTTTAATGACCCTTCTTCCTCCTCGCTGTTTACGCTCGGCTTTCCCTCCTCTACCTGGGGGTGGCTGAGGTACCATCGCCACCGTAGCTAAGCAACCTCCCCATTAGCACACTTGTGGCTCAGACCAAGGCATCTCCTCACCAGCTTTGCACAATTAGCCCTTCGGTTTTTGTCTGCGGTGCCCCTCTCCTCCCCTCCTGACACCTCTGAACAGCTTGTTTCTGCAGCACTGTCTGCTCAAATGAATAGATTTCCCTCTCGATGAAAAAAACATCCCCTGCTTTATCACATTCCCAGTCCTCTGTGAAAGCTGCCTTCCCTCGCCTGGCATATTTATGCCATATTTTGTTAAGACCATCATGCAAGGCCAGGGACGGGAAACTGGCAGTTTCAGGGCTTGCAAGAGCTGTTTCAGCGGAGATGGGCAGCACGTTCTTCTTATAAGCGATGCAGATGTGCAGAAGTTGTCCCTGCAACTGGGGCTGGCAGGGTCCTTCCCTGTTGGGCCACCCCATGGGCCACATTCAAGTCACTGATGGGCTACGTGAGCGCAGGCACCGCTGGGCACAGCTGCAGGTCGGGAGGGAGCATCACCACCGCCCTGGCAGAGATGAGCCCTGCCAGCATCTCCTGTGCTCTTGTTCCCGTCCCGTGTCACCTCTGTGGGGGTGGCTTTGCAATCAGTACAAAAGCTGAGCCCACGCGACGTCAGTTTTCACTAGCAGGGTATTCCTGGACACCCCCAAGGCTCCCCTTGCGCAGACACAGACTTGCAGCTTTCCTGGAGCTGATCCTGGACTGGAGCTGGTCTGGGAGCTTCGTTTAAAATGCAAATGACTCGGCATTGCCTAACAGCAATGGCACTAATGGGATGCGAGTTTGTGCCCGCTAATAGCATCCTGCAGTACTTCTGAAGTGAGCGTCTGCTTTGTCTCTGCATTTGTCTGTCACAGAAGAACATTACCCAGGCCCCGGCTCCCATTCTATTAATATATTTGCTTAATTACGCTGTACAGAGCGAGTGCCAGGCTGGCAGACAGACTGCAGAAGCTCTGCTATCACTGGAAGTGCTCTGCTGAAGAAGACAGCGGTGACATCACAGGCGGATGACATCAGCCCTGTGACAGGCTCCCGCTCTTCCATCCAGTTCTGCAAACCCTTCTGACCTTGTCCAGCCAGCCTTGGGCTTGCACAACATGGATGGAGGCTACCAAGTTGCCCCCCGATAAAAGACACACACCGTGCTCCCCAACAACTTGCCCTGCGCATCCTTATGCTGGCATCCAGCTGCCAAGTGGTGCCTCCTTCCCCCAGTGAGGGCTCACTGCCTATCTGCATTTTAAAAGTGCCTATCAAGCCCCAAAAGACACTGTTAGACAGACAGTAACCATCTGCCTGCAGGTCAAGTGGCCGTGACAGGCGTCCTCTGGCCACTAAGACAGCGAGACGGTTTTGAGACTGTCTTCGCAGAGACTCCGGCTGACTGCAGAAATCGCTACCTGCTCTGTCGCTTTTTATTCATCCTTGGGATGTACTTGAGAGCTGTCAGCTCCCCAAGTCACAGCGAAGCTGAACGTCTTGCCAAAATATGCGCTCAGGTAGCAAGAGTGTGATGAATGCTTTCGGCAGAGCCGGGAGCCCTGTGCCGGGCTGAGGTGTTTCTCCCCAGCGCAGGCAGCCTGCTCGCGCACACGGGGAGGGGGGACCCCAGCCTCGATGGCCAGAAGCACCCAGGCAGCACTGGGAATTGCTACAGCCACCAGATCCTTGCAGGCGCATGGGGTAGTCGTCAGTAAATGGCCCTTTACAGTGTCCCCGTAAACTGTGTGAGATGGACGGTGAAGCATCGAGATGTAAACAGGACGGGTGGCTGCTCACGGCGCCTGGTGTCGGTCTGGGCATCCACACACCCCAGCTCTGCTTATGCTTTCTGGGAAGACTGGCTGTTTATCTGGCCAAGCAGCAGGACAGCCTGTATCCAGCCCAGGAGCTTTCATCTCTAAAAGCCCTACTGAGCTGCAGCTGAAGCCCAGGTCTCCTCTCCTTCCCTTCCTGCCTTCCTCCTCCTCGCTGAGGTCTTTTCCTGACCCCTCTTCTGCCTTGATGCTTCACCTTGGACCCCTCTCCTCCTTCTTCTCCATCCCTCCTTCAGCTCCCGGAACAAAACGCTAGATCCCTGCCTTTTGCAGGTGGTGCTGGTGGGCTGATGGAGGGCACCCTGATGGGTGGGAATTAGTAACAAGTCAAAAATAAAGAAAAGTAATCACCCTCCCAAAACCCCCTCAAAGCATAAAGGAACAATAATGGTATCACAAGGCATGATACCTCGGTTACTGGGGAGTTGTAGGGGGGCCTTAGGCGCAAATCGCTGATGGGGGAAGCCGAGCTGGGGGCCAGGGCGGCCCCAGTGCGGGGTGAGACCCACTCCCAGACCCCGGGAGCTCTCGCAGTGACTTACTGGAACCAGTTCCTGAAAGACCCTGGGGCATCTGCGGGTCCAAGGATGCGCCATGCTTACAGGCAATAACACCCGCAGGCTCTGGAAATGCATGGCGGCGGCGGCAGGGTGCTTTTCCTCTCTTCCCAGCCACGGGGAAGGAGGGGAGTTGAGCGGAGAGAGGACAATTCTTGCTCCAAAGAGAGTAAAATGAGATTATTATTTTTTTGCCTTGTTCTGCACATAAACCTAACACTTCCTTTGAGGCAGTCCTCGAGGACTTCCCAGACCCTGACTTCATCAAAAAGGAGAAATTTTAAAAAACCAAGCTGTTCTACCAGAGTCAGTCTCCTGAAGCTTATAAACACGAGTGAGGTTAGAGAGGGGCAGGAGAGATGGGGAAACACGGGCCTGATCCTGCAAATGGCAGCAGGCAGAGAAACCGAGCGCTGCTGCAGGAGGGGGCTGGGGCAGGCAGGGAAAAAGGAAATTCCCTGCAAGCCAGGCCTGCTGGGGGGAGAGGGGCCGGCCGAGCCCTTTGGGGAGGGAGACCTCAGCCCTGCAGGCAGAGGGGCACATCTCTGCAGGCACCCTGCAAACCCCTCCCTGCTCCTGGTGCCTTTGAAAAAATCTTCTAAGTAACACACAAACGCCGCAGCAGCAGGAGGAGAGCAGGCGGCTGCTCCTCATCCTGCAGCGTGTCGGAAACCTCGGCTGTGTCGAAGCCTTAGGGTTGATTTTTGGGTTTTTTTTGGATCCTAACACATCTACTCTCTAAGCTTCACCCTGGTTACAAACCTGTGTAGGTTGTTGCCTGTGTTGCTTTACTATTTTTTACTATTTGCCTATTTTTGTTTCCCTGCCTTGTCTAACAGCCGTATTCCCTTGCCAAGACGTACCCCTGGTCTCCGCCTGCCACTCCTCGGCAGCACGTGGCCCTGCCTGTGCTCCCCACCGCCTCAGACAGACATCTCTGACCAACCTGACGGCTCTGCAGCATCCATCTCGCCACATTCCCCAGCTGAAATAATCCCCACCACCACCTTGTCAGGGTTCTGCACCAGCGGCCCCACTGCAGTTTAATTAAGGTGAAGCCCCTTCTCGCTGTAGAGACTTTCACTTACCAGTGGATTTCCCTAAGGCCTCATCAACTGAAACACTTCTCTATGCCTGCTCCTCCTCTACCAGCAGCACAGCTTTCCCTGACCACCCAGGGGGAACGGGCAAAGCCTGGATTTAAGGGTCCTCTGATGGTACCGGTGTGGGATACCCCAACACCCAGGGAGGCACCCAGGTGCATCTGCTCATCAAACGGAGACTGGTCTTATCCTGGGAAGTGATGCTTTTGGTCCAAACCTTGGCTTTGCTCTCGGCTCAGTGCATCAAAATTTAGCTCTTGTATCTGCACCGGGGGCTGCAAATGGCTCTGTGGCTGTTGCACAGGCCGGAGTTTGTGTTTGTTCTCCAAAAATATGTAGAGCTGGTGATGGGTCTGCAGCCGGAGCAGGAGCAGGGAAAGTTTCCAGCAGCCAGGATACCCAATTACTAGTTTTTTCCTCTCCATCAAGCTTGACAATGACATTTGTGAAAAATTACGGGAGAGCAATGCTCTTCCTTGCTTACAGGAGGAACGAGAGCCTATCTGCCATAGACTTCCCGATGTCATTTTATATTTTCTATAAAAATTTATAGGGAACCCAGCTGGCCCTAGAGGCACAGTTTGAGGAGCAAACATCGAATTGCCACTTGGCAGAGGCAGTCGCGCAGCACGAGCCGGCGGTGCCGCAGCCTGCGCGACGGCACGCTGCCTTTCCCCAGCCAGGGGTTCATGGCCAAACCGATGCCGGCACCGGCCGAAGCCTCTGCGCTGCGTTAGGCTGAAGGGGGCTCAGCCGGCCGTCAGGCTGGCAGTGGGAGGGCAGCGTTTCAGGAGCTGGACGGGCTCTTGTAAGCGGTGGGGAGGGGGATGACCCCCCCGAGCTACTCCTGCTCACCAGCTTCCTGCACTCCTCGCTGCTGCTGGACCCGATACTCCTCTGTCAATCCCTGGCATTGCAAACCGCATAGGAGCGGACAGGGTAGCGGGATTGGCCCCTTCTCTGACTTTGTTTCGCATTTTCAGGAACATAAATTGCCATGGTTACCAAAGCCTGGGCTCCTCATTAGCAACATTTGCTCTCGAGGTCAGATTAACAAAGTTGTTCCTTCACAGCGCTGACGGGTGCTGTGGCCGTACCAGCGCCTGTTGCCAGCACAGGCCGTCACTTCATGTGCAACCTGCTGCCCGGCTGCGGGGACCCAGCGCCACCGTGGGAAGGCGGCAGTGGGACCGGGGGTGCAGGCTGCTTTCCAGAGCCCGTTCTGCTGCGTTTCCCCCAGATCCCAATTATATCCACCCGTATCACATAGGTGCCTTGCACCCCCTTACTGAGCTGCAAGTACAAATCAGCTTTCATTTTCCCTGACGCACGTTACCGGCAGTAGTGTCTTTGAAAGTATAAAACACATCCACTGTTCGTATCATCACTCGGCGATGACTACGCAACATCAATGCTCTGGCCAACGTGCCTTTTTGACCCTCTCTCTCTTTCTCTCCAAAGAGGAGCTATTTAAAGCACCATATTGAACCATTTCGTCTGTCCATAGAGGAACTTTGAGCACTTCTGATATCTTACAGGGTTTGCTGGTGCCAGCTATGAAAACGCTATCCGTGTGCTCTCGTCTGCAAGGAGGAAACGGCTGCAGGGATCACCCACTCCCTGCCAGGGAGAGAGCACTGATGGATGGCATGCCTGGAAACGCGCCGCTCGGCTCGGCAGCCCTGGGATGCTAACGGGGAAGAAACGTCAGCTCCCACCAGAAATCCTGGACCAGACCAAACGTCTTGAATGACATCAGCATGTACATCGTTACCCTGGCAATGTAATGTCATCAGGCTAATCCCCAATGGCACGTAATCTTCTGTCACTGGGACAACACTGAAAGAAAGCAAACCTGGACCTCCTCGTTTACCCAGACCTACCTAATCCCAGAGAAGCAAGTTAATAACATACATCAGCTCAGTATCTGCTAGTTTTTTATTAAACTCCTCACATAACTTCTATATTATTTTCGTCGTTGCCAACTCAAGCTGCCCTGCTTCGGAGCCAGCAAGGACACGCTCGCAGGAGATGTTTCGTGAACAAACCTCAGGCTAAAACTTATTTGCTCTCGCTACCTGATGAATTCTTACGAATAATGAAAATATTTCGTTAAAAAAACCCCAAAACAACAAGAAAACCCTAGGTCAGATCCCAAGTATTTTGTGTGCAGAATGGGCTGAGAACAATTGACCAAGCGATTTATAACGGGTCATTCGAGCGGCTCTTTTGGCGAGCATCTCCTCCTGGCATCCAGCGACCCCCTGGTGCTCACCGAGGCCCTTCCCATCGGCGCCTGGCGCGGCGTCCGCGCGAGCACTTACCCATATCTTTATGGTCCCGCTGTGGATGAACAGCCTTTTTCTTACCCAGCTGCGGCTTAATAAGCTTCTCCAGTGAGCAGAGATCTGTAAACAGCGGTATCAGTTATTCTGTCTGACCTGCAGTACAAAATTGTTCTCCTGCTCGTGAAGGAAATCTTCAGAGCGGAGCTGGGGATACACAAACGTGGCCCCACATAGACCATAAATAAATATATTTAAGTGCACGCGCTCTTTTATTTTGCATGCCTGAAAGCTAGAAATAATGTCAGATGCTCAGAAGAAAGGAAATATTTAGTTAAGAGAAAAAGAGAGAGCTGTAAGAAGGCAAGACAAACACTATATATTTATTTTTTATGGTGTAAATGGAAAGCCCGTGCTTTCAGCTTCGCTGAATTATTTTATGGCATATCTCTGGCAGAAATCGAAAAAATCTGCTCACATCCAGCCCCTCAATTATTGCACCTCGCTCTTCGGTGTGCCAAAATGACATCTTAAGAACTGGCAGAGAGATTTGCCTCCACGCGCTCCCTTGCACGCGGGAAGGCTGCTCCGCCGCGCTCAAAGGTGTCGGGAGATTTTGCAGCTTAGGTCAAAGGATGTTAATAAAGCACTTGAGTCTCCATATGGTATTTTGGCACTAAAATGTCAGCTGCTTTTCAGACACTGTACTTTAATCATTTCAGACAGGCCCCTTTTAAATGGTTTGTTTAGTTTGCTTAGAGAATAATATTTGTTATTTGGTTTTCGGAATGACTAATAAATGAACTGTCTTTGCTGGAGGAGAATAATGCCACTTAAGCAAAACCTAGTACTGCAGTTCAGAGCTATTTAATAAGAAATACCTGTCAGTGTCAGAATATATTTACTGTGCATTAGCTTTGAAGAATTGCAGAATTAGTTTTCCCCTTGCTAAGTTTACTTTATGTAAAATGTAACACATGAACTGTGAATATGTGGACAGCAAACAGACTGTATCAATGAATTCAGCCTCCCCCGGAAAATGCTGACAGTGGCAAGAGAAACACCTCCTAACAGACACAACTGACACCATCAAAAGCAAAACGTGTGACAGCTGCCAAGGAGCCGCAGCCTCCTGCCTCCCTCCCCTTGTTTAAAAAACAAAATCCAATCCAAAATAACACGCTGTAGTCTATTTATCCTCTTGTTTAATCCGCTGGGAAAGCATCAGCATAATTAAACGCTTTTAACCTTTTGGTTTCAACTTGTGATCAGGCGGCGGCAAAAAGAAAACCGTGCTGTACGCGAGCAGGAGCTTTGCATCGCCGCCGAGCCTCGCGCAGCAGCACCCGGCACGGCCACCCTCTGCAGGGCACCCCCAAGTGCCACCCACGCGCCAGCCCGCCGTCATGGACCCACGCACGGGGAAGCGGCATTGCCGCTTTCCAGCAGTTCTTCAGCCCAGGTCCCGAGCTGCAGACGGAGAGCATTTGCTCTACCACGCTGCAGCCGCGCCGTTTCTATTATTCATGCGACTCGGCGCTTCCTTTCGCGACCCAGGTACCATCTTGGGCTCTCCAGCCATCTGGGGCAGCTAGTTGGGAGGCTGACGGTAGGTTGTGTGAAGAAGCAAGTTATTTACTTAGAAACTGTCTCTGTGGCATCTTGACCATCTGGAAAGAATATGGAAATGAGACTTTTAGCAAGATGGAGCTTCTCAGTTGATAAATTAACCAGAAGTAGGCGCAGCTGATAAAAGCATGCATTTCTAAGCACATCCCAGCTTGCGCGCACGTATATAGGTGTAAACCTATGCAATTTCCCATCTTGCCCACACATCTGGGGACCTAAGTCACACTCCTGCAAAGCTGCCCGGGTTTCTAGGCAAACAAAGCCCAACTTCCAGCCATAAATTTCATGTGCAATGACACAAGGGGCCAGGCAGGGCTGGGTTATAAAAAAAAGCCATGCCACTGAAGCCCTGCTTGCCCAACCAAACCTGCCCCATGGGGACCAAGCCTGGTCCCGCAGGGAAAGCACGGCTGCGAGCATCCAGCTGGGGTGGCCCGGGAGACCGGTCAGCAGGAGCTCCTCACCCCATCGCATGGAAGGTGGGGTGCCAGTGCGCGCCCCAGCACCGTGCACATACCCACTCCCCAAAGCTACAGCAGCGAGAGGCCGGTGCAGCGGGGGAATAACGTGTGCAGGCTGGCACACACGCAGGAACCTCTCAGCTCTTATGCCAGCCTTTTACTAATCAAAATATCATGCTAGGCTGGAGTGGATCTGGCTTCCTTGAGCGTGAGTCATATCATTTGCTGATTGCCAGGAGAGTTCCCAGGAACTGGGGGCAGCGGGACAGAAATTACAACCGTCCTCTGAGCACTGTAATTTGTGCCAGAGCTAGACGGCTCTCTGAACCACCCCAAGACAGGACAATTAAGGCTGGCTTCAAGCCAGATGCAGGTTGCTGGGATCAGAGCATGGAGCCCCAAATTAAGCACTGCGAGAACAGAGCCAGGAGATTCTACAGAAGAAGTTTGTGAAATAGCAAAGTCCCTGGAACAGCCATCCTGCCTTTCAAATGCAAATGCCATCTCAAGGAAAGTGTTTTGTTCTGCGAGCCTCTGAGTGCTGACTTTTAATCATCTGAGCAGAGAAAATACACCCAGGCATATGAACATGGAGAAAAGCCTCTGGGGGCTGGCTCGGAGCAGGTCAGCGGTACGGGGAAACACACTCCCACCAGTTGAGTCAATCCAGAGGCACGCGTTCAGTAAAACACCGCTTTGTGTGTGCAGAGGGCTGGGGTTCATTCGCCTGCCCCTGCCACGCTGAGCGTGGCGTAAAGTCACCTCCTGCTAACGCAGCCCTCCGTCTTGCTAACAAACCGTAAAACTTCCCAAAAGCAGTTGGTGTATCTCGTACCTGTTCTCCTTTCAACATCACATACAAAAAGCTATATACAACAGCGGTCAGCTCCTCTATCGCCCACTTTCTGGGTGTCCCAACAAGACTTTTTGCCCGATGCAAAGTTGGATCAGTACCTGGCAATCCAATTATTAACTGAACTTCATTTACATGAAACATTAGCAAGGGATCTAGAAAAAGCAATAGCCTACCTTGCCAACCCTGTGATAACAGCCTCCAGGGGCGAGGGTGCTGCTAAATTCTCAAATAATTTTCTGGTTTCCTTCATCTCATGGGTTTGGCATCAGCCAGGTGTCCTTCCTCCCCAGGATGGCACCTTCTTCCCATCACCTGCAGTTTTTTAAATGGGAGCTGTGGATACAGTGGAGTTGAAGGTTGTATCTGCCTGTGCGAGCCCATTCTCCCTATGTGGGCATCAGGCAGGTGGATACCACCAGTCCCTGGAGCCCAAGGAGATGAGGCCCACCACAAGCTTCAGAAACACCTCGAAGGGGCTGGAGCTGCCTTGGCGGAGCACCAAGTGGAGAGCAGTATCCCAGGTGACAAACACAGACTTACCTGTACGGGGCAGGGGAATCTTCTGGTGAAGTCCTGCTGTGCCTGAGCTCTGCCGGTGGTCAGCAGATGGGCAGTTTCCTCATTTAAGGCTCAGTGGGGTTTGAAGGTCTCCTTCATACTGGAATTGGAGATTCTTGTGTGCTGAGGGACAGCATGAGAGCAGCAGCCGAGCAGCTTTTCCCTGAGCCCGTGGTGCAGCTATAGCAGTCCATCCAGATTTTTAACACTTTTCTCTAAATAATTAATTTTTTTTGCCTCTACACAGTAGGAATGCATCGAGCTGAGGTGTGCCCAGACGGCTCTGGGAAAGACATGGGACCTCAGAGTGGGATTTGCTGGCCATAATACTATGTAAACATATACGTATTTTAAAGTCTGCAATTCTATTTTGTTAATTGACTGACAAAGGCGATGTGTTAAAGCAAAACTAAGATCTGAGAAACTGTCAGATGATCTTGGATACTTGCAGCGCAATGGGGCTTGAAGCTGGAGCTGGCAGAGGCTCAGCACCCTGGCTACCGAGCCAAAGGCTCTCCGTGGGGACTCATCCTCAAACTCGTAGCCCACTGCAGCAGCTAAGCAATACAGGGGGACAAAAGCCTCTTCAGCAGGAAATATCTCAAGAGGCTCCATCCCGGGTCCTGCGCTGTGTCCTCTTACTGAGTAACAACTCGGGCAGTGGGAGATTTTGCCATTGCTGGAGTTTCCTCAACTGATTAAAGTCACAGAGGCCTCGTCCAGCAACAGGCTCCAGGTCTCTCTATACCTACCAATGCCCTGAATTTTTTCAGGAGTAGGAAAGGTCTGAGATGAGACCCGCTCCCTTTTCATCCTCGGATCACAGGCCACATTGCTCATTTTCTGAGGAACAAGGGCCGTTTTTTAAAGCACTCCTTAGGTTTAACTCCCAAGGCATTTGGAAACTTTGTAAAGGCAGGAATTAACCTGGGTTTCTAAAGAGAGAGCAGTGAGCCTAATGCTTTTAAGCAGTGTTTCAGAGGCAGAGATGATCTTCAAAATGTTTTCACTTCCAGTTTTGAGCGAAACATTTTTTCTTTGAAATTAGCCTAATTAAAGGATCACAAAATTAATTAAAACGCAAAATGAAATGCAATGCTGTGCATCAGGTCAAATGAAACGTTTTTAGCATGCTTTAAAGTGAAATCAGAGATGGTTTTCATTTTGATTAAAGAAAACCCCCTCTCCTTCCCCAAGCTCTGGAAAACACTGATCTGAAGAAAATCCTCCTCTCCCAAATCTGCCTGTTCCAGCTTGCAGAGGGGAAGGGCTCTCCCTGCCCCGAAACATCAGGGACCAGAGACTCGGGTCCCCCTCATGCTTGACCCTCGGCTCTCACAAAAGACACTTTGGCTGGATGATATTTTAAAGCGCTCCTACTTGGTGGCAGCAGCTCGTTTAAAATTAGCAGCGTCCCTAATTGGGAAGGGGGGAGCTCTGCCTGGCAGAAATGCCACCGCTGGCCCCCAGCGTGGCGGGGGCAGCCCAGTGCCACTCTCAATTGCCATCACTGTCAGATGCGGGTTCCTGGCCACGGCTGAACTATCCGCCTGTTTAAATATAGCAAGTCCCAAAATGTCAGGAGTTTCAAAGGCGGACGCAAAGCGGTGACACAGGGAAGGCAAGGCCGGGTGTTGGCTCAGAAACAGCCCCCGGCCATGGGCTGAGACCCTCCAACACCTGAGCTGTAATTGCCTCCGATGCAGCCTCGTCCTGCTCCCCGGCAGAGCTGCCGGCCCAGCCACGTGTAGCTCTCGGCACCAGAAAATACATTTTCCTCCGAGACCAAAAATTTTAGTTCACTGCAAACATCAAGAGAGTGGCTTGTGATTAAGCAGTCAGGGTTTTACAGCATCCCGAGGATGTGAAGCGCTATTTAAGTGATAACTATTTTTACTGTTGTTATTTATTACATGGGGCTGGTTGGTGCCGGGATCTGGCCCCCTCTGCATGGCAGGTGCTCCCGGCACAAAATGTAATGCTGGTGAGCCTCAGGCGAGCATCGCGAAAGCAGGTGGCCGTGGTCCTCCTGCTCCTTCCACAGGCTCCCGAAGGCAAGAATCACAAGGGGGAGATGTTTTGGCCCTGGGGAGGGTGCTTAAGCCCAGACCCTTAGAGGTGTTCAGGTTGCTAAACCCATGGGGGAACCAAGGTCCTGCTTCCCCACAGCCAAGCACCAAAACGCTTTGAGTTTCGAGGGACACATCCCTATGGAGTGGGGTGAGGCACGATCAGGCACTACTTTTGAGGGAAATGCTCCATTTTTCTCTCCCACCTTGCGATCTGGCCAAGCACATGCAGCTCTGCTCGTCCCATAAGGATGACAGCAGGACTGCAACCCCCAGCTCCCGGTACCCGTGCCAGGGCTTGGGCTCACAGCTGCAGCGGGTTTGGGTTCCACGGCTCCCCCACGGCCACCCCGTTTCGCTGCCAGACGTTACCTCCTTGGGCGGGCTGGCGGGCAGCATCCCAGTGGGGTGGCTGCACGGAGGGGGGCTCTGCATGCAAAGGGGGCTCTGCGTGGAGGGACCGAGGGGCCAGCACGTGCATCATCCGCCCTGCAGCCGGCTGGGCTGCAAAAGCAGCCATGGCGCTTGTGAAACCTTATTTGTACACAGAATAACACTTTGCAATATTGCTCATGCTTTGCTGCAGCGCTCGGGGCCATTAAACCTGGAGGAGCTGAGAATCCCCTCCACCAGGCACCATGCCACCGTGGATCCCACGCAGACACCGGTACTCCAGCACTGCGGCAGAGCCCTGGTCCCCACCACGGCCATGCATCCTCCTCCCCAAAAGGGATGCTCTCTGGGATGTGCTGCAAAGACCAGAGGACGAGCAAAGCCAAAGCAAACCCCCAGGCAGCTTCCAAGGGGTTAAGGGGCCGTGCGCACCCGCTCTCCCCGCTGCCTTTCCAACCTCCTCCTTGCAAAAGGCAAACAAAGAGGCTCTCCCCTAAGCGAACAAAACCCCACGTACCTCTGCCTGCCATAATGGCATTAGGAGAAGGGTGGGAAGAGATCCTAGCTCTCCGCTCACATTTAAGCATACAAAAACAAACAAAAAAAAAAATGAAAAAAGTTAAAGCCATCTGAAAGTGCCTCCCTCTCTCCCAGAAGAGTGATAAAGGCTTTTTGGCAGAGCGAGGTGGTGTTTATTTTGGTTTGTGTTGTGTTGCTGCTCTGACCCCCTCAGCTGTTAGACGGCAAACTTGACAGCCTGATTGTTTTTACTGGACCGCGTCGCAGTTTTTTGCTTTGCAAAAGAGATCTGGGAGCAGTTTGCACTGATTGCTTCGGAGGGCTCCGACCAGGGACCATCGCCTTGTCCTGCGCCCTGCCCCGCGTCTCAGGCAGGACTGCAGCCGGGGCTCGGCCCGCAGCTGGTTTAAATCATCACTTTCTTCCCATTTCACTGCATAAGGCAGCGCTTGAAGATTTTCCTTTCTATTCTGCTGAAATGTGACTCTAATTAGATGATAACAAGGCTCTGACATTTTCTAATCGTAATCCTATCCGTGCACGGGGACGTTATTAAAACGATTAAAATTATTGATAAAGGGGAGGAAGGACGCTCGGTCAGAGAACTCTGTATTTGGCCCATGGTGCGGGAGGGGGAGGACAGGTCTGGGTCCGTCCCCTGGGATGAAGCCACCGCTGTCCCCCAAAGACGTGCCACTCTCTCAACACTTGCTTAAGTAACGCAACGCCTCCCACCAAGCTGGAGCCTCCCATCATGACCACGACTTAAAGGAAAGGCGGTTTCAGTGACAAAAGGCGGACCTAGCCTTCCGGTATAACAAATGAAGCATGGCTTCACCAGACCTGAAGCTACCAAGGAAATCGCTGGACCCAGCATTTTCCACACCTGCATGCGCTCATGTTGGAGTCCCAGTGTAAACAATACCACTTCATATTATGTGGCTTTTAGACCCTCTTTCTGGAAGGTGTTTGCTCCATGGGGTTAGCATGGGGGACGAGCAATCGGGCTCTCATCTGCTCAGGTGAAATTAAAGGGAACCATGCCCCTGTTCACAAGATGAGCAGGTATTTTTTAAAGCCAGGCACCTCTCTGCAGGCAAGGGTCAGAAACAGAGATGAAAAAGTCCCCAGGGGTGAAGTTTCCACAAAGTAATGGTGAACAGGGCAAGGTTTTATCTGTACTGCCTTTGAAACCCTTTGAAGCAATGCAGCAGTTGTATCTTCTCCGACCTAGGAGACAGGCATGCGACACCCTACACCCCCTGTCCCAAATCAGCCATCGGGCCCCGCACACCCAGCTGCGCGCCACGCGAGGGACATCCCAGCCATCCCGTCTGGAGCCTACCTTGCAGTCCATGAGCACCAGGGCCAGCCCCACCATCACTCATCTCAGTGGTCCCTGACTCTGCATCGCTTCTGCGGGATCCCGTTGTTTTGTCTGTGGAATCCTTCACTTTGCAGGGCTCCGTGCCCAGCTCCACATCAGCCCTGCCTGGCATGGAAGCAGGCAGCTCTGAGCCAGTTTTCTGCTCCAGAAAGCTCGGGAATCTCCCTTGGTGTTTCCCAGAATAGCCCCAAGGCTCCTCTAATTTCCTACAGCTGCTGCACACCAGCGTGGCACTGAGCCGGCGGCTCCACCCGGAGCATCCCCGACCCAGCCCTCGGAGGCGGCAGGGACGTCGGTGGCACAGCACCGGTGGCACAGCCCCAGGAGCTGGGGGATTCCACATCCCTGGGGAAGCCCCTACATCTGCAGAGAACAAGGCTCATTTTGTAACGCTGAAACAAAGCAAAACCCATCTAAGCGGGCCAGAGAAACGCAGGCAGCAAAGCCTGTTAGCCAAGGCACCGGAGGACAGCTTGCAGGCTCCAATGCCAGCCCTCCTTGCTCCCCAAGGGCAGGGAAGACGCACAGCACTACCTGTCCCGATTCGCACATATTCCCGTAGCTCACATGTTCTCAAGGATAAAACAGAGCAGGAATTTTCCCAGCAGTTGGCGACCCCCCAATTGACTGCCGGCAACATCCACAGCCCTGCTCGGCGTGGCTACCGACACCTGAGGGGCGTGGGTCCCCGGGGAGACCGCTGCCGAGACAGACTGTTGGGGGGTTAGTACAGTCAGCGCATGCCCAAGTATGGGGCAGTTGAGATGCCTCTCCCCAGCATTAGTTTGCATGCGGGGTCAAACTGCCAATACACAGAGGACTGAAGACACCAGCGAGCTGCAGCGCTTCTCGGAGAGAAGTCCTCCAGAGATAGCAAACCATTTGCAGAGAACAATTTATTCATCCAATTTACACTTTATTTCTCTTCACAAGCAGATCATAGTCTCCATGAAATTGCTCATTGCTAGAAATTATGCAGCAAATATTTCAGGATACATATCTCCAGCAAATTGCCTGCTGCCAATGCTATTTCCCTATTCACAGTCGGAAACCTGAGCTGTTTTGATAGGACATACAGCTTCCATAGCATGGCTCGTTCCCTGTCACGGAGGCATGATGCTCTCCCAGCCTAGCACCAATAGGCAGCACTTCTTAGCTTAAAATAAAAAGCTCACAACAGAATCAACCCTACAGTGCAAATATTCATGAGTATGAATTTGAAAATCGCTTCCTATGAATAAGCCTGCACAGTTTGCATTAAAATATGCTGCTTCAGCATCGTTCCTGCCCGTGTACATGTTTGCTAGAACAGCCACAGAGAGCAAACCTGAAAAGGTCAGGAAGGGAAAGCGAACAAATTTATTGAGAAATTCAAACATATGTTTGGTGCCGGTTTAAAAAAAATCTGCTGCAAATACATAGATGGTGTCTCCATCACCCTTGGAGACTGCACTACGCAGAGCTCGCTGTACGGGGACAGAGGTCTCAGATAATTGAAAAACTGATTAATTTTTATACTTACGAACTTTGATATTTTGAAGGTTTTAATTTCTCTTTAAAATGCTGAAGATTTCTTTGAAAAATATTTAGAATTCATATTGGAAACCCACAAAGGAGTTTTTAAGACTCTACCTTCTTATTTTAAAAAATGTAGTTTAGATTTTTTTTTCTTGGAAATATCTTCATTAAATAGAAGAGGAACTAAAGGGCATAGTAATATAATTCACAGACGATACTAAATTAGGATATATTGTACACGGCAGTGCGGACTGAGAAATAATACAAAGGGCCCCAGAGAGATTGGAAACCTGGGTAGAAAATAAATGAGATTCAATTTGGAAAAATGCCGTCGATGCCTCTGGGGAAAATAATTTGAAACACGCGGAAACCTGGGAAGCAGGAATGGCTAACAGGGAGTTTAAAACAATAACAGAGAGAAAATTGGTCTGCAAAGCATTACGGACCCCCTCTAATGCCCGCTGGAGTCAGCAAAGAGATTCCTGTTTGCTGCCACAAGGCCTTAGGGATGGTCCCCGCCATGCTGATGGCAGAGGCACAAGCAGAAACGTGACCCAGACTAGGCTCATCACCGCAGTCCTGGGCAGCATTGTGCCAAACCCACGCGGAGGTGACCAGGGAGAGGAGCAGAGCAGGGTAATCCAAATGACTGGGGGGAATCATAGAATTGTTAAGGTTGGAAAAGACCCTTAAGATCATCGAGGCCAACCGTTAACCCAGCACTGCCAAGCCCACCACTAAACCATGTCCTCAAGCACCACGTGTACCCGTCTTTTAAATACCTCCAGGGATGGAGACTCAACCACTTCCCTGGGCAGCCTGTTCCAGGGCCTGACTGCTCCTTCAGTGAAGAAGTTTTTCCTAATATCCAACCTAAACCTCCCCTGGCGCAGCTTGAGGCCATTTCCTCTCGTCCTATCGCTTGTTACTTGGGAGAAGAGACCGACCCCCACCTCACTACAGCCTCCTTTCAGGTAGTTGTAGAGAGTGATAAGGTCTCCCCTCAGCCTCCTCTTCTCCAAACTAAACACCCCCAGCTCCCTCAGCCGCTCCTCATAAGACTTGTGCTCTAGACCCTTCACCAGCTTCGTTGCCCTTCTCTGGACATGGTCTAGTACCTTGATGTCCTTCTTGTAGTGAGGGGCCCAAAACTGAACACAGTACTCAAGGTGTGGCCTCATCAGTGCCGAATACAGGGGCACTATCACCTCCCTGGTCCTGCTGGCCACACTATTCCTGATACAAGCCAGGAATGACCAGGGCCGGGAGCTGTATCTGTACCAGCCCCTGAAACGCTGGACGTGGAGGAGCAGGAGGGTGAGGATGCTCTATGGGACCATGATGAAGGCGAGGGGGAGTGGGGCAAGAAACACACAAGCTAAATTTTGAACCACCACCTCAGAGGATGCCCCAGCAGTAAAGAGCAAAAGCACAAAGAGCTTTTTTGACAGCACAAAGCTCCGCAGACACATGCATTCCTGCATGCAGCCCTCTCCTGGAAGGAGACAGGCTGGGACCCAGGTGGTCCCTACCTAGCTCAAGTGTTTCTTCTTCTCTCTGGTTTTCCTTCAAATCTATGTATGTTCATCAGAGCTGCAGAGAAGGAAGAAAACAGGAGCACAGAGCAAGCGTGAGCACAAGAGAGAAGGCGAAGAGGGGGCAGGAGCAGCCTGGTCCTCACAGGACACGCACTCAAGTTCCTGTTGTCACCAAGGAAGGAGTTAGACCAAAGCTGGATGTTCACACCTCTGTCCAGACTCACAGCGGCTCCAGTCTTGCTAGCAGATGACACCATCAGGTGCTGTTAAGTTATGAGTTAAGAGAACAAAAGCTGTCTCTAATTTCACCAGTCCTGGGGCTGGGACAGGATTGTCCACCCCTGCCCAGGAGGGCAGGCAACAGTAATAACGTTACAGGCTCGGCACCCTCGCTTTCCCAAGAACCCCCTCTCCCAGAGACACCACGTCAGACAACTAACTCGGTCCCTGCTGATTAGGGCAGGAGGTTGGATGTATCACCCTGAAATCACCAAAAGCACCATTTCACACAGCCCCATTAGAAAGATGCTGTATAGAAGAAATTCCTTTGAACAGGCAACCTAATCTAAGCAAGGAATCGGATTAATTTACAGCCAAACACAAACACTCTGCTGAGCAGGACCTGTAATCTTTGGACATCCCCATGGGATGGATCATGACCTTGCTCAAGTCCCCTTATTCCCCCTCCCTTCCACAAACACGTGCTTCCCCCATCTCTTGGGATCACAGTTTTGAGAAAACGAAGTGGGGAGGATTAAGCCTTTTCACCCCGCTCTCGGCCCCCCGCTTAGAGGGGTCTGGCCCTTGCAGCATCTCCCACGGCCAGAGGGCACAGCTGCAGCCTCCCGCCTGCCGCCTTCCTGCCGTTCAGCTGCAACGGCTATCAAACACTCGGGTGCAACCTGGCTGTGCGATGTCCGAACCACGACGGCCCCAACCGTCTCACTTGGAGTTGCACCAGGTCAGCCTACTTGCAGGATATCAAGATTTTTTTTTTTTTTTAATTTTCTTTTTAAACAGTTTTGTACTATTTCTCCAGGGTACTCAGAGCTCTGCTCACCTGTCTTCTGTATTTCAAGAAACCATCTAAGCCTATATATTCCAGATGATAAACTCCACCTAGCAATTTTCTCCTTTTCATTAAAATTATTTACACCAGAAGAACTTAAAACAAAAATCGATTTCAGAAGAAACAAGGAGAAACACACCAAGGACTCCTGCTTTCCGCTGCTATTTTTTAGCTTCTAAAAGGCACACGCTACGTTTATGAACTTGAGCATCACATATATATTTTAAAAGGTAACAGCACGAACACTTGTTACAGTATCCATCATTTTTTCTTGACCTTACAAAAAATAGAGCTCATCAGGTAACAACATTTCTGACATTTTCAAGTTGTTTTCTTTCACCTTTGGGACAGAAATAAAATCTTTAAGCATTTTGTTGAATGAGCTTTCAGAAGTGTGACTTTGGAGACACCTAACCAAACTCAATGTTTTTGTTTAGATAAGGTTGAAACTATACAAGACTTTCCACTGACCCTAAAAAAATCTAATTCTAATTCTAATAAGAGTTACCCCTTCCTCAGAGCATTTCAAATTAAATGTAATTGTTCTTTTCCCCAGAGGAAAACCCTGGCACTGGGTTGGGGCCGAGGATGGTTTTGATGGTCCTCCCCAGAGCCATTCGCAGGCTCGTGGAGACGTTCATCTCAAACCAGAGGGAACTTGTTTACTCTTTTCCAGGACTATTGATTTTTAGACACATCTCTGAAACAGCTTATATCTAGCTCTCACAAGAGGGGTCCTTAGGAATTAAAGATGTGGACATACAACTGGCTCTTGAAGTCCCTGGGAAGCCTCAGAGAAGAGGTTTGAAAAGGCATTTTCCTGCACTCTAGGACTGCCACAACACATTGACTCTCTGGTCGACACCGAGCTTCAGCCAGCAAATGTTTAAACCTTCAGCTGAGGGCAAGAGAGAAACGAGGAGGCCATGGGAACCGTGCCATGTATAGCACAACAGCAACCAACTTGCAGCCTTCGCTGTCTTCTCTCAGGTCATTGAGAACTAGATTTTTAAAAAAGGCTAAGTTCAGGTGATTTGAGTCAAACATTCACATGTAATTTATAACCTGTTTCTCAAGTTGAATGCAACAGCACGCACCAAGGCAAAAACTTAAGTGTCATCTATTACCTAAATAAATAGATATGCTGCCTTCACTCCTCAGTCGTCACGGTTTCAGGGATGTGGGATTTTTAATGGGTTACAAAATCAGAAAGCAGCATCTTTAGAATACAGCTAACTTTGGTTACTTAAGTGCATTGCATCCCACACTAAAACATCATGTTAGTCTTTAGGCTGGAACAAAGGATGAATTTATATACTTCAGTGTAAATATCTACACATTTTGTCACACAGAAAGCTCATCTCCTAATGCCACCAGTTTCCACTCCAGCTACCAAGGGTAGGGCAAGGTGATCTTCACCCAGCCCAGCTCAGAAGGAACTGGGAAACCAGAGAGTCTTCCCATCCTTGCTCACCCAGCAAATTTGGGTCCACTATGGAAGGATAAGAACTACAAATTCTAGAATTACAGAGGAAAAAAAGCCACATGAACCACTTCAAAAAGCTGTAGGTACTAAACCAGTAAATGTAAGCCCTTGGTCTCTCATTAAGTGACTTTTGGAAATCCTCTCCATGGCTACAGAGGCCCTGGACACCTAATGAAAGGCATCCTTGTCCTGTTGTGACCAGAATCTTTCACAGTCATTACTTTTTACTCAATCACTGAGAAATGCAAAACATGGTTTGACAAGCTTCATTTCTGTATTTAACCAGTTTTAAAAGTATATTGTTTATTTTAATTGCATACCATTCTTCATCCAACTGCAGTTCAACAAAATTAAAGTTCAAAAACATCTAAAGGTTGCACTCACTTTTTTAGAAGTGAAAAAGCTAAGGTTTTGAATACAAAAATTAAACTATGTAATTGTTTAAATGAGCATTCCTTCACCATATCATCCTCCCTAGTAAGAAGTAGTGCCATATTTAATGCAAGCAGCTATATTTGGTTACGAATCATGTTTTAGCAATTATACTACACAGCAAGAATGAACAACTCTGTAGTTTTTAATAAAATACACATGAGAAACAGGATCTTCAATTTACATTTATTTTTATCTTGCTCATTCATGAAAAGTCATGTTTAAAAACTACTTTGTCTTGTATTTTCATCAGAGCAAGGTGAGGGTATGCTCGAGCCCAGTGTGGCTCCAGCATCAGGTGAGACACCACTGTCCTGCCCAGCTCAGAACTGAGCTGCATCAGGAGGTCTAAACTCAGATCTTACACCGCCTCGGTTTGCAAAGGGAAGAGAGCATCAATATTGCAAGCTGAGAAGTACTCTTGAAATTTAGGGCTGGAAGGTACTTACAAAACGGCTGAGAAGTGGCACCACCACCTTCCTGGGAGGGCAGCACCCTGCTCTCGGCTGTGCTTTGCATCCGTCGTCTCCAGTGGGTTTGGCACTTCTCAGCCTGGCAGGTTCCTGTGACTTCGCACCCCCAGGGCCTGGCACCTACGGAGGTGAGAGCTACACCTTACAGAGACCTTGCCGCCTTCCTTCCTGATGTGTCCCATGGACAAACCAAGTATTCCTGGTATTAAAATGAGCCTGTAAAGCCAAAATTCCTCTCCTCGTTTTAAACCCTACCAAAGGCTCCAATTAATTCCCGTTGGCAACAAACAGGCATCTTAAAGTCACCATGTTTCAGCCCTTAATTGACTGATCTGATCGTTAATGCTAAGAGGAGGAGGAAGGGAGGGAGGGAAGGGCAGAAGAATGTGAAATAACAGGGCTACCTGGGAAACAAATGAACAAATTTCCAACAAAACACCCAAGTGATGGGCAGTAGCTCACCACTGTTCAGAGCACCTTGCTCCCCTACTGCCTCCATGGTTGGTCAGATGTTGGAAAGGATCCCCACATCAACACACGCAGCTCCCGCTCTAGGACAGGCAAGACTTCACCAACCCAGCTCCAGCTACCCCACGCAGCAAGTATGTTACTTTAACATTTTTTAGTAAAGATGATAAACCAGGTCAACAACTTGAGGAGGGCAATGACTTCGATGAATTTGGGACCACGGAGCTGGCTACCAACAGCAACGTCAGTATGTGCAGTATTTTCTCAACGGGCTTTTTGAAGTTTTCCAAGCCAAAGCCTTCCCTAGACCCAGAACTTCACCAACTGGGATGAGGATGCTGCAGGTCTGTCAACCCACAAAATCCCATCAGCAAAGTAGACAGAATAAAAAGGATACAAGGGCAAAGCTATCGCACTGCAGTTCACTTTCTGTCCACTGTGTGGATTAGCATAATTAATGAAGTATTTATAAGTTTTTAGACTAGGAAGCAATGCCACCTAGTGTGAACAGGACAGCATGTGACAGACAGGGGACACCTCTGAAGGTTGGTCCCAGGGTAGGGTGTCGATGCAGCAAGCTCCCACTGCTGCCGTGGGCTGGGCAGCCAAGCCCAGCAGTGCAGGTATATAGCATCGGTGCAAGGACTAACCAGGTATCCCATCCCACCATCTGCCCCCCTAGTCTCACCAGCTACACAAGCACAAGTTCAAAGACGTTTTAACCGATGAATAATTTAAAGAAAAGTGCATTTTCAGTAGGCCTTGAATTTAAATTTTCCTTCAACAAGACATTTAAAGCTGGAAAATATACAGCTCAAAAATGACAGATGGCTTTAAAATTAGAGATCAGATTATATGGGAGTTTATAAAGGTATTGCAGAGAAAAAGCAGCACTGGCGGTTACTAAATTTAGGATAAAGGCTGAGCAGACACTAGCAATTAAATAAAAATTCCAAAAAATTCATGGCCCAGAGGCTGTCACAGCGTTTGGCAGTGGCTGACAGCCACAGCACAGCCCCAATTGCCTAACAGAGGGCAACCGGTTCCCATTCCTGCTCTGAACCATTTTCCATTAAAAGATCCAAATTGTGAGCAAGTCAGACTCTCCACACAAGATATTTGATGCAGCAGGTTTTTTTGAGTCTTGGGCTTTCTCCCCCCAAACGAATTCCTGGTTTTGTTTAGTTATTTGCAAAACCATGTCAAGTTATAAGCATATGACCACAAATCAGACAGAAGTTGCTACTGATGTGGTTTCTCCCCCCCTCCACCAGCATTTGCCATGGTAATACAGAGTTATAAAAATAACAGTCATGATCTATAGTAGGGCAGCAGTTTGATCAGACTCAAGACTTCTGGTATGCAAGACCTCTACCAAAAAATGTTTCGGCCAATTTGTAAAATTGATGGGACTCCAGAGTAATCGTGCTGGAGCCAAACACTTACATGTTTGATACAGAGGGATTTTCAGTGGATTTGATGCCGGATGGAAGGGGGTGGGGCGTGTTTGGTTTAACATACACATTCTTTTTGCAAGTGCAGTGCAGACTTTGCTGAGAAACATGCGAGAAGACAACAACCAACGTGGCAGGCGACACGCAACCAGAAGATATCATGGCTTGGTCAATCCATGAGCACGGAGCTGGAGCGCGCAGCAGCACACGCTGTTCTGATGGTCCTTGCGTGACATCTGGTGGTCAAAAAGTACCCCGGGAAGAACCAGCTGACTCAGGCTGCACCCGGGGTACCCCCACAGCCACACGACAGGTCACGAGCTACAGCCCTGCCAAGAACTTCACCAGGACCTAAATGCTCAGTTTCTATCGTACGTTGTGGTAAAATGATCAAATAGTGATTTTGGGAACTGAACCTGTAGAGTCCCTGTTTTCTAAATAGCACTGATCCTCTCAAAGTACATCCCAGTCCCTTCTAAAGACCGGCTGGGGACAATCAACTGTCTACAGGAATCCTAAGTGGACATAAATTTAAGGCATTGCATTTCATTACCCGAAAGCTTTTCAGCATCTTTTAGCTATATTTATGTTTTAAAGGAAAAAAAACATTCATCTGAAGTGTGATCCACCAGAGGACAAAACAAAACTGCAAAAATTAAGCCCTGAAGTCTCTTTTCTGCTCATTAATAGCAGCATTTAAAGATTGCTGCCTTGTACTAATTGCATGAGAAACAGAAGCATTTCAGTATGCAAAACAGAAAGCAGGTCTCCAAAGACAGTTTTCCTGAATGAGATGGGAATATACTTATTGAAGATACACTTTAAAACTTCTCTGTACCTCAGACTTCTTTAAAAACAAAAAAACCTCAAGCCTGAAACCCCAAAGAAGCCAGGAACTGAAAGGTGAGCTGGAATCGACTTAATCTGTAAGGGCCTTTGGGCAGCCCTGGTGTTTGCAGCGGAGCAGAAGCCCGCTTGTCTGCTTTTCAATAGGCTGGAGCTGTCAGAGATGCTGAGGATAAATTGTCAAGCCACGACAGTCCTAAACAAACGTGATGTTCAGCTGAATGCTGCGGAGGGAGTTTCTTCCTTTGCTGCAGTTGCTGCCTGCATTAAGTTGATCTAAAATGCACGGGCTCGAAGCGAGACATAGCGTCCCTATGTGCACAGCCGAGCAATCATCCCTGCAGAAGGCATCTCTTCCTCACATTTCTCTCCCACTCATCCCAAAGGTTTTCATAAACAAGATGGCTCCTTGTCTATATCAAGCTCATGTACCATAAACATGACCTGACCCACATTATCCAGTTAAATACATCTTATTTAAAGCTCAGTTTCTCCCCTGCCCTTCCTCCCACGACACACTTATCACAAGGCAGCGCAAACAGATACCCCAACGGATTTTTGATCCCTTCTCCTCTTGGCCGCTTCCCAAAGTTGACCGTAAAGAACCCCAGGTAACCTAAGCATTAGGTAAGGTCTGCAACCTCAAGAAAGTGCCGCGTTAGGGGAGATGAGTTACCAGCAAAGCTGAAATCAAACACAAAAATTAAGAATAAGCACTCATCAGAATTTCCGGCAGGAGCAGGAGCTGCTTTGCACATGTTTTGCTTAGTTGTGTTGAGAGACAACAAACCAGTTGATTTCTCAAGATATTTAGCTCAGTTTGCAACAGTTTTTAGCTCTATAGCTTGTAATATTACATGCTCTTAAAATGAAATTCAATCCCCAAATCCTTCTAGTTGGTTTCTCATAAAATCCATTAAGTTCAGGCACAAACAAACCAGACTCATCTCTTTCCCTCCCAATGCCTATTACATATAAATAGTAATTATTGTTCCTGGCAAGGCTCTAGTGTCTCTTATGATTCTGTACTTTAACGATCTGATTTCTTAGCACTTTCCACTGAAAGAATATATTTAACAAGCATCTATGTTTCCTCCTCCATGATAGGATTTTTAAATTATGAATGTAATAAAGACAATGATGTTGCCAGCCTCATGATTAATAGCTTAAAGAGACATTCGCTAAGCCTTCATTCCCCCCATTATCACAAATTCACAAGCTGTATGGCTTTGCGAAATTCAGCAAAGACAAGATTTAACTCTATAGTTACACAGCTAAATCAACAAGCAATACAAGAAGGGCATTAATTTAGTTTGATCTAGAAAAGCACTTTAAGTCCTACCTGTTCTGTTGACAGATCTATGTTTTTTAAATGCCACCTTAGTAGAAAGTGTCTAACGCAAGATTTCCACCCTTATTTATGGAATATGTGACATCTCCAATCTTGTACGTTGTCAGAGCTCAAACCACAGTAAGTTATATCACTGCGGTGCCACGGAACAGAGAGCATCATTAGCGTACAGTTCAGAGTTATTGAACTAATCAACTGGAGAGGCTTCTCCTAATAACATAGATCCCAAAACAAGCTGCTACAAACATTCCCTCAACCATCACATCAGTTGCTTTTAAAATTAAAATGAAACCAAACTGCTGAAAGAAAATAGGGTTTATGGTAAAACTCGATTTTATTACTTCACAGGAGCATGGGCTTCATTTGATGCAACACACCCACAAAACACAGTTGTTGCTCGGTGGAGTTAAGTCTACATCACTTCCCAAGGTTTACATTTTCACATCGACTTGAATAAATGCTACAGTAGATAACGCCAATCAAAACTCTGAGCAAGTAAAGATAGGTTAAGCATTATGCTAGAGATTCAACACAAGCCATCAGCTCTTTGCAAGCCTGCCTGGCTCAGTAATCAGTGCAAGTGAAACATTCAAAATATCACCTTCACACTCCAGAGGGCCAGGTAAGAACGGAGCAACAGCACATTAGATAGCACAAAGGTCCAGCCTCCATTCTCCAAGTACCTAACAGCTTAGCAATAGGCATTTCTCTACGTACCTTGCAGAACCAAGGCCACATTTTGCATTTTTTGATTTATATCAGCTGCACAGTCATTTTAAACTATAGATTAAAGCAAACAAAATGGAAACTAATAATTTATTTCCAATTGTGTTTAAGGTTTATTACAACTCAGGTAGCTTAAATTTGTCACACACGAAATGGAGGCTTCACCAGTTCTGGGACTATTTATATAAATCAGCAGGGCGAGACAATCTCTTCGGAACAAGTCGTGAAATTTAAGCATCAGCCAAACCAGTTCAGAGTGATTTATAAAATTCTGAAGATCGCATTAACGGCATTGCTAACAGCCATAACTACATCCACATAAATGTGCCTCTCATAATAAAAACACTCTACATAGTTCTGAATGTTTTAAGAAGTGGCAAAATGACTGCAGATTATGGAGTCCATCTCCTTTAAGGCATCAAAGACATTCTCAAGGAGGAGTTAATTAGTCCAGTTTCACAGGATACACCATTACAGAGTCTGAGATTCTGACTGCCTGTGATTAATTTCAACCCTGCACCAACATACTTTGCTTACATTAGCTCTGCTTTCAATTTCCCCTCCTTTTTTTTTCAGAGGCCTCTCACTGGTGTGTTCACAGCTGGATACTCAAGTGCAGCTCCTCTGTACTGCCCCATAAGCAACAGAAACACTTGTCAGCAAACCTCTAGATAACAAGAAAGCACATGAGAAGTACTTTCCAACATGCATCTTTCCCCACCCTGTTCCCCAGTTCACAAGGCAGCAAGCAGATTCAAAAGCAAGCCCCCTCCCCTCAAATGATCTGGTACGCATATGCACTTGCTTCAAAGCACCCATGTTCCCGTTAAACGCAAAGTTCACAGAAATACTGTCCTTTTACTGCTGCCACTGATAAAGGGATCATGATTAAAGACTCCTCCCAACCTCTCATATAGAGGAAGATGGATTCCTACCAACCAGCAGTAGGCACCACGTTTCAGGAAAGGACTATGCGTGGTCCAGTGCTCCAACACGTTCCCATGCAATGAAAAATATCCGTCAGCGAGGCAACTTGCACAAAAACCAAGGGTCTTCCTTGGAGGCACCGAGTCTCCCAACATGGTACACTGTCACAGCACACCTTTCAAGCTTCCTTACCAAACAGCTGAAGTTCTGAAAATAAAGGCAGCTTGCTCATGCAGTTCCCTTTCTGTATTTCACTCCCTTTCTGCAGGGAGTCTTGCTTGAGGATATAGCTTCACTTGCGTGCATCCAAAGCCAGCACTGCTTTCATGTCTCCTCCTGGCCACCCAGTTCTCCCTCCTTGCTCATGCTGGTATACGCATTCAGTGACAAGATACGCTGAGGTGAGAACTCCTCTGTCCTCCGGGTTAAGAGCAGCCTTTTGGCTGGGTTAGTTTTAACGTGGATCAGTTCAGCTGGTCCCATCACATGGCAGCACTAAGTATTCGTACCATTCATGTGATAGCAGTGCAGAGAGAAGACAAGAACGGCAGCACTGGCTTACATGTTCTACCCTAGCACATGAGAAACTACATCTCAAGTTTCAGTTTTCATAGA
Organism: Theristicus caerulescens; assembly: GCA_020745775.1. Taxonomy (NCBI): domain Eukaryota; kingdom Metazoa; phylum Chordata; class Aves; order Pelecaniformes; family Threskiornithidae; genus Theristicus; species Theristicus caerulescens. The sequence continues at coordinate 10,926,679 of CM036565.1, read as the reverse complement.
AGTCACCCTCCACTGCTCGCAGTCACTCACCCCAAGAAGGTGCTGCTGTTTGTATCAGTAACGCTTCAGGGAAACACCGAGAAGCCACGTGCTGTGGGGTGCTCTGCACCATACGATGGGCAAATGTATGTTTAGCCAGTCTGGGTCTTCAGGTTGTTTCTGATTCAGTAACTCCCTTGTTTAAATTATCTAACCAAGTGCTTAAGGCCTTCCTTATCTTGCTAAATTAAGCCAGTCCTTGCCAGCTGCCAACAAGGGGAAGTGGGAATGCACCAGGATACTGCAGGACCTCCTTCTCTAGCACAACACAGCACGCACACGCTTCCATCGCCCAGCCTGACCATGCTTGGCACTCCCTCCCTTCTCCCTCCCATCATCTAGAAGGGATTTGCACCTGGCTTAGCTCAAGCTTGAATTAATTTGCAAGACAGGGAACTCAAAGTGGTTTTCCTCCATCAGAAGTCAGGGCTATGGACAGACACAAAGTGAAGCTGTGCAACAGATGATGTTTAGCATTAAAAATAGTTTTCCTCTGGGCTCACTCCTTTATCTGGCAGAAAAACACAGCAAAGACATTTGCTGGTGTAATGGTCCCATACACCAGTCTCTTCAAACAAAACTAGCTCTCTTCAGCAAGGAGCACATCATAGTTTACAGATCAAGGCAAAAACCCAAAGGCCTCAAGATCCACTGCTCTCACTTATCCCTGTCCAGGGCAACAACATGGCAAAGTTTAGTGCTGGACTCACAGCCTCCCGCCCCTCCGGAGCAGAACGACATAATTGTGTTGTGTTTGTACAGCACCCACTGCAAGCTACGATTCCCAACCAGACCCATCGGTGCTACTGAACGCAAACAAAACTAGGGATGTTTGAGACAATCAAACAGCAGATGCAGCAGAAATGAATTAATTTATATTTGAACAAAGGCAAAAGCCAATGGGAGGTTAAACATGACAAGCTTGAAGGGAGTTCATTTCAAGACAGAGCTGAAGTGAGAGATGCCGAAATGGTACATTTCACTGCATATTGTGCAACTGAAAAATGAGTCAAAGCCATCTGAGATTTAAACGGTTACAGCCAAGGAGCTTATCTTAGTATCTAAGCTGTGACTCTTCAGGGCCAGCTTTATAATTCTCCTTAATATACACATCACGGAGACTTCTGCAGCATATAGGAACATACCATCAATCTGACTGACTGAACACCTTTGTACTTTTTATTATACAGACAAGTGCTGAAGCTTTATTTGTGCAAAGGCTGCTTTTTATCTATAGGGACAGGCTGATAATGACAGCTGGATAAATGTTAACAGAACAAACTTTATTAGCAAGTTGAACTATTTAAAAAAGGGGTCTCCACAAATTAAATCTGTAGATGAGTTTAGCCACCCTAAAAAGTGGTAATTCAGTATTATACAGCCACAACAGGGACAATGGAACTATCAAATAGATTCTAGCTGTTCTTTTTATGGCATTGATTTTTTTTTTTGATACATTCAAAGCATTATTGCATCGGAAAACATATCATGCATCTTTATGTTTCCAGACAAAATCACCTGTATTTGTCATTTCTAGCTACATCTCAAAGGTGCACCAAATCTACAGTTTTATGGTTTTAGTTGCATGCTTTGCCTATATGCATGCTGAGATAATAAATATTAAATACAGGAAAGAACATAAGAGAACCAAACGGACATAAGGAATATTTTATGGCAGCTCTGTTACGTTCTGCCAGTTAAAGAGCTTGTCAAAAAATTGAGGTAACAACAGTGGCCACACCACTCAGCTGAGAATCGCTCAAAATGCACGGAAGTTTTCAGAAATTCAAGTACACAAACACCAGCTGCAACTTGTCAGAAATGCCAGAGAAATTAGGTTGGCTGCATTTTATTAGTCTGTTAGCTGGCGTTCACACAGCTCCTTGTAAATCCTTTTCCTCACTCGGGGCATATCTTCCTGGGAGAACTGAAAAGGCTGGTCTAAGGCGAGGCACTTGCAGTACTGAGGAAAAGGAAAAGGCTTGATTGAAAAAAAGTACATTTACTATATGAACAATACAGGCCACTGATTTTTAAAAAGCACTACTCTTACCTGGAGCACAAAAACCCCACAGTCACTGTCATTTTTCTGTTGTGGAATGCACTAAAAGGAAAAGAAACAAGAGGAGACGTGTTAGATCTTTACTTATCCTTTTATTCTTTAAGGCCTGCTTAAAAGTCCAAAAGGAGATTCGGCAAAACAATCAGGTACCTTGTTCTCAGAGCTAGCTGTTCTGCAGCACTAGAAACTAGAGTTATAATTACTTATTCTGATCCCAACTTTTGCAAGGTGACACTCAACACCTTGTTAGAATAACACCTAACATTTAGAAAAATATATAGTGTAGGACAGAAAACAAATTACAAATCTTTCTTTCAAGTTTATTTTCTTTTAGTGACCTACACAGAACAGCTTCTCAATTAGTTTAAGTAAATGTTTGTACAGCATTATCTGCTTTACACAGGACCAAACTATATCAGCAAAGTCACACAGGCCTAGAGGAAGATTACTCGCAGCATCCGCACTACCAGCAGTGGCTTTCTTCCCCCAGCCACACCAAAGGGTCTCAAAGAATGTGAAGAGTGGTAGGTACATCGTCAGGCGACATGACTGAGCAAGGCAGTCTCAAACGATAACTTTCAATCTTCATTATTTCTTCAAACACGCTCAATTTTGATACGCGGAGCTAAAAAGTCCCACTCGCTAGTGCTGCTATGTCTCTGGCACTTGAAGAGGAAAAGTAATTATTTTTCCTCAACTCCCAGATCTTCTGCCTCACAGAATGCAGGAGGACAAACTCTGACTGCACAGGGTGTGCATGAGTGCAGAGAGGAATCATTTTATCATTGTATCAGCATCTAAAAATAAACCTGTGCAAGGAGGGGGCTGTTGGGAGTATATCTAGTGTGCAATGACCTGTTTTATATCTTTGGAGCCATTATGGGATGGCTACGCAAATCACACATTCCCTCATTTACACTACACACAAGTTATTCCCTTTTATTGTCGCCAGATTTTGTTTACTTGTGAACAAATGCAATGTGCCATAAACAGCCCTGGAGACCAAAGCCCTCTGTCCATAGCAAATATAAAATATAGGCAGTAGCAGCATTAGCTTGTTCCCTCCTTCACCAAACCCCATCCATTTGGCACAGTTCAGAACAGTCCTTTTGGGAGAAGTCAGGAAGCTGAGTCTCCAGCTCATTCAGTCCTTGACCTTGTGCCAACATGGGCACCAGCTACAGGTTTTGCTGCACGGATACTTAATTGTCCAGAGATCAGGCTCAGATCACTCAGTCACTTGCAGAAAGTATTAAAGACCTGGTGGGAGCTGAATGAGCGACAGAGCTCTAATTTCCATGTGTAACCACCTGTGTTGCTCCTACCACCCTCCACGTGGTCAGCATAAAACAATTTACTACTTGTACAAATATACAGCTTTAGAAGTAGCCTCCTAAAATCTCCCAGAAAGTCAGACTCCAGAGCTCGAAGTGCTGCCATTTACCTTTGTCACAGCAGTCTGCCAACCCTGAAGAAACTCGGGGCGATTCTTCTCTTTTGCTTCAGTCAGCAAATACTTTCGAATGTTCTTTATAAAGGAAAGAAAAAAAAGCAACAATATTATTCACCAGCTAAAGAGCAGGAGAGAGAGATTGACATCTTTGCTGGTATCCTTTTGACAATGAGAACAAATTTCAGGTAAGCATGAAGCATTAGGAGCTGAGCTCAGATCTAGAGGTAAAGTGGTGAAGTGTGGTGGGTACTGTGCCTTCTACCACCAAGGCTCATCTTGGTCTATTCAAGGGGAGCTTTAACACCCCTCAGCTCCACTGTGCACTGGTATACTTAATACTAGACTAGCTGTGGCACTCAGGCACAGAGTCAGAGCGCTCTCAGGCATGCGGAGACACACAGTGCAGTTGGCATGTGTTCTCTCCTGCCTTATTTGGCTGACACCAAGGCCCTTACATTCAGTATGATAGCATTTTCCTGCCTGAATCTCAATACAAAACACTGAGTTCTGCAGCTAATCAACAAAGCTCCAGGGAGAGTTTTAGTGACATTCAGGAAAAAATAGCCTGACACAAGCGAAGAGAAGGAAGCAAGATAAATGAGCCTATGGTCTTGGGTTAAGCAAATCCTTCTACTTCTCTGTAAACAGGCTGGTGGTTTATAGCACAATTTAAACACACTCCAGCACACTAACATTCACCTTAGTGGGTGGATCACAGTGGAGTTTTGGGTATTGGCCCCCCTTCCCCTAGAAAGGGCAGGAATAAAAGCCTCTCATGTTTGTGAGACATTTAAGTGCAAATGCCTTGCCTGCAGCGGGATGGGAGAGGTCATTGCAAAACTGCAGGAAAGACTGTAGGGCTGCTGAGAGGGACCCCTGGTTTATACCGCAAGCTCAGAAGCTGGAGAGCATAAGGTCTCTCGCTCCCAGAACAAACATTAGCTTCATCCTCAGCAAATGCTAGCAGGAAAATAGTATCTTCATTCAGAAGTCCTAGCTGGGAACTCTCCTGGGTACAATAATTACTACTCTTCTGTAAGCCAACAACTACACACGGTTAAAAGTAGAGGGCTGCTGCATCAAGCAAGCAATTAAGCTGACAAAATTAGCTTTTGTAAGAGGGTCATTACAATTTGCTAGTCCCAGCAAAAACTTCCTGGCTGCTCTTTACCAAGAAGACTGATAATTTAACTCCAGTGTTCAGGTTGCAGCTTTCAAAGGTTGCTGGGTTATAATCAGAGGTATATGCCCCGTACCAGTGCAGACAGAGGAAAAAGGCAACACGCTGTTAATACCACAGTAACACGTAAACCCCACTGGGCAGCATTACAGCATCTTCAGTCCTGTTCTCTCACCCAGGCAACCTCCCCCAAAAAGGACCACAATTTATCATTTCCTAAGCACAGGTCCCTTAGCAGTTGAAAGAACTGCCTTCACTCTCCTTCTGGCTAGTCTGCTTCCCCATGGCACTTGGCTTTGAGCCCCTGCTTTTTGTGGGAGTGACAAGACAGAGGCACAAAAGGTGTGCCGATTACATGGTCAGACTAATTAGGCAATAAGCAATCTGACCTCAACTCCCAGCTCTGGTGTGACCCTCGAGGTCTGTGCTTCAGACTCCTCAGCAGGACAAGCTGATTCTCATTTCATACCCAGCAAGACAACAGACACACCGCATTTAAAGTTTAACACTGAACAGAAAAAGCGGGGGTGGTTCTTTTAAGAAAACAGTTCAAACTTTGCAGACAGAGCGGTCACTCTTACCTCTACACAAAACTTAAAATGAATGCCTTGGGAATCATAAAATGAAATAATTCGACTGGGGATGTTCACAGTAATGAGGGACCAGTGGACTTCCAGGTGAATAGGAATTAACAAGAGAGTCTTTTTGAACAAGTCCACCTGGCAAGAAGAACAATACACATTAGAGACAATTCCACAGGCACAACACCAAAGCAAGATACTAACTGAATTTAAGTCTCTTCACCACCCCGTAACTGAAGTCTTCTTTTGCCCCCTCTGCTCTTTCAGCACATTCTTCGTGTTTATCTCATACACAGCTTATTAGCAGGCACAAAAATACAGTTACAACCCAGAAAGTGGCTAAGAACCATTGTACAGTACCAAAGCTAGCCACCACTGTATTGGCGGCAAAAGCCTGCTCACGTTGCACTTTAACATCTGCGTCAAAGTGGGATTTCTTACATAATGATGGTACTACAGTCGAGCCTTAATTTGGGTTAGCTATGTATCTTCAGTAATAATACTCCTGCAGTATGAACACCACTGATTTCTATCAGAGCTCCATCATGGACAGGTGACAGAGGAAGCAGCTGTGATTACAAACACCCACAAAACCAGCAAGCTGGTGCAGTTTGACTCCCTCTGCCATAGCACAGGCTCTGCGACTCGTCAGAGGAAGGCAGAGAAGGAGTGCACGATGCTTCGGTGAGCAGAGGAAAGGAGAGGGTGAAGACAGAGCAAATTCATCTTCTCTTGAACTTAGCTTTGCAGCAGATGTACTGTGGTCACAGGCAAGCAAACAAGGGAGAAGGTCTTAAAGTACAGAACAAGTAGATCAGATACAACACCCCCAGTGTCTGTGTGGCAGATGAGCCCTTACGCTTTTGGAAGGGCCTTTCATGATCTTCCTTCTCCCAGCTCCTCTTGAAATGGTTGTCTAATTGCTGGGTTTTTGGTGGTACAGTCCAGAAAATAAGCAAAAATAGAATACTGAACTAAATGAACTCATCCTGCGGGAAGATTTCTATGCTGCTTTTTTTTTTTTTAAAGCACTGTGCAATTTGAACAGTACATAATTGCTGCACTACTGGTAAAGGCAGGTTGTTTGTAGGAAAGAAAAGTGTATTTTTTGAGTAACAGCGAGAAGCTGAGGGCACGAAAAGGTCTGAGCATTCACAGCAGTTACCAGCCAAGCCTTGCTCACAACAGTGCTTTGATTGCCACAAGCATCGACAATCCCTGCTCCCACCTGCAGAAACTGCTTCCTGACCAGATTACAGCACACTCGCTACACAACGATCCATCATTCTTGGAAAGAAGCAAAGAGACGTCAGCCAGCCCACAAAGGAAAAACTGGAATAAGATAAATGAACTACACCTTCTGTGATGGCCAGCAACAGCACAGCCATGCTAAACTCAAGGGTCCTCATGTGACCCTAAGTTGTGGGATTGCTGCAGGCATGCAAACCTGTAGCAGAAGAGTGGGAAGAGGCAGCCAAAAGCTGGAAGGATCTTTAGTTAAGACCCGATGTACAGAAAGAACGGTGGCAACCTAGATTTGCTCCACCGAGACAGCGCAGAGTCAGCTAGCTGACATGACAGCGGATCAGAGCAGGAGTGCCAATCTGATCAGCGGCCAGAAGGGACAGACACGAATGGGAGCTTTGAAACCACTGCAGCTAGACACAGAAGAGCGCATCCTTCTAGGCTCTGGCCTCCTGTATCCCAGGAAAGCACTTTTATAAAACCTGGTACAATACTCTGGCGTGTTTAGAAAGCAGAAACAAGCTCCCCTTAATTGCATATTGCAGGACGAAGCAGTCTACTGAATCCTTCCAACAGAAACTGCTTAGTTCTCATCCTTGCTTCAGATTCTTCAGGAATTTAAGTGTAAATGTCTAAACAACTGTCCTGCTCTCATCCGGTCCCTCCTCAGCAGCAACATGAATACAGGTTCTGCTTTCAGAAACTACCTTCACTTTGGGGGTTTTTGCAAAACTTGGGTTGCTGGAAAAAAGAACATTTAAAAAAAATCTGGGAATATTAAGCACCAATATTCAGTCTTTCTTTAAAGAGATTTTAATAAATTATATGAATAGATTTTATATTTGGATAATGAGTTCATCTCTAGCATTTCACAGATGTGTGCTATTTAAGTGCTTCTGCAGAAAGATCATACATTCAAACATGGTCCTTGATTAGTCTTGCCTCATCTCCCATATTAGAAAGGACAAATGTTCACAGAAAAAAAAAAAGAGAGCACTGGTCTTTGTATTAGCTACCTCAGAAAATATCACAACCCATGATCTGGTATGGGTTCTGGAAAGCAAGGTGAATTCTGTTCTTGTCGTGTGAACAACAGTTCGGCTTATTAACCATGGGTCTCTAAGTTCTGCTTTCTAGTACCTGTATGTGGTACTCAGGAATCACAATTTGATTTTACCAAACAATCCCAGTTTGAGATAAAAGGAAGAAGCAGAATTAAGTCTGCTCTCCTGTAGATTAGCATACCTGGCACTGTCAGGAGCAGTAAGAGACATTTCTTGCAGCTAAATTAACAGCTTGCATGAACATGCACAAAAAGATAACCTACCACCAAGGATGAAGCCATTGAAAATACATTTTCACAACATAACCATACTAACTTGAATAGTGCCACCAAACTATTTTTATTAACCTCTCCCCACTTTGTATAACTCCTTTGCAAACCCATCCTTTGCAGGTAACACCTTGTAACCCAGTTCCAAGTTAGTGATTCAACCCAGCCCAAAAGAACCAGAGCACTGATGACACAGAGTTAAAGGATACCTTTTTAGTCCATCGTTTTACCCCATTATATCCTTTGGTTACGAGCTGTCTATGAAAAAAGCTGTTAAAGAAATGAACCTAAAAGAGAGAGAGAGGAGGAATGAGCACAGAAATCTTCATGCACCGTCATTCCCCTTCCCCCAGGATAATTTACGCAAAACAACTTGTAATGAGGCAATATTTAATGCAGGTTTAGAAATAGAACCCCAGTAGGGACAAACAGAGGCTTTGCCAAGCCTAAACTATTGCCGTTCTTCAGCTAGCAAATAAAGCAAGCCTTATTTCCCTATAATATATGATGTGAGCCACGGCAACATTTATATTTACACTTCTGTATCTCCAGGCATATCATGTTTAATTTTTTGTTGGGGATGGGCTTGGGAGAAAAACACCAGGATAAGAGTTACAGTTTTTGTTGTTCTTGACAGAGATTAAGGAAGAGAACACTGGACTGGCAAAGTGGGGGTGGTGGGGAAGGGAGTAACTCCTGGTTTTAGTTGCTGGAAGCTGAGACTCAAAAAAAAAAAAAAGTTATGAAATTAAATCCAATAACATGGTCATTTGTATTCAACTATGACCAGCTCCAGACAAAAACAATACTCTGCTATTTAAAAGCATTTTTAAGTTATACCACATCTATTTTGTAACTAAAACCCTACATCTATGGCAAAAAACATAGGCTTATGTTAAAAAAAAATTATTTAGCTCCAGGTTAACACTATTATTCCCTGTGCTTAGCTTCTTGCAACTACAGGAACAGATTAATACAAATGGAAATCTGCAACATCTGTTTTTAATAATTCTGCTAGTGTAGAGGTGGTAGAAGGCTTGAGTTATTACTTGAAAAAAAGTTAGAACATTCAGCATCTGAAAACACAGTCTAACACCCATTATCTATGCCAACAGACTTCAAAACCACATTCTGAGGTACCAGCACAAAATCTCCCACGAGGATTTCAATTATACACTATGAAGAAAAAGCGGACACAAGCAGATACAATCTCCAATACCACAACCCTAGCACACACTCAGGAAGTACAGAGAATACTAATGAAGAATCACCATCACCACCAATCAAAGCAACAACGCTCTTTCTTCTGAGCTTGAAGATTTTAAGAGTTACGTTCTGCAGAGCTCATCTAAAAATGGCTTTGTTTGGTTCTTCCTTTGTGGTCTCACCTGAAAATTGTTCAGCTCTAGCAGTAAACAGATGGCTTTTTATAATTGCCACTGCTGCAAATGTAGTCACAGAAGTGGGGGGGTTGTTTTCTTGATTAGTTTTTTTTCCCCTTTCTTTTTTTTCAACTGCCACCAACAGTTAGACACTGCAGTTGGAAAGCAGTAAGCATTCTGTTGTGGATGCACAAACCAAAGAGAGTCCTGCAGAGTTAATACTGCCGAGGAGCCAAGCAGCCTGCATCAATTCACATTCACCAGGCAGGCATCTGACACAGTTTTTGCTGTTGCGGCCCCCACAGCTGCGAGGTGGGTGGGTGAGAGCAAGCAGCACATGTGCATGGTTCAGATGCTACCATTCATGGTTTGCCATCTCAGCAGAAATCCATCCTCATCAGAAATTTCAGCTGAGACACCAGACTGGTGAGCAAGGGCATGGATAAAGCACTTTAGAAGCAGATAAGCTGGAGACAGAAACCTCCAGGGCGGAAAGGAGAGTGGGATGGGCAAAAACAGGGCACCTGTCTTCTACAGGTACATCAGTAACATCAGGCTACCACAGAGACCACCTGCAGAGCTAATCCAATACGTTCCTGAAACAAGAGCAACAGCACTGAAGACTGTATTTTAGCACAGGAAAGGAAGAAAATTTGAGCAGCAGATAGCAACAAATTATAATGGAACCACTCAGAACATCACTGAGCTAAATCTCAATTCTGTATCTGAAATATTCAGTGTTTCACCCTTCCCTCTCAATCTCTCATTAGGTACATTTGCATAATAACAAAAACCCTCACCTTTTCAGGGACTGCATCCATTATGAGTTCACCATACATGTTAATTATCTGTAAGAGTTAGTAAATATTTGAGTATGTACAGAATAATTTTGTAAAACTCAAGTTCACAAGTTCCCATAAGATGTAGGACCCTTCACACTTAAAACAGCAATAAGGAGGTGAGCAATTATAGTAACATTTTGCTGTAGTCTGAAGGACAAGCACTCTGGAACTAATAGTGGTCGGCCCAGAGAGAGACTGTAACTAGCTGCTTGAAGTCTGTCTCAATCTGAAATGCAGTTTAATTCAATTTAAGTCTACTGGTGCATGCCCTGGGCACTGCAGCCTTCTTGGTTTTTTGGCTGTGGGCCACAGTCTGCTGCTTCACTCTGCTGTTCTTGTAATCTGCTCAAGCCTGGGGATGGGGGGAGATGCAAAACCTATATGGGTAGCCACTATTTTCTCAAAATAACACAACATCATTTCTTCAAAAGGAAATGGTTTAGTTGTGACAACTCCCATCTTCCAGACTTGTAACCACTATTATTGCACCTGCCATCATAAAAGCTGCTCACCACTTCTTTTACTTCTCAAGTGCAAAGTAAGGATAGTCCACCTATAATGTGGCAGAAGGGGAACAACTGATATCCTAATATAAATGGGCTAAAAAAGGGGTAAGGAAGCACATAAACACCAAGCATCTCTGACCTGGTCATTCAGCCAGTTCTGGCCTTCCAGTGTAGCTAAATCATCCATATCTAGCATGTGCTTATTATAGAAGACCCGGAAATTGCAAGTGGAGGTTTTTGGATGTTTTTCCCGATACTTCATGATTTCCCTGGTGATAAAAGGTTTTCTAAAACAAGATTGAAAAGGTAGAAAAAAAAATAAGTCAAGGTCATATCAAACGGACTTCTGTTATGTTAGGTGTTAGACGTGGAGCGTGCGGTAGCAATGCAAGCAATTTGTCCTTTACAAAGTCTAGAATGTGATACTGCTACACACCTATGGGAGAAATCTTCATTAAAGACTTCTTTTAATCTTCCCATGACATCTTTTTCACAGAGTGGAACTAAACTGCCATATTTCTTCATAACTTCATCTAGGAATCCTTTAAATATACCAGAAAAATGAAAGTGCAAACATGTAAAAAACCCTCCGAGTTTGCTAGTCCAGTAAAGCGGTCATTTCTTCCAAGTATGAGCAGCAATCATTCTGCACCCAACCAACACACAGCACCACACATGGCAAGTATATATTTAAGAAAACTAAGCTCAAATTGGCACCATTAAATAAAAGCAGGGGAAGAAGGACAAAAATTAAAAAAGCAGGAATCTGATCACTCAGCTTTACAGGGAAAGATCAGACCCCGTTCTTCCCATATACACATATATCTACATCCAACTAATTATATCAGTGCTACGAGGAGAATCCATCCCACTGCTTATTTCAGTTAGCATCTTAAATAATTTTACTGCAACATGAAAAGCCACCAGTTTCTGCAACAGTTTTCACTGAAAAGCCAGTATCTTGTCCTTACGGTATGCAGAATTACTCTCCTCAGATGTAAGCAGCCCTGGCTGGCAGAGCGTTTGCAGTCTGTTCAGCTCCTCTGCTGCCACCATAGCAAACAGAAGAGACACCAGACAGACTCTCAGCAAGTTTAACTCATTTACCCTAGTATCCTAGGGATGGCATTTAAGGTGCCATGGACAGCCATGTCAGCGTGTCATTGCCTGGGCAACCATAACAGCAGAAACAAAAGATATTAACTAGGAAATAATGGACAGATGAATGCTGGAGGAATTAAAAAACCTAGGAAATAGATTTTTTTTTTTCTTTCTTTTCTCAGGCACAAGACTGGAACAGTGAAGACATAAATCCCTCCCACGCATCCAAAACCACTTTGAGAATGAAAGCGAATGGAAAACAGAATTTCAACACTTGCTAGTGAATAAGAGAAAAAAAGACCCAAGTTGTCCAGCTTTCTGAAAATGAGTTTTCAAATGCAGCAGAAAACATGTGTTCTGTGTACAGAAAGCTGGATCCGAGATCAGAGTCCAGGGAAATTGCACTAACCCAAACTCCAGGACTCCTCTCAGGCCTGGGTGTGATGGCAGACTATCACTGGACACATACCAGTGTATGTTTAGCTCTCTGCTTACTAAGGCTTTAACAATATTTCCTGGAAACTTTCAATGATCAGGATGGGAAGAAGCAAGATGACACAAACATCTCACAGAAAAAAGTGCCAGAAGAACAGCAGTAAGAAAAGAATAAAAAAAGAAAGGAGAGACATCAAGAACAAAACACAAATAGACGAGAAAAGCAGTGAAGATATAGCAAGAAGAACACCTGGATGTGCAACAGAAGGAAGGGGGGACTGAAGAGTGAGATCAAACAAGAAGGAAGAATTCTTCACAGGAAGATATCCTTCCTTGCAACTCTGCCACACACTTGCCCAACAGCTTTCATCCCTTACGTCTTAGTAGACTGTGACAGGGAGGATATTTTTCACTCTGGCTGGAAGTCTAGATAGAAGATGTATTGGGGATGTAAGTATAACTTATTCTCTTTTAACATACAAAATTTTAAAAAGCTTTTTGTTCATACCCAAGCAGGAAGGATTGTTCTCGTAGTTACAACTAACAGTAGCAGAGCTCCAAGAGATCTCTAGCTAGACTCTGACCTCACTTGGGCTGGTGTAACTGCATAACTCAAGGAAGAAAATACAAAGTTCAGACATGGTGCAAGATCAGGCACCCATCACAAACAGGATTTACCACGGAGCTCTGTTTGACACTTAATAGCACATCAGAACACACTAAATATTGCAGCCCATTAACATCCGAGTTCAGCTACTGCAGAGAAATTCAAAACCCAAGAGCATCCATAACACATCTCCTTCATGCGTCTACCCTAGCAACTCTTTCGAGGTTAGCAGTATCTTTTAGGGTGCAGCTAATTATTAACAGCACTTCCAAACAGACAAGAACTTCTGTACATAGTTATACCAAAATTAATCTTTTCAGCTGAGAAAACTCGGAAGTGCTATACTGTCAGTATGAGTGTGTATGTAGTGTAGACTTGACTTCAATCCTCAGAGAGGAACCCTCAGCTCTGAAGAAAACGGAAACTGGTCCCGCCTACTTTCATTCAGAAGCTAGATAAGAATTCTCTTAAAATTGTCAAGTGTGGTAAAGTTTAGTGCATTTGTTGTCTGTCTTTTTAGTTTTATTTTTTTAAGTTATTCAGGCCTCCCACGAGCAAGAACACAACTGCCTATCAGACCACAAAACTTTAACCTTTGCCACCCTGATACAATCTTGGTTCTTGACTCTTACAGAAGGATTACGTCCCTTTTTCTGCTGGACAAACTTTAAAACTCCATTGCAGAAGTGGGTTGTTCACTGTGGTACCACAGTTTCTCTCAATTTCTCACATAGCGCCTGGTCCTTACTGGATCACGTAAAGCCAGTCAGAGAAACACATCCCACGCTAACTTGTGGATATGGAAAGCTGAATCATCTTTTGAGGTTCAATGTCTCCTCCTTCACGTTTTGCTTTAGAGAATCAATTGCAAAATTGAAGGACAAAAAGGCGGGCAGAAAAATCAGAGCATGCCAAACTTCAAACAATCCCTTTAACACTAGTTGATGCCAGCTTCAGGTTTATGGGAATCTGTGAAGCCAGTGTCTCCAAAGGAAGACTTCAGTTATCAGAACATCACTGAACTTGAACATTATATTAATGGTACCAGGTGGCACAACATGTTAGCTTACTGCTCCTTACTATGTGTACAGTATACTGCTATACGTAAATAAGACACCGATTACTATTTTTACCCCTGTGTTCTCTCTTTAGAGAGACTATCAAATACTGCATGCTCAGCATTGAGTAAAAAAAAATCCCAAAGCCTTTTTGCTGAACCTTTGCTAGGACTAGTCTTGCCTTTTTAAAAAAATATTGTCTCATAAGATTCATTAAGTCTACTTTATGAACAATCATAGAGAAAACTAAGCGACAATGAACAATATTTGGTTATTAAAACCTGAGATTCATTAAGTGATTTAGTTTCAGTCTAGGACAGAGCAAGAGAAGAGAGAATAAGGCTGGAAGGAAGTATTAGAACACTAAGAATTTTCAAAAACCAAGTTAAGAGTAATAATTGTCAACCATTTAAAAAACTGGAAGTTTTAACCCCATATAATCTTCTGAAACTACATGATAAAAGACATTTAAAATGTCTATCAACAATTTGCCACAAAGATTCCAGTTAAATTACATTGTATTCTCTAAAACAAAAGAAGCAGAGGCACCATTCAACTATTCCTCAAAATAGCTTGTCAGATAAGCACTGATTTGTCCTTCCTTCACGCAGCTCTCCTTGTTGCAGCTTCATTTCATTAAGTGTTATGCTAAGCACCCTTTACAATTCACAATAAGAAACCATTTTAATGAAGGAATTAATGCAACTTGTGAACTCCACGATACATCCAGCAGTTTTCATGAACTCCTAGAAGCCCTAAGATATGTAAAAAGTATACCACAAAGCCACGTTGCCAGCTGCTCATCAGCCACCCGGGAAGCTTTCTGATTGTTCCTTTTGCCTCCCTTCCGAGTTCCTGATTTTAGTCCTGTGCTTTCTGGTGAAGGCTCCTCAAGAGGACTTTTACAATAAGGGTGATCTAGTAACTTTGCGCTAAAAATGTCCAGGTTTAAGGAGCCCTCTATCTCCATTTGGCTAGAGCTGTCCTCATTTTGTGCCAGCTCCATGGATAAAGGTCCATTTGCAAAATCATCATTGACATCAGAATCCTGCAAGGAGGACTGCAACAGTATCATTCCACCTACACCCATAACCTCATTAGATTCTGCGTCATCTTGACCTGAAGCAGCAATTTCTTTTCCTGTCACGGAGATGAAAATGTCAGAGCAATGATCCTCTGCCAGAGCCCCGTTGGTCTCCAGCTGGTGCAAGGTCTCTGCCTCTGGAGAAGCTCTAGCATGCAGTTCTGGCGGGACAGCATCCGCACTGCCATCCTGCCCTCCGGATTCTGGCTCCTCAGAACACGGCTCAGCACACGGTAACGCATCCTGCATACGGCAGATCTCAGATGCACATATTTCGTTCTCCTCACCTAAAGATTTGGGTGTATTATTGTTCATATCTGATAAGCTGTACCGGTTCCAAAGACGGTTACTTTTAGATTTCCAGTAGGAAAGCCAATTACACAATCCACTTTCAAAATCCCACTGGAGCGTCTCTTGATGGTCCCTTGTAACTTTCTCCACCCACCTCGGCTTGATTTTTCTCAATTTGCAGGTTTTGCCTCTTGCTCGAAGTTCTGGGGATTTTATAATTCTATACCGAAACCTAACCATAGAAAGTTTCTTATGCATCATAAATAAAGATCTCTTTTTTACAGTATGATGGTTAAATTTGGACCTCTTTATAGCTGTCAAGGGGCCACAAGTTCCATTCCACTCCCTTTGCAACAGCATTTCCTTTTATAGTTGTTTAAAACTACTCGGACTGCGTTGCCCTCACCATTATTGCTCTCTTCCCCGCTATATACAAAACCACCTTTCTTTACAGGTAAGGCAGCACCATCCAGCGTACCACATGAGACATAACGGATATTGCCAGAGATGCTATTAAGAATAGCGACAGTTTCAAATTCTTCGTTCAAGAGATCTTCACTCTGAAAGGATTCATTGTTGAGTTTTCTTACTGCTTCTCCAGATGGGCTTTCGGCTTTGCGATAGGGACAGGATCTTTTTGCTCTCAGTAGTTTTGTAAGGAAAGCCGTATGGTTCAACAGTAGGTTTTTGATAGGTTTCTGCATTTAGAGGCACATCAGGAGCCCACCTGCTTTGGAGCTCAAGTGCCTTCCTTCTACACTGCACTCCTCTGTACAGTTTGTTGTGATTTAAGCTCACAATTAGCTGAGCACTCTGTCTTTTCTTCTTAGCTAGGAAAAATTGCTTTTGAAAGCAGTATTTCCCAAGCTCCCCAAATCCAGTGGTCCATCTTCTAGACTGGGCCAGCAACCGACTTCTTTTCCAAAGCAAATGTCTTCTATGGTTTTTCATTTTTCTGCTGCATTATGATCTTGAAAAACAGCTGAAAGAATAAGGGAAATTAATTCAGAGTTATCTGGACTGTAACATAATAGCAAAACACTAAGGCACATTCCTCAGGCAACATGCCTATCTAAAATTCCACCCCTCCTCCAAACACAATCCCACATTCCCTAGGACATTCTCACTTGCACCAAAATGAAAAAGAAGCAACAGTTGCAATGGCTCCCTGCATAAACAGGGTCTTCTCATTTACCTTCCCTTGAGGTAAAGCAATAAAGAGGTAATCCCCATCCAGCCCATGTTCCCTACATGTAATTTCTGCCTCTCTAGCCTGAGGTTAAATCTCTCTCAATACCCATGGTGTAGAGCAAGCACGGTTAAGTAGCTTGCCTCAAAAGGCTTTTGAAAAACAAAACTTTGAAGTCCAAGTTAGTCAACAAGTGTGTGCAGGTACCCGATTCCATCAGCGCTGTACAAAGCCAATGCTTAATCTTGTGCAATAAATGTTAGCAGGTGCTGCGAAGACACTTCACACGCTCACACTAATTTTTCCCTTAAAGGAACAGCAATGGTCCTAGTGCCACAGAAATTTTGCTTCTCTGACTGGATAAAGAATGACATGGCTTTTACTCCACGAAGTGGTTCCTCTATATTCACAGTAACAGCTCACTCCATGTGACACCACCACCACCAACTTCTATAATCAGTGTTTATCTTTACATTAACAAGGTAATATCAATGCAGGACACCAGTTAATCACCTTAAAAATCCCTCTCCCCACTAAAACCCTGCATCTCGAAGTGTGCGATAAGGATATATCTGAAACTACACAAGAGTGTAAAGCCTGCATGGTAACATCTCTTCATTTTCGCTACATAACTAAAAATATTCATTCAAAGGCAAAAGAATCCAGAAAGACAAGGGGAAGGCATCAGCCACACACACAACATAGGATGTTTCATGCAAATTGTCCCAGCCTCACTAAAGTACATCACATTCTGTATTTTACAACAGTTTGTATTTTTCTCAAATTCAGCAATGGACTTTGTCCCCCTCTCTTCCCAACTGATTCTGACCTACAGACTATTACAACAAATTTTCCCTTAGCCACATCTGTCCCAAGCATTACACGTAGGCATCACCTAGCTGAAAATAAAGGAGCCTATAAATGGAAATAAAACACTAAAAATTGGACTTTAAAGGCAAACATGAATGCTAGACACCTGCAAAAACAGGTATTTAAAGTCTGACTTAAGAAGCTCTTCTGCATTTTTCACTCTACTCATCTTAGCTGTAAACAGCTGGTGGCTTTTTTTTTTTTCCTTTTTTCAATTTTTGGTGTGTGGAGGAGTGGGAGGGGAGTAGAAATGCAGAGAGGATGAAGAATGTCATTTAGCACTCGGGTGAGGTATTCCCACCATACAGAAAACAGTCCAGAGTTCACTACCTACAACCTAGAAAGGAACCCGGCTACCTCCACTGACAGACATGTGCAAGACAGTACAGCTTAACAGTATAAGCACTGCAATAGAGCCTAGCTCTTTTGTAACCCTCTACTAGTCATCACGCAACTTAGTTATCATAAAAATCAGGACATAACATCTCCTCATGCCAATTTTCTCCAACTTGCTCTTCTAGCACTTACGTCCTTCTCTACACTAGATCCAGTTTATGCCTGCTTTTACACTACAAACTCTATACACGTCTGACTATTGCGTACAATACCTACAAAACACTCCTTGACTGGCCCCAGTAAACATAAGCCAGACCACAGTCTTGCTAGGACAGCTTATTCCAGCCACACTTCCACCCAGGTAAAACAAAGCCAGCAACACAGCAGCATTCTCAACAGAGCCACGTGTACGAGGAGCTTCTGCCAACACGGCAAGCCTTGAGTACTCTAGGAAGAGCACGGCACACGAAGGCAATGGTTTCACTGCTTCTCAGAGTCTCAGCAATACGTACCACGCAATATACCTGCCGGTTTTTAAGAACACTCCTGAACGATTTAGAACCATTGCTTTTCTCCTTGTTCTTCCATAGCAAAGTCCAACAAGAAGCATCCCCTCCACGGCCACCGCCTCAGATGTGGAAGAAGGCTGAGTGACTGCCAGTTTTTCAAACAGCCGTGGATTATGCAGGAGCTGAAATGCCTACAGCTGCCATTGTTTCACCCATAGTAGACCGAACTAACGATCACAGTGGGGAAAAATACTGAACTAGATTCTAGCAAAAGTAAGTCCTGACAACAAAAAGAACCTGAAGCAAACTTGAATTAAGAGACAAGAGTGGTGCCACAGTTTCAACGCAATCAATTGCAACAGCAATCGAAATAGCCCATTTGCTCATTAGTGTCATGAAATCCAGCTTCTTAAACTGCAACAAAGGAAGATCTTAGGAAAGCTATTCTACCCACCTGTTCTTCTGCTTCATTTTTACCTTAGATCATTAAAAAATGCTTCACATTATAACTTACAGGATTAAAAAATACTTCATATTTCTCTGTGATGCACACGCCAATTTCTCCATGTTGAAAGTTTTTTTCTGTACAAAAAACTTTCTCCTTAAAATGGGAAGAAAGTCTGACTAAGCCATTTAATCCAAGCAAACCGTTCCTGCCATCCCCTCTCCCTTTTCAAACATAATCAATTTTGAATCTGGATCCCTTTAAAGCAAAGGCCTCCAAGGAGCAGTTAATCCCAGTCCTAGGAGCTGAAACAGTTCACTTTTGTAATAGCAGTATTACTTAGAGTGACAAAAGATAATCCATACGCAAATATTTAATTAAAGGTGCTGCTTGAAGAATTTATTTTCCATCTGTGCTACAAGAGTATTACTGGTTTTACTTGGCAACATAAATCAGCAAGGCAAAAGGACGGCTTAAAAGCGCACTGCTAGAAAAGGAACTGAAGTGAGCAACATAAGACCAAAAATAAAGCAAGCGCCACCCAAAGTTTAAGAACCCGAAGAGACAGTTGCATCTTCGCCCCATGCACTGACACAGATGAAAAACCTCTGAAGCGGAGTAACTTGCGCCATTAAAAGAGTCATTTGGCTATCATAAGCTATACTTGCACTGCACAGGGATGCTGCCAAGACTACACCAGCAAAATCTTAAACCCAGAAAAGCCCAAGATGTACACCTCCCAAAGACCATAAGTGGAAGAAATTTACTGTCATTAGTCCTCACCCCTTCAGCTGTGTTTGACGTACCATCTGCAAATGATTAAATATTAAAAGCCACAATCTCTTCTGCACCGGACAAAGACAACCCCAAACTGTTACAGCTCTGCACTAATGGCAGATTCTGGTTATAAATTTGCTTTGTACTCTAAGCTTTTAAAAACATATTTGGGAGCCACTCCGTTTTCAAAAAAGAGACTTACCCGAGAGCTCTGGTAAGTTACAAGCAAGCATGACTTTGTATCAACTTGACATAAAGCTGGCCTAAAATTTGCTGAACACCTACCTACACAAGAGGAATGGAGGAATGCAAGGCCCTTGATCCCCTACTGAGTCACAAATTCAGCGCAGGTACACGCTATATTTTCATTAGAGCAACTAGCAACTCGCTCCATTTGCAGCTTACGTGGTTGCAGCTTATGTCACCTTCAGTGAAATTAAGTACTGGAAAAGACACTACCCGTTCACATCTTTCACCAATATTAAACCTATTACAGTTGAACCACTAATTAATCCTTGGCAGTCCTATTTATTTTTGGCAGGTTTAGAGAGGCCAGGTTTTAAATGAAAAGCACAGAAACAGGAAAGGCAGTCCCAGCCAGCGCTGCTGACAGGACTCTAACCGAAGGTGTCTAGCCGACACCTGAAGCGTCAGACCACAGAAACCTTTCGTCCACGCAGGTGCAGAGCAAACCCACAGCACTACGGCAGCGCAGCTACTTCGTACTTAGATCACCACAAGCCACCTAGGGCTGCGTCCGGGTGGCCAGCAGATCAAGAGATACATGCAGCTGGTGAGTAATTCAAATACAGCTCACTTGCTCACTCCTAAGTTGTTTTTTTTTTTTTTCCCCAGACTGCCCAGATTTTAATATTGCTATTCAAAATGTAGAAGAAGCTTGTTTTGAAGAGCATCAGTAATGTAAATAAAGCAAACAGCCTTGGGAGCGTGGCCTTGTGCAGGCATGAGTAATTCATGCATCACCTGCTCCCATGGGAGGCAGCGGCTCTTGCAGCACCCAGTGAGTCCAGCCTTTCCCAGGGGAGACATGGGGCAGGCTCTCGGGGCTGGAAAATAGGCAGGAATGAGAAAGCGGGCCTGAGGTTAGAGAGCTGGGATATGCTGTGCAAGAAGATGCCCGCCCTCCCTCCCCCAACTGGAATCCAAAATTGGAAAGAGAGAGAGGAAGCTGGGGAAGGGTGTCTCTCTCCAAACCAGCGCGTGGCCAGAACTAAGCTGATAAGGTCAGGAAGTCTGAAATGATTCAATTAGCGCATGCAGAAGTAATGCACGTTCACAGCACCGGGAACTGTCTCCTCTTCGCTTTCTTTTCTGACCTGCCCAGCGCAGTTCTGCGAACTGTTAACCAAACATTTTGTCCCAGAGGTAAAACAAGCTCTAGGGAAATGCACTTTGACAAAACATAACATATTAACACAAGACCACACAGAAACTGCCAAAGTCCAAAGTTACCAACTCATGGGAACACAGCAGGGCACGGGGCTGATGACCTCAGTTATCACGCTGCAAGGCTTAAACTCGTAGTTACTTTGGTCTCTTCCCTTCTCTCAACTACTGTTTTTGGGAACTAACCCAGAGCCTTGCCCGGTTAGCTACACATCTGCTAAATTTATTTCTGGCAAGATGATTATAATTTACTTAAGGAAACATCCTCCTTTAGGCTAAACTAGATTAGTAGAGATATATATATAAGATAAAATAGCACTTATGAGAAATACTGTCACAAATCAGAGTGATGAAAGACAAAAAATTCTAGATTAAAGAGCCCAAAGTTACTTTTATACAAGTAAGGCATGAGGACATAAATAATTTTTAATCTTCAGGCTTTAGATTGATTTTAACGAAATATCACTCAAGCTTTGTCCTTCCCTTCCTGAATACCTCTGCAAGGCAGAAGCATGGAAGTAACTGAAATAAAGTCTACCAAACTTTGCTGTCCAAGCCCTGTGAAGGGAACAGAAACTGAAATTGCAGTCAAGGTCCTTGCACATGTCTGGGACCAAGGGTCTCCCTGATGTTTTCTAAAGGCTTTCCTTAAGACACAGTATACTTTCACAAGTATTAAACACATATTCCTGCAGCTTTGAATAGATGACTTCTCTACTTGTGTTAGTGACACACACACAGATAAGTAAAGGTGAGGCTATTACCAAAGGCAATCCGCCTCTCTTCACAGCTAGAAGTCTGGGCTAGAACAAGCGTCGTTTGAGGATGGCTGTAGGGAGAACGTGTTAGTTAAACCCAGTCCTCAGCTGAGGAACATGGCTCTGCTGGTCCTGCCCCACGGTTCAGCAGCCCACCTGCGACAGCCGCCCCTGCTGAGCTCCCAGTCACTGCCTCACCAGCGCAGCCCCGTTTGGAAGGGCTGGGGGAGAGAAGCATTGAATCGTTAAGGTTAGAAAAGACCCTTAAGATCATCAAGTCCGACCATTAACCTAGCACTGCCAAGCCCACCACTAAACCATGTCCTCAAGCACCACATCTACCCGTCTTTTAAATACCTCCAGGGATGTGGACTCAACCACTTCCCTGGGCAGCCTGTTCAGTGCCTGACTACCCTTTCAGTGAAGAAGTTTTTCCTAATATCCAACCTAAACCTCCCCTGGCGCAGCTTGAGGCTGTTTCCTCTCGTCCTATCCCTTGTTACTTGGGAGAAGAGACTGACCCCCACATCACTACAACCTCCTTTCAGGTAGTTGTAGAGGGCAATAAGGTCTCCCCTCAGCCTCCTCTTCTCCAAACTAAACACCCCCAGCTCTCTCAGCCGCTCCTCGTAAGGCTTGTTCTCTAGACCCTTCACCAGCTTCGTTGCCCTGCTTTGGACACTCTCCAGCACCTCGGAAAGGAAAGAGCACCTCGGAGGAAAGAGCACTGGAGCAGATAAGCTCTCTGCTTACACAGCAAAAAGGCTGGAGGGCTCTGAGAGCAAGAGACAACTCAGTGGTGGAGAAGCAGGGTCGAGAATCCAGTGATGGGACAAAAAAAATCTCTTGTGACAACCGAAAATCCCTTTCTACAGCTGCCCAGCTCCATCAACGCCCCGACTCTCCCAGTCTTGTAGTTATGGAGAGTCTGTCCGTGCTCCCCAGAGAGACGGGCACTGACCCCACGCCGCTTCAGGACCTTCCCTGGACTCCCTGTTCCCGCCAGCCCAGTCAAACCCCTGTCACATCGCCAGGAGCCGAGAGGCAGCGCCTGCTCCCGGCACCCGCAGAGCGGGCGGCAGAGGAGGCAGGGGCGCCGGGAGGGCCGGCGGCAGCACGGCGGCAACCGGCGCCCCGCGGCCTCCGCCCGCGGCCCCGCGGTGACAGCGCCCGGGCACCCCCGCTGCTCCCCAGCCACCGGGGACGGGAGGAACCTGGGCGAGAGAAGCCTGAGCGCTGCCGCAGGGAGCTCCGGGCGGGCGCTGCCTCCCACTGCCCCGGCCCGCCCGGCAGCGGGGGCCCGGCGGCCGCTGGCCAGGCCGCGCTGCCCCGCACTCGCGGGGCCGAGCACAGGGCGGGCGGGGGGGGGGCCGCCGCCAACCGCCGTAACGGCCCGCCCGGGCCCGCCGCCCCCCGCCTCACCTCTGCCCGCCGGCGCCGCCCGGCTCATCCCGGCCGCCGCCAGGGCCCCGCTCCACCCCTCGCCGCACGCCGGGCCGGAGCTCGCTGCGCCGGCGCCGCCGCGTCAGCCCTGCGACGGGGCGGGGGGCAGCGGCCGGCGGGGCAGCGCGCCTGCGCCCGCCCGGGCAGCGGGGCCGCGGCGGCGGGGCAGGGCCTGCTCTGCCCGGCCCTCCGGGCTCCCCCTCCCGCCCTTCTCCTCCGGGAGGCCCGGGCGAGGCCGCGGGGGGAGTGAGCAGCCCCCGCCCCAGGGCATCCCTGCACGGCCGTGGGACGTGCGAGCCAGGGGGGCAAAAAGGCGGCAGGGGCCTTTCCTCAGCCCCTTCCCCGGCTGAGGGCGACTCTTGCAGGCCGCGGCGGCCCCCTCCTCCACTGCACACCAGCAATGGCCGCAGAAATGAGGAATTTAAAAAAAAAAACAACCTGACTTTTACAAATAAACCGTTAATTAATATCTCGGTATATGGATGTGTTTCTAAAAAAACCCAAAATGAAAAATACTGTCGTTACTCTGGCGTCAGTAGTCTGGCAAAACTGCCTCTTCTACAACGAAAGCTGCAGGCAGGGCTCTCCCAGGCCGCGGTGGAGGCAGCAGGGCGAGTTTCTCTCTATGCCGCCTTTTCTGGGTTAACGCCTCCGTACCACAGTTGCTCTGCCTGAAGCATGGGGAAGAAGATAACCGGCCACTTTAACTGCTGTGCTGTGTTGTACAGAGACATCATGAAAATGGGAAGCACTCCAAAACCATTGCATTTTTGTTGCTGGGTGGAGAAAGGTTACACTTCCTCTCACTGGGTAGCCCCTGTGAGGAGAGGCTGAAGGAATTTCTCCAAATTAAAAAAAAAAAGTCAGCAAAGCAGGGAAGATTGGGAAACAGCCATGATGCATCATTTTTTGCTACAGCTCTGCACGAGGTGAACTATTTTGTGATCATGCAGTATCCATTAGGTTGTGTGTTCCTCCAGGAATTACAGTACGCAGGCCATGCATTGTGAAATGCTATAACAAAGAAATAAATTGAAAAAAAAAAGGGATAGAGAAGACAATGGGGTGATGCAACAAACAAAATGTCAAAGTCGGTGCCAAACTGAGAGTTGCTAGCTTTTATTTGTTTGTTTGAAAAAAGTCCAGCCCAGCTCCCTCATTAAACGCAGTGCTTTCCTAAGCAACCGTTTGTTCTTCCTGCACAGTAAATCCAGCTAAGATGGCTAAGTGGTTTCAGAGCAACAGGATGAGTCCTCTGGCCTTTATGAAACACACAGTAAACAGGGTGCACAAGGCAATGCTCAGGCTGTGAAGTTAAAACAGGAATATAATAAATGGAAAGAGGATTCCTCCCCCAATCCATCGGAGAGCTGCAGTGCTCTCTGGCTCTCTGTATGTAACAGCACCTCTGCACTCAAATCATGGCCTGACCCGGGCGATCATTAGTACAGTCTACGCCAGGCACTTGAGACACATAAATGGGAGCCCAAGTTCATGAGATCCTCTTAAAAAATCGTGATTTGACTTTTTAAATGTGGGGTTTTATGAGCCTTCTGGTTTTGCCTATGAGGATCAGCCTTATCACACGTTCAAGCTTCCTCTCTGTCCACGAGGGCTAGCAGCAGATCTTTAAAAACTGGAAGCTGAGATTCTCAGATGAGTAAGATGCCCATAAACACTGAGGCTTTATGGAACGCGTGAAAGACACGAGACTCGTGAAAATTAATAAATAAATAAATAAATGCAAGCCAGACTTGGCAACGCTGACAGAAAGGACTGAATACCGACTGCATTACTGTAACATTTTTGTGGCCAAACTTGCAGCCTCAATGTTTTAATGATGGCAGCCTTTACTGCATTTAACAGAAGCCTGGATTTGATTCTTTCAGAATAAAAGGGCTTTTTGAATGCTCTGTAAAGGCAGTTTCCTGACTTCATTGATCGCTGACACAAACACCAGAACTAAATCTCCCACATCTTGAGCTAAAGCAACAATCCCATTAATTTGGACAGCAGTGAGCTTGTACAGGAAGCAGTTGCTGGAAGCGGACACGTAGCATGAGCCGAACCAGTTGGCTGCTCTGCGTCTCGTGTCGCCAAGCAAGAACAGGGCCAAGGTAAATCTCCATATAACCATGTTTTATTTGGAGGCTGCTAACAGCCAGTCTGAATTCACGAAAGAATGTGAATAGCCACATCAGGAAACTCAGCAAAAGATTATTCAAACTGGCAGGGTTTAAGAAGGAAAATTAAATTTGTTCTTTGTTGTCCCTGCCTATTTTTCCACTTCTGAATAGGAATAAAATTAAGGACTGCTCCAAAGAGCTTGCACATTCCTTCACATAGCTTCGCGTTGTGATGTAAAGACTATACTGGCAGAAATATCTGTACGTCTCAGCACGTACTTGTCAATAAATACATTGAAAGGATTGCTGTTAAATTGCAACAAAGTAAAAAAGCTTTAAAAAAGGTACATTCACAGCAGGCGCACTCTAACCTGAACACAACTACAGCCAATGGAGCGTGGCGACCCTTTGGCCCATGCTTCAGGGAGTTTGAAGTTTCTCCAGGCCATAAGAAACTTCATGAGGTTAATCCTTCTATAGCACAGCAATACATGGGGGAAGGAAGCAATAATGCAACAGAGATACCCCAAACTCCCCTGTGAGGAAACATCCCCACTACATAATCTTGCCTCTGTACTTTCAGCCCCTGCCCAGATGCTGAAGAGA
Organism: Theristicus caerulescens; assembly: GCA_020745775.1. Taxonomy (NCBI): domain Eukaryota; kingdom Metazoa; phylum Chordata; class Aves; order Pelecaniformes; family Threskiornithidae; genus Theristicus; species Theristicus caerulescens. The sequence goes on along the minus strand of CM036565.1, from coordinate 10,901,014 downwards.
ACCTCCATCAGCCGGAGCAGCTCTGTCCCCGCTGCCACCCCACCCGCTCACACCCTGCCTGTGATCCTGGTGCCTCCACCCCTGCTCGCTCAGTTTGTCCTCCAAGTCAAGGACAAGCACACAGCAGCTCCTGAAAAAAGATCACTTCAGCGTATCTCAGAGCTGAATCTCCTAAAATTTAAACATTGGCTTCTATCTCACAGTTAACAAAAAGTGGCATTTCTTCTTCCCTCAAATTCAATGAACTTGATAAAGATTAAGCCTTACATCACTACAACCATGTAGATAGGTACAAACCTCATTTAAGAGGTTGCCAATTTTCCAGCTGCTCATCTCACTACATCCAGGTTAGCCCAAAGCAAGGGCTGGCAATATAATGCATGCAGCAAACTCTGACTTGGATCTGCAAAGTAACTTGGTTTAAAAACAAACAAACGAACAAAAAAAAAACCCCCAAACCCACAACATTTTAAAAGCAGACTTCTCATAGCTTGTTTAGAGTGTGCTCCGTGGCCTGCACAATTCATCCAAGGCAACTTCTGGCAGAGGTGGGGGTGAGGGGACCTCTGACATTTCCATCACTGCAGGGTGAGTTTTTCAGTTCCTCAGCTATGATTATAACCCAATTGTATAAATACAGATAGAGCTTTTAAAGTACAAAACCACCGCTACTCACACATTTACTCAACTGAATTTAAAATATCTGTACTTTCATAATTACAACATTGACAAGGATTTCAGAGGGAAGGCTAATTTTCTTGAGGGAGAGAGGACGCTTAGTGATTGAGGATGACGTGTATTAACATTAACATTCTGCTTCACCACAAACTCCTAGAGCGAACCTCCTTGTATCTGGCATTTCAGGACAGTGCTTCACCCCACGGTGGCCACCAGCGCTTGTTGGTTGGAGGCTGTTACCTCTCCAGCCCAGGCTGCAGGGCAGAAAATACTTCTGTTCCCTGTCCACTTTGCATGCAAGTCAGAATAGCTTGGGCCACCCTCACTGGTGGTTTGAGTGAAGATACCCAGTGTTGTGCTGAAGGATGAAGAGCCACACGGCCCATCAGCTCTGCTGCAGCACTGATGGCTGCTCTCAAACAGGTGGGAGCAGTAAAGTCCCAAGCGATTTTTGCAAAATAGACAAGTGCTTCTCAGATCTCACTCTACAGGACAACGACAGGGCTGCTTCCCTGCCCTGCAGGCCTGTTTTGAAAACAAGGAGATTAAAGTCAACAGGCCCCAGATAAAACTGTGAAAGGGACTGTGGAAGTGAAAGAAAGGCACCCCTAACATAGTGTTTAGCATTGGACTCGGATAGTCCGTGATTATATGCTGCTGTATGTCTGCACAGACCAGAGCTCACTGAGACCACGAACAGGCTATATTTGAACCAGCTATTCCGGGTACCACAGGCAGTGTCGTCATGGTACCAACACACTGCGGGCTGCGGAGCCCACTTGTGAAACCGAGAAAATACGCAGGTAACTGCACTCTGCTGCACTCTGTAGCTCACCAAGGCTGCTAGGTAATTTAAAGCTAGTTCGAGGTACATTTCTACATGTTTAGTTAGGCAGTGAAACCAGCTGGGGAAGTTTCTTGCCTCCAGTCACTCTTTTTCACTCCTGTATCTCTGCTCCCTGCCACCGTCCCTCCAGGTGTGCCAATACTGCTATCTGTGAAGCTCGCTGGAAACTGAATGCTTGAAGTGATCCACATGGGAGGAAAAAAAAAAAAAAAAAAAGAAGCACTACCCAACAGTTTTCCTCTGGAGTTGCACGGGGACAACTAGAGGCAGGGGCAGGCTGAAGCGGTCAAGGCTGGAAGGGCCGGCAGGAATCCAGTTAGCCACCAGCAAAAATGTACATGGAACCGCAGTCTCAGAATGCCCCACCACTGCTCTTGTAGTGAACAACAACCCTTAAACGTGCATAAATGATGTTAGTCCAAATGGTGTTACAGAAAGGATAAATGTGGTCTCTTTCAACCGGCTGCCAATATTCTTCATTAAAACATGTTGGCTGTGTTCTCTCTAACAGTGACACACCAGGGGCAAGATCTGGAAGAAGGCTGCCTCCTGGAATCACTGCTGATGCACAGCATCCTACTGGTACATTTTGTCTTTTGCTTGGCAGCCAAACGTGGGACTTTCTTTTGACGCTGTGCTGCCTTTCACTCATATCAGATTGTGAGGGGTTGTTTCATCAGAAACAAAAGAGTGAAATGGAATAAGGAATAAATTAGAAGCAGGACAAAGCTGTCACTGCAATTCTTAGAACATGAAAGAAAAAGAGGTAAAAACCTCCTGCAGCAGAGATTTGATTATCAGCTTCCCCAAATGATGCCATTATTTTAATTGCCAAACTCCTTCTAAAGCGATATATAGCTACAGTCATTGCAGCACCAGAATTGTACATGGAGAAGGATGTAGAACGTGCAGTGTAGGACAGAAATGAGGATGTTACAGTCAGTGAAAATCTTCATTATCAGGAGAGGCTGGAGAAGCTGAGACCATCTTCAGAGAGAAAGGGAAATGCTGGAAGGGCCTTCCTACATATTTTCAGATCAGTGAAAGGGAATTGTGTTTATGCATTTTTCTTAGCCTGGGAGAATCAACAAGGAGAAAGTAAGATCAAATGAGGAGTTCAAAATGAAGTAGGCAAGGATGTCAGCCTTTCCCAGTGTCCTATCAATACATTCATGCGATATCATCTGGAGCTGCTCTGCTATATCGAAAGCTTTTGAAACATAATGAACTTTGTTTTTTGAAACATAATGAACTTTGCTTTTCAAATCAGAACTGACAAATAAAATAGCTTATTCGTCTCTACTCAAAAATTACTCCAAGGAAAGAAAATCCAGGCAATTCATTGGAGACCTGGCACTTACAGAAAATGTTTCTGATGACAAGTTTGTTATTCAGACATCTGCCCGTTTTCTGAGTTGAAGTTACAAGCAAAAGGGGAATGCCCCAACCCGAACTAGGGGCCATTCCAGCTTGGGAACTATCATCTCATAGACATGGGCATGGTTTGATGTAGGTATTTCAAGAGATGCGGCAGAAGACCAGTACTCACTGTCAGCCTCTGCTTCAGAGACATCAGTTCATTCTGTGTCCTTGACATTTTTAAAAACTAAGCAGATTGCATCCTGACCACGTGGAGGGATGTAAAGGTGTTCAGAAACAACCTCTGATTCCTTACAGTCCCTGGAGGAGCTACAGAAAAAACCATATCCCACTGCCAAAAGAGCTAAACCTCTTTAACCTCATCTGTATAATGAGTGTCTTTAAAACCATTGTAAACTCTTACAGTCAAATGAGAGATTCCTGTGCAGGGCTGAGCCCCAGGTGAATAATCAACCTTGTTAGCTTAAAGCATCAGTTGCTAGCATTTGAAAGGTATCCACTGTGGCCGGCCATGACTAGTGACTGTAAGCACTTGAACTTCAAATGGATAAATGCTGAAGGTTTAAGCACATACATTATTGCTAATGGCTGAGACTAAAAAGGGAAAACAGAGTTCATTAAAGTATTCCATATTATCTTTCAGTACACAAAAACCCCCTACAAATGCATAACCAAAGCAAAACCTGTACAATGTTACTGGAGTTAAGCTAGCACCAAGAAACATCAGGGATCCTACTGTGCTGAAATTTATTGTGGTATTAACCAAAACTGACTATGTAAAAAGGAGACATCCAGTCTGACCTTGCTGCCAGGACTACTTCTGAAATGAACCACAAAGTACGTGCTCCTCCAGTGGCAAGTCATCCCATCTAGATTAGAAGAGGAATCTCCAGGTGAAGAAGCCATTCCTTCTCCATTCATTACGGACAGACCCGGGCAGCTCCTACAAGTTAAAGTTGAGGGAGATGAATCCTACCTTTAGTGAGGAACAGTTTCTTCCCTAACTTATCATCAAAGACAATGGAGAGGCATCCCGATCCAGACTCAACAGCTCCCAGAGCGGGGATGTGACAGGAGACTGCAGGTGGTAACCTCTGAATCCAGAAGATACCATCTAAGGCAGGTGTTTGCCCTCATGTACAGCACAGTCACTGGCAGAGCCCAGCCAACCTCTGTAGCCAGACAATCCCCTTTTTAAAAACAGAATTTCATTCCTCTCCTGTACAATGAGTATTTTCTTGCATTGTGAAAACATTATGCCTGTTGTTTTGAACAAAATCCTGACGCATTCTTATTTGACCTAGCTGAGATTTTTAGTAGTTTCTCGTATTTCTGCACTGCAGTACTGTCAATACACACCTGCAATAATGTTATGAAGTTCAGGGGCTCAGCTCGCTTCAAGAAGAGTAACTATAAGTATTCCTGGGGACTTTTATGGATAGTGATCCAAATTCTGCACTCGCTACTTTTGTCTGAATAGGAGGGAAAGTTGTTCATTTAAAGCATGTTAGATAATTATTTTAACTTATATTTCTTGAACACTTATTTGTGATCCACAAGATAATGCGAATGTAAATATTATAAAATGTGTTAATTTGGTCAAGATTGGCTTAAGAAGAGCCAAGCACTGATCACAGCTAGCTAACATGTTAAACTGGAATAAAGTTGGATTAACTAACAAGAAGACAAAACCCAAACTACTACAGATTCACCCCAGTGACCTGAAGGCTGAATATCTGCTCAATAAAGATTTTTAAAGTTACTAAATTTCTGGCTGTTGATCAATTATTCAGTTCTAGAGGACATGCTTCACTTTCCCATACTCTACTAAAACTTAATAAGTATAAATAAATGAAAGAAAGAAGCAAATGAAAGACTTGAGCATCTTAGCAAAATACACTAATGGCTAATCATTGTGCAGTCCAAAAAGGTGCACAGCCATAATGCATTCAATAATATATTAGAGAAAGTTCCTGTTGCAGTCAAACAAAATCTATTGCAAGGGATTTCTAGATAGACTGCAATTAATATAACTTACAGGAGGTCTTTCTTGTCTCTGGGACGCCAGGCCAGCAGGGTATTTTCATCCAGTTCATAGTCAATGACTAGCTGCTGCTTTTGGTTACTGTCTAAGCCTCACCAGTGGAAGTTTCCTTGGATGGAGGCCTTGGCCACTGGAAAGTGGCAGGCAGTTCTTTGGGCTTCTGTGCCACTTTCTTGGCCAGGTGATGGCACTCTGATTTAGGTGAATAGGTCAAATGGTGCAGACAACAGTGGGAACTGTGATATGTTTTCGCACAGGAGAACCACAAAATAAAATAATGCCACCGCTAGGAATTATAACTCAAACCTTTTGTAATTCACCAGGTCTTTAAGCACAGGTTGAACTGTTTTGTAGCGTTCCTAATACAAACAGAACACATTTGAATGCATTTTTCACAATACGATCTCAAACTTCCTCTTAGGAAGAGGAAAGAATCTCAGAGTTTAGGACTGGGACAGCCTCATTTGGCAACATACTGCAATTTAGTTCCCAGTTGGTAAAATTGGAATAATAATTCCCCAGCCAAGGAGGGATCCTGTAAAGATGAACATGTCCTGGGCACTCAGCTAGCAGAGATATCATGACTGAATGCGCAGCTATCAGAAGAGCTGGAGAGGATCTTGCAATGTTATCTGGTCCATCCCCTTGCCCCAAGGTAGGATCAAGGTAGGTGATTTCTAACCCTATCCTAAAATATATTTACATGTGCCCTCCCCAGTGTGGTACCATTTCTAGATTTAATATGGCTATCCTCTTCCCAGGACTCACCTGCACCAACAAACCTTTGTCATCACACCTTCCCTGTAGCTGCTTGAGATTCTTAAAGAGCAGGTTCCTCTCCCTTTCATCATTACTCAGAAGTTCTCAAACAATTTGCTCCCATCAATCTGTCAAGGCAAGCGTACTCAGATGAGATATGTCAAGCAAGATCTTCTTCCTTTTCCTCCTGCCTATCCTTCCTGGGCAGTCTGTACATATAGACAAGCTTTAACTAGCTGATGCCTTCAAAATGCAAGTCCAAGTCTCTATTAAAACTTGTCCCCTTCACTCTGAAGCTAAATGAGTTGCAAAGCCTCTGGAAGGATAAGGCCTTGACTGCTGGAGTTTTGCAAACTATGCATCCCTTTGATCCCTTTCCCAATATGCAAAACATACTAAAATTCTCTCCTGGATTTCATTACACATAAAAAGACATGAAAGTGCAATTATTCCTTACTCATCAACAACTACCCACCAACCCTAGCTCCAAGCTAGACCATTCTGGCTACTTCAAAAAACGGTTTTGAAATTTCCATTTCCAGATTGCCCTGGCAGGTATAACTGTGACTTTGCAAACAGCTACAGCTGTGTGTGCTAATTGCTTTCCTCTAAATTATTTATGAGACACTTTTGACTGATGAGATTTCTCACAACAGCATGTGCTAACCATTGGCAGTGGGCTCCTGAACTAGTGGGAACTCCATCGCCTGCCGAGGTGCAGCACAGCCAGCTGTTAGCAGGCACTGCGTCCCTGGCAGCCTGTGCGCCGAACTGCGAGGTCAAGCTCTGCCTGCTTTCATCTCCTTTTCCAATAACTTCTCAATAGGAAATTTACGTGGAAGCATTATATCTGCACATAACACACACACTTTACTTCTGGGATTAGATCAGAGAATACTGGAGACTGCCTAATTTAGATAAGGCAGAATTTAGGGTGTCAATGACCTGTGGAAGACAATCCATTTCACTAAACAGGGCCTTTCAAGCTCTGGACCCAGATCCAGTAGGGGGTCTGTAAAATGCAATTAGGAAAGCTAGAAATCAATAGGCTTAAATTCACCACATAGGAGGTAGCAGCTTTACCAGAAAATTTTTACAAGATACATAAACTGAAAAAGAATAGAAAGCATGACTATAGACAGTACAAAATATTTATCATGAGCCACCACTTACCGCTGCTTTTTCCTGGAGGGCTTATCACTGCTATCCAGCTAAAAGCTACTTAAAAAGCTATGGCTAAAGGTAACCATAAGCCCTGCCAGTTAAATAAAAAAACCCTAGTATTCCAGGGACCAGCAAATTATGTCAGTAATTTTCTTTTGCTTTTCAGATATGAATAACTGGTAGGGAGAAGCAGTGGGAACCAGGCTGGCTAGAAGAAAAAACTCATGTCTTGAGTTGCAGGAGCTCGACAAAGAGCAGCCAGAAGAATGAAGCAAAGCAGCCTCTTAGAATTACTGCTCACTATTGGTGTTTTTATTACCTTCCCAGGAGGCTATAAAAAGGTTGCTGGGTGAGCAGCACATGTGACATCTTCATGAGTTTCACAGCTGTGTTTAAGAACTAAATTTACACAGGATTCCCAGCCAAATTGTGGATGAAATTGTGTGTTAGACCTTTTCCTAAGCAGTATTTTTACCCTGCCCATCCCACAAGTTTTAAACCGTTTGAATTAACCTTGTGCTCATTTTTTCTACGTATGCCAGAAGATTCACAATGTTTTCTGTACAGAAGTCTACTGGCCCCAGATACAGGGGTTCAGACAGGAAAAAGAGGGTGCCAAAGAGGGGCCATGCTACTCCTCAGAGGCGAGCTGGTGTTTCAGAGCCAGGTCAGATATTCCTGAGCCACTCTGCTCCGTGCAGCAAAAATATAACCTGAATTGCTGTGGGAGGTGTGCAGAGGATAGCACACCATAATCCAGCTGTGCACAAGGTCAGGAGGAGGAAGGCAGGGCAGAACGTGCAGTTATCCTAAGAGCACCCAGAAGTTTCATTTCCTGACTCCCTTTCTCCCTTGCAGTAGAGATGGCTCTCTGGCTGTGTCCTGTTCGGTGGGTGGCACTTGGGAGTTGAAACAAATGTTCCAGCTTCCAAGCATGCTCCCTCAAAGAGATGGGCCACACGGACTCCTTGTACTTCCATGAAACAGCAGCCTGGTGTTAAGGAAATGGGTCCCCCCCCAGAAGAAGAGGAGAACGAAGCTGATGTTCCCAGCCACCCATGACAGATGCAAAAGGAGACAGGACAGAAGGTATCTGTCTGGATCTGACACAGACTAACAGCATGGCACAGGTAAGGCTAGGAAGTCATTCATGCCTCATTTCTCCCACCTGTAAATTATTCCTCCCCCTTCATCCCCACTGGTGCATCATTATGATTGCTCAATTAATTAAGAGTTTAAAAGAGCTCTGAGACATTCAGATGGAAGAGAAAGATTTTTTTTTTTTGTATTTCTGCTTCTCCAAAGTTGCATGCATAAACACTGAATTTTATAAGTCCTTTACTGAGGATGAAGAATTACCTCCAATTTATGGATGGGTAAGTCCAACCATGGAAATGTTAAAGCACATGTTTTGATAAACAGCCTCAGGTTCCAAGATCCCACTTTCTGAATGCCCAGCTACATATAAACACAGCTTGACTTTCAGAGGGCTGAGCACTCCCAATCCTAAATGTGAACAGCCACAAGTGAAGGCATTCACCCACCGAAGATCATGTGCTCAGGATCCCAAATCAAGTATCTCAAAGCTTAGCCCACTCTAGAAAACCTACATGGAATCTTACCCAAGAAAACCTGAATGGAAGCAGCGTGTTCATGTGCTCTGCCCACCACATCACACACAGCACGCTTGTGTTCAGCTAGAGCTTCAGAAAAGCTCCGTGCCGTTGAGGGACCAGAGCAGGTGACCAGACTTTTGGAAGCATCTATCACATGGCTCTCCAGCACAGTGAGTTGCAAATGAATGTATTATGGGAGTGGGAGTTTCCCTGACCAAAACGATTAAAACTCTCACATAAAAATAGAATGCTGAAAGGAAATCTGCCCATTCTGCACTGTTATTATTTTTAACAGAAAACCCAAGTTCCTGTCAAAAACAAGAAAATAGACAATTTCCAGCCAGCTTTAATGGGAAGATCTTTTGAAATGCTCAGCCATCTGTCACAGTAGGAGTGCTTGTTGTTCAGCCCTTCTGAAAAACTTGGCCCTTCTTTGGGAACACGGTGCTTTTCAGACTCTGCTCTCAGGCCCCTCCTAGGAACCACTTCTTCCATGGAAGGTCCCGCTCTTTTTCTGTCTACCAGTACTGTCCTCAGTGCAGTGGAACCTGCCAGTAAAGCAGGTAGAGACGGGCTCAAAGGGCAAAACTGGAAAATTGCTCTGAGCTAGCCCTAAATCCAAGGACAAACGGGTAGGTTAAGTCCAAAACTAACTGTACTTTCATTTAATGTTGCTTATAAAAAACATTGCAAACACATTTTAGCAAATTTCCAAATGTGTGTATCTCGTGAAAATTGCTCACTGAATACTCCTTTTCCCTTAGAAACATTTATTTCCCCCCTCCTCCGATTCTTTCAGTTCTTTCTCTTCCCTCTCTCACTATTGTTGACACCTTGTCCCAGGTAAAGAAGAGGTAACAAAGGACTCCAGTCTCCCAGCAATGGAATGAACTGCTCATAAAAGATTGTTAACACTAGGACTCCAGTTTGGGATGGAAAAACAGCTTCCAAATAGGCCTCTCTGGGGGTTAATAAAATCTGCCATACAGACAGGAAAATTCTGCAGCAGGTGAATCATCTCGTGCGCTGGAACCAGGCAAACAGAGACAGTATGATGCACAGCCCTACATTAAAATAGAAGTATGATCCCACTGTAAACACCTACATCTGGAACCTGCAACGATTCCCCTTCACAGAACAAACATTTTAAAGCAATGATCTGAAGACAGCGCAGTGAAGTAGAGCACTAACCTGGACATTTGCCCTTTCTTCTGCTCCTAGTGTGTTAGAAGAACATATTATTGGTCTCCATTTTAACAAATATAGATTAAGCTCCTTGTGGCTCTCTGGGATAGAGACAGAAACCATGTTACTTTCAATGGATCAAGTCCTCCACCAAATCGATGGGATATGTAAGAATACTTTTTATTTCTAAAGTGGGCCAAGAGGCTTTGAAGTTACATTAATACCTCCAGATAAAGAGCCACACAATCCCTCCTGCTGCAAAGTGAAATTCTGGCTACATGAAAGTTAACAGCAAAATTCCCACCAGTTTCACTGTGAACAAGACGTCAGGCCATAAATCTATTCTGTAGAGGGTTTTCTACCAAATGTTTGAAAATTGTTTTTTCCAAAGGAGAAAAAAAGGCAATTGTTTTATTGTATTTTCTTTAAAAAGCCATGACCAAACATTTCATTTTAGATTGAGGTCAATCCCAATTAAAGAATTTCCAGTTCCCACACATGTCTTCATGAAGCTGTATTGGCTGACATGTTCTGATGCTAAACTGAACTGACACATAATAGCTTGATAATGCCAGGCAATATGTTTTGAACTTTCCATCCCCACAAAGCAGAAAATTTGGCATGTCAAGGTTCTTCTCCATCCCCCGCTCCTAAGTTTGGACAGAAATACATATGGCAATATTGCAATTTTTCAAAGATTCTTTTTAAACTACAGTTTGCATCAACAATGGCTACCACCTGGCACAGCCCTACCAAAGTTAAGAAGTTACTGTGGAATAATAAAGCATAATTCAGAACAGAATTTGGCCTGAAGAGCTCCATGTCCCAAAGAGCCCAACAAAACCTTCCCCTTGGCTCTGTTCATTCCTTTTGAGGAAGAACCCAGCGGAAGGGAGGCAGTCAGTGTGACTGCCAGTTTTGCAGAGTCTGTGAAACTTTTGAGAGACATGACCCCAGTTCTCTGGCTCTTGGATTTCCAACAGAGGACTCGTTTGAAAATTATCCTCTTCAGGGCCCCAAGATCTTCACCCTTAACCTTTCTGAGTCATTAAAGAATATTCAGCCTGTAATACAAAAAATACAGCAAACTTCTTTTTGCTACAGCATAGCAATCTCAGAAGCTACTAGAACATTTTAAGCTAATGGCCAAGACCTTGTTCAGCAAGGCTGAAGCCTCACAAATTGAAGAGAACTTCAGCGCTTGCTTAAGTTTAAGCACAAGCTGAAATGCATGGCTGAATAGGAATGGCCTGAGGAATTATGCAAATGCTTAGATGAATCCGGGTCCAAATATGAATTACTTTAGAAGATAGAGAAGCAAGCAGTACAATTTAATCATTTTTATCTCCTTACCAAGAATGCACAAGTTCTTACAGCTAATATTACAGCATCTTCTGCTGCTGCCAGAAGCCAAATGACCTATTCTTTAACAGTCAAGCTTTCCTCATTTTCAAACTGAAGATTAGTCCATTTATGCTGAACAGTGGCACAGAATGACAATTTCATAATACACGGATTGAGTGCTATTCCGCTCACATGTTACATTACCTTGCCCTTTCTTCCACTGCACTTCCACTTGCAATTGACTGTCATGGTAATAAGGTGGTGCTGCTTCTAATCTCAAATTGTATACTTTCTGGGATGCTGGCAATTCATTAGATATCGCCACGGAGTGGCCAACTGGATCTGACCTTGAATCTGAACACAAAAAAAAACCATGGAGATATAATTTATTCATATTAACAGCCTGCATTAAAGTTACAATATGAGCTGGGCACTTCCATAAAATGCTGAATAAAATGAACCTTCAGCAATAGCACGGCAAAGGGCAGCCAGCACCTCCCAGCAGACTATCGGCACTGTCCACAAGTGATCCCAGAAACATGAAGGCTGATTACAAAATGCTTCTACACATGACTAGTCCTTACTTCTGCAAATACCCTCACAGGCATGAGCATTTTCAGGGTCAGATCCCACAGCTGCATTGCTAACAGACAGTGCAATAAGTGTCAAACACAGCCTCCAGTTTGCCCTCCTTGCAGAAATATCAGTGAATTCGTAACATAATCTCTGAGAATGTCATCATAGAAAACTAATGCTTTACAGTAGGATATCATGACCCTTCCACCAACTAAAGAAAGTCCTTATTTCACTGTGATCTGAGCAGAAATACATAGGAGGAAGTGGAAAGCAATTAATAAATTCTGCTACCAAAAAGAGGATTGTTGGTAATTACAGCACAATTGCCACAGGAAGATATACAAAAGGGCTCTCACTGAGAAAACATCCCAATTTAGACTGCACAACTCCGGGGACTGCTTGCTAACAAAATACAGAGTATTTTACTTCTAGGTCACTGATTTCAATCTGGCCTCAAAGGAGAAAATGACTGAAAGTTAATGCCAGCTGACAGGGGTGTGAAAGCAGTAGGGTGGATGTCAGCCCACTTCCTAGTAGATTGGAGGACACAACCCAAGTATTTGTGATTTGTGAAAGTAATAAAGCTAAAAATTCAGGCTGTGATTCAATGATACAGTAAATCCAGCTGTAGGACTCTTAGGACAAGGAGCTGATGTGATATACACAATTCTGCTGATTCCAGCTTGTCTGAAACCTTTTGACGAGTTAACTGTGTAAAAACAGGTGCTAGGGCAGATCAGATATCGTTATGCTTTATACAGCTGGAAGAAAAATCCAGGTTGCGGGTGCCAACCAGTTCAATAGAAATATAGGTATGTGCCCATAGCTCATTGAGATCCAAACTGCCTGGTATCAAGGGTCACCAAACCATGGCCTCCAAGCTTCATCCTTCAGTGACAGCAGGTGCAGGCTGTGTAGCAACAGGCACATCAGAACTACACCGTTTTATTGCTGCTGGTCACTCTCTGGACTGGAGACAAATGAAGATGCTGTCTACACCTCCGTCTGTCCTATGAAAGGGTGGAGGGTGCCAGATGGTTAGCAAGTCACCCAGGACACATAAAGCTGCACAGGCATTAAATAGCATAAATAGCGAGGCATTAAATGACACCATCCCTGCTGGCACCACATCCCTGCTCATCAGCGCTCCATTCATTTAAACACTTTAAAGAGAGCAGGGAAATAGGAGATTAGAGAGATGGGCTGCTGCCTTTGATAAGCCTGAAAATAGGAGCAATGTTTGTGTTAATCCTGTAGCAGTAATACAGAACAGGCGCGATTAACTGCAGTTGCAGGAACAGTCTAGTGCAATCTATTTTCCCAGTGAATTCCTCCATGGAAAGATGGGTCACAGGGCACACCTGCAAAATGCATCCAGGCGTTTGTATCTGCACTGTGTCCACAGCCTGTGCTCCAACAGATGGTTGGCCAAAGGATTTCTTTTCCTTTTATTTTATTTTGTTGTTGGTTTTTTTTTTTCTGAACACACAGGAGCAGAGCAAGCCCTCCTGCCAACAGTGTAGTGAATGCAGAGCATTCAACAATGAAAGGGTGACCTTGATTAGTGTCTAATGAGTAGAGACCAGTTGCTTTTCGGCACATAATGAAGTAGAAAAGTTCTGCTATGGTTTGCCAGAGTTCTTGATGCTGCTCTGAGGAATGCTGTCAAAGATGCTGGCCATACGGTCTCTGCTTTAGGCACCAGTTAATCCTTGGTCCCTCCACACATGTGGTATCTCCTGTGTTACTGCAAGATCACTCTTAGAGGAGACTATGTGTTTCTCTGTACATAAGATGCTATCCTTCAATCAGCAGCACAAGCATCAGGGCAGCTCCACCTGGTTCGTACCTTCAGATAGAAAATGTAGATAGCTTTGCTTTAGATTGCTCATTTTCTTTCTTATTTCCCTTAAAAATGATGATTATATTCTGTAAGTAATATCTGGCCCTCATTGCTGATAGCAATGGAGAGGAACGAGCAGCCCTTTAGATAAGAAAAGAAGAAAGCCTGGATCTGCTGATATCAAGGGAAAATATCCTTGCTGAGTGTTCCCCTTAGAATTCTACACCTTTGGGAAAGCAGCCAAAAGAGGCTGGATTAGCTAGTGTGAAGGCTTGCAAGATCAACTGTGGCTTGGAAAGGCAATACCATTATAAAGGTGATACTGAGAACGGAAAGGGGTTAATATTGAATGTATCCATCAAGCCTTGGGACAAGGAAACAAACAGTATCGGCATCGCTTGCTGGTAATAATAATAAAATCAGGCTGATGATGGAGAGGGGAAAAAGTGGTACCTCTTCTCCACTACAGAACAAGAAACAGTGCTAGCGAGAAGGCTGCAGTCCCTCCAACATCCTTATCTGTGCCTGTAACACACAGCCGCGTTTCACTGGAACTGCAGAGAAAAGACCCCATTCAGGCCACACTACGCATTAGCAGAGGCCACAGAGGAACAGAAATCGTGAACTGGAGGCAGCAGTGCAGACACAGAATAAAACAGGGAGTTTCCACATTATTTAAAAGCCCAGGGTGCTTGCAGGGCAAAAACCTTCCTGGGGGCAGAAGAGAGGGGGAAATCTGCTTTGAAAGGGAGAAAATTCACAGCTTATAAAAAGGAGGGTGGGAGTCACAGATCTGGAAGCCAAATACATACAGGGTTTGCACTCTGCGTGCAGGCGGAGGAGTGTTGCGAATGGGAGGAAAGATTTTGTGCTCTTCAGAGGTTTCTAAACCCAGAAAGCTACAGCCTGCACTTCCATAAGGTACTCCGTCTTAAGCCTGAGCTCCCTCTCTTCCATTTCAGATTTTACCTGCAGAGGAAAATGTTAAGCTGTTAGCATTAAGAAAGAAGAAAAAAAAGTTAAAATCTTTTTAATTTTAAAAAGAAGAAACTTCTTTATAGCTGCATAATCAGTTAAAACTTGCCTGTGGTATTATGTCCATGTGCTAGGTTTCCGTAGGGATCCATTTGCATCTGCATAATCATCTATTTTAATTATGTGATGCCATAGGGTTTATGATACTGTATGGACAAGTAAGACGACAATGAGGTGAAGGTGGGGCAGAAAACAGAGCTACCACATTTCCATCAGCAAAAATGACTGTTGCATGCAGTCATGTGCACGGGATGGGGAAGGGACAGTCATGTGAAATAAGTTCCTTCAGTCCTTCAAGTCCCCAAAATAAATTCCTTCAATCCCTTGTGAGGCAGATTCTCTCTCTTCTGTCCCACACCTCAAACCCAGTATCCTTTCCTGCTCCAGACCGTGACAACGCTCTTCAAGCCAGGGCTTCCATCTTCTCCAGACTATGACCCCAAGGCTCTGCCATTTCAGAAGCCCCCACCTCACAGCAAGCCCCTCCTATCCCAACCCAGGATCCCAGCATTTCTCCAACCCCCCTGCTATCATTTGTACATATATAAACGTTGACATTATCTATACAAATGAGATCAGGAACTTTTGGCATCAGAAAAAATCCCACATCACTCTTTTCCCAACCCTGAATGTTCCTGTTTCTAACCTAATTTGCGATCCAGTAGATCCCAATTGCATGGAGGTGATATAAAGAACCAGGCTTGTTCACATCAACCACAGCAGAAGGACCTCCAGGAGCAAGCTGGAGAAAGATCAGGGGAATACGGCCTGTTCACAACCAGATCCCTGAGCAGCACGTGCTGTTTATCGTACTAAGCCAGAGTCATGACCGCATCTCTTCCTGGCAGATGCATCCTTTCTCTTCTCTCGCTTTTCTCCGTCAGCAACTCTTGTACTCTCCCAGCACCTCTCCAGAGACCAGCAAAGACAGCGGTATGTACAGTGGCAGCATACATACATTAGCCATTTTCCAGTGGTCTTTCTTAGCTGCCCTGGCCCCCATAAGCTTGTGCAGATTTTGTAATGATGGATGCTTAGGTCTCTTTCTGGAGGTGAATCCCAGCAAATGAGACCACCAATGGAGGCACAGGGTCCAGTAGTGAAGCTGCCCCAGCTGAGACTCTTAGGGGCACCAGGAGGTGAAGGATCTACCTCTAAAACAGAGCAAGGCACAGGAAAGAGTTTGCAAAAATGAAAATAACTCTAGCAGAAAGGAAGACAGCCAGTGACATGACTAAGCTAAAACAGCTGCCAAGAAGCTCATCTTTTCAAGGTTTGAATCTAACTGTCAGCATAGCACATCCTACCGCTGTAAGTCAGTTCAACAATATCTGCATTTGTAACTTTAGAGGTTCTGTTACAGCTTGAGACAGGCTTGAGCAGAAAGGAGTTTCCAAACCTGGAACAGCATGGGCTCAAACCTAGGTACAGACAGACCATCTAAGCTTTAACTCCTGAGCACACTTGAACTTTGTTGCAACTATAAGACAAGAAATGCACGGGCAGAACTAAGCAGCTTGAAAAAATATGTTTTGGGTCACTTACAATTTCATAAAGAATGATTTAATGCTACCAAGGTGAAAAGATGATCCTGCAAAAGGGTAAAATATATTAAACAGGGAAAACAGTGCTAAGATGCTCCATAAAGAAAATAGTCTGTGCAATTACCAACAGACAGGATATGGATAAGCACTTTTCAAGAGGAAAGCCCCTCTATCTCATTAAACAGCTGCTTCGCTCCTGCTTTTTTTCCCTGTTCAACTCTTCACCTTTAATCTGCAATACTCAGCTATGCTGCACACACCAAGAATGCAAAGCTGACAAGCACAGGAGGGCCTCCCTTATCAGCTTAGGATAAAAGCAAGAGATCGAAAGGATGGATTGTCTGTGATTTTTCATTACAGACTGGTAGATACCTTATGCCCGTCACAGACAGGCTAAAGATTTTGAGACCTGGAGATTCATTTATCTTTAAAGATTTGGAGGAATCTTGGTAGAAAATAGCAGGTGAACTTCCGTACAGGGAAGAAAGAAGTGCCACGGTGTTCACCCCACCAAGGCGTGCAGTAGCACAGGGCTGTGGCTGCTGTGTGGCTGGAGTTGGGGGCAGCCCTGTGCTGCCATTGCTCCTCCTCACAGAGGACAGAGCCCTCCCAGTGCTGGCTGACGATAAGAGGAAGATACAGATCAATGAGTCCTCTCTCCCCACGGGGATGCCAAAAAAGGGTCTCTGTAGGTATAAAGTCTGCAGTAATACACTACCAAGGGAAGTTTCCTTCTAATCTCGGTGACTGCCTTAGGGCCTGTAGAAAGAGGATTTCAGTTTTTCCCGAGGACAGCAGGTAACGCCAGAACACTGCTGAGCCACTGCGGCAGGCTTATGCCTGCAAGACGAGCACAGAGACTCCCAGGCCCGCTCTCCTTGCTGTCTGAATAAAGCTCCTAAGTGCAGAAAAGACAGCTTGGTCAGGGCCTTCCTTATCCTCCCCTCCCTGCTGTGATCACAGGGAGCTCCCGCTCCAGCCCTCTGATGTGTTGGCAGCCTCTATAATTTGGAGTAGCTGTGATTTATGGCTTGGACAGAGCTCGTACTTAGGGAGTACAAAGGTAGGGCTGGCCTGACCAGTATACCTGTGTTGTCGCTGGGCCTTTGTATTGATCAAATGAGTGATGGAAGTGAAGAATTCAATTGCATTTGCTGTCTGTAAGGATCAGCTAAGGGACAGAGGGCTGGGGGGGAGGCAGGGATTTAATTACCCCTCACACCCAGCACCGGCAGCCAAAAGTGTGATGGTGACACTCTGTATATTGATGGGGGGGGATCGCTCTCAGCCACCTCCCTCTGCACCTCCTCTCTCAGTGAAGAAGGAAAGAGAAAAAAGAATGAGGAAATTTTCGGAATGCTTCATCCTGCGTTAATCGCATACCATATCCTTCCATACCTCATCTGGTCTCTAGGGGAATGTCGCAGGTGCTGGAACAAGAGAAATGAAGGGAAGTTTACAGTTGCCTAAATCTAAGAGAGAGAGGTGTTTGTGGCACGCAGCATGTTGCAGCTCCCACTATAAATTCACGGGCAGATTTCCAACAAGTAATAGGGAGCTGAATCCAAACATACTACTCAGTGAAAGGCTTGA
Source organism: Theristicus caerulescens (assembly GCA_020745775.1). Lineage (NCBI taxonomy): Eukaryota > Metazoa > Chordata > Aves > Pelecaniformes > Threskiornithidae > Theristicus > Theristicus caerulescens. Next base: position 10,883,406 of record CM036565.1, on the reverse strand, counting down.
GCAACCTTTAATCAGACTCCTAATTGGTTTTCCCCCTCTGCTTCCAACATTTGTCATTTGAGGAAACCAACAGCAGTTCCCAAATGAGCTTTTTAAAGTAACATTCAGGACATAATCAGGTCTCTTTGAAAAGGGACGGTTCTAAATTCAGTCATAAATGTTTGATACTCTTGTCTGCCAAATTTAGCAAATGGTTTTAGTGGGGACCTGTATTTATCAAATTACCACCTTCAAGACAAATGCTTACGGGGAATGCATTATACTCAGTCTGCCTAGACCTTATTCTGCTAATGAGAGCATGTCCCATCTTTTCCAAAACACCACTTTTAAAACAATGGTCCAATTTTTACATTACAGCCACGGCTGCCTTGTACTGACTGAGTAGCTGTCATTTAGATTCGTCCTATCAGCTCCGAGTTCCCTTTCATCTAGGGTCTGTCTTATGTGATGGCAGCCCAGAGCAGTGACCTATGACTATGCTTGACTTCTTATCTCATGACATGTGGACTAACTTACAAATGTAGGTAATTAGTTAAAGATGTTTCATGACAAATTAGACTAATGGAACTGTAATGGTTAAATTAACGTCTTGGGGTCAGTTTTAAGGTCCCTTGTTAGGGGTGATAGTTCAAAACGCAAGCTGTCAGACTCTGGGAAGTATCTTGTTTCTTTTAATAAAGTGCTTCTTTTGCATGTGAAAAGCCAAGGACATAACTGCTGAGATAGGGCCTGATCCAAGGGAAACAATCTGGTTGGCAGTTTCTGGATAAGGCAGTCTCCCCAGTCCTGCCCCCAAACTTTGTCCTGGAGGCAAGACACACAGCGGAGCAGAGCAGAAAGCATGAAGAAGGATCAAAGCACACAGCTTTGCACTGCTACGAACACTAATCTCTCACTCTCCCCTTGCACCTTTCAACTGAAAATTTCATCTGACATCTTTCTTCAGGGAGGAAGTTAATTTTGCAAAATCAAACAGTCCAACATAAATTAAACAGATAAATCATGTCCTGTTATCCGCATCCTTCCTCCAGGAGGAGCCTGCAAGGCTCTCCCCGTAGGCTCTTCTAACAATAGAGCTGCTTGTTAACTCTCACACAATGCTAAGGACAAATGGGAAAGGAAGAGACAACAAAATGGAAAACATCATTCTGCAATTTTGTCAATCCCTGGTGTGCCCATGTCTTGAGCACTGCATGCAATTCTGGTCATGCCATCTCAAAAAGGTATAGTAGAGTGAAGAGAGGCAGCGAGAACATCAGAGGTACCAAATAGCTTCTATAATTGAAGAGACTTCATAGACAAAGACTCATTCGCTTATCAAACAGACAGCTGAACTCTGCTGTGATTCAGCTATTTAGCATGGAGTGGGATGGAGACAGCAAACGGAATAATTACTCTTTGCTCCTTATAACAAAAAGGAAACACTTTTTACACAATGGTAGTTGAAAGTGGAGGTCACTGATGTAGAGTCCAAAGGAATAAGTGGGTTCAAAAAAATTAGGTAAATTCATGGGAATCCACCAACAGCCACTACATACAGCAGTTCAGATACAGCCTGGAGCTCAGAGGTGCCTCCATACAGAGTGCCAGAAGCTGGAAAGACATATCAGAAAATGGACTCTTGTCTGGGTGCCCCGTTTTATGCTCTTTTCTTATGCTTCCAGTCCTGCACTCTCTGAGACAGGACACCAGGCTGGACAGGGCTTTGTTCTGACTCAACAGAGCCACTATCATCACCTGATCTTGGGTCCCTCCTCATTGCAGACAACTAATTAGGCACAGATAAGGTTAAGTCCACTTCCCTTCAAAGGCAGCCCTGACCTCTGATGGCCATCTAAAGGAACAACTTGATTTTCGGAGAACTGTCTCCTGCCCCAGGTTCCAGCAGTGATGAGGGGCAGGGGTACGTACGTGTAAGTACATGTACGTACACATGTGACTGGGAATGAGATGAGGTCCCTAATCACACAGCTTCCATTTTTAACTCCAAGCACATGCTTTGATCTTTCCTTTTCCAACATAAACACAGAGCAGAGTACACACTTAGACAGGCATTCCCTGCTGAAACAAGCTGCACTACTCCCTGCCCGGGCAGAGAACAAGACAGCGAATGACACAAGGCAGCTGTTAGCTACGTTGCTGAATCCACACTCTAGATATAATGGCAAAAAGCACAGTGCAAGGACCTCTAAAGAACAGAAAGAGTAACGTGGATTTCTGTGTTCAGGTATCATTCCAGAGGCAGTGCAGGCAGCTGGGGCAGGCATGGTGTTGTCCCAAATGTGGGGTCAATGGCACCCTCCACCGCTGTTGTTTACCTCTTGAAACTGGGATCAGTCTATTAAGTTTACCTATTAAAAAAAAATCCACAGTAAAAGACCAGAGCCTACTATGATTTGGTACCATCTGTGTGGTCTTCTGCCTTTTAGGCAAGTACTGTCCTCCTCAGTTCCACAACGATAGTCGGCTGTATGAGATGGAGACCACCGTGTCTCACAGCGCAGCCACGGCGTGCCCTCTTCCCGACTCGCGGCACTGCCCACGTGTCCCCTTGCACCTGGCTGGATCTCGGGTCAGCACTGTGATAGACCTTTCTCAGGGTCGTGTCTCCCTCCTGGGGAATCTACACACCCAGGAAAACCACTCTCCTTCAGATACTTCACAGGACAGCAAAGCGTGCACCTTTCCCTGCATTTCAGGAGTTCTAGTAGCTGAGGGAAGAGGAGGCGACGCGGTCCCGCGGGCAGTGCGTTACCAGCCCGCAGTACACACGAGACAAATCCACTCCAGTTCCACTTGGGAGCCGTGATGCTGGAGCTCCTGCTATGGCAGTCAGCTCTGGAGCTCCCAAAGTATCACCAAAATGGTGCTGCCATTGCTTCTCTTCTCTCCCACCCTCTGAAGGCCACAACTCAGAGGGAAGACCGAAGGCACCCAGTCAGGACCCAGCAGGGACAGCCGGGGACGGGGAGGTTCCTTCCACTTTCTCCCAGCATACACATGTGCAGAGTAACAAGCCAGACCTTTGTGCTTGAAAGGAACTTTAGATTATCAGATGAACATAAAAGGAAAATAATTATTGTTTACTACACTTATTACATTTCTTTTTTTCAGGATAAAAACTGCAGGAATTGAGAAGATAGGTATTTAATATGGATGTAAGATAGCAGTTGTAAGTTGACAGGAGGAATAATCCAAGACAAACAAACATCCACTCGGTGCCTTGAATTTCTGTATCTTTCATTTCCCAAATTCCTGGCACGTGTCATTCATACCTTTTTCATATATGCACCAGGACAAAATGACAGATGCAATTGCAACAATTTTCCTCCACAAACAAACCCAGGATTTAAAAGCCCATTAATAGAACCATGCAGAATTCATTACATTGTGCATCCTTGTAAATATGCATGCACGCTCTCTTTATATCAGTTCATATACGTGAAATAGTAACAAGTAGTAAACATAAAAACAGAAAATGAGAACCTTGTGTTATTACTACACCACAGTTCTTGTTCTTTATGTGAGAGCTTTTAGCATGAATAGCTAGAGGAGTGTACACACAAGTCACTCTGAGTTTTGAGAGAACTAATTAAGTTCTGCTGCTTTCTATTACAGAGATAGGCCTATTTGGACCTTGAACATAAGACAGAAAGAAGTGAATAATGATTTACCTTTAACATAAGAAAGAGAAAATACTTCCCATTAGTGGAGTAGTACCAGCTGTTAACTCTGTGCAGCACATATGTGTTAGTTTGAAAAGACTGTAGGTGAGGAAGATATTTCAGCCTCAAGTACCCTCATAAGACACTGACATACTTAAGCTGTATTTTGCAACATGTTCATAAAGTTAATGCCTGACAATATTTTGTCTTAGTGTTATTATATAGAACTGACATAAGTATGGTGTTATCAAATAAATTATTATGCAATGCATGTAACCAATGGATATAATATAAAAATTCATTTGAAAAGTGGATAATATATTTACTCTAATCTAATATCTATCCTTAATCTTGCTTTGAGAGAGCCAGAAACAAGGCTATTCAAGAGTCTGCCATTGTTAGAATATTTACTTAATACTGGTAATAAAGGATAATAAACACGTATCTTGTTTGCTCCCACTGCACAAAGATACAGGTATGTCCTAAAATAACTTTGCTACTTCCATGTAGGACAAAGCGAATTAGAATCCTAGAATCACAGAACTGCTGGTTGGAGGGGACCTCTGGAGATCCCCAGCCCAGCCTCCCATTCAAAGCAGGACTACTGCCAACACCAGATCAGGACAACCATGGCTTCGCCTGACGGCATCTTAAAAATATCCAAAGACAGAGATTTCACAGCCACTTTGGGTGACCTGTTCCAGTGCTACACCACCCTCCTGATGAAGAAATCAAGCACGACAAAGTTTACTGAGAGTTGTAGTATCTTTTAAAAGACTGATGATAGTCAACTAAAGTTTGGTCTGATGAAAGAGACTGTCCTGCCCTAAAAGTCTTGTCTCACTGTTAACTCTCACAGACAGAGTAAAAGCCAATTAAAGAATAGTATTTAACTGGCCTATCTCTATTTTACCTGCAAGCACCAAATAACATGGGATATTTCAATCTCTCACCGGTGAATATATCCTCAAAATCACATTCTGATGGTATGGAAATGTTCTTAGTTATATCTGATGGAAGGAGAGCCGAGGTGATGGACACTGCGTATTCAGTTGCACAGGCCATCCAAAACAAAGCCAGGAACTGAGCCCAGATTTCCTATGTGCTGTTTAACTGAGTTAATCACAAGATCACGTTGTTGTTACTCAGTCGTCTTTTCCCACAAGCTACCGCAAAATAAGTTACAAAAGGTCGAAACAACCCTCTGAGGGCAGCATCAGTGATGACAGCATTTGCCAGGATCTGAAATTTAGACTCTCTCTACTTTACTACCTAAGAAAGAGGCACACTTTATAATCACTGCAAGTATGGAGCTCACCAGGATCTCAGCCTGCCACTCTTTAGCTTCATCTTCACTGAGATGGATCCTGCAGTTCCTCCTGGGGAATGTAAAACACAGCCACTGACTGACACATGCACTGACTTCAGATTTCTGTAAGCTTTCAAAGATGCCACTGGAGCCTTTAGGAAGGGTTCAATCTTTAAGGAAACACCTAAAAATGACAAGTGCGTGATGGGAATGAAAATGCAGCAGTAGGGGTGGCAAAAGCAGGGCTCAGCGCCTATATTTACACTCCTAAAATGAATCAGTTGGAATGTCATTGAGCATCTTACCCGAAGAGCAAAAGCACAGCCAGGTCTCCGTGCTCACTTCCTATCATTTCATTTCCTATCATCGCTGTGCCGCAGCGCCAGCTCACGTAACAGCCGGAGCTGACTTCATGGAACCGGGATGTGCTCCCGAGAATGGGACCAGAGGTGCTATTCTGTACCTGCAAACCTTCTTTGCCTTCATCTTCAGAGTGATAGCTGAAAGATGCTGGATCCCATTACTATCTCTAAACACACAGTCCCCTGTTAGCCAAGATCATGCAGTGCCCCTTTTACTGCAGCAATGTAAACATTTACCAAGAGAAGACAGGGAAATATGATCTGACACAAGAAGATTAAGCTGTATGGGTTTTTCACAGGAAGCCGAGTTCTTTAGCTGTCAGATGGAAGCCACAGAGTGACGCCTATTGTTTCTTAAAGAGTAATTACTTCTGATTGCTTCCGAGTACACTAATTTGTCTTGATACAGAATGACAGGATAACCCAGAGCAGTGGATAACTGCATTACTTTACCTGTGTACAGGTTTTCTGGGGTATACCCACACTGGTTTGAGCAGCAGTTCTTTTTGCCAGGACATTGTACATCCACTTTACAGCTCCGTACCTAGGCAGAAGCAAAACCTGCCGCCTCGCCCAGCAAGGGGCAGTGCCCTGGCGCGGTGGTGAGAAGGGCTCTCAGAAACTCGTGGCTGGTCAGGCATGGGGCTGGCTCCACAGACAGCAGCAGCGTTACTGAAAGACGAAGGCAGAGGAGACTAGAAACAGTCAGTTTCTAGAAAGGAACAACTAAACTGAATGAATGGATGAAGAATGATAGGATTGCAATTGCCAGTTTTCTAATCTGCTCTTGTTCTCTTATATTCTTATACACATTATATATGCTACTACCTGAATCCATTCCTGCACTTATGAAAAGCCTTTTCCTAATTTCATCTGAAGAAATTATTTCCAGTAGTTCAAGGGAGGCAGGAATATAGAGATAGGAAAAACTTGCTACTTCACAAGATTATTGGAAATGTCAGAATACATCCTGGAGCCCAGTCTAAGTCCCTTTCCTCAGGGATGACTTTGCTATGTCCCAATTTTGCACACTTGTTGCAGGGCAGGAGGAACCTCTGCACTAATTGAAGATTCCTGCTTTGTCAATGCTTTGCATCTGCGGTGCAGTCAAATAAAGAAAACTGGGAAATTTTGCAAACTGAAAGCTGAACAAAACGTTCAGGTTAGGTCACTCAGGATGTTTTGTTGTTGTTATTTTTAAACATTTTGTTTCTATTTTCATTTTTTTCACTTAAATTTTCTGATCTCCATTTTCTTAGAACTTCGAAGTAGAAAGTGACTTCAACTGAAATAAAAATATGAAGATTTCAGGTTAAAAATGTCAAAACATCCTGTCATGCACGTTTTGAAAAAGCAGTTCCATGCTTTGGCTGAGTTAGAAGAATACTGGAAAAGGATCCTGGTTTATGTATCATTTCAATTTTGACAAATCAGGATTTTTCTGAGGGGAAAAATAGCAAAAGAAAAAAACTTATTGGTCCTAAACAAAAGTTCACCTAGGATATCATCTAGTGATACTGTCTATTTGCAGAAAAGAACACTGTTATAGTTACTGACTGTAGTTTAACTGTCAGAGTTACTGACTCTAGTCAGGCAGAAGCTGCCTAGGACTTGTAAGTCAAAACCACAGAGCTGCAGTGAGGGGTCACAGAGCTGACCATCATGTTCCCAAATTTCAGCTGTCTTCCAGAAATTCAAAAGGCAGAGAGCAAGCATTGCACTAACTGATTTTCCACCCTCCTGGCATCCCTCAGATTCTCCTTATGCCACTTTACAAGCCGTAACAGCTCCCTGCTGCTGTTCACATTTCCTGACGTTTTTCTAATAATTCTGATCTTAAAATCTCTTCTTTGCAGGGGGTACAGTGAAGGAGTTTCAACACTTATTGCAGATTCATTGCAGCCTAAGAAAAACAACGGTCACCCCACATTACCTCTGCGGTGGTAAAATTATTAATATTTAAGATTTGAGAGGTCTGGCTAAGAAGTTTATTCTAACTAAAACAACATTCCCTTTGACTTAAAGCTAACAGCCTGTGATTGTTCCCAACTCCCCACTTCTGAGCTAAGATAATACTGGGTGTACCACTCCTATAGGCTCTATCAAGAACCATCTCTCCATATGGTCACATTCTTTACTGTTTGGTTCCTTCGTAGAATTGTGGCAGTTAGCAAGCTATTTATAGAATCATAGAATCATAGAATACCAGGTTGGAAGGGACCTCAAGGATCATCTGGTCCAACCATTCTAGTACAATCTAGACGAGATGGCCCAGCACCATGCCCAGCTGAGTCTTAAACGTGTTCAGCATATCCATTCCTCCCAGGGATGGATACCTGGCTTTGTTTGCATTGAAATGATCGTTTTTTCACCTGTTGTGTTTTGGGGTTTTTTTCGAAACGGTACGTAGGCTGGTCTCTGCGATCACTTGGCAGAGAATGGAGGAGCAGAGGGGGAGATGCTGTCCAAACGTTCTCTCAGTATGATCATAGTTACTGAAGCTTCTGTCTGACCTGTCCTAAATGGTACTTATGTTGTTACGCTGTTGGAGTCCCCAGATTCTCCAACACCGCTTACATAGGAGCACATCCCACCATGCTCTGCCTGGCCACAGACACTGCAAAGGGAGACAAAAACTCATCAGAAAATGCAAGGGCCCAGCACCATATAAATCTCTAGGCATCATACACCAAAGCATCTGAGAGCTGCATAGCGGGCTGGATGTCAGCATGTGAGGCAATCAGACCACGACCTTTCACTGGTGGTAAGTTCACTCCAGTAAATAACAAGAACTCAGAAAAACAAGGCCTGCAGAGGATTTACATAGCTGATGGGCAAAATGAATGCCACAGAGATCAGGTAGTCATCACGGCCACTTACTCCTTCCTCAAACCTCCAGAGCTCCTGCTGCCTGCAGCGCAGCCCAGGAGCCCGCTCTCTGAAGTCAGAGCAAACTTGGGCACTGGCTGTAACCAGAACAGGATCAGGTCTGATGGTCCAGCACACACCTGGTCCTCCATCATCCATCAGCACGTCACAGTCATGCACCCCAGTCAGTACAGGCCCCAACAGAATAAAATGTCAGCTTCCTACGCTCCCTAAGTGCCCAAAGCGCAGGGAAGCAGAGAAAAGAGCCCTATGACTTGTGCAGAGAGATTTTTGAGAAGTTATCTCCATGTGTGTGGACACTTCAAGTGTCAACAAACCAAATTCTAATTACAGTCAGTACAAGCACCTGTCCAGTGTACAGCATCCATGGTATCGCACTCCAAAAGCAAACAGTATTTCAGAGTGACTTCAGTTATTTACTCTGAAAATTTTGCTAGAGTAGCAAAGAAGGTCGGCTCATGAAAGCATAAAAGGAATCTCATGTATAATTTTTAGGAAGAATCTATTGATCTAATTCTGTCTACAATTAGAACATGAGATTTAATTTTCCACTGGACATTAATTTAGAGAGTTTTCTGAATTTAAAAACAATAAAGACCCATATGTGACCAGTTCTTAAAATAACCTATAGAAAATAAAATTAGAGAAAAGTGTTAAAAATAAATGTGTATTTCTTCCAGAGAACAGTATTTCCAGATTTGAATTATGTATTGTAAAATAAAAAGAACATAATAAATGTCTCTCCTCATTTGTGTGGGCTTCATGATAAAAAGAACTGATAAATAGGCCAAGATAAAAAAAACAAGTGGATGCTAGGGTTTGGAAGTCTTGTTTTGTGTTATAGAAGTAATAAAGTAATAAATCAGCATTAACATAAACACATTTACTCCTCCTCTCCAAAGGAGTTAATTGTTTCATGTTATCAATAAAAATGTAACATTACCGATGGCGTTTTCTTTTCTTAAGTCAACCCTGAAGTTGTTCTATCGATTTCAACTGAGTTCCCAAAGAACGGCTTAGACCCGCTATGTCTATTTAAATATATAACTCTGAAAGCACCTTTCCATAAGATCTGTGACACCAGTTGCCATTATTCAGTGTTTCCAAATACAGTCCTACCATAAAAGTTATTTACCGGCTTCTTACACTGCAGTTTATCACAACCTTCATTATTCCCTATAGGAGTTGTACTAAATCACCCAGCTGACAGCTCAAGCGATCCAGTTCCCTGACTACTGGCGCTTCTGAAATAATCAAGGCCCGAACCGCCTTCTATAAAGCTTCCATTTAATCAGTGCTGACATGCACCTTAGATTGCACTTCAGAAGGTGCCAGGAGCACCTCCAGGGCTTTGTGGCTTATCACCAAGAAGACAGACCGTTATGCTGCTGGCAGGTCACGGTGATGAACCTAGCCATTCACATGAAAATCACAGACTGCTAGGGGGACTTGCTTTACCTACCAAATCTGCCTGCACCTTTCTACTTTTGACCTCAGTATCCAGGGAGTGGGAAGTGGTGTTATTTGGTTTTACTACAAGGGAGCAACAAGAGCAGAAAACCCTTTGCAGGGCTAGCCCGGGGGCAGCGAGGACCAGATACCGCATCTGAGCCCTCGCCCGCACATAACATGTCTGGTCATACGACTGTCTCGGTCAGAGGCTGGATATTTTTCTTCTTCTGACTAACGCAGTGTCAGCAGAAACTAGTTTTCTTCCAGACATAGTTTATGCAGTATGGGAAGCTAGTTTGAAGTATATTGGCAAAAGCTCGCTATTATTCTGCCAGTATAAGCCACGTCTCCACCAGGGAGCTCTGCCCCCAGTGCCGAACCAGTCAAGAAGCCCTGTGGATAGACTGACATATATACAAAGAAACTGCCTTGTTTTCAGTGGCGCTAGCATGGATTTATCCTGATAAAACTGTGAAATAGATACTGGCCCTCTGTTCATTCTTTGGCACTTGAATGGTATTCTGAAGAACCACAAGAGTCAGTGCTATAATAGCGAGCCATAAAAACAGACAGAAAATATAAACACATCTGTCCCTATGTCCCATAAAAATTAACAACATTGCACTAAAGAAATACTTTCTAAAAGTTTCAGGGAAAAATGTATTCTTTGAAAGATTTTTCATAAAAAAAGTGAAATTTTCCCACCAAAGACAAAACTTTAAGCAAAACGATTTTGTCAAGAATCCAATTTTCCACTGAAAACCATGATAGACTATCCCTTAATAATAATGACAGTCACCACTGCCAGCGTGCTACAGATGAAGCAATGAAGCAAGAAAATAGCATGTTCTCTAACAACAGAACAAAAAGAATAGGCAGCGTTGCCCCAGCCACCATGCTAATATCCGTTTTTGATCTCGCTACAGCAGTGTTTCCTGCTCGAGAGCTACAGCTGACATGGAGCACTGCAGGCTGCTTTTCAACACCTTCACACTTGCTGCTCTCACTCAGAAAACTGTCGAGAGGGAAACCACCACATACTGCAGCAGGGTGAATTTTAATTCCAGTTTTATGAATTTGCATCAGAAGACAGCAAAGGACTGATGGAAGGAGGCTTATCTGTTTCAGGAGTTGCCGTCAGAAGAAGATACGACGGAGCAGGAAAAGTCACTTCTTCCAGCTCTTGTACAGAGGACCGCTGTTTGCAGCAGAGAGAATTATCAAAAACAAATACATAAATCAAGATATATCAGTCTTTGGGATATAGAAACACACGTGCAGCAGAACACACAAGGTCTGGAGCAGAAGACAGGGCAGAAGAAGGAAATGCTTTTGCAGCATGCATGTTCTGGTTTAGCTGAGGCACCGGCCAAAAGGCAGAGCTGAAAAAGACTGCAGGGCTCAAAAGTCCTCAGATGAACCGCAAAGCAAAACTGATCAACTTACAGGACTCTAAGTAATGCCCATGGTGGTAAAGAATCAGAGGCAGGAAATATAGATATGTTGTTGGTGGGTTTTTTTTCTTTTTTGTAGATTCATATATTTTTGCCCTACTAAGTAAAAAGCAATTGTGCTTCAAAATCCAGTGCAAAGCCGGTGCATTCTGTGCAAGCACCTATTCTTGCATGCGTAAACTGAAAAGTTCTGAGTATCCACTTAGGAGTCTGGGAAAATCTGTGCTCAAGTGTGAGCAGAGAGCTCATAGCAGGGCTGAGCACAGACTCTTCAGAGCACACGCTTAACACCCACAGTGGCTAAAAAGTCAAGCCTCTCCCAGAGCAGCCGAGGAGAGGTTTGAGGAAGGGGAGCTCTGCCAGTGCTTTGTGGATGCGACAGAAGCCTTTGAATATTTTAAGTGCATGAACATTTAAGCAGGCTTGACATATAACAAAGCCTTCCAGATTATGCACCGGAAAGACTGCACGAGGATTCAGCAAGTACCATACAGCTGTGAATGAATGCGGCTGATGCTAGTGCAGTGGCTTAACTCATCATATGGACACGAATGGCATGAATCACAAGGTAGCTGATGGGTTTTTCTCTCTGATTTGAAGACTGTAGCGGGAAGTGCTTGACACAACTGTCGGATCATTTTCAGGCTTTGCCCATTTTCTATGTCATAACTGCTTGCTTTGTTACTTTCTACTAAATTTAGATTTACACAGTCTTGTAACCCATTTCACCCATTGACAACATCAGTAAATTGGTGAGACTCTCTCTTCAGAGTATCCTGGAGTCCAGTCCAGAGCCATCTGAAAACAGTGGGTACTTCTCCAGTGACACCATGGGGAGCTGGGATGAGCTGAAAGGGGAGGAAAGAGTTAGATCACTTGGTGGATTTGCTTTTAAAAAATGCCTTCTAATCAAGGGAGAGGCAAAACTGTTATCTCAGCTTTACAGATGGAAACTACAATTTCAGAAGAGTCCTGCACTGTGGTGTCTACGGGTAGGTCTCTGCAGCAAATAGGCTTCTACAGAAAATCTACATACAATTAAAGACCTAAGCGCTCGGAGGCAGATACTCAGAAGTGGCAAGCAGCCATAATTCCTCCTGAAACCAGTGGAGTTTTATGGATGGAGCTGAAGAAGCACTCTTTCCACAAGAGAACTTGCTGACAATAAATCAGCAGCAAGTGTTGCAATTACTGCCCCACGCAGTGTGATGCCTTGCTTGATGCTCCCTCCACAGCAAAGAAATTCTATTGATGGTACTTCTCACAGTGGCACGGGGAGAAAAAAAAACACAAACAAAACCAACTTCACAGCAGTTTTGGCACAAGGGGAGATCCAGACAACTGCCAGTCTGCACTTCGATACAAAATCCTGACCAGGAGGAAAATGACTCATGCAAAGTCTGGAGCAAGACATGGTATAATGCTTTCATATGGCCCCAGACACAATTATAATTCCTCCCATCAGCTCTTCCTGCTGACATCAGCTTTCACATTGGTTTGGCCTAATAATTAGAAAAGTTCTTAGAACTTAACCAGAACATCATTGTTCCCATGGAAAACACTCCACCACTCCTGTGATGGGAAATAGCTTTTTTCCTCTTTCCTTTTGAAAATTTTATTGCTGATCTGGCTAGGCCAGGCTCCAAGTCTAAGCTAGGTTTCAGTGTGCTTTTACAACGCTGGCTTCACATCGGCATCTCCCACTGCTTCTGAAATCAGCCTGAGAAAATGAGCCTTTGCAGGGAGCAAGGAGAAATGTGTCAGAAAAACAGATGAGCAGCCTGGCCTACACACTGGAACAAGAGTAGGAGGGGGAAAGGCTTTTCGCACTGTCCTCTCTGCCCCAGGTCCTGTCCCCTGGCTCCATCCTGCTGGGGAAGGAGGAACCCTGGTGCCACAGCAAACCCATGCAAAGATGACAGTGGCCACAAAGACAGCCATGGAGACAGTTAACTAATGTCACTTGAGATAGTGTGAGCTGCTCCTGGGGCCCATTGCGTGGCAAGCAGAGAAGCGATCAGAGGTAGCAGCAGCTAACAGACGTCTGGCAATACTGCTCCGAAGGAGCCCTGGCATGGTGGAGACGAGGGAGGGAGAGACGGCCTCTGAGGACCGGAGTGGATGGTCCCCATTTGCAGAAGGCTGCCAGGAATTATTCCTGCAATCCCGACCCCCACTTGGGGGAATTAATTGGGTCGGACTTCTCTGTCCGACCATCTTCATGTCTCCTCTTAAAGATTTCAGTCATGAGAGGAGCTGTCGCACTGCGACTGCCCAGACAGACAGACACCAAGCGGGTAAGACACCCTTTGGATACAGAGAAGGTAAGGGGCTGGCCCTCAGCCATGTCTGGTGGTGTGGACATATCTCCACCCAAAGCTGCTGTGGTCAAACTGTGTTTGCCTCAGGTGATGACAGGATTTGGTTCTGTGCCTTCAGAGGCAGGATTTTAGTGTCAGAAGCTTGTGTGAGCTTCCAGCGGGTAAGTTATGAGAGTGTCTGTCAGTTAACTGTCCCATTTACTTTTGCATGATGTTATAGGGATTTGGAGACTGGAGCTCCCAGCTTTAAGATAGTAATAACCCTTTTGCAGCTTAAAATAAAAAACAGTAAACCCAGTAGAGGATACAGTTAAGCAGTAAACCAGCTTAAACTCAGTACGTTTAATTTGCTTTTTTCACCATCCATCATATTATCTTAGGAGAGCTGGAAGCATCTTATAAGTGAGAAGAAGAGTGAGAATTTTCTGGAAGGATACTTGCTTGAAAATAGATTTTTAACTCCTGGGCTATAGCAGTGTTACAAAACCACTCACTTTGCACACTGACCCTCCACCAAGGAACAGTTGTTAATTTTCATTTTAAGGGCTCAATTTTAGATTCTTCCAGCCACATAAGCAGCACTCCCCTACCCCAGCTATTCCACTGGGAGTGTTACTCAGACCATATTACAGATTATATATATATCCACATATATGCAATACTGCTCTACAAAGCCAGGGTGGTGTAAGAAGGAACATTAGCCAAACTGGGGAGCAACCCAGCCGTACACCACATTAGCAGGCACTTTCAGGCACAGTTACATACTCTGTTTTCTTCAAGAGTGAAATGACCCCTGACTGTTTATTACTGCCTCTGCACTGCTGCCAACAGAGATGGCCGCTTGAGGGACCATGCTCTGTCAGTGGAGTGAGCCAGGGATGGGAACTCCCCAAGCTGGCATTGCTGACAAATATTTTATACTGTAGAGCTATGACCTTAGATTCATATGACATTATACAACATGGCTTTACATTCCTGTCTTCAGGAGGAGAAAAGGTGTTCCTAACCTGTGCTCACGATGGAAGGGGACTTTTCCGTTCTGCTGTTCTCACTGGCATGTAGGGTGTTCTATCAACAATTTGTCTTGCCTGCGCTAGAGTCTTAGCAACCCAGCTAGCATGTAACAACCACTTTTTATTTCCACATCATAACAACTAACATCACCCTATGGCCAAAAATGAAGTCAGAGTAATTCCAGATAAGGAGCCAGGGCTGCTATTGCTTACTCCAGTGTTACTTGCGTTGGTCTCTCTGAGAAGCTGATGTGAGTTTTAATTGAATACGCATAAGAATGCACTCATGCTAACCTTACCCAGCAATACAAAGTCGAACTGAATTTCACAGGCACCCAGACAGCAGATTTTAGCCCTCCGTGTGGACAGCTGAATAGTTTGACACATCGGTCCTGGGAGCTGTGTGCTTGTTCTGATGAGGGCTGAGAAGGAGGATTCCTTGCTGGGCCACTGAACATAGCAACAGTCCCGATAGTGAGTCATCAGAATAAACAGCATTCTTCAAAGTGAAGTATAGTTTCCCATTGTGAACACAAATTTGGCTTTTAATTTACTCAAGATAACCAGAAAGAAAAAAAAAGTTAATTCCTATGAAGTGCAGAAGTAGCACCAGTCACCTGTAACTCAGCACCAAGGGGATCAAATCACTCTACAATTAACTCTCACAGTCCTCCTGCTGTGAAGATGACTATGCCTTGATGCAGAAACTGAGGCATAGATGGTTGATGTGCTCAGGACTACATAGGGGGCCAGCAGCTAAATCAGGAGCAGAAGCCAGGAGTCCCAGCCCACCACCACTGGTGTCAGTCAGGCTGAGGAGTTACTCGGGGACGTTGGGCAGATGTGCTCTCTGCAAATTCAGGAGTGGTTACTGTCTCCAGCTACCTGCCGCTGCCCTGCCACCAGATCAGCAGGCAGGCAGAACACATAGCCTCTTAAGGGCTGATCTTTTAAGCATTTCCAATCCCTATCAATCAAAACAAGACAGGTTGGCTTAAGATGGCTTAAGTAATAGCTCTTTGCTAACTCAGAGGATTTTGTCAGAAGCAACTTAAGGACCCTCTTCTGAACATCTCTACAAACAATCTGAAGATGTGATAACATCTGGCAGGGAGACACCGACAAACAACTGGGAGAGGAGGAAAGACTGGGAGACAATAACCCCTTTTTTTAGCACAATTGGATTCAGAGATGGATATCTGATCCTGGCTTATCACAGTAACTGACCTGAATCACCTGGCAAGAAAGGTCCTCCAGAGGAAAAGAAAGCTTTTTTGAGCACTTACCTAAGAACACCTCCTGTGGCCCACACACCAGGTCAAAATTTTGGCATACTAAACAGAGAAAACACAGTTAATTAAGTTAGTATTTTTTTTCAGGGTAGAAATATACCCAGAGATGATGTCTCTTTGAGCTTCACTTTAAGCTAAACTCAAACAAACCTCTTGTACACCAGAAGAAGAAGGTCCACATAAATATTCACCCAACCTTAAATTTGTGCATCAGTTTAATCCTCTGTATTTTCCCACATAAACAAAGCTTTAGTTATCCTGTAGATATCATATTTTGCAACAAATGATACTGTCTTTCACTACAAAAGCAGCGCTGATAAGCAGATGCATACACAGTTCTAGCTTTGATTCTCACTGTGCCATGGAAAAAGTATTGATCAATTAGTACCAATTAAAAAAAAATCAAAATAATATCCCATATAAATATTTTAGAAATCTTTGCTGTGTTTTCCTAACACTGGTGTTAGTCAAGAATAACTCAGTGGAAAACCGCATAACAGTGCACAGAATCAGGCCTTTTATCAGTATTGAAAAAGGATGTTGTCCTGCTGAGGGGATCAGTGAGGCTTTATCCAAGGTCAGGAGTTTTAGTAAGTGTAACTGACCCTAGTCATGCTGCTAGACAAAGCTGGTTAACCAAGGTGAGGAATGAATCTGTGAGGTCTCCAGAGGTTGGTCACGTTGGCATGAAGCAGAGAGGTTATGAAGCCCAGCTACTAAAGTGCTCCAAGTTTGTTTTGCCCCTTGGATGACCGTGAAGATTAACACGCTGTTTTTTCTGAGTTGACAATGCTTATTTTCAGGGCTACTTCTGAAAGACTAGAAGGTGAAAGTGTCACACAGGCACTGAAAAGATTTGGAGACCTGCAGCAATTAGAGCTGCCTTTCCTCATGGCCAGGAGAGCAAAGGGTTGTAATGGCTCTGGTAGCACAACCCAGGGTAGCTCTGAGGTCCTGCTCTTCCCAGTCACTCCAAGGAGACTCACGCTGTCGAAGGAGCCAGTAAGCCGCACTATTCTGTACCAAAGGGAGCAAACGGTTCACCTAATGGAGGACACAACTGTGGAAGCATGAAAGGCAGCACCTCCAGGTCCTTCTTGGGAATTCAGCCACAGTGAGAACTTTGAGAGCCATGTTTATAGGATGAAAAGATTGATTTAGGGGTGAGTTGTCTATACATCAGAGTTTATACGAGGACATCTAAAATCTCTAGTCTGCAGAAAATCTCCTGTCTTAAGGGATGGCTCCTAACTCTACTGAAAGCATTTCAATCACTGACTTAATCTCTCAGCTGTGTTAGCCCAGTCCAGGGCCCAGTCCCTCAGGTTGCTACTCAATCAATACAGCTATTGATTTCATCAGGAGCACTGTCTGCATCGGATCAAACACTAAGGAGTTCACAAGTTGCCAGGCTGATAAAGAGTTTCTCCATGAAAGAGTGGCTCTCTTTGTGGGAGATGACTCACAAATGTTAACTGTTAGTGAGCTAAACAGAGCAGAGATCCGGTTGATACATATGATATAAAAAAGTGATTTATTAGACCTACATGTTGCAGCAACAGGCTGAAGGGAAAAACTCCAAGTGACATCAGGAGGTGGTAAGTAGGCAGCAACTAGTGTAGTTTTGCTACCCTCTACACACCTGCAGTTTGTCCACTGGTACCGGTTCAGAGCCTAATCTTACATTCTGTTCTGGCCCGAATCCTGCAAATCCTAGCACCCAAGAGTACCCTCACCGAGCGCTATGAGACATCACAGCATGCATATAGCTAATAAAGCAGAAAATGTTTTCAGCAGCAGACCTTGAACTAGAAAGCATCCATTCCGCCGTCCTTTCAGTATGATGCATGCATCTAAAATATCCACTATTACACTTATACAAGGAGAACTGAAAAGTCTGCCTCAAATTGTAGCTATTCTCAGGCTAAAAATGTGGCAGTGGGGAACTGATTCCTCATCTCCGATTTGGTACGCTTTCAATCTCATTTGTGTTGCAGTCTTCATTTTTAACAAAATCCTAAAGGATAAGAGAGTCATTAGTAGACTACCATCAACCTCGACCAATTCCAATCTCAATATCTGAAAAACAGTGAGAGGCTATTTTTTTGTTTTAGGGGTTTCTCTCTCCCCATCTTAGGCTTTAAATTCTTTGGAGTAGGGACTAGTCCTCTGAAAAGTTTGGAAAGTATATACCGATTTCAGAGAGCAGTTGCAATGAGTATTATTGACTCTGGGATATTTCTGAACCTTGATGAATCTCTCCACTGAAATAATATTTCCAAATTATTCATGAGACTAACACATATTTAACGTCAGCAATGTTTAACTGATTTGAAATATATAGTTATGTTTTTCCTCCTTTTAAATGTATTTTATGCCCAATAAATGGTTCTGCAGGGTTTATAAAAACCAAGGACAACTCACTTTTTCACAATATAGAAGCCTTGATCTTGCACGGATTTACACAGGTTTAAGATTGACCATGAAGTGAAATTCTGGTCCCACGTAATCCAATAGCAAAATTTTCATGAAGCTAAGACTTCATCCATACCCCACAGGGCATGTCTCTATGTAATGTGAATGGTCTTTTAGATTGTATTGTATGAAGTAGGGGAATGTTATATTTAGAATAAATGTGTATTGTTATTTAATACTAATACTAGTACTAATAATATTTTGTAGCTTAATTGCATTCTGCACCCCAGGAGTTCAGAGCACCTCCTGCTCACATTTCTGAATTAAGCTGCACAGCAGGCATACAACATAGATATTCTTCCTCCTTTTCAGGTGAAGAAACTGAAGCTACAGAGAGGTTAAGCAACTTGCCCAAGGCTAAAAAGGAAGTCTGGAATATGATCTTCAGACATTTTAAAATATTGCCAGTGGCTTAAGGTGTCTCATTGCTGAGAATTACAATTTTGGAGAGGCCCAAAATGCACCAACAGAGATCAGACTGGGGGGAATGTTCAAGAATGTATCTCTAAAGCATGAGGCAGAGATGCACGGGGATTATAAATCTCTCAAACTGTGCAGATGGCACTGAGGTTCAGAGTCAGTGGATACCTTCTGAAAACTTTAGTGTAAGGCATCTAGAAAAATGAATGATCTGCCATGGTGTAAGAACAGCCTTTTGCATTATTTGTCATCCTAAAAATACCAAGACCATATGTCACCTGCACTATGAAAAAAGTTCGAGTGTGAGAAAGTTCCCGAGAACATCCCGAAGAGCTTTGCTGAGACAGAGCCTCACACGCTTTATGCAATTGTCTCTTTCGCACCTAAACCTGTTTAGCAAAACACAAGTTTCGCTTTAGGCACAACTCTACCTACACCCAAAACCTTTAAGCACGTCCTTAATGTAAAAGTGCTTACATACATTCTTTTGTTCTTTACTCAACTGGGGCTGATTTCAGCTGGCAAGATAGAGTCTGCACTGAAATCAGTTGATTTCTTGTATTCTGATGAGGACAAAGAGAGAATCTTCCACAGGTTTTTATAAGGTGAATTTTTAGTAATTTATTGGGATCCTTAAACATGAATTCAGTACATTGAAAAAGCCAACATATTCACTCTTTGAATCAGTTCCACTTCCTTTTGTAGAAAAGCCTGATTGAAAGATGCTCTCCAGCATTAAAATAAACAACAGGACCACCAGAGTACCAAATCGTAAGACTCACAATGTAAATCTTTAAATGCTTGGTTATAGCTGTGTGCTGAATTTACACCTCCATCTGAAGGCTTGCAGCCTGAGCCGGCACAGTCTGCTATATTCCACCCATAAATGGCTTTAAAAGCCAAAGCTCACATCTTGAAGAGCACCTGGTGAGGAGCTGTGAAATAATGCAGTCTACAGAGCTTCAGCACAATATCCCCCATGGAAGAAACTCGGAAAACCAAGTGAACGCTTCATTCTGCTTATGCTGACGTTTCCACACACAGCATTACATACTTTCTTGAGATGGCAGTTCCCAATGAGCATAACAACATCCACATCCAGAAGGCACGGGTTAAGTGTGTCCAAGAGCACTGCAAGCTGTGGGTCTTCATCGAAACAGCAGAAATCACCTTTTTCTTTTCCTCATTTTGCAGCTATTCTTTTCTGCGTTAACACGGAATTTTTTCTTTCTATTGATTTCCTTAGAGTGTCCTTAAGGTTCCTTTAAACTTCAAAATTACAGGGGAAATTTGGGGTTGCTAACATTACTCTGTAAGTTAGGAATCTGAGGGAGTTCATTCTTTGTGCTGGCAAGCCTTCAAACTATCTTGATTTTATCAGCTATAATTCATGTTTTGTTCACAGGACAAGCTTGTTTCTTTTGTATTATTTTGAGTCATCTCTGGAAAAAATCACCTCGCACTAAAATGTAATAAAATATGAGAAGAGATTATGACTTATTAAATTAAGCCAAAGCATACACTGTATTTTGGTATAGTACCATCCCTGGAGGGAAAGCGAATACATTTTCAAATGAGTTCTGCTTCCAATTAGGCAGGAAAACAAGTACCCAAATTTTCAAAGGAGCCCAACACACAAGGTGCACAATGAGCACAGGATACCAGAAATCTCAGCCCATAAGCAGCACAACAGAAACTGCTGGGTGCTGACAGCTTCAGCCAAGACTGTGAGCTGCACAATATGTTATTTGTAGTTTTTTGCTCCAATCCTTCCCCTACAAACTCTGCTTGCTCTGCATGTATTTTGCTACATGGGTGAATATGGAAGCAATAGTAAAGCATTTTTCATAGGCATCTTAATTCACACCTATAAACAGCTTAAGAGGAAAATGACCTTCTGCCTGTTGGATGTGTGCCTTGTATCACTATGGGTCACTTATTTCAATTATTTAAGTTTGCACCATTAAATCCTCCACCATTGGAACAAACAAGGACTTTAGTCATTGAATTTAACAGTAGCAGGATCAGACAGGTATTTACTTTCAGGCTCACAGGAAAATGAAATAAGATAAAAAAAACTATCCGTTAAGGATGGAGTGCCCCAGTATTGATAACCTGTAAAAATTATGTCAAATATACATGGCACGGGAGATGACTCAGCAGCTACTAGATTTTCAGAGCAAACGGAAAGTCGATGTCCCCATACGAGAGATTTCTATACACCTGCTTCTTGCTGAAGACACTGGTTCCAGTCATGGGAGCAAAGATTTTCTCTCCAAAGCTGGCTTTGCTAATAATAAGTGTGAAATAAGGATATTTCTTAAGGGGATTTTCTAAATTTAAAACGCATTCTGCTTCTTAACACCTCCTATCCTACTGAGTGCTTTAGCCTACCACAGCCTAAGTGCAGTAATTAAGTGTAAGTGTAATTGTTACAACTGTCTGTGGCAGGACAAAAGTAACTGTCAGGGAACTGTCACGTCTCCATACTGTCCTGCTTCCAGCCTGTAAGTCACGGTTGTGGGACCAAATTATTCCTCCTGATTCCCCCCCAGTTCCACTCCAGTGTATTTAACTTGACTAGTGGTACCATGACAAATGTTAGTTACGCTCCATCTGACTCTCAGTTCAAAAAAAGCAGGAATATGCCATATTTCTCATTACAGAACCACAACAAAATCTCAGCCAGCCCCACTGATATTTAACTTCCTTGATCCTTTTAGTTGCCATACTGGTTAAGAGAAGACACAGAGTGATGTCTGAATGCAAAGCCAAACGTTTGGTTTCCTTATGGATTTTGCATCCTCTGTCCACTCATATGCAAAGCAATGGCCACTTCTACCCTAAAATTAAAACCATCAGCCAGGTACTTTGACACTACTTATGCTGATCTATTTTGGTTCTGTAGATTTATTTTCTAAATTTTTACATGGAGATAGTGACTATAGCATATAGCCAGGAATGATTTTCAAAGAGTAAACAGCAGGTCTGGGAATTAATCACAGGGCATTTGAGATGGGCCAGTAAGCTCCCCTTCTCTGCCAGTGAACACTGGCTCTGCAGGGCTGCCCCCTTGCCATGCTGGCAGTGACCCCCAGTCCCTTGGCTGCACTGCAGATGGGGCTTTGCCAGCCCAGCAAGGGGCAAGCACCACCTGAGAGCTTGCCAGTACCTGCAGGTTGCTGGGCTTAAGGAGGGGGAGATGGGGCTTGCAACACCAGCAAGAAGCACTTGTAGGCTGGTCCCACCTCCACGGGGAGCATCCAGTGTTTTGGGTAGCAGGCTGGTGAGCAACTGAAGGGTAGAGGTGGCCCAATGCTAGCGGGGCTGCAAGCAGCACAGAAGTCCAGGGCTGAAGAGGCAAGGATGGTGGCATGGCTGGGTGCACATGGAGCAAGTGACCTTCCCCACACATCCTCACCCTTGTCTGGGCAGGGTCCTCACTGCCTTCTCCTTCCCTTGTTTTCCAGCCCCCACCTGCTCCCAGCACCTCCTGGACGCTCATACCTTGCAGGGTGCACCAAAAGGGCAGGGCGTAGGGCAGAGCCTGCTGGAGAAAGTGCTAAGCGCTGCCAGAAGGACCAAGTCCTGGGAGCTGGGTGCCAAGGGCAGAGCTGACTTCAATTGCTGCTAGCTGTAAGATGCTTTGGTCCCTGCAGGGGACAGAGCCAGGGTCTGAGTTGCTTTCCTGACCTGGCTGAAGCTAGGCCATTAGTTTTCCCGTTCCCTGCCATGTCACAGGGGCTGGCAGAAGGACAGAGCTATTCCCCTGTTCTGCAAAAACATCCATATGGAAGGGACAAAGCATGCTGGCCCACATCTGTGCTGTCACAAGACCTGCTTTTCCCATGGCCACCTGGGGAAGCAGTGGTACTGGTAATACTGGCATTTGTGCCCTCCACCTTGTTTCAGGAATCCTGAAATGATCCTGCCTAATGAATCTTGGTGGTAGATCCAATCATCCATCCTTATTTCATTAGTTTTGCTGCTCTGAGAATGGCAGGCTAGTTTTTCCTGTAGCCTTTCTGAATTTCATACGTTCATTTAACTCTCAGCATTTATTTTCCCTCTGGAGTCTGAAGTAATCTGAGAGAGCAACAAGCCACTGCACCATTATAAGCCCCAGTTTCTCTATCACTGTAGTCCAAACACGCTTCTTATTGTGCTCGCTTCTGTAATAGAAACAGAGGTTTGTACAAGCCACCTGGCAGAGACTGATGGTACACAAGATAGGTAATTTCTGCCCAGAAAACAAGAAACATTATTAGGCAGTTCACAGTTAAGAGCAAAAATTGCTAGGATTTGACTAAACTTTGCTAGCTTCCCCGTTTAAGGTGACCAACAAAGACAAGAGAGACTTTTGTTGCATGTATACTTCACCACCAATATGGAGGCAACTCGGGTGAAATGAGCTAGTGTGGATAAAGAAATAGTGGTCAAGGTCGATTGGGTACAAGTCCTTCCCATAGAAGCGCACTGACATGTCTAACGTTCACACAGATTAAATGGGCATCACTTTGAGTCACATTTGGAAACTCCCTGCCTAGCAAGTTGCCTATCACTTGGTCATTAAGAACAAAGTTCAAAAACATTTTCTGTAAGTCCAGTGAAATATTATTTCAGATCTTTGGTGCTTTACTCAACAAAACCAATTTTCTCATTTTTAAATGCCATGCCGAGTGTTCTAACAACTGTAGCTACAGATCATGTAACTGAAAACCTTCCTAATGTGAGCTTGAGAATTTTTACTAGCTCTAAAAACAGCTGGTCATGAACATAACCAGTCAGAAAAGAATGCAAAACAAAACTAGTAAAAAAAGTGTTGATTGGTAGCTCTCTCACAGGTATATTTAACCATTTCTTAAATATGTTTTGCCTGTCTGGAAGTGAGAATATTTACATTATTTATTTCACAGCTGTCTGGGAAAAAAGTCCCCTAAATTCCTTGTTTCTGACAGATACCCCTAAACTGAAACCTGGTGTATGTTCTTAGACAAAAAGTTTATTAATTTTGACTGTTCTAGGATGAAGCAAAGCTCCTTGAAGGTGAGTCCTAACCTCAAAAATGTTTTTGAATAGATTTCAAGGATGTGTCTTCTGTAGGTCTATGTGTGCATGCGCACGCACGTGGGTGTAAAGGTGAGGGTGCATATGTACAGAGAGAAAGCAGACCCTGACTCTGGTCATCCACTGAAGTGGATAAGCATCCTTGCATTGATTTCAGTGGTATTTGGTCAGACTCTACCAACCTGTTTGCTCATACAATCTACAGGAACCCTTCACTGATTTCCTCGGGATCTGGATTGATTGCTAGCTTTGATGTTAATCACTAAAATTTTTAGCAACAGGTACCTGAATATAAGTAATGACTAGGAACTGAGCGCTCAGCAATCTTAACTTCAAGGGCAATACAAAAACATGCTCAGGACATCAGTCAGTAGGCATTGGTAAACTTGCTTTTACCATTTCTTTGCCAATTACTGTGCACATAAATGGTGCAGCTTTTCACCATGCAAAGCTGTAGTAACAAACAGTGGCAGACAGAGAAACAAACTATGCTTTCCATTCCTATCACTACCACAATAAAGAGAAATAGATATTGAATGTCTCACACATTTTAATTAATAGTTGAAGATTACTATAAAACTTATAAAACAGGCTAGAAAAGAGAACCTGATATAAGCCCACTGCCCAAAGGTTGGGACAGCTATACTCCAAGCATTCCTGGCCAAAACCAAACCTGTTCTTTAAGATCTTCATCTCTTTCTATTTATACTGTACATGATGGCAGCATGCAGCCTTCAAACCAAAACATAGTTCTCCTTATAATAAAGAAGCTGAGGAGTCTAGTGGTTCATACTGGTTAGCAAATATCTGATTGACCTTTCGGTAGTTGCTGAAAGGAATTGTCATATTGCAAATCTGATTGTCTCCCTTTAATCAGTCCTTGCAAATCTGATCGTCTCCCTTTAATCAGTCCTTACTGCAAATTTCAGAGGGTATGTCTAAGAAGAGTACCTGAATGCTTGAAATCCAATAAGGCAATTGATGAGCATGAGTGACCTCTGCCAAAGAGGTCAAAGGGAAAATTCCCTTTCAACTCCTCATCGGCTCTTAGCAAATGAGTGCCAGACCCCACACTTCCAGCTTAATGGCACCATGGAAACCGGTCCAGGTGAACTGCTACCCATTACAAAAATCTGTGTTAATCACATGCATAAGGATGATAGAAATGCTCCCCGGGCTCCCTAGTGCAATGAAACAATGTGACTTAATGACATTTGCGGGATCCTATACGCAAAGGGAGGAAAGAGTCAGATTTCCTTCAGAGATAATTAAGATATGGAACAAAAACAACAGCAGGGTAAAAAAGGTTAAAATAAGGAGTAAAAATCTATGCTGCTATGTCTCAGAAGTTTTCTACCTTGGCCTTTCATATTTTCGCAGTGATTTTTCAGAGTGCTTCCCCAGTGCAGGCCAGAGAGAATTTTTTATGAACTCCTGAAAATAGATTTAAAATTCACAAAGCCTCATAACAACCGCTATGCTTCCTGCCACTCTCCTGTATGGTCGTTTTTCAGCTGAGAACTCAGCAAAGCTCAATAGACTGACACATGGCCGTGACTGGGCTGCTAAACACCCTCTGATGTTGAGGAGATGATATTCTACAGCCTTTGGCTTGTATGATTTTTAGCAGATTCCCATCTAAGCCTCTTTCGGCCTTTCAAATCCACCAGAAAGATGGTGTTACCGGAGATGCATTAGTACCATCTACTGTTAGTAAGTCAGTATTACACCCTAAGCCATTTGTATGTCTCCATGCTTTTTGTGCTTCTGCTTATTTATCTTTCGAGATTATTTACTTATCTCGTAAGGTAAGATTAATAAAAACAGAGGCCACTTAGGCAGGGGTTGTGAGATCGACACTCAGGAACTCACAGGTGGACACATATCACCGCAGCCAAACCCAGTCTGGTCTTAGAGAGCGGGGGAGATGGAACAAATACATCCCGATGGCTTGGGAACAACTTTCTCACCTCCCCAGCAAATACTTACACAATAAACATGTTTCCAACTCATGAAATGAGGAAAGACTTATCTTTTATCACTAATTTAAGCTCACTGAAAAATCCAGCTAGCTCTTTTACATAAGGAAATCAAGTGGCTAGGTCAGAACATTTGCTGGTAAAAATCAGCATAGCTCCAGGGACCTCCGCTCGGGTGGATCTGAGCCAATTAACTCTGCCTTGTGTACAGAGGTCTGATAAGTAAGCCTGTGCTGGGGATTAAGTCACCCAAAAGAGCACAGACAAGGCCAACTTTTATCTGCTGCTGTTTGCGAGCAAAGGTGAAAAGATAGTTGGTCAAGCGAACCAAACTGGGCTGAAAGCCAACGGGTATAACCTCATTGACTCCAGCAGAGTCACTCCAGATTCAGGTCTGCATAATGGAGACTGCAATCCAGCCTCCCCCCCAACTCCAAGCCATTTGACTTAGGTACGTACTGGCATGCTTAAATAAAACTGCCTTGCCATAGGATCTGCGTACAGTATACATTCACATGACTTTACATCCATTTGTTTTATCCATCTGTGATGGCACATCTTGAACAAGCCTTTGCAGTAGATTTCAAGATTTAGCTATTTTATCAGCATCCTCCAACTCTCTTTTTTAACGGATATGTAGACAAATACCTAATAGTTCTGCAGTCGGCGCACACTGGCCTCCCACACAGGGGAGATGGAATTATCTCCACATTGCTGTTCCTCATCTCTGCAGTTTCTCCTTTTTTTTTTTTTTTTTTTTAAGATGGGCCTGATTAGGGCTGTCTTTGCTCCAACGAGGGCCATTGCTGGGCCTGCAGGGACCGGCCTGTGCCTAGGGCTTCCAGATCACTGCACAATGCCCATGCAGGCTGTGGAAGCACAGGTGAACTGCTCTGTTTCAGACAGACTGTTCAATCTGTCCAGGTTTTAGCTACCAATAATGTCTGACAGGCTGTACTGTCAAAAAAAA
Source organism: Theristicus caerulescens (assembly GCA_020745775.1). NCBI lineage: Eukaryota > Metazoa > Chordata > Aves > Pelecaniformes > Threskiornithidae > Theristicus > Theristicus caerulescens. The sequence continues at coordinate 10,856,738 of CM036565.1, read as the reverse complement.
AAGGCCTTCTCTGCCATTCCCCCCCTTTACTCTTCATTCCCTAGTCTGCTCCTGTATAAGGGACGCTCTGCTCATCTTAGAAGCCTTTTCCTATGCGCACCTCCACCGAAGCTCACTCCTGAGCAGGGTGACCAGACCAGGGCACAGCACTGCAGACGTGATGCCGCTTCCCTGGACAAAGGCATTCATATTCGCTGGCCTGCTGCTCCTCAGGACACCATCAGACACTGCATTTCTTTTCCAGGTGCTTCATGCTAACAGTCCAATCATCCTGAAAGGAGGTTAAATGCCCACATTTTCCTGTCCCTTCATTTAGGCTACTGCTGAGCTTACGGCACTACGTTCCCAACCACGTGGCTCAGTTTTTCTTTTCTTTCCTTTGTTAGGTTTCGTTCCACTTCTGTTACTCCACTTCTCGAGGTCACCTGGCCCTTTGTATAGCATATCCCCATCCTCCTTTACTAATGGTGCCCTCTAAATGCTACCAGCAACTTGCAGAAATGTGTCCCTACCTGTGTGCTGAGGACATTAATGAATATATTAAAGCAGGATCTTTAAGACTAACCTAAGATATCTGGGAAATCTCCCTATCAGCTTTCCTCAAAGCTGATACTTTTCCTATTTATAATACATATTTTTGTCTCCCATTTAGCTAGCAGAATTGTAACGTGTAAGTAACATCTTTAGTAATTCCCCATATGGCAGCTATCAGATACTAACTAAAGCCTAGCAGATCTACCACATTTTCCCTGGCTATGAAAACTGATTATCTTAAAAATAATGTGTGTGACATGACCTGATATTGGCAAAAGCTTGCTACATTTCATTCCATGTTCCTCTCTCTCTCCCTCCCATCCTCTCTCTCATATTATTCTTCCCTCCAAAGTCTATTCATAAGCCTTACATGCTACTGTTATAAGTCTGGCAACCCTGTTTTACTACTGGTAAATACAGGAAATTTTTTATTTGCTCTTCTCCAATCACAAGCCTGATGTTCCATTCGCTCATTTGTTAGATATGCCTGGGATAAACAATTTCATGTGCCCGGTCTGTCAGAGTTCTAGGACAAAAAGTGCCTTGTCCCCAGTGCCCACTGCCCTCCATGAAAGTGCACAGAGCTCCCCAGATTTTGCTGTGATAATTTCTCTTTTCCACCTCTGCCAACAGCTTTTATATTCTTTAGGGAAGGGGAATGCAGGCAGTTTGCTGCTAATTCCTGTTGCAGTCAGAGCAAGGCAACAGATCCTGGTATAACGAAAAGATGCCGCAAAAGATTTGTGTATCATTCCCACCAGACTTAAACGGGCCGGGATTGTCCCTTGCACGGACCACAAACTCCTCCTGCATGTCTACAAAGTTCTGGCTCTTTTCGGGACTCGGTCCTCTGGTGAACTCATACTCAGCCCCAGGTCTGCTCAGCTACTGAAGCGTCCTCACGCCAGCCAGCAGTCTCCAGTTCTGAACCCAAACACCGTGGGCTTGTTTTGGGGAGATCCTCACCCCAGAAAGGAAACCAAGCTCTGTTTCTCCCCCAGCATGGAACTCGCAGGCAAGACCCCTGCCATGGGCTGAGGCCACTGCCCTTCTGGTATTTCTTACTTCCTCCACCCCTTTCTGTTGTCTTTCCAGCCTGGTTGTCCTTTTTTTTTCAAGAACGCCACAGTATCTGTCACCAGGCCTTTCCTTCCTCTAGAGAGGATTCTAAGGCTTTCTCCTCTCATTTTCATTTATTCATAATATTTTAATATAATTCTCCCTCAGTGCTCTCTACTAAGATCAGGCTCACCCTAAGGCATATATACGCATTAATACTCCCTGCCTGCAATTAACTGGCCTACAAGGCCAGTGCAGGATTTTTGCATGAGATCTCAAAAATGTACTAAAGAGCGAGCTGAAAGAGACTGACCGTGAACTTCTCCTTATTGCATCACAGCGTGATGGTCTGGGTATTTACTAGAGAAAGAAAGCGCTTTGATGTTGTCTTAAATGTTGTTCATTAACTTCTTTTCCATCTCCCATGTTTCAAACTATGCTGAAACACAGTATTTGTTCCTTTGGAGATGTTATGTAAACTTCTGACGAAAAGTAAATATTTTTTTTAAAGGAAATGGCTATAACTGATCCAGTCTGAAACAGCTACTATAAAGGAGCAAAGAAGGTCTCTCTTTTCTGACATCATTGTGTTTAGGTAGACAAATATGACAGCCATTATCACATCAGGCATAGCTTCCAGGCAGTCACTGGTTTTAAACCTACTGAGAAACAGATGAATATTTAGGGCTACATATCATCCCCTCTTCAATGACATACAGTTGTATTTTTTCCATAGGCTGTGCTTAGAAGTCTTAATATATTTGAAAAAATTCAGCCTTGCACCTAAAACAAACCATATCACATGCCCATATCACATGCCCATATCACAAACCTTATACAAGGGCCAGGAAAAACACAATTCCTATCCTTGGCACCCAGCAGCATTGTGTGGTCTTGCAAGTCCTTCATGCTAAGGCAGAACTTGTCACCTACAGATCTCCAGACGCATCACCAAACAGTTATTCAGCTTCACCAGTGTGGCGTTACCCCTATTTCACATGCAAAGAAACTGAAGCTGAAACAGCCAGTGCTTCCAGCCACCATTGTAATGCCAGCGATAGACTTGCTTTGCATCGGCGGTTTGCCCAAATGATCTCCGGAGATCCCTTCCAAACGAATTTTTATGATTCAGTGACTCGACTGGTTAGATTATCCAGGTTCCCCACTGGCCGCTGTCGTTTCCCTTGTGCCAGCACAGCCACTCCCTGGATCTCTGTTAACCCAACTGATGGAGTTAATCTGCCAAAGAGCTAACCTCACCATAATGAATGATTCATTTTCTGCTGGCATAGCTCCCTGCATCACCTCACCACATGGTCAGATGAATGACGGAGGAATGCCAGAGAAGGGTGAGAGCCTGTGGCTAGGAACAGGGGATGGGACCTCCCCTTTCCGCAGCAGCTAGCGGCTGCATCAGCCGATCGGTAACGTCAACCCATGCCTCGGGCAGACATGGGAATTGAGCCTGCTCCGTTCTCCACGCCTGCCCCATTTCCCCGACCTGTCACAGCATCACAGATGTGGTTGAGTACCTCTGATGGACATCAGCCAGACTGCCCCGAGCTTGCTGCAGTTGGGAAGCGTTAGGCATGGATCCTGGCATTCGGTCTGCAGGCACAGAGCAGTGGCTGCAAAACACTTGGCAGCGGCAGTCCCTGAGCCCAGTGCTTAATACCTGCTATGAGCACCATCTCCTTAATTTTCTCTCAGCACGTTCACCATCTCACTGAAGGTACAAACCCCCCAATCCAGAATATGCCTCTCTGGGACATGCCACTGGAGCAGGTTTTCCACAGTTTTCTGAGCACTAAAAATTATAAGTGTAAGAGAGTTTGGCTACAGGTAGAATGTACTTAAGCCCCTACACAGCACCTCCTGCAGTTTCTAGCTACTCTGAAGCATTTTTTGTTTGTAGGCTCAGGTTCTTCTGCCCTAATAGTGTCTCTTCGAAAACATGGACACCTTTCTGCTCTTATTTCAAGTCACATTTCTTTGACCTTTGTTACACAGCAAACTTGAACCTCTGCTCTAGGAAAACCTGTTCATCCTTCCTTCTCTCCTACCACAAGCTTCCCATAGTATTCTGCAAGTCTTTTTAACACTGTCTTGATATCTGTTTTGCTCTTGGTAATTTTCCATCCTGTAGTGCCTTCAAACTTGGCTAAACTCATTTCCCAGCTCAAGCTCTCTATTTAAATATCCATCACCCAAACCCCTGAGTACAATCTTTTGCATTAACTATCCCACGTTGTCCCTAGTCTGAGGGGACAGGCTATAAATCCAGCCAGTAAGTGAGAAATGTTTTTTAAGATACCTACAAAAGTTCCACACTGGCCTTCTTAAAAGCTCTTCCAACCTGATTAGTTTCAGTGGAATTTAATAGGTTTTCCTATTTTTCCCTCCCACAATTCCTTCCACAGACTTCAGTTGCTGGGAAGTGTCAACTTGTGGTGTCTAAGATCATAAATATCAGATGATCTCCAGTCCCCCTCTCTGTTCTACCCAAGATACCAACCAGTCTGGCTCGTTGCTCCAATGGTTATTCCACAGGCACTGCTGTTCTTGGTAAAGATAAACTGGATGGAGACAGAGTGGGAACTGAACATGGAAATAGCTATTTCAGAAATAGCCTAATGTGTGGGCACTCCTGCCCCAAAATAACATGTTTTGTGTTCAGCTCCAGCTGCAGAAAGGGCCTTTGGACTGGAATAGGGGAAGTTACTCCTGAATAAGGTATGGTGCTAATGTGTTGGAGCCACACATATCTTCTCCCAGAGACATACTTGTTAAGAAATTATTACTTTTTCTGGATTTATTTGGGGGCAGCTTTGGGGTGAGTTACAGTTGATTTCAGAATGCAGAAGAAGCCAAAGAGCATATATTCTTTGGAGAGTGAACTGTCTTTTCCTTACAAATGCATATTGATCCTAACAACAGGACCCTAATAGTTTATAATTTAGCGATGCAAGAAAAAAACATTTCCCCCCTCATTACTGTCATAATACAGAGCAGAAATTGTTCATGTCTTACTGACTTAAATTTTATTTTCAGCCAAACTGAATAGAAATGATTTAATCATTCACCCTCTATTTACCTTTGATATCAAAGCAAAGTTAACATAGGCAGCTTCATGATGCATGTAAAACAAATCCCACCAGAGACCATTCCAGGATTTTAGGGGAAATTATTTGTATCATTATTATTCTACTGGGCTGCCTGTAATTTTCAGATCAAACCCAATACATTTTTCCCCCAGTATCTGCAATGACTTCCAAAATTATGCAGATGATTTTTATTAGCATGTACCCAGATGGTAGACTGCCAGGCACAGTTACTCTCATTGCATCTAGAACTCTGTAATGCAAGAATTACTAGGAAAACAGTGCATTTAGCCACTGGTTATATAAATTAAGACCAAACCAACAGTTACAAACTCATTTCAAACAAAATCAATAAAAGGTATGTGAATCATCAGATTAGTAACATTAGACGTAATGTTAACACTAATCTTTTCATGTAAGATGTCTAGCACAACACTGAGATGTGGGAAATGTCTCACAGGCTACTCCTGCCCCATATCGTCATTTCTCATTGACTTTATTTAAAGCCAGTTCTATTTAAAGCAGTTCATCACTGGTCTTGCAATTTACTCTGTGGGTATACCTTAGACCACAGCTGAAAGACAAGGACCTAACAGCAGAGCAAACTACAGTAAACAGAGAAAAATGCATATTTACTTTAAAAGATTGGTTTTATATCATAGCAATCAGGTCCATTTGTGACATTTACCATGCTAGAATAGCAGTGGTGTTTATTCCAGGATTATATTTTGTATAAATGCAATGTTTTTCTCTTCCTACCTCCAAGGGATGATTACCCATATAGTTTGTAAAACCATTTTGGATATGAAAAGCACTGAGTATAATATTGGCTGTGAGGATAAAGTACCCAGTGTATTGTAAGATTACTTATTGAATCACAAAGCCACAGAACCGCATGGCTGCAAAGAACCTCCAGAGATGATGCCATACGATGGGGCCGGATCAACCGTCTGGTATGCATGGGAGCTAATGAGCTGTTTGCAGCAGGCAGCCATCAGAGTCCCAGTTATTCTAGCACCCATCCCCGCCCTGGGATCTTTCCAGTTCCTGAGTACCCCCCTCCTCCTCTCCTTGTTTTGATTTTTTCCTTTGGGTGTCCATCTCATCCCTGTGGTCCCTCTCAGCGGCTGCGGACTCCTCTTTTCTGGCATCAGCACCAGCCCTTCTTCTTGGGTAGTCACAGTGGCCAACAAGCTTCAGACGTATTTACCCCTACTTAGCCCCCAGATTACACAGTATTTTATCCTTGCTGGGCACAAGGACCAAATATGGTCTGGGGATTCCTTCCCCCATGAAATCTTGGACTTCCCTCTCCTCTCTGCAGCAAGTTGCCCAGTGCACTCTGTCTTCCTCCCCAGACAGATCACTGGGGAGGAAGGTGAGGGCAGCAGAAGTCACCTGGCTTCCTCTGTTGGACTGTGACAGGTAGGTAGAGAACTGTGGTAGTGTTTGCTGCTTGGAAAACTGCTCCCCATCTTCTTCAGGAAGAGGCAGAAGGCCAGATCTGGCCCACAGGCTACCAGCTTAACCACGTCTTAAGGTATGCCCCAAAAGTGTGAAAGCATAATCCACAAGAGCAGGAGTTAGCATATCAAGGAGACAGCAATTTAAATACACCTTACACTGTTTCAGAAATCTGTTCTCTATCTTTTCAGGCATGGGTGGGAAGACTGTACTATTGGATCTGGACGAGCTAGAAGCCAAGTGTTACATTAAAATCTGTATGCCACAGGAGGCTTGTGAACACAGGTCTTTTGTTGAAATGTACTATATATACTATATCTACAGATTGGGTTTAGCTTTACACATTGATTCTTCTGGCACAGCTGTTCACATTAGGAAAGTCAAACATGATGACAGATCTGATAGCCGGCACTGTCTGATGCAAACATGGGAAGCAGGAAGCAAGAGAAATCAAAGAAGAAAAATGCGTCTCTCCATTAATGCACAACAGCAAACAGTCCAGCCATATTCTTGCTGAAAGGAATTTGATGTCTCGGTCAGTGCTTTGCCTAATGAGCTACCAACATCAATCTGTCATCATCTGTATTATTTGAAATGGCCTCTGCTGACACAAGGTATATTCATGTACTGGCCCTCCTGGGCACTTGAGAGTTCAAGTCCTGGCCAGTTTATACCACACTGAATGATAATGAAGGGTAACAGAATAATCATTGGCTTCCTTCTCTCAAGGGGAGGCAAGAATGTTGTTGGAGGGATCTCCCCCAGCCAAGAATGGCTTCTGATTACAGAGCAGGGAATATGAATTATTTGATTCTCTGTGTACAAATAGTCTCTAGCAGTTCTTTGCAACAGTGCTTTAGCTCTCCAGAGCACATGTAGCGCATCTGTCCATCTGTACTGGCATTTCCATGAGCCTGCCCCAAGTACGTGACTCTCAAGAACTTGCAGGGCTGTATCAAAAGCCAAGAAAGAGATGAACACTGACAACAGTTAGGAATTTCAAGCAAAGAAACCCCCTTTTAGTGCTCTGTCTCTACCCGTTCCTATGATACACACATAACATCACACAATAATCTTTAACAGTACTTCAGTTGCACTCAGAAAATTATTTCCTCTGGAAATACCGACTGAGTGAGATTTCAGATTGCAAGATTTCTAACCAACACCCAGCAGTTCTCTCAAAAACGGAATCCTTAACTTGCATCATTATACATCAGCATAACGGAAGCTTCGTACAATGAAGCGAATCGTTTGTCATGAAACAATGCAAATGGCATCTACTATATTCTTATTGGTGCAAAGTTAACAAAAGATCTTTTTTCCTTTCAGAAGGTACCTGGGAATTGCCACACCCTAATCCTAGTCTAGCCTCACGCCCCAGTGTTAATGCACGCTTACAACTGCAGCCGAGTTCCAGGTGAGTTATACGGCAAGATAAAGAGCAATGTTTGAGACCAGTATTAACAACTTCGCTGTTAGGAACTCACAGGTTTCAAGATGTATGAACTAGACCTCATTCCTCTTCTATAGCAAGTAAATGTTACATGTTCCATTTTGTCAGTGAAAGCCTTTCCTCCAGCTATCTCAAGGACAGTCTCATTTTTGAGACTTGTGTGTGGACTACAGGATGGTTTCCTCCCTCTGTACACATACCAACATGCAGGCAAGAGTTAGGAAGGGGCCAGCTAAGACATCCATTTTCAAAGGAACATTTCATACCAAACCGCTCTTGGTAAGCAAAGAAGATAATGCTGTCCCTAGACTGGCATTGCCATGTGTGCTCTTAAAGGCAGATGAGGCAAATATCTGACAAAACAGAAATGAAGCAGACAAACTCACCATTTCAGGTAGTTTTCAAATGTTTTGACTTGTGGGGTCCTAAAAACTTTTCAGTGTAAGTGCAGCCCTCGGTATAATAAATACAGGTTTAAAAGTCATGGAACACATTACTATAGATAATGTGTCAAAGGGCTGTTCCTCAGTCCCTGTGAGAATTCAGAGAGGCGATAGCCTCAAGGACAAGCTCTGAAATGGGATTCTTTCTGAAGAAAATGAAAGAAAGAGACCTATCTGTCAGTGACATGGCTGAAAGGCTCAAAGAGATAGTGATGGCAGTGGGGACGAGGTGAGATCCAGGTGAGCAGTTGAATGAGAAGGTCTGGTCTTGGCCAGGGCCTTGCAGATGAGAGGAGAAAACTGAGCTTGATGTTCTCGTGAATGGAGAAGCGCTTGGAGAAGCAATGACATGCTCAGCAAACTAGCATAGTGCGTCAGATCAGCAGTTGTGCTGTAGAGATCATCGCGTGGAAATCAGCATATATGAACAATTTGAGCTATAGTAGCAGATAAAATCAGGTTTTCAGATATATTTAGCAGGAAAAAGATTATGATGTAGGCTCAGGCTGATTCTGTTAAACAAGAAGACTCAAAAAGACCCAAGATCCCCTTCAAGAGCAGACCTGGGTGTCAGGGAAAGGGTGTTGCCACCAGCACTGAAGAATGGAAATAATGAATGGAAGAATTCAAAACCCATCAAGACCAACACCGCTCGACAGAACAGCAGAGGGGATATGCCAGAGGCAAAGACCGAGATGCCCACTACAAAATCTTGTAGCCTCACCAAAGTGGTTCTCTGAGTTATCTTTACCTGTTTTATTCATAAATCCACGAGTACAAAAGCAGTATCCTGCACTAGCCAGTTATACATACGCTTTCTAACTGGCAGAATTTAACATTATGGTTAGGTTCAGAATTTCTGGACTGAATGTAAACAAAGATACAGCTCTCTCTTCTTTGGCATTACAAAACTTAACAAATTCACAAACATACCAGGAAAAGGTGTTGATGTGCACCCTCTTTATACAAATGTGACACTGGATGTTGTTTTTAATCATGCCATGATGCTTACATTCACATTTCCCTTTCTTTTTGACACTAAGGAGAAGGTCACCTGGGCACCTGTGTCTGTTCAGACATGTTTATTGCTCTTGACAGCTTGGAGTCCCTGTCTGCTGTGAATCTGGTGTTGTGTAAATTAAGCAAGGAAAGCTGTAAGTCTAGCTACTTTGTTGTCAGAAAAGTCATCTGTACTTTATGTCTAACATGCAAAATCTCAGCTCCTTAAGCAGGAATGTCTATATAATTTCTTTCAAATTGCACTAACTTGGAAAGACCTGCTTCCCCTATTGCAAATGTGTTGTTATTAATATATTGCCTCCATGCTATTAAATTGTCCCCCTCGTGTTTTCTATCCTAGTTCCATTTTTTTAGCCATGTGGCTGGAAGGCAGCAGAAAGAGTTGAATAAATGGACGATTTAGGGACATGTAGCAGTAAGAAAACCTTCTTCATCATCTGCCTCACTAAAAATAAATATAATTTTTTAAAAACTCCCTTGCTTGTCAGAATTATGTAAATCTCACTCGGATATTGATCAAGTTTGTCATGCCCCTGAAGGAGTGCTCCAGGGTGAGAAAGCATATCGGTTTGCCATCCTCCCACTTGCCATTCCCTAGCCCTGCCTGGAACAGCACGGACCCTCCCGTCAGTCACGCCAGTGAGCCCCCACATGGAAACACACGCACCATTTTCAAAACAGTAGCTTAGTATAAGTAGGTAACAACTTCATGTTCTTAGACTGTCACAGCATAAGAATGAATGTACAGCTTTTTCTACCAAACTCAGGGGAAAAAGCACGCACTTACAGTGCCAAGAGTGAACTTGGTTTCTCACATCACAAACATGTCATTGCAGCTGAGCATGTGGGAATCCAGAGAGCACAGCAGGTTTCCCTAACACTTGCTACTAAATTTCGGGATTTAACTCAGCAAGGGAAGATAACATGTGGAGTTATCATGCGGAGTTCTCCATCAAAGAGGCTAACAGCATCATAGGACGTGACAGCATCCAGACCAATTGTGCATTTACATCTTCAAACATTCCTGTAAGTAGAAGGAATTAATGTGGCATGTTTCAATTTGCCTTTTTAAACTGGAGCCATGTGTCTGTGGGTACCCTGGTAATGCCAGGACAGTCATTGGTTCTCATAGTGAGCGGAGTTTAAATTCACTTGGGTTGACGTGCTGTTCACTGAGACGAGGAGAGGTCAGTTTGACTGCAGAGCGTCTGTTTACTCAGTGAGAAATACTCTGTTTCTGTTGTCTGATCCACTGTTTGCTCCTGCTGTTCAGCTCTGCAGTCTCTTCCCAGGTATCTTGCTTTATTTGTTCTAGGTTCTGATATGAAGCAATGATCACGGGGAGCACCCATATAAGCTGGAAACCCAAACTATAGCATAAGGACATAAAGCCAAAAGAAAAATTTCAGTAGCTGCTAATCTCTGATTTCACAGTTGCCACCTATCCATCTCCAACACAGCTTTCCCACACCCATCAAATTGCACAGGCATGATACTGAGAAAACCATGACATCCCTGCAGGGCTGAAGCAAAAATATCCCGCTGTTAAGAGTTGCATGGCAACATAAACAACTTTGACCTTGATAAAAGGGTAAAAAAGTATAAAAATTTAGGAAGGGGGGCGGTCTTACATACCAGGAGGGCATAACACAGGGTAAGTCATACAGGGGCTTGAAAACCCTCAACTCAGAAAACTGCTCTTGTTACTGACTGCAACATCAAAACACATAGCAGAGAAAATGCGGAAATGGGGAGGAAAATTTAAATCAATCAAAAACTTCACTAAGACAAAACATCTTATATAATCTTCCCACTGGGAAGAGAAGGAGAATAGACTTTCATGTAACAAATGCTAGTTATGTCACTTGATGTACTTCTGGAAGGCACTCAAGTATTTCAGTGGCATAGACAATAGAAGAGCAAAATAGAACAAGAGAGAACAGACCAGAAATAGACTTGGTTGGCTTTGTCTGGGAGAGCTGGTCAAAAATTAGAATTTCCATTCCAGTAAAAATTTCAGAATTCTTGACAACTTTTCATGCTCTTTTTTTAAAAAAAAAAAAAAAAAGGGAATACAGTTTTTGAAAGGAAATTCCAGCAAAAAAAATTTCTCTGAAATAATCAATACTAAATCTGGGAGCACAAATTTCAACCCTCTCAATCCTGCTACATCTCCAGTAAGTCCAGGAATCCCTAACTTTTTACTGACTGGTATCTTCTTTGCTTGACTCTTAAATTCCTCTCATGTTTTGAATAGATCCTTCTACCCAGTGATATCCAAACTTTTTACAAAATTCAGTGAGTTATTTCAGATCACAGAAGTAAAATGGAAAATAGTTATTTCCTTTTTACAGTTAAAAGAAAATAGAGATTAACAGATTGAGATCAGCAAAGTTGAATGAAAAGGAATCTCTAGCTGGGCACCCAAAACTAGAGGCTCCCAAATTAGATGCCGTGTCTGCACATTTTATTTCTCACAATAAGAAATCTCTCAACTGCAAGTACTACAGCAAACTATAGCACATGATCAGCCTTCCTTCCCTTAAAGACTCTCATATTTGGGGGGGGAGGAATTAACATATAATGTTTTACTATTACAGTCTGGTAAAACTGTTCAGACTTCACAGGTTTTTCTGCAGCCTGAAATTTCTGGCATAGGGACACTGGAGGACTTGGACTGTAGTGAATCTAAGCCAACTTACATCTGCTGATTTGCCCATGTAGTGGAGAGGGGCCAATAAGATTATGAAAATCAATTAGTCTAATTTGTCTTGAGGTTTTTCTCAGACCTCTATGGGTTTTCATACACTTTATTTTAAAATTATGACTATACTGTCATTTAAGGAAGCAATATGCTGCCTTGACAAGACTGGTCACTTTAACTATCTGACATTTTCCCTGCATTTTCTTGCCTTAGTGTGTAGGTTTCTGTGGAGGTGATGGCTATATAGAAGACAGCCCTGATGTTCCAATATCTTGTGAACTCTATGATCCAAAAGTAACATACTTAATCAAGTGTAAAGCAAGAGGTGATTAAGTTGTGCAGTACTGTACAATGCCTGACTGCTCAGAAATGCATCTTTTGATGTGGTGCAGAGAATTGGACCAGTTCTGTCTGCTTCACCAAAAAATGATGTTTTAGTAATCTGAAAAGAGAGCCTCAGAAATCCCCACAAGTGTTAAACTTTGATCTGAAGCTTTAAAAAGATATTTATCTGTTTGCTTGTTTAATTTGTTTGAATTTTAAGCTCAGGAAGGTGTCAACTTGACATCTTGTGGAAGCAATTCTTTGCTTTTTTTCCGGATGAGGTTGAGCAGGGGCAGCAAGTTTCCAATCATCACTAGTTTTTCTAAGCATCCAACAAAAAAAAAAAAAAAAGAGAAAGCAAAAAAGAAAACCATCAACTCACCTTTCCATTCTGGTTTATATGAATTATTAAGAACTGAGATTCAGTGGAGCCTCAATTCTTGAGCATAGAATCAATACTATATTTTATGTAACAAGGGCAGCAAACCCAGCTTGTTCTACTTCCATCACAGTGAAGCCTTGTCAAGTCTCTCAGGCAACCTAATTCACTAGGGCCAAAGTCCAGCACTACTGACGTGAAAGGGGGATTGAGGTGGATGGAAAACCATCTGAATGGCTGGGCCGGAAGGGTGGTGATCAGTGGCACAAGTCTAGTTGAAGGCCAGTAACTAGCAGCATACCCCAGGGGTCAATGCTGGGGTCCAGTCCAGTTTAACATCTTCATTAATGATCAGGATGATGAGGCAAAGTGTACCCTCAGCAAGTTTGTAGATGATACAAAACTGGGAGGAGTGGCTGATACGCCAGAGGGTCATGCTGCCATCCAGAGGGACCACGACAGGCTGGAGAAATGTGCTGACAGGAACTTCATGAAGTTCAACAAGAAGTCTGAAACCCCATGCACAAATAGATGCTGGGGCCCACCTAGCTGGAAAGCAGCTTGGCAGAAAAGGACCTGGAGGTCCTGGCAGGCACCAGGTTGAACATGAACCAACAATGTGCCCTTGCCACAAAGAGGGCTAACGGTACCCCGGGCTGCACTAGGCAAAGTATGGCCAGCAGCTTTAAGGAGGTGATCTTGCCCCTTTATTCAGCACTGGTGAGGCCATACCTGGAGGAGTGTGAGCAGTTCTGGGCTCCTCAGTACAGGAAAGACATGGACATACTGGAGACAGTGCAGCAAAGGGCCACAAAGATGATTAATGTACTGGAGCATCTCTCTCCTATGACGAAAGGCTGAGAGAGCTGGAATTACTTAGCATATTCCAACCTTAATGATTTTATGATTCTATAAAGAAGAGAAGGCTTGGGGGGATCTTGGGGGATATATTTATATACATCTTGGGGGATATAATTCTATAAATATCTTTATATATTTATATAAACATCTTGGGGGAATGTATACAAATACCTGAAGGGAGGGTGCAAAGAGGACAAAGTCAGGCTCTTTTCAGTGGTACCCAGTGACAGGACCAGAGGCAACGAGCACAAACTGAAATAGGAGGTTCTGTCTGAACATCAGGAAACACTTTTTTACTGTGAGGGTGACCAAGCACAGGCACAGAAAGGTTGTGGAGTCTCCCTCCCTGGAGATATTCAAAAGCCATCTGAACATGGTTCTGGGCAACTGTCTCTAGGTGGACCTGCTTGTGCAGTGGGGTTGGACCAGATGACCTCCAGATGTCCCTTCCAACGTCAACCATACTATGATTCTGTGAAAGGCGTGTTCACTTCAGTGGGGTCGAGATGTGACCTTCTGTCCAGGAGCCCATGGAATTCAGCTTACTTTCTTGTGCTGTAAGAACTATTTGCAGCCACTACTAAAGGATAGCTTTTTACTATGTCCTGGACATGAAAGAGAGAAAATAGATCTTCACTGAGTTCAATGAGAAGTTATTTCTGCAATTATTGTCTCTTGAGTGAGGGTGCCAAAAAAGGGCTAGTCGTGATGGGACACAGGCCTGCAGGGAACTGACATCAGCAATCTCACTTCCAGAAGGGAATAATTAGGCAGATCTGTGTCAGTCTGTATCCAAGAGGTGAAAGGCTCCTTTGTCGTATTACCTGTAGCCAAACTACCTGTTTGCACTTTCAAACTCCATTCCCAAATATAAAAACCAAATACCAATTTCCTCACACATATCACAAGTCACCTAAAAAATGCTAGCTGCAAACATTCTGCATTGCACTGAGCATTAATAATCATGTGGGCACATTTCTTCACTATGAGGGTGGTGAGGTACCGGAACAGGTTGCCCAGAGAAGTTGTGGATGCCCCATCCCTGGAAGTAGAATCATAGAATCGGTAAGGTTGGAAAAGACCCTTAAGATCATTGAGTCCAACCATTAACCTGTCACTGCCATGTCCACCACTAAACCATGTCCTCAAGCACCATGTCTACATGCCTTTTAAATACCTCCAGGGATGGAGACTCAACCACTTCCCTGGGCAGCCTGTTCCAGGGCCTGACTACCCTTTCGGTGAAGAAGTTTTTCCTAATATCCAACCTAAACTTTCCCTGGCGCAGCTTGAGGCTGTTTCCTCTTGTCCTATCGCTTGTTACTTGGGAGAAGAGACCGACCTTCACCTCTCTACAGCCTCCTTTCAGGTAATTGTAGAGAGCAATAAGGTCTCCCCTCAGTCTCCTCTTCTCCAAACTAAACCACCCCAGCTCCCTCAGCTGCTCCTCATAAGACTTGTGCTCCAGACCCTTCACCAGCTTCATTGCCCTTAAGTGTTCAAGGCCAGGCTGGATGGGGCTTTGAGCAACCTGGTCTAGTGGAAGGTGTCCCTGCCCATGGCGGGTGGGTTGGAACTAGATGATCTTTAAGGTCGCTTCCAACCCAAACCATTCTATGAGCCTATGATTCTATGATTTCTGAAGCTCTGTATGCCAGCAAAGAAAGTTCATACAGTCACCAAGAGGGGAAGGTCTTGAGTAAGCCTATAGAGAAACTGAGAAGAGGTACAGTGGACTCCAAAGTATTTCCTTTTTGTCCTGCTTGGTAAATGGAATACTGAATGTGAGTGACAATAGAGAGGGAAGAAAGAAGATAATAAATCCTGTTTCCTATTTGAGTTTTTAAAATGGAACCTGAAGTTGACTGAACTGGGTTATAAATTATATTTAGGAATACCCAGAGCTTGACTACAGAAATGTTATATATCCTACAGTAGGTGCAACTCTGAAGTGGAGAAGATGTAACCTAAGAAACTGAGTAATAACCACACTAAATTTATAAATAATGGTCTAAGTCCTTCACTGGGGTAAGTATATGTCAGGTGAAAACCAATTTCAATCTGCACCTGTTGGAAGTTTACCCCAATGTTTCATACCAGAAAAGGAAAAAGGGAATTAAAAGATTCACAGGTTAGAAACTGAACTGTGGGTTAAAAGTAAAGAGTAAAATACTGTCTTTCTAAATAAATTTGCCATGATTCAAAAGATACCCACAAGGAACACTCAGAATATGTTTTTGGGACACCAAACCTTCATCCATTAAGTGTTCCAGGCCAAAGTCAAGAAGACAAATGATCATCCACACAACAGAACAAATGCCAAACAACACCTGCTTCAAGTGAATGGAAGAAACGAATCATGCAAGAGAGAAGAAAAGACTTTCGCTTCCCCAGGAATCTCTTCAATATGCAAATCCTAGCATCCAAAACTCACCTCATCCTGCACAGCTGAAGGAAATAATTCCATCTTTTCCAGTCTCTTCCCATTCTCCTTCTTCATCACTTAATCTGTCCAACAGAACCATTTCTATTTATGCTGTTTTACATATTTCCAGATTCTAGAAGAGAGAGGCATGGCTCAAGACTGCTTTTTTCACAAATCTTTTAGCCCCACTCACCCTTGTCTTGCAAGCTGAGAAATAGTTATCTAAAGTGAAAACTTCTAAATATGCTAAAGTCCTCCTATTCATCTCAAATCTGCAGCTAATTCCTGAACTACTTGAAAATGATGACAGAGGTTCAGATACTTTAAAGCCAAAAGGGACCTTTACTAGTCTGCAGTCTGATCACCACCATAAAATGGATCAGAGAAACCTACTCTGAAATCGTCACAGGAAAAACTTTTCTACTGCTTGAGCTAGAGTCTATCTAGATAAAGTCATCTCAGCTGAAATTAAAGACCTTAAATGCTGGACACGCATAGAAGCTATATTCTGCTCCATAGAACATGTCTGTTATCCAGTTACTGTTTTGTAAACATGTACACTGTGAATGTAAATATAAGCTGGGGTCCAGCACTCCTGGGCATTTAAGCAGCTATATGCTCCTGAAAACCCTTTTGTGCCCTTTAGGATCTTATGCCAAATCCTCAAATCTGTACAACGTATTCCAGAAAAATTTCTACGAGATGCCTGGTTTGCAAAATAAAATTCCAGGAACTCCTGGAAGTATTCAGATTATTCAGAGAAACAAGGAGCTGATGCAAAAGGTTTAGAAACTGTCTCACTTCCTATTCCAAATTAATTCAGTAGCAAAAGTTGCTATATAATTACGTTTACTGTTGAATGTGATCCTTAGAGCTGATTCAAATTCCATATTCTAATTTATCATGTTACTGATCTCACAGTTTAGATTGGTGTCTGGTGAGATTTGGGCCCTAACAGAACGTGTCCTGTTTACAAGAAAGCTTAATTAAAGCTAGCATCTCTACACATTTAACAGGAGGGATCGCATTCCTCTTGCATGTACTGTATTTGTTTGGTCGAAAAGCGTATAAAAATTATGTTACATTTTTGCTGACGCTTTCTTCTTTAGCTGCTTTAGCAGACTTTGCAATATCCTACCTGATAAAATTTACTTTGGCCAATATTAATCAGTCAGCTTGATGTCCTAACATTTACTTTTCTCTTTTGTTGTTTGCGATGTCTCTTGGAACTGGGACAAATATCAGACATGCGCTCATGCGAAGTCTGTGGTATGTACTATATAAATGAGACCCCAGTTCTAGCTACCTAGCTACCATCTGAACAGTATTCTTAGATCTTTATTTCTGAAAGGGATCGTTTTTTCTCGGGTGCCATGAAGGCACTAGTAGCTTTCATATTGCTTGTTCAGCTTCCAATTCACAGAGCTGCACCAGCAGCTCCCCCTGCTCCCTTGGGCTGCGATGACCCAGAATCTGAAGCAGCAGCTGAAGTAGCTGTGAGTTATATTAACGGCCACAGTCATCACGGATACAAGTTTGCCTTAAACAGAATCGAGAATATCCGCGTGCTACCCCAGGTAAGTGAGGAGCTTGCAGGCAGAGCATCGTGTTAACCTGGAGATGCTTGGAAATGACCAACGAGCCCTGCCAAGGGCTGTATCCTCACATGGGGTAAATCAGCATGGCTCTGTTGATTTAAATAGGGCAATGCCACCTGGTAGCAGTTGAGAATCCAGGTCACTGGCATGTATCTATCAAAGAGCAGAACAGAGGGGAAGACAGAAATGTTCAGATACTTTTGTACAATGCTACAAAGGGCTCAGTTTACAAATGCAGCATGCTTGCTAGGGCAGATCATTCAAAGTGCTGATTCATGAGCCCAGTAGCTAATCTGGAGAAAAACTGTGAGGATAATCTTCGTGATGCAGGTAATTATTTATTGGCTAAATGCATACCTATCATAACTCCATGCTATTAGTGATTTTGCAGTAGGCATTAATTTTACCTAGTATCCCATTGAGCTGACAAGGAAGCTGAATGGAAATAACTGTGGCTTGTAGTCTCATTTTCACTAACATCTATTGCCATCATTATAGGCATCTAGAAAGGCTACAGAAATGGTCATGAATACAATGTATGCACCCATTCAGAACCTTTGATTCTCTCAAAACATTGAAAACAGTCCCAAATATTAACAAGAATGAAAATCCACGGCTGTTTTCTACTTGTTATGAGAGAGAGGATATCAAAGTCATTCACAAGAGACTAAACCAGACATGAACGAGATTAGAAATGTGCCCACAGTTACCCACACAAAAACACTGGTGACACTGCTTTGCTCATATTTAATACTTTTACACTAAAATAACTTCATTGATTTAAATGGAATCACTCATGACTCAAACCTCAGAGCCAATCTTGGAGCTAGGGAACCTCACTTCTGCCCTTCCACTCACATGTCTTCTGTTAATAGTTGCAAAGGTTCAGGAACAACCATAAAAGATCCTACAGTCCATAAACAACACGAGTATTGGGGCTGGAACTTAGCTGGTGCAATTCAGTGTAATTCCAATGGACTAAATGGGACAGGCCAATGGGCACCAGTGGTTATTCGGTATCTGGTTATAGAAACACAAAGTTTTTTCATCAACAAAGACAGCTGTTGATTTTTTAAAACTACCCAACAAGATAAAATCAAGTTAACTTAAGAGAACTGACCCACTACATACAGGCTAGACTTTCCAAAATTTATGGGCCAGTTCCTTAGCTGGAAGAAAATAGCGTGACTATCTTGACTTACTCTAGGTAAAAAACGGGTCCTGTTTTTTATGAAGTTAAATAGTAAGGACCTATTCAGTTACTCTAGTGTTTACCTGGAGCTACCCAATGACAGTCAGCAACAGAGACCACAGTGCAGCCCCAGAGAAGAAATCTGGTGATGTTTTGTGAAGTAATTACTATGATTCCTGTTTTTTTTTTTTTCTTGCAGGGGGTGAATAATGACATAATTTTTCTTGAACTTGACTTATTAGAGACCACGTGCCACATTCTCAGCCGTACGCCTCTTGCAAATTGCACAGTGAGGAGCATCACGGAACATGTGAGTATCTAAAACACTGCTAGCTCAGTCCAAAGGTGCATGTTCAATATGCTGATGCTAGAGGCCATGCTATCATCAGTTAGATTTCCAAGCAAATATTATATCACTGTAACAGCCTATAATCACCCAATCACTTGTAACCTCCTTGTTGATTTGGTTGCCTTCATATCATGAAGGATTTCACTCCTGGATTTCTTTCACATCCTGTTGTGTGAAGAGGACAGGTCACTGCCAGCACAACATCCCACATGCAGTTCATGAGTGCCATGGGGGCTTGTTTAGGGGTTCCAGATTCAGCCCTCCATGGTCAGCCCAGATGTCACTGCCTCACTGCAAACTGTAGACAGGGCAGATTATGAATCCGTGCAAACACAACCTTTCCCTTGGCTATACGTGGGGTGTTACCTAGCGAAATTCTGTCAAGTCTAGCCACCTAGTCCTAGTCAAGACTGCAGAGGAGCTATTCCCTTCAGAAGGGCTCTGCCTTCAAAGTAATGCTCAGCTGGAATTTACTGGCCTCAAATATTTTGTTCTTATGCAAGTGTGATCCAACTGTGAAAAGCTTTCCCTAACCAAAGCAGTGGAAGTGTTGTCTGAGTACAGGCAGCTCTGGTTTCTAAGCAGAAAGCAGAGGGAGCAAATGACAATTTAAGCCTGCTGTTTCTAGAATGGGGCCCAATTCACAGAGCTCATGACTAAATTTGAATCATGATCCACCCCCGTATTCACCAGGGCTCAGATCCCATTTTCCGTCTTGGAGGAGGTAACTCTAACTGTTCCCTCTTCCCAGTTACTCCAGCTTTGCCTTTGACATCTCCTCCCCTGCTGGATCGCGTTGCCTGCGAGCCAGCTCACACACAGCAGCACGCTCTGCTGTTACCATGGCCACTGACCAGCTGAGATTAGCGAGAACGTTATCAAACAGCTCTGCAGAAGGTCTTAATTCATAAGTATTCATAGTCTTTGCTCTTTATGAGAGAGGAACCTGAACCAAACGTCCATAATCCGGCTACCCTGGCACTTCTGATACTTTTGAGATCCAGATTTGGATCTGAATTTTGTGGCTCTGGTCTCCCTTTTACAAAATCACAGACACCAGGACATGCCTAGCAGTGCCTTTGCAATCAGACTGATTTTGCCAGGAACACTCAGCCAGGATCTGTTCTTTTGAATTTAGTAATAGTTGCTCTTTTCAGAAATTCCTATTTATCTGAACAATGTAACCCTTTGATTTTTGTCTCTCTCTAGGCAGTTGAAGGTGACTGTGATGTCAAACTGCAGAAGCTGGATGGAAAGTTATCTGTACTTGCTAGTAAATGCCACTCACATGCAGGTAAAGACTTTGTTCTTTAGGTTTGAATCTAGAGGCTGGAGTATTGTTGTAGCAGTAGTTACAGTTCACTAGCTTTTCTGATTCTAAAGCGCTGTGTGTAAGCATGGCATAAAGGATGACAGTTAATGGGTTTTCTAAACCCAGCTGTTGGGAAATTAATTTTTTCCCCTTTTCTGATTTCATTCACCTACAAACCCAGCCCTCTCTCTTTGCTCCTCTTTCCTATGACAATTAAGGTACTAGAAGACTGTCTGGGGAGTAAGTCCCAGATTTGACCTAGAGATTGCTGGTACCAAGGCTTTTCACTCAGGAGTTTAGGCTCAAGAATTTGCTTCCTTGTTGGTCTGAATTTACTGGAGCTTGTTGATCTTCAGAGCCCCTTTGCCAGGTGCAGCTTATTTGGTAAACCCAGCATTTTCAATATTGCCATGGGAAAGGGGAATCTCTATTCTGCATGCTCTGTACGAGGTCTCTTTGCTCTGTACAACATGTCTTCAGTACTGCTTTCAAAACTGGTGAGTGAATGAAACAACACACTCATGCAAACACCATTCCAATAAATTCAAATATCTTCATTTTTCCACCATTTCTTGCGTGAGCTGAGACATCTTTTCATTGGTGTCATGGATAGTTTGCCAGAAAGAGAATTGATTAAAACCTGAGTAAGAACATTCAAAATGTGCTATTGAAGTCCACAGTGCTTCTGCTTGCAGAAAGACTCGAATGGCAGCAGTGGTGTGAAACACTGCCATCTGTAGTCTGTACTGCAAAAATTCCTTCCACTATAATTCCAGACAGACGATGAAGCAGTGATTTGTGTGACTGAACAGGTCTATAACGCCTTTCAAAGCAACCTCCAGTCTGATCAAAACATAATCCGCTTGGTTCCTCCTGCAGACTCACGTGAAGATGTTCTGCAGCTCTGCCCCCGGTGCCCGCTGCTGGCAAGTTTGAATAACACCGAGGTCCTGGCAGCCGTTACAGCTGCACTCAATGACCACAACAGCAAAACTGCTGATGCTTACCTCAGGCTCCTTGAGATTGGAAGAGCCAATATACAGGTAATTGCTAGAACTATGTCTAGCCTTCCATGTAAACAGAATATTTCTTCTGCGGTAATTGTGCAGTGCTAACTAGTTATGTTTGCAAACAGATTTAGCTTGCTCTAATTTGCCCTACTGAATTGCTGTTGATTTCCCAAGCATTTTGTGTCATTTTAGCCACAGGATTCCCTTTCACCTCAGTGGGAGATGCAGAGCTAGAAGCCACAACATTTGCCTTTTATCTTTTCTCAGGAGCTCTGCAGTTTCACAGTGCAAAGTCAGTTAAACAATTTTCCTGTTTTATCAGCATTACCCAGTGCATACTGTCTATGTTGAGTTTGCTGTGGCTGCCACGAACTGCTCGGCAGAAGAAGCTAAAGATAATGTGGAAGCTTGTCAACTGCTGCCTGACGATAAGTCTGTAAGTATGCCAGCACATCACTCCTGATCTCGCCAGCTCGGAGGTAGAAAAGCGGCACGCTGTGATGCGCCCGCGCTTGTGCGGGAATAGACCTTTGTGAGGATGAAAGTGCAAGAGGTGTATACCATCACGATAAGCTTTTCAATATGTAACTCCTAAAGCTATATCACACCTTTCTTTTCTCTCTGAGGTATCTGGACTGAATCCTGATGGATTGGAACATATTTCAAAAAGGCTTGAGGACCAAAGTGTCCTTAACACAAAATATTTTTAATCAACAGAATATATGTTATTGTTTACTCTTAACATGAGCACCTGAGAAAATCAACCTCTTTGTACCGGACAGTACACAAACACATAACAAAAGGGCAGACTGTTTCACCTTCCTACAGTTTAAGTGCTGTCAGTATGCTTTGTTCTGAAGTACAGGCTCTTAAGAATTACACTGTATACTTTATCATGCTAAAATTCTTCTTTTGTTTCTGATGAAATTGAGTCCTAGGCATTTTTAGTGGGTGGGAAACTTTTACCTAGATTCCTATATGTTCTTTCGCTCCCTCATATCCAGACATACAAAAGATCTTACTCTAGAAGAATACAGGAGTTTCACTTATTTGCTGGTTGTGCATTTAAACTGCTTGGCTTTTGAGTCCAACAGACCAAAAAGCAAGCACTTAACTGCTCAGATAAAACATGAGAAGACGTAGCTATTTCTAAATGTACTGAAATAAAAAACTCTAATGCAGGTCTCTATTTTATAACTTTTTTCTCTTGTCTATGTTCTGCTTTGCCAGAATTTCGGTTTCTGCAAAGCAACGATGGTAATGAGCCCCTCACAGGACCTCCAAGCAGGCTGCCAGCTCTACGGACATCAGGTACCAACTCCAGATATTCCCTTCCTTTCCAGAGTATTATTCTAGCCTACTAGTACTGTTAGAAGCAATCACCCTCAGTTTACCTCTTTCACTGTAGACTGCATTAGCTGTCTGTGATAACCTGAGTTTAACTTTGTATCCTAAAAAACAAGGTAAGGTAGCTCCCAATTATCCTATGGCTTTCTGTGCCAGGAATTATGTCACCTCTGCCATAGTCCTTGACACAGTTTGTCCTCCTAACCATCTGGGAGCTTCACGTGTCTGGTGGGGCAAAGGGAACCAAAGTCTGCTCAGCTAGGGGGATGGGGCAGATAGATGTAAAATATAAATGAGCCGTTATGGTAGATGAAATCAGCTGGGGTTTTTTTGCTAGTAGTCCTTAGACGTGACTGAATTCAGGGAGCCTGACCCGCACTGCTAGAGCAAAAAGAGGGGAAACATATACGCACTGGACCCGAGTGCTCTCCAGGTATTCTAGCCTCTATTTGGTCTGAGAAGGGCTAGGTGGTGGTTGAATACTTCCTACAGACCAGAGCTCTTGGTAACACAATAGTAATTAGCTAAGAGGTGTATGAAAGAAAGAAAAAGACAGCTGGTCTTGAATGTTTCGCCAGCTGCACGGGTGGACCTGAAAGTTCATATAGCACAGAATTTGGTGCTACTGATCCACTGGATATCAAAAATGTGTTCCTGGGCTCCTGTGTATGTGTTCAAATAGAAATCAAACTTCTTTGATGGTCAGGAACATTTTGTACCTGGGTTCGAGACCTGTATCCACTTAGGAGCAGAGTACCAAGCAAGATATCGATAACCTGTACATTTATTATAAGCCCCAGGTCACTGAACACAAACACAAACTGTTTTTCTTTTCCAGCCTGGAGTTACCTACTCTCAACCAGGTCAAGATACATCAGCAGGACTGCTGCCCAGCGTTGTACAAGGCTTCACAAACCATAACCTCAGGCTGTCCCACAACAACCCCGTTGCATCTGAATCCAGCTCTTCAGAATTTCCTACTTCCGTACTCTCAGCAAAACCTGTAGCAAAGAGGGCAGTTGCAGAGGTTGCTCAGCACGACAAAGTAGCTCGCCCAGTTAGCTTTGTGCTTCCTCCTCCTCCTCCTCCATGCCCTGGGAAGATTCGCCATTTCAAGATATAGGCTGTGTTACAGACATGGCAATACAGATAACTGAAGGATCAACGTGCAGCAGCACCAGGAACCCACAGACCACAACGTCAAGTGCAAATAGGTGGGAATGCTTGACCCTGAGCCCAAATGAGTTTACCCTCCAGAGGGCAGAGGCATGGCCAGGATCTTGCAAAGGCCTGCTTCAAAATATAGGTGATTATGACATATAGCAGTTTTCTCTACATACAGGGATGCTCTAGCTAAAATACAGAAAATATTGTTTCAATGAAACTGTTGTAAGAGACATACAACAGTTGTAGCTTTGTGATAGAAACACCACCTGAAAGGTTACTTCACAATAAAATCTTCGATAGAAATGCTTTGGTACCTTCTATCTGTATATATTTTCATTTAGCTGTCAAGTATCTCCTTCACAGCACTATGACTCATATTCTGGGCTTGATTTCAAAAACAGTAAGCTCCTGCACTTCTCATCAGCTTCAATGGGATGTGTGGGTGCTGAGCACTGCGGAAAATCAGGTCAGTCCTTTCTTTTGATCACACACCAGTAACACTAAAGAAGCGACAGGAAAAAAAAAATTATTTTTCCCTTCTACCTGTAGTGTTTCCTAGCATGTACCTACTTTTAATATCCACCAGAAGTACCTCAATACTTTTGGACATGGCATAAGAGCATCCATGCCTATGAAAAGAACAAAGAATCAGGACGCATTCATTGCTGCGCAGGCTGAGAGCATCAATCCTTCCAGCCAAACACATGTGTATTCTGTCTTCCAGCAGATACACAGGTGCAATATGATCACAGGGTACTGCATGGCCTGTGCGCATATGAGGAAATATCAATTCAAAGGAATAAAAGTATACTACGTCCATGTATCTCATATAATAGGACCCAGACAGTGATGGCAATTTACCGTTGTCCTAGCAGTCAAATCTTCCCTGAATTTCTGACACGTGTTAGAAGCAAAATCTATTCTAAGTAGAGAAGTAATAAGGGATGGGGGCCAGAAGGATCTTTACTGCCAGGCAGACTGGAATTCTGCAGGCCCGGGGGAGCAGTCTCAAAGATGGTCATGAATCTTTAACCAGGAACAGCACTTGCTACAAGATAATTATCATGCAGGCAGAAAAAGCTGCAGAACACATGTCATTTCTGAACTGTTTCAAATAACCTATCCTGTTCTCTTAGTTACAACCTTCCAGTCTTCAGTAAGCAACACAACTAACATTTGTTCTTGGTGACAGTGCAACAGGTTGCTATACAGAAGGGTTCTCCTCTGCTCTGTCAATGGGGAAAGGAAAAGCCGGCAGCACTTGCACCAGTGCTCCAACTGGGTGCGTGGAGGAGAAAGAAAAAGGGAAATCAGCCCAGACTCTATAAGCCATAATATAACGTGATGGCAACATACAGCTGACAAGCTCTCACCGTGAAGGCACCAGCTCTCACATTTCAAGAATACGCCAAGTTCCTGCGTGTCGCAGGCAATTGCACAAGCTACTGCCAGGGAATTGCTCAGTGATTTTTTGCTTCTCTGTAAGGCAGGGACTCCAGTATGTTCTGCATGCAGCCATTCATTTAAAAAGTGCTAGTATTAAGCTGTATAAATTTCTTGAAGTGGTAAGGTGGGTGGTCCTCCCATGCCACTGCAGGAGACAGTACAGGATTTAATGAAATGGCTACTATTATGATCTGCATTACTACAACATCAGAAACATGAGCCTGAGTTTTTAACTCACCTGGAGCAATTAGTTTTCCTAGCTTTTGTATTTTTAAAGCTAGGAATCGCCTTAACCAAACCATACAAATTGTCTTGTCTATAATGAAGTGGGCACTAAGTTATAGAAGAGACAGTGTTTTCTGGGCTTAGAAAATTCTCTGATGGCAGAAACAGTATGTGTATAAAAGGGATCCCTGCCCATGGGGGTCTCTGAACTCCAGAAATGCTGCATTTACTTGTTGCCTTTTCCTACCACACAAAGCAAGGATACGTAGCAGAACATCTGCAGCCTCCACACTTCACAGATGTTCTCCTACACCTGGCCTAACTACTCCATTTTTTCCTAAAACAGGAAGAAAAAAAAGCAGAATTGCTCTGTGCTCTCTTGTGATTCCAGTTAGTAGCTGCACCTCATCTTCGTTCTCCTTAACTCTTGCCCTCTTAAGGACACATTCGGCCCTCTTCAGGAGATATTTTCCATGACTGCTTTGAAGCAGTCACTTTGTCTTCCCCCAGTATGGCCTCCTATTCACGCACCTGGACCTTAGTAACAGATTCTGTGTTTAGTAATAGATTCTCTGGGCAATGAGTGCTACAAAATGGCAATACATAAAATCCAAATGCCTCCTTCCCTGACATGCAGCATGAATAGTTTTGTCAGGTCTGTATCACTGGCTGACAATGCTGCTCAGCTTTTTCAAACCCTGTTTTGCTAAAGCATATGTACTTCATGTGCTGCTTTGGCTGGACATGCTTAGATTTCCCAGCTGTGCCCATGTTTTGAGGTCAGCTACTTCAACAGAGAAATTTTTTCCTTTCCAGTGGGAGGAAGAATACAAAGAACAGAGTCAGGGATATAACAATTCCCCATTATAAGAGGCACTGACACAGCCAGTACTAACTGGCACCCATCTCCATAGAAATGCCATGTACTGTATGGATAAAGAAAATGAGTTATTATCCTTTAGCCGCAGGGGAAGCATTCCCAGGCACAAGGAACAATGTGAGCGAGTCTGCATTGCTGCTTCTGCTGTTCTTGTACTATGGCTACAGCAGTGTTTCTCAACATTCATCCCTTGTACCCCTTCCCTCCAGGATACAGCCCGTACATTATCCCTCACCCTGAGTTTGCAAAGCAACTGGCGATACATGAGCTGGCTCAGTCTAGCAGCCATGTGCCCCTTCTGTCCTGCTGTCTGAATTTTCCACCTCTGCCACCAACCAAAGTCTTCTTAGAAGAGTTTCAGCCCCAGTGCTGTTGCAGGTCATCCTGGCTGTATGTATAATCCCACCCAGCTTTCTATGGACATGCCCCCGGACAGGTTCTGCTGTCTCCCAGAGGAACATGCTTTGAGCACTGCTGGGCTAAAGAGCTGAGATTCTTTATACCACCAGTAAAAAAACATGACAATATATAAAATTTTAAAAAACCCAAACTTTACAGTAGTATTAAATAGACACAATTACGTCCTTCACTTGCACTTCTCCTTCCTCACTCATACAGGGGCAACCCTCAAACCTAAAGGTACTTAGTGTCATCCTGTGATAGCTGTGATCACAGAGAGTCCCATGACAGAAAATGAAGGCCAGGGAAGTGGTTACCCAGCTTCTGGTATCCTTCAAGGCGAAATACTGCAGAATTGCCCCTTAGTAGAAAACTAATGGCTTTCACTGGGATCCTCCCCAAGTAGTGGTGGTTGTCACTTCTCCAGACCTTCAAGGTAACAGCTCTTTGTACAGCTATTCCCCTCTGTCTCCAGCCTGGAGTTCCTGACAGGTTAGCCCCAAGGCACACCGCTGTCATTTCAAACTGAAGTTTCTCCAGGCAGCATTTTCCATGACCTTTTTTCATCTGTACTCAGCAAATCACTTGAGAATCGATAGTGACCACAGTGCAGTCTCTTAGCTGGCAAATCAACCTCCAAATTCAGCAGTGAGGGCACAAGCCAAAGGTACGAATAAACCTGCACAGCGTAGCGTGTGCTCTGTGATACAACGGGGGGAGCAGCTGGGTCAGTGAGCGGCTCTCCCCCAGAGTCACGGTCCCCAGTCACATCAGGATTGTGTTATTTATTGTTGCTGAAAAGGAATGAAAGCAGAGCACTGAGTAGTGCTAAAATAATTAAAATAGTGACATTGCTGGACCAATTTCCTTATGATTCTCCTGTGGCTTCCTACAATTTAAACTGGGGTAGGCTGTGGCAGTGGTTAGAGAAGCCAAGGAGCTAAAAATTAAGCAGGTGGGACTCTTTTCCTTGAGCCAATCCTGGCCATACAATATAAGGGAGACAGTAACACTGAACAAGATAGAAAACTAAGGTCCTAAATCATCCGGCCAAGAGGCAGTTATGAGATAAGTAGCTGCAGTTCACAGAGAAGTCTGGACTAAATCTGGGACAGCTATGCAAGGTGATGTGAACTGGCAAAGAAAACATTTTCCTTGATTCAAAGTACAAAAGGAATAATTTACAGGCAAAAAAAAGAGCAAGAAGTGGCATAAGGAGGAAGGCACCAGCTACAAGAAGTCAAACAAAGGCAGTTCACCCTCCAGCTTACATTACACACACTCCCTTCTTTAAAAAGTTCTTTCTGCTAGATTCTCCCCTTCAGACCTTTGGCACCAAGACGAGCATAATCAGCCCCAGGTCCGTAACTTTCTTACAGGCCACCTTCCTCTCCCCTCCCCTCTCAGCATATAATTTCAGATGGTTCTTATTTCATCACCAAGTTTGGTTCTCAGGCAATAAAAATGCAGCAGCATGTTAGAATTAGCAGTGGAGTTCATATGCAACTCTGTACCTGCGTCTAAACCCACAGGAATGTAAAGCTAGGCTTTGCCAGGCAGGGGCTGAAACCAGGTGCAGCCAAAAAGTTAAGATGGGAGGAGATAAAAAGGAAACAAGACTTGCTCTTTGGCATCAGAAGCAGCATGTAATGATGGCAAGTTCACAAAGTACTTTGCACAATGTGGCAGTGAGACCAAAGTCAGAAGTTGGGGGAAGATGGAATGAAATAGGAAATGTTCAGGGCTCAGGCAAATCAGAGTGGGGGGTCAAATACCAGGTAGGTGTCAATAAATTGAGAGTTTTAGGCAACAAAAGATGAGTGGGTTGGAGTCAAGGCATTGAGAGGGAACAAATCCTGAAATGGAACCTTCAACAGCCTAAGACCGTTTTGATAGCTCTGGTTCATTTATTGTCTATTTCTTCCAGCCTTTTACAACAGCTCATTTTGCACAATCCCACCCACAGAAGTGAAGTCTTTGGGGTGAGAACAAAACTTACCACATCTATGCTACTATATTCAATTACAGTGAATGTTAAGTCCCAAATAAACACAATGGAAATTCCTGCTTAAAAGCAGACACCACGATGAAACCCTTAATTCTTTACATTGCCTTGTTATCATGTTATCTAAGAGTATTTAACAGCTTGAGCAGGCCATTTATCCACAGGCTTTTTGACACAAACTGCATTTTGCTAGCGTGGCTTGGGCTAAGGGCTAATATTCATCTGTAGGTATCCAACTGAGTAGAAATGCCCAAAGAGTGAATCCAAACCGAGCTTTCTATCCCAACCAAACTGACTGAATATAACAGAGAGTCAGTATATTTGTTTACAGCTAACATTTAACAAAGTGTAAAATCAGTCACCCTTGTGGCCCTTATCCAGTTCCCATTCAAATTACTGAGACCTTTGTCATCATCTTATTGGGGAGAAGAACCGGATCACTGACAGAGCAGAGGTGGATCCAGACCTGTCCTGCATGTTGGTTTATTTAGGCAGTCCTGGTTTCTTATGAAAGCAGCTTTGTGTGTATATTCTTATCCCTTGCGATGAGGTCAAAGTTATACAATCTGCCCAGTGAAGTCTGAATTGGAGATGTAAAGCCAGAAGGAGAAAGTGCTGCCTGGTTTCAGAGGGAGCAACAACACTCTCGTAAAACCTTGTAATCATTGACTTAGTGTTTGCTGTTGCAGCTGCAGGTTTAAAGGTGATGGACAGCATGCAGTAAAAAGGGGACACAAGTTTATGAGGAGACATTGCTCCATTACAGACGTCTGCTATTTCACGCAGTCGGCCCCTCCATACTGACTTACCGTTCTGATCTGCTGCACTGCTTTTCTAAGCAGAATGGTTTCACTTCTTTCACTGCTCTTTGCCATCCAGGTGCTTTGCTCCTGGGCTGTCTCTCCTCCTGCCAGAGCCGCACCGACTGCATTGCTTTCCCCCACCTGTGATGACACTGCAGTGGAGGAGGCTGCAGATCTGGCTCTTCGCCAGATCAACGCTGACCGAAACGAGGGCTACATACTCAGTCTCTACCGAATTTTCAGCGTCCGAGAACATCCTCAGGTAAGTTACCTGCTTGTTCTGTATCTGTTTCTCCTGTGAAGAGCCCTGTGTCTATCACTGTTCCTTAGCAATATCTATTTGAACTAAGAAATATTTCAAAAGGCAAATGTAAAGTTACACGCACAGGACTCCAGAGGCCATGTCAACTTTACGCGCAGATGACTAGGAACAGTTTCATCACCACTGTGGGCAATTAGAGAGCAAATCTCAGTCATGATTCTCTGCTGCCTGCCCCTGGAATCGCTCCAGGCATCAGTTCAAATTTGGTATGAAACACCACTACTCTGATTTAATTTCATTTTACACCTTCCTCCCACTGCCTTGAGCAGTTGGACTGCAAAGGCTATTAAGTCATCGTGTGTTTTGCACAAAAGATGTAAGCACTAACAAGTGTAAACACATCCAGCTTGGGACCAGGGAATTCCTTCACAGACCTCTAAATGATGACTCATTCTCCAGAAGAAATCTGAAACCAGTTCAAGTGCAGAAATTACACTGGAAATACCTATGGAATATCACTCTCATATCCTCAAGTATCTTATTTCTCTATGTGTGCTTAAGTTATTACTATTTTGTGTTACAACAGCTGAATCTACTGGCACTAGGTGCACAAGGCCCACAACACATAAGGCACTGTGGAAGCGTGCTACTAACGTTCCCTGCCATGCTTGCACACTTCCCATAATCTTACCTGAAAGGCTGAGTTCTGAACCCTTAAAGAAAAATCAGGCTCATCGCCAGATGTTTGAAGATCTGCGCTGGCAAGGCTATGACACTACTTCTTGCTGCTCTCACAAGGACGTAGTTTCTGCAGACACATTGCGGCCTCCAGCAATCTGAGATCTCACGACTAAAGATGCACGCTTTGCTGTGCTTTGCACTATGTTCTCTATATTGCTTTGCTCAGATAACAGACTGTGCCCACTACACAACTGGGTCGGGTCTTGAGAACTCTTTCCACATGGGATGCCTCTGAGCTGGCCCAGAATTCACATCACCAGTCATGGAGTTAGGTACTTAGCCCCCCATCCTGGGGCTATTTCCTACTGACAATAATTTAAGCACCCCTGTGACCACCTTGGAGTGCAGTATGGTGGGTGCAGACATGCTGTAAGCCACTTCATTTGTCTCCCTGCCTCTCCCTTCGCCTGTGCCAAGTATATCTCAGCACAGGAGAATTTT
Source organism: Theristicus caerulescens (assembly GCA_020745775.1). Lineage (NCBI taxonomy): Eukaryota > Metazoa > Chordata > Aves > Pelecaniformes > Threskiornithidae > Theristicus > Theristicus caerulescens. Next base: position 10,825,794 of record CM036565.1, on the reverse strand, counting down.
GGTCCTTGTTTGTGACTTGGTCTGTCACTTAATTCCCTAGAAACTTAACGAACTGCCTTAGGGCGTACTTTGCTCTTTGTTCATTTGGAGGTTTAATTTACTTTCATTCTTATTTTTTGCATCTAATATGCTTATCCTGTAAATAAGGCATTTCAAGACACTGCAGTAACAAACTAGACAATCTAAGCCCTTTGTCACGTTTTTGCTGCTGCTGGGACTGAGTACATAAGAAGCAGTCAGCTATGTCAGGGATGTTCATGGACAGGAACAACCTTATGCAACCTTCTATTCCCCTCAAAAAAATAAATCTTTTTTTTATCAGTCAGTAGTCCTCCCTCACATTTTTTTAACCAATACTCAGAATAAAAATACTTTCAAAGTTGCTTCAGATTCATATCTGCCCTTAAGCAACCTGTGGTTCAGTTTTGCTCTAATTGAAACTAATGAGCCATCTGCTATTAACTCATATGCAAGTAGGACAGAGCCTTTCTTTCATACAAGATACCCATGATTAACTTCACTGACAGGCACTTAACCAGAATTACAAAACATGCCAAAATATTTCATTTCTTTCCCTTGCACCAGGTCACCCTGCCACAACAGCGATGCTGCGCTCCTGCCGCATCTCTTCTGGCTCCCAGGCTCCCCAGCATGTATTGCAGCAGCAATCCTAGCACCAGCAGGGCTGAGGAAATGATCTTTTTGGCCATGCAGAAGAGATAGAGGTTTTATTCAATACTAAGCAGATATCAAAAGGCCTTTGCATAACGGTCTTTTAATGAAAATTAAAATAAGGATAATGAAACCTTCAGAGATCTGCTGAGCTCTGAATAAACCCCAAATTATCCTTTCCCCAGTGGAGGATGATACATACAGAAGCAGGTAGACAAAAAGATGAGTAGATTTTATAATAACCTCATCTACGTATTAGAGCCGGTATTATACGAGAGAGCTACAGGCAACAGGAAATACAGTTTGGTCCACCCTGGCTGCATTTAGTATTTCTAAGATCACCAAGCTTTGCAATCAGTCTTCATGATTCAGCTGAGTAAATCCATCTAACATCAAACACATTTGATTATAAGAACATTTCTTTAATGAGATATCTGTGTGCGTTTGCCTGCAGAATACCTGAACAACCAACGTGAAAACTCAGGTCACCAGTCCCAACTTTGGGACTCCTGAAAGATACACATTTTCCTTGGCTATTACTTCTTCATGCAGGGTAGTCTTAGTGATGTTTTTTTTCCTCATAGAGGATATATTTGAAGTTACAAGCTTGTACCAAATGCTGCACTACTCAAAAGACACATTTTCAGCAAATGGCAATTACTCTTTGACCAGTCTTACTTTCTGTTTACTGACTTATCCTATATTAGCTACCATATTAAGGAGACACATCATCATGGTATTTAGGTACCTTGTATGTAAACAGAAAATTATGATTAGTTCCTTCCACAGAAGGATCTATGCAGCCAGGTGTGGGGATACTGCCATGCCACTGTACACAGCGCTGCTGCACCTCAGCTTCGCTCTTTGTCAGAACAGCTTTTCATCTTTTCACGACCTTCAAAACAACACTTATAATTAAACCTCAGGATTAGTGTAGGCAAACCCTGAGAGCTCAGTGCAAGGCATTACCAGATTACTTCATAGAACGCTTAGGGGGAAAAAGGAGGATATGAAAAGACAAAAAAAGGTATCACGCATGATAAGTTGCATATGTAAGAATATCACTTAGAGACAAAGCCGACAGTTTACTCATTCTTTATATTTATTTTCTATTTATTTTGCTCTTTTATATTTAGAGGGTTTAGTATTATGTTTACAAGTATATATGGTAGAGCTCACATAAAATCACCATCCCAGTCTTTTTCCAGAGATCTCTACACTGTATGACAGAATAGTTTGTATCACTCGGTCTCCTTAGAGCTCAAGAACAGATAACTCTTAGCTTTTTTCCAAGCAGTATAAAAACAAAAAAGCCAACAGTACTCCAGCCTTTAGATGCCCTATTGACTGGTCTTCAGTTGCCGTTAAACAGAAATCAAAACTGAAGCCAAAATTGTACACATGCTGGCCCCAGACTTCTACAAGACACTTGCCCCATAAAGCGTTTTCTCCATAAACCAGTGAAATCAACTAGGAAGGAACGAACACTGCTCTCATTCAGTTTTGGTTTTCCTCCCTCTTCAGCAAAGGCATAATCTCAGTCTAAACATGCAGCTAACACTCACATCTAAGTTCTTTAGGATGTATAAACCACAGCTGCTCTCTCTCCAGCTTTCCACTACAGAAAATAAAATATGATCCTACTAAGCTGTATCCTTGATGAATACCCTGGAAAGGTGCTTACCCATATCTACTGTGCAAGTAGAACCAGGAGCTGCACCATGCAGCATCTCATCTTTCTGTACTACACGGTGTAATCACTAGATACATGGAGCTGTACTTCCAGTCTTTCCCCGTCCCTCTTGTATGGAAACATGTTTGCCCAAAAGCTGAGCCCTGACCGCTTTGTGCACCTGTGCTGCAGTGAACTGAATAAAGGTTTCTGGACTTAAGCACAGGCTCAGAACTCAAGCATTGGACTGAAGCTTTAAGCGAGTCAGGGACGTCCATGTAGATATGCAAGGGCTCTCATAACACTTTCTGATATCTGAGAGAATATTTGTCTGTATCAACGCAGTCATTGCCTCTTTATGGCAAGTGCAAAGCATCCATACTTGAAGAAGACACTACTCTAAGAAATAAGATATTCCTGTTTCTAATGACTACTGGGAATGTTCCATGTTAGCAGTTTTTTATTATTTGTCATCTTTATCATCTTATTCTTATTGAAGGCAAAATAACCTACCTTTCAAATCTAAATCATAAAATGCAGTTGATGATGAAAACATGACCATGTTTAGTCCTTATTCTTGGGGTTTGATTGGTACCAGAATCAGAAGGATAAAAGTGACTCTAAAAGGCTGTTCTTAATTAAAAAGCTGGCTAGATGCATGACCAAGCCTGTTCTAACAGGGCCTGAATCTCACCTGATTTGCCACCGTTGAGAATTTGTCCCACAGAAAGTTTGGTCTTCAGGATATCTGTGTGTCCCACCTGTGTGTTTTGTGTTTCTCCATCTCTCCCTTTTATGTGTCCCTACTTTGTTCTGTACTAAACTGGAATATGACCTTTTCTTTTTTTTTGTTTTCAGGAGATCACTGGTTCTGTCTTCTATCTCATCTTGGATGTAGTAGATACCGAATGCCATGTACTCAGCAGAAAGTTGTGGAAGAACTGTATGGCCAGGTCTGCTCATACAACCGTAAGGATTTAATTTTCTTATTTAATCTCAGGTATGATGAGTTACTCAGGTACTACCGATGACAGCAAAATCCCTACACGTGCATTTTTAGTAGGCAGCAGAGCTTAGAAGAAATCAAAACCCATTTTTAAGGTCCAAAGTTTTCCTCTGTACTTTCTAATCAGTTTATAGACTGGTAAGATTTATTTAAAAACATTAAAATGAAAAGAAAGTTTTTGACCAGAGCTAATAAGCAGACATACCTAAATAGCCATGCTAGGACACTATTTAGAATAAATGGTTTACTTTTTATAGCAACCCTGTAAAAGTTTACTTTAAAGACAGCCCGTCAAGAAAGGAATAAAAGAAACTCACTTTTACGTAACATGCGATTTTTGGTTTAGTTTAGTTCCACCTTTATTCTGACAACTTTGCAAAAATTGTACTGAAAGAGGAGAAAAAAAAGAAAGCTCAGCAAGATAAGCTGCAAAGACAGAAAGTGATTTAAGACTCTTGCTACAGGTGACCAAAATGATTCTGAACAAGTGAAAAAAAACTTATAAAATGAAGAATGATGAGAAAGAAGCTTCACATGGTGTTGGGGGGGAGAAGTTATGATTACATTGTCCCGGGCTGCTTCTTAGGTCAATTGGTTTTCATTTTTAAATGGAAAACTGGAAAAAACAAAAAGAATTCTGCTCCCTTCTGCTTATAGCAGTTTCAGCAGGAAAAGGGTGCAAAGACTATGGTTGATATAGCTTCTGTGAAGTCAAGAAATGTATGTCCTAGAGGCCTTGATCATACATGTGGCAATATTTAAGAAGCACTCAGAAAATATACATTCAACTTTTAAAAATAAAGGCACAATGGATATTAATAGGCCAGCATTTTTTTCTGCCATAAAGTCAGAGTTTCTTTACGTGCAGGGGTGATCTTACTGTGCCACCAAACTGATTTAGGGTCTTTCCTACCACTCTCCTTCCTTACTATGGGCATAGGGAAAAGCGGGAAGCTGCAAGACAGGTGGCTGGATCTGGACACTCGGAGCCGATCTCCAGGTTTAAGCTCTCTGTGTTCCAGACGTAGACCCAGCTCCCGGTGCAGGGGCATGGCCAGGGAAAGGACCCTGTCACACCTGGGCACTTCTTAGCTGCCAGAAGAGTGGCCTTGTGTAGGCCATCCCACAGACAAGCACTGCACCTACGTAGCTCAGAATTACACCAGGGGAAGATCTGGCCTTTTATTTCTAAAGGAGCTACTTAGAAATGTGCTTCATTGCCATTTGAGTATTAACACAGCTTTATTCTTGAAAAGAATTTCATGACTGGAAGGAGAAAATGAACCACTCACTGTCTAGGTGCTAGCTGATCAGTGCAAAGGGTGCAACATTAATTGTTTCTGAATGTTTATATTGTTTTAGGTTTATGGTCAATGCAAAGCAATTATCTACATTAATCAGGAAAGAAATATTGCTCATCTGAATACTTACGAGTGCATTTTACAACCAGGTATGTCTTTATTTAACATGCTTGCTTTATATGCCATATAGCATTACTTTAAATTTTAATTGCAATTATGGCACCACAGCATCTCCATTAGCTTTCAGCTGCCCTAATTTTCCGAAGTCAGTGATCATAAGTTCAGTGTGGTCCTGCAGCTCAAAGCAGTGCAGTAATAACTGTTTTCATCTCTGGGAAGCCTCTATATGGGCTTTTACCCTCTGGTCCAAAAAGCATTTTTATGGGTTTGTGAAAGGCAAGTAAAAACAGCAAGCCCACTGTCAGTAGGTTGAGCTTTTTTCTGCAGTATCTCTGCCTCCACTGCAACATTTTTATTGGTCTGCAAATTCATAAAGATTCAAAATCATTGAGTGAATCAAACCACGTATTGTTACTCCAGGGGACTGGAGGGTAAGTGGGTAGGGTTGGGGGCATAGATGCATTTACAGGGACCTATGCTATCAACATGCTCTTATGGTTATGCTTTCTTGACATTGTTTTTTGTTTGAATAAAAAGTTCCACCCAGGTATATTTCAACAATATGCCCTGACTGCCCAGTTGATGCCTGTCCAACTGAGCCCAAATATTTGGAGGCTGCTGTTCAAAGCCTTGCCAAGTTCAATGAAGAGAGTGAACAACCTCATTATTTCTCTGTCCTCAATGTCACAAGAGCTTCAATGCAGGTACGCCAAGGCTCACCTGACTTGCTTTAGCTCTCAAGAACCATGGATCCAGCTGTTATACTTTATATGATTTGTTATCTCTTACAGATTGTTTAGAATTTGTATCTGTATAGTACAGAGAATACTTCCACGCAGAATTCTCCTGGGAAGCGAGGATCTGCGTTGATCCAAGACTTTGACTCCATTTATTGCAAAAAGAAGGGCTTTATACAAAACTCAAAACAAAGATTTGCATTCCAAAGTTTAGGAAAGCTTCACTGTGAGCTCTTTCTTCTACCACCACCATGAATTAGTGACTCCCTAATAGAAAGTATTTAATAAAGCACAGTCATCCCTTCCAGCACATACCTGTAATTCACTGAATGACTTTAAACATGATTTAAAACTAATTTTAGACTAACAGAGAGCTAATGATCTCCTGGCTAAATGCTGTTTGTTTACCGCAATAAGATGGTTTTCCGTCTTTGTCTCAAACTGTTAGATAGTACTACAATACAGTATTTAATTGCTCCCATTTTCCAACCCAGAGGTACTTGCATTTCAGAAATAGAAAAAGGGATCCTGTTCATTAAAGCAGCCAGAAGTTATCAACAAAGCACTGAAGAGGGTCTTTAGATATGTAGTTCTATGTGGATGCTAACATTACAAAAAACAAACTCATTTCAACTATAGCTAATCCATGAGTTACTAGGATTGTGCATATATAAGAAGTAAAAAAATAACCAGGTAATAAAGCAGCACTGGCGCAAAAAACCAAACAAACAAACACAAAAAAAATCATTCTCCTGTAACACAACTAACAGTAATGCCCCAAGCATAACCTGCTCCTTCCACACCTAGCAGGAGTTTTACATCTATTTCAAGGTCTGTAGGATTCTTCCTGACACATGCACAGGGTCTAATTGCCACTGGTCTCTCATTAACAGTGGGTTTTAGGTCCTTCGTATTTTGTCGAGTTTTTAATTCAGGAGACCTCCTGCTCCAAAAATGACACGATTGCTGACATCTCCAAGTGCAAGCCACTTTCATCAGAAGTAGCTGTAAGTACTTTTCCTTGTATAAACATCTATTTTTCAGATACTATGATTCCTGAGAGAATACTTAGCCTATCCCTTTGGTTCTTTGCAGACAAGAATCAAAGCTCACAAGTGTCTTTTTATGGGTTGTAGCTCTATACTGTCTTGCAACTGTACAAACTGCTTTAGAATAGAGAAAACATTTCAGTAAAAGTTCTGAATTCTTACCTAGAAGTCCATGAACAACAACAACAAAAACAAACCAGAAAAAAGTGCCATCCAGAAAAAGGCAGGGTAGCTATCACCCTACAAAACGGAATCATTCTTAAGGATTTCTTCCAAGTAAACAGACATAGACAATAAATCCAACAATGCTTAAAGAGTATATTCATACTACAATCAGGTCAGCTAAGGAAAACATTTAGGAACTAAGGAAAAAATTATAAGAGAAACTGAAAGACTGAACGGGCACGCTGCCAAAAGATAACATTTCAAGCCCGTTTTTAACTGAGATCCAAGCCATGTTACCTGCAAGCCCAGTAAAAACACAACTATTAGAAACAACATTTTTTCATGGTTTCTTTCACTAGTATGGTGTGAAAATGTTTTTGCCCAAAAAATGATATTATGTTCTATTACACAACTTGCCTGCATGAGGGTATTCTGCTGCAGCAGAACTTCAGTGTGCTGTTGTAGTTGGGCCTTAAGTGGCCAGCTTATTTTTACTATCATGTTACCAAACCCTCCTTTGCAAACATAAAGCCTTTTTCAAAATGCTGCCTGCCTTTGTAAGCTTGCCAATCCCAAAATAAAACTTTGCCCAAGCTGCTTATCCCTACAAATACATGTAGAAGCTACAACTATTCAGCCTTTCATAATCACTTATTTTACAAGACAGGAGCTAAGTATCAGTGCTACAATGTGAAAAAAATGCTTGCATTTTCTTCTTCCAGAAAATAGGCTTCTGCAAAGGCTCTGTAATAAACAGTGACTTGGAACATCAACGGTTTGTCAAAATATCCTGTGAAATCTACAATCTGCAGGTATTTCTTAATCTAATCTTAATATTGCAAGAGTAATACTGCTTTACAAGACAAGAATTGAAGTCTTGAAAGCCCAGCCATTTTTAAGTTTTCTTATTCACAAAGATATGGGCTTCAAGAAAGTGATAAGACCAAGTCAGGAAGAAATCTCTCTTCTGATAAAAGAGACTGTTGCTGGGTGGATAAAAAGGCAATAGAATAGAGTCAATCATACAGAATGTGTTCGGAATGCTTTACAAAGACATTGTAAATAGCAAGGGGAATACAAAGAGCAATAACTGTGTAGTTACCCCAGTTTCATGCACCCATCTCCACTGGCATAAGTAGTTCCACCTGTCTGTCCTTTGAGCTTCTGGTCTGCAGCTGGTCTTTGCCAACTGGAATTACAGCAGGTCCTTAGTGTGAAGGGTGACCCTCTTCATATCCGAAAGGATTTGTAATTGCTTCAGTATAGGTAATGCTTATTGCCTGTTATTTAGGATCCTGCCACTGAAGAGGGGAAACAGCAAGCTAATCAGACACCTGGAAAATCCAGCCAGAATCAACAACAAGCTTTCCCTTCAGAAACCGATCCTTTCTCCCCACACCTAGAAAAAACAGTGGGCTACGTTAAAATTCTACCCCCTTCAACAGAGGGCATCTCTTCCCAAAACCTAAGAGAAAGTCAAAATGAACATAAAGATGGAAAGCCATTTCCACCTGAGGCTGTAGGATCTACACCCGGTCTTGGAGAAAAGACTCAAGTAGACAAACCAGATTTGACCAAACCAGTCACTGGACCAGTTATTCTCCTTTTTCCTGAAGAACTTTCTCTATCAGACTCATGCCCAGGAGAAGCAAAGGAGGTAAATGCCATCCTCCAGCCTTTGCTGCCTAAAAAGCCTACCAAAGCCTAGCCAGCATCCAATCACCTCAACTACCTGCAACAAAATAAAGGCCACAATGGCAACCTGGTCTTTCAATTTGTGTAACATCTTTAAATAAATAAACTGCTTATTACAGTCTTCATCTTTGGAGTTCTCATTTTTAAGAAAGCACACGAATAGATTAGAAAAAGAAATTTAACTGGGGCATTTTCCAACAAAAGAATTCGGCTTTTCCTTCTTTAATCCCTTCCATCAGTACAAGCATGAAGGAAAGGTAACTGCAGAGGGTAAAAGAACCTGCAGGGCTGAGACAGCCCAAAGGCATCAGAAAAAAAGTATCCTCAGTAGCAGAAGTCTGTCAGGGCACAGAGTGGGACGGCTGCTCCCCAAGGGATGGTGAGACGGAGCCAAGCATGATAACCAGGCTGGCAAGGCAGGGCCCTGAGTGAGGCGAGCAGGGCGGACCTGGGGATGGCAGTCAGGTCATAGGAAGAGGCCAGATCACCACGCAAGTTCATGGGCGAGGTCTGAGGTCAAGCCAGGAATAGGAGTTAAGCAAGTGAGGGTCAGAATCAGATCCAGTTATGGTACCCAGAATCAGACACAGCCCAGTGGTCTCCAAGCAAGTCCCCAGTGACAAGGCAGGTCCGAGGTCAGGCCAGGAAGACAGGCTGCAGGTCCAAATCTGGGTCTGGATCAGCAGGGGCCATGGCTAGGCACAGGCACCACTGCAATGCAGCAGGAGCCATAGCTCAGGCAGGGGCTGAAATGCTACAGCCTCAGCTTAAAGCAGCTCCCATGGGAAGGGGGGGTCGGGTCGGCCCTGGCCACCCTGCAGCGCTGCCTGGGAGCCTGTCCCCAAGGCCACCGAGGAGGGGGGGGGACAGCCCCAGCTGTGGGGGCCGAGTTGGCCCCGAGCCCCAGCAGCCAAGCCTGCAGGAGAGGGGATGCTCTCAGGGCCCTGACAGAGTCACACCTGGTGTAATGGTCTGTAAACGGGGAAGAGGACTTCAACACTGTTTAGCATTAAAAGCTAGTGGGTTTTTATTACTTTACGGGTTAACTTCTTAATTATAATGTGATGAGCTTAGCCTATTTTTTTTATTTCCCATGGAAGATCTCAAGAAAGATTATTTTTTTTCCCCTAATGCTTTATACCCTCACTTAAAGAAAGTTGAAAAGGCTGCCCACGTGTGAAACCTCTGCCCAGAGTTCTGGCTGGTGGAGAATCAAGCCCAGGCTATTCAGATTCTTATGCTTTACGGACCCTGCTGTGCAGGAAAAAATGATGATTTACAAAATCAGCCTAATTCTTTCTTGAGATAGGTCATATTAACTGCCTTATAATAAAAACCACAGGGACACTCTACAGCCTGTAGCTAAGAAAAATCAATTTCACTAAAGCCAGACATAGCAACTGTACTGACAATAACAAATACAAATAAATGAGAAGACACAAAGAAGTGAACATGGGAAAGAAATGTCATTTGTGGCCAGGAGTACACTGATATTTGCAATAATTACGGGGCTGGTATGAGACCACAGAGCCTTTCTCCAGTTGCCATCAGATCTGTAAAATCATTTGTTCAAAACAAAATCAATAAAATATTATTGTTTCTGAAGCTTTTATGCTGTTCAATCACCCCTAGAGATGCTGGATAATTTCTCCATTCAAAGAGCCTTTCAACAAAAAATTATGGTTTGGTTAAAGTATTCTGGCATTACACAATTTGATTAAAACATATTATTTTATTATTATAAATAAAATACAAATAAAAGTATTATTTTATTTTGAGTGGAGACAAAATAATATTGAAATATTGTACGGAGTTATGTTCACAACAAATACGTTTGTTTTTTCAGTTTGCAAAACTCTTAAAAACATAAATTTTATATAGAGGAGTAATTTAATTGCTTCAAAGATTAAAATCAGCCAAGAAGTGATGTGTGAGACATCAGCTGAGACAAAAATAATGCCATTTCAATTCCACATCATGAGAAATTTCAGCATATTTTGGTTTCATTCATTTCAGAGTAGAAAACAATTCAAAATCAGGTAGTTCTCAAAAAAAAAAAATCATAAAATTCAAGTTCCATCCAATTCTTATCGCAGTATGAGCTCTAGGCTGTGTCAGCATTTCCCTTTTTATCAAGTCATCAAATTACAGCACCTTGTTTTTCCCTCGGGAAGTTTCACCCTTGCCAGCTCAGGTTTCCCCAACGCAACCAGTGCGTTGTTCCACCTCCCTGCCCAGGAACGGCCGATTTGCCCCATGCCAAAATCGGGGATACCAGGCGTCACTCCACGCCCTCGCTCAGAGCACCAGTGGCTTTAGTCAGTCAGAAGACAAGAGCATCGGGGCAACAGCCTGTCCCACTTCAGTGATTTTCAAAATGCTTTTCTTGGCCCTCTTTTCAGTTAATCGCCATACTTCTCACTTCTGCAATTTTATACTGCAGTCTATTTTATTATCTGTTTGCATGCTGATTCTAATCTCATTGTGGCTCCATCACTTTAACGACGCCACTGAGATTCATATCAACGTATGTAACCGGATTCTTCCCCAAGAGAAGTACTGGGGAAGAAATCAGCTTCATTAACTGCCAGCCACATCCAAGAATACCCCATTTCAGTTAGTTCTTTTTCTTGACTCCAGCTGCTTACAGTAGTAAATCAAACAGCAACAGCAGCAAGTGAAGATAAATGGAGCGGAGTTGGTATGAACATAAACAGGGGGAGTTAAAGAGAACATCTGAAAGTCTGGATCCACAGTTTTGATCATTCCATTTGGATACTGTTTAGCCTGTTCCACGACAAGGCTCAGAAGTGACATTTGAATCAATACTTGCCCTAGCTTGGATCTGAGATTTGGGTTCAAAGACTTCTATGATTTAAAAGTAAATACCAGAAGGGGTGTTTATCCAAGTGGTAACTGTATCTACAGTGCAGACCAGCAAGCACCAGCGGTCAGCGCAGATTCACGGGCATTTCCTTTTTTTGCTGTGGCCACTCCAGCACAGCGACTCCTGTACCCAGCTTTCAGTGTCACTTAGGCCACCACCGATGTTTACCATAATTGAGGCCCAGTACTAATGTCCAGACTAACTTCTCGAACTACAAGTAGGAGACTGAGGATGTATAGTTTCTATGTGTCCTTTGTCCTCAGGACATACTCATACTTTTCCTCAGTATCCAGTACCTGGGTACTGCCACATTCCCAGATGGCATTGATACAATTAATAGCTGATAATGTTTAGTCATCACTACTTCAAATCCTGCTGCTGATTCAGCAGATTTATGCCAATCTGTGAGTGGGCCAACACTGTGGCTTTCTCCCTCCAACATGCCCACATGGACAGATAAGGGCACAGGAGGCAATGCATCTGGTCCCCACACACGTACTCTATGTGACAGCATGATCAGACAGGACTGCAGCAAATCCTCTAAAAAACATGCCCAGATAGTGCTGAACCTCTCCATCTTCTGGCCTGGTCTCTCGCTTTCTAGCCAAACTGAGCAAAACAGCTGGCAGTAACACACCCTGTGCACCTTCAGGCACACCCCAAATGCTCTCTTCTCCTCTGTCATGGTTTAGCCCCAGCCAGCAACTAAGCGCCACACAGCCACTCTTGCTCACTCCCCCCCAGTGGGACGAGGGGGAATCAGAAGGGTAAAAGTGAGAAAACTCATGAGTTGAGATACAGACAGTTTAATAGGCAAAGCAAAAGCCGTGCACACAAGCAAAGCAAAACAAGGAATTCATTCCCTACTTCCCATCGGCAGGCAGGTGTTCAGCCATCCCCAGGAAAGCAGGGCTCTATCATGTCTAACAGTGACTTGGGAAGACAAATGCCATCACTCCGAACGCCCCCCCCCTTTCTTCTTCTTCCCCCAGCTTTCTGTGCTGAGCATGACACCATATGGTGTGGGATAGCCCTTTGGTCAGTTGGGGTCAGCTGTCCCAGCCGTGTCCCCTCCCAGCTTCTTGTGCCCCCCCAGCTGCTTGCTGGTGGGGTGGGGTGAGAAGCAGAAAAGCCTTGACTCTGTGCGAGCACTGCTCAGCAGTAACGAAAACATCCCTGTGTTATCAACCCTGTTTCCAGCACAAATCCAAAACATAGCCCCATACAAGCTGCTATGAAGAAAATTAACTCCGTCCCAGCCAAAACCAGCACATCCTCCCAGGACCATGAATTGTTAAGCATTGCTTCTCCTTGTCAAGCAGAAAACAGACCAGTAACACACAGAAGCCGTCCATCCAGTCACTGGAGATAAGAAGTGGGTGGATTTTGGCAGACAATTCCCAATTCACTTTTCAATTTCATTTCACAGTTTTTCAGCACTTATTGATCTTATGATATTATATCATCCATTATTAACTTGCTATCTGGGCAATGTCCAGCTAAAGCCTGGTCTGATGTTTATTTGCACAAACATTCCAGTTTCATATAGACAACATTTTTTATTCAGGCACAGATAACCAATGGTCAGTGACCTCCAGGACTGTAGATGTTTTTTGTCAGATATTATCAAGGCCTTATCTCTGAATATAGGTGAGGCATCATGAAGGCAAAAAAAGAAGAGGCAGTAACATTCAAATGGTACAGAATAAGATATGCTGGCTTATTTATACATACATTGGCTATGCATTTGTTTAGATTTTTCAGCTACCTTTCTCCTACACTCATCCTTGGCCAATCAAAAAGATTTTGAAAAGTAAGGCCCAGACATTAAAGTTCTCAAGATGGGTTTAAAAATCAAGGGTTTTTATAAAATAAGTTAATTATAAATTCTATTTGTCTGACTTCAGAACCTGCCCATTGTACATGCTTCATGGTTAAACATTTTATTCTGAATCTCTGAGATTATACATGCTAAGCAGCCGTATTCAGAATATACATATACTATGATTTCAAAGGTAGATTTTAAAGACCTCCCACTAGATATAATCATAAATACTATACAATCACAACAGTTGCCAGTACTTTGCTTATGTTAACCTACTACAACTTATAAGCATGAGTTAAAGCTTAAAATTTAAGAACAGCATAGTGCCACAAGCCCTGAAAAAGTCAAATCCCTTGGAACTTCCTCTGACCCCATTCTTAAGATCAAATTCTTAACCCCACCTTTTTCCCCAGCCTCTCAAGCCCCTCAGCGAACAGGTCAGTCTTGCAACAGATCCTGAAGGTCATCAGCTTACAATTAGGGTGTTTTTTTCTAGAAAGCAATTTGCAGCCAAAGACAGTGAGGACAAGACAAGGAATACCAGCACCCTTTTCATTCCCTGTGTTAGTTCTTGAGGCCTCCTAAGCAACGAGAGTTTTGTAACTACATGGTCAACCTGCTCACTTGACAATTGGTCTCCTCCAAATAGCTTTTGAACTTAAGGTCTGTTTGAATGAAATTTGATAGAAAAGGTGATGAAGCTTCTAAAAGTTTGTAAAAAATCTGGTGACTGGTAAAGAAAAACAAGCTGCAGGCAGAGAGGGGAAGGTATAGCTGCAGCTGCTGCTTTGAAGATCATAACCAAAGCAAATTTGTATAACATTGCATCAGAGGGCACCCTGTTTGCACCCAGCAGGTAAAAATGAGACATGAATGAAGACATGATGCATTTACATATTTTTCCATCATACTTGCAGGCATTTCTGTTAAATGCGAAGTTACCCCCAAAACTGCAAAACAACTTCTTTTTTGCATCAAGGTGCAAAATCAGGCCACCCTGGTCTGAAGCTATGAGGCATCACAGGCTAAAAAAATATAAAGAGAAGTTAGCAAAGAATTCTCCTATAAGCAACTGGAGCCACATGTGTCTTTGTTAGCCGTACTCTCGCTTAGGAGCGGAAACAGCAGCAGCTGCAGAGCAGCACGGGCTACAAGACGGATAAGGTCTTGCTATGTGCATAATTGACTGAGCTGGGCAATTCGATAATCCCAGCCTATGAGTGAAGCGTTACTGCAGAAGGCTGAGACCAGTCGGCTAGCGTAGTAGTTGTCCTCCCAAGAAATCAGAGATATCTGTAAATAGTTATGGCTATACTCTAGGAAAGGAATAATTGGTTATTGAATATTATCTCCTTTATTTGTCAGCTCTCTTTTTCTTTTCCCCCTAGAATAAAGTTCTATTTATTAAGTATTTGATACCCTGTTTTTCAAGTGGGGAAGATAAGCCACTTTTTGCTGTGTTCTCCCAGATTTCTGGAGAGAAGTTTAGGATGGATGTTTATTACCAATTCCTTAAAGTTTGAATGTGGATCACCTCTTACTGTTGCAAGTCAAGCCTTGGTAAAAGTCATAGAGATAAACAAGCTTTTGATAAGCTAGTCAAGAGAAATGCCATGTTTGGATAAATATTCCTATTCCTGCCAGCAACCTGTTTATAGAAATAGCTTCATTAAAACAACACACAAAACTTACAAGCAATAAATATAAAAGCAAAATAAGTACTTAAAAATATATCAAACTGGATGAGAAATGATAAAAATACATTATACTGACTCAAGTACAACCAATATTTAATTAACTGCTCTGACTGTGCCTGGAGTGCTTGTCCATGCTGTACTTTAATAATAGAGCCCAATCTTTCTTCTACAAAGAAACCAAGGACAAAACTCTCTACAGTGGGAACAGAATCTTACTTTCATTTCTGCAGTCAATTTTGCAGGAATTGTACATTTTCTACTGTTTATTCATAGCGTTTCTATTTCATACATAAAAAATACATAAGCCACTGTCAAGAAAATGATTGGAGTCACAATGAACAGCACAGAACAAAAGGAGAAAAAAGAACAAACAATCTGCAAACAATAGACGACTAAGGGAATTATGTTATAAATTACCTAATCTGATGCCTTTCTTCAATATGACTGCCCATTTGAAAAATTAAACAGTATTGTAAGCAATGAATGGGGGTGTGATTTGGAACACAGCAATGATGTGTATATTATTTTTAACTGATGAGATGTATTTCAAACGTCTTTGATTATTTACACAACATTTATTTCACCACTTTTTTCCAACCTTCCAGAAGAAATTCTGCATTATTATAATGAAACATTATAAAAACATAAACAAAAGAAATGCCCTACTGCATGAGAACGGTGGCTCATCCAGCCCAGTATTCATCTCTCACAGTGGCTAAAGACAATTGTGGTTAGGAGAAACACGTGGCCTGCCCCCTTCCTGTAAACCATTCCCCTTGTACTTTTCCACTACTCAGAATCATTGTAGTAGGGATTTAAAAGAGTACTTATCTGCTTACTCCTTCTAGTATCCATTTAAGGACCTGTTGTCCATGAACTTTTCTAAGCCATTTCTGACCCTGTGATACTGTCTGCCTCCACATCCTTCTGCAGCAACAAGTTCCAGAAGTTCACTACCCATTGCGCGAGGACTATTTTTATCTATTTTAAACTGATTCACGCTAGTTTTGAGTGCCCTCAGTTCTCATATTGTAAGATTCTCCATTTAGCTTATCTACTACCAGACAACAGTTAAGTGCGTCCTGAACTAACTGTAAAAGAAAGCCACCACTTCAGCTCCATGCATTTTAAACTGTGATTTCTTAGACACCAGACATGCTAAACGTTGGGGTTTTTTTAATAAGGATTAATGAAAAGAGGTAAGGGTTAAGGATGGTTACCCATCATATTTCCCAATGTTTCCTCACAAAAATAAGTCAAAGGAAAACTTCAAAGTCAAACATATGAACCCAAGTCAATTATATAGCTAGCACCCTTTTCTATGAGAAGTTGATCCAACCCTTCACAGCAATCAGGATTTGGAAAATTTCTCATCTGAACCTGACCTTGTCATTTTGGACTCACATGGAATTTTTGTATTTTCTTATTCAGAGTGAATTTTGTATTCAAACTTCAGCCACTCCCTGACAAGTGATTACTGCCTTTTAAAAATGCCTTAAACTATCCTGAATAAAAGATTTTGAATACAATGAGACAACATCATCTCCTTTCTGCTTAGCAGAGGATATCGGCATATTCTGTGAAAGGTATGAATCTTAGTATGCACTGAATTATTTTAATAAATACAAAAAAGTTACCAGCAATTCTCTAAAGAAGTCTATGAAGGCTACTACAGCCAAAGAACACAAAAAACTGCTCAGATTGAGAATGAGAAGGCAGCTTTATGTCACTTCATGCCATGCCTAGATTACACCAGTATTAAGCCAGTCAGTCCCGTTCTGTGTACCAGTCTGAAATGATGTAAAGCTGATAGAAGTCTGCTCTAAATTTTCTTGAGCTGGAAGAGTAGCAGGTACTCACATAGAAGCTATGGACCACCAGCTTGCAAGTGCACCTTGAGCTACATCACTTTTCCAAATCTGAGTGACCTCCTTCTTTCCCTTTCACTAGTTATCTGCTAGGTAAGGATCTGTAAAAACAGGGATACGGGTATAGCCATCATTTGACCATAAATATTTCAGCATGTTTTCAGTTCAACTGTTTTTACAGTAAACAGAAAAAACCAAGATTGCATAATACTTGCATACATAAACTGGACCTTCTTAATGCCAGGCTCAGCAGCACACTGTTAGAAGCTAAGTATTTTTCTTAGTAAAACACTATTGCGCAATGCCTGCTTAAAGAATCACATAGTCCCTTTGATGGGTAGTCCAGAGAGTATTATAAGGTCTACTTTCCTCAAAATCTGCTCAATCACTATATAATCATTTACTTGCCCTTTGCAAATGTTAATCCAGGGTCAAGGTAATGGCCCTGTGACATGACACTTAAATTTGTATAAAACCATGCCCTTTTAGCATTCATTTATAACTTCGGTGGGCTACTCTGATTTAAAAGCAGCCTACTGGCTTTATCGGAGCAGGAAGGCAGAAGTGACCTAACACCACAAACAAAACACTGCTTCCAGCTTCAGCTTGTTTTTCTCTAACATTACTGCAGTGCTTTAATGCCCAAAACAAAACAAACATTACACCTGCAGACTGTAATACCATTGAAACAGATGCAGGAGTGGCCTTGGATTTGGTCAACAGACATCACAGAGACTGTTATGGTTTTGGTTTATTCCATGTTGCTACATAGAACTACATATAGTAAGTATCAGTTTAAAGTCTGATATACACAAGACTGATTTTAAAATAATGAGCCAGATCATTAAAAGCTTCTGTTTATTGCTTTTAACAGAACCACGTTGATGTAATTCAATGAATCAGCTCTGATTTACACTATCTTGGTATTTGTTTGTGCATGATTTCTCGTACCTAAGTTTAACCTCAAACGATGCTGAACGCCCTCTATTCTCTTGGCCAACAGGATGTTAGTGTAAGAGATGATCTGAACAGCTTTATACAGCACCAGAAATTAATCTGTCCTGTCTCATCAGGTCTCACATGCTATGTTCAAAATTTATATTCAGAGGGTTTCTTATTCTACAAATGTCTAACATTAATTAGATCTATGTATCCTGCAAGATTGGTATTTTGTTATTATCTTAAATTTTGGAGATAGCTGGATTACCTGAGGGAAAGGAAAAAGGCAGAGGAAACCAAAGGAGATGAAAATGCCACTTGGCAAAACAGAGGAAGAGCAAGATAGAGAATCCATATCCGTCATTTCCTAGTTCCTTCCTATTTCTGTTTCCTAGAGAGGATACACAAGCCTTTCTCAATGATTGCCTAAATGCCAAAGCAAATCAATAGCAGAAAAAGCAATAGAATACAAAATTTCTTTAACTAGTGGATAAAATAGACCAAGGACATACAGATTTACTAATGCACCTGGTTGCCTTTTAGCTGCTTAGCTATGAAACTAGAATCCAGGCACACATGCACTGCTTAAGAAGTGTATTACACATCTCGGTATGGCAACAGAAAAAACAGGCTAGTTTTTGATGGAGCTGCTTGAGACTGCCTGTTAGGACAAGAAAAAGCTCAGAAAGTGACCCAAAGCCCCGATTCCTACAGATCTTTGGGTATACTTTCAAAAAAAAAAAAAAAAACACCAATGGATTATTTTGCTTTTCAAAGACAAGAATGTGGCAAGTGATACTACTGGGTTTTATGCAATAGCCAGGTAGTTAAAGGGCTCATCTAGGAAGCAATCAGTCTTCGTCAGCATTGAGAGATTTAAACCCACAAGTCTCCCATCCTTGAAGAATGCTGCTGCCATGCAGCCAGGTGTGTGCCACCCCTGTGAAGTGGAGCCACCAGGCAGAAAGACATGCAAAATTCATTGGATGAATGAGAAAAACCATAGTTGTTTCCAAAAAGAAAAATCGCAGTGTTTCCACATTTTAACCAATTATTGACTATATAAACTATAGAACCATAACTTGGAATAGGGAGCAGAGCTGAGGATTCACACTTCCAGATGAATGCTATAACCACTTATGTTACCACGCTTATGTTTTGCTTTGTACCCCTAATGAATTTTGCTGTCTTTGCAGTGCAGGGCCACAGCTTCTGCTATCACACAGGCTCTACAAGAACAGAAAGGACCCTTCTACCTATGTTACTGCTAAAGAATTCTCCCTGTAAGGTCTCTGTACCTTCTCAGACCCAAAGCCACCAGGTGTGGTCTCCTGCATACTGATCATGTACACTATTGTGCAAGAAGTTACGTTGGCTCCACTACCAAGATGACATTAAAAAATATATAAAAAAAAAAAAAGACCAGAACACTATTTTGATTACCTCCATGCAATACTGTGCCTCAAGTCTATCACATCAACCCCCTTAGAAACTTAAGCAGAGCAATTCCTAGCAGCCACATCTCTACTGGGTTTACATGGGAGTTCTAGAAGCATAAGATACTCAAGTATTCACACTAGAACAGTTCTGGGCTTGTGCAGTGCAGAACTCGGGTGCCCAAGATGCTTTTAAAACAACCAAGAAGGCACCACATAAGATTTTTTTTTTTCCCCCCGAGAGCTATCTAGCAGACGAACAGAGGAATTTTCTACTGTATATTTGGATGTAGACAGTTAATCTCACCCGAGATCTGTTTTAGGCTTTATTGAATCCAAATGCAACCTGCTGAAGAAAATAAATATTTGTCAGGGATGAACTGGCTTTTTTAGCATTTCACAAGTTTGGTTGACAAATTGAATGTATTTAGTCATTTCAGTTTTAGAGAGCTCCTAGTGAATAGCACACTTTACAAAAGACTGTCTTACTTACCTTTCCATTCAGTGCAATTCCATAAATACAAATGAGAAAAAAAAAAAGTCTTTCTCACTGGCCCTGTTCTCTTCTCTGTCTGCATTTTACTAATATGTTGACTAGCAGCTTGAAATTATTGTGATTTATAAAATTAAAAATTTATTTTATAAAATAGAAACTAACTACCCTTAAGCAGAGAATGTGGCTAGTGGGCAGGATGGGTGTCCAGGACAACTATATTCTTTTCCTGATTCTGCCATTGAATAACATGCATCTTCGTTCAAATCACCTAGCCCCTATTTTAATGATAGAGACAATGCAAAGACATACATATACTGCAAAACTAGTGTTTAGCATGACACTGGTAGACTCTTAGTAATAAAAATATCACACTAGACTGCAGTAATTATTTCTCAAGGTCTCGTCTATACAGAAACACTCTGAAAACAGAATCTAAATGGATGACATTTCATAAAACCTGAGGACACATTCACAGTGAAGGGCTTTGCATCATTTTATCTAAATGACAAAATAAAATACGTCTGCGTTCATTCCGAATGTCTATACAGGGGTTGCATGAAGTTTAAATAATCCATTCCAAATGTGAATTGAGATTAATTTTCCTGCAGAAAAATACAAAACTGTTTCTGTGGGCCACAGGTAATTCTTAACACCACATCCCATTATGCTGGCAGCCAAATTCAAATTCTGCTTCTCCATCCTATTTGCTCAGAACATACTAGAAGAATTTCAGAGCTAAGGCTCTGGACTCTGTAGGGATTATTACAGCTTTGTTGCATCGCTCCCTGAATAAACTGAGCAGGAAGCAAAGTTCTGAAAGAGTATCTGGTCACTAAGGTCATTTGAAAAGGATGTAGCTATATAATCGGCTGCCTAGACAACTGATTTCCTAATAGATCAATATGTTCTATGTGAAAATCAGAAAGAAGGAATGGCAACTTTTTAACATTGGCATTTTCCCTACTTGATGGCTGTCAGGTTAACAATGTGCTCTTCTCACAGGTTCTCAATGAAAGTACAACAGTTGTAAGTTGCAGGAAGGGAAATTCTGACCAGATATAAGGCAAAAAAAAAAATCATGGAGAAACTGGTTAAGTACTGAAACGGCCCGGACAGGTTGTGGAACATCTCTCATGGTGACACACAGACCTCAGCTGAATCTAACTTTGAAGTTAGCTTTGCCTTGAGCAAGTGGCTGGACAAGATGACCTCCAAAGGTCCCTTCCAGCCTAAACCCTTTCTAGGCTTGTCAGCTCAGAAAAACCTTAGTAGGGAACTGGGGAAGCTACATTAAAGTTTAAACATATCTACTTCAAAAAAAGTTTAGTTCAGACCAAACTTCTTGTATACAAACTTTTTTACCTGCACTTCTCTTCCAGGGAAATGCATCAGTCCTCTGCCTAACTTTGGATGTGCTGGAAACTGAATACTCTGTAGTACCCAGAAGACACTGGGAGTCTTGTGAGTACAGCAACACCTACTCCATGGCAAGTAATGGCACCTGGGCAGATTCATATGTCAATAATGCATGAACTTGGTCTTCATCTGAACTGCCCAGAAATTTCTGCATCACAAAATCTTGAAGTGAAGACTAGGCTTTCATATGGCTCACTATAAAATAAAATCTATTGAATTCTAGAGTTGTTAAACATAAGCTAAAGGTTTGGAAAAGGGTTGACTCCTCCAATAAGTACAGCTTTATTTAACTACTTGTCTCAAAGGAGCTATACTCCGCATTCCACTGCTGGTAGCAGCACTGATGTTTTAAAATAATTTGCTGACAGCTAAAAGGCACTAGAAATTATTTTTTTTAAGCATGTTCCTAGTATATTAGCCAGAAATACCAGTGTTATATTTTGTCAGTTTTCTGTCATAGCATTTGAGGTATGACAACATGAAATATTGGTAGTGTCAGTACACATAGGATATGTGGCAATACTTGTCCTTTATTGTTGCAGTCCAGTGATGCAGTCTGGGACGAGAACTACCAGTCCAAAACTTTATTTCAATAGGAGAGTGGTGATACTACCGCACAGGACAAAACAGGAAGGTCATGAGGAGAGAAGAGAAGGCATTTACTCTTCTTAAGATGGGGAAAAGGAATGGAAGAAAAGGTCCATCCACTTTTTTTATAAAGATTTATGTAACCTTGAATATCTCTGGCATCCTAACTTCCCCTGCTAGCTAGTATTTTCTTCCTGTAATTAAGTATTAGAATGACTGAGAAGGCTGGTTTAAGTTTTCCATTGTCTACTCAGTCACGCAAACTGAGAATTAAAATAAAGGCTCTTGTAGAGGGAGATCCCATTTTATCTGAACACAAATTTTGAGTGGTACCAGATCAAACATTCCATTAATGACCACATCTGTTATTCTTACAAGTACTGTACATTAAAAGGAGACATAATTTCCATGATCACCTATATCCAATTAAATCCAGTGAAAATAACGTCATAATCACATATTCTTTTTCCTCTCAGGACTTTGGACAATGTAAGATTATCTCATACATAAGCCAGCTGCTGACGAAGCCTCAGCTGTATGGATTTAACTGTACAGTAAGTCCAGGTAAAATAACCACTGCCGTAAGCCAATGCATACCTCAAACCAGCCCTAGTACCAAATGACAAGTCTGTGCACTGCTAATGTATGGTAACCGTAACAGATTCATTCATCTGCTTGCAATTCATATTTTAGATAATTCAAATGGAATGTTAAGAATGAGTAATAGAATTAAGGTTACCCTACTCTTCCTAAAGCAGACTTTATTAATGACAGATGATACCACCATTCCAGTCCACCAAAACATGATAATGAATATCAGAAAAGTAAACTTGGAAAGAATGCCTGTTTGGGGTGGTAGGATTCTAAGGGGGAGCTAAAAGATTTATAAGATTATTCATTTTCACAGGTTTGAGTTTTTTTCACATTACAGGACAAATCTGTATTTGTGGAGTGAGGGATAGGTATTTCACTTCCAAGGAAACACTCGCATTTCAGTTTCTCGTTATGAGTTCACATTAAAGGCACATGCATACTCCCAAGAGGATTACTATCCATTGCAATATTAGTAAATTCTCTGTTTTCACAGTTCCTCCTGATTTATTAGACTGCAAAGATTGTCCTGTGAAAGCTGAAGTCTTCGAAGTCACTGAGCAACATAAAAATATTGCTGCAAAGGCCCTGGAGAAATTCAACAGTGAGGGTAACCACATAAACTACTTTGACATGGACAAAGTTTAAAAGATTTTAAAGATGGTAAGTAGCATTTTGTCCTAGAACTACTTATAAATGACAAAATTTTGTGAGCAGCTCCAAAACCATGGGACCAGAACTTAAACCTTCTAGGATCAGAACTATTGCTTGTCACCTCTGAGCATAAACATCTGCTTAAAATTGAAGCTCCTACTTCTGCAAAGACTTGTTACCAACTTTAATTTAGGCATGTGAAAGCAAAAGGATTTCTCATCTGCTAAAAACCATGGCAGTGTGATAGCATCCAAAATGTCAGAGCCTTCTTTGTATGCATATTTTTATTTTGAACACCTATTTATCAATCATATCATAACATACAAGAGTTTATTTGCTACTGACCAGAGTTCTTCAAGATGTACAGTCATGTGTATTATCAGAGTTATACATTCTGCTAACTGAAGTCAGATAATTTTGACTCTCTGCTGCAGAGCAAAGCAGCACTCAGAGCTCTGAAGGGCAGGAAATACATTTGTGTCTGTGCTGTAGCTCTTGAAGAGCTACTGGCTCTGGTACATACCTCCTCCATCTTTGAGTGATGTTGACATGAAGACTTATTCTTTGGGTGATTTGAAGTATAACTCTCACATCACAATTTCTTCTTGGTAGATACTGGAGACCTTCACTTAAACAGCACAGGATCATTCTGCCAACACACATATCAGTTCAGGACACCTCTGTAATGAGGTCCCATGGCCCCTACCATAATACGTGTTGATCTTGGAAACTGCCTAAATTATAGCATGCCAACCCCACCTCCCTGCAGCTTTTAAGATTGCTTGGAAACTTGACAGTGTTCTACACTAGTCCCACGCAGGATGGATCCCTGCTCCCATTTAGCAAGTGGCTGTTTTCAGATTGCCTGGATTCACGGAGTTCTCCCTAAATGCTTTGTCTTCACACTTCACCGTCTTTAGCTACAGTGACAATTTAGATTGTATCACTGGATTTCAACAGACTGCATAACACTTAGAAACTACGAATTATGATAAAAAATATACCATAAAGTATGCATATCCACTTTTAACCAATTTAGTTAAACTAGTGAAACTTGTGTGCACACACATGCTATGGGTATCTTCAACACAGACTTGAAATAAACTACTGCTACAGCTGGAAATTAAAATGAAACACCTCTTTATGGATTTTAATAGGATCACAAAGACCTTCTCCCATGTTCTTATGGAGTAACGCCATCTCTATGAATTATGCTACTGACAACAGAGAAAGCAACAATCTCACAGTAACTGGCAGAATTTCATCTCAAATTAACATCAGCACTGTAGTACTATGCATTCCTATCACTGGAAAAGGGTGGTTGCCATCCAGTAGACCGCTGTATTTTCACAGGAGCACCAGTTCAATTTAGGGAGAAGACTCTAAGGATGCTACTTTCTAAAAACACAGGCTGTAAAAGTAACAGGTTTTGTAACACACACATACTAGACAAAGAAATAAAGCATCCATCCCTGGAACTCATAAAGGTGTGAGGCAAGTAAGGTATAAATTATCTAATCTATTTTCCTTACTAAATACATGTATATGTATGAACATTTTAACAGCACAGGAAACAAAAGCATGAGGTAGACAGGATTTTGACAACTATATTAAGTATGGTTGCTTTTAAAATTACAGGACTTTAAATACACCTAGTTACCACTTCTTGTTTGACCTCCTGCTTTCAGACTGCCTCCTGCGAAGGTCACATTTTAGGATTCTCTGTAAAAGAGACCAACTGTTCCAAAACCACACAACGAGCAGATCAGGCATTGGAATGTGATTTTCCAGATGACTGGCATGCTGTAAGTCAAGTCTTAGAACGTGAACTGATAAAACGGGTGTCACCAGGAAGATCTTCCCACATTATTTCCAAGTGTTTCCTATAAGCATGCACCCCAAACTCAAAATTAAAAATCCAGCGCGTCCAAGTCCAGATCCTAATTTTACAGCTGCTCCTTTTCATTCTATAAGGAGCCAGTCTGAACAATCAAATCTAAATGTAACTGACTCCGGCATATTACAGACCTAGAGCTGAGCTTTTCAGTTTGGATCTGGCTTTCACATTCAGATTGTGGCCATTCCCTAGTAAATCATTCATGCTATTTTCATTAAAAATTTTTACACTAACATGAGTCATAGATCTTGAAAAAAATACACGTATTATGTCATCCCATTGAGCCCAGGGTTACTTTTCTTTCCTCTGCTGCAAGGGAATGGAGAGTGGAAGAATTCAGGCTTGTCTGCAGATTACTGTCAAAGTACTCTCCTCACCCCACCTTCCCATTACAATAATAGTCTACACCAAAGAAACAACCAGGCAAGATCATAATTTCAGAATAAATTATTCCCCAGAAATGAAATTGAAGGAATGACATCAAAATATGGAAAAAATAAAACATGTAGAACGTTTGTTTTATCTACATCCATTTTCTTCTCTGGCTCTTTATACTCCAGAAGACTGGAAAAGGTTGAGAGTGAACTGGTAGCGGAGCCAAAAGTTCACTAGAATGAAGCACAAGCTAGATAGCTAGAGGTTTTGAATTCTGTTCTCAATGCTGCCACCACTGGTGTGTGTGTGTAAAAGGCTATTAACATTTGTAATCATTGATCATAACAGGCTACTAAACATATATCAAGATAAAGCATCCACTACAGAGAGCACACACAGAACCCCTTACCCGAGTTCTGTGCTTTCTCACATGAGCAATTGCACACACAGCGACTGGGCAGCAGGTGAAAGTCACAGCAAACAGGATGCTAAGGGAAGTAATGCTAAAAGATTACAACAAATTACTTTTCAAAAAATAAATATGGAAGAAAGCTCTACCTTGAGCTTTGTCTGAAACAGCATAGCTACGTGTTGTCTGTTTCTGAGGACTTTGAGCAAAATTTCAGAATAACCCAATCTGAACAAATGTTTGGCAAGCAAAGACAGAAAAAAAAGGAATAAAAATCCGTCACCAACAGGGTACTCGTGTTGGAGACATCAGTAGCTGACCAATTTCTTACAGACATCAAAAGAGAAGTAAGATGAAGAGTAGTAGCCCTCGAGATGCACATGGCGAAGTGGTCTTCACAGTCAAGAACACTCAAAAATGGCATATATTTTAATCATTATTAATCACTGGCAAGTATCACTGGTCAGAAAGCTCAGGATCTAGCTAAGTTATGTCAACATACTTCGGTATTGAAGGAACTAGCCTAACTTTTGAAATGTTGAACTTTCAGTAGCTTCTGTTAACTCCATCACAAGAACCCAGATGTGCATTGGTTTTTTTCTTTTCTCTTGCTTAGCATGTGGGATTCTGCAAGGCAAAAATTACCAGTGATCCAGATGAACCTGGCAGAACAGATACAAGCTGTGAAATCTGCCATCCCTGGGTATGCACTCACTTACTGAAATGTCTCTGGCCATATCCTCATGCAGGCTACAGCAGTCTCACTTAGTCCAGACTGAGAGATGATTGCGGCAGTGGTTTATGTCCCTTTATTACTGCCTGGGTGTGATGCAGCATGGCAGGACAGACTGGCTTTTGTCTGCTAGGTCTATCAGAGGATGAATTAGAATTGAGCTGTCCCTACTACTCCCTCCAAGGGTGTCTTCTCTCAGTCCAGTCATACTCCTTAGTTAAAATGAGTAGAGATTGGCAAACAAGTTCAAAGGAATTTTAGAAAGCAAGAGGAGGGGAGATGATCTTTCTCATATTTGGTATTCCAGTTTATATTACAACAGCTACTCCAGTATGGGTTTTATTTTGTTTGGATCCATCACAAATTTTGCTCAGTTGGTTATATCATTTCATTTTGTTACGATGTAGTGTTTCCAGGTGATTTTCAGTCATTTGGCATTTTATCACCTACTCCTTCTATCTTGAAAAAAACATAGGGGTTTGGTTGGTTTTTTTTTTTCTTACAGATCACCAGAACCGTAAACGCAAACCTACTAACTCCCATCTCTCTCTCTCTTTCTCACCACTTTTTTCTGTCCTATTAAAATCTCAATACTTCCTCCCCTGGTGTTTTTATAAAGAGCAGCATGACTATGGGCAAAGATGCAGATATTCAACTCTGCAACAGACACACAGACATCCCCATCATCATTTTGATCACAGGCATCGTCACAGGCATGGATGTCCACCCTCTTCTCAATCCAGACTTCAAGACCCTAAGCATAACCATAGTTTCAACAAAGAACATCAAGACAGCCATGAAGGACCCACTCCTCCTCCTCCCCACCATGGTGGACCACATCACCACCTGCACCCTCACACACCATTGTCCTCCACCTCCTCCCCATGGTGGACCACATCACCACCCTCCTCTTTCTCCCCATGATGCACCACATCCTCTTCTCCAGGAGGAACCATATCATCCCCTTTCTGCTCCTCCTCCCCGTGATGAACCACATCATCCTTCTCCTTCCCAAGAGGAATTACTTCATCTCCCTTCTCCTCCTCCCCATGATGAGCCACATAATCCTCCTCTTGGTCCCCATCATGGACCACACTGTCCTCCCCCTCCTCATGGACCACATCACCACCACCCTCCTCCCCATCATGGACCACATCACCCTCCTCATCGCTAGCATCACTATTACAGACATCACTGCAACAAGACAAGCACGTCAGGAAAGTACTTTCTATTCCAAATAACAGGAGCTGTCTATCATATTCCAGTTCTAAATCAGCAGGATTCTCTCACACCGCCCACTGCAAACTTTCCTGAGCTATCTCAAAGCAACCCTCACTCCTCCAGCAGTGGTGAAGATATTCCCTTCACTGGCTCAAGTCTAAAGGAGATGCCAGAAGCTCCAGGTTTTCCAGATCACCCTGCATAATCAAAGTCATGCCCAGGAAACTCCAAAATTGTTCTTCCAAAAATTTTGCCCTTATTTCCACATAGCTTCATGGCAGAAAATTCTCTTACATGACCTCAGAGAAAGATGCTTCTGGCTTGAGAGTTGCAGGGCCAATGACAGTTGTACAATGAGTGAAAACAGCACATGGAGAAGGGGAAAAAGTATACAATTTCTAGGGAGGAGAAGCACTGAAAATAACAATTAAAACCAAGTATTACAACCTGTCTCTTGATCCCAGCTATCTCAGACTCCACTGTAACAGAAAGGCTCAAAATTCCAAGTCCCTCAGATAATGTGAATGGGTACAAATCTCCCCAGCAAACAATGCTCCTTTAGTTCTGACAAAAAGGAAAATTCCCCAATAGCGAAAACTACCATCTAAAATCTTTAATTTTCTCATCATTCATAATTATAATGTAATTCTCTGAGGAAATCTGACCTAGAGGAAATTTGACTGCCTTCCATTAAAAAAAAAAAAAAAAAAAGAAAATCATCCATGGCACTACATTCATGCTTTATAAAGATTCAAAGAAAACAAAAATATGTAAGCACAGTTACCAGAGTTTTATCTTTTTTGTTACTATGAATGTTTAGCTACACAGTAAACAACCGTGAGCATGAATTGACTAGTGGTGGTTGGGTTACCACCATTATCTAGAAAAGGTCTGAAAACAGTTAATGACTTCTAGTGTAACACTGCAGGGTGGCCCGCACCGGTACTTCCATTGCTACAGTTGCTGGTGGTGATACACCAGAAACACCGCATTCAAGGACAGCCCTTTTCAAAGAGTTCATAATTGCTCTCAGGGGAGGAGAAAAGCAGATGCATGTAATAACTCTTTTGTGTAAATGTTTTCTTTATCACTGAACCTTCCTCCCCGGAAACTGAGTTAGGAGGAGCAAGAGGAAAGAATACTGGTGTCTCTTTGTACTCTAGCCCCCATCAAGGTAAAGTCCATGTCGACAGACCTGGGACACCAATGAGTTAGTTCAGAGCAGTTATCTCATAAGCAAGAACAGGGGATTAATCTTAAAAAATTAGTAATTTGGTCCTCAAAGTAGCTTTTTTAATGGCATAAAGTAAAACACAGTGTGAGGGCTACATTGAAGAAAAAGAAACAAAATGGGGACAGTGTTTTGTGTAACTGAGTGAAGGTTGTCTAATTTTTAAAAGTGCCTTAGGTACAACCAACCTTATTTCTGGCATAGTTTATATTCACAAAGTCTCCAAAGTGCGTTTTCTTTAACCAAAACTTGTAGCAAGACACAACTGGAGCACTGGAGCTGAGGCAATCCCAAGGTGTTCACAGATTCAAAGCAAAGTTATTTGGTGCTCAGCACTGGCAATGGGCACCAGATGTTCCCAGCCAGCTCTAATTCTGGCTCTGCCAGACACAGACATTACTTAATCCCTTCTTCTTGGGAGTCACTTCCCCTACCCGTAATGATAACAAAACGTTATGAAGACTGACTAATCCATGGTCCAAAGGCAGTCTCCACATGGCAGCAAAGATGGACACTTCCAATAGTAGCACGAAGGACAAGGTTTATCAAGTGTTATTGAAGAGCTATGTGACGTTCAATGATATGCATCTGTCCAAAGGCTTTTTCCAAACATGTTCTGACTTC
This sequence comes from Theristicus caerulescens, assembly GCA_020745775.1. NCBI lineage: Eukaryota > Metazoa > Chordata > Aves > Pelecaniformes > Threskiornithidae > Theristicus > Theristicus caerulescens. The sequence goes on along the minus strand of CM036565.1, from coordinate 10,796,490 downwards.
TCCGAACTATTGCAGTCTGAATGCTAAACAGATCTATAAAATTTACAGGGTTGTTGTCGAGAACCAGAACTTCATTGCCACTGTGACCTTCCTGGGTGTTTTATTTAAGCTTTCTAAAATTTATTCTCAGTAGCTGTTTAGATGTTAAGAAGCCAGAAAGCTACAAACATTCTTCTTTCTCTCTTGCTCAGGGGCCGTCCTGCTTAGTCTAAACCTGTCCCCGGCTGCAGCCATTTAGCCTGTTATCTTGATGGCAGGTGGATAACCTTAGTGCCATTCAGGTGACCACACAAAGTTTATTTAGATAAACTCAGAAGTTTATTTGCAGTATAAACAGGGTATGATGAGAACTGACCAACCCCAGCAACCCACTCATTCTGTTTACTTAGCTATTGCTCCTGAAAAACAGAAGTGACTAAAACCCTCTCAGGCATTCCTTTTCCATTTGGTTTTTAAAGAGCCTTCTAATTCAGGGGGCCTTTTTTGTCCAATTATGAAACCTTTCATTATACTAGCAGCACTCTGCTGTAGTTTTTTCTCTAGCAGAGCCACCCCTCTTCCATTTGAGTTTTTGGACTGTGATGACCCCGATGTCTTTAAAGTTGTCGACACAGCACTGAAGAAATACAATGGAGACAGAGCAACTGGTAATCAATTTGCTCTATACATGGTGATGGAAGCCAAGAGAACTGTAAGTACACTTTTTTTTTTTAAAAAAGAGAGATGTTGGAATTGTTTATGCACTCTGAATCAGATTATCTCCATCTCGTTCATAAGAGAGCAAGCATGACAGCAAAATGTCTTCCAAAAACGTTTAAAAAAAAAAATCAAAGAAATGACTTGCACAGTAAGATACTCGTTACCATGACAAGCAGGGACGTATATTATGTTCTCATCAACAGAACTATGTGTGCTGGTGAATTGCTTATTAACGCAAGGACTAAAGAATAGAAAATTTCTATCACTAACGCAATTTGTCTTACTAGTCCACTCCGTTTTCTTCTTTCTCTGTTGGGAATTCTACCCCTTTCCATCATCAGTAAGGTTTTCAGATCAATGGCAAAAAACACTTACTAAAAAACCTGAATATTATCTTGCCTTGGGAAAAGCTGGTATCACACATAAAGAATGACCTGATAAAATTTGGCAATACTCTGAACAAATTGTTTGTGAATATTATTTGATTGACACTAGTCCTGAGTCACAGATCTATCTAAAAGCACTGGGTGGTATTTTAGTCAAATAGGGTGGCAGCTAAAATTACAGAAGAAAAAAAAGAATGAAACATGATCCTTTGCCTGGAGTCCTTCTGTATAGCATTAATCTAACAAAAGAGTATTTACCTCTGAGAGGCATTCAAAGATGATATTACCATAATAATGACAAGCATTACTTTACTTGAAAACAACATTAGCATTTTTTTTTTTTTACTGGATTGGATTTTTAGATGTAAAACACAAGAAACCCCGTGTCAGAAAGAATATTTTGCACTCCAAAAATCACAAGAGACTTTTACCCAGATAGAAATTAACCTCAGAAAGGGAACATGAATTGCTAAATGCCTTACAGCAAACTACCCACATCTCCTGGCACCTACCCTCTGCTTCTCCTGTTTTCAAACTGGGGAGATTTTAGCATGTAGTGACAAAGACTAAAATCTGGCAAACCCTTTATACAATTCATATTAAACAAATTAATAGTCCCACTGTCTTCACTGAACTACACACATCCTCAACAACAGCCAAATGCAAACATCTTTATAGCAGATCTGTAACACCGCCTTGCTTTTGCTGATCTTCCCAAAGAACAGATATTAGTTTCAGTATTTCATCTTAAACAATGTTCTGTTTTTAAGAATATGTATTTATTGCAATTATTATTCATCTTTCCTTCTCTAGATATCCATCTTTCCATTTCTTAAAAGATCTGAGGTGGAAATCAGTTATTACTTTTAATCATTGATCTGACTACGATGTTAAGTAAAAAACAGAGAAAAGGAATCTGCAATAGAGATTTCCTCATATTCAATGGTCTTTTTAGAAAAAGAGTATAGATTTTACTCATCACTAGTCTCACAATGTTGAATGCATTAATTAAATAGCTGGTTATTACATATTCATGTACATTCATTATTGATAAGGTAATAAAACATAAAAGCTGACTGGCGAAAGACTGAACCTGCCCCAGTTAAAGGCATAGCTGTTTGCAATAATAATGATGAAATAAACCAACAACAAATAACATACAGAAACAATGTCTTTTCTCACCTATTTCGTTTACGCACTGAGCTGATTTATTGCAGATGTAAAACAGTGTAACAGAGAATAGAATTTGGCTCTTTTTAAGTCCACATCCCAGATAGTATAATCTGATGCAGCTCCATAAAGGTCAATTTATACCTGCTGAAGATTAAGTCCATTACATTTTTAGAGACCCTTTCATCCTGTTTTACAACCTGCAACCATTACGTCAGGTACCTCTACACCTCTTCATAGTTGCAGCAATACACAACAGGAATTGAGAGAACACAGAATACAATTCTGTGTCTACACCAGCGTAAATCCAGTATATTCCACCCACGTCAGCTCAGCTTCACTTTCTTGGTACCACTAAGGCAAGAATTCTCCCAGCAGTATCACTTGAGGATAACCAGCGTTAAAGTACAGCAACTGCCTGTGTTTGTATTTGAAAAGGCACATTGACAGAGCATTTTTAGTGGCTATAAAAGATTAGTAACTTCTGGCTTTGTAGCTCCTCAAAGGGATGAGCCACAAACCTTGCAGTGTGTTGTCACCTGTAGGCACAGGCTCACTACTCGGTTCACGGCAAGGAGAAAATGCCCTCTACTTATTTACCAACATCAGAAATGCTTCCACTGGCCAGGCCGAACTTTGCTAATACTTTGTCTGTATTTCACCTTGTGGGATTCCTGAGGCTACCTTCACAAGCAGCTCAGCCTTTAATGCCTATAGGAAAACCACAGGCACCGCCAAAGGCTGTCTCCAGAGCATATGCCCTCCTCGCCCCTTTCCCCCGAGCGGGCAGGCAGCTTACGTACCCTGCTACCATAGAGTGAAGGCAGTTTGGGCACTGCCAGGTTGCCTGGGGGCTGCTGGCTGCTCTTCCTGGGCTGCCCGTAGAGCTGTGCAGAAGGAAAGTAGACAGATCTGGGAGGAGGCCAAGAGTGAGAGTGAGGGAGTCCGACAGGAGCCCAGTCCAAGCTGGTAATTATGCTAACTAGCCAAGCAGCAACCCAAATGTGCTTATTTGGAGTACATTTGAATATAAGTATAAAACCTAACCACTTCTTTCTGGTTTTAAAGCCCTTGGTACTACAAGTTAAAATGAAGGTAGTTGAGCATACCATATCTGTTATATCAACACATTGTAATTGTAGGTAAGGGCTAATATAATTAGATAAGTTAATTATTGAACTACCAAGATTCGGGAGACCTTGCATGGAGACCAGCAGCTAATCTGAAACCATACTGTAAAATATAAGGTAACCAATGGATAATATTTACCTTTTGAAGCTCTTATCTTTTCACTTGATTTATTACTATGCAAATGATGACATGCATATTGTTTTTATCCAGGCAGGTCCTGACACACAATTCTACGTGAAATATCGAATACAAGAAACCATTTGTGCCACTGAGGAAAACAAACTCTGGCAAGACTGTGATTACAAAGTACCCGCAGAGGCTGTAAGTATCTGCCCTCTTTAAAAGTTCTCTGTACAGAAACCTCAGCGTAATGACCAGGACTGCAGTCGCCTGAGGGAAAGCACAGTAGAGAATTTAACTTTCTTAGCAGTGTTGCTTTTGAGAGCTTACAGGACTGAAGTACAGTACACAAATGTTTACAACTCTAAAGTTAACCATTATAATAGTGAGTTTACCATTATAAGCCTGAATATGCACAGTAGGGAACATTTCAGTGCCTCAGTATGGAGGTTCACAATAAATTCAACATAAGATACATGCACTGTGAGAGTGTGAGGGCTGTAAAACTTTCTATTAATTATGTATAATGGAAACATGCATAACCAAATTGACTTCAGATCTGTACCAACAAAAATAACGACATGGAAGCCACTACGGCAGGAGATTTACTGGAGGGCTTTTAGCAGTGCCAAGCGTGCCTGGCCGATGCTGCTCAAGAGCACCTAGCGGAGGCGCGGCTGGGGCACGCGTAGCCTGCGGGAGCACTGCACGCTTCCAGTGAAGTCACCGTTATTTCCCACAACACACAATGCAAAGAAAGGGATGAAGGTGATAATATCATTTAAACCAATGTGAAATGCCATGGTTATTGCTGCATTTCTTGTATAAACATAGAGGAAATTAGGTAAATACACAATTTATACAGACTTCACTTATGAGGATGTGTTCATTTCTGTTATTCTGACTGTAAATTCTTTAGTTAATTAATAAGCATCAATCATGATACAAAGCAATCTTTCAAATTATCTGCGCAGTTCATCCCCTGCTCTCCTCACAATCAACAAAACCGTTCCTTTTCCAGTAACCAACCAGCAAAATAGACATTACTACAAATGTACATATGAACTTGTTCCCCAAACTCCATTTGCAACTGTCAACTTTGTTCAACAGCTAGAGGAATACATAGCACTGTATTTTTCTTCAGCAAGTTTAAGACAAACATTGTCATGTGTTTTTGCAGAAAGTAGGAGAATGCACAGCTCGAGTTCACGTGAATGATGCTGAAAAAACAAGTAATGTTTCGCAAGATTGCAAAATTGTTCCAGGTATGTAACTGGTTGGGGCAGCATTCAACAAGTATGTTGACAGATAAGAATGGGAAAAATATAATACTGAGACTTTCAGGTAATTTTAAAGGTAGGAGGTCCTTATCGTTCTACTCAGACATTTATAAATAATCTTCCATAAGCAACTACATGTTAAAGATAAAATTTCACTTCACTATTATACACATGTAGGCTAAGTCAGTGAAGCACTGGCAGTTTCTATCTAGGGTAATGAAAACCAGCACATGTGCATAGTAAGTTTCTTCAAACACAGGAATTATATCAAATTAAAATGAACTTGCTTACGACCAGAAGCATATCAGTAACTTCGAGACTAGATACAACTTGCCACACTTTAATTTTCTGTCCTTACTTATTCAAGTATAAAATTGTGCCAGAAATTATTAGAAAAAGCTTTATGACAAAACTGTACCTTAAGTTTCTCCAAACTAAAAATGACTAAATTATTTCCGTTAAAGTTTACCAAAACAAGTATTTACCCCAACCAAAAAAAGAACAAAAAAAAATCATTTACAAAATAAAAATCTAGCCGTGATGTAATACCGTAAGAGAGACTGCAATATCTTTTAGACCTCAACAATAAGCAGTACTACGTTTCTTGCCTATAAGACATTCATATAGACTATCATGTTCACATAGTCATTTCCTTTACTAGAAAGGGATCACATTGTTTTAAAGCTTTGCAACCGAGATCTCTATGTGCCTATGCCTAGTGTTCATGTAAGACATATCCAAGCCAGTTTTAAAATATCCATCTAACTGGTAGCAGGGAGCTAAGTGCATATTAACTACAGAAATATTTACCGTGATTTCTGAGATGTCTGGCAGCTTATCTTTGTTTTTTGTCCTAGTTATCTCGTTTAAAGCTTAAATGGCTATACCTACAGCCAGAGTCCTTCTAGGAACTGCAGTACACACAAACTCCATGTTCTGCTACTGAACAAATGCCGCTTGGTTTAGATGCATTTGTAGGGCAATGGTGACACCTAGTTGCCAGTAAAAGGTGTGTGAACCCCACAGAGAATGAGAATGCATGGGAAATCTGCACTTGAATCTTTGTTTAGAAAGCTAAAAAAACATACATAAATTAAATGAATCACATATTCAGCCTAAGAAACTCATCTCTTGTTAGCAAGTTATAGCAACTCTGAAAAAAGAATACGCATTTGTTCAGCACTTATGAAAACGCTGAGACCATAGTTGGTTTAGAACTGGGTGTACTGTTATTTTATTATTTTCATGATTACTCCTTGAAAACATGGTCACATTTTTCTGTAACATATATATTTGTCATTACTGACTCAAAATAAGTGATGCTATAAATATCAAGGGCCAGACTTTGTTCAAGTACCCCTTGGAGAGCTAAGGCTAAATGGTAGTGCTTACACTGAGGTATTCCAAATGTACAGAGAAGCCAACTCAAATTCAAAGGACTCGGAGAGAGTGAAACAAGAGACCCTGCCTGGTGAGGGCTTTCCCCACCATGGTAGGTACCATATTGTTCAGCCTTCTTGCTGGAACCGTTTGATCACATTGACCCTGGACTGGTTTCCTGGCTGGTGCAAGCTGGCATAACTCCATTAAAGCTGGTTTATGCCAGCTGAGGATCAGGCACACAAATTTTACTTCAATTCCACAGAGACCACATATTGTCCCACTTTCATTCTCAAGTTCACTGAATCATGAAATTAATTTATGTACTGAACTATAAAATTAATTTATGAAAATCCAATCCATGATTACTAGAAAGGAAAGAGAGTTAATAGGATTAGTAGCAGGAAACAGAAGTTTGAGCATCCCCATCAAGCTTGTCTATCCACAGCCAGTCCAGCTGGTTAAACCTGAAGGTAACACCAAGTGGTAACTGGCAGCCAAAGTGACTAGCAGGGGGAGTTCAAACAACACAGCCGTAGGATAGTTCAGCTACGATCCCTAAGGAGCCCAGAGTCAGACCAGTTCAGAGGGGTGAGCCAAAACACTCCCGTGAAAGTCCCCATCCTGAAACATGGGGAGACCAGTCAGCAGCTGCACACAGCGGGTGAGCTTTGAAGAATATCTCCTTAGTTGTAGCCTCCACTGGTTCCTCCCTGACAGAATAAGGCATGAGCCTTCCTTAGTGGTGTCAAAACTACATGCAAAGTTTTTCAGAGATTCAATGACTCCTGAACTCACTCCTCCGAATGAAATTTGCTGCTGAAACCGTGCCTGGATCCAAATGTCATGGATGGCCCCTGCCACCACAAACCAAAGCATGTTTCTAAATACAATGAATGTCTTTGCAGGCCCTGAAACTGAAATGTGGGTTTGGCTGATCGCTCCAATTAAAAGTGGGAAATGTTCTTGCTCGTTGAACCTTTTCTCTCTTTCCCAGATAGGAAAAATTAAAACCTGAGGCTGTTTTACATGAAGCCCTATATTTTTTGATTTGTTTCTTTTCCAGCTATGCCAAAGATAAGACTTGCTGAGGCTACGTGTCTTGGATGCTTCCACCCTATATCAAGTGACAGTTCAGAAGTGTCAGAAATTCTGAAACAAGCCATTCAAAAGTTTAACAGGCACAGTGCCGAACCCACCCTTTTTAAGCTTGTGGAAATAAAAGAAGCTAAAATACAGGTTTGTGTATGATTTTTCTCTAAATTTTTACAAAAAAAAAAAAAACAAAAAACCCACCCCAAAACCAGGTACCTTGGTTGTTTTATGTACACTTTTCCAATTTTAAGGTCACTTATATTTCAGGATGAAAGCACACAAAATGCATAAAGAGTGTAGACCCTGTAAATAATTCTCTTAATTTAGAAGTAATCATAAACAGTTACCTACTGGATTTTCAGAGCTGTCAACTTTACAAACTGATAGTAAACATTTTTTTCTTTATCTGCAGTTGCATTTAACCAGTGTTTAGCACCAGTTTATTTGCATTCAGTGCTGATACAGGCATCTTGTGTCATCTCAGATGCTCTCAGGTATTCCGCTTGGCCTCTCCCTGAGGCTCCAGCAGGAGCAGATCTCTCCTAGGTTCTGTGCCAAAGCTGCCAGCCTGCACAGATGTCTCATACTCTACAGCCTCTCAAACAGCAGCAGGCATCTATGGTTTTGCAATGCAATAGGACCCATATGTCAGCAGCTGCTATATGCTATAGGACGGGTAAACCCCATGCAGGAAAAACGGGTGAGAAATACAAAAAGCCAGCGTGTCACTTGCTGAAAGATATCTACACACGGGAATATCTGCTTTGCAAGAAAGGACTGCTCAGGTTGCAGAAATTCCATGTCATCTGGTATTCCATGCAACAGTTATTTCCCTGCGAAAGGCTCACCTATGGATTGGTGTGACACTGCTAGAAAGTTTGTTATTTGGTTTTTAACTAGTATGTAACCCGATGCCAAATACATACCCTTTTCTTTGAATGTGTATGTATTTACTTAGCCAAAAAGCATCTCTGGTCTCATGTCAATTTAACTCATGATTGAAGTCAGACTGTCCTCTTTCTATTTACTGATGGCAATGATCCTCTTAGCTGACAGACAAGCTTGCACAACATTGAAGCCACATGACAAAATGTCACAGACAGATTGCAATCCAGCAGCTGGAAAGAGAACCAGCAGGTCACTTCTGGCCAACAGAGACCAGCAAGAGCCCTCCACATTAATTGATCTGGGATGGAAGGTTCCTATATTTGATTCTTATTTCCCCTTTTCAATCCTTTAATCCAATGCTACCTGACCCAACACTGTGACACGGAGAGATTTCATGGGTGAGCAGCAGTAGCCACAGTGAGGAAAACTGAACTGCTCCCCGAAGAGAAAAATGGAAAAAACGGGTCACAAATCTGGACAAAACAGCAGGCGGAGGAAGGTAAAGCCCGAGGCAGACACAATTACAGGCAGATAAACGCAGCACACTCAATAACAAATGATGCCAGTAGTATAAAGTTACATTATTCAGATACTGTTTTACTACGTCCTGCGCTCAGGAACGCAGGATGTGCCAAGCTGTATTAGTATAGTCATCTATCTAGAGCAGCTTTCTGTCACTAGGAGTAATAAGTAACAGATACTTTGGAAGACAGTGCAAACAACCAAGCATTATGAGGCTGCTGGCTTGCCAGGAGAAGCAGAATCCAAATACAAAGTGCACTTCTAATATATGCATGACTTAGTTTACTTTTTGTATCACAAGATTTTTTTTTTGCTGTCCATGAATACTCTATGGCTCAGTGGCTGCACAGTGATTTGATGGATGGAAGGTGCTAGAAGAGTAGTTTTGCTTTCTTTGCTAATCACATTTAATAGTTTAACTTCCAAGTTTGTATGGGTTTACATAGCGTATCTCTTAAATACCTGTTCCAGGTGGTAGCTGGATGGAATTACGTAATTAAATATGAAATCAAGGAGACTAATTGCTCCAAAGACCAATTTCAAGATTTAACTCCAGAGTGCAAAACCACTTCTAGAGGTGTAAGTATTCTTCAAAATCTGTTTATCAAGAAAATATCCTATTAACAAACAATCATTAAGATCTGACCCAAACATTCATAGTCTTGCTTCACTTTGTGAATGAAGTTTAAATCCAGGCTTATAGATAACTGTTTATGCAATTAGAACATCTACGCCTTCTCCTCAATCGGTGACTAAGATGACCACTGATATGTTTACAGATGACTCTATAGAATCTAAACAGTCTCACCCAAATAATAAATCCCTTGAGAAGTTCCTATCCAGATATTCAAGGAGTTACTCAGGTACAACCCAAAAAGCAATAATTATAGTTAGCGCTGTTTTTCCAGCTTAAGGCATAGCTACTTACGTTTCTCAGAAAATGAATTATTACTTAACAGTAATACTGCAGTCCAAATAAGAGAACATCAAAAGAAATTTATTAACAAACATACATACTCTAACTAAACAGTGTTGCAAAACCAGGTACTGCCTCTGCTCCTCTGACCTAGAACAGAATTAACTGTACCAAAAATAAAAGGTTGCTCTCTCAAGCAGCCTCCCTGAACCAGCTCACCATGGGGTCAGACAAACGCTTCTGTGAATGCAAGGCAGAGGGCAGGAACGTAGAGTCGTAATGAACAGGGGTGGTAAACGAGAGGGGAGGAACCACGGGAGCCCTGCCTCGCATCTGTTTCTGTTGTGGAGGTGCACTGTTGAGCGTTACATTCAAGAGCCTCTCCTGTTCGAAAATGACTCCTTGGATGGCTCAAGAATGTTTCAGAAGCATTGATCAAAAAAGGAAAGAATGACAACACTGTGATAAATAATAGGGGAGTGAGAATCAGACTAGCTGAAGCAAATCTCTCCATTACCCATGCTTGCCCTTAAACGTTAAGGAGGCTTACTTAACCTGCTTGAGTCCCAGTTTCCCAACCTGTCACCTAGAGGTAACGACTTCTGCTCACCTCGCATAATGCGGGAGTGCTACCTTGTTCACATACCGCTTTGATCACGCAGGGTTTGTGGGATGGGATCTTTATCACTGAACTGTTCAGCAGCCCTGCTAATAGATCATGGACAGATATTATTAGAATATGATATTCCAAGAATATTCCATACCTTAGAATGACCAAATTCCATGCAAGTTGTTCCATAGCTTTATTCAGCTCCATACTATTCATTTTGAAATGGGAGGACCAGAACTGCACCCTGTATTCAACATGCATGTGAACCACAGAGCTATAGGGGGGCATAGCGGCATTCTCTTTAAGCTGGATAATAAGTCTCGACATTATATTTTTATTATTTTTTCTAAACCACTACTAAGAAGATTTTTTTATGGATGACATTTTCAAGTATCTGCCATAGCCCTAAGGTGTTGACCCTGACTTGTAACAGTCTTCCTTCCTGTTCTACAGTTGATTAGTTTCCTTTAGAGTCTTTGATAAGGGACTTCACTGAAACCTTTTTGAAAAATCTACATATATTTTATCAACAGGTCTCTTTACCCACTTTTATTGATACTTTTGAAGAACTTTGACAAATCTGCAAAATACAGCTTCTGTTTACAACAAAACCCCCGGTCTCTCCTTGATGTATTCACGCCTCCTAGTTCCTTCCTTATTACCATTTCTAATCACTTGAATAGTACAGACATGTTTTATGGGTCTATCACCTTTTTTAAAAAAAAAAAAAAATCAAAAAAATCAAAATCTGATTTCTTTCAGCCCTAAGATATCAAGGCAATTTTAAGCAAGTCATCTACCACAGCTCCTTTAGAACACCTGAGTAAATACAAGAAACTCAGCAATCTTTGGTTGTTAATTGCATAATCTTCTTTCTGGGCGTTATAATTTGAGACAGAAATTCCAGCGAGTTCTCCATAAAACAGGATTCTGGCTTGTAAACCTCCCAATTTCCTTCTGTAACAAAGACATACAAATAGTTCATTTAGCTTCTCTTTTATGATTTTATTTTCTCTGAGTGGTCGTTTTGAACCCTGAGCATTTATGGGCTCTGCAGACTGTCAGGCTTCTTGCTCCCACTATGTTGAAGGCAGGAAGGAATTATTAATAGTGTACTTGACTTATTCTGTTAGCAGGAAGATATTAGGATGTGAGCTTGTTCATTATTTCTAAATAATAAGGAGCTGTTTGGGTTTTTTACTCCAGCGTGTAGCTAAATGCGATGCCAAAGCATATGAAAATCTTCACGCGCAGATTGTAGATGTTGCAAACCAATGCAAGCTTCCAGGTACGTAATAGGCACTATCAATTTTAAAAGTTCTGCAATTTTCAATGTTTTTTTACAATTGTAAAAAAAGACAAACTGAAAATGCAAGAGATGAAAACAGATAATAACAAGAGAAAGTAATTCTTCTGGGACCAAAAAAGCACTGCCTCCTAATGAAATATCACCACAGATTTTTTTTTTCACTTCCTACAAGTATTTTATGTGCAGCTGAAAGTCACATTTCATCATTTGTGTACTGCCCTATTTGTATGATGTGGAGCTGATTGCTGACTCTCATTTGGTGATTTACAGATACAAACTCAAAGAGTGTAACCGTCCTACAAAAATTGATTCCTTTTCCACCACAATGACAAGCGAGTTAATATCACGTTGTTTAAATAAGTACCTTCTAACTTTCCAAAGAGCTCCGATGTATTCTTTTGAAAGGCAAAGGAGCTGAGGACTTTAAGATTTTGTCCAAAATTGATAATTCACCTACCGATACCATCAGTTTTTTAATATCTATGGCATGGCTATACTTACATTTGGTATGTTAGAGGCTTGTTTTTTTTCCCCTAGTAAATAAGTTACTTAGAATGTATAAATTCATTACAGTCAAACTCCCAAATGGTTTTATTGTTAGTTTTCCCTCCAGCCATCTATTTGGACACAGATTATCACAGCTCCAGAGCTTTAGATCAGGGAGCACAGTACTACTCCAGGTACTAAGTGCTGCATTCTCACCCATTCAGACCTTGTTTTCTTCAAGAAATGATAATGATATTCTCCAACACACTCATTCATTGCCAATAACACGCACCTTTTGTTTCACCACATTCAGGTCCTTCCATATGTATAGATGTTCCCTCTCTATTTGCTGGCTACCCGCAATTGGTACACACAATTCTTGTTTCTATGAGAAAACTGTTTAGATGCCCAATGCGACACTAGGTGCTGACGCAGTGCTCTTTTAGATAACCAAGATATGGTAATGTTGATCATATAAAACTCAAAGATATTTTGGTTTCATTTGATAGACCCAAATACAAAGTGTTCCAGAAGGCAGGGGTTTATAACTAACCGTTTTTCCTAGCCTATATCTATGTTGAATCTTTTGTTCCTTCGATCTGAAATCTGTTGGTTTCTTGCAGTTGAAGACACGGTAATTCCTGCCACTCGCACTGGTTGTCCGAAGGCTATCCCAAAAGACAGTCCAGAACTGAAGCAGCTACTGAAGGTTGCTATGGAGAAGTATAATTTGGAGAGCAGTGATGACTTCTACTACAAAAGCGGAGAAATAGGAACAGCGAGAGTTCAGGTTGGGATATACCACAGAGATGAGGAACAGACATGGCAGCGTTATCGGTCTGAGCTGAATGTTAGCTAAAGTTTGTGTTTAGATTTGAAATAATGTTTTTCTCTCAGTGTTCATACATGTTGTACCTGAAATATCCATGCAATTTTTCTTGCAAAATTTTATCCATCTTGGCTTGCATTCAGAAGTGATTTAAAAATCTCCCATGTCTTATTTTTCTTAAAACAACATGATTTTAAAAGCATAGGGAGACAGTTGACTTAGGGTATCTGATTTCTGTATATCTACCCCATTTTTTACCAGCCTTTGTAACATGCCTTAGACTTTTAAAGCAGAAAAGATTTATTAGGCCAAACTACCCACTTGATTCATCACTCCAATCTTCTGTATGTTATTTTAGGCACTGTCCACCCTACAGTACCTGTAAGCTCCAAGAAATGGGGCTTCCCAATTTCCCTTAGAAATCTATTAATTTATATACTGATTCTGCTGCTAGTAATACTCCAGCTAGATTCAGAAGAGAACATCTGTGCATAACTTAAGATATACAGATAAATACAGCTGGATAAAGAAGAACAAGCAATCAAGAGGATAATATCAGTCAGCATTTGCCTTGCCCCAACATACCAAAACAAACGTTTAGGACAGAATTGAAAATAAGACAGTGGAGTAGTTCAGAAAATACTTTGTCAGGAACTTCTCCTGAGCATGAGGGCTACCACTGGAGAGGGCACCAAAAGCGCACCGGGGCTTTTCTGAATAGCTCGCGTTATCTTACTAATAATGTCTGTACTTTTTCTTCTCTTAAACCTTTTTTCTTCTTTCAAGCTTTTTTCTTCTTTCAAGCTTTTCATCTCATGATTGATATCAGCATGCATACATTTTTAAAATAGACTTAGAAGAGACAGAATTTCATGTTTTGCCTGCTGTCTCTGAAGCAAGATATATCTTGGGCTCTGTAAAAAAATGCTAAGAGAACTCGTACCAGGCACATTCTTGTACCCATTCAGTTTCTCTCCTTACTGCATTTGGCAAATATGTTCATTTTCAACTGAGCCTGTTCATCACACACTTCATTTTACTCACATTCTACTTTTCTTACATCATATTTGGCTCTCTACAGCAGTATCTCTAATGATTTCATTTGTAATTAATGAAGTTACTACAGGCATCCAATAAAACAAAGCCAAAACTGTGGGCCTGACATTATTCTGACCTGTTTCCTTCAATTTCAATGCTGGCATTTTTGAGAATGGGAACTGGAATAAATAAGTTGATTAGAAGCAGACAGGTTTGCTGCCAAATATTTTAATACTGTTCTTAACATGTGTTGTCTCAGTGGTCAAGACTTGTAGAATATAAGAAGTATAGCCTTGTAGTAAAACATCTTTCCTGTGAACCCTTTTCACTAAAATGCCTTTACCACAGAAAGCCTTCTTGCTAATTTTTCAGGTTGTTGCAGGACAAAACTACCATTTAACATTTGGAGTCTGGAAGACAAACTGTTCAAAGAAAGAGTTTGAAAAACTTAATGAAGACTGTGAAGCCACGTCAGACAGCGTAAGTATGATGATGTTGCCAACTGTAATGTTCCTAATGGACAAATTCATTTGCACCAGAAATTGTAAACGCTTAAGTAAAAAATCACATCCCGAGTTCTGTTACCGCTTTCAGTAAACTTTTGTTTCAACAAGAAGGACACCTTTCACTGTTCGTAACCCAAGCCAGTGACAATGTTAGGAAAACACGAAGCTTAAACTGAGCCACTCCAACTGCAGGATCAGCGCTCACTGATCAGCAAAGGGACAGGAACTTTCTTCTGATAATAATGAATCAAAGAAAGAAGGGGAGGAGGCTGCTGAGAAATGAAATAGCTGCAATACTCCTGACTGTGGATTTGCAGCTAAGGAAAACATGAGATTGGAGCGTTACTGGTGTGCAAAGGAATGATGTTTCTGGAGTGCATGCTGCTGATACCAGGAAAACGTGTTCCAGACACTGGAAAGTAGTGCTGATAGGGCCAGAAACCATTGGCAAGGGAGTTGGTTGGGAAAGAGAGGCTTTACTTCCTCTCTCTTTTCCCACCATATAAACAGTGCTTACCTGGGAGATTGTAAAATCTGCTAGAGCACCAGGCACTAAGTAGAAAAAAAAAAGCCCTTCTCTCCATCTCAATTTCCCAATTTTTAGTAGGAGAAATACCATCAGCAAACAATATTTCTTAGGAATATCATGAAGATTAAACAGTTAGTGTTCCAAAAGTGCTGGAGATTAAAAATCCAATTTTTCAAGATCCAATCTCCAATCCAAAGTTGAATTAAAGTGTTCACACAGGCATACTATAACCTCAAAAAGCTAAGCAGCGATGTGTCCCAATGCAGAAGTCTCCATCACTAAGATGGATTTCATAGATGTTTGTGTAAAGTTCCAAGTACATTTGTATTTAAAAGTATTATTAAAAGAATCATATTTTTTTTCATGCACAACTTTCTTCCTTTGTGTCTGTTTTATTGCCTCAATGTGTTGATTTTTGTTTTGCCCACAGACACCATTGCGATGTGAAGCACAAATTCACGTGATCCCATGGGAGAATAAAATCTTTCCCCACGTTAACTGCTCTAAAGACCCGATAGCGGTATGATTCCTCTTCATTACCCGTCGTCATAAGTATATAAATCATAAGTATATAAAGAATATAAATCTTTTTTATTATCAGAACTTGTTTAGTTCTGATGATTGCAGGTTTTTTAATAAATGCAGGGACTCCCATGCTCCCCCATGAAGAAGAGAAGATACACTGAATAAAGTGTAACTTGCATTCATAATATTGCTTCACTGTAGTGCAGGTGCTCAGCACCTTCATAACTACTTATTCATTCATTATGTATCAATTAATAATGTCTCTCCTCTTCGTTTTCACTACAACATTGCATCCACATCAACTTTCAGATTTAGCTCCATCCCAAACAACTCTGATTTGCAGCTAGATAATGATCAGCCACTTTGGTGGACAGAAGGGAAACCCCTCTTGGGTAGTGACTGTACACCATGCATCCAGTCTTTGTCTTCCAGTTGAACAGTGATGGGAAAATAGAGATTACTCAATAACAACTGAATGTTTCATATTATCTGCTTTAACCTGTATCTTATTTCTAAGCAGTCTTATGAAATGCATATGTCAAATCTAGAAACAAAAAACTGAATAGTTACATTTCATATAACAAAACAACCCAGATCTTTTGCATATTTAGTATTGAGACTACTCAGAAATGTGTTAGCCTTTAGCATAAATTGGTTTTATACATCAGAGTATAAAGCACAGGGACATTAAGTCCTAGAAATCAACTGTATTGTTCATAAATTAAAACCAGTACACGTTTTCCTCTCTATAGTATCATTCCCATGTTAAACTGGCAGAATTTCAGTGATATATAAATTGTTCTTTTAACATATCACAGCTAAAATACTCTGGGGTTATTTGGGAGGATGTTTATGTTTCCATGCTTATCACAGATAGAAAAGATAATTATTTAGTTTACTTTAAAAATTTGATAACATGTTTTTGCTAAACGACTCAGGTACTGCAATGAGCCAACTTCTGAATTTCCCAAACCTGAAGCTAATGTTCTTGTTCGCGTAACAAATATGGCTACTATTGCAATGTTTTTCAGACTATACTTCTAAGAAGGCCTGCTGGATTCACACCTTTCCGAAGTTTTGCTGCGCTAGACCAGCCAAATGAAATTTTATGCTCTGATACAAATGAAGAAGAAAGGCAAAGACCTGGCAAAGAAACGAGAAAAGATGGTGAACCAGAAGGTGAAGAAGGTGAAGGTGAACACGGGCACAAACACGGGCACAAACACGGGCACAAACACGGGCACAAACACGGGCACAAACACGGAAAGGATCATGAATCTGGCAAAAGGCATAGGCATGAAATCAGTTGTAGGCACAGAACTGACCATGGCCATGGGTGTGGGCATAAAAGTCACAGTAAACATGGTAAACATAAACATCCAAACCCCAAATCTTCTGAGGAGTCCAATGAAAGGGTTTTTAATCAAAACGAAACCCTCCCATCATCCAGTGCTGAAACAGCAGCAGAGCTAGTTGATCCAGGGGTTGAAAGAAAGGAAACCAGTGCACCTACAGAACCACTAATTCTTCCCGATACTTCTTTATTTAATGGGTTGCCAGATCGCCCAGAATCTCCTCTCCCCAGATGCCCTGGAAAACCATGGAAACAAATTACGGACCTTCCAGCTCCTTCTAGCTTTCCCAGAGAATTCACAAATGAGGATCTCTTGCCTTCCACAGTAGAAAACATCAATCCAGCAACAGAAAACCCAACACCTTCCCAAGACAAAGACTTGGATCTCACAGATGCTTTACTATAATTCAGATATCATAAGATCCTTTTCAGAAATTACACATAGAAAAATAAGAAAAATACTGCCTTCTGAAATGTATAAAATGTGAAGAGGCAAAAGCTCCTATTCTGTTAGCTAAGATACTCAAGTAGGTCACCAGCACTTCTGGGGACCTAAGACCACACGGCAATACTCTGTATTTACATATACTTGCAAAGGTGTCAATCAGGCAATGGCACCAACGATTCAGAACAAGTCTAGTAAAGGGACCGGGCAGGTCAATAGCCTTCTGCTGCAGAAGTTACAATTGTATCTCATCTGCCTCGAGTTGCTATAAGCACAAAGTGAATCACTGCATCAAATCTCACTGTATTATGCTTAAAACAATGGCACAAAGAATTTCACAGATTACATGAAGAATCTCAACCAAATATAGGTACGACAAAAGCAAGCCAATATAGAGCAAGGATGCCTTTCTTAGATATCTGAAATAATATCTGTCTAATTTACTGGAGTGAATCTTTTAAAGAACAAAATAAAAGGAACCTCTTTTACCTTTCAATTTCTTTAAACAAATTAATATTACCACCAGTCTATCACTAGCAGGTTGTTCTGTTGAATGAGATAACAGGCACAGCTGAGAGAATCCTAAATAAAGCACCTTTGTTATTCCCCACGCGTATTATGTCAGCTACACAGTAGAGGCACCATGATTGACAGATTTTCATGCGGCAGAGGTGCACAGATATTACAGATCAGATGAAAAAATTGCAAACACTTGAGTTACATAAAATTTGTCTGCCTTCCTCCATGATTAGGTTGTGCATAATTTAGAGACTGGGCTGTATTTTCTATTCTAGGTATCTTCCAAAGGTTAAGTTTTTGGTGCGATACATTAGCTAAAAACCACCAAGTATTTCTGGCAAATTAAAATATGTTTTCCCCTCTGTATGGATCCAATAACTTATTCAGCTGAAAAAAAAACACCCAGCAATAAATAAATACTTTAATGCCAGATCAGTTCACCAGTTTGAACCACTACTCAGTCCCGTAAAGGGTTACTGAAAGGGTAACATGCTACAAATGGTAACACTTTACCGATTTTGTTGTAAAAGGCCACATTGCTTGAAGCCACAGTATAAGTATGCTCCAACACAGCTGCAGAGACAGAAAGGACGGTCTCTGAAATGGTTCATCCCAACTGCTGGGATTGCTGCGGCATCAAGACCATATACTCAAGAGCTGGGAACGCGTCCTTCTTTTGTGTACTATGCCCCACTGCCATCACCTCACTGGTGAGGAAGGACTAAAGACTACTTTAAGAGAACGTGAAACAGGTGGATCAACAGGATCAGGAGGTCTTGGCACAAAAGGTCCATGAGGATCTTGAAAGAAGATAGCTACAAGGAAAGGGCAGAGGAAGGGTGGAACGATATGGATGGGGTGAAAAGAACAAAAGAAAACAGCAACTTAGTGGCAAAAATGGAAGCAGAGTGAATGGGCTGGAGAAGTGGGTGAAGATAGTGTGGCCAAGGAGCAAAAAAGGACAGGAACTGGAGAAGGGGAGTATGAGCAGAAATAAGCAGAAAACGACCTGTGCAGGAGGGTCTCTCCAGTCATGGCAGGAGAGTCCCCTGCGAATCCCAGGCCTGAGCTCATACTTCCCGAATCTGAGCATGCCCTGCCAGCGCCGGCACGCTGCCCCTCGCCGGTGCCTGGCTCCTACAGAGGCAAACAGCCTTCCGTGTTCAGTTGCTTCCCCAGCTCACATGGTAGATAACCGCACTGCGAGCAAAAGAACTCAGCCCTTCTGAAAATCCATGTTGAGGGAGAATCGCTATGATTTTGCATATGCAATTTCTTTTTCTTCATTTTTTCTAATTGCATTAACAGCTACATTTAAATGATATTTAAGAAGTCATGAAGTCCAAAATTAGAAACTGTCCCTATGAGTATAAATTCAGCCTCGTTATCTGCACCTAAACTTTTTTTTAAACACAGTGTAATTGGCTGCCATACAGGCATATATTAGATAGACAGATAATTATCTGTCATGACTGGTGATATATAACCAGCACCACTGTACTTCCTTTCTTTCTGAAAACAAAGTTACCAATCTTAAGTAGTCATACAACTTAGCTGGAGCCCCATTTTAAGGAAAGATATAAAAATAACAACTCCTGGATCTATCACTAATCAAATCCTGCATTTTTTTCCTTCATTCCTTTCCTTGCAGGATAAAATGCAAAGTCTATCTTTTCTTTTCAGCACGTGACAAGTACTAAACTTACAAAGCTGGGCAAAGGAAAGCCTTGCATCTTTAGTTGTTTGCTTCTTTTCTTTTACTAAGTATTGACTGGTATGATTTTGGCTATAACTGAGAACTGTTTGTGCATGCTGTATTATTAAAAGGAGAATAAGCTCAAAACAGTTTTTCTTTAAATTACTGTAGCAATTTAAGCAATTCATGCAAAATTACAATAAAAGAAATAAAGATGCAAAGATGAGAAAAATAAAGTTTTCTTCCCATCTCCTATCTCCCTCATCTGAATGAAAAGATAGTCACACTCTTGACATGTTGTCCCTACAGAGCATACATACACGACCACAAGTAGCGAGACATAGACTGAGTGGTCAGAGCAGGGTAATAAAAGCCAAGACTCCTCGATTCTTGACTGCCTTGAATTTACCACATGCTATAGCAATGATGTGAGGCTTCACTAATGTTTAATACAATGATAACAATTTTAATTTTGACTTGTTTTTATAATGTACAAAAATAATTACTTTAAAAAAAAAAAATCATTCTGGAATAAAAATCAAAGCGTTCCAGTCTAAAAATTTTGAAACAGAATGTTCTGATATTTTTAGAAAGGAACATTTCAATTTCTCATTGACGTGTTCCCACAGAAAGTTTTAATTAAAACAAAACAGCACTTTCTGATGGAAAAACTACTGACCAGGCCTGTTCCAGATCTGCTGCTGAAGAGCTCTGCAAAACTATCAGTTTCTCCTATTGCTGGAATTAGGCTGGAGCGCTCTACTCAGTGCACCCCAGTGCTCAACAAGTCCTTTTTCTCCTTGGCCAGCAGATTTTTTGCCCACAGGGGTTTTATGATCTCCAAATCAGGGTTTTGTGATTGCCAGGAAAGGTTTAGTAGGCTTAACATTCAGCATTTCTTCTGGGTTAGTAACACTGTAGATAAAAAACACCACATCTGTGCAATCTGTTTTAAATATTAAGCTCTATCAATAGAGCATAAAAAGTTTGCCAGTTACTTCTTTGAGCAAGGTGTATAAATAATGCTCTAAGTGTAATTTCATGAACATAAAAAGTAATAACTAGTCCTGCATCAGAAAAATTGCATTCTTTCTAGTACAGATAATCTGAACTAGGAGTCTGGGGCATGAAAATATGTCTGAATTAAACCTCTGTTCGTGATACTCCTGAGATCCAGAGCCACCTGATGGCCATTTTGCAGCTGTCTGGATTGAATGTGCTCTCTCTTGTTCATTCCATCTGTGACAACGAGACAAAAATATATATTTTAACTGACACATGAAGAATTCCTCACCTTTGCTATGGATGGCCTATTGGATTATTTGCTATAATTCAAACATGACCTTTTAATCACACTCGGCAATTCCAATCATCCTCTAATGCTACGTTCACACAGCGTAACTAGCCACGGGAGAGAGATGTGCAAGCACCCGACACCAGAAAATGGGGAGAATTAACAATGACCATTGGCATTTGATAAGACGTAAGAACCCATTTCTTTCCTTGTTTTCTCATGTCTCTCAGCCAGCATGATAACTGCTCCCAATTTGGGAATATCAGCTCTGACAATAAAAAGGGCCTAAGTGGCTACAGAATTAGAAATGACAACACTGCATGGCCACTGTCGTATAGACAGAGCTGTACCAAATCCAATGTACAAATTCCTCAAATACTCTTGAAAAAACCAATGGGGACAGATACTTTCAATTCTGTGAGCAGCTACTCACACACAACTCCTAATTCTGCTGTGTTTACAAGACTACATCAGTATAATTCAGCTTCCACACAGTTTTAATTAAGCTTTAAGTGAAGTTAATTTGGTAAAATGTAATTAATAACACAATGTTTCTACTGCATTCTAAAATAAGAGGAAGGCTGCTTTAGGAAGGAAAGAGTGAAGGTTTTCCTATTTGGGTAAGGCACCTTGCTGCAACGAATACCAGTATTACTGCTGTTCCTGAACTGGTGTCAACCTGCTGCTCAGTGAAAGCCCAAACATAAGCTGCAAAGGGGTAACTCCGATCAGTATGGAGTAACAAGGATTACAAACCTGAGAGCCATTCTTTTCTCTTCTGCCATGAATACCGACAGCGCTGATCTGCGAGTTGAAGATCAGGCATTAAAACACAGGTTTCGCAGAGCAAACTATCATCTTGCTGCTTCAGTTCCAAGTGAGTCACAGAGAACGAGAATTCCCCACAGAAGGCAGAGTCATGCCAAAGCAGTGTATTTGTTTTAAAACTGAAGAGCCTGAACCCAAAATATCTTTGATGAGAAGGCACTGTATGAATTCAGTATGAATTCTCCCTCCTCCACTGGATGTACTTGTTACAGGAGCCCGAACAGACCTCTTGGCTTGAAACAAAAAAATAATTGTGCGAGCAAAAAACAAAGGAGTGAACAAACAAAACTGATTAAGGCAGGGAATGAACGAGGATGCGCCTTTTGTCCAGGGAGGACAGATTTTTACCTGAAACTTGGATTACTATAAAAAACTCAAACATTTGGGGTAGACAAGAGTGGAGGATTATTGATTTCAAGGGGGGAACATAAAGCTCATCAACAGAACAGGGGAGCTACAGCATGTTTAAAGAAAGACTTTGACTTACATGCCCAAAACACTATAGCTCAGTACCTTGAAAAATCCACCAGACACATGTAAAGAAATTTAAACAATAAAGGAACATTGGTTTGTTTCTTATTCTAACCCTTAAGCATGTCAGCAGAAGTTCATTCCTTGCCATTCAACCCAATAGAAAAAAAATAATGCCATAAAACTTCACAGAGAAGTAAATCTATTATAGCTGAATTCTCTTCATTCGCATCTGCCAGCTGTTCTACTAGCTGTATATTAACTAAAAGAGTAGTAATGCTCACAAAATTAATGGGATATAGCTCAGTTTCCCAGGAATCAAGTACTGGCAATATGCTTTGTTAAAAAAAAAAAAAAAAGTAATCAGTTCCAGAAGGTATCTAGAATTCAGACTGACGATTTAAGCAGTCTTGTGACTGCTAAACTAAAATTTCTTGTTTGAGTGCAGAGGCCTGATTTTAAATTGTGCCGAGAAGCCTGCGCTCCCATTACCTTTAAATAGCGTTGCAGGTAGCCAGCATTTCTAAAAATCAGGCCTTGGAGCATTCAGCCAAAGCCTATGCTGTAGGAGACTTATATTACATGGAAGAGGCTGAGACGGACATTGAGCAGTGCAACGCCTCCCTGCAAGCACAAGAAGGTAATTATGGGCAGCATTAACCCTCAAAATAGCTCTTGTATTTTGGAATGTTTGGGGAATTGGTGCAGGTTCTGGCATTAACCACAACAGCACTAGCGGTTTAACAGCTTTTTTTCCTGGCCCAAATACAGAGATTAGAGTCTTGTGGGTAACGTTTTGCCATACTTATTCTCTCGACCACTCCCACAATAAAAGCCAGATGGAAGAAGCAGGAAAAACAAGCATAAATGACGAGATCACCTCTTTCTTCAGAGTTCAGTACAAATGCATGGACAGATTAGTAGATTTACAGACAACTCCTCTGCTTTGCTTAGCTTCAGATTAAGTTACTTTTCTACCATAAGACAACCAAGATACCTCTGAAACTTTCACTACAGTTGACAGACCTGTTGGTGGTAGCTGACAGCCCAGCATAGGAGTAGCACCGATAGGAAGGTTGTTACGCACCTGCGCTCCACTTCACACGCTGGACACAGTTAATCAGCCAAGCCACTTCTGTATTAGCGCTACTGTGGCTCTTCTCTTTTTCACTGTAAATACATATTAGCTACCATCAATTGGAAACAATGAATGTAGATACTATTGCAAACTTATGAGAATAACCTGTCAGTTAGCAACACTGTGCTTCTGGCTACCTGGTTTGTCAAGGAAGAACTACGTTAAATTGATCTAAGACTGCAAGGCTAACCTTCCACTCAATATTTATCTGAGGCAACTAAATTTTAGTCTGCATAGAGACCATCCATTCCTTCTTGAACAGTCACTCAAAGAGGTGTTTATTATACAGTTATACTTGGTTGAAAAATCACCGGAGATCTCTGAAGAACCCAAACTAGCTTGATCCAGGTCAGTGGACTCTTCTGAAATGTAGCACCCAACATTCTGTGGAACTCGGTCCTAACACTCCAGCACGGTACTAACAACCGTTAGGAGCAGAAGATGACTAAACCCCTTGCTGACATCAAACTAAATCGTAATCATTTGGTATTGCCAGGCGTTGCCTCAATCGTGGATTAAGACTTGATCTTTATGTGCTGGCTCAAGAGACCCACGCAAATCCTTAACAGGATGTCATCAACCACTGACTGCATTGGGGTCTGTAGTAAATAACAAGAATGGTTCTGAAGACCACAGAAAAACTGTCTGCAGCTAATGAGTCTGACAAAATCAGGCTGACTAGTAAAAATACACTTACACATCCAATTCCTCATGACAGACCTTTGAAATGGTAACTGATGTGTTCATGATCAATATACCGCACCCAGTGCCATTCATGACTAGGAAATAGCATGTACAAGCTATAATCTCAAAGAATAACAATTTCACAGCAAAAGATCATAATGCTAAAAAAAAAATCTGAATCCCTAATATACTTTTATTTATTTACAGCCTGAATTGCTGATTCTCAATCAAGCTAACAGGCTGCTATAGCAGAAATTCACTCCGACCTTCACTTCAAACAGACCCCAGGAGAAATAGTGACACACCATTTGATAAATGGTGATAAAATGCAAAACAAGAAATTGTGAGGAAGGGCTGTTGTATCCAAGCCCACTCAATAATACAGCAACCAGACAGTTAAGCAATATCAACATAGCTAAGACAGTGTGGTCACTGTCGCTAAAGGTTGTTTCATTCTGGCCAAGGCACCACTATGCAGACACGGCTGGGGTGCTGGGTTTGCTGTGCAGGGCGCGTGGGTTCAGTTGCCTCAGAAAGAGACAAAAGATTGAGAGGAGGAGCAGGTGAAGGGAAGTAAAAAGCTGTAAGGCAGGCAGGGGCCGGCTGGGGAAACACCGTCGGGCACTGTTGGCAGAAGAACAAAAAGCTTCGGGGAGCTGGACAGCTTGAAAGGGGGATGGAGGCAGGGACAGGGAAGGAGGCAGGCAGAGATCTGGAGAAGTACGGCAGGGATGGGCTCGGACACACGCAACGGGATGCACAACTCACCGCAGCTCCTGGCGCCAGGAGACCTTCACCACCGGCTTCTTTCTCTGCCTCTTCCTCCTCTGCAGTGCCAGCTGCCTGACCCTCACCCACCCAGAAGGCAGCAGGTGCCTCAAGGCTCCTCTCCCACAAGGCTTCCCAGAGGAGCTCCATCCGGAGCAAGAACCTCACCAGCTGTACCTGGGGTTGCCCCAGCCCATCCCCACCTGCAGCCTTGTAAACCATCAGCCCAGCCCCAGCCCCACCTCACGAGTTCCACCTGGGCTGCCCCAGCCCACTCCACAGCTGGAGGCCACGGGGAGAAGGGGTCACGGCCCCAGCCCCACAGCTCCTCACCACTCCCCAGGACCCTGCCCAGGGGCTGCAGATGTGTCCAGGGGCGCAGAGGGACAGGAGACATCCTGGCAGTGAGTATCCTTGAAGTGCAGGACAGAGGGAAGAAGGAGGGATGCCAGAAGAGGTGGGGGAGGGAGCTGGTACAGGGGAAAATTAGACACAGGAAGAAAGTAAAAAATACAGGTATGGTGCCAGATAGAGGAGATGTAGGAGACGTTTAAACAGCAAGGGGGTACAGGGCAGAGCTGGCAGAAGAGGAAAAGGTTTGGGGAACTGGACAGGCAGGGAGGCAGGCAGAAACCTGGCAACCTTCTGCAGACCTGCTGCAGTCACAGATCACACACACGCGCTGCATGGGGCGGCTGTGAGGACCCAACTCCAGCCAAGCCAAAGCCAGGACCATAAATTGTCCATCAAACATCTACTGTGGTCAGCTAGTCCATGGCTTGGGCTCCACCCGTTGTGGCAGTCACCCAAGACAGGAGAGGTGGTGCAGGGCCACCCAATCCAGCTCAGGCAGGGGCACGGTGGCAAGTCCATGGCTTCCTGCAGCTCCTTCTCCAGCAGTGTGGGTGGCTCCTGTGACAGCGCATCCTACAACGGATGGAAGCGTGGGCTGCGGCACCTTCAAGGCACCTCCAGGGCCGTGTCCATGTGGTGTCTGGGGCACCAGGCCATGGGGTTTAACGTTGCAGCAGTTAGTTCAGAGGCAGTGCTTCAAGTGGTTGCTGGAGCCCAAAACCCTCTCGTAGTTCTTCCAAATCTGCTCCAAACACCCTGCAGACTTTCAAACCCCCTCAAGATTCCCCCCCAAACCCCTCACAATCCTGCGATATATGTTCACAGACCCCCAAAACCTCTCACAAAGCCCCAAAGCCCCCCTCAGGGAGCCCCCAAAACTGCTCACAGACCCCAAAACCCCCTCAGGGACACCCAAGCCCCCTCATGAACCCCCAAACGCCTCTGGTCCACACCTCCTGAGCTCCTCTGGGGTCAGCCCCTCCTGCAGCATCTCCACAGCCCATTGGAAATACCCAGCACCATCGGGCTCCAGCCATGGCCCTGGCCCAGCCTCGCTCCCCAGGACCCCACCACACCCCTACAGTGGAGGAAACGTGCCGCTTCCAGAATGCCCCATGTGGGAGAGCTGAAATGCCAGGCTGATCCCCCCCAGCCACTGTAGCTTTTGCTGGGCTTTGCTGAAGCCCACAAGGTGCCCCACTTCTCTCCAGAGCGCCCCAGGCCTCGTGCCAGGCTCTGCCGAAGCCCGCAACATGCGCCACTTCTCTCCAGAGTGCCTTGGGGCTTTTGCCAGGCTTTGCTGAAGCCCACAAGGGGCCCTGCTGCCTTCCAGAGTGCCCCACGGCTTTATCCAGGCTTTGCTGAAGCCCACGAGGAGCCCTGCTGCCTTCCAGAGTGCCCCACGGCTTTATCCAGGCTTTGCTGAAGCCCACAAGGGGCCCTGCTGCCTTCCAGGTGCTTAGACTTGGATGAATAACTCCTTACGTCGACAGGAAAGCAAGTTACACCTCCAGCTGAAGTCACTCTCCACAGGGTATGAGTAGCAGCAAGATCCCAAACCCTCAGGGTTGAGAAACTTTCCATCTTTGGAGAAACTCAAGTTTCCCAGGGAAGGCTTTGGGGGTCTCACAGATGAAGCTTAGGGATTCCCTGCCCTCCAGATGGGGATTCATTCCTGGGAGCATCAACTCATGATGCCAACTGAGGTGGGTCTGGAGGACTAAATATAAGATTTCATGCAATCCTCCTCTTCAGTATAGCTTTTAAGGGGATCCCAAACGTCCCCTTTGGAGGTAATCGAGTATTCCAGGGGCAGAAAGCAAAGTCTTCCTGATTCTGCCAAAAGATGGGAAATGTGTCACAATCAGCAGCAAATAAACAGCTTTTTAAGTAAGATGTATGTTTGCACACGCTGTCCACGCATAGCCATCTAATAAAGCCCACCAAAAAGAGTACCCTTCCTAGGAAGAAGATTCTGCAACATACACACAATAGGTCTTAGGTTAATTTTAGTATTTGTGTCCTACAGGAAATGGCAATAATTCGCTTCACTGCTTGCACAGATGTTATGCGTGTTCCTCATTCTTCCTCACCCTCCTATGGGTGGGAGGGGGAAAAACCACGGGCAGGGAGAATCTCGCATGGTCTTGTTTTGGTGGAAAGCATTTGGGGAGAGACAGACGGACAGGGGGTATGTGTGGGTAGAAAGGCATTTTTGGGCCATGACCCCCATATCCCCCACTCACCGGCTCCTCTGCTGCATCATCTCTCCCCCTTAGTGATGTTGGGGTGCCCCAAATGATGTCATCATGCCCCCCAGACACACACACCCCTTTTTATTCATCCCCAAAATGGCACAAAACAAGGGAAACGGCCCCGACCAGCAGCTCGTTACTTTAATAATGCCATATGTACATGCCCCCCCCAAAAGGGGGGCTCCACTAGAAAAATAAAGTAGGGGCAGCCCCCCAAAAGGCTGCAGCCCCCCCAGCCCCCGTCCCACAGGCTGGCAGCTGCCCCATGGAGGGGGAGTGTGCCCGGGGATGGTGCCACCTCTCTTGCTCAGGCTCCGCTCCACAGTGTTCCCCCTCCATTTCCACGCTGGGACGGGCTCCCCAGAGCAACAAACGTCCCCGGTCCCCGACCCTCCCCACCAGACAGCCCTCGCTGCCGCACCTGCAGGGCAGCCACTGGAGAGAGAGCCAGGAGCCTCCAGACACAGGGCTGGTGCCTTACCGTCAGAATGCTTAACAACCGGCAGGCAAACCTGGCCTGGGGGGCATCTATTCACCATCACGAGACACTTACAACAAGACATCTGAAAAACAAAAATCCCAAATTATATTTCAGCGTATTAAAAAAGTAGCACAGAAGAAAGTAGAGGAATTCAGTCAGAATAAGGGATAGGATGTAGTTGAGCTAAAGGAGGATTCTAGGTAAACAGCTCAGCTCGAAATACAACACATCCTTTGAAAGCTAGAGCGATTAGAACACTTAAAATCAGCATTAAGACAAATTTATATGATTTTACACACATTCTTAGCATAAAAGTAAACACTCTTGCTGGTCTTGGGAAATGTCTCATCCCTTCCTTACAGCGCTGCTGCAGGGAGACAACCCTGTGAGGCTGCAGGACAAGGTCGTACCCTAATCAGAATCTACGCTCACAGATCCACCCCAACAGCTACAGCCCTTGCGCTGCTGCTGCACATCTTGCTTGCTTGGTCAATAAAGCTGAAAGTGAAGTGTAAAACTTTCAAGAGTAAAATGAAGAATAAAGAACAAATCTCAGTAATTCACTTTATGCTAAAAAGGTGTGCATATGTTTCTATACATCCAATAAAAAACTTACACTATAGAAGTATTTGATTTTCCTTTTGCATTAATTTAACTTGCATAGCTGTGAATTGATACCTTTAAATTATCTAGCTCCAAATACACAGTTATAATTTGACTAGGGGGTTTTTGTGTGTGTGACATAATTAGGGGGGACATCTGGCCAGCTGCACTGCCCAAGAGAGATGCTACTGAACTGTCAGGGAGATGCGCCATTGAAAGCGAGACAGAAATAAACTACTTCAGAGCACTCCATCAAAACTGGGGAAAAAACCTGTAACATTCAGTTGCCTCTTTTTAAACATTTAGAACAAATACCTAGCTGCTTAAATACACCTAATACATTGTATGCTACAGCTACTTGGCAGTTACAATTTAAACAATGCAAGTCAGTTTGTAAATTATACAATTTTAACTTTTTTTTTAAAGTTTCATTTATAATAGAAAAAATCAGTGAGATAAGAGATTCCCCGTATGGTTTTACTTTTGCGGGGGGGAAAAATCAAATCACCAGTGCTGCAATACATAAGGCTACCAAAAAGGACTGGCAGATTTGCTAATGCTTTTGGCTGTACTGAAGCATGCAGAGGAACACGGTTTTGTATCTTGGACTGTTACAACTGGGAACCAAAGACCAGAGATGTCATCAACTTTTGGATGATGTGCTCTGCTTGGGTCTTTGGAAGGAAATGGACTGTTTTGTTTGGGTTTTTTTAAAGAGAGTGAAAAGTCTTGTTGCTGATGACTTCTACTGCCAAGTACATCTCTGAAGATCCGCTCTGATGGGAAGTTCATAAAATGCAACTTCTTTGAATGAGGAAGATTTCCAGTCTGGAAAATGTCTTTCCAACTGAAGTAAACAATTACACAGTGTAGGTTAAGGGAAAAGGACATTATTGAAGCGCTAACTCACCAAAACCACATCAGGACTCGCTGTCAGTAGTTACAAGGCTGCTAATGCTTCTTGGGAAAGCCTGGAAAACATGCAGGAGCGACATCAGTTTGTCCTGCTTTATCCATGTCTCTTCTTTGACCTTGATTGCTTTTAATACAGATGCTAGTATCTCAGTAAGGTTTTCAAGTACTACTATAAGATATTTTAAAAATTTATTGACTGAAAAAGCATACAGCTTTTATCATGAAAACGAGGCATGTTTCTTCTGAACATCTGATCTCTTACGAATAGTTTCTTTCCTCTTTTAGTACAAAATTATTTTCACAGTATCATTTAATAGTAAGCGCACAGAAACAGAAGATTATGCTTTCAGGAAGAGAAAATAAACGGAGGGAAGTAAGCGTTACATAGGCGTAACATGCTCCAGAACAAGCCTTATTTTATTTTTAGTATTTGTGTTAAAATATTTCATAGAAAAACTATAGAAGGAAGGAGAGTTGGCACGTTCTTAACGTTAACTTTAAAGTCCATACTACAAGTACCTTAGGGAAAATGCAGACATACATCAGAGACGTACCCTGTACTTGCAGACCACTATAGATCCTTTCCATCTGTCTGGTAGTTTCATGGCAGAAGAAAGGGCGACCACAGTGAAATGGTGGCAGTTGACATTCTGCTGAGAGAGGAAAAAAACCTTTAGCATAAAGCTGGGTAGGAATCTAAAGCTTCCCTTTTTTGTGAAGACAACAACTGAGTGGAGGAAAAAGTATTTTGCATCATCTTTGGTACAGTTGTTGATACAGGCCACTAGAGCTTTTGCATTTTTTAGAGAACCGTGCCTTTTTTTGACTCATGGGCAGCTTTAGTTTCACTAGAACTCCCTTTCCTAGATATACACAGCTGACAGACATAGATATCTACATACATTTTCTCAAGCCTACGTATAGTCAAGATTTCCTCACCCTATATGTCCCAAGTTGAATATTTTTGTTAAAGAGTATAGCAACATATCTGTCCTTGTGAACTGCCTGGCTGCAAAAAAGGAATGATTTGTTTCAGGCCGTTTCTCCAAACAGTCAACACCTTTTAAACCTGCAGTTGTGCCACCAAACCTGCTTAGGGTCGCTCCCAGCTTTTGACTGTCCTTACATTTAACAGGCACACGCTCTATTCCACCTTCCAACAGCAAAAATACGTAACGCTGTCAGACCCAGAGCACAATCCTATGGCTGTCCACGCACACCCTGCTGTTTTGATGAGGAGCCACTGAGCATCCCTGCAAGCGCAGCTGCATGCGCAAGATCAGTTTCACCTGCACTGATATCAGTGAATGTCGTTTCTGAAGCTTCAAACTGAAAACTGTATCTTGACGCTTCGCCACAGTAGAAATGGTCCAGAACTAGAACTCTACAAAAATGCACTAACGTAAATTGCAAACCCACAGCAGCAACAGCTTCAGAAATATTTAGATCCAGAACAAGGGAGAAAAACAAAACAGCTTCATCTCACACACACGAAAGCAGCAGACAGAGAAAAGGTCAGCATTCATAGCCCTTACAGAAAACAGGCATTCTCCTTCCATGCCTAAACCCATCTGTTAGGTCTAAATATTGCAACATTACTATAGCAATATTGAGAGTAGGGAACAACAGCCCTGCCACTGGACATGCAATTGACTGATGCTATTTACACAACAGGACACATAGACAGAGGGACATGTTTTTCCACACACAACCCTGAATTTCCTGAAAATGTATGTTTACCAAAAATAGCCATTTGGAACATATTGCCAAACAACATTTGGCAATAAAACTTTGATGTGTCTGACACACAAATTTTTTGGTAACTTACTGTTTGCTTGTTGTTGTTGTTGTTCTTCCTTCAGAAATTCTATTTGTAGCCAAGTTATTCACTACTGGTTCAAGCATTTACCTTCCTGGTATTACCAACACAGTAACACAGGCAAGTAACATAACTGCTCTTCTAAATTTATCCAAATGACAATTACAGCCACGAAAGAGGAGTGAAAGAGAAGAAAAGGAGACATCAGGCAGCAAAAGAGCTCTGCAGGCTGCTACCAGTCAACACTGCACTCTTTAAAAAAAAAACACACACACACAAAAAACCAAACAACAATAAAACAAAACCATGACGTTTTATCTTTTTTTTCGTTCAGAGCTCATCCCTGTCTCGACATATTGTCTTGTCAGAGCATGAAGTGCCGATGATCTGTATCCTGATGACATTGGCATGTGATGAATACATGTTCAGAAATAGCCCAGATCTGCAAGACTGGTGTCATTTTTGTGATTTTAATAATCATAACTCAATTTTATTGACTTATGCATTTGTGGGGAAACTAACTTTTAAATGTAGCCTCTCCTTGGGGAAAAAAAAATGTGTTAGAGACTTAAAAAAAATTATGATTCAGAGCTCCCAACCATGATGGAGCGGTGGGGAAATTAATGAGAGTAAAGACAAACAGCAGCAACATTGAGTGAAATTGGGCTTTAATTCTGATCATGTACTTAAGAGACTCTCCAAGTCTATACCTCAATCCTATCAATGACTAGTCCTGTTCTGGAAGGACAAACTTTTCTACGTAAAAGTCCTAGACCGAAGGCTCTATGGAACAGAATGTGGATTGAGCTGCAGGACAACATGCCGTCAGCACTCTAATGAAAAAAAAAATTGAATAAAAATCAAGTTTAAACATCAGTTGCAATCATGTTTCATTCATTACATTTCTACTGGCATCTAGGTGCTCAAAAATTAACTATAGTGACACCACATATTACTAAAAATTTAGTTATGCATACAAAAATAAAAGGCTATTTCCAACTTGCCCATAAAATTAGTATCAACAAACAGAAGAGAAACGCATGACCCTAAAGAAGGTAACAGGCAGCTCTTAATTTATTGTAGATGAACGTTCATTCTTTTACCGGAAAGGAAAACATTTGTAACTACCGAGGGACCAATTCAGGAACAAGGCATGCTCTGTTAACTGCAATTTTTCATCAGCTTTTCTGCACTGGCAGCAAATTTGCCTTTTCTCTGGGTTTGATGTGGAGTACCTGTAGTGTCCTTGAACTTGCAAATGTTTGTCCCCGCTCCCCCAGCTCCATACGTGTGATTACCTGAGCAGCAAGTGGAATCGACCATGCGGGATTTTCTTCCATGTGACGTGGAAGGTGAAACTGGGAAAAGAGGAGGCAAAAAATGAACCTGTTTGTCACACCCAGCCAATGGTGAAAGCATGGGGGAGGATTCTGCCAGGGAGGCTGTGCACCCCAGGAGCTCCGACCGGCTGGTTTCTCTCCCCTTTGCCAGGTACCGGGGAGACACCGTCACCTCGTGCTACCACCTCACCCATGGCCCCTCGCAGCGGGGCTGTCCCAGGACAGCCAGGGGACCCCCACCTCACTTCTGCCCTCAGGAATGGGACTGGGAGAGACCCTCCACGCAGAGAGAGAGGCACGTGGCGTGGATTTAATCTCCGAGGGAAGAGGCTGGGCTCCCCACTGGCAGAAGGACAACTCGCCTCCCTGCAGCTCGGAGCTGCTTGCTGGGGACAGCCCTGCCTGCCCTGGCCGCTCTTTAGCCGTGCTGGGAGAGCAGTCTGGCCCACGGATGCTCCAGAGAATGGAGACTCCAGCTAATAGCAGCTCCTGCTCATTACAACTGCAGGTAATTTTGCCTCTGGCTAATGCATGCTCCAGACAGCGGACACCCCATCTCATTCCAGCTCCTGCTTGCTACAGTTCTGGCTAATTGAAGCTCCAGCTCTGCACTGAAGCTCCAGTTGATTTCAGCTCCTTCTCCTTACAAGCTCCAGCTATTTGCAACAGTCTGGGGTTTTGACAAGGTTGTAAATCAATTGCTATCAAAACATGAGTATTATTAGGATTAAACATCATAGTTGTCCATTGTATAAATATTAATTAGTTTGTGTTATTAATTAGTTAATAACTATTCTAAGCAGTGTACAAAGAAGAGTTGGACTCAAAGAGGGCATGTGGGGTCTGAAAAGCACCTTTTCCCCCAGAGACCACCTCAGATGTTGAGTTCGGCCTGGTGCATGCCGGCCTCCCAAACTTCAGGGTCCAATGCAAGCAGATCCCCACCTCTGGGGAGGGTCCACGCACCCTGCTCACACCCTGCTTTCCCCCACAGCCCCCAGTGCCCTCCCACCCGCCTGCAAAACCAGCCAAACTGCCTTCTGCTTTGGGTCCCCCAACCAGCTGATTAATGCCCATTTCTGAGCCCAAAAACCCAGCTGCTGACCCTGTTCTCAAGTCCCAAAAGTGCAGGACTTGATCTGTTTCTGAGTCCAAAGCCACACAACTCAACCTGTTTCTGAGCCCCAAAATCAGCCACATGAGCCTGTTTTCAAGCCCCAGGAACAGAAAACTTGGTCTCCATTTTCGGGCCCCAAACCAGCTCACTCTGTGTTCTGACCCCGTTGCAGTCCACATGTGTGATGCTGAGGGGTGGGAGGCGTGTAGCCACCCCATAGCCCTGCACCCCCAGAGCCCCACATGCAGTTTTGGGGAGTGCGGGGCAGCACCAGCACAGGCAGGGCATCACTTTATTATTGCTGTTTCAGGCTTTATTTCTCCAGCATCATCAGCACCGCACCCCAAACTCCCCCAGGCCGAAGGACCCCCGCAGGGAGCTGTGCCCAGCCACCCCGCCTCCAAGCCAAGCACAGCCCAGCCTGGGATCCACACCGGGAGCAGCAGAGGCTGCCCAGCCCCAGCGAGGAGCAGCGGGCAACAAGATGAGGCTGCCCCTGCTCCCCCTGGCTGGACACGGGCTCACCCCCAAAACCCTCCAACGACCCTGGGGTAGCGTTCATCCCAGGGCTGCTTCTGCTGCAGTTGGCCCTGGGAGGGCAGAGCCCCGACCTGTCCATATTTAATACAGTGATGGGGAGCAGGACAGGGGACTAGAAAGAGAGAAATAAGAGAAAGGAGAAGACTGAGAAGCAGAGAGAGAAAGAAAAGTCGAAAGAAAAAGTCAGAGAGGTAAGAGAAATCAAGAATAGGGACAAGGAGCTCTGCAGAGAGATGGAGCAAGAAAATACAGGGTCGGTGAGCAGAAGGATAGAGAGGTGGGGGCAGGGGACAAGGACAGTGACAGGGTGCAGGACACACAGACAGAGAGAGAAAAAGGACAAGGAACAGGACAAAGGGATTGAGGAATAAAGAAAGGGTCAGATCTGTACAAAGAGACCAAGGTGGAAAAATAAAAAAAACAGCAATGAGCTAGAGGACAGAGACAGAGGAAGAGAAAAAAAGGGCCAGGGAGCAGGACAGAGGAGGAAAGAAGGGGAAAAAGGGAGAGCCAGCTGGACAGGGAGGTATAGCAAGAAACAATCGGACAGGCAGTGGGACAGAGAAATAAAGACAGAAAAAACAGGGACGGGAAGCAGGACAGAGGGACAGTGTGAGGAAACAAGGGGCAGGGAGCAGGACACAGGTGAAGAAACAAGCATTGGGGCAGAAGGATAGAAAAAGAGACAGAAGAAGGATGGGAGATAGAGGCGGGGGGAAGAAGGACAAGGAGCAGGACACAGATTGTCAGAGAAAGACAGGGACAAGGAGCGAGACGAGGTGAAACAAAGAGGGAAAAAAAGGGACAGGGAGGCAGGACAAAGGGAAAGAGGCAAAAATAAGAGACAGGTAGCGGGACAGAGATGGAGGGGCAAAAGCCTACGATGGGCAGCAGGACAGACAGATGGAGAGGGGAAAAAAAGCACTGGGCTGCAAGACAGAGATGGAGTGAGAAAAAACAGTGACAGGGAGCAGGACAGAGTGACAGAGAACCAAAAAGCCAAAGAGGGAACAGGACAGAGAAATGGGGGGAAGACAAGGAGAAGGACACAGAAACAGGGAGAGAGCGAGAGGGACAGGGAGAAGGACAGGGATGGAACAAGAAAGGAGAAAAGGATGGGAGGCAGAACAAAGGGAAAGAGAAACAAGAACAAGGAGCAGGACAAAGGGATGGAAGAGGAAAAAAACAGTGATGGGCTGCAGGACAGAGACGGAGGAATTAAAAAATAGACACAGGGAGCATGACAATGACAGAGAGAAAAGGGACAGAGAGCAGGACAGCACTGGAGGAAAAAAACAACTGTGATGGGCAGTGGGAGAGAGATATGGAGAAAGAAAAAAATACTGAGGAAGAGAGAAAGGAAAGAAAGGACAGCCAGATGGACAGGGGGATACAGTTAGAAAGGATGGGAGAGGGAATGGACAGAAACACAGAAAAGACAGCAAGAGGAAGCAGGGCAGAGGGACAGCAAGAGGGGGGAAAAAATGGGGATCTGGACAGAGATGGAGAAAAAAGCAGCAGGGACAGAGGAAAAGAGACAGAAAGAGTGAAAGGGAGCAGGGCAGAAAAAGAAAAATCAGGGCAACAGCAGGATGGAGATGGAGGAAAAAATCTGGGATGGTCAACAGGACAGAGAGGAATATGAAAATGGGCAGGGAGCAGGACAAAGCGAGAAATGACAGGACAAGAAGCAAAACAGAGCAACAGACAAGAATAATGACAATGAGAGAAAGACAGAGACCCTGAGAAGCACAGGGAATTGGAGAAAGAAAGAGAGGTATTAGGAGCCCTGCAGAGAGATGGAGGATGAAAAAAAAGGGGCAGAGAGCAGCACAAAGGGTCAGAGAGAGTAAGAGATGAACAGAAAGGAGGACAGGGACAGTGAGATACAGAATTTTAAAAGAACAGTGACAATGAGCAAGACAAAGGGGGATAGAGAGAGAAAGAGAAGGAAAGAGGGAGGGAGAGAGATAGGAAGGCAGGGACACAGAGCGGCATGTACAGGCACAGAGAGGAAAAGAACGCCAGGGAACAGGCCAGAGAAATTGTAGGGAAAAAAGAAATGGATGCAGATCAGAACAGAGATGGAAAAGGAAAAATAGCAATGAGCTGCGGGACAGAGATGGAGGATGGAAAAAAAGAGGGAGAGGGAGCAGGAGACAAGAATAGCAAGAAGGGGAAAGGTACAGGGGAGGGGGGAAAAAAATCACAGCAGTGTGGGAAAGAGAGGAGGCCGGGGAGGGGCAGGGAGGGACCGGGATGCACAAGAGGGGTGACAGGGCCCCAAGAGCCTGGGACTCACCACGGCTCTTGCCGCTGCCGGGAGAATTTGACAGTTCAGACACTTCTTTCTCCTTGTCTCCTCCCTTCCTCTTCTGTAACTCCGGTTGCTTGGCTGTCCTCCACCTAAGAGAATACATGGGTATCTTGCAGCTCTTATGAGACAAGGCTTCCTAGACACATAGCCTCGCTCGCTTGTGCACTACGCGGCTGTACCGCACTGTTGGTGATGCATACGGACCCTGCGGTGCACGCTGGCAGCCTGGCCTGCTGTGGACTACGAAGAGGGATCCTTCCTCACCTGCAGAGGCAGGCTCTCTCTTGCCTGCAGCAGGAGGCAGCTGCCGGACAGGCGGCCTTTGATTTCTTCTTCACCTTTCTCTGGCCTCTCCAGCTTCAGCCGCAGCAGCTCCTGCCCACAGCCAGTAAGTGCTCCGCCTGTCCCTTTTTGCCCCCACGCCTTGAGGAGAGCGAGGCTGGGCAGAGACAACCCATGCAAGCCTGAGGCCAGTGCAGTCAACAGCATCCCCAGGGGAGGAACAGACAACTGCATCTCAACGCGGCCTCTGGGACAGGGAAAGAAGCGGCAGCAACCATTATTACTGTAGATTGCCCCTGGCCGGAGCCTCTCCTTCCCCAGGGGCTTCTGGAGACACTGCTCTTTCCTGCGTTAAGGGAGAATCCAGCGCATTCGAGGGCCAGCTTGCTGCCTTCACAACAGGGATGGGGGGTGGCCTGGGGCTATGGGACAGGCTTCAGGAGAGGTGCTGGAGCTGGGGGCAGCTGCATGGGGCGAGCGGGACCAGGGGAGGCTCAGGGAGAGCTCTGGCAAGTTGGGAGGCACCCGGCATCTGCGCCTGGGGGGTGTCCTCTTTCTTCCCCTCTTCCCTTCTAACAGCTCTCGGGTAACTCCCTGGGGCTGCCCTGACCCGGCTTGCCTCCAGCGGACTGGGAGCCTGCCGCAGCAGGCGGTTTGAAGCTTCCCATCCTGACACCCCTGGGCAGCCAGTGGGCAGGAGGTGCCCCTGCACCCGCCAAAGGGGCTCACTCGCCTCACCGGTGGCCTCAGCCCACCGGGAACCGTGCCCAGTGTGCCACCATGCTGCCCAGTGTTTCCTTACTGGGAGGTGGGAACAAGCACGTCGGCACCACCCTGCAGGCACCCATAGCATGGAGGTGACAAGGGCAAACAGACTCTAGGACCACAAGGCAAAGGGAGAGCCCTGGTGCACAGGGAAAGAAAAACATGTGACCCTGAAGCAGACCAAAAAGCAGTGATGATGAGGCAGAGTACCCTCAGCAGGTCTGCAGATGACACAAAACTGGGAGGAGAGGCTGATAAGCCCAAGTACCATGCTGCCATCCAGAGGGACCTCGACAGGCTAGAGAAATGGGCTGACGTGAACCTCATGAAGTTCAACAAGAGGTGTAACTGTCAGCCTGCTTTTTCCTTCAAGGATAGGACTTGGTTCTGTTATTCAAGGAAAAACCCTGACCTCACCTGTCTGTGCTTCTGCCCTACACCTAGACTAGAGCCCTGCAAGAAACTTTGACAGCTCTCAACTCGTCCACCAGCTCAGCAGTGGCAGTGTGTCATGCCTGCACAGTATCAAACCGAGACCTCAGATCCGCCAGCACAGAGGGGAACGCTGGGTGGCACAGGGGAAGGTTACTGTAGTGATCCTAACCTGAAGACTAACGTACCGTTGAGGAGTTAGTGATCGACATAACAGTTAACCTGAGAAGACACACGCCCCTGCTGTGCTAAGCTGCACATATAGCTTGGCCTTCAGGCATGTGTTGTGCTGCATATACACCTTGGTCACAGGATAAACTTAGCTGACTAATTGTGACAAAGGAGCCTGTGGGCAGTTCCTACTCAGCACTGGTGATTACATGTGTTTGTCTTTATCTTACACTTTATCTTACACTTACACAAGCAGCAGGTTCTTAAGTGAACGCTCTCTTGTTTGACAGTAAAAGGATGAATAGAATTATTTCTTACAAGAAAATCCTGTAAGAGCTCTAAAGACCAAGATGTCAACAGAACCTCCCCGCAGACAGGAGCTGCACTGAGGCTGTGCCTCAGTTGGTGGTCTCCCCGATTCTGCCCAATGTGATGCTCCTAGCATCTGAAGGAATCTAAGACTGTACTATGCTCTTTCTCCTGCTAGTGTTAAGCTTCAATACGTGGAATTTCAGCCAA
The DNA here is from genome assembly GCA_020745775.1 of Theristicus caerulescens. Classification (NCBI taxonomy): domain Eukaryota; kingdom Metazoa; phylum Chordata; class Aves; order Pelecaniformes; family Threskiornithidae; genus Theristicus; species Theristicus caerulescens. The sequence continues at coordinate 10,757,964 of CM036565.1, read as the reverse complement.
TAATTTACAGAGCCTGAGTGCCTTTTTTAGTGGAATCACAATGAACATTAGCCCTGGTGCATGATGGTTACAAACCCCCGAGAAGGGTTCACAGCCTGCTGTTTAGGGTTCACGGCTTACAGTTTATTATCTAGGGACTTAGACTTTTCCCTTTAACACAGTAAGCCCTAAAGCGATACACAGGCTCTGCCTCACACACCCCAGGGACGAGTGCGGCTGGGCCGAGCCCCTCAATGCGCTGCCTCCAGGGAGCGATGGCCGCAGCAGGCAGGAGGCATCCCCAAGCCCGCAGCCACGGAAGGTCTCACCCGCCTCAGGGCTGTCCCCGGGCACCCAGCACCGAGCAGTCCCAGCCCTTGAGGCCTGGGGCCGTCATGCCGGTTGCAGGCACCACGCATGCACTGGCTGCCAACACTGCGGGCGGGGAGAGGCAAGGCAGAGGCGGAGAGAAGCGCCGACAGCGCGGCCCCGCACCGCTCCTGCTCCCTGCCCGGCGCTCGCAGCGCGGCCCCGCACCGCTCCTGCTCCCTGCCCGGCGCTCGCAGCGCGGCCCCGCACCGCTCCCGCCCTCAGCGCGGCCGGCTCACACATGCGCAGCGGAGCCCGCCGCGCAGGCCGCCGCAGCGAGCAGGGGGTGCTGCCGTACGGGCGCGTGGGCAGCGCGGAGCGGCCCCGAGGCTGACTGCCCGGCCCCGCGGCACCGGGGAGCACCGCGAAGCCAAGACGGAGCGGCAGGAGGGAGCGGCGAACACCGCTGGTGCTCCTGCCAGTTACCTGCAGCACATGGCGGGCACTGCAGTACTGCGTTGTGATGACCTGGGGGCAGCAGCGAGCGGGACGGAGGCACTGCCGCAGCTGCAGCCGCGGGCTGGGATCAGCCGAGGGCAGCGGTGCCGCACATGCGTGTGCCCCGCACGCTGCGTTGCCGGACTGTGACCGGGGGAGGGCGGCAGTGGGTCGCGGCCAGCCGTGTGGGGACGGCGGCACCGCGCATGCGTGAGGCAGGAGGCTGAGGCACCGCCCCGGGCTCAGCCGTGAGCCCCGCGGCAGTACCGCGCATGCGTACGCACGCCCCCCCCCCGTACAGTAGTGAATGGCGATCAACGTTAAGCGGCCGTGAGGCGGAACTGCGCATGCGTGAGCAGGCAGGCCGCGGCGCTCTGCGGGCTCGGGCGGGGCGCCGGCACTGCGCATGCGTCTGCCCCCGCCTGCAGTACCCCCTACTGAGCAACTGGTGGCAGCGGTGAGCGCGGCGGCGGCACTGCGCATGCGTATGCGGGAGAGCTGGATGGATGGATGGATGGATGGATGGATGGATGGAGAAGAGAGGAGAAGGAGAGGAGAAGGGAGGAGAAGGAGCCGGAGAGGAGAAGGAGAGGAGAAGAAGAAGGAGAGGGAGGAGGAGAAGGAGAGGGAGAGGAGAGGGAGGAGGAGAGGGAGAAGGAGAGGAGAGGGAGAAGGAGAAGAGAGGGAAAGGGAGAAGGAGAAGGAGAGGATGAGCTGGACAGAGCGACTGGGACGGAAAAGAAGGGCGGCGAGCAAGCTGGACGGACGGCTAGAGTTGGGAGGAAGGATGGCCAGGCAGAGGGGTAGCAACAGAAGGACAGGGAGCTGGACAGAGGGATGGAGAAAGAACGTCTGCAGCTGCAGAAAACCTCTCTGAATATGCACCAATGCCTGGTGCTCAAGGCCAGCAGGCACTCTCCAGTGTGTATCAACTCCACTGCCTTGGTATCCACTGTGACAGTCATTTGTGATCTGCTGCTTACTGACAGACATGGTAAAAGGCATCATCCTATAAAAGCATAAAGCAATGCAAAAACTGAAAGCCCTGCAGAAGAGCACGAGAAACCAAATTTAGTATGCAAACATAAACACTAATCTAATGCACACAAACAAGGTAAAGGAGAACAGGCAAGCCACAAACACTGCCCCTCCACCCCCATTTTGAAGACTACCACAACATCTGGGTTTGCTGCAAGAAACAAACCAGACTAAGTAGTCACTGCAGGTTAACTTCTCAGGAACTTCTGTGTCCACATTTTTGGCATAACCGTGCCGCGCCCCTCTTTCAATTCAGGCATGCACAAGCAGATCCACCTCTTCAAACACATGCCTAGTTACTTCCCGCTCATTGCCTCGGATCAGACCACAGAGCTGAATGGTGGCTGGCACCAGGGGAAAGATATCAACTCCCCAAAATGGCTCACAGCCTGCTGTTTAGGGTTCAGGGCTTACAATTTATTATCTAAGGATTTGGACCTTTTCATTTAACAGTAACCTGTAAACCCTGAACTTTAATAAGTGTTAAACTACATATCTTGGAACCCAAATGATTGTTGGTGCTTTACACCTTAGGGATGAGGTTAGATTTTAAATCCCACGCCCTGATCAGTAAATAAGTAAAGTGTAAACCCCAATTGATAGATATGGAGTCCCACAGAATAAAGTCATAATCCCTAGCCCCTGAGTGAGAAACTGTAAACAATAATCTCTAAACAATTGACGGAATGTGAGTGACTGAACCCTTAGTTTTGAGCAATACATGCCACAGAACATAAAAGCAGAAAAACAGTAAAAAGAAAGTGAGGAATTATTGCCTACAGCTTTTAAAGTTTCCCCTTCCTTTGGAAGTGTAGGAGAACGGGAGGATACACACCAGGAATGTGTTACAGATGCTGTTTATAGGTCTGATTTTAGCCACCATGTGCAAGAATCAATCCATAGGATTGCAGTAAACTGCCCTTCCACTGAACCTACCTGCATCACTGTGAGCACTAACTCATCTCCATTAGAGAAAATTAACATAATTATTGGTGTCTACAGCTACCTGAAAGGAGGCTGTAGCAAGGCGGGGGTTGGTCTCTTCTCCCAAATAAGAAGCGATAGGACAAGAGAAAATGGCCTCAAGTTGCGCCAGGGGAGGTTTAGGCTGGAGATTAGGAAAAATTTCTTCACTGAAAGGGTGGTCAGGCACTGGCACAGGCTGCCCAGGGAAGTGGTTGAGTCCCCGTCCCTGGCGGTATTTAAAAGACGGGTAGATGTGGTGCTTGAGGACATGGTTTAGTGGTGGGCTTGGCAGTGCTAGGTTAACGGTTGGACTTGATGATCTTAAAGGTCTTTCCCAACCTAAACGATTCTATGATTCTATGATTTTTGGTCCCCTCAGCTCCGCGGTCCAACATCCAGAGGCAGTGCCACTGAAAACCACCAGCTGATTTTAAACTGTCTTGTCACGTACCAGCACTCTCAGGCAGGCCTGCCAGCAGCAGGACCATCGGCCCCCCAGAGCCGCCGCATCACCACCCTGCTCCAGGGCCTGCCTTCCTCCCCACAGCTCCCAGCTCTCCCTGTCCACAGCGCCGACTGCACACCCTGGCTGGTGCCAGGGAGGAACCGGGGCCCTAAAGTCAGGACATGGGATGGGAAAGTCCGATCTGCGCTCTCAGCACGCCCCTGCACCGAGTGGGCCTGGGCTGAGACCCCCCAGCCCGCACCTCCACTTCCAGGCAGCCACGGTGGGCAGGAGCCATCCCCAAGCCTACGACTGCCGAAGGTCTTGCTCACCTAACTGGTGTCCCTGACCCTCACCTGGCCCTGCCACGGGGAAAGGGGCCCTGCCCTCCGCCATGCCGCTCCCAGGCACCGCACATGCACTGGCCACAAATCAAGGAGGACAGCACGTTCCCGGGCTCCGTGAGGTAAATTGAGACCTTGGTCTTCTTTTTTTCTGCCTCCTACGAGATTCCTCGAGGAGTAAGGCAGCCTCCTCTGTCTTCTACTTGCCAGTCTGAATATAGCACATGCAACTTAAATAACTGCGTTAACCATGAAGAGAAGGCTGAGGAATACATTACTTTGATTTAAGAGCTACATTTTTTTCCCCAAATCTATACAGTCGGCAGAGAAAGTCAAGACCGAAAATACACGACAGCATGTGGTTTTAGCACAGTTCCTCTTCTGTGCAGTCCTTTGCAAATCTAACATCCGTAAGTTGTATCAGATACTTTAGCCAAATCTTGCACAATAAACGATTTACAGCGCTCAGTATTTAAAACAGAAGCAAGAACAACTGAATGCTTTTCAAGGCAAAATGAAAATCTTTTTTTGACAAAAACTTCACACAGCAACATAGAAAGAAGGATTCCAAAGATAATTCACCTTCATTAACAGTGCTTTCCCCATCCATTCTAAAATATAGTGGCACTCCAATCTTTGCTCATGAAATGAGCAGTATTTATGAGGAAAGCCTGACTGCACAGGCCCAGCATCAAAATCATACATGGGCTTCAATACGAATGGAGCTTTGAAAACACGTCATCAGAAACCAGCTAATGAAATCTGTCGACATTATACACCAAATTCAAGACACATGGATTAAAACGGAAGAGAAGAATCAAATTCTCAATCTCTCAAAGCAAATGTTTCAGTTCCTACAAGGAGCAATGGCTGAGGAAGTTCTGGGGTGGTTAAATGTGTTGTCCAGATTTGGATCTCCTCCTCCACACTGCTGGACAGGAATTCCCCTTCCCCATGGGGTACATTTCATACCACCTGGGTAAGTACAGGGTGGCTTGAAAGCACTTCTTTCCTGAAGTCTTACTGTTCTGCAGGCAGCACTGTTTTTGATACAGGATGGGCTCTCCACCGAAATGAAAAAGGAAAGATTCAGTCCTCAGTAAAAGTACAATTTCAAAAGTGACTATGCCTGTGCATGTCAGTTTTCAGTCCCATAGCCTGGCTGGGAAAATGAACACTTACGAAAATTTAAGCTGAATGTTCAGATTTTTAAAAATTTATTTACAGCCAGATAAGATGCATACTTGTTGCTTGCTATTTCAGCCATTAGTACCAAGAAGGGTAATGTTATCCAAGTACTGAGTTTTTTATCATCATATTAAATGCAAGTACAATGCAAGACAATGAAAGATATGCTGCATATAGACCCACCAAGAATTCTTCCAGCTATTTTGGAAAGTGAACAGAGTAGTAGCTCTGTTAAGGAAAGATGGAGCAGAAAAAAATCTAATTGAAGCAAAGTGGGATGCAAAGTATCCTGCAGCATTAATAGCTGTATGCCAGCCTCAGTGAAAGTGCTGACTGTATCTCACTCTTACGTATTGCAATCCAGTGGTTTCCTAGGGAGGTCTTGCTATAAAGAAGCTTGGCTAGTGCCCCTCTTATTTTCCACAAGTCTTTCTGGGCAGTGGTTTCAAGAGATACTGCCAAATGTCCCTACCTAACAAAGCACTCCAGCCTGTCTTCAGACTTCTCTCCCATACAATTCTTTAGCTTCCCTATTCTCTTAGCCTCAGCCCTGAAGCCTTTTTAAAATTCATCTCACTTAGTGTCCCAGCCCAAGTCCCTGATTTTGTCTCTCCCCTCTTCACTACATCATTGTCATCTCATCGCCAAGAACCCCGAAAGAAACATTATTTTTATTCTTACAGATCTCTTCCAATTCTGAAAACTCCTTAGAGCTGAAATTCTTTTCAACCTTTCTTCTCTTTCAATTTCACTTATTCTCATTTATTCTATGCCCTCTCCAGCCTCTCCTCAGTTTCCATAAATCCCCTCCTTTTCCTGGGCCTACCTCATGTTTTTCTTTCAACCATTTCCCTTTCCTTTACAGCTTTTCCTGCACTCCTTCTCACTATGTAGATGCAAAGAAATTGTTTTTTACTCCACTGCAAGCCTGGCAACCAAGTGAGTCTCAGGCCCATTCGGTTCAGCTGAGCTCCATCATCGTTTGGCCTGGCTACTCTCTTCCATTCCATAATAAAGTAAGTCAGGGAGCTAGGCCACAGCCTACAGAAACTATTATCTGCTCTATGTTCTCTGTCTTTGCTGAAAAGGAACTCGGAGAAATCTAAATAGACAGTTTCAGCTGGCACTGGGAGGGCAAAAGGTAGAGCAAGAGTTATGTCTCCTTATAATTACAACTGGGGCAACCTTGAAACCAAGAATAAAAATGTTCCTGTTGCAATGTCCTAACATCCTGGGCCATTCAAAGACTGCAACGTAGCAATACAACAGATGCTGAGAAGGCACAAAATTTTCAAACACTTCTATTTTGATGTCATAAAGGACACATTCATCATTAAGTGTTTGTCACTGAATGTATTTGTAGCAAATTCAGCCATGTGAAACGTATTTTCAAAGAATAGAAGTCCTGCAGTGGAGTCCCAACAGAAAGTTGGAAAAAGCAGATAGAGGGAAAAACAACATTGGAAATGTGCATGACTTATGCCCTTCAAAGATTCACCCCAAGGGGATGGGAGTATCATTTTACTGGTTTGATCTGATGCTAAAGGTCTGGCAACAAAGAAGGGCTGGGAACAACGTCAGTGGTGGCCCTCACATGAGCACGCGTATTTGTTTGTCCAGGTTTATTCACAGTCTACTTGAGAACTGAACTAGGGTCACCTAATGGTGCTGGGAGGTGGTACCAGATGATCTATACAAATACCGAGAGCCTACCTGGTTGGATGGGGTAACAGTTTGTTGTTTTACACATGGTTTACTCCTATAAATGGTGCGACTGAATAAACAGTAGTTAGCTTTAGAAACGCTGGGATGGTCAATAACCTTGTTGTTGCAAAGGAGAGAAAGCAAAGCTGTAGAAGTTGCACTAATTACTCTTGCTATATCCCAGCACATTTCAGAAGACTGCACGCTGGAAGGCAAAAAGTACAAGCTTCTGCCCTGCTAAGCTCGAGTATAGCCAGAGGTCTAAGTATCAATGAATATGCCTGAGGGGACAAGAAAAGGGTGAGAAATGGACTTAAACCAGAAACTGATATCAAGATCTGTCACAAACGTTACATGACCCTGGAAACATTTTTGCCTTCACAATGTTCAGAGTAAGACATACCTGTATTAGGGATTATGAAGATCAGCATTTCTGGACTGCTTCCTTATATGGTAACCAGTACAACTGCAAGGCTTGAAGACAAAGATAAAATGTAATAGTTTTTAAATGACTAAAACTCCTGTCACTGCTGTTTTCAGTCTGGTGGGTCCAGCATGCGTTCAAGTTTTTCTTCATTCATTTTCTCATTCCTCTAATTATTCATTAGATTTGCAGATAGCGGTATTACACTGCATTAAACCAGTTGCTATAGCTGTAAAAAATCAGACAAGCTTTTGAACACTCAGAGGCCTTCATCAGGTCCAAAATAGATGTGGCAGACCTAAATAAAATTAGCTGAGCTAAATACAACTAGAAAGCAATTGCTTAGAGTTTAGCTAGGTGCACGTCGGTTAGATTGTCTCTGAAAGACAAGATAGCTGACAGCTTTGAAGTAAAAGAGAAGTTGTTCAGGGGATAAGAGAGGAGACAATATGTTAGAGAAGAGAATCAGGCAGTTTGTTGCCTGTGGAACAGAGAGGTTAATGAGGAGGTATATTATGATATATCATAAAACCAGTAAGGCTATTGAGTCCATGGTTTTATTTGAGACTAAAGAAGGGCTCATGTGTCCAAAAGCTTGTCTATTTTCTCCTACTAAATCAGCTGAACTAGTAAAAGACCTCTACCTACAAATTCTGTTTCTTATGTCCTGCTCTACTGTCCGTGGTCATGTTTCACCATCACAGGTATCATATTTAAGTAAGGGGAATTCCACAGCTTACTCCCCGTTACACTGCAACCGGCAGTAAAACTCTCTTCGTACCAACCATGATTAGCTCTGAAGGTGTATTTGGACACTGAGGTCGCTGAAAGATGCGACGAGCAGTTACAAGACAAGCATGACACAGATTTCCCTATCAGACTTGTTTAATATGAGCAGCTTTTAAAAAGCTGGATTAAAAATTTAAAGAAGCCTGCTGTAATCTATAGCTTCTGGTCCTGTCCATCTCCGTTTATCATCCTTAGAATTTAATGACCACATTCTCCAGCATGACTCTGCAGTGCATAAGAGCTCTCCTACCCATTATCTGAGATCTCCCAATCCTTTCTCCTATCACAGATGCCCCAGATCGCTACTCCTGCTGCTGTCTCACTTCTTGATCTTTTTTCACTTCTTATCTGGACCAATGCACAGCTTTCATTTGTCTTAACTCTCCAAGTTCAGTTAAGAAGCAACACAAAACTGAACAGAAAAACAGTGTATACACAGTAATCATTAGGAAAACGCAGCGCTCTCCCCTTCATTTCTATTACTCCAGAACAAAACTCTGTCCTCTCTAATACAAGTAGTCACGAAAGGGTCTCATTAAAGTTTTCCATATAATATTTGAAACTTGCCAGTGGCTCTAAATATACCTAAAATGCTAGAAGGAAAAAGCACATTAATTTAAGTGATGCTATGGACATTAAATGTGCCAGGGCTGAAGGAGACGCTAGAACAAAGTATTTTTTACTATGCTTTTCATAATTGTTACTGGCTTCATAAAGAGAGGTTTACTCTCTGCTGTACCTTTTCCTAAGTGAAACACATTTCCTCAACATATATTCACACAAGTGATACTGTGCTTTATCCAAATGGGCCTCCTGAACATAAGCCGTATCAATGTTAAGTGCTTAATAACTACAGGCTAAATCCTACGATCTCTCAGCTGGACCATTATACCCATTAAACATTCAGCTAAAACAATTTTCAACTTATGTATAAGTGGGGTGGTTTTATTTTTTTTTAAGCAAGAATCATGTCACAAATAATTCTGTACTATAGCTTTCATAAAAGCTATAAAATATACACTTAGATGAAAAATAATGGCTGGGAATTCCTACCTACAAAATTTTTATGCCTCTTGTAGCAGAAAACACAGCAATAAAATCCAGAAACTTTGTAGCAGTCATCCCTGTGTGATCTAAAATATTCAGAACATCCCTTGTAAATAATGATTATTAGAAGAACATATAGGAAAAATAACAAAAAAAGATGCCTTAAACCTTTCCTAAAACACTAAAACTGCCACTTTAAGCATGGCTTCTTCAGAAGATACTGGTGAGCACAGGATGGGAAGGCTCTGTAGCCTATACTTAGCACTGACAAAATGATAAAGTTAACCAGTGGAGTTCACTTTGTAAGATGTTATATAGTCAGAAGCATTGCAGGGCTTCTGAATGTTTTACCTATTTATGGAAAGTACTGAAAAACTCTACAGTTCAAAACCCACTCGAACCCACCTGCTTCAGATCTTAAGTGCCAGCCACAACAGCTATATCAGTGTAAACTGCTATAAAAAACTGACCTTCATAGACAATAGGCTGCATCAAAATATAAACAGTCACTAGCAAAAGCATCAGAAAGAAGCAAATGGAGTTTAGGCCTTCTTATTATGTCAATTGTGGCTTTTAAAACAAACAACCAAGTGTCCGTCCGTCCCCAATTAGTACTGGCTATAATTAAATTTGTCTTCCTGTGAACATCTAATGTAAAGAATGCAGGGCATGGGTAACGTGATTGCTGTTGCCCAGCCCAGTGAACAGAATTGCTGCATCTGCATTGTGAACAATCTGGAAGCTGTGGGGAAACATTGATGAAAATCCTGATAAAAGACAATGAAAAAATAACCAGACTGTACAGTGAGAAAAGCATGAGATGTTGTTTCAATGTTTGCACAGGATAAATAATGCTATAGTCTGTGTGAACTATGCAGCTAGAAAATCATCACTGAGCCACGCCGGATATACGGGGACCAATTCATAAGAGAAGGCATTGTCAAACTAATTATGCCCAGCTTCCTAATATAGCCCCAAAACATTTTTAAGAAACTCACTTCATACGGCATATACTGCAAGGTAGCTACATTTGAGAGCTATTGTAACTATGATGGAGAGTAAACTTAAGGATCAACCTTTTAACATGGGAATATTTCCTTGGAATGATACACCTGAGACAGCAAACGTACCCAGTGCATCCAATGTGGGTGCTGTAAATATGACATAGCAAGAAGTCGTTTTTTGCAGACTTTTCAACAGAAAAACAATCACCCATCTCTGAAGTGGAATTTACTGCCCTACAGCACACGTCAATCACTGTGAACGAGGGATTCGTAAGGCTGACTCAGTTAGCACTCCCTTAACTGTTCACCAGATACATTTCTGTTTACGTCCAGCCTAAGTATTTTTCAGCACTGTGACAAGACCTCTGTCCTTCAGCATGGATGACATTGATTTTAGCAGAGAGATGGGGCTTAACACCTACAGACCATTTTGTGCTGCGATGGTTTTGATAACAAGGACTTCTGATTAACATCTTGTAGCCTTGATTGATGACCTTTTTCTTGTGCAAACCTGAACATCCTACGATAAAACTCCACTTGAAGAAGACCTTACTAATTAGCCCTTGGGCACGCTGGCACACTTAGGTCAAGAACCCAGGAACGTGTACCTCTAGGCTCACATCGTTCCGCTCTGATGCGTACAAGACCTTGTCAGTGAGGTCAGGTGTGGAAGCCGTTACACCACAGATCTGTATTGCTGATGTTCTGTGCAGTCCTGAGGAAGTCATGTAAGAAAGACCAATGTTGCCTGAACTGATGGTGTCACGCTGAAACAATTCCTTTGAGGTCAATTAAAATGACCTCGTGAGCAACACCGCTGTTGCTTTATGCTAGCATAAACCGCAAACTATCTTCCCATTTAATCTAAATGAGCCCTATAATCTTCTTCAGTAAAAATGGATGTGGTAATAGTTAACTGCTCAGAGATGTGGGATTAATGCTTATATAGGTTTTTGACAGCTATGATTGCTGAGCATTATTGTTAATGTATCACTTCTCTAGTAACATTCTACTCCTAGACAAGGACTCCGGGTCTGTCTGGTTTGCAGAGAAGGAGGCTGAGGGGCGACCTCATTGCTCTCCCCAGCTTCCTGAGGAGGGGACGCGGAGAGGGAGGCGCTGATCTCTTCTCCTTGGGATCCAGGGACCAGATGCCTGGGAATGGTTCAAAGCTGCATTAGAGGAGGTTCAGACTGGACATTAGGAAGTATTTCTTTACCGAGAGGGTGGTCAAACACTGGCACAGGCTTCCTGGAGAGGAGGTTGATGCCCCAAGCCTGTCAGTGTTTAAGAGGCATTTGGACAATGCCCTTAAGAACACGCTTTAACTTTTGGTCAGCCCTGAAGTGGTCAGGCAGTTGGACCAGATGATCATTGTTGGTCCCTTCCAACTTAACTATTCTATTCTATTCTATTCTATTCTATTCTATTCTATTCTATCCTAATATTGATGCTATTATACATCGTTAGCTATGAAAAGGGTTGAAGCATCTGAGCTTAATGATACTACGGTTTTCCAAAAGGGAGTAATTGAATTCACTTAATGTTAATTAGAAATGTCACTCCCAGTATATCATCCTGGTTTTTTTTTTATTTTCACATGAGACTAAAGTTAATTACATGGCCTAAACTGGAGGAAGTACTAACTTGAAATTCAGCACAACTCTAGCATGGAACTAGAGCACTGTTGTAAGCCCGAGTAACTTGGTGGAAGTATTACCACTGCTTCTTCCCAAATCCCTGCTACAATCTCTGTATCTTGAGAACTTTGCATCTCCAGGAATTGTATCATCTGCTAGTTTGCTTGTTTCAAGTATTAAGAGTTTTAGCGCTTTGTGTAGTAAGGAATTAAATGCATGTTAAGATGAGGTACTAAAAGTCTTCTATTTTGGAGGAGCTTAAGATTCTGGTCAGCACATCTGTGCAAGTGAGAAACTGTAAGACTGATTGTTACCTACTGAGGCAGTAGCACCTACAGCTTGGGTACATGACTGGGAGTCCCCTGTACAAATACAGAGCAAGAGATGGACTTGCTGGTTTTAGTCAAGTGGTAAAGAGAGAAAAAAAAGGGAAACAAATACGTAGCTGCATTGCCTGCCCTTAGCGTCATGGCAAATGAGAGTGGAACTGGTGACAAATCCCTGCTTTCTGCTCCTGGCCACATGTCCTGCTCAGCAGGTCTCGTGGCCTCCCATCCTGAAAGAGTCACTAGCAAAAGGGAGCAGACAGAGATGGAGTGGAGGGCAGGTTAGGAGAAAAACACATGTACACATGCCTTGTTTAGCCTGTTTGCCGCAGGAGAAAAGGCTTGTGAAATCATTTGTGCGTGGTTCTGTGTTATCCAATAACATTTAAAGCTTTTCATTAAGTTTAAGAAAGCGGACAGAGGTCTCAGCATTACTACTTCTTAACAGTTTTGTAAAGACTGATGAGAGAGGTAACTGTTTCTCCAATGAGAAAAAAGGCTCAGCATCAATTTACTTCTTATTAGATGCCAGGTTATTCATGCAACCAGGAGAAAGCTTCTGTGGTAGCTTGCATTATAGACCACTGAGAACCAAACCAAAAGATGATATAAATCAAAAGAAACTGAGACCTACTTGCTTCACTGCTTGTAAGAGTGTTTATCATGTTAGCTAGCAGAAATCGTAAGAATTCCTTAATCCGCTAAACATGTGCTCACTGCCATGTGTTAAGTAACGCACACCAAGCAAATGCAAGATTTACAAGATAGAGCCTAGCTCTTCAGAAGAGTATCACATTTGTGTAACAGTGGATTTTTTTGAAGGAAACGAGGCCAAAACTGCAACTGGTTCTGGGACAGGCAAAGAGAATGCCCATTAGGAAAGGAGAATGTGAAAGGTGGAAATAAGATGGAGTGACAGCAGAGTATTTTGATTATTGAAATAGAAACACCAAAGCGTTTTCGGTCCTATTGGAATAAGTTACATTATACTGAAATCCTAGCAGTAGGAAAAGTTTGTGCCAAATTTTAGAATTCTATGCAGACTATTCTAAGTTCTGAAATAGTAAATGTCCAGTCTAGCTTCACAGTAAGGTCAAGGTGAGAAGGGCTTCAAAAAGCAGAGGGGATGACCCAAAACAGCTTTTGTCATCAGGGAAGTTTATGACAGGGCAAGACAGAGATGACAGGACAAAAATGGAATCAAACCTCTCAGCACAGTCTTGAATCAGGCTATATTCTTTTTATATATCTGGCTATGCACTTCACACCATGGAAGTCTCTTTCCTAACCAGATTACCATTTCAGTTGCAGTGTTGTAAAAAGTGAATTCCAGTACTTTAAACGTGGACTGAAGTTGACAGAGTCAACCGTTTTTCTGGTTTTCTCCAGATTTTGCAAAGGCAGAAATAATGTTTTATTCTGAAACTTTCCCTACAATGTTTTATTAATGTAATGGTTGCACATTTGCAAGATTATTGTATAACTTAAGTGTAAATGGCTAATTAAGTGCTTTGGAAGTTTACACTTAACACAGTCCAGTTACAGGGGTAGCAGTTTCTGTTACAGCTATGCAAATCCTAACTATACTTCAAAGCTACTTCTTAGTATTTGGTGTTTTGAAATGCCTTTTTACTTAAGTTATAGACAAGCTCTTAATAAAATAAGACTGTTACTCAGTCATTAAAAGTAGGAAGTTCTATAATGTGCAATGGTAAATTTGACTTCTGTGACATATGTAATTTTTTAATTGCATGATCACAGGCTCATTTTCCATAGGACTTGCACCTCATTCAGTGCACCAGTATTCACCTATGAGCTGCTATTGCAGCACTTTGTCCGTTCTTTCTGAATACTGTCTGTCTCTTTATCCAGCAAACTTTATTCCTTCTTCCTCCTCACCAGATTTTTATCAAGTCCTTTGGTGTGCTGACAAGTAACACAGCTTCCCTGGCTAGCTCCCATCCTCATACCCTTTTACCTAGTCTTAAATTTATCGTCTTCCATCAAAATTGAGGCCAAAGTTTTTTTTTTGCTCAGCTTGTCCTAGGCTTAGATGCTTTCCCATCTTAGCCCTCATCTCATGAGAGCTTGTCCCAAGCATTCCTCTCTTTTTTTCCCAGCTTTTTTCCTTCTATCCTCATGTCACATAATCTTTTCTTCCATTTGATCTGGAAGCCCATGGGACACCTGATTATCTCGCAGGTTCTTCCTGTGAGTTTTTCCCTCCAGGCTGTGGGGAAAGGAGCGTAACCAGTCAGCACAGGGGCACGGATGTGTGTGCAATCCAGTCACAGAAGGGAACCATAGAATTTACAGCCTGTTTGACCACGAACATTTAAAAATCTCCAATGAGCATGTGCAAACAGGTGTGTGCTAGGGGTGGGGGGAGCATTTCTCTGTCACACTTTCAAGCTTAACACTGACAAATCTAGTTTTTTTGTCTCAATTGTTTGCTTGTTTTTAACACGGAAACCAGAAGGAATGGTGCTCTTTTGCTCCACTCTAACATAATACAAAGGAGCTGGGGGGGAGTGGGGGGGCCGGGAGAGGGGGGGAGGGCAATCACCAACAGTAGCTATTCTATTGTTTTCTCTCAAAAACTTGGCAAAGCAACAAGCTAGACGCAGCTGAAATGTGCTGGCTAAAAACTTCTCAAAACTTTCATCTGAGACAGACACAAACCATGCCCATCACCATCACAGAGAAAGTCTGTCAACGCCATGGATACCTGAAAAAGGGCCGCATACCAGAAAATATGAGTAATCCCTGCTCACATAGAACATTACCAGCATTGCCTATAATTATGATTTACACATTTTTATGCAGGTGATGTTTTATAAATTACTGGTATGCTCTAAAAGCTTTTTTTTTGTGGTTGCTCAAGGAGCACTTCCCTGATTTTGGTACTTTTAAAAATAAGCAATTTGATTTTAAAACAGGTCTACAAAAATTGTCTCAGCTCAAACATAATTTCCCATATTGGGGAAATTTGGAGGTGGAATGTTCTTTGTTCATCAGTTTGCATTTGAGGGTTTAGTTTTTACATCCTTTAATGACAAAACCCATTTGCCATTTCAGGTTAGAAAGGAATGCCCTTCCTAACAAACTTTCCTCAGTTTATTCTGGTGAAAAAGCAGGTATAGGTCATTGTCTTGAGGAAGATAATGGATTGCAAAAAAGGACCTGGCAGTCCTGGTGGACACTGAGTTGAACATGAGCCAGCAATGGGCCCTTGCTCCAAGAAGGCGAATGGTATCCTGGGCTGCATTAGGCCAAGTATTGCCAGCAGGTCGAGGGAGGGGATCCTTCCCCTCTGCTCGGCACTGCTGAGGCCACACCTGGAGGACTGTGTCCAGTGCTGGGCTCCCCAGTACAAGAGAGACAGGGACGTACTGGAGAGAGACCAGCAAAGGGCCACAAGGATGATGGACAAGAGAGCATCTCACCTATGAGGAAAGGCTGAGAGAGCTGGGAGTGCCCAGCCTGCAGATGAGCAGGCTCAGGGGGATCTCATCAATGTGCATAAACACCTGCGGGGAGGGTGCAAAGGGGACAGAGCCAGGCTCTTTCCAGTGGTGCCCAGTGACAGGACCAGAGGCAATGGGCACACACTGACACACAGGAGGTTCCCTCTGAACCTCAGGAAACACTTTGTCACTGTGAGGGTGACCGAGCACCGGCACAGGCTGCCCAGGGAGGTGGTGGAGTCTCCATCCTTGGAGATACTCAAAAGCCATCGGGACGTGGTCCTGGGCAACCGGCTCTGGGTGACCTTGCTTGAGCAGGGGGCTAGAGATGATGACCTCCAGAGGACCCTTCCAACCTCAACCAGTCTGTGATTCTGTGACTCTTTGGACTAACTCATCTCTTCAGTTAGGGTATCTTGTGTATCTATACCCTTCACTATTTGTCATTATCTTTAATTGCTCAGTTTTGACTAGTAGGTAGGTAGTCATGTGAATAACAAAGGACCTGTACTAGAGTCTTAATACTCATCATGCTTGCAAGGGTGATAAAGAGCACAAGAAACTTACTAGCACCCTTCCTATACTGCTGAAAAGGTACAGCTTAAATTTCTTCAAGGACTGAAATTGAGCCATAAAGAAAATACCAAAGCATGGACGTATCTCCTCATCCCGCCTGCTGACACACGCTCCCCAGAGGTGCCAAGCGCTGCCAGCAGTACCAGTTACGCTGTCTTAACAGAGGCATGATGGTGTAAGCCTTCACATGGAAGCGCTCGCTTCGCACCCTCTCTAGGGCCCCTCCTGCCACCCCCTGCAGTGACCGCCACCGAACCGCCCGTAATGCTGCATGCGCCAACAGCGGCATTTCAAAGCCCGACAGCAATCCCAACCGTGGTGCAGCTGCCTGCACCTTGCCCAAGGCGCTCTCATGGGAGCGCCAGCCTCAGCTGCCATTTTGCGGCAGCGCCAAGGATGGCTCACCAGCGGCCACGCCGCCTCAACGTGGCTGCGGGTGCCTGGCATGTGCATGTACGGTAACTGCGCTCCCCGTAGCTGCGGGCGGCTTTGGGCCAGGCCTGGTTTTGCTTCTTCTTCCTGCAGGGCTTGGTGATGAGAGTGGCGACGCTCTCCTGGCGCCACCGCCAGCTGAAGCCGCTGCCATCCTGCCTGGGTTCCTACCCTCCATCCCCACAGGGGAGCATTTCCGAGCCCCGCTCAGCCCCGGGGGCACCGGGGGGGTCGGGGGCCCTCCGGGCGGGGTCCCCGGGCCCACCGGCGGCCGGAGGAGGGATGACGTGCCACCGCCGCCGGAGACCATGGCGGAGCCCCCGCCCCGCCGCGGCTCCTTAGGGCGGGGCCTCCGCCCCCGGCCAAAACCGTGCGGCGCCTGGCCCCGCCCCTATATAAGGGGCGGCCTCGGCGCGGCGCTGGGAGCGCGGCCGCCGTCCCTGCTGCAGCCGATCCGCGGAGCCGGCGCCATGGCAGGTCAGTGGGCGCCGCCGCACCTCCCGGCGGCCGCCCGGCACTCGCGGGGGCGGCGGGCGGCGGGGGCCGCGCTGGCGGGGCCGCCGGGCGCTCCCCGGCCGCGGCGCGGGAGTGGGGCGGGCCCGGCCGGCACCACCTATTTTTAGGCGGCGGTCCCTGGCAGGGGCGGGCGGCCGCAGCGAGCCGGTGCCGCAGCCGGGGGGGGCTGGGGCTGCGTCCCGCCGGGCGGCTCCCTGCCGGGTAGGAGGACGCTCGCCATTCAGCCCTGCTCCGCGCCGCCTGCCTCGGCGCCTGGCCCGGGGCTCTGTCCCTAACGGGAGGGATGCGGCGGAGGGCAGGGGGGTCCGGAGAGGCCACTGCAGGGCCGCGGCGGCTCACGGGGGGAAACCGAGCCCTCTCCCGAAACGCTAAAGGCGCGGAACCTGTGTGCGTTTCGGTACTTTACAACGAGCGATTCCTTACCACCTCTCCAAGGATGCCTGGCTCCTTCCTCCCGGATTTTTTTTTTTCTTCCCGGTTCTTACCTGGAGCTGTCAGAGGAGTCGGTTTCACTTTCAGATCTGGAAGGCTGGAGGAAGCCTGGCGCACGTCTTAATTAGATGCTCCTGTCTCTTTAGGAAATCCTGTACTAAAAAAAAAAAAATAATCAGGTGTAGGAGTAGGTAACTGAAAGAGCAGGGGAGCAGGCAGACACCTGTGAGCTCCGGCCCTGCCCTGTGAAAACTCTTCCGGGGGAAGTTTTAAAACCTCTGGGGCAAGCACCCACGTCCCCTCCCGCATGCTGGCACACCAAGGGCTGCTCCTGGCTTCCAGGGTGCCCTTGGGGGTGCAAGGGCTGAAGGGCTGCTCCTGGCTTCCAGGGAGCCCTTGAGGGTGTAAGGGCTAGCGCCGAGACTCTTGCGTACAGGTGCTCCAGCCTGGGCACTGGGCCGCCAAAGAGGTCTCTGAAGTAGCTTGGTTTTGCCTGGATAAATCAATTATGAAGCTGTGCGACTGTCTCGCACTCTCCGTGTTTTTGCAGCCACGCTGTTACGAATAGTTCAGTGTGTTTCAGGCATAATGGTGACTGCTGTGGGAACATCACCTATTGTGGAGGAAATGTTTATGGAGAAGGGGGAGACGATGGGAATGGAGACCCACCACAAGGCTTAGGTAGAATGGACTAGTCTTGCAGATATGGCTTCCATCTTAAGCAGCAACTGGTCTTGCCCAGATTGTAGTATGGACTCATACATAACATGTCCAAATGTACTTTAGAAAAGGTATGAAATACAACATAGGTTATTCAAAACTTTGGAAGGGTGTACTGACTTGGGTGCTCCACAAGTTGCCAGGGTCCTCCTCCTGTCAAGCAGTCCTAAAGTTTCCTACTGCTGTTGGGATGTAACAGGTGGCTTCTTAGCCTTTACTCCACCATTACATTGACTTTATTTCTCCAAGACCTTTGTGTGTGAATAGCCAGTTTCAGTAAGATGAGGAGACATGGCAGGAGTATCCCTGCTAACAGTTCAATGAAAAAGATGAGTCTTTCAGTGGCAAGGTCACTTTAAGAATTAGTCTTACACTGCTGGGAAAAGTACAGTCCCACTTTGTCTACACTGGATTTTTAGTGAGCTGTCAGCACAGAGTGGCAGACTTCTATTTATTGAGTAGTTGAGGAATAACATGCAAATTAAGTAATGAAAAATGCTGCCCTCTTAGGAGGATGTTCACACCACTTAAAATGCTGCACGCTTGCCACTTGTAAAACTTCAAAGAAACACAAAATTGTTCTGTAGATTTGCTGAATTATATGAACTATTACAAATTGGTAGCTAAAGTGAATTGGGAAAAAAAAAAAATCTTTATTCCTGGCATTGCAGAAGCTTTTTTGAACTTTGTAATTGACCACTATAATGTAAATCCCTTGGGACTAGTTGGTTTTGCTGCTAAGCAAAATAGAAGGTTTTGTAGCTGGTCTGTAGAGCTTGCAAACCAGGTTTGCAGAGCTTATAGACAATTATGGTACATGCCTTTCTGTTGTCAACTGTTAAGATGGTATTAAGTTAAAAAGATATTGATGATGACTGTCTCATGGGCTGAGGAGTTGTACCAAACAACAATCTCTTTGAAAGTAGAGCAGTCACTATTTTAATCTTACTACTAGACTTGATAGTAAGCCTCTAAGTGTCCAGAACCCTCACTCTCAATTCTGATCTAACCTAATTAACAACTTCTGTTAAAAAAAAAAAAAAAAAAAAAAAATCACAGTTGCTAAAATAAATTTGAATGTGAAAAAACCTACTCTTGAAATTCTTAAGAAGAAACTATTTCGTTGATGGTGTCAAAAATGGTTTGGTAGAAAAGAGCACGCTGCTTTATAAAATGCTGTAGCTTGGAAAGGAGTACTACATGACGATAGGTGACAGCCTACATGATGAGAGGTGACAGTGAACTGAAGTTTAGAGGTTACTCGGTTGCTTTTGTCAGTCCCACCATGGCAGTTTAAAACACTGTGACAACTGAAAGAATGCAAAGCTTGTATTATATGGCCTCAATAAGCCGTGTATGGCAAAGTGATCCATCTTAATCTATTTTTAAAATACAGCTGGAGCAGAAGATTATACTTTATAGTAATAATCCAACTTTACCTCTTTTGCAGCAAGTTTTTGCTCTTCAGGCAAAGTCTTAAATTGTTTATCATATTACTGGTTACTTCCCATTTAAATCTTGCATGCTTGTGATAGAGCTGTAACCATGGGTTGCAGAACAACTCATCTGCAAAATCCTGAGCTAGCAAAACTTAATACTGTTGTCCAAGATCTAATTCAATGCTTATTTTCATTTGGAAATGAAACGTTAAGTTTTACGCTGCCCTAGCTTCAGGGTTCAGAGCTGAACCTAGAGTGACTCTACAAAACTGTACTGTTACTAACTTTAGGCCAAATGCAAGCTGACTGACTCCTAATACTTTTAGCTCAAAAATAGTATGTTAATGGCCAAAATAAGGCTCTTTAGACCTTTTGAATTGTCTCTAATATTCGGCATGACTTATTTAACCTGTGGGCGGACTGGAACTGGTTTCTCTTGCAACAGTCTTGATTCTGTTTTTTTCTACTGCATTTTGCCACGTGTCAAGTTACTAATAGTAAGTAGAGGTATGCAAGTATAATCTGCTTCATTCAGCAATGCCCAACATGCAGAGTTAAAGAGCACATCTTAGAGGTCTTACAGCATGATTACCTAACAATAATAGGCTTCTAGTATATCTGTCTTGGAATAAAGTAGTGGATCATGCTAACTTGACCAAGTTCATTTCTTCCAGACCAGTCTTTTGTGACTCTAGCCACAAATGACTCCTATGTGAAAGGAGCACTGGTACTTGGTTCATCCTTGCAACAGTACAGAACAACAAGGAAGCTGACTGCACTCATAACTCCTCAGGTCTCAGATCTTATGAGGTAAGGTCACTTACATACTTCAAACTGCCACAGTTCCTGCTGATGTGAAGGTTGAAAAATGGAAGTTAAATTCCTTAATAGTAACCTTCCAAAACTCTGGAAGCTTAACAGCTAAGCTTAGCAGAATTCAACTTACACGATCTGGAATTCTGTAAGTTCTTCAAATGTTAAATTGTTTGGGTTTTTTTTTTTCTTCCATATGATGAGTTAACAAATACTCTGTAGTTAGAGCACTAAACTGTGACTTGACACTGATATTTTAACTGGATCTTTGCTCTTTCATAGTCCTACTTAGAACTATCCAATAATACAATATTGCCTGTGCGTTCATTAGCGCTGTGTGTATGGCTGTGGAGGTGGGAGTAGGGGATTGGTATTTATTTGTCTTGCAGAAGCCTTCCAGATTGAGATAATGTAACGCAAGCTCTCTTGAAATCTAGCAGACACTTCAAATTTTATCATGAGAGAAGAAAATGAGCAGAACTAAAGTAGCACCAAGTACGTCAAATCAGCAGATCAACAGAGGCATCTAAGGAGGTCACCACAGTACAACAAATGAAATTAACAGGCAACTGCTTCCTACAGCCTCTCTAGAATAGTCTCAGTATGGAGCGGACTGGGTGCTCTTTCCACATGTAAGAGGAGGGTAAAAAAACCAATTAACTTAATAGCTACATGAACTACAGATGATAGGTCAAGATTCTCTACATGGGGAAGTTCTGAAAAGATCTCTCAATTTATAGAGACAGTAGAGAAGTGGCTCAATAATAACTGGAGTGACTCTCCCTGGAGTCTCTTGGCAGCTAAACGGCCTTATCAATATAAAGATGCTACATATAGAAACATCCATTCTAGCCTATTAGGTGAGTGTGCTCTTTTAAGATGAATCATAAATGTACTTATGTGCTAGTGTAAGCCAGCTAGTACTATGCCCTTAGACCAGCGATACCTACCTACCTAGTGGTGTAACTGGAACTTGGCATTTTGCACTCTGTATCCACTAACAAGGTGTGCCTTAAGTTCAGAAGCAACTGTCCATACCAAACTGTCAGTGTAAAGACAGCCTTGCAAGGCAGAGTTCTAAAACTCATTTACAACCTCTGTGGCTCAGATTGTACTGATAATTGCTGGGCATTCAAGATACACTGTAGAATAGTGAGACTTTACAGATGCTTTGTATTTTGAGCAGCATGAACTCCTTAACCTCTCTTGAACTAATGGTAATGCTTTACTGATGGTAAAGCAAAGGTTGGATCTCTGCCACAAAATTTCACTATGCTGTCTGAAAGTTTAAGTGTCACCCTTAGGTGAACATGACACTGGGGCAAAACACTGCTGTACCCACAGCTGTGATTAATGAGTCTTTAAAATGTTATGGGATAAAGAAAGCTTTAGCAACTGGGTCTAGTCAGATGTCCCTAACAGTTGCAAATCCAGAACAGCGTTGTCATAACTATTGCATAAACTTCTGTTTCAACTGTTTTAGGATTCAGCTACTGTCCTGCTCAAGCTACTCTAACAACTTCCCATTTCCTAATTGCCTGCTCAAAGTAGACTGTTGACTTGCCAAAAATCAGAGTCTGGCTGAAAAAAGCTGTGTGGAAAGCTTGTACTACATAGCCATGACCTACCGGACTTGGTAGCAATGCCAACTAAAGCCCTGTTTGTGAAAGAAAAAAAACCCAAACTTCTTTGTTACCCAAAATGGGCCCGTTACAAAGCAGAAACCTTGAGGCAGACAGGTGTACTTGTGCATTCCAACACATGCAGTCAACTCTTACTGATGGCATAGGAAATACTGCCAGGTTCCCTGTTATTCCACTTCTCTTTATGGAATCTGTCACGTGGTCTGGTGCTGGAATAACAGTAGAACTAAATCTTGGCAATTGGCTCTTTCTCCAGGAGAGTGCTAGAAAAAGTCTTTGATGAAGTCATATTGGTAAATGTCTTGGATAGTGGGGATTCAGCACACTTGGCGTTAATGAAGAGACCCGAGCTGGGTGTCACGCTAACAAAGCTTCACTGCTGGGAACTGACGCAGTTTTCAAAATGTGTTTTCATGGATGCAGACACGATGGTAAGTGGTCGTGTCTCATGGTACCTCTTCATGACCTGGTATGGGGGCTGTTGGATTTTTTTTTTCCTGTGAGTTGTTTTTGGTTTTGTTGCTTGGGTATTTTGGGGGGGGAGGGGGGCTGGTGGTTTGGTTTTGTTTGTGTTTTGTTTTTTTCTTTTTTTTTTTAAGAGGAGGGGTAATACAGGCCTTTTTGCTACTTGAACTAGTAACTCTAAAAATGTATGTGCCTTTATCTAAATTAATTGTAACATAGTCTGTGGGGACTATCTCCATAAAGTATTGTCTTCCATAAGACAAGAGCATTGATATGAGAACTTTCTTTCATGTCTTAAGGTGGATGTCAAAAATCCATTAAAACATGATACCCCAATTCCTAACCCAAAAACCAGAAACAATTTTTTACCCCCTTTACAACTAGGTTTTGTCAAATATCGATGAGCTTTTTGAGAGAGAAGAGCTGTCTGCAGCACCAGATCCAGGCTGGCCTGACTGTTTTAATTCTGGAGTTTTTGTTTACCGACCTTCCATTGAAACATACAATCAGCTTGTACAGTTTGCTACAGAGAAAGGCAGCTTTGATGGTATGTATTAATTTGTATTTCAATATAAGTTAGACCAAAATGGTAAGAGTGGTTGGGATGGCTCAGTAACTACATATGTGTCCTGGGGACTCTGTGCGATAGAATTCTGAACTAAGTGTAACTACACAAAAATGATATCCTTCTCACAATAGAGGCTATCATTACAATATGTAGTAAAATTACTTTTTTCAGACTTCATGAAATAAAAAACCTAAGGGTTTGGCTTCCGAACTAGCAGCTGTAAGCATTAGCAATGTAGAATTGTGTAACAAGGAATCTTAAGATGTAGCAAGCACAGCACATGCATTAGCAAGTGAAACTGCAGTACCATGCTTCATGCATTCGTAACACTCAAGGCTTGAATGCTCTATGCTAACTCAAGTTGCTGTGGGAAAAATAGTAGATCAACTTGAGTGCAGCTTCAGAGAAACAAACATTTGAAGGTGCAACTCTCTCTTCATATGCTATGTGATAGCTTCCTGTCATTATAGGGTGGTGACCGTCTTTTTCCCAATATCAAGTGCCTGTAGCCTTGGCTGCTTCCCACTATAGGTCACTTGGGATTGGCCACTGTGCCAGATTTAAGCTTGAGAAGCCAAGTTCTGCTGTCCTGTAAGTCTCCTTACCAATCTATTACCATTGCAGTAAATGCACACATTGCTTGAAGACTGCTATAGTTAAAGGCTTCTGAATGAAGCGTTCACTGTCGCCTGTCACTAAATTCCATTATGTAACTACTGTGGTACAAAACAAAGTCTAACTGAAAAAGCTCCAGAAGATTTCATAAATAAGACCATAAACTGGAACTCTTAATAGAAGGTAATTACCCAGCCTGTTGACTTACCCTTCAGTACTTTGTAAAAAGTAAAAATTCTAGATGTCACTCCTACTATGCGGAATAATCCCTGTTACTGTGTGGACTGCTATGTGTGGCCTCCTAAAGAACATTAGTCACAGTTGGATGCTTAATGCTACCATATGAATAAGCTAGTGAAAATGAGTACTGCAATGTAATGAAGGGTCTGTCTGTACCTCGCTACTGACAAGGTAGCAGTTGGTAGCTCTGGGAGTGCTCTCAAATGCTGGGTGTAAATTGACTAGCAGCTGCTAATTCAGCAGTACTGAATTTTTGCATTAAAAAGACCAAACAAACCAAACCAAAAAACCCCAAACAAACCCACATCTGTGTGCAAACTGACTGCTGAGTAGTTCCAGGAACACCTAAGACTTGGTGATTGTCTCCTCTGAGCTTTGTGCTCGACTGCTATCAGACCCCATCTTCTGGATCTAAGGCCCTGTCCTTTAAAAGAGTAGAAGTGCTTCTACAATATACTTTCTGACTTGAAAGCTAAAGCCACACAATGGTGAAACTTCCTCAGTGTCCTAAACATGAAGCAATTGTTGCAGCTCTTAACAGCAAAAATGGTGGGTTAGTGGTTTAGGTACCAAATTTCTAGAACTTTAACTTGTACTTCAGCTTTAAAATTTATTCAGTTTTTATTAAATGATAGCACTGATCTGAATAATGAGACCACGGATACTTAAAACTACCTGCATAAGCTGCTGCTGAGGTCATGAACTCGGTGGGGAGAAAGGGGATTTAAACTTAAATTGATCTAGACAGTAATAACAGTTCTTAGGAAACTTTTTATAAGAGAAACGCCTGTGAAGGGTCACTGTCCTTAACAGGACACAGGGATGCAAACTCAACAAGCTACCAAGCTATGCATAATTGAAGTCAAGCTCTAAGCGCCCCATCTGCAGTCGTAGTAACTAGGGAATGTAAGACTTTCTGGAGTGTTTCATGTTTATAACAGCAGACAGATGCCTCCTATGTAATGCTGTTGTCCAGAAATGGTAGAGTGATGGCTACTATGTAGATGACTACTTTGTCTATTTGAACTTCACCTTTCTAGATGAGGAATATGTCATGCAGTAATTCTACATACCATCTAAAAGTAGTGGAGGGGGGGAAAAAGTTTGGTTTTAAAAGAAATCTGGTAGTATTGATACCTTAAGAACATCGCTATTGCTTCAACAATCCTCTGGCTCTTTAGACTGGGATCTAAAATGGTTGGTCTTGCACATAAAGATATAATGCAGCAAGACTGTATCTGTAGATATGTAGCTAGTGTAACCACTGCCTGATTCTTTCACCTTATGTCTAAGGCCCAGTTCATACAACAAGACTACTGTTCAAGTCTGAACTAGGACAGCTAAATGCTGCTTTCAGTGGCTGCTTTGGCACAAATGCATGCAATCTGGAGAAAAAGCAGAGTATGAAAAACAATCCGACTGAGAGAAAGTCCTGTAGAATAAGTTAAATACATTGTTGCTGCCCCTTCAGTTATGAGCTATCTGTTCTGAGAGGGCATCCCAGACTTTCTTTTCTTATAGATCATATTACTGTTAATGCTGTGTTAAGAATGCATATGTTAAGTTAGAAGTTAAGATGAAACATAGCTCAGTAAAGACCCAGAGGACTTGTCTGGTTTCTTTGACTCTGTTCTCTTGTGATGGACACAACTTCTTCAAAAGTGCTTTCCTTCCTTTATGGGTTGAGAAGCAAGTCAGAGGTTTGAAATTACTGGGCTGAGTCTCTAGGCAATTCCTCACTCTGCAATCTGCATGTATGCTGACAGCTGTAACAGGATACTTTAGAATTTATATTTGTCAGTGGACTGTCCGTACATCTAAGTTCATGCCCAGTGTCTAGATACTTCAGTTGCAAAAAGCAAATTCTGCTCAAACAGCAGTGAGGGTGTAAACCTTAGTACTGCCCTAAATCTAATCATAGGCCAATTAAAAAAAAACCAAACCTTTCCTGAGTCAGCAGAGACCGAGTGCTTTAGAAAATTAAAGACTAAAGTAAAACATTGTCTCTTTTCTAACTAAGCTATCCATTTACCTACTCTTTAGCAATGCTACTTGTGAATGCAGTTACAGGTGAAGGGAAGACAGCAAATGAAAGCTGAGGGACTCCCTTCAATCTCCTTCATAAGAGGAACTATTAGCACTTAAAGACTAAGTATATTCACTGCAATAAAGAATGAATGGATATAAATAAGTAGTTTTTACTTCTCAGTAGCTGCTTGTATACTAGTCTGCTTTGGGTCAGAGGCTATTTTTTTTTTGTAGCTACTTTACTACTGACATACCAAACAACTTCAGACTCATTTGACCTCATCACTACCTCTACTTGCAAACTAAGATGTGACCCCTCCCAGCACAGTAGGTCTGGCCATAACTTAGATTGTTGCCCTCACTTAGGGGTTAGTCAGCAGCTTTTTAGTACAGAACTAGGAATGCCTGTTACCTTTTAAGGGATTTGATGAAGTTTTACTAGAGTTGTCACCAAGACTGAATGTTCTCTCCTTATATCACAGCGTAGGTAGATGCATCCAGGGCTGCAGGTCTAACAGACCACCAATACCTTAACTCTGGTGTTGAGATGTTGGTCATGCATCTGTAAGCATAAGTAATAAAACTAATTGTTGGCACTTGATCTTCTGAGCTACAGCTTTCCTGAAGCTGAAGAGTACTCAATTGTCAAGTCCTGGTTTTTGCTGCCTTATACAGCTTGAACTTAAGCTGTAAAAAAACTGAATGGCAGGGTTTGTGAGCAGCTTGCTATCTTTTAGCAAAAGTAACCCCACACATACTACCTTTTTCATTCTCTGCATTTTTTTGATTTTCAAAGGCTGCAAGGTTTACAGGGTTGTTCACAAGCAGAACTCTGGTGCTCTGTGCCAGACGCCTACTGGACATGACAACTGCATTACCAACTCTTAATTAGTGAAGTGATTGAAAAAGATCCTGAAACAGCTATCTGATGCTTACAACCTATTAATGCCTTCTCTTTCAGGTGCAGATCAGGGGTTATTAAACACCTTCTTCAGCAGCTGGGCAACAACAGACATGAGCAAACATCTACCATTTATTTATAATTTGAGCAGCACTTCTGTATATTCCTACCTTCCAGCATTTAAAGCGTAAGTTCAAAATTCTAAGACAACTTTCAGAGCTTACATAAACTAATTTCTTGTAACAAAATGAGCAGGCACAATGTGAACTTACGCAGTTATTCTAAAGGGAGACTGTTACGCTCACTAAAAGAAGGTATAATAGTTTCCACTCTTTTAAAAAAAAAAAGTTGAATTAATACTAGTTAACTGAATCATCTCATGATAAATGCAGAAAGAAAGCTGCATCTGTAGCTTAAACCACTCATCCCTGGTGGTAACACTGAAGTCGATCAGAGTAAGCACATTTGACAAGTCACTTGCAAAAGGAAGAACCACTACTCCAGTATGGGATACTGTCTGTTAGAGCTCTAACCAAAGGCAGTATCTCTTGAATCAGCTTGAGCTGCACTTTGGCATGTCACTGGTGGTATTGTGCCCACCTAGCTAGCTTGCCCTTTCCTCACTCGAATTACTTGGGGTATTTAACAACCAGTAGTTACAGTTCATCTGATCAGCCTATACCACTCAAACATGGTGAACAAAGACTTGTATAAAGCTAGAATTCTCTGCCAACAGTCTTCCTAGATCACAGTTCCTTAAGTAATAGCAAGATGGAACAAAGCCTACAGCCAGCCACCATACCACAGCATGTTTCCTGGGTAAGGAAAACAACTGTATCCTCCCTAGCTAGCAGTATTAGATTTGGCATGTCAGTGCCATATGTCAGTGGCAGGGTCACTCAAGGTGTTATAATAAACACAGGAGGAAGGGGGGAAGCTGAAACATTACACTGAAACTCTTACTCATTAAGAGCTGCAAAAGTTGGGGGGGGTAGGTGGAGGGAAAGTACCAATTGCATAAAAACAATCTGATCTCTGAATGACATCAGGTTACTAGTGTCTAAAGCAGCAGCTAGCATAAGCAGGACTGTTGCTGGCTCAGGATCAAACTATGTCTTGTGATCAGAATACCATTTGAAATCCTGTCATGCTAAAAGTGGAACACTTATTTAAAGAAATATATGCAGGCCTAAGAATGACTAAGTAGTTGGATAGCATTTGATAAGCTAACATCTATTGTAAAGTATGTCCTCTTTCCATGGCTGGCTGTTAGTCACATGACCTTAAATCTACAAATGACCTTGTTGCCACAAAAGACTAATTGGATTTGGGGGCTCTGACAAAAATTCCATTTAACTGATTTGATTCAATCGCCTAACTGAATTCAGCAGACCTTCAGAAGTAGAGTGCTGGAGGTGCAGCCCTGTTACCTAAATGCCCTGCTCAATAGGTGGAACAATTTCCCTTGGTTAGATCGGCAGCTGCAGTCCTGATAATCAGCAGTTGGAATAAAGTGAAATTTAAACCTACTGACATCAATAGCTAAGTTTTTCGCAGCTTTGTACAGCGAGACTAGATTTCACAGCAGTCTCAGTAATCCTTTTTCCAAAGGAAAATGCCAATTCATGACAAATGCTCTCTAACTTCAAAACATTGATGAAGGACTTTTCTGGGAGATGGGGAAAGACGGATTAGTTGCTGAGGCCAGTGTGGACATAAAGCTTCCTAACAGCTGAGCTTAAATGTCAAAAGAAAGAATTGCAGATCTAGAAAGCAGGTACGGAAAACATTGTAGAAACTTGGCACCTGTCAACTGTTGTACAGGTCTTAAGTGGACAGAATACTAAGAATACACTTCTCCATTTGCAGCAAGTGTAACCTAACACTTCTTAGGCATTCTTTAGCTTAAATAGCCTTGATTTTTAAACAATGACAAGTTTCTTCAGAACAGCAGCAGCCTAAGATAAAGAAAACTCAGGCTGTTAAGTAGTGCTGTGACAGCTAATAAAACTAAGGTAGCCCTCTTATGCCAAATCTTGACATATGGAGTTTAAAGTTAAAGCCCAGGAACTGACCTCTTGAAGACAGTTGTTTCTTTTTTTTCCTTGCAATTAATGCAAATACTTGATCTTGTTTCACACATGCATCGGTTTTCATTCTGCAATGATATCAGTTGTGTTCAAAACATTGAACATGAATATTGAAACACAATCAAGGTTATCTTACAATAGTACAATCCCCCCATCCATATGCATACTGCCTTGTTTTGAATATTCTAAAGTTTTTGAAACACCACCTGCATAGTCTCCATATGCAGAACTCCTTAAACATCTGAGTCCTGGTCAAAATGACCAGGGTGTGCTTAATAAAATGTTAGACAAACTAGTTTGGTATTATTATCTGTTTTAATCATATGTTCAGAAGAAATCCTAATGTGTGATGCAAACTGAAGTAGGTGAGACAGTCACTGTTACTAGAGACTGGTATTGCTTGTTCACAAAACTGACTCAAGCTGAACTCTACTTCTGGAACCATAGAAGAATGGAATGAATGCTGTCTCTTTTAGTGTTAGGTTCTTTACCTCAAAAGGGGTGCATCTCATCTACATTCTTAATGCAAAAGAACACACTGGTAACATTTGGGACAAAGCTATAAGTCCATATTGAAAATGGAGTTAAAATAGTTTTAAAAAGAAACAAACAAAAAAAAAAACCACTACCACCACAAAACCCATGCATGGCTAAACTAGGGTTATTCAGAAAATAACAGTTGGTTGTCTAGCAAGACCCTGCTGCACCAAGATCAGAAGTCCTCTGAAATGCCTAGGCTCTATAAAGCTGTTATTTTGCAGGGACAGAGTCTTCCTGCAGCAGGGCCTTCCAAGGATCCCTTTCTATAGGGCTGTAAACTAAAGGGTAGCTCTAACACTGACCCTTCCCTACATAATGCTTGTAATGCCTAGCTGTCTGGATCACTGACTTTGGAGTAGAATCTTTTTCACTTTTAAAACCAGTTCCGATTGCAACGGCTGCTTGAGACTGCTCTCTCCTGAGCTATGGACATCACTCTACCTAAAGACTTGAGTTGGCTGTAAGTACTTAAATAGCCCAGACCATTAGGTTTTGGCTGTATTCTGACTAGTGTAACGTAGAATTCCGTTTGCATTTTTTCTGTTGTATAGTGATGCTTTCAGTCCCAGTAGGCATTGGCAGTTTGATCATTTAGTGTTTAGCCTCCTAAATATATTCATATTTCTGTTTTCTGGACACCTACAGAAACCACAGGTTAAAAAAAAATTATATCTGCCAGTCAAAACTCTTGTTTTCTAGACATCCGCACAAACTGCGGGTTCTAACTTTTTCTGTCCAACAGGTTTGGTGCAAACACTAAAGTGGTGCATTTCCTGGGAAGCACGAAGCCATGGAACTACACATATGACTCCAGAACAAAAAGCATAAAAGGCAACATGGACGACCCTAAAATAGTTCACCCAGAATTCCTCAACATGTGGTGGGATACCTATACGGCTAATGTTTTACCATTACTAGAACAGCATGGAATTGTTAAAGAAACTACTACAAGTGTAAACATGGTATGTGCATTAATATCTCCGTAGAAACTACCCAAGTATGGATGACAGGTTCTTTACCATTCCACTGATTTCACTTCCCTCTGTCCAACTCAAAGCATGGGTGTGGTTTAGTTTGTGGGATGCAGGATTTTTTTGGTTTTGCTCTTTTAAGCTTGGAATGAATAATACTAGAGAAGCATGCTATAGTGGTCTTGAATGTAGTTGTCTGCTTGCCTAAAGCAAACTATGTAAGTAGCTAATGGCGCACCAGAAATTCTACTGTAGTAACTTCTTTAATATATAGAGAAGGGCCCTAACTCTTCATGTGTTGCAGCTAATAAGGTTCTCGAGCAGAAGAACCCCAGTTCAGCATGCAATATGTACATACAGATCTTGCATGATGAAACAAACCTAGGTAAGCCTAGGATAACTAGAGAATGAATACTTATGTAGACTGGCAGTGATGAATCCCAGTACTTACCAAAGCCATAGTAATGCTTCTAACTCTGGTTCTCACTCAGAGTTCAGTAGCTTGCATCTGACTGCAGACTTTATAGTCTTAGCTTAGTACGTGGGCCAGTTTAAGTTCTCAACCTTTCTAAGACCAAAGTTACTGATCTCTTAAGATGTGCTTTCTCTTGTTAATCTTACATCTTTCTAACAAACTGTTTGCAGCTATCGGGCTTGGTCTATACTCTGGCTTTCTCTTGTGGCTTCTGTAGAGAGGTATGAAGAACTTAAACTTTTCTTTTCTTCCCCTCCCCCCCCCCCCCCCGCTAACTTCTGTAACTGCTTTGTTATTTTGCTAGGAAAGCTGCATATCCCTGCCCATTGCCAATGCTTGCTGCTGCGCATGAGAACATCTACTTTGTTGTCCCATTCTATGGCCTGTTGCTCACTTTAGCTATGCAAAGTATTTCTATATTTTTACTCTGCCTTTCCTTTTAGGCAGAGGTTACAGAGGCAGTGTCCCACATAGCAGTATCAGCACCATCACCGGTATTACCAACTGTATCTTCAGAAGAACGCAAGGAACGGTGGGAACAGGGCCAAGCTGACTATATGGGAGTGGATTCCTTTGACAACATCAAGAAGAAACTTGATACCTACCTTCAATAGAAATGCCTGTCTCAAACAGTGGTGATGCAAGGACTTGTTCCAGAACTAACAGCTAGAAAGGTGTAGATGGTGGTCAGTTACACTTGCTAGTAGCTTGATGAAAAACTTCTTGGCTGAAGGCCTCTGCAGTGCTACAGATGAAGACTGAGCAAAAGCTAGGAAGCAGAATTCCTTGGGCCACCTGTAACTGCCCAATTTCCAATTCTCCCTACTAGATAAAACCAGGTATTTTCAGCTTAAATTTTCTTCTGTTGTGATCAATTGGCTCAACATATTCCTTGAAACTGGGTTTGTTACCTCACCTCATTAAGGTGATTAGCATTGATTCCTTTGCTTGCTGTTTTAGATGTAAAATCTAGTTCATGGGATTGCTCATACACTAGAGTGGTAGCCATTCTGCTTTACCATAAATGTGTTAATGACACTGGGATACCTACAGATGTAACAGTAATAGCACTGCTTTGCTCTTCCAGTCACAATTGCACTGAAGTTTTGACCAGGTTCTTACGCACAGTGCCTACAGCATGGCAGAATGCATTTTTCAGTTCTGTATACTACGGGACTAGTAAATTGAGTTTTATCTGTTACTTGCAATGTTGCACTTGATACAAAAATAAAAAGTTGTCATGCATTTCTGGCTTCCCTAAACTCTTGAGCAATTAAAAAAAAAATAAGGGAGCTCTGAAGCAGTCCAACTAAAATATTCAACAGGTATAACCCTTAAGCTTTGCTAATGCTACTCTAGCTACCATTTGCAAATGTCCAGCTTTTAGTTCTGTAACTATTTACAGAGTATATAGTCATCTGCCAGGGAGCTGTTGAGGGCCAGTCCCCTCATTAGCTTGCCCCAAGTATAGGACAGGGCAGTGGAGGAAGTACCTGCTGCAGCTACTCACATGGGCAACAGGGAGCTTGGGAAGAGGGAATCTTTCTTTCGGTGACTAAAGAAGCATCATCCCTAACGTAAGCCCTGTACACTGTGAACTTGTTTTTAAACACAACAATGATGCTATTTTGGGAAAGAAAGACTAAATAGCTGCTTAAGTAACTGTAACTGTACCTACCCTGATTAGGAAAACTATTCTTTCCATGTATGCAGAGAATAAAAGAAAGTGCCTTTTTGCCCCACTTAGGCTACACATTGTATTTTAAGACACGTGGAAAAGCAGTAAAAATACCACAATAACAAAAGCATGAAGACAGACAGAGATTAGCCGTTATCTGTACTAAGTTTCAGATCCATCCTTTAGCAAAAAGTCTAAACAGAGCCAAATTACTTAGTGTTTGGTCTTTGACAGCTATATTCTGTACTAGTCCAGAAACACTAAGAAAGTATTATTTCATTATTTCCTAATAAAGGAGGATTTTGGCAGGAAGCTAGTGAGGGTGCTAAACTTTTAGCCTGGAGATAAAATAAACTATCAACAAGCTCTCACTGTTTGCTGGTAAAGCAGAAGATGTAATCTGGGTATGAGAGTTAGTTTGTTTTAACTTGTTTTCACTACTTAATTGCTCTAAGATTCCTCGGTCACCATTTAGCAAAAATGCTAAGAATGAGGGCCAAACCAAAGTAGCTTGTAGCTATTTAAAAGTACATAGCATCTGAACTCCCAGTTGTAACTAGCCCTTTCCTGTGTGGGTTTTTCTTTTGCTGTGTTGGGTTTTTTTTTTTTAACAGATAAATTTGAAGTTGTGTGAAAACAGGAGGGATTACTAGTTACAATCTGTACTGACAAAAGTATATTTCATCCAACAAGTACAAATATTGGGAGTTCTGCATGCTCACAAAATACTCTATGGAAAATGGTAGAATACTCTTTTGAAGACAGCTAAACAGGCTTAGTTTCGCTCCCCTTGTCTGTATTCGTACTAGAGAATAGGCATGTTACTTCTTTTTAAGCTTAGTTGGAGAGAACTGAAAGTGTAAAAGCATGAGACTATATGCCAACCTGAAAATTTGGTTTAGCATTTAAGTTTTGTTACGTTAATACAAGAAGATAAGGAGAGATGCTGAATAAGATGAAAACCTGCATGTTTTGGGTTAAATATAGTTAGTAAAGAAAGAAAACGTATAAAACAATTCTGTCCTAGCCTTTGTGACTTATACTGTCATCAAGTGTTTACCCACATCCTCAGGAAAGCAAAAAGATATGACATCTATACCAAACTCTTATGCAGCTTATTTTCAATAAAATGACGTTTATGTCATTATCTGCCACTATTTCCTTCATAATTACTGCAGGCAGCATTTGCAGAGAGAGATCCCTTTTTATCCCTTGTAATAATACCACTTGATACATAAAACAATTTTCTGCTCTAAACTGTAGGTACCAAAGCAGTAACTGAATTAAAGCACTATACTCAAAAGAATCACAGCCCTGCTTAGATCGTGACTCAAGTATTGGAACTCCATTTGCTTTTAAAAAGCATATAATCTAAGGTGTTCCTTAAATGGTGACACCTCAAAGCAACTTTTAAAAGTTTAGAAGGGTGGGGTTTTTTTTTTTTCATTTATATCTTTATTTTATGTAGGGGGGTAAAAAAAACCCAGAATGACAGACTACTCAGTCTTCGGAATGAAAAATGTTAAGTTCATAATTCCAAACTCTCATTTCTAGAACATGCCTCGGAACGTACTGTTAGAACTCCAAGAAAGAGAATACCAATAGCCAAAGACTACTTACAGCTCATTAAAAGCAAAAAGAAACCCCAAACAACTGGAACACTGTAGTTTTTAACCACCCAAGAAACTGAACAGCTCCATCAAATCAGACTGGACTTTTCTGCTCTCAGCTTTGACCTTCAACTGCTCTTTCAGTTACATTAATGGCTTTCTAGGGAGACCTTAATTAGCCATACAGCTTAGTACTAACTCCAGTAAGTTTTTATTTGGCTTTGGAACACAGAAACCATCATCTAGTAGAGGAAAAATGATACTAGTAATTGTTTTCATAATCATAACTCAACCACTATGCACAATGTCAGCATATTTTAACACAAGTAATGCTGTAGCTTGACTGGCCATTGAAAAGGGTCTCTTCCTCATGGAGTTGGAAAAATCGAAAGAATGACATAAAGCCACATCTCTCGTTCATAATCAGGAATTATTTCTCCATCTTATCTCTAAACATTAGAATCTGAACCATAAAAACCCAAAGAAAGTTTAACTTACATAAACTTGATGCAAAAAAAAAATTACATCAGGTGTAGCTCTGTTTTCTTGTTCCTTTGTTAACTTCCCAGTAACAACCAGTTACTGGGGTCCACGCTGTCTTCTGACATTCATGTCTTTTTAATTCTTTCTCTAACAGACTTAAAACACACTTATCTCCATAGCTAAGATGCTGGCTCCCCAAAAACTGCATCAGCTTGTTAGGTTACATATTTTGAATTCCTTTCTCACTCCTTCCATTGGCTCACTGTTTCTCCAAATATCAGACATCTTCCCTTCATTTCTCAGTCCTTTTCCACTTCCTATGTTTGCAATTCATCTTACAATCAGCTGGCTGGTATTCTAAGACATAAGAAAACGTGAAAGGCATTAGAAGCAAATCAGATTCCATGTCTCTGCTGCCAAATACACTTCCTAAATCTAAACATAGAATCTAAACAGGACCTAAACATAGCAATCTCTGCCTCCAATTCTAAGCCTGAGCATTACAGGGAAGGCAGCATAGTGTTAAGAAAACACATAACAGAAGAGCAGAATCAAATGAGAAGAGAGAGAAGGAAGAGACAAGAATATTCAACTAACATTCAACTGAGATTCTTCAGTGCTGTTTATTACTTTGCAATACACGAACATGAGTAGTTTACCAAATTCTTCCTCCTAAATCAAGACGCATGCAGATCAGCATTCCATTAAGACATACGTATGGGACTGGAAAAGCACTTAGCAGTGCAAGAAAACTGTTAGAAAGCTGGCAGCTATTAAAATAATTTGTTCTGTTTAATTTATTTTGCAAGGGCTAACTGATCACTGACGAGTGAGTGGGTCGTATGCTACTTTGCGTATAGCACAGTCATATTGTTCCAAGTGTGTACAGGAATTATTAGGAAGTGTGTTATCAATACAAGCCGATGATTCTAGCATTTTATCCAAGTCACAAAACCTTTACTTTAACAAAAATCAGTGGAATTCTGTTTAAGGGAAGTAAAATATTAAAAGAAAGTGTTTTACAAATTTAAGTACTTGATTTTCACTAGCTCCTGGGAAGTAATCAACAAAGGAACTCCCTGCTGCACCTGTGTATTATTCAGAAATAGTAAAAAAATATTTTTAAATTTTGAATTACCATCTTTGAACATAGTCTACAAAAGTAAGAGCTCCTTATGAAGTGATCACTGACCACTTATTCTGAAACAAACAATCCAGATGACCTGTTTGGCTATCAGGAAACATGAAGCTAATTCATTTCTTCATGTCTAAAGGACAAAACACACATTTACCTTTTCACCTCTAAAAAGAGATTAAATTCTTGCAAGTTAGAATGCATGAATAGGCATTTCTGTTTTGAGGGATTTTTATGTATTCTTAAACATTGTACATAACAAGTAACATTTTGAAGAAATGAACACTTGAAAGATTTCAGGAATGCAAAACAAGTTTGTGCATTTCTAAATTAACATTTAGGAGCAAATTAGTTTTTATAATTTATTTGAAGCATTTATGTTTTGACCACAAAGACAGCAAAACTAAAAGTTAGGATGAGACATAGAACTTGAAGAGCAATATTAACTACAATATTAAAATAGATTATTTACTCAAAATACCACAGTTTCAAGCTATAAGTCAATTAGAGCCTTAATGTCATTAATTTTGGTTTGTTTTACTTCACTTGCTGAAGGCTTTTTGGTAGCAAAGGCTCCTGCTGCAAGTTCCCTCTTCTTGTTCTGAATTTTCAGCATGTTTTCTTCCACTGAATCCTTCACAATGAACTGAAATATAAAAAAAGCCCCAATATAAAAGAAATGAAGGGATTATTTCTTTTTTTTTTTAATTAAAAGTTTAGGATGAGAAATTTAGGTACTTGGGGAAAAAAGTTAAAAAGCTGAGTACCCTAAAGCACGGTGACATTATTTAATTATTACTTTGTAAAGCAAACACAAGAGGGAAGGGTTATAAAGCAGTTGCAGGAAAAGGTTTGGCATTTTAATTGTTTTGCCCTTTTTTTAAAACACTTCTTGAAAAAAATATCTCTCTCTTCTTTGCTACTTATATTAGAAGAGAACCTGTCTTCAGTTTCCCAAGTAATAATTTTGTGATGGGGTATTAATGAGACAGACCAGCTGCTCTTCTGCAGCTAAACGAGCAGCTATGACAAAAGCAAAAGCATTCTACATGCCTTCAAGAAAATAAACTGTAATAGGCAGGCTAGGCAACAGCAATACTAGCCCATCTTGGTCACTCCAAATAGCTCAACAGGGACATCTAATTTCTAAAATTATTATTTCACAGGAAATAGGTTACATTTATAAAATCTTACAATCCAAAGCCCACACTTCAAAAGTCACACCCCAATTTAAGTTTACTGGTGAGACATATGATGTCACAATCCTTTTAAAAATACAGTAAAGCTTTTTGGAAAATAATTTATTCAGAACCAGAAGACTGTTCAAACAGATCGTCTCTCAACTCACCTTAGTAATAACAACATTATGCTTCTGACCCAGCCTGTGACACCTGTCAAAACACTGGTCTTCTGCAGCAGGATTCCAAGCCTATCAGTAACAGCAACGAACAAGTTAAATAACCTCCCTTCAAAATACATGGTAGATGCACATGGAGTTGCAAAAGAAGTTATTGTACCGTCAGCTCTTGAAAAAATATTGCTTGCAGATTAATTACTCCCAACCTAATGTCTCACTCCTTAAGTATCCGCTATAAAGAAAGCTTTGAGAACTTGTGGTTATATATTCATAACAAGCAGGAACTTCAGGTAAATGCTTTAAAAACCTAAGTTTGTCAGGAGTCTAGGAGACATCAAAACAATCTTGTTATCATTTTAATTCTGAAATAAACACTGCATATACTAACTGCCTCAGTACCCTTTTCCTGATAGCAAAATCTAAACCAGCTGAACACAGGCAGTTATTTATCAGTAGACTAAGTCCCCTGACTGTTAAGAAAGCCCATGTATACTTCCATTAGTATATGCAATAATCACCAAGTTAGGTAAACAAGAAACTTGCTGAACACAAAATGTTAGTGTAGCTGTTCCTACTTATGCCTAGGATGTAACACTAAATATGAGGATTTGTGAAATGCCAAGTCTGTGCTCTGCCTTTTTCCAGCATGTTTTTTCTATCTGAAGGTACAGTACTATTAGTTCTTACAGAATGGATATTTACATCTACCTAAAATGTAATAATGTTCTGTCTGTGATAAGCAAGTCTCGTGCAATGGGCTCACCTTGCTATGTCACCCACATACTGAAAGTTCTCTAGGAACTCTTCTTAATGACTCCTTTCTATAGAAGGGGAAAACAACAGCACTAGGCTAGCACAGAAAATTCATTTTAGATCCTAAGAACCTCCGATGCCTAAATACACTTACGACATCAAGCTGCAAGATAAAAGCCAGACAAGTCTTGTTTCTCCAATCTAAGGTAGTGAGCAGAAGTGCAACAAATGATGCATCTGTCACTGCAAGATGAACATTCCTGGCAAGCTACATACGGCAAACCGTTCTAATACTAATCTGACCGTACAAACAAGAGGAGGTCTTGAGGAAAGACCCAGCCCAAACATGCACAAGCATGTTCCATTCTATCTTTGCTGTAGTCGAGGAGGACCAAAAGTGTACTACTCTCATTCTTCTCTCATCAGTCCAGCAAAGAAAAACTGAATTGCAGTACTTCTATGCCTTTCTGCAATATCTCATACAAAAGATACTATATTTTACATGGAAAAATTTGAAGAAACTTGAGCCGCAGAGAAACAGCTGTATACTTGTGATGCTCTCACATTAAAGGTTCGTATTTCTTCCTAAAGGTGAGAATTCAGCAGATATGACTGTATTTAAACAAACAAACAATTTAAAAAAAAAGGAAGAAAGTAGTCTATGGTTGGATAAATGTTCCTCCCTTGCACTGTGTGTTATAACACCTCTCAAAGAAAGAATGTAGGCCTTTAAGCCACAGTTCTACAACAAATCCACAGAATCTGAGTAGAAAAAATGGTTACTCCACTGGCTCCAGAGGTATTTCTGCTTCTTAAATCCTATTATTGCTGCTAATTCACTTCAAGGAATGCTAATGCATGACCAAACCTCATTCAGCACTGAACATTCAAAAGTGAGATCATACGAGATCATGTGGTCCCACTGCCCCTTCAGATACAAGTAGTCAACCACTGCCTCTTGGGATGGTTACCAGCAAGATGAGGAGAAGTTGTTCAGTGGTGTGTAACAGCTGCAATTATATTTGGCTCTGGTTTGTGAGGTAGAACTATTTACTGTAGATGATTCAGTGTTAACAATGCTTAGCTTATTTTCTTAAAACTGCTTGCTGCAGGACAGTGTATGCATTATACCTCATTAATTATCTTCATAGAAAATGAAAATTCTCTTGGACTTGCCACAAGTTTTCGTATTCAGAGAATTATTAAAAAAAAAAAAAAGGCAGTTGGACTAGATGGTGTTGTAGGTCCCTTCCAACTGAACTATTCAATGCAACACACACAGAAACAATACTTGTGAAGATGTATCACAATTCATGAAAAAACCTTTTTCCAAGGCAACTTCTCCATACCCTCACTCATATTTAATTCTTTTAGTTTATTAAGTAAATAGCTTTTGTCTTCATACTGTTATTATCACTAACCTGATGTCCAAGCTAGTACTTTTTCTTTACTATTGGTGTTACCAGATGCCCAAGTCCATAACTACACTGTTATTTTCATTTACTTTGGTTTTGTTTTCAAGTGCACAAACTGCAGAATTTGTCTCAGTTTCCAACTGCCAAAAAACTAGGACATCAGAGCAGAGGAGTAAATAGTGGGGAAGCAAGGAAGTGAACAGAAAAACTTCGGGTTTGTACAATGACACCATAAGACATGAACAAATTTTGTTAAGAATACCATTTTGCTATCAATAAATGTAATTTACATTTTTATTCCTTACAAATAATTTTGCATTCCTGAGTGCTTTAATGAAAGGAAAAAAAACTTCCTAAATTTAGATATTACCATCTTTCTCAGTCTCCTACAACCACAAGAAATAACCTCAGACTAATGTCTTTATAAATAAATTCACAAAAATAACAGAAGAGACTAGAGCAGTGTAAAACAAACAAAAAAAACCCGTTCCTGAAATTCCACTTTATGGCTTTTGAAGTTATTAAATGGAACAAACAGAAAACCACATTCAGAAAGAAAGAGAAAGAAATAAAGAAAATAAATTATACAAAACAAATTATTTTATATAATAATTAATAATTATAAATTTAAATAAAGAAGGAACCCCTATCAAATGCAACACTGTAAGGTGTCACACCACTTTGTTAACAGCACTACTAGCATTCTTTCCATTCACAGTAAATAAACGGACAGGACAAAAATATTGTCTTAAAACAAAAATATGCCAGGGAAACAAATGAAGAAAAGCCTTATTTGCCCTTTAACAGATACTCATCAGTGTCGTTCATTCTCAGAGGGGTTTTCCTTCTACCTCTTAGGAAAACACCAAAGGAGCTTCACCTAGATCAAGCCAGATCATTATGAACAACCCATTACTCACAGGATCCATTAAAAACACTCGGGAAGCTGCTGTCAGATTTAATCCAACTCCACCTGCTTTCAGAGACAAAAGCATTACAGTTGGGGATCCTGCTTGGCTGCTTTGGAAACACCGAATTGCTTCTACTCTTTTCTTCTGGGCCATTGACCCATCCAAACGAGTAAAGACAAACCCTGATTCTCTGGAGAGAAAGTAAAAATGTTCAATGTAAGAATACATTTTCTGTCACTACAGGAAATAAATACATTAAAATCCTGACCTCTGCTTTGAAATGCATGTTTAAAATCCTGCATTTAACAGGTGATACATTAAAAATAACAAGAATGAGATTCATGGCTTTATTCCACTAAACTAATTTGTTCCTCTTCTAAAGTTCTAAAAATCAGAAGGATACTATATTCTTTGAGAGATCTTTCTAAAACACCGTAAATGCACATGTTTATTAAAAATGACAGTAGTTCTACTTACTTCAAGGGATTTTCTATCAATGACAGGAAAGTTGTGAACTGAGAAACGACAAGACACTTAGCAGTTGGATTATCCCTCCGTAGTTCTATCAAAGCATGCATGAGAGCGTTTATCTGAAATCAAATGAAGACTTATGCAGCTTATTCTGACTTGGTTAGATTCCACTCCTACAGGTGCTTTGATAAAGTTCACATCAACTGAGAAATCCCTGTTCAGTAACACCTTTTAAACAAAGTAATCTTGAATTCTGTGGGTAGGGTTTCTTTTAGTTTCCAAAGGAATCTAAGGGTTGAACACTTTTAACGGTCACAAACTACAGGGTGACTGATGGTGCTTTGGGGAACAGGATTCACAAACCCCTTTTCCAGACATACTTCCCACTGCCAGGAGTCAACAAGTCCCCTACCTCCAGGGCATATGGAAAAGAGGAACAGAGTACTGGAACTCTGAAAAGTAAGGCTTAAGCAAGGGACAGCCACAAGGCAAGTGCTCTACTCTAGCAATACTCGGGAAGCGAGAAAGGCTTCCCCAAGGAACATTCAGGCAACCTATGCAAGACCCTTGGCTAGGTATGACAGAGGAAAAGGAGGCACCAGAAGCACTCTTGGGACCAACACGAGTACAAAAGGAGCAAGAACTTGCATCCGAGGCAAAAGAACATTGCCAGTTTTCTCACGTAAGGTTTAACTATGATGAGGTAAAGAATCACTAACTAGAGAATGCAAGTAACTGCACCAGGTAAAAAAGAAAAAAAAAAATTAAAAAAAAAAAAAATCTTAATTTATTCTAGAGCACAATGACCTAAATTAGTTCTTAGGTCTCCACAGAAAGATTTTTAGGGAATAAATTTATAACCAACTTTTGAAAGAACAATAACAACTTCATTACAAATTAAAATTAAAAATTTAATGTTTCAGAAAAGCAATCTCAAAACAAAAAGGTCAAAGTAAAAGCAGAAAGATTTAATTTTTGGCAGTGAACGCACAATTAAGGTGAGGCAAAAAACCGATGTGGCAGACCTCGAGAAACAGGTCTGCAAAGTAAAATAAAAATATCTCACTAGTTTATCTGACAAGTGTTATATTGAACATATGATGCCCATTTAGTTTTCTCCTCTAGAGCAGAATATATATTCTTTAGACAAGTTTTAAGAAAGAAGGATTTATTTAGATTTTTAATTTCCAAAAGTAAATTAAGAGCTGAATACTTTCAGTGGTTATAGAACTACGCTATCTTCAGAAACAGAAACAAAATGCAAAGCAACAGCTCTTTTACCAAAAGTTTTATTTAATTAATACTCATCTATATACTGCACGATGACCAGCATCAAATTACAGCTGGTGCTCCTTTTGTCTTGTTTCCCTGCTGCAAAATTTGTGATGAGATTTTTATTATCCATTTTCTTCTGTGCTGGCTGGACACACTGTGCAGACTTTTAAATAATAATTTAAAGTATGTTATGCATATGTGAAGTATGTTGAGCATATTTACATAAAAATTCTAGAGAGTGCCCTACAAAACCATAATGAAAGCCAAGTAAAACATAATGGAATGTACCTTTGAACTGGATATCCACTCCTGATCAGACTTCTTTCCATTACTGGAGTCTATTTCCTCTTCTAGGGGACATTCCACCAAGTGCTCTGCTCGAAGCTCATTCCTACACAGAGGGCATTTGGCATTTGGCTACAAAAAAGACCAAATAACATTAGATGGAACATATTAAATCAAATTATTTATAGTGAGCACTAAAGATCACTTTTACAAAGCACCTTTTATGAAATTATTATATTGGTGTTCATACAAAAAATCCTCAAGGAGTACATTCATTCTTGTAACACACTGCTTTGTCATTTCTGCCATAGCATTCAAAGTATTTTATTTGTGAGAACATTAAGGTGACATAAATGCTACATGTTTTTTAAAAACACTCAGCCTTCTTTAAAAGTGGTCTTCTTTCTGAGCATATTTATACTTGAAATAAGCAGCTCAAGATTTAAATGCAAACAAATACTTGGGCTATGGGGTGAAGACTATTTAAAATACTGGAAAAATAAACCATCTTTCAAAGACAAGATCTTTCTTAGTTACAAACAGAGAATGACCCTTTACCCTTTTTCTTCAAAGCCTGCACAGAAATAATAGCAGTGTGATGAAATATGCTTTGGCAGGGCCAGACACAGGGTATCTTCTCTGTTTCCCCAACAGGCATGAGAAAGGAGACATAATTTAACACCAAAAGCTTTTTTCTCTGAAGCACATTCTAGATAAGGCAAAGTTTAGATTTTATACAATAGCACTTCCATAGGTCTACTCACAAAATTTAACAAAAGGCTGCGTGCACTATACAAATACACAACTTTGCGAAGCAAAAATGACAGACGTGAAAAACTTTTGCCTAACAGAACAACCCTTAAAAATTAGCTAACTCAGTTTGTATAGCAATCTGGCCACAGAACCAAGGCATCTTTAGACAGGCAAAAGCAGACCTCACAAAGCAGATGAATACTGGGGGCTGCTAATCTGGAATGAACCTCTAGCTGATTAAAGAGGCTGGCAGTCATAGTCTGCATATATGAATTTATTGCAGCAATAAAGCTATCCTTTCAAGAGATACAATGTTAACACAAAAGAATCTGAAATAACAGTCCCCAAAACGCAGTTACAAATGAACCATTCCTGTCTTGGCAGCAATCCAAACATCCTCCAATGATGAGACAAAATAAATGAATTCTAATAAATCTGAAAAAGTTTTCTGAAAAAAAAAAATCCTAACAGTGCTCACAAAGACTTTTTTTTTTTTTAATAAAAGGCTCACATCTTTCTTCATCCCTTCTCCAATTTAGTACTGTAATTAAAAACAACCAAAAATCCAAAACACAGCTAACAATGCCAACACAGATATGGAAGACCTGCAGTGAAAGCATGTGAAAGTGACAAAGAGTGTCTCGCAATCAACAGCTAGAAGAAAAAAAAGAATGTTTTAATGACTATCTGGCAAGCTTTTACAGGAATGTAGTTAATACACAAAGGCATTAAATTACTGTAGAGATTTTACAGCTTTATTGGGACTTCTGCATAGGATCTTTACTTGCACAACTATGAAGCTCACCTCAATGAAAGACTGAAATGAAGACGGTGTTAATTCTCAAGCTGTTAACTACTAAAAAGTTTTTCCAATTTCAGTAAATACTGTTAGGTTAACATCAGAAAGATAAAATGGTCTCCAAGTTTGTAAAGGCCTGGAAGAATCCTGTTTGAACCGAAGCTGTTTTTGGGGAGGGGGTACATGTTTGTTGTTTTGCTTTGGTTTTAAGGTGGTAAATAAAGTACCTCCCCAGTTATTTACTAGAAGAGAGTTGCATTGTAACCATTCAGGCACAGGAACTACCCAACTGCGATGCAGCACTAGGACAAATACCTATCGTGCAACAGTGAATTCCCCGACTCTGGAATTTAGATGTCTGTCAGTGTTTTGGCTGGAAGCTGCAAAAACTTCCTTGGGAACCGATTTAAATCAGGAATCATTTTGAACGTAAGAAAGGCTTACTCACTCACTGCTTTATAAACTCACATTAGTTCAACTTCAAAAGAGCAGAATCTACAGCCACCTCTCTTCGGACTTCACTACTATGAAAGCAATCTATGGAACAATGTGGGACTGGACAAAGGCCCTAGTTCTGCAGATTCCAAGGTCCCTTCTAGCCAAAGCATAGTAAATAATTTGACTGTACAGTCAAGTAATACAGGTTCTATCACATCATAACCCGATTTATTTCTCTGCATGCCTAAATACACCTGAAGGTTGAGTAGGGGCACCAACTCTGCTACAGACACATCAACCTCTGCACTGGAAAAAGGCCTCTGCGAGTGCTCTTTCCTTAGAGAATAATGTCACATCACTAGCTTCCCTCAAAATTCTCAGAAACTCTTGACTGGGATATCTGCATCAGAACCTTGCCTGTCTGGCAGTGAAACAAAGTCAATCTACATGCCAGACAGACAACACTTCCCACCTTTGTCTTGTTACGTTGACTGATTCTGCACAAGTGGGACTAATGCCTCCTATAAAGAAAACCACCTCGGTTTAGCCTAGCCCTCGCAGACCTACTGCAGCTGAGTAGGAGGCAGAACAATTCCAGAGAGGAAGCGCAGCGGCACTGGATACAGATGGTGAGACTACCACACTATCAGATTGCCCTAGAAAGGAAAGTGCAAACAAGAAGAAAAAGTATAGCTTAGAAGCGCACAAGAAAAATAAATACTATGTTTTTCAAAAAAGCAATCAAAAGATGCTCATCTACAAGCTTATTCTGCAGAGAGTCCAGAGAAGGGCCGTAAAGATGACCCTCTAGCAAGGCAGCTATTTCACCATAGAAGGTTATCAGCTTGGAATAGGGAGAGCAGGCATGATTTTAGTTCAACAGTCAACTTCCAAGACACAGCTTTGGTCTCTTTGAAGTACAACAATATATACACGCATCACAT
Source organism: Theristicus caerulescens (assembly GCA_020745775.1). Classification (NCBI taxonomy): domain Eukaryota; kingdom Metazoa; phylum Chordata; class Aves; order Pelecaniformes; family Threskiornithidae; genus Theristicus; species Theristicus caerulescens. The sequence goes on along the minus strand of CM036565.1, from coordinate 10,713,025 downwards.
CGCATACAAGCAGCGAAGAGGCGTCCAGCCGTATGCAGGTATACAACGCTGCACTGGATGCCATCACTTTTACCCTAGGGACAAAGTAAGGCGAGAACTAGGGAAAAGGTCTTTGAAGATACTGATGGACCTTAACACTGTTCAGTTTGACAGCTACTCTCTCCGTAGTTTGACTTCAGGCCAATCGTTTTTATAACACAGCTGATAACTGGGTTTGCACTGTTCACGATTTATGATTTAAAAGAACAATAGCTAGATGGCCTTCTGGTGATACCAGTTCATTGCTTTTATCTGTAACCATAGCACAACCAACCTGTTCACTTCTGATGACTTCAGAAATACATGGCTTACAGAACACATGCGCACAGCGTGTTATCACAGGAAAAGTCAGTGATTCCAAGCAAACTGCACATTCTTCATCCGAACCGGAGCTCAGAACCAACTTCATTTTAGTCACTAATGTCTCCCGCAGTTCTTCAGGAGTTCCATTATCTGCAAATATAGAAAGATACTTAAAAACAGATTTCCATACAGGAAACACTCTGACCTGGCACACATCAATACAGTTCCATTGATCAAAACACAATTAGGAAGTTTATACACAATGGATATAGCTTACAATGTATAAAAACGCAAGCTGCCAAATACTACAGAAAATTCCAACCTACTATTTCAAAATACATTAAGAGTAATCTTACTTGGAAAAATGGTAATTAGAATTCCAAGAACCTCAACTGCATGCTCAGTGATAAGTACATGTGCAACACAATGCCTAACGGGAACAAGCAATTTTCGTATGGTGGCTGTTCAAGCAGTAAGAATACTACGGAGATGACACTATTTATAGTTAAGATTGCTTTATTTTTTAAGTAAAGAAATTCAAATCATACTTACTAGTTACTAATTAATTTCTAAATAATCATTGAGCAATTATCCAATCATTTCTCCATACTGTATTTCTCAGGAAGATAAATGACAACTTTCTAAAAAAGGTTCTGACCATATCTCATTGGTCTTTCGGTTTCCTGAAAAAAATCACACCTATACCAATGGCATCTCAAAATAGGATTTTTCAAAATATTAAATTTGAGAATTCTTGAATTTAGAGTATTTCAAACAGACCATACTTTCTTCTGAAAGAAATGCACATAATTTTTAACACTTTGCAGCTGTACAGCTTGTCAAAAATAAAATGTCACTCTCCTTTCAGTGCTCTGTGTTCACCCTTCCTTACAGCCGTAACAAAGTCAACAGTTTCCTATTCTGCTGAAGAGGCAATGGTTCTGCTGACATGGCTACCAATCTACAAGCCATTCCCCAAAGCTCCTCTACATCTTCTCTCCTGAGGCAAAGAAAAATATTTGCTGTAAAAGCACTTCTGCAAATCATTACAACAACAGATACACTGCTTTTTAACAAGCCTTCTGCATTTGGCTGTGCAGAGGTCCTCTTCGGTCATTTCTGTATGGGCTGTCAAAGCTTATTAACTCCTGCTTCTAAGCCTTCGTAACTACTCATACTTCATTGCTTTTGTTCATATTTGAGTATGTGCTCGAGTACCCCCTTCTCAAACATATTCAAACATATCACGGTACGAAAAAAATAAAGGTAACAAAGATAGAAGTTCAATAATCCAAGATGAAAAGAGGAAGGCTGAAGCTAGAAAGCTTGGAAAACACACAAATGTGTTTCTGCTCTTGAATACAAAGTGCAAGTCCTGTTTTTAGAAACACAGGAACTAAAAGCATTCACTCACCAGCTGAAAAACTAGAAGAAGATGTATTTATACAAAGATGAGGATGACAACAAAGCTGCCTCAGTCTGAGCAGGACACCAAGGATGTCAGCATAGTGAGCTAGGACAGTCCCTGCACTGAAAAATCTGAACAAGAGTTTTATCGTTAGTATGAAATGCTACAGCCTGAAGTATCAGATGACATCAAGTGATCAAGTTCAGCTGTTAGAACGATGTTCTGATTTTTCACTTTCCTCTTGGAGTATACTTTCTCAAATCCTCTTCTGAAACAAGATACAAAATGCTACCAGTAGCATATTCTACTAGAAAAAATGCTAACACGTGGTGACAAAAATTTTAAGGCCACTCTTTACGTATCTGGTACCCCCTTCTGTTTCTTGCAAGACAGAACTCCTAATACATAGTTCTGCAAGAGTCTCTATTTCACTCTTCAGAACTGAACAGATGCTCTGCTAATTTGCAATTATTAGCTTCCGGCACGCAAACTGACACACTTGGCTACTAGAGCTAACATAAAACTTCCGAAACACAAGTTTGTGATATCAAACTTCAACCTTCAGGTTTAAGAAAGCCTTCCTACTTACCTGCTAATAGCAGCTTTGCCCTCATTCTTCACAGACTGATAGATTTGTCTTTCTTCCTCTGTAAGCGTAACATACTGAATAAGTACTTTACGTTCTGGTAACTCCAAAATGGGTTTTCCTTTAACTTTACTTGTTTTCGTTCTTCTAAGAGTAATACTCCTAATCAGAGATTGTAAACGCCTAAAAATACATATACAGACAATCTATTACCCAGCTGGGGTTGGTTTGTTGCATTTTTTTTTCCAGTTGATTGCCATAAATACATGTTCTCTACAAAATCCAAGCCCACCAGTACAATATAATTCACTAATCTGAAATATTAAATAATTTGAATTATTTCATATTTATGAATTTGAACTAAAAAATTGAAATAAGAACTGATGACACATGCATTTCAGTTTTAAACATGAAACACCAATTTGTCACATTGCCCAAGCACTGCCGGTGATACTCGTTCACAAACCCTTCGGGAGCACTACGTACCCAAGTCCTCCTGGAGCTCCCATCGTGACTGGACGTTGAATTGTTCTGTGCCACCACTCTCGATCAGTAAAAGGTTTCAGTTTTAAGAAGGAAATAAGAGACCACAAATCCTTTACAGAATTCTGAATAGGAGTGCCTAAACAGAAAACAAACAAACACAAAAAGACTGTAAAACCTTGAAGAAACTAAGAAATACAAATTTTTAGTCAAAGTGAAAGTTCTGTGCTTTCTTCAAACCATACACCATGGACAAGGTCTCTCATAACTAGGCTGACATGTCATTAAGTATAATACATACTATTTTCTTAATTAAAATACTATGAAACACTCGAATATATAAGAGTGAGAAAACTGCAGCTCTCAGTGCTAGGAAGACTTGGATGTTAATCTTTCCATTTCAGCTTCACCAGCAGTGCTTACATCATGATCTTCTTTAAATTACATTTAAGGATCATACGCCTGCATGGTCCCTGGCAGTTTCTAGGATGACTATTACACTTCAAAAAGCTACTGAGGTTCAGATAAGTACATAAGAGTGTGAGCTTCTAACCAGGGGTAACATGCCAGTTCACAAATAGGTCCCTTTTTACTTGCACTTCCACCAAACCTGTGTAGCAAAAGGTATTCTAAAACTTGTGTCTATGAACAGAATAAAAACTAAAAAAAAAATCCCAAACCACAAAACCAAGCAAACAAAATCAAAAACAATTAAAAGAAGACACACCTAAATCACTGCTCAAAGACAACTTAAAAACATTCCAAAGGAATCTGACGCAGACAGACATTAACCGTCTCCCAGAAAAAGCCAAAGTGGAAACACAAAGTGGGAAACACAAGATGGTGTTATACTAAGATGATTTGCACTGCATTTCCTCGTGTCAAATATTTTACCTGTAAGTACCCATCTTCTGTCTCCCTCCAGATTTAAGGCAGCTTTAGTTTGCTGAGCATTTGGATTTCGTATAGTGTGCCCCTCATCCAACACAATTCTCAGCCACGTGACTTTGTGTAAAGGGCTGTCACCTCTCACCTGAAACACAGTATTTTTTTAAATCTTTGACTCCAAAATCCTTTTTTGCAATTTGGGTTAAGCAAGCTATTAATATGACAATTCCACAATTAATAATGTATTTATTTGCAATAATAGTACTTATTCGCATCTTGTTTATTTATCAGCACAGAAGAGCAAAACTAAGAATGAGGTGTTCCTTCTTTTAGATTTAATGATTCCTGGTAAATGTTATCAGTCTTCTCATACTTGAATATGAGGAATGAGCTACAGCAAAAATAAGCTAAGCCTGAAAAGAAGAAAGGCTTCAAAGACACAGAGATATGGAAAATGGATCAGAGAGCAAATTAAAAGCTTACATTATACTTAAAGATGTAATTTTCAGGCTTTTAAAATGACTAGAATTTCTATGAAAACATCACTTTACAAATACATCTCACGCAATGAGCTACTTGCTTGCAGCCCACGTGCAACAAGAACTATGGAACTGTGGTTTTATATGCTCCATATTCTTTGAATTTGATAGGGGGAGGCAGAAGTGAGAGCCTCACGCCACTGAGATTTGGAGAGATTTACATACTTGCCATCCTTTTCTGTCCTTAAAAAGTCTCTTCCTTAAGCTGCCATAATTGCAGCAAATAATTTTCTCTACAGAGCAATCAATAAAAAACTCCCTTCGCTACCACAGCGAACCCGTAAGAAAGTACGTAAAGCAAAACTAGAGCTATAACCTTTTGATTGCCTACCAGAACGGCACTCAAATATACTACCATCATTAGCCCAAACACCGGGAGTCTTGAACAGTAAGGGGTCTTCAAAGAACACTTTTTCCCATTTACTTACTCCATAATCAGTCGCTAAGATGTTGTATGTTGTCAGTACAATGTCTTGTTCTGAAAGAACTGATGGGTCTTTGCTACGGTCAGAACCGTAATAAACATAAATATTTACATGAAAATCTTGGTGGATATGTTGTTCAAACTGGTCCTGAAAGAAAAGTTGTCAAAAGTCATGATTGTTAGAATAAAATTCTTGTAAGTTCCCTCAACTAAAAACCACTTACTCCAGCTCTGTGACATCCTACATCCACTTCTACAACAAAAGCAATTTGAATTTGGGTTTCCTTTTACCTCTCCACCCAGATGAGAAGAGCAACCAGAAGCAGTCACCTCAGTCATTGGTAATAGTACACAGTATCACATTCTGGTAACGCTAGCTCTACTTCTTGCACAGTATTAATTCACATCCTGACGGTCTATGCATTTCAAGATCCACTGTTCCTCCCAAACTGTAACAGAAGAGCTTTTATATTCTTTTTCACTTTCTGCCTTCATCTTCTCTTTGTTTATTCTTTCACTGTTCACTTACAGCTCCTTCCCCTTACTGGGTTAACCACCTGAGTTTTAACACAAATGGTGGCAGAATTGTCAAAGTATTCATTTTAAAACCAGTGTTTATATTCCCTCCATTTGTTCTGTGAAGTACTCAGCATACAGTAATCTCGACAGCCAACAAAAATCAACAATTTGATTTTTGAAGCACCAGACTCACAAGTTTTCTTTTTAAATACTTAATTTGGTTTTGAATTGACAAAGAGAATACTGTTTTTACACTATTTGATGTTTCCCAATTATATGATTTAAATGTTTTACCTATAGTCTAAGATTAAATTGTTTCCTTTTCTTATTCATGTTCTAACCACAGACAGAAAAAAATTCCAAATAAAACATAACTTCAAAGTTAAAGATATCCCCTTAATATTTGTATTCAAAAAGTCATGAAAACAGAAAAATTTAACTAATGCAGAGACAGAGCTAGAAGGGCTCTTCAGCCTGTTCACCCTAGCAGACCTACTCCCACAAATCACCAAGATTGCCAAATTACTGGACACCTCTAGTAAATGAAATGTCACATGCATTATCAATAAAGTAAAATAATATTTTATTCTGAGCATGCAAGAAGGCGGCCCTGTCTCCGCCACATTCCTCATCTGGTTTAAGGAGGTAAATCACACAAGTTCCAGAAGTGCCAAAGTGAATCTGCCTAATCAAAAGCAGGGAATCGAAAGTGAGCTCACTCCTTCTGATAGTGATGAGCTCGCTACTCATGAAACTGCACTCTCATTACAATACTACTCCAGTTTTTAAATTTCTATCAAATAAACCTCCCTTGTGAAAGCAGCTCTGTTTCATAAAAAAGGAAAACCATGACCTTTTACTAGCATGAGAGACTACAGGGAGTACTATTTCTATAGCATCATAATCAACATATATCACATTTACACATTAAAACAGCTTAGCACTTACAATCCAGTTGCTTAGGACAGACAGTGGACATACAATCAGTGTTGCTCTAGGGCCATCATCAGAATGTTTCTTCTTAACTGACTGAACGTTAGCGGTACCTGAGAAAACAGAAGTCATATTTAGTAGCATAACAGTTCACTTTAAAGCAAAGTAGAAGTTCAAGAAACTTACGGTTCCCTGAAGTCCTTTCTAAATTTCTTCACCTGAACAGCATCAAAGCAATTTACAAAAACATAAGCTTCACTTATTAAGTCAAATATGTATAATACTTCAGCTTGAAAAAACTCAGAAATTAATATTATCTGTTTATCCCCTCATTACCTTTCCTCTTTTTTTGTCTTTTTAAACAAGTAGATGAAGATAGAAGAGCAGATGCAAAGCCTGTATCTTCTTGGATAACACAGGAAGTTGCTGCAAAAAGCCAGACAGAGATTTTTCACACCATGCAGGGCATGTGCATGCATTTATTTGTATGACACGCTTCATAAAAGTCAAACCTGTTAACCCCATTACCTCTCCTCTCCAATACAATAATGTAGAATATCTCGAGTTGGAAGGGACCCATAAGGATCATCGAGTCCAACTTCCTGCTCCTTACAGGACTACCTAAAACTAAACCATGCGGGTAAGACCATCGTCCAGAGGCTCCTTGAACTCTGACAGGTGTGTGTGCAGAACTGTATCTTATATATTTATTTCAGGTTATGAATCTTGAGAGGAATGCAGTTTACCAGTCATTAAAAAAAAAACATGGTTTAGCATGGGTTTCACTCCAAGTACATTAAACCTAAACTTAACTGCTTACTCCAGAGTACCTGTAGCCCTTCTTTTTTTTTTTTTCCCACACAAGATACTTAGTTCAACAAATGACATGTTCTTGCCTCTTCATGATCACGTTTCAGGTATTTACCACAAAAGATGGACTTAACTTTTTGAATTTGTTTTTCCAATCCTAGTGCCCTGACAACAAGTCTATGTCAAATTCTAAAAATCTTCGCAATTCTGTTTTTCACCATCTGTTTCACCCTGTTCATAGCTTGTTATACTCGTTCAGCTAAGGAAACAAACTGTAACACTTAGGACTAAAACACTGCTTTTCAAGTTCAGCAATTTCAAAAATTTTCTCTTTAAAGTTTTGGTTGAATAAAAACAAAACAAAACAAAAAGTAGTTTAGTTAATTCCTTTTCCAGTTAATCAGAAATCCTATTCAGTTTGGCTTCAGAAAGGAAGACACCAGGTGCTACAGTAACCAATTAAAAAAAAAATTCCTTGCAACTTACTTTCTGTTTGTTGCAGTAGCCGTTCTTCAGACTCTCCCAAGTCACTGCTTCCTGAATATCTGGGTTTCTTGGCTTTATCTCTAAGATCATTAAGAAAGAAAGGAAAAAACCATACCCTCACGACTCTACTACTGCTTAAATTTACATATTAAATCTCAAGAGCATAAAGCAAATGAACTTGATATTGCAAGTAAGATACCACTGTGATTTGAAAATTTCCTCTTTAGAAGGGTTAGAAAAAGGGAAAGCACAGAACACAGAGCTGCAGGGTGAATGATGTTCATAAAATGGTACAGATTATCACTGAAGTTCACACCAATTACAAGAGGTTAGTGTGGTGGGAAGGTTCAAACACATTAGTAAGCTTCACAGCTTCATCAGCTCATGCCATGGTTGTTTCTGCAATGAAGCCTAGCCCGGACATGGAGATTGAACTGAATGAGAGTCTCCTTTTCTAGAGAGAGATGATTTCAAAGCACCAGCAAAGTGAGCTTGGAAAAGGGGGAAGTCATATGAAGTTTCAAACCATAAATTTTGAGACCTTACCAGGAAAACTTGAAATACTGCAATTCATGTGATGTGTTTTAGGATTCTTGTTCAAATGAGAAATTCATTTCTACTTGTGAATAAAAGCCTACATTTTGTGAATTGATTTTAATCATCATGTAGTAAGCCTTGATTTGTCATTGATTTTATTTCACAGTGTATTTGTATTTAGTACAGAGTTATTTGATAAGGAAATGTTAAACATTGATAAAGAATAAGAGTATGACAAGGAATGTAGCAAATTAAATGTTACTTGATCACAGAGAACAGTTTTTCAAAGAAATGTAAGTAATTTGTGACATGAATTGAGTACTTTTGCATATTCTAGTTTGCATCTCTTGGTGCCAAAATACCCATGAAAATTTGCACCCATAACTGTGTTCTCAGAATTAGTTGTCATTAACTTCTTCCATATGATCTTTCTTTGCAGATAAAAAAAAAGCGTTTGTGCCTTTTCAACTTCTAGCTCCAACTTTGTTTACTACTAGGCTCAGTAAATGTTCTCAATTCAGTGAAATTGAAATTTGGAGGTATTAAGACAAACGCATGTTTTTTACAGGAGAAACTTTAATTCCTTATTGTTGGAAAAGGGTTAACAATGTCCTTTGTTCCACTATAAACCAGAAAATAATGTCATTGTCTTTGACAGTCAATGATGCTATTGCAAACAGAATTTAAATGATTTCTGCTCAAATTATTCCAGTTTGTTTGAAAGTAGATGATTTTGGACTTTCCAGGAAAAACTGGTAGAACATCATTTATAAAGATCCTGCTTGTCTTTCTCAGGCCCTCTCTCCTCTTGTTTGCAGCAGCTGTGCTTAAACTGCAAGACTGGGCCAACCTTTAGGGTTGGACTTGATGATCTTCAAGGTCTTTTCCAATGTAAATGATTTTATGCCTGCAAAGTATTTCTTAACCACTTAAAAAACCAACTGATACTAGAAGAAAGATTACTTCACAGCCAGGTTTTTAGATGCCACACACTGATGTTATCAGACACACTTACTACTGAAGGAGACATCCAAGCATGCAGTCACGCAAGCCACGCAGAATGAGTTAATGCTTTTTTAATATATTCCAAAGCACAACACAGACACAGAACACTTATGATAAATGTAAGCAGAAGTATAGCACACTGAAAGGTGAGGAGAGAGCAGGAACACGTTTTAGGCCAGGTTAATCATAACCAAGTACCACTTTATTTTTACTCAAAATCCGTGTAACAAACAAACCAACAAAAAAAAGATTATTCCAGCTATTTACCTTTTTGGAAGACAACTTGAGTATTTCAATGGAGTAGTTTCAAACTTTTTTACGTTAGAAACACCAGGCTCCATCACATTGCTAGAGTCTTCATAAAAAAGAAATGGGCATTTAAGAAAAATATACACAGTCTTCAGCTTGGTTATCAAACCAACTTTAGCATCACTTGATCAAGAACAAGTACAAACTTCCTTTAAAACAACCTCAGTTCTGCATGGGACAAGTACTACTGATACTTCAATCACAAATGAAAAATAAAAATACTCTTAAAACAATCTTAAATATTTACAAAGTCATAAAATGTGTACTGACTTTGCAGGTGGTCAAAACCAAACTGTCAAGAAAAGAGGAAAAAACAAATGTAAGCATTGTAGTGTTAACAGTAAGGGTAAAGTTCTATAAAGAAGTTTTAAATAATGCTAAATGGTAAAGGTTTTTTACAGGTCAAACCTCACTAATTAATGATTTCTAAATTGCCCAAAATGAAATGAAAAACAGCAACATTAATAGAAAAAAAGTGGTAATATCACAGATGCACGTGTGGGGGTTTTGCGGGGGGGGGTGCAGGGAGGGTTGTTTTGTTTTGGTGGGGTTTTTTAAGGTCCTATCAGGTAGTGAACAAAACATCACCTCTGTGCTCTGCCACTAATAGCATATCAGAAGCAAATGCAAAAAAGAAGACGCATTAGGATAGAGTTGACATCAAAACTGAAAGCAACAGCGCTTGCAGAAAGAGTTTTGCTCTAAGTTAGGTAAGTAAATTCATGCTTGAACTCCAGATTAAAACTTCAGTAAAGATTTTTTTTTTTTTTAAATATTAAAAAAAGTTTAATACAATCCTGAAGATGGCAAAACTTGCAAAGACTCAAGAAATAGGTATCAATTTAATGTGCAATGAGAAACAGGGGCAGGGGGTGTAAGGGTTTGAAAGACATTATCATCACTTTTTCAGATTAAATAATAGTAGAAACAGGCTCTCCCCTCACTGCTGTAAGCAGTATTTTGTTAAAATGCTTGATGCTCTGGAAAAAAAAAAAAAGTAAATATCTTGGATGCTGCTAGGCATTTCAGCTTTGGTAAAGGTTCCGATTTTCTGGTGACACTCATATTGACCCCCATGAAAGTCTGCATTTTCTCTCTTCCAGAGTACTGATAAAAATAACTTTCACCAGAGGCAGTTCATCCTAATGTGTTCTCTCCTTATCAGTCCCTTTCATTTCTCTTATGCTATCAGTTAGGCCATCTGTATTAAAATTCCTTGCATGGGAGGACAGTGAGGGAAGGTTACTGCAAAAAAAACTTCAAGCCCCATACATTTCTTCAAGAGCATGATGAGTTACAGAACATGCTAACAGCAAGTATAATTTTTCATGTACATCTATAAATTCTCCCGATACCACCTGAAAACTACAGGTGTGATAAAATCCTTCTAAATACTTGTGATTTGCTCATTACTTTAAAATATTTTTTAAAGAAAGTGACAATACAGAACCTAATTATAATTTAACCACTAATGTTTACTGTTTAAACAAACAAGATTCTAGCAGATGCATAAGTGCTCCTGTTTTATCTACAAGGAAGGAAAAAGGAAAGCAAAAGGAACCCAGAATCCATTTCCTGGATGTGGTAACTTTCCTGGCAGGGTGGAACTTTCTCACAAGGCACTTCATCTTCTCATAGGTGAACTGAAACATCTTTAAAGGTCTGTTTTAAATACTTCTCTGAGATACTTAGTTCATCAAGAGTTTGTGAAGACTAGCACTGACCACAGACTAAGAGTACCCCAGGTAATAATGTTAATTATCATGCAAACATTGCTGGACTTCTCATAGTTTGCTGTCACCTTTACATAGTCCGCGTCCAACGCTGCTCATGCTGTTAGTACCAGATTCCTATTGAGGAATGGAAACTTTTATTCTTTAATGTAGCAACTGGAAAAAATGCCAATAACATTATTACACTAATCTGACCAGCGATTAATTACTGCTCTGAAACACGAAAGACTTGCTCAGTGCCAAATCAGATAGTCACTTAAAGGTGCTGAAAAAGCTATACTGTTGGGTTTTTTTCAGTAGCCACATACAGAGTTCAAATGAAACTGTAGAGAGGCAGAGAGAAACTCAGTCTACACAGCTGCCCTAGAGTGAAAACACACTAACAACATTTCCCAGGTAACATTCTGAGGTCAAACTCAAAGCATTATTTTGCTAAATTTAGACAAGCACAGTAAGAGGAAACAAAACCCCCAGTCTTAATGCTGTCAGGGAATATTGCTTAACAACTCACCTAATACTAGCATTTAGTTTATTTCATCATCTTGAAAATTGTATCATAACAAAAGCAAAAAGCACTTGAACTGTACTACCTAAGAAGAGTTTGCACACTGGTGTTAGTTCACTAACTGTAGTTTCCCCTCCTCTCTTCATTTCAAGTATTTGGCAAAAATATAAACTGAGGTTGGTTTATTCATTTATTTATGTACTTATACCAAGACCCTCTGCTTGCTATTTTGGTTGTTTCAGGCACAGGAACTATGCCTGCACACCCCCAGAAAAAAACACCATTTCTATTTGTGCAGTCACAACTTGCCTATAGGAGAAATTTATAAGAAACTTGAAAATTGATAAAACTTAACATTGAAAATGTTTATGCCTTCATAAATTCTTCCTGGAGTACACTTAAGCATACACTCGTAAGGTAACACAGTCTACAGCTCAATTATACAGTCTGAAGTTACACAGTCCACCTACCTTCAACTAATCTGCCCTATTCTTCCTCTTATTTGATGTACTTGAATAACTTTTTCTACAAAACGTATACAAAGTTCACCATACAGAAAGTTAGTTACTACGCACAGGTTTTTTATTAACTGCTATATTAACTCTGTTAAAACAATCTTCTTCTTTCATCTCACCTCATAAAACTTCTCACTTGTGATCTTTTCAACAGGAAGAGGGTTGCCATCTTGAAAATTTGTGAGAATCAATGCAATAGTAGTAAGCGTTTTACCCTGTATAACAGAAAAGAATGTAATATATTCCACAGATTAAAACGAATCAAATGACCAACCAATCAAGAAACATGCACAGACACATTCTGTATAAAAAAAAAATTCAAGCTTGGTAAGTATTATTACCAGTCCCATATCATCAGCCAGTATTCCTCCAAGAACATTTTTAGGTCGCTTCTTTTCTGCGAAATTTGTAAGTATATTGTAATAGAAGTCACTTCTCTCTTCCCAAAATGGTGGCAAATCATTACTGTTCTCACGTGAAACCATCCAAGCTAAAGCCTGCTTTTGATGGGGAAGCAAGAGTGTGCCAACAGCCTGCAAATTAGAGAGATATGTTATGCACTATTTGCATATTAAATATGACATTCCATTTTTGGAATAATTTTTTTTTTTTATAAAGTCCTTTGTATCTACTAAATTTCTGATTCAAGCATCTCCTGTGCCCAGACAACAAAGCTAAATATGCATCTCAATGTTTAAGTATTTATATTTTTATAGAAAACAGTTTCTAGCTTAAGAAATACCTCTGCTGCTTCCATTTCACAAGTTTTATCATCTTCCTTCAGATCCTCAAACAATTTGTCAAATTCACTTTTAAGCTGCATAAATGAACACAAAAATTGCAATTAAAATTATTGCAATTAAAAATAACCTCACGAAATAATCAATGACTCTATTGAATTACAATTACCTATCATACAGTAATCAGTATAGATAGGTCTACCACTTTAGACCTGATTTGCTGGAATATGTTTGTTAGCTACTGCTATATAAAAATTAAGTTCAGTTTTTCCAAGACAAGCACATGCCAATACAAGCAAGAGCTTGAAATGGGATGGCTAAATATATTCACCCCCTTGTACAACACACTAAAGGAACTACTTCGCTCTAATTTGAAAGAGCAAACAAAAAGCAAAAGCAAAACCAAACCACCACCCAACCCTTCACATATCACCCTGGGCCAAATGTGACGATAAAGTCTGGAAGTCTGATTTTATTTTCATTTGAGAACTTAACATACTTGTTATCAGGTAAAGCATTAGGACAGAGAAAAGAAGACACACCACCACAACAGTGTAAAAAAATTACTGAACAACCAAAACCTCCTGAAATTACATGGGACTCAGGGCTGTCACAGCTAAAACGTCTGCTTACAGTATAAAAATGAAAAAGCTGGAAAGTTCAAGATGACTTCAAAGCAAATCTGTGGTTCGGAAGAGAAAAAAGAAAGCAACAGACTTCCACTTCACAAGCACTGTTTTACTAATGAAAAAGTTAAAGGCCCCCACTGTTAAAATTCCAACTTCCAGGTGTTTAAGTATGAAATGCAAACCTGTTCAGTTGTCAACTGCACAGCATCATGAACCGGAGCGCTGTAACTTGGACCAGCTCTCCCAGAAATCCACTTTGATCCAAAACCACATTCTGAACCTACTTGCCATTAAAAAGATAGTATTTTGAAACACAACAGTATGATGACTTCCCAATCTCAGCCTTCACTGGCTCATGAGTAACAATGCCGATCAGATTGTGGGCTATAAGACAGTATCTTTCACCATTTGTTTTCTAACCTCAATTTATCCTTTACTTTCAATGCGCCACAAAGGCTTTCCACAAAGCTTCGTAAGACTCAGGCAATGAGCTGTGGGTTGGGATCCTTTGAGATGGCAACCCTGTTTCTTAAAAACTGTTGTGTTACATGAAATTTGACTTGGTAACAGTATGATGACTGATAACACAAAATGCTTTTTTACTCCAAACTCTTTTTCTGTTACCTATGCACAACAGATCCTGTAAGATAAAAACTGAAATCTTGCTATATGTAAAACAGATCTATCCCTCATCAAGTGAGGTGAGGGATTTCTGATGCGCGATTCCTGCACGCATCCTTCCTCTTGACTACCACTGCTTCCACAAAGCCTAATTCCAGGAGCACGGGTGCTTTTTGTGTGAGGCTGGCTCTGCAACACATCAGGTCTGCTAAGCTTATTTGTTCGGAGACATCTCATCTCCATTTGCTCAAGCCTCATTAGTAGGATACTAAAAAGCCCGAGACCCTCACCCTATGAAAGGGTCTAACCTGTTTCTTAAAAAAAATTTTTTTTCAAGTCTGGAGAAATGCAGGGAATCATTATGGCTTTTTAAGAAACTCACGGAATCGAGTATATTTCTGAGGTTGCTCAAATGCCTCTCCAATTGCTGGCAGGTCACATAAAAGACAGGACACAAAAGCATACTTCCTATGAAGTTTAAAATTAATAGCTGTGGGCTCTGCATTATTCCCCAACTAAGTTAAAAAAATCATTTTGTGAATGACAAGACTATGATGAGGATTAAGCCCATTTCTTCCAACCAGTGGCAAGTTCAATCTGAGTATTTTAAAAAGGAAAAAACCACAAAACTTCAAGACTTACCTTTCAGAGGAGGAGCCAATTTAAATCCGTGCCTTTTTAGCTGATCTAGCACTGCTTCCTTGTTTTCTTCTCTTCCCCAAAAGCTCATTTGTACAGGCATGGTAAAGGCATTTTTTGCTCCATAAGGGACAACCCTGATAAAAAGCAGGAAAAAAAACCCCACAGCAGTACCTTTTAATTATTTATTTTTTTAATAATAAACCTTGTTATTTCTTCAGCAAGAGGTACTCCAAAGTGCTTATTTTCATCAAAATAAAGAATGTTCCAGATAGGTGTTAGTACTCATAGTGCACAGACCTTTTATACAAACCACCACATGCAGTTAATTTTAGAGTTCCACAACAATCTTTAAAGAATTTGCTCCCACTGGTCTCTCTACATTTTATCATATATGGGAAAGAATGAACAGTACGCAAGTAGTTCAACAGAAAAATAGAGAGTCTGAAAACATGAAGCCTTAATCATATTACCAAGAGCTGTCATTTCTGTCAAAACTGAACACTTACAAATAGTTTTCAGAATTTGCTAGTGTAGCAACAAAAAACATTGCCATTATTTGTATTCATGGAACCAAAAGCATAATCTTCACACTTACCCTTCCACTAATGCTAGTTTGTTGTCCATAATGCCTGCCAATGCTGCCGCTAGTTCTTTTTTTATATGGCCTACCTGGTCTCCATTCACATTATTTACTTTCACTGCGTTTTTATCGTAAGGATTATTGGGCTCCCTCTGAAGTGCAACCATTTCATTGTTATTAACCTAACAAAGCAAAACACCAGAACACATTCATTTAGTTGCAAATTATTTGCAGAAATATCTAATATACATTTACTTAAATATCATGAAGTTTAAATATTAATTTGGTATAGCACGCTGTTCAGTCAGTCTAATAACCTACTACGTATTCAAAATACCATAAGAGCTATCTGATAAATGTCAGCAATTTCAAAAGTATTCCTGAGAGCAAGAACTACCTTCAACTGCTAATACATTTTGAAAGGGAATAAACATCCCTTTTTGTCTGTGTAAACAGTTCAAAGACCTATCCAATTTCTTGTTTTCAGTCACTTCCATTTACCTTATGTGGGTGAGCAGAGCTACCAAATAACTAAACCAGATTTGAAAGCTTGCTACCTTAATTAAATTTTGAATTAAAGTTTAGATTAAGTACTTCCTGTTAAGAATGTTGAATACAGCAAGTCAGGGGGAAAAAAAAAATCTATTAAAATTATGCTTGGTCAAAAGTTCTAGGAATTTTTGAAATTTAATTAAACATATTTTTTTCTGAAGCTGACAACATCTTTTTCTTCTGCTTTATAATTTATCATGCACTTACAATTCCCGTGTAGTATCGTAACCCAACAACACTTCCTCGCAAAGTTCCATATAAGATAGCTGAGTCTGTATCCTCCTCTGTTCCAGAAGTGTCACCTACAGGGAGGAAGTCTTCCAACCCAAGACTGGAGTAAAAGTCAGGAGAGGAAAAACGGGAATAGTTTCTCTCTCCTCTGTAGATGTTATATTGAGAGCATTCTCTTGCAGAACCTCTGCAGAAAGACAAAGTGTGAAATATTTGACAATTACTTTAATAATAATAGAATTCTTATTTCCTTGTAATCTATTTTATTCCTTTATATAAGGCTACCTATAAACCCCAGTTTTACAACTTTATTCAGATATTTACCTGGAAACATTCAAAAAAGTTTTGTATTAGGAGAAAACTTTGTCTGACATTTTTTAATCCCCAATAAATTAGTTTAAGCCAATTACAATAAAGAGCTGACAAATTAACTGACTAAATTATGGTATTTGCGCATTCCACCCTACCTTCCCTCTCAGATTCTCTTTGTCAACAACATCAAGAATTCTCTAGATTTAGTTACATCTGTAATTATACCTGGGACAGCAAAATTTCTGTGTATTTTCCTAACACTAATTTTTCTCATCTAAGGAAAAGGTTAAAAAAAAAAAAGCTGTTTGTAACTGATTAACTCTGTATAACTTCATGCCTATATCCACAAAAGCTGAAATGCTAAAACAGCTGTTCCCCACATATCAATTAAGCTTACCTTCACACCTTGACATCTATTATTAATACTTTATAATAAACTTTAGAGATAATCACCTTCTCCAACCTAACCTGGGTAATTACACTCTCTCTAACACAAACTTCCCCCAGCCAGGTTCCCCTTTAGGTGAAGGGATACACCTAGTAACTCACGGTATCGCACACTAAGAGATGGAAACATCTCTGGCCGTGTGTTTAATGCACATCTGAGAGAAGATCGACATACTACCAATTGTTTTAATCAAGTAATATGTAACAATAAAATCCCAATACAAGTTTCGACTAATACATAATAATCACGACCTTTGGTGTATCTCAAAACTACCCTACTGTGTTGCTGGATTAATTGAAGAGTACTCCCAATTAAAATAATTAGTTTCCATATAGTAGTTACTCAGAGCTTGGTGTAGTAAACTTTGGTTTCTTTTGCAAATGACACCTAAAGTTACTGTCTAATCGTCATTCCATTTCCTCTGACAGAAAAAAGGAACAGTTTAAGAGGCTTTGCTCTGAGGTAACTGCAGATGAGCCAGCGAGGGGTTAACCAGAAGCCATTTTGCCAGTGCCCTGCTGAAGACCTCTCCGGGAGCCCTGCCCGAACGCAGAAGCCACATGAACGGCCCCGGCCCCAGCCCCGACACGAACAGAGCGGCGGGGAGAGCTTCTACGCGAGCCACCTCAGCTCGCCCCGCCGCCCGCGACGCCCCCCGCCCCGGCCGCCGCTCGCAGGATACGGCGCGAAGCGGCCGAGCGCCGGCAGCGACCGGCGCGGCGCGGCTCATCACCGCTACGGCGCCCGCCGCCGCCACCGCCGCCGCCACCACCCCCGTCTCACTTGGGCAGCCTCCGCGCCATGGCGGCAGCAGGGCTGCGCGGCCCAAGGCCGGCCAGCGCTACCCCAGCCACGGCTCCGCCGCCGCGAACCCGCGCTCCCGACCCCACAACGGCAACCACCAATCGCCGCCGGAGCCTCCGGAGCCGCGGGCCAATGAGGACACGGCGGACAGGAAGAGGACGCTCCTCTGCCCGCCCCTCCCCGCCTGCCCCGCCCACCAGCGCCCTTCCCGCCCGGGGGCGCTGCTCCGGCGTCCTGAGGCGGAGCGACCGGGAGCCATGGCGGGCACCGCTCCCTCCGGAGCATCCGGCCCTCCCACCGCACCACGTAAGCTTCACCAGACAGGCGGTAGTGTTAAAATAATCTGTTTACAGTGGTAGAGAACACGTGCGATTAACGTCAGCTACACACAAGAAAATGTTTGCGAGTTTGCAAAGACGCCAAGAAAATGCAAGAGGGCGCAAAGGGCAAAGCACGAGGTTGTCAAAACGTGATTTTCTGCAAGTTTATCTTGTAATAATGATCTGACTTAGAAAGTAGCATCTCTAATACACTAAACAAGAGAAAAGCACATGGTACACTACATTATACAGAAACAGTACGTTGCTGAGAATCGCTGAAGTATCTGTATGGGAACCGATCGATCATTGCCATGGTCAGGGATAACGACAAGCACTGAGAGCCTTGCAGGATACAGCCTTTTGAAAAATATTTTCATGTCACTTAAGTGAAACCATTCTGCAGTTTCCTACAGGTTCTCCCAAAAATTGTAACCGAATGAGCTGTAATTTAAGTCAAATAGAGGAAAAAAATTCTTCATTGGCCTGCTGTTAAACAAAAACAGGATGAGTTTTAAAAGCTTCCTTTGCTAAAAGCCAAGTACTTTCACCCACCATTCCAGGGTTCCGTTCCTTTCCATTAAATAACTGAAAATAAATAGTTTCACAAAGTTGCTGAGGCAGCCACTGCTATCCATTGAAAGAAATGTTTTGTCAAAAAGGGATTTATGCAGCAGTCTTCTTGGGTAAACCTGGCTGCTAGATGAAAGAAAATTATATTGTTTTATCTAGAGATGCAGGTTAATGTAAGAAAAAAAAAAAAAAAAGACCAAACAAAAACCCACAATCAACAACAAAGAAACCAAATCCCAGCTTTCCAATTACTTATCCTTAAAACTCTGCCAACAAATTTTGTATAAGGATTTGCCAGACTAACTTTGTCAGAGGCAAAGACAGTAAAAGAAAACCCAGATTGTTAAGACTGATTTTTGACAGAATTTTCTTCTATGTGACTACATAATTTCTCCTCTTTAGATTTATACAGATATTGCCATGGTCCTAGATAGTTTTAAGACTGACATTCCATCTTCTAGAAGCCAATTTTAACTTCAGTCCACAGAGATCTCTCACAGAAGTGTAGTTTTCTAGGCAAGAGCTTGTTTTTCATTAAATTACTGACACATTCTCATAGATTCAGTGGTTCAAGACTGAGTTTAAAATCTGTCCGTGTACCTGTTTTGGTCAGTGTAAGTGTGCAGGTCACAAATAGCAAACTAAAATTTCTATTATAGCTTTTACAATTAAAGCTATATACTTACAAGGAAAATTATAAGACAACAGGATTCTAGGAAACTTTATTAGACTTTTTTTGGAGGGAAAAAATGATAGAACATTCTCCCATAAGGACTTGCACATTCACCAAACCCAAAAGTGACAAAGAGTTCATTTACAGTAATTTTCCAGCAGAAGCTCTTCTGCAAACTGGACTGCTTCCCATTTGCTTCCTAACTCTTTAAGCAATGCATGTGGCAGACGGAAGGGAATCCTACTCTTGGGCGAGCCAGGAGACCTGGGAAGTGGAGTCTAACACTGAGCTTCCACAGATCCATGACAACCTACAACAGAGAATGTCTTGCAGTCAGAAATGCTAAGACTTGCACAGTTCGCTGCTCTCTCCCTTTCACATATAACTTTGATATTTAAGGTTGCTACACATTTGAACAGGAACAATTTTAAATATCAAAAGCCTTTCAGAAACAAATACTTTTCTTCATTTATACTGTTTATTATCCCCATACTGTTTCCTTATACTCCCCTCCCCCTGTAATTTTTCTTCTTTCATACAAAGCTTGCAAGATTTTTATTATCTTCTCTTGAATATACCAGAAACACAGACTTAGTCATCTATAAAATAATAGCATATTCCAGGCTGGTTATTTTCCAATCTGATATGATCAATATGGCTGAGACCACAAAGATCAGCACACACCATATCATACAAAAGGTCAGGTATAGCAGCTTATGTCCTGCCAGCGTTTTCAAAAGGACTGTATTTTCTGCATCAGGAGTTCAATGTCTACAGACAAAACATCCGGCAGTAATGGAATATCAAGTCCTTTCAGATTTTTTTAAGGGACATTTTATCGTATTTTCTCTTGAAGAACACATGAAAAAGGCTGAACACACAGTCCCTCAGAGGCTCTATACTAGAGCCGCTATTTTCAAGAACTTACTTTGTCACTCATTTCCTAAAGTGAAAGGAGTGCTCTACCATGGTGCCTCCTCTCATTTCTCCCTTTGTTGATGCTAAACATTTTTTCCATCATTACCATAAGATGGCAATACTGCGTAGGCCTATTTCTTCTCTTCTGTGCCACACTCATTGCTATATGTGTAGGATAACTGCCTTTTAACAAAGATTTATGTCCATGAAGAGTCAAGGTGAAAAATCTTCCTGAGCTCACATAACCTGTCAGGCTAGAATGGTTAAGATGTACAAGAAATTCTGTAACTAAGAGTTTATAAAGGAGTTTGACATGTATAAAAGGATAGCAGGAAGACTTGAACACAGTCAAGTCAGTCAGTGGTAAATGGATAATTTTATAGTTTAAATGCTGTCATGGCATGTATCTGCACAACTCTTCCCAGCAGAGAGTAGGATTAATGGCCCCACAAAACTTTTGCCAGTAAAACACAGAATATAGCTTTGTGCAGAATTCTAAGCACCAAAGTTAATGAGAATTAAATTTGATCAGCTTTAGTCAGGCAGTGATAAGGAATAAAAAGTGTGCATTATAAGAGGCCTAAAAGAGCTTGGCTTACTTAGTGTACTGAGACAAAGACTGAGAAATAGGATATGGTTAATTTTTATACGTATATCAACAGAGCAAACCACTGAGAGAGGAAAAGCATTATATAACCTAACCAAACCTAACCAAAATTGTTCACACAAGCTACTCATACATGCATTTAAACGAGGAGAAAAAAAAAAAAAAAGATAGTAACATGAATAGTGGGGTTCTAGATAACCCTTTTAGAAGGAATGAGACCAAAATAAATGGTTATCTTTGAGATCAATTTATAATAGGAATTCCATGACATAGTTGCTTCTGTCAGCAGGGAACTGTGCTCAGTAAGTCAGCATCAATGACATACCAGTAAAGGTAAGAAAATTAGTAAATCCCATAATTTGGTACCCTCAGCAAGCCAATGGTTTGAAGATGCAGGAAGGAACATATCTGGAGTCTTGAGACAGAGTGAACTAGATCTATGGGTCACTATGAGAGAAAACGGTAGGCATCTTGGGAGTGTGGGAGAGCTCAAAGACTCTAAATCACCAATGTGGAAGTGCTTTTCTCCCCTTCGTTTACAGGAGTCTAGAGCAACCGGCTCACAAATAAGTTGCTCCCGTAAGCAGTGCAGGTTACATGGAATGGACAAGGGCCTCTGTCCCTGCTGTGATTCAGACCAGCTTGAACTATTGTCACATTGGGCAGGAATTTGAGGGGTACGCAGCAGATTTGCCTAGCAATAATTTGACCCTAACATATTCAGGCATCCCTAAAGAATGAGAAAAATCATCTTCTTGTGAGGGACTTAAAAGCAAACAAGTTAACAAGCTAATCTGAAATTATGAAGCTGGCAGTGTTCATCTTTACATATTTTCCATTACACTTACCTTAGAAAAACCCAAAGCACTGCAATTAGAAACACATCAGCTTAGGTTAGGCTCATGCTTAATATGAATTAAGAATCGCTCCGCTGGCTTCCATGAGTTAATAGCAATTTCATCATCTTAATTTTTACCAGTTCTTATTGTTAACAGCAAATCTGTCATTTGCCTTTCTTTGGCACTTTGGGGGTTTTCTTTGTTAGTTAGTTGGTTGGTTTAGGGGTTTTTGTTTGGGGTTTTTTTGAGAAAAATAAAGTGTAAACTGCCATATCACTTTTGGTGAAAAGAATAGCATTCAGCCGATTGATGTTAGTTAGCAGATGCTTCACTTCCCAAATGTGTGGTACATTTATTCTAGGTGGAACCTCGTTTGAAGTTGTCTCCATAAAGCCTGTTTTATTCTAAATCATGCTATACTTTTAGACAGTTTAGCAAGAACAATACATGAAAAGCATCAGTTTTAGTCTAGTTTCACTACTGTTTTAGCTACTATTTCTGGTAAAAATGAAAAAGAGGTAATCACATTGTTCTCCTTGCTTAACAGTAAAAAAAATATACGGAGAAATTAATTGATGATCTTCATCATAAATATCCTAAAATTATTAGAGTGGGGTTGTTTGTTTGTTTGGAGGTTTGTTTTTTGGGTTTTTTTGTTTTTACAGTTTTATACTTAACACAGGAAATACTGTTAATTACTACACAGAGTACCTTGGTTTGCCTGCTAATTACGGAAGTGTAATATAAGGAAAAGTCTAGAAATTAATAAATTAATGTAAACAATGTTAGTAATGGTAACAACATTTTAATCACTGTAATTTCCACTGTAAGAGGGAATGTTTTTAAAAAAAAAGTTAATATTGTACTCTTATCATCTTGATGCAGCTGAGAATAAATGGGAGTAGCAATTTTCGTATAAAAAATTCTACACTACAAAGGAATAGATAACTACTATTAGATCTTAAGGGTCATGAGTTATTTATTAGTATAGCCTATATGGTAAGAAAGTTTGATGAATCAACAAGAGGTACTGATTAATGGAACTCCACAGTGCTATCAGATCTACTTGCATTTTATAGCCTAACAAGAAAGACATAACCTGCCCATTGCAAACCAGTGCAACCACTTGCTTTAGTAATTGCATTCGTGGCTGCTTCTTCACTAGATGTGCTAGTTTATAGTATTTTTATACTGTCTCCCCATTTGTAAATTCTCTAGATTTCTAATATTTACTACTGAGTTATAATAATTCTTGAAATCTCTCTGCCAATTAAGGCATACTCTATTTGGGAGCAATTCTGTGTTTCTCCAAACAAGACGCTCAGCATTCGAATGATAAATAGCTTTGCTAAGGAGGAAGGGCCCAAGCAGCGTCTTGCCTAAACTTATGTTAAAGCGTATGAGGGATATTAATGAAAAGTTAAGAATGATATACTCCTAAGTGATGTCACTAGCTAGGAGGTCACTGAAAATAATGATACACCAGAAATGATGGCATGCTAAAAACAACGTCACGGCCACTTTTGCCCTCTCTGATTTTAATCCCTATCCCATCTTGGCCTCTACCCAAAGTCCCATTTTACTGCAGGAGAGTAACCAAAAGGCCTTTATTATTGGCTCCAAAGGACTGGCTGATGGTTTACACCAATATAGGAATAATTTACAGATAAAATAGTAAAAAACCAAGAACGTATAAATAGAAGTTTTAAAAAAATGTGAAAGGACATTGCAAGAGGAAATGGATGGGGAGGGGCCAGGAAAAAAAGAAGAAAGGAAAAATCTTAGCCAAAACTTCTGAAGACCTTCAATGGGTTTAGAGACCCACTATAATAAGGACATAAAATTCTATTCTAATATAAAGTCTGTCAACCTTTACTACTTAAGTGTATTTCACAATTCAAACAGACAAACACACGTACAATTCAGATGCAAATGCACACTGAGCACATCTCTATCAGATGCAAGCTGCACAAGAAAAACAGGAACACTGAAGTTAAGGGCAGTATCACTTTCAGAAACTTATACATATTGCCTTGGGATATTTCTGTTACATTAAGACAATGTCGTCTGAACAAAACTAAAGGTATTGTCCCTTCAAAGCTTATTTTCTGTCCTACATGCACCGAGGGGCCAGTCCAAAAAGGGCCACCTTTGAAGTATTATCTGTTGTTTATACTGAAAACCACCATCATTTAAAGTCACCTCCATAACTTCTTCAGAAAAGCTACACACAGAAAGATCTGTAAGATGATACTTGATTGTCTTCAAATAATCCAATGCAATTTTATAAAGATGATACATTTTGATATTAATATATTAAAAGTAGAACATAAGCTTTAATTTTAGTAGGCTATTCATAAAAAGAAAACCCCAAAGATAAAAAGGATAAACTCTTCACAAGCAAATATGTCTCCCCGATCTTTTTTTGTTTTCCAAACTAAATACAGGATTCCATTCAGCTCAAGGGTTGTTCAAGACTTCCCAGCACTGCAGGCAACATACAATTTTCCCTGTATCCCTTCCAGAAAAAGGAAAGGGATGGAGCAGGGACAAAAAGCAGTGGTGACAAGCCTAGGAGACTCAGGCTAGCTGCACCCAAGAAGAGATGATTCAAAAGAAAGATGCAAATGCTGTTCCTGCTGAGCGGTGCCATCTTTGTCTCAGAAAAGGCTTCTGCCCGACATCCAATTCCTTCCAGTCTGGTTCTCCAGGCTTTATATGACCAAAGCTAGGACTTTACGAAAGTGCCTACACTTAGAGCTGGCCCTTCTAATGCAATGTTTACATAAAGTAATTAAGACAGATTTTTTCCACTCTGAAGAGAAATTTTACCAATTTTTGTACTTCAAAATAGAGTTACAACTCACACAATAGAAAGCAATGATTGTGTGGATGTAAATCAGCATAAAGAACTGGACACAAAGTGTCTGGCACCTTTAAAAATGAGGACAATAAATTAAAAAAAAAAAAAAGCCGAAATGGGCCTATTTTCAAATTACTTTGGTGTTTCTAAAACTGCATCTTAAACAGACTCCTTAGTCACATTGCTAAAGATAAGTTTCAGGATGGATGTGGCACTAACGCCACCGACAGAATTACATTCTCTTTTACCATGGCAATCTTCATTATAGGCCTACGACTTTCAGAATCAGACTGTACACCTACCTCTTAGCACTCTCCTGTCCTGGGCTTTAAGGTAACTCTAAGGCCAAAGTCAAATTTCAACCATAAACGAGGTCATCCACAGTACATAATTACTTTGTCTTTGCAAGCCCTTTCTAGGCAGCAGGCTTGAAAGGCTCCATAATAAAGAACTTCAGCCTTTGGTATCTCTGACTTCAAATATAACCTCACCACTAACACCAGCCTCAACTTGGGATATGATTATACGCGTGTGAGGGTTATCTTATTTGCTCACTCCTAGTCCTCTACGTATTAAAGAACTTAGCAATAAACCAGCCTAATCCACAACCTAACCCTAACCAGAGATACAGACATACGAATATTTAAATTATGTACAAAATATCATGTGTAAATGAAAGCAAGCCATGCCATAGATCTCCTTCAGCTCAATATTCCATAGCAGTATAAAACTAACAAATTTAAAATGGTAAAAATCCTGTTCTTAGATTCTTGAGTACAACTGGGAAAAATCTGTTTAGTAAGAATATGGCCATATTTACACCAGTTCCCAGGTATAAACTGCTTTGCTAAAAAGGTTTGTTAAAAGAAAACTTCAAAACAATAGCAGGAACCAGGCGTTAATCTCAGTTTTACACTGCTCCCTCAGATGTAGCTTTAAATGCAATTGGTTGTAAATTATGGAAACCCTCATATAAAAAGTTGCATAAAACTTGCATTAGAACAACTGAAATCTCACAGAAAAATACTCTTGCTTCAATCTTAAAACAAACAAACAAAAAAAACACCAAGAAAACACTATTGAGTTTTGTAGTTTCTTTTGAAAGGTTTTATTTTCTCCTAGAACCACAGATACGTAGCTTGTATTCTGCAGAGAAACAGAACTTCACTACTCCCAATAACCCGAAATGAAGCCTTGTGGGCAGACCCCCGAAACAGAGAACGCCTTTTGCTCAGCACAGCATTTCTTAAATGCAGAGCAAGGATACAATTTACAGGAATAGAATGTGAATAGGTTGGCATTGATAATAACACATGGAATTTCTTTTCCCATTTCAACTTTCAGGCAGCTCTCTCAACAAAGCAAGTTTTTTCTTCAACTTTCATTCACTCTGTTATAAAGGTAATAATCAAGACTAACTCTTTCTATTGTACAAGGCTGTTAATAAGCTATGTCCAAGTTAAAAAAAGAAAAGCTTTGATAGAAAAAAAAGACTATTTGATTGTAATGCCTTCCTGTCCAATCTTGACTAGAAGTACATTAAAGTAAATGAAGACTTCTCACTAGATTTCTTTCTGTGAGATTTCTGTTGGCCTGTTAGGCAGAACTAATGTTACAGAAAAATAATCTCTGCTGCTAGTCAAAAAATTCAGAGAGCATTTGCTGTGTTCTGTGGACCAACCTCATCTCCTACTCCAGCCTCATGTACCCACCACAAAAAAGCTCCATACAGGAATGCCGCATGGGGAGCATTAGAAGGGTGTATGTTGACCACAGAAGTTTTGACAGAAGGGGGGAAGACGGGAGAAAGAAAGGGAGGCAGGAAGGGGGAAAGAAAGGGAGGCAGGAAGGGAAAGACCACCTGTGGCATGGCTGTGACTCAATAAAGCAACTGAGTGTGCTCACTTCAACTCTGGACATCCAGCTTCACCTGTCCAGCTACCGCTCTTTTTCTGCTAAAAGGGGTTTCCAGGCTGTGGGAGCTCTCCTCTCCCCGCCCGGAGCTGCGCGCCAGCTCTCACGCCATTCCCGAGAGGCAGCAGCCTGCTCGAGGCCTCCAAAATGGCCGCCACAGAAGCCAGCTCCAGTCAAGCCAGTGCTTCGCAGCCGTCCCCGCCCCCAGCCACCGGCCCCTCGCAGCCCCCTGAGCCAGTGAGAGCCCGCGGTGGCCCCTCGCCCAGCGCCCGGGGCAGCCCCGGGCAGGGGGAGCAGCAGCCCCGGCCAGCCCTGAGGCGCCTCCCGCCCCCCCGCTTACCGCCTCGGGCCGACGCCCGCCCGCCCAGCGCAGCTCAAGCCCCGCCCTCTGGAGGCACCCTCCCCCGCCGCTCGCGCGCTTCGGGCGAACACGTGGCAATCATCGCCCCACGTGGGGGAGAAGAGCGCCCTCGGCTAATCAGCGCTCTCCGCTCCCCTCTGGCCCGCCCGGGTAACAGCCAATGGGGAGGCAGAACGCGAGGGCGTGGTGCCGGCGGCCGTTAGCCGTCGACAGTTGGTGCGGAGCGGCCGGCGGTGGCGGACGCGACGCGGTGTGGCGCAGCCGGAGCCCCTCCGCTTAGCAAGGCGTCATGGTGGGGAGCGGGGCCCTGGCGGCCGCGGGGGGGGAGGGCGGCTGTTCGGGAGTGCTCCCGCCGCGGCACTCGGGGGGATTACGGCTGCATCCGCCGCGGCGGGAGGTGCGGGCCGTCTCCGCGTGAGGCCCCCGCGCTAGCAGCAAGGCCGAAGGACCGGGGAGAAGGAGAGGAGTTGGTGTAGGAGCGGCTCGGGGGAGGCGCGGCGCAGGGCCTGGCGGGCGGCTGGTGTGACGACACGTGTAGAGAAGTGACGTTGGTCTGTGCGTAAGCGGGCGCTTCCCGCGCGGAGAGGCGAGGGGCGGGCGGGAACCTGGCCCGCGCGGCAGCGGCGGGAAGGAGCGTGGTGGCGGCCAACCGCGGGCTCGGGGTTGCCTCGGCGGGCACAGCCAATCAGGGGAGAGGAGCTGTGACAGGCAGCCAACGGCGTGGCAGCACGTGCTGCGGAGGGCAGCGGGGAAGGGGCGGGATTGGTGGCGCTTGCCCGGAGCCTCTGACGTCGGCTGTGACGGCAGCGCGGCAGTCACGCGCCAGGGAGCGGGAAACGGTGAGGCGGCGGGAAAGCTCTGGAGGCTGGGTGCCAGCCGAAGGGGAGTGGCGATGAGGGAGCGGGTCTCGCTGGCAAAGGGCTTCTGACAGAACCACGCGGGGAGAATTAAAATACGGGCTCAAGGGTGCAAGTTTTGATGAAGCTATCGAGGAAAGAGCAGCCCAGACAGCCTGCTTTTTCTTTGCCCCTTCTGCTTTTTCCTAGGTATGCTGTAACAGTAAGCTAGGAAAAAAGCTTATTTCCATCTCGCATGTAGGACAAAACTGAGGTATCGAGAGGTTAAACATCCACGGGACAGTTGCTTAGAATCAAAGGAGCTGGCTAAAAGCGGGCAGCTGACATTTGATTGGGACTCTCGGATGATTTCACAGAGGAACTCAAATGTGTGTGAATTGCCAAGGGCTAGATAGCTATGCTTCCTATAAAGGCAAACATGCTAAGTGGTCCTGTGCAGGAAGATTCTTGCAACAGTTACCCAGTTCATGATTTGGCAACAAATCATGGAAATTTGGGGATATTATATAAAGAAGTCTTCCAAAACTAAAGGAAGGTGAAAAAGAGACTAGGCAGAATATTAAAGATCTTCTGCAGCATGGTAAGGGATGATGAATCTGGATTCACCCTATGTGTTCATAGAGACTGTGTTTTTAAGATCTCCCAGTATTCTCAAAGTCAGCCCAGGTCAACTAAGGTGAGTAGAGTCTTGCCAGCGGCAGACAATTCGATCAGTTAAATTGTCACTCAAGCAACCAGGGAACGCTGCAGCTGAGAAAGATCATGGAAAGATACAACCCACAGATAGCTAATTGTTATGAGAATAAAATCTAGAAGAGAGGTAGCTCCATCTCTCATTATCATTGTTCTGTTTTTAATTTGCAGCGTGAATGCATATCCGTCCACGTTGGTCAGGCTGGTGTTCAGATTGGCAATGCGTGTTGGGAATTGTATTGTCTTGAACATGGGATCCAGCCTGACGGCCAAATGCCTAGCGATAAAACGATCGGAGGTGGAGACGACTCATTTAACACTTTCTTCAGTGAGACAGGAGCCGGGAAACATGTTCCCAGAGCAGTGTTTGTGGACCTAGAGCCAACCGTAGTCGGTAGGTACCCAACATCAAACATCTTCAGTGTAGAAGTGAGGAACCCCTGCGGTCTTTTTTGTTTGTTCAGAACACTATAGATTTTAAAAGATGTGTGTCTGGATGCTGTTGTGTCATTTGAGGTTATTGTTATTTGAAAGAAATGAAATAATGGTCTACAGGTAACAACGTTTGGAAAACAATAGAACTTTTTTTAGAGTGGATAATCTTTCTAGACTGCTGCACTGCATCCAGAGTTTTATTTAATTGCTATCCGGGATTTTGTCCATACCTGTAATGTAGTTTTCTGGGTGACCTCTGTGTTCTCGGGTACACGTACTGCTTTGTGAGCGCCTGATGTTTTCCCCTAAACAAAGGGGCTGAAGTTGTGCCAACTTTTTAGGCCGGTCAGCCAAGCTGCGTACAGCCAGGGATGCTGCCTGCACTCTTCTGACATGTGCAGTTAGCGTGTAGTCACTGGGCAGCGCACGCAGAACTGAACAGATCAAACTTACGTTGTGGTGTTTTGTTTCGTCGTAGATGAAGTGCGTACAGGCACATACAGGCAGTTATTCCATCCGGAGCAGCTCATTACTGGGAAAGAAGATGCAGCCAATAATTATGCCAGAGGCCATTACACCATTGGAAAAGAGATTGTTGATCTAGTGCTAGACCGCATTCGCAAACTGGTAAGAATTTGTGCTCTATAACGATCTACAGTGATGCATTGCTGTGTTCTTTCCCTAAGAATTTTGTGCATAGTTGATTGTTTAAAACAAAACAACTTTTATCTTCTTGCCCCCCCCCCCAATTAAATAAAAATTCAGTCAGTAAAACTTAAAATTTTTCAGGCCCTGAAATAGCATTATTTGAAAGTATTTTAAGGATACCTCATAAACATATTATAAAAGCCTTAAACAGTATAACAGCATCGTTACACTTGTTTGTTTGTTTGTTTGTTATTTTCAGTTTCAATCATGCCATTGTGTGTCATGCAAAATACTTGTAGTACCCTGAACCTCAGGTTTTGGTTGAAGGCTTAGCGATTTTAATTACTTCTCTAGTTTTTTTTATCTCACATAGGATGATGTGATTCAAAGTAAAATAGTGATTGTCTATTTAAAATTACAAAAATAAAAAAACCCTTGTTTTCAGCATCTAATTGATACTTGCTGAAAGCAAGAATGGGAACATAAACAGATTCTAAAGCTGTAACCCAGCTGTAATTTGTAGTAACTTGTCACAGGGGTGCACAGCTGCTCGTCCTTACAGTAGCGGTAAAACGGCATCAAAGACAGTAAAGCAACTTTTAACTATTAAAATACTCCTATCCAGAAAGAGTTGTGCAGACACACTGGTACTTCTGAGTAAGAGACAGGTGAGAAAACAGGAAGACCACCCTTCAAGCATGCTGGGTTTTCATTATAACTATCTAAAACTAATAAACTTAAGAAAGAAATGCTTTTGAATGATGATTTTAATAGTGCTTTCTCCAAAAACATCAATAACTTTTTTTTTCTCCCACTTTTTCCCACCCCGTTACAGGCTGATCTGTGCACAGGGCTGCAAGGTTTCCTTATCTTCCACAGTTTTGGAGGAGGCACGGGTTCAGGGTTTGCATCTCTGCTCATGGAAAGGCTCTCTGTTGATTACGGCAAAAAATCTAAACTAGAGTTTGCGATTTATCCAGCGCCACAGGTTTCCACTGCTGTAGTGGAACCTTACAACTCAATTCTAACCACCCACACAACATTGGAGCATTCAGACTGTGCCTTCATGGTAGATAACGAAGCCATTTACGATATATGCCGTCGCAACCTTGACATTGAACGGCCTACGTATACCAATTTAAACCGATTAATTGGGCAGATTGTCTCATCCATCACAGCTTCGCTGCGTTTTGATGGAGCCCTCAATGTAGATCTGACAGAATTTCAAACTAACCTTGTTCCGTACCCCCGAATCCATTTCCCCCTGGTAACGTACGCCCCCGTCATCTCCGCTGAGAAAGCGTACCACGAGCAGTTATCTGTGGCTGAAATTACCAACGCTTGTTTCGAGCCAGCCAACCAGATGGTGAAATGCGACCCGCGCCACGGCAAATACATGGCCTGCTGCATGTTATACAGAGGGGACGTCGTTCCCAAAGACGTCAACGCAGCTATCGCTACTATCAAGACGAAACGTACCATTCAGTTTGTGGATTGGTGCCCCACCGGATTCAAGGTACTTACATCGCTTTTTAACTGCTTGATGTTTGAATTATTAGGAATTGTGCAGCATTCGGAGGTGACAGTCATTCTGCAATGTTGTAACGTCCCTGTTCAATGTTCTGATGAAGTGCAAAATAACTGTAAGCTATTTCATTCGTTCGTAACCATGGTGATTTGTAATTGCTAACAGAAGTAACTCTTCCAGCCTTAGCACTCACATGGAAAGTTTTGTGTGTTTTCTCGAAGGTGGGCATTAACTACCAGCCTCCAACCGTGGTGCCAGGCGGTGACCTTGCGAAGGTGCAGCGGGCTGTCTGCATGCTGAGTAACACAACTGCTATTGCTGAAGCGTGGGCTCGCCTCGACCACAAATTCGATCTCATGTACGCAAAGCGTGCCTTCGTGCACTGGTACGTTGGGGAAGGCATGGAGGAAGGGGAATTCTCTGAAGCCCGGGAAGATCTGGCTGCTCTTGAGAAAGATTACGAAGAAGTCGGCGTAGACTCAGTAGAAGCAGAGGCTGAAGAAGGAGATGAGTATTTAGAAAACTGAAGTCTGGAAAAAATTTATTTTAAAAAAAAAAAAAAAAGAATTGCAGAACCCTGTTCACTTGTTTGATTGTTTTCAAATAAAGTTTTAAAGGTTCCACCTTCTATTTTTTTCTTCTTCACTGTTGATGCGTATACTCACTAAGGACCATGTGAGATTGCGGGTTTTGGTAGCAACTACTCACGCGCATAGGAAAAATCTGGAAATTGTGTGCACTTCCCTGTGATCCCAGCATGTTCTGGGATCCCATACTCTCTTTGATTCTTGGTTTCTTACAAGCAGGAAACTACTTCTACTTCAGGTTGTTATAGTACTGAGAACACTGTTACTATCCCGAAGGAAAAGGAAAATAAAAGCGTGGATCTGCTACCCACTTTAAAAGAGCATTGTCATTTTTGCCATTGGCCTAGTAAAACCATTCTGATGTCCTTAACTGTACGCTGAAATGAATGGAGCTTTACAGACACTTGGAAACGGTTCAGTTGTAGGACGCTCTGCTCAGGTAAAAAATGCTCACCCACTACCCTCAGTGTTTTTAGTCCTGAATCCTGAAAAGGAGAAAAAGCTGTGGGGGTTTTGTAGGTTTGGGTTTGTTTTTTTCCTTCCCTACACGTTCTATAAAACTAGGAGGGAGAAAAAGGGCTACGTATGCTGAAGATGCCCAGAGTGAATTATTTTCAATATCTGCAGAGCACACTGTGTATGCACGATTTATGGAGTTGTAAAGAAATAACTGCTGTATTTAAAACCAAAAATGCCTTTGTTTTTGCACCCAGGAGACTGGGCGATGCCAGCAGCCGATGCATTAGGCCCGCTGCTGGCGCGGCAGCTGCCCGGCTCCGAGCCCTGCTCCCAGCCGCGGGGGAGCAGCGGGGCGCACCCACCTCCCACCCGCGGCCCTCGCCAGCAAGTTTTTACTCCCAAGCCGCCGTTCCCGTCCCGCCTCGCTTCCCAGATGGCTCCCAGCTGAGCCTCCCGCCCAGGAGCTGCCCCGGCGCCGGACAGAGGCCGCCTGGAAGCGCTAACGCAGCGATGAAGTCACGCTAACGCTACGCAGAAATCGCTACGCAGCAGCAGGACGAGAGGCGTCCCGCCGGGTGACGGCGTCCCGCCGCGCAGGCGATCGCCTCCGCGCCCCGCCGCCGCCGGGGGGAGCCGCCCGGCCCCGCCAGGCCGCACGCCGCCGGCCCGCGCCCGCAGGCGGAAGGCGGCCCCGGCCCCGGCCCCGGCCCCGCCGCCCTCCTCCCCGCCGGGCCGCGGAGCGCCGGGCCGCGCAAGTGCGGGTGGCCGCGGCGGGGAGCGCAGCCCCGGGTGCCCTCTCCTCGGCTGCTGTAGCGGCGGTGGTCGGGGGCCATGGTGCAGCTTTACAACCTGCACCCCTTCGGGTCGCAGCGGGTGGTGCCCTGCAAGCAGGAGCCGGCGCACTTCTGCTGCGGCCGCGAGGTGCTCTTCGTGGCCAGCGCGGCGACCAGCTGCAGGGTAGAGGTGTTCGCCGTGGGCGACCAGGGCCGCTGCGACCCCCTGGGCTCCTTCGCCACGCTGGGTCCCGTCCTGCGCATGGCGCACAGCCAGGCAGGTCAGTGGCCCTCGCCGCGGGGGCCGGGGGGGCTCGGCGGGGACGCGTCCGGCCCGAGCGCGGGGAGAGGCCTGCGGGCGGGGGCGGCTCCGCCGGGGCACGTCGCGGGCTCCCGGCGCGGCGGGAGAAGGGCCTCGGCGCTGAGGGCGGCCTCAGGCGCTTCCCGCCGGGGCCGGGGCTCGCTGAGGCGCGGCGCGGTCCGGGAGCGGTGCGAGGGGCTGGGAGGGAACGCGGGGCAGCACCTGGCTTTTTGTGCCGCCTTCCTCCGCCCCGGCTGGAGCCCGCGCTCCTGCCCTCCTGCCGTTCTTTACTTCGGAGGACGGGGCGGGTGGTCGCTCCAGCCGATCCCACAGCTCCTCATGAGTCCATGACTTGCCCTGCTCTTTAGAGAACAAAACATTTTCTCGTTAACGGGTGTTGTGGGGGGGGAAACACCTTGTCTGTCATCACAACTCATAAAGTGAGTCACGTAGGGGTTAATCTGGACCTAGACCTATAAGTCCTTTTTTTAATGGCATGTGAAGCGTGGTCCACCCAGCAAAGAAACTTGCACTTGAGATTTCATTAGAGAAAAATTGGTGAAAACTGTTTTTGGAGTTTTATGTAAGAGTTGAGAATTTAAGATGTCCTTTGTAACGTACTACAGCAGGTAAAGAGCTCAAAAACTGCCTCATCTATTCTTTAATGATATATCAGTACCGCTGCTTGCTTTTAAGGAGACTATCTGGCGACAATTGAAGAAAAAAGCAAAGCAACTTTCCTGAGAGCGTACATGAACTGGAGATGCATGTCTGCAGGGAGTTCTCGTGTTTGCGTGCGGATGGTTGGTCACAAGATGGAAGAGTCATACAGCGAAACCTTAAAAGAGCAGATGTCAATTGTGGAAATGCCACTTTCAGATCCTCCCCTGTGCATTTCATGTTGTCCTGTAAATGGAGATCTTCTCGTGGGCTGCAAAAATAAACTAGTCATGTTCTGCTTGAAATACCTGGTCATAAACGAGAATTTGACTGTGTTAGACTTTGAACGCTCCTTAATTTTGCACGTTGATAACCTCGTTCCTGCTGAAGTTGCGTTTTGTGCCAGACATATAGCCATAACAACAGAGCTGGATGTTCTCATCCTGAAACTGGAACCGGTCCAGCAGAGTGCAGACGGGACAGAGCAGTGCGCACACAGAGTCAGTGCGCTGGAAAAGCCTGTGGATGGAGGCAAGTACAGAAATTACATTTTTTTCATTTCCAAGAATCTGCTAACTGATTCCTGTTATTCTCAAAGTAGGCTCAAACAAGGTCGTTGCCCTTGTTTGGCAAGGATCTGGAAAAAAATATTTCCAGATCATCTTAGGACTCTCAGCTGAATATTCTAGTGCATGAAAAGTTGTACCACCTGCAGTTAGAGGTAACGCTTCATATGCCATCATTCTGCAGACACTTTCAGGATAGCGCAACCTCTACAGACATAGAATTAGGTCCCTGTTTTGGGGTGCCACCATGGGCCAATTCAAAGCGGTAGTAGCTCAGTGTGCTATGTTCAGAAAAATTATTCCATTAGTTCCACTGCCCAAATAAGTGTGTCGCTTCTGAGGGACAAGTGGGAGGCCAGATGGAAGAAGCAGCTCATGAACCTCGCGACGGCCCATGCGTGCTGGCTTACGCAATTAAGAATGCTGCTGTGGCAATGCACGTGCACTTTTATAACTGTTAGTAGGCCGAGAACCTGCATAAACAAGGTGTCAGCAAATTCTCCTTTTTCAGTCCTTTGTCTTATTCAGGGGCTTGCCTCAGAATCCTAGAAATCCCAGAAGTAGAGTTACTCAGTAGGTTTCATTCCCGTGTACTGCAAGAAATCAACCCAAATGTAATCAATTCCCACCTTTCCAAAAGTATCAGTGCCAAGAAACCTTAGGAAAAGCCTTCATTTATAATTGAAGAAACTTAAAACAGACAAGGATGGTCTTTTAGAAATGGAAACGAGCTAGAAAAAAATTAAAGGTAAATAAGACCTGTCAGATAGAGAAAATGCAAACTGGAATGTTCTTCATGGAGTGAAGATGGATCTTAACTCAGATAATGGCATCCTGCCCCTAGTTGTTTTTATTGCTAAAAACTAAATAGAAAAGTTCAAATTACTTTCTGGGTACTGTTAGGATTTGCTTTCCAGAACTTAAGTGAGTTTAAGGTAACGCAACTTTCTGTCATAGCTGCTTTTTCCTTCTTAAAACCTCCCCAACCAAATGACAACATTTTTTGACGGCCAGCCGTTTGCAGCACAGGTTGCCTTGGACTCGCCCTGTAATGAACAGTTTACCTGTTCTTTCAGAAATCTTGACTCTTAGATATTCAGACTGTTGAGGCTGAAATGAAGGATTGGTCTCACCTTCTAGCATAGCTCTTTTCAAAATCTCGTGGTTTGAGGAAGCCAACGCTAGCTAGGTAGCTGCAGTTGGAGCGTTTAATTGATATTGTGTCATATCACTTTCTTACTGTTAAATGGTGAAGGCCCTTCAACACATAATTCGCAGCTTGAATTAGATGAGTTCATCATATGTCAGAAGCCAGTGGAACTGCTTGGGGAGGAAAGTAAGCTGTGTGAGATACCCATCACGCTGGAATCCACGGAGTTACCGACAGAAGACACAAAGCGCTTCCAAGTGCGGTATCTGCTTTTCAGGTATTACAAATGTATTTTCCCTTTTATGGGTTAATTTACTACAAGAAACCAAAATCAGCTGTGGCTCATGTCTTGTTGAAAGAAAAATCCTGGTATTTTGACTTCTGGGGTTTTTATAAGGTTGGTTTTTTTTTCACTGAGGAAGTAATGTGATACCAAAGAAAGCCCATTTTTGAGTAGAGTAGAATAGTTCAGTTGGAAGGGACCTGCAACAATCATCTGGTCCAACTGCCTGACCACTTCAGGGCTGACCAAAAGTTAAAAGCGTGTTCTTAAGGGCATTGTCCAAATGCCTCTTAAACACTGACAGGCTTGGGGCATCAACCTCCTCTCCAGGAAGCCTGTGCCAGTGTTTGACCACCCTCTCGGTAAAGAAATGCTTCCTAATGCCAAGTCTAAACCTCCCCTGATGGATGCAGCTTTGAACCATCCCCAGGCATCCGGTCCCTGGATCCCAGGGAGAAGAGATCAGCACCTCCTTCTCCATGTCCCCTCCTCAGGAAGCTGGGGAGAGGAGCAGCGAGGTCGCCCCTCAGCCTCCTCCTCTCCAAACCAGACAGACCCGGAGCCCTCAGCTGCTCCTCACAGGACATGCCTTCCAGCCCCTTCGACAGCTTTGTTGCTCTCCTGTGGATGCATTCGAGTACTTCACGTCCTCCCTAAATGGTGGGGCCCAGAACCGCACACAGTGCTCAAGGTGAGGCCGCACCAATGCTGAATGCGGCGGGATGATCCCCTCCCTTGGCCGGCTGGTTACACTGTCTTTGATGCACCCCAGGACTTTGACACACGGCTTGTAGACAAGCAAAGAAAGAGGATTTTTGGTTGCAAGAACTCAAGATGGTTGTCTCTAGCTGTGCCATGTGCTTCTTGGCATTGCCATGCTAATTACATTAATAGCAGGAGTGCACATTGTTGAGTATTAAAACATCGGCTATGCCTGTTATAGCTAGTGCTGTTTACTTGTCCAAAGTAGCTCATAATAATTTCTCACTGAGGTCCCACGTTGTTGTTTGGATTTTTTTTTTTCTCTATAGACGTTTTACACCCGAGCAGTCGCCTTTTGGGTTTTGTGAAGAGACAAAGTTGCACTCCGTTCAGCTGCTTCCTGTATACCAGACAGGTACGGGGGTATGCATCCATGCGTCGTGGCCTGTGCCACAGGAGACCTGGGGAAGGAAGGAATTTCTTTGTATATTGTTTTGTATGCTGTTTCTGTATGATCTGTTTTTAAATTAAGGTCTTTCCTCCCTTTTCAATGTTTTAAACTGAGCTTCTACTAACAAAAAAGTCTTTTAACTTTCTCCAGGTTCTGCATAAACTTTGAACCAAAATATCAGTTCACCACACCAAAAGAGGAAGGCTAAATCAGCTTTTATCAGTTGTCTGCTGATTAATTTTACACCACAAAATGGTCACTCTTTACATTGCATTAATAAAATTATCCTCAGTGTTATAAGATACTAGACTGCCTCTCATGAGTCAACAGTGGAAATGAGGGTACTAAACCTTAGTAATCATTACGATACAGGTTACCTTTCTGCCAGGCTTTAATTAAAACTGCGAGGGCTGAATGCAGATTTTAGGGGTTCATTAATACACACTAGCTCAAGCCCCAACAGACCCATGGAAGAATTTAATGCTGTATGTTATCAATCAGCTTTACCGACTGCTCACCCAGTTTGTGGTTGTTGTCTGGCTCCTAACTAGCAAGGCCTCATTTAAGTTGCAGCTGACTCAAGAGAATGAGCTACTTGCCATTGAACTCCAGCTGTCTTATGTTCTCATGTGATTTACAGTCTTTGACAAGAGGGTCTGTAGAATCTGAACACAGCCTTTACCTGTCAAAATAGCTTTAGAAATAAATTCTGCCATTCCCAGCCTTTCTTCCCCTTAAGTGGGGGCCTGTATTTTGGTGCACTGCAGCTGCAGCGCTGGATGAGCATTCATCCCAGCTCACAAGTAGTTGGCTAAGATCAGGCTGATCATTCAATCCATGGATGCTTAGTTGTGATCGATCCGCCAGGACTCTCAGATGCTGTTATATCTATAGAATTTCTTCACTTGGTGGTCCATCCACATTGTTGTTAAAAATGCCTCCAAGTGAGATAACGTGACATACAAATTTTTGACCTGTGCACTGATCCAAGCAGTACACTGATCTTCACATAGTCCTTTTTCTCTTTGCTGGCTACTAACAACCAGTCTGCAACCTGGGCAGGTTTGATAGCATCTTTCAGGCATCAGGCTTGCAAAGGAATTGCCAGGTTTTGATTTATGAGGTATATAAAATGCCTTTCTTGTTACATCTAGGAAGTTCTGTGACTGCCTATGAGGAAACTGAGAACAAGAAAGAACTACTGAGTCTCTTTTGCTTTTTCTCTTTACCTCATGTTGGATATCTCTACTCTGTTGGGAAGTTAGTAGAACTGATTTCTACTTACCAATATTCAGAGAAGTCAGAGCAGGCAGTTCTCACTCCACAGTTCCTGCACGTCATTACAAGGTACTATGTTTATGATTTTGCTGATAGTATTACTGTGTTTATACTGTGTTTATACAGTTTCTCTGTGCTGCTGCCTTTTTTTTTTTCCTTTTTTTCACTCCTTCCCTCTGATACGTCCTTTATAGCCTCCTGGAACTCTCTGGGTAGGCTCATGTGGTAGTGCAGCGTGCCCTCCTGCTTAGGCTTCAAGGCCCATTTCTATGAAGGAAAAAGATCTGATTCTCTGTAGTCTTGGCTACTTGATTTTTGTGAGTCTTCATTTTTTTCCTTCATTGTTGTGGTTTCTTCTCTCCCTCTAGTGAGAACCTGCAGTGTTTCACAGTGCGGTGCAGTGCAGCAGCAGCTCGTGATGAGGATCCGTATATTGATACGACTGTGAAGGTACACTGCTCGTTAGCTCGCTAAAAGAACGGGGGTAGTAGTATGGCACTTAGTTTCCTTATGTTTCCTTCTGAAATCCTGTTAGTTTCTGTTGGCTGAACCAATAAAATAACATCCAAAATTAATATTTTACTTCAATCTATGGCATATTGTATTTTAATGGTCTACAAATGTCTCAATGAAACAATCTGTTAATGCCGTTTCAGATTCTAGACCATTAGTAGAACATTTTCAAAAACATCAAAAGCTATAAAATCACTTACATTTTAAAGTAATTTCCATGCTTTCCTGTATAAATCTGAATGAAGGGTGCAGAGTTTTCCCTTATTGCAGCTGACGATGTTTCTCTCTCTCAGGTGCCCTTGAAAAAACAGGTTTTTGTAAGAGGAGTGTAGACACTTGAACAAGTCTGCTGAGATGCTTAGTGCATGTTTTTTTAGGAGGAGGGCTTTTGATCCTTGGAGGTCTAGACTTTTCCCCTTCTTTAAATTGCTTATCGGTAAAAATCTATTGAATTGTAAAGATCGGGATATACGTTAATAAAAATACCAGGAAAGATAGACTGAAGTGTATTTTAAGTTGGCATTTAAGGATTTCTTTTGAGCATGTAGACACCAGACATAAAGAAACCATAGGACAGTAGAAGTATTATAAAATTTTCAAGAGCCAAACACGTATCCTCTGCTCTCCATAGAGGTACTGAGATAAAGAATACAAACACGAGACACAATTTATCCTGTCCCTTCTCCAGTCTCAGCTTTCTGTGTTTTCACTGTGGGTTACATTCAGTCCATCACAATTCCTCCAGGAAGGCAAGAGGCTGCCTCCTGCCTCAGCAGGAGGTTTGAGGAGGTGTGCATGTAATGGTAGTCTGCAGGCTGCAGTCCCTCACGGGTGTCCATACTGCAGCTTGCCCTCCACCGGCAGCAGACCCACTCTGGCACGGGTCCTCCATGGGCTGCAGGCCCTCAGGGGCATCCCTGCCCTGGTGCGAGTCCTCCATGGGCCACATTCCCTCAGGGGTGTCCCTGCCCTGGTACAGGTCGTCCATGGGCTGCAGTCCCTCTGGGGAGCCCCTCCTCTGGTATGGGTTGCCCACAGGCTACATTCCCTCAGGGGTGTTCCTGCCCTGGTGTGGCATTTGAAGTGTGGTGATGGTGATGGTTATTATTATTATTTTTCCTGCTGTTTTTTTATATCAGTTTCAGAGCTGGCTGGTTCTGACTAGCCTGGGGCAGTTTAGAGCCTCCCGGTCACGTCTGCAGCCCTCTGCCTCTTTACAAGAAATTTTGAGGTTTCTCCAAAAAGCAGGGTACACATATGATGCTGTGTTGCCTTGCTTCATTTTTCCATTTTTAGTCCAATATAGACGACATGGTAAGTTTTACCTGAAAGGTGCATATTGAACAAATCAGGGATGTAATACTGGGTATGTAATGTAACAATAGGCAAGCAACTATAATCCTTCTATCTATAATTGCTTTTTATAAGCAACTGAAATCAAACTTTTATAACCATGTCAGGCAATCTTTTACAACTTGGCCAAATTCAAACTGTTTGGGATGTTAGGCTCAGTTATTTTGAGAGACACAGCTAAAACTGTGTAGTTGCTTTGAAGAGTGAAACGGTTATTTTTTTTTTACCCATTTTTCAATGATTTATGTCACAGTTTTATGAGTATTTTTATTCTTGCTTAAGTGATGCACTCAAAGTTAGGAAAGCCAGTGAATGTTTTTAGTGTCAGATCACTGGACAAGGGTTACATTTCTTTCCATTTTTTAAAAAATTTAAAAACTCAAAGTATATACTAACTGAAATTACAAACCAATCACTTCCCTTTGTAGGCTTGTCCACCTGTCGCACTGGATGTCTGCACATTAAGAATGCAGCTTTTTATAGGACCAAGAGCTATCTGTCATTTCAAAAACCATATAATTCTTTTGACTAAGGCAGACACAGAAGATATTACTGAAAGAAGAAAGCCTACAAGAAGGATGCTGTAAGGATTTGTGTCTTTTGGGGAGATGGTATTTATAGCTCTGTGTACACTGCTGAATTGGTGGGTGTTGAAGAGAGGTTCCTCTGTGGAAAAACTGTTTGGAAATAATTCCCTAGTTAGTGCATGAGAACAGAAATCAAGCTTTTTTGTTTGTTTGTTTTTCAATTCTACTGTATTATCTGACATAGAAGAAATGAGGGTAGGGTCACAAATGCTTAAAATCAACAAAATAAGTTACTCAAGATTGTAAAAAAACCCTTAATTTTCCTAAGTAATGTTAAAATAACATTACTAAGAACATAACTGCTACTGAGAAGAAAAAATATTTATCTTGAGAAACAACAATACGTGGGAGTACCAAAGCTACAAGCTAACAGAATGTGTTGTAGCACAAAGTGAAAATGTCTTACATTTGGCTAAGGCTTCTTTCCAAGAAAAGTTATGAAAATCACTGTAGTAATCCGTGACAAAAGAAGGATCGGACTTTGGCCCAAGATACTCTTGTAGCATGTATGTAGCCAGAGGCATTTGTGACTTTTTGTCTATTTCTGTGAGAACTGCAATTCCCATTCTTTTTTGAGGGCTTTTCATAAAACAGCTCAACAGCTGTTTTCTAAAACAGCTATTCAGAAATCGCATTTATTAAAGTCAGTTCAAGTTCATTAACAAAAGTGGGCCAGCTATAATTGATTGAAGAGTTATTTCAACCAGTATTTCCTAAAGCCTAGAACAGACATTATTCAGAATAAGGTAAGGATAAGCCCATCAAGGAGAACAGTAATTCAAAATCCTCTAGTTTTCTGTGTATAATGCACAGTTTCTTCTGCCAGTTGTGTTGTTTCAAAGATTATAGTTGGCATTTGGGGAAGATATGCTTTTTGCCTTCTGTAAAGAACATAAATTGAACAAATACTAGTCTACTTAACACCATCATTGAAAATAAAGATGTAAATATCCCAGAACAGTTAAAGCTAAAAACCCACAACAAAAAGAGCCTGTGTTTTCCCACAGTGTTTTAACCTTAGGGCATTACAGACCTAGCCAATGTGTTAGAGTAAAAGCATTCAAATATTTTTTTACGCCATGTCTTGGCAAACACTTTAATAGAGCTGCAGGGGCAAATGTGCAGTAAGTCAGTCCTTACAGAAAGTAAGTAAACATCTTAGCTAAGTCGAGTTACTTAACTTCATGTAAGTATCTGGTACTACCTGGTGTTAAGCCCAGGAAAAGATGTAGTAGGTAGTTTTGATGATGTTCCTGGTGTATGAACATGCCTATCCCCGTTCTGTTATTAGCCATCATGACTTAAATTCACAACTTAACTTTCAAGCATCTACTAGCCTGCAAACATACCTATTTATACATTTAAATTGTCAAGTGAGTGGGTTTTTTTTTGGCTGCATAGTGTTTATTTGGACACTGACAACTCAACTCTTTTCCTTCTCTCTAGTTCCAGAAAGGCTGACAGCATCAAATCCAGAGTAAATTCTGAGTCAGAGCCTGGTTGGAATTTATATATTATAAACACTGTCTCAACCATTCAGCTTTACAGAGAAATGGTATTGCCCAACTCCTGTTTTTGTTATTTAGTGACTAAAAATACATACTGTTAATTAATCTCTGGTGCATGTTATTGCTGAATATAACGTAATGTATTTCTCATGAATAGCCCATAATCCTAATT
The DNA here is from genome assembly GCA_020745775.1 of Theristicus caerulescens. Classification (NCBI taxonomy): domain Eukaryota; kingdom Metazoa; phylum Chordata; class Aves; order Pelecaniformes; family Threskiornithidae; genus Theristicus; species Theristicus caerulescens. The sequence goes on along the minus strand of CM036565.1, from coordinate 10,670,875 downwards.
TAAATGGCTGCTGCCCTCATTAGAATTGTTCCTGTATATTCTTAATTTTTGCCAGCAGCCTAAGTGTATACCCTGTGTCTGTTCTAGGTAGATTATAGTAGAACTTACGAAAACATAAAAACTGAGAGTTGCATCCATCTTCTAAGCGAGGCTCACCTACTGGTCAGAGCAGCTATAATGGACCCCAGTTGCCTTAAATCAGATGAGAAAGAAGAACTTCTAAGAGCATTCAGAGAAAGTTGTGCCTTCTTAGGAGACTGCTACAGCAGGTATGTTTTAGATGGCAAAGTGATGTAGGTGAGCTTTTGTTTCCAATAATGTAACCTTAAAACAAAAATCCATCATTCTTTGCTGTTTTACATTAGTATTGTATATATAATATAAGTCTTTACGTTTTATGAAACTAGCTTAATCTAGTCATCTCTTCAGTATTTGGTTGTCTTTATTGTCCCTGAACACAGAATACAACATTACGCTGAATATGAGCTATGTATTTGCAGATACTGGTGTGTCTGCAACTTTGTTTGATGTATTATTTTGGTTCTTGCAAACAGCGATGGCAAAAGTGTTGCCCTTAGTTGTTTTGTTCTTTTTTTCCTTCCTCTCTGTTGCCTTCAGGTGTGACACAAAGGATTACCACCTTGCTTTGCCATACTACAGAATGTCAGGTTTATCCATGACTGAAGTTTTAAAGAGACTAGTTTCAGAAGGTGATGAAATACAGACATATGAGAAAGGATTTATATTTTACTTAACTCACTCTCTTAATGAAGACTTAAATGAAGAATTAAGTAAGGTAGAAACAACTTTTTTTTTTCTTCATCTATTGATTTAGTTCTGATTTTAAGAACTGTGTATCAAATTTTAATTAAATTCCCTTTGAAAATGCTGAGCTGCTTATTTAGTTTTACAGTTGCTCTTTTTCACATGGTTTTTATTTTCCCATATTTGTTGAGAAAATAGCAAGCAGCACCTGTGATGCTCTGGGCTGCTTTCAAGCAACATATTATGAGTTTGGCTATTGTGATGCATGTTGCTGATGATCTGGTTCCCTCTTGCACACAGACACTTTGGTTTTAGGAAAGCTCTGCCTCAGTTTTCTTTCATCTCCCATTTCTGTAACAAAAAAACCCTGTTTCTTTGAACATTGCAAAATTGTACAGGTTGGTAAAAACAATTCACTGTGGTGGTGCATGTTCTCCTACAACCCCAGAATATGGGTTGAATCACTGCCGGTTAGAGATCTTTTACCAGCAGGGAGGACAGAGGCAGGAAAGGCACTGTGATTTGATAGTTAAGCTGTACTTGGCTGTTATATTTTTAAAAAGAAACAAACCAACCAAACAAACAAAAAACCCACAAAACCCCACAATACTTTGATATGCAATAGAGACTGTATATCTGGAATGGTCTAAACTGTCAAATGGCTTTTATTTTAACAGGAATCAGCAAATAAAGTTCTCCAAATATTCTATTTTGCCGACCCTGTGCAGCTGCCTTATATCCTCTGCAGCCCCTGCATGAGAAACGTATGTCCTTTGACAGCGGTGAAGTATCTTCAGAAAGTAGAAAAGACAATGCCATCAGTGGTCCTGACACTTACTAAGGCTTTCATGGCTCTGAAAATGGGAGACCTGACGATGTACGAACATGAGATGGACTCCTATAAGGAGGTAAAGTATCCTGAAAGCATGAGCTATTCACGCTTTGCAAGGCCCAAGTCAGTAGGTTTGGCTTGTAGTTGTATTTTACAGTAAAAGAAACTTTCAGTCACTCCTGTTCCTCCCGATAGGCTGTATAGGCTCCAGGGAATGCCTGCAAGGGCTGGCATACACTGGCACTGTACTGTTTACCCTGCAGGTGAGGTGGTCTTACCTTGGCAAAGCCTTACCACATAAGCAAAAGTTTTGAAGCTGTTAATTCTTGATAAATTAAATGCTGTTTGCTGGGGTGTAACAAGCTCTGCAGAGCCAGTGCACTTCATCAATATGGCAGGGTTGTATAGTAGCATTTTTACGCCCCTCCACCTGTAATTAATGTGGTATGCCCATGAAAACACCATCTCTATGCAAACAGCCCTTCTAAAATTGCTCTTGAAGCAGAATGTCCGTGGTGCACACAAACTAAAGTTTCTGTATACAATTTCCCATCTTTCTTAGAAGTGGAATCAAAGCACTTAACCCTTATTAAGATCAGATCAGAACCTACTTCAGTGCTATCAGAGTAAGAATTCCACACCAATGGGGGAGAAATGTTAGTGAAGCAGTCTCTGCCATAGATGTTCACATGTGGTTTTAGACTGAGACCAGTCTGTAAATTACTTCTTGTTAAGGCTGATCAGGACTGTTGAATATTCAAAGGTGACAGAGCTTGAAATACAGACTCTTTCTGAGAGTGAGATATTGGGGGTCTAAAAACTTTTAAAATAAACTGATAGCTATTCCAAAGTTAGATATCATGCTTTGGTAGGAGAAGTCCTGGAGAGCTTTCAAAGTTAGCAGGTTTTGAATTGCAGGGTGGGAACTGCGGAGAGCTGTTCCAGCAACGCCATTCAGCACCACCTGCTTTCTAACCGTTTGCAGTACGATCAAGTGAAATTGCCGTGTTGTGAGCAAACAAACACGTTCCACTGCATGGATGTTATTTAGACAATAAAGTGGCTGGGGTTTGGGGGTTGGGTTTTTGTTTCTTTTTTTTTTTTTTTCTTTTAATCTGACCTATTAAAAATATTCTATTGCACCTCACCTTTAAAAAGTATTGTGTTGCAAAGTAGAAAAAATAACACTTTCAGAAAGATAAGGAAAGGAAAGATAGTTTGTATGCATAGCGGGGTGAAATCTGATTTTTTCTCCGAGGTCTGCCTTATATTTCCTGTGTAATTCATTCCATCTGCTTAGGCACCATTTCCTCACCGTCTTTAAAGTGGAAATAGTGTCTTCTCATGCTTACTTTCAAAAGCACTCAGATATCCAGAAACCGCTTACTGTTGCACATTTTGATCATTGTTTCAGGGGTATTTTCAAAATAAAAACCATACGTCAGCAAAGTAGTCTACTGAAATTTAGCAGTCTATTGAAATTTCATCCAGTGATTTTTCAAAACACTGTGTCTATTGAATGTCTTTCACTCTTTCATAGTGAAATCTGTCTTTCTTATGTGCACAGTAACTCCAGATTTCAACAGCATGTTACTTTCAACGTTCAGGCAAATGGCCTGTTGTTCAGGAGTCACTGCTCCGGTGCACGGTTTGGAGCTCGGTCTCTGGAGAGCTATTTTATAAATTGTAGAAAGGATTTATTTCCTTCTCCTGACTTTCCTTCATTTTATCTGTCTAAACTTTACTGCCCGAGGAAATACTGAGTTTTCTGAGTTGAATCATATGTGGATTGAATTCTTTACCTGATTTATATCTGACTGTGTTTGTAGACAATACTGGCTTGTGGCTTCATTGGGCAACCAAAACTCCTGATACAGCGTGAGGAAGGAATTGTTATTCCAACTGAGTTTGCTGTTCACCTGAAGGAGATGCAGCCTGGTTTACTGGTGGCTGCCGCTGTGGCTTTACATGAAAACAGTAAAATTGAACTGGAAGAAGCAGATACCTTTTTCAAGGTTGGCCTGTGATCATTTTTTGCTTCTGTTTTTCTCATAGTGATGTTGTTACGGGTAAGCAAAGCAGCCTTGGTTGCTCCTTCACTCACATCTCAGCATTTCTTCAGAAAGAAGGAGATGAGGGTTGGATATATTCCAGTCATGATAGATGACTACAGAGTCAGAAACTGGACCTTCTGGAAAGAAATACTGGTTAAATCAAGCAAAAAAAAAAAATTCCATTAAGTTCTTTGTTTTGATCCTGTCATTTGAATGGAGAATATCCTGATCTCAGAGGTCTTTCAATGGCTTCCTAAGGCTACTGAAATTTAACAGAATTTAGATAAATCACTTCCATAAGCTCCTTTTGAAGAAATCATTAGGATTGAAACATACTTCTAAAGAATCAAACTTAAATATGAAGGCATATACCTTCTTCTTATATCTGTTACTGTGACAGACATGTATCAAAAATACCAAGTCATGAGTGTTGCTGTTTAAAGCCAGTTGGAAACCAAGTAAAAGACCTTAAAGCATCTCCCTTGTGGGCCCTACCATTATACCCAACTGAGCTACACAGCATCTCTTATCGTGGCCTTTAGATTCTTCTTTCAAAGACATCTGCTTGGCTATTGGCATATATAAAATCCTCCAGATTAGCAGTCTGTAAATACTTGCTAAGAGTGTGCTGGCATTTCTGGCAGTGGAGTAAATCCTGAAGAAGAAATCAGAATTGGTTACCTTAAAATCATTCCATGAACTTTTTACTTTGCCTGGCACTGTATTATGTAGAATCACATCCATTGGAAATACATCAAGACAAAAAAGGAACCAAAATTCTGCTTCTAGTAAAAGTGAAAAACTGTTCCTCCTGTCTCTTCTAACTTCTGCTACTAATAATTACCATAGTCTGCGCTAACTTGCTGTCTTCTAACGTTCTTGTTCTTAGATGCTGTGTAGTAACAGTGAACACACTGTTCCTCAGCTCTTGGTGGATTTCTGGGAAGCTCTTCTTGTAGTGTGCTCTCAGGAAGAAATAATTCAGGAGCTTTTATTGAGGGTGACTTCTCAGTATGTTTGGAGAATATCAAAGCAGCAACTTCCTGAGACTAAGCCATTGAAAACAACAGAGGATCTGGTAAGTGAACCGTTCAGAGGAAGTGTTGTGACTGCATTGCCACTCCAAAATCTATCCAAATACTACCCTTAGTATTTTAATTCTGGAGATTTTATCTCTTAAAAGAAGCAAGACTGAAAGCAAATGAGGTAGTGTGCAGTTACCAAATAGGTATTGCTGGCTCTGGGGGGTCCTACTCTTCGGGGACCTTTGCAAACGTACTTCCAACAGGAATCTCAGCTCTGGACAGAAATAAGGGCTAAAATGAAACAATGAGAATTTGTCAGGTTGAGTGTTTGCAATTTTACAAAGCTGACTAAATGAGAAAAATGTGTGAATGATGAATTTTAAAGGATTCTGAATGGGAAATCTGAAATACAGAATTAAATAGAAGTTTCCAGTTTGTTTGTTTGTTACTAAATTGTATGAACCAGAAGAAAGAGTAGCTGCTATTCTAAATTACGCTATTTGAGAGTGAAGTTTTCTTCACTTGTGGTGGGTTTCATGTGGAACTGTCACGAACAGAAATATTTCTTTTTTTGCAACTTGATTCTTTCTTCTATAGGTAAACTCCTGTAATCATTTTGGGTTGATTTTCCCGTGGGTAACTTCCATAATGTCAGTGGGATCTCCATCTGATAATGATTACTATGAAGATATTTCAAAACTACAGGTATGAAACCCTTGAATCTTACTGTTTACAGCTTAGATCCATTCTGCACATGTTCATGTATGCACGAACAACTTTCTCTAGTGGACTCTCCTCCTCCTCCCCCCCCAGGTTATCCAAGTTGAACTAAAAGGCCCATTGAAATGATGGAAGAAAAAAATACTGAAGAGATACGTTGATAACAATGATATTTACATTTGCAGTCCACTCTAAAGTTGCTTCCTCAGTTTTCAGTAACATTTATTAAGGGAAATATTATTTCAAAATTATTCCAATAAGTAAGGGCTTCTGTTCTAAGGTTATGGTTAGCAGTTTTTTGCAAAGTTGGTCTTAAATCCAAACAATACTTTTTCTTCTTGTCTTCAGTCTCTTTTATGTAGTCAGTCAATCAATATAGCTTCAATTCTGCCTGTCTTGGAGCCTCTGGCAGAGGCTGGCAACGTCGGCCTCACCATCCACGTTCTCTGCAATACCCGTCTGGGCAAGTATGAGGAAGCCATTGACCAGCTTCTCAGAAGGTGTCCTGATGTAGCTGTGTTGTACGCTCAGCACGAGCTGAAAGATGACAATTGGGTGAGCTACTTTCCTCAAAGTTGTTCACTTTTTTTGGTTTTGGGTTTTTTTTTTTTTTTCCTAACTAAAATGCTGTTGTGTACAGATGGACTCTGGATGGACCAAAGAGCCCAGCTTTCAGACAAAGGAAATTGCTTAGCTTGCTTTGAACCTCTTGCTTGGCATTTAAATTCCGTAATTCAGTCCCCAGTAAATTTAATGCAATATTTTTTTCCCAGTTTCTTCTGTGACTTCTTGTATTCATTCTAGTAAATTTAAAGAGTAGTCTTTTGAGATGGCAGAGTGCCTCAGAAAAGGGAGAGTTAATATGTTCTTTTTCCACTGTAAATGAAAAACTAGCTAGTTTCTTAGTAACAGTAAAAATTTTCTCAACAAAAAATTGTTTGACAGTGTTGTATAATGTGAAATTTTAGTGATAAGCTAACTGATAAGAGATCACGGTCCTTCAAATAAAATCACACTTAAATATGTTCTTCCTGTGTTCTAGTGACATCTTCTGAGCTTATAACATCAGAATGGTACTGGTGCACTAGGGGAAAGATTATGTTCTTTATGTCCCATTTTCCCCTTAGGCTTCTGTACAGTTTTAATTTCGGAACTGATTTTATTCCAGTGTTCCAGGAGTACAGGAGTTTGCTTCCATTGCCCATCACAGCTACTCCATTAATTGTACACAGTTTTGCTGGTGATCCTCTACCAGATGGATGTACTGGAACTCTGTTCAAAACCCGATTTGTGCTTTTTATTCAGATCTGAAAATAGTTTCTGTGATTATAACCAACGTGGAAACAGAGTTGAATGTGAGGCTGCAGTACTGAATCTGAACACAGGTGGAAGAAAAGAGTTACCATGTTTAAAAAAGAAGGAAAGAAATCCCTTCCCCTCTCTCCATTCTTACCAACAAAATTATACACAAAACATAATTCACTACTAGAGCTGTTGGAAGTAGACAGATTAGGTCAGGAGACAGAGCCGTGTTCTTATATTAGTGCTATTCACTGCTTTGCATGGAACTGTTTGGAGGGAAAAACCTTAATTTTCTGACTGCATCAGTCTTGCTAATTAATTATGTGACTTTTTTCTCTTACAAACTTTTATCTATAGAGGCACTAGGGGGCACTGTGTAAAAATTTTCGAGTGTAAAAAGATCACACTGAAAAAAGAAAATACACAGTGTGCAAAAACACTGCATTTCAAAGCATTATATAAATTAATTATTGAGTTCATCATAACCTACCTGTATTTGTACACATCTGAGCTTAGTTCAGTGTATTTTTAGCAGGTCTTTCATACTCTTAATTGCAGTTCTTGTTAATGTACACTTCTGCTGTGTGTTTTTGTGGATTAGGCTGTGTGGTGGAACAAGCTGCTTCCTGAACTTTGCAAGAGAACCAGACTTGCTGGAAATGACTGTCCTGTTCTTATTTCATCACTGAAAGGTAAACCAATTGATTGCAACTCAACTCCAGAAGCCTTTGTACATCATCTGATGTTCTAAGTACTGTTCAGGCTAAGGACTACTGATGTGATAATTTGGAAAAAAAGGGGGACCTTTTTCTACGGTTAAAGCTAATACAGCTCAGCAGGCTTTCTAGTCATTAGCACAGGAGTCTGCAACATAAAAATCATGGCATTCACCTTGTATTGAAAACAGTTAAATTGTGGGAATCATATTGTTTCTATGTAGGTCAAGAATAGACACCATTAAAAAAACTTACTAAATAGAACTAATAGATAGTAATTGTTTCTTTTTTTCCTAGGCTATGTGACTCTATGGTTCTAAGCAATGACAGCTAACAGGCTACTATTGATAACCCAGTGAGCATTTAAGAGTGTATTGATGAATAGGACATAGACTGAAAAAAACACAATGTGTTACTACTAGAAGTAGAGAAACCAACCCTGGTAGTTGATGTAGTCCTAATGGTATGTGTTTGGAGGAAGTCAATAATATTGTGTGTAGCTGAGGGGCCAGTGTATTTGTTTTGACAGAATAAGATAATTGAATAAAGCACACATATTTTAAAAAAATGCCAGTGTATTGGCAATGCCTGAGGGCAGAAAAACAGCACCACGGGGTTGCATTGTGCAGCACAGTTTGCCATGCTCTGTCATAACGTTCTAGTTTCTAGCGCTAGGGGTTTTTCTTTTGAAACATTGTTTTTATGCAATAACTGTGCTGTAATCGCTTAAGAACATAATGTTAAACAGCTTGGTCTGAGAAGCTGCTTGCAGAACATCACATTTTACAGGTAGTGCTGAGGTAGGGTACTACTATAGATTTCTAGGGCTTCCTTTGCATTTGATACAAAACATGTGAAGTACTAGATCAGACTTCCGTAAGCATTAGTGCCACATGTAGACCTGGTGAGTCAAGACAGAGGTATGGTTTTAATCTAATTTCCGTTTACTTTTGAGATTTCCTATAGTTGTATTTGTTCCCAAATGGGCGTGTCTCAAATTTCATTCCAGTTGCAATATTGAGATACTTTGATGGCTTCAATTAGTAATTACATTGTTAATGTTTTTTCATTTCTCTGTTCTAAAACCAAAATACCTGAACAAGTTTTTCTCCTCTGCTCTGAGCAGAAACTTTATCAGTTGTTGCAATGGAACTGGAACTAAGGGATTTCCTCAGTCTTCTACCAGAGGATGGAACTGCAGCATTTTTCCTGCCACATCTTCTTCACTGCAGCCAGAGGAAGCTGCTGACCTAAAACAATGAAAGTCTACTATGCACTCAAATACGAAAAATGTGCTGGAATAAAAAAGTAAATGAAACAGAGTAGAACTACAGATAAGGTACTGTGGGACTCCCCTCACATAAGTCACCTTATTTCTCTGTTGAAACCTTATGACAACTCTGGAATGACAGCTGTTGTCTGAGGCAAAGCACCTGTTTTGAAGCTAATGCTATTACAGTCCAACAAAGGTCAGGAAACCAGAATTCCTGCCAGGTAGAACTGAATGGTGGTTGGACTGGTAAAAACATAGCTATTCAACTGTTAGGCAGGGTCACTCATCTTCTCAGTGAGGATGAACTTATGGCCAAAGCAGCTAGAAAATACAGACGGTACAATACAATTGGACATGCAATGTTCACTGAAAGTAAAGCAGGGAGTCAGTCTTAATTCTACATTAGTTAGTTCGATCACTGACCTAGGGAGGAGTTTAAGCTCAGGCATGTGTCTAACTGTATGAGTAAAAGTAAGTGCCTTACTCCTCCATGCAGAATTGGGCCCCACTTACTTTGTTTTGCAACATAGACATTCCCTTGAATTCCAGCTGGCACAGCCAGTCAGCTGCTCTGTCATCTTAATTGCATACACATGCAAGTGTTACACTGCAAATGTTTTCATTTAGCAATTCAAAAAAAGCCATAAATCAAAGAGAAACAGAAGTGTTCCCAAGGGGAGTGGAAGATACAGACTACCACTTGCTTGCTGTTTTTTGGTTTCTTTCTTCTCCTGTTGTACGCAGTCAGTAGACAAATGGTCACAAATCCAGCTGAAAACTCTTATTTCTTCTAGGTTTTTTTTGGTAAGCATCTCAGGTACTTTTGCATGTATATACCGATGTTTGTCTTTCTTTTGGGCAGAAAACATCCTTCTGTTCCTTCAGTTGGAATTGAGTCATAATAAACTGTCACAATGTTTATGACCTTCTTATGAATGCAGTTTGGTTTTTAATAATAAATGAAACAATGACTCCATGATCCCATAACCATCTAAAGGCATAGTTAGCTGACATTGACTCTATCAAATCTATTTTCACTGGAGCTGTAATGTTACTTAAATATGTAGAAGTCAGTCAGAAGAGATCATCTACATTGCAAATAAAATATATTTAAAAAAAAAAAGAAAGAAAAAAATAGTTTAACTTACCTATGTAGCATTCCTGCTACAGCCAGAATCAATGATCTAATTTACTAGTAGGGATTATGTTGGTTTCAGTAGAATCTACCTTAAAAAAGGCCAAAGCGATTTAGACTTGTTACAGAGAAGCAACTTCCTTTGTTCTGGTAGCTGTAAAGCCCAAATGTTTTGCTTTGCCTGCCTGTCCCATACATCCTTCCCTCTTGTTTGACACAGGTCTAACGTAGGTGGAGTTGGGCTATTAAAACACAACTAGATGGCATGACGATACCTGCTCTTACTGCTTTCATTTTTGACCAGCATCAGTCATGCACTAATACTGCTGCTTCCATCTGTAAGAAATGGTTAATTTGCCTACGTCTGCCCTACATAACCAACAGCAAAATTATTCCACTGCAGGAGTTGTTTAAGATTCATCAGAACAAAGCTCTTGGGTATAGTAGCCACCAAATTTTGCCCTTCACAGTCTGAATTTCATCAAGCTTATTTCAGCATAACTTTGTCTGTCTTGTAATTATTTTCATAACAGAAAAACAAAAAAAATCTTGTGCAACCATGATCCCTCAGCCATTGCATCTTTTAAATTCACTATCTTGAAAGATGTTACTGGATAAAATTATAAAATAATTCAACAAATAATAGAACTATTTTGATAGCTGTTCAATTATACAATAGTGTATATATTTCAAGTGTGACCCTATGGATAAAGTGATAACCAAATTCCTGGCTTCCAAGCAATAACTACTAATATATCTGACTAATAAAATGTGACAGCGGATACCTAAAACAAATTTTGCTGTTACACAGGGTTATTTACAAACTTTAAAAAAAAAAAAAAAAAGGAAAGTACATTTCATTTGGCTCTTCCATGTTCCTCAGCGGTTAAATAACATGCATTAGGCATCACCCAGAATATGTTCAGCTTACAAGATACAATTTTTATTTAGAGAAAAAGATATTTATAAGCTGTTATATCCATTCACCTGTCTTAGTCTAGGGCCCTTTTAGCTGTGGGCCACCAAATGAAATCTTTCAAGATAGATGTGGAGATGAATTGTCCAGGAGACAGTATTTCTCAAGAAATGCTTCACTGAAGGTAGACCTTGGAGCATCACTGTGGTAAAATGTTTTCATCATTCTAGTGTGTCTGCTGTGCCTTTACACTCCAATTGACTGAATAATCTTGGGAAAAAAGATTGTTTCTCTGTAAGGGGGAAAAGAGCTTTTGTTACACACGTTTCATCAAAAGAGCAGTCTATGCATATGGACAACAGAGTCCAAAAAGAGAGCAATGGATCCCAGTACCTTCTAGACATTGTGAGTTAGATTTAAAAACAGCTTTAAAATGCACCAAAGGGTACATTTTAATGCATTTTAGATGGCTGATTATGAAAAATCCAACATAGCGCTTCTACAAGTTAAAGTCTCTTTCTACATCTCTTTCAGTGTACTCTTAAGTCAACTTTTTATTACCTGTGCAACTCTGGCACAATGTATTCTGTAAATCAGAATGGTTTATAAAATAGAAGTAAATGTGTTCAACATTCCAGTCTGTGTTTTTAGTATAGATACACATGTACATTACATAGTTGTATATCTATATGTACACATACATACACACATTTTTTAAATGTTGCTACTGTTCTCTTTCTGTCAATTAATTATAATGCATACCTATTATGCTCTGTCTTTTGAGTACAGGAAAGTGTTGCTTTTAAAATTGTATTAACTTTGTAGAAATGAGAACTTTCAAAATTCTTCAAGGTTCAAGTTTTTTCACAGTTAATATTGCTAAAGCAAGGTAATAGTGCCTTTAAAGCTAAAACACATCCTTTAGAAAGAAAACACTATTTTAGTTTTTCAGTACTCTTAACTGTTAGGGATGATGAGTTTGGCTTTATTTACCAACTGTTCTTTATGTTTTAAATGGAGATTGAGAGGGAGTCTGACACTACTGGCACTTTTTGGGTACAGAAATACTCTGTCTCATGAAGAATTATTTTAAAATAAAAATCTGTCATTTTAATTTCATTGATGGGAAGCTGAAGCAATAGTCAGTTAACATCCAGTCCTTTAGCTACTTCTGTTTTCTGAGCAGCAGCGCTGAGGCAAGTATGATTTGGGTGGCTTGCAACATTCTGGCCTCCAGACATCGATATTAAGCCATGAAATATTGCTGGATGCCTGAACTGGTTCCGAGTATGCTGGCCTGTCTGCGAGCCCCATTCTGCATCTTTAAACATAATGAACATTATTGAGATAGATAAGCTCCTACCTTTCTTTGGGAGCACTGTGTAGGTTGCTTCCATGCCTGCGTGGATGTGGTCAGTAACGTGACAGTGTAATAGCCAGGTTCCAGGGTTCTTCGGCGTCATTTCCACGGTTTGAAATGTCCCAGGGAACAGATCAAAGACATCTGCCCGGTAAACCCCTGTTCGCTTCAGGACAAAAAGAAACGATGGTTAAACAGTGTGGCATTACCAGATGGCAGGAATTTAAGCTACCTTTTATGCATGTTCCCACCAAACTTTTTAATCACAGTTGAGTGAAAAGACATGTACTGTATGTCATTTCTACAGAAGCATCACTTTATTGATCTTTTAAGCATGAAGTGTTGTACAAACTAGCAACTAAGTGGAAATGAAGGAAAACTACAGCTGTTGTCTTACCACAGCCATGAAGATTCACAGCTACCTTGTCAAAGCAACTTGTGTGGTTACTGGTCAGCAAATGCTACTGGCAGATATTCTGTCTCGTAATGTTAATCAAATACAGCTTTAGGGCATAAAACCTTCACAGTCAAATGACAAGCCCTGCTTAATATTCTAACATGTGACTTCTCACCAGAGATTACAGTCCTTGAGTATTTGATCTACCTCTCATTTTTAACACAGCAAGAAATGAGTGGAAAGGACCTGTTACCTTATAGTCAAAGCTGTGGCCGTGGAAGTGTGCTGTGTGAATGTCTACTTCATTGCCCATTCCCATCAAATACCAGCTTACTTTATCTCCAACATGCATAGTCAGACCATGTAAATTTCCAAACACCTTTCCATTAATGGCTAAAAAGAGGGAAAGAACAAGACAGAGAAAACAAGTCAGATTTTGTGTATTGTTATTCTTTAAACTTTAATAGAATACAAGATTTGAAAGTCAATGCCAGGCAAAAGCAAATGGCTTTGAATGGTATATAAAACTGAAACAATTGGACGGCATGTTATGAATGTATCTGGTTATATTCTATATTTAACTAGAAAGTAAGACATAGTTAAAAGAAAAGTTCTTTACTGTACACCATTGCTAATACTACAGTTCTTAAAGATCTGCATTTCCTGCAGCTCTCCTGTAAAGAGTAAGCTTTACCAGGACATGCTTTCAGAATGTACATTGCCTTTCCGACTTATCCAGAACAGTTGTTTGCTGACATCAAATCAAAATTTCAAATTTCATTTTTACTCTTTCTCTCCTCAAAATTTCAACGTGGGACCATTTTTTATAGGGTTAAAAAAAAAAAGTAATTCAGTGGCATTAACAGTGCTTTCAAATAGTTTGAGTGAAATTTTTCAGGCCTTCCGCCTTGGAACTGGAAATTCAGAGGGGATGAGAAAGTCAAATTTATATGCAGTACCTTCAAATATAGAGTTTCCAGAGTTACATTAACTAAATTGGGAAACATACCATGCATTTTATTACTTTCAAGGAATTCCTCATCTTCTTTGTCAACAAGGTGTGGGTTGGTAGAATAGGTTTTTATGTTTTCATCCAAGTACCATGATTCATTTTCATCAAAAACCATAAAAAGAAGAGCAAACTGAACTTTCTTTTTAGTATGAAATGATGGCAAATAATGTCTATGACACACAACAAGTGTGCCTATTAATCCACTGTAAGTGTCCTGAAATTACAAGTGAAAAATCATATAATGACAAGATGTGACTAAGCAGAAGCACTTTTAATGGCAGACATGAATTCTCTTACTATTTTTACAGCTGTCATTATCTGGCAATAAAGGTAGCCAGTGTCAGACAAACAAGGTTATTTCTTCACTGTTATATGCTACCCATGGATCAAGTTCAACAGACTATGAAGAGTAACTGCCTCTTTTTCATCTCTTGCTAGAAAGAAACATTTGTTCCATTTTAATTTCTTGCTCATCTTTTTTTTCCAAATTCTTTTTAGGTTTTAGGATTTTGAGTTTGGTTTCCATTCAAAATATACTTCGTCACACTTTTTTATTTGTGCTTGCTGAGACATGAAGGAAAGAATACATTAATTTCCGTTAAAAATTATTAGTCATGTTAAGTTAATGGGTGCTTGTACAAAAATGGCAGATTTATATGTTCCACAGTTGCATGTTAGTTTTCCCACACATGACTGATTAGATATTGAGCAAGCTATAAAATGTTAGCTTTACGAATGGAATCTGAGTGAGGTGATCTATAGCAACAACAGAAGAACCAGGGAGCAAGAACATGAAGGGCCGTGACTCTCAAATTCTGCCCTGACTTTTTTGCATTATTCAAGAGACATTGAAATTCAAAGGTCTGGTAGTGGGGGGAATGACTTGACAGAGAAAGCAGAAAGAGTTTCAAACTCATCTCCCTTTTGCTGTAAGTATATCTGTGTTGAAGTCATGAACAAAACCCTTCAGATTGATATTAATAATGTACCTTAACGATGTCCACCGTTGAATGGTATGCCCATGCAATACAATGTGGATCTCCTTTCCCAGAACTAGATCTCTCTGGGATTTTCCAGACATATGTTTTTGTTTCACCTGAATTAAATAAGTATCAATGAATTTTAGAAGTTTTCTGTGTGCCAACCTATAAGAGGTCATCCTGAAACAGATGTTATCTCCATTTACAGCTTATATTTGTCTTGAACTTCCTCTTCCCAGTTACTGCCCTGGCTAGCTTACTGTTATTTCCCTTCTGCAGATCCCTGACTCTTCTTGCCAACAGGTTTTTTTTTGTGTGGCTGCACTGTCCAGTTTACCATACTTAATAAAAACAATTGTATCTTTTGTAAAGATCACAGGGAACTTCTGAAATAGTAGCTAGCATAAGCTATGCTCTCCCTACGTAGCCAAATCTGTTTGCTTTCATGAAAGGTACAGCGCCGCTGCATCAAAAAATTACTGATCTGTCAAGGGCTAGGATACAGAGCAGTAGTTAGCGTGGCCATTTTAATTGTAGAAATACTTGTCGTAATCAGCATCAAAAATTTAAGAACCTGAGGTAAAAACAAATAAACAAAACTGGAGTCTTTCCTGCTATCCTAAAATGAAAGCTTGCTAAAGCTTACTAGAAGGCTTGATGTTACCTGCTAGAAATAAACAAGGATGCTTTGATACCTGGGTTGGTTACAGCAACAACAGAACTGTCTGTTTTCACTCCATGGGCATGTATAGAATAAGGTCTTGATGCCAAGTTCTTAAAAACTATTATAATTCTATCTCCAATATTTGACATAAGCAGTGGCCCTGTCGGGTTGAAAAGAAAGATTAACTTGGTTTTGCAAAAGATCAGAGCAGAGAGAGACAGACAGTTTATTGTCTGTTCAATACACAACATTGGCTTATAATTCAACTAAAAACTATACACAGATAATGTCATTCACTGCGATATGCCAACTTGAGTAGATTAAGTTAGGCATCTAAGTAGAGGCCTAGATTTCAAAAGCTCCGAGCACCTACTGTGTGTTTCAAGTCAGTTTGGATGTTACTGCCCAGTTTTAGGCTGACTTTGAAAATACTGACCTGTGATCAGGCAGCAAACCAGAAGGGCTTTTTTCTTGTAAAGCAAGCAATGTAATCTTGCAAGGAAAGCACCATAATAAAAGTAGCAATTCCATGTAGGTTTAGGCACTTTGTGTGGGTAGAACTATACTCAGTATTATTCTAATAGTATCATCTTTTGTTTCACTCCATTTTTCCCAGTTTCAAAACCGAACTTCATGATGACTATACCTTGAATTTCCAGGTGCTGCTGCTCCTCTGCTCTGTTTTTGGGAGTACTGAATGTATGATCAGTGTACTCGCGATATACTACCTTTTTGTATTTTGAGCCAATGAATTTGTCTCCTTTATTTAAAAATGGATTGCCAGGGCTGCAAAAAAAAAAAAAAAAAAAAAAAAAAAAGAGGTAAGAACATGTTGTACATTTCTTCATGTACTTTAAAACATCTTTTGCAGGTATGCCAATTAACCATCAAACAAAAATCCAGCTCAGTGAAGCAGTAATCTCATAGACCACTGGTGTCTTCAACACGAAAACATTCTTGTTAAGCTGGGAGGTTTCTCTTAACCTGGAAGGTTAAAAACCCACTATATAGTATTTGAGAGAATGCTGAGTGCTCGGCCTGGCAGATATTTCAAATTGCAAGAAGTCATCCAGCAACTTGCATACCAAAAACCAGAGCCCTGAGTGGCTTCTGTAGATCTGAAATGAAGCCTAATACTTGTAAAGCTTAAGTGCCTTGCTGAAATGAATTGTGAGGGACTGATTCTCTGCTGAGATTGTGGGGGCTGGAGACGGGGGGGGGGGGGAAAGGTCTGATAACAGCATAGTCCATATTATTTGTGCTTAGAACTGTGACAGAGCCCACTGTGTTATGCAGGGCAAGGAAATGTGCTATCAAGCTGAGGAAAAAGAAGAAAATACAATTAAGTCAATAAAAAAATACAGGCAGTTACAATCTACTACTATAACCTCAAATGAAGTTATACAAGTGGAACACATAGAAATTCATCAGTTCATTGTTTAGCCTCTTCTGCTAATTGGCATGAGTTATTTGATCCAATCAGTTCCCTCTCATTGAGATTCAAATACTGGGAATAAAACACCAAGGCGACAAGCTTCATAGTGAATGGATTCGGTCATGGACTTATCTTGTGTAAGCTAATGAAACAGAGGAGTAAAAAAGAACCTTATTCAGAGTACAGATAAACATTGGACAAAGACATGTTACATATTCTAAGTAATCAAATACCAGGACAAAGCAGTCATTGTATCTACAACTTAATGAACATGTTAAGCATTCCACATCAAGGACTGTGCCAACATCAGTAAATAATAAATGCACCTGCACTATCCAGGATTCGTGAAAATCTGCAGCTGCCCCACAGATTTATGCTGGACTATTTCACAAACATCCCACTGTCTGGCTCATGGTTACATGGCAACAGTACTGGAGAAGGACCATGAATTCAAGTGAGCTCTAAAAATACATATTACAAGAAAGTGTGTCTAGAAATGCCTGGAGGAGGAAAAGGTTCAGAGAAGTGAGTTGCTCCTTTGCTTTTTTGCATTTTTTCCCTTGTGTATATTCAGAAGTACCTTTCCTCATGGTATTGATGCCGCTCAAATTCCCATGTCCTATTAGGAGAATAGTCCCACTCAACTTCCACTGCAGCAATATAGTAAGTCTTTTCATGCAAATACATAGATAGATCCACATTCCACCAATGGCATTGTTTCACTTTGTAATTCTGTTTCATGCCCCCTGTGTAGTGATCTGTTGTCAGGCACGACACTTCAAAAACTCCTAGAGGTTGTACAAGAAACAAAGACTTGAGGACAAAAATCTGTTACTAGTAGATCTTGAGATTGTATTACCTATGTTGATTTAGAGTTTAGAGACTGAGACACAGGCTATTGCTCATATAAGATCCCAATTCTTTGTGTAGTATGGCTACTTGTAGTAATAAAATTCAGCATACATAGAAGCTAGAAAAATCAAGGCTTTAGCATTAAGACCTTATGTCCTATGAACACAAGTTTGCTACCCTTCAAACACAGTTTTAGCACCCAAAGGGTCAAAATATCAGCTATTTAAAACTTGGCTCTAAGCATAAAACATTCATAGATAAACAGTTTCTAAACTAGTAATGGGATTTTTGAACGACATTTACCTTCAGTATCAGGTGTCATAATAGCTGTAAGAAACGTATGTGGAAACAGATTTGCTGTATCCCTTCTTGTTCCTTTAGTTATGAATGTGTTTTCTGAAAAGTATATCCCATGGATATCAACTTCTGACCCCAAGCCCATCAAATGCCAGGAGACCACACTTCCTTTACACATCTCAAGACCAGGCTGATTTCCGTACATATAACCATTAATGGCTGTAGAAGATTTGAGGAAGCAAAACCCACCTTGATTAACACATGACTTAATTCTGCAATACAGATTAAATAATACACACTTCAGATGTAATGTGATGCCTTAGACTGACAGAAATATCAATAATAAAATACTTTATCACATCAGCAAAACTAAAGAATCAATTCAAGCGAAACAACTTTTAAAACCCAGTGCTTAAAAACAATTTCTAACTTCTCCTTTTCAACGTCTAAAGCGCAGGTAGCTGACTTCACCAACCTGAACTTCCACTGCTTTATACCCATTAAGTATGCAGGATGCATAAACCATCCTGCTTTATACCCTGCAAGACCCTCCAGCCACACAGTGGAGACAATCTGAAGTGGTTTTTAGTTTGAGTTACTAATCCTTTCTAGCTACTCCTGTGCAAAACTTTCAGAGCCTGGGCCCCACAGATACCACTGAATGCTCAGTATCGAGGCTCTGTAAATAGCAGGAATGCCCCTGAGGGCAAGAAAGAGCATAAGCAAATATGTTTAAAGATTAGGACTTATTTGCAGGACTAGGTACTGAAGATAAAAAAAATGTTCTTTCACATGAAATTTGAAAGACATTTCTACGATACCAAAATACAACCAGTGTGAAACTCAGCTCTGCCCTAATAAAGAAGCAACGATTCTCATTCTAAGGGGGCCACAGTGCTGGTAAAGGAATCCAGACTCAGCCACGGACGCAAAATGAGCCAGCAATGTGCCCTTGCCACAAAGAAGGCTAATGGCACCTTGGGCTGCATTAGAAGGAGTGTTGCCAGCAGGTCAGATTAGGAAGGTCAGATTGCAGCTGCTGTGGTAGAAATGCTTCAGACAAATTGAGCTGGAAAGCAGCTTGGCAGAAAAGGACTTGGGGGTCCTGGTGGACACCGAGTTGAACATGAGCCAGCAATGGGCCCTTGCTCCAAGAAGGCGAATGGTATCCTGGGCTGCATTAGGCCAAGTATTGCCAGCAGGTCGAGGGAGGGGATCCTTCCCCTCTGCTCGGCACTGCTGAGGCCACACCTGGAGGACTGTGTCCAGTGCTGGGCTCCCCAGTACAAGAGAGATGGGGACGTACTGGAGAGAGACCAGCAAAGGGCCACAAGGATGATGGACAAGAGAGCATCTCACCTATGAGGAAAGGCTGAGAGAGCTGGGAGTGCCCAGCCTGCAGATGAGCAGGCTCAGGGGGATCTCATCAATGTGCATAAACACCTGCGGGGAGGGTGCAAAGGGGACAGAGCCAGGCTCTTTCCAGTGGTGCCCAGTGACAGGACCAGAGGCAATGGGCACACACTGACACACAGGAGGTTCCCTCTGAACCTCAGGAAACACTTTGTCACTGTGAGGGTGACCGAGCACCGGCACAGGCTGCCCGGGGAGGTGGTGGAGTCTCCATCCTTGGAGATACTCAAAAGCCAACAGGACGTGGTCCTGGGCAACCGGCTCTGGGTGACCTTGCTTGAGCAGGGGGCTTGGACCAGATGACCTCCAGAGGACCCTTCCAACCTCAACCAGTCTGTAATTCTGTGGAAATCCTCCTTTCAGCTACATCATCTGTAGGGCAGAGGTCGGTTTTCTCTTGCTGCCTGGTTGCATTCGTAGGGATTGCACACGGGCTACAGACCTAATTCCTCCTCTCTGCTCAAAGTGGTACATAACAGTGCTAAATGCGCAACTGCCATGCAAGACACTGAACAGCTGGCATTATATGTTGAACCACCACATTTAGCTGTAATTGAATTGCATTCAAACATGGTTTTGTTTCCAATGGAAAGGAATGAAATGTCTCTGCCACTATATAGTTTCCCAGTCTCCAATATGAGATCACAAAAGTAAAAACCTTATTGTAGAAATGAATATTTGGCTAACTAATAATTTTCTTACAGTGCATTTTGTTAGACTCTTGGAAGTCCTCATCATCTTTGTCAATTTTATTAGGATTTAGTGTAAACATCAAAATATTGTCATCCAAGTACCAGCTCAGATTCTCATCAAATACTGTGGCAAGCAGAAAAAACTCCATATTCACATTTTTCTGTTGAGAAGAAATAGCACAAAGGAAAATAGAATTAAGTGAACAGAAAATGTCAGGAAAAAAATTCTATGCGCATAATAATTTATAAGTATAATTCACAAAGTAGGATAGATGCATACATTGATACTTGGATGCTGATAATCTTAAAGCTCTCTAATTGCTGTATCTGGTGACTAGATATCTGCTCTTAATGCTCTTCCTACCAGCAGGAACCACCTCTGGAAATGAATGTGTGTTTAGGTCTTTAAAGTCTCTACATTTTTCTAGTTATTCTCATCCTAGCTGAGACTTGAATGCCAGTGGTTGCTCACTGCGACGATGGTTTCACAATACAGTGTCTGAGCCACACTGATTTTGTGTTTTTTTTTTTTAAAAAAAACAAAAACCAAACCCACTTTCTTCATTTTATGTATTCCCCTCAGCACATGGGTGAGACTGTGATGTGGAAAGGAGGTGGTGCTGAGCGGTCCTTAATGTGGTGGGCCCTGAAGGCACAATTCAGGAAGAGAAAGCAGATTCAACTACAATGATGCAAATGCTTCCATTTTTCTTCTTTGACTGACCTGTTTCCCAGAAGGAAGCAGAGCTCCTTTCCTGCACACCAAGAGAGGACCCACAAGGCCAGAACTGGTGTCTCTGACTGCATCCACAGCTGAGTAATAAAGCCAGGTTAAACAGTCTGGATCTTGGTCTGTGGGGCCCACATCTTCTGGCACGTTCCACTCATACGTAAACGTAGCACCAGGATTCACATGAGAGGCTGGAGATTCAGTACCTATTATAGAAATCAACATTAGGAATTATGCCTAATGAACATTGTTTATTTTAATCACCTTTAATACATCAACATGTACGACAGTTTGTTCTCTGGTGCTTGCTATATAGGATCCCCGTCTATAGGCGCACCTCTGGAGGCGGCACCGTACAATGCCCCCTCGTCGCTCTTGCGGTAACTCACGCCATGGGGCTGAATGCTAAATGGGCGGCTGGCATTGTTTCGGAAGGTCACCCTGATGGTCTCACCCACTTCAGCCTTGATAACAGGTCCTAGAAAAGAGCACATGGTCTAATTACAAGATGTTTCTATCAAGTGATTTACAGAGCTTATAGCAATCAATGGCTGGCTGCTTTTCCCATTGCATGGGGAACTGCCCCTGGGCCTCTGTGGCCACAGACCAGGTCCCTGGCAGATGACCTGAATCACTTGGCAGCCCAGCAGCAACTGGACTGCTCCATTGCCAGTTCCTCAGGGAGGCCCAGTAATGTGCAGGACAGTTCCTCCCCTTGGAAACGGACCTACAGACATTAGCACCAACCTCAAACTCAGTCCAGAGCTGTGCCAGAAGCAGCCAGGTTATAACGAGGGCTAGACCTGCCTACCCTGGCCTTGTAATCCAGAGCCTGACCTTTGGAGCCCATGGCATATTCCCACAGGCATGTTGGGGACCACCACAGCATTGCCTTCAAGAGCTTTCTACACCCTGGGGCGTCTCTTGGAGGAAGCCACAGGCACCAGCATCTGCGGGAAGCAGGGAGAGCCAAGGGCCCCTCCCTTGGAGGGGGAGGGGCACTGTTGGCTAGCAAGTGGAAGTGATAGTTTACTCTCATAAATCTTTGACATGAAATAATTTTAGATATCTTACCTAAGAGTCCAAGATGTGCTTCCTCTGCGAGCCTTTTTTTATGTTCAGTGAAAGAACCATCTGTGTATTCTTTGTAAATGGCTTTTTTATAAGAGCCACCAATTCTTGTCTCACTTTGTTCAAAAAATACGTGAGATTCACTGTGTAAAAGAAATTGCAATAGATGCAAACAGTTCAAGTCATAACGCTCAGCTTTACAAAGGCAGTCAGGACCTCAACCATATATTCTGAGGCATGATGTGCTGAGTTTGTCTTCTGGGTCTCCTTTCAGTGATCTGGCCACACACTTACATGCAGTCCCATGTAAGGATGTGCAGGAATCCATTATCCTTCACTAACTTCTCTTTAAGAAGAAGACGACACTGTGCTGTGTTGCCCTTATAAAGCCAGCATGCCTAGAGACTCATCAACAATGATTTCTAGTCAACATTTCATAACCTGAAGTTTACTCTTCTTTTTATTCAACAACAGTAGATACAAACACCAAGAATATGTAACATCTAAATAGAAAGTGAGAAGATTTAGTCTACACTTTTTAGTCTACACTTTTACTCTGCAAAAAAAGACCTTTCAATGTTTTACAAGCACTATTCAAGCAATGAACTGTGCCTCGTGCCTTGTGGAGCAGGTAAGTATTCTTTAACTCACAGATGAAAAATCTGAGGAATCAATGTATTCAGTGAATTGATTCAGGTCTTAAATATGTAAACACAGAGCAAAGGGCAAAGCTACCGTGTGCAAGTTGTTTGCTGGCTGAGATGCCGTTAGTGTGATTTTCATCAGCTAAGGAGATGATCACGAATTCCTAGCTTTGTTCTCTAACTCAGAATAATCAATCTTGAATCATCAGAGGTCACTGCCTACATATGACATTACAATTCATCTTCATCCCAGTGAAATTACTAATGTTACAGCAAAATTTATAGTGAGATTGCAAGGAAAATAATAGACCTAATTTGGTCTGATATTTATCCTGGCATTACTATTTAAGCAGAGGTGAGGACAATGAGAAATTCTGCTTAGAAGTCAGTTCTACCACATGGCTTACCTTACTTAGCATGTTTATATCAACTCTGCTTAGAAAGTAAAACTTCTTTAATTAGAAGCATTTACCTGTCAGCGATTAATTCTTGTCCTGTAAAATGGTTCATTGCAGATGGGCCATAATTCCAGATGATCTCTTCAGCAGCAATGAAGTACTGTCTTATCTTTGTACTCTCATTGTGATCTGTTGTGGATTTCTTACAGTCTTTTACTTTAAAAAGGGCCTGCATACCACCTGGAAAAAAATGAGGTAGAGAAAACTAGGGAGAAGGAACCACGCTTTGTTTTTGCTTTCCCTGCTTTCAATCCAATAGCTCTTTTCTTCCCTGGAGAATTCCCGTACCATTGATGGATATGCAAATCACAAATGAAAAGGAAGATGAATGATATAAAAGAATGCATGCCAGCTGAGCTAGGATGTAGAAACACAACCATGGTATTTACAGTAGGCAGACAGGTGTGGTAAAGTGCATTTTACTTGTAAAGCTGCAACTGGTAGTCACAGAGAGGATTAGGGTGGAATGGAAACAGTACTGGCAGTTAGCACTTCAGTCAAGACCAGGTCCTACCAGACCAACCATATTCCCTCTATATCTAATCAACAGCTTACTTGTGAAGCTGCTGGGTCTCTGCACCCAAGGAGAAAGGTCCGTTAGCAAATCTGCTTGCTGGAGATACAAATAATGTAATAAAGAAAACCCTTTTACAGCTTTGGATTAGGCCAATTTGTAGGATTAAGTCTTGCCCAGGATGCTTCAACCACATCAGGATGCTGCTTGGCGTGATAGCTATTTCAAAACTTACAGCCTCTGTGTAGTTGAATTTGTAGGTTAAACATACTCCTTTTTATATCAGAATTTTAAAATCTTGGAGAATGACTTCTGTGTTCCTTCCCACTTTTCTGACAAATTACTTCTCTAACTCACTTACAGGGATATAGATCATGGAAAAGTGGGATATGGAATATGGAAAAGTGTGGCATTAGCTTCTAAGTATTTCATACGATTAACAAACACTGGAAATACGGGAAGATCCAGGGAAGAGAAATGCAGATCATCTCTGTTTATTAGCCAATGTACTTTCCAGAATATGTCTTTGTCAGCAGGCAAGTTAGCCTGCCTGTCCTGTGCCCCTGGCCCAAACATGGAATGAGCACCAACTTTTTTGTTGGCTAACAGAAAATTGTGATTAATTACCTTCAGTAAGAGGCAAACATCATGCTACTGTCTGTCAAAGTTGAGGCTTGCAAAAGTGCAGCTGTGGCAGTTGCTGCCAACTGATAACAATTTCCATTACAGACAAGAATTTCCTTCATTTCCATGGCTACATGCTCAAGCCTATCTAATACACTTCAAGGCATTTCAATTACTATGAGAGTTTTGTTACTTAGAGGAGAGTATTGTCTAGCATATTATCAGGTCAGGAGTACTGCTAAAGTGACTCAGTAAACTGTTAGCTCAAGCTAAAAAAACTTCTGATCACTGGAACTTGTTCCGTACCTTCGATATGGTCATTCACTTGGCAGCTGAGCAGCCATTCCCCAGGACTCCTTGGTATCATGACAGCATCAATAAACGTGGCTGGGAAGAGGTTGATGGTGTCAACTCGATGATGCCTTTCTATTAAGGTCTGTCCATGAAAGAAGGCTGAATGGATATCAGCTTCATTACCCATGCCAAAAAGATACCATTTTACCTTATCTTCCACACACATTGTGAGGTCTGGGAGGTATCCATACATGTACCCGTTGATTGCTGAAAGAAATGTTATTTATTACAGTTACTTTCACAGACCTTAGGATCTTTTCTTCAAAAGCAGGTGTCATACAACCATTGCTCTATTCTTCAAAGCAGAAAGAGGCTGCACCTTTGAAAGTGAGCCAATATCAGACACACGCTTCATCTGCACAACTATCTGCATGACCGGCAGTTCCTGCTATGATTCTGGAACCCATGTCGGAGCCAAAGGTATCTTCGTCGTTGACACTAACAGTAAAAACTGTTTTGCTAAACTGCGATATTATAGTACAGAGTTCAGGCCTAAGAAACAGAACAAAGTAACACAAGTCTGTTTAGAGCGCCTGGGAAATTGTACTGTTCTTGGCCCCTAAGAATTTTATGTCACAACTCCAAAGGTTTGATTGTACTATACTTGCCATCACTTTTTTTTTTTTAATTTAAAAGAATCTTTCTTAATCCTCCAAGAAAAAGCCCTGCTTAAAAAAAAAAGACATTATTTATAGTTCATCTTTAAAAGACACAACGCAAAAATATTACTTCACCATATCACTGACAAGCAACATTAATATAATGTTCTCTCACAGTGCATTTTATTGCTTTCCTGGAAGTCCTCGTCGTCTTTGTCAACTTTGGAAGGCTCAGAACAGTATGTCCTGATATTATCCTCTAGATACCAACTGAGATTTTCATCCATCACAGAAAACATAAGGATAAATTCAGCATCAAAGTGTTTATCACTGCCCTTATTCATTGTACCTGAAAAAGAAAGCAGTATATTCAAAGTCTTTGGCAACTGACATTATCTTTTCATCAGTTTTTAGTATCAGTAGGGCTGGTCACTGTTTACGTCATATTTTGCCACTTTTCTTGAGTGTGAATGTACACATAAACTTACAGACATGCTCAAAAACCAAAAATCAGTTTTGAGAGATACCATAAAATAACTTTAGTAAGAATAAATATTGCATGTGATAAGATTACAGTAAATCTGTTTCTCATATCAGTATTTACACTTCCTTTTGCATTACCAGCATGAACACATCTCACTTATATGGATTTGTGGACAAAGTATTCTGCAAATTATATTCGCTGTCACACACAAAATCAAACAACTTCCTATAGTATTGAAAGACAGCTAATTGAGAAGACAAAAAGCTGCTATTTCAAAATTAGCTGTAATCTTCTCCTAGTAAATTATTTCACTGATATTTATCAATAACTATTATCAATCACGTAGCATATGTATTTATTTATTTATGGTTTACCTTTCCTGCAAATTATTAAAGGCCCAACAAGCCCTGAGGCAACATCTCTTGGAGCATCTATGTGGGAGTGGTAAATCCTGGTAATGCAGTCTGCATCTCCCTCAGCTGGACCTTGATCTTCTGTCACGTCCCATGTATAAGTGTACTGGCTTCCAGGCTCCACAGCATCATCTCTCTTTTGCAAATCTTTGGTGTTGTCAGGATAAAAAGCACCTGAAGAATGCCACGCAGCCGCCATTAACACAACACATTCACAATATGGTGTCAGGATAGCACCTGCCATCCTTTAAAGTTGACTACATGTTGCAGTAACATGCACTGAATGTCTGAATACAGGTTAAAAAAAAAAACCATTAAAATCAGGTGAGTAGATCTTTTCCTTCTCTTTAGGAGTCTCTTCATTTGCCTTTGAATTCCATGGGAGTGCTTCAATTAATGGCACATTAAATTTAGTCCTTAATGTATTAGGAGGATACTATGTACTTCTGCTAAAAAGATAACAATTCAAATATTTGTAAAACATTTGTTAAATATTAATCTTGGAAACTGTTCTAAAATATTGCATATATCCTCAAGGAATATAGGTGTCACTGGAATGAGAGCAAGAGAAAAAAAAAAAAAATTAAATTCTTCCAAAAAGTGCATGTGCTGCTACATAACACACTGTTCTGCTCCCACAGAATGTGTCTATATCAAGCCATGTATCAGCTGTAATGAAAAACGTCACAAGGTATTAGAAGTTAAGCTGATACTTCATAAATTCTTCTAATGAAAAATTTTTAAAGACTGCTTTTGAGACATCATATTCTCAACAATTCACACACTGTTTTTAAGGCCCACTAGTAAAACTTCCAACAGCCGTATTCTGGTGCCGTCTGGTGCAGAAAATCCCCTGTCGCCTGAGTGTGGCAAGACCCACTATTGCCAGGGCAAATCATCACTAATCCCAATAGCACACCTACATCTTAAAGTGTGTCAGAGTTTTATCTCGTTAATTTATTACTAAGCAGTAGCTATTTCTCCATTTTAAGAAATTCTTGTGTATCTTATATACAATACATACAAACTTAGTGTTAAGCATTTGGAACTGTAACTTACCAATATCTTCTTCACAACAGCATTAATTTTTCCTTTAGATATCCTCAATACCTGCATCTTTTATATACCTTTATACCCTTATTTCAGGTGACATATAAATACTCTTAGATGAGGTGAAATGTTGATCTAAAATTGCCTTCTTTATGAATTCCACTTTTGGCTTTTTTATTTTGCTCTTCAAAAAATTATCAAACTTCTTAGCTCCTATTTTAAATTGATTGTGTCCTGTTTTGAATCTTTATTTACTTGACCAGTCTTCTCTGTGATCAGAGAATATCACTCACACTCAGAGGAATGATAAGCTTTTGATAAATTCTGGCACAGAACAGGCTCAAGCTTACCTTCATTTTCCTTTGCGTATCTTACACCATGTGGATGCAGTGTGTAGTTTCTGGAAGCAAAGTTTTTCAAGTGTATAATAATGGAATCTCCAACTTCTCCCTTAATGATAGGGCCTAAAAAACCCAGCCAGGAAGGTTTGTCAACTATCTCATCATATAAATGATTTGTGTACTGAGTATAGACAGCCTTCTTGTAAGCGCTTCCTATCCTATGTGGTCCTCTTTTGAGGAAGACTCCAGCCTGCCTGTAAAGAAAATATACAAACACATCTGTAGTGCCAGATACTCATTTTACATTTGAATGGTGTTAATTAGCAGGGTCTCAAATAAAGACCAGGCCTCCGTAGCGCTGTGCACAACTATATCAGTGTTTAGGAGCAAATATGTCTCTTACCGTAAAGGGTTAGGCACCCATATAGAGATTAAATATTATGCACCAACCTGAATTTTTTTCTACCTATTTTGTAGACTGAAGATAAGGCTATTTGATACAATTTCAGGCAAATTTGAGACCATGTGGACAAGGCAAATAATAGTTCTTATTGCTCAAAACTTTTGTACTTGCATGCTTAAATTGCTGTATAATTTCCCATGGCCTGTTAAAAATAATAATTTCCATCATCACGCTATTACGTTGACTGCATAGATAGTCCTTGCTCCATTGCAATGAGGGGCAGACTTTTCAGCTGTAAAATACGTTTAAGATGTCTAGACACGAGCAAAACCACAAGGTGCTGCTAATGTCCTGTGTGTGCGGGGCGGGGGGGGGGGGCGTGCCTGCAGAGTGCTGAAATGAGTGAGAGCAAGCCCTCAGCTCGCTCGCCAGTCATAAATGAAGAAGAATCACAGCTTCAGAGCTTGAAATGGAGTTACCCTAATAAAGTCTAATTTTTACAGATTCAGCCCAAGAATATACAAACAGGTTACATGAGAGCAAGGAATTAGCAATGACCTCCTCAATCACTAAGTGCCTTAATTATTGGACCATTGATCCTCTCAATTAATGAAACACTCATATTAAAAATGAGAACTTGGTTAGTGAGGAAACAGCCTAACCCATGAGCTAAAATGAGACTGATGGAGATGGTATTTCCTACATGTGGTGACAATACCTCTGACCCATGTAGCTATCGTGGATATGCTGCCTAAGCACCACCAGCCGCAGGCGAAGCGTCACCATGTGTCTCTGACAACTATCACCTGGGAACGGCTTTGGAGCCAACCTTTGCCTGTGCTGAGGGTCAGGTACCTTTCATGCCATCCAGGGGGACCTGGACAAGCTTGAGAAGTGGGCCCATATGAACCCAATGAGGTTCAACAAGCCCAAGTGTAAGGTTCTGCACCTGGGTCAAGGCAATCCCAGACAGGAGTACAGACTGGGAGAAGAACTCATTGAGAGCAGCCATGCAGAGAAGGACTTGGGGATCCTGGTGGACAAAAAGCTGGATATGAGCCAGCAATGTGCACTAGCAGCCCAGAAAGCCAACCATGTCCTGGGCTGCATCAGAAGAGGCATGGCCAGCAGGCCAAGGGAGGTGATTCTCCCCCTCTACTCTGCCCTCGTGAGACCCCACCTAGAGTACTGCATCCAGCTCTGGAGCCCTCAGCACAAGAAAGATGTGGACCTTTTAGAACGGATCCAGAGGAGGGCCACAAAGATGATCAGTGGGCTGGAGCACCTCTGCTATGAAGACAGGCTGAGAGAGTTGGGGTTGTTCAGCCTGGAGAAGAGAAGGCTCCAGGGAGACCTTATAGTGGCCTTCCAATACTTAAAGGGGGCTTATATAAAAGAGGAGGAGAGACTCTTTGTAAGGGCAGATAGCAATAGGACAAGGGGGAACGGTTTCAAACTGAAAGAGGGGAAATTGAGATTAGATGTTAGGAAAAAATTCTTTACTCAGAGGGTGGTGAGGCACTGGAACAGGTTGCCCAGAGAGGTTGTGGACACCCTGTCCCTGACAGCATTCAAGGCCAGGTTGGACAGGGCCCTGAGCAACCTGATCTAGTGGGTGGCGTCCCTGCCCATGGCAGGGGGGTTGGAGTTAGATGATCTTTAAGGTCCCTTCCAGCCCAAGCCATTCTATGATCCTATGAAATATTTTAGTCTCTGAGAATAGTTATCTTTGTGGAAAAAGTGCTTATAGTCACTAACTACAATGGCTGTTCAAACCAGCAGTGCTACTATTGGCTGATGCCGTTAGCCCAAACTCTGGAGTCTCTTTATCAACAAATCCTCCTGCACATTTCCCTGCCCATTTCAGGAGGACTGGATCTGGAAGTACACCTCCTCCAGGAGGAGGCAATCCCAGGAGATAGGGCAACACTGCCTGAAGTTCAGCAGCCTCCTGATTTCTCATCTTACTTGATAAGAAACCAAGCCAACCTGGTTTCAGATTCCCAGCAGGCCATATTGTGAAGCAAGTTAATACTGCCCAAAAATGCCAAGTATTTCCCAGAAGGCTGAGCATTGTTTGAGCATATGGGGAAGGAATTGTTTGTACCTTGGCAAGCACAGATCTGAAGTGTAATTAAAATGCCAATTCAGAGCTCCATGAAACTTGGAGAGCATAAACTTAGTTGCAAAGGCTCAGTTACTGGAAGTCTGAGTGCATGAAGCTTTTTAGCCACAAATTACATCAAACAAATACGTTATGGCTCTTCTCGGGCTGTTTAAACAGCTACCATTTAATTGTAGACTATTTCTTCTAGCAAGTACACCGCACTCTTCCCTTCTCCTGCTCTTCCCTGCCTCTATAAATATCAATCTCCGTATAAGCACAGCCTCATAGTTGAAGGGTTCAGGAGAAGAAGAATCGGAGAAGGTGAAAAATGAAAAGTACAATAAAAGGGACCAGCTCCATTGCAGGCACGCAACCACAGAAAAACTAGAATTTAGCAAGCTGCAGGTTGTCACAGAGCAGAGAAAAACAGTGAAAGTGCAGTGAATGGTGGTGGCTTGTTGTATTACAACACTGCTCTGCAATTTTCAGACAAAATGCCCTGCTTTCACCATTTATCCAAATTACTAGCCTGCTGAATCACTGGCAGTGTCTTACACATCACTCCCTCTATGAGTACAAAAAAGAAAGTTGACTGCTTCATCTCATGCCTGATGAAATGGCAGATTATGGCTGGGGTATTGTTGGCTGTCACTAAAGGAAACAAACCACAGGAAGTCTTCTAATCCCTCATCTACAGACTAAATGAGAACTGTATTTTTGAGATTCTTTTAATTTCTGATTTCTCTTTTCATTGTTTTTATTTTAGTATAGTCCTACTTCATTTTAAAGGCGCTGAAAAAAAAAGAAAGGAAAACAGGCAAGAAGGAAGGAACATTTTTTCTCTCTCAAATATTTCTCTGATGCCTTTTATATCTGAGTTTTCTTTATTGATTATTCATATCTTCAGGGTGCTCCCCTCCACCTCACCATACTTATCCTCATCCTACTTATCGCTCTCACTCTGCCCAGGACCCTCCTTGCCTTGTAACCAGCAACCCAGGTCCTCCACTGTGGCTGGAAGCACCCAGCTGTGCTGCTGCCAGTGAAAATGACCACAGCCAACAATGAATGTCTATAAAAAGGAAACCTGTGCCCAATAGGAAAGTTTTAAATTTGTCAAACTTCTGCATTTAAAAACATGACAGCAAAAGTCTTCTCTTCAGTACTGGCACGTTACCCATTCAAAATTAAACATTGTTAGACATTCAGGCTCTTTTTCTGCTACTTAGAAAACGTCATTGCAACAAATTCACAGGAGATGTACATATGGCAACACTTTTAATTAGCAGAGCATTGGAATGCAATTCTCAAGCAAGCCAGGAAAAAAACAAAATTCCCTTATATGTCTGACAGAAAATACACTGACACCAACATGATTCATTTCACTGCCTTCACCAGGTTTTCAGTCTGGCCCTAGTGTCTAAAGCAGAAAATGCTGTAAAATCAAATTCAACCAGTGTAAACTGTTATACTTACTCTTCTTCTGCAAAAAGCTGTCCAGATATGACATTGGTATTGCCAGGTGCATAGTTCCACACTGTCTCTACAATGCCGATGTAGTACTCCCTGTTCACTGCCCCAACTTGGCAACAGCAAGAAACCAGCAAGCAACTTAGGAAAAATAGCTTCATTTTGCATTCACCAACCTTGTGGAAAATGTGAAATAAAAACACAGGACGGGCACATGCAATTTCCCTTTATATGTTCTTGTCTCTCCCACCTCCCACCCTCCTTACCTCCCCCGTCCCCGCTCCTGTTTGCTTTGGTGAACACAATAAAATGTTGCACAATGTCTCTGTGTGTCAAGAGTAAACAAAAGATTCTGGTAACCTCGTCAGTTCAGATAATCTTCAAAGAAATTTTTTCAACTTCTGCCAACCTACTATCACACAAATTACCATTTAGACTGTTATCCGATTGTAAATATCGTAGCTGAATTGAAAGTACTGTGGTTTTAAATGGACTTACAGACTTAAGACTAATTACATTCTTCACTATCTTTATCACTCTATAGCTTGTATAGTACTGAGGAAATAATTTATGTGACGTGTGGCACAAGAACACAACTTTTTAAGAGCACTGTGAAAAGCTCTGAATGACACCCATTTTTCTCTGGTGTACCTGCTTCTGTGCTGCCAGAACCGAACGCAAGGCAGGCCCCGTAGGTGCAGGCTTTCCGCTCCTATTTCCCTTGCTTGTTCTCGATCTCCAGATCGCTGCTTCTTCCCCTCTGCACAGGAAGCACTAAACTGGTGCGACACAGACAGATAAGGGAGGACTGAGGTCACTGGTGTCAGAGCTGAGCTTACACACTGATGTGTACGTGGGTAAGCTCTGCTAACCCACCACAGTTCCCTTGGAAATGTAATTTTAGCACAAAGTGTGGCATATATAGCTGGAGATGAAAAGGACGGGCTGGTCACAGCTGGAGGGGGGAGGGGATGTTTGTGTCTCATTTCCAAGCAGTTTCAGTATTGCCCAAATGGCAACGAGGCTCAGAAATTCCACAAAATGAACTCCCTATGTTATCTTCTTCCTAGTCTATCACCAGACAGGATAAGCCACATTCTTCAATGATTAAAAGCATAATAAATGTATAAAGCTCCAGATAATCTTAACTGTTACCATTATCTAAATGTACTACCCAGTGCAGAAGGCTATACTTTTGCTTTATTCAAGTTCTGTAAACATTTTCTACCTGTTAGTCTCATTGAAAAGTAAGAATGAAAGTGGACCTTAAACATGGGACATTTAAAAAAACATGTAACTAAAGTTTGTAATTGCATTTTTTTTCAAACATACATCCATTACATCATGGTTGTGTCTGAAGCTTTAGACGTACAAAGCCACCTGTAAACTTGCAAATTGTAAAGACTTCTATTAAAAAATATATATCTTCAGTCACTTGGGAATTCTTAAAAAAATTTTTCTGCACTCTGAGCACTGACAGAGTAACGCTCATTCTAAATGACATATTTCATTGTATGGCAACCTAAAACCATCTGTAATAACCACAATCTTCTTTGAAGCTGTTTTCTTAATGGCCAGAAAAATTATGATTATTTTGGATAGAAGACTAAGATTCAGAACATAACTAAAGTACGACAGGTTTCCCTTAAGGACATACAAATCTAAACCTTATTTACAAGGACTGTGGTATACAGATAAATTACCAATTTTAATCACTATTCATATAAAAAAATTCAGACACTGTTAGAATTTTGAAGTTCATAATGCTACCTTTTAGAATCGTCTACACATCTGCATTAAATGGAGGATTCTGCTTCTGTCTAAATGTCTGTGACCAAAGCCAAGTTTTCGAAATCTGACTGAATCTATGATGAAATTCTGGAGTTTCCCAGGTTGGCATCACATGCTCAGAATGATTTCTGTAGGGATTTTTTTTTTCTTTGGCATGGATGAAGGTCAGTAGTTTAGTGGAAAGATCAGCTTGTGCAGGTTGCATATGCCTCATTCTGTAAATTAACGCAGGTAAAAATGAGAAAACATTTACTTCCTCTTATACTACTTAAATTCAAAGTCATTCCTTAATACTCAGCTAACAGAGTTGTTCATGTATATGTGCGCTATTTGGTTTATCTTTGTTCAAACTTCCATTGGACTGAGGAAGAGAAAAAAAACACACCAGCAGTATCCTTGAAATCTCCACATTTACTTGAGGCTAAAAATATGAGCATTTCTTTGCCTTAGTCCCTTGACTCCTCTAAATTACTTTTTCTTGATTTGCAAAAGAACTGCATGTTGTTTTTATTTAAAGATAAAACAAAAAGTTCTGACAGGCAAGATTTTTCCATTACTGCTTTTAATTGTGTCTCACCCCAAATTTAAGATATTAGTGTGCCTGAGCACAGTCCTATTATCTTTCTCTTAAGGAACTTAAAAAAACTGACAGAGGTGACTGAGCTTCCCAAGCCTGTATTATTATTTTCAGAGGGTGTCTGAAGAGCAGGAACCTCTCTCCTCTGGTAGACAGGGCCTAAAAACACTGAGCACCTAATTTAATTGGTTAAATTATAAGTCTGCAGTTTGGTGTCATGAATATCGCCTTATTGTTTTAAACCACAATACCTCATTTCTCATACTGAGAAGGCTGAAATGCTATGACTGTTCTGAAAGTCCTCAAAACTACATTGAAAATATAAAGCTGATCTTTCACTCCAAAAATTTTCCTTGAGGAACAAAAAAAAAAAACCCAAAAATGGAATATTCTCACAAAAAAGTCTCAACAAAAGCTCCCAGTGGAATTGAATTGAAACCCCACAGTTTCGTAATTCCCTAATCTGA
This sequence comes from Theristicus caerulescens, assembly GCA_020745775.1. NCBI lineage: Eukaryota > Metazoa > Chordata > Aves > Pelecaniformes > Threskiornithidae > Theristicus > Theristicus caerulescens. The sequence continues at coordinate 10,636,938 of CM036565.1, read as the reverse complement.
ATGATGTGTTTATAATCTGCTGCCCATGCTGCTGTTCTGACCTCCCGCAAACCTTTGCAGGCAAACACCCTTTAAAGTTCTGGGGAGCTTCATTTGTCCTCTGCCACCCCATTCTTTTTCAACATGGAAAAAATCTCCATCCAACATGTGAAGAATTCGCAATCAGTAAATTATGCTTCAGTGAGACTCACTTTTACCTACATGAGGAATAATATGCCGCAAAATGCAAAGGTGGATGGAGCTCCACAGTATTTTACTGCAAATCTCTGCCCACAATTATTTGTCATAGAATCATTAGTGGTGAAAACCAAGTCTCTACAGCTATTTCCAGTTGCAGTGTTTTAAATGAATGACATTCCTGTTCCAGGCACAGCATCATAATCCTCTGGCAAAATGCATTGGCCATGAGGAACAAATAATGCTGGAACTCTTACTTCTAGATTTCAGCATTAACTCCTCACTTACAGAAGTTTATAAACTCAAATCTGCACCTTTTTTCCAGGTGTGCCCAGGGTATTTTATGTGTGGATTTCATCAGGCAGCACATGCACTTCAGGTTCAGGAACACTTCTTCAAAAAAGGGTTTCTTGTATGCCAGCATGGCATGAGCTTTGTCCTTGTTCTGTGGCCCACTTCTCTCTGCTGCTGTTGGGGTGAGGTCTGCATTGTGCAGCTGGAGAGCCAGATGGTCGCGTTGCCTCAAACACCACCACCAGAGTCACCAGTTATGTCTAGATTTCAACTCAGTCAATGTTCCTTACAGGAATCTTGGTTTTGCTACCAGGCACAATTCGTAGCACCTCTTGTTAGAGACACCATATTTAGGATTGAATCAGGACTTAAATTGATTAGATCAAGTTTAACTTTGTGTTACATCCAAAAGCCCTGTGTGAAACAAGTTGTTAAATTTGTAAATGCAACTCACTGTTAGCCTTTAGTATTCTTACCAACAATTTCAATTAATAAACTGTCCATTTAAAAGCTGAGCCGTCAAGTCACAGTTGAGTCTGGCTATGGCAATGGAGATGCCAATGTCTGGATTATGGATAAAGAGGGTTGCAGAATGAACATGTCCAACAAGAACTAAATTACACAGCTCTTCCTTTGATTTAAGCCACTAAAATAGGAGATACCAGCCTGTGGTAGAGTGGAAATGTAAATTCACAAGACACAATCACAAAAAGGATGAATTAAAGGCAGCCAAGCCTTGCCAGTGGTTAGGTACAGCCACTAATACTACTATTGTGGAAAAAGCTGTCAAACTAGATACTGTCCTTTGTGTCTCCTGTCTGCTAAGCTCAAGACTTTCCATGATCAGAGACGGAAGTTATTGAAAAGTGGAAAGGACACATAGAGGAGCAAGATAAAGGGTTAAGAGTTTCCAGGTGTAACTTTAAGGTATTTCATTGCTGTCACCCAGCATAGCAAAATCTATCTCAATAGACCCTTGTTTACCTAAAGATAAGCCTGTATTTTCCCCATGGCTGAGCTGGAGCCTGAATAGAATACCCTGCTTGTCTGCGTTCCTCAGTGAAATGGTGCCATTCACTTTAGGAATATTTAGCAGCTGTAGGGCTTTTCTGCTTTGAATGTCTACCCCACACACACTATTTTTCATCCAAATAACCAAAATCTTTTTTCAAATATTTCTAACACTTTCAAAATAAACAGCTCCATGGTTTGCAGGCATGAAATCAGCAAGATTCTCCAAGATGTTTGGTAGGAATACGGGTTGATTGTTAAGTTTTCTTTCTTTTCCTTCTGTCCGCAAACAATATCCACAAATCCTTAAGAATGTGAGATTATAATTTAAGTAGATATATGATACAATGTATATTTAAGCCTAGGGAAAAACAAGTGTGCAGTTGCAAACAGTCCCCATTTTGTAATCACGCCTTTTTATCGTGCATCTCTGAACATCCATGCCACCTTGAACCGTTACCCAAAAGACTAGCCCGTCTTAAACATCATTAATTTCTTTATTACTTCCTGCAACTTAATAGAAACTAAGCAATTAAAACGTTAGATGCATTCTTCAAATCCTACAGGAAGAAATCCGCTTTTCAAAACAATCTGATAAAGGAATATCAAGGCAAAATCTCAATATTGTCTTGAAACAGAATTAAACGACTGATATACTCTATTTTTTCTAAATACCTTAGGCACAGAAGCCACTTATTGTACAGTTTGCAGTTCTAACAGTATTTAATATTAGATGTTGATAGAGATGAATCCCACTAGTTCTGATGTAATAGGGGTACGTGCATTACTGCAAGTCTGAAGTACATATTTTGCTTTCTTCTCGGCGTTCATTCTCTCAAAACCAGAGTGCTGAATATAGCCAAATGCTGCCCATGCAGCTGCAAATGAGCCATGCGTCCACTTTATTGTGAATCCCTGAATTTCCACTGGGAATGAAATAATAATTGAGAAATTAAAAAGACTTTTTAGCTGCTAATTTAAAACAGATTATTCTTTTTTGTCTGATTATTATTGTCGAGAACATTAGCCTTCCATTGCAGCAAGGTCAGGGAATTTAGAAGAGTATTAATAAGCTAGCACTGGGTTCCCTCATATATTCCCTAAAGTCACATAATAGTTGATTAAAAAAAAAAAAAAAAAAAAGAAGTTAGCCTCTGAGTATAAAATGAAAAGAAACCCAGTGCAGCTGTTAATGTGTACTAATCAGCCTGGCTGACTTCAGAGCTATGTATCTAATCTTTCAATCAGGCCTGAATGCCTTTCTAAGAGCCTTACCACAGGAAGACTTGATAGACTTTTTTCAGTAATTGCTTTATGCAGTTAAGAACTTCCAAGACAGAATGAGCAGGATAGGCTGCTGCCTTTCGTGACCATCATGGTCTATCTGTAACTAAAATTTATTCATTTTGAAATCATGGCTTCATCCAGTGCACTAATTCTCAAGGGAGCAACCCCTCCTCACATCCAGGGCTTTGAATGAGGCCCTTTCAGAACAACAAATATTGCTATGTTCTAAACAAAGAGAGGGGAGTATAAAAGCAGTTCTATAGCAATTTTACAGCAGTTTATTCAAAAAAGGTGATTTCGATACAAAAGCAGTTCCATGGTATTCAAACCTCCCTATTGTCAGAACAAGATGGAGGGTAAAAAAAAAATGAAGAGTCACTGCCAGGGACAACCAGACACGTTAGAAAACAACTAGAAAAATGTAGATGTCAAACAGTTCAAATAACTTCATCCAAAACAGAGAGGCTTAGAGACAAAGACTTAAGACAAGGGTTTCACTTGTCTTTGCAGCACCCAAATCTGCCATCGTAAATGTTGGAGAAGCCATTTCTCTCTCTTTCTGGGGGTGGGGGAGAAGCAGTGAAGATTTCCTTGCCATTTTCAGAGAACCCCGGCCTGCAAAAAAAAGGGAAGGAAGTAATTGCCCTCTTTTTTCCAACTCAAGTTGATATGGAAGTTGTTCGACTGTTCAACATCCACATCCAATCTAAATCCGCACACACTCAGGGCTCCAGAGGTGACCCTGCTCTGCGCTCAGGGAGAAGCTCAGTATTGCTTTTGACTTCACTGGAAGCTGGGCTGTGTCCCAGGCTGATGAGGCTCTTTCACTGGAAAGCAGAATGTTTTGAGAGAAACAGCCTCAGGCCTTGACCTTATTGTAGGTTGCTGTTAGAGTAAGTTCCTACAAGAAGTGCTTCCTTGCCTGCTTGCCCAAGGCCCTCCGTGGCACCTGCAGCTCCCCTGCCCTGGCTGACCAGCACTGGTCAGGAGACTTCATGCTGCAGAGGCACTGCCATCCTACCTGCTCTGCCCTCCCAATGTTTCACACTTACATGACAGAACTGCCCTACTCTGTGTATGTATGTGCAGGTGTACATATATATATGTGTGTGTGTGCCTGTGTTGGTGTGCATGCATGCTTTTGGGGGTCGCTGCTTTTCCTAATTAGAAATCTTTCTCGAATGTGCTGTCATCACTGAGATTGTTAGCTACATAAAAATCCTGAGGGCTCCTTGATCCAGTGCAGATTGACAAGGAGGGGTAAGCATGTCTAATTTCTCCCTACCTCCAAAGCTGGGGAATGCCACACTAAACCACACCACTTCACACCAACATGCACGTTAGCAGCATCCGTCACTTGAGCACTGGGGTTCCAACTAATTCTTCTGCCCAAAGCAGAGTCCTCTCAGTTATTGTTTCAACAACATACTGAAAACATAGTAAAAACTGATCCTTAGATCAGGACTGCTACATATTACCTCTTGCATCTTCTTCTGTTTGCTGTGAAACCCACACACTGATAAGAATGACTTTAAACTGAATGCTAGAAGAAAGGTGCTCAGAAACCTTTGCTGACAGAGGAGTAGTGGACTCAGCATCGGTGCTGAATTCCCAGCCACGTATTTTGTTCTCAATCCTAGCCTTAAAGGTCAGAGTGAGCAGTCACCAATCCTTGTATACCACAAGGAATTAGCGGATAAATCAAACACAATAGTTTTATTATCAGTACGTATCTTCTGGTAATAAAAATGCAGTAGCATAGAGAATGCAAAAACCAAAAGGGTGGGTCCTCAACCAAGAAAAATTGCTGAAGTTAAACTGACTTGGAGATGCTGAAGAAATTACCTCAGATATTTTGTTACCTGGACAAAAACAGAATAGGTCCCACAGAGCGTCCGTTTCAACTCAGCAGCCACTTTGAGAAAACAGACGATGAACTGCAGTCCACTAAGAGCTATCAGAATAGAGAGCAAAATGATGTTCCACTCCACTATGTTAGCAGGTTCAGTGCACCGAGACCAAGCAGGGTGATCTGTGAGGTACCTGTTAGAGAAAGAGCAATGTGAAGTATATTAAATGTAGTGGGTGTAATTCAATTTAAATACACATTATTTTACCTATAATGTATAGAAAAACCATATTGGGCTTTATATGCTTCAAGTTTAGGAGCCAGACTCTAGTCTTTCATTACACCAGCATAACTCCTGCATAGGTTTGTCAAACTCAGCTGAGTGAAAAGACTTATTTTCCTCAAATACATCTGCTTCATTAGTTTCTCTGTTAGACACCCAAGTGTTAGAAAGACACTGCCATTTTTTCAAATGGCAGAAGCCAAGTTTAAAATGGGAATTTTCCTTTTATTGATTTAATTTCAGCTTTAGGTTAAGTCCAGCTGACATCAGTACTGTGCAGAGAGCAGGAACACCCCAACGCCATCATTCTAACCAGCCTAAATGGCAGAGCTGAGGTTAAGTGTCACCGCATGTAATTTCCAGTTGTTCTAGAGCCATGCTTTGCATCCTTGACGATGATGATGTGCACAACTGACATGGGCCAGCTGTGCCCTTTTAACTGAGAGATGCTATAGCCTGGAGGTGAATTGCAAGAACCTTTGTTAGACTCACTTGCTCAGTGTTGGTTGCTTTTTTCCTAAACATTCATAACTAAAATGCTTTGAGCCAAATCTGGAGTGCATTATTCAGCATCTGGCCCTTTACATTGAACTCAAACTCTCATTTTTGCATTTCCAAATGGGATGGTGATGCTGATGATATGTAGCAGAGATTGCAGGATGCACTTCCGTGTTTTAAAATACAGTTGACTTAGGTCAGAGAAGGCCATAGTTTAGGAACTATTCCTGTTGGATGCTGAAGGAACTTGTTTGTGATCCTCTGACAAATGTAATCCTCAGTGTATTCAAATGCAGCTGGAAGAGCTTGGCATTATATAACTTGAAATATTCAAGTCTTATAAAACTTTGATCTTTTAAAGGAAGAATGTAAAATCTCATGAAAGCAGACTCAGGTTACAGATCTGAATCGAACCTTTCATGCCTCTAGGAGGCTGGGACACGGACACCACTTTGTCTACCTTGCTTAGGTGTTTTATGAGATACAGCAGCTGTATGTAAAAACTACCAGTGATCAAACCACAGACTTCATTGAGCTTTAGGACTTAAAGAGAAACCTACAGAGTTATTAAATATAAAAATGCCATCTGTAGTTTTTGAACCAAAAACTTGAGGAATTCGAGAGAATATTCTGAGATAGTATCCATCTACACTCACTCTAATCTTATATTCTTTACTACACATATGATTGTGACCACCACCAGATAAAGGACACTTAGCTAGATGGACCTCCAGGTCTGATCAGTACAAAGATTCTTACATTTAATCTTTCCTTGCAAGGGGGCAAATACCTTTCTTTGAGGATTCTGGTGCTCATTCAAGAAGTTGAAAAACCTCACTTGCCAATATAGGTCTTGTGTTCAAGAGACTGTGCCATTTTGTGTAAAACTCTGAGAGAATTTGTCTGACAATTGTTTAGATGAAGAGTTTCTTCCAGAAGAGTTACACTGATGTTTCTTACCCTCCAGCAGTGTCCTTGAAGATATAATCCCATCCACCTGATGAATTGCAGAAGGGGCCTTGGATCAATCCCCAGACAAAAATGATGCAACTGTATCCAGAGAAAGCAGCTCCGAGCAGGGCTAGCACAATTGAAATAAAGCTCTGAAGTAAAGAGACAAAAATATTACTGTGTAGGGCCAGTGTTCACAGCAAATACAGTCATTCAGCCTGTGTAACTGCTTCCTTGGGCTTGAATTTCACATTTGATTGTCCCAATCTTCAATATTCAGAAAGAAAAATACCAGGTAAAGAATGGTAAGCATACACATACAAAATAAAGGTTAAAACAGAGTTTAAGACAGTTTCACAACTCTCAGTTAAATATTGTTTGGTTTGTTTTTTTTTTTTAAACTTGCATTTTTGCAAAATTGTTTCCCAAAATGCTAGAGGAACACAACCACACATTAAACGTTTGCATCCCAGATAGTGTATATTGAGTTGTTACCAGAAAAAAATAACTTCCAAATAATACAAGCAAGGGGATGAAGCTATTTAGTCAGGGCACTTTGTTGAAGCTCTCAGGACTTCTATGTTCTTATTTTATTTTACAAGGATTTTTTGGTGGGTTTTTTTTTTTTTTCTTCCCCTTCTTATTTTTCTTTCAACCTGCTTATGCATCAGAAGGAAGGAGCTACACTTTCTGTGACCTCTCAAACCAACTTAGAATCCTTCTCTGTGAAAGGAAGCAGAAACACAGCAGCAGAGAAGGCAGAAGGATGTGCTGGAAACACAGGAGTAGGAAGGCACTCAAAACAAATGCTAGCGAGATGCACAAAAATAGAACACAGACTCACCCTGTAGGTTTTGTTACAGCTCTCACTCTGGCAGCACCGATAGAACACGTTACACTCCAGTGTTATTAGAATTACTGCCAACAGAAGGATCTATAGGGGGACATTATAAGGTCAGTGAAATGACTGCAGATATTAAGCCAAAGTTTCCTTCGCCCATGGAAGGCAGGGACTGCATCTGTTCTGCTGAGATTTTAAAGCTGCTCAGTAGGAAAGCACAATTACTCAAGGCACACCATGGAACTGCACTGTTTTTATTAGGCTGTCACTGTACTTGTTTCTTGTACTTGAAAGACAAGAGCGCAGTGTCTCCTATCGCAGCAAAGTGTTACTAACATGGACACAGCTATACCAGTGAAGCTGAAGGAATAAAACCAAGCTCACAAGTAAAAGAATCAATACCAATGAAAGGAAGGATATTTTGTTGATACAACCCCATCAGTTCAACAGCTTCTTGCTGACACAGTTACATGGATCAGGGTATCGCCTTCCTTACCAACACAGTTATGCTAGAAAAAGTCAGTAGTACAAGCTTTTCATTAAATTCGCCTAGACTTTCATTTGTTTTCTCTGTCAAGTATCCATAGTGTTTTTCTCAGACTACTGGATTTTTTTAAATCTGGTACTAGAATCATTTCAATAAATAAGATCTGGGCTCCAGAACCACAGAATGCCAATCACTGTGAGACAAGCTTCTGTATTTAGCCTAACAAGAGTGGCACTTGATGCACTGTGAACTGTATCCAGTCCTCTAAATACTGGACTGCATACAGCTCTTAAAAACATTTGAACAGTTATGAGAAGATTTTTTAGGTTTTGTTTTATTTTGTTGTGGTAAAAGAGCTCTAACTCATCCTCCATAGAGAATTAAATCAACATAGTGCCTGCCTCCATAATACAAGTGTAAATTACACATAAACAAAAAGCCAGAAGGAAAAAAAAAAAAAATCAACCCTGCAAAATCACTTACATGAAATTAAATAGTATACATATGTCATTCGGTATATTCACATTTTTTTCAGTTTGATCAAGTTTTTCCACCTGCAGTGTTTTTGTCAAGTAATCCATATACTCTTTAAAAGCACAATTACATTGCTGCAGAGTAACCCAGTATTATTTGCAGTAGAATGCAATTCATTAAAAATCCACGGAATCAACACTTACCATCACACCTGAGAAACAGATCCCTTCAAAATACCACACGTAGTTGGGAAGCTGGTAACTGGCAGCATGTGAAGCTTTCCCATTAGGGAAATATAATAAGATGTTAACAACAATACTCCAAAGTGCAAGAGGTATCAGCAGACAACTCAAACAGCTTCCACATGTCTCTAAAGCCATCTTAAGAACTTGAGAAGTTTTGCTCTTCTAAGCTAACAAAAGATTACAAGGTTTTAAATATGAAAAGTGTTTTGACCTCCTCAGTTTGATTCAGTCATTTCATATTCACAGGAACCAGGTGACTGGGGTATGATTCCAGAGACAGAGAAGTGCTTAACAGTTAGCAGAACAATAGATGAATATCGCTGTCTAAACTCATTGTCCTTTCTAAGCATATGTCTTTAAGTAGCAGTTTCCCTTCTAAAAGATCCTCCTTTATGATCTTCCAAATGAAATATGTCTAGAAGTCAGACTCAGGAAGGAACTTCAAAAATCTCATTTCCTAGTGACTGCTTAGAAACGCACTTCTCCCAACAACACAGATTACAATGCGGATATTCTGTGACATGAAGCAGGTTGCTCAGCCTTGCTGCAGCTCAAAGTTTTTTCTACCTTACATGGGGAAGGGCGCTGTCAAATGATAAATGTGTCCAGTCTCTGTACAGAAGGCCACACATTGCCTCACACTACAGAAAATTAGTGCCAGAGCTTGGCAGATACAGCCCTAAGGGTGAACCAACACTTGCTGCTAACTTGGGGCAGCCTCACAGAAAACACCAAGCTGAGTCTCAGCCACTTTGCAGAGAGTACAATAATAACCAAAAAACACTGGGTAGAAACTGCCAGGCAGACTTACTGTCACACTTTAATTTCTTTTTTCCACAGCATTATGCAGCAGAACTGTTTCATGAATTAAATCCTGCTGTTTCTCCAGTTGTTTTACTCTGTGCTTACAGCTGAGTATGCATAGCTACAGATCTGACCTAAGTACACGTGACTTCTTATACAGGACAAAAGGTCTGGCTGTTTTTGAAATGCCTGCTGTTTTGCACTGTGCAAAGCCAAAGCCAGACAGTTTCCCCATTTTCATGTGTCATCATTCCCTAAGCAACTAAACATCCATTCCAGTAACACAGAGCCAGAGCTGTTTGAATGCTCACAGCACAACCCAAGCCACCTTTCCGTGCCCCTGTGAGTCATCAGAAAAGTAACTCAAGAATGAGCTTAGGGCTTACTCAATAGGAAAGTCATAGTCAGAGAACAAAAAATTGGGGCTCTATCAAAAGCGAGAAGGCTGATTTTAGAAGCAATGATATCATGGCATATTTTCCTTCTGTTTCCTCATGAGCCGTTTTAGGCTCTGCACTCATGAGGCTTCTCTCATGATCTCATAAAAGCTGTATTGGGTTGCACGTTGTAACTAATTCCTTCCTATTGCTTTGAATGAGATCACCCAAGGAAATGGGCATGGTGGTACCTGTGCAGTTACACAATTTTTCTACCCTTTCTCTGCTGTGACACTCCCCTGTTTCCCTCTCCCCTTCTTTTTCTAGGAGGTTTCATGTTGAAATCCTCAGACGTTACTCTGAGGATCTTCCCCTATTTCCTGTTTTACTTCCTAATCACTATGGACACTTTTTTCAGACCTCCCTCTAATCGAAATTAGGGGCAAACCTCCCATTGCAGGCTCACGGGCATGGACAGAACTAATATCATCAACACAACGCCTTACAGGTCAAACAGCTGAATTAAAAGCAGGTACCTCACATCCCTGGGACTGATTTTTTATTACAAAACTCAGAGATCATGCAATAGGCTGAAATCTTTTTTTCTAAAAGCAAAGGCCAAAATTACTAGCAAGCAGCTTGGTTTATAATCAGATTTGCTGCTACTTCCCATAGTAATTTGTTCTAATTAGAAGAAACTTACTTGGAAAATGGCACCTGAAACAGCATTCATTCTGTAGTACAGCAGCCCACATCATAACTTATTTTGTATTTAAACTGAGCTCTGCAAATACCAAATCAAGGTGTGGGTTTTTTTGCTGGCACACTATACTGCTAGAACGGGAAACAACCATTTTATACTAGATATTAAGCAAACCTGGCAACCAGTTTCCCAAATAGCTTACCAAGTGTTGCAAGAACTGCTTTCCTGTTGCTGTCAATATCCATGAGTTGATGCCAAACCCATTACTAAAAATCCATGTTTACTCTGGATGAGTGACTTCTCTGCTAACTGAAATGAATTTAACCTAAACCAACCACTTCTCCATGATGTAACTGATAAAACTCCCAAACCACTGTCTTATGCATCAGGCAACAAAGGAATTCAACTGGCCTTTCTTTAAATGAAAACATAAACAGTGAGTAGTAATGCTGTGCATTACTGCTACATGATCTGAGCTAAAGTTTTATTTCTAAACTCTAGCCTAATCATTCTGTACATTAGAATTTCTAAAATTATTTCAGTTCTTTAATTAGTTGTGTGTACCAGAAAGACAAGTGACAATTATGCAAGCATAAAGGCAAAAATCTGTAAGTGGCATGGGAGTTAAACCCTATTCCATCAAGACCCTCTTTTCCTCCTCTTTTCACTCCACACTTAATTTAAACTTGCAGATCCTTTTTCAAACAGTGGTTCTTCATATATAAAGACACCATGCAGCACAGCAGCAAGGAATTTTGTGCGTGTATACACATCTGCACCTGCATATTCTCCTCCCTCCCATAGCAGGGCAAGACGGGGAAAAACACAACAAGCAGAAACAGTATTAAAGACTGCCCTCAACTACTTCTATGTATTTACGTATGAATAAATGGCATTGCAAGAAGCAGATATCCTGAGATTCTAAACACAAACTTTTCCCATCTGTGAGTTCCTTTGTTGCTGTGGATGTGTGTATGCAATTTTGTTTTCACAGTTAATTTCTTTTTTTCAGATATGTATTTGTACTGGGCAGACTTGGCTGTGAGGACAGCCTGAGATACACCTCAAGTTTCTGGCTACCTTTAAAAGACCACCCTCCTAGTTACAAATAGTACTAAGTACACACTGACACCCATGGGAAATTCTTTTTCTCCCATAAACAGAAGCTAACTTGCTTGTTTTCAAAGACAACATTAACTGCTAGATTCCAACACTGAGCAATAATGGTAATCAGCCTCATTTCTTTGAAATAAATGGCATGTCACATTTTGTTTTTCACTTGAAAAATGCCATTGCCAGTAGCATACTGACCTTGCCAGCAATGCTGTTGGCAGCATATAATTCAGATTGACTTTACTTTGTGATAAAACATTCACTGCAACATGCTACAAGCCACATGTCAGAGGTTCTTGTACAGGATCTTAGAATACTGCCTCCAGGCTGCTTACTGGTGAAGTCAAATATTTCAGATTAATCTGCCACTGCTGACCTGAATTTGCACTAGATTTTCTGAGCACTGCTATGCCTGGGGGTCTGCCGAGTGAGGTAAAGAACAGGACCCAGACCCACATTTTGTTTTGTCTCAAGACTCTGACTAAGCAGCCAGGAGGTAAGCCTCCCTTGGGAGAGCAGCAGAAGGGACACAGAGTTGTGGCTCAACTGTGTGGGAACCTTCCTCCAGTCCTTGAAGTGGCTATCAGCCATGAACTGCTAGCCCAGACCCAGGACTAAGACTCCACATACACAGTTGTATCTGTCACAGAACTGCCACTGAACTGTCATATCCTTGTTGATGCACAGTTGCCTGGCTCACCTAAATGAACCAAACAGTGAAGCAGTTCCCACTCTGACAGAGCCTGCTGGAGAGAAAAAGCAGGTTATAACCTGACTGCTTCGTATCCATGTTCTCATACCACCACTGTCCTTTACTCCAAGACCAGGAAAGCAGTGTTTCAGCGTGGGCAGGGAAAGAATCACTGACACCTGCTGGGCATTTTTAATACAAATCTTTATTTGTGAAATACAGGAGAAGTTCAGGAAAACCCTGAAAAGGTGAAGGGCATATATCTGCCCTCAATCATCCACATTTTACTGCTGCTTTGTTTTTGCTCCATCTGAGCATTCATTTATATCCAGGCCAGACTAGATTGGGTTTGTGTTCATTCCAACATCAGAATGAAAGTGTAACTTTTTTGGGAAAGCAGCATTAAGTATGAAGCTGTTGTGTCAGGAGAAAAAAAAAAAAAGCATCTTTAGTGACGTGTTCAGGCAGTTGCCCATACTAAGATGAAACAAACCAAAGAAATTCAGGATACATTTTGCCTTTAGATACAGGCAGGTTAGTGGAAAACCTGCCTATGACTCCAGGCTGGCCCCAAGTCAGTTAAATTGATGGCAACATCACAGTTTGCCAACAAACAATGTGCATTTTAGTATGCATGGAATATTAAAAAAATAAAATAACACAAACCACAGAATACTCAATACACCACACTCATGCACCGACGTCAATGCATTGTCAGGTTTCTAGCAAGTGTATCTCTGTGGGGGAACAAAAAGAAACACACACATATTAAGGGGAAGAATGCTAATATTGTATCCAACTATAAGAGCTAAAATTAACCTGACCACATTTATACAGTCATAGCATGGCTCTTTTATACTGCAGTTACAGCACAGAAGACAGGAGAAGACAATAACAGCTTTGAAAGAGCCCCAGCATTCAACTATGTCAATTAAAATGTGAAACACATTCTTAGCCATAATGCATGTGTGATATAAATCATATCTGGATCATACCTTCAGCCATTGCAATTCCAACGCTACCACTACAATACTGATTTTAACAACATGCTCAAACTGTTTAACAAGCCTCTAAAGATATTTGGAGGAAATTCCCCTTCCTCACCCAAAAAAAACCCCACCTTCAAAAAACCCTTCAGATCTGTCTGCAGGTTTTGTTAGCTATGTGCTAGTTAATTCCTTCTCTTGTCCTACTTTTACTAAGCAAGGCCAGGATGCTGCAGTTTTCATTATATACGGTCTATTCTCAGTAGTCTATCAGCTGCTGTGAGCAAAATACAAGGCTAAAGCAATACAGTTAGAACAAGCAGCCTACCACAAAACTACCACACTATGCAACAGCGGTTTAGGCTATGGCAAAGACCACCATCACCAGAAGATTTGTATCTCAGTTATATCACCTGTATAGTGCTGATGATCACATGTGCCATAGGGGCCAGGAAAAAAAGCCTTCCAGCTCCTATGCAGACTAACTTCACTGTGACAGCTGAGGAATCAGCTGAAAGCCTGTGGTCAAATACTACGTGAAAATGCTGAACACAACAGGGCTATAAAAAAAGTTGTACCTTGAATTGTTGCTTAAGAATACCTAAAAAAATAGCTGCGAGTAAGACTCCACAGTAGCATCAGTAACAATAGTGTTTCATGTTCATCTGAGAAGCATGGTTATAACTACAAACAGCTTACCTCCTGACTGCCGCACAACCCACACAGTCCTCCAAGAATGCCATTGATTATTTGTATGAAGCACAGAATGAACTCTATTCCTCCCAAGACAAGAAGGATGGAAAAGAGGGTGACGTTCCACTGCACGATGTTTTGAGGTTCTTGACATACAGACCACTTGTTATACTCAAACAAATACCTGTACACAGCAATTAAAAGCATATTAACATTTTGACAGAGTGGGATGCTTACCATACACTAGAACCAGATTACATCTAGTCTGTAACTGCACTGAGGATAATCACTCTAAGTGGGAATAGAAAATGCAATGGTTTACTCCATGCAAAGCTTGCTCTGTTTAAGAACATGTTGAACTACCGACCATACATTTTTGTTAAGTCTTAATTTCTTTAAAAAAAAATTCTAAGCTATAAAGGCAGAACCTTCTATTACTGATTAAAGTGAGACAAAAGTTCAATAAAGCTGAAAGAGCAAAAGCTATTTCTCAAAACATCCATAGAGCTTTTCAGGACTGGGCCTTTATTCTAAAGACAGCAATTACTGCTCAGACGTAAGAGGGGTCACTTCCTCTCTTGTGCTACTGTCTTTGGGCCCTCACATGCCTACTCTGGAAGAGCCAAACACAGAACAAATTTAGAGAGGTACTGCTGTATTCCAGCTGCTACTCCTCACCCACGTCTTCAGAACATCAGCACTGATGAGCCTTCAGCAAGAACTTAACTCAGTCCTTCTATATTCAGTCATAGTTGGGGGGATGGAGGAGGAGGAATGCCCCCTCTTGGGAGAGATGCAACTGAAATGTAGAATTCAAACTCTGCTGCAAAGGATCTTTATGTGGCTTCTTAGTACTCAAATTGTCTCTAGGCTGGCACCAGCCATAAACTGCTACTAGAAACAGCTGTGAGGTTGCAAACCATACAGACACTGTAAAAGCATGTCATGATCCAAACCAAATCCTCTTCCAACCTACAGGATTTGTGGGGATTAATGGGGAATAGCATACGTCTCAGCTACATAGGCTTGGTTTGCTGCAGAACCCTAATTAGGGATAATTAGGAGCTTCTGGCCCTCCCTGCCCTGCACTGTACAAAGATTCTCCTAAACCTTTTCTAGTTTAATTTACAAAGGTTCTATGCCATTGTCACTAATGAAGGTATCATGCCAGTTTACACTGACGCAAAGCAACTTCAGCAGCAAGCCTCACAAAACAGATTCTTACACAAATGATAAAACAGATTTCATAACAACTGCTATTCATAGTTTGTAAATCCCTTAAAGTCCTAAAACTTTACGTTAGAGATGTTCATGGACATGAATGGTATGTAGTATATAGATATTTTATATATATACACACAAACACACATATGTTTAGATCACTTTTTGTAGGACAGAGGATTTATATGATTTGTTTTTAAACTATAGCAGTGTGGGTAACTGATGCTGTCTCTTTAGTTCTTAGTGAGTGAGAAGCATAAACCTATGAATGGATCTTGGTATATGGTTACTGGATATTGCTGAAAGGTGCTGGAATAAAAACCATAATAGAATAATGTGCATGGGGGAAAGATATAACATCCTCATGAACAGACAACTTACCCTCCAGAGGATTCACTGAAAGGATAGATCCAGTTTCTTTCTAGGCGAGTAAAACAATATGGTCCATGAGACAAGCCCAGTGCTGAAATGATTATACAGTATCCAGAACCAAGGATCCCAATAAGGGCTGCCAGAACTGAGGACAGCATCTGCACAGCAAACATAGACATGAACTTTCAACACAGCCATCACCTTGTCTTTGGGATTATCTGGGACTGGTGTGTAAAGGCTCACTTACCGCACAGCTTTTCCCGCAGTTCTCATGGCCAAAGCACCCACAGCAGTCATCGTTGTGAAGCCCAATGAATACTGCAGCTGGAATGAGCATCTAGGTATGGAGCAAACAAACCACACTGTTCCATTTTGTTTCTCAGACAGGGCAGATAAAACACAGTCCTCACATTGCACTCGTGTATATTGCTTCTTGGCAGGGGAGCGGGGGGCAGCCTGTATAGATTATTCAGTTTTACTCCTATTTAACACAGTAGGCATCTCACTACTGATATCAGGAGCACCAACAGGTATATTTCTATTTCCGCTTTGTGTACACACAGCACTTAAGTGCATAAAGAGCCTGTCAATAAAAAACCTGCTGTGGTATTACTGCAATTTAAAGTACTTCACCTTTAAAAGTTTTTGTTCACGTTAAAGGCTGTATCCTGCAAATAAAATGCTTTGCAAAAAAAAAAAAGCATTCGCTTTCTGCCAAATGATGACTACAAGATAAGACTCTCATAATTACTTTGTTAAAAAAAACTACCAACAACAACATATTAGTCACTGAAGAGCAGTCATCACTCCCTGTGTGACAAACCCGTCCGACTAGAGTAGAAAGTCTAAGAACGTTTTGCCCAATCCAGGCAAACATTTCATTACAGACATCTAGCTTTTTCTAGGTTTTCACAACCAGTTTCCAGTGACAGAAATGCAAAGTAACAAAGCGGAAGCTATCTGTAAGAAACTTAAATCATCCATACTCCAGAGCTTTTAGCACAAAATCAAGGAGCAGAGTTGATTAAACAGAGTATCCTCCCCACCAGCACTAACAGGACTTAATAATAGTTCGCACTTATAAAAACGCTACACCCAAGTGTACCTCAGAAAACCATAAAGAAAGAGCAAAGTGTTATATGCAAACTGCACAGATTTACTTAACGAGACACTAAAATACAAACTATCCAGTTGAACAGTCACATACTTGTCAGCCCTTACTCAAACCTATTGCTGAGCCCCAATGCTGCAGGTCCAGAAGAGGTTGTACAAGTGTGTTCCAGGAGCAGTTCCACTGATTTCATTTGCATTATTTTGTGTGTAAAACCCAGTCTTCGCAAACCCCAGTCTAGGTTCCAATAGGGCTGTAACACAGCTGCAAGCACCTCTCACAAGACAGAGGCCTTACCATGCAACCATTTTTGATCTGCGATTTGCAGACTCCTTGAGATCTGTAGCCTATTTCTAAGAGGACTTTTAAAAGCAAATGAAAAAGGAAGCCTGGAGTCAGGGAACTTAAATATGCTAAAATGTGGTCCACAAAATTGAAAAGGTAGAAAATAATAGCTTCAGATTAACAAAGTCTGACAATGAACACACTCATTTCTTCATCCTTTTCTGTTACTCAAACGCAAAGCTTTGATAACTGGCACTCGATTCCTCTGAGCTGAGACCTAAGGCAGAGAAATAACTGTCAACATCTCAGATAATAGAAATTAAGGAATTGTAACTAAATGCTGGTTATCTAGGGACATTTAAAAGGAGAATAGTTCAATAATACAACAAAAAAATATAAGATTTAACCCTTTACACAAACCATGACCCACTGAGAGGCTTGGTTCCAGTTTTGCATTTGGATTCTGCAACCTAGACCCTATGATTTTCTCAGCTCTAAAATGACATAATGTTGCAGATAAGATAACCAAGAGTAACTAATAATACCTATGGGGTAACACAGCTAATTTCTTTTGATACAACTCCAGAGATTCCTGCTGATGAGATATTTGATCAATAAATTAATGTAATTGGGAATGAAACAGTAATACCAAGTAGCTCCAAAATAAACTTGAAAGAAACCAGTAGCTCGTTACTTACCAACAGGCCTCCACCTAGAATGCCATGAAGGCACTCTACATATTTGCCGAGATGATGCTCTGAAGCAAATCTTGTTTCGCCATTAGGAAAATAAAGTAAAATGTTGGCCACAATGCTGAGCAAGGCAAGGATGAGCAGCTTATAACCAATACGTCTAGCACACCTTCCAAAACACATGTCCTCAGCTTTACAAATCCTTCTTTCACTAGTCCAATCAAACCTATCTCATACCTGTCCACACCTAAAAGAAGATCAGCCTTTATTCTCACCTCCTTAAATACTCAGGGTTACCTAGCTACCTGGATGATGTTTACACCTCCTCATAACTACCATTCCCAATTGCAGAGTGAGGGAACAGGGATGGCAGAACGCCACCACCCTTTTTAAATGCAATAATTATTGTCAAACCAAATGCAATCAAGGAAATATTGAATACTAGGTAATTTCACTCTAATATATGATGCTTGGAATGATCACCAGTGAACATGATTAGACATGACCAACAGGCTTAAACCACAACACAAGTTCTATTAGGAACTGAAGGAAAAAGGTTTTGTTTTCTTTGTTAGAAGCAGCTTTGACTTTTAGGTTTATAGACTGATTCAGAACAACCTGAAGCCAGGGAAAGACTCAGCTGACTTCAACAGTACTGAGTCAGAGTTTTGGGTATAAATAGAATAAGGTCTACAGCAATGAGGAGTATGTAGAACAACCTCTCACTTTGCTATCCTGTTGATGGAATAAGAGCAAACCTCATCAGAGAGTGGAAAACAAATAAAATGGACAGGTAGGCTTCTAAGGAGTGCCATTGTTCTTGACATTATAAGACAAGCTGAATTTAGATTAACAGCCATTTGTTAAAGCTAAACCAAGCAAACCCTGGTGAAAAATACTGCTTCAAGAAGAGGATTATAAAATACAGTCCTTGCACTGACATTTCATGTATAGAAATACAAAAAAGAAAAACCCCAAACAGAGAGAAATGTATTATATCAGGGGTTTCCAAACTGTCTTACATGTACCAGTAACATTAATTTGCATAAGATATTTGCTAAAAGAGCCAAAAGCAGCTTCTTCACATACATACAGCTCAACAGAGAGGCATGAGCTGCCATGCCCACTACTATCACATGACAGAAGATAACTAAGAAAGGCACAGACCCAGACTAGATTCGGGAGGTGCTACTGCTGCCATCATCACAATACCATGAATTCTCATTGCAAAACCAGTAGCTAGACAAACTGAGTTTGAGAACGTACAGGATACTAGAAGACTACTGAGACTTTTTCAATTATATAGGGGGAAAAATACTTATTCCATTTTTTGGTTTGGGGGGTGCGTGCGCATTATTTTTAACAGCTAAATAACACTGTAAACAGAAGTCTAAATCAAATCCATGGTGTTCTTGCAAGCAATGTGAGCAACACTTAAGCTGAGAGACAGCAAGCGCAAGTGTGCAAAAAGAAAAGGGGAAGTGGGTGGAAGAGAGCAGTGCTGTGCAGATGTGGGTTTGTGACGTGACTTCTCCGGGTATTGTAGCTGTTGACCTTGGAGACTTCCTTCATTATAAGAAATATCCTCCAATTGTAGAAACATAGGCTTACTATTATTGTGCACTTCACCTCTGATGACTAAAACAAGCATAAACATCATCCTGCACATTTCCTCTGCAGGAGGAGATGGCTGTGCAACTGAAAACTCCCTTTATTGTGTTATGCTAAAAAAGCCAAACCACTCCCCCCCCAAAAATACCACCCAACACCCTTCCCTCGCCCCCAACAACCACACCATACATATGGCCACCGGGAAGTAGATTTAAAAGCCGTTCTATTTATAACCTGTATAATTGTTTTCTAAACACTGATTTGAAATAAAATTTCACATTATCAAGAACTTCCTACATTTAAAATCAATTCTGCACATTATCAAGCATGTGGAATATTGCATGGGAATTGCAGTCTGCAGTTACTACAAAAAAAAAACCCTCCCAAGCAATACAATAGTAGTTCAGATCACTCTCCTGTATAATCATTTAGGTTACAAAAATCTGGAGCTTGTTTACTTCTCATGCCCATTTGCTTCATAAATCCTAATTTTACTGCTTGGCAAAGTGAGTAGTGGTGGATTTTTAGAATGCATCATGGGCATGTCGAGTTTGAAATGATAAAATGGACCCACACACAAGCAGTAGCCAAACATGAGCTTCTCATCAACCTGAGGACCAGCAGGGCCCAAGCTGCAGCTTGTGACATGCTCCAGCACCATGAGATGGCAGAGTTTACATTAGTGTAAACAAAACCAGAATCAGGTTTTGAGTCTTTTACGCAAGAACCGCAGGGTTTGCGCTTAAAGAGGTAAGATCTCACTCACAGGTGCTTCCCCACAGCCCATGGGAAACTCCACTATTTCTCTCTCACAGGACTATTCCTGTAGTTCTGATGCCTGTCCTGGACAAAGAACAGATAATCAAAATGCAATCAATCACCCAGTGTTATTAGAGACAATAAAAGTCTAAATCTAGGCTAAAGCCTAACTTTTAACTGTAGGTCTAGTCCTCAGCTCTGGCTGAGGAGCACCTGCTGCAGTCTGGTGGAGGAAGGACGAGACAATCAAAAGGGCAGTGAAGCAATTTTGATAGCACACTCCAAGGTCCAGCAGGTAGGACCATTGTGAAAGACTTCCATATCCTCTCCTGGCAGAAGGGGGCTGGTTTATAAACAATTACAGCAACTGGCTTGTATCCCCAAATCATCAATTCTGCAGGATAAAGTTTGTCAGCAGAACAGTGCTACAAGGAGCAGGACACTGACCCTTCACACCAGAGAAGTGGCTAAAATAAGGTGCCTTGTCCAATTACTGAGGTATCTAATACTAAGCCTAATTTCACATGGGGTCCAAGGATCCAGCAGCCCCTCTATAAAACAAAGAACCCCACCTCAATAGTCATTGTTGCTTTGGCTCTTCTATTGCAGCAGGAGGACAGAAACCTGCTTCTTTCACAAAATAAAGATGTTACAAAGAGACTAGTGTTTCCTGATGCCAAAAAGTGGGAGATCTCATAAATAGCATAAGAGATCTCTACACTCAAGCTCTGAAAAGCTGAGCATTCTCCAGCTTTCTGTACCTGCTCCTCAACCAGCACAACAGGAGTAACAGAAATTACTTTGTCCAGGTCAGCAGTGTAGTGGAGACCCTTGCTATATTTCTGGACAAGTCTTAAGTTTACCTGTTGTAAAGAGGAGCAGTTTATCAGAGACCGTCAAAGTTACCACAACTTGCAAAGTTACCAAATACTTGCAAGAGAGTGAAAAAAAAAGCCCCAAAACCCACAAACCTACAGAATTTTATCAGAAAAAGAAAACCACGAAGTATGACATTTCTCCTACAAAAGCAAATTACTTCAACTACAACCACATCTAGCACCTCCGCCCTAAGCCAGATAGATTCCCAAAGTGATTCATCATAATCAACAGAAGAAACTGAGTTGCAACAGCAAAGGGCCATACAAAAAAAAAAAAAAAAGGAGATCTCTGTTACTCCACTAATATATTTTAATGCCCACAGTAATCGTGGAAACACTCATATCCCTCTATGAAAGAGGAAATCAAGGGGGGGGCAGGGAGGGGGAAGGATATCTGCAAAATAAATACAGAAGTGGTCAGACAGACCCAGACCCATCACGCCAGAGTCAGCATGCTGTCAAGAACAGGGTCACACAGACCAGGCTCAGTTTCCCTGACTGGACGCTGGGCATGCTACCGTATTTGAACTTGTTGCATGTGTATGCTGTAAGGCTCCTGTGCTCTGAGGATGCCACAGAACCCTCCTTCCTTAGCTCTCTGGCACATGGCCAGGCTGCTATTTGTTTCATGGAAATGAGATTTTTTTTATAGCTCAGCTGTCCCAAATCCCCAGTGTTAATCTTGCTAATCCTCCCTAAACTGAATGTTGCTTTTTTTTTTTTTTACTATTTTAGCACCTAAAGAGGTTCTCATTCCTTATAACCAAAGGATAAAACATTTGCAATAAACATTTCTGCCATCAGTGTTTTCTGAGCAAATATAAGCAATCTCCTGATTTAAATTAAAGATACCAGAAGAATGGAAAGAAAGCTGTTCCTCTACTGAAAAGCATAATGTGTTTCTTCTAAAGCTCCAAATGGTCAGTCCTAGTGCTTTATGCTGCCTTATAGCCGCCCCTAGATGTGGTTTGCTAAAAGACACAATAGTGATCAAGAGGCACAGCTGAAAGACACAGGACAAATATCTTCCAATTACCTTGAAAACAATTTAAAGAAAAAAACCAAAAAGCCTTGAAGCAAATAATTTTTTATACTATAAAAACTGGTCAGATGTGAATCAAGGGGACTTTACTAATATCTTCGCCATTTGGATACCCTACACTACAGCTTCTACCAGAGCTTCTCATTATAACTTTTCTTGCAAAACTTCTGGTCCCACCCACCATCAGCAAAAGGTTAAAGGGAGGGAAGTACCTCTTGCGGAGGCACTGGCAGGGTGTGGTAACTGCATGACAGCTGTAGATGAGACACAGCCCGGAAATAATAGCATGGGCTGCACAGATGCATTTGGAAAGACTGGCAACACAATGCATGTGCATCGACACAGGTTATGAACTCATACTTGTATTCCCTTATAAGCTATTCTCATTTGTTCTTCTCTTACTGTTTAGTAGGTTACCGCTCACAGAGGCAAATACTAGTTCAGACAACTGCTGGGAACGTATGATGAATATGCAGTCACTTGTTAGCTAAACTAAGGGAAGCCTCTTAGCCAGCTGTTCCGACAGAGCTCCCAGTGACCTTAGGAATACCCATGACTTCCATTCAATCAAATGGAGAAACACCCATCCATGCCACCATCCATTTCTCAATCAAGTGATGCATTGCTCATGTTTTCCAGCCATCATCCACAAAAGCACTATGCTGTAGCTATAATTGTCCTCAGGCACGCTGCCTCACAAATGCATGTCAATCAGCCAACTCCACCTGGACAGCAACAAGAGGAAACTGCTCCCCTGAAGTCCTTGGTAACTATGGTCTCCTGGCCACAGCCAGAAGAAAGTTTCCAGATTACCTTTATTAATTACATGACAGCTCCTCAGATGAACTAATGAGCTACTTCTGAGGAGGAGCAACCACCTGTTGCCATGAGACAGACCACTGAACATAAAATCAACCACTCCTTACACAGCTATAACACACATGCTCACTTACTATCCCTGCCATCACTTCGAGACAGAAAATTGATGTGAACCAGAGAAGTAGTCAGCTTGAAGCAAGCGCTCACACTTTCATGCAACAACACACATTGACACATATAGAGAAGATTCAATTTATTAGTAATAATGCTGACCTAAGAAGGAGTCAGCAATGATGCAACAAAAGTAGTTTTGACACTTAACCAACCAGCTTGGAGATTCAAAAGCTTACAATCAGGGCAGAGCTACCACTAAATGAGTGTATAGAAACTCCTCTCTCAAAAGAAGAGCCCATAAACCTTACTTAAGAACAGCTATTACTGACCCTAGACTTGCAATGCTACTGTAACGTCATGCCACAATGAAATAAACCACTTCAAAAAACTGTTTTCTGGTAACATATAAAAACCATGACGTAGCCTGCATTCATTACTTCATGTAACAATGTTATTATGATAAAAGTAGGACATAAGACATTCTATTTCTGCCACAGCCTGTGGGTGAAGCCTTGGCCATGCAAAATGACCAACAAAAGCTTGTTTCCCTTGAACCGTAGTATTTACACACAGGTTTGCATTCTGTATTTCTAGTCTACCTCTAAAACTGTGATTCTTGCAAAAGTTAAACAAGCATGAAGCATTATCATCACTGTGCTATAAGCAGACTGTTCTATACTGTGTGTATGTAATGGCTGTGTGAATCAGAAAATTGGGATTAGCTTAGCGTACATATCTCTGCATAGGATAACATGATGACCAGACTGTCTTCAGGCTTGAAGTGTGCCACTTCTGTGACTCCCCTCCCCTGTAGCAATACGCATAAAACAGATGCCCAGTAAAAGATATCCAATTCTGACATTTCAGAAAACATGAAACAAAAAATACATGGTTATGTCTTTGGCTCTTGTGGTGCAAAAGTCAATCACTAAGCATCTTTGTGTTTCTCATACAGTGATCCTGTGAGTAGGTTTCTACCTTCCTCTAATCTAGCAAAAACAGATTTCTTCTATCATACCACATATTTTAGATCTGTAGGCTCAAAAAAGGGAAAGAAAAAAAGCAACAAATTTCATTGCCCATTTTGTTTCATTAGCATATGCTTCATGCACTGTTCATGCAGTCTTGTCTCTGGAATTAGTCATTAGTAAGTTCATGCCAGTTAAAAACTGTTAAAATGATTCTTGCTGAACGATCCCACAACTACTGCTTGGCTAGAACAGTCTATGTATTGATTCCATAGCAGTAAAATGTGAAGTTTAGTGTTTAAAATTAACGGGTCTTTCATGTTATCATGACTGATATTGCAGCATGCTCTATTTGCTTGCAAATATTTCAGCATCAGTAGTAACTGGATCACATACATCACAATCAGAAGATAAAAATCAGACATGACCACAAGACTCTTGAAAGATGATTTCCTAAACAGCACTCCCACCCTTCCATCAGCCTTTGCTATCATCATTTAAATTGGAACTCTGAAGTTCATTTAATAATATACACTCAGTGCACTGAATTTTTGCTACCAGCTGGTCCTTAAAACAGCTGTCAAGAATACAGCCAACTATTTCATGGTCATGTTCCTCCACTGGGAACATCAAGACCTCAAAAATGCTATACAGATGTAACACGCATTTTTAATAGCAGAATGTTAATTAAAAAAAAATTTAAAACTACAGTTAAAGAATAAATCAGACTACAGAAGATCCCTTTTAATCTGAGCAACATTTAATGGAGAAAAGCAGATGAAAATAACATTTAACACTGATTATGTTTTAATTAATTCTTAGTCTTTTTTTAAGGAAACATACTGGAAAAATACAACTGAGACCGTATTCTGTGTGGATATACAAAATACCTGTCGCCATATGGTGCCTGTACTACACACAATGTTTTACTGTGGCTGCTCCTTTCACAAGGTCCTTCTAACTCATATATGTGGTGCCATTCTAACAAACTGCAATTTGGGTTGAAGGGTGGGGAAAGACTAAGTTCCTGAATTAGGAGTTTTATATTCCTTTGAACTATAATTACAGCTAAAAGTATTCATGTCACCAGTGCACCCAAACATGGAAGTTAATTCTGCAGAATTACACACGTTCATTCCAGAGCAGTATTCCATTGCACAGCCATCTCCTCAGGGGGCAGATCCTGCCCACAGGACTTTCTGCAAGCACTTGGAAGACAAAGAGACCCAAGATTTCCACCAGCTCCCTCTAGTGATAACCACGCTATGACCAAACAGGCTCTGTTGTGCCCACTCATGGGCCACTAGCTCCAGTGACCTCTGGCTCTCAAGTCTTTCACAACAGCTCATAAAATATCTCCTTCAAGCCACAGACACCACGTGCCTTCTGCCTAAGACGACAATGCTCAGTGACAGCTACTGATGGCACAGGAGCCAGGCACAAAGCACTCTGCAATAATAGGAACTGAACTAAGGCACTGTACCCACTGAGTTAAATCCTGAAGGCTTCGGTAGGTCTGGATTTGGTTCAGGTGCTAGTTCCAAAAGAGAGCTCTTCCATGAGGAGCACTACTAGATGGTAAATTAACAAAGGAAGTAAACCAACTTCCTTCTTTTACAGATCTTCACAGCAGACAAGTAGTCCTGCTCTTTGCTCTCCACAAGCCCAAAGACAAAGGCAACAAACAAAAACACCAGAAGTTTCCTCTAAAGGTGAGGACAAAAATTAAAAAAAAAAAAAAAGAAAAAATCACAGCCCTTCCTTAGTATCTGAGCTGAGTCAGGTGACGCTTTCCTCCAAAAAGGCAGGCACTCTCTTTGAGGAAACTGCAGCCACATCAACAATAGCAGTTGCCTGCCAGACAAAACACCTTGGGTTTTTTTTGTGTTACTCTCAATCAACTCCCAAGATTTTGATCAATTACATTCTGCCCTAAGTTGTAGTCATAGGGCTTACTAATTGAGCACTACTCAGGGGCATACAAAAGGCTAAAGGAAAATTAAAATGTGTCCTGTGGAACTATTATAATTATAAAGCCATTACACAGTTCTTCATATGCAGACATATTAAGTAGGTTCCTGATTAATCCATCCTATGATTAGTGTGCAATGAATATAAAAAGACCATCACAACAGGAATGAGTTTCCATACCACCTCATAGCAAATTTATTTTATTTCAGATTATGCACTAAGCAAGCAAAATACTCCTTTACCAACAGGCCCGAGGACAGCAGGCAAGTATGACAGGACAGCACCACCACTTCTCTGCTACATACAGACAATGCTGAGAACTGCTGGCTACATGGTCCTAACAGTCACATCTGCTACTGTCTGTGCTACGATTGGAAACTCCTGGCCTAACCGTTTACTTTTCAAGCATTAAATTAAGATTATACCTCTCTCGGAAGAGTTCAAGCAAAGCCAGGCTGCAGCTAAGGCTTGTTGAGGATTCATCCCAAACTCCAACATCTTTAGTTGGAGTTTAAAAAGAGTAAGTGAAGTTTAAAAAGAATAAGTGAAGTTCTACAATGAGGTAGAGTGTATATAATGCAACAAATATCACAAAACATTTTCTGACACTTCATAGGAAGACTGCTGTTTTGCACATAAATTGCCTTTGTGGAAATTATTTTAAATTCAACTTCAGAGGCCTGATTATTTTTCCTTGTAGAAGTTTAATGCATCCACCTTGATGCTAGAAAAGTCAAGGGCTTGTCAATAAATGGAAACAGAGGCTGAAGAAGCAGAAATTTGCTTGCATGTCCTATATTGTTCTATTCTTGAACCTCTCTGTTCTAATGAAAACACATCTCTCAACTCTACAGGAAAGGCATGTGCTCATGTATGACAGCAAGAGCCGTAGAAGAAAAAGAGTGTTCCTGCAGCCCTTAAGAGCACCACAAAGGGAAGGAAACAGGAGGAGGATTACTGTAGTGAATAAAACAGATGTACAAAAAGCAGACTAAGCTTAATCCAACTCTTCACCATATCCACCATATGTGCTTTGTTTTTTCTTTTTTTTTTTTTAAAAAAACTGTTTGCAAGCCTGTGTTAGCTCTCATCTTCCATCAGGAGGGACTGCCAATAGACATACTAAACTAGAAAAGATGTGTGACATCTAAGGAAAGCACAAAAACAGTGACAGAAGTGGTTATAGACTCCACCTGGCTGTCTAACTGATGAAGGAATACAGTTCTTCAGACAACTCCAGCTCATCATCCTCTCAACCCTCTAACTTACACTTTCTATTTATCACTAGCACATTCCACAGCAGTAACCAAATGGAATAAAAACATGCACAGATCACTAGAAAGGACTTTCCTCCTCAAATTTCCCTTTGGGAGAGCATAGCTCTTAGAGCTCTGGATGTGAAATTTGCTTTCACAGGTATTTTGCAACCTTTTTGTAGTATTTGCCAATTAGGAGATTTAGAGGCTCTTTTTTAACACCAGAAAATAAGTATGCACACCTGCAAACACAGGTCAGTGGGTTAAGTGATAATACACAAAGGTCAAGGTACAAGGGCTTGGTGCGACTGTGGGTTTCTACATCCTGCCTGGAAAGTTAAAACACTCTCCAGAGCAAAAAGCAGTGAAATCTTCCATCTATCAGTACCCCACCAAAAAGCACATTACCTGCACCTGTCCTTGTGGTTGCATGAATTCTCCCATCACTCCGAAGGAGCACAGAAGTGCCTCGCTGTCTGCAGCAATCGCTAGGGTGGGACTGATAGTGTGATATGGATGTTTCCCCAGTGCAAGGTATTTTCAGTGGCTACTAGAGAGGGAGTTACCTCCCCTACTCTGAAAAAGTATAAACATAATATACAAACCACAATAACCAAACTGATAAGATAGATTATATTTTACAATGTTGTTGAAAGAACAACCAACTTACAGTAATTGTGCATGACAGCCAGCAAGACTGATCTGATCAGCTAGTCTGCGATTATAACATCTGAGATGGTACACAGTGGCCCTGACTGTACCGAGAAGTGGGCAGGATTGGCACTGGTCTGTGAAACATTCACTGGAGGATGCTCAGCATACACACCAGTAGATACCGATGGTTAAAACGGGATTATCAAGGCAGACATGCCCATGACTAACTGTGGCCACTTGCATCTCTGAAGGAGTCCATTTTCAGCTGCATGTCTCTTAAAATTAGGAAGAAAAAGAAATCCCAGAAAATGAAGCCACACTCACAGTATTTATAGTTAGATGCTTTCTACAAAGTGACATGCAAACACCTACATAAAATACAGATGTGGCCACCATAAAGTAACAGATGTTTTAACATCAGAACTTCTCATCATATGCTGTCACTTTTGCCCTTGTAACAGTAACATACATGTTCAACTGAAGATGGAATGGGAAAACAATGAAGATCTAGAATTTACAAGCACATCTTGCAAAGAACTCAAAGAACTTTCTTACCATCGTAAATTAGGCTTAAAGTTATCACCATTGGTTACACGCAAGCGTTCCATACATACGGGTTACAGGGTACACAGTTGTCAGGGCAATATAACCTTGCACTGCTAAAGGAGTCACTTTTAAGTATCTCAGAAGTCATGGAAGACATTTCTATCTTTTTCTTGCCTTAAAGAAAAAAATGCTCAACTATGGCCACAGCACCCCAAATGTAACTTCACCAACACTGTATTTGCATAGTTCTTCACAGCCACAAGGCTGACCTGCTGACGCTAGTGAAGGTGTGCGACAACCTCGCCTCCTGGACTCTGCCAATGCACACGTCAGCCAGTCCTCTCCTGGAATCTCACATCTGCTACGTAGAACGAGAACACAGGCAGAAGAGGCTGGAACTCCACTCCTGCTCTCCTGTTGCACAAAGAAGGCTTTGTGTAAAACAAAAATGAGTTCCTTTAGTCAGACAGAGCTTAACAAGAACAGGAAACGTATTTAAAAAATCTGAAAATTAACTATCCTATCCTGTGATAATAGTACAGTTTGGACTCTCTGATCATCTTCTCAAAAGAGTCTTCACACATACTAGAACATGTTATACTGGGAAATATTTTCTCACTTGTAGCATAAATCCTCAGTCCTCTGGAACCAGTCCTGTGCCAAAGCCCATGCAGTTGCACTTGATGAAAACACAGGCATTGCCTTGAGGATCCACCACAGTGAAATAAACTCTCTCAGTTCTAACAGTAAGACATTTTCAGAACTAGATTTTTTACTGCTCTGAAATGCAGAAAATAATCAAGTTTAGCACACAAAGATTCTGGCTCAGTTAAAAATAAACCACGGTATACCTACAAGACATAACTCATCCCATCTTGTGAACTGTCCTACTGGAACCAGAGGATATAGTCATACAGGTAAATGACAAAAATATCATCCTAATCTATACTCACTTTATTAAAGCAAAGGGCTGGATTTGTCTAGGCTCCTCACGCTAGTACAGAACTAGAGAAAATTTAAGGAGAGTAATTCCAAATTGGTAGTATAAACCATAATCTGAAACAAACATGACACATCAAGTTTCAGATGGACACTTTGAAATGACAGATGTTATCATACGAAAGACAAGTACTGGATGGAGCCAAAGTCCTCTTATAGACACACAATGCCTATATCAATAAGACATTTCAACTTTATAACTAATATTTGGTTAAGTCCAAACACAATCCTGCCAATAAATTGAAGTAAACAAACCTATCTAAAGTACACAAAACCAGACTAACACAGCCTGGTACTTAAACACATGGGAATTTCTACCTGTGCATGAGTAATCACTGTGCTCGTAGGGTTTTTTCATTTTCCTTCAGTAAGGCTGGCATTGTACAAAACATTAAGATGACTTCTAGCTGCAAGATCTTGTTAAGCACAGACCTTGCTGAATTTGACCAGACTGCAAACCCCATCAGCCTCCAATATTCCATTTCTGCCTTTCAAACACATTAATGAAACAAAATCACTAAATAGAAACAATAGTGCTGAAGGGGGGCTGGCAGGGAGGCAGAGCCACGTGGAGTGTGTTTGGAGAGCTTTATGTAGTGTTCACCTCTTCCTGGGTTCACCTTCCACTTTCTGCTCCGCGCGTTCGTGCGTGAACTCTGCCATGCTGAACTCTCAGTTGGGGGCAGAAATTCAGGGCCTGAACATTTGCCACAGAAAGCAGCAGAGCTCTCAGGAGAGCTGCAGTCACCTTTGATTGAAGGTAGGTCCCCTCCTCTCCCCTCTGCCTAAGGGAAGGATAATGCTGAAACTGCATTTACCACCCCTGTGTGATAGAAATCAGTACCAAGGAAACCAGTTGTCAAGAGGCACAGACACCCACAGATATACAAAGATTTAATAACTCTGGGGTGTGCCGTAGCATCCGTATGATTCTCTAATCACGCTGACTGAGATTTAAAGTTTGAGCCAAATTTTTCCTCATTTTTTTCTGTTCCCTGACTATCCAAGCAAAATTTTTAGTGTTTCTCTTAGGCAAGAGGAAAATATCATGTAGTCATTATGGGGTAATTTTTGAAATTGAGCATCTTAAAGCATTTTGTTTAAAATTAGGTTAAGACAGTGTACTTCTTCCATTTCTATACTTTTTAGTTTATTTAAAATCTGCAGACTAATTGTTTCTAATAAGTCTTCACTGCAATTTATCGGTTGTTATTTGCTCTTTTTCAACTGACTTTCATTTTTTAATTAATACAACAGTATACATGGACTAAGGTTATAAAACAATTTTTTTAGCCACATTATTTAACAGAGACAGACATACTTCAAACTAAATAATTCTTAGGGAAGTCTTATGACCATCATATGTACAGAAGCAGATTAAAATCTCCAGTAGCAGAGTTCCTCCTCATACTACAGAGTGTACTTGCATGCCTAATCCATAAATGCAAGGGAAGAGAAAAAACATTTTAAGTTAATTAGTTGAGAACGCTCCTTAGCACAGGATCTGGACAGGCTTTTTTCCTAGGTACCAGAACTTTGTCAGGGTCAGCACAGATTGAGAATGCATCAGTGAAGCTGGGTTTCATGGCCTCAGTCAGCACATGCAGAGTCAGCTGTATTATGACCCATGTCTGAAAGCAGCAACAACAAAAGTACAATTGCATTAGATTTACCACACATTTTAAAATGCCCAGTGTTACTGCCTAAAGAGCACTGTATCCAGATTATTCACATAACTTATTTAAGGTATTAATTTAATCATATTGTTGACAGCATTGCGCAGTAGTTAGCTACGAGGAATTCTGAAATGGTATAAGTTGTTTAAAAAAATCAGTTAAATCATACTGGAGATTTTCTTTGAAGTTTATATTGTAGCTTGCAAAACATAATATTTTCAACACGAAAATAAAAACAGTTTCATACTAAGAACATCTCTCCAATAAAATCACATTTTATTTAGTAGTAGAAAACTATTCATGGTACAGTTTACTTGAAGTCGTGACTTCTGACTGGGCTTCAATGAAGACTTTCCTTGAACTGTAAATGGCTGTAAATTTTTACAGACTAATTCTTCTGTGTCTGAACCATACTTTCAGAGTTGGCCAGACTTGAAAAACAAACACATGCCTCTCAAATCTCTTACTGGATATAAAAGCCATACCTTTAACATTAGAATTCCCCAAAACGTTTAGGATCAAAGCTGTGATTCCTTATCCACTTGGAGGTATTTCCCAAACATTCACACACTACAGGGAGAAAAAAAAGCTTTTTCCCCCCTGCTTTAAACAACAACAAGAAGAGCATTATTAGAAATTTGTATTAAAACTACCACAGAGTGAAGGTATTTCTTCATAACAAACACAAACTCCCAACAGCAAGGTAGTGGCTTTCCCCGCTTCCCCAACTTACTCTTTTAGAATAAGGTATAAGCATTACAAATCAGCACAGCATTCTGCAGCAGTAACCCAATCTGCTGTCCAATCCAGTGTAAGAAAGTGCCAATACTATCATTATTGCTACATGGGGGAAATCTTGAGCCTTCACACGGAATAGGTTTCAACTGCAGATTAGTTACAGATACGCATTTTTCCTAATGCACTTCAAGGTTACTTAATACTTGGTGCATTCAAGGGCAGATTGCGGCTGTTGTTTTTGCCTCATATTCCCAAGAGCCAAAAAAGCTCAGAACCTGCCTGCAGCAGAAATGTGCCAGTCAAAATGGTTTGTGAGAAGCAAAAAGCCCTCTTTTGCCTTCAGCATAGGATCTGCAAACTACCTGTCAAAGAATAAAAGCCTAGACCGCAAGTCTGCTTGCTCATAAGAGGACATCAGTAGAAGTAAGATGCCCTGTAGATCCTGCCAAATATGCACATAAACTTCTGCTTTGTCAGACAACTGCTACCATAGTCCTGATCACCAGGGTACAGCTTCCTGGGCTAGCTGCTGCTCTGCTGCAGCCTTGCATCTCTCAAACCCTTTTGTTACTTGAGGTTGCACATAAGACAAGAAGAAGGCACTCCCAGCAAGACCAGCCTACTGATAAGGTGTTTCACATGAAGTAAGAGATGTGGTTTAAAATGTCCCCAGGCTGAGGAAGGCCTGTGACTTTCCTCATACTGAGGAGGCATTTTAATGACCTGTTGTTAAGAACTGGGCACCCCAACTTCTTCTACAGCTGTGCTCCAAAAGCAGTGATGTTTGCTCCACTTTTAAAATGTGCCTCTGCACATTGATTTGCCACAACCTCCAGAATTCCCTCTTCCCTTTAACAGGATCAAGGCACGACCCACTCCTCCTCCTGGCCAACAACATATTCCAGCAGTGAGCTTCGCAGCCAGCTGCTACTGTGAAATCCACCTTCGTGGGAGGAATTCCCTCTCCCCCCACTGCAAGGTGGTCACAGCTCCAGCACAACCATCCCAACACTCGTTGGAAGTCAGTGCCAGTTCCGAGGTCCCTTCACAGGTCTAGCCATAGACCATGTCAAGACAGACGAAGCACTTCCCACTCCTCTTCCAGCATACATCATGCACACACATCTGCTGAGCATTGAAGAAAACACCTCCTTTAACACTGAGCTAATGCAAATTGTCTTGCTAAGTCTACAAAAATCTTGTAAAGTTTTATATCTGCTTCCAAAGCTGCTATGTATCTGGATGTTTTGGTTTCAGTATTACTCAGTACATGTATTTTCCTGCTTTGAAAATAGGAAATTTACTAGCCCATCAGGTAGCCCATTAGTCCTATGAGTCTGTCCTCTGTTGCTCAACTTGGACACAACTCCCATTGATGCAATTAAAAAGTTTCCTCGAGTAAAGGCTACAGGCATGGGTGTGCATGTAGCCAGGTATTTCAAAATAGTCTCTGTGAGCCATGCTGTGGACTTCTGCTTCTTTCTAAAAATATTTCTCAATAGGCAATGGGTGTACCACTGAATGAATGACTAATAACTTTTTCCTGTAAGCCCTGGATTAGAAGGAATGTTTGCTCTTGGGAGTAAGCAGCATTATAGTATTATAGGATACTGTGTCTAACAGGTAGGTGGGCAGAGTATTGCTGACCTACCTACTGAGACAATGCAAGTAGTAACTTCCATGGCAAGAATACAAACCTTCCCTTTTTCCACACATTTTGCAAGCCAACTATCATTTTATTATATAGTCTCCATATAAAACAGAGCTACACAAGTTTTTGGAAGTATGAGGAATATTAGGAAGTATAACTAGGCAAAGCTCAAATATCTAATCAGCAAGAAATTCAAAATGCAACTTTGCTTTTCTATGCACAATACTTACAAGGCATACCTATACATATGATATCTATACTTTTTGAGTAGAAGCACTCCAACTGAAAAATAACCTAGGAGAAAACCCTTTGTATCATATGCCCTAGAACATTATGTAGAACTAAACATACTTTTGTCTTATGTTTTGGTTTTTTACATTATTGTTACTACATTGTAACAATTGCTGCGTATGTGACAGAAACGCATGTTGTCAGGGATAACAACTGGGACAGTCAAGAAAAGAGAGATCACTTTTTAAAAAGCCTTTGTCTTAAATCTTCCATATTTGTTACTTTTTAAAAACTAACAACAGTTCTGAAAACATCTATCTCCACATCATTACAGATATCACCAAAACGTGCCACCGCTAAGAAAGTATCATTTCTAGGGTCTCTCAGCAGTATTAAAAAGATCCCTTGTTTTCAAGCAGAACAGGGGGAAAATAACCACTGAGTACAGACCATCAAGACTGGCAGCAGATTTCTCACCATTTGAATCTATAAACCAAACCCCAGTGCATTTTAGTGACTGCTGTCAGTGTAACATGGCTGAACAAGCACAGGAATCCCTCGGTGAATTCTGTGGCCTCCACATGCAAAAGTCAGCGCAGATATGCAATGCCATCTGGCAAGTTAAAGCTTCAGACAGAAAGTCATCACCTGAGCTGTCCTGAAGAGCAGTAGGCTTCCTCAGAACTGGATGAGCTGCATGTAACTTCTCCTTTAGCTTTGAGAAAGGTGGCTTTTTACCATCAGGTGAAAACGGCAGTGTTTTCAGAAGGAAACAGAATGCTCTTGCGTGAACAGCACAGCATAGTGACTGCACAGAAACAGTGAAGGAATACAGAGCCAGACTAAGTACCAAGAAGTTACCAACATAACTAACCGCAGAGGTAGCGGGGACAAGAGAAAGATTTCTGCTTGAGGGCTACAAGTGTTTCTTGAAAGATGTATAACTACTCCAATTGCTGTTCGTACTGAAAATTGGTTGCAGTTCACATACCAAACCCCAAAGACTTCAATTAGCGCATTGGGATATTCAGCACCTTGAAATTCAGGTCACTTACTCTATTGCCTAAATAGAAATTATAGGTGACAAATTTTAGAAATCCCAATTTGACAGCACTGTCCTTAAATTGTACCTGGTTATAAAGAAGGAATGCAGCCTATATCACAGAACGGTGGGGAGATTTAATCTTTACACTAGTTTGTGATGCTTTGACAAATGGCATTAATGAAGTGGAACGGTTTATTAAAACACTAAGGAAAAAAGTCATGCACATCAGTGACTTCCATTTAAAGACAGACAAAAAACCTCAGAAAAGCATGCCATTAAAAACCAGGAGTTTTGGCCAAGTCAAAGCGCAGATCTGCTGTGCCTGGGAGCACCCAGTTCTACCTGCGAGCGTAAGCGTGTCTCTGAGCGTGTGGGCGCAAGATGAAACAGCTACGCAACCAGAGCTCCTCCTGCTCTTGAATTCTAGAGAAATGGCAATTTTATCCCATGCGCATGCACATATAAAATGGCTTAGCACATTTCAATGCTGTTGTCAAATTTACAGGATGAGCACTACGCTCAAATTAAGGAGACTGGTAAGTCAGTAAAACCAGCAGAATACAAAGATGAAGCTGGGTATGAAGACATCATTGTATTAAGATGACACTTCATGTAGCAGGTCAGGTAGCTTTGCATTATTATAGATAATTATATTGCAAGGGCATACAATACTTTTACTCAAAAAGGCAAGGGTGTGACAGCAGCTGAAGCACTTGCACGAAGTCATAGAGTAATGACAGTCAAAGGAGCTGAGGAGAATCCCCTGTCAGGTCGATTAAGCACAACCTGGCTTGGTATTATGACACATATTGGTGATGATCTAAAAGAACCTACTTTGCTACAGTCAAGCTGTAAGATTTACCAAGGTTTTGAAATATATTCACTATTTTAAAAAAATATTTTAATCCCCCCCAATGAAAAGAAGAGTAAGATACCTTGTTAAATTTGAAAACAGTTATTGCCAGCTGCTCTAAACGATGTAAGGATTAGCTACCAACAAGTTCACAAACATACAGCAATAAAATCAATTCACACACATAGAACTTTAAACTATTAAAAGAAACCCTTAGTACCACATACATAAGTCCATTCTTGGTTCCTAAAATCACCCCAGACTGCTAGTAGTCCAACAGGTAAAACAGAAACAGAGAGATACCTCAAAAAGAATTAAAACAAAAAGACACCTCTACATGAAGCAAACCAAGGCAGGAGACCCCACTGCAGTTAAGTTTTTGCAAGTTTCCAAAGCAGTATCCTGCTGCTAACCCACTTCTCACACAAATTTTGTTAAACCCAATGCTGATACATATTTTAACCATGAGCAAATCTGACTATGGAACTCAAGCTGAGGTACAACCCACCTGAGCCATGGCTTGAGGCTGTCCCTTCCCAGGGCAGGAGATATCAGACAGCACTTTGGGGAGACCACTTCCAGAGTAGCCAGCCACCAGGCTGTACACCCACTGCCATTCCTGTAGCAAGAACAAAGGAAAAAGCCCACCTTGGCCTTATTTGCTCTGATTGACTACCAGCTGAGCAGGAGGGAGGGCAGGCAAAGGGGCCTGCTCATGGATTTTTACCTCAGGCACAGCATACAGGGACATCCAGCACAGCAGAGGGATAGAAAGAGCATCTTGAGAACACTGCAACTTACATATTTCCACCATCAGCACAAACGTTGGGTTTTACTCCCACATTCCAGAATAGCAGCGGGAGCAATTTGCACTGAACGTGTCCAGGGATTTCTCTTGTAAGCAAGAGCAGGGAGCACCTCAGCATACCACTGCAGCCCCCAGCAGTAAACTCGTTGCATCCAGCTGGCTCTCATTCACGATCATTTTAAAGGCATTGAATTCCACCAAGGTCAGCAACATCCTCCTGAGGAACCACCTTGTTAATTAGGCCAGATTCAGACCTCCTGTGCAGAACAAGCTGCAGCCAGCATTGCCTTGTTTTGTCTTAAACTCACAGAGACTAAGTGAATATGATTGGGAAAAGTTATCTTAATGAAAATAGCCATCCATAAAACTTTAATGTTACTGACTACTGACTAATGTTACTGCATGGAGAAGCCCAGTACCACACCAGTTAGCTTCACAGTCTCAAGGTGCAATTTAACAGTTGACTTAAACTGATCTAACTGCAAATTTTTGCTGGAGACTCAGTCCTGTTCTCTACTTGCAGCTCTATATTCCTGCTTCTTCCCTGATATTGGTCCTGGCATTCCTGTGGCCTTGCTTGGACCGGATCAGAAAACTAACATCGATGAAAACTAGCCCAGTGGTGGAAATTAAAAACGGTGAACAAACAACTGGTTTTCAGCCAGATCAGGCCCTTGATCCTCTGCACAGATGAATGAGCATTGCTGCCAACAAGCCATTGCCATGCCTTTTCCTCCCGGGGGTGGTGGAAGCCCAGGTGGACACAAGCCAGCTGCCAAGCTGCATTCCCGGTCACAGCGAGGAGGCTGAGCACTGCCGCCCTGGCCACGGAAACGTCAGCCCTGGAGGCTGACACCCAGCCGTGGCAGAGTGAGGCAGCCATGGCACTCCTCTCTACAGGGAATGCATTTTCTATCCTCTTGTTAAAGTATTAAAAACATAACAAAGGCAGAAGAGGGACAGCTTAGCTAACTGCCAAAGAGGGTAAGAGTCTATAAATTATTGTGGTGTTTTTTCAGATCCTTGTTTCTGCAGCACAGAGGTGCCCTCTTAGGTATTTCTCTTATCAATGTCTCTTGCTCACAGAAAGATCGTGGTGTGTTGGGCAAGCACGGACATCGGTGACGGCCAGGGAAGCCGGAGGTGAGGCAGAGCAGTGACCAGGGGTGGGGAAGAAGCAGCAGAAAGCAGCCCGTCTCAGAGGCGCAGCTGATCTCAGTCACTGGTGACAGAAGGAGATGTAGGAAAAAGCGTAAAAGACAGACATGAAAAAAGTGAAATTTGAAATCTAAGGGCTGTTACAGTCCCTTCAGCTCAGGCCAGCTTCAAAAGGGTCAGCATATTTTTCCCAATGAGATACAGATAACTAACTAGAATTATTTCTAATTTATTTCTAATTTTTTTCCAATCTAATTTATTTCTAACTTTTTTCTAATCACTGTGAGCAAGACCAGAATTAGGCTCTTGGAATCTTAATGTTTGCACTGTTAGGATCAGATCATCACAGCCTTCACACAAAGATGAATGCAACAGAAGCACCGGGCCTTTGAGGCCACACAGCACGCACTATCCCAGATACCTGGTATTAAGGCAGGAGATGCATTATCTCTCAAAACAATATGAGAGTGTTCTGAAAGTAACAGGGTACAGCCTGGTACCATACCATTAAATATTAACACAGGCGATAACTAATCTACTCAAGGTGAGTCAACTCTGACCACAGTTTTAACCATTTACAAAAAAAGAAGTTTAACAAATCAAGTCTAAGCACATAAATTATGACGAGACATGCTACATTATGGTTCTGAGAGGAAAGGCATATGAGAAAAAGATCAGAATTTTATTTTGCTGTTTGGGGGAAAAAAAAAAAAAGTTTTGTAACCAACCCTGAGCTTGAAGTTCTTACAGTTTTATGGAACAACCCAGGCTTTTGCATTTATCGGGATTATTTCCATGCCTTTAGAAAAACAAAACCAAACCCTAAACCCATACATGATATATCTCTGAAATAAATGGTGTCCTAGTAAACTTCTCTCTGGGCTTTCTAATTGCATGGTAGCCAGCTTCAAATTTGAAGCAGAAACAGGAGCAAGAGGGATTTTATAGACTAGATTAACAGTTACCTAGCTCTAGTTACACTAGTAAACACAATAAAATTTCACAGCAGAAAGAAACAAAAAAGCAATGCATTATGTTTCCTACAGCTGAGATCCTGTATGTGCTTTTAGCATGGATGAACTGGCACTATCAATAGGCTCTCACTCTCAATTACCTATTTATTTTTGCTGACATTTGGTTCTCAGCAACCTGTAACATAGCATTCCCTACACAACAAGGTTAAGTGCCTATATTTATCTGTTCACGATACAGAAATTTATTGTAGTTGCCCACTTATTATTACACAGAAAAGCCTATCTTCCACTCACTTCGGTCTTACATTTACTGAAATGAAGTTATCCAGGAAGCAGAAAGAGTTGCCATGGAAATAAAACCAATTTAACAGAGGCTGCTGCAAAACCTCCATTAATTAACCTATTTACGGTAAAACCATTTCTCCTCTCATTAAATGTAGTTGGTATCATTTCAATGACACAACAAGAAAAATACAGCTGCTCTTCACTTCTTGTATATTCCATGCTTCAGTGAGAAATGCATCAGCACATAGTCTTGCACCATTTTTTTATACTTCATGATAGAGTTTAAACTGAAGTGGTGAAAAGGAATTCATGATTTGTGTCGACTTTGAGCACACAAGTGAAAGTCCATCTATAAAACTGAATATAACTTGTTCCTGAAAAAAGCGATAAAGATTTGTCTTGCCTGTTTTGAAACAAAAAGATCTGATTTAGAATATAAGTTTAAAATTTGTTTTCACTTCTGAAATCCAGACTGTCAAATTCTTTCAGAAAAACGTATCATGAACATTTTCAATAACTACGTTGATTAAAATGAAATGGTCCATGTCAAATCTCAGGAAATAAAAGAAACTTTAGAGTATAATAAAAGACAAGTCTGTGAAATAGTTAACATATTCCAGCTCTGTTCTTGGCAGGATACTAGTATACCATGCCTGAAAACCATATGGGATTTCAATGAGGGAGTAACAGCTAATTCACTTTCAAGCTGGGACAAACTTTGCCTGCAAAAAAAAAGGAAGGTGTAACTAAATGAAGGAACAGCTAGAATATCCTTCTGTTTAGTAACAATTCAGCAACAGAGCCCTGGCTAAACAGATACTGCATAGTGACAGTGACAAGAACTATGCTATAAGGAGCGACAGAGCATACCCAGAGGCAAGATTTTCAGCGCCAAGGATCATTTGAAGTTTAATGTGGTTGCCGTTACCAGCAGTATAGTTCTACTCCTAGCCTGGCAAATTTGATAACAACAAATCAATAATTACCAGCCACAAACAGGATGTAATACAAAACAGTTCATATGCCTTAGACCATCTGGATGTCTATTTACAGAGCAACAAATTTGTTGCTGTACCTAATGCAAATTTCATGACTGCAAGGTGATTTGGTGGAGGCTGAGAGAGGAATACAAAAAATGCACCACCCCTCATGTCAATACTCTGAAAACAGAACAGGGTAAGCTTCTCAAAGCTGCAACAGCAAAGGAAGAACTGAAGGCGCAAAGAGGTTGGGAGAAGGTGTGGGTGGTGTCCTGTCCTCCCTCCAAAACTCTAGCCAAGAAATCCAAGCTAAAAAAAAGTGGTAATAGTCTGATAACAGCAATAGTGTGGCACATCCTTGCCTCCATGGGCTTTTTTTTGGATAGCACAGGGCTGTCAACAAACAGCATACAATTCACAAAACACCCAAGATTTTATACATTTTTGACTAGTTCATAAAAAGAAGAATACAAACTTTCACGGAATTGGTGAGAAATTAGACTGACTGTTGCATGATCTACCTCATTTTTAAATTTATTTGTTAACTGAGAAATCGATGAACTACTACAACAGTGCAAAGGCAAACTGGTCAGATTCTGCTCTCTGCTGCAGCAGTGACTAGGGAATAAATCCACTGCAGGTAAGGCCACAAAGATGTAGTCACATGTTGCCCATAAAGACGAGCACTCCAAGAGTCTATGAAGCTTAATGCTGACAACAGGAAGA
This sequence comes from Theristicus caerulescens, assembly GCA_020745775.1. Taxonomy (NCBI): domain Eukaryota; kingdom Metazoa; phylum Chordata; class Aves; order Pelecaniformes; family Threskiornithidae; genus Theristicus; species Theristicus caerulescens. The sequence goes on along the minus strand of CM036565.1, from coordinate 10,596,751 downwards.
AGAGAGGCTGCAAGGTCAAGCCACCAGCAATTTGAGACATGTTGGGCAAAATAATGCATCGTCTTAATTGTGGATGAAGAAAGATTTTGGAAAGACAACTCAATTCTGCATTTCTTCTCCAACACGGCTTCCCAGAGAAGTCAGTAGGAACCATGGATATATACAGGGTATGTAACTAGATCTTTAACGTGTAACTAAAAATTAAACATTTTATTTATTCTGGAAAAAGAAAGAAAAATGTCACAATTGTGAGTTCTAGGCATCCCAAAGCTAAAAGCCCAACTGGCTGCTTCCTTTAGAACTTCTTGATTCCTGCTATCAGAGGAGATCAGTGTGGAAGAAAACACTATTCGGTCATGAAAATCTCTCTTTTGAACAGAATTCAAGCAGAGGATAGTTAAACAAACAACTGAAGAGGACGTGTAAACGTGGACTCTGACCCCATTCTTAACAAATGTCCCCGGTGAAATCAGCATGGGAGATGGACTAGCCAGCTGGAAGCATGTTGATAGTTGTGAGTAAGAGAAATATGAGGCATTGAGCATCCCAGTCTCACACCAAATGGATTAAAATGAATGTGGTACATAATAGCATTCATATCGCCAATCAAAAGCTGTACAGAATCACATCTAAGTACACGAGACATACAGCTTGGAAAATATGATCCATGGCAATTCTTACATTTGAACAAATTCAAAACCGTAACAGTCTTTCAAATTTGATCCAAAATGGAAATAGGAATGATCCAGTTCCATTTCCACAGAAAAGACAGCCTTCCTGTCTTTCTTCAGTCTGCCTCCCTGCACAGTCAGCAATTTATGATCTGTAATGAGAAGTGCCCTCATTTCAGATAGGTGATCTGGAAGTGAAACTGAACCTACCTACACCATCCAGATATTCCAAGTATCAATATCATAACAGAAGATTAACGTCTTTTACACCATAGGAATTCTTTCCTGCAAACCAGGGTCCATTATTTTCCTCTGTGACACATGAACCATTCCACATAAGGGATTTAAGAGCAAAGATGTCTTTAAGGCAGACATATTGCTTACAGAAAGATGGGTGGGAGAAGCAAAAGAGCCAATGGACCACAATCGTGTCATTGCCATGGAGCATGTGAACAATTCACCTGGATAACACAAATGGATGATATGAAGCCAAGCAGCAGGGATGCAACTGGAGAGAGATACTCAGTTCGACTGATGTGCAGCTCACTTCTCCTCACTACCACAGGAGCCCACATGGTGTCAAAGAGGTAGCACATGGGGACTGTTGTTTATCAGCAACACATACAAGCAGCAGAAATTAAGAGCTAGTTCTCCTTTGCTCCCATCTCCTCCAAGTCTAGAAAGAAAGATGAGAAAGAGAGACAGGTATTCTCTTCCAGGCTAAAAGCAAAGCAACTCCATATAAATTTGCAGCATTATTCCTACTTTACATTTGGGGCCACTTAGGTCACTATCTGTTCCTAGGTAAGGTGAGTTAATGAATTCACAGGAGGATTTTCCTCTCAATTGCACTGGTACCCAGCAAGGGATAAGAATGCCCAGTCTTTATCTCTGGAACCTACCTTCCTTTAAGACCGTGCATGCACTTGATGTTTGCATCCCAGTAAAGACAGAAGCAATCTCCACCTACGCCAGCACTGACAGGTTCAGTGACACTGAGGGCAGCAGCCACAGCAGCACCGCAGCAGCCATAGCAGCATTGCTACCGTTCTTTCAGGTATCTGCGCCAGAGAGGCTGATTAAAATCTGGGCAGTCTGAAAGTCTCCTTGAAAGGAGAGTGGGAGAGAAAAAAAAACAGCAAAATTGTCCAGCCACTACATGACCAAATAATAAGGATGTGAGTGCTTACAGATGCAAAGGAAATTCCAGGTGCAGACACATAAGATATGAAAACATCTTAGTTTAAAGATGTCTGTTGTTGCAGAAGACACAGAAATACAATAATTTAAAAAGACACACATGAAAAACCTGTCAGAAACAGCAATACAAGGATTAAAATCTGCCCTTACTGAACTTGGTGGGAACTATGCACTTCAAGTTGTAGCCAAGATTTCACTCGAGCAACAGTAATTTCAATTTCTCATGTTTTCAAAGCTTTACAGAACTTGCGCAAGTTGTTACTTACAACTGAAATTTTCTTGTGAAACATCAGGTGCACTGACTGCTAGAAAAAGAAACTAGAAGCAGACCAAAGCGTGAAAAACACTGCTTTTGGTGGGGATGATACACATGGAGGCACACTGTATATTGCTGCATTCTTCAGCAGTGTACTGAGTCAGGATGAACACTACTGGGCTCTGAAGACATATGATAAGTGAGTGACAAATGGTCACTGAGAAAGAAGTTACAGAAAACCAAGATACATACACATAGTTACATAATTTTTACTTACTTAAAAGTAATATAAATCGGAGAAGTGTCAGAGATTGCTTAGAGGCCACATGCCTATGTGCTACTGGTTGACATTTACTTTTGGCCCCGTGGTTAGAGTATGCCTTGAGGAGAATGAAGGAATGGGATTATTAAAACCTTAACAGAAGATGTTCCACGTAGAAAAGGGCATTTGTGGGAAAGCTGGTGAATGAGCAGTGGGGATGGGTAAAATGGAAAGTAACAGAACATGACTACAGAACAGTAAACCAGCAAAATATAAAGTTTAGTTACAGCAAAGCTGCAAAAGTCAAATTCGTAAAATAAATTTCTGTGTAATTTCACTTTAAATGAAAATGTCAGTAACCTAAACATATGTCTGACATCAATGGAAATCAAAACTTCTTTTCAAATCTTTTTCTCTAATAAGAAAGGACTAGGCTATCAGATATCAGAGTGATGTCACGGAATAAAAACTTTACTTGGAATAGGACATTAAAATTCAGGCTTCTTCATCTGACCTATTTCCATTCTCAAGAGAGGAAGAGGAATCTCCCACTCTCACCTGGAAATTATCTACCTATAGTAGATACTCAGTCTAGGGCCTAATTAATTTCGTCTTTCTTGGAAGCTGAAATCATATCTAAATCCTGACTATTGATAGCAGAACTGCCCACACAGGCCATGAATCCAGGCTTGGTTTAGTTCTAACATGCCTTCCAGCCCACTTCTCTTAAATACTCTTCATTAGCATACTTTGCTTTTCTGTATTCACAATGATATCAGTGCGCAACTTAAAATACCACCTAGGCCCAGCCACATCTGTCACAAGCTCTTATCTGAACAGAAATGTCAGGAAGAGAACAAAGGTCAAATAAGATACTAGGGAAGCTGTGCACGTTACCAGTCTGTCCTCAGCGCCCAGGGGGAAGTCCGGCAGCTGGGGCTGGGATAGGAAAACACTGTCACAGGGAAGCCCATGATACCGAGTTTTCTCTTAGACATTTTTCCCTTCTCTGCTTTCACATGCCTCACCACACCACTAGCCCCCAGGTCTGACAGAGAAGTCTGTCAATAGAAAAGGGAACGAATTTCTCCTGTGTCAAAGCTGTGGATAAGGGTGTGGTAACGGCTTTTACTTTGCACATACACAGCCCCACTTACGCAGCCCTGCTCTTTTAGCACCTCACCGATATGCATTCCATATCCATGTATTTCACAGAGGAGTGGCTTGTCTGAATCATGAGCAAAGAGGAGCGGGGTCTGTCCCCTCTGTATGTCTACCTGGGTTCATTACACTGCTATCAGAGCTGGGGGGCTTTCCTGTGTTCTCCAAAGGAAAGCTTGTATTAATGTGATCCTTCACTGCAATGAAGATTGAGGTAACATGAAGGGAGACGTTTTTCAGGTCATTCTTCTTTGTTCTCTCTCCAAAGAAAAGGAACTTGGTCCACAGTTTACCAGCCTCTCTCTGGTCCTCAGTGGAATGGCACAACACAAAAGGAAATACAACACCATGTTAACTGTGTTCAGAGTGATTTTATGCAGGAACTTTCTTCTGTATTTCTTGCTTGAGATCAGTGTGTCACCATATATATAAGATATATATAAACACACATACACACAAATTTATTTGCAGCAGCAGAGGCCTGAACAGACCTGGTTTCATCTCTGCTACTGTAAATCCAATCCTACCCATAAATTCATAGCAAAATCCTCCCTAGCTTAATTGGAGGCAGGATCAGTACTTCTCACAGAAACTTATGAAGCTCCAGATATCCAAACTACATTTAGAATATGGAAGCAGCTACACAAATCACAAGAGCAAAAACTCATGACCTTGGGTCATAACTGTCTAATGGGTTCAGTCATTGACAGAAGAACTGATCAAGACATACCTATCTATGACTAAAAATGAATAGATACATCAAAATACATGTTAAGCCACATTCATCTATCTGAACAAAATCAAAATCTGATTACCAAGATTAGCAAGAAATCCATGACAACAAAAAAATGGAATTTCTTGTGATAGTACTGGTGGTATCTCAGGGGGCTAGACCAGGTACTGAGAAAAGGATGGTTAACTAGTGTATGCTGCATCCATCTGCCTTTCAGGTTAACATCTATGCTACATCTGGTTCTGTTTCAGGATCGCTGCTTCCGATTGAACTTTCTCATTTACAGATACCAGCTACCATGCACTCTGCAGGTTTATATATAGCCACAGAGCATGTAGCTGTATTTATATTTATCCTTTATATCTATCAAATTATCTGTTCCTGTCATTTCTCAGTCTCCATGTCATTTGCAGATCATTGCCTGTCTGTGTTTTAAGAAACCAGGCAAAGAATTGATAAGGTATCATCACTGCTTACATCCTCCTGAAACCACCAAAACTATCTGAGTGGCCTTCCATTCCTATTATTTTTCCATAGGAAGAATGACTTAGGAAGTGAGGAGAGGAGGAAACACCCTCTCATAGCATGCCAGAAAGGAGTGCCTTCCATCGTGACTGCACAATTGCTAGGAAAATGCTGTTGGACAGGACAGGATGACACAACATTCAAAGATGGGCTCCACCCCAGTTACCAGCCCTCAAGAGTCTCCACAATGGAGTATTTATTCCAGAACAAGCAGTTGTGGCTAATGCTTGACAATGGGCTCACTAGTCCTCCTCCCAGATAGATGGCCAGACTTGGAAAATGCGGGCCAGAACGGAAGGGAAGAACCCCTTTGAGAGGAACCAAGTGTGCAAGTCACTCAGTTTTGCCCTGGAAAAAGACTTGAGTCAGTCTGAGTTTTGTTTTCCAGCTCAGGCTGGATGCCATTTCCCCTTAAGCCAACCTTGACAAGTAAATGTAACTTAAATCCTCACATAAAGGTTGGTAGTAGTTTAAAAAGGCCATGCATAAATAAGAATATAGTTGAACAGAGGAGTCTGGCTAGCTTTCTGTGGTACTGACAATGTTGGTGAGTGGAGTAAGAGGGAAAGAGCAGGAAAGTTGTGAAGTTCAGCTTGAAAACCTGGCAAGAGCCTGCCTTTGAGCCACTTGCAGTAAATCAGGATGGCAGGGTGCTGGATGCAATACAATTTAAACCTTTTCCCCTTACTGCAAACCAGGATTCACAACTGCAGAAAAGCCACATTCTAGTCTGATAGGGAAGGAGAAAAAAAAAGAAGTAACATTTATGTTCCAGCTATAGCAAATATTTTCCCGACGCCTGTTACTGAGTCACTACACTACAACTGGGAGCCAAAGTACAGATGCTCTCTACTCACTGGGAATGTCATGAAAGTCTATTTAACATATCAGGTGAAGTACGGGGAGTTTTCAAGTTCTGAATCTTTGCCACAGAAGCAATAGCAGGCTGTACAAAGCCATAAAAACTGCTTACCTTGGCCTAACTCTGACATCCTACTGAATGCCACATGTAGGCTGTGCTGTCAGTCAGGACTTCTTCATTTGTTTCTCTGCCTGCTTTCCTGTTGTATAATAGCTGTCTTTCTTGGAATGAAATGTTAAATTTATGAGCATGAGCCTTTCAAAATGCTTTCCTCAGTGGTCAAGCGCACATTGCTTTCATGGACGCGGGACCAGAAGCTCCTCTCTCGTTTAGGGGCCCAACTAACAATCAGTGGCAATGCCTCCAGCAGTGTCTGTTCCATGAGGAGGAGGACAGGTACATCCAGCTCCCAGGTTAGATATGACACAGGCTGAAGCAGCACACAGCTGGCAGCAGGAAGCTCCCAGAGCCTGTGTTGTGGTTTAATCCCAGCCAGCAACTAAGCACGACTCAGCTGCTTGCTCACTCCCGCCCCGTTGGGATCGGGGAGAGAATTGGAAGGGTAAAAGGGAGAAAACTTGTGGGTTGAGATACGAACAGTTTAATAATTGAAGTAAAATAAAATAGGATAGTACTAGTAGTAGTAGTAGTAGTAGTAGTAGTAGTAGTAGTAGTAATAATAATAATAATAATAATAATAATAATAATAATAATATACAAAGCAAGTGATACACTATACAATTGCTCACCACCTGCCGACCAATGCCCTGAGCAGCGATCTCTGCCCCCTGGCCAGCTCCCCCCAGTTTATATACTGGGCATGACATCATATGGTATGGAATAGCCCTCTGGCCAGTCCAGGTCAGCTGTCCTGGCTGTGCCCCCTCCCAGCTTCTTGTGCATCTGGCAGAGTGTGGGAAGCTATAAAGTCCTTGACTAGTTTAAGCACTACTTAGCAACAACTAAAACATCAGCGTGTTATCAACATTATTCTCATACTAAATCCACACCACAGCACTATACCAGCTACTGGGAAGAAAATTAACTCTATCCCAGCTGAAACCAGGACAGCCTGACAGAGCCAGTTGCTCTGGCTGAGCAGAGTGGGATGTAAAGGGCCATGCTTTCCAAATGTAAACCAAACATCTTATGTTGTTCACAGCCTCCACTACTCCTAGCAAAATGGCTAAGAGAGGAATCACAAGGACACAACAAGAAAAACAAATACAGCGCAACTCCCAGAAACTGTTCAATGAATCATCAGTTACAGGTACCTCCTTAAACCACCTGTGCCAACAGCACCGAATGCACTGTGCTTGACAGGGATCTTCCAGTCCACTGGGAACAACCACTGTCACTGTCCAGGCTGTTCTGCTAGATCTGCTCGTCACACCAAGAACCTGTGGACTTCATTCATGTTGCATTATATGCAAACTTGAGAAGCCGCTCAAAATTTGTCTTACTAAATACCTGAATAAAACTCTTTTTACAAAGTAAACTAGTGTGATATTCTCAGGAATCATGAGTCCACTCAGCACTGCAGACATCAGCACTACAGACATGTTTGTTCCTAGGAGTGGTCCTCACAAAGGAACCATCTTCTGGTCTTCTTAATACACAAAAGAAGGCATATGATTATTTTGGCAGTGGTGACAATCATTTCTTGCCATCCTATATTGAATGGCTTAAGTATATATGATGTGAAACATTCTCCTTTTAAACAAAAAACTGGGTGCATTATCCTAAAATGTGGCATATGCCATAATTTCAAAATACATCTATGGAAGACACATTCAGGTTTTGATTCATCTTCATCATATGACTTAATGTTTCACTGAAGAGGGCTATTAAAAATTAGAGCATTTCTAATTCAGTCTTTCCTGTAAACAGTCTTCCACCATGTAGCACAGTTTCCAGAAATCACAAAATAAATATAAAATCAACCTTTTAATCCCAAATATGGAGAAACACACTCTGTGGCACAGTCCAATAGAAAAAGCCTGTAGGTTTCTGATCTCTGACAAGGCATCTACACAGACTAGTCTGCCAGAGAAAGGGTCAACTAAAGAGTAAAAAGAGTCTCTATCATCATCCCAGGGACTTCTGATACTCTTAGGGGTAGGGGATTTGTTTAAATAAGTTCTTAGTTTCCTAGCGCCACCGGAATTCCTGGTGCCAGAGGTATGGAGCTGATATGAATCACACCATGTGTTCAGTCATCCACTCTTTTTTGAAAGGCGGGACCCATGGTGTCTTGTCTGAGCAACATTCATACAGCAACAGTGAAGGATAACATTCTGTCCATGGCACCTCCAGCACTGAACAAACTGTGAGTCAGGTCCCCTTCCACATCACTAACTGGTCTGCTAACCTCATTTTACAGTGTTCAGGTGGATCCTTCAAAACTGTAGTTTAGAGTTTGCTTTTATTGTCATTAACATTTCACACTAGTGGGAGAGAAGGTGCATGACAGGTGTAGAGGGTGATACTGCCATATCCTTCTTCAATATTGATCATAGCTCTTAGCAGTGTTTCCTTCCTCCAGGATTTAAAGGTATGACATTTTATTTCTGTGTCACTTAGACAATGGAGCTTCCTTGCAGAACTGGAAAAAAAGTAAAAAGAAAAATGGCAGAGGCTGTGACACCATAAGGAATGGGATAAAAGCTGAGTTTCATTAGGACTCTCTTTGATAATTTCTTGACTAGTACAATACAAGATGGACTCCATGGTAACTTTGCTACTGGTTGTTTGCATGTCAGTCATATCACTGTAGTTCTGTCTCTGTTGTATCTGTACTACACAGGATACAGTTCCCTGTATACTGCTGCATAAAGCTCCCAAGCTCATGTTAAACAGGCTAATTTATTCCACCTCTGTTTCTACAGGCCTAACGTCAATAGACTGATATTTCTCATTCTGCTGCAATTAAAAAACTTTTTCAGATTTGCAGATGTGTATCTTTACCAGTCTATAATGTCTCATCTTTGTATCACCTGGTTTATCTACTATTTCAATTACAGGACCATCTCATGATGTGTAAGAAGAATTTGGACTACAAATACGTAATCATAACAGAATTAACTTATCAACTAGTTAATAACCAAAAAACCCCAACAAAACCCAACTGTCTTTATCCTCTAATATGTATGTATCCAACAGAAAGTTACATAAAATAACAAGTATGTACAAGAACAAGTACAAGAACAGAAAGATACATACAAGACCTTTGATTCAGGTTCTTGTTAAAGGCAGAATGCCAAATGAGAGGTACTGCCACTGAACTGAGCTGAACGGCAAAGTTTATACATCTGCAAACACCACTGTTAGACATGAAAACTTTCACGGAATTCACTTGGAGAACTCCATGTGCTGTAGCTGAATGAATGACACAAGTATGTCATATGTGTGTAGCTATATGAATGATAGAATGTTCACCTCTCATTGCCGTATGTGATTCATCTGTAGTCTTTCATGCCAAAGTGCAGTGTCACTGTACAAAGTCAGTATACAGCAGGCAGATCATAAAACAAGAGAACATGCTGCCTACAAGAGGAAATAAATTCCTACCTATATGAAAGAAAAATTCTCTAAGAGCAGTTGTGGAGAGTTTGGTTTGTTTGTTTGTTTGCTTTGTGTTTTTATAAACGGGCCATCTTAACTATGTGTAATAATCTGAATAGGACTGAAATATGGGTCTGATGTATTCTGATGTGAAATGCATCCCTGTCTATCAGCCTGATCTATTTCTACTGAAATCAGTGCTGTGGTTCTAGATAAGCTTGGGTGGAAAAGAGATGGATTTGACCCCATTACTGTCCCGTCCCCCCCCCCCATTTTAAAAGGACAAAGAGCTGATTTCAGCATTCTGCAATTCTAGTGATTCTAGGACTTACTGTAGTCCCCACCTGGTGCTTCACTTATTTTTACAAACATTGTCCCACCTCCCAGGCTTTTTCAATGTCTTTTAGATTTTTGTTGGTGCTGGGTAATTTTTAGGAAAGACAGGCCAGCAAGGCGAGGTGGTGGAGTTGCTCTTTATGTGAGGGAGCAACTGGAATGTATTGAGGTCTGCCTAGGGGTGGATGAAGAACGAGTTGAGAGCTTATGGGTAAGAATTAAGGGGCAGGCTAATATGGGTGACACTGCTGTGGGTGTTTACTACAGGCCACCTGATCAGGAAGAGGAAGTCAATAAGGCTTTCTACAGGCAGCTGAAAGTAGCCTCGTGATCACAGGCCCTAGTTCTCATGGGGGACTTCAACCACCCTAATATCTGCTGGAAAGAACACAAAGAAGCACACACAGTCCAGGAGGTTCCTGCAGAGCATTGATGATAATTTTTTGACACAGGTGGTGGAGGAGCCAACGAGGAGAGGTGTGCTGCTGGACCTTGTACTAACAAAGAAGGATTGGTTGGGGATGTGAAGGTTGGGGGCAGCCTTGGCTGCAGTGACCATGAGATGGTGGAGTTCAGGATCCTATGTGGAGGAAGCAGGGCAGTAAGTAGGATTACAACCCTGGACTTCAGGAGAGCTAACTTTGGCCTCTTCAAGGACCTATTTGGAGGCATCCCATGGGTGTAGGGCTCTGGAGGGTATGGGGGTCCAAGAGAGCTGGTTAATATTCAAGCATCACTTCCTCCAAGCTCAAGATCAATGCATCCCTATGAGTAAGAAACCAAGCAAAAGAGGCAGGAGACCTGCATGGATGAGCAAGGAGCTTCTGGCAAAACTCAAATTGAAGACAGAAGTTTACGGAATGTGGAAAAAGGGACAGGCCACTTGGGAGGAATATGGGAATGTTGTCAGAGTATGCAGGGATGCAGTGAGGAAGGCTAAGGTCCACTTGGAATTAAATCTGGCAAGGGATGTCAAGGACAAGAAGAAGGGCTTCTTCAAGTACATCAGTAGCAAAAGGAAGACTAGGGAAAATGTGGACCCACTGCTGAATGAGGTGGGTGCCCTGGTGATGGAGGATACAGAAGAGGCAGAGTTACTGAATGCCTTCTTTGTCAGTCTTTACTGCTTAGGCCGGCCCTCAGGAATCCCATTCCCTGGAGGTAAGAGAGAAAGTCTGGAGAAAGAAAGACTTTCCCTTGGTTGAGGAGGATCAGGTTAGAGATCATTTAGGCAAACTGGACACTCATAAATTTATGGGCCCTGATGGAATGCACCCAGAAGTGCTGAGGGAGCTGGCAGATGTTATTGCTAAGCTCCAGATGTTATTATTAAGCTTCATCATCTTTGAAAGGTCATGGAGAACAGGAGAGGTGCCTGAGGACTGAAGAAAAGCCAATGTCACTCCAATCTTCAAAAAGGGCAAGAAGGAGGACCCAGGAAACTACAGGCCAGTCAGCCTCACCTCCATCCCTGGAAAGGTGATGGAACAGCTCATTCTGGATGTCATCTCTAAGCATGTGGAGGAAAAGAAGGTTATGAGGAGTAGTCAAGATGGATTCACCAAGGGGAAATCATGCTTGACCAATGTGATAGCCTTCTATGATGGCATGACTAGCTGGATAGATGAGGGAAGAGCAGTGGATGTTGTCTGCCTTGACTTCAGCAAGAGTCTCCTTCTCCAGAGATATTCAAAACTCACCTGGACATGATCCGGTGCAATCTGCTCTAGGTTCCCCTGCTTTAGCAGGGGGGTTGGACCAGCTGATCTACAGAGGTCCCTTCCAACCCCAACCATTCTGTGATTCTGTGAATAGCGACACTGAGTGATGTCGTTGCAGTATTACTAACCTTCGAGAAAGGCTCACAAGTCATGCAGAGTATAAACTTTCTAAGTAACAGCTTACTAGCTTCACTACAATTTTCTTAGATATTGAGGCTAAAGAAGACTAGCAGTGTATTTACTGACTACCCTATAGCTTTTCAGCTGATTTTCCAGAATACGGAAGCAGAGTCTTCAGAGTATAGAACAGGAAGAGAAGCTAAATATAGCTATTGTACTGTTGTAAAGCCTGGCTTCCTGGTAATAGGCGCCAAATAACCCATATTTTCACTCACTCTTGATAGCTTGATACTTCAGACCAAGCATGTCTACTTCCATCCATCTTACATCATTCACAAATTACATCAAAATACTGTCCCTTAAGTTTTCATACCCAGACAATGTTAGATAAAGGTAAATGGTAAGACAGATTTATTTATTTGGCTCTACTGACCATTTTGGTGAATAAATTTCATCTACTCAACATTTCCAACTAGAGATGATTTGGGGACATCAACAACATTGCTGGGCAGCCCCACCAGCTTTTCATCCCCTATTTTTTCTATGAGGATCTGGGGGTCATTTGAAAAATTCAGTATCATCACACAAAAATAAGTTAGTTCCTTTGCTTTTACATAATTTGTCCTCAGTTCAGATTTAGTTTTTTGTTTGTTTCTCACAACATAATCTTTTCTTGCAGCTTTGTTCTGAGATACATGCTCTGGAGAGACTCCTTAACAGAGAAGCTGGGATATATTGCACAGGCATCTGAATCACAGTGTTATTTTTCCTTAGTGGTCCTTCTGTAAATGAAGCACCATTTTTACTCACCAAGCCATTAAAAGCTTTTTAGTGACTGGTACTGGGAGTTCCATAAATTCTCAATAATAAAAACTTTCAGTGAGAATTTCCTAATTCTCTTGATCTATGCAAATACTTATTTCAATTAATGCAATAAGAGACATATCAGAAAGATGTGATTATCAATTAACCCATCAAAGAACCTGACAGCCTTTCACATTTGCCCAGTTGGTTCCTAGTATATACAGAAAAACACTTTGGAAAAAGTAAGATTTCTTTGTAGAAATTGCTCCACTCAAGGCCAAGTGCATGCACAGTAAATAAGTGAGCTAATTTTTTACCTGCAAAGATTAAATCGTACTGTGATAATTTTCTTACTCTGGGAGCAGGCTCCCTGAAGTAAACATGCAGCTCGAAAATCTAGTCTTAAGTCTGACATGAAAATGAGTTTCACAGTTTCATCTTTTAATCAAAAAACCAAGACTGTGATCCTTTCTGCCTGAAGTTAGACAGAACTTAGCTATTGAAAACAATAGGAGTGTACCCAGTGCTACACCTAAATTAGTAGTAACTAATTCTCTTTTAAGTTTGATGCATATTTTACAGTAGAACCCCAAACACACTATCTGCCAGAGACAATACCTGTCTGTGTTCAATCCTATTGGTACCCTCAGGAAAAAAGGCATTTGAGAGCCCTCTCGCAAGTTGGCAGCCGTTCCAGTTGCACCTCACAACTACAAGAATTGCATATATACTTAAGTAGGATTTCTAGTATTACTACTGTCACCTTAAAAAGATATTTGCTTAAAAACATTAGGTCTGGCCCTCCAGTCTGATAGAACTGCTTTATATCCTTCTGTTCCTGCAAAGAAGCCTAAAGCTGACAGGCCCAGGCTCTGGTTCCAAACACATTTCTGCAGCATCAGTGATGGCTCAAGATGTCCCTGTCCCTGCTCTGCCAGCTTCCTTGTATCCGCACAGCTCTCAGTGTGGCTTGAGATGAACCAGATCAGGGAATTAGTCTAGATGAACAGTGACTTGGGTTTCTTTCCGCTGTGTCATTTCTATAAGGACGGTGGCTGTGAAAACCAACTTATTCAGCATTGCCACTTAACCTGAAGCCATAGCTCTGGACAGTTCAAGACAGCTTTGGACAGTTCAATATTATGTACTTCATGGGATTTTGTGGTTGTACATGGTAAAATTTTAGATGTTTCTGGGCTGCCTGTCTTTGAAGATTCAGCAGAGATCTACTATATGGATCAAAGCAAAGCCTCAAACATCTTTAAGAAAAGGCTTTTTTCAAATTTGAATGAAAATTTCCTGAGCTTTACCCTCTGAGCAAAGTGGAAACCGTTGTCCATCTCAAAACACATGGAATTCACATGTCCACACAGGGACGGCAATGGAATTACATCTATCACTATTTGCTAGGAACAAATATTGGTGTGAAAATCACCCTAACACACATTCTACAGGACAATATACCAAGTCTGAATATGAAAGAGAAGGTATCCAGTATCCATTAAAGAGATGCAGGGCCTGCTTTAAAAGAGGTGCTTGTTTGAATAAAATGTTGCCTGATAAGTCAGTCAGGATCTGCTTGAGCTCAGGAGTCTGTCTGCCACATGCAGCGTAATTTTAAGTGGAAATTTTGCCTGAGCACAGATGAAATGCTGGGCTTTGAGGGAACACATTATCCTTAGAGAACACAAAATGATACAACATAAGGAGCAAGTCCACTGAAACCTTTTTTGATCATTCGCCTTTATTCAGAGATACCAGCTGCAAAGCACTGCCTCCATAATAATTCACTACCTGCTGCAAATCTATAAATTGTCCGAGTGCTTCAAAATAACAAACGACTAGCTCAACTTTCCCAAAGAAAAGAAAATTCACTAGAACTTTTCCATTGCACGCAGCTGTTACTAACATCGGCTGATTCATTATGCGTTTTCATGTCAGTCTTCACAAAGAAGTATTTTGTAGTGTGAAGAAGGACTGCGTGTTGTAAAAACGATGATCCAGAACTAAGGATATCTACCCATGACCTGAGCCCAGAAAATGAAGTGTCTCATCCACATTAGTAAAATATTAACAGAGGTTATTGGTTGTCATAGTAAAATGAGAGGCTCCACTGAACGTAATTTCATTTACGGACGTTCAGAAAATTGACATCACGGCTGCAAGAATGTATAAATAACCAGCACACTGCATTTCTGATCGACTGCAGCAACATCTCTGAAGGAAGCATTCTACAGGCTCAGCTCCTCTAAAGGCACAGCAGAAACTGGATTTTGTAAAGTACACTGAGAAGCTCCTTTTTATAAAACAGTTCTGAGAACGTCCGAGAGATTTTTCCTCTGCCTTTAATTGTGTTTGCCATTTCTTTAAAAAAGCATGTGCAGGGGAGGTTGTGCTAAGTGCCTGGGAACCGCTCTTATCCCCCTGGCTGTGCTATGTACCCTCGCTAACATTTTGTTGTTTTTCCCTGGAGGAAAAGTGGTTGAAAACAAACTACACATTACAGATGAAGTTTGGTGCTTCGGAGGGATCTTGGGATCTGGGGTATTGGTGAGTATATAAATTCAGACATTCTCACCTTTTTCCCCCCCACCACACCATGACTTTGCATTGCTGAATTTCCTCAGTACCTCAAATGCAGGTTCCAACACTGCAAATTCGTCTTTGATAAACAAGGAACCTACAGGTCATCCAACAGTTTTGCAATAAGTAACTTAATTTAGTGATAAGAAAAAAAAAAAGACATAGAACTATTATATTTAACAGCAAATGTAACTTGAATTCATCCCAATTCAAACTGTATTTCTGTTATTGGTAGATGATCTTTCCTGCCTTGGTATTTTTGGGCCTTAAGAATAATGATTGCTGTGGATGCTGTGGTAATGAGAGCTGTGGAAAGAGGTTTGCGGTAAGTGAGAGGAAAAGTGACAAAAAAGTAAAAGCTGAATTGTTACCGATATAAGTATCTTCTGTTCACAGTCATTGAGACGCTAGAGAGATGCTGTCCAAAGTGTAGGACACAAAGCCCTGCCATTTGTCTGAGTGGTGGAAAGTAGAAAGAGCAGGCTGTAAAAATTGTATTATGCCTTTGATGTTGTGCCACAGGTACCACAACTGTACTACCTTGTTGTATTTTGCTATCACAAGATACTTATAGTTGCTGTCACAATTAAAACTAATTTCTGAAAGATCTGCACTTTGTTTTGCAGAGCATAAGAGCTCTCTCTTTAGCCATTTTTTGTTGGCAGTTTTAAAAATTATTCTGACAGTTGGGCACTACATTTCCAACTCACTGCAGACCCATGCAATGGGCTGTGAGTATCTCACTAGGTTCATAGGAAATTTCAGGTTGGAAGACACCTCAGGAGGTCACCTAATCCAACCTCCTGCTTAAAGCCAGGTAGACCAGGCTCCACTTGGAACTTATAGCTTCCTTTCACACTAGAAGTAAAAGTTTCAAATGGATGCCTTCAGACACTAGTAAATATTTCAAGCACTTTTAGTTTAAAAATGAGATTAGAGAAAAAAATATTTTTACTAGGAAAGTCTGTCCTTTTGAAATAAATTGTTTGGCTCAAGTAGATCATTACACTTTTTTATAAAGGAACAGGTTTGCAATTGAAAAATAAGGAAAAAACAAATAGGAAAAGAATCATGACTGTGAGGTTAACAAGGAGCCTTCCCTAAATCCCCTGTCTTTGATGCTGTCTTCATGCAATTCCAACAAAGCAAGTAGAACTTTGAGGCGGGAGGGAAATGGAGCCACATATTTCTCTTCACCACACTGTATTATAAATTTTCTGTTAGCAGTAAACATAGTTTAGCTTTGAAGACCACATAGAACTCAGTGACTACCAAACTACGAACATTTTGCTGTCAGGCTGCCACCCACACCTCTGCAATGCAGCTGAACTGGGCGCATGGTTGTACCCGGGGGGGTGACCAGCTGTGAGCTGGCGTATGCAAGCTAAACCGTGTATGCATGGTGCTGCCCATAAAGCAACGTATGTTCCGCAGTGCAGTACCTTGTTGATGACTCTTGTTAGAGCGCAGCTGACTGAGAGACTGGGAATATTAATATGGTCACAAGTACTAAGAGAGACTAAAAGAGTCCTGGTGGCCTTACCACAGCATAACTGAGAACTGAATTTGGTTTTGTATGTTAGCAGAAACACCATTATTATGATGTCTACTACATAAACATAATGTTTAAGTTAGCCCCATCAGATATATCAACATAAAAATGCATGTCAACACTCAAGGCAAGAGTCTCGTGATGAGGTCTGGATAAAAAGCTCACTGACCTGAAAGTATTTTTCTTTTTTTCCTCCACCTATATCACTTTGATCCAATAAAAGATACTACCTCTACCTACAAACTATTATGGCTACAAGTGCTTCAGAATTCAAGGAGGGCATTAGTTTTTGCATGATTTACTTACATATTAGTATATATGAAAATGCTGTAATGGAAAGCCAGAAAAATAAAGACATCCTTTCCAATCCATTCCAGTTGCACTATTAAAGCTAATGATGACAAGTACCTGTGAGGAGATAAAGTATACTAATACGAAACCTGAAGGAGAGACTCAGGAAGGAAAAAATATAATTACTTGGTCCAAATATGACCAAGATACCAACGCTAACGTGTAAAGGGTACTGTAGATTTTTTTTTAATGCCTTGAGTGGTCCAAGACTTCAGTCTTGCTAATAATCTCTTGAGAAAGAGACCCACTTCAGTGAAACACAGGACCTTGAACAACCACGAGGACTATTGGATAAATACTGTCTAAAGGGGAGGAGTGCCATCTACCGTGTCAGCACTGACCCCTTTCGTCTTCAGGCAAATGGTGCTAATTCTTTTAAAGCTTCTAAATACCAGTGCAGGTATGCATTATACATTTATTATGTAATTGCAAACTAATATATTTTAGCTGCTCAGGAGTTGACTATTTTGACCATTAAGAGCTGAATTTATGGAATGTACATTCACGTTAATAGGGTACATTTCATTGTTTGAATGAGAACAAAAATAACATTATTTTTCTCTTCATCAGATGTTTTCCTCTATAATATTTGCTGCAGTTGGAGTTCTGGGAGCTGGATACTGCTTTGTTGTGTCAGCAGTAGCCCTAAACAAAGGCCCTAAATGTTACACTGGAACAGAGTGGACCTATCCTTTCCAGGATAGGTAAGACAAGACAATCAGAAAAAAAAAGTTCTCTATGTTTTAAGTTTGTGAAATGATTTAACTTCCAAATCTGTTGTACAAAAATGGGAATTATACTGTTTGTCTAAAAGACAGAAGCTCTTCGAAGAGCCAGCAATGCACAGCAATACTAAATAAGGTTCAAGAGCACAGATGTAAAGACTAGTAAGTACAATCAAAACTACTGAGTTTCAGAGGAGCCAATAAAGAGAAATGCACAGCCTTCTAGGTTATTCTTGGGATGATAAGCAGTATACGGGGATAAATTCCACCTAGATGAATAGCAGTGACATCTTATATTGAAATTTGATGGTATTCCAACAATTAGTATCTATGTGTCATTTTATCTTGGTTATGGAATTTGGAAGTTGTCTGTTCTTCACACTCTGCAACTCAAACATGTTTGCTGTCAAGTATGTTTATCACTTTCAGAGAGGTGGTGTGAAGAACGTGAAACCCTAGCAATGCAATTGCTCAGGGCTGAAGTCAGCAAAGGTCCAACTGAAAATGGGGTACACTGTGTTACCAAGGAGAGCAGGACAGATTGGCAAGGGGTGCCATAAGCCCCTCATCACCTGAGCATCTTTAATGCAGACTTCCTCAGTCAAGAGTGACCTAGCAGCGTTTCTTGCATAATACACCACAAAATTATAGTTTGGGTTAAAAAGAAAAAAAAGAGATATAACGTTGTATGTTACACATTATTTGTTCATGGGCCAGTGAGGGCTGGAAACCAACTGCCTTGGTCTAATTCTGGGAGTACTTGGAAAAATATGCTCTGTTTCAAACACAATTTTGGTTGCAGTCAAGGAATCACTTGACAAGAACACAAGAAACAAAACAGCATTAAGAATATGCAGGGCAAATACAATAAGTGGTTAAGCAGTTCACAATTAAATCAAAATGTGAAGGTAAAAATTATGGGAAATACTTTTACCTAATACTGCTGTTCTTTAGACGAGGCATCTAGAACAGCAAAGGTCGTTCTTTTCTGCTCAGTGAGCAAGAGGTGACTGGTCTTGTAGCATTTGATGTTTTGTTAGGAAAACTGAGTTTATTCATCTTTTATCATATTGTTTTGATAATTCACTTGTTTTGTTTTTATTACAATGTAATACAGTAAATTAAGACAAATATTTAGATGTAGACACCTACCCCCCGGGGTTTCTGCCAAGGAGGAGTTACGGAAGGTGCCACACTCCCAAGGAGCCCCTGCCAGTCCCGTATCTGTAGGGGCATGCTTTGTGGGTGTATGACGTACCGCCAGATGTCAGCACTGCTTCATCCAGCAGGGAACCACAACAGCAGTACCAAAAACGCCTTCGACAAACGACATTGGCATGGACGAACATCCATTTGGCACATGCTCGGCTAAGGTCTCTTCTTCCCAAAATACCAGAAACTGTTCAATTGTGTCTAATACATGCTCGTCTCTAATTGTTCCCTTCTGATGCCTTGTCTTTTCAAATCAATTGCCTCAATTGATCTAGAAACTCAAAAGAAATCATGTTCTATTGCACCAGTGCAATAATGGGAATTCTTTGTCACAGTACTGAAGCTAACAGAACATCACAACAGTGACAACTTGTCAGCCATGACAGACCCCCTCTCTGCAAGCTAACGTCATCTTCTTCATAACTGTTTTGTTCCCCCCCCAGGAATTACCTTGGTAACCACTCATTGTGGAAAGAGTGTCAGTTACCCGAAAACATCGTCCCGTGGAACCTGACCCTCTTTTCCTTGCTGCTCATCATGAGTGGGATCCAGGCAGTGCTCTGTGGCATTCAGGTGGTGAACGGCCTGATTGGAACAATCTGTGGGGACTGCACATGTTGCGGATGTTGTGGGGTGAGCAACTGATGGTTTTCTTTCATTATTTTGTGTACTGATGATAGTTATATATACACCTGACTAGCTGACAGCCTGAAAAACTAAACTAGCCTTCATTCAGCGCCATGATCATGTTTTCTGAAGTACAGCTGAAAGCCTACAGTGTTGCCAAGTGTGGAAAATATGATCTCAGTCCATATTTATGGTGTTTATCTGACAGCTTCCCATAGCCACTGGGAAATAATAAAAACCTTTGATAGTCACAGGAATAGTAGCCACTAACCTCCATGTTTTTATTCTTCCAGGGAGATGGAACTGTCTAAAGAATATGAATGTTGCAGACAACCTTCCTTATCTTGGGAGGCTCCCTTTTGCAATCGTTCCATAAAGCAGCCCTCAGATGCATCATCCCTGGCTAAGAAGATGAGAATGAAGGGCACTTACCCCCATTAACGTTATGAAGCCCTGACTCCCTTTCTAGCCTTCCTGAAACCCCTCATCATGGAATAAAATAAGTGAAATTCAACTCTCACATTCATATTTATTGTTGTAAAATAGCTTCCATTTAAAAAGAGGGTATTCTCAGGCAAAATATTTTCTCTCCTGAGTCAGCTTTCCAACAGGGGATCACCAAATGCAGCTGGTACAAGTTCAGTTGTAATGCAGTTGTGTCTATTTTCTTTTGAGGTTTATCAGATGGAAATATCACAAGTCTAAGGTTTTGTGAGTACATGTTTACATTACATGGAAAAGTGAGGACTTGCCTCTTCCAGACCTGCTATGATTAAAATGCTCTCTATAAAGCGAGTCTCTGTTACAGAAGAGATTCATGAATCTCATGGTGAGGTCACTTTTATTGACTGTGTCTGACAGATGGGTGTATTCAGCAGCACTGCTGTGCAGGTAAGTGTAGGGTCAAAGCAACAGGCAAAAGAAGAGAGTATTGAGGATCCCTAGTCATCTTGGACACCACAATACCCTGCTTCACACCAGGAATTCAGTGAGAAAAGCCAATTCACAGCCAGTTGTTTCTTGGATCACAATATCCCTTCCATAGTCTAACTTCATGTTGTGGGAAGAACCTCCTTTGCTCTGACCCTGCCACCTGCTCCTTTTGTTCGATACCTCCTAGTTCTTGCCTGCAAGAAAGAGTGCACAGCCAGTCCTATCCCCTCTTCCCCACAATACCTAATTTCATAGGTTCTCTCATATCTCCTCTCAGTTGTCTCTTCTTTTAGCCTGAAGAGCCTTAGTATATTTAGCCATTCCTCATACGGAAGTTGTTTCACCTTTATTTGATGTTTTTTCAACTTTTCGCACTACACTCTGAGATGGGAGGGACAGAGCAGCAGTGTTCCAGGTACAGGCACACTGCCCTAGCCATTTATTCTAACAGCAAAGTTCATTAGCTACAAAGACAAGGATGAACCACAACCTGATCGGTCACTGCTGTGAATCCCACTGGTCTTGTCTTCTTAGAGAACAAGCCGATTCCTCATACAGAACATCATCTTCAAACACTGGCTCCAGACAAATGATAAATGAAGCCTCATGTCTAGAAAATCAAATAAATTTCCACATCTCTGATACAATATAAAATTGGTACCCATGGAAAGGAGAGAGACGTACCCTGTTTAAATCCAGCTATGTGATGAGAAAACTCAATTAAAACTTCAACATACGTACCTATTTACATGCTGAAATATGTCCTATACCTGTAATCCTTGTCTTGAATCTCTCTTGTACAGAAACTGTGCAGCCTGTATAATTTAATGGTGTAGAAAAATTCACAGTAAGTAACCAAATCTGTTTCTACTTGTGAAATAAAAGGGCTTTTATTTAAAACCCCCTGTTCACGGCACTAACTAACCAACTGTGATCTCTTGTCTAACAAAGGTGATGCGGTGACTTAGTGTCACAGATAAACAGGTCTGGGAGGCACCTCTGGAGCCTACCTTTGTACACAAAGGCAGTGCAAACAACACTTAAATAATTTGTAAGACATCTGTGTAACCTGTTCTTAAAAATCTCTAAGTTCAGCGATCCAACACCTTCAGCATTTTATAACACTGCTAATTGTTCTGAAATTTAGAAAGACTGTCCTCATATATAATCATGCACCCCCCCGATACAATGCTGTTCTCTTCCCTGTGGGCTTACGGAAAAGTCATCTTCTTCACAGCAAACTTTTACATACTTGGAGACTCCTATCATGTTTCAGTCCTCACCTCTGACAAACCAAAAAATGTGCACTCTTTCATCATAAGTGATGTTCTTTCACAACTCAGTATTCATCTTGTCCTCCTGCAAGCTTCTCCTACAACTTTCCAGAAGGTGAACACTGGACTTGTGACTTCAACACAGGTTACAATTTTTATTCAGCTAAGTAAGTTGAGTAGCTCGTAACCCTTCTTAAAACTTCCCATCTATACATGACTGCAAGGGCTATTTATTCATCTTTTTGCACAAGTTCAATTTAGCTGTGTTTGGCACAGTGCTATGAAAGAGATACGAAAGGCAAAAGAGAGTTGAAAGGCAAAAATACTTTTTAGAAAGAACTAGTCTTTTAAAACTTAAAAAGAAAAAAAATATTTCCCAAAGAAATCAAGGAGGAAATAATAAGGATTGGAGAAGTTTGAGGGATTCAGATCGACCGATATGCTTCTTAAGAAATTCCTAATACAAATTTTCACAAACCAGCTTGCCAGACTGGATGTCTCAAGGCTTCTAGTTCATCAATGTATTTGTCACATCTCTTCCCTAAAATATTCCTCCTGAAATAATGATTCTGTGTCCTGTGCTTTCAGAAAATGTATTTCATGTACTCTGTAGCTACACTAGAGATATCTGAAGAACTTAAAGTATTCAGAAGCACTAAAAGCTGGTGAGCAATACGCAAAAACGTTAAATAGCTAGATTTAGGTACTGAGAGTTACATTAATAAAAGCAAAGTGGCCTCCGTGATACATTGTGCAAAATGATAAAAGAAATTATTAAAAAACCTCTTCAGAAACAGCTGTCTCTCCCACCTGTTCTACTGCATTGCTAGGGAATTTGAGAGTACCCTTTATATCACCACCCACTGATGCAACCATCTTACATCTATTCTTTCATCTGTGGTTAGCAGCTGTCCTGCACCTCATCTCACATTTGTCTTGTTTTATTTATATGAAGCCTTTGGGAACATGGAATGTTTCTCATCAGCATTCAACAACGGGATGGGTAGCTGCATAGCATAGAATTTTGATATATTAATAAACAGAATAAATAAATCTTTGTGGGAGACTTGGGGTAAGAAATAACAGGAAGCTACGATACCTAAAACCAAAACCAATGGGTGCTTCGTGAGTCAATGCTTCTAAGATGCCCCACTACATGGTGGGTTTCTAACATGAACTAATATATAGCAGATACTGAGACAAGGCACACACGTTTCATCCTGCGATCTGGGCTGCATTTGCACCTTGGCCTTGGGGTGTATTGAACAAGCATAAATGAACTGGAACCAGCAGCTCAGCTGATCTAGCATTTTAAAGTGCCAACAGCAGTGTTCCTAAGTCTATTCAGTTATGGTTAATATTTGAGGCTCTCCCCTAGTGTTTAATTTTAAGGGAATCACACTTCTCTCTGCAGAAATTGGAGATTTCTCTCTGTGTTTTTACTAAGTGAAGCATCCAGTAAAATCAAGGAGAGGGACGATCATAGATTGCTGTAACAGAGAAAGATATAATGGGCCAGTGGTACTCCTGGGAGAGAAGTCACAGGAGAAGAGAGTACAATGCTAGACAGGGACAGAAAGATGATGCCAGGAGAGGAACCACCAACAGGGAGAACTGAAAGTCTTAAATGAGACCTCAGTAGTCCTGACCAACTTGAACACCGTACTCAGCTTTACTGTGTACAAATATTAACTGTTATACAGATGTAGAAACCCTCGTAGCCTAAAGGAAAAATATTAGTATCATTTGTAAAATCTCCGAGATGCACATGTTATCTGAAGCTTCATTATTCATGCACAAAACCTGGCTGCTCAGGGACTGGTTGACTAGGGCGCTGAGAGCATGGCAATTTTGACATTGCATGGCATTGTTTCAGCTGAGAGTTTACATAAAAAGAAACACATAGGTTATTTAACAACTCAGATTACAACATGGGGAGTGCGTGCATGTGATTTTGAGCCCACACATTTCAACTTCAGCCTTACAAAACTGGTGCCCCTGCACGGCTAAACTATATACAGTTGGAGCTCTCTTTATTGATTGTCTCCAGTAAATAGACTGCAACAAGATGATACGTTAACCACAGTACGGTGTCACTTGTCAGGGAATAATGCATTATTTAACTGGCAACTCTGTGCAAAAGGTTCATTTCTAAAATTAGGAAGTAACATAGACAAAGTTAAAAGACATTTGCCCAGCCAAGAGGAAAGGATGTTTTCTAACATCATTCTAGTCTTGTATGTTCATTACCTGCCCGCAGTTCAACTTAGGTCCCCCTTAGAATCAGAGAATCATTAAGGTTGGAAAGGACCTCTGAGATCATCGAGTCCAACCGTTGAGCTAACTGCCTGGTCCACCTCTAAACCATGTCCCTAAGCACCACATCCACACATTTTTTGAACACTTCCAGGGACTGTGATTGCACCACTTCCCTGGGCAGTCTGCTCCAATGCCTGACCACTCTCTCCGTGAAGAAATTTTTCCTAATATCCAATCTAAACCTCCCCTGGCACAACTTGACGCCATTTCCTCTTGTCCTATCACTTGTTTCTTGGGAGAAGAGACCGACCCCCACCTCGCTACAGCCTCCTTTCAGGTAGCTGTAGAGAGCGATAAGGTCTCCCCTCAGCCTCCTCTTCTCCAGGCTAAACAATCCCAGCTCCCTCAGACGCTCCTCATAAGACTTGTGCTCCAGACCCTTCACCAGCTTCATGGCCCTTCTCTGGACACACTCCAGCACCTCAGTGTCCTTCTTGTAGTGAGGGGCCCAAAACTGAACACAGTACTCGAGGTGCGGCCTCACCAGTGTAAATACAGGGGCATGATCACCAACCTGGTCCTGCTGGCCACACTATTTCTGATACAAGCCAGGATGCTATTGGCCCTCTTGGCCACCTGGGCACACTGCTGGCTCATATTCAGCTGGCTGCCAACCAACACCCTCAAGTCCTTTTCCGCTGGGCAGCTCTCCAGCCACTCCTCTCCAGGCCTGTAGCATTGCATGGGGTGGTTGTGACCGAAGTGCAGGACCCGGCACTGAGCCTTGTTGAACCTCATACAGTTGGCCTCGGCCTATCCAGACTGTCCAGATTGCTCTGTAGGGCCTTGCTACCCTCCAGCAGATCAACACTTCCACCCGACTTGGTATCATCTGCAAACTTACTGAGGGTGCACTTGATCCCCTCATCCAGATCATTGATAAAGATATTGAGCAGAACCGGCCCCAATACTGAGCCCTGAGGAACACCACTCGCGACCCTTCAGGGCTTCTACATCACTCACGTTGTAACCAGCAACAAGGCAAGCAATGGCAAACTCTGCAACAACCCCTCCTGCCTGAGGATGGGGAGACTTGTTCAATGACATTGATATGGGTGGGGTCTTTACCTCAGAGCGTAGACACCGCACCATCACAGGGATGGGCGTGAATAAAAACCCCAGATAAAACACCTCTGAAGTTTTTTCTCGTCAAATTACTTTTTCACTGGGAGAGGATACACAGCTTAACTGAAATTACAAAAGCTCTGCCAATACAATGAGACTTTCTTACAGACATCTTCATTATCCTCCACTTGTCACCACTAATTTGCTGCAGGACCCTTTGCTCCCACCTGTGGATCCAACCAATCCAAACCGAAAAAAATCACTAGTAGGTGCTGAAAAATACACAACTAATCTACTAATTAATTGTGCTAGTTAGAGTAGGTTATGGCATTATTTGGAGACTGACATGTGCAGAAACAAGTGCCAGTAAAAGGCCTCCGCATCCTCTGCGTGTGCAAGTTTTGCCCGGTGTGGGATGTCCCTCCTACCTCCCCCCGCCGGGCCGACTGGCTCCTGAGGAGAGGGTGGCGGCTGCAGCCTCTGCGCGGCTCCGGCCATAGAATCATAGAATCGTTAAGGTTGGAAAAGACCCTTAAGATCATCGAGTCCAACCGTTAACTTATCACCACCAAGTCCACCACTAAACCATGTCCTCAAGCACCACATCTACCCGTCTTTTAAATCGTCGGAGGCCGCCCGGCCCTCCGGGGCCCGTCTGGGCTGGGCTGGGCTCCAACCGCGACCTGTGGCGAGAGGCGCCCCGGGGACGGCCGCCTGAGGGGGCGGCGGGGGGAGCCGCCAGGCCGCGGCCCGTCTGGGCAGAGGGAGCTGGCCTCGGGCGGGGCCGCGCCTCCTCACCGCCGTCCCTCCCCACCGCTGTCCTCGCCTCCGCGCCTCCTCACCGCCGTCCCTCCTCACCTCCCCGCCATCCTTCTTCACCTCCGCGCCTCCTCAGCGCCATCCCTCCTCGCCTCCGCGCCTCCTCACCGGCCATCCCTCCTCGCCGCCGTCCCTCCTCAGCGCCATCCCTCCTCGCCTCCGCGCCTCCTCAGCGCCGTCCCTCCTCGCCTCCGCGCCTCCTCACCGGCCATCCCTCCTCGCCGCCGTCCCTCTTCACCTCCGCGCCCCTTCACCTCCGTCCCTCACCGCCGCCCCGGGCCCTCCCGCGCAGCTGCCGCCTCCCTCCCGCCTTGGCGCTTGCTCTGCTGGTCCTCACCCACGCTGCGTTCTCGCTCTCCTAACTCTAGGGAAATTCTGTAAACCGCAGTTCACAGGAATGCTTGTTTTTAGAAGAAAACAAAACACCACCCCCACTTCCCCCCCGCACCCTAACACATGGTCTTAATTTTTCTGGAACATTGCATGTGATTCTAGCCATAGCATTTTGAAGAATTAAAAGATACCTGGTGGGGGACACTGGCTTTGCTGATGATACAGGGAAAAGTAAGCTTTGAAGGCCAGGTAGATGAAAAGCATAAGAAAGATTTTCACTGAAGTACCACCCTGCACGTAACATTGTCGGGATGCCCTCCCGACAGAACGCTACGGGAACCGCTGAGGCGAGGCCGCCAGGAGCGACGTGCACACCGCTCACCCAGAGCAAACACCGGCTCCCTTTGCAGGTGTGCGGTTGTTGGTGCAGCCCAAATTGGCTTTCTGAACTCCGGTAGAGAAAGGAGAAGGCCCATCAGTGGGACTGCTACATTAACTTCTTGTCTGGGAAAGCCAGAGGATTGGCATGCTTCCTCTGCATGACGGGGGGCTTCAGTCCCTCACAATCTCAGGAAATCCCTCCCTGACGAACGGTTTTATTACAGCTCTTAGGTAACAACACATGGGAGCAGCAATCTGCACAAAGCACTGCTGACCAGCATGGAAGGAAGGAGAGAGACCGTCCAAGATGTCAGGTGGCATTATTCGGGACAAACTGAATGAACAAACACACATTAAGTGTTTCTGCCAAACAAACTTGATTAATATTCCTGAGTAAATATGCCATGAATTAACAAATACATTTCTCAAAACAGGGGCAGAAGCTAATACACTTTGCATTTCTGTTTGGTGGAGGTTCCAGAGCTTTTTAATGTAAACACGAGATATTGTTAGAACCATTCTAACAATTAATTAGAATAAATTATGTAAGGGAATGATTCAAGGAGGACTATTAAAATTAATTAATACTAACAGTTGCATTGGATCTTAAAACACCCATGTCATGTACCATGACAGTAAAGACTAAATATTCAAATGCAAACCCAGGATGTTTAGGTTTCATGGCTTGTTCCTAGGAAAGAAGACAGGTATTTTCTTTATGCAGAATTTAAGAAACTTCTTGAATAAGGGATCAGACTGAAAACAATGCACTATTTAAGATGCCAAAACAGAACTTAACAGCAAATGGACTTGCTGCTAACTTTTCTGCTTAGAGATAACTGTATTAAACAAATTGTAATAAAACACTTGTGTTAGTGAATTATGAATTACAAGTAATGGTGGCACTGGGGAGCATGTTGTAAGCATTATGAGTAAAGCTGTAACCATCACTAACGGCCATAACAACTACTAATAAACTGAAACATAATGGTAAAATAACTGATTTCATTTGCTAAGTGCTAATCATTTAATTCAAAATGCACGCCTTGTGCACAGACTAGCATGTCTGTACCTTTATTCCAAGCGGTGTTACACAGTTCCCTGGAAAGCACATACTAAAATCCTCCAAAGAAAAAGAAGAAACAATTTAATAAACGCATATGCATCCAAAATCTTTAAGCTCATTTATATTTGTTTTTCATGTACAAGATCAAAGAAATAAAAAATACCAGAATCAAACCCTGGATACAACAGTTTGATCTGATTGCTTTTGATACATACAATTTGTTGCAAAGTACTCGAAATGACAAACAAATGCTCACACATGTCATATAACAAAATGAAAAAAAGTAAATAAAAAGTTAAAGTACTAGCATGTACATGGATATTAGGAAACAAATTTATTTGAACACCCATATTTTTCTGTATTTAAAATAGACGTTTTAATCCTTCCCTTCCCCCAAACAGCATTTGTTCTCAAAAAGTCAAACCCAATCCCTCCCCAAGTTACATTCTAACAGTATTACCAGAATACAAACTGTAATGAACAACGTCCCATTACTTTGTATCGCCAAGACTTATGTATGCCACCCTCAGTGACGGTCAACAGTAAAACTGTCCAGCTGGCACATTTCTTGTCTTTATACTACAAGGAGACAGTGTACATTTAGTAAAGTAAATGTTCAAAACCTGAAATAGCACAGTGAAATATTGTCAGCAATAAATTTAGTGTCATAAGAATTACATATGCTTCGAATTCTTAAAAGTTCTGCCATAAGCCTGTTTAAAGCCAGAAACTTTTTAAAAAAGAGAACTTTAAAAAATAGATTTTATTGTTGCTGTACTTCATCTGATACATCCTCTCCATTACAAAAATGAAAAGCTTACAGTGTAAAGAATCACTTTTAACTCAACCATCATTTGGTTCATGACTGAGTAAAGATCTGACCTAAGATTCTGGCAGTTGTTTTACACTGGAAGTAACATTTCACGTAGCACCCTCCTGTTCCAAATCTACTGCTGGTTTATTATGGAAGTAATATGGAAACACAGTTTCTGTTTTTTTACCCCTTTAAGGTCTTTGAACCAAGACACTTAACCACCTGAAACAGCAATGAAAGAGGAATCAAGTTTGTAGCTTCACAATTCTGATAAACATCTTAACGTGATTCTACTAGAAAACTGCATCAGTTTTGACTGTAAGAAGTATGGCCTTCAGTTGGTGAAAATCAGTGTAGCCAAACAGAAGTCAACACAAGTCAGCTACTTCACGCCAGCTGAGAACCTGATCTGCTTGGAATAGCTTTTAATTATGACAAAACTTAAATTTACAATAGTACAGACTTACTAGCAAATGAACAAACTGCATTTTCTAAACATAATCTCATGATGAGCAATATCAACTGAACCATACTAGAGCTCAGATCGGCAGCTACTGTAAATTGTTCTAGCACCAATGGCTTTCAGTTTGTCAGGCCAATCAGGCGGTGCTGACGAGCTGGCCTGACAAGTCGGCATCACAACCGGACGCCAAAAAACCTCCAATTCTTTTACCAAAGTCAGTCATGTCACTAAAGAACAAAGCCTTAGGACCATCTGTGTTTCATTTAGGCTGACAACCTGAAGAAGTCCTTAAAAGAGAGAGATTAATCATAATTACAGTAATACTGGTCAGCCCTGCCCGGTCCCCTGTTTGTTGAAAAGAAATTTCTGCTATCTCAACAGTTAGCACTAGCAAAAATAATTAAAAACAAACAAACAAACAAAAACCTCCAAAAGAATAAAAGAAACACAATGCCCATTCAGTAATTAAATTCTGTGCAGACACAACTCTGCTGTCACATCTCATTTTCTATTTAAAAAAAAAAAAAAAAAAACAAAACATAAAAAGAGCTACTTTTCCCTATGTAATAAAACTTCATGACTGTAGGTCTTTGCCTTCCATCTCTTTTTTCCGAAATTTTGGTGTGTGTGCTTTTGATTTTCCACCTTCTGATATCAGGTACACCCAGTAGTTCATCACTGACAAGGCAGTTTATTGCATCAATTTCTTCTGTTATGTTTTTTACTGAACAGTGGTGATTCATTTTCTGTGCACCCCTATCTGCAGCCCCCCATCCCGGCAAGGATCTACATTTGTTACATAATTATTTGTCTTCCAAACCTACTCCATATTCCCATCACTTCATCTCTGACCTTTTCACCTACCTTCACCCAACCAGATGGAAAGAAGTCTTTAGTGACCAATATGCTGGTGCATCAGTAAGATCTTGTTAAGAGTTATTAGACCTGGCAAACACACATTTACACTGAGTGCTACATCTCTTCCTCTCTCTACATAGCCTGGATTAAGCCTAGAGAAAAGTTTGAATGCCTCTCATAAAAAGACACATTTTTCAATATAAAAAGCTTAAATTCATAGATTATAAATAATATAATTTCAAAAAATATTTAAGAATTTTAGGACTTCATTTGCATTTCAGGGGAACTGCAACTTAATGTCCTTGATGCCTTCTCAGTCCCAAACCTCTGATAAAGAAGTATTTGTAGGATATACAATAGGTAGAAATACACAGAACACGCCCTGTGTCCTGTACCCCGATTACGATAAGTGAAAGACTTAAGAACTAAGCAACTTTACCAGACAAGTTACAATACTGCTTTAGCATTGCTCTGATAAAGTTACCACCTTTTTTCATGTATACAACTACATGTATTTTGACATTGTCAGTTAAAAACATTACTGCAAACAGTATGAGCAAGGGTTTTTTCCCCCTACGTATGACATTAAGTTGTGCCACATTTTTCAGACCTGATTTTAAAAGCATGGTTTTGCATTTAACATATTTGCCACAGATTTTATATATATAAAAAATTGTTTGTTCGTGTGTTAAGTTACAAAATTGTAGTGCTTAATATAATAAACATAAAAATCTAAGATATTTTTAAAAAATGCTTGTTTATAATACATTGCTTTGTTTTTAAAAGGCAGCAGTCAGTACCAGTCTGGTTTATTTTGCAACAATACTGTAGAGTAAAAATGTTGCTAAACAATTCTGGTACTTTCAGATTGGAAGTATTTATTTTCCAAAAACTATACAGTAATATACTGAAAAAAGAAACTACAATAGTACTGTTTGTGCCTTTACACATATATAATGAGAATTATTATGAATGATATGGATCAGATTTAATCTGTATTCCATACAGCACAGTTAGTTACTAAGCATGAAAAAAAGATTGTTAAAGCTTAAGTAAGTTGATAAAAAAAGCTTCTGATACTATTGTCATAAACATAGTAATAAAACTGCTCTCCCGGCCTGACGCTGTGCACGTTTTTTTGAACCAAGTGACCTAGTAGTTAGCTTTTGTGATTCATGAAGGCTTTGTAATGTTAATCAATACCTAGGAGATGGTCAGGGACGTGCACAAACACCACCCACTTTCTGTCCTTAAAGTGAAACATTTCTGCCTGGCCTGAAAAGGTAAAGAAGTATACAGACGTGTAAAGTAGTGTGCTTTTTTTAAAAGAGGAAGAATATATATGCATATATGTATTTATATATATATATATATGGATTTTATATTTAAATTAGTGTCAATCAAATCCAGGCATAGATTAAACTGACCATAAAGATGACGTAACAAAAGTCATTAAGGCACTAAGTTGTATCTCTTGAGGATTTTCAGATATTCTACCTCTACCTCAAGAGGAAAAAGAAATGTTGAATTGCATTGTAGGCCCAATCAGCATTGAATGATTACAGCCAGGTAAGGAAGGGCTCATTTTTGTTGAGTACTGACTCCACATCATTGAGAATAGGGATCAAGTCTTCTGACTCTAGAGTCCCAAGATCAACATTTGTTCCTGGAAGACAGTCGAGGAAATCAGGGAAACGTGTTTGTTGTGGATTTATGTTCATTGTCGTCTGTGCTATAGTTTCTCCTAGGAAAAGTAAAAAAGAACTTTTGAAATACCAAACTCTTCTTGCGGGCAATTTAAAACAACACAGTAGATATAAAAATTAGACTCCCCCTTTCCCATAAGCACTTGTGAGCATTTCTGTCCTCTACAAACGTTACCTCAAGACCATATTTGCATGCAGAACACATATCCTTATAAGAGTTAATTTCATATCCTTGCTCTGCTCTCAGAAGCACAAAAGGCCTTTTCCAGCACTGTTCAAAGTAATCAGCCTCTGACCTTCCACTTGGGAAGCATAATTGTTCAAAGTTCCCTAGTCTGCACAGGGAGCAATGCAACTGAGTCTTCATGTAAACCCTCTATCCTGCTCTCTGCCCAAGGGTGAATGCTGCCCATGGGGCGTAAGTGAAAGAAGTGTTTGACAGCAATTTAGCTCTGCAAATTTTTTTCATAAATCTGGAAAAAAACTTGTTGATTTCCTAGTAATTTATTTCAGTATTATAAACACCACGAGGACACTGATATAAAAATAAATACATATCAAAACCCAAATTAGCTAAATACATTCTGTTTGAAGGCAAATACAACTTTGCCATTGTAAGAGACTAATTAATGAGACTGATTTCACAGAGTTAGAAAATGCAGTGATTTGTACCAAGAATGTAACCCAAGACCAGATTTTTACTCCTCCTACCTTGGACTATGGTATGAAAACACAAATTAAGGCTCACATTTTCCAACTTTTACTTATTTTGTTTAATATTAGTCTAAGATAAAAGGGTAGAATCCGGACCTAAGTTAAAGCTGAGAACCTTCTAGGCACTAAGTACCTTTTAGGCATTTTCCCCCCCACTCTCAGTCTGTTCTCTTGCATAGGATAGCGAGAGATTATCATTCAGTTATGCAATTATAAAACATTACTGGTTATAACACAAAGTTATTACTATCATGATACTTTAAGCTAAATCAGAGTATTCTACCTGTATCCATCTCATCTACGTTGCTGAGGAAATCTTCAGGTGTCGTTGGTATACTGTAGCATCCTAATCCCAAGCCGCTGTCTGTACTCTGTTCCCTGGAATGGTATGGCCCACTATAAATTGAAACATGAAAAAGCCTCAGTAAAGATGTTCTTTTAGATATAGTCCCTGATCATGGTGTTTGAAAAAAGACAACACAGTAGGTTAGATGTTCAAATTAAACATTGAGTCATTACGCCTCATTCTCAACTGTTGGCCACTCATGTGGTCATGTTACATCAGCCCAAATATGAAGCAACTGAAGTGAGGCCACTCTTAAATTTTGAAATGCACACATGTATATATAACTCTCTAGACAAAAACAGTTCTGATAATCTAAAAAAGTTGAGTTTGTTTATTCTTAGGTAATGTACCTGTTCTACCTAGAGTCTTCTACATACACCTACAGTACAATTAAAACCACCTGTTACCATTTGTTTGGTTTTTCTAAGATTTCTTCTTGGAAGTATAAACTGAAAGATTTCAGGTCAGCCACTTGGCTGTACCCCCTGTTCACAGTAAGTACAAAAGAAGGTGATATATGAAACTGCTTTAGAGAGACAGCTTTAAAAGTGTAGAGAAGGCAGCAGAACCAATTGCCTAATGAAGAGGACATGAACTTGCCTGTTCAAGAAAGGATCGGATCCATTATTTGTAATAGGCCTCATGTCTTGTGTCATGGCAGGTGTATTCACAGCTGTCTGAACTGGGGCCATGTTTTCTGAGTCCATGGGAAGTTGTCTGCATAGAGCAGCTTCCTGAAAAGGCAAATAAATATAAGGGAAGGGTTATCAACAGCTCAGAAGTACTGCAGTCCTGTAACAAGCCAGCATGTAATATATACACATCTTCTTATTTAGTAAAGTAATTCTAAACAATGTAACTGACCACTATTTGTTTACACTGGTGTGAAGAAAATCATAATGTAGACAGACAGTGTCTTGTATACACACCTGTGCTGGCTTACAACACTGCAGAATCTACCCTTCAGTTACTACCACAGCTGGAAGCCAGTCCCATAGTTCAGCCAGCACGCAGATGTGTTTGAGGACTTTCTAATCAGCTTCACACTAAACCAGAGAGCCTGTTTGCCTCTTTAAACTAGCCTCACTCTTTTTGCGTGATGCAGATCACAAAATGCTCATATAAATGGCTTTACTGGCAGAGCTGTCACACTGGTAACCTGGAGTGAGGAGCAGTGGCAGACAGCCGGGGGAAAGTCAAACCTTGAACAAGCACAACTGCCTGCAGAATGACTGCACCTCTATAGCCTTGCGGGCCCCAGGGATAATCCCTACAAAATCAAATCACCTATGTTATAACCTAGGACAACTTGTGCGCCACCTCATCATAAAACACTGATAGGCCTGCACATTACAACTGGTTATTGACAGCCTGTCCACACTTCATGGGCCAGCTAACTCCAGTTGAGGCTTTTCACATGCATACTAGAGCTGTGTAACACTCAAATTACAATTTCAGTTTACTGTTCAGTGAGGCCAAGCTCTCTGAGAGCTGGAATAGCAGTAATAAAGCACTTTAAAACCTACAGACTCAAATTTAATCTCCCACGTGTCTGTTTCTAACAGCCTACCTTAAGTGAAATTGCTCTCAGTTTAAACTGGTGCAAAAGAGAGCAAAACCACTGATGTGAGTTGCTACTAGATGACACAATTTGCTATACACCAAAGCAGAAGAATATCACCTGCAACCATAAAGTATTTAATATGTTAGATGAAAACCACTGGAACCGAGACTTTGACCCAATAATGTTTAGAACGAATCCTCTGCCTAATAATCATAATCTGCCTAATGACCTGTCTCATGTCCACTGTCTTTAGGATGACAAATGAGCAATGAGAGCCAAAGAAAACTTGTTTCAGAGCTCTTCCTGAAAGATGAATTCTTTTAGCACTATCTCTGTGAAACAACCGTGACATCTAGTGGTACAGAGGTCGATACAAAGTTGTTTGGCTCCACAGGGATGTTCCAAACAAATATCCTAAGACCTTAAAATAATAAAGCTGTATCTGTTTTTTACCTAGTTTACTCAAGCTTATTATTATTTTTTAATGAAATAAGGAAAGGAAATAGTTCATTTAAATCCTAGTAGAAAACTGTTGTCCACTGAATCAGTCATTCATTCTCCCAAGTACAGAAAAGATTAACATGTTTTTGAGGCTAGAATATGATGTTTTACTATGTTTTCAATTGATTTCTTCATTGAGGAGGACAAGTCTGGTCTCTTCATGAATAATGTAACAATTATTCATTGGGAATTAACATATACTGGTGCCCATTAATGCAATGTTTCCTTTATAATAAAATTATCAATAAATAATAATTTACATTAGATGGTGTCATTATTTAGTAAGTGTTAAGAATAAATAGCCTGAAGATTCTTAATAGCTTATGTATTATGGCTTATGTACGTAATTACATTTGTCAAGTGACAATTCTAATGGTGATGTTTCCTCTTATAATTAAATCAGCTAGGGTCTGTGAAAATGTACAAACCTCAGAATATGGGCAGACTAGCTCTTTTAACTCTCTACATGAAGATACTGAAAGTATATGTTTAAATATAAGAATAGCAACTGCAGCAATATGAGCAAGGCTAATACTAGAAAGCAGCCAGAAAGAAGAAGAGAAAAGACAGCCAGAAAGAGAAAGGAAGAGAGAAGAAAAGGAAGACAGATAAAATGAAGCAGGACATACTCAGCTAGGATTTTTTTTTTGTTAAAGTCCAATCCAGCAACGAAGTTCATGTTTTTGATACTTGGGCAGTGCATTTTCAAATCTCACTGGACATTGTTCCACACTAAGAAGGATAAGATCAGAACGGGGGGGGGGTGGGGGGAGCGCCTTTCCCCTAGTTTGCCAACATGTAAAATACATGTTGGTTATCATTCTGGTTGCTGTAATTTCTAAAAATGAAATGCTATTACTAAAAATAAAATAACTGACATCATCTTGTTCAAGATCCAAGTATTTGTCTCTCTCAGAATATTGTGACTAAGTCCTAATTTGATGGAAATTATTTGTCTTTGCTCCTTTGCACATATGTTAGTGCACTGAAAATACTGCCCCAATACCATCCTTTTTTACTGTAAGGGTGATTGAACATTGGAACAGGTTTCCCAGAGAGGCTGTGGAGCCTCCATCCTTGGAGGTATTCAAAACCTGACTGGATGCAGCCCTGAGCAACCTGCTGAAATAGTTGACCTTGCTCTGGGCAGGGGAGCTGGACTGGACAATCTCTAGAGGTCCCTTCCAACCTCAACTATCCTGTGGCTCTATAAATCAAAGACTGACCATGTGCATACATACCTCTTTCTGTACAAGATTTTGCTTTTCTGTTTTGGACAATCTTCTTAATAATTTCTTGCCAGCTGTCATGCCATTTTTTTTCAATTACCAGACTGAAATTCAATTGTATTGCTCAATACAACTGCACTGTATCAAACATAAGCCTGAAAATTTCTTGCCTGTAAGAGGTGGTGGAAGATCTTTTCTGTATCCAGTAACTTCTCAATGGATCATATAGTACAAATCAGTGTCTCCACTTGTTGGGGACTGTGTACGTGTGTGTTGGGGGGGTAAGGGAGAGCTTGCCAAGCTCTCTGCTCATTAAAGAGAAAAACTGAACTAAAAATATGCTGCCCAGAGAAATATTAAAGCTGAAAAGTTGATAATAATGATTAACCAGAGATGACAAAGGCTAACAACCAACTGTTGTACCAGAGAGCAGTGCCAAAGAAAATCTATGAAGGAAAGGTCATGCACCCATAGAGAAGAAAGGCCATTATTTAAGGGTGTATTTGTTGACAATTAATAGGTGGATTCACAGCAAGAGTTTTGAAACTCTTTTGATTAAAAATGCCAGATGTCTAGCAGGGATGATATTCTAGTGCCTTGTCTTCCCACAACAGGTAATGATGTATTGACAGCCTAAAGTTCTATCCAAGTAATTAATCTCACTAATTGTTCTCACTATACTGCCAAAGACAGCTTATTTCTGAGACTAGTAAATTCTATTACTTTGAAAGACTTGTATTCACTCCACTGCTTTCCACAGCCATTGTAGAAGTACCATATTTAAGACAGAAGACGCGTACGAAGAAAGTGAGGCAAGGTTTCCAAACCACATTGAAAAATCCGTACAATTCCATGGAATTGTTTTTAAACATAGACAGAGATAAATCTCTTCTTTATGGAACACATTTAATTAAATGATCACAGGAAACATGAGGCTCTTCTCATTCTTCATGTCATGCCTTCTTCCTTTGAGCTCATTACAGAAGCACAAACACACCTCTCCTCCCTTAAGTCTATGATTCCTCTGGTAGCTTTCCAAAACAGCAAAACACAAAGGACTAATAGAGACTTCTGAACCTCCAACTACTTAAAAAATGCAGCTGCACATAAAATCAAAGTACATTGCAAAAAACCATAGTGTTATTCACAAAGGGAGTTTCACTCCATGAAATAGTCTTCCTCTCACACTGAACTGCACAGAAATAGGCAAGAATTTCCTTACAGCTTTTCATTTCTCTTACAGACTGACTCAAAAAATGACCAGCCAAATAAACAACACCGAAAAGAGCAGAGAATTTCTTACATCTACTGCTGCTGTCTTGTTCCACCTGGCAAAAACAACCAACCAAAACGGTACCTGTATTACCTAAATTTACGTTAATACAGATACATAGGCTGCGTTTTAAGGACACTCCTCCCAGAAGAGCTTAAGTTCCAAGATGAGGTTTATCTAACATGGAGTAAGCCACTCAACTACCAAGGTCAGTATGTTTTTCTGAGTGCCGAAAGCCCTGGGCACAATGTGCAAACTCTTCATCGCATATGCAGTATAACTGCTCCGAGCATGCTTAGGAAGTCCTGTTCTAACCTCTAGTTGTTTCATGTTATGCGAGAAGAACTTTCTGATAATGCAATGTCTGTGCCACTTCAATAAAGAGCTACGACTGTACTTGGGACAACTAATTGTAGTGAACAGGAGCAAAATGACAACAGAACAGGTTTTATTGTGGGCCAGACACCCAAGTGCGTGCCACGGGTAAGCTTGTACAGGCCAAGCTGAAACCTGTGGCACTTCAATGTTACGGTTACTGACCTTGTAACCTCAGGTTAGCCTATACTTGCTGCAACCATACCTTCTTTTTACAGAACAGACACAGGCACTGCCTTCCTCCAGAAAGACACAAAGATTTTTCTAGATCATATTGTAAGGGGGAAAAGCCTAGAACACTGGTAACTTCTGTAACTTACTCCCCGTTTCCATGGTAATTTAATTTCCAAAAGTAGCTCAGAATAGACTGTTAACAAAGTAAGAACAAGGGCTCAGAGACTACATTACTGCGATGCATCAGGCTGTTTATCCTATGGTCAGTAAGATGAACAGTCAGCCGTTTGAGGATTTTTCTTGAACTTGAAGGTTTTTCACTGAACTGCCTTCCACAAATAGGAGAGCATTGCAAAACATCCATTCTTTTCCGGGCACTGGACTTACTGCTCCTGCACAAAGTGCTGTGAACTTCACATGTATTTGCAGACCTTAATTCTGGCTGGCTGTTTTCAGCTGACCTGTGCAATCAGGGAATTCAGAT
Organism: Theristicus caerulescens; assembly: GCA_020745775.1. Taxonomy (NCBI): domain Eukaryota; kingdom Metazoa; phylum Chordata; class Aves; order Pelecaniformes; family Threskiornithidae; genus Theristicus; species Theristicus caerulescens. Next base: position 10,558,795 of record CM036565.1, on the reverse strand, counting down.
GGTGATCTCTTTGGAAAACATGGTGCCAACTACTGCTTGGTCCAACAAGCAGAGATTCATACCCAGGTTTCTTAATCATGTCCCCAGATACAGTAATTGGCCCTCCTAACCGCTAACTGCAGCAAGGCCAACAATCCATTCCAGGAATGTTTAATCTACTACATGATTTAAACAGGCCTTGCAAAGCAAGACATTGTGAGCTGAAAAGCCTCCAGCACCCTAAAGAAAGACTCACACTGGCATTTACAAAATCTAAGTTCCTGTCTCTTCTTTGTTGCAAGAAACACTACATTTATTATAAAGTTACTTGATCTGCTCTCTGGGGGAATGGCGTGGCACCTCCCATGTCTTTATGTCAACATATTGCATGTTACTTGTAATATTAAGTCAATGTATACTTTATAATACAGAACAACAGACTCCTGCATACTGGAGTCAGAGTTAGGCTGGGGAAGCAGGGTACTGGCTCTGCCATACAGTGAAGTGTGCTCCTCCTCTGGTGCTGCCTGATGCAGGTGATTTGTTCAGAAGTCACATTACAATTTTAGTACTGCTACAGATGTTAGACTTCTTCGCTTCTTTGATATTATCACAGCAATGGTCAATAGTAATGGATCAATTGCACAATCACAAAAGCTCTGTGACAGCCTGTTATGTCCTGTTCTCTATTCTAAGCATGACTACAAGGTTCTCAAAAAGAATATCCAGGAATCTCCTACCCTAGGTTAAAGTCTGGCAAAAAAATACCAGATACCTCTCGCAGCCCTGTGAAGGGCAATATTGCAGTTGCAAGCTACAAGAATAGCCTTAGCTATTCAAATTAGCTCTTAGCTCTCAAATGCAGGAGTGCCTCCTGTTCGCCAGCAGAGACAATCCTTAGCATTTAGTTCAAGAAGGACCAAATGCCCATAATGATCTGCTTGGCACTACAGCATATGCTATTTTAAAAACCCAAAGGGGATTTTCAAAATAAATAACAAAAAAAAAACCCCACAAACCCAGTACTCTGACATCACAAAGGCATGTCAAAAAGCTGCATCGGTGGTTATTTGCAAAAATCTTTAAAAGCTTCAAAGCATTGCAGTGAGTTGAATTATTCACTGCCTCTGAACACAATTCTGATGTAAACCCCTTTTTAGCTGTATGCCAGACAAATCTAGAAATTCACTGTCACATCTCCTGGAACCCTCCTTGGCAGAACTGAACTGAGCTCCATGCTTAGTTGCCAAACAGTCACTTCCAGCTGGGGGAGACAAGGGAGGGCATTTTTTTATAGTGAGTTTATATTGCTCGTCACTGCAATTCCTTTTCTGCCAGTCCTAATACTTGGGGCAGAAGGTGAGACATCTAGATATTGCCCATGCCATCAATAAATCAGACTATTGGCCAGTCTGTGCAGTGGAAAGAGCACAGCAGGGAATTTTTCTGTTCAAGCTGTAGCAGGCCAGTAAGGTTCTACTCTGCAAGGAAAAATCAGTAATAAATCTTCCTCTGCATCCCCATACACCACTCCTACGGTCTCTTTCGAGCCCCTGTATCTTTCTGTGCACATATTTACGGAATAGGATGGGGGGATCAGAAAGGAACCTCTGAGTAGCGTTGCCTTCTTGTGAGTATCTCTGCCCTTCCAAACAAGGTGCAAGATGGCACTTGCGCACACAGAGAAACGCTGGGACATCTTCCCTGCAGGACCCCTTCACAGATTTCTTACTGACATCACCTCTAACTTCTTCCATTCCAAGAAGCTCTTGAGCAGCAAGCAGATTCTTCCTTTTCCTTTGCAAAGTTGACAAAAACAAATCAGTAAGTAAGAAAATTAACTCTTTCCAGACTGACGAAACTGAGTAAGGAAACATTTAAATCGAAGCTGACATACTGGTTGTCTGAAATGCTGCCCTTCTTGCGTGTACTCAGTCTGCAGTTCTAGGGGCTTTACCAACTAAATGAAGAGGAGGACAAAGGAGGAAACAAATTCCCTAAGCAGAGATCTTCCAGAACTCTTGCGTATTCCTCCCAGCTGGGTGTGCTGCTCCACCCAAGCAGCTGCAGCCAGGAATGACTGCGGGGAGCCAGCAGCTGCTGCCAGGCTGAAAGGAGGTTTGTGACCCACCAAAAGAATTCCTCCCCTCTCGCTCAAACTCTCTGCATCTCCTCACAGTTGCTAGCAGCAGTGTGCACACTTACTCAGCATTTTTCCCTTAGATAGGTTAGACTAGAAAAGCAAAAGCAGCAGTGAAGGGTCAGGGCAGGAGTAACTGTAACACTGATGACTCCAGAGGGATTTGCCGCATTCTTTTCAGCTGCCAGGGTTCAGGAGCGCTCAGGTTACTGGCAGGAAGTTCACGAAGTCCTGTTACGAAGGATGGATTTTGCATCTTGCTTTCCTTGGGTGGCAAATATGTTGTTCCCTAAGAACTACACCAGTTCTGAAAACTTTAGTAATGGAAAGTGATACTGTCCTGCTTTACATAACGTGGAGCTCAAACAAACACAAGGTGCAGGGTGGTACTGGGTGTAATAAGGTGGAGGCTTGATTAAGTACAGCACAGCTGCAGAGTGTTGTGCGTGTATTAGTTTCAAAGTAAAACAGAGTCAGCAGAGCAGGGAAACCAGCCCTTATGTTAATGGCACAACTGTTTTGAAGCTTAATTTGCTCTTGTCCTGAAGCAAGAACAGAGCCAGAGAGAGTAAAAATAGCTAAACACGTTATTAGCACGATGACAATTATGACTAAGCTCATACCAGATATCCCCACTCTCTTCCCACACCCATCTCTGTTATGTTCTCAGCTCTTGGTAGTAAAGGAGAAGGTATGCAAAAGACTTGAGATCACTGCTCAGGCCAGAGACCACCACCTTGAACACAGTTCTGCACACACAGGTAATGTATCATAATTAAGGGTAACGGAAATTGAACACGGGCACAAGATGCTGGTGTCTGTACAGTTTCCAGACTCAGGACTGAACCATGAAAATCAAATTCAGCCCTGACCTGAGCAGGCAAAAACATTCAGAGACTTTAGTAGAATCGTATCTGCCTTTCACCCCTGTTCAGCAAGAGCACCTGCGCTTGCTGAACTTTGGGTGTGTACATATATTCACCAAAGACGATGGGAATAATCACATGCAAAGATAGCCAAGTGTTGCTGCAGGAGCTATAAAAGCACATAATTTTAATGGGTTTTCTTTCCAAATGCAGCTAGATGGTGCTGTACAGTTTCAAAATGTACTAATGAATTTTTGTTAATAACTTTTGTTAAGAATTTTTTTAAGTTCTTATACATACATTTAGAGAAAGGAGGTGGAAGAGTAAAAAATATAAATGAAGCAAATATATTGTTGTAAAGCATTTTTACAAATATTCTCACTAATGTTTTTGCGATTCTCTTGGCAGACACCCATTTTCATTTTGTTATCAATTTCTCTTTTACAAAAGCCTACTACATGATACTATGTACATTCATCCTACATTTGGTCTTTCTGTTTGCACAAGATTAAGTTACTAAGGTTCCAGTGGTCTAACTAGAGAGAAATTTGACTTACATATAGTTTGCACATGGGAAGAAAAGTACAATCATATTCTTGTTGTTAGAAGTCTGTATTACTATAAAGACCCACATCAAACTGCATTTTCTGTATATGACGAAAAAAAACTACTTTCAATAGAATTCTAATAACCTTTAATTTGGTGAGCAATTGTAATAATGTCTATTATTACCTTTTGAAAAGTGATGTTTTGGTAAAATGCAATTTAAAATTATTTGTTCTGAAATACAAGCATGGAAAAAGAGCACCTCAAATTCTCAATCAGTACAAATATTAAAGACCTTTTCTTCCATTAATTTTACTCAGTATGTTAAAAAAACAAACAAACAAACTTAGCAAAACTAACATTCAAAGGCTGCAGAGAAAAAACCAAAAGCTGGCCATTAATTTGAGGTTTTCATGACTGCTGCCTCTAAAAGATGACAAATCCTTTGTGAGCACATCTCCCTTCTGGTAAGTCCGCTCTGATCATCCAGATCTCTATTTCAGACCTAAAGGTTTTAAAAATGTATGTGTCCCTTTCTTTGCTACTCACAAAGCCTTCTAGAGGTCACCGAGATGCTCCAGCCTGTTTTCATCACTAATGTGTTCTTTCTCAGTCATTCTCTTCCAGACTTGGAAGAAAAAGTGCATCACTCCTCACTTACTTACGGCTAGCCAAGCTATGACATACTCTGCTACTCCTCCTCAGAGGGCATCTAAGTGTGAGCATTTTTCTTAAGCTTCTTTTTGCATTTTACACAAGTCACTAACATTTCAAAACATTACAGCAACTTACAGTTCTCTAATAAATCATCAGAAAAGTTCAGCCAATTGGCGTCATTAGCCCAGTAACAAACACGCTTCTACCTGCTGCAAAGAAATGTCATACTGTATTTCTAAGTACAGTATAAACAAATGTTACCCTAAATTAAACACAAATTATGGTATAATCCCAAAGGCAAAAGCCTGACATAATAATTCCACAAAATTATTATTTCCACAGAAGATGGAAGTAAGGATGGGTAACCTGGGAGGAAAACAGAGACATTGTCCGAGCACACAGGGATGAGGCTAGGAAAGCTGAAGCCCAGCTGGAATTGAATCTGGCCAGGGGAGCCAAAGACAACAAGGAGGGCTTCTGTAAGTACCTAGGTGACAACAGGAAGGCTGGGAAAAATGCAGGCCCACTGTTTTTCCTATGAGGAAAGGCTGAGAGAGCTGGGAGTGCCCAGCCTGCAGATGAGCAGGCTCAGGGGGATCTCATCAATGTGCATAAACACCTGCGGGGAGGGTGCAAAGGGGACAGAGCCAGGCTCTTTCCAGTGGTGCCCAGTGACAGGACCAGAGGCAATGGGCACACACTGACACACAGGAGGTTCCCTCTGAACCTCAGGAAACACTTTGTCACTGTGAGGGTGACCGAGCACCGGCACAGGCTGCCCGGGGAGGTGGTGGAGTCTCCATCCTTGGAGATACTCAAAAGCCATCGGGACGTGGTCCTGGGCAACCGGCTCTGGGTGACCCTGCTTGAGCAGGCGGCTTGGAGATGACGACCTCCAGAGGACCCTTCCAACCTCAACCAGTCTGTGACTCTGTGATTTTGTGAAAGTTACTATTTTTAAAGGTAATTAGAACTGTAACTGCAGCATTTACAAGGCCACCAATAATGGTGTTATTCTTGACAAAATGTACTTCGTTCACACTGTTCCTGAGAAAAATAGGTTATTTATTTTCTCTAAGGAAGCTGATTAATATGCCATGAAAAACACAACACCAGTGTGGAGTGGAGTTGTCCGTAACAGAAGAAACACAATTGTTAAAACCTTTAATTTCCTTAAGGCAGTGTAAAGGAAGTTACATATCTATTTTGTACAATATGAGTCATTATATGGAGCTGAAACTTAGAACAATAAACAAAACATCCACAAAGAACCATCTCTGGAAAGTCTTCAGATCAGAGGTATTCATGTAAGATGTGAATGTGGTTTTATTTTAATTCAAAGGCAAAGGGTGCAAATTATAGAGTTGGGATCAGAGTCAAGAACAACTCCATAGGTTCTGCCTTTATCTTTGATGAAGCATGAACATGATCTACTATGAATACTAAGATAAACTAAGAATTAATCAGTGATAGTTGCTCTAGATTTATAAACAGACGCACAACAGAATTTGATCCTTACACTACGATATAGCCGGTAAGAAAGACACCAGGTCTGTAACTCCTGACGGATGGCCATTTTGTGTTCTGTTCAATGCTAGTTTAGAGGAAAAAATTGAAACGTTCTATTTATATTAGCTTTTTGGCTACCTTTACCTAAAACAATGGTTAATCTTGACATAAATAACAGAGCTACTAATTGTACCTGGTAAAAATTTGGATGCATAGAACTAAAGGGTCTTGAACAAAATAAAAGAGTATCCTTGGCATTACCTGTCGCAGTAACTCCTCCTGACGCATCCTAATTCGCTCCCTCTCCATCTGGATTCTCTGGAGCCTTAACTTCTGCTGCTGCTGTTGCTGCGTGGTCAGTGCACTGGGCAGGTTCAACAGCCCTGGCTGCGGAGTCTGGGGAGGACGACTCTGCTGCGACATGGCTGTGCTGGGTGTTATTTGGTGCTGGTGATTCATGACTGTGGGAAAGAAAATAAATCATGGATGGTTGAGTAGAATTGTACTTCTAGATAACAGAGGACCTAGGACACAAGTTGTTCATTTACAGTGAGTATAGAGTTATTAGAATTACTGTAGTTCAAATGATTGAGATAACTACTCCATCTGGCAAGATCTGGTACTAGTAATTGCTTAATAAAAGAGATCTAAATTAATTCTTGTAATAATAATTACCAGCAAAAATTATGAGCACCGTGTGTGTTTTCCACCACTATGAAGGAGATACACACTTTTTTCAACGACACGCAGATGAGAGATGTTCCAGTTCCGGTTAAGAAGCAAACCTCGTAGGAGGTCCTGTTCCCTGGCAGGTTGTAGCCTTCCTGTACTATCATGGACAAGTCACAATCTCCGTGTACTTATCTATAAATGAGGGTTAATATTATTTTTATATCTCTCAGAAGTGTTTTAAGCACTCCTTACCTCACAGGCACTCACACATTACAGTAATGAAAAGCAGCTTGAGAACTGTAACTGAAGAAAAAAAAGTGCATCTAATGAGATCCAGCAACAAGCTGGACTGTCAGAAGTTACAAAAGCAGCACAATAAAAAGACATCAGAAACTACATCTTTCCATAATATTCTTAACATACTTTCACTTACCTTTTCAAAGCAGGTGAAATGCAAGGAAAAGATAATTAAATTGAATCTGTAGCGCATTCATAAATAAAAATAGCAAAGTAGTGAGAATCACTCCTAACTTTTCTTGATAGATGTCTTTGTCTCTTTTGAACAACCACTGCCCTTTTTCCAAATGGCCTCAGCCATTCCATGTTTCAGGGTGCAGTCAGTGTAAAGTTATCCGAGTTCACAGTATGAGAATTACGATCAATAGCATCAATAGTATCAATAGTAAACAGTGTAATTGCAAGTTATTAAGAGTCATACCAGTTTCATTATCAAACTCAACAAAAATCTTTATCAATCTTGTACTGAAAGAACTGCCCAAATCCACTGCTGCTTTAAAGTTACATCAGGCAAGAATCGAGGTTAATGAGCTCCTAAATGCAAGCCTGTATAAAATTAATCCAAAAAAGATGCCAAGTTCAGGCCTGGCATAACTCCTCTCAGGAGTTACATAAGACAGGTAAGGCTGAATTTACAATTCATGGTTTCATTTGCAAATGAAAAAGGTCTAATAAATTAGAGATTAAGGTGTCTGATTTTAGACCTGATTTAACACAACAGAGGGATTTATAACTCTCTTGTGAATTCTGGATACGCAAGCACCGTAATGTATAGTTAATGTCTTACAAAGAAAACCAAAATAGTCTTTTGCACATTTGATTAACATCTGAAACCTTATCTGTTGGGGTATTCAGATTTGGAAATGAACCATTAATTCCCCACCTTTGGTAGGATATTCAAAAGGTTTGTCTGGGGAATAACTCCATAGATGGCAGGTGAGAAACGGGACCTTTTGTAAGCAAGCCTGATTTATACCTATGTAAACCAGCTAAACCCTTTCACTTGCAGACAGAAGACTGCTGCTCAGAGAGTTAATGTTGCTTAGACTGTTCATGTTACTTAAATCAACACAATCTTTTTTGGTCAAATTCAGAAACTATAAATCAGAGCGGAATTCTCTGTTGGGTGGGCATTTTTATTGAGAGAACTGTTATGAAAGAAATTGCAGGTCTTTGCGTAGCTCCACAGTCACTCTGGTAACCATGCCACAAAGCTAAAATAATCATTTGGCACCTTTGACAGCAGGTATCACTTGGCCATGGAAACAGAATCACCCCTTGTCTCTAGAAATGTTTCCCTCTTAGTAATAGGCTTGGAAAAAACAGGAGGAAAAAGAGACAGAGAAGAGAAACTGCATAGCCTCTGCTTGCACCTCCTTTTTATTTTTGAGTAAAATGTATCAGTTCCCAGCAATGCAACCTAGTATCTTCTGTGAACCACGGAGTGAACAGTTCCTTCTTTTCCTTCCCCACCTTCACATTTCCAGTAAAAAACACATACAGTACCTAAAGCCAGTCTGGATTACAAGTTGTGGCCAAGTACTGCTTTAAAAATTAATTGACATTTTTGCAAAGATTCTTTCACTAATGCGGCAATAGCATAATTAACAAAGCTCTTATCTTTTAACAAAACCACCCCAGATACTAAAATACTCTCTAGAAGAGATACAATACTTTTCTGTCCAAAGGACCAAGATTTGTATCTCCCTTTTTATCTCTCACTCATTGTTCTTACCATATGAGAACTGAAATCTCAACTCTGTTCTATGCTTCTCAGACCTGAACATATTCATGCTGTGTATGTGTCTGACCTTGAAGGATATAGTACAGCAAGCACTAAGTGTACATTGAAAGAAATGGGTTGATGATTTTACAGCCTGGATCAAATGTATGGTACTCACACAATGCAAAATGGTGAACTTAACTCACTCTGCCAGTTCCAAGTTAAAATTTTTTTTTGAAAGGTTGACTTTATGCTAGCCAGCTTTCTGCCAAATCAGGTACTGTCTTGTCCTTCTGCAACTGGAGTAAGGCAGGTACACAGGCATTAGGCCAGCATAAACTTTGCCATGCTTCGTTTGACAGAGATATTTACATGTGCTCACATCAGACCTGAATCAAACTTTTCCTTCTGGGTGATCCAGTATCACACAGGTCCAGCATGTAAAGACTATGGAACCATTAGAGAGTGCAGCTACGTGATATTTTAGCTTCAGTGGCAAATCCAGCTCAAGAAATAATCCAAGTTAAAAGCAGCGCTGCAGTAATATAACCTTTTCACGGATTCGGTTTATGTGTGGTCCACAAACAGCTGTATCCACACAAATGACATCATGCTTCCACATGAAACCAGAGTGCTGCCGTTTATCACCTCTTCCACACCCAGCTGCTTGTTCTTGCCCACATGCTACCCCTTTACTGAGCTGGCAAAAGCATTTTTGTGGCCACACAGCAAACTAAAAATTGCCTGGGGATAAAAAGAAGGTATTTTCTAGCTAGATCAGTTCCCAGCAACAGTAACTGGGTAGCCGTGAAAATGCTTATGTGCAACCAATGTAGGAGTCCAGGTGGGAAAAATAAGCTGGTTGCAGGAAAAGGTGGACCAAAGCCAGCACTCATCAGTAACTTTTCAGTAGTAAAAACCCAGAAAGGTTAGCAAGCTGTAGTGCTGAGACGGGGGAGGTAGGAATGAAAGCTGGGTGCAGAAATCAAACCACTTTCATAACGGGAAAACAATGTATGGAACCACATAGTAAGATGCAGTGAATCTAGTCTTATTCACATTGAAATAAGCAAGAAATATTATAAAGTACAATTATATAAATTATATCAGTGTAAATCTGGTGTTAAATTGCCAGGACCATAAGCACTCAGGCAGGAATTTAACTCTTCTCATATGCATAAGCATGTGCTTAAATTTTTGGCATGTCAGTGGCTGAATGAATAGAACAACCATGCTAAGAATCCAGGCTGGCTGAAGGATTATCACTATACAGTAAGTTCTCCATAAGAAAATTGCTTTCATCTAAGCAGCACATACAAACGATAGAACCAGGCAAAGTTAAGTAAAGATTAATAGCCTGTACGGTGTGTCTGGGATACACTCAGGGCTATGGCGTGAGTTGTAGTACTATTTGTCATGGCTATTTGTTGTCTTTGCTATACAAAATACTCCTTCTTCTTCAGCTGATCTGTACCCATGTTGTATCACAGCTGAAATTATACATGCAAGAAGGTAAAGGACAAGACAATATGAAAATGCTGAGGAATACTTCTCCCTGAGCTATGGTCCCCAATAACCCTCCAAGTAATTCCTTCTCATGGGGACAGACAGAATATTTTGGTCCAATGAACTCTGTATCTTGGAGTAAATTACTTTTCTTTCAAGCAATGCTATCCATCGTTACATACCATCAAAGAACTACAGGAAGCCCACTACAATGAGTAAAGTAAGCATTCCCACACCTTGATGTTAGGAGTATAGAAATTACATCACACTGAATCTCCTACAAGCCAAGTATGCCATAAGTATGTGATCATATTTCTAAGAAACAATAAAAATCCATTCTACTTCCAAAAAAAGTTATCTACATCATCTGGGTTTGATAAAGCTATAGCTACAGCAAAGTTTTACAAGTTTCAGTGCAGGAGATGCACAGAAGGCAAAGCAGCAGGTAGGAGCCATCCTCAGCCAATTCCACCACCTGCATTATTTGGCTCTGCTCCTCTTTCAGTCAGGGCCTTTCTCCTCAGAGGTTTGTAGGTCTGAATCTCTGGACACAGGTCCACAGAAAAATAGATCTGTTCAAAACTACCGCTAACTGGAATGGCTTTTGAAGAACCATTGATTTGGGTCATGGAGACAAACTTACTGAAGGTCATTTGAACCTGCTGACACTGCATTTTTCTCCAGCATACTACTGCTTCAGGAAAAAACGGGATTCAGGTAACTTTCCAGTCAGTTTGAATACCAGGCACTTACTTTCATAGCAGCCCAAACTGGATAGACTCAGAAATGTTGAGTATAGAGGAGTCATGTATCTGTGCTTTCAAACGAGTAGATAGTTTTGTCAAGGTATCTGGCCAGAGTATGTTTATGATAAAGTCTAACTTAAAATGGAGCATTAAATTGATATGGTGATAAAATCAATTTTCTTTTTTTAATATCATTCAAAACCAGTTTATAAATACACAGATGCTAAGGCCCACATTTTGATCCTATCAACTGCATAACAGCATCATTCCAGTTGAATTATTCTTGACTGCAATCACGATAATGTCCCATAAGCAAATTTAGGACATATGTTGTCTACTTTTGTGAAGTCAAATCTAGTTTTTGGGCACGTGCATGCACACATATAATGCACATTAAGTTAATCTAACCTATCTCAAAACAAATATTAACGGGAAATAAAACCAGTATAAGACACGAGACTGTTAGGCGATTCTTTTTTTTATATCTATTATAGAAAACAAAATGAAACCAAAAACTGGGGCATTCTGCAGCACTTCCCACAACAACTGCTGCATTCAGCTGCTCTAAAAATATATCCTAAGGGTCAAAATGTTACATGTACAGTAATAGAAGAGCTGACTCTGGGAACTAGCTGAAGAGTAATTAAATCATGGCAGATTTGCAAGTACTCTTTTGCATTGGTTCCACTGAAAGACACTGAAGTTATTATGAGCAAGCCTTCAGTTAATGTGCTAAGTTTTAGGGCTTTTCTATACCAGCAGTTCACATGTGATGGCACGTGGAACATGTCCTCTGCAAAGCAGCCTGTCCAAATGGTCCTCCAGACTTTCGAAAAGCACTGCCCATCACCCTCCTGGGGGCTCCTGAAGCCTGGGCCATATGAAAAGCAGCAAATCATCTCTAGTTTTAAACACACCCAGAGGATAAATCATGAGGCCAAAGACATGCTGTGCACGGAAAATGAAGTGCTTGCTCCTTTTCCCCTCAGTCAACAGCCATCCTGCAGCCACTGCCACTTTCCTCAGCACAGTTCTTGGCCCGTGTTAGGTGATTTGGGCACTAAAACCCGCCATACAGTCTGTGCACTAGCAAATACCCATAGGCAGCAGATAAATCCTTCATATGTGTAATCTCACATACATGAAGAGTCTGATTCAAGACAGGAAACATTCACAGAAAGCATGACTGTGGCTCTCAGGAAAACAATATAACTGATAGCAAAATGTCTTCAAGTACCAGGGAAAATCTAACTGAAACATAAAGGAAAACGAAGAAAACAGTAACAGCCAGTGGTGTTGAACAAGTATATCGGCTCCAGCTAAAGGAGCTGTGAATTAAGGAGACAGGCTGACTGAGAACGTGGTCTAGTAAGCACAGGAAGATAGTGGTGAAAATTCCCAGATTGTACGCAACAGTCAAAAGACTGTGAGGAACAGACACACTTAAAATTTTTGCTGCCAGAGATACGCTTGGGCATCTCATAGTGTTGTGTAAATGTAGTGACTGTTGGTATCATTTTCAGTGAAGAAGTTTGCAACTGCACAAGCAAGTCCAGTACTTCTGATAGTAAGCAATCCAAAGACACCGTATGGGCTCCTGATTTACCCAAGACAAAAGTTCTTCCTGTTTATGGTGCTAAGAATAGCATCCAGCATTGATAGCCTCCAGATAAGCCAGGAGTGAAATACAGTGAATTTTCCAAGTATTACCTATATGGTTTGTTCAGAGTGCAGATTAGTTTAATTACTTACTTATGCAGATCAGTACCAGCTGCATCTTACAGGGGTGGATTAGTCCTGTGCTATATCCAGGGCAAGTTTGGGTCCAGAGGCAGCTTTATTACCTGTAGGTGGTGCAAAGCCCACGCTGATAAATCCTTCTGGACCTTGTGGAAAGCATGCAGGCATATCTAAACCATCTTTGCAATGTGCTTCCAGAATCAGGAGTTCTGAAGAGTATAGCACAGAGACGCCAGCGTGTCATCCAACATGACTTCTCCAGAGGCATGTAGATGTCATTTGATCCCCAAATTAAGTCTCCTGCAACCCACAGACTGCAGTGCAGAGGCACCCACTTCATTTTGTGGAAGGAAGTGTATTATCACCAGCTTTGAGAGGATCATATCAGACCTGGGCTAGATCTTCATACAATTTCAGATTTGGGATTCTCTGCATGGTGCTCTCAAGATAAAGACAGATGACTATACTACCTGAACACAGACAGGCTGTCGTGGTTTAACCCCAGCCAGCAGCTAAGCACCACGCAGCTGCTCGCTCACCCCCTCACCGGTGGGATGGGGAAGAGGATCGGAAGGGCAAAAGGGGAAAAACTCGTGGGTTGAGATAAAAACAGTTTAATAACTAAAGTAAAATAATAAAAAAAATAGAACAGTAGTAATACAAAGCAAGCGGTACACTGTACAATTGCTCACCACCCGCCGACCGATGCCCAGCACGTCCCCCAAGCAGCGATCGAACCCCTCCCCGGCCAACTCCCCTGCTTATATACTGAGCATGATGTCACATGGTATGGAATAGCCCCCCCGCCCAGTCTGAGTCAGCTGCCCCGGCTGTGCCCCCTCCCAGCCTCCCGTGCCCCTGGCAGAGCATGGGAAGCTGAAAAGTCCTTGACCAGTGTGAGCACCACTTAGCAAGTACTTAGCACTACTTAATAAGAACCAAAACATCAGTGTATCATCGACATTGTTCTCAACCTAAACCCAAAACACAGCCCCATACCGGCTACCAGGAAGAAAACCAACTCCATCCCAGCCAAAACCAGGACACAGGCTTATACTGAAAACTTCAGCTTCCTACATAAACAGCTATTACCTCCGAGAAATTCTGACTCGAGAAAATCAGAAGACCTAAAGAAATGTCCAGGTCAGAGAACATAAAGAAAGTCTACCAATGATAAATGATCTTTCCATGTTCCCTGCAAACGTAATGGCAGCTGGAATACTTGAGACGAATGATGCACAGAAAGGAAATGCGGTGACACAAAGCCAGAGGCACAGAGACAGGCACTGGCAGTACTAATGCGAAACCCACAGCACTTGTAATCCTCCTAAATGAGGTATTGGTCCAAAAATCCTGCAGTTTGGCAGAGCAGTTAAAGCTACTGAATGATGCTTCAGAAAACCTAATGCAGTAGTGCTGCACAAGCTGCAACCAAAAGCATTTGCCATTGGAGTTCTGACAAACGGGGAAAAGGGACTTCTTGGTGAACTGAACAATTCTACTAGGAATTGCTGGCTAGAAGGCTTTGAGATGTTTGGCAGAAATCTGCATGTGCTGTACAATGTGTGTGAGTACACAAAGGAAATCCAACAATGGGGCTTACTGGGCATAGCTGGTTCAATATAGTGCAAATGTGCAGTAAGTCCATCCACAGTTTTTGAAAATTGCAGTTGTCCTGCTGTGGCGGATTGGGCCCCCCACCAACCAGCGACTAATCCCCCACATAAGCAGTCACTCAATTCCTCCTCCGCCAGCAGGATGGGGGAGAGAAGTAGAGCAAAAGCGAGAAATACTTGTGGGCTGAGATAAAGACAGTTTAATAACTGAGGCAAAGCTACGGATACAAGCAAAGCAAAATAACGTCTTCACGAGTTCCCATCAGCAGGCAGCTGTTTAGCCACTCCCTGGAAGGCAGGTACTCAGCACACGTGAGGGTTACTTGGAAAGACAAATGCCGTAACCATAAAGGTCCCCCCTTCCTCCTCCTTTCCTTAACCGTTTACTGCTGGGCATGGGATCATACGGTATGGAATATCCCCTCAGGTAATTCAGATCAGCTGTCTCGGCTGTGTCACCTCCCAATTTCTTGGGAACCCCCAGCCTACTTGCAGTGTGGAGGGGAAGCAGTGGGAAAAAAACAGAAAGCCTCAACACTCTGCAAGCTCTGCTCAGGCGTAGCCAAAACACTGGTGTGTTATCAACACTGTTTTAGTCACAGATCCAAAACACAGCACTATAGTGGCTGCTATGAAATTAACTCCATCCCAGTCAAACCCAGTACAAATGCAGGGTGAGTGCATAGGACTTGTGTAGTAAACTAAATGTTTCTGTAAAATACTGGACTTTCTGTTCAGATGCAGTAGAACTGATCTGATGTACACTTCAGTACCTTTCAGTCAGGATGCTGGAAACTAGCAAATCAAAACCAATATTAAAAAATCCTTAAGCTCTACCTTAATTCAAGTCTAGGTAAAAAAGGAAGCCACATCTGGAGGCAACTGGACATGCTGTAGCTCCACTGAGCTGGCTTCTTTGCTGGAGAGGAGATTGCAGACGTTTTCTAATGTCTCAAACTTTCTGACTGCCCAGGGAGACTATGGCAAGGTACATCTGGGAATAAACCAAAATACACTAGCAAGTGATTTGTATTTTGCTTCATATGAAAAATAACTCCATCCCATACCAATCTTATTACACATTGTAAAGTCAAAGGATCTGCTCATACTGGTCCTGTGGATGCCTCTCCACATTTCATGAGAGAAAATATGAGTTTCCTTTCACTGCGGCAAAAAAATATGGAAGTTTCTAATGTATGTAGTCCTGGAATTATACAATTAATATGACAGGATCTTCCACAAAATAAATTAAAACTAAGGTTCAGATTTTCTGGAAACCTTTTTTGTGACCTGTTTTTTGTTGAAAATCATTACATATTTTTACCCAATCTATGCTTGCAAAAATGACACTGAAGTTTACAAATCTGTACAAATTAAAACACTGCCCTAGACAGGACAATTCCAAAAGTAAGTCTGAATAGAATAACTGATTCTTGCTATTATCAGCCTCTAGTTTATACATCAATTGATAATGAAGTGTGCTTTTACAGGTAACTACCTGCATCTTTCTAGACATTTTCTTTACAGAATCAACACCATTAAAGTCTGTGGTCACATTTGTCTCCCATATAATTTTGCCAACACTTATGATCACTTAAAACAATTTCCCTCTTTTTTCTCTATCTCCTCCCCCCCCCCCATTTGCTATGCACAACACTATATGTTACATCAGAGAAGTTTTATCCTGCAACGCTATCTACTTGGCAAAAACCAGCATCCAGGCAGAACTCCAGTCTCCTCAAAAGAAGTGTGGAAAAGTATGATGATATAGTTGTTACAGGACCAAGACTTTTCACTGCTTTTGCATTTTCCAATGTGTGAGTTCCTCAAACAACAAGAAAAAAAATTTGAATAAACAGTAAGTTGCTTTTCTTAAGGGTAGAGCTACAACGATATGCATGGGGAAACAGAAAAATATAGTACCTGGAATACCTTTAAGCATGTTTGATATGTCTGATATTGTCTAGATTTCAATTAATAGTGAATCTTTAAATATACTAGTTGAAATGAAAAGAATTCCAACAATGGAAAAATTACCCCTGTGGTATATACGTAAGCTTAGTTTGAGCAAAGTCTTCTACCTAACTGCTTTTCTGGAACTGGTCAACTGAACCAGAGCTGAACTCCTGCACTGAGCAGTTCAGTAATGCTGTTTTTGAATATAGCTGATAACCCTTTGTCACTAAAGGTTTGAATGAGCCCACTGAAGTCAAAGGGAAGTCTTGGGTCAACTCCAGTGAGCAACTTATCAATACCATGACAAATCTCCTTTCCTTATAATACAATCATATGGCACATTTGTTGTGCTATTTATGCAATTTTATTAATACCTGCTATTATTTATATTTGAATTCTGAATTTGTATTTGAATGCTATGAGGAACATAATGGAGTTTGGGTTAAAAAAGAAAAACCTGCAGTTCACGATCCAACTAGACTACCCAATATGAAAACTGATTTCAGAACAATGACACTCATCTAATAAATCAGTGACACTGTAACAACTCTCTTCAGCCTGTGGTCTGGGGAGCGTTAGGATCTCTGGACTGTTTTTGAGAGGTCAAAAGGCAACCGAGGCAAATCAACTGGTCTTCAGTAAGTTTAAATTCACTAGGCAGGGTTTGGCACTCCCAGTGTAACATTTCTAAGGTTCTGCAAACAAAGGAAAAATATAAAAAGCTCATATCTACTACTCTATGGTAAAGGATATAACGTAGCAGGTGAAAAGTATTCACCATTCTAGCAGACAGACTCAGGGTGGCCTTGAATTCAGTTCTCTTGGGGAAAAACAAATTTATTTTGCAAAATGAAGTCTCTTCAATAAACAGCCATTACACAATTTTCCAGCTCAAATGAAAGCGAATGAAAATGTGGAGCTAAGTTCCAGATCTGGAGTATGTGGCCACAGTTTCACTGCAGTCCATGGAATTATAACTATTTAGTTCACATCTCAGGTTAGACCTATGTAATTTTCTTTTTCCAGTTAGATGAAAAATGAAAAAAATTCTTTCATTGCTTTTGTTTGCTTTTAAATTAATAATGATATTAATCAGTGAATCAGGTTTTCTGACATTGTAGGAGACCTTTCTGTTGATGACTTTGCTGGATATGTACTAAGCAAGGATTATTTTGTGGGCAAGACTCTGCAAGTTGCAGAAGCCAAAACATGGAAGTGTAAACTGTTTCTGACATATGCGTTGAACCGATTGTACCAACTTTTATTATTTTAGTGTCAGAAGTGTCTGGATGCAACGGTGGATCTTTTTCTCTACTCTGTTTATAGGCAGCCCAGAGTGTAATTCATACGAACTGGCCAGCGTCAGGTGTCACGCAACACAGTCTGATGAAAAACAAATGTCTATAGAGGTTAAAAAGAAAAAAAAAGAACGAACCCAGCCATATTACAGTTTTGACTTAGTCACGACATTGTGAAGAAAAAAAGACTAGGCTCTCCTCCTTTTCTCTCTCTGCTTCTGCCAACAAAGAACTGCTTGTTTCACTTATTTCCCAGAAACAGCATTAGCCTTCCAACAAGGTCAGCAAAAAATGCTGCTTTTCAGTTCTGGTGCATTTTGTTCCAAAAAATCTGTAAAGTATTAAACCAAAAAGTTGTACTATCCCAGTGCACAGAGACTCCTTTATTCAGATTTCTGGGCTGAAAATAGCTATACAGAAATTTCTCAACAGTTTCAACTGTTAAGTTCTGTGATATTCACATTTAACTAACCTTTCCTGTCTTCAATGATTCAAGCTTAAAACAACCCAAATGAACAACCTGCAGGTGCAGCATCAAAGCTATGATTTAGCAAGAAGTTATTTAAAAGATTAGAGATTTACTCTGTAAGCACTTTCAACAATAAATCAGTAACAACAAATAACAGTGGGGGCTGCTGGACTGGAGAGAGAGCTTTAATGCTGATGACCAATTACTGATGACCATTATTATTTAAAATATTTATTAAATTATTTTTACTTTTGTTTCATGTAATCTTCAGCTTTTGCATTTCATTCACTTTGAAACTATGAAAATGACACTCCACTCTTGCACTGGCACGTGTTTGGCTTACTAACCTTGAAGGGAAACACTTACACCAACAGGAACGTCTTTGTGTTAAAACTAAAAATTACTAGATTTTGAAACAATACCAACATCTCTTTTGAACACATCAACCTTTACCATTTCGGATTTACTAGATAGTCAGTTGCTGGTTTAAAGGTGTGTGTCCTTTGAGATACCTGGATTTAATTAACCGGATGCTGAAGTTAATTCCTATTAGTCTCTGGAACTATTAGCCACTGTCCTTGAAACATAAATAAATTACTCCATTTGAAATCTGCCTGATAAGCTACTTCTTAGAGGCTTTAATCGCAAATAACAAAAAAAACCCAAAACGCTCCTTTCCAGAGCTGTGTCATAAACTCTCACTCCCACAGAACGTGCAAGTCCTCTACAATGCTTTCGGCCCTCCTATAATTATTATTTCATTAACCAGAAGCAGGTGCCAAAATTATTCACATTGACCACAACTGAATCGTGTCCACTTCTTTCAGGATATCCAGTAATTAAAAATGACCTGGAACAGGAAGCCTTTCCACTGTGCAGGTGGTGTGAGGGTATGGGCTACACTAAGGGAAAAACATGTTCATCTCAATGTTACAGATTTGTAGCCAAATTTCCAGCCAATGCAAACCAAGCCTTGCAAAATCTAGACCATTTTATGTATGTTAGTTATCACTGAAATACATACCACCTGTTTTTAAACACTTTGGGAGTTTCTGCATTCTTATCTCCAGAGACTCACTTTGACACAGCAACCAAAACTGCATTTTATCATCCTCAAACAATAGTAGCTACACCTCTTTTATCATAGCAGGATATGGAAACTTTGGTTCATGTGTTTATTGCTCTTAGACAGGATTAATGCATTGTTTTATTGGTTGGATTTCCTGGCTGATTAAAAAAAAATGAAAACAGAGGCAAAGTGCCATAACCCCCACTTGTATCCAGACCCAATTAAAGTACCATTAGCAACAGAGGTGAAAGCTAAACATTTAGATTCACGGATGAATTTCTGTAACACAAACAGTTGTCAGTGTAAGAGGCTCTCCATGTTAAATTCTGTTGTGTAATACATAATGTCTTTTACCTTAGAGAACCAGTGTATTTAATAGCCAAAACTATCCTGCTCGTATCACTTGGGTCATGCCTGCTGGTGGATCTTGATAGAGTAAGCTTCTAAGGTAAGGAGCTTTCTCTTCTTCAGTAGGGAAAAAAAAAAGTGAAAATCAAATAGTTCTTCATCTGGAGTTTGACACAATAAGCTAATACGGTTGGACTCTCGGGATCAATGCATACACTGACCCTGAACAAATTAACATTGGGCTTTCCACTATTTTATGCCTGAACTGCTTGATCTATAAAATGAAGAGAAATACTATCTGTTTTTCTTATACTCTATATTTGCACATGATCTGATCAGGTGAAAGTGCAGATGTCAAGTGCAAACAAAAGTATATGTAGCACCCTCCTCCCTCTTCTAGAAATTGTTCTCTCTTCTGAACCGTGTATTACACTTTCTGAAACTCCACCACCTAATGCTGACGATACAACACCCATTTTCTTTACAGTGCCAGTCTCCTACCTGATGAAAGCATGAGAATTGCACCAGGACTCTCTAATCTGTCACAAAGGTTTTCAGGACTTGATTGCATAAAGCCCTGAGTGACCTGATCTCATAGCTGACTGCTCTGAGCAGGAGGTTGGGTTAGAGATCTCCCAAGGCCCCTTCCCACCAATTATTCTGTGATGGCTACAACCTTAAATTTTTCAAGGCCCCAACCCTCAGACATGTGTGGAAACTCATCTAGCTTCTTTCCTTACCTCAGAATAGGCATCCTTACCTTTGCAAGCTCATAACATTATTACTTACCTTCTAGCAGCTGTCCCTCAATTCAATACATCTGAATGAGTTCACAGTTTCTTATAATACCTCTTATAAAGTATATAAAAAAACTAGCTGACAAAAACCAGCAGCACGGAGATAAGTTAAAACAATCTGCTCCAGATACAGATAGAGTACTGGAACACTGGAAACCTCAGGAATTAAAACATTAAGCACCTTTATGATTTTTTTTCTGCAAATATACATATTAATGAACTCATCTTGACAGAACCTGAGAGAACATGTAATTATGAGGTATTATGTCAGTGTCTAGAATTAAGAGTGATCCAGTTACATTTTCTGAAGGCAAGGTTAGATGGGCCAATAGACACTATGTGCTAAGATAATAATTTACAACTTAGGAAATTATCAAGTTATCAACTGTCATCACAGAACAGCCCAGGTTGGAAGGGACCTTGAAAGATCATCTTGTCCAAATTTACATAGAAAATAATAGATTATGAGGGGGAAAGCAGACAAGGTAAGAGAAGATGTCTCAGCTCTAATGCATAAGGGATTTACACAAACATAGCTCTGCTCGTCTCTTTGCTTCACTCCTCGTCACTTCTTCCTTGACAGCCAGCTCATACATGACTGCAGCTTTTAAAAGCCTTTCCACCCATCAATCACATCTCTATGCAAAGGTTGATGAGTCACACAAGTTCTCTTGTGTACCAGAAATGGAAAATGCAAAATGGTAAAATCAGGTACGCGTTTCTGTTATTGTTGATACTGGACTGCCCACTGTGAAGAGAGGCAGAGACAACAGTGGTAGCCAGGCACTAGGGAGCATCAGGGATGTCCAGCCTGGCTGGACTTCGGTGGCTTTAGTTAGACCAAACACACACTTTAACCACAGTTTCTAGTTAGATAAATTGAAAGCCCCTATCCACGCCCAAATAACCTCAAAGGCGTTTTACAAAGTGGCAGAGTGCCCAAAACTCTCAAACCACCAAACTCCGGGCATTACTTAACACACAGCTTAGTCACTCATGCAGGACCTAGAACAACTGGGCCTTGCAGTCTGCAACTGGTATTTGCTCTAAGGCCTAAATTCTACAACTGACTGTACCATGTCACTTAGCATAGAAGGTCTTCTGAGGTTTTTTGCAGATAAGAGTCTCGTCTTTTCGTAAGAGCTTTTTAAGGAACTCACACATATAAATTCAAGCTAATTTATATAGAAAACATAAATACTATCACAGGATTTTATTATTTTATGTCAGAATAAGTTGCAATCTGTTAAACTTGAAACACACTTAAATGAAGACCAGATTGCGCTCACCAACTGGATGAAAAGTACAATCACAAAAGAAATCTCTTTAAAACAGTTCGAAGGAAGCAGGATGAAAACAGCAACGGTTTTGAGTGTTGCATAACATACAATAGAGAAGGACTACAAAATAAGTAGCATTTAATTAAAAATTGTTGCAAAAGAAACTTTTATAAGGATCTAATTTTTTCCCCTAAGTCTTGCTACACATAGCCAGAAATCATACTCCAAAATCTTCTTACACCAGTGACTGCCATTAAGGCAGAACAGCTTCCCTAGCTTGGACTTAGGCACTTCCAGAGAACAATTTAGTCATTTAAGTCAAGCAGTAGTTTGGCCATTCATTAGCTTAGGTGCACTGCAACTGCTCTTTCCTTCCCTTCGTTCACAGTCCATAGAGCTTGGTCTCCTAATTCAGGGACCTAGGCGAGATGCCTAAAATAAGGGTGTACAAATACCCTTCCTTCCACATATGGTCTTTGATTTTACCACAATAATGAAGTTGACTGGCAATAGATTATTAATACGTTATCAATCAGCTGAAAAAGACTGTTTCAGAATAGGCAGAAAACTAATACATGTGCAGATTCAGCACCAAAGTAAATGGTATTTATGAAG
The DNA here is from genome assembly GCA_020745775.1 of Theristicus caerulescens. Classification (NCBI taxonomy): domain Eukaryota; kingdom Metazoa; phylum Chordata; class Aves; order Pelecaniformes; family Threskiornithidae; genus Theristicus; species Theristicus caerulescens. The sequence goes on along the minus strand of CM036565.1, from coordinate 10,536,966 downwards.
CATTTATGAAGATGCAAGAAATACAGTGTTTCTGGTTGTCTTCAGTCAGAGGCTGATCATTTTTCCTGTTGCATTCCAACAACAAAATACATAGTTAGAAGATTCCTGTTAATGTTGCCCTTTCCTTAGTACATCCATCTACAAACTGTCTTAGAAGAACAACAAAGGTAAGATATTTAGAAAAAGCAGACTGAACAAGTCTGAATACATGCTAACCTACAACAATATGCTTGCAATCTCTGGGACAAATTTCCCTTTTCATTCATGAAACTTCATTGAATTTAGTGGTGGTGTGTGAGCGAGCATAGAAACCTGCCTAGCATGTATTAGTTTTCTGTAAATTTAATAAGATGCATCAAAGGAAGAGATACCTTCAGATGCTGTTGTTACATAACATTTCAAAAGCCATGCTTTAAATGTTAGTGAGAAAACTAACACTTAAGTTATAAGAAAACCAGTGCGTGTAGCTCATGAATAGACAACACAAAACCACAGTATGAAAAAAGGTAGAAAAACACAGCAGATTTTGTAAGGTATCTCTACTAATTCCAATCAACTTTCACGATACGTTTCTTCATGCCTCAAGCATAGGCACACTATGATTTGGTATCGCTTAGTCACACTCTGTGCTTTCGATAGAATGTTTATAAGTGCCTTTTGTACACTTCCCAGCAAATATTGCTGAAAGGAGTTTATAAACCAAAGCAACAAGCTGTACAGAACAGACCATATTTTCCATCTCTTCATAAGAAGCATAGCAAGGAAAACATGTGTTAGTAATTGGAAGTGCAGACCAGTATGCAGACCTGGAATACTTAAATCCTTTTAAGTGGCACATCTTCAAAAGAAAAAACTTCTCTTAATTCCTACAGTACCAAAAAACACTAAGACAGAAGATGCATAGACTTCATTTGCTAAAAAGTTACAAAATTACGGCCAGAAGAGTGGCTTAACTTGGTATCCAGTTTCCATTTCTCCTCTGATGTCTGTAAGATGTTGGCACAATCACTTCTGGCTTAGAGGTCTGACTGCCAGACCAACAAATTGCTCACTTCAATGTCTGAGCAGACCCAAGAAAGCAGGTTTAGCAGTAACACTGTTAGCACCACAAAAGAGCAGAAAGGCCCTTCCTTTTGGCCAAGGTAATTTCAAAATAGACACATTCTACTTAGGTACTGCAAACTGCACTCATGTATTTTAAACATGAAGTATTCAGAGGCTACTGTATTCTGTTCAGATTACTGCAATCTTGTAATTTCTGTGTGTATATATATGTATATATATACACACACAGTTTCTAGATTCAATCTTTTTTAATATATTTTTAAATAAGAGAGTGTCACACTTGGTGTGTTCAAACAGGTGGACTGGAAAATCAGGGACTGTGATGCTGAATTTAATAATATGATGCTGAAAGTGCTACTCAGCTGTGAAAACAGATTTGCTTGCTCCTGAAGTGTCACAGCATGCCTTTCGAAAGCCACCAGAACGTGAAAAAGTTCACCAAAACATACTGACAAAATATTTTCTTGATTAAATAAATATGGACACTGTGGAAATTTTTACATACTATTTCTAGTGGGCTGTTTAGGAAATTCAGTCACAGATCTGAACCACTATTCCAAGCACTGTATAAATACCTACCAAAAAGTGGAACGTCATCTATAAATGTGAAGGGTACTGAATGAAATATAGTCTGTATTTGATGTGACAGATTTTGAAGTCTCTGGAAATGCCCCTGTTGGGCACCTGAAGTCCCTTCAAGAACAGACTCTTAATTAGGTGTATGCTTTTATTTCTAATCCTTTGTATCTTGAGAAAGACTCTCCTCTAAAATTCAGTATACAAATATTTCAGTACAGGACTTGGCTTTGATTCCCTTCCACTGACAAACCAGGGGAAAAACTGCTGTACACTGTCCTGATTTATGGTACCTCCTTCGGTTTTAATTAGAGAGAATGTAACAGATGTCAACATAAGCTGAGGAGTTGGTATGAACAAAAAACCCCAGTGTCCTATTCTTACCTCTTGGCCATTTTAGAATTGCTATAAACAGATTGACCTAAACGCAGCTGTGGTTTGATGTAACATGCGCAGAGCAATTGTTAGTTTTACCATGTAGTATGACACACTGCAGTACAGCCTAACCTTTCGGGTTTTACTCAGGTTTCTTTTTCAGATATCCACTCTCATGATACAATTTCCTACTGTCTGCTAGATCACATAACATAACCAACACTTCTACCGAATATAGTCAAGCAGGACAGTTGTTGAGAGAAAGGCAGAAGAAAGAACTGAAGTTAGTTACCCCAGGGGACAGCCTAGGTGTTTATTACAAATTTAAGACAAAAGTAAATATATATATTGCGTTATTGCTGTTGGCAACCGTTGGCAGCCAAATGTTTACCATTTTCTTGGTTTGTGAAGAGACAGCCCTGATGAACCACACTGCAAATGAATAATCATGAAATCATGAGACCAACTTACCAAAAATTAACCTGAACAAGAACCTGGTCTGTGTTTTTAAGACGACCTATTTGACATAGTTTTGTGATCCTGAGCCTGTAAGCTGACCTATCTGTTCCTCATTTTCTTGAGTGGTAGGAAAGTTAAAACTTCAGAAGTGAAATAATAGGGATTATTTGTAATTCTCAATTACACATGAAAATGTTTTCTTCCATTTACATCTTTTCTTTAAAATTTTCAGAGTTTTCACAGCTTTATTTTCACTAAGGCTCATATCTGGCAAAATCAGAGGAACATAAGTTGATGCTTAAATTTACGCTTGAAGTGCTAAATGGAAACAGCAATGAAACCACACCAATTATAGAAAGTCTTTAATTCATGCTGCAAAATAGACTTTTTAGTATTTTGCAAGTAGCTTCCAGTGCAGAACCTAACTATGCAAAAAAAAGCCCACCACCATAAACAAACAAGCAAGCAAGCAAACCAGTTACAACCTCTGACCTGAAGAAACACAGGAAAGACTGCAGACAGATTATCTAACAGCGCCTTGCAGAGTAAGCTTTGAAAGTTATATGGTGGGCTTGCAGAGGCTTTATACCACCTCTAAATGAAAAAGCACAGGAAGAGCTTATTTTTCTATGTTCAATACTACATCAAAAATTTGTCACAGAGGCTCTAAAATAAAATGCCTCAGATGTTAGAACTTCACCTCAAACAGTACAAATTCACTTGCTGCCAACTCTACAGAGGGAAAAATAAGAAAAGGAAGTGGAGAACATACTGTTAGGCCTGATAGCAGAATCACAGCTACCCTTCTTGAAGCAAAAATTACTTTGGCAAACAAATTAGCGGCTTTCCTCTCTTTTGTATTTTCACCACAGAGATGACATCCAGTACTCACCGAGATTTGGCTGAGACATTGCCATAGACCTCTGTGGTATTGGCGTGGAAGTAGCTGCAGGATGGTGGCTCATGTGATTCAGCGGTTGGTTCATAGTTTTTCGAGGATCTTGCCATGTTGTAATTTTTTCTATGTGACTGAGAAAGAAAAGATAAAACGCAAGCTTAACACAAAATGCCCAAGTATATTATATATATGGTTAGGCATAATGTCATAAGTCCTACTTGCTTTTCTTATCCCATGTTTTTCTACCCTTCTCATCTCACCATAACCCATTCGAAATTATCTATCATCTTGTCATTTATTTTTTCTTCTGATCTTCTCCCCCTGCCATTCTAACTTTTTATGCACTACTGTTGAATAATCACTTTTGCTTGAACAATCGGTGAATTCTGTGACATTAAAAATCTATAATACACACTCATCTTCCAGATTATTTAATTGTCCAAAAGTTGTTTACTCTTGTCAGTCTTTTTATATATACTCAACTATATGGCCATTCTTCATTCAGCAATATATGGTCATTTTGCTGAGTTTTGAAAAGACAAGTGTTTTTCTTGCCAAATCCAACTGCTTTGTTCCTTACCACACACCATGAAAACTAGTCTGTCTGTATGTCTCCAAGACCATCAGAATATATTCTCATTACCAAAAGGGGCAGATTATGTCCTCATGACTGATGTGTAATCACCAATTTCCCTGTAAAGGCACTAACAGTTTTTATGGCAATGTAGTCAATGTAGGCCAACAATGTATCTACCACCCTACTATGTAAACCGTCATGTACCTCTATTACCCTGAAAACTATGGAGTAGTGCATAAATCTGCATGAGATTTTACAGCGAGATAACTATAAAGTATGATTTCTGTAAAATATTTTTTGCCACAGAATATAGTGGTGAAGGAACTGTGGTTTTGTTTCAACTGAAGGTTTTCACTGAAATGCAGAAGGTTTGAAATAAACTTATCAGGACAAGGATTTTAAGGATCAGCATGTAATTCTATTTGAAACAACAAAAGAAAAAGGAAGCGTCTTAAAGCAATCAATAGTCTGGTATCTGTCTAGGGACTGCCTGGTTCCATGTCCAGATTTCTGCCCAACTGACTAACCAGGCTACTGATTACCGGCTGGACTTGGATGGGTTTTCCTCTATTATTTTTTTGCTAGAAAACTTCAAAAGATGTAAGTCTTTAAGAAGAACATGTGAAGAAGGATTAAAAATTTAAATATTCTGTGTCTGGAAAACCATTCCAATACACCTTTCATAAAAGCACAGTCTAACATCATCTTTACTGAACTCAGACTCAAACTCATCATTGCTATTTTCACCTACGTTATTAGGATTGCCATTGCTGCTGCGACTGCTCCACACCTTCAGACTCAGCTGATCACCACTGCTATTTCACAAGCAAGTTTCCGTCTATTGTGATGCTACCATGTCCAGACTCTTTACAGTAAGTCTCTGATGTTACCAGAAATAATGTGAATTACAAGCAGGAAAAAAAAAGAACTGAACCATTTTTTAAAGAATGGAAAAAAGCAACACTGTCTTTATTTAGTCTGTAGCCATTTTCTTTTCCTAATATTTTACATTTAATGTACAGTTCCAAAACTGTAACCGAAGATCACACTTTCACTTTGACACTTGTCTAAAACTCAGCCTCTAAGCTGTCGAGTCACCGCCTTTCTTCATAGCTTCTAGAATATGTTTGTTATTATTCACAATAAAACCACCCACCATTGCTTCTCCCTAGCATTAAAACACTTTATTCCCCCCTCACTGTAAACCGTTATTATATTTTAGCTTTTCTTCTTTTTACTCTTACTTCTCAAGTATAAGCATTCTTGTATCCAGTTCAGTTAAATGATCTTTTTCCAAAATTAAGAAATGGCATTCTGAATGAAAGATGCTGCTATGGCAATAAATTGGGCAATGTTTTCTGTTAAGTCCTAATTGTGCCTGAATGAGATGAAAAGTATTTTTATTTAAAGTTCCATTCTTTTGTTTCTCTGGCATTGTAATTCAAATAAAGAAGCTACACTTAATCAAAGTTATGAATTTTGGAATACCAACATATAATAGAAAAGATTTTTCCCCAAATAGTAAGAAACATGTTTTTAAGCATGAGCTTTAGTGATCAAATAAATACTGCCTTAACAAAGCTTATATCAAAACACATTTCCCACTTTAAAATGTTTTTTTACATATAAACACTGTAGAATTTAAGCAAAAAGGTTAAAAGTAAATCAGACTCTTTTTCCTGTAATGTTCAACTCTAAAAACTGAAAGCACAAATTCCTGACAGGAGAACCTGAAGCACAAGTTAAAAGTATTTATGAAGTTGGTTGTATTAAGCAATCTGTAACTTGTTTCAGCGTATTCCTCACTCTAACTACAAATCCGAAACCTTTAACTGGAACTGCTGATTAGGTACAACGAGCAATAACAGGAAGCGCTCTTAACAAAAAGACACACCAGAATACCAAAATGGTCAACTTCAAAATTCTGTTCTGTTATCAAAGTTCCTTTCAGCAGTAACAGTCTCACATTTCACAGGCATTAAAAGACAACAAAATATGATCATTTTTTGATTCAGGTGAGAGCTATGAACACATGCAGAGTCATGTACGTGAGTTAGTATTTAAGATTTTGAGGATCCTTCCATTTTAAGTATTTAGGAAAAGAGAACAAGTCTACCCAGTACAGTGCTCGGTCACCCTCACAGTGACAAAGTGTTTTCTGATGTTCAGAGGGAACCTCCTGTGTGTCAGTGTGTGCCCACTGCCTCTGGTCCTGTCAATTAAAGAGGTTGTCTGTAACAGCCTGCAGTGAATCAAGCAGATGGAAGACAATTCATGCATTTCACTCTAGTGCCCAACTTAAGTGCGTAGTGCAAGACAGTCCCTGGCAAAATCTTCAGTTTGTTTCAGGGGAAGAAAGACGTGAGTCTTGCAGTCCATGCTGAACCACGCTCAGCACTGTCAGCTACTCATGGGTGCAGGGTTTGGCACTGGACATGGCTTTAATTCCAAAGGTGCGAAATATTGCCTTCAGTCAATAGGACAAGCATTTTTCTTCCAGAATTGTCTTCAAACCCGTAAATCTCAGCAGCAAGTACCACACAAATCTTTAAAACTGGGCAGTGGGTAGGACATGCTGGTTTTAGATCTTTTCTAACCTTTGCTGAGGTCCTGTTCTTTAAATTGTTGCTACAGCTACCTAATTTCCCACCCCAGTACTGCCAGCTGTTATTTCATTTATTTATTTATTTTTATTATTTAATTGTGTCTTCTTGCCTGAATGGTGGAAGATACTAACCATGTCACAGTGATGCAGCAATACTCCAGGCACCAGCCTTGGTGGTGCCACGGCTGTGTCACAGCAGACAGAACGTTGGTGGTGGCCGCGTCACAGGGGAGTTGTTGGTGACGTGGGTGGCCCAGGACGGGTACAAAAAGGGCTGCGCCAGACCAGGCTGGCAGACAAGCTGCCAGGTGAGCAAAGGCTGAGACAAGAGGGCAGGGGAGGGATGGGTAGGGGCTGACCCATGGCGGTGGAGGGTGGCTGCTCCTCCTTTGTGGCTTCTGTCTATTACAGCTGGATACCAGGACAGGGATGCGACCAGACCACGGCACATTCCTGTCCTCTCCCTCCTCCAACACTCAGCCAGAGAGCTGCCAGAACGCTGCAGGACAGATAAGACAGCCCCAACCCATACCCCGTTACAGTCTTACAGGGAGCTGGGAGCTCCCTACAGCCATGGCAAAGCCACGCACCTTTTTTCCCCAGGTAGCCAAGGGCTGAGCTGCACAGGAGCTCCTGGCACCAGCCCTAACATCCAGGTCACAGTAGGGAAAACACTGGTGGTGGCCCACGTTGCAGTGGGGTTGGTGACATGGTTGGGCCAGGACGGGTGTCTCCTGTCCGTCAGGGAGACATGGGTTGGACAGCCTTGATGTGAGGCTGGGAGAGCCCCGGGCAGGAAGGCAGGGGCTGCCCCATGGCAACGGGGGGTGGCTGCTCTGTTCTTTGATGCTCCTGTCTTTGATAGCCACATCCCCAGACACGGACCTCTACCACTCAGCTGGAGAGTGCTGCAACTACCAAGGACATTGACCTAAAGATAAGGAAACATACACAGCCCTAGTCTGTACCCTGTTATGGTCCTACAGGCAGCTGGAAGCTCCCTGTAGCTGTGGACCAAGGGAGCTCTGCACCACTCACCATCTCTGTACCCCATCATGGTCTTACAGGCAGCTGGAAGCTCTCTGTAGCCATAGACAAATGGAGCTCTGCACCACCCACCATCTCTGTGTGAAACATCTCAAAATAAAGTTAGATATTAATGTTTTTTTCTGGTGACAGGGCTGGAAGGCATGTCCTATGAGGAGCAGCTGAGGATTCTGGGTCTGTCTAGTTTGGAGAGAAGGAGGCTGAGGGGAGACCTCATTGCTCCTCTCCCCAGCTTCCTAAGGAGGGGACATGGAGAAGGAGGTGCTGATCTCGTCTCCTTGGAATCCAAGGCCAGGATGCCTGGGAACGGTTCAAAGCTGCATCAGGGGAGGTTTAGACTTGGCATTAGGAAGCATTTCTTTACTGAGAGGGTGGTCAAACACTGGCACAGGCTTCCTAGAAAGGTGGTCGATGCCCTGTCAGTGTTTAAGAGGCATTTGGACAATGCCCTTAAGAACACGCTTTAACTTTTGGTCAGCCCTGAAGTGGCAGGCAGTTGGACCAGATGATCATTGTCGGTCCCTTCCAACTGAACTATTCTATTCTATTCAGTAGCCCAAAGATAGCCAGTGCTGACTTCAGAACATTCATATTTTGTTCCTGCACTACCTCCTGTTCAATAAATGGACTGTCACATGGACCTGTTGGAGCGAGTCCAGAGGAGGGCCACAAAAATGATCAGAGGGATGGAACACCTCTCTTATGAAGACAGGCTGAGAGAGTTGGGGTTGTTCAGCCTGGAGAAGAGAAGGCTCTGGGGAGACCTTACTGAAGCCTTTCAGTACTTAACGGGAGCCTATAAGAAAGATGGGGACAAACTTTTTAGCAGGGCCTGTTGCGACAGAACAAGGGGTAATGGTTTTAAGCTAAAAGAGGGTAGACATAGACTAGATATAAGGAAAAAATTTTTTAAAATTAGGGTGGTGAAACACTGGCACAGGTTGCCCAGAGAGGTGGTAGCTGCCCCACCCCTGGAAACATTCAAGGCCAGGTTGGACGGGGCTCTGAGCAACCTGATCTAGTTGAAGATGTCCCTGCTCATTGCAGGGGAGTTGGACTAAATGACCTTTAAAAGGTCCCTTCCAACCCAAACTATTCTATAGTTCTATGATTCTATGCTCAGCGAAGAGCTCCACTTCTCTAGTCTTGAAAAGGCATCTTCAAGAGGTTCTGAAATATCATGTTCAGGGATGCATTCAAGAGAAAGGGCCTTTACCTCCTGGGAAAAATGGAATTAAGAAACCTGCCCAAGAAACTCAGAAGACCAGGAAACCTATAAAACTGAGGTTTGCAAACCACTGGAGCACACATTGGTTGTCGCAGTTACCTTCTTTCCTGCATTTGATGTTTACTGACGTGTAAGCATTGAAAGGTATTAGTTTTTAACTCATAATATTTTATACCTAAATATCTCAATGCTGTTATTACTACGCAAAATGCATTGCAGAGAAAAGCAAAAATAATCTGCTATTCTTTGCAAAGCAGGTCAGCAAGTAGTGAAAGTAGACATTGATCAAAATATGGAATTTGTCATTTAGGCCTTGATCCTGAAACACTGAATTCACCAGAAGTTTTGCTACAGCTGCCAATGGAAAGTGGGTCATACCCTTTTAATTTTGCACAGATTCACAGCATTGCAGATACTTAGGAAAGAGCGTGGTAACAGGAATGTTTGGTTGCAGTTGGCAGTCTGTTACAATAACTATGAATTTTTTTGTCTTGCACTTTTAATACGGGGTCATTGGGTTTACTTTATTGAAACTGTAAAAAAATTTAAATCGCATAGGGTTTAGGTAACAATTAATTAAAAATGTTCTTCAGCAATACCGTTCATATAGTGCTGACAGTAAACATTATCATCAGCTCAGCAAAATCTTGTCCAAATAATGACTTTGAAAAAAACTTAAGAACAGTACTTCGTTAGTATTATCCTCAATATACTTTAAAAGCCAGAGAGTCAAGCAATAGTTACTCTTTTAGAAACACATTTGGCATAACACTCCCTATTGAAACACTTGGTTTCTGATCATCAAATTAGGATGAAATGAGCTGTAGTTCTTTCTATAAAGGCACTTTTTTCCACATTGCACCTGAGACAATTTTCCATCCCTTTCTTGTTTTCTTAAAATATGCCCACTTAAAACGTCCTGCCTACAAAGGACTATGAGGAAGAGCTCTGCCATTTGCTTTCCCTGAAGTATGTGTCTTCTCTTAGTTATCGACATAGTGAGGCGGTCAGCATTAAGCCAGCACAAAACATGAAGAAACACATGATCTAGAATCAATAAACAAGGAAGTATTTTCTAAGTTAATGTCTTTCTAGGATGTATCTTTATCACCTTGCAGATTTTCTCCTTTTTCATTTGAAATAAGAATTGCAAATTAAAAATATTCAATTAAGTTTTAATAAATTCATAAAACCTCTTCTCACATAAACATCCTCATAAGAAAAGATAAAAATGTTCTGCAAATCGCTATGCAAAGCAACCAGTCAGGGAACTAGCTGAAAACTAATACTGCTTTTGTTCAAAATCTTTTATCCTTTTTATAGAGAAAACAATCTGTACTTTAATTACATGTGAGAAGCAGGGCAATGACAACCATTTAGCAATACTTCATAACTTACAGAAGAACTGAAAAATTGATCAAAAAATATAAGGATCACAGATCTTAAAGAATCCAACTGCATCTAAAACAAAACAAACCAAACCACAGGAATCTTCTGTGTAAACACGATAGCTTCTCAGAAGCCATAGCCAGGATCCACGAGTGGCCTTGCTTGCCCTTCTTGGTGCCATCCTGGCAGTGTACAAACATCTCTTCTTCATTAAAAAACATGCAGACAGAGTGTCTGAAACAGAACCCTCAAATATGGCATTGATATTATGATTCAAGATCAAGTAATGGCTGGTTGTTACTAGAATTTATTACTATGACCACTAAGCCGATTTGGTTTTATCCAGTTATTAAAGCCTGTTAAACATTAGACAATGCTTATTTAACAACTTAAGACAGTAGAATTGAAAACCCAACAATTTCCTAAAATCAGCACTAAGATTCTAAAATAAAGGGCTTGGTTTCAGGCCAGAGAAGCCTTCCCCTGCCCCAATTTCCATTGTTTATGTAAATACCCCTGCTTTATTTCTACACAGGTATCAGAAAAGGTTATGTTAAATCTTTGCAGAAACAGGCACCAGTTCATTCCACTTGAAATGTATTGGATTTACGCTGGGATAACAGATTGGGCCCAGTATCTTTTTATTTATACAGGAGAACAAAAGAAAATGTAGTGGTGACAGAAATTAGCCTTTTTAAGATTCTTACAGCCTCCTGGGTATCAGAACTGACAAAATTCAATTGAGAACACCCTCTTTTCCCTTAAAGGCCAATGGGTAAAACATTAAACATTACAGGTGGATTTCAAATACTAAAATGCAGAATGCTGTCTTAAAACTCAGGACCTTCATTATCAAAATCAATTCAAAGGCAGTTACCAGTCTACAATCACCAAATGCAGGTGGTTCCCATTCATAACCCTGTTACAAATGTTCAGTAATGCGCACTGTGTTGAGCAGCCAGATCAGATTCACTCACAATGAGCAGGCATAAGAGTAGCATTTAGCTCTGGACTGTCCATAGGACTGGGTTTTTTTAAAAAAGTATGATACAGTCCACCGTTAGAGAAAGTCAGACTGAAGCTGCGATTTCATGACTGGCTGAGGACAACTCAAGTCCATGTTGCTGCTGAAGGGGAAAGTCCCACGTCCCCTGCCACGTGTTCTCAACCCTTTTCTTGGGCTGACAGCAGTGATCCTGCAGTTGTGCCGTCTGCCAGATCAGGCTAAGCAAACCCTTATGGCTAATACTGATTTCTTATTCTTTTCTGTTTTGCCAATTCTGTTTTTGCTGGACTCTCATCCAACCAGCTGTATGGCTGCACGAGGAAGGGAGAGGCAATTCAGAGCCTTAGTGGCGGAAGAGCAGCATTTCTGATTGTGAAACCGCACCCTTTTACCACGCTTTATTTCAGCCCTGGAAAAAAATCATTTCGCTCATACATGTGACATTTCCTTGTAATGAAGACCATTTATTCAGCTCTGAAATGTGTATCTGTACACAAGAAAGAAAAACACTATGGACAGAACCCCTAAATATCCTTATCTGGGATTGTATCAATCCATCTGTTCCTTGTTTTATTATTTCCAGAACTACTAATCCCAGAAGGATTTTTTTCTTGGCATACATCACATAGCCTACAACAATGAGACAGAAAACAAAGCTTCAGACAAAGGCAAGCAACACAGGCTAGAAATCTTGCCTTCGTTGCTAAACTGTACTACATGGGTGACCCGCTTGGAAGACAGTAAAATTTTTACTTCTCCCAACATCTGAGCTTTACACTGGTACTGGACAAAGATTAAGCACTTAACTTTCAGGATCACTGAGACAATTAGGTATCACTGCGTTAAACCCCTGGTCTAAGTGTCCCCTAAGGCACTGACTTGTATGCTAGTTTTACCTGCTTTATCAATGGAATTATATTGCTATAAATCACCTTACACACTTAATTCTGGTGTAGCAGCCTCTGTACAGAAATATAACCTGTTAAACGAAATCTGCCTAAGTTAATACTTAAATACCACAAAAACATCTTTCTTTCATTCAGTCCTAAGAGCTATATTCTGTTCCTGTAAGTTGCAAGAAGTTTTCACTTCCCTTAAGAAAAAAGTATTTTTCTACAATTGCTAGTTTAAGCTTTTAATTTTTGTGCAATTTTCTGCAAATAATAATCACATTTTCATTTTCAAAAGTTTTTCATAAAATAGCTCCAATTTTTCAATTTCCCTTTTCATTTTTACTTTCCTTTTCCCACCCTAAAAGGCAAGGGGAGAGGAAAATAGGGGATGGAACAATAACATGATTTTTGTTTAAAAATCTATATGAATAAAAAGTGATCACATTTAAATACACTTTCTGTAACAAGTATTACTATACTGATTGCTCAACTAAAGATGAAGCTGAAACTCAATGTCAGAACAGTTCTGAAAAAGACTAATTTGATGAGTGCTGTAATCTCTAATTATTTGCTCTTTTATTATAGTCTACTATTATTACCTATCTATAATTACCTCTTTCATTGCATGTCATTTTCTGTTCATCATCTACACACCTTATCTGAAGAGACAGCCTAAGAGTTTGGGAAAGAAGTAGTGAAACAGTTCTTTGCTATGAATTTGGAAGATAAATGTCTCCATTACATGCACATGAATCCAAAGAGAAGGAGCCCCAAACTTTAAAGATACCTTGCCTAATCAATAGCTTGCGTAATATTGAAGCATCACTACAAAGTAGAGAGAACTGCTATGTAGAAACATAACGAATTTTTAAGTCTTGCTTTTATAAGATTCTTATTTGAGGAATATTCAAACACATGACAAAGCAGCCTCAAAATACATATTCAAATTCTCACTTTCAAGTTTTTCAGAAGCAATCTTTGCATTTCTTATTACTATCAATCCTAGTATCAGAGCAGACCATTTCTCAACAAGGACTTCATTCATAAATAAGCAGGGTAGGAAAGAAGAGGCATTCATTTTAACTCCTATTTCTGCATCACAGATGAGACTGATGGGGGAGTCGTCATAAGCAAACAAGAAGTTTTGAAAATAAGATTTTCAAGAATGCTTAGCTGGGGGCTAATACTGTTCCCACTGAAATCAGGGAAAGTTAAATATTTACAACTCAAATGAGATACACCAAGTATCTGTCAAGTATGACACAGAACATGCTATTATAAACGCTGCCCCCAAGCTGCCCAAGTCACGGCATTCACACCCATAAAGTCCTACGATGCACAAGCTCAGTAAGTGGTAAACTGTATCTTAATGGTGTTCCCTCATCAGAAAAAAAATTAAAGCAAAGCTTGGATCTGAACAACTATTTTACTAGGACTTTTTGATTCTGTTCCACCTGTTGTACCTTAGGCTTTTGTTAAACGCTTCCTGTTTGGGTGTCTGCTTCCCACTTTGAAATGTCAATGTTCTTCAGAATTTGTGCTACTGCTGCGTACTGCATTTTTAAACTGCTAGGCTCTAATCCCCGACTTCCACTGCAGCCTTGCCAAGACAGCTCAGTTAGTTTAAATTAGCAAGCAGCAGCATGAAGTGTACTAATTCTCTTTCTGCTTGTACTAACTCCAACAACAAATGTATCCCAGTGAGTTCTATTTTCAGACCATTTTTTTCCCCAGTATTAGGAAATTCAGATGTATTCATCTGAAAGGGGAATTGAGGAGAACAAACTGATTTGAAATACGTTATTCTGTAAGCGTGCTCTCACCTGAAATAACAGAAACTTAAGAGTTTGGCTGACACTGTAGTACTTGTACAGGGTGCTTTATCAGGGCTTTGTCACATGGACTGAGCGAGTGGATTTTGCGACTGAGCCACATCAAAGCAAAGCTGCTTCAGGGCAAGTGGGAAGCTGATGATTCATCAGCCCTCATGTTCTGACTCATTAACTGCTCCGAACAGGGCGACAGCTCACACTGGGCTGGAGCAGGTCCAGGCAGCCGCTTCCGGCTGCACCACCATCGCTAAACATTGGGAAATCTGTTTACATCTCCGCAAGCAGAGCCAAGTCATTGCCCAACTTTTTCTCTCTGTCCCTCTGTTCCTTGTAAACAAAAAAGGGACAAAAAGGAAGCTTGTCTCAACTTCAAGTGGAAGCTTGTCTACTCATAGTGCTCTGACGCTGCATGATGTGGCAGATAATACTTTTATACAAACGGAAAGTTTTTTTAAATTTAAGAAAACTACCTTGGGGCCACAACATCCCAGTCTATTGTGTGAGCTTGCTCATAGTACTGCAGTGCAATTTCTGGTAAAACTACAGCCAGAGCCAAGCCACACAGTATTTCAGTAATCATTATCATGAAGGATCTAGCAGCAAAAGAGAAATTGTGTATCAGCCTTCAGTGTCTTACAAACTTACTTTAAAACATGCTGGTATAAAACAATCTATTAAAACAAACCAGAGATGCTCCCAGTAACTACAGGAACAGCTATTCCCCTCCTGCCCTGCCAGCGGCCTTGGCCACGCTCTCAAGGAGGGCTCCCTCTCACAAGGCAAGGTGGGTTTTCTCCCCTGAACAGAAGCTAGTTATTTTGGCCCTCTCTCATCCCAATGAAAGCAACCCTTAGTATCACAAGTCAGCTGGCCCAGGATTCTTGAGGAACCATGACCCACCACAACCCTCACAAGCAGCCCACCTTCACCGTGACTACCACAGCCTGACGACAACTAGCGGAAATAACAGAGAAAAACTCATATTCATTTTTGTTAATGCCTTCATCTGTGTAGGGGCCTAACTCACAAGGGTGCTAAGCATTCAGCCCTTCAAAACGTAAAAGATTCAGTGGAGTTTAAAGTTACCACCTGTTTTGCAGTAGGCTTTTTGAGGCCAAACACAATGTCACAGTCAGTTCTGCACCTTGCTCATTCCCATCTTCTGCTACTTCCTCGGTTCAGTTGGTACAACTGGTTTAGGCTATGGACAGCAACTCAAATCAGCAAAGCGATCTAGATTAAAAATAGACCTAATCAAAATAATTATTAATATATCAGATCAATTTAGCACAACTTAAGGGTTGGTACAAAAGTTGGGAGTGATTGGTCAACGCAGGAACTCTTCACACATTTCCTCGTGGACTGTCGCATTGGGCTAGATAAAATGTCGCACTTTCCAGCGATAAGGCCTTCAGCAGAGACCTGCATGCAGCTCCCCCGAACAGCGACTGACACGAGAGCTCGCTGTCCCTGGACATTCACCCCTGCGCTCCCAATGCAGTTTGCTGTGCCCCTCCTTCAGTTACGCTACGGTTTTGTGGGGCTGCACTATAATCCAGATTCACAACATTAAGTGGGTTAAAAAGAACCCTGAATAAGGAGGTAACTGTAGGCTCAAGCAGCTGCATTTGCTTACCTTTAAACATTCAAAGTCCTCTCACCTATTTTTCAGCAACTGTCTTTTACAATCTAATAAGGTGACTTATGGCAGAGATGAAAAGAACCTGTACTATTACTGTTAACGTCATTTCCTTTACAAGACAAGCCGGGGCCTGTTCAGGACACTGCACCCCTCAGACCTTTAGGCACTCACTCCCTGCTGAAAAGGAGCTTAGAGGACTAACCTCACAACACAACCAGCAATTGCTAAATAAAGTGCGTTTGTATGTGCTCCTGAATGCACATAAACCCATTCCTGTGAAAAAAAGAATCAAGAGTGAACTCTTTCCAACTATTTTCTAAATTAATTTTACGACTTCAGTCTAATTCAAATATTCAACAACTATTGGTCTGGGAAAAGATTCATACAGTACATTCACATTTAAAAAAAATAAACAGTGAGTATCAAGAGTAAATCAAGACTTCATCTTGCATACACCAACTGAGAAATCCCGTGTGTTAGCATACTCATTAACTATGGTGGTACCTACTAGCCATATCTTTGTTAGCACCAAACAATAAATGCCAGTTGGTTACTGTATGCATCAGCACTGGTACATTCGTGCATCTCTAAAAAAACTTGTCAACTGCCTGAGGGCAGACAGTAGACCACCGCTGAGACAGTCCCTCATTTCCTCTCCTACAGAAGAGTATTCAAATAGAGAAGCTCACTTTCACCTTTCCCAGTACCTTTTATACAACAGTATCTTTTACCACATCAGTCCCATCTGCGAGCAGTTCACTGGTTTTCTGTTATTCCAGGTTCAGTTCAAAATGACTTTTCATTTTAGAACTATCAATGCACTTGACCCAACCAATTTCACAGTATTTTATCATTTAATTCCCCTCCCCATGTCCTTTGCTTATCTACCTTTGGCTTGATCTCTCTCTCTCTTCAATTTGTCTCAAGCAGACAAGATGCAAGGTTTTGGGGGGTTTTTTTGCAACTCTTTCGATTGAAAGAAACATCCTATATGTCTTTGCCTTGTGAGCTCCCTCAAAATTCTCAAATATTCTTAAATATTTTCTCCTTTGCTCTACTTATTTCACACTCTAGTCCCTTTCACTAGGGTTTGACTTCACAACCGCACAAAATCAGCTTTAGATGGCATTTAGTGCAGATTGTTTTAAAGATCCTATCTACTGGAAGGGAAACAGCCAAACAGATGTGGGACTTTGGTGAGCTGTGCTGTAGATTGGAGAGAAAGGAAATACCCTTACTAAGAAGCAGAAATAATAAAAACAAAGCAAAATCTCAGCTTCTTGCTAAATTACTTCAGAAAGGTTAAAAAAAAAGCAGCAGTACATCTTGTATTCTCAGTACTCAGAATGAAGATCCTTTTTCTTGGACTATAAACTCTGGCTAGCTTTTCACAATCTCTGTTATATTTGGGCGAGCTGGGGAACAGTTGATTCAGGTTGTTCACAGATAATGAGGCTGGAAGAGTCTGGTTTGGTTTTCACTTCCCGTTAGAGACATCAGATACATAAATATGTTTCTAGCTCCAAAACAGTTTTGACATAAAAGCTATTTACGAGAAATATTCTTTCCACTCCCTGGGTTTCACTAAATATTGAATATTTCAAAAAATGCTTCTTCCAGGCTTCATGCAGTATAAATGTTATAGCCTTTTTCTAAATATGGCATTGTTAAAGATATTGTAAAAACTATTTTCCCACCTGCAGTTCACTTTAAGTGAAATTTATTTTAAGCGTTGCCATTTTTCATGTCACAGTTATTCCTTGCCAGGTGGAGTTATATAGCATTAAAAAAGAAACTGTAAAGGTAGCAAAATTAACTCACTGATTTTTTCATTGTAATGTAAATGAATCAACATTTTGAAAAGACAATCTACCCATTCTACCAGTTAAACTACACAGTACTTTGAGACTTTCAAATGCTAAATGAACTCAACTGGAATGTGAAGTCATGATTTTTTAAAACTTAGTTCTTGAGAACTGCTTCGCAGAATCTTGTTCACCTGTAAAAGTCTAGTACCATCAACTTCTTAAAAATTCTAGCTCTATTATTCTTTTTTAAGTGACCTTTATGTCTTACAATCATAGGTGAGCAAAACTTAAGATATTAATTGAATGGAAATGATTTTTAGTTTTAGAAACAATTATCCTACATGCATGTGTCCAATTCCCACAGAAGTTAATGGAATTTTTGAGTATATACAGACAAACACTATCCCATTGTGCTAAAAAAACAGGGTAAGGGCCATGAAGGTCCTTCACTATACTTGGATCTTTGACATCATGCAAAGTGAATAAGCACAAAAGGAAACGCCACAGAACCAATATTCTTTGTCATTAAACAGAGAATTCAAAAACCATCTCTAGAATCTAAAGAAATGAGATCTAATTAGTACAGTCTTAATTTATTAAAAAAAATAGTAAGCCATGAGATTCCAATTCACCCCCCAAAAATCACATGAAGTGACTTTCAGAAGTACAATTTTACCCCTCTAAGGTAAATGGAAAAAAATGTGCACGAGTCCTTAGTCCTGTGCAACAATTAGAATGAAAAAAAATTACTGTGCCTATAAAAATATCCTTTTTTTTGTTATGAAAACCTTTGATCTCATTTCCCTCACACACTTCAAAATGATTTCCAGGCCTAGTGTCTGTTCCTAGGAAACTTCAATAGGAGAAGGGTGAGACCCACTGTGTACAGAAAAATAAAAATACTGTTTTGGGTAAAAAATTAACTCACAAATGAGTATTTTTAAATGCTTACCAACAGCAGCTATGTTTATCAGCGTGTTTAGAAACCTCCAAACCCACTGTTCACTAGGGAAACAGCAACAGCTCCCTAAGGATCACAGCTGCAGTGGTGCCGCTGCAATACCACCACGAACGCCTTGCCTTAAGGTGGTTAGTTTGATCAAGGGTGGGGCCAGGAATCTCTGAAGGCGATGAAGAGGATCAAGGAAATTCTATAATTAAGCGATATTTTACAGCAGCTTACGGCAGCTGTTGCAAGCGGTGGGAGGACTGGCTGGGGGGTGCCACAACAACTAGCAAAATTCTTCCTCACCAGACCATACGCAGCCTATCGCCCTCAGCACTGTCCCTGCCCCACGCCTTACCAAGGTCACCTTACACCAACACCTGCTGATTCTGCAGACTTGGGGACGCACTTCAGTTATTGCTGTCATCTTTCTAATCCTGAAAGGGGGAGGAATTTACTGTTCCTTAAAAAAAGTAAGTGAGAAATATTTTAGATTGTCTCTAGTAGGAAAACTGTACATATGCTATGTGTTCCCTTAGATATTAAAAGAGAATTTGTGAATGCTTCTTTGTAAGAATCCTCCATTAAGCACTTAATTATTAACAAAATACTAATGGGTTAATTCTCAACTTCAAGTAGCTTTAGTTTCAAAAGATGAACCTTTAGTATTGGATATATTGTAATTGATATATACAAATATTTTAAATTTCTTTGCAAATGCTCTGTCTTCTCCATGGTCATTATATGCACAAAAGAAGGGCAGGATGTGATTCAATAACTACATGAGAATACACTGTTCTGTCTGTAGCATGCAGTTGGATTCCTCTTCCTTTGCCACGTTTCTTTTCCCCTTCTCTCACCACAGACTGGAAAATTTCAACAACCAAGTTCTGCCTCTCATCACAACATGAAAAGGCTTTACAGAAACTACAGCACCATGTCCTAACATCATGCACCCACCTGTGCATTTGGTAACTATAACTCATTAAGTAGACTGCAGCAGTCCCCACAACGTGGTAACAACCTTCCAAACATCTAAGAGACAATCACTTCTCTTAAAAATGTAAAGCTTGAAGATCATGCAATAATTTCAGTAGGCTAGCCAAATTTTTATGGCTTGTCATTTGTTCACAGCTCTGTTAAATGCAAACCTAAGTGGAAATGGAACGGAGTTAAATTATGATCTGAATCACATCTTGTTAAAGACAATGAGCTTCACTCTGGCATGAGCCCACACGTAACATGTTTGGAGAAAAACCTTCATTGGCATAGACAGTTTACATGCCAGTCTGTGCAGACAAAGCATCAGTTTCATCAGGTTTGCAGTTGTCTTAGTCTTTTCTTTTAGCTTATGTTTACATTACACACACAAAAAAAGGAATGTGAAAAGTTTCATACAATGAACCAAAATAACATACTCAGTCTTGGTGTCTTTTGGTCCTCTCACAGTTGTGCATTGTGATACCACTGTTCATTACAGAATCACACACTGTTTTTCCAGAGAGTGCCTGCCTTACTTACTTACTGTGTTTGACTATCCAAAGGCTCAGTTACTGATGCGCTATTAAGATTTTTCTTTATCTAGCATGCAGCTTCACCCCATATTTACTACAAAATTCTCAAACTCTGTTCCAGTGACAGATGTAACAAACTGTCATTAAAAGGTAATGAGTAAATCATCACAGTGCAACTGCAGAGATTTTCACTCACTTTTGCAAGGCTGTCCCCATTTTACAGATCAGGAGTACAATGTATTTAGAAGTATCCAGTAATTTCAGGGAGAGCTTTGAAACATCTAGGCCCTGACTTACAAAACAGGTATTGCTTTTGTGTTCAAAACACAGCATCCAGTGACTTCAGCTATCCCTGTGAGTGCCTGGCATATTCCGAAATCACAGGGGCGCGGAGGTGGGGGTGAGTGTAGGTTGGGAGGTTCTTTCTCTCAAACACACACACTCTTTCATGCAGTTAAATGGAGATAAAAATCCATTTTCATACAGCGAGCAGTAAAACAGATGAACAGACGATGAACGAATAGAGCCTTTCTTTAGGCTATCTTGTGAAGACACAATAATTCACAAAAATATTTTTAGGAAATAATGGGTAAAAATGGCATTCCCCACAGACAACACTTATCACATCCTTCTCTTGTAGCTTTATCACCTGTAACAACCACATTAAAAATGAATACTATCTGCAGAGCAAGTAGTCCTCCATTAGCGTGACATTTTCCAACATCATATATAGAAAAGTCGATAGCTCTGGTTCTCTTCCAGGTACTCAAAGAATAATGCTATTACCTTCTTTCTCATACACACAAGTGGAAAGTACGTTTAGTTTCAGATAGGTCCCATCTCCTCTAAGAAGATACATGA
The DNA here is from genome assembly GCA_020745775.1 of Theristicus caerulescens. Lineage (NCBI taxonomy): Eukaryota > Metazoa > Chordata > Aves > Pelecaniformes > Threskiornithidae > Theristicus > Theristicus caerulescens. Next base: position 10,516,245 of record CM036565.1, on the reverse strand, counting down.
GAAATAATGATTTCTTGTAAAAAAAAAACACACAACATAGCAATGATTCTACACAAGAACCTAGACAGGATGAGTTAGGCTATTGGTGTCTGTATGGTTAGCTAAGTACAGACACAAAGTATTTGTCTGGCACTGGCATGTGTCCAGGGCCATGCTGCAGGCATATGGTACAGCATGCTGGTAAACCTGACAAATGGATAAGATTCTCCTTTCATGGGACATGGAATACTTTGAAGTAGGAAAATCAGACAGTTGCAGTGTGTTCCCTGCTATTTAGCACAGGTGACTTGACTAACATATTGATGCTTCTTGATGTTTCCAAGCCTCTGGGGCAGACCATGGGACACCTGGGCTGTTGCAAATAAAACAAAAACCAAACTATTTTTCTTTGGTTCTAAATCACAAACAATACATGAGGCAGTTTAAGGTCACAATTCAATCCCAGTAGATTGCATTAAAAAAAAAAAAAAACCAAGCAGGTACCCTACACTTGGCTAACAGATTATCCCTGTGGTTTCATGGCCACCGCACTGCTGAAAGGGGTGGCCTACGGGGCACGGCACGCTCTCACCATTTCCTTTGTGTCAGTCTGTCATGGTTTAATCTCAGCCGGCAACCAGGCCCCACCCACACAGCTGCTCGCTTACTCCTCCCACAGTGGGATGGGGGAGACAATCAGAAGGGTAAAAGTGAGAAAACTCGTGGGTTGAGATAAAGACAGTTTAACAGGTAAAGCAAAAAACCACGCATGCAATCAAAGCAAAACAAGGAGTTCATTCACTGCTTCCCATCAGCAGGCAGGCATTCAGCCATCTCCAGGAAAGCAGGGCTCCATCACACGTAATGGTGACTTGGGAAGACAAAATGCCATCACTCCGAACATCCCCCCTTCCTTCTTTTTCCCCCAGCTTTATATGCTGAGCATGACATCATATGGTGTGGGATAGCCCTTTGGTCAGCTGGGGTCACCTGTCCTGGCTGTGTCCCCTCCCAAATCCGTGTGCCCCCCCAGACTGCTCACTGGTGGGGTGAGAAGCAGAAAAGCCTTGACTCTGTGCAAGTGCTGCTCAGCAGTAATGAAAACATCCCTGTGTTATCAACACTGTCTCCAGCACAAATCCAAAACATAGCCCCATACTAGCTGCTATGAAGAAAATTAACTCCATCCCAGCCAAAACCAGCACAGTCCCAATAGCCATGCAGTGGCAAGGTGAAATGAATGAATACCTTGGTCAACTTGTTGAACCTATGGAAACAAACCCTGCTGATTATTTCAGCTAGATTAACAGATTGATCTCAGTGACTCTGCAGCCCCGTGACTGCTAGTCGAAACAAAATGGAGAAAAAGGTTTGGAAACAGGAGGGCAGGGCCAGGCTACTGCTTTCAGCAGTACCCTGAAGCCAGAACAGCTTGAACTGTGAGATGCCTGGGTTAGTTTCGGTCTATTTCATATTCAGTTGTGGTCTAGTGATTTCTGACAGAGGAGGGAAGAATGGGAAAGATTAATGGAAATCTACAGTGATATTTTCATTTTATATCAAAAATAGACATCAACGAACACATGCTTTACCAAATTTTTAGTATGAAGAACTTTTACAACTTCCCTCTCTTAAAAGGAAGACACTTGCCTATTCTTAGGGCACTCTCAAAGCACTCACTGGCACTTAAGAGTAAGCTAGTGTAGCTAGTCTACGTTTACAGCTGCTGCAAAGCACTCCGGGTGGCCCCTATTGATATCCTTGAAACAACTGGTGGTAGGCAGCCAGAACAGCTGTTAAGTATTATTTTCTAGCTTCAGCATTTTAATTATCTGCTGACATTATTCACTGTTGATCAGGAAAACAAAAAAGTTTGTCTTATTCAAAGCCAAAACGTTAGTAATATTTTGCAAAAGATCACATGCACGCTATATACATATGAAGAGAAAATACCCATTAGGTGGAAGAGCTTAAAGCTGCATACTATTAATTTCATTTATACCGTTCATTTCAACGGTTGGAAAGAATAAGATTTTATCTTTCATTCTATCACTAAAAGCACACAAACACATATAAAACCCAGTATCTCTCAATCACTGCTCCTTTGGAAGTGCAGAAATTAATAACTAACAGTCAATAGTTCAACTATTCATTATTGTAGTAGGTTCAAGTGACTGTCTACAGTATTTCAACCTGCAGGTTTAGCTAATAAAATTCATGGCACTTGCTTTTTCAGATGCTGATAATGTTTCATGAAAATTTCATGAAGCTTTAACAAGGAGACACAATGTAATTATTAAACTCATTGAACCATGGACTTTGTTCTCCTACTGCATGTTCATCGTAGTTTCTAATCTTGAAGCTGGAACATTACATAAGTATTTGAATATTTATTATCCTATGCTAAGTACTAATTAAAATAACTTCTTTAGTGAAAAGAGTTGCTCTTTTCCTGAATTAGTTTCAGCATTATTTGCTACTGTGAAGAGAACTTTGTCCTGCTAAGCTTCCCTGTAACTGACTGATTCCATTGTTGGTATACGCTGAGGACTTAAAAAACATTAAACTAGTTATACAAATGGAAACAAAACACCCTTTGAGTTCTATTGACAACTTAACCTTTAGAATTTGGATGAAATCCCAATTCTTGAGAGAAAGAAAAAAAAGGTACTGAATGAAACTATTATATAGGACATTCTGATGGGATTTTTTTTAATGCATACAATATATAATGGCATTAATGCATTTGTTTACTTGATGAGTGCTTGTAGCACTCATATTTAGAGAGACATGTTAATGATTCTATCAAAACCATGTTTATTTTATTTTGGGGAAAAATGTAATAATCTGAAGACGAAATATTCTTTTGTGAGAGATACATGACATTTTCAGATACACGAAGTTACAGAAATTGTTAAATAGGTTACAGACTGAAAAATAATTAACTGTCCTCCACTTGAGCTAGAGGCCTATAATCAGATTTTGTTGTGAATGCCTCTATTTACCAATATAAAAGCCATGTCAAAAGTGACCATATTTATGACAATCAGGGTTTACATACACGAAATATAAAATGGTGCTGTCTTGTAACAAGAAAGGGAGAAGCAGCCCAATCTAATAACTATTTTTTTACTACCAAGCTGGTATTTCCAGACAAGCTGTTATTATTTTAACATATTCTGCATTCCAGTAAAAATAAACAAACAAACAAACAGAACCCTCTTTCTTCAACTATGCACAATCCCCTTATAGGGAAATAATCAAAATCTTCCCCGGGCAAGAACAGATAGTAGGACAGACAAACAATCCAGAACAAAACAGGACATAAAATCCCTATGAAGTTATAGAAAAATTCTCTTTCAAAGTTGTATCCCACTACATTGGCCAGAGGCAGAGAAACGTATGACACTGCAGAATTTGGTCCCAGAATCCTCTTCTGTAGTCTAGATTTTTATTTCATGTTTTGCTTTCTGAGTCTGTCAGAAAGTCACCATTAATATTTCCAGAGCATTGTACATTTTGCATGTGCATAAAAAACCAGGATTTTTTTCTAGTACTAGTGCCCTTTTGATCAGAGAATTAATAGGGTTGAACTCATTATCATAATACCAATAAAACTCTGCTATTTGTGCTATTTAACTGTCATGTACTGTTTTCTCTTTGTAATTTGAAGAATAACTGTCAAGAGCTTCAGATCATTGCAATATATTCAAGCACACTTTTGTGAAAGGTTTTTGTTGCAGAAATAAATTATTTTCTACTCCAGAAGTAGGCACATCTGCAATCCTGTGTACCTGCAGGTTTTGATATCATACAGGGACCAGCATTTCTTAAAAAGACAACAAAATGATGTTACCACAGTCTCTAGAATTTCTTTCCACAAATGCACAACAGTTGTTCCAACTTTTTCCTATGACAAGCTCTCTTTTTTCCAGTTATGCTTGGTCAGAGTTTCCAAATGATAACATGAATTGGCTTGAGGAATAGATTTCCCAAACAGACAGTTGTCCTTCACTGGAAACTGAGCACGCTGGCTCAAAATACACACATTTGGGCAAAGCTGTTCCTGGTACTGAAGCTCTCATTCAGAAAGTCATTCTCAGAACCTCAGCTTTCAGGTCAGTACATTTATTAAGCTCCAAAAAAAGTCAAAGTAGCTTCTGCTTTCTGCACTTTACAGGCAGCAATCTATATTTTGGCTACAGCACAACAGACATGCAGAGCCAAACTAGATCCTAAAATATATTTTTTGGTTTTTTTTCCTCAAAGACCCAAGTCCTTAATTCTTCAGACCAAGATTTACATCTTGTCAATAAGACTTTAACTAGTTTGCCAAAATTATTTTGGCAAAGGCATTTTCTCCTATGATTTAGTTACAATGTAAGAAATTAAAAATAATGGTTAGGCAACAAGCTTCATTCATTATATCACAGATACAACTAGTCAGGTGAATGAAATTACTTTGGATGTATATTTATCTACAATAGTAGCTATGAGGTAGCTAGAATTATTTTAAATTTCAAGCCCCTCAAATCTCTCAGTATTTTAGAAAATATTTTTTGTTATTGAAAAATTGTCAGGAACAACTTTGTGACCCTTAACTGCAAGTGCTGAAGTTTTATCAACTTGCCAGTGATGCAATGCATCACACTTTTATTTTGCAGATTTACTTACATGAAAGAAGCAGACACTGAAAAAAGGGCAGCTCACAGTTGCGTTACAAAATTGCCTGCTGCTTGTGGAAGCAAATCTTCTATTGATTTCACTGGAATGATGCTTGTACAAGGTGTAAGGAATCACTTAGATAACAAAGATCTGTGCTTCGTGCTGCTCATATAACCACCAAACTCCGTTTTTCGGTCCCTGCTTTTCCCCCTCCTTTCAGTGTTATGGTGTAGAGTAACAAGCTTTTTTCAAACCTATGTGTCTGAAGTTAAATAAATTTCTAAATTTCTTTTATAATGTGTAATATGTATATAAGGATGTGGACATGTGGTCACTTGAAAGAATTGTACTCCCCAAGCATGTTCACAAGGTTTGAGAACCCTGCCCTCCCGCAGCAGGGTCTGTACTAACTAGCCTGCTAGTCAGTGGTAACTACACACAGATGACATTCTTGCAGGCTATCATTGCCAGAGGGGTGGAGGATCCATACATATTTAAAAAACAACCAAGTAACCAGCTTGCCCCCAGCCCCAACCCTACAAACTCAAAATTTTTAGGTCTCATTCATACAGCGCAAAAAAGTTAGACACTGGACTATATGGGCAGAGAAAGAAGACATCAGGATGCCTTTGACATTTCCTCTGTAAAATAAATTCAATGGGAGAAAACCTGCTTCATTTAAACTAATACTGAGATGCTCGTGAACTTGAATGGATCAGGACTTCATCTTACTTCCTCTATTTGGACCATTCTTATCACTACTGAGAATACAGTAAGGACAAAAGACAATTCAGGATAAACATAATTTTTAACAGACAAAAGGTAGAACAGAATTTTGCTCTCTTCGTAAGTCCTCATAAGGTGAGGAAAAGGAAAGCAGTCAACCAAAATCAACTCACGTATGCTAAGGAAAATGGAGCATAGCTCTTTCCTCTTCCCTGTAAGATTAAGAAAAGATCCATTAGGACTCCTGATACTCAAAAAACACCCTCACTTTCAGGACCTGAAGAAACATCTGATGGATTCTATGAAAATAATGACCCTGTCTCTCATCAACATCTTCGCTATTATTCCATATTATACATTTAGGGGGTCCCCTCAGAACATGGGAAAACTTCAAAGGGTTCAATCTCTTATATGGCATATGCACACAAGAAAAATCCCACCACTTCTTCCAGTGAATTGACTCACAGGAAACAAATTAAAATTGGTCAAATTTCTCACGGTGTCTGTGGGTTTACATGTTTTTATAACCCCCTTCCTTTTAAATTTTGAAGGTCAGCTTAGAATATATAAAAAAAAAAGTTTAATAAAGAAACGGTTCTTTTCAAAGTCAGCACTGGTTATCCACTGCCTTCTGCTCACACAACTTTAACTCATGGGTTATGTGCTGCAAGGTCCTCAGTACCTCACTTGACTAGACAAAAATGGGATCAGGTTATAAATAACTTTTTCAGGAGTTTTTTTACAAAACTTTGATTACCAAAATATTGTTTTCAGCTCTTGAGAAAGTTTTAGTACACAAAGGTCAGGAGGTGTCCTATTTAATTTTTTTTTCCCCTTTATGATTCGTGGTGGAGGTGATTAGCTAGCAGATGAATTTTTCTTGGACCCTATTTCTACCTTCCATATGATGAGCTGATTAGTTCCCATGGAAGAAAAGGCAGTACAAATAACCAGACTAATCGCTCGGGTTCAGAAAGTTGGCCTTTTACAATCTCAAACTACTGTGTATCCAGGAAATCCTGCCAGACAGTCACTGTTTGCAAATGGTTGGGAAATGTGATCGCTTGCCATGAAAAACAGATGAAAAGCAGGATCTGGTTAAAACACCAAGTCTTTGCCCAAACAAAGACGTTCCAAAATAAAGAAACAATGTCTGGTAGCTGACAGTTGACCTCAGCTGAGGAAGGGTGACAGATCTGCACTGGTGCTCTCTGTACGTAATTTGAGAATTTTAAAATGAGGCCAGAATTTCAAAGAAGATTTAGTTGAATATAAGGAATTGCTGTCAATTCTGACACTGTAGTAATATTCTGATCAAATGTAGTCTATTTGAAAGGAAATCTGTCTTTTTAAAATTTAAGTACAAATCTGGACAAGCAAGACTTCCCTGAAGCTGAGAATAATGTATAAAAATATCAGACATTTAACAATGTAGGTGCATCTCACTGATTTACCACGAGGTTCAAGTGCATACTTTTTTTAAGGATTACTGGTACAAGTATGAGAAGTTGTGTACATTTCAGAGGAATATACTGTGCTGTATTTAAAAGGAATAATGCTGTGATATTGAAGCAGCACATATTAACTACATTATTAGCAGTTTAGACACAGGCCCTAAACCTGTTTGTTTAGTAATACAAAAGAGAGTGACTGATCAGGTAATGTTTAACCTATGCATTAAATCTGACTAACAAATATAATTTTGGGACAGGGGGAAGAGAAAGAGGCTTGCTGTCCTCCGAAAAGGTGTGACTATTTTTTTAATATTAGAATGCTGTACCATAGCTACGAAAGATGTTGACATTGATTGAAAAAACATTAAAAAGGCAGTGTCATAGAATGCCATAAAATTTCCTGATAAACAATTTAAAATCTGGTATCTTTAAAATCTCATAGGAATTAAGTATTTCAGACCAGCTTCTTACCTGGAAAACAGTCTCCCTGTATTTCAATTGGACTTCTTATTAAATAAATGCAGAATTATTTCATAGAAACATAGAATAGCCTGAGTTGGAAGGGACCCACAAGGATCATCAAGTCCAACTCCTGACTCCACACAGGGCAACGTAAAAGTTAAACCAGATATCTGAGAGTAGTCCAAATGCTTCTTGAACAACAATGGGCTCGGGGCCATGACCACTTCCCTGGGGAGCTTGCTCCAGTGTTTGACCACCCTCTCAGTGAAGAACTTTTTCCTAGTATCCAGTCTGAACTTCCCCTGACACAGCTTTAAGCCATCCCCTTGTGTCCTCTCACCAGACACCAGGGAGAAGAGATCAGCACCTCCCTCTCTGCTCCCCCCATGAGGAAGCTGTAGACAGCATAGAGGTCACCCCTCAGTCTCCTCTTCTCCAAGCTGCACAAACCTAGTACCTTCACTGCTCCTCATAAGTCATGTCCTCTACTTCTTTCACCACCTTTGCTGCCCTCCTTTACAATTTCACATTGTAAATATTTTTGATAAGACTGTATTTTATTGAGTTCAAAGCCTTAAAATCCTTTATAGTCTTTTAAAAAAAGGCAAAGAATTTGTAATATCCAAATTCAATGAAATAGTAAATGAAAATGAACCCTTGACCAAAAATAAACTACTAGGAGGCAAAAGAAACTTTGTGAGAACGCAAATTAAGATATGACCTGCAAGGAGCTCTGTCATCTTAATGAAGATTTGTGATGTTCTATTGGCATACTGCGTTCAGATGAGAGGAATAAAGCAGACCTATTTAAAAATTTATCTGCTAAAATTTAACCATATGTTGGCACTTTCATAATTTACAATAATGACAGTAATCAGATTATTACCTGACTGAAAGGTAAGAGCAATCATCCTGTATTTTTGTTTTCCATTCGGCTTCTATCAGCCAAAACACAATCACAGAGTCTTTTTCTTTGGGTACAACTGAATTGTGACCCAAGATACACATCAGATATGTGCCCCTAAAGCCATGACTACAACACTGATGAAGTCTGAGGGTACTGACATTACTGTCCTTGACACAGACAGCTTTGTATAGTCGTCTCTGTTCTTGCATATAATGAAGCCAGGGCAGGGAATCAAATGGAGCTATTTCAACCAGCCTCTGCATCAGGGGTCATACCAGACCTTCAATGTCTGGCCGCTTATCAGCCCCTTATCTCCATTACTAAAACCAGCAGCAGGAATGAAGACCTAACAGAAGAGCAGCTCCCTGCTCCCACCAGGGAGGAAACTGAGTAACAGTTGAACAAGAGGCAGAATATAAGTAACTTGAGGGGCAGCCTGGGGGCCACTGCCAACTGAACCACCAAAAAGGAGGGGAAAAATTATTTTCTACACTTCACTTTCAAAATCTGCTCTCATCTCACTCATCTACTGGGTTCAACCAACTGTACATGCTTTATTTTTTTACTTTCCAATGTCACAGTATCTTCCACTACCAAGGGTATTATCGTGCTGTTATTTCCATTGAAGTCAGTGTCAGTACTTATGGTAATTCCCCTTAGACAGACTGCAGCATATAATACAAGCTTATGTACTGATTTGTTGACATAAAGAATATAAATAAAAACAAACAAGCACAGGAAAGAAACCAGAATTGCAGGTGTTTTCTCATGGTAACTAATTGCTTTCTGCTGCCACAAACTCCTGATCCAGGGCAAGTGTGAAGCCATCAATCTTCTCTGGACCTTCCAGACTCTAAGACATGAAGGTCAATAAATGACCTGAGAACAAATAACAACTTAATATTTCCATATGATTATTGCTCCCCCAAAGGTTTTCTGTATGCTCTCTGGAAACACTGCAACAATACTCTAAAAGTATGAACATACTAGACACAAACAGGCAAAACCTCACAATATTACACTCCAAGTCGTTTCTCACAGACATCTTCTTCAAAAACAGACAAGTGCATGGTTTTCTACCAAAGCTGAACACATGGAGAAAAAAAGAAAACAGACTTTTCTTCACATTCAACGTGAAATGAACGTTACATGTAACAGCTTCTGCTGGGAACCCCTAGACTTAAACATTCTGCAGGCCAGTCAGTAACAGAGCTTGGTTTTGAAAGACTCGGCCGTAAAATAAAACACTGGTTTGTGCCTGTAATTTACAGGACAGTTTTGTCACCCACAATTAAATATTATCCTAAATTAAGAATTTTTAAGTATACAGTTGCCTGACTGTGCCCACAAATCAGACAGCCAGATTATTAATTCCTTTTTTATTTTCCTAGAGACACATTTGGAACCTCAAAGCTGGAGGAAAACTACAGATCCAACTATTGTTTCACAGGCAATCTCTCATAGCTAGGAAAAGGCCTGAACAGATCAGGAAAGTTTACACAGCTATCTGTAGGACTGGCACGGCTCACCAAAGGGCACCACAGAAACTCCAATGAGAAGACAATATTTCTGTCGTCAGAACAAGTTCAGTGGTGTGCAGTAAGGTATCAGAACACATGAAGGGAGATGAAGTAAAGCACCTAGATGTTTATTAACTGTGAATCATTCATCCTGTATAGTGAATGAGTCAACAAGCCAGGGAAATAATATGCAAGAGCATAACTAAAGATAGCTTTAGCTGTCAAAATAAAGGGGTCGAAATAAAGGTTGTGCAGGGAAATAAAAACTGGACCTAATGAAGCAGCAGAAAGTTTCATAGAAAAATTAGGTTAATGGGCCTGGTTAATATTAACATGAATGACAAAGGAGGGGGGAAAAAAAGATGGGTTGAGAAGTTGCAATTGTTCAGGCACTAAATTGCTTGCAAGCTATACATAAGTTTCAAGTCTCCCTGATCTTTTTTCATGTAGAATGCATGTCAAGCTTTTGTTTCTAAAGTGAGTTGCTAGCCATCCAGTTTGTAAAAAAGGCTTAAAAGGCCAGCAAGCATCTTTACAGTATAATCAGCTGAAGATCAGTAAGAGTTAGTCACTACACCTTGCAGCAAGGAAAATTAAACTTCAATGAGTTCTGCATGACCATGACTGCAAAACTCATTTACTGCTGTATTTTGAGCAGGCAGTTAGTTTGCTAAATCCGCAGAGCATAAAGCACTGCCTATGGGGATGGGAACTTCCGTATGCCTCGCTGAGGTGCATTGGCTTCAAGGACTAATTCTGGAAGGGGCATCCAACTACAAAAGCCCAGCAAGAGAATGGTGTCTTTGGCAGAAAGAAATACACTTTGAATTTCAGTCCAACCACACAGTTACAACTCTGTGGCAAGAGAAGTAACGGTGATTATTCCCAGAACAAGTGACTTTCACACATCATGTTCTCTCTCTATCTTCTACGATGGAGGTCCCTTTCTTTTTGGCAACTGTGATGTACCTAAAAAGAAGACTCTGTGTCATACATACTAACATCCCTGCTCAGTTCTTCAAAACTAAACCCACTTCCACAGTCCCACCTGGCATCAGCAGAAAGAACAGGGAGGAGGGGAGGAGCTGGGCCAAACTCCTGCAACAAAGCACCTTGCCCACAGCAAGAGCTGGAGAGTATTCTCCAGCAGTTATGGAAACCAGTTAATTATCCCCTATATTATGTAGCACTGGCTTACTTTTGTCTGTCTGTGAGCAGCTACATGGACAATTTCTGATGAATACTTACACTTCCCTTTCATCTTTCTATACAGCAAAAAACCCTCCAGATAGGGATCAGCTGTTTTCTCTCAGGTACCAAATATTGTGGACTTTAATACAACACTCAGACTGATTTCAGTCAATACTTTGCTTAGTGAGAGCCAAAACCACCAACTCTTATTAACCCATTAAACAAATGCTTAATATTTTAATTAAAGGTATAATCTAGACATCGCTATTCTACTGAACTCCCCTGTCTTATTTCTACTGAAGCGAATGACAAAACATCCACTGACTCCAGGGCAAGCAAGAAGTGGTCATCTGCAGCAAGATAAAGCAGAGCATATCCAAGATGGTAGTTTCTTCTTCTAGAGAAGTAATGCTTGTACCTTCTCAAACAATAGGGCACTTAGAGCTGCAGCTCTTAGATGCACTGCAATTCTCAATAGCTAAAGGAACACTGAGAGTGCACTACTAAATTATATAGTCTTAAAAGAAAGGCTGTTATTTATCAACTTTCAATAAAAGAGATATTTCCTAAGTCTTCAGTAACAGTTCTTTCACTAAAGAAAAGCTACCACTTAACAGTAATGTGACTGCTAATAATAAGATCAACCAAGAAGTTAAACAAAGTTTAACAATTAAATACTGCATTCATCAGCCATCAAACAAAAATCTTCTAGGCTGCAAGTTCAGTGAGCTCTTCAGAATTTTCTTGTAAAGATATACATACAGTATTGTAAAAATATAAGAATTGTTTCAAATGAGAAAATCTCACATTCTCCCTCTTGAAGAAAAGCCTTTAAAAGCATTTGTATTCATTTACATCACTAGCACAGCCCCTAACACTGCAAGAATTACAAAACACCACATTATATTTCAGTAGAGATGCATTTAACGAGGCCTGAGAATCAGCCCTCCTACAAATGTTAGCTAGAAATGAGTAAACTATTCAAACACTCTGAAAGTAAAGAGTTCAGGTCACAAGCAGTAATTGTTTAAAGTGGGGAGATGTCTTTGAAAAGGGATCTTCTTTCACTCGCTCCCATTTAAAGCATTTAGACTAAAATATTCTTCACGGATAAATCTTTCTCACTGACATAGAAAAAGAAATTAATTTTATCTTACCAGTTCCATTTTTTACCAACCTCAAGAAAAATATTCTGAAGATTTTTAGTAAGAATGGTATTATTCAACAGCAAAAAGAACCTAGGCTCCACATGCATATGACCATATCAGAAGGTATGTCATTTATCAACTCTGGATTTAAACTTGTAGTCCTTTTTATGGCATAATTAGCCCCGATATCTGAGGTTTCACCTGATACAGAAAAGAAAGGCCAAACCAGCTGTGTGAACTGAAGAACAAGTATGTATGCTTTGCTTATGTTTAAAGTGATCATCATCTTGCTTTAGATTATTTTAAGCAGATAAGCATTAAGTGAAAGTAGAATTAGCTTAATAATGCTAACAGATTAAGGGCTAAAACACAGTCTAGTCATTACACCATTACAAATGTCACATCAACAAAAAAAGCTACTATTTTGATCTCACCAAGATGATGTGATACAAAGAAATGGATCTGTTAAAGGTGACTCAAAATTACAAAGTAAAAATAATGGATCATATCCACTGATTTCAGTGACAGTTCTACAAAGATCCTGTAAGTCTGTTATAATGATAAATAATATGCCACTCACCTAGCACTTTCCAATTAAATACCTCTGGGACTCAGCCACATTCAACCAGCTCCAGATCCCAGTTAGCATTAAAATTTCCTGGCTTACCAAGAACAAAAAAAGTATGGAAATAGAGACTGAATGTTGTATACAATCCTTATGCAATGATGGACTGGAACGGAACGCTGATCAGCTAGGTCTCAGTCCTGTTTCAACCACTGGAAACCAATATGCTAAAATATACTATAATTTTTTTCACATTGGACTAATGATCCATTACAAAATATATTACAAGACAGTCTTGTCATCAACTTCTTATGCTTATTTAAAATGTTTGCTATTAATCTTCATTACAACTCACTCTTTTTTTTTTTTTTCCCTAAAATTCCAAACACATGAATTAAAGACAAAACTCTTTATATCAAATAGTGAAAAATGGTACTTCTATTGCCTACTTTGTGCATGCAGATTGCATTAAAACACACAGGCAGTTTTTTCATAAAAGCCCTCTTTTGGAATAAAACTCACACGTATGATCTTCCTTTCAAAGCAACTCACCATACAATTTAACAAACCTACATATGGTTTGCATTGTGTATTTCTTCTTTAATATTCATGAAAGCAAAACTTTGCCCTGTAAAATCCAAATTATCTCAGAATTAAACCAAATCGGTGAGTTTTTTATCTTTATTTTGAAATAATTTTATTTAAATGCTTTACACTGAAGTGATCTTACCAGGATTTTAAGTTGAAATAAAATAAATGTTTTTAAAGATGAGAATTCAGTATAAGGGAAGAGTTTGCAGGATTTAATTAGGTTTAGCAGAGATGATCTGGCAGGTCAAGACTCTTGCATATCCCATCTGGAATTACACTATCAAAGGAATACTCATTCAAATGACTCAAAGAAATTAGTCATTTGTAAACCGCAATCTCTCAGCAGTTAACTTTTTTTAAAAAGCTGTGGTTTATGTAAAATTTCATGTATCAATTAAAATTTTAAAGACTGGCATAGCTTTGTCTCAAAGTCCCTAAGGTAAAACACCAAAAGCAGCCTTTGCAACTTTGCTTTTTTGTAAAAAGGCTCTGGACAATGACAGACTAGAAAACATTTCCCTCCTGCCAGTATCTAAAACACTATCTAAAAAGGCAAGCTGCAACACTGACATACACAACAAAGTCAGGACAAATGTCATGTCTGTATCGGGTGGAATTTTTGCAGTGATATGCTCTTTCCGTATGGCCTCAAGAGGAATTTTAGTTAAGACTTTTTTTTCTTCCCTGCTGTTCCTAGTACAGTCATCAAGAAAAGAAATACCACTTCAAAATAGCCTAATTTATTTACTATGAGAAAATTTGTGTCTGCAATCAAAAGCCTAAAAGCAATTTTGGAGCTTGGGATCAAGATGCCTGAGAGAGTTGAGCTGGTACCAGTCAAGCAGGTTGTCAGCAGTTACAAACTATGAAATATATTTGAATTGGTTTGTGCAATGAATCTGCAAAGGCTGTGAACCAAGTGGCACTGCTCCTCATTTGGATATAAATCTACAGTTTTCTCCCAGTATTACCTCAAAGGCAGAGACTTCAGCTACACAGGGTCAGATTAATTTGATGGTTCTGCATTTTGCAAGCGCTCTTTAAATACAGTCAAGATAATCTTTCCAGAGGGTATTTTATTTATCTGCAGAAGTGAAAACTGAACTTCACATATTTTCAATACAGCTATTTCATTACAGTTTTTAGGGAGCTCATCTCTTATCTGTCAGAGGGTGAAAGCATGAGAATAACAGAATTTTTTTAACTTGACGGTTCTTTTTCTTAGGATGCATTCCTGTTAGATTTCTAAGTTTCCTTCCACTGTCATGGGTATTAAAACATGAAGGCCTAATCTTTAACAATGCTTGTGTTAAGGGAATATTTTTTCACCAACATACACTGCAACAGTAAAGACTACTGCCCCCAGGGAAAAAGAACAGTAACAAAGGTACCGCAGTGGAGGACCAGGTTATGCACAGCAAGGTAAGTACAAGACCAGTACCAGTGATACACCAAAGTATCAACACCTCATCACTTAGGTATTGCTTGGGATTGCATATACTTAGAACCATCATCCTACTGCAGTGGTTACTGTGGTATGCAATTTTTAATACTCCACTTTCCTTTCAGCATGCAGTCATTCTGCTTTTTAAAGGTGCAAAATGTCCCTGGGTATTTCCAACATACAGGAAGACCAGAATAACAGATCTGTATGCCAATCTGAGAAGAATTTGCCTTTAGGATGAATCATTTTTATAGCAAAAAGAGCCATACTTAGTGACTTGATTATTAGCATGCAGGTGGTTTTTTCAGTCTACTAAAATTAATTGGAACATTTTATCCATTAATCATGTAATTCCATTTCAAAAAAATCTCAAACTCATACAGGCCAGAAAAAACTTTCAAGTCAAATTTCCCCATTTGGTGTTTTCTCTTGCTTTGAAAAGCACTTAGTTATAGTCAGAATCTGTACCAGCCACAGTGCAGCAGTAGTACTGAACATCGTGATAGATAACACAGCTCACAAAGGTGCACAGACTGGATGCTTTCAAAATACACGCTGCTGCACTGAAGGTTTTCATGTGTGTAGGTGGTTTTTGGTTTTGTTTTTTTTTAACAAGCTCATCTTAAATTGTTCTTCACATGAGCTTCAGATAATATGAGGAAAACAGTAAGACAGTAATATCCCCTCAGTATCTAACAAAGAGTTACTTCCAGTTTGCTTTATACCTTTACAAATTAAATTGTAAGTAATAGTATGAATTTCTTTTTCAGTCTCCTTTACAGCTTCCTGTTTTTTCTAGAAAAATGAATCAGACATTTGTTTCTCCAAGATAAAAAAAAAGACTACTGAAAATATTGTTCTAGTAGAGGCCATCCTGACAGAAAAAGGAAATGTTCATGAGACAATATCCTCAGCAAAAGGCATGCTTTTCGTAAAGCAAACCAGACTACCTCAAAACTACTCAAATAAATGCAAACATATATCAGTGTCTACAGGAAAAGTAGCACAAAATGGAA
The DNA here is from genome assembly GCA_020745775.1 of Theristicus caerulescens. NCBI lineage: Eukaryota > Metazoa > Chordata > Aves > Pelecaniformes > Threskiornithidae > Theristicus > Theristicus caerulescens. The sequence continues at coordinate 10,500,577 of CM036565.1, read as the reverse complement.
ACTAACAGTGCTCCCGTGTCTCAGTTGCATCCCCATTTGTTTTATATGCAAGCTTATGCTTTTCTTTCACCTTTTAATGTGCTACTCTCTCTGTTACAAGAAAGATCTGTGATAATTGCTGAAAAACAGCATGTCAAAACCTCAAAATTTAATGGATGTTTTGAGAAGTATTTGACTATAAATGTACTGCACCAAATATTGGAATCAATTACAATGCCTAAGCTTTGGCAATTATTTGACAAGAAAATCAACACAAGAGTGTCCATATGATAATCTAGTGGGTCTCTTAAATCTGAGGCATTTTTTAAAAAGCAGACCATCAGACATGAATAGGATTACTCCTTGTAGCTAGCACAGCCCCAGGTCATGCAAGAGTTGCTTTCTGGAATGTATAGCACCTGAAACCACTTCTGGTGCCATAGACTGTTCATACATTTCCATGCTGCAACACAGAACGGTGACCTGCCACAGCAGCATGAGACTTCACCCAAATGTTTGGCAATGGAAATCCATGGCAAGTCTGTTTCTGTCAAATAATTGACAAGAGATGGTAGATCTAGGTGTTGGTATAATTAAACAGAATTTAAGGAATCAAAGTTAGATCATCCCTCTGAACTCAGAGCAAGTCTACCATGGAAAGAAAATAAACATAATACTGTGAATCGTTCAGTCACTGCAGACGACTGCTTAAAACAATGTTTCTCCATAGATTTGGGTGACTATTGGCATGGTTAATGCCAAGAGCTATCCTATCCTCTTCTTTACAATTTATGGACTATAATCTCAAAGTTATTTGTGAAGTTACTCTACATTGAATTACAGTAGACAGATGTAAAAGCCTACAAATTTATACTCCTATTGTAATATTCTCATGACACATATATAATAACACTCATTACACGCTGTAAAAAGGCAGGATATTAAAACCAGGTTTCTGCCTATCAGAGACGTTTCTGCAACTGTCTTATCAGGAAGAGCAGGGTCAAAAAAACTTAGAAAGTTTTTAAGACATGTAAAGTAGACTACATGAAGGAGTTGTCTCAATAGAAGGGGACTGGACTAGATCCCTACTACATCTTATGCTTCTACAAAATAGTCACTGTAAACCAAAATTTACATTAAGTAGTCCCATGGCAAAAAATTTTTGGCAAAACTGCTAAAGTGTCAATGACCTAGATTTCCCATTCTCAAGAATGCATGAGGGTTTTTTTTAATATTGTCACGAACAAACAAGGTTGACAAAACTCTCCTGTAATTTGCTTATATGAAAAAACTTAACTCTCAATACTTTTGCAAACTTTTGGTCTAAACTTTTTTTTGGGGGGGGAAGCTATAAAGGCCCCAGCTGTTCACTTGAAGTTGGATGATACTTTCCATCTCATTAGAGTAAACTCAGCTTTAAATCTCTTCTTGTTCTAGCACTGCCATCAGTGCCTGGTGGATGTTCCTCTCCCCCCCAAAAAAACCACAACAGGAGAACATGCAGCTGTATGTCATAATTTCTGATGATACTGTGTTAATTTTAAAGATGGAATATTTACATGCCTTTCTCATTTTCATTATTTCTGTTTCAAATGCAGTTGTCTTTCCAGTCAGAGAAATCTCAGTTAAAAAGCCCTTACAGTTCAGTAATTTTACAACACTTACAGAATTTGAACGGGAAAGACATGTACATGGTCACAATTTAGACAATTAATCTTGGAGCCAGCAATTCAAGTTATTCAGAGTAACTAGCTACTGAAGCATTCTGCTTCTTATCAGTTTTCATTAAAGTAATACAGCAGCCTACATTTTGAGAATTTTAAAGTTTTCTTCACCCAAAAGCAGCATGATGGTTGGCCCCATAACCTGCAGGTGCACTTCCAAGGTGTCGCATGCTCCAAGGCCATGGTCAGCTACAGACCCCTCTACATTCCTGCACCAGTGTTTCAAGATGTTGCTGGCAGGTGTCCACTCTCCATACACTACCTTCTACCAACACTAAATTGGTATTTGCTCTGGAACCTGAAAAGTAAAACTTCTATGCATATTTTAGCTCCTTTTCCTTCTATTTTTATTTTTTCTTTTGTTCATAAGAAGTCCAAAATAATTAATTCTGTTTAACGCAAAACCAGGTAAAATTAGCTAGAGCATGTTTTCCAATGGTGTACCTCTTAATGTGCCATTTACTTGTTTAATAAATTTAGGAAAATGACCAAGCATTTTTTTGAAAGTCCCTTTTCGGTAGCCTAAAATAACTATATTAATAGTTCCATCATATTGAATACTTTGCTTATCCTAAAATAAGAATACTGTTCTCACAAAGAGAGATACTCTAAAGAAGAAACTGTACATTTGTTGCCTATATACTTGTTGTGTTTGTGTGTTCCACCTCTGAAAAAAATCCACTGGAAATCTGAGGAATAAGAAACTCCACAAAAGAACTATTACAGCATGCTGAGAACAGAATTATTTTTTCTCATAAAAAGATAGAATCCAGGGGAAAAAATGCTACATTCTAGGCGACACAAATGGAGGCATCAGTGAAAAATATCAACTTATTCATCATGTCAACAGAGTTATTTTAATTAACATCAAAAGCCAAGCACATCTGGTGAAAGTCCTAGCTAAGACGTCTCCATGCTGGGACAGCTACTGAACACATCAGTACACAGATCCCCTTACTTCAGCTGTTTGCAGGAGAAAATCATCATTACTTTCAGTACTAAAAAGAGAAATTCCAAAGGGAAAAACCTTGAAGAGTAAACTTTTGCCTCATCTTGGTACGTGTTAAGCATTTACACTTAAAACAAACTGTTGCCTACAGAAGTTATGGAGAGTTTGTCACCTCTCAGATCATGAATGACAATCTACAACTTTGAAAACCATCTAGTGATTTTGAGAGCCTCATTTCGATAAATGAGTAATATTGGCAATATCAGATAACAAGAAATTGAAATAAAAGCTTGAAACAATATTTGGACTATTAAAAATGGATAAGAAATAGTCTTATTAATCCTCTGTAGCTAATGAGGACAAATTTTCACATCATCTGTGAAATCAATAAATCATTTACACAGACCAAAGACATCACAGATTGCGAAACAAACTTCCTGTAAGCCGGTGATAGAGCAATGCGTAAAATGCATTGTGGGTGGCATCTCCCATACTAGCGCATGTCAGCCTTTTGTTAGGGAACCAACAGGCTGGAACAGGGAATACAAATTCTCTAGGGGCATTCCTGACTTTCATGTCATCTCTCTACTTGGACAGGGGACCAAATGCAATCACAGCTATCAACTAAGTGGCAAACTGTTCTGCTAAGAGTGCAAAAGGGAACTGTGAGAACAAAATCCCGTAACTGAGTCACTAGGGTTCTCCATACTTATTCAGGACCTGCTTGAAATACGGGTCATCTGGTCCTTCTTGAGTAAGGACACAAGAGAAGAACAAACCCATAAATTCTAAATGTAAATTCTGGGACACACTTTTCTTTTTGGGAAGATGAGAGATGGAATTCTTTCCATTGAACTTCCATTGAAAGTCATATTCTCACCAACTCTTAGGCTCCAAGCATGAACTGCAACACACCAGGAGAATCCTGACACATGCTCCACTGCCACCAGCAGCTCAGGCACCTGCACAGCAATGCACTCGGTCATTCGGGGACCCCTGTACAGCAGATGCAGGCAGTCAGGCTGCCTGATCTGACCAGCCCTTTGTCACTGTGGGACTCAAGAGAGATAAACAGGTAGCTGAATCTTTACGCTGCAGTCATAAGTGGCTCTCCAACAGGACTGCACGCTGAACAGAGCGCCATCGGGTGTTGTGATCACCAGCTACTGCCTTGCACTGCAACCTTCCCCAGTCACGTCACTGTCACAGATAAACCCCTGCCAGGTAACCAAGCATGTGTTTCAAATCTTATGTTTCACACCTGTATGAAGCAAGGAGGCCTAGGTCCTCTGCTTCTGAATTCAATCTTGAAAATGCTTAATTAAATAATTCCTACTCACAAGAGTAATCTACCTCAAGTATGGATTTGTGAAATCAAACTTTTCATTTGCAACAAAGAAAATCAGTGTAACAATCACCAATTTCATTTTGCAAAGCATCTTTTCCAAAAGAGATGTTTCATTGTACCAGGAAATTATCTAATTACACGTTTTGCAACACTTTTTTTTTAGATTGTAGTGGTGATAGACACTTTTAAAACCTACCGAAACAGCTAAACTTCTGCCTTTCCATTACATCAACTTGTTTTTTTCTGCTGACTTATAAAATAAAGTCATAGAAGAACAAGTCCAACAGCACTTTTGAAACAACAACAAAGCCCTCTGAAATTGCCTTAAAAATAATTAAAAACAAACCCCCAAACACTGAAGTGAAATATTAGTTCAAAATTAAAATATTTGTCCAATTACGTGTGGCTGAGTGTGACACTGAAAAAAATGACCTGTCACCTAATGTCTCAGACTTCCCAGAGAGCCTTGTTTTCCCCTTCCAGATGTAAATTAAAAGCAATACAAAAAGAACAACAACAAGTGTTCCCAAGGGTGGAAAAACATATAGAATTTTGGCTGGGTGACCCTTCAGCTGGGGCTCCACTACAGCTGACCACATCCACAATCTTTGTACCAACAATTGTCTACAGAGGCCTTTACAAGGCTGCCAGAGTAACTTTGAAACTGAGCTTTTTATATTCTTAATCTATTTTTGGAGGGAACTTAGAGCAAATCATATTAAAATTAAATTAATGTAAACAGAACATAATCAAAGTAGAAGTCATATGAAATCAGTAGCTCCAGAAAGTTTCATAAATAGATGCCTTTTTTTTTTAATTGGAATTGTGCCCCTCTTTCTTTTCTTTTAATATGATGACTGACGCAACATTTCACTGCTTCCAAGTTCGGCAGAATTTAAAAAGGATGCTTTTTAATCCTGGGAACATCACAAATCTCAAACCAGGATCTTTCCTAGCTTTGACAAAACACCTTTTACAACATACATACCTTTACTGACTACCCTAGGTGCTGAGTCTTTAGCAAAACCTTAATTTCTCTTAAATATCAATCACTTAATGTTTCACTTTCAATAAGTTGTAAATAGTCTCACTAGACATCTCTTTTACTCTAATTATTCAATTTTACATTGTCCACTCTCTTGCAGCAGCATAAATTCATTGATTCTCAATGAAACCTCTGCCACCTTGAATAAAAATTAGTTTGGTCTAAATTATAATCTACCATTTGGGTGACATCAGGGCTGCGAGACAGTGATGGCAGCATCTGTAAGATCATCCCATGACTGGAAAAGTCTTCATTAAAGGAATGGCTGTCAAAAAATTATATTAGGTATAACCTCTGTAGTATGAAGGGATGGTAAGAATCATTGGCATCATTAAACCCCTCCTGCTAGCAGGGCTGCCATGTCAGTTAGAGGAGTTATAGATTGCATCTACACACATTTATTCAACATTAAAATCTGGTCCACAATTTTCACATTACCTTCACATCACATCAAATCCTCATTTTTGACATGTGCCTGTGCAAATTAAGCCATACACATTTGCAAAAAAATATTTTTTCCTAATCTCTCAAGGCAAAAGCAGTTACATTTCTGTTTAAATAGATACAGTAGAATGAGTAAAATGACAAACATGACTAGGAAAATGTAGTGTCAAAACCAAATGCAAAATAAAAAAACCTTTTGTGAAGAACTCCCACACTAAATTCTGCTCTTGTAAGCTGAAAAATGTTGACCTTTTACTACATTCCCCACAAAGCTGTACAGTGATGACCACACAGTGCAGGCTGTACTCATTTACTGATGCAAAGCCTGCTTTGTTTGAGTCCCCAGATATCTAACCTAGGTGAATAATGGCACTGGCAAGAGTCTACAGAGAAGCGTATGTGTATCCACACAATGTAACTTCCTATGTGGCTCTAAAACAAATCATACAGAATGGATGTTAAGATTAGAAAAGCTACTTTTGTCCAAACTGTCCAACTAAGCAGACAATCCAAAGCCTTTCTCAAGTGGCAATTACTTTTATTCCTGAAGCTTTTGAAAATACCGTATTTTGACAAAATTCTGAAAACAACATTCGCATTTGCACCTTGATGTGTGCAAAAGGCTGGTTAGGCAAACAAATGACACAAAACAGCTTGGTTTTGTTCTTTTTCTTTCTTCCTTTTTAAAAAAGGAGACTCCAAACCCACATCCCCCAAATGATTTATCAGGTAAACAGACCTTTGAAAATATGGTCTGTAAATCTAATGAACTCCAGTTGGGCAAGCTGCCTTCCTCTTATATCTGTGAAGTCTGCTCCTATGAAAAATTCTGTTCTACCTCCAAACATGTTTGGAGTGTTGCTGTAGTTTGCACAAACTATAGCTACTTTTTGTACACAAGCCTACAGGAGAAGGATATTAAAGAGCAATCTGCAGTCCTCTCCAGGGATTTTGAACTCCTGTTCCTGGGAGATGGTCAAGAATCACCAATGATTGCACTGCAGTATTCTGGTGGTAAAGTCTGAGCCACCCTATGGAAACACAAGCTTTGTATCCACTTAGAACGGTAACACTGCGAAAGGATGTAAGCTTACATTGTAAGAAACAACTTCCACAGAGCAAAAATTTAGTGTTTATTCCTGTACACTATCTGCTTCAATACATAGAAATTTTTCATGGACAAAAACAGACGCTGATCAGTTCTTAATGCATATGCCCTGCATTATCAATATCACTATAAATACTTCTGAGTTTCATGCTAGTGCCTCAATCTTTAACACACTATTTCACATGAGCTACTAGAAGGTGGGAAAACATTCTTCTAGTTTTACATACCACAAATGAAGGCACAGAGAGATTACGTGATTTCCTAAGAGGCACACTCTGCAGCACAACAGGAACTGCACTGCTGTTTCCTTCAACCTAGGTCAGCTTCCCAATGACTCGTATTTCCTTCTTCTCTGATGCTGCTGTATTTAGGGGCTTCACAGGGAAGGTGAAGCCTAAGAAAACACATCAATCAAGAAGTTTTGAGAACTTCTTTAAAAAAAACAAACACACAGAATTTAAGTCTGCTAGTGGCCTTTAAAAATCTCCCATAAACAGAAATCTCACAGTTCAAATACAATTTTTGATTTCGGAAACACAATACACTTTAATACAACCTTCAAGAATTTCCTGACAGAAGACTATTACTTCATTTTGTGATGCTTACACCATTGCTCACCAATCAATCATTGAAAAATAGGAACATAGATCATTTAAGAAAAACACCAACAGTAGATGGACTAGGAAAATTGATCACAGGTAGAAAAAAAGGATTACTTGTGATACAGGGAAACACTCAGATGTACCATGGAAGTGCCCTTCTATTCACAAACCTGAAAGACGGTCAGAATATTGAACCCAGAAAGGATTAGGGACAGATCAATACCCAATAAACAAAAAGGAGCATTCTGACCAAGAAAATAGTGAGGGGTCAGCAGATGTTGCATAGGGTATGGGCAGACAAACAAGTTACTGCAGGAAAAGCTGTGTCTGCACTTGCAGCTCTACTACTGCTGTGCTTATGCTGTAACTGCCGATGTGCATGCTTATTAGCCATGAGGAAGTGCAAGATCGCTAACTCCTCTTTCTCACCTCCTTTTATATTGTAGTAGTTTGTGGTGACACTCCAAGCAATTATTTCAGTTTTAACACGTTACATTCTGTTCAGTTCTCTAAGCAAGCCTGTATCTGTCGCTCCCCTGTAGCTTCAGTCACATCTGCCTTAAAAATAGTCATAGGTAGGGAATACTGCGGTACAGTGCAATGTTCCCAAGTTTTACATCCTTGAAGAGTTCATGCAACAGTCACAGGCATTAGCATTCACTCTAGGTCTGGACTTCGATTTAATCAATGTAAAAAAGTCCCCAAACAAACAAAAAAAACCCACCTCTTCCCCACATCACGCCCACCTCTCTCTCTCTCTAAAATGAGGAAAATGCCACAAGTGTGTATGTTGAAATTCAGCCCGCATGACATTTCCTTTGGATTTAATTGCTTCCATGCAATTTGTATCTGCTTGTCACGCTAGGCCCCAGAGCACTAAACATGCTGCTACAAAGAAGCTCTTGTCCTGTAATAACCTCCTTAATCAAAGAGACGGAATTATGAGTAAAACCAATTTTCAACTTCATCCAAACAGGAAACAAGTCAAAGCCCAACCACCGACTCTCCAACATGATTTGAATGAGTGAACAGTAAAAAGCTGGAAAGGACAGACTTTACAGATTCTACAGTGTCAAACCTGTTCAAAGTTGGACACATTCATCAACTTAGGAAGCAGACAGCTCTGCATACCATCATTCACCAATTGTGGCGTAAAGATGGTCAGGCAGACCATCCTTCAGATGTTGACTATAGCAGCTCACAAAAATTACAAAAATAAACGTACTATTCATTTTTCTTTCTTTGAGCAACCCAAACCATTAGTAAAGACAATACCTTTCAGATAGTTCCAGAAAAAACATCTGGTTTTCATGGTAGCATTCTTAATTAACACCTGTATCTATTCTATACACATCTTTCTAAAAATATGCTAATTGATATTCTTTTCTAATGGTTAATGCATAAAGCAACTTTTCAGCTCACATCATGAGATGGATGCATGACAGTTGTCATCCATTAATGCACAAATACTCCTAGACTTTGGGTTTAACACTAAGACTATGGGATTAATTTAAGACAAATTTCATTAAACCAATGCAATTCTGCATGCACATTATTCATTCATTAGTTTAAAAGTGTACATCAGTCCAATATATCAAATCTTATCTCAACATAATATTGTGTATAGCAGGGTTGTCATCGATTTCCTTAAATCATTTAGAAGTGCATACACCTAAATTCAGTGCAACTTCTGTGTCTAGACAGCCCTTTACAATAATTTTCCTAAATATTTCCTCAAAGGAAACCCTTCTTGCTAACACTTCTAGGGTCAGTGTAGTCTTGCTTAGAGCATTCTTCACTGACACTTTACAGCTAAGTCCAAAATGTAGCTTGCATCCTAACTCAGACAACCCGACAAGAGAGGGAATTGAATCACATCCTGAAAATCAAATGTGTCTTCGAAGCAATCTTATTCCAGATGTGCTTTCATCCTCAGATTTTGTTAAGCACCATAATAACCACTGAGTTTTATTAAGCACCACAGGTGACATGATTTTAGATTTTGAGAAAATAGTCTAGTGATCATGAAAAGACACCATCTTGGACCAGAAAATTAATAATTATTAGCTTTCATCAGGAACTCTGTAGCTGTTCCTACCACCAAAGTCACAGGAAAAAACAGTAGCTTATAGATCCGTGGTGGTTTTTTAAGTTTTTAAGAGGGACTCCAATGTCAACATAGAAATTATCTTAATTTTTCTTTTCAGCTATGCTTTACAAATTTATATAAGTTACTTGTCTATCCAGGTCAAAATTTCCTCCAGCGAATCAGTCTGATTTTAAAGTAAACTATTCCAAATATTTGTAAGTGTCAATGGGAAGAAAAACTTTAATTTCCACAAAGTTAAATACTTTTTTGCTTCACTGTAAATTGTAAGCTTAAGCCTGGCAGATCTTACTGTTAGTACTCAAAGCAGACTTCATTAAATAGCCCATTTACAACCAGTGTCAATAAACACGATCCCTTGCTCCAGCTGCAGCAGATCTGTAGAGTCAGTCTACAATACTATAACTTAAAACAGCATGTTCTGCTCTTTTCACCAGCTCTCTTCAGTCAAGATCTAAAATAGATACCTATCAGTCAATAAGATGTGGCCCAGCTCTGAACAGGACCATCCAAAGACCCTAGAAATAGTTTTTAACATATCACTGGATTTCTGCTACAAGGCCATTGTTGTTGTAACTAAATCTGTGTGCCTGACACATTCACGTGTCTTTGGCAACAAATGCAGTTACCTCTAAAAAAAGCTTGTTAACCCAAAACCAAACTTTTAAGTTCATGAAGCAAAATGTGCTTCATTATAATGTTAAATTAAAAATATTTCTGACATTCTGATTTTTAAAAATCTGTGTACTGAATTACAAAGCTCCTTCCATAACCTACTAGGCAACCTGGTGTTTCACCATTTAGTTTGAAAGCATGAAGTTTTACAACACTGGAACAGGCTGCCCAGAGAAGCTGTGGATGCCTTATCGTTGGAAGTGTTCAAAGTCAGGCTGGATGGGGCTTTGGGCAACCTGACCTAGTGAAAGATCTCCCTGCCCATGGCAGGGGGGTTGGACTACATGGTCTTTAAAGGCCCCTTCCTACCCAAAACATTCTGTGATTCTATGAAAATTAATCTGAAGATATTATTTGTAAACTACTGTCAGCAAATGAATGCATAAACTTGCTCTTAACTTCCATATTAAAAAATATAATTTGGGTAAATAATTACCATAGTCCAACAATTATTAAAATGTAAGCTACAGAAAAATACAAAGAACAGATAGTCTAACATGTACGGCACAGGTAATGTCCTGAGACCAGTTTTTTAATTAAAGTTTTCACCATAGGATCAGACGTTGTATGACAGAGCCTGAAACCTCCTCTTAAATGAAAAGACGTTTTTCACCAAATTCAGTAGAAAGTCAGTGAAAATTAAAAGCACTCAGCACTTCATAAGCTCCATTCTGCTGTGAATGAAGATGCAGTCTATATTTAAAGTTGCATAAATTTTACAAAAGACGTGATTTTAAGTCCTTACTGAGTTAAAGATACGCAACATCGAATATAGGCAAAACCTTTTTCATTCACGAAATGTGAATTTTGGCTTGATCACCACAAAAAAAAAAAAAAAAAAAAAGGTTCTGCCCCACTTCTCCCGAAAAATAGGTTAGCAAGTGTACTCAATTAAAAGCAACTAAACTTCAAAGATTACACAAAATGCAAATTTTAACCCATGAAATAGTTCAGCCAGACAATTCACTGTAAGAGAAAGAATTACACTTGTTTCACTATCAACTTTGTAACTTACAGTAGTGAAACCTATCCAAGCTTGCACTTTGTGCACAAAAAGTTGATCGCATTTATTGTCCATTCATTTTGCATACCATTTTAATTGCCCTTTATTTCTCAGTGTTTTATTTCCATGTACCCCTTTGCATTGACAGAAGCACAAAGAAATTAAATTACTACAGTCAAACTTTTTTTTTTTTTCTGTGGAGACCATTGCAGGTCTGTTTTTAGTTCAATTCACTACTTCTAATGTAGCACTGAATATGGAAGTTAATCTATTAAACCTTTACAATCAGCAAAAGAAATAAAAATAAAAATTAAAAAAAAAAACCTCCATGTTGATACTGTTGTACTGATGTACATTTAAGAGCTAATCACACAGAATTTTCTTGGGCAATATATACACTCTCTTTAAACATACTTGCAAAAGAGCCATCTAAAATATAAAATTAACAAACATCTTCAAAAACAAACAAACAAAAAAACCCAGTGTAGGCTTTCCAGTGATCACATGAACTTCATTGTTTGCTCTGTCTGAACATTCCTATCAAGTTACATGTTTATATCAAGCTGAATACAATCATGAGAACTTACTCATTATTTAGTGGAACATATCAATAAGAAAACAGTATTATAAATCAAAAAGGTACCTAAAAGTACTAGGAAAGAGCATTTCCTTCATGTAATATTAAAAAAAAAAAATTACCTTTGATGCAGATTATTATGAAATAATTACTGTTATAGTTTGTCAGTGTTTATTATTTAATATATTTGCCAAGTACAGTAATTAAATTGAGCTCATACAGATGTGTCTGAAATATGGCTGCATTCTGTACATATTAAATTGAGAAACTTTTAAAGCTGTGATGACTGAAATGCAAGTTCTGACTGGAGTCATAGGTATGCAATGAAGTACAACAGCCTACGAAGTATGTAACAGCAAGAATATGGCCTTTTATTAGTATGTCCCAATAATAACTTTCAATATTGACAGTTCTTTAATAAAATTTATTAATACTTTTGTGACTACCAATTCTATTGTTTCTGCTGTACTTCAAAATTTACACGCCTAATTTTGGGAGCATATTCAAATTTATATAGATAACTCTCCCTTACCAGGAATTTAGACAATATTCTGTACTGAAATAAAAGTTATTCCTGAACAATGAATAAGGTCAATTTCTGAAATTCTTATTCTGTCCACAATTAGACAAAAATTCTATCAAGGCCTGATATTTGCAATAAACTAACTAGCAAACTAAACTAACTCTCTGTTTTGAGGGACAACTTTGAAATTCCATTGTTTTGCTTGCTTGTACACAGTACCAGAGATTATTAAATCAAGGGAATATAGTAAATTATTTCTAATCCTGAAATTATTGTTCCTATTTTTGCGTTCCATATATTTCATATTTTCATTTGTAGGAATTAAATGACCTAACTGCATATGTCTGAGGAGTTCATGTGCTGATCCTCTCTCCTATTTGATTGCACTAGAGGTCCCTTAGACAAAGCCCACTCACTCAAATTTTGCCAAAATGAGATCTGGCCCAATCTCAGAATCAAGAGGTTGAAATTACTCCATACATCCTGTTGATCCCAGGAAGCAGGAATATAAAAAACAATTCTCATTTCCACAAGAGTTAAGGAAGTTCTCTGGATTTGTATCATCACCGTTATAACAGCATTTGAACTACAAACTCCAGTTAAAGGAGCAATCAGACAGACCTCTAATGCTGTCAATCACAGCTTGCAAATTTAGTTTTGATGCGTACATTCCAATCTCAGAACTTCCTAAAGCATCTCTAAAATGAATTACAAAGGTGACCGATAGTTGAATTTTCATTGATTAAACTTTGATATTTTATCACAGCTTTCCTGTCTGTTAGGAACTCTTTAATGCACTCACTAATTCCCGAAAAAAGTCATTAGTAGTAACACATCTCAGTACCATCTTGCATATTTTTAATAAAGGGATGCTGGCAAGGGGAGCAGTTCAGCCACTAAGTCCCACATGAATAACCACTGGAGATGGGGAACAAAACAGATCCCTTAAGGTGTGGATTAAATGCTCCAAAAGCCGTATGCTTCTGTAAACATCTCTTTCTAATGCATGACACCAAAACCAGTGAGGACAGATGCTCTCTGGCTTTGCACCATTTTTCTACAAGGACCAAAGAAGCCTACATTGATGTAAGCCCCACCTTACAGGGCACGCATCATGTCCATGAGTAATTGTGGTCATAACTGTGGAACAATACTGCAAAAGTGTTGTACAAAGGCGTTAGTGTTTTCCACACTTTTATCAGAAGTTAAGAGAGTAACTGTCTCACGCATTGTCCATCTCCTCCCCCATTTCTAGTTGTGTAACTACATTCCTGAGGCGGAAAAGTATCTCTATTATGAATACTGTACAGCACCAAGCACAACATCAACATAAAATAATAACAATCTCTACAGAATTAACACAAATGGCTTTCAGAGAAAGGCTGTATTTGGAAATCATTCGAGCACTTCAACTGTCTTAGTATTATTTGCTTTGTCATTCTCAGGGAAAAAAGTATTTTCATAGTATTTACACTACTTTTCTTCTCCTGTCGTCCTGCTGAACATGTTCAGTAATATAAAATTGATCATGTGTTAAATCAAGCTTCTCCACCAACAGAAACCAGTACAGAAAAATTTAAACATGTTGAGTAAATCAAATATTGAAAGTAATTAGCCTTCTTTCCCCTTGAGCATGATGTACTGGCAAATACGTCCTGGTATGGCAAATGTTCACTGTAACATTTTAAAAAACACAGTGTGATAAAGGTAACAGTGGCAACAGTTTCACAAATCTGATCAGTGCAAACGCCATACTCTCTATATTGTTTACCTTCTGGAATGAAATCAGAGTCTGACCGAGAAGCACTGTACACATACTGAGAAAACATTAAAATCTTAGTCTTCATTTGAAATATGAGGCTGTACCACCTAAAAACAAATCGGTGTAAAGTAATACTTGAAAAATTCTTTTTACAGAATATGTGTACACAGCTCAGCATGTGGATCGATATGCAACTGATATTCCCACTTACCCACATAAGAGCTACACAAGGCAGTTTGCCTGTCTTTCCAGAAACCCTTTTTATCAGAAATAAATCACACTTAAGTTTTTTTCTACACATGCACACACAGAAAAATGTTTTAGATAACATTGCTGTAAGTGTGTGTTCATTAGTCTGTTTTCCATCCCCCACTTCTGTGGTTTGGTATTTAATTACAGGGTGGAGTGGTCCCCAGGCTACTTATGTTTCTTCCAGTCACAGCCAGAAAATTTCTGCAGGAACTGACATGCAGGAGTGCGATTCCTTCAAGTTATAGCTGGTTCCCTGTCATCAAGGTTAGCTCACTGTTCATTAAAACCTCCATCACTACTTTCGTTTAATAATTCTTGAAAATATGTTTAAATACAGCAAATTGCATTCTAAACTTCAACAGATAATAAAGGCTTTAACAGGACCTAATTTGGCTATTTAGTCTTAATTTGCTTCTCAATTTTCTTTTGCTAATGACTATAAACAAATCTTTATCATTAAGCTGGAAAGAAATGGCTTTTTTTTTTTTTTGCCTTGAATATAAGAAAATGTAACCTTGTATGCCTGGTTTGACTAAATAGGATTTTCAAGCAAGTCATCTGACTTGAACCCCCTATCATTGCACATAGTTTTAAATGCTGCTTTCCATAAACAGATTTCTGCAGAAAATTCTGTTTTCAGCTGAAAAACATTACACCACTTGTAAAACATTATAATTCATATGTAATCATTTTATAGCTAAGTATTACTCCCAAAAGCATTGAGGTATAAAGAAATACATCATAGGTATAAAGACAGACATCATTCCAATTAATATTTATAGAAATGAGAAAAGTTCTGTTGGATAAATAAAACTGGGGAAACAAAACAAAGACTGTCTTAGGTAACAAATTACATACACAATGAAAGTTTTATTTTATATTAAAAAAGGATAGTTAATTAGAATATTACTGTTGACAGGGTTTGGGAAAAAAAATAAAACGTTTTGCATTTTTATCCATGCTTTTTTTTTTTACTAAGGGACTTGCATTTTTGGCCTAAGCAACAAGAATCCATCAACTTGGAAAACTCTGTGTCAGAAATGTGTGACAGGAAGGTGAAGCCACATGAGCTCATTTTGATATTAGTCAAAAACCAAAGAGCAGACAAAGATTATGTTACGTAATTTTTAGCCAGAGGTATCTGAAAACACCTGCTGGCCAAACCCTAGCAAGAATTTATATCAAACATTTATTTACAAATGATCTCTTACAGTGCTCCTATCAGTCAGCTGCTTCTTCTGTCCTGTTCTATTGAGAAAAATGCATGCACAGTGCAGAGCAACAAGATCTTCTCATTCAGGTGATAAACCGGATTAACAAAAAAAACCTAAGTTTGGACAAAAAAATGTATTTTTGTGCTTTGCTAGTAACTCAGAGTGTGATAAGAGGCAAAAATCTAAACTCTGTGCAGAGTAATTTGAAGACTGGGCTCTTGAGTAATCCTTTAGAGATTCCAAAGCCAGTAGGCAAAGAAATCATTACAGAATCACGTAAATTATGCATTTATTCATTTTTCTAAACAGTAAACATTCTCTATCTTTCCCCTCATGCATTGTCTATATGCCACTTATTATGGCTGAATACACACATCCACGGTTGAATATGAACTCAAGACACTGCTCTTCTGACTGAGAAGGCTGTAGTAAACGAATAAATGATCTCCTGTAGCCCTGGCAGTTTAACTCCCTCAATATCCTTAGGTAAATACTTCATCAGTAAATGTTTTCTTTTATTAGTAACCATTTTGTCACTGCGTATTTACCAGGTTAATACAGCGCCACTTAATTTGCAATGAATCTGGAGCAGAGATACAGAATCTACCAAAATAAGGCACCGTTGTCTTACCACGTATTACAATTATTACATATTGCCAGGCCTATTAAACTGCTTTGAATCAAATTCCAAATGTCATAAATAAAACACTCTGGCCAAAATTACTGCCCAGAAGGGATAGGCCGTTGTGTTACCACACTTCTCAAAATCTGTCACTAAAATAAGGAAGCCTCCTCCCGTGTCCCTAAAGATATGGATGCTATAAATATAATACACACCACTTGTAGTGCAGCAGTGCATTCCGTTTGTGAAAAGCCACCCGCGATACGAACACGGCGGTTTCGCAGTTAAAGCCGGGACTGGAGACCTGGGAGCCCGGGTTATGTAGTGCCCCCATCCACAGCCTTTTTTACCTCCAACAGGTCACACACTCACAGCGTCCTGTTCCCACATTCTGGAAAACTCCTTGGAACAACTGTTATTAAGCTTATTTTTAGAAAATTAGTTTCTGAATTTTGGACGTGTGGGCAAGCAGGAAGGAAATACGGAACCGAAGTACAGGCAGGGCTTCTGCCCCCGGCTCCGAAGCAGCCCTCCATCCCGCGCCCGGCGCCTCGCTTCACCGCACTCCTCTTCCTCGTCCCACCGGTGAGGCGGGAAGGAGTTTCCTCCACGGGCTTTCGCATCCACCTCACATTTGGAAAGCCTCGGCACCCCCCCCGGCCGCTGCGCTCCATCAGGCGACTCCCGCCGCCTCACGGCGCTGCCCGCCCGCCCCGGGCGCCCACCGCCCGCCCTCACCTCACCTCACAGCGCTGCCCTCCCGCCGCCTCACGGCGCTGCTCCCCGCCCGCCCTCACCTCACGGCGCTGCCCGCCGCCGGCCGGCACGACGATCCCCCCCCGCCCCGCGCTCCTCTGCGCTAGCCCCCGCTGGCCGGCGTGAAACTTGGCCGACAGCCCTCCCCACCAGCCCCGGACCGAGCCACGGCAACCGCCCTCCGCCCCGGGACCCCGCGCCCGCCCCGGGGCTGCAGCCACCGCCGAGCGCCGGAGCTGCAGCCGCGCTCCCCGCATCCCCCCCTCACTCACTTGAGGAAGTACCGCTGTCCCGTGTGCGTGAGCGCCATCTCCCAGCCGGGCGGCAGCGGCAGCTCGTCCGTCACGTCGTAGGAGCGCTGGCGGAGGTGAGCGTGCTGCTGCGCCGCGCCCGACCCCAGGAGCGAGGCGGGCGAGGAGTGGGAGCGGACGTGCTGCGCGGCGGCGGGCCGCGGCGGGGGCCCGCCCGAGTCCGTGCTCGACTGCCGCGAGTGCGAGCCCGAGTCGGGCTCCTTGAAGAAGGACTCGGGCAGGATCTTCTTCCTCCAGGAGCTGGGCTTGGGGTTCATGACCGCGTTGAAAAGCGCCTCCAGCTCCGTGTCCAGGTCCTGCGTGACGTGGATCACCTGCTGCCCCGGCGGCGGAGGCGCGGGAGCGGGGTTCATTTTCCACCCCTCGGTCCCGACGGCGGGCGCAGACGTCCCAGGGACAGGCGGTGGCCGGGGCCGGCCCCGCTGCAGGCCGCCGCCGAGGACGTGCCCTTCGGAGCCGGGCGGGCGGCTCTCCCGGAGCAGCGCCGCTCTGCCGGAGCTGGCGGGCGGGGAGTGTCTCTGCGCCCCCGCCGGCAGTGTCGGTGTCCCGGGCGGCCGGCGGAGGGGCGGGCGGGTCAGCCCCCCGGGCAGCGCGGCGCCCTCCCCCGGGCCGAGCCGCGCCGGGCAGCGGCGGGGCGAGGACCGCGCCGGCCCCTCCCGCCCGCCCCCCGGCGGCCCGGGCCCGGCCCCCGCCCCGCCCGCAGTTATGCAACTGCCGCGGAAACTTTGGGTACTCGGGGCCGCTGTGGGACGGGGGCGGCTTCCCCGCGCAGCGGAGGGGCCCTCGGGGTGGCGGGGACACGGGCTGGGCCGGGCCGGGCCGGGCCCCGCCGGGGTCTGTCCTGGCTTTCCTCCCGTCCCGCCGCTCCCCCCGTCCCGCACGAAGTTCGCGGAGGCCGGGGAGGGCGGCGCCATGGAGGCCGGGCGGGGCGTTCCGGGGCAGCGCGGCGGCCGCGGCCCCGCTCCCCGCCGGCCCGGAGCCTTGCCCGCTGCGGAGGGCCCCAGGCGCCCCGCGGGGAGCGGGGCCGGCTCCTTGGCGGGAGCAGCCGGCCCGGCCCGGCCTGGCCCGGCCATCGCCGCAGGGCCCGCAGCAGGCGGAGCAGCTGCACCTTCCTGTCAGGCAATGCAGTTAAAAGCGTTGCTTTAGTGCTCAAGGAAACTTAGAGCGGTGTCTCTCCCGATGCAACTGAATTTCTGCCAACCCAGTTAGCTTTGCTTTAAAACCATTATTCAGGAGGTTCACGGGTGATATTAATTTCTGGAAACAAAATTATTAAATTAGTTCACATACAAGCTTCGTAGCATAATTTAGTGATGCTATGGCAATGGGGGCCAGAGAATGGAGAAAAAAAGAAAGGAAGCATTCATGGTGACATGGACTACAACTACTTTGTTGTAGTTTAGGTAAGGTTTAGCCCTTTGCTGACAGGTACGGATTCAGTGCAGAGTTGTATCATAAATCTTTCCAACTCACTATCCATAGGTGTTTCAAATATAGCTGTGATACTTTGTGGATCTATCCTGACTGCCCGTTCACAGTCACTCATCCTCTGTTTAGTCTATACTAAAAGCCAGAGCTGTCATCAAAATGCATTCCTGAGGCTTTCTGTAAAGTAAATGCAATACATACAATTTTTTTTTTATCTTGTCTTTTATATTCCCATTTTTTTGGTGCACTTGAAACAACTTTTGAATGGTGATGTGACCCAGAATTTGCTTAAATTCAGTAGCTGCATCTATAAAGAATAATATTGTTCACTTTCCAACTTCAGTGTTGTTTTTTGCAACAGGAAGCATACAGTGTTTTTATGACTACACGCATACAGATATCACACATGGGCTATACAAACACACAACGTTATTTTAGTAATGCATTTCTTATTTCTGCATTTTGAACAGACTCCAGGCTATGCTGATTGATAAGAATACATCCTGCTCAGTAATCAGAATCTACATTAGAAAAGTCTTAGGTAAGTAATTTTTTTCTGAACTTACTTAGTTCTTACTTATTTCTTAAGAAGAAGCATAAACTATTCTGAACTTCATTTGGCTTCTCCAGCTTAGAACTTGGACCCGACTCTTGAACAATCTTTGTCCCTTGATCAGTGTTATTAATATTGGTAACGTAGATTCTGAGAGTCACAGTTTAAGCCTGTACATGAACTCTGGATTAGGATGAACTAGCTCTATGGAACAGATCTTGCTTGTGCATTTCCTGATTTCCTTGCTTTAACAAATATTCTGTGTCATTTGTTTTTCCTTACATTTCCTGTTCATGTTTCCATTGGCTAGGCAGATCTCTTCCTTGGTTGTTTTTTTTTTGTGTGTTTTTTTTTTTTTTTTTTGCCACATCTGCTATATTTCTGGTCAGGAAACCCAGTACTCCTGAGACTTGTTTATGCTTCCCTTCCCTAAGAATTTTCCATGCTATCTTTTGTACCATTCTTCTACTGCTTCCTTACTGGGTCACTTGCTAGCATTTTTACTAGCTCAGACAGCTGTGCTAATTACAGCACCTGCTCCAGGGTTATGCAGATATTACATATCTTTTTTTCCTGCAATTTCCTTGTTTAAAACCTTTGGATATTAGATGATTGTGTGTGTGTGTGCATGTGGTTATTGTGCAGAGAATGATCTGAACAGGAGTGATTTTCGTACAACCTTTACAAGTGCTTTTTTGCTTCCTTCAGGCCTCTGTATCCTTGAGTAAAGGCGCACCCACCTTCCTTACCAGATGACATGCCTATTCAAGGCAAGGTTCTGATAAGCTCATTCATGGTGACATCTCATCTACATTAATTAGACCACTTCCGTAAGACAATGTGGCATCTCATAAGTATATGCACATCTGTTGTAAACTTAAGCAGTATTTATACAGCTAGAACTGTCTTCAGCAAAATGATAGTATTTCAGCTGCACTTTTTAATGATTAATATAGGTAGCTGCTATTGTGCTACTTGGTGCAGGCTAAAGCATCTTTCTCCACTAATCTGAAAGTGGTTAAAACTGTAAGAGTAAATTCTCATACTATTGTTGTTATTATTCTTTGTTTAGAAAATAGTAACTTCCTTCTTTGGACACAAAAATAGCATATGATCACCAGCTTTTATAGAAAATGATTCAATATGTTCAAGTCCATGGAAGACAATGACACTTCCATCACAATGGGATTGGATTAAGTGATAAAGGAACCAAACCACAAATGTGACATAGAAAGCCTCCTTATCATTACTTCTTTCTTCTAATCACAAGATCGTACATCATAAAAATAAGACAATACCATGAGATTTAGATTGGATATTAGGAAAAATTTCTTCACGGAGAGAGTGGTCAGGCATTGGAGCAGACTGCCCAGGGCAGTGGTGCAATCACAGTCCCTGGAAGTGTTCAAAAAATGTGTGGATGTGGTGCTTAGGGACATGGTTTAGAGGTGGACCAGGCAGTTAGCTCAACGGTTGGACTCGATGATCTCAGAGGTCCTTTCCAACCTTGATGATTCTATGATTCTTTTATCTCAATTTCATGTGCTGTTCAAATGTTTTTGAATAGTACAGACTTTTTTTGTTCAACTGAAGGATTTATAAAAGTACAGTACTTTGAGTATATCCTATTTGTCGTACATTTTCTAGCAGCAAATTCAATCTATACTTTAGTGGAAAGCCAAGCAAACAGATCAGAAGAAATAAGTGCACTTTCAAATGTACCCTTAGATAATGAGCATCTAATGGTTTAAAGAAACAATACCACATGTTGTAATTTTTTATCTAAATCCATTTCTGCTTTGTATCAAAGCCTTAGATACATTAAAATTTTTCTGAGAAGGCCTACATAGGTGAAGATGCATGTGTCATGTATATTATAAAATAAAACATTCAGGATTCCCTGGAAAAATCTCATGCATTCTGGGTAACTGAGTAAGAGTTACACAGTGCAGACCAGGAAGAGCGTGTACAGTTCCTGCCTTCTGTTTGGGTATGCACTACGCAAAGAGACTTAAGCGGTCATTAACTACGTCTACTTGCTTTCATATGCTTCAGTGAAGAAGAGCCATATATAAAAAGAAAGCTTCTATTCCTCCAAAATAAATAATGGAGAACAAAGAATACAATGGAACAGTAAACATGCTACATGAAGTTTCACTATACAAAGGTATACATGTGCATCATACACACACATTTACACTTTAAAAAACATATAGTTTGTCATGCAAATTAATTTTTATTTGCACTTGTGGCAATTGGGTATTGTTTAATAGACTTTTTTTGTATATTCTCTTGGTAATAGTTCTATATTCATCTAATTTTCAAGAGACTTCTGGAAAGGTATACTTCAGTAAATGTATTGTCTTTTTTAACAAAGGGGTCAATGCTTAAGATTCTGGGTTTTATTTATGTGCATTTCACAGCTATTTGTTTCTCAGGTAGCTAACAGCTTTTAGACTTTGGTTGACACCTCAGAATGCAAGCAAAGAATATCTTATGTAGCCAACTGTGATGTGGTTTATTTAATACAAAGACCTGGTGTATATTACAAAGTTTCACCAAAATAGCTATGTCAGCGTGCCTCCCCAGCCAACATCTCCAAGCCAGCAAAACCTCTAATGTGGACACAGTCTGCTAGCAAAAAAAAAAAAAAAAAAAAAGAACTTCTGTCAGCTTAGTTCATGTTGTTTTATAAGTTGATGTAATTTCACTGGCAAGAAAGCTATGTGAACATCTATAGTAGATGACTGCTCAGACATTCATTTCAGAAACAGCTGTGCTAACCAAAAAAATGCACCAATGTTTGTGTCTCAGAGGTTATTCCCCTTACAGCAAAGCCAGTGGAATGGGACGTACCAACACTGCTCAACCACATCAATACAAAGTCAGATTAGACTTAAACAGTTTGCAACAGTGATTTGGGAAAAGCTGTAGCATCTAGTTTGCAAACAGCTGAAGCCCTGGCGGAAGTCACCACACTACAGCTGCTTGTTTCAACTTGTTTACTGAGGTTAGCATGTCCCCTCCCAAGAAGACAGTGGAACAAAATACATAGGCACACCATAATCAGTTTGTCTCAGGTAGCTTAAACTGCTGATGAAAATGAAGTTTCCTAATACAGCTGACTTTGCACATAAATGAATTAGGAAACAAATTCACATTTGTAGAAATGGTGCTAATGTTTAAAGGACAGAAAACCAGCTAGTCTTTAAGACTTTCATTTACTTGAGACAGATTTGCAAGATGATTTTTGGCCGAATTTTGTGGGAATTTAAGTCCTAAAACAGTCATGTAAAATAAACTAGGACCTTATCTGCTCTGGTGCTTCAGAATAAAAGTCCAGAATTGCAAAAAAGAAAAAACGAAATGGCTTAATACAGTATGATCTTATTGGCAAGAGTTGTTCTGGAATAGTTATGCCAGTCTGGCTCCCTACGTGAATGCTGCTGACAATACCAGAATAATTACCCAGCTAACAAGACTAAAATACATAGGAGTAGCTACAGAGGAAAAAATATTCTGGAATAGCTCTGCAAACTTTAGCAGTAGGGTAGCATAGAACAGTGCTGAGAATCATACCTACATCAAAAGTACTTTTTCTATCATAACTAATCTAACTTGCAGAAAGATAGAGTAAGGTACCATTTTGGTTTTTTGTTAATAAAAACTGCATGTACACGGAGAGCGTTTTCTGATGTAGATTTTGCCGGGAAACAAAGCTAATAGTTTAATTACAATCAGATTTGATATTTTGGGAGAGTCTTCCAGTTTGAATTTCCTGTGTCCAGTACAGAGGGCGTATGATTTGCTCAAGCTCAGCAGGGCTGTTTGAAACAGAGCCTAATTGTTCTGACATCCTGCTACTGCTGTTAGCGTAAAACATACCAGTTGTCACCTAATAAGTGTATGTATATAGAAAAATAAATAAAAAGGCAGTGTCATATGTTTCTTAACACATCTTGAACACATTGTTTGTTGTACTTGTTGCTCAGCACTGTATATTTCACCTTTTCCCCTCTCTGCAGAAGGTAAGGCCTACATGACTCGTTCTGCATATTTTTGAATTGCAGGATCCTCTATTTCCTCTAGTGAGTAGAAGTAACATTCATGATCAGTATTCCCGGTTTTCATCATGTGTTTTCTTTTTGCCTGGGAAGTCATCCTTGATACTAACTTTTAACCTCTGTGAGAGAACGAGGAGGGATGAGAGGCAAATTGTTGTTCTAGGAAGTGTTAAAGTTGACCCATCTAAAAACAATCATTTAAGATGTGGTCCTGCCATTGAGCACGTAGGTGACAGCAAAAACAGCTAGCGAAGCAGAAAGAGAAGTACTTCTCTTCCATGTGCCTTTTGGTTTAGCTGCACAGGGAGAAGCCCAAGAGTGGGTGCTTGTATGCAGACCAACGAGAGCCTTTATTCTTCAGGTGGACAGAAATAGGCAAACATCTCCATCCGTTAGCTGAGAGACCATGAAGTGAAGATGTAGGCTGACAGAGATAAAACTGCACTTTTTTTTTCTAATAACCTGGGAAAAGTGGAAGACTTAGTATTGCTTTCATTCTTGTTTTGGTTTTATGATTTTCATGAGGAAGATCGGAAATATTGGACCTGGTGCAGCAAGGTATTAAAAAATTAAAAGGTATGATTATGGAACTTATTCAAAAAGGATGAAAAAGAAAACTTTGATAAAAAGAATGTACATAGAAGTACTCAAAATGCATGCCTCCTTTCAGGATATTTGCTGACTGATTTATAAAAGGTGTGTATCTTGCTTTCTTGTGAATTTTTGATTGCACCTACTATGAGACTGTATGCTAGACTACTTTGTGATATGAGATTTTACAACACATCCCTAAATTAGCCACGGAAATTCCCTCAATATTCAGATCATGTGAAGAAGCAAAGATCACTGAAGAAAATATTTTTTAAAAAGTGCCACAACCTCTAATAATTACAAAATCAAGACAAATGATGAAATCTCATCTTTTTTATGTAACAAAGTTTCTCAAAAGATCCCAAGTTAGCTTTACTGGGGCTGCAACTCTTGCTTCTCAAAGCACTGACTATCTTATTTTAGATCTACTTGGAACAGTTTCAGTTGGTTTCATCCCTCAAACTGCTTGCAACCATCTGCTACCTGGATGCTACTGTCCAAGAGGGCTCAGTTGGCAGAAGGGAACATCTGAACACTTTATGCATGGTCTGGGTGCCTGCAAAGTTAGCCAGCTGAAGTATTTCAGCTTCATCGACACTACAGGCCGAGATGGCTGCCCTGTGTTCACACTTTCCACTTCAGACTGTTAACTGTCAGCAAAACCCAAAACTGCAATCCCCAGCAAGAACTGAGAAGTATTTGGGAAACTTGTGAATTCTTAGATCCAGAAATTAGAAGATACATTTGGATATAGAAAAGCATAAACAATGGTGATTTTTTAAAGGCCACCCATGTCAAATTATTAACCAATTCCTGAAATTCACAACAAAAATGTTTACAACAGGTTTTGTATCGGTAATAGTGTAAGTACCAACTGAGGGATTTCTCTAAAATTAGGGCTTACTTAGGGCTTCTGCTGAAGACAAATATAAGAGGACAGGAATTTTTCTGTTATGTTATGGTAGATCTGTGAACACACAATGCTTGAAAGGCCTGGTGGAGAAGCTGCCCAATTTCTGCAGTTCTGATAGGAACTAGTTAGGATAGTATCTGTTAGGAGCACTAGGAATACTACTTTGAATGTTCACACACAAGCACACCATAGAGTAAGATAGATTCCATAAAGTGAAATTCAGTTTTAATCTATTTACTTAAGTTTTCCTTTTGCCAAAAAAACGCAACTCTTTGTCAGAGCAATAGATAGGGAAAGAGTAAGATCAGTAGAAGGTTCTTATGTATTTAATGATGAGGAAAAAATGTATTTAATGTGTTTTGCAGCATATTCAGTCACTATGGCTTGTATCTTAGCCTGAATATTATCTACATTTTGGGACAATCAGGATGCACCTATTTAGAGTGGTGTTCTCCTTACAAACTTCATTAATTTGATAGATGGACTGAAGGATTGCCTGTCCTTAGGTATTTAGAATAAGTTGTCATAAAGAATCTAGAATAAGCAAGTCATAAAGCTGATGATCATGGTAATTCCTAAAACCTATTCTAAAATTCTATCACACAATCCCACTAAAAACCACACTTTTATGCACATAAAAGCAGTCTGCTCACTATTCCATCTTCAGTAGAACTACTGGTAACGTTTAAAACCCATCACATTTCAAATAAATCAAAACCCAGAACCCTAAATGAAATAAGTGTTTTTCTATTGATACAAATAATCTGATGGATGAGTGAAATTTCAAATTTCAAGATAGAACTGCAGTAATCAAACTGCCACAATTTATACTTCTCTTGAAAATAAAATCAGCAAGAGTATTTAAGAAAAAGAGATTGTGCTGTAATATACCTGACCCTGACCACAAAGCCAAGCATAGAGTGACAGGAGACTTCCTTCCTTTTATTTAGATAAGTAAGAAACAGCAGAGCTTTACTCATGGAGTTTTGCCAAGTTATTCCTGATCTTGGACTTCCTTTCCTACACGCTATCTATTGTTAATATTACAAAGTCACGGTATAGGAAACGGGCGTTCTTATAAAAACTGGAACTGAAACAAAATCACCATTCATACCTCTGAGTCTATACATGGACACATTTCATAAATAGCACTAAATTTAAAACAGGTCTAATACATTTAACATTAAATTCAAAATATAATGTTAAGACAAAATCTTAGTTCAGTGGATTTTGTTAAATGAGAATTATAGGCCTAATCCGAAGTTCAGATACTGATTTTATTTATATATGTGCATATCTAAACTAACTCCATAGCTGTTTAAATGACAACAGTTTTCCCCATATAATTAAACTAATTAAGTAGCCAGTTAAAAGGTGAAAAAGTATTTGGTCTCGTACATTAAAAGCTTGCAAGAAAGCGTGGCAGGGACACGCAGAAGTACAAGAAAATAAAGCTTGTAGAAGAGTCTAAATACAGAGATGGGGAATTAATTAAAACGTGGATCAGAAACTTAAGCAATAGATTTTACAAAATGGACAGTCATCATACAAAGTTCATTCAAAAGGATTAAAAAAACCAGGAAGAAAAGCATTGCTTCTTGAGTTTACTCAATGCTTAAAAGAATATAAACATTTTAGAACACCAAACAAATTACATCATCTTGAGTTTTAAGAATTGGGTCTTCTTTGCTAAGTGGCTTAGCAAATTCATTAGCAGATTCAAGAAACGATGTTTTACAGTGGTTGAAAACTGAAAGTTTTGTTTTCAGTTTAAAATGGATCACAAATTTGGAAAATATAATGTGAAATACATTCCAAGCTAAGTCTTGAGACTATGAACAATTCCTATCAGCAGACAAACACTGAAAATGATTGTATAGCGAAACTTCTCCTTTGTAGAGTACAAGAAACAAACTTTCTGCCCTCTGCTGTTTAGACCAGGAAAAAATTAACTGGGATGCAAATCTGTTCAGAAGCATATAGCTAAGGGCTGAGCCTAACTCTGCTTTTAAGAAAATAATCTAGTTTATGCTTAAACTAGTTGGATTTTCAGTTGTTCTACACAGCTGGACTCTGCACTGGCATGAAGTTCGCCTGAATTTAGTGGTCTATCAAAAAGGTGCCAGGGAGCCATTCACGAGTTGCTTACTTCCTAAATCCAAAAGTTACCTGACATGCACAGGAAGGGCAGTTCTACAAAACAAAGTTAAATTTGCAGTAAAACAAAACATATGAAAGTTCTACAGTGAGGGTAACAGATTATGTTCCATACTTAATAGATTTCTAAAGATGAAATAGTAATACACTCAACTTCCTTACAGATTATTCAGAACTTAATTGGTTTGTAAATTGCTTTATGATTAAAATGCTGCACTGCCTACAAATCAGTTACTTAACTTTTTAAGAAGTTCAAAGTCATTTTTTGTTATAAAATCAACAATCAGTTCTTACAGACTTGCAAAAAAAATAGTAGAGAAATAGCCTCAAATTTAACTTTGCTTTTAGTGGCTAAATACCAGAGCAAATTTTAAAAAGCCTATTAAAAGTAAAATGGGTTAAAAGTAGCAATGTTACATATATATATTTTTAATAGCTTGTGAATAATGCTTTGTACTCTCCGTGTCTTGTTCAAGGGTTTTTATAAAGCAATTGCAAATTCATGAGAGGAAACACGTTATGTTAAATATAGCTTTATATGTCACCTTTAATTTTGGATAGAGTTTACATTAAAATTAAAAAATCCAGATCCACAACTGAATTCTTATTTTACCACTATCTGTGGGTTACTGAAGTAGATGCTTTTCCACTCTCCAGCTTCAACTGCCCTACAAAGCAGCAGCTATACAAATACCGTAATTCCAACACTGGTAACTCCAGTCAGCATGATAACATCGACAGCAGGAAGCGTCATTTGCTGTGCATTTGCACGAATCATCATGTTTTAGATATAATTCTGCCCTGTCTGTGCATCCATACTTCTGTCGTGGTAGCTGCCAAGCCCTCGGTAGCTGCCGTGTGTGGCATGAAGACAGGGAAAGGGGCAATTTGCAGAGCTGTAGAAAGACCCATTCCAGCCTCACATAAAAGGCGAATCTGCCTTTCTAATAATTAAGCTAACATCCCTGGCTGCTGAGAAGCTGCTTTTCCAGGCTCAGTACTTCTCCCCAGGACAAACTGAAAGGTACAATTCAAAAGCAACGTGCTTGGTGTAAAGGATCTCTCTCCTTACCTTTCTTCTTGAGTCTGTTCATGGATCACTGCCAGAGTTTGAGTTTCTCTAAATTTCACCCAGCTTCGAAGTTTAACCTTGACCATCCTCAATTCAGGTCATTTTTTGTTAGAGGAAACAAGACCATTCAGTGTTGCAGTTTTTATTTCTACACTATTGTGATAAGCTTTTCTTTTAAAAAAAAAAAAAAAAAAAGGAATATGCAGGCTTTCTACTGACATTCCGTATTCACAAAATCCGCTTTGAACTGTCCATTTTACCCATGACCACTGCGGGAAACCCTCCCCTTCTCTTCTAGCACACGCTTCAGGACATGACGCGCGTGTAAATTGCCACCACTTACCATAATGCCAACTAACTCTACAGCATCTAGTCATCTTTTTTTGAAAAATTTAAGAGACAGAAAAGTAAATGTGTTCAGATTCGTAGGGCAGTAGTGAGATGAGACAAGAAAAGCTTCTAGGATTTGCATCAAAAACTTCTATTTTGCTGCCATGAGTTCTAGACTATGGCTACAGTAAGATGGAATAAAGAGAAAACACTGGCCTACATATAGGCTGTTCTTGCATTTCACCTGAACATGTAGGCCAACCACATAAAAAAATACTAGTCAGAAACTAGTAGTAACATTTGATCATATTTAATTACCACATACTATATGTGATGAAAATTGTATGATTCTATGAAAAAAGTCACCGCATACAGATGGTAAATGAAACACATTGCTGATTCATATATGGGAAGGGAAAACACGCAACTCTGTATTCTAGAAAACTGACTTTAAGTGGCAGTAAGTGTTATTGATTAAAGCACTTCTGCCATGCAAGTTTCATTTGAAATAGTACCTCTCAAAAGGTACAAAAAATTCAAAACAAGAAGAAAATAATGCATTTGTGAATGTAGGAACCCAATCGATACAGAAATTCATGCTGTTGCTATGAAAGACAGTAAATACACAGTTATTGCCAGAATCTGTATGTTAAGGTTCTCTCTTGCCTATTTGTCCTCTCCAATATACTTTAAGGGCTTCATGATGCACCCTCACTAGTGACAGTAAAATATTAATTAGTAAAACTATTTAACCTTATTCACAAAAGCTACAAAATATTGCATCAGAATACAATTGAAAAGTGACTTTGACATAATCTTTGTTAGACATCTTTCTTAAAAATGGAAAAGCATCATTTATGTTGCAATCCTTCACTAGTCTTTCCTTTATAAGCACACTATCCATATAGGGGAACAAAAATTGTTGCATCACAACATGAAGATCAGATTTAGCAGAAATTAACACTATTCTTAATCTGCCTCCCAGCCCATGGTTTTACTTTTGCCATTTCTCAGATCACCTTTACATACAGAAATACTCAGTATGCTAACTTATGTTTAGGCCACTGGGTTTTCTATGGTAACTGCTACCTGCAGAAAGCATGAGACTGCCTAGCAGGGGTTATAGCTAGCTTTGTTAAAATGGAAGCGTTAGCTTGATTATACTTTATTTCATTATGTAAGAAGGGTAGAAAAGCAGTGTAACACCCAGTCTCTGAGATGACTGAATCCTTTGGAGGAAGACGGCAGTACTCCCACGTGTACTCTTATACATACATGAGCCTAGATGGAAGAAACATTCCTGTAAAGTATCATTCCCAACAGTATAGTTTTTTTTTTTTAATTTCAGAACAGAAGCAAAACCAAGGGAAAGAACTACTTGATAAATATAAAAAAAGTGCAGCTTCATATAATACTGAGATAGCTCTACTTTACATAGGAAAGCTCTTCAAGTAGAACTATACAAATTTAGAGCTAAAGAAATTCTCAGCATAGCATACTAGATTTCTACATTTGCAAGTAAAGCAAAACCAATTACCTATCTCATATCAAGCAGGTGTGTAAAGTTAGCACCTATAGACATTCAGCCTATAATTACTGGCTCAAGGTCCTGGCACAGGAAAGCATTTCATCTGATCCAGATGTTTATTTCTCCTCAAAATGTATTTGTGAACATTGTTTTTAGCTGTTTCACAAACCACTTAGTAAGACAACAGCCACGAATCAATACTATTTCATGTTGCGCACTATTCTCCTGCAATGGTTTGTTTTCATTTCCCCCAACGCTTGCTCCAGTTGCTGAATTAGGTGGAGGAGGGTAGAAGGGTCGGTTTGCAACACCTGGGCAGTTTGATCTTCATTCTGATTAAGATGTAGCTTTAGAGTCACAGCAGGCTTAATCTGTTGTCTCAAACTTCTGCTTGCAAGCTGCATGAGGGAGTTCAGATGAAACAGGAATAAGGAAACAAACAAACAAACAAGAGATGGTTATGAACTTTCATATTTACAACTCACAACAGGTTTGCAGAACCTGCTTGGAAGACTGTTTAGAAATCCTTTTCATCCACATTAAAGATATACACAATCTATTATTTAGTTTTATCACTAGGCAATAGTAATCCACTTTAATCAATGCTTTCATAATATTTCTGAAAATTAGGTGATAATTGAGACTGAATATATTTAGTGTATGCTAACATTTTTACAACACCAATGGAGCTATGAATTCAATTTTCATAAAGCAACAAATACTTTGCATCATTACATATCCTGTTCATCTCCTAAGTGGCTCTCTTTGGTGCAATAAGAAAATTATGTCAGTTTTAAATACATGAAAAACTGCTGCCTCAATTATTTTGAAATAATATAAATTCATTGTTTAGTAGTGGTTTATGATGTTAAAGAAACGTAAAGTAAAATACAGAATACTGAAAACATAATAGAAGCTACCTGCACATCCAGTCTCCATTCAAGACTGTGATAGCTGGGAAGCTTTGGTGCCAGCTCACTGAGAATGCTTCTGATCTCTTTCCTGTTATCAAGGTACAGCTGGAGCAATAATTTGTTCAATTCATCTGAGAACCCCAGAACATCAATGGAATCTTGGAAGTCTATCTCAGAAATCTAGAAATAACAATTTAGGCCTTAATATGGAACTGTGTATTAATAGTTATTTGTTGAGAAACAACTAAAACTGTAAGTAAACGTTACATATGGCATGGTGCAGTTATTTTCCTGCAGGAATGTGTGAGAACAATTCTACAGCTAGGACAAAACAAATCATCCAGGTTTTAAGGGATCTACACATGTTGATGTATTACTGCTGATTTGCATGAGCTTCAGGAACAGTTTTAGACCAGTTTTTTTAAAAAGAAAAACATTCAACATCCTCACATTTAAGCCTTCGTATCAGAGAACAAAATGCAACACAAAAACGCATCTGAGCTTTGTCGTGAGGAAGGAGATTATTTCAATCATCAATTTATCAACAGTATGTTAGCATAATATTGATACTCAAATTATAAGTACTCTGAAATGATATGAATGTCTGGACATGTAAGTGAGCACCAGCTACAACTTTAAGGCTCACGTTACAGTAACCCAGAAACCAATTCCCACAGGTCAGTGCCTTTGTGCTGAACTGGAGAAGCTTGATTCATCATTGTGGAAGCAGTTATTTATTCAACAGAAAGTGTCATACCTTTACAATGCATTCATACCATAAACACATTCTGTGATCAACTATACCATAATACACTATAATTTATCTGTCAGTCAAGTAACCTTACTTCAAGGGAAGATTCTGCAATATTTGAATCCCTTCCCTACCTGCTCTTCAGAACAATGCCTGCTTGAGTTTAATTTGGAATTACTTGTCTCTGTATCCCTTCTCCATGTCTTCATTGTTCAAATATTCTACTGTATCAACAGTAAGAAGTCTTTCCAATGGAAACAATAATTATCCAACTATTATTCTTTTATTATCTGCTTACACCCACCCAAACTTCTGATGTCAGGAGCTGAAAAAGCTCTCAAACCTACCATATCAGACAAACATAAGGAACCCTTAACAGGAGGTTAGTACAGCACACATCCTGCACAGTAGCTCAACAACAACAAAATCTTCATTCAAGTTTTGTTATTTAGACAGAGCTTAATCCTGAAGTGTGCTTCTCTGTATGGACTAAATTACTACATGTTCTTGCTATACGCTATTAAAATGTTGCCAAAGTTTTAGCTTCAGACACTGAATACAAATTCCAGTCATCCATGCAGATGCAGTGTTTCAAAAAGAGAACAGCATAAGAGATACCTGTTTTTTTTAATTAAAAGAATACATGTCATCAGAATTTTGAACTAGGTTTCTCCATTCATCAGTTATTTTCGGAGCTACAAGCGTTTAGAAGACATCTCTTAAGTGTATCCCTGAATTCATTTCACGAAGGCATCCTTACCATAAGCTTGGAGCTTTCAGTAAGAAGAAACATTAGTCCTTCTACCCCATGTTGAATGGTGTCAACATCAATGTTAAGTTTTCCTTTAAAGAAAGCACAAAGTACCTTTTACTTCCCCATTAAGCTGCCACAGCAACAATACACAAAACTGCAAGTTTATCCACAGCTAAGTTGCAAAATGTGCAGAGAAAAGAAAAAAAAAAGTAGAGCATTGTGCACCCTTCAAATAATAACGTAAAGGAATCAAATAGCAACTTAGATCCCCCACCCAAAACAAACAAAGCAAAAAAGCTCAAGAATAACCCAAACTTATTTCTTAAGGCACGATATAGAGAAAACTGCACTCTCACGTACCAGAACTAAGGCGTGAACACAGTGGCACGGAAACGAGCAACCTGCAGATTTTGCCCCCGGAAAGGAGGGCCCTGCAGTCACCCCCGCAGGCACCGAGCACAACCCGACGCCCCTCCGTGCCGCAGCAGTGGCCGACTACAGACACCGCTCCCGAGCGCTCCCCCGACGCCTCTGCCCGCTGCGTAGCAGGCCAGGCCCCTCGGCGGCCCCGCACCGATGGCGCTCGGGGGGGGCCCTTCGCGGAGCCGCCGCAGGAGCCCCCGCGTTCCCGCTCTCCCGCCCCCGCGGCGGAGTCGCTACGGCCGCCGCTCCCCGGCCCCCACCCGCTCCCCGGGCCCGGCCCGCGGCGGGTGAGAGCCGCCGCTACCGCATCAGCCGCCGCAGCAGCCCCCGCCCGGCCCCCGGCTCTTACTGGCGGCTGCCTCGCAGGCCCGCGGCGCCGCGCCCCGCCGCAGCAGCTCCACCGCCAGGCGCCCCAGCTCGCCGACGGCTGAAACGAGAGGAGGCGACTCCGCTGCAGGACCCGGACGGCCGCGCCCGCCCAGCGCCCCGCCGCGGCCCCCCAACCGCCGCCCCCCCCCCCGGCCCAGGGCGAGGTCCGGCAGCCGGCGCAGGCCCGGGGCCGCTGCCGGACCTGCGGCGCCCAGCTGCGGCAGGCAGCCCAGGTGCGCCTTCTGCTCCTCCGACAGCACCAGCAGCATCCCGGCGCTCCGCCGCCAGCGCCGCCACCGCCCGCCCAGGAAGGGGCGGTCTCGGGCCGGGGCTCGGCGGCCGGGACGCGCCTGCGCGGGGCCGCTGCAAGACGGGGCTGCCGGGACGGGGCCGTGCGGGAGGGAGGGAGGAAGCCGTCCCCGCTAGAGCCGCTCACCGGCGGCGCACGGCCCCTTCATCAGGAAAGGGCCTTTGCAACAGCCCTTATAAAGCGTGTTCTGCTGTGCTGAAACGGCAGCCGTGACTAGGCGCA
Organism: Theristicus caerulescens; assembly: GCA_020745775.1. Taxonomy (NCBI): domain Eukaryota; kingdom Metazoa; phylum Chordata; class Aves; order Pelecaniformes; family Threskiornithidae; genus Theristicus; species Theristicus caerulescens. The sequence continues at coordinate 10,467,194 of CM036565.1, read as the reverse complement.
GCTCTGGCGTTTAGCAGTACGGAGAAACTGATGTTCTAAGGGAAACGAATCCGTAACCAGTCTGGGAAACTGGGGGAGAGAACGTGTGGGTTCGATGGAAACGCTGCCAGCTGTGTAGCACAGGAACGGCCAGTAGCTAGAATAACGTGGTCCCCCCCAAAGTGTTTGTTACTGCAATGGAATCATTCTGTTTCATAGACCTGTGCTGAAATTATGTAATACATTTTTTGTGCCCTGCAATTGCTAATAATTCTGTTACCCTACCTTAAATATGCATTCAAAGCCATTTTGCACATACAGGCCACATCAACACTGAGAACTTGCAGGGACACCTTCCACTAGATCGGGTTGCTCAAAGCCCCGTCCAGCCTGGCCTCAAACACTTCCAGGGATGGGGCATCCACAACTTCTCTAGGCAACCTGTTCCAGTGCCTCACCACCCTCACAGTGAAGAATTTCTTCCTAGTATCTAATCTAAACTTTCCCTCTACTGCACTCAGGACAGACTATTCACTGGTACTGCTAAACAATAATTAAAGAGTCTTTATTTTGGATTAAACCAGTTTCTGGTTGGTATAACCAGAAGCTGAATCAAACAAACAAAAAAAAAAACAGTTCAGAAACTAACTGCCCTTCTCAGTTGCTGATCCTTCACCCAGATCTTCCAGATTTCATTAATTCATCTGAATTCCTTCTGTCCTTTGCCAGTTTTAACCCCTGCTCAGGACCTCTGTCTGCTCAGCTGATGATCTGACTCACCTTAGCAATTTTCAGTGTCCTGCCTATAGTTCCTCTCTTATCCAGCACCAGCCCCTAAAAGATTACACTCTGCCTTCATAACACTTTTCATCTGAGGAGCACAAAAGATCTTAAAATATTGTAATGCTGAAGTAAGAAATAATATGATCCCCACTTACAGACAGGAATACCAAAATACGGAGGAACTTATGTATACTGCAGAGTAAATTAACCAATATGAGACTCCATGCTACTGTAGTCCTAGACCATTTCTAGGACTTGAACTAGAAAGTTTAAGCGTGCAGACAGACCTGGGTGGCTTAGCTGAGGTTACGTATAATGAGAACAGCAGTGCTCTCACTGCACTGGAAATTATGATTTCAAGACATCCTCTCCTATTTTCCAAACTGCATTTAACCGCTGCCATAGCATATACTACAGTTTGCAAAAGAGAAACTGATTGTGTAACATAACTCCCTTCCTAGTAAGAATTAAATGTATTTTTAGCACTTTTGTTAACATGGTCTGTTTTGCTTATGATTACTATTCCTTGCAGTTATTGATGCATCATTTTTTACTCTCCATTTAGTTTGTGATTTCTGGTCTGAAGGATACTGTATGCTGATAGATCATCTTTGAATTACGGTAAGACTCATGGATTTTTGTATTTTGAAAGAGAACCAGGGAACTGTGTTTTGTCACACATTTTCCTACTGTCTCCAGTGCAGTGGCAAGTAAAGCTAGATGTTCTAAAAGAAGATACTCCCTTTAAATCTACCACAAATAAAACAGAGGTTCACAGAATATTCTTCCCAGGAGTTCTGCTCAGAAAGGTTTCAACCTTGCCTCTCATTTTGCAGCCACAATCAAGTGCAACCAACTTTGGAAGACCGGAGCTAGTATTAGAAAGTGGGTGGGATCTCTAATTAGTTGACAAACTATCAAAATAAGTTTTTACAAAGACCAATTCTTTCACGGGAATAGGATGAAGATTACATCCATTAGGATCTCTGTTATATTTGTTTACTAAGATACATAAGGAATCTCTCTACAAATATCAAAGTTTGGTGGATCAATATTAAGTTTTTTTGCAGGAAACTGCCATCTTCTTCTACTCATATTTAAGCTCAAGGGACTCCAAGAAAATAGATTAATTCTGTCTACTCCTCTTGGCCAACAGTTTGGCTTTGCTGTTTAGGATAATACATCCTTCAGCCCCAGAAATTCCTAACACATATATGTACGCTGGTAGAATTACAGACATGCACTGTCTCCTATCAGCAGGCAAATTGACCAATTAGCCTCACAAGAGTCAATGCATTAGCTAAATGGAATTTTGAGAAAGATACAAGTTTTACTTGTGTATGCTTGTAAAGAACATATACATTATATAATGAAAAACTTTGGTGGATTTCTTTCTCCAGAAAATAGTACAGAAGTGAATCCTAAATGGGACAGCTTATCTTACATTTTTAATCTTTTTCGTACACATGTATCTCCATTATGTTTAGATAATTTCTTTAAGCCAGAAATCAGAAAACCTTTGGTTTACCTTGAAGAAATGTGTGCATATATGCGTGTGCATATTTTAAGAATGCAGTACAGTAACAGACTGTGAAATCATAAACTAAAGGTGATTAGAAAATAAGTTTAGAAATGAGAAAAAGAAATACAAATCTTATGCTTGAAAAGCAAGTATAAAAATGATGGGAGAAGGTAAAAGAGAAATAAGACGGAGGAGATAACATGCATGAAAAAAGGAGGGAAAAAAACCCTGAATATCTATACGTACAATAAGTGAACTACTCTAGGAATCTTGATAATTGGCTCAGAATGGCAGCTTGTTTCCTTTGTGCCATAAGAGCATCAGTAGGATACCGCAGAGAAATACAGAGTATACATGGCAAGGAAAAAGAATTAAGCAAAGTCAAAGACTGGAAACATAAACCAACAGGTAATATGAAGATATTATCTACCTAACTGGAATGTGCAAATCTGTAGAAGGATTTGCTCAAAAGTAGGCACGTACAATCCAGCTGCTAAACTGTGGTGTTCGCCACTGCCACAAAACTGGTGGGATCCATCTTTGTGAAGCCCTTTCCTTAGCAGTCATCCAGTCCACTCAGGAATCCTATGGTATGCCGGGCAGAAAAGACATACTGTTTGAGCACATAAACACCCTGTGTTAGAGATGATCATTTAAAAGTAGCCCAAGCATGAGTTCAGAAAATTGACAAAGTTGTGGAATACTTTAACATTCCAGGGAAAAAAAAAGGTATATGCAAAGGCTATCTCTGCTTATTTGTGTAAAGGATGTTAGCTCCCCAGCTGGCCTTGAAATAACAACGGATGTAGCTGTGAGAGAGATCCATACCTTCTAGCAATGCTGCCCATAACCTTAAAACAAAATGGGAAAAAATCCAGATATTATCTCCCATTATTGAGATGAACTTTTCCATTCATCCTCTCCTGATAGGGAAGATTGGTGTCATAAGCTGGAAAGCGTAATATGTGCTTTTAAAATCCCAGAATGTTTTAATGAGTTCCCTTCCTTTTTCCTCAGTCACTAGATCTCCCAATGCATTGGTACTGCTATCACAGAAAATTACAGAGCCTCACAGATCCAAATGGTTGACAGAAGCTGCCAAACCAGTATGTAAGGTAAGAGTCCATCTGATTTACATGTAGTCAAGTATTACAGCAATGAGCAATTCATAAATTAATTAAATACTCCTGCATTTCATATTTTGTAGGAAAAAAAAACCTTTAAAAATCAGAGTGGTTTTTACATCCTTGCTTCCCAGTGAAACAAAACTGACCTGAGAAATGCCTGTTCACTTGGTATTTACTTCCCACCAAACCAACTTTGAAACTTAGCAGCCAGTTTGCAAAGGCAAAACATTTCAAATACAGTTAAGTTCCTTTACCTGTTGTAAATCTGGTCAACAGAGAAAAATTCATAGCCAGGCAGTCATAATTCTAGTCTACGTATCCTTTCTATGTGGATAGAACATCCTATGTCTTGCCCAGAGAAAGTGTTATTGTAAGCATGAAGGAGAAGAGTAACTAAAGGAAGACACAAATCTGTATAGAAGTGAACGTTAGAGAAAGGCTGCATGATTTTTTTCCATAAATATTATTTTGTTAAAGCAAAGCATACCACACATTGAAGGACCTTCATTCACTATTCTCTCAAGTATGAGATACTGTCAACCCCTGAAGGATACAAAAGTGGTAACTGCCATAATATAGCAAGTACGTTAATTACCATAGAATCATTTAGGTTGGAAAAGACCTTTAAGATCAAATCCAACCGTTAACCCAGCACTGCCAAGTCCGCCACTAAACCATGCCCTTAAGCATCACGTCTACCCATCTTTTAAATACCTCCAGGGATGGGGACTCAACCCCTTCCCTGGGCAGCCTCTGCCAGTGCCTGACAACCCTTTCTGTGAAGAAATTTTTCCTAATATCCAACCTAAACCTCCCCTGGTGCAACCTGAGGCCATGTCCTCTGGTCCTATCCCTTGTTACTTGGGAGAAGAGACCGACCCCCACCTCGCTGCCTTCCTTTTTTTCCCCTCACATCCCGTTTACTTTTTGTGCTTAGCTTACATTGCTCAAGTGTGGTTTTCCGTTTGGTTTTGGTTTTTTTTAAACACAGAGCTGGGCTAAAGTTAGCGAAGGGGGAAAACCACCTTTGTCTCCCCCACACCGCGAGAACGCGATATCCTGTCTCGAAGCCTGCTCGGCTTCTGCGGCCTCCTCCCCGGCCCCTCCCGCACAACCTCCCCACGCTGCCACCCGTGGGTGCGGAACCCGCCGGGGTAGCGCCTGAACCCGCCGGCCACACCTCGAGTTCCCACACGGGCTCCGCCCTGCGGTGAGGGCAGGGCGGGGGCGGCCCGACGCCGGGGAGGCGCCTGCGGCAGGGCCCGCCTACGGGAACTCTGTCCCCCGTTTCCCCCGCGGGGCTGCCCTGCTGCCCCTCACGCTAACTGTGAGCTCGCAGGCGACGGCAAACCTTGGCCAAGCCGCGTCTCAGCCGCGCTCCAGGCGCTGAGGAGGCCGCGCCGGCCGCCGGTACCGGAGAGCCGTGACAGCGAGCCCGCCCCGCCCCGCGTCACGCACCGGCGGCTGAGTGACAGCCCGGGCGAGCAATGGGCTGCCCCGCGCCGACGCCTCTCGCTGCGCGGCGGGGGGGCGGGACTTCCGCCGTGGCCGTTGAGGGGACGGTGCGCGCCATGGAGTCGGCCTAGGCGCGGCCCTCGGCTCCCCGCGCCGGGCCCTGTGCCGGGCCCGCAGGTGAGGGCCGCCGCGGCGGGGGACGCGGTCGCTGGGTCCCCTCGGGCCTTTTCCCTGCTGCCGGGCGCCCTGGCTTCGCGGCGGGTTAAGGAATTACTGGGCCCGTCGCTCCATTGCGCAGCGCTTATTTGCCTCCACCCTCCGAGCGGCGAGGCGGGGCCGCCCCTCCGTGCGGCTCAGGCGGAACCACCCCGCCGCGGTGTTCCCCTTCCCGCAGGCCGCCGCTGCAGGCTGCGGGGACGCCCGCCTCGGCGGGAGGGAGGGAAGGAAAGAAAGAAAGAAAGGGAAAGAGAAAAAGAAAAAAAGGACGGACGCTAAAGCGCTCTCCGAGCATCGCTGTTAGACTGGTGAAAGCTAACCCCCTGCTCTGGCATTTCACAGCTCTGCCTGCTGTCTGGTTCCTCTAAGGCTCTCTGCGCGCCGAGGTACCGGTTATACTTGGAAGATAATGAGTAGCATGGAGTCTGGTTGGCTGGCAACCAAATTGCTAGTAAAAAGATGAAAAGAAATTGAGAGGAATAGTTGCAGCGTCTTATCAGCTCTGAACACTCAGCTTTCTTTGTATGCATTAGTTTTCAGTTCTGTGGATAGATCTTAGATGGAAATTCAGGTCAGTAATGACATGATAACATCAAAATGCAAAAAGACATCGGGGCTTTTGGGGGTATGTGTGAAAATTACTGATATTACCTGTGTAACTTTTGTTCATCTTCTGCTTGTGGAATTTTGGAAGGTGCAACCCAATCTACCAAAATATTTAGAATGTTGTCACTGAGTTTGTGGCAGGACAAAGTTTCTGTATGTTCGTATGATTTTTGTGATTCATATAGGCATTGTAATCCTATTTGGCATTAAAATAGAATTTAAGTTTGTTGAATACAGATTTGTAAGTTTTTTTTCAGCAATGGGAGGGGAAAGAGCTGTTTTCTTGAGAGAGCTGAAGTACGAGAGTAACCATGTGGACAAGGAATTGCTTTGTGTTGTTTTCTGCTGTGAAATACGTTTTGAGTTGATTGAGACACAAAATTCTGAAAATTTGATATTTATGTGTACTTTGTGGAGCTCGGTTAGTGGATAATTGCCAAAAGCTCTGAAAATTCTTATCTGTGTCCCAAGCCATGTAATTTCTTCATGGTATTTGTCTTAAATGTGCTCCAAAGGCTTGTTTGTGTTGGCAAGTATGAAACTGGTGGTTTTGACAGGATGCAGGGATCCAGTAGATGTTTTCCACTCAGGTTGCCTATTCTGGTCTGGGAGTCAGTGTATTGGTGTTAAAAACACCATGTATTTCATAACCCCTTATTATTAATACAAACAATACTGTTAATGTATTAAGAGGTAGGCAAGGCGTTCTTAGTGTCCAGTACAGCAGGTAGCTGTATCTATCATGTATTGTCACTTCTTGTATCGAGCTTATTTAGCCATCCTTATCTTCAAGTGAGAAGGGACATTTTGCTCTCCTCTTCCTTTGAAAGTGCAATCAGGAATGTATTTTCTGTTGTACATACAACAGTACTACTGCTGCCTTACCTTCATGGGCAATACCTTGTCTGATGTATTCCAAGTTAGCCTATTTACTTCATGGTTGTCTTGCTGCTCATAGATATATGCTGTGAAACAGCACACCCCACGTTTTCCCCTCCTCCGTTCTGATCTGGTGATGCTGTTCAGTCCTGTGAGAAGGGATGTAGCTCCTCAGGCTTAGTTTGTTTTGTGAGTTCTGGGATGCAGAGTGGGAGGAAGAAAAAAGGTCTCTCAAAACACCTGAAGTTACTTAAGGAGAACTTTGTCTGTAGACACTGGAAAATCAGGTGTAAAGTGATGAAGATTAATGCAGAGTCAAGTTTAACTAATTTTGTGTGGTTTACAGTATAGTCTTTAATTACATACACCTATATTTCTGTGTGCTATAAGCTGCCTCGTTCAATTAAGAGTGTCATCTACAAACGAGCCATGGAATTTCAGGAATTGTAAGGCTTTTTTGCTTGCATTTGAGGCCATAGTTTTTGGGCCCGGAAGAATCTGTATGTATGTAACTGTTTGACAGAGAAGACTGCACTGTACATGCATGTTGTTTGCAAGGACAACTTTAATTCTGGTGTTTTCTAACCGTGCTCAATACTATTTTAATGCTTTCTCTGTCTTGTAAGGTATGTGCTGAATTTACTGCATTGGTTAAAATACTGTGGTAGCTTCAAGTGTATCGTTGCTTCTGTCATAGTAAAAATGGTTGTGTTTTTTGAACAATTGTTGTTTATCCTGCCAGTTTCACTGACATCCTCTTTGTTAGGTAAGGCTGATGAGAGAAACTGGTAAATCTTAATATAGAAATAGAAATTCATGAATTTCATAATTCATTACAGTTTCCTGTGACTGTAACTTCTGTTCCGCTAACCAGTTGAAAGTTTCACAAAGCATCATATGTCTGAATGACCAAGTCAGAATCATGAGAACTGTTTTTGAAAATACCAGCTGTTTCCTCCCATTAGTAATAATGAATTTTAATTATTTTCATGTTAGTGTCAGTTTAAATCAAATCTAACTCTCCAGTATTTGCATTAATTAATGTTGAGGACCTCAGATCATGGGACAGTGCTTTCTGCTTAAAAATCCCACAAAGGGTAGGACAGGAAGACAGGAATTCTTAAGTGTTTCTTGATTCTGAAAGATAATGTAGTAGTCTTGGCTGTGATTTCTTGGTCAAAGTTACAATTTTCAGAATGAAATATCTACGGTCAAATGAAAACAAATCCACATGGAACCATTTAAGTAAGAAGCCTCAGTTTGGAGGTTTTCAACAATCATACAATCAATGTGGATGACCTAATTGAGTTTGATTTTTTTTTTTTGTGAAGTACTTTTAATTCCTCCAATAAAAGAAGTTAGAGGAGATCCAGATATTCTGATAACAATATTATTAAGCACATACAGTCTACTTTTAAAACTTGTCCCTGAATTATTTTAACTAATATAACAATATTGGATCCAGCGTATTTGCTATTGTTTTGTGTTACCAGTATTTTAACTTTACATCGTTTCAAGTAATTTCTTACTGTGAGACTAGAAGACTTGCTAAAGAGACTTAGTCATCCATCTGTGGACCAAGCAATTCTTCTAAATTCAGGAATGAAAGTGGTTAGATTTCATGCTGAATGTAGCACTTAATTGTTGCTTGTTTTGTACTCTGAAGTAGGAGGTGTACTGGATCACATGTTTTTTTGTTGAATGTGTTGAAATTTTGAATGTTGCATTTTTTAGCTTGGTCACATTTAGGTGTGAGTGTTTATGAGGTGAATAAGATATTTTGTACTTCTGTGTTCTTAAGAGGTTGCCTGCACATAATCATGTTATAGCTAAGCCTAAGAGGAATCTGAAGTTCCTCTGTAGACAGCTAATCATTGTCTGTCTTAAGACTGGATTATGACTGTAGCAACAGTACAAAAAGAAATTGCCAGATGTAACTTGTCAGCGGAGAACAGAGGTCCTGATCTTCGGCATTTGGTTGTGGTTTTGTAGTGAAAGGCCTTTAGAAGTGAGAGCTCGGGGGAGGTTCCTCCTGGCTGCTTCTCATTAACAGTGACTGCCACCGTTCTCATGGGGCTGTTCCTGATGCCAGAGATTTTCTGGGAATTAGTGATGATCAGGCTGTACACTCCTCTCTTACTGTATCCCAAGTTAGTAAGTAAAAGGCTGTTGTGGGAGGCTGAGTTAGGGTAATTCTCTGTTACTATTCCTTGCTCTAAATAGATTTTTTTGTTGTTGTTAAGACAGTGCTCTTCAAATAGAAACAAAAAGGTATTTGTTTAAGCACTAAAATGTATTACTTCACTCAATTAGTAGTTTTGGTTGGAATAACCTTTCTGTGTGAGAGAGTTCTCTGTCATTCTTTAAGACTGTGTCCAGCAGATGAACAGTCTGTTGTCCAGGTGGATCATCGTGCAGAATCCCACCGAGTCTTTCCCCTCTAAGCTTGTGTGCCTGTAGCTGTCCCACCAAACTTGGGTAGTACAGTCAGATGCAAGAGCATGACACACAGAAATGAACGATAGTTGTTGTTTCTCAAGTTCTGTGGATGGAAGTGCTGCTATTAAATGATCTAGGTTCTTACATAGTTAAAATGTGTTCTTTTAAAATGCAAATTTAGAAAACATCTCCCATGTCAGTATGCTTACAAAGGCTTATAATATGCTCATATAGATTAAGTGTATTTCAGTGACTCATACGGAGTATTGATGCAGAACGTGTTACACTAGCACTTTGTTGAAATTGTACATTGATGTTGAGTTCTGGTTTAATAAAATAACGTTGATAGAATATGACATCTGGGGAAAAGAAAATGAAAGGGTAAAATCAGTAAAGAGGTAGAGAAAACAAAAACTGGTTTAATTCCGGGGGGGGTGGGTGGGGCGGGGAGAGAGGCATGGCAGTAATCCATCCTGTGTGTTGGGAACATCATGCAGGACAGAAGCCTCTACATGTAGCTCTTGAGAGATGGGGAGAAGATAGATGGGCATCTAGCCAGGATTCTTACCCAGCTTCACGTCTTTTCTCTCTGGAAGTCTCTATCCCTTTGTCGGCTAACTGTTCCTCCAGTTCATATTGCATTTCTCAAGAGCACAAATTAAGGCTAAATATCAAACCCCCACATTACTGCAAGCTATGGGAAATATATATACAGGAATTTAAACTCCTTTAAAAGCATTAGAAAACTTCTAAGGGGGAGGGAAAAGTATTAAAAGGCGTAGTGGAAATTCAAGGACTCAGAAATGAGGAAATGCTACTTTTATGGCTTGTTGTGCAACTTCAGTTTTTTCGTTTGCCCTTTTGTGTAGAATGGCTATATAGTTTAATAAATCAGTCTCATATTTTTCCCCTACAGAGCCTTGCTTCATTCGGTACGTGAGTGGCGTGCACTAAAAGACATAAGCCAGCTACGTGGAGGGCTGAAATGTCTTCCTCTCCCTTGCCCAACCCAAGCTTTTGGATGTTTGATTTTGCAATTTAGTTAGTAAAATTTTTACCTTCATATGAGTGTATGTGATGTAATTGCCTTGTTTGTAGTAGAAGCTGAAAGACCCGCATTGGATTAAATGCCCATGGGCACATGGTATTGAGCATTTTAGACTGAAGCTTAGCAGAGACACCATTTCTTACTACATTAAACATGATATTTAGTAAATGTTGCAGATTTGTGCTATGTTGTTTGTATGTTTGTGGATTGTGAGAGCATAAATTTGAGGGCCCTGTAATAAGTGTGGAGGAAGTTGGTCTTTCACAGACATTCAGTAAATTCTGTGATCCTAAGAAACAGCTTTTTATCAGTCATGGAAATGACATTTCAACCTCAATCACGTTTGTTGTCTAGGTGGGGACTCTCATTGGTGCCAGAAAAATAATTGCTTGGAAGAGACAAGGGGAAAGTAATCTGTAACCCATTTCAAAGAATACTGAGTTTTTAAGCTGAGCAGTCCTGTGGATTATTATCTTAAGTGTTAGCTTCTGTCTTTGCTGGAAAGAATTGGAATGTTCAAAATTTGAACATTATATTTTTAACATTTGTGTTGTATTTCATGGGCCAAATTTTGTGGTTTCAAGATACGTATGATTGTAAAATTGGCCAATTTTTGATATGAGAGATTACGGAATGAAATCTGCTACCGTTGCAGTTAATGCATGTGTTAAATTTGAGAGGGAGTTCAGAGTTCTGTTGAGGCAAATGTTTTTGTTCGGGTTTTCTTTGGTTTTTTTTTTGTTGTTGTTGTGGGTTTGCTTTTTGCTTGTTTGTTGGCTTTTTTGAGGGTAACATAATGCTCTCAATGACTTCAGTAAGGGTGCAGGTATCATTGCTCGTACAAGCAAGGCATTCAGGCTCTCAATTTGTGTTTTTAATACATTTTTAAAAAAAAATCTTTGTGTTGCAAAGGAAAAACATAAAAATGTTTGTTTTGCTTCCTCCTATCCTCACTTTTTTTTGTTTTGATTAATGATATATCAGCAGTTTTAAAGAACAGTTTTTCTTAAAAAACATGCCCCTTTATTTCCAGACACAAGCTGTTGCTTTTTGCTGCTGGTTTTGATGAAAATGTATTAACAAAGCAGAATTAACTTCCTTTTAATGTCATGAGCTTGTGAAATGCATACAGGCATACTTTACAGAGTACTTGGGCTCTTTTTTTATAGGTCTCAAAAATGCACGCACTTTACAGGAGACTAAATCTGCTGTCCAGACCAGGAGTCGCATTTGTGAATTTCACTGAAGTTGATAGAACTAGTTTGTTACCTGTTGGTATTACACTGGTTTTGCAAGTGTATATTTAGAATAAATGCTTTTAGTAGAATTACTCCAGGTACATGAGGAATTTTGCTGATTTGGATTTATGCTAGAAGAAGGGAAGATTAAAATTAAGAATGTCTAAGGATGATTAATATCATGTGAAAGTTCATTCCTGTATACCGCTTGCATTTGTGTTGTCTAAAGCTTTTTGAAGTGCTACTATTACAATTTTTGTGTTTTATGCATGCATTCCCATGGAGGTTACATTCTCTTAGCAAAAGGGACTTCTATCTCTAAAATAATTGTATAAATTAAAGATTACTTGTTTCTCAAAAGTAAATAACATTTTGCATACTTCTTTAGAAGAAAAGTTTTAATTAATCAATAGAGCCCAGTAAAATGACAGAGGAAAATATTTGCTATATGCCTTGACTCTCTGGTTTTTTTTTTTTGTTGCAGGTACTAAATAAAATATGCTGTTGTCAATAGGAATGCTGATGTTGTCTGCCACTCAGATATACACTATTTTGACTGTTCAGTTATTTGCTTTCCTGAATCTTTTACCTGTGGAGGCAGACATTTTAGCAGTAAGTATAAGCATATTTTTCTACATAGATGAAATCTCTATAAAATTGAATCTTCTTTTCAAGTATTCTATTAATGAATCAGTACAATAAATGTTATAGCAGGTTACTTGGAATGGAATTGCCTGTAACAGTTTAGTTCAATAAAAAAATAAATCGTACATTTTCAAATGACCTTACAGATGATGCGTGCTCAGATACCATGACAGTGAAAGCACATAATTCCCTTAGTCATTTAAAAAGTTCCAATCTGACCAGGTATCCTATAGCATGTTTTAACCCTGTTAAAAGCATTTTGTGATTATTTGTTTTAGACAACAATTCAAGTTTTGGTGATGGATTCCATTTTGTAGGGTAACTGTATATAAATACATAAAGTAAAATAATCTTCTGTGGCTAGTATAATTTATATTTGCACTGGAGGCCTTGTCAGTAAAGTTTTTGTATGTGTTACACCTAGATATATTTTTTTAAATAGCTGATAATCTCTGCTGTCATTAAGAATAATATTTTTGGGTGTGTAGAATTTTAAGTGATCAGGCTGATAAACAATATAATGAATATAGGGTCAGTGGTAAAAGGTGTTGCTGGGCTATTTATTACCAGTTTTGTATATCCTGTAGTTTTATGGAGGAAGTTACATGTGTCTTTGTAGGATGGAGCTTAAGCCACTGAAATAATTAAACCTAAGTACTGTAGTCTCTATATTCTCTGCTAGTTACAGTCACATGCAAGAGAGTTGTTAATATCATATCAATTAATTTAGGAGAACATAATGAAAAACCCTTGAAGCTAAATGTTAAAATAAAAATCCTTAAAAGTTTGTGGTAATGTGGTTGATGAATACTGAATTATGTTATTTGGATCTTTGGGTTGTTACTATTCTTTTTTTTAGATAAACATTTTTAAGAAACAATTAATGCAGATGGATAATTGCTTAATTATGGAACTGACATCACATTCTATTGTGAAATTTTAAACTGGCTTTCTACCGTAAACCTGATTTCCCCTCTCCCCTTTCCTCTTTCACCAAGCCCATGCTTCCTCTTTTCATGAAAAAGCTAATTTTCATTCTTGCTACTTCCTCCCTTAGAAAAGATATTTATAAAAAACAAAACAAAAAACCTGACCAACCAAAAAAAAAAAAAAAAAGGAATTTTGGAGGTTTAGTTTCATTTCTTCTACTTAAGCCTCCATGTGCAGAAAATGAGGTGTCTTTTATTCTTGGATATTTGGAAGTTACAGATCTATTCTGAGAATATCTTTAAGTAGAAAATGAAGAGATGAACTAGACGCTTATTATGGTTGAGTGATTGCCTGTTTGGGGAGCAAAGCTCCAGCCAAAATTTTGGGTTTGCCAATGAAAGAAATTCTTCTTTTCCCTGCTGATTGAGGTGTATTTTTATGCTTCTGTGTTCTCACTTAGTTGCAGCCTCAGATGAAGGATTGTGTTTGTATAAAGCACTGTTCTGTGTATATGAAGCATGATTGGTTATTTTTTTAATAAGGGATACAAATAAATAGGTTTGTGTCTGACTCCTAGCTTAAGTTGGGGCTTGCTAAGTGATTCAGGGGAAAACTTACAGTAGCACAAGCTCAGGAAGGACATTGTGAAGAAGGTAGGTGAGTGGATAGTGAGGATGGAGGAAGACAGCGTACTGGCACAGCTCTGTGCCAGTGATGGTAGGATGGAAGATCAGGAGGAGAGGTTGCATGGAGCAGATTGATTACACAGAACAAAAATGTTTCCTTGGAATTCAGCTCCATTCCTACCTCTTTCTCCTCAATTTTATTAAAGTCTGTGGGAAGGAAGCTCCTTTAAAATGTTGCTCCTTTGAAAGAGTTAAGATAAATCATGGTAGTGTTTTTCTTTGAGCTGTAGTTTGAGTTGCCCTGTCTAAGTCTGGCTATGAGGAAATGTCTTGTCCCTCTGAAATAAACATGATCCTTACTTGACTGTTCTGTATGACAATTGGATGATACAATGAATTGACAAATATTTCTCAGTCACTAAACTATTCAATAAAACTTACCAACTGATGTGCATTCAAGTCAGTTATTGTATAATTCACAAGTTTTGCAGGAAACTAACCTTTTTTTACTTTTAATGAAAAAAAATTGTAGCATACATACAATTTGCACTTTTTATTATGTGGATTCTGCATTGTTTAGGCATATCATAGAGCCAAACAAAAGATGAACAAGGAATGGGGAAACAAAGCTTCCACAGATTTAAGGTCTCTTCAGTATTCCTCTGTTTTGAAACAGAAGCTCATAGTTAGGATAAAACAAAACTGTAGAGATAGTTTCCAGCTACTAACCTGAATAGATAGGGAACTGAGAAGGGATAACATATGGAGGCTTTTCTTTGCCTACAATAAACCACCTGTTAAAAGCTGTTCTTCCCTGTACAGAAGTGAATTCAAAGCAAAATAAAAACAAAAACCAAACACCATCACCACCATCCAAAAAAAAAGCCCACACCCAAAAACCCCAGCTCTTCAGTTTTTTTTGCTTTTTTGGGTTGTTCCTCTTCTGCAGATATGATGATATTTGACTTGTCGAAAGTAGAAAGAAAGATTTAACATACAGATAATTTAAGAAAAGATCTATTAATTATTTTCTTGTTTTGACAATTAGATAAGAAAAGAATGATGTTGCCATGTGAGTAGAAGACAAGTGAAAGAAGCAATTTTGTGATTTCATTGATGTGGTCACAAGAGGTCCTATGTCTGATAAATATTTTAATCCAATAAAATACACAGTGTTGCTTATTTCTATTTATACTTGTTATCTATTTCTTTCTTGTTGCAAACCTAAATTTTCTCTAAAATTTATTTCTCTTAGTATAACCTTGAAAATGGAACCCAGACATTTGATGATCTACCTGCTAGATTTGGCTACAGACTGCCAGCAGAAGGCTTGAAGGTAAAAAAAAAAACATCCTTAAATAATATATATGTATAGAGGACTGTATCTGCTGAACACTTCTTCTGTAAGCTAAAAAAAGATAAAAGTTAAATGAATATAGTACTGAGGAAAAATAAAACACAGAACTGATTAATCTGCTGCTCAAGCAAAACAAATGTGCAAGGGGTCTGATAGGCACTGTTGCCTGTGAATAGGAGATTCCTCTCCTAAGAAGAGAATTTTGGGAATTTGACCTTTTGTATGTAAAAGAGAATTTGCTGAACACTTTTAATAAATAAATAAATTAAAAATAGCTGAATGATGGGAATGTAAGAAAGTAAGTTTGGTAGACCATTTTTTTTCTCCGAAGCTGGTGGCACTACTGATATCTGCTGTCAGTTACCTTGCACTGGTATCGGTGGATGCCAGATTGAATTTTGTCTTGCTTTATTTTTTTAAAAAAATATTTGGAGGATTTATGGTCTCTGTAGGATTGTATATTGGTGAGCCCTTTCACACTGTAAAGTGTGGAAAGGCAAGAGGGATTATCTTCCTTGTACATGGCCCACGTTAAGAGTGCTGTGTAAAGGAATTATAGCTCCTTTTCTTGGGAAAGTACAAGAACTGTTATCAGTTTACTTCCTTCCTTGCATTTCTTAAGCAACTGAATGGAGAAGCTCGGGGGCTGCAGGTCTGCCGTAATCCCCCTGTGCTGTGCCCCAAATCTGGTGGCTGTGTAGTCGGTGATTGATCATGCACCCTCTCCTTGTACAGTTTCCTTTCAATTGCACTCTGCACCCTGTAGCAGATGAGAAGTTCCCCATTCTCCGAGTGCTTCTCTCAGGCATGCGTTGCACTAATGCTGTTTTATTTTACTCTGTATCATTAAGTGGGGAAAATGCAGATAGCACATAACATTTTTTTTTTTTTTAGTTATCTGTTATAGTGTCTTATACTCCAAATAAAAACATACTGGATAGGAATGCTGTGACATGACTTCAAAACTGGTCATAGGATTATTGACAGAAGGCACTAGTGAGTGATAATACATGGAATTAGCAGAAAAAGTACATGTAACTTTTCTAAATTTTTTTTAATGTTAATCCCGTTTTCTTTGATATATAAGAACTAAAAAGCAGGTAAATATTATACCATATTAAATTGTAAAATGCACCTAGTATTAGAGTAGGCAGAAGTAAGGTGTAAGGATTTGCAAATGTTAATGGCACTGGAAAGGGAAAAATCATGTTGACGTGTTATGCAAGGTGATTAATATGCAAAAAATGTCAAAGATGGCTATAACCATGGGAATACATATAGGATTTTATCATTATTTTCCACTAGATTAGGAATTCTGAAGACCTTATGTCTTCTGAAATACAGCAGCAAGCATGTTTTGTACAGTGGGATAATTCCTTTTCCGTGTGTCTAGTGTGGTTAATACACTTCCAATGTAGTAAGATGTGTAGGTGGACTGAATAAAATTAATAGAAGGGAAATTATGTTCAAAGTGAAATGGGAAAGGACTATGAAGAAGGTTAAATGTAGCTTTCATAGGCAACGATGAGAAGGCATGTTCTACTTTTTCTGACTTCTGCTTAGGTAGTGGCTGTTCATATATTCTGGTGGCAGTAGTCAGTAACTGGTGTAAAGACAAACTCACTTTTATCTGCGTAAAATAAGATAGAGGAGATAGAAAATAAATTAATTAAAAATAAATTATATATGGTGGTGTTAATGCTGTAAACTGGTGTCATGGTTCTGCTGCTTAGAGAAGTATTTAAAAGCTGGATGAATATCCAGTTCAGTTATAGTCCTCACATCCTCTGAGGCAAGTTTGTTGCTGAGATTATGTCTGAAGCTTGTTGTCAAATGCTGGTGTGAATTCAAGAGCAGTGGGCATGCTGCATTGTTCCTCTTTGCCTGACGTAAGATGCCTATGCAGTGACGTGAACTGTTTACTTACTCTGGGATCACATTCCTGCAGTCAGTGTCAGTAAGTTTGTTCATTTCAGATAAAATTTATTTTCTGTTCCTCTTCTGTACTTGAAATGCTCATCTACAATAAAGACAATTTAGTTTAGCTGTCCAGTTTACTACTTGTGTGAAGTTCAGGTTTCATTACTTTATTGTGGAAGTGGCTACATGGAGTCAGCCTTGTGGCAGTAACTTGTTTGTCTGGCTGTCACTTTGAACAGTGTGTGAGTAAGTATTTATGACTGAGATAGATATGTTTTTATTTTGTATAAGAATTCTAAGCTGTAAACATATTTAGGCAGACCACCTTCCAAGTTCTGGTGAAGGGGAATTGCTATCATTTACACACCTATGGAGACTGTGAATAGCACATGAGGGCAGAGAGCTGCTTTCCTATTCATTCTGTCTGTAGCCTGTACAGCCCCAAAACCTGGCTCTGCAGCATCGTTGATGTTGCAATGCTTGTGACTAAACAATATGCAAAAAACAAAGCTGATGCGAAGGTACGAGGTTGTTGGATCACTATTTGATTGCATGGTGTCCTTTTAATCCCAAAGGGGAATAAATTGCTGTAAGAATACCTGTAAGTCTAAGAATTCCTCTGTAAATGAAACTTCAAGAAGACTTTGTTTTCATGCCCAGTGGGTTTTATCATGGGGAGAAGTGGTGTTAGAGCTCTATAGTTGTTTACTGGCTATATTGAGAAACAGAGGGCAATTAAGTGATTTGCCCAAGTAGTGAGCCAATTTAATACATCAAAAATAGATATAAGAAGCTTTGATTCAAACCTTTTTAACTGTTGGACAGCTCTGTGTGTTAACTAAGGTAGATGTTGTCACCTATATAGAAATAATGAGTTTTCTGAATATAATACTGAAACTTTTTTCTTTGTTTGCATTAAGATTTTAATTATTTTTAAAAAATGCTATGATATTGGTTGAAATAGGATGAAAATGGTATACTTTTTCAATGCTTATGATTAAGATTTATTAATATGCAACTTGTAAAACACAATCTGTCAGATTCTATAATAACTGGTGCCAAAGCATAAGTATAGGTGCTGGGGGGGGGGGCTTGTGCACTCTAGGCATAGTGGTCAGTCATTTGTGCCTGTGTCCTTAGAAGAACAGCTCCTCAATTAAAGATATTTAAGAACGTATGGTAACATTAAGAAAAATGCAGTCTAGTCATAGTTAGCCTTTGGTTTCTATGTATGCATTTCTTGAACTGTACCATAACGCTGCATGATTTGTGTAAAACTTCTCTGTAGCATGTTGTTGGTTCCAGACATACCACTCCAGTTAAAAAAGAGGAAATGCTTTGTGTGACACTACATAACATAAGTAGCGTTTGCTATATGAATCAGGGAAACCTTAGGGACCTAAATGGCTGTGAGCAAATCAGTGTCGAATTTTCAGTGGATATTGCTTTTAATTGTTATAGACTGTGTAATGTTGTGCCTGTCACCACAAACTTGGCAAAGAACAGATTGCTGGTACAGCTTCTCTGCCAAAAGGGATATTATCATTACAAAAATCTATCCCTTAAAACAAAATTGCTTCTCTCTGTTGTAGGTTAAACTTCATGAATAATATATATTTATGGATAAAATGTAAGATTATATATCAAAAGTACATTTAAACTGGCAGTTTATATATATAAAACTGTATAGATATATAAACTTACATATGTTTTATATATTTAAACTGACAGTTTGTATGCTTTTATATAATTTTATATATTATATAATATTATAGGTAATTATTATTATTTCTACACAGGTGATGACATCTCTCTCTATATCTAAAGCTGTCAGTGAAAACTGAGAATTTAAAGCTTTCAAGGATGTATCTAGAACTGTAGCAATAATTCCTTGAGCCCACAGTAGTGCAGCTTCTCAGATTTTTATTTGCATAAAACAAATTACTTATATTCTTATTTTCTGGCAATTCACCACTCTCTATCTGTATGATAATTTGCTCTAGCTTTAAAACTGATTTAAACAAGTGTGAATCTTGTAGGAATATTCTTATGTCAAACGATACTCCACTGCATTAGCATCCAAAAGCCTCTATCACAATGTGACCTTATTGCACGAACACCTTACAAAGAAAGTATTTTTTCTGAAGATTCAACATGTGTATTTCAAATGAAGGGTAGACAAAACCTCTAGGTGTACAGTCTGCATTTTCCTGTATCTTGGTAATCAAAATCTGTTGTGAAGAGACTGACAGAAGGGAATCTAATTAATATCAATCTAATTATTAATTAACTAATTAATATTAATTAATAAAGAAGCTCCTTTTCAGGTGATCTAAAGATTTGACCAAGGAAGCAAGCATATTCTAGCAAAGGAAAAAGGGAAGGTCTGCTCTCTTTAGAGCTAGAAAAAATAGCATTGTGCGGTATGCATGATATTCTTTTGGCATTTGTCTTGAGTCAATTTCTGCATCAGCAGTGTTTACAGAGCATTTACAGTAGTAGGGAAGAAAGTTCAAGGGAGCAGTCAACCCTGAAGTCACAGCATTGTGGAGAGGGACTAGTATCAGTGCATTCAGTATTCAGGTGAGCAGGTTTCCTCGGAGAGAAGCTGTAGAATTTTTCAGTAGATGTTAAAGCGTGAGGTTAGGAGAGTTTCTACTCCAAACATTTTCAGTGGTGGAGTACTAACTCAGTCACCTAAAAACAGTCCAAAGATTGCTTCAAGATTGATATTGCCAGAATTTCTTACTTCTGTGAATCTTTCAACTGTAGCAGATTTGATGATGCGTGGTCTTTGCTTGCCATAGTAAACCAGCTATTTTGTGTGCTAGTTCAGTGTTGGATTTCACACGCCTAACTTTCTTCAGTTTCCCCTTTTAATTGCCAAGTACTAAGTTTGTGTTAGTCCTTCTTAGGCTATTATACTTCACTTTTCTTGATTAGTTTCCATATGTTTTAGGATAATAGTTCCACAATGTTAATGTAATATATGCAGTCCTCTTTATGCTGAATTATACTGCAAAGTCTGAGTGTTAAACTTCAGATGATGTAATTGGAAAAACTGTATTTTCTTTCTAAGTTTCTAATTCTTTACAGACACAAAGATTCTGATGAATCAAAATAAATGGTCAGGGATGTAGCAGAAATCTTGCTATGATATAGGACTGAGTTGATAATAAGAATTTGTTTAGCTATGGTATGAAAATGTACAGTTTTCTTTCCTTATACTTGTCTGCCAACCCTTCTGTTAAGGCAAAGAGAAATGAAGCTTCTGTTATTGTTCCTGTTTTCTAGGGATTCCTAATAAATTCAAAACCAGAGAATGCATGCGAGCCTATAGCCCCACCTCCACTGAAAGACAACTCGTCCAGTGCTTTTATTGTGTTAATTCGAAGGCTTGAGTGCAACTTTGATATCAAGGTAAGATTTTTTTTTTAATTTTTTTTCCCTCTCTGTCTCAAGGTCTTAAAGAATTTACTGGTGTGTCAGAAAAGTATCTATAGGTAACAACAGGATAGATGTGAAGGGAATGGAGAATTTTATTGTCTATAGGTAGATTAAGAAGTATTGTAATATGATTTAGTTTAAGATTACCTGTTTGTGAGCCAGCTTATGTGGCAAATAAGGATGACGGATGCTGCAGTTTTATAGTAGAAAGCATTCAGTAGCAATATCAGCTTTTCTTGCAGTTCGACTCCTTGCTGCCAGGGATCACAGGGGAGATCAGGGAATGGAGATAACATAAACGTACCCAAAATCTGCAAGCCACTTTCCTGATTTTTTTTTTTAATAGCTGGATCATCTTCTTGTGGCTCACACTGAGACCCCATGAACAATGGCAGTGTCACAGTTGGTTGATGGGGAGAGGAGACAGTGCACTGCTGTGTAGAAACAGGCACAAGGGGCAGGATGGGTATTTTTTTTAAATGGGTACAACAGCTA
This sequence comes from Theristicus caerulescens, assembly GCA_020745775.1. Lineage (NCBI taxonomy): Eukaryota > Metazoa > Chordata > Aves > Pelecaniformes > Threskiornithidae > Theristicus > Theristicus caerulescens. The sequence goes on along the minus strand of CM036565.1, from coordinate 10,446,482 downwards.
GATGTTATATTGTGAAGTATTTATATTATAAAAATTTCAACCTGCAGCTGAAGTGGAGTATTCTCTGTGTTATTGTAAAAATACAAAATTAGAATTATTTGTGTTTGGCTAGAATATATAGTTTTCTTGAAAATGACCCTGGTATATGGGGCAGCAAAGGATGTCTTAAGGAAAACAGGACTCTTCAATTTGTTGTTGGCTTTCATGAACTAAAAGGAGATCCAACCATATTTGCTGCTATGTGGTATGTTCAGTTATGTGGTATTGTGGTTAAACATGTAAATTCTACCCAGACTGTAGATTCCAGCTGTATCGGCAGCCTCACTGCTCATGTAATCTACCTTCACATCAAACTCAGGAATGTCATATATTTTGTACCGTGAATCCTGTCACTGTGTGTGTATATGGCTTAGTGGGAAAAGGAAGGGCAAATGACTACTTGTCTTTTTCACATCCTCTTTGCCTAATTGCTGCCCCTAAACTGATGGGACAGTATTACTGCTGAAGACACTGTTAAAGGAACAGGTCAGAATTTTTCTAGTGGAATACATTTTTAATCAGAAATACAGCACATGGTTGTTCGCTGAAAACAACTTGTTTTCTTGAAGAAGTTGGCATTATGACTAAGCCTTCAGCTTTTTTACTCTGGTGCTAAACCAGAAAAATCACATCTGTGTTGCTTGTCACAGAATTCTGAGGTTCTGAGAAGCTTTGGAAAGCTGCTCAGCTAAAGGCAAGAGTCAAGCAGGAGGAAGATGTGCAGAATTGCTTTTCCACATAGCTGTCAACTTAGTAAATGTGAACTCTTGTATTTTAATTTTACACATCTTGATTTGCCACACACAGTCAATGAGTGTTCCTTGCAAAAAATGGAAGATTTGTACATTACCGTGGAGGGATTTCCATGGTCAGTTCTTTAAGGATTAAGTCACACTATCTCTGTATGTAAGCTTTTTTTGGTTATGTTCTATATTTCATGTAATATCCATAGAAAAGTGGATTCCCACACATTTGTTTATTAGACAAAGAGCAAGGTAGAAAGTGGATCAGAAGTTCCAAGGCGAGCATGACTATCTGTGTACTCACTGGCCAATGAATTTGCTTTTATATTACGTTGTTAATACTATTGCAATACTGCGTTATATAATTTCATACATACTACAGCATTTTGCCCTGAAGTTTCTGCCAGGCAGTGGCATGTGCACTGAGATGTGAGTTATATCACATATCAGCTACTTGACTGACAGGATGCAGATTTCAACAAAAACGGGAGTTTATTGGAAAGTCCCATCTCTCCTTCTGTTTTACATTGAAAACTATAAATACAGATGCATAGCTGTTTCTTGATTATTGTTGTGTATGAATCTTTATTAGGCCAGAAACAGTCTCCTCTTCCCTTCTATCTCTCTCTTAGCATCTAGTGATTTCTTACAGGAAAAATTTTGTCACAGTAGGAGAAGGCTAAAGGCTGAAAGCAAGTGGAAGCAGTTCAGAGCCATTTGGAAGGTGTCTTCTCACTTGTTATAACTGATTTTTAGTGCTGTTTGTGTTGGTGACCAGTGTGGGAAGGGACTCATCAGGAGAGGGTGGTGCTGTGCTTTCAACTCCTGCATAGTTACAAAACTTCTTTCTCAAGCCTGCATTTAGGGTCTGGTCATCAGTGACTCTGAAATATGTTGTTAACATCATGTAGGAAGCATCACATATTTTCTGCCTGCATAAAAGGTTTGTTTGGCAAAATAAGCATCATGTAAAGTTGTGCTACATATGGAAAAACCTATTAGAATGGCCTGGGTTTATATGTAATTTAAGTAAATGATACCTTGCTATATTAAAACTGCCTCTTTAGGCACAAAACCCAGCAAATATATCACTAAACATTACATCACTTTATGTACGTACTATGGATATTTTCTGTAGTGGCCAAACTCCCAACCATGCATTTGTGTTTATATCTAAAACTGTTTTTTTTTTTTAATATTGGGATTTCTCAAGGCATCTGCATTTTCCAATGACATTGTTCTGCTGTTTGGAATATAGTTGTTAGGAATATGGGGAGAGAGTCTGAACTGATGGCACTCTGAGGCATGTGACTGCTGAGTAAAGAGTTGATTGTCATTTTCTTATAGTGGGAAGTTACTATGCAATAAGAAATCACTTCCTGAAGCTGTGCCATCCTGCTTAGATATATCTTAAAAATGGGTTAATGCTTCAGTTTTGGTGCACAATTTAATATTTTTGTCTTTGGGGCCCTGGGTAGCGAGGGTAAAGTTGCAACTTCACAATATAATTGAACTGGGAGTTGCTATTGCTTTTCGCAGCTAGAGGGTGGTGTTAAGCCTGTGCTCATTCATGGTAGCTTGTGCAGAAGGTGCCTGGCTGTGATTGTGTTAATGTCACTCTTTACGCGAGTAACCCTGTGTCAACTACATATCTTGTAGGCATATTTATGTGTGGTTTTACACAAACACCATCATTTTATAATCCAATAATTAAACAAAGGACCTATGTTACAAGTAAGTGGCCAAAGTGTATAGAGAACTAAAGTGTTTCCTGAAGTAAAATAAATTATTTACTACCTGCCCTGAAGGACATATTTCAATGTATAATAGACAGTTAATAAACACCTATTCAGGACATGATGTTAAAAAAATAAAACAAGGAAACAAAAAACCTTAATACTACATAGAAATTGTCACTAATTCCCATAGAACATTTATGTAGATATGAAGATTAAGAACCTGTGATAACCAGGGAGCTTTAAAACTTCAATCGCTCAAGGAACTTTTGTATTCCTTTCTTCAGTTTCAACACCTGGTGATTTGTGATGTGCGTTATCCGTAATAACTCCATTACTGCCATTCTGTGTCACAAGCTCAGATATGTAGATAGATGTTCAATGCTTTTAATCCTTTCCTTGTCTTACTTTTGACTGTTTTGTTTAAAATTATCATGCCTTTTTTCTTTTTCGCCTATTTTTGCTGTTGTGCAGCATGCAAGAAGGCTTTGTATTTCAAGTTTGACCTAGAGAACCCTTTTTTTTTTTTAAGAATAATTAGTGGAAGTTTTCCAGCTTTACAACTCAAGTTCCTTATTGTTTGTCTCTTGAGAAGAGAAATTGGGAGTGTGTGTTTGTATATATATGTGTGTGTATGTATGTGTATATATACATTTTCCCCTTTCCTAACTTTGAGGGTGGAGGTCTTGAAAAAGAGCACCGGAATTTCCCCCTGGGTTTTTCAGATCTGGTGATGACAGTCTGCTTTAAAAGAGAGGTGGTGGTGATTTCTTGGTGAATTAGTGTAGGACAGGGTTCCCTAAGATTTGTTTGTATGTATGTTTGTTTGTAAGGGTGGTGCTGTAGTTGGTATTTGTTGACTGATTAATAAAGCTGTTGTGATGCCATAATATCTGAATGCTGCAACTGTTTTCCAGTTTCAAAGGTATTCAAAGCTGTGATCACTTGTTCAGTTGTACTTAATGGTTGGTTGTTTGCCTGTCACATAAATATGTATTTGCATTACAGTCTCCTTAAATAAATGCATCTAAGTGGAAATAAAAGCTATCCCCATGTCCCATACTAGCTCAATTCAGAGCAAGTCTATCCAGCTATAGCTAAGCTTATTATGTAGTTTTAAAGAGGAGTTGAATACAGGATGAAACCCAAATGTTCCTCAAGATTCTCTAGTGCTTTTTGCATCTTGTGATGAGTTTCTATACTGTCGTGGATGCATTAGAAGCAATATCTAAGATGAATAGTTGTAACAGTTATGTTTACATTAGTGATAGTCACTGCAGCAAATGCCTTTTACATGGACCTTAGGCTTTGCTTATATTGACAAAAAAGCCAGCATATATCAGAAATGTAACTGGTACACAATATTTGTAGTTTTGTACCCATATTTATAATTTTTTACTTTTCCATGAGAAAGCTTCTGATACCTGGACTGTCAAGTAAGATATTTCCACATCTCTAAAGGCACAGAAAAGCTACTACTCATGTGACTTCATGAGCTATCAAGTGGTAATTTCTAGTTACTAGAGTAAGTTAGTGCATTTATTTTAAATTATGATTAAGTATTATTTTAAAACCTGGTTTTAATTTGTGTAAAAACTTTGCAGACAATATTAAATTATTTTTCTGGAAAAATAACCTAATTACATGAGTGTAAAAATAACTATATGATTTTATTTCAAAAGGTGACACTTGTTTTATAAGTGCAAAGAACGTTGTGCTAATATTTATAATTTCCTGAAAGTGTACCTTGTCTTAGAGAGGACAGCAGGTTACTGTATTTTGAAGCAGTAGTCTTTCTAATAAGTATTTTGTATGACTTGCAGGTTTTAAATGCACAGAGAGCTGGATACAAGGCAGCTATAGTTCACAATGTTGATTCTGATGACCTCATAAGCATGGGATCCAACGACAGTAAGTACAGGTATCACTTCTTCTCTCCTGTTTGAAAATCATTTCACCCACTAGAGTGTACAGTATTAAAATCCATATAAATTATTATGATGAACTCTCACTTAAAAAAGCCCAAAACCCACAAAACCCAAAAAACCCCACAAAACAAAAAAAATACCAAAATGGCAAAACCACCACGACCAACAAAAAAAACCCAGAAAAAACCCACCCCAACCAGAAATCCTCGTGCTTTTAACATTTTTAAATGGGAGATGTTTGTATAAAAACATGTATGTATACTTGTGTATTATTTGTGGTATTAAGTTTGTACATTCTCTGAGTGTTTCTTTTGTTTTTCCTTTAAAATTTTAGTTCAACTGTTCTGGGTTAAATGGTTAACTTTATGAGATAGATTTATATGACTGATATGGAAAATAGCTGATGTGTTAATTAAGTAGAAATAAAGGAAAAATAAAAACCTACTCTTTTGGGAGGAAATAAAACTTTAAAATATGACTTTTTAGTATTTGTTAGTAGTTCCATTTTGTTGTTGCAGTTGTGTACATTTTTCTCTTCCTTTGGACAAATAGATTCTAATTTCATATGAATACATATTACATGTACATATTTTCAGTTTTTCAGTTGGAAAAAGAATGTTTAGAGACCAGTGTGCCATTTTCTGATTGATTCTGACACTAGCTGTTCTGATTTTAACCTTTCATGGAGTGAATATGTTCAGAACATCTTGTAATCTAGTCAAAATGTTGGTTTTGTTTTATGGTATGTGTTTTTTGTCTATAGTGTTATTACATCTTTCTTTGTGGCATTTCTTTATTTTGTCTAGTTTTTGAGCCTGCTCAGTATGGAACAAGAACATAAATGAGAACAAAAAAAGTCTTTCCAAGTGGAAATACCCTTGAGTAAACTAGTAACTGAACTTTCAACAAACTAAATGGCAGCCGAGTAACCCAGACAGCTATGTGAAAGTGGTTTTAATGAATTCCCAACCCGTGTGAATCTTATTTTCAGGTTTCACTGAGAAATCAAAATGTAGAACAAGTTTGCAACAAATGCAGACTTGCTTAGTGTGAGGTGACATTAAGCCATGTATGCTTTTCCCTTGGGGAGCCTGAATGCTTTGATATTGACTAAACTCAAGATGCTTTGACCCTTAAATGTGAAGCGTAAGTCAGAGGTGCAAATCAATATAAAGTGAAGCCAAGGAGAAGGTTTTCTAGAATATGGGATTTGTTTTTCAATAGTTTTTCATTTGTGCTGCATCTTTTGAGCTTATTATTGCCTTCACTAGTAAGCAGAGAAGGGGGAGACGATTCCATCCAATTTCTTGAGACTGAAATAAAGATGTGAGATTTGTTCAGTCTCTTCTTTCTTCTTTTTGACCTTTTCTAACCACAGCTGTTTCCAGTGTGTTCATTTATGTTTAGGGTGAAAAGGAGGGAAGAAAGATTAATTAAAACTTATGGTACCAGATCACAAAATCATGTAAGTTGCCAGAAATTCTGGAAATCAATGGAGCTGTGTGACTTTATCAAGTCTTTCAGTAAGAATGATGTTCTGGTTAAACTTACTCTGATGATGCCTCTTTTTTGTCAAAATATTTTGGTTTTATGCTCCCTTTAAATATTCCATTAAGAGTTTAGATTTCTGTACCTGCAATAAAGTCCCTAGATATTTGGTAGGAAAAATAATACCACTTTTTATATGATGTAAAGAGGTAGCATGCATGTGCATCTGTCTATATGTCATTATGTTAAAATATCTCTTCACGTTGTGATAGTCTCATAATGATCAAGTCTTATGTCTTAGAGTGCCCATAGGGTATCTGCATAATAGTAGTTTTATTTTCCTGCCTTTTTTTATACAGTTGAGGTTTTAAAGAAGATTGACATTCCTTCTGTCTTTATTGGCGAGACGTCAGCTAATTCTCTTAAAGAAGAATTTACTTACGAAAAGGGGTAAGTTACATCACATGCAGCTGTGTTATTCCTGGCATTAAGTCATTGCCTCTTTCTAATATTTATGGATTTAAAATAGGATGTTGTGATGACAGAGGCTATAGGTATTCCAGGTGAAACCTTGCGCCTGAGAGCAATGGGCAGAAAGCATTTTAAAAATGAATATAAATTGCTTTCCTGCAAGAGGGTTACCATATATTTATCAACTGTCACTGTTACAACTGTTACTACTTTCATTTTCATATAGCATTAAACATATGAGTTGAGCTAATAATCTAGGAATCACAGAAATGTTTGTGAGAGCGTGCGTATTTCAGATCTAAGGGTGCGTTCTTTTTACAATATATGTCAGTTCCCATTGAAGTCAGATGCTGGTCTTTTGGGGAAAAAAAATCATCCTTTATTAATAGTTCTAGAACAAGTCAGAGAGAACTTCCTATGCTAGGTGAATCTGCAGGATGCATTTAAGATGATTCTAACAGGATGCATGATTAGGTTTGCACTGCTTCTGTTCTGCTTTTAAGTTTAAAACTTTAAAAAGAAAAGCATTGTGAGAACAAGATGGTTAAAATATATACCTTGAGTAGGATGGAAAAGGAGGTGTGTTTTGTATTATTAGTTTAATGATCTTGCTTCTTCAGCTCTCTCTGATTTCCTTTCACTAATTAATGAGAAGAACTAGATTGTGTCATTCTTAAGTAGACACCTTGTTGATGAAACTACTTGCTAAGTAAAGTGTGGCTCCACATGAGTAGTGGTTATAGAACTACTGTATGTTGTACCTTCTCAGGTGTTTTTGACTGCGTGTGCCAACAGAATAATAATGGGATTTTACTTCCTTAAGTATCAATAAATACTAGTATTCAAATATCCAGTTGCCAGCATCCGTATCGGGTTCTCTAGGAAGATTTTTGGTTGCTGTACTGTAATTTATTGACTCTCCAGAGGACAAAGGGTGCACTTTACCATGCTTTATGATTTGAAACTAAACCTCCCCTATAACCTAAAATGCTTTAGTAAAGAAGAACGATTTTACAGTATCTTTTGATAGTCATGTTGTATTTTTCTCATTCTGCTATCAAAGCAGCTATGAGCTTGTTTTCCTGGTTGCCTTAAATTTATTTATGATTGAAGTCAGTAAGTAGTTTTAACTCCAAAAATGTTCTAAAAACCATTGTTTTATCCTTTTATGTAATTGGCTTTACATGATGTGGATATCAGCTGAATTTTCTATGTTGTTGTGCACAGGTAGGTATTCCTTTAGTGTGTCTAGCAATAACCTTTTACTTTAGTGTTTTTTTTCATTGTATTCTTCAATTCATTGTTCATTAAATTCTAACCTATTTAGAAAGTGTTATCTTTTTCTCCCCACAGTGGCCATGTTGTGTTAATCCCAGAGTTCAGTCTTCCTCTGGAGTACTACTTAATCCCTTTCCTAATAATAGTAGGGATCTGTCTTATTCTCATCGTCATATTTATGGTAAGTTCCTTCTTTTAATAACATTTTTTCTTTCAATCAAATCATCATAGAACTGTCATTTACTGAAGTTAAATGAAGGGACACAGTAAAAGAACAGTGAAAGCTGTGTGTACTGTACATACCTGTACCATGCTTACCTGTAATCCTTTATTTTCTCAGTATGATAAACAGGTGCAGAATTTTGGCAAAAGGATATCAGGAGCCCTTAGGATGTTCTACCTGGCATATAACTACTTACAAAGAATTGTCCTCACAGCTACTCTTCCACTGCACAAGCACTTTTTTATTCACCCCATAAAGAATGACCTGTCCTTGTGGTCTTGCTCACTGAGAGTATATCCCACCTTACCAAACTTGTACAGTCTAATAAACATTAGTCCCACTGTTCCACAGTGCAGGTCTCACTGTTTTTTACTGCAGGTATGGTAATCATTTGGCAAGCTCAGAAGCTGTTACAGCATATAACATATATCTTACAGTATATACGTTACCTATAGAGGTTCTTAGTTGGGCATGTGTCTCCTATAAAAGGTAAAATAGCATAGCTATATATTATTTCAGAATATTTAGCACCCCACTTCTTGGAATCTCTGCTGCACTTGGACCAATTTATTATTTTACCTTTTGATAAAAATCATGTAATGCATCAACTGTTCTGTAACATTTTCTTAAAATATTTCTTTCTGTGTTAGTGGTTTTTGCACTGCAAGTTATGTATTTCATTGACAATCCTGAGTACATTTGGCACAATCAAAATTGCAGCAGCTCTCTGAAAACAAAGCAGAAGTGATCAACTAGAGATGATGTAAAATTCACCAATGCTTTGTCTGACCTTCTGGTGATAACCTTGATCACAGAGGACTTTGTCTCAGTTAATTAGCTGAACCTATAGCCTTATCATTGTATCCTGAAGGTCAGCAGTTTGAGATAAGGAGAGATGGTATTTCTAAAGGAGAGTGGTCACCAGGGATAATATTCTGTGAACATCTGTTGTTCTGAAACCATCAGTATTCCAACTTGAGCTTCACTAATAAACTGCTTATAGTGCACCTAAGTTAAAAATTGAAACAAAATATTGGTTGTCTAAGAAATGGAATGAAGAAGGCTATGAAAGGGACTGTTGTATCATTTTGAAAATCGTTAAGTAATGGTTTTGCACCCTATCAAAATATGGTGTGAAGCACTGATCCGTCATTTTTCAGAAAGATACTCGTTAGGCAACAAGAATAGCTAGGGGGCCTCTTATTTAAAGAACAATTTAGAAGGTTACCATTGAAGAGAAAACTAATTGGGGGGGGGGGGGGCATATAAAAAGTGTAATGATGAAGAGTGTGAGCTTGACTTTTATCCTGACCACCACTGTGGAAATTCAGAAATAAGAGATGGTTTTTACTCTCAGGATATTTCTTCATATTTTGCTTCAGAGTTTTTCACCAGTTCAGCTGCTTTTGTTTTTAGATGATGCTAAGTTAGTTGCCGAAATCTGTTACGGACTTCAGTGCTGTCATCTTCAGGTCAAGAATTTAATTAAATTACAGACTAATTTGCACCCATTACTTTAGCAAGGAACTAGAGTTACCTAACAAACACAAGACTAATCCCACTGAAAGGCCACTTCTCCTTAGAATTGCATATGTTTCCCTCACCATGAAAACAGCAGTCTTCTGCATTAAAAATGGCATTACAAATGTTACAGGAGTGAGCTAAACAAATTTGTGAAGTGGTTGACTTGAGGGAACAAGTGAGTTCTCTTGGGAGAAGCCATAGAATCACAGAATGGTTTGGGTTGAAAGGGACCTTTAAAAATCATCTCCCTGCCATGGGCAGGGAGATCTTTCACTAGATCAGGTTGCTGAAAGCCCTGTCCAACCTGACCTTGAACACTTCCAATGACAAGGCATCCACAACTTCTCTGGGCAACCTGTTCCATTGTCTCAGCACCCACATCATAAAAACTTTACTATATCCAATCTAAATACACTGTTTTTTTTAAATTTGCCTTTTAAGAGCTGGATCTTTTTGTATCAGCATGCTGATACTATGAATCAAAACAATTTTGTACTTAATGTGTGAATTTGAGAGTTCCAAATAAAATATATAGGGAAGAACCATCTGTACAATCCAAAAGGAATAAAACAGATGCTAGGTAGGATTAGCTATGAGAAGGGGAAATAAACACTTGGTGAGGAAAATTTCAGGCATCTAAACTCGTCTCCAATTTCCTTGCTTATGCATTGTGAGGAAGTGTAAAAAAGGGTATGTGTGTAAACTATGATTAAGAGTTTATTTTTCCAAATATGTCCCAGTTATAAAAGCAAAGGCTTTGAGAGACCTGAATTTCTCTTCTGTTAGTGTCAATAGGTAGGCAGTGCTAAAATGAATGGTTCTTTCCATGTCTTAGAATCATGTTGTAGAGGAAAACCGGACAGGAACCAGGAGAAAATTATATTGTATGTCTGCAAGTCAGGGTTCCCTATACTATGTATTTGGGACAGATGTTTGGAGGGTTTTAAAAAGAGGTTATATAATGTTGGAAATGCTGAAATCTGCACAGCTCACATTAAACAGAGAGGAAAAAAGGGGAGAGGTGTTTGAAAGCCTTTTCCAGAGTGTAGTACAGGTTTGAAGGGGGAACAGGATGAAATCAGGCTCACTAGTGATAAGCTATGGGGCGGCGTGGCAATGGTTGAGGGACGGTGTGCTGGTGAGGGCTTTCACTCTACTCCATGACGTACTGAGTACACTGGGGCACATCTGAAATGTGCGTACACTAATGCACGTGATATGAGGAATAAACAAGAGCAACTTAGAAGCTTTGGCTCGCTCCCAGAGCTACAACATCAGTGGCATAAGTGAGACTTAGTGGGAAGAGCCCTGTGATTGGAGTGCTGCGATGGACAGTTACAGGCTCTTCAGGAGAGGTAGGCAGGACAGGCGAGGTGGAGGGGCAGCGCTGTGTGTAAAGGAGGGGTTGGACTGTACAGCACTTGGAGTTGGGGGTGAAATGGCTGAGAGCCTCTGGGTAAGGATTAGAGGAAAAGCTAATAAAGTGGATATTGTCTTTTTGGTTTTTTGTTTTTTGTTTTTTTTAAAACACCAGTGATGGGCCCTGGAATCCCCAGAGCCCTGGGTCGGAGGACTGTGACTGGGGGAGTGATAAGCTCCCAGTTGACTTTGAACTTGTACAAGATTTGCTGCTGCAATTGAATGCACATAAGTCTGTGGGGCCTGATGGTGTTCATCCCAGGGTACTGAAATAGTTGGCCAATGTTGTTGTGAGACCTCTCTCAGTTATTTGTCAACAATCTTGGGAATTTGGAGAGGTCCCAGTTGATTTGAACCTAGCAAATGTTATTTGCCCTGTTTTCAAGAAGATGAAAAAGGAAGACCCTGGTAATTATAGGTCTGTTAGTCTCACTTCATTGCCTGGTAAAATTATGGAGAAAATTATTTTGGGAGTTACTGAAAAACACTTGAAAGACAATGTGGTCATCGGTCAAAGCTTTCATGAAGGGAAAGTCAGTCCTTACTAACTTAATATCCTTTTATAACAAGGTTACCCACCTAGAGGATGAAGGGAAGGCAGTGGATGTGTGGGGTTGTAATTTTTTGAGTTTGTTTTGGTTTTTTTTAGCAAAGCTTTTGATACTGTCTTTTACAGTATCGTTCTGGACAAAGTGTCCACTATAAAGCTAGACACGTACACAATATGATGGGTGAACAATTGCCTGAAGGGTTAGGCTTAAAGAGTTGTAGTAAATGGGGTAACATCTGGCTGGCAGCCAGTCATTAGTGGTGTTCATCAGGGTTCAACTTCACGGCCAGTTCTTTTTAATGTTTCTGTCAATGACCTGGACACAGGAGTTGAGTGCACACTAAGTTTGCCAACTATACTAAATTAGGAGATGTTGATTCTCTTGAGTGTAGAGAGGTCTTAACAGAGACATCTTAATAGATTAAAGCACTGGACAATTAATTGGTGCAGTGAACTTGATCCCAGGGAGGTTCCAGGTTGGATTTGGTCCTCATTCATTTGTGGTTTTGGCCCTGCTTCTTTCAGGAAATGTTTTTAACTAAGAAATGAATGTGAGACTCCCTGAATGTTACTAAGTATCTGAATTACAGCAGAAAAACTGCAGTTTATGCATGCAGCTCATTGGTTAGCTGGGGTAAAAAGAGTCTGAACAAACAGTTTAGATCCAAATATGCTTAGAAAGTGAAGCCAGGTGTGATGCAGAAGGATAAATAAATTTTGTTTCGCCAAAACCAGTTACAGTTTCAAATGGTGCTAATAATATTTGTCCATAATATTCATACATTCATATTTTTAAAAAAAAAAAAATCTGTTGTGAAATATATCAATGCCTTTCAGGGATTCCTAAAGTGAAAGATATTAATGCTGTTTATAATATTAATACTCTGTGTTTACCTTATCCACAGCATAGGTAGGTGTAGAGCACCTTTGCAAATTCTAAAAGACTTGTTAATATGTATACTTTGGCTAAGGCCATTTTTTGTTTGTTTGTCATCATCTTTGAAAAAGAATGTCATATCACAGATGCTAGAATTAGAAACTGAACAGAAATAGCATTAGGGACTATTAAGAAAATGGAAACAGAATTTTTAGTACAGTTAAAGACAGTCAGTAACTATGGCTTGAAGTAACCCCTTTACTTCTCCCCGAACTACATCTAGTTACTCTGAAAACAGTTCAGATGAATATGGGAATAATTCTCTGAAAGAGCTGTAATAATCTAAAACGTAGCAAAACCAGTCAAACTTAATGAATTGTGTTTTGCTCTGAAATGTGCTATCCTACTGTACGTGGGCCTTGGTAGAGGATTGCAGCAATGGCCATTATTTTATATAGTATGGACATAATTTTTTTTTCTCTTTCTTTCCAAAAAAAGCTTGTGTATTTTCAGTTTCAAGTGCCATGGTCATCAAGAACATCCTTTAGGTTTGTTTGGCTTCATGCTTGAGTCTAGGCAAGGGAAGAGGTGATTCAGTTTCAGCTGGGGTTCGCTTTTGATTAACTTACTGTGAAGACTCGTAAATCAAAACTTTTATTGTTCTTTTATTGTTTTAACTTACTGTTCATGTTGTCTTACTTATGTCTGTTTCCAGATCACAAAATTCGTGCAAGATAGACACAGAGCAAGAAGGAATCGTCTTAGGAAGGATCAGCTTAAGAAAATTCCTGTACATAAATTTAAGAAAGGCAAGTGGATTGTTCTTTGTCTAACTAATTAGACCCCATTGTTTTTAACACCAAAAAACCTCTAAATTGAGGGGGTTTTAGTTTTGGAGATAATTTTGAATACACTTGAAATAGATAGTAGAGTTTGGGGTGAAAGCACAAAAGTTTGACTTTACCCTGTTCTCACTGAAATAGAGGAGTTCTAACATTTCTTTAATGGAAGCAGAGCAGACACCACATGCAGACTGTGTCTGAGAATTAAGGTGTTGCTTACTATACCACAAAATCAGTACAGAAATGCCACAAAACTTCTTTGTTGCACTCTTATTAGCAGTGACCACAGCAGTCAGTCACTGTGATGCATTACTTCCATTATTTGGAACTCCCACCTGGAGTTCTGCACCCAGCTCTGGAGTCCTCAGTACAAGAAAGACATGGACCTGCTGGAATGGGAGGCCACAAAAGTGATCAGAGGGATGGAACACCTCTGCTATGAAGACAGGCTGAGAGAGTTGGGGTTGTTCAGCCTGGAGAAGAGAAGGCTGCGGGGAGACCTTATTGCGGCCTTCCAGTACTTAAAGGGGGCTTATAAGAAAGACGGGGACAGACTTTTTAGGAGGGCCTGTTGCAGTAGGACAAGCGGTAATGGTTTTAAACTACAAGAGGGTAGATTCAGACTAGATACAAGGAAGAAATTTTTTTACAATGAGGGTGGTGAAACACTGGCACAGGTTGCCCAGAGAGGTGGTAGATGCCCCCATCCCTGGAAGCGTTCAAGGTGAGGTTGGACGGGGCTCTGAGCGACCTGGTCTAGTTGAAGATGTCCCTGCTCGTTGCAGGGGGGTTGGACTAAATGACCTTTAAAGGCCCCTTCCAACCCAAACTGTTTCTGTGCTTCTGTGATTATTTGTCTGGAAACTGATGAACGCTAGTGGCACATAAGTTGCCTGACATTATAGAGACTATAAAAACAGAACTATCTTGTGTGTATAATTTATCTGCTTTTCCAGAGGAGTGGTCCTTTCGTTCAATCACAATACTTCTGTGAGGGCAAGAGCAGTTCAAATTTAATGGCAAAATACTTGCTGTTGTGATTCTTTGTAGTGATTAATTTTATGCAAGATCTAATGACAAGATGAGAAATAAAGCTGTAGTAAGTTACTTTATTCAATGAAATAGAAAAGCTGCCTTAAGTCCTTCTGTGTTTTAGTCTACTCCTTAAAAGTAGAAAAAAATCTGCTACTTTTGTCTCCATTTTGTTTTTAAAATGTGTTACCACCTTACCATCTGATTGTTAATTCATACGAGCTATTGCAAAGTATGAAAAAGTGAAAAGGTGGAAAAAGTACTTAATTGAAATGATTGATTACTACATAACACGTGTCAATAGAGAATGTATTTGCCAAGGCACAAAGACCATGTTAGGGGATATGCCTGGATTCAAGGATAGAACCACTTACCGTTCTTTGCCCTTGATAAAGCCAGCCTGCGTTATTAATCACATTGCTCTCACTTTATGCAAAGCAGATGTTCAATTTGAGCGGATACAGTATTTGTGCAATGTTAGTCAGCCTCATAGGGAAAAAAAGGAAAAAAAAAAATTTTCCTCTGCAGGGTTGACTGAACCTTGCTATGATGACCTATTGCTATGGATTTAAAATTAACTAACTCTAAAAAATTCTCTTAGGCCAATAAAACTAATATTAATTTTATTTCCTCTTACTGATTCCCTATGAAATCTAATTAGAATAAAAATACAAAGTAAATTATGTTGTACTTTAAAAAGAAATTTGCAAGGAAAAAGTTGCTTCAAGAAAGTCAGTTAATGTCTTTTTCAGTTAATTGTGTGCATCTGTAATAACTATCTTAGAATTACATGACTAAGTAGCCAGTGTATGAAAATATCTTACTGCTGTTTTCCTCATTCTCCTTCTTCTTTGCTTTTGCTGAATCTTACACAGTATGAATTGTTTGGAGCTCAGTCAGTGCAAAGTAAACCTGGCTGTAAATATCCAGGTATCCACTGCATTCAGTGGCTTATGAAAAACAGGACAAAAAGCTTATTTTTTCAACTTTTCAGTTTCTTTAAGTGAATGATCACTTTGGTTCTACTGCTATGAAATTAATCTCTTGCATTACTTTTTCTTTAAGTCCTTTTACCCAAAGAACAAAATTCGACCCAGTACTTGCAGTATGTTGCCTTTGGCAATTACAATAAAAATATATTGCTTCATGCCTCTTTGACAGACGGGGTTTCTCAGGACGTTATTGCAAAATCCATTCACTTCAGTCGTCTTGATAATATACCCAAACAATCTTACCTTTTGCTTTGGAAGGATAGGTGAAAGTAACTCCTGTGGACTATAATCCTGCTTTTAGGAATGCTGGATTTTCTTTTGACTCCAGTGTATTCTTAAAAATCTGTTTGTATTGAAACATTGAAATGTGAGTCAAATACTGAAGCTAAGACACCGTAGATACTGGTTCTTCTTTCTTGCACTGCTTTTTGTATCATGAATCACTGCCTAATAAATGGTTTCACTGTGCTGTAAAAGGGTTTTTAAGGGAAAGTTGGCTTTAGTGGATTTCTAGAATTTAATAGGTTGATAGGCAAACGATGATGCAATGAAGATGATTGTGATTGCACTCTGACATACCTAAAGAGTTGTTAACATGGAAAATACATGAATCATCTCTAAACGGGATTTGAGTCATATACCACTGTAATGCATGGGAATTTTTTACTAATTTCAGTAGGCTTTAGATCAGGCACTTAGCATTTCTGTAATGAGTAGAGAATGCAGTAACAAAAGATGTGGCATCTTTGCAAAGTCCTAATCAACAAGCCTCGCCTTTGAGTAATTCCACAGAATGCAATGTACGCTGTATCAAAATCTGTGTTTTACACTGAAAGAGTTGTGTTGTGGTTCCTTACAAAATGGATTACATTTTGGTCATACAAAAGTCAGTGGGAGTTGATCTCTTTTGTATGATGTCTTTATAACAAAAGTGAACATGGCAAAAAAGACAAATCCATTTCATGTGCCTGTAACTTGATCATTAGCAAATCTGAATATTCTGAAAAATAATAGCTTAGAAAAAATATAGGTTAGAAATTTTGTGAATTAGTACGTATTGTAGAATTTATTTTCAGAAATATATAATATAATTTCCAAGCTAGCTTAACTTTACACTAAAATGGAATCTAGGCCAAGACTGAAAAGATTTTTAGATCTTAATTGCAATGAAATTACAGTGTAGCCTCTAACTCCTGTAGAAAAGAAAATATCATAAATTTAGTGAAGATAGAATGCTGCGAAAGAAAGAGATGTGTGGGCATATTATTAAGAAATTAAAAATGAAAGAAGCAATTTTTTTCTACGTTGAGTGTTGAAAGTTAGGATCCTAACTTGAGTGGTTAGATACCTGATAAAGAATCCAGAATTTGGGAGTTGCTATATCCACAAGGCTTCTAAAAATGGAGCTATTTGGTTAGGTGTTTAAGTATGACAGAAGAGCTTAACTTTAGACAGTCAGCTTTGAAATGCTTTATGTACACATGGAAAAAAGTCCCAACATACGTGACAAATAATAAGATGTAAAAGTATGTGTCATTTTAAGCAAATACATGCTTTTAAGTATCATGTGTATTGGATTTTTGTGTGCATATCTTTATATGCAGATTGATATATATGATTGAGCAATAGTGGGAAATAGATGTATATCTCAATGCCTTTTAAAAAATCTGCTCAAGAGTAAATGCAGTTTTGTAGTTTACTATGTATTCCTAAATTGATTTTTTTTTTTTCCTGCAAATGGGATAATAACTGATCTGGTTACTGTTCATTACTGACCCATCTGCTTGACTGCACAGTACAGTTATGGTCTAATAGAGAAAACAGGTCATAAGGTCTACCAAAGTCTTGGCAGTTTTATTTTTGCATTTTTCATTGTTCAGAAGTGCACATATATGTAGATAGGTAATTTTGTGTTTCTGAAGTTGTTTTTTTTAATTTATATGTGCCAAGTAGGTAGAAGATAATTTTGCTTACTAAAGACTCTGCATACACAGTTTAGTTAAGCAAGATACTTTATTTTGGAGCAGTTTCCAGACTTCCTTTTTTTCCCCGATTTTTGTGGTTTTGATCCAGCTTCTAAAATACAGTAACGGGTATTTGAGAAAAAATGTCTGCAAAGTGTCCCTTTTAAAAATTAAATCTTCTGTTCTTTGAGGGGCATGTAGTCATGGAGGTGAAACTTAAGTTGGAGACTAGTCAAGGAGGCTCCAGGATTCACAGAGAAATCATACAGATCTCAGCGCTGAGGAGGGCTGGCGTTTCTGGTTCTGGCTGCTGCATGGGCTTGCCTCCCTTCCCCAAGCCACAATGAGAGCAAGAATCTGGGTAATAGCGTTAATTAATTAATTTGTTTGATGACCTACTGGAGAGATGTAGCAGATGGACTGCAGTTGATGGATCCAGTGGGTGCAGGTGAAGCAGTTGGGCTGAGGGCTTGTTGCGAATTCCTGTGCGGTGAAAGATGGGGCTGTGAAGTTGTTTAAGGTAGGCTGGGATACGTGGCCATGACAAGAGTCAGAGAAATATTTTTTTTGCAGTTACCCAATATGCTGTTGGATAGATCTGTGGCCTCCGTGTTTGAGAACTTTAGCATCAGCCTTCCTGAGAAAACTTTTATCTGTATTTACCTGGCCTAGAAATGGATGTGATACTTTACCGCTGCGTCATTTTTTTCTGAATGTGCTGCTGTTCATTTGCCAGGGGATGCCTTAGTGAGATAAGCCTACTCAACAACAGTGTGCTATCATTTTTCAGGACTTTCTTATACGTGTTGAATGACTAGTGGAGAAAAAAGACAGCTGTATTATTTGAATGTTTTTTTTTTTTCCTCTGAGATACGATGCCCTTGACAGTACTGACTGATGGTTAACACTCATTTCTGTGTTGAACATAATAATAATGTGCTGATTATAAATGATCCATAAAAATGGTTTGACTAATAGAAACAACGGAGAGAATGAATGCCATGGCAAAAGAGGAAGTCATTTTTAAAAAAGCTATAGCTGAAATACTTCACTGTGTTACATCAGATGAAAACTCGTACTTCAGTGATGTAAGGCTGGCAGTGATGGACTCCATTTAACCTCTCTTTTCCTACCTGCCCATGAGGTTTTTTTCTCTCTACTGCTTTCCCTTTATCTTTGCCAGTTGTTGCATAGTAACTATCAGGAAAACTGTGTTTGTAAGTGGTTCTCGTGTCCACTGTGCTTATTTTCTGAAATGCCAAATTACAGCAATGTTATTTTCCAGTGGTGGTCATCAGCTTTGCCTTCATGTTGAATAATATATATTAACAAAAGTAATATGAAGCAGATTTCACAGGCTTTCTGTGCCACCACAGAAGCCCTTGGAATTTATCTTTTGGGAGACAGATAAGAATTTGGTTTTAATCATGGATCTTTTGTTATCTGTAGAATAGGCCTATGAACTGGGAGGCCCTGAGTTGCAACTTCTACTCTGATTTACTGCATGCCAAGATAAAATAATTATAATCTCTGTCTGCTTTTTTCCTGTCCCTATAAAGTAGGATCAAGAATATTTACTACTTTGCAGAACTCTCGTGGAAATTGAATACTTAATGTTGCAATGCTCTATCAATACTACAATTTTGGGGGTTTTGTTTGTTTGTTTTTTGCATTAATCTTCCTTTTATTGCCTTTCTGGTTTAAAAAATTTGTAATGAAAGCAATGTAATTCAGGCATATGTACTAATCCCTGTAATTTACCTTTGCTGATAGTGAAGCACATTGCAGATGTGCTCCTTCACTGAGCTCTGCAGTCTTGCCTCCCTTCCTTTTTTCGCTGTCAAACCACTAGCTTTAGCAAACCTGTAATTTAAACAATTTGCTGTGTCTTTGTTAATTGTACCCGTACTGCTGGCTGGCTGGTTTATTTAGTGTTCTCTGTAATAATGCAGAAGTCGGGTAGTAGGTAACACAAGCCCTCACTGCATTAGAGATCAGTCTGTTATTACATAGGTGTGAATAGTTTTTAGCATCTATCTTACATCCACAAATAGAGAAATCCTTTTAATAATGTGAAGAACTCGCCTTCTAAGGATGTCTTATATGCCTAGGTTTCATATCTGGTATATAATTGAGTACTATTTAAAATATTTTGTGGTTTTTATACCTTTGGAAGGGAGGAAGATTAGAAGTTTTTGTGCCTTTTTTTTCTTTTGAAGTGGAAGTGTTAGGCACAGGCAAAAGATAGATTCAGTAGAAATTCTGTCATGGCCATCATAAAATACGAGAAATCAAGTGTAACCAATATTTTGGTAAAATGAGAGGGCTCATTTTGCATTCCTTTGCTTATTTTGGGGAGTTTAGGTTGCACAGGGAATACAAGAGCAAGGCTTATGAATGAGGAAAGAAAAGAATTGTATGCAAGTAGGCTTCCCTTACCACCTTCCAAACATATACCTGGTACCACAATGGATAGCCCTTCATGTGCTATATGTTTCTTCTATTTTCATCTCTAATAGATGCCAAGTTTCAATTTTGTGTGTAGTACCTTTGAAATATTGAAATCCTTAAAAAAAAATCATTTTAGCAGAACAGCAACGTGTGACAGTCATGATCCTGGGTAAGATCCTATCCCATATTTTCTACTCTGTAGAAGGGAGATTCTAGATAAACAACACCTGGTGGTGTTTGTATTTTTAAAAAAAAATGACAGCACCTTTAGAAAAGCCCAGAATAGAACTATTTCCATGAACATGCTTTATACTGAAAATTTTTAAGTCTACAGTTAGTTGTTATAGACTTCAGAGAATTGTGTGCACAACAATATGGGATTCTGTAGTAAAATAATTCTCTGAACTACAAAAATCAATCCTGTATGTCTTTGATTTTTTTTTTTACATGATAGTCAATGGTATTTCGACATTGGAATGATGCAATAGGCACCTGCTAAACACAAATTCAGATAAATTAAATGGCCCTATTGTTAATGAGCTGGCTCAGTTCTTGGCTCACCTTTGTTAACATCTGAAGAAGGCGGCTTGCAAAAATCCTGAATCAAGGCAGGAGTACGTGCCTTCTATTCTGGTAATGGGGAATATAAGCCATGTCCCTATTTAAAAGCTGAAGCTACAGTTACTTCTATATAAATATATGAATGCTATTAGGCTACTACTGTAATTCTTCAGTTTGTTTTTCATGATTTTTTTTTAATGAGAAAGTATTTAAACATGATCAAGACTAATCATGTGAGTTAAAGATTGTTTACAGACTAAATGGGAAAAGCTGTCACACTGCATTTATTTGACTGTTTTCTGCATTTTGGAATTAAAAATGCTTAAGATTTTTTTTTACATCTGCAAAGAAAGTTTGTTTTTCTTGGTGAAGTATATTGTTACACAGTTAATGAAAAATCCTGGTCAAGTTGCTTTTTAGAACTTTAAGTCTTGAATTTTTAACGTTTGTGCTTTATTTATTAATGATCTTATTCTGAACACACAAACAGAAAAATAGTACATCTTTGCCTCTTTTCTGTCAGTAACAACTTCATCTTGCTGATTCTCTTTCCCTAAAAACTGAGTTTCATGTAATACTCAAAATTTGAGCTGACGATAGCGATTCATCGTTTGTGCCTCTACCTCACTGATGAGTCACCGGTGTTATTTCTGTTAGCTTTCTGCAGCTTCCTTGGAAAGCTCAGCTCCTTTGTTGCTGGTGCACAGCTCTTAATTTTCGTACTGTGATGTACTTTGTCTCCTTACATGTACTGAACAGGTACAGAACAACCATGCTGAGTTGCATATGAAAACTAAGCTTTTCTTTGTAAACTGACTGTAAATACCTAATGTAGCTAATTTTGCCATCTGTAGAAAAGCATTGGGTTGAGCAGCATTGTATCAAAACAAATTTTGAGCTGAGTTTCCAGAAATTCTCTCCTGCCATGTAATTTCATTACAATAAAAAGGGAAAGCTCTGCTACCATTTGAGCTTTTGTGTTGAAAGGATCTCTTCTGAGTAATGCAAAATCTGCCTGCTTCCTTCATTTGCAAGCTTCTTGATAACTTAGGGTAAGCTCATGACCCAAATGTGGGCCTGCTGTAGCTACACATTATCGAAATCTGCCCTGTTATTTCTACCTTTTCCCCAAAACAACACTTTGACAACTTGTGTGTTGTATCAACTCTTTTGAACAAGCTTGGAGTATGAACTGTGGCTCTGATTTGTCCCCAGTTGATCTCAGTCTCACGTATGTAATCTGGACAGTGCTTTGGGAAGTAATGTGGGAATTGCTATGAAAAAAAAATCTGAATTTGTGCTAAACAGTGTTGTGTCACAGATTACTGTGTGTGATATGTGTATGTTGAAAGGTGAACTGAGTATGTAAGAGATTCTTGTTGTGACTATTAACTCTAGCCCTAGCACATGTCAGTCTTACACACTTAAATCTGACATCTCCAATGTCAAACCTCAGAGTGATGTGCAGCAATGAAGTTTTAGTACAGCAGATAATCCAGAAAAGACTTGATAGAAGTTTACTGGGAGAGGATTAAGGTGACACTGCGGGGAACGGGAGTAGAAAATTGAGTTGTGAGGACAACTGATGAGGTAGCGCTTTTGGGATGGATGGGGCTCAGGTTAGGTGGAATTTGGAAGGAACTGGAAGAGGTTGGAAGGAGATGGGGAAAGCTGCCCTGAGGGGCACTGGGAACAAGATACGCCATCTCAACCCTTCTTTCTTTTACCTTGAGGTGACAAGATCACAGGGGCCTCATTTCTCTTACAGGGGTCTGTACACCTTTTCCCATTGGTATTTTGATGTATGAGAGAGTGAACCTTCTCTGCATAATATTCTTTCTGATGGGATCTACATCTCCTTACTTCCCTAGCTCCTCTGCTGTATGGTAAAACCCAGGATCTTAGTTAGCCCTGAAGATGGTGACAATGTAAACTGCTGAGCACTGGGAAATTAAGAAGCAGCCGTGAAGACGGTACAGGCTGGGAACAGGCAGACTTAGTGGGCTCGGACCGCTGTTGTGAATGCTTAGCCAAAACAAGCAGAGAGTGTGACGTAGTTCTTTGGGGCCACCCCCAGGATATTGCAGGCTGTATCTGGGGTGTCCATCCTTTGGGCAAGGTGGGCCATGTCATCTTTTTTTCCTGAGGCACTATCATTGGTGCCTTTTCTTGCCACAAAGTGTATAACCAGGGTGCAGGCACCCTAGCACCACATGCTGAGCAGATGACTGCCCTTATGATAGGACGTACAAATACACATTAGATCAT
This sequence comes from Theristicus caerulescens, assembly GCA_020745775.1. NCBI lineage: Eukaryota > Metazoa > Chordata > Aves > Pelecaniformes > Threskiornithidae > Theristicus > Theristicus caerulescens. The sequence goes on along the minus strand of CM036565.1, from coordinate 10,424,096 downwards.
TTGACCCTGTAACTATCCGGTCCCTCAACCAAACACGTGTTAGTCAAGTGATAGGAAGGCTTGCAGTTTAGTCTGCTGGCACATGTGCTTCTAGCAGTGTGACGGGGAGGACTTAATAGGGGGAGAGGTGGGCTGGGCCAGACTAATTATTTTTCTAGTACACTGTAGTTTGGGCATCTAAAGAATGCTTCATGATCAGGAGAGTGTGCAGCCCTAGCAAGCAGCTGCTTGTGAAGAGACGGTGCAGTACTGGACAGTGTTAAGACAGCTTCAGTTGTCTAAATAAAGCGCTAATGGCATAATAGGAGAAGTACTATCTGGAAATAGTGAGGAGCAGCATTAGATGTGTCTAAGTTGCAAGAGGTGTATGAAAGAAGAGTTCACCAGCTTTTGCAGATGCAGTGGCTTTGTGCACAAGGCCAGAACTTTTCCAGCCTTGACAGAGCTGAGCAGATACTTAACCCAGCTCATGTCAAAGCAAGGGATCCAAACAGTGACAGGTACCCTTTCACTGCTTAAGTCCCTCTCGGGGCTTAATCAGGTAAGTATTCACAAGACATATAATGAAATACGGCTCCTTACAAAATGAAATGTAGCTACCTCTCTATTTTAAAAGATGTACTTTGCACTACTCACCTTTAATAATACAGCCTAGTAATTGGCAGTCTTAGACAGGAATTGGGGGATCTAGGTTCAGTTCCCTCCATTGTCTTCTAGGATTAAGGTGTCCATTTCCATCTTCTTCCAGATGCTATTCTCTTAGGAACTTCTTGTGTCACATGTCTAAAGCCTTGACCTAAAACTAAGCTTGGGGAAAGGGCGAGGTTTGGCCCTTTACCATGGTCATGTTCTGATGGTCCTGAAAGGCTAATTCAGAATATCACTGCTCCAATGGTCAAGTTTTCTTTTCACTTCCAACCTAATGATTCTTTGTCAGATGATAGCTCTTTTTTTTTTCTTCTCCCTCACCCCCCCCCAGCTTCGCTCTCTTCTCTGTCCATGGTATCGCTCCTCTCCGTTGTTTATAGGGAAAGCTGAAGCCCCTTTCAGCCTTCAGAGTGTTAGATTAAAATTATCAGGCTATTTTTTTTTTTAATTTTGCTTGCATGATAGTTTCTCTGTTATGTGATCATAATATTCTTTCTTTGTTTCTGTTTGAATTAATCTTTTGAGGATAGAGGTGGCCATGTTACAGACTCCTGAACAGTACTTACTACTTCTGGAAAGACTACTCTTGATGCTTCGTACTGTTGCATTTTTCTTTTTCCCAGTTGTATCACATTAGGAACACTGTAGTGATCAACCAGTACACTCTGTTTCTTCTCAATTGTTTATAACTGATGAAATCTCAGCTAAAAATTGCCAAGGATGTAATCCCTAAATGGATGCACTTGCATGTTATAGTACTGAATTTCATTCATGTACCATTATTCCAGATTTACAGATTTTTCTGTGCTATCCCAGTTACCCTCTTGAAGGATGTAATCCCTAAATGGATGCACTTGCATGTTATAGTACTGAATTTCATTCATGTACCATTATTCCAGATTTACAGATTTTTCTGTGCTATCCCAGTTACCCTCTTGATGATGCCTACTTAATCATGTCTTGCATATTTATAACACTCCTTGTTTTATATATATACACACACTCATATATATACATATATACAGACAACATATATATGTTTATATATATATACACTCCTTGTTTTTGTATCAATATTGTTCCAAAGCAATTTTGTAAAAAGACAATACTGATAGCTCTCCTCCAGCCTAATGAACTTCTTCCAAGACCACCAGTAGCGACTTCCATTTATTCAGCTCCCTCTACTAATCCTCGCTAATCTTACTGACTAGGAGCAATCATTTCACACACAGAACTTTACTGAATGTTATACCAAAGTCCATGTAGATAAGATGTGCCATATTTCTTATTTCTAGGAATCAGTTTGCAAAGACATTGTCTACCTTTACTATGACCATGCTATATTTGATCCTGTTTTCTCTTTATTTTACATAGTTTACTCATTAAGTGCCATAATTTATGTTATGGGCCACTCAGGAAAGGGCACTCTCCTTCCCTTCTGTTGAGCTTGTCTGTACTTCACAGAAGAGAATCCTAGGTTCAGAGGGGCAAGGAAGGCACCAAAAGGTTCAAGACTTTCTGTCCTTGCCCAGAGAGAGAGATGTCTTTGAATCCATATGCATTGAGGGAGGTGGTTTAAATTTAAGAAGCATACCATGGATTTGTATTTGTTCTCTCACTGCTTTGTTCTGCTTTTGACTGTTTCGTCTTTTGCCAACATCTCTAGGCTGTTCTCTTCACCAGTTTCTCCACCCCTTTGCCAACAAAAATACCTGCTGTATAACCATGAAAAGCAGTATATATGTATGAAACTAAGAGATCTGCAAGAAATGTTGTTATTTAGGATATCGTGCCACCTTTGAAGAATTAGGCTAAAGAGCAAGTGCCTTCAACTATCTTGAGAAAGACACATGCACACAGATCGTGAATGTATGTGTTTGTGGAATAAGTTCTGCTGAATTTCCTGAAGTTTTATAGCTCCAGCAGTTGTACCAGATGTTGGTGAGGCCAAGGGCCACTGGACTTGAGTTTCTGAAGCTAAGGAAACAAAGATGGAATATGAATGAGGTCAGCACTGGTAAGGCCACATCTGGAGTGCTGTGTCCAGTTCTGGGCTTCCCAGTACAGGAGAGACATGGAGCTACTGGAGAAAGTCCAGTGAGAGGCCACAAAGATGATTAGTGGACTGGAGCGCATCTCCTATGAGGAAAGGCTGAGAGAGCTGGGACTGTTCAGCCTGGGGAAGAGAAGGCTCAGGGGGGATCTCTCCAATGTGTATAAATACCTGAAGGGAGGGTGCCAAAAATGGAGCTGGGCTCTTTCGGGTGGTATCCAGTGACAGGACAAGAAGTCTGTCTAAATATTGAATATAAATACTCAGGGACACACAGGTGAGGAGGAGAAAGTTGACATTGAAAATTGTGGTATTTTACAACTTTGTTTCCAGTAACTTAATCTGTGAAAAGGATTGTACTGGTTTTGGCTGGGACAGAGTGAATTTTCTTCATAGTAGCTAGTATGGGGCTATGTTTTGGGTTTGTGCTGAAAACAGCGTTGATAACACAGGGATGTATTAGTTATTGCTGAGCAGTGCTTGCACAGAGTCAAGGGCTGTTCTGCTGCTCACCCTGCCCCACCAGCGAGCAGGCTGGGGGGGGACACAGCCAGGAGAGCTGACCCCAGGGATATTCCCTGCCATGTCATGCTCAGCAGGAAAAGCTGGGGGAAGAAGAAGGAAGGGGAGGATGTTTGGAGTGATGGCGTTTGTCTTCCCAAGTCACCGTTATGCGTGATGGAGCCCTGCTGTCCTGGAGATGGCTGAACGCCTGCCTGCTGATGGGAAGCAGTGAATTAATTCCTTGTTTTGCTTCGCTTGCGTGCGTGGCTTTTGCTTTACGTATTGAAAACTCTTTATCTCAACCCATGAGTTTTCTCACTTTTACCCTTCTGATTCTCTTCCCCCATCCCACTGGGGGGGAGTGAGCTGCCCACCGGGGTTAAACCACAAGAAGGACATAAGCTGCTGGTGTAACTGCAAGCTTCAGAGGGCCAGCATCTTCCAGGAAATTGGGAAGAACTGTTCGGATTGATGAAAGGAACATGTTGTAAAGCTCTTGATAAAAATGAAACGGGAATAAATTGATTTATAAAAAGTATTTACATTTTGGTCATATAATGTATCACAACAGCATACATATACACTACTGATAGTATTGACATCTTATTTGTGAGGTTTGAATTACAAAATAATGTAAACTTTCTCCTGTGACTAGACTATCATTCTTGATTATTATTCTCCTTTTTTACCCAGTTGTCTTTGCTATTTTTCTGCCTAAGTTTTCTCAATAACTTCTTAATACCTGTATAGTAAAGTGAATCTTATATTTTAAATCCTATATGTTATCTTACTTCTAATAAGAATGATAGAATATTACAGAGACAGCACTTCACACAGTTAAACATTTTTATTAACCTGAAGGGAAAGTGGATGAGCTATAGTCCTAATAAGGGGAGAAATATAGCAGTCAACTATATAGCTTCAAAGAACCTGCCCCTTGCATGGACAGGGAAGAGTAATAGTTTCTTCAACCTCTGAAACTAACCAAGAGAACCCGTATGCATGTGTTTGAAAAGGTCTGTTGCAAATCTTTTAGTTAAACTGATTCTCGATTATGTGCTGTAGGAGATGAATATGATGTATGTGCCATTTGTCTGGATGAATATGAGGATGGAGACAAACTCAGAATCCTTCCATGTTCTCATGGTAAGCAGCTGTGTCTTAGGTTTGGTATTTGTATTAAAACAGCTCTCTAAAACATCATGTTTAAAACCCACAGTGAATATGTTTAATTGCTTGATTTATAACATATATTTTTGCTAATATTCAGGAGTGTATATAGAAAGTGGGAAAAGGGCAAACTTTTTTTTCTCTTTGTAAAAGCAAAAAGGCTAGCATTCCCACTTTGCATTTTTCTTTGGATGTACATGTGAAAGAAAATCTGGGCTTGACGCTGTCCCCTAAATGGGTGTATTTAATATGGAAATGCATTCCAGAGTTACTCTTTACAGTAAATAAAAATAGACATTCACTTTCTCCAAGACAATTAAACCATAACATGTAGTTCAGCTATTAGTGACAGAGATATGGATGAAGGGATATAGTCTGTCCTGTAGCCTGAAGCCGTATAGACCACTGCCTTGACTGCACTTGGAAGTCAGCGTTGTCAGTGCAAAAATTAGTGCAATATTTTTACTGTGACAAGTTGTGCACTGTATGAACAGTCTTTCTCAAATACAGCTCACTGCAAAAGGTATATCTGGTAGTCATGTATGTATCTATCCACAAGACAAGACTGCTCTTAACTGCATGCAGTTACAAGAAGCATTTTAAGAGTTTATATCTAGAAATCTGGAAGAGGTCTGGGCCCGAGAGCATCTCTAAATGTAAACGTTTTTTTTATAAAAGCTGTGTAAAATCTATCAAGAAAGATAGGATTCATCCTTCCTAGCTTGAGACCCTCTCTCTACCTCCCAGTCCATTAACTATATTACAGCCATTTTGGCTGGGTGCAATTTTACCCAGCTTTTTCTCATTAAATTGCTGCTCTGACCGGCACTGCAACAGCAAATATCACTTCACTAAGATTTAAAAAGAAGCAACTGATGTTACAGCCTTACATCTGCAGTGAACACAGCAGATGACAGACAAAGCTTTGTAGATCCTCAGTCATAAAAAAAAACAATTTCAAAATAGGCTGACAAAGAAAGAGTTCTCAGAAGGGAAAGAACAGATCCATAGCATCTGTCCCAGCTAGGGACTGCAAAGTTAACTAAACCTGATCACCAGTATCAAAGATTGCTGACAAATAAAAAAACAAAACCAAACCACCACCATCAGGTCTCGAGGAGAGCATGCTACTAACGTGCTTGAACATGTACTAAACATAACATGCTTGCCCTTGCAAATACTTAGCTCTTTGCCAGATAGAAGTCTCTGTTAATAAGCAGAGCTAAGTTTTTAGTACCATAAGTAAGACACTTTCAAACACTTTTTTTTTTTTAAACAAGGGCAGTATAGTTGCAGTGCCAACTGTAGACTTAATTTAAAATCCACAAAATTGTGTGGTAATTTTATTTAATAACAAGGTGCTTCAATACATCTTGGTGGAGGTTAGAGGCATTATGAGGATAATGATGGTGGGCATGTCTGCTGCAAGGTGGGTATAATTCCTCAAGAAGCTTTTAAAGCTTATTTCGTCAAACGTGGCCCCTTGCAGGACTGCTCTCAGATTCATTCAGCAGAGGAAATAGGTATTTATTGCATATATCCATATAGCCAAGATCCTAATCTATTAGGTATTTTATACATGAGGATAGACAGTCTACATGCCAACAAACCTGTGACTAAAATTCTCAGTATGAGTTAAATTCTAAAATTCTCCTGTGTTACTAAACTTAAGTACAATTTAGCAGGTTTCCTTGTCCTTTTCACTTAATGATGTATTTTGTTTTCTAACAGCATATCACTGCAAGTGTGTGGACCCGTGGCTGACAAAAACAAAAAAAACATGTCCTGTATGTAAGCAGAAGGTGGTCCCTTCTCAGGGGGACTCTGACTCTGAAACAGACAGTAGTCAAGAAGAGAATGAAGTATCTGAAAATACTCCTTTGCTTAGACCGTTAGCCTCAGTTAGTACTCAGTCATTCGGGGCTTTGTCAGAATCTCATTCCCATCAGAACATGACCGAGTCCTCAGAATATGAGGAAGATGACAATGACAATATTGATAGCAGTGATGCAGAGAATGGAATAAACGAAGAAAGTGTAGTGGTTCAACTACAGCCCAATGATGAAAGGGAGTACAGAGTGGCAAATACTGTTTGAGACTACTAATGATGAATAGCGTATGAACAAAAGAGTTCTTAAGGCTATAATTTACAAACCTTTACGTAGGGAATATATTTTAATCTGTAATCCATTCGGTTTCTTCAATAGGAGCAGCAGTTCATGTAGTAGTACTATGGTTAAATCGTTACAGATAGCTTTATTTTTGATTCAGGTATTCAGTCACACGTTCTGTCTTCTCAAAATAAACAGTTTAACTGGACTTCACAATGCTAATGAATAACGTTGATAGTTTATATCAATAGAAATATCACACAGACACTAAATGTATCTTGTTGAAATGGGATTTATCTGGAAGTATTTTGTTTCCATTTTGTAGCTACAACTGGGTCATACTGATAGCAATATTTATTACATGTATGGTATGTGTTAGCCCCTTAAGCCCAACAAAAAATGTATTTGCATGTTTGTATAGAGTTTTCCTAAAAACTGTCACCACTACTGAAAAAAATGTGGAACAGGTCAATATTCTATATGCTGGTGTATCAAAACAAAGCAGAAGAAATTCCACTTATATCTCAAAGCAGTGATTCCAAATAATCCTTTGGAGTTTGCCCCAGTAGCTGAGTTTAAGCAGTTCCATTGAGCAATTCCTAGGATAAGGAAGCTTAGAATATACGTTTAGTTTTGAGCAATTCACAAGGTGAGATCCACCATAAACATATTAATTATCCCTACTTGCCACTACAGTGTAGTCTGGTTTCCAGTGATGATGTGGGAATTGGGAGGGGGAGAAGGGGGGGGGTGACCAAACCAGAGGTTTTGTTCCACATAGAAAAATAATTTTAGGTAAGTATTCTATTGATCCTCAACTCATATACCTCTTACTAAAGAGCATTTTATGCTGCATTAGTCTGCTAAACTATGTATATAGAAAAATTGTTCTTTTCAAATACCTGATTTGAAAACAAGTGCTTATAACTGTTTAACAGAACTCAGTACTTACCAGTGTATCATGAAAAAAAGTAAATGCTATATAATACCTCTGTAACTATGTAGAAAGTAAAAACATACGTATAATCAAAATGCAGAGATTTTTTTACATGGCCTTGAATAAGGAAAGCTTGAAAGAATGTTAATAAACATGTTTTCCACTTTCAGTATCAAAAGGAGTTTATTGAACTTTTGCATTACTTACATTCATTGTGTACTCTTCTACGTTTATTACTAAGGTTGAAATATTTTTAAAGATCCAGAACGTGCAACTGTTAAGATCCCATAGTAAACATTAACCTGCGTTGTGCTGTGTATCACAGTACAAAGTGCTGTACTGAGCAGTACTATATGCAGGAGGAGTAAGTTACATAGAAAACCTTAATTTTTGTTCACTTTGAGGAGAAGTTTGACTCAGCCTGGGTCTGTACATGTACTTCGTATGGGGGAGAGGGAAGGAAGGCCAGAGTGTTATTAATATTTCCTGCCACTTGCCAACACCTTTAGAGCTGCAGGCTGTGAGCCCGTGTTCTGGAAGTCAGAAAACAGGAAATCCTGGGCTGAGGCGATTGCAGGTGAGGCGTTTCCATTTGTTATTTCTGACCTAATACATGGTGCAGCTACACCCTCCTTGCTTCAGCCTGGCAATGGAAATCAATTCTCTGGGACTGGCAAAGAGCAGAGAGAGTTTATTTTGCAGAATGAGGCACAGTAAAAGGATAATAATGAAAGAATGATTCATCTTCAAACCACCGCCACCAGCAATCCGTGGGGTTAATGACAAACAATGTGATATTTTCACCATGTAAAATTCCACTTCAGCTTGCATATGTCTAGTTCAGTCCAAAGGTGAAAACTGATTTCTGAAAACATACTAAGCTGAAAGATGTTTCTTAAAATAGGTTCCTGCTGTTCATATGTTATGAGTGCATGTGTTTATTCGTAATTGTATTTCAGGCGCCCCAAAACCTGAAGAGATCCAGAACCATGAACTGAAGTAAACTTTATAACATGTGCTATATGTAACTCTAGTTGTACTATTTGCTGCAATGACAAAAAGTGAAATTACACTCACCTGCTATTCTCCATGCTATACAGAGAAAATCTGTGCAGCAAAGGATAGTCTGTTTCCATCCCAAATATACTGTATGGTTTTTTTTTTTTAAACAACTGTTCCATTTTCTAAATTTCCTAATGGTATTAATGTAATTTTATTTCAGCAGGCCTTGGTAGTAAACACTGTAGTGATACTCCCCCGGCCATACCTCCTCCCTTGTGCCACAGATGCAGTTTACTTGTCAGTTGCCATTGCCAGTGAGAATGAAAATGAAAATTAAAGAAGGAATAGCACTTTATTATTAGAAATACTTCAGAAGGTGAAGTATCTCTTAGCATTTCTAAGTAGAACTTGCATATTTCATTAAAACTTGCTGGATAAATCTGTCTCAAAAGGTATGGCTGGCCCACACCCACAGGAAAAGATAAATATGGCTTTTTCTTTGGGCTGTGACCTACAACATTACCCACATGAAGTAGCACCGTTTCCTCACCATACGCCACGAAGAGCTGACTCCCAGGGTGTTTTGCCTGTGTGAAGTCGAGTCTTTAGCTGTCTTTGAGAACAGGACGTTGGTGCTTTAAAGAGGTTCACACTTGATTGCCTAGTTGAAAAAAATTTCTTCTACTAAGTAGTTGTAACTAGAGTCTGAAGTTAAAAGTATTTCATGGGGCAGCTGAAGCATATCCTCTCTGTGCATAAAACAGCATAGGTATCATTGGCGGTTATCACAAAATATTATTTGTACAACCAGTATAAATAGCTCCTTACAAAACAAGCTCGAAGCAAACCTTTTGCTGTGTAATGAGAACAGACTACTTGGAAAAGGAGCCAAAAGAGGAGAGGAGTTAAAACTTGCCCTCAAAGGGGAAGGTAAGCTTTCGTTTGTTGGGGGGGGTGGGAAGAATCCAGTGAAAGGCAACTGGAAGAAAGTGATGGGTCTGGCAAGGGTTTTTCTTGACAGGTCAGTAATCAAGGAATGGAGAAGATTTAAACAGCAAACCAAACAACTCTCCTCACCCTCCCTCGACAGTGCACAATGTTGGGAGAGTTCCAGGGCCAGTGTTTGAACAAAGAGTAATAATGGGTGCCTACATGCAAAATAATGCAATGGCTATTAAAAATTGGATAATGTCTAAAAATGCAATGCCGTCAGCAGTTCAGAGCAGTTAGATATTTCTACTGAATTCTAAGAATTCTAAGTAACATGTTCATTATAAAAGTAAGACCCTCTGAAAGGGCTGGTATAATTAAAATCTGTCTGTGAATTATATGGCGCAGAAAATAAGCGAGCTGACAATTAACTTCATAAATGTATTTCAGAGAAAGGAAGGGACTGATTAGAATGGCCTGGAAGTCAGTATTAAAAACTTAGAAAGCACATAAGTGCAGCCCTCATCATCTTCCAGTGTGTGCCACGCAATCTCGGAGGCATAAGTAATCGGGGATAGAAGTAAACCTTCAGAAAGTGGAGCAATTTGGTCAATAGTGAATTATCTTCCTCAGTTTGAAGAGAGACTGAACAACTTGAGAACTACCCTTAAAAAAAAACCACCACCCTTTGAAGCAATTCTGCCTCTTCTCTGTAGTGCTCTTAGTTTGCACGTCTTTCCTATTCCTTTCTCCTCATCTATTTTTGAAAACACTAAGTTCTGTTCTTTTACTCGAGCCTTGAATAAGAACATATGCTACAAAAGCAAAAAAGAAAGGAGGGGAGGGTGGGGCGGGTGCCCAGCTTCCTTATCGTTGGGAGCTGCTGACGTAAGAAAAGACGCAATACTTCTAAAGCACATGAGCAATTGGAGAGCTTTTTTATAAAATGGCAGGCGCTGTAAACCGCAGTGAATGAGTCTGGGCGTTTGAGAGCTCTACTGGAAGTTGAAGAGCCAGCAGGTATTGAGGACAGCTGAACACAAGTGACGTCTCTAAAAGCCAGGGTGTTTTTCGTGGACTAGCAAGAGGGTAAAAGGAACAAACCACAAGAACAAAACCCACGAGAACCATACGGGTCAGGCAGCTTCACTGCCGCCATGTACGAATCCTTGTACTGAAGCCCGAGTGGTGAAACTGTGAGAGGGGTACAGCCCCATCACCTCCGTGACGGCTGCAGTGGTGGCAGCAGGGCTGGGTGATGGAACACGGGCTGGCAGGCGATGCCCAAACACCCCAATCCTGCCCCTCGCAGGAGGACGATAGGTGTGCAGCATGCACAGCGCTGGAACTCGGCAGGTAAAACCAGTTACTCACACGGACCTTTGTAACGGCTGAGATGAAGTGTTCCACTCTCTCTCTTCGCAAGGAAAAAAATATTAACGCAGATTTCTGACCCAGTAGCGTTCAAACCTTTAGCATAGGAAAATAACCTTTTGTATTTAAATTGTCTATTAATCTGGAAATGGGAGTTAAATGTAAAATTTGTTGAGAGTCCAGGTTATTGAAGGAAGGTATTTTAGGTAGACCCTAGCAAATTAGGTGCGCAGGCACCATTCTGCTGTGGAAATTCAACAACAAATGCGTTTGAAAAAGTAATTTGAGCAACACGTAGTTCTTACCAAGAAAAAGTATACAGGTGATGTACAGACAACTGCTGCAGACACCTGCTCAGGAGAGGGGAATTGATCAGAAAGGAACAATGTTAAAATAAAGAAGGAATGGGATGAAAATCCCTTGGTGTGCGCTGCTAATGGCTATTCCCGCCTCCGAGGTGCCATTACAGTGAATTCCAGCTGGGGCCCTCTTACAGAAAAGCTTCAGGGATGGGCACGCCCGCCCCCAACCAGAAAAAACAAAATCCTGCACTCAGAATGCGAGTGCAATCTTAAATTGGGTTTAGACAGTTTAGATATAGAGTAAAACACGGATTCACACATATAATTTTATGGGGCAAGCAAGAGGTTTGTATCCTCTGTACTAGTTACTACTAAGTGTAAACTTGCTTAGGGCTAGGGGCTAGTTCTAGTCTGTTCTAACTTTAGCACTAAGAGCTGGAAGATACAGTTCAGCCACTAAGCAACTCAAGTAGTCAGAGAAGATAAACGCTTTGTATGTGAAGGTTTTAGTTAATTAGACCAGGATTTAGTGACAAGCAGAGGAGCTGGTGCAACACTTACACTGAAGATTAAGGTGTAAGGGAAGAGAGGGGAGAACAAAGGCATTTTGATGGTAATGCCCAAGCAGCACGGAACTGCTGAGAAAAGCACAGCCTTAGCTCAAGGTTAACCTCCTATGGTTTGGGCTTGTCTTTCTTTCCCCATCCCCCAAGCTCCCATTGTTCCCTATCGCATCTCACCAGTGCCCTTTAACAGGCACTGTTTCTTTGCAAGGCCCCCGTTTTCAGAGCACTCGGGGTAGCAGAGGTACCAAAAGCCAGGTAGAATTCTTTTGGGGTAACAGAGACCTTAAATCTCTCCCTTCCCTAGTCGAGGAGAGCACGTTCTCACCCTAACGAACAGATCACATGGCAAAGGTCTCCTCTAGCTTCTCTTTCAGGGATTGCATATTAGGTATTCACAGGGCAGGGGAACCCCTCGCCACCGAGTCAGATAAACGCGGAGTTAAGTAAGTGACAAGAAATCATCTAATTTACGAAGCTCTACCCCAAAGACTGCTTGGCCTTTGACTGAAGTTATATTCTCATACTATTGCTGTCTTACAATACTTACAACTGCACTTACATCTAGTATTAGTGTAGCCAGCCACGCAATGAAGAAGGGCCGCGGAGGATTCCTGTGGGGCGGAAAAAATTACCAACAGTCTGCTTTTGTTTGGTTGGAATAAATTTATTTCATCTGTCTGTAAACAAGGTGTTTTTAATAGTTATGGCATTTTTTGAAATGCATATTAAATCAGATGAGTTAGACTGTATCCCAGATGTAACAAAGTGCAGGGAAAGAAATGGACAAATCAGCAACAAGAATTTGTTTAAATCTGTACATTATCCACAAGGCCCAACAATAGAAGCAAATACTAGAATGTCCCTAAAGTAGTGCCATTCGAAAGAAACCCTCGTAGTCAGTTAAAATCCATCTCACAATAGCAACAGTTCATTTTTTTTTTTTTTTAAACAATAGTATGGCACAGAATACATATTAAAAAATTCATCACAAGACAGCCAAGTCAGTTATTCCAACCAATACCATCTCCCATTTATTGTTTTGTATACAGAGTTCTGCAGTTCTCTTTAAATGGACATACAAGTTAGTACCGTGCCTGAACTGAGAGTTTGGTTACAGACATTTCGGATGACTAGTGCACAAGGCAGTTCACTCCATAATTTCTGCAGCAAGGGTGTGACAGGCCAAATGAAGATTTTAAATTTGAAATGGCATCATTTTGACAGTTTAGCTTTCAAACTACCGACCTTCATCCAAACAGTGGCTTCAGAGCAGCAAAACTCTTAACCAGTAAGTGATCTGGCAGAAAGACCGGAGTCAGTCAGAGCTCCCGATATAGCTGAAGGTGGCAGTTTCCCACAATGACATTGCAGTTTCATATTAAAAAACAAAAACAACAGAAAACCCCCCACGACTCCCAAGCTGCAAATTAAAATTGGTCCTATGAAAAACTGAAACCAGACACACTCCAGATGGTTATGTTGGGATATCTAATGTCCATAATGGCATCCTTTTACAATTCAACTACAGAACAGGAGCTGGCAAAAAAAAAAAAAAAAAAAAAAAAAAGTGCCTGAGCTATTGCAACGATGGAATGTCTCTGGGGATTCGTTCAGGATGGTGGTTTTAAGGTCATGGGAGGAAGTGCATCTGTACCCTTTTGTAGTTTTGTGATTGCACTTGTTAAGCAGTACAAGCTTCAGACATCGTGAAGAAAAAATAAGAGACTTAAGCCTACAGTGAAGTGCAACGACAAAACTAATGTAACATTAATAGCTTTTGAGTGGCAAATTGGTTAAACAAACCAGGCACTATAAAAATAGGTGTAAGCAAACAAATGTGGATTTAAAAAAAAAAAAGAGGGACAGAAGTAAAGATATGCATGCACTTTTTTCCTCCCAACCATGCTCTATGAAAGGAAGACTAGTGAGCTGTGTAATTGCTCAAAGTGCTGAAGAGGCATTGATCAAATTAGATTGTACAATCGGCACCTTGTTTAGTATTTAAGTTGTTTTAGTTGTCAATATCACGCTAATTGCTAAGACAAAGCAAAGCCTACACTTGGCAAATTCCCCTCCCAAGTTTTTCAAGGTATCATGCATATCATCATTGTGGTGCAGTAATGGTGCCAGATATGGGACTTGGTTACATACAGTGGTTAACATATAAATGAACAAAGGGTAACTGGAATTATGACATTAGGAAATGGGTAAATAAAAAACACAAACTACCATCTACAGTCTGGTAGCACTGAACACAACTGGGTGGTGGTGAAGACAGTTGCTAGGTGGATGGGGAGAGGCTGCTTAGACGTCAGACCTCCTCAGGTATAAAGCCAGTTCATATGCTTTCTTGTTGAGTGTCCCTCCATGGACACCTTCCTTTCCCATGACTATAACCAATGCTGGAGTACACAAGGAAACAAAACAGAAATGAACAGAATTAAAGAAAAAAAAAAAAAAACACCTTTCCCCACCAACAAAGGGATACAAAGGAGACACAGGTTCATACCCCATCACCCTGCATTGCTAATAAAGTTTCCAGAATGTAAGGTTTAAAGCTCACCGCCAGGAAAGTTTAATAGCAATCTTCCCCTAATACTTAACAGTCTGCCTAGCAACTAGAACCCAGAGTCTCTCAAGTATTTTGCCATTGAGTATGCCTTCTTATTCAATCCGCCTCCATGGACCCCTTCTTTGCCCATTACAAAGACCAAGACTGAAAGAGAAAAGAAAAAAAGTTTTAAAAAGAGTGTGTTAGACAAGGAAATAATGCAAGTTTTAGGCAGTGCAATAAACACACTCAAATTCAAGATTTAGTATTTGGGTATTAAGCTAGTTTAACAGGAGTTTTGTAAAAATACAGATGTAGACAGGGCTGGGAGAAGGCATGAGTTATCCTCAGGGATACTATGTAACTACGTAAGTTGTAAGAGTTCACTGCTAAGAAAAATGCCACCAACTATCTCAAAAAAGCATCACAGTGCCTCTCCACCATCAGCACCATCCCTCATCACCCAGCAAGGAAACCCCGGCTGCATCTTAAAAAACCAAGGGGACTAAAAAGACGTCTTGTCAGGGACAAAAGTAGTAGTATATGTAGAAGAACTGTGACTCTGAAGAGCAGAAGAGGGAATATTCTTATATTCTTATCTGTAGTGGTCACTACTGGCGTAAGAACCAGAGTAACTGCCTTGATACTAACAAAAAAAAACCCCACGGGGCCAGACTTGGGCTAAGAGTTTTCATGCAACAATACAAATATAAAACATGCTTTTTGCAGAAGACAAAACGCAGGGAAGATTTTAATGCTGACCCTCTCTCTAATCCCACAATTTTGGTGAAGCGCCCCAATTGTCTCGTGAACAAGAACACCCTAAGGCTCCTCAACCAGTAAACACCACTTGCGAGTTGCCAGCAGATGTCACCAGCAGGTACACAGACACAATAAGCGCTGTGCTTCCACAAGCACGGCAATTGTTTCCCCAGCTAGGAATACTGTAATTGGAAATACTGCAGTCGGCCTGCCTACAGGTGACTGTACATCTACATAGCAGTTTGCTCACAAAAAGCCTAAGACAGACAGTTCTCGTTGGTGTTTCACAATCTGCAGCAGTCAGAACTCTGCTTGTTTCAATTCAGGGCTGCAAACATTCTTCCTCCATCCCTGCCACCCGGCTTTAGCCTATAGACAAATTTTGCTCTAGTTTTGGTTTTATACTTATAGGCAAAAGTCTGTTGCTCACCAATTTGTTCTACAGCCAGCCAAAAAATGCTAGGCCAGATACTCTGAACACAAGGCACACTACTTGTAGCCGGTATTTTGAAGCACATTTTCTATATCCAAACCTAGTGCCTTCCCCGTAATACGTTTTCCTAGAAGCCAAATGAGGAGCACAAGAGCAGGTGTACTGGCGTAAAGCAAGTTTCTCAGTGATACCAAATTGGACGGGCTTTTTTGCCTGAAGACAGACTTCAGAGAGCTCAATAGAAGTGCAAGAAGAGTTAGTGTAGAACTTGTTAAAAGGCAAGCAGGAGTAGCTCATACGAGGAATTCACATCTTTGCAGAATGAACTTTCCGTTGGGAAGTTTACAATGAAAAAGCTAGTTCCTCTACCAATCGTTACCAGATCCCTCCCGTAAGCTTTAGATACCAAGTTACGGTATACTTGGCAAGCTTACTTCAAGCTATAGCCTGCTCTTCCCTGCTTGCCAGAGACCTGTTTAACCATTTTACAGCCTAGCGCCCAGCTGCGATCGCGGGTGGGAACAGGGACAAGCGTGATTCCTAGGCGGAAATCTAGTTCGTCAGCCAGACCACCGCCATCCACCCCCCTTACGTCACTTCCCGAGATTAACCATTAAATACAGGCGTCTGGCTTTCTTAATAGCTGGAGTCTATGCTTAGGGTCACGTTCTTAACTCAGTGATCTGAAAGTGAAGAAAATCATGCTTACCTCGGCCAGCTCTGCCTACAGCAACATTGTATGTTGGCTCACCACCTTGACTCTTTGTCCTGATGTCCATTGTGCAGTCACCATCAACATACAGGCTATCTCTGATCACAGAGCACTTCTTTGCACCAAGGGTCAGACCATTGGTGAAGAAACCCTCTCGGTCTTTTCCTACAATCATATCTATTTCTACTGGCTGTCAAAGAAAAAAGTCCAGAGTTAGCACGGCAGCATTTTATTGTTGAATTGCTATTTAGAAAGCGTCCTGTCTCGTGTCGAGAGGATGAGACAGTGAATTTCCCCGTGCTCCCACCAGGAAGTGCTCCAGAATACAGGGCTTTGTTAGTCACAGTTTATATCGCACTGATTTATTGCCACTGTAAGCAGTGGAACCACTGCCTCCAAATACTTCACAGCCCAAGCCCGCAGTACTCCTCGGCTCCGAGTTCTCGTTAAAGGAGGTGCTGCACGATTGAGACCAGTTAAGCACGGGATATATGCGTCTCGGTGACCGAACGCGCCAGGCCAGGCGCTCACTTTGCACGACCGAAAAGCCTGCCAGCACCTGTCCCCGAAAGATCAGCTCAGATGCCACCCGGCCGCATCTGCCTCCATCGACGGGGCATTACCTCAGCCCTGCGGGAGCAGCTGCGCCGGCCTCCGCGGAGCTCGGGGCAGCTCCCGACAGGCGGGGGCCCGGCCGCCCTCTGCAGCGGCAGCCGCCGCCTGCCCGCTCCGCCGCACGGCACCGCGCCCGCCCGCCCGCGCCGCAGTGGCGGCGGGCCGCGGCCCTGTGGCGGAGGGCGGGCGCTCGGCGCCGCGCCGCCATTCATCCGCGCCTGAGGGGGAGCGCCAGGGCCCGGGCGGGGAGCGCGGGGGTCGGGCGGCGGCGCGGGCCGGTGAGGCGGGGGGGGGGGGGGGAAGGGGGGGGCGGCGGGCCCGGCCGCGCCGCGGCGGCCTCAAAGTGCAGCGTCACGGCGGGCCCGGCCGCCCCAGTCACGGCCCAGCGCTGCGCGGCCGCGGGCCCGCCCGGCCGCCGCGGGCCCTGCCCGAGCCCCGCTCTGCCCCAGCCCCGGCACCGGGCCCCGCCGCGCCCGGGGCGGGGCGCGGCGCTGGCCGGCGGCCGCGTCGCCCGCTGGGTCGCCCGCTCGGCCGGGGCAGGCCGCGCTGCAGCGCGCTGCCCGCCCCGCACGGCCCTTATGTAACGGCGGCGCGGGTCCCGCAGCGGCGGGAGCGGGGCGGCGGCGGGGGCGAAGGACGGGCAGGGGCGGGGGAGGGGAGGTAGGAATCAATGGCAGTGCGCCATCTTGGCGGTGAAAAACATGGAGCCAGCGGCGAGGTGGGCATTCACGAACGCCTCCTACGCCGCGCACGTAAGCCTCGCCGCAGCGCCGGGCCCGGGCGGCCCCACGCAAGCCCCGCCGCGCGCGCCCCGCGCGGCCTCTCCCGCCGGCTCCCCGCGGCCCCCGCGCGGCGGCACCGGCGGCCCCCGCGGGCGGGCCCCGCCGCATCGGGCCGCAGCCGCGGCCCCCGCCCCCGCCGGCGGGAAGGGCCCCCTCTCCCGCGGCCGCCGCCGGCAGCCGCAGACAAAAAGGCGGCGCGGCCGGCCCGGCCCCTCGGGCTCGCTCCCCCGCCGCCGCCGCCCCGCAAGGTGCCCCCGTCCCCCGCCGCCGCGCCCCGCCGCTAACGGCCGCGCTCCCGCGGGGCCGGGCGGGCTCGCCCTTCCCCGCTCCCTCCCCGCCTGCCCCGCCGCCGCCCTCACCGTGATGCTCTGGAAGATGCCGCCGGCCGTGGCTGCCCAGACGTACTTGGCGTCGCAGTAGCCCACAATGGCGGCCTCCTGGCAGCAGCCATCGCACATCAGGTTGTCCACGTAGCTCTGCCAGCCGGCCATCTTCGCGCGGGCGGCGGTGGGGGCGAGCGGGGCGGGCGGCGAGGCGCGGGCCGGGCGGCGGGCGGCGGGGCTGGGCGAGGCGGTCCCGTCCCTCTCCTCTCTCTCTCTCTCTCTCTCCTCTCTCCCTCCTCGACGGCGGAGCGGAGCCGAGCGCTGCAGCGAGCGGCGCGGCCCAGCCCAGCCCTCCGCGCTGCCGGCGCCGAGGGGCGGAGGGGAGGAGGGGCGCGGCCCGGCGCCGCCCCCCGCGCCGCCCGGCTCCGTGCGGCCGGGGGGGGGGGGGAACGGAGGGGCCGCGGCGCCTTCCGCCGGGCGGAGGAGCGCGGTGCCGGCGGGGAGCCGGGCAGCGGCGGGGTCCCGGTCCCGGCCCCGGTCCCGGCGGGCGGGCAGGCAGGGGCGGTGGGGCTGCTGCGGGCGGGCCCGGCCCGAGGGGAGAGCGCTCCCTGTGCGGGCTCGGACCCGCGTGGGGAAGCGGCGCAGCGGAGCCGGGCGATTCGTGCGCCCCCGCTGCGGCACAGCCGGCCGCCGCCTCGCCCCCCCCCGGCCCCGGTCCCGGTCCCGGTCCCGGTCTCGGCCCTGGCCCCGGCCCCGCCGCCCCGAGCCCCGCTGCGGCCGTCGGCGGTGCCGCCCGCCCGCACCTGATGCCTCCGCCTGCTCTGCCCGGAGCGCCGGGAGCGGCCGGGCTGGGGTGAGTACCGGCTGCCGTGCCCCCCGCGCCCTGCCACCTCCTGCCACCGGCCCTCGGGGCGGGGAAATCCGAACACTGCTCTTCCGTCCAAGACATTGCGCTGTTCGCCGCTTCTGGAAGCGTGGTCGTTGCATGGGTAAACCCCTCTTATTTTTCAAGGTTGATCAAGCAGGTTCATAGTTTTAGTTTGGTGGAGTAGGGCAGAGCCTTCTCCTGGAAATGCCCGGGAGGGCCTGCTCCGCTGGCCCGCTGTGGGCTGACAGTCCCTGCGTGGAGGCTCTGCTCCCCCCAGCCTCTCTCTTGGGAGGCAATGTTAGCTCGGCTGGTTGCATTTCTGTTTTATTTCTACGCGTTTCATGTCCTCTCCCGCATAACTCAGCAGCTGCGAGCATCCTTCAGGAAAGCGCTGGTGGTGACACTGCTGGTAGTTGGCCGTGCTCTGCTGCCCTGCTTGCCTCGGTGAGCTGAACCAGTGTCCCGTCGACGTAGCAAGACGATTTCTGTACCAAATTGCTGGACTTGCGCTGAGCTGGTGGGCTCCCCATCTTACACACTAGCATCTGTTATATTTTACTCCTGCATGGTTTTGTAAGTGGTGACTTCAGGTTTTATTCTTCCAGGTTCCACCAAGTTTCTCTTGAAATAACTTAGTTTCCATGTTCCTCTGTAAGAGGTCCGGGTCTGATACCAGTATTTTGCTGCATCGATATTTGGCCCTGGGCAGGATCACTGCTCGGAAGACTGCCCTGCTACAAGTTGCAGGCATGTTGCCATGTTTTAGGGCAATGGCTTGGTCTTGCTTAACATTGAAATTTGGGGAGTGGGGCGGTTACCCTCCATGTGAGCAGGGGGTTTTGCCTTACTTGGTATCTGTTGTGATTCTCCGGGGGACGGAGACAGGTGGGATGTGAAGTGGCTGCCCGTGTAATTAACTTTGAAGCTTTAATTCAAGAAGTTAGATCTTACACCTGAATATGCCAAGGCATAGCGTACAATAATTGAATCTGCCTTTTCCTGAGGTTGTATCCCCCAGGAAGAATATTCACCAGGTGTTTATAATGAATATCCATACTTCTTAGTCCTTTTAAAACGTAGTCCAGTTGTCACAGGATTGACTGTTGTTTATATACTAATAGAGATTTCTTAGATTACTAGATACTTACAAAAGAGCTTATTTGCATCTTTTAGCTTAATTCCATAAGTATTTTCTCTTTTATTTTCACAGTGCCTTTCCCCCTCTGAATTTGGACAGCACCAGAACTTTGCTTTATCCTTTTCCTGCCATCCATGTATACCAAAAATGTCCTCGTGTCATTGTATCTACCAATGAGTTACAGGCTTTAAATTTGCTTTCAGCTTTTTAAATAGCTAAAGCTTTTTGTGAAGTTTGGATTGCCTTCATCATCCTCTCTCCACAGATTCCTTCCATGGGAAGGAGAAAAAGTTCTCTTCTGCCTGAAGTTGCCATTGAGGGCCACTTCTTTTTAATGCGCTTCTGTAGGAGGTCCCAGTTTAACACTATTACTTGCACAGAATGGCATGCATCCATCTTAAATGAACGGGAGGCTGATGGGGTTATTATTTTTAGAGTTCAAACAAAATGTGTTTGGTTTTTGTCTACATGGGGTTTGGATTTTTTTGTTGTTTTTGCAAGCTGCAGTAAGGATTCCAAATTGTTTCACTTTAGTAAGTGGATTTAATAAATAGAGAGGCGGACATCTTATCACCCTGAACCAGGGGCAGGCCTTGGGAGTTGTGGAGCTGCCTGTTTGCTAGCGTCACCGTCCTTTGATTAATGAGAGGTGGGCTTCGCGCAGATGGCAGGCTGCTTGGTACAGGCGTGGAGGTATCTCACGCAAGAACCTGTGGGTTTCCAGGGCTTTAGCCAAAGGCTATGCCACCTCTTGCCTGGAGGTATCTCACCTTCTTGCCTGCACGCTTCCATCCCTTCTGCCCGAGGACCAAGCATCCGTTTCTGAGCCCTCACAACCTAATGTCCAGTCCTGTTTCATGGGAGGTGGAGACCCAGTGGTCGCTGGGCTGAGTCTGGGGGGAAACACTGCTACTTTAGCAGCCGCCGAGCCGGTGCGCGAGGCACTGCATAGCGGTCCCCGGACTCCAGAGCCTCGCCACTTTATTGTGTGGTGGGTTCAGTGCTTCGCCTCTGGCGAACCAAACGTTTCACCCCCATGTCAAAGAACATAGAGTGGGTCTGGTAATGTTACCGCTGCTGTGCAGGGAATATCACCTTTTTTTCATAGCTGCATAAACCAGGTGATCAGTAGTGCGAGTGCTATTTTGTTGAGCAGGTTGTGTTAGCAATACAGGGAATGCAGTTGTCTGCTTTTAATGATTTAAACTGGAAATAAGTGCATAGACGTCTGGGATCTCCTGAACATAGCTGGATGGGTGAGAGTGGAGGATTTGCCACCTGCTTGGTAGCTCGGCTTTTAGTCATGTTATTTGTGAAGTAACTCCTGGAATATATTTAGAAAGTGAAGTCTAAATTGGGTTACCATTATTTAATGTTATGAAACTGTCAGGTAGCTTGTATAATTTGCAGATTCAGCAGTCACCAGTGCTTTTTCTAAAAATCATAATCCTTTAATTCTGTTTTCACTCTGAGGTGCCTCATTTGGTCGTGTTCTATGTTATACAATCGTTGTAATGCTATTTGTATAGACGCTACTGCAACAGCACCTTTCAGACTGGTTGATTTAAGAAAATGAGGGTGTGCTCTGTATGTTAAAGATTGTAAGAGAGAGGAGTTCCAGTTTTATTTTTTGTTACGAGTCTTAATTGGAAGCTGAGACATTTGTTAAATGAAGCATTTATATATAAACAAAATATTATTGTTAAAATTGATAGATGTAGTGGGTCATTTTAACATCAGTACCTGGACTGATGCATGAAACGGTGCTGTCTGAACATAAGCTACACATGTGCGATAAATAGTTGCTAAACTGTGATTTCTTGTATTTTAGTCTCTTCCTACGTTCTGCCCGGTGGTTCTTCTTTCTGGAAGGTATTTGCACACTACAGCCACAGTTTGGTTTTTTTATGCAGCTTGTAACCATTATTACTCTTTTTGCTTCGGTTCAGAACTTTGTCTAAAATTTATGTTGGATCACATCTAAGAAAAATAATCATTTGAAAGAATTTTAAAGTACCGACTCTGCTTAGCCAGAGTGTTCTATTTATAGCTTTGTGAGAAACTTGACTGCTTCTGTACTGGTAACATAAAAGTTGAAATTGGCCAAAAACTTGAAGGAGGGCGTATATTTTGTTAGTAAAATAACTTGCAGTTTTCGGTCAGGCTTTGTAACTACCAGCGCTGCTGCTGTGCTCAAAATGGTTGGCCAGCCAAAGGTAAGATTTCTTATCGTGTCCCAGGCTCTTTCTGTTTTTCACCAAATTGGCCCGTTTGGAGATAACTTTAACCAGCATTTATGCATAGACAGGAAGGGCAAGTGACCAGCAACAGAATGCAGCTTGCTGCCTTTGTGAAAATTAAACGTTGCAGAGCCAAAGCTCGCTCGATGCATCGTCGGCTTCCGGCGTTACCGCTGCTGGCGTCAGGTTGCGGTGCTGCCCTGGTGACTTTCTCTCCAGACCACACTGGGTTTCCTGTGGCGGTCTTTCTCTTTACCACAACTGCTTTCGGAAGTGCAGAGGGTAAAACCGATTTAGAAGTGTTACGAGTTAGCAGATTCACTTCTGCTGATTAAAAGCCAAGAAGCAAGGAGCAGTCTGTCTCGTAACCTCCTGGTGATGGCTAGAAAATGGGCTTTGCAGGGTCCTTCCACAGCTACGTCAGTGACTTGGCTGAAAAACGAGGAAGCTACCAAAGGCTGGGATGAGCATTAGCTAGAAATGAATTGTAAAAATAACATATTAATGAGCTGAAAACGTGAAGCTAGCTTTAAAACATACAGTGCTAAAAAATGCAGCAATCATTAGATTAAGACCACAATGCAAAGTTTTATTGCATAGCTACACCTGTGTGTGAAAAAGGTCCTGTCCAGTGCTAGCATAGCTATGGTTGTGCTACAAAGAGCCCTGTACCACAGCATCTGAAACTACCCAGAAAGTTCTGAAAAAAAGATGCTTTTCTGGTGTGTCTTACATCGTTTGGAAAGGTGGTTTAACTCCATGTGCGGATAAGAGTTTCGTCTTCACAGAGGAGGTTTGCCTGGTATGGTGTTACCAGCATATATAGCTCAGCATAACCCTTGTCTTTCTAAGGATTAATTAGGTAAGCAGTTAAGAAGAATTTCCCTTCCTCATCCTTTATTTAACCATCAAATTCAAACATAGCAAAGCTAAAATGTAACTTTTAAAATCAGCTGCAAGCTTAGGGGTATTGCTATGTCAGATGATAAGGGTATGAGATTGCTTCCATTTAAGTGGCTTCCAGAAACGCTTTAAGGACAATTCTTTGTGGATCTGGTTTATAGACTGGCCAAAGCACTAAAAAAGGTGTCTGAAGTCATGGAACTTTGCTCAGTTTTTGGATTTTTAAGGTAAGTTCTTGATCTCACCGGTGGCCGACAGAAAATAAACCTTAATCCTAGAAATTAAAGCATATTATCTGTAAATTCTTACTTGGACAGGTAGTCTCTGGTTTGTAACGGTGTCTTCGGTGAGAGTCCCTGTATGAGTGAGATGTGCAGAATTAAGCCTGTCTGAGCCAGCTTTCTGTGTATTCAGGTCTATCAAACAGGCTCCTCAGCGTACTCAGATCCTGCAGTATTTTGTTTTGCTTTAAATAAAGCAAACAGAACCCAAATAGGTAGCCCTCTGTTCACTTTTCAGTTATGAAACAAGGGTGCGTACTGTGAAATTCCCTAAGTTTGTAGATAACTTGACACAGTGGAGGGAAGGTGGTAGCACCTTCAATCCAAGCTCGCTATTTTATTTTGTCCAGGCTCAGTGGTGACTCATTACATGCCTTTGTTAACTGATTATTTCAGTGGGTGAAAGGTTGTATAGAAGTTAATCTGAAAAGTGAAAACTAAGACCAAGAAAGACGGTAAGAGTTGGAGAAGCACAAAGTTAGAGGGAGCGAAAGTAGAAAGGTAGAAAATGGAGCAGAGCAAGCATGGCCTCTCAATGCAGTCACTGTTTTACGGACGTTTGTGCAGTGTGGTTAAACAAGAGCAGCTAACAGTCTTACTACTGCGTGAAGCCTGTGCTTCTGATCTCTGTGCAAGCTTCACTGACCGCGCGGAGAAATGATGTTAGATGATTTAACTTTTCCAGGGCTTCATCTGTTTGGGTTTTTTTTTTCCTGTCAGTCGACTGGGATATAATTTTACCTCTTTGATAGCTGATCTGCATTTTTGCACTGTGCTAGCATACATTAAGGAAAAAAACCCACCTTTTTTTAATGTCGGATTGCACTGCGGGTGCACTGCAGGAACACCAGAACTCTCTCCTGCTGAACGTGGCCACAGCATCTGCCTGGCAGTCCACGTGCGTGCCAGAGTTGGTGTCCACATTTTGGCTGCCTGTGCACGGTCATCTGCTGGTTATTGAACTGACAGGCCGTCGTGTTTTTTCTAGCTCACAGTTTCTTTAGGGGATGTTTTTGCACCGCTTTCTGCTGCTTATTCAATCTACCACGTGGTTTAGGCAGGGAACTCTGAAGTTTTGTTTGGTACATTATTTCCTTCATTAAGCTTTCTTTCAGTGACAGTACCTATAAATATGTCTATCTGGCTCATCCTCTGATCACAAATAATTTTGCTGTTGATGCTTGTTAAAAGTCCAAAGGATTTCTGGATCACAGATACATAAATTTCTCTGTTGTATGTAATTTCTACCCAAAACATTCCCTGTCTGCAAAAGCATTTAATAATAATTCTGAAGTGTAGAAAGCCACATTTTCCCAGAGAAATTATACAGTTCCAACCTCACAATGCTCTGCAAAATTACAAATATATATTCTTTTTTTAATGAAGCAGAAATGGCTAAATGTTTTTCTTTTCTTTGCAATTCTTTTTTTAATTTAGTACCAAATTTCTCTCTAGCCACAAAGCACTCGATTCTGGCTATGAGTAGCAGTCAACCTGCCTGCTGTCAGCTCACCAAAGGAGAGCCACTATCTGTGTATTTAATATTTAGAATATTTTTGTGTGAATTTTTGATAGTTGAAGTACTACTTAGTTTTAGCACCCAGAGAATTATTTCTCCCATAGCTGTAATGCTTTTCTCTCAATTACATCTAGTCAAATAAATGATCACATTTCTGAGAAACAAAGTATATGGAAATTATTCTGCTCAAATTTGTCTACATAATCACAAAAGAACATCAAAGAAAAGTTTTAAAATACATTAATTATGTGCTTAGAAAAGGTGCACTCAGTCTGAAAGTCTAATACTGCTGCACTGTAGAGCAGCCACTGGTATGGGTGAAAGGAAACATTAAGAATCTAAAAATGGGGGGAACAGGGAAAAGTAGAATTGAGTAAAGGGGAAAACGGCATAGAAATGGTGTGGTTTCATTTAGAACGTTTTCTCTTCTTTTTAAATACCTCACTGAAGGAAACTAATAATACCGTATCTCGACCAAACAGCTATTCATTATGAAAAGTAAACATGCTGAGAACGTTACGGGGGAGAAACGTTGCAGAGGACCGTGGAGCTGAGGCAGGTCTCCTTCAGCGTCGCGGTAAGCTGGCATCTGCGGAGACTGGTAGATGGCTTCAGGAGGTCATGTTTTTGATTGTGTACCGGTCTCGTTGATGGATTGTGCCCCCCAGCATCACTGGTTTAACCTTGTCTGCGTAGTGAGTGCCAGTGGAGGCAAGCGGCTGAATCTCAGCTTATATGCTGCTTTGAAGCAGGTGCTGGGTTTATATCATGAGTCTTTACAGCAACTGGGAGTGGACTCGTGGTGGTGTTACTGTGGGGAAGAAGAATCCAGTCATCTGCTGTGCGACTCTCCGTGCTCTCCTGTCCGCCTTCCTGGCGTCCTCATCCAGCAATGCAGCTTGCACCACGTCATCGGGTCACGCTTAGAGTGTCCACAATTGCTCACGCCTGCTTTTCGGTCGTACGTGTTTCTAGCTGTGTATTTCCCGGTGCATGCTTAAATTATGTGAAGACGTACATAGGGAAGATGCATCTAACGCAGCTGGTCTGTACTCTGGATGAAGATAAACGCCAAATTGGCAAAGTGTTTTTTAAAGATTTGTAACTCACGTGTATTATGTTTATCTAGAAGAGTGAAAGGCTTCCGCCTATTTCAGTTTTCTTTGAAACTCAAACGTAAAATGCAGAATGAGGACCACTTTTCTTAAATGAAAATACACTACTTCAGTGTGTTAAAAAAAGCCTAACATGTTACTGCTTTGACTGAACAATCGGAATAACTGTCCTTTGCTATACAAACCTTGTCCTCATTATTAGGTTAGAGTAGCGTGCATAAGGTGGTTGTGACATATAGCATGGTTTTGGTTACAGAGCTAGAAACAGGGGCTGTTTTAGCAGTTGCCGTTGAAAAAAAAATGCAGAAAAACAGAAGAACATTAGCACCAGCTAGACTTTTTGTGCATTTGTTTTAATAGACACCCATTTTCTTGTGTTATCATTAGTGGAGGTCTGTTGAGAAGATAATGGTAAGCTGCTGGCAGGTGGTGAAGCCATGTATTAAACAGTAAGGGCGTCATCCTTTCAAAACCATCGACAACCTGTTTTTAGATAGGGGTTAGTTGAGTGAATTGGAATACGCGCTCTTTGACTGGAAGGAAATCGAACCCTTGTACTGAAATAGGACAGCTTGGAGGCAGCGTTTAGGCAAAGGTGTACTTGTTTCTCAAAACCTGCTGCTGGCATGGACCTGGGGGCGGTCATCAGCAGAATGATGGCAGAATTCCTCAATGCCGGGTTATACACTTTTCCACGTCATCCATTTATAACGCCTTTCTATCGGACACAGCTGTTTCTTCTTCTTGTTTACATATTTTTCTGTAGTTCCAACTAGTATTTTTTTTAAGAGTAGTTTGTGGCGAAAAATAAAGATTGTGCTTCACTCTCCACGCTTAAGGCATTGTAACTGCACTGGCTTTGGTGGTAGCTTCTGCTATTGAGTAATGTGAGAGGATAATCATCCCTGTCAAATGGTTGTTAAAGACTAAGCAAAAAAACCAACTTTATAAGAAAAAAAAAGTTTGTTTTTAATTTAAATAACTAAATATTTTTGTTTCTATCTTTGCTATTTTAGAAACTATATGCTGTAACAGGAAAAGAAATACCACAAAAGGAGTTAAGTTTATAACCGTAGTATAACCGTGATCACCTTACAGCGTGCAAAGTAGTACTTTAGCAAAGTAGTACTAAAGTACAAAGTAGTAGTACAAAGTAGTACTTCAGTACTTTAGTAGTACTTTAGAGTTTAGCAAAGCTCAGTCGAGCGGTTCTGCCCTCTCCCCTGCAGTTCCCTCCGCTTTCCTTCCTCCTCCCCTTCCCCTCCCTGACGGCCCTTCCCCGTGCTCTGTCTTGCTTTCAGGGTGGCAGCCTGGGGTGTACAAACATCTTCTGAAGTACCTGGAAAAAATATCGATTGGTTTCCAGGTAGTTGTAAGGTAGTTTTTCTGAAGGGTGTAAAAATAAATAAATAAATGTCCCAGGTAGTTTTCAAAATATAAGTAAAATATGGTTAAACTTAATCCACTCTTCGGGTATTTTCAGTATTAATCAGGAATAGGTTTTTTTGCCACAGTGCAACTGCTGTTAAATACTGCTATAGTAAGTTCTTTTCCAGAATTAAAAGGGCGATCTTATTTACACACTGCCTCAAGGGTGGCAGCTGGTGTCGTAAAGTGTTTTCTGCTGAAAGAAAAGAGAGTGTAGCTAGGGCATAGATCCAAAAAATGGAATTCAAGTGCTTAAATCCAAAGTTTCAGTCCTGAAATCGTCCTGAAACCTGCTTTGTTTCTGGCTAACCTCGCAGTGCCCAGGCCCCATGCAGGCGCGGAGCCCGGTGTGAGCCCCCCGGCTCTCGGAGCTGCGGGAGCTGCCGCGGAGGCGCAGGGTACCTGCCCCGCAGCGCTGGCAGCCCGGGCGGCTCTCCTCCAGCTTGGGTTCTTGGAGGGAGTGAGCTGGAGGCTGCTCCTTGGGAATGGCTCGCAAGCACCAGGGCCGGGGTCCCCCTGTGAAATGAAGGGGCATCTGGTTCTGGGGGGAGTCCAGGTGCCATCACCCTTTCCACGCAACCCTTTGAGAGCACTTGAAAATGTGAAGAGAATGAAATGAGAAGCCCAGGATTCAAATCCGTTCTTTTCCTGAGAAGTTACAAATTTTCCACTTCTCTTGAGAGTGCCCCAGGTCCCGGCGACTGGCTTTTGGGAGGAGTGCACCGCCTTCCCTCCCTCCACGCCTGCACCCCGGCTCCCCGGATCCAAAGAGGAATAGTGCAGAACATTGTGGCGATGACCACAGAGGAGAGAGCTGCTGGGTACACGCGTGGCACCACAGGCCGGCACCGCTCTCATGGTTGCAGGCGTGTGTTTCGAGCGCTTTGTCCCTATCCAGGTAGTGCCATGTTCTCTGTTTGGTCCAAGATACAGCGGCTTCAAAATTAAGCCCTTATACACTGTAAGCGTAATTCCAACAGACTTCTCGTCGTCTGTGTGTGACAGCTTTGAGATGCTAGGCTTGCTGCTTCTTGATAGTTTTGCGAGCATGTTTGCTATTTTTGGACTGCAAATCTTTCAGGAACTTCCAAGACCCTGGCACTAGATGGAGCTTTAATCTACTTGCACTTAGAAGTCTATTAAGTTTAACCACAAGTTAAAAATAGGGAAGAATAAATGAAGATATGTATGCCTGCTGCTACATTTACAGTGCCCTTTTTCCCTTTTGTTAGCAGAGTGGTGTAAATTATAATTTAAATTTAATTTAAATGAAAATTAAAATATTGCAGCAGAATCTCCTTGATCTAGTAGGTGCCTTATAATCACTCTTACCAGCACCCTTTAATGTACTCTCAGGCTCATGGGAAAAGTTGCTCCAAGTTAGGTATGCTGAAAATGTGCTGCATATTTAAGCTCATAACTTGGCTGTGCTGAATAAAGGTAATGCCATTTTCTGAACAAAGTTCCTGTTTATATTTCAGGATGGGGTGGGGGTGACCAAGTCTTTTGTTTGCTCTGCTCATTCAATAATGCATTTGCATTTTCACTTCATCCTCCCAAAGCCAGCAATTCAGAATCATCTGTTACCAGTCACTTCATTTTTTTTCTCCATGTGTTACCCTTGAAAATATTGAACAAATAGAAACAAATAAAAAACAGCTTTGAAACTGTAGTGCTTAATACTTTTCATTTAGCAAGCACCACATCTCACAGGCTGCACAGCACATATCAGAAATTTAGGACCATCTCTGCCTTCCACAGAAAGAACTGGAAGTAGATTTAGTTTTGTTCTTGGGTGCCTGTGTTCTTATCAGCAAGAGACTGGTTCACTCAAAACCATTGTCCAGACACTGAAGTAGCAAATACGTGATCAGTTCCTATTCACAGCCCCTCTGCTATTTTATTAAATGGTTTAATGTAGTAAACCAGGAGATACATACTTGGGGGAAAATCACAAGGCATGCTGTGCTCAGAACACTGGAGGTGATAAAGAAGAAGATTGCGTACTGCATCTCACTCCCATCGTCTTCTCAAGGTCTAATCCTTCAGTGTCTTTCATCTTTTATCAGCAGGACTGAGGGACTCCGCACGTATCACAGAATGAAAAACCTTTGTAGAAAACTTCACGTGAATGCAGTATGGCCAATGTGAGCAAAGCTCATCTTTCTGGAAGATTTCTCCTATACTACAAAACTGTTAAGGAACCATATTATATACGGAGGAGTACATGCAGTATTGTAGATGACAGGGTTTGCATACGGCAATCCGATTACAGTATTGGCCGTACTGAGTAGGGAAACAGCACAAGCAGCTTTCAGAAAAAGACCCTGCTGAAGAAAGTAATTTTAGAAGGGTGTTTTGTAGTTGACCTGGCAAAATTTTAATTGCTACTTGTGACCAGGTTAAGAATATTCAAAGTCATAATTTCCACATGAATCAATGGGAGTTTGGTGCTTAAGTATCTTTTAAGAACTTGTTCTTACGAGGTTGTTACCAGTTGCATTCAGACTGTAAAATTTCGTTAGTCCCGGTTTCAAGGGCAGTAGTTTGCCACCCTTTGAAGAGGGAAGCAGTAGGAATGAATACATTGGTACCCGATTCCTCAAATGCATCTGGAGAGCAGTGAGAACTTCTAATGCCTGGTGGCATCACTGATACAGGGCATTAAAAGGTTAAATGTCATTATTTCTTTACACTTCCATTTCATTTTATAAAAGTAGCTCGTAAAGTTACTAAGGATCAAAGTGTGCTGGAGCATTCTTTGTTATGTTTGGCAGCTCCTTTGCTGTTTCATTAAATGGGTAGATGTAGCTGGTAAGCTGTCCTTTGGCACCACCATCATATAGAAAGCATATCTACAGAAAGAAGTGTCGTAAAATCTGCACGGTGCATAAAATGACTTTTATTGCTTTTTGAGATGCTCTTTATCTCGTCGTCCCATATACCAATTAATGGGGCTGGACAACTCCTCCTTTTTCCTTGCAAGTGGAAAAGAAGATGCATATGCTACATTTTCAAAGATGGGTATAGGATTTACCCACAAAGCTTCCTCTGACCTAAAGATTTGGAAAAGTTTCCCCTTTGTAAATGTGGAGGTTAGATTGTAGATTCGATGTAAATGTTCAGATAAATAACTGTAATCCCTGAAGTCTGGATAACATCTCGGCAAGTAAACTAAGCAGGTTCGGGGAATGCAGAACAAAGGAATCTGTGGTGGCTAAGGACTGATGAGTTTATACAGAGTATGACAGCAAGACCATATTTATATAGATGTATGTTGTCCGCTGCTTTGCTGTTCTACATTTAATTACTGCCCAAGGTGTGGTTTATGCCCTTGCTTTACGAAATTCTTGACAAGCGTGCTCTTGTCTGCATGGCTGACTTTTTTAGTGTCCCCTTGCGATGTGGATATATAAAACCGCAGACACAACTCTGGTGGTGTTCATGCCAATGCCAAAGGCAGAGCTAAAATCACCTCCTTGTTCCTTCTTACTACATTGCACTTGCTCAAGCACGACCAGTGGCTGGAGAGCAATAGGTCAAACAGAGACTTAAAACAGACAGGTCCATTGTGCTTGGAAGAGCTAGGCTACACTATTTCTTCTTTATCCATATGTATCCTTTTGTGCAAGAGACTAAATCTACAGTTACGGATATTTGAAATGTAAAAGTTGATTGGGGAAGAAACCCATCTTTTTTTCTGCAGCATGCTGGGGAAATATTCCTGTGTAATTAATGTTCTCATTAGGGTTTTTCACCTTTAAAGACGACTTTGCACTATTGCACTACTGAATGCGCAATATCGTAAATTCAAACTGGCCACAGAGGGAAATGAAAATAAATCACTGAACTACTCAGAACGATCCTTACTACTTGGCAGGAATCAGGCTAATGAAATCAAGCAAGGAAGCAGCAAACATGCTCTTACCTCTATTGATGTAAACCCAAAGTAATACTACGACCTTGAATGGAGTGAGTCTGGAGCAATATGTGTTAGCATACTCTGGGAGGGAAGCTCTGCCTTCCTGATAATTAGTAATTATTATTAAAATCTGATTCTTGTAATGTTTTATATTTACCTTCTGTAGCAGGTGCGTTTTGGGTTGGACGCATCGGACGCTTGAGGACAACACACTCTATGAATACCGCTTCAAAAAATGTTGTATGGAGTCCTTCCCTTTGTTGTGTTGGCAGTTTGGGAGGACAACTGCACTGTCAATGAAAAGTGGAAAGGGCAAGGAGAGACATGTTCTTTAGCCACCCAGGGCCTGAATCTGATCGTGTCCTGTTCCTTATGATGATATCACTCCTGATCCCCAAATGATTCCTGGTTCAACAGAATTAGGTCTGTAGTAACTGTGGCAACCCAAACCACAGAAAGCAGCTTATGACCTAAAGCTGAGGTTGCTTCTGAGTATTAGGGGGGTCGTTTTTTTCCTCCTAGATAAGCTATGTTAATTGGCCAAGAAAAGAAAGCAAAACAACTGTTCTTTGATTACGACAGTGCTTTGATGTTTGTATTTTACCCTGACCTAATCTCAGTAACGGGAAAAAAACAGAAGTTGGGAACTGAAATTATGACACTGAAAACAAATTTTATCATTGAAGCACTGAATATTTTTTTTTGCTTCACTACAAAATCTGACCTTGATTTTCGATCTTCTTACAGGCCTGTCTTTGCAGAGACTTTGCTTTGACCAGTAGGAGCGTATGAGTAGGATGAGTAGGGTACACGGGAGTCCTCAGCAAGGCATGCAGTTGTTTGCGGTATGCAGTTAGACGCCGCCTGCAAAGAAGGTACAAGAAATTGTCAGTGTGTTTTCTTCTCACCTTCTTTTTGATATGTAAAGAAAGCTTTGTTTGTTTCTTTAAATAATTCTGTTATTTATCTCAGGAATGCCTGTGACGCTCAGTCTGTGACATTTGAGGAAAGCTTTTTGAAATCTCACAAAATTTACAGGTTTATTCTATCATTTACCATTGCACTGGGTCTTAGTCACCCTGCAGCCTTCCAGTGAAGCAGGACTTCAGTTTCTATCAGTAAAAAAACCCCCACTTATTAATTTAAAAAAGAAACATGTTCAACCATTTTGGTTCATCTTTATTTCTCTTCAGTGAGCAAATGAGGGCACGAGCCAAAATCTTTTGTCTCTATCGCAGCTGAATATTAATAGGTGAGCCGGAAATAATTTTGTCACATTGCTCCTCTCTGGAAGAGACAAAACCACTTCTTGAATATGAGAGGCTTAGGCACAAAATAGACACTAGGCTGCTCTGCAGTGTTAAGACTGATGTGCTTCCCAGTGTATTCAGAAGATCTTTTTCTAGATCTCCGGAGACTGTAACTTCAGAAATGCAGACATTTGTGAGTTTAGGCAGCTGGTAAGCAGGAACGTTAGAGCTCTGGGTCCCTGAAGTGGCTGGACCCTTCTGAAGGCTGTTGGGAGAAAGAGGACATTTGCCAGAGCAGGACTCAAAAGTGAGCCTGGTCCTCCAGCCTCCCGTTGCTCTTCTCTCTGTGGCAGCCGATTTGTCCCTGTGTCTTCCCAGGTCATATACCACTTGTGCTTGAGTTGGCTTCCAGAATAGCTGGCGTGAGACAGGCTGCCAGGAGTATGGAAAGCCCTGTGCTGCGGGTAACTCCCAGCCTGACCTTTTGTACTGAGCCAGTTACAACAGCTGGGAAAGGTCGCATCATCAAAGCTTTCTCCGGTTAGTAGAAGAATGCGACTGCTTTTAACGGTTTACTGGCCAAACTAGGTGTGTTCGGCTAGCACGCTGAATTGCAGGGTAGTAGTAGTCGTCTCATGCAGTCGGGGGGCAGTCCCCCCTTTGGGCTTTCTTGGGCTGGGTTGTTTGGGGGATGGGAGTTGGCGAGCTCTGCCTCTGCCGGCCTCCCAAGGCTTTCCTGGTGCCTCCTGCTGCTACACGACATGGCTGCTTTTGCCTGCTCCCACGTGCATATAATATCAGATTCAGGGCAGAGGCACAGGAGGGAAGCAGCTCTTTTATTCTTTAAAGGCCATTTGTAAAGATAAAGGGCTAACTACTGGTTTACTCAGGCAGGTTTTTTTACAGGTGGTATCAAAACAAGCACATTTAAATAATTACAACATTTTCCTCATATTTCTTTTACATGCAATTTTTCACAGACCACACGGCAGCATTAACTGCCTGCTATTGCAATGTATTCCAAATGCAGTGGAGCCTCCGAGCCTTACGTAGTAATGCCGATGCTGAGTAGCTGTTGTGTTTCTGCCTAGAAGAGCTCCGTGTTGCTGTGATTACCTTATCTTGACTGTAGAACATTGGCTTTTGGTTCTTCTTGCAAGTAAAAAATAGCGATTCATGGAGCAGAATTATTTCGCGTTACTACCAAAGTGTTACTTCTCCCAGCAGAACAGCAGGCTACGTTGGGCAAGCGTATGTCAGGATGCAAAGATAGGGTAGTCCCAGCACCTAGCACTATACAGGCCCTTGTTACAGCGGAGATCCTTTGTCCTTCGGTGCATTAATGAGGAATTCCTTTCCACTTTCAGCTCTGATAATGGCAACTATAACACTTGCTCTAGCAGCTGATCTAGCTAAGGGAGCAGTTGTTTTGTGTGTTTCTTGGAGGCTAATGCAGTGCTACTGCTCAACCTTTACAGCTCTGTCACGTTAATGCCAAAAAAGAGAGAGTATTTGATTTTCTTAAAAAAACAAACAAACCAACCACAAACCTTGCTTTTTGTGGTCAGCCCCTCACAAATGCCCTGGACTCCGTTCAGTTCTTTCTATTGAATAATTTCAGCATAAGGCCCTTGTAAAGTTTGCTCTGAAATGGATTCAGTCCAAACCTTTTGTTAGTAAAGAACAAGTTATAGAGAGTAGATCTTTCTTGTTTAATATGTATAAGCTCCTTTTACAAGCTCTATCCAAAGAACATTCAGTTAATTACTCAAGGCATCTTGTTATTTGGAGGCACTGCTTGTAGGAGAAGTGAAACTGCTTCTTTTGAGAAAGCGCAAGCCGTCCTTTGTGACTGTTCTGTTCCCCGCTGTACAGCCCAGCCGAGCACTGCGTGTTCCTCTCGTGCCGAGGGGAGACCCTGGCTGCGTCTGATTCCCTTGGTGCTCCAGCACAAGGGGAGGAACAACTGACATGAGGCGAACTGTGCCTAGGAACAAAATCGAGGAGCATGAGAGGAAGGTTTGGGCCCCGGAGGCTGCTAGGGCGAGGGACTCGATCTGACTTCTCTCCCATCTGGCCATTCCCTTCCACGCCGAAGAGCTGGGCAGGGATGCGGAGGTGGTGCCCGCTGTCACGGGACACTGTACGCTTGATTTTTCCAAAGCGGGTCACCAGTGTTTTCAGATAAGTGCTGTAAGCTGGTGGTCATTCAGATCTGTTTTTCAGTGTAGCTGCCAGCTGATGGGCAGCCTTTCTGCTTCCAGCAGAGCCTGCCTATTCCCGAAAGGGCTGGCATATAGCTTCCCTGTCCCCCTTCTCCCAGCCCAGGGGAACAGCAGTCGCATCGCGCGCCTTTAGGGAAGGGCCCTCGGCGTCAGGGATCCCTGTGCCCTTCCTTAGGGTGCCCGAGAAGGGAAAGCCTGAGCCTGGTCAGCAGGTAGAGAGGAGCGGACACAGGGATGTCGTGGGCAGGCTACGCAGGCTTCTGCCCTTCTGTTAGTCCTGTTTCTGCTCCTCTGCTACAAGCCGGGAGCTTTCATGCTGCAAGAGCACTGTAACAGCTCCTCAGCCTCCCTCGTTCCCTGGCACTGGGTGTGGGGAGCGGGGCAGAGCGTTTCTTCTTGCCTGCAGCCCATGGACGCCAGTCTCCCGCTGCCGTCTGGTCCGCCGCTGCCCCAGGCCGGCCCTACCAGGCTGCTGGCATCCAAGCGCTGCTGTGGCCCGCAGACGCGCTGGTGACCGGCCCGCGTGGCTCACATGCTGCGGGCACATGAGGCGGGAACTGATTTTCCTCACATACTGTGAGGAGTATACAAAGCGGAGGCTTAATGTTAATCCCCCGGAGAGCTGCCATAGGAGCTGCCTGTTAGGACCGTGGCACAGCAATTAGACCCGGGTGATTAGCGAGGGAGCTTGCGGCTCTGCTCTGGCACCGAGGGAGCGCGTGTCCTCTTGCGAAGTGAGCGGAGCCGGGCCTGGGCGCGAGTCTTGGCTTTGGGCGGAGGCACGAGCCAGAGGACTGGCTCTCCGGATTGCTGGTTTCCATTCCTGGCCTGAGCAGAGCACGGGTTTGTAACCAGGGCAGGAGTCCGGAGTCCCGCTGAGGAGACACCGCGTGGCACTGTAGAGTGGGACGGGACCCTGCGTGTCACCGCGTCCTGCTGCCGGCGGCCGCAGTCCTTTCCCTCCTCTCGGACAGGCCCAGTCGTGCTCCTGCCCGGTAAATGCGCAGGACAGAGCCACAGCATCTGTCGCGACAGCAAGGTGTCACCGGCGGTTGTGCCTTCGGAGTACAGCAGCTCTTTCACATCAGAAAGAAGGAAATATCGAATCGCAGAGACGGTTGCCTCTCTGTAAATAGCAAACCAAGTGACCTAATTCAGCGCAGCAGCAGCTCTTCGGAGGCGTCCCTCAGCAGGCTCCATGGCGGGCCGTGCTGGAGCTGACTCATCACTTCCAGCGTGGCAGAGATTGGAGCTTTCAGGCCCTAAGGATTTCACTGTTTCTTTATTAATTTTAAATTGATTAAAATGAATTTTTAAAATACCAGGAGAGACTTGCCTCAAGAAATGGTTATAAAAAAAGAAGGAAATAGTCGGTCTGTGGGAGTTAACTGTGTGCTTAACAAGCTCTGGCTCATACAGCTGTGAGCACCCATTGCAGCTTGGAGGAGTCTTGTCAGCTATTCTGTCCTGATGGATTAGCGAGGACAGGATTAATCCGTCATCATTATAAAAAAGTGAGAATTATAAACTGTCCTTACTTATACCCAGTGCAGACCCACCGGTGTCCTCATCCATGGCAGGATGGTATTACAGGCTTCTGCTCTCAGCTACAAGGCTTTGTCCAGAAGTCAAGATCTCCTAGGGAAGTGCATCCCTGCAGGAGCATCCCGTTCTCTCCCAGCATCGCCCAGTGCCTGATGAATCTCCTCATATGGTCCGAAGACTCCCTGGGGTAGCCTGTGGGGTGTCTCGTACCAGAACAGGCTGTCGGGTCCTTTGCTTAGCCTCCAACTAAGGGTGCCATAGCGAGTGTAGGCAGTAACAGATGGGTGGAGGATCCTTTGTCCCACCATCAGAGGGCAGTTACAAATGAGCTTTTCCGCTGGGCCATTCTCACTTGCTGTTCATGCCCCCACTCCGCTGGGTGGAAGCTGCCTTACACTGAAGCAAGAGGATTCCTGTCCCTTATGGTTTCCATCTGCTCCAATATAACTGTACAAGTCAAGGTTCTGCAGATATTTAAAGCTTTTCCCTTCCGCCTCTCCCCTTTCACAGTGATGGAGAGGTGGGTGCAGCCCACCAGCCAGCCAGCAGCCCAAGGACGCCTGTGGACCCACCTGAGCCAGCACCAATAAGGAGCCTCCCATGCCGTGGCAGACTCCAGAAATGTAGGAACCCCCTCCTTGGAGGCTACAGAAACAGGGTCCGAGCCCTCTCCACATGGGGAATTCTCCCTGAAGGTTCATCCTGGGGACTCCATCCCTCAGCATCCCACCTGCTGCTTTGGAGCAGGAAGGTAGGCAAAGACACTCACCTCCATGGTGCTGCACTGCAAGGAAGCAGTGCAGGATCTGGCCCTAACTTGTCAGGAGGGATTGTTCTCCATTCTGATGAAGGTCAGGGCTAGCTCAGGCAGCATATACAGTGGATTAATTGATAAACCTTTTTGTCCTGTAAATAAATACCAACAAATTAAAAAGAAAAAAAAGGCAGGTGGAAAGCTCTGTGGTACTTCAGAGAAGACAGAGCAGGAAGCCGAGAGGAGTGAAGGAGCAGAATACAGAAATCACCTGGAGATAATGAAGCAGCAGGTTTTGTCAGCCCCTTTTATGTCTAGCTAAAAAAAGAGACCTGCTATTTCAGTGAAACTAAAGAATAAAAATAAAAAAAAACAGAAAACCTCTGCAAAAACAATTTGACACTTGCTATTGATTGAAGTAATGGAGCAAGCAGAGTTCTAAGAAGTTGCATAAAAGCATCTTTGGTCTGCTTTAACAATCCCTCTAAAAGATACAGTGATACTACTCATATGCTGTTCACCTGTCTGTCTCTTCTCATCTCTAGGTCTCAAAAGCTGAACTGCTCTAAATTCACATGCCAAAGCAGAACCTATTTTTCCTGCCTCTGTGCCCTGCACTCGGCTATCAGTCTTGTCTGCAATGCTGTAAAGCAGATATTGCTGTGGAAGAGCCTGGCTGATGAGAAACACATAGTTCCTCTTCATCTACTTGAGCATCAAGTAGTATCAACTGGGATGACTGGAGAAGCCCATCTCTTTCCCTCATCCTCTGATACCAGGTAGGACAGGTTCTTTCTTAGGCCTTGATGTCCCACAGTCAGCAGCAGAGCTTTGTCCTGGGTTGGTCACCACTTCTGTGATACGCTCCCTTTGGCTTCACCTCGGAGACCTATGAAAGATGACAAAGGACCGGTTTATTTTGTATGGCATGCAGATTGATGTGTTATCTGAGAGTGGCTTATGTGTAGGTTTTATCATGTTTTCATTCTTTTGCAACCGAGGTGCTTTCCAAATTAATACATGATACTAACAAATTCCTTCCTGTGCTTAAACAGACTCAGATTTAGTGTTTTACTCAAATTAGGAAATTATTAAGTAGGGTAAGAAGAACACTGGGTTACAGAATGTTCTTGCTTCATTCATTTTGTCAATTGCAGTTTTAGTTTTAATTATTTATAACGCACCATAATGTACTAGTTAATTTACGGTAGCATATTTCTGTACAGTAATGAAATTAGTGACATGAGACTTACTGCAGCACTTGCTGTTTACTCTTTGCTGAGTAATATACACATTAATTATGTGCATATTAGAATGGCTTTAGAATATATATAGACTCAGCTGGAGGGTTAAGGTGTTTTAGACTTGCTTGTTCTTCATGAGGTTAAAAATAGTGTCATCTAAGACCTGATCCTAAAGAAGTACATGAAATCAGTGTGACTATTCGTGGAAGGAAGGTTCTGGCAATGTGAAGTTCTTTCAATCTCTGTAGGGCCAGGCCTTAGCCAGCAGACACTAAAGAGCACGTTTCAGTGTTTTAAGGGCAATATTCTTGTATAAGGTTATCTTATTCCCATTTCCTTCTAGTTAAAAGATACCTAATGACTGCCTTCTCTGTCCCGTATGAGTTGCTGCTAAGTCTGTTCAAGCTCTGCTGCTGTTAATGATGAGCACGGATGTAAAGGTCAGAGAATTGCGGGCCCTGTGTGCCTGACACATGATTTTGACAAAACAAAATGCTGTCAGATTCACAAGGCAAACAGACTTGAAAATAGAGAAAATATTTTTTCACATTTTTTAAGTTTTATCACTCAGCTGTGCTATTTGTAGTAGTAGTAGACATAACATTTGCAGAAAGAAATGTGACAGATCTATTCAGCTGGCAATACTAAGTTTCTCTGTACTGATACCACATCTTGCCAACAATTCCTATCCTGTGGTGAAAGTTGTGTGTAGTTACCTAACAAGACAACTGGCTGTCTTCATTATGCATTTCCATTTTTTTGAGCCGGAGATAAGACATGCCCAGCTATGCCAGGAATTAAAACAACCCAACACGTCCATTCTTGTTTGGTGAAAATGCTGCCCTGTATTCTTAGAGCAAAAGGATCATATTCTCTGTACTGTCACAGGTTCTGCTATTTAGTGGTAATAGCTGTCAGGCATCAAAAAAAGCCACAACAAAACAAACAAAAAAACCCCAACTGACGATATTCTTCCGAGCAAGTGCCCTGCCTTACTCCCTGTTTTGCTTCTTTTAGCTCCAGGCTAAGGATGCTGCTTCTGAAACAAGAGTGATTCACCCCCTCCAGCTATACCAGCAGTCGGCCTCCTAGGGTTTGGTTTTCCTATTCACCCTCTTACAGTGGCTTGCTATGAGACATGCATAATCAATACTTTCTTGCAGTCCCCGCACGGCGTCGTGAAAGCAAGGACTGGCTGGATGAACAGAACCTGAGGAGCTTTGCCCCTCAAAATTCAGCATATGTGAATAGGTCACATCAAGTAATTGAGCTGCATTTTCTTTCTCCCTGAGACTTTTCTGGAGGAACTGCCATCGCCTTGCTGGGAGACCGAAGCGGTGAGATGCAGACCCATGGGTGCCTTGCCGGGTAAGCATCCTGCGCTCCTGGTGGTGGAGGCGGGTGGAAGGGCTGGGCGCAGGAGACGGGAGGGTCCGAAGCTCCTCGCGCGACTCCTCAATGTCCCACCAGCCCTTTCATTGAGTCACGCAGCTCCGGCCGGGCTCCGCACGACCGAGGGAAGAGTCGCACGCCCACACTAACTGCACAGGAGGTGAATACAGGGACTGCCAAGAATACAGCCTCCTTTAGCCTTCTGAAGGATGAGGGGTCAGGGTGTAAAGCTTTGCCACAAAATCACACAAGCATCCCTTTGGGAGAGGCCGTACCGCACACCCTGCGGGTTGTTCCCAACTTGTAGCCTCCCCCTTCGGCAGGTCCATACAACAGACGGGTTTTCTAGTAAGTGTGTGACTGAGTAAACCCCGCGGGGTGGATGGTACCTCTCTGAATAAACCCCGCAGGCAAAGAGCACTGTGGAGATGGACGAGGCTGATGGTGGAGATAGGCAAGGGTGACATGGTGCTCAGAGAGTAATGCAAAGAAGCTGACTTTATCTCATCGTAAAGGGGACCAGAGGATGGCCTTTGGCTTAGATAAACAGCTATCAACAGCTGAGTGGATCACCTAGGGGTGTACATGTCTCCCTGAGTTAGCCACGCTGGCGTGGGGGGAGATTACGTGGCTCAGCCCAACCCAGGGTAAAACATCTAAACAACTAGCAGAGGAATTTCAAAGAGAGCAATGGGCTTGAGCTGGCGTCAACCCACATATTCCCTCCCGGCAAACAGGGACGCCCAGTGTCATGGCGGTGAGTGTATTGTGGAGACTGGTAATGGGAATCACACTGGTATGGTGATGGAACTGTGTATTGCAATTGCTAACTCACGTTTGTATTGTGTTTTCAGTATATTTTATATCACCCTGGTAAGTCACAAATCCTGGGCGCAGACCGCGACAGGAGTGCCCGGGCGCTGGCAGGGCTGGTGGCTTTAGGCCATCTCACACCGCGTGGTGCCAGCACTTGTTACAGCTCTGCATACCCCGTTACTGCCTGGACTCTAATGTCCCTCCCAGGCCACGGGGAGAGCACCCCTTTCAAACACCAGGGTGTTACAGTGGTAATATCCCATGTACGTTATTTAAACATCACAGTACTTTACTGCACAAACGTATGCATTTCACTAAAGCAAAGTATTACTCAGTGCGAGGACTAATAATAGAGTTTGATCTCCAGTAGATGATGAATAAAAACCGATACATAAAATGTTCCCCTATCAAACACAAAAAGCACTTTCCTGCAGAAAAATGGGAACATAGTATCCAGCCAAGGAATGGAGAATTTCCTCCTCCTTGAAAATTCCTTTTGTCTCTCAATCCATCAAATTCTACCCCATTATTATTTTTCCTATGAGCAATGCTTTCAGCCACGCATTTTACAAGAAGTTCTGCCCCCTTCTCTTGTGTTACACGAGGCTCAGACATTTTAAGTGATACTGAAAGGCACATCATTAGTGGCATCAAACCCAAGTGTCCCCTTCCACAAGCACCCCAGGCCACGGTATACGGCGTGACACCTGGTTTCACGTACTACATCCCCTTCTCTCTGAGAGCCGAGCGCCCGTTATGGACATCACCCTTCCCCAAGAAAACTTTAGAAAGACACAATATGCATTGCTTAAGTCCCCACAGAATGAATGTCCAGGGTAAAATTTGGCCTATGGTAATTTATGACACCAACTTGTAAATCATTTTGCTTCTAAGCATAAAGGTTTGGGGAAATCAAAAACTCCAGTGCTCCAGACCAAGCAAAGCTAGATCCCCCCGTTGTCGTAATGTGTGATACAGTGTGAGATGTGATGGTGATGAACTGCCATTGTTGTTGAAGCAGAGCATATTCAGACCGGAACACAGTTCACAAGTGGCTGGTGCAAATGATTTTTATAGTGGTACCTTTATTTCACGCACGTCCATCCAGACAAACAAGACTCTGTATTGTCCAGTCCGTAACAGATTCTTTGTGATTTAGTCTTGCTGATTTTTTTAAATTGTTAGCATCAAAACGCTGGTGGCCTGTGGTTTCTCATCCTCGCTTATGCACAACAACCATTCAGTACTGGGTTAGTAAAAATGACCCGTGCCTAAAAAGCTGGTCACCCAGGCTCTGCCTGTCACCCTGACCTCCAGACTACAGTGCCAGTGCCGCTCACTAGCAGCTCAGCGACTCTCCGGGCTTGTACTAGAGACGCGGGGAAACAGCCAGCACTGACTGTATGGATGGAATAGTAATTTATTATGGTATTGTCCTCTGTGTCCTCCTATTAGGGAGAAAACTGCAACAGTTATTTGTGCAAACCATTCAACACAAACTTAGGGAGGACTTTGTTAATCCAT
This sequence comes from Theristicus caerulescens, assembly GCA_020745775.1. NCBI lineage: Eukaryota > Metazoa > Chordata > Aves > Pelecaniformes > Threskiornithidae > Theristicus > Theristicus caerulescens. Next base: position 10,382,157 of record CM036565.1, on the reverse strand, counting down.
GTTGGGAGACGCTGATTCCTTTGGTGGCAGTTGGTTTCTCACATTTCTTCAAAGAACGCATGTGTGTGTGTATGTATATATTGCAGAAAGGCAGAAAATAATTGAAAGAATTACTCTTGTGGGTTTTGCTTCTAATTTGCTTGTTAGGGATTTGTTAGAAGGAAACCTAGGCAGTGAGGAAAGTAAGGAAATCTCACCAGGAGCAACACCCAAGTGCAGGTACCAAATGCCTGCCTGCACCTGAATTCAATTGATGCAAAGAAGCTAAATTTAAAATGCATTACAGAACGAACTAGGGCCAGCTGGAGGATCTCCTCTAAGAGAGAGGAAAAGCCTGGGGAGGCAGCAGGCAGAAATACTGAGCTGTGACACATTCCTCCTGGCTGTGAGTAGTGTATCTGGAAGGAGGGGAATGGGAATGTCTTGCTTTGGTCATTTGGCCTAGTGAACTCTTCCAGTTAATGTTTTTTTCATCTAGCATTTGAGGTGGTGGAGGGGTTATATTTTTATATATATATTGAAAAAATGTATGTATACATGGGGTGAGGTTGAGTGAGTATTCATTATCAAAGGCTCCAGAAACACTGTGCTGCTGTCTCTGAGCACAAAGAGAAGCAATAGAAGATACAGAAAAACTTGTCAGGGTTACTCTGAGCTAAATGACTTACAGCTGTGTAAGTTGTGTCAGTATTTGATTTAAGAAAAGCTTTTGTCGGTGAGCAATGGTGCCACACGTTTCGGGTTGTTGCTCTCTGTAGAGAGTGGGAAGGTGAGCGCTCGCCTGCTGCAGCATCTCCCTCCTGCGCCGGGGGAGCGGGCGCTGGGGCTGTGGCAGCTTCCCAGCACCCGGGGGCAAGAGGTGGGCTTGGGGAAACCACCAGGAGGATCACAGTAAACAGGGGGCTGGAGGAGCCGAAGGTGGCTGTGGAGGTTGTCGGCAGGAGCCCTCGCTGCTGGGACGCCGCTGCCAACAGGCATGTGTGTGGTGTGGTGCAGCCCCTGGCCCGTTTCATCCCGGCCTCGCCTCGCCCTCCCGTGCCGGCAGGTTGTGCCGTGTGTGCGGGGAGGCTGGGGGTGCCTGACCGCAGCGTTGCAGGGAGCGAGGCCCGCGGCACTGACCCTGCCCCGTGCAGCTCCCGTGCTCTCTCAGCTCTGGCTTTCCGACAGTGGTGATGATGGCAGGTGGCACTCATAGCTCCATAAAATACCTCGTCATAGGTTTGATTATTTCACAGACTTTTAAAGTGGCTAGATTTCCAGCATTTCCTTTGCGAGGCATTAACAAAAAAGCTTCTTTAAGTCAAGTAAAAATGCATTTAATTCAGTGCTTATCTTGCAGTCTCGTCATACCTCTAATTTTAACGTAGGCTGAGTCATTTTCATCCTACTGCTTTAAAATCAGGCTATGGAGCATGGTCTTGTTCTGGTATGTTTGGGAAGTAGAACAATCTTTCTCTCTCTTCGTCAGATCTGTCCTGCCAAGCTTCTATCACTTGGTGCTCTTAGATATAAAAATAACATATAGCTGGGGATGATTTGCAGAGTTAGATTTATTACTGTAAGCAAAATTGAAACAGGAACGATGCCAGCTTACACTATGCAGACTGATTTATGAAAATAAATTAAATGAAAGTATTAGTCCCAATGAGAAATTTAACCTTCTTTTGACATAATTCCTTGGGGAAGAATTTGCATTGTGTATGCAGTACAGTAGTTACACAGACTTGTTTTCTTTATTTTTGTTTATCTGTGGCCTACTGGTTCCTCTCCTGTCTGCCTGTCAAACCCTCCTCTGAGGTTGCAGCTGTTAATGTTTTTATGCTTAAAGGACTATATTGTTCCCTATTCTTGTTCTTGAAAGTAGCTGATTTGGTTTTTGCAAATCCAAAGGCTTCAGTCTGAGACAGACTCTTGGCATGGAAAATACAGGTGGAACAGTTGTAGTCTGGCAATGCTGTAAACTACTGGAAACAGTTGTGATGCGAAGCCTTGGCAGTAGGTAGAGCTATTCCAAACGTTGTATCTGCAAGTACATATCTCTGCATGTACAGGGAGAGAAAAGAGAAGATGCAAGGGGAATGCCACAGCGTGCGTGTGATTGTAACGCATCTAAAATACTGCACACCTGGGTCCACAGTTTAGGAAGAACACGGCAAAGCTAGAAAAATACTGAAAATGGGACAAATCTAAGATTGCAGGATTGAACAAGCTTGATCTGTTTATGTACAAAATCTGGTTGTGAATCTAGGCTGATCTAATTTTGCATTCACAGGCTGGTTTCTTCACATGAACTTGAATTGTAAAGCAGCGACTGATTTTTATTTTTAAAACTTATTTATTTTTGCTTTAAGTTCATTTGAACTTTCATCTCAGCAACAACTTGGGTCTTCAGACAATGTGGGTTGTAACAGAAGCAAATACATACGCATTATACCAGCCTATGTAGAGTTGTTTCACCTCTCAGTATATACCACGTCAGAGTGCTGCTATTCCACCTCAAACTGGGTGCTATCCTGCTTCGCTGTGGGTGCTGCACTGGCAGAGGGAGGTGGATGGAAGCTGGGAGATGAGGCCTGGGGCTCAGCTGTGTGATTGTAATGTTCCTCCCAGGTGGGCACAAGTTTAACCTGCTAATGTTAAGTCTGGAATTTGGCCCATAACATGAAATGAAGCCTAGTGAGGATTTGCTTTCCTTCTGCTGTCAAACAGGCATTAAAGATCTCTGTTCGCTCTCAAGTATAAGCCAGTTTGCACAACCAAGAAACCTCTGGTTTGCTAGGCTGGTCTTGGCAAGACTTGGGGATAGTCCTTGCTTACAAAGACAGGCTGGCAATTGTTAGCCACAGTAGTGGCAACACCATCTCTTTTAAATAGAAAAAAGGTAACTTCTTTTTAGTTGGCTTTATCTGTTTCTTTTCTACCTCTGAGTAGTTTCAAACCCAATTTACTGGTCTGCTAGGTGAAAGTAAAGCATCTTACAACAGCAAAGAAATCTACTACATAGAGGGGGTTTTTGTTAGTTTTGTACATAAGTCACTGTCCGTTATCTGCTTAAAAAATTGGTTTGGTTGAAAAAATGCTAACAATATTATGTATAATTCTGTGTTTTCCACATTTACGATGGCATAGAAGAAACAACAAAAAAAAAAGACAATAGCAGATTTTTTACTGCCTCTTATAGGAAGTCACGCCAGGATTAAAGTTTGTAGTGTAAAGGGAAGTCATATTATGCCTCTTTGAGGCTTCTTACATATTCTTAATTGCCCAGGACCTTAGTATAAATCAAAAGCAGGCTCCACGTGCTCACGAAGGAGAGTAAAGTATGTTGCTTTGCAGCTGTTGGGCACGAGCTTTAGCTCCCCTTTGCTGCTAGGTGGAGCAGGCTTTATTGTGTGGCCTTGGTGCCACAGGGCTTTCCAAAAACCCCTCGCTCCCAGGATGCTCCCGCCATCCTGCACCAACCCAGTGGGAGCTGCAGTCCTGCTGGGAGGACCTGTGAGGTCCCTGCGTGCCCGCGTGTACGCTCTCTGCCCAGTCCAAGGAAGTAAATAAGACTCCCGCTGACTTTCCATCAGCTGGTCGCCCTGATGTTCAACCTGCCAGCGAGACTGGCGGTGGTGATCTCTGGTAGTTATTTGTGTTTCCGGAGACTGCAGGATCTCCAGCCAAAGACCAGGCCTGTTGGACCAGATGCTGGGCAAATGCAGAGCAGGAGACAAATGCAAGCACGTGTGGGAGAAGATGTTTGTGCGTTGTCCGTTTGCTTGCTGACTGAGAACTAGGCTGGGATGATCAGTCTCCTCTTGCAATAGCTATCATCTGGTTTTGCCTTTCAGTTGTTCACAAGCAGGTGTCAGCCACTGAAACAGGCTGCGTCTTGTTGCCAGTTCCCTAAAAGCTGCCACCTGCAAAAGCTTGGTTTCTGTTTGTAGCCACAGGTTTATTTGCTATTTCTAAAACCTTGCACAAATGGATCTCCAAGCAGCTAGACAGACAGTGACTGCTGCCCTGTTGCATCCTGTGTTGTGCATGGAGCATTCCAGCTTTCTCACAAAGCAAGAGGTGACGGAGCGTATAGCAGCATTGACTGTCACTTGTCGGGTGCCTTCTAAAGGACAAGGTGAAGCTGAGTGTCTGTAATACACTCAAGAGGATCTGTTAGTCTCAGTTTCTCCATGGCTTCAGTACAACAATAGAAATGGTGTTATCAGAAACACCACTTCCAATATTGGAGATAAAATTATTAAGACAAATGTAGACTAAAATAAGGCAACACTTAAAAAATCAAAAAGCACACAAAGTTGGATCCTGTGAATAGTGTGTGTCAGGGCAGGGCTTCAAGTAGGTGGTACATAGGGACCACTTACCTAGATTTGTCTTCTAGATAATTAAAGTGATTGTTTTTTGCTAGGGTACTTTGAAGTTTGAGAGCTCTAAGATCTTGAAAACAAATTCACCATTTGCAGTGTAGCTGATAAAAATGCAGGCATTAGTTGGAATGAAGTTAGTGTTTGGCTAGGCAACAATATTCTGTTCTCAGGCTGCATTTGGGGTATTTTTAGGGTATTTTATTTCTGCTCAGATGTGCAGTGTGCACATTTATACTAGCAAGTTAAATTCATCAGAGTCTTGAGACCAGATTTCTTTTCTTACCTGTCTCTTCCATTGAGCTTTCTTTAAGATTGCAAAACCTTCCTACAGAATAAAGACTTTTCCCAGGGGATGGCAAAAAAAAAAGTGATGCTTTCTGCTGCCAAGGACCAGTGTACTTGCTGAAAGACTCAAACCAGCTAGTTTGCTGGCGGGAACAAGGTCATGGTGGCTTTCCCATCCCCGGTTACCCAATTTAATGGATATTTTTCTTTTCTGTCATTTTAAGGAGCATTGTCATTTTGGCTTGTGGCCTGCTGATGATAAGACAGACTGACTATGCCCTCTGGCTCCCGCAGCTCTCCATCTGGCTGTGTACACCTTCCTTTGAGAACCGCTGTCCACAGATCCTTCTCCCTGCCTACTGCCAGCTTCTTGCCGTGGTGGCTCCACCTGAGCAAGGACTCGCTGAAGCCACCCATTCTCTGCTCTATCATCCAAATGGTAGGGGCTATTTTACTGAAGCCACTGTCGGTTCCTGGCTGAGCTGAGCTTTCCTGTGTGTCAGCATGGACTGGCAGCTCTGTGGAGCAGCAGAGCTCTGGACATGTTCATGGTCAGCGCTTTTCTGAGCTCCTTTTATATGGGGGAGAGCAGAGAGGGACTAGACACTGCTGGTGGCCTCATCTACAAAGGAATCCTCAGCCAATTACTTTGGGAAGCTTTGCAGTTTTTCTGCATCCTGAGGCAGCAGGAAGGATTGAAGCAGGGGCAGAAATCCCAGGAGAAACAGAAGAGCTCTAGTTCAGCAGAGAATGGGGTTCAAAGTCTTGCTTCAAAAAGAAATCACTTGCCCATAATGAACACCAGGTCTTTGGCGATGTTGCTTTCACTTCTTTTACTGTATGAAACTGCTACCACTGGGCCAAGACGCAAATCTTTGGAGTCAGAACACTTGTGCTTGGTGTCTCAAATGAAATGATGAGAAAGTGACTGTACCTACAGTAATGCATTCCTGGAAATGATGAAGGTAGCCCTTTGTACTGTTCGTAATCGCTAGGCGTGCAGGAGCCTGCACTAATGCCATCAACTGATGACATGTCAGATACGTTGGTGAACCGGCCACTGGTACGTGTTACTAGATATTTATCCTGTGTTTGCCACTGCAGCCTTTAAGCCTGATAGTGTTTTACTTACAAGACTGGTGAAATATTTCTGTGCTCTTGCTGTGATTCTTGCTATGGTTGCAGCAGAGACTTGTTTCATTGTTCATGAAACACAGGTGGCAGTGATCTGAGCTTGACAGAGGCAGAGCTTCCCATTCACTTAGGTGGTCCATCTGGCTGCATGCACTAGAAATTCGCCTTGACTCTTTTTTCCTTAACCGTATGTGTATTATGCCACGACCTGCTTATGCCAGGTAGGATCATAATGTCGAAGCTCAGCTGATCAGAGAGAAGAGGAGAAGCTAGTAAGCATCATCTGTGTTTGTCCTACAGCCCCTACCCATGGTCCAGGTCCGGTGACTATTGGTTGAGTATTGCTCAAATGCAAAAGGAGTGCTGTTGTGGCCAGCCTTGCCACAGGCTGATTTGCAGAAACACGTGGCAAACAGGAGAGTTTGTCACTTCTGTTCAGCGATCGGCACGGTTTTGTGGAACCAGACGGGAAGATACTAGCTGAAGTGCTGGAGAGCGAGAAGCTAATAGGTACAATTCAGATGACCACAGCTTACTGTGGGTTATAATAAACCACAGGTATTTGAACAGCATATAACAAAGCCACACTTCTGTAGATTTTAGTTTTAACTAAATGAACCAAAAAAGAATATTTGAAAACTCCAAGCAGTTTTTGAGGAATTCATAGACTGGATTAAATTGTGTCTTGATTGACCATAGAGTATAAATTGGGAAAATGTGTGTTTCCAGCTTTCAGAAGGTTGTGACTTTCACTTTTTTTAATCAGCTCTTATAGCTCTGAAATAACAAAATCTACCAGTGCAACTGGAATAGTGTTTCTAAAAAGATGCATTATTGTTCTGAGCATTTACAAAGCCATTTCAGAGCCTTTCACATGCTACAGATGCAAAAAAAAAGTTGGAGCATGGAAGTTTGGGGTTTTGGGGGAGGAGGGTAGATGTCTTTTAAATCACTGAAATATGATATGGAAGTCAGGTCTCCTCTGAAGCAACATTAGTAATACCTATGCTATCCTGATGGCTATTCACTCATTGTCCCCTTTAAATCTGCTGCTGATGGGATTCCATGGTCTGTTCCGGCACTTAGATACTCCTACCTATAGAAATTCAACCTACATCTTCTTTCCCCAAGGTTAGCCTGTTACTTCTTTGTACTGGGAAGAAGAAACATGGATCACTGTCTTCAAAAGGATCTGTTATGCCCATGCTCAGCTTGCTTTCTAGACCAAACAAATGACATTCTTCCTGTTTCTCATAGAATTGAAGGACAGCTGAGATTGGAAGGGACCTCTGGAGATCATCTAGCCCAACTCTTCCCTTCAATGCAAGGGCAACTAGAGCAGGTCATGCAGAGGGCTGTCAGTTGTGCTGAATATCTCCCGAGCATGGAGACTGCACAATCTTCCTGGGTAGCTTATCCCTGTGTTTGACCAGCATCACAGTAAAAACGTTTTCTCTTGTGCTTGAACAGACCTTCCTATATTCAGTTTGTGCCTGTCACCTGTTGTTCTGTCACTGGACACCACTGAGAAGAGTCTGGCTCTGGCCTGTTTATTCCCTCATCAGTACTTACACATAGATAAAATCCCCCCAAGCCTTCCCTTCTCAAGCCTCCATGCTCCCAGCGCTCTCAGCCTCTCCCTGTATGTCATGACAGCCTCTCCCTGTGTGTCATGTGTTTGTCATGTTCTGTCATCATACTCGTGGCCCCTTGTTGGACTCTCCCTGGTATGTACAAGTCTCACTGGTACTAAGTGATGTTTAATATTGCCAGATCTTGAGATCACACCAGGCCGAACTGCTGTTCTCTTCCCCAGCAAGAGTAATGGACACAAATACAGTTCCTTCTCAGTGTTTTGCAGGGTGTTTTTCTTGTAGGGAAATGCTCTGTAAGTCACTTCAATCTCTGTATTAACTCTTACGTAAGCCTTTTCCTGGCTGGTGACTGTGAAATGAGATGTCATGAACTGCAGCTGAAGAATGAAAAATAGGATTTCTTCTCTCCCTGGTACCGGCACTTTGGTCACTTCAATCTCCCTTCATGAATATGGACTTCTAAAAAGTAGAATTACAGATTTCGGAGTTAGAAGATTAAAAGATTTAGGAAATCCTAGGAAAAAATTCCTGCTTCTGGCTGTGGTGGAGAGGTTGGAATCCATTTGATCTATCTGCAGATCGAGAACTCCTGTCTCAAAGCCGAGGTTACTATGGGTTTGGAGGAAACACAGCACATGCTAGTCAAGGAGGTTTCTCTAAATAGGAGAGGTAGCAGAACTAAAATAGGGTTTGTGTGTGGTGGCCAGAAGTGGGTAGTGTAAATCAGAAGGGACTGAGTCCTTGTCTCAGTCTCTCCCTTGCTCATTGATCTTGACCAGGTTTCAGCAAGCGTAGCTCTATTCTAGGAAGTTGTTTTGTTACGAGTGCCCGGTGGAGTCCTGGATGTATTGCCTTTTGATGCCTGCCGTGTCCATCTTAGCACAGCGGTGGGGCAGGCAACTGGAGGAGAGCGCAGAAAGGCATGAGCTAGCTTGGCTGTGCAGGGGCCGTGTTGCATTGTGAGGCATGGTTTGGGGGGCAGCAGAAAGGCTTAGCAGGGTTGGGGGGATGGGGTTTACTTGGAGTAGGCTTTTTGGTTTGTTGTGGTTTTGGTTTGGTTTTTTTTTTTCCCTCTCTAATCTCTTTCTGCCAGCTCTGCAAGCACAGCCAGGATCCTCAGAGTATCTCCACATGGAGAACTTCATGTGCAGGATGCCAGAACACGGACACGTAGCTCACAAGTTATCCTAAGTGAAGTCTTCACGTGGACAGCATCTGACAGTGGGGTAAGCTGCCTTGCACCCAGCACATGCTGAGGATGTCCATGCAAGGAATTCCTCTGCTGTCGGTTCACGCTGTAGCTGACTGCGTGCTGACTTCTTCAGGCAGGCTGGCTCCAAGACCCACGCTGGATCCCTGACATGTCCCTGACCTCTGCCAGGAGCGGAGATGCTGTCAGGCCTGCCAGTCCAGTGGCAGAAGCGGTTTTCTTTACATTAGGTTTGTGTAATCTGTGCAGCTCTGGGATTTTATAAACAGTTTTGTTGGCAGTGAAGAAATACTGCGGTGATGGGACTGCTGTAACTTGTGATCACTGCTCCATTGGAGAGATGCTTTGCGAAGGCACGCTGTTTTCTATTTGCCCTACTGATGCAGTTGGGGGTGGGGGGGGACAGTGTAGGAGGCATATGAAGCCCTCTGGAGAAACGCAGAGGACTTCAAGCTGGGTATAGGGTACTGTAATTGCCTTGAGTTTATCCGATTTGAGTTAATCGTGTAACTGGTTTGTCAGAGAGGGTGTCCAATAAAAGGGTGTTTGGTGACCGAGCAAGGGCTGCGGTGAGAAGATCCGTGGCTATTTTGGAGCAGAGACGGGGAGAGAGTCAGCGGCTTGTGCTCCTGTGGTCCCATGGGTTTGCGGTATTAACGTGGTAAATGCAGAGCGAACACAAGGGATTCTTAGCATTCAAAAGCAGCTGATCTGGTGACTGAGAAAGTGCCATTTTGTGTCCTTGCCTTCAGGAGGGGCTTATTTTCCTGTCCGTAAAATGGGAATGACAGTCCCTGTCCAGAAGCCTCGCTGTGCCGTGTGTTAGCAGTCACAAAGCTGCTGTCACTGTCTGAAGTGATTTGTCACAATTCCTTTCTTGGGAATCACGGTATTTCTGTTCGGCAAAGGTACAGCTAACCTAGAAGGAAAGGAGTGAAAACAGTAAGTGTGAGATTGTGTGGTGCACAGAAAGAGGAGACAGCTCGTCCCAGTAAACCATGAGGTGGCATGTTGGGGTGGAGCTGTGAATCTGGTCTGCAGGATGCAATCTAGGATCTGTCTGAGCTTTGAAAGTGTATGTGGTAATCAGGCAGTGGTCGTGTTTGCTGCTGCCATGGCTGCCAGTATTTTGGAAAAGGGCTTTGGCACGGACAGACATATCTGATGACAATGGGTTCATGAATGTGGTTAAAAAACAACCACCACCACCCCACCCCCTTAGAACACAGCTGATTAAGACACTGGTTTCTCCTCTGTGGAGACTCCCATTTATTGCAGCGGAGGCTGAGGCTTGCATTTCAGACAGAGTAGTCCCGCAGAGCCTGGTGTGCTTTGGGGGACGCTGATGCAGAGCCTTTTCCTGGGCTCAGTGCTGCCTCCCTGCCTTGCCTACCCCAGCTGCAAGCAGAATTTTCTTCTGGTGGTTTCTGGGATTTGCTGCTTTTATTTGCTGCTCTGGAAGTCTTAGGAGAGTAAACATGAAGGTTTCTGATGCTCATGGTGTACGTAGCCGCCTTCTTTTAACTTTCTCCTTCTTCCACAGACTATCCAGTAGTCCTTTAACAGTTCTGTGCAACCTCTTAGTTTTACAGAGGTTTTACACTTGTGTTCCCTACCATTTTCCACATTCTTTCATGCTCCAATTCTATTTTTTTACTTACCCATTTGTCTTCTAATCGTCTCCTCTTCTCCTGCCTGCCTTCTCCACCTTTCTGTCTGAGTCCTGGGCTCTGGCATGTGGGTGGACAGTGGCCAGCAGAGCACATCATCCATCTAGAAGAGAAGAGTGGATGCTTCTCACCTGAGTCAGCCCCAGGGGGAGGCCACAGCAAATAAACAGTTTCCAGATTTGGTCTGCGATGTATTCCGATGCTGAAGCATGGATGTTTTGGGGTAAGCTGTGCACATTGGAGCCTTCTGTTACACAGGAATGAAATCCTGCTGCAGAGCAGCAGCAGAACTGATGGCTCCCTGAGGTCACACAGAGCTGGATTTTGGCTTTGGGCAGCAGCCGAAGCTATCCTGTGTAACTGGACAAACTGGGAGCGAGTGGGACTGTAGGTGCCTGTTGCTGGTGTTCGACTGGAACAGGCCTGGCCATTGTAGCAGTCCCCCCTGCTCCTGCAGCTGTGCTAAGGAAACCTCTGCCGTAGTTACCTGCTGAAGGCTTGGGTGAACTACGGACCTTTCAGGCTTCAGCGTGCATCTGGTGCTTCCTTCCGGAGGCTGTTGCATGTCTGTAGTACAGGTTATTGCAGGCTGATGCAGGGCGTGCCGGATTGAATGACGTGCCGTCTGGCACAGCTGAGACACAGTTTCAGTGAAACTCCTGTCGATGAGACGCTTCAGCTGACATCATACCGCGCCACGGGCTGGCTGATATGCCTGTTGGCAAGGGCTGTGTCAGCACCAGTGCACTCCCTGAGCCGCTGCCTGGGGCTTGGTGTAACATCAGTTGTGAGTGGGAATTTCTCTCCACCACTGGTAGGTTGTATCCTGTGCTGTTACCAGGCGGAGCTTCTTTAAAAAATCACTGGCATACATCACCAGATCCAGTGACATGGGCTATCTTTAACTATGAGAGTATTCTTCTATAACCATCTCCACACCAAATAGTGCTCGGCATCCTACTTCCCTCGCACAGGGATGCTGTGAGGGTGAATCTAGTCAAGTGTATCAGAGGCATCTACTTCCACAGCATCCAGGCACTTCACAGGCATTCGATTATAGTAATGTCTGCCTCATCAAACACCCAGAGGGACAAAATAATTGTAAGGGGACGCTGTACCTTTTTTAACACTTAATTTCTCTTTTACTACTTGGGTTAGAGCCTTTGTTCCAAACACAGTCCAAACTGCCTTTGAAATCAGAAATGTGACTGCACCCAGATGCACCGCGTTATTTCCTTTCTTTTTCAGATAGTCTAATTCTTTTTCTCCTGTTCTTAAAGCGAGCAGCCTCTGGGGTGTTTTGCAGTACTACTGATGTTTAACATGAAGAGGCTGAGAAACTGATGTATGCAATGATTAAGTCACTTTCACAAGGTCATGCGGCAAATCATTGGCAACGCCAAGAATAGCACCCCAAGTCTCTTGGCTCTCTCTAGCCCACCCTAAACACTACAGCCTGCCTTTTCCTGGTGAGCATGATCTGATTCATAATGCAGCAGTTCTGCTGTAAGGCTGGCTACCTCTCTGCGATCTCTCTGCTGCTGCAGAGAAAAGCAGTCAGGCTCAGGCAGCAACAGAGATTGCACATGTCTGTAGCAAAAAGTCTAAACCCCAGAAACGGTATTTAGCAGCTTATCTTATGTACAGATAAGCTCATAAAATGTACTGACTGGTTAAAAATAGGTTTTAAAGTTCTTGGCAAACATCTCGAACTTTATATTTCTTCGTTTTTTGCTGCAGTACAAAAATACCATTTCAATGATTCTGATTCATATTGGCTTTTTCTGGTCTTTCTGGAAAAGTACCAAATTATTGATGGGTGTTTTTTGCTTTTAATTGTGCTCTTGAGTGCGAAACCTATTCCTGCTATTTGCTTTTGCAGTATGTTTAGGCTATGTTTAGGCAAATGCAAATGTAAGTGGTTATTCAGTGCCTTTGGCACTCTGAACAGAATGTACCGAACTCCCGGGGCTTGTTACAAAGCCTCAGCCTCCAGCACTAACAAAGCCTGTGCAGTCAATAGCTAAAATAAGAGAACTACCTGGGCTTGACAGGGGGAGTTCAGAGGATCTGGGAAGATCATGGATCGTGAACTCGCACCCGGTTTTTGTTCTGTGGATTGGGTAAATGAAATAAGGGGCCTCCTGCCTGTGTACTGGCAGCGAGGGGTGCTCTCGACAGGCTAGCCACGCTGCGCGTGCATGCGCTGCCTGTAACGCTGGGGCTGCGCTGGTTTAACGTTGTGGTCTGTGGATCCTTTTGCAGTTTACTGATGAAGTTCTTGTCTGGCTCTATCGACGCTCAGCTCAATGTGTTCCTGAGCCATAATGGAGGCTTTCCTTCTACAAACACCGCAGTTGTTGGAAGTGAAGTGAAACAGTGCGATGCCGCTGCCTGCTGCGTGTCTGTTGGCAGCAGCTTGGGATTTTTACAGTTGTTTGCCTTGTTACTCAACCTATTTTAAGCTCTGATGGAATAAGGATGGCATTTGATCACAGCACTGGGCACAACTGTTTGGCTTTTATAACCCATGTTTTAAACCAGAGGCTTTTTCCATATATGCTTGTGTCTTCAAATAACTTTAGACTCGTGGCTTTAGACTTGTGTGCTCTTTTGCTGGCCTTTGCCGTTGCCTCTTATGAGAGAGCTCCCGACTTTCACTCGGGTGGCTGTTGTTTACCTAGGTGAGAACCCCTCAAAGGAAGGAGCATAGTGATGACTGGGGGGGCACGTACATGAACAGAGCACTTCCTAGCCTCCATCCTTGGTCTAGTCCTCATGATGGGAGTTCAAGGTATCTCTGTATCTCTGCCTTTTTATTCGATTTTCTTTATCATCTCTACATGTGTGCCAGTGTCTTCTGATCTTGGTTCTGATCTTGGGTTTATTGAGTAGGTGGCACGCTATGTAAAGACTTTAATATCTAGCGCTACAGGATAAATCTCTCCCATCGTGGAAATGATCAGCTGCTAACGCTGGTTCCGTGTTCATCTACCTTTAGTATGCTGAATAAGCAGCCTCAGTATACCATGTAAAATACTCTTTAAAACTGCTGCTCTGCATTTTACCCACAGGACTGAGACTTCTGAGAGCAGCTTGTCCTGCAAGCTTGGTCCCTCAGCTTTTTAGTGGATTAGATGCGTTTATGGCTAGCAGTGAAGTTTAGTCTTGTGTCATTTGTTTTAATACTGCGCAGAGCAAGGCAGAAGGCTTGTTTCTTCTTGCAAGTGAACGTAGCCAGGAGATGAACGTTTGCCATCTGGGAGGAAAACCAGGACTGGCAGGAACATGAAGTCAGGAGAAAAGAAAAAGGAAGCGCTTGGTTGAGAGAGGGCCAGAGTACAGAGAGGAGGAGAGGCAGGTAGTGAGATGTCGTCTTATGTAATAATCTAAGGAACACAGGAAAGTAAATCGCCAAAGCTGCTGCTTTACACTGTCTTTGGGTAGTAAGGAAAACCATGGGACCTCTTAGCTGCTTTATTCCATACAGGTGTTTTCCAAGGCCCACAGAGATAACTAATATCCATAAAACTAACATGCATTTACTGTGATTTGAAATTAGCCTTCTACCCATATATTCTCCTGCTTTCATGTGTTGATGGCGAAGCTTTTATCAAATCCCTGCCTTTTATTTTCATATTTCCAAGCTGCACATGCATATACCAGCTTTGGGGTAATTGTGTGCCACATTCATACACACAAATATCTGATACTTGTGACGCCCTGGGACTGGGATCGGAGACCTCACTCTAACCTCTAAAATCAGGAGCCCAGTTGTGGGACTGCTGGGTTATTGTGCAAGCTGGTGCTTGATGCGTGAAAGAAAATAGCATTCTGCATGAAGTAACATTACAGCTGCTGAAACCTCCGTGCTGTATATAATGTAGGTTAGAAAGAAATCTGGAATAGCTGGTATGTTACAGTAAACTACAGTTTGTGCTGTTGGGGCCTAAGGCACAGCTTGTTACTGCAAATGCTGTCTCCCCCTGGAAAATCTTTGCTTGCAATAGAGGCAACCTATAGCAATTCAGCCAAACACAGGTACATAACACCCCAAAAACCATGTATGCAGTCACTAAAGGCAATGCTGTTTGAGCCAGCTTATAATGAGAAATACAAAAATTTGATCATTAAAGAAATTAGCTAATTCCTTGTTTAAATTTAGAGTACAGATGAAGCAAAAGCTAACGCAAAAAAGCAAGTTCAAGCTGTTTGTGGGAAGGGAAATAACCTTCACTGCTGCCGCCTCCTTACTATTTCCAATAGCATCCAGGACTGAGTGTGCATCACGCACCCAGGAAAAAATGGAATATTTCAGTCCTTAACAAAGACTTATTAAGCTGGAGCATGAACTGCTCAGGTGTGGGGTAGACAAGCAGGCCACTGTGTGTGCACTGCTGGGGTCCTGCTGGCTCTCACCTGTGGTATCAGCCAGCATGGCTTGAGGGACAGATCTGCACGCGTGGGTCATGGTGTTGGCAAGACACTCTGTCTCAGAGCCATCTGTCCCCTCCTGGCCTTCCCCTGGAAGGCCTGGGAAGGCGAGGAGCTGACGCCAGGGCCTGTTGGATTGCTGCAGACCTCCCGAAGCTGGGTGCAGAGAGCTCGGCTGGCTCGGCTCGCTGTGTTCTTGCACAGCGGAGGGTCCTGGACCACTCTGCGTGTTTCTCGGCACCCGCATGGGCTTTGGGAAGTCATTCCCTTGCCTTGGGCATGGGGTACATTGGCATGCATTAGCCTGGTAGCATGTGGGCCACATGCTGTCCCCTGGTGAGACGGTGCCCACGTGGACTGGTCTGAGTGTGTCCCAAGCCATCTGCACTCGAGTGCCTGGCCTCGGGGCCGGTGGCTTGTATGTCTGGAGCCTCTCTGCCCTCCCCTCCGGCTGCTTGGGGTGCAGGCATCTCCAAACACAGAAAGTCTGCAGTGAGCCAAGAGGCTGTTTTGCCTCCGTGCCACGCTGGGATCTGCTGCGGAGCCACTGTGAGCTGTGGGCTGCACCTGGGGGAGGTGGCCTGGGCACAGCAGGGCCTCACATCACCAGCGGCCTTCCCTGGACGTGGCCCGTGATGCTGCCCGGCATGTTATGGGGACAAGCACTGCAGTGACAGTGCAGGATGTGTTGGAGGTGAGACCCTCCTCCTGTTCATCCAAGCTGCCCTGCTTTCTCCCAGGCCTGTCTTGGGCCAGGACATTGGACCCCTCGGGAGCTGAGGCTGGTGCAATGGCCACGCCACTGCAGCAGGCCCCTCATCCACGTTCGCTCCTTGTAACCGAGCCTGTGGAAGGGACGCCTGGGAGCATGCCCTGGGAACGGTCTTGTGCTGCTGGGGGATTGGGCTCAGTCGGGCATGATGGTGGGGAGCCGCCTCACCAAGGGTCCCTGTCTCAATGGCCATGCAGAACCGGCACCAGGGCAAAGGGCTGCAGGTGCGCCCGGCCACAGCCCTGCTCCTGCCCCCCAGTCCTGGGGATGGAGCGGATGGAAGGCTCTGCCTAGGCCCTCCATGCTGGGACAGGGGCCAGGCTGGGCTCCCTGTGCCAGCCAGGCAGGGCTGTGCTGGGTCAGGCACAGGGGAGGGAGCAGGCGCCTGCCCCAGCCCTTGGGGCTGCATGGACCCGGCCTCTGGGGTCAGCGTGGTGGCGTTTGGGAGTCTGCTGTAACTTGGAGTCAGAAGAGTCATTATTTGCTTTTTTCTGAAGAGAATTTAGAAGGGTGAGGAGAGCGGCACTGCTGTTGTGTGTGCTCCACAGCTCGTTGGAGGTGTCAGGCAGGGGAGTTTCAGGCAGCGCTGGGGAAGTTGGCCTTGCCTCCCTCTCGGGGTGTCTGGTCAACAGTACTTCAGGGCAGGCCAAAGTGAAATGTGGGCAGGCCGCCTCGGAGCAAAAAGTGGAGGGACTTTGCAGCTCAGAACCATTTAAGACAAGGCTAATGTCGTATCCCGTCCTGGTTTTACTAAATCAGATTTATTCACCCCTGCCCCACGATGGATCTTATTCTTACACATACTTCATTGCTATGTCCTTTCTGTTGTTTTCAGGATTATGAACCTTCTGCAGCAAGATTTGAAACAGCCAGATTCCAGCTTAGGCCAAAGGCCCTAGGATTCGCTTGTGGTTTCCAGTGAGGCTTCTTTAAGGTATTCCTGATTAACGTTATGAAGTCATAAACTTTTATTTTGGGTGTCTGAAATGCCATAGGAATTTTCTGATGAGGGTACCTTTCAAAAAGTTGTTATGCTTTAGTGCCCTTTGCTTGTAATTTCCAAAACAACCTGTGTCCTGTAAAAACAATTTTTCACAAAGCTTTGAACGGGTTTTCCAGTACTTCTTGGGGGTGTCCCTGATCCGATCTCTGGTTTGGTGTGAATGCCTGAGAAGCCAAAAGAGAAACTGATTGCTTTCTGCATCTCGCCTCCATTTTTCCTCTTGTGCTAGGGGCCATAAAGCAGAAAAGTAATTGAAAAATGGTAGCTTAAGACAGCGCTGTATATGTACTTGTGAGAGCTGGTTACCCCTCCTCCTTCTTGCCTCTTTACTCTGCTGTTAATGGATTTGGATGGAAAACGGAAGATTTTTGTCTCATTGAGGCAGGCTGGCTGACAGCTCCTCTTGGCACTGTTGCTGGCAGACTTTGCTGGCCCATGAGCTTCTGGCCCCCAGACAGACTGCCTGTCCTGCAGTCCCTGCAGCAGCTGACTGCTGGGTGACCAGCTTGCTTTACTTAGAAGGTTGGTACATCCATAGGCTGTAACACGATAAATGGCGAGCAGCTGAACGCTTTGGAGCATACAAAGAACAACACAGAGAGGTTTTATTGCATTTTGAGCTCTTTCCATAGAAAGCAAAAGGAATACTGTGGTTTTCCTTATTTGTGTGGTCCTGATGCAGAGTACTGCGAATTGCAAAGAATGATTGAAGCAGACAATGTTTGTGCTGGTAACGGGGGTTGAAATGTTTCCTGTCATGGAAAAGATGAACAAGCCAATTCCACATCACCTTTCTTTTCTGAGACCTGTGAGTACTGTCAGTGTTGCTGCTATTTTAATTTATGAGCCACTGCCCTGTGTGGTGTCAACACCATTGCTATGCATGGTCAAGTGTCACTTTCCCAGGAGTGGCATGAAGGGAGTAATAGGGCATGAGCCCTCCCGGTACTCCCTCTGCCTGTCTCCTGCTCTTCACATTTTGCTGTATCGCACACCGCTCAAGGCAAAGCAGGGGCAGGAGAGCACAGAGACCAAAGGTGGCAGCAGAAGAGAAGGGCATAAAGGGACCAAAGGGAGGGGAAATGCAGGAGCAGTAGGTAGAGAAGGCCAGGGCACCATCCTTGGTGCCAAAAATCTTTCTGTGGCCATAGTCAGCACCCTGTGCTGAGGAAAGAGCAGGCCTTCTGAAATACTCCCTGTCGTTCCTGGCTGGTGACAAGCCTGGCTGCAGTAGTCTGTACATCAAGCAAGGAGAAGGAGCCATTCCTTCCTCCTCACAGGTGAAGGAACCTGGCCAGCCCTGAAGAAATCCATCCCAGGTGTGTCCCCTGTAGTCAGTGCTGCAGGAGTCAAACCTCCTGCTCTGGCAGGCTCAAAGGGACGTTAGCAAAAGGCTAGTGATAAACTCGCCTGATGCAGCTCTGAGCTTTTGAAGCTCTTGTTCCCAATCAGGCATGATGTAAGAGCCTTATTCTACTGATAGGTGATGCAGTACCAATAGGTGAAGTCTCTCTGTAAAGATGAAATTGTCAGCTGAATTCTGCTTGTGGAGGCCTTACACGTGTAGCTATATTTGCTGGAAGCGGCTAGAAGGTGCAGAACTGTCAGTCAGTCTCTTGGCTTCTGATCTGAACAGCTCTGACCAGGCAGCGCTGAAACTTTAAATAGAAGAACTTGCAGGTTCTTTTTGATATTATCTTTTTCTTGCTACAATTTCAGGCAAAGAGGACTGGATTTTTCTGGAGCATATACCTACAGTATATACCTGGCTGCATTTGCCATCATTATGGGCAATTGGTATCAGGCTTGACTGAAAAGCAGTGTGTGTGTGTGTGTGTGTGTGCGCACCAGGTGTTTTGTGCACAAACTCGGAGAACAAGATGCTGATAGGTCCTAAGGCTGTTGTTTTCACAGATGTTCTGAAAGGGACATTGGACAGAAATCCCCTTAGTGAATCTGAGACACTTGGGTCTCTTTTTTTTCTGTCAAAGAGGGAAGATGGCCTAATTATCCCTTCTGTAGTCCTTACCCAAACCAATGGCGCATCATCTTGAGCCAGCAAATACCCCTTGCAGTGGATGTCAGTGGGTACAGAACCAGACAGCCAAGGGACTTGTTGGAGAGTTTCCTTTCCTTTTGTGTCCTTGGGAGCAGAAGCTTCTCCCTGCCACCCTCAGCCACCAGGAGCTGCTCTTCCCTAGGCTGATGGGTCCTTAACATCAGCAGAGTTGCTCTGTCTCCTCTCTGTTTGCCCCTTATTATCCAGCTTGTTTAGTAGTGATGCCACCAAAAGCCTTCTACAGCTTGGTACCTTTTGAAAGTCTCCTAAAGTACATGGGCCAGATACTTTAGGAAGAGAAGCACTGATTCGGGGCTGAAGCTGGCAGAGCCTGTCTGTACTTTATATTAGAGCTTGTTCTTCTGTGTGTGTGTGCACTCATGCATATCTCCTCTTCAGCACTTTATCTCCCTCTTCTCTTTAGCTTTATCTCACTTCTGCTCTTTACTGCCCATTATCTCTTGTCAGCTATCTGCATTACAGAGTGTAGGACACTATTTAGGAGGAGTGCTGTGAATCAACCTTGTCTGTCATCTCCAAGAGAGCTACGCATGTGTGGGTGATGCATGTTTCACGTGAGTGTGGTTCTCCTCCTAGGGCAATATAATATATAGATGATCTTGCTGCTGGCTACTCTAGCACATCCCATACTTTGGTCTTTCTGTCTCTGCTGGAGTTGTTTTTTGCAGACAAACTGAAGGTAAGTAGCCTGGCTGCTGTCTGTCTGCAGTTCCACCATCCTGATTTGCTTTCCTCTATCATTCATTAACAGGTGAATACCTTATGCAAGCATTATGGATTATCTTCATAACCACCTGCCTGTAAATCATTTCTCTGGTTGTGAGTAATGTCTGCATGTTTTGTTCATCTTCCATGTAATGACCCTGGTTCTCCTCCCATTTCTCAGCAGTGTGGCTCTGCTGCACGCAAGGAAATTATGCAAGGGTCAGGCTGGAGTGAGCAAGGAAGACTCTGTCCCCAGGTGGTTTTAGGCTCTTCATAGATACCTGAAGTAACCAGAGAAAGTGGCTGGTGTTGAGAATATGCAAATAAATCAGTTGTCCATTTTCTGGTGAATTAAGTAAAGCAGTTGTACTCAAGCAGGCAGTGTGCTGGTGAAGGGCCCTCCTGTGTTCCTGTGCTACAGGAAACTCATCTGCTAAAATGGGAGCCTGGTGAGCAGAGCCCAACCTGATTTTTGTCCCCAGTGCCGCATTATTGCTTGTGGACTGCTGCCCTCGGCCTGTGGTTGCAAAAGATGAATAGCTGGCAGGAAGGTAGCAAGTATGTGCTACTTAAACATACATTGCCTAATGGCTGGCTTCCCAGTGTCCAGATGTATGGCTTGCTCTAGGACGCTGGGACCTCCCTCTCTGCTGCAGTAGACACTTCTATTCTTAGCTCAGTGGCAGCTTTCCATATGCCAACACTCGTGACTGCAGGACTGTTTAATTTTCACTTCTCTGAAGTATTTAATTTGTCAGCTTGTTGGCTTCTAGTCATTAAAGACCAAACGTCAAAGTCTTTACCTAGTTTGTTGCTCTGTTAGGGCTGAAGCATGGATCCTGTTTGAACGGACCATTATATCTATGCAGAATCAGAGGCAGGATAAGGTCTTAAATCCAGAAAGTCAGTCACTACTAGGCTAATCAGTAGAAAACCCCCGTCTTTAGAGATGGCTGTCTAGTCTCTCTTCTTCTGTTAACTTCTATTCAGAGAAATGAAAAATCAGTTCTGCTGAAAGTACTGCCCGCTTGCGTTTCAGCGCCCGACTGTGAAGCTGTGGTGCGCAGTTGCCAGTGCCTGTCTGCAGGTGCTGGGACTTCTCTGGTGGCTGAGGATAGCTGCTGCTGTGAGATAATCACCCAGCAATTCACTGCTGGGGGCCTCTCTTTAATTATTGAATGCCAGAATAGATGTATATTGAATTACCTTGCTGGCAAATATAATCTCCAGCATCTCATGTAACTGCAATATTCTCAGTTTTCCTACTTGCATAACATGAAATCTTCTTCAAAGAATCTAAAAAAAAAAGTTTTTATATATTGCTTATATAGCAGTACATGTTTCCAGAGAATAACAAGTTGTACACTGGCTTTGAAGATAGCCTTCCCTGGCAGTCAGGAGCATGTGATTACTCTTGTTTAAAGTCAAGCCTGCACTTGGATGTGCAGCAGGATGAGCACGGTGCGTTATCAAACCAACCAACCAAAAACCAAAACAAACAAACAAACACCAAAGAAAAGAGAGCAGCCTAATTTTGCTCTTACTTGTCTGAAGTATTTAATTTGTCAGCTGTTGTTGCAGAAGATCTGGCTGACAGGTCTTGAGGAAACTGCAACCTGTAGTTCTGGTCCTGTGGTGCACGACACTAGGAAGGCCGCCTGTGTCCGTGCGGGGCCTTACTGGAGTCACTTGGAGCAGCACATGAAGATGGAGGGGAGAGAAAATGAACATAGGCATTTTTGATTTTTCCCAGCTTGAAGAGATGCAAGTAAATGCCAGCGTTCCCCCTCATCCCTCCTCCTCTGTCCTGCTGTTACATACAGATCGCAGGCGTTAGATCTGCAAGCAGTGGCTGAGAAGGGCTTGACCTTTAGTTCCCGTTAAATCCTCTGGGTAATGTAGTCTTCAGCGCTCATGGACATGATACAATTTTTATATACTTTTTCTCTAAACGTGTCAAACAACACTTGCCATTCCTTATTTTGCAAGAGAAATAAACCATGCCTTCTCATTTCCCAAACCGTGCTGAATTCCATGTAATCCTGGTAACGATTTAGAAAAGAAAGGAAGAATATTGCATAAACAATGCTTAACTGGAAGGAAAGACAATATAAGGCGGCAAAATAATCGAACATTTTTGTCATTTACAAGTTTCGGAGAATTCCTTGCTCCTGAATGATGTCAGGCAGGCAGCCGTGGAGCCCGAGGTCCCTCCTTTGTAAGCGCCACAGCTATGTCACATGCAGCAGCCCTAGCAGGTGCTGACAGAATAATTACAGTGCTCGAGTTGGGAATACTGCAGGCATTAATGGACTCCTGAGGCTGGTGAAAGGAGAGCTCCATCTACTGTTGTACAAAGAGAAGGCAAAAATAACTAGAATGGCCTTCCCCCACATACGCTGAAAAGCTACTGGATACCACGTGCTAATTTTTTTCTTTTTTTTTTCTTTTTTCTTCTTCCTGTGGCTTTTAGAGCCTTCCACTTCAAATCCAGTTCCCTGCCTTGGGTACTGTGCAGGTACATAGCTTGGGGACAGTCCCTACTTAGCCCTCGC
This sequence comes from Theristicus caerulescens, assembly GCA_020745775.1. Lineage (NCBI taxonomy): Eukaryota > Metazoa > Chordata > Aves > Pelecaniformes > Threskiornithidae > Theristicus > Theristicus caerulescens. Next base: position 10,360,344 of record CM036565.1, on the reverse strand, counting down.
TAAACAGGCAAGGCAGACAAAGGATTTGAGAACAGCAGCATGGAAACGAAGTGACTTTTACATGCACATACAGAATCGGGAGCAGAACCTGACCCCGATTTCTAGTCCCTTTCCCTGACAGGAGGGGGTTCGTTCTCCAAAACATGTTGAATGCAAAAATCTCTCGGAGGGCTGCAGCCAACACTTGCTTTAGAGCTGCAGAAGCAGGGAAAAGGTCTAGATAGCACACGGTTCTGTGGCTTTTTGCTTGATTTGCCACTGTGCTATTTCTGCACTTACTGTATCTTATGTAGCTAGAGAAGTATTTCTTGTGTAAGTACACATAGGCATTTATATGAGAACTGAGCCCTGCACAAAATGTAGATCCCTTTTCTACCAAGCTTGGGGATGCAGTGCGGGATGTGAGCCCTGAACCGAGGTCTGGATGCGAATTCTGCAAGTAAATTATGTCCTCAATACTTTCAGCTAAAATCCTACTCTGCCCTTTGGATTATGCCTTTAATAGTGGTAGTGCATGTTCAAAACTGACCTTTATCTTTGTAATAGGCTGAACTAAGACCTGCTGTTCAAGTGCTACTTGTGCTGGTCTGAGATATATGTTATATATAGCTGTTACTGGCCAATTTGGATAGCTCCTAAAGGACAATGTGTACAATTTAGTTCCAGAAAAAACAAAGATTTCAGGATTTAGAATACTTGTAAAAAAAAAAAGTGCTAATTTTTCTCTGCAAGTGATTTGCTGGTAGTAAAAACACATTGTTATTCTGTGCTTGCAGGGAACATCAGAAGTGTCTGGATTCTTCCATTTCCACAAAAAGCTTAACTGATAGTTGTTCTGCACTGATGTCAGAAAGAGTTTGTGCTTATGTTACTTGACTGTGGGAGCTCATCTCAAGTTATGTGAGCAGATGTTTCAGATTTGAGTTCAGCCTGGCAGAAAAGAGAGAAGGCTAGTCCCCAGCATTTTCCATCTTTCATAGTATTACCACAACCTCACATCTCCTAGATGTGCTCTCAGATACCACATCTTTTGCAGATACTTCCAGTCCCTTTTCTGCCTGGGGAAAAAAAAAAATCACTGCTGATTATTTTTTTTTTTTTTCCCCGTACTGGATTTTTCTTTACCATGAAACTGAAATGCAAACTCCTTGAAAGGAAAAGGAGAGATTCACTTTTATCCAGCCTAGTACTTCTCATGTGGCACTGTACTGAGTGAAATGTGTGGGTAGAGGGTGTTGAGTGTCCCAAGAGTCACAGAGGCCAGGACCTGAATGTTTTATTAATGCTGGCCTTTGCTATACATATGGAGGTTTTTGCATCTAGGTATGTGTCTGACTCCTTTGGAGTGAGACTTTCCATGGTTACAGGGCGCATCAAGGACGACACAAGTCGTGGCACAGTTGGGCTTTAGGTCAGAGAGGCACAGATGCTGCTCGTACCAGGCTCTTCTGCCTCTGGGCTGGAAATAGAGCTGTGGCCCCTTTCTTCTCTCTGTGCTGCCGTTAGGTGCGAGCAGAGGTCCTGTAGCCTTGCTTGGCCTACCCCTAATAACCAGCCTGCCTGCTGGCTTGTTCACAGCCAGTGTGCAGCAGGTGCCTTTGTTAGAGAGATGGACCCTGTTGGTCCTCGGAGCTTGAGCAGGAAAATATAACTTTGCAAGTTTTCCTAACGCTGACGAATGTGTTACTAGCATTGGATTTTCCTTTGTGAAATGACACATAGCTGTCTGAGCCCATTACACACAGTTGTTATACCAATTAACTCTGTACTTGCTTATCAATAATCTGTAGTTTCAGAGCTTCACTCCTGTTTGCTCAAATGCCTTTTACTTGTCAGTGTTGTAACGTACGGAGCTGCAACTATCTCTGTAAACCTGTAACAAACAATTAAACCCCCCAATAACCCACTCTCAGAAGACACTGTCTGCTTTCCACATCCTGGTGTGTGTTACACAGCTAAGCAGCCCTTGATGTAGCAACTTGTATGTATGCAGCAAGAGGAACAACAAAAGAAACGCAAAATACTTCTCGTTACACAGCTGTCAACAATTAAACTGTGTGAGGCTTTGCTAGTAGAGGTTATGAAGAAGCCCATGGAAATCTGAACCAGCTTTCAAAAGAAAGCACTGAAAATATGCGCCAGAAACCGAGGAATAGATTGCAGATGGCAAATATGTGTCTCCGCAGACTGTCAGGGAACAATTTGGTTTGACAAACGGCTGTGATCTACCATGGAGCTGTGCAGAAGATGAACTGTCAGGCTGCAGAGCAGCAGCATACAAAAATAATTAAGCAAGATTAAGCATGCCTGATGCTGATTTTTGTGGGCCAATTCACCCATATATTCAATGGCTAGATCCCACAGACTGCTGAAATAAACTCCCATTGTTTCGGGTTTTGCCAGTGACCCCTGCAGCTGAGCTGCTGACTAAACACGGCCATGAACGGCATCTTGGAAGTTGTGACGACTTTGGGACTGGAGGAAGTGGAGCCGAATGGCTGTACGTGTTCCCTGAGGCTGCTGCGGCTGGTGCAGCAGAGCTGTCCCCATCCTCAGAACAACCTTGCCTTGGATGAGAGCTCTCTCAGCAGCAAAGGAGCACAGAAGGCGTTAATTGGGCATAGAACTTCATTTACATTGCAGCGGGGTCAGGGCATAGGCACTATGCAGTCCCTGGAAGTTTGCTTCTGCTGCAGCAGTGCTTGTAGCTTAGTCCCTGAGCTTCCCAGGGCTTTTGGCGCTGTGCAGTGCGGAGAGTAGCTCGCTCTTTCCTTGGTCACCCGTTTCTCTCTCAAAGCGTCTGCTGCATTCTCCCGAATTAATAATTTACTCAACTCTCCAACACTGCAGACTAAATTTTGCCCATGGTAATGCAGCCTGTTAACGACAGAGGGTTTGAGTAAGGCTGGAAGTTTCCCAGGTCCTGAGACGAGACTCTGGACTTGGCCATGTTTCTGTGCTTGGGGAGAGCATGAGGGCAGCAGGAGGTGGGGATCGGCAGGGCTGCAGCAAGTAGGTCTGAAGTTGCATCTAAAATAGCTGAACTGTGACGTTTTCTCTTGACAGAAGTGGTAAGAGAGGCCACAGACGCTTCCTTTTTGTGATTCAGAAACTCACAAATTGTCTTTGATTCACACCTTATAAGTAAAATTAGCCTGTGCCTCGCTGTTGCCAAACCTTTTCAAAGCAAAGATATTTGTACAAAGGAATTCAGCAACAGAAATGGAATTCACTCGTGGATCAGATTACTGTTATTTCTGGCTGGAAGCAGCACCAGAAATACTTGCAGGGATTTCCACTTCGCCTTTGGAAAGATGTTGTGTATATTGTTGATAGAAAAGTAGCTATTTGGGAGGATAATTCATACACATTAAGAGATGGGAAGGGAGATGAGCCCCAGGAGGCTGTCACAGCCGTGAATACGAGTGTTTAGCTTTGCGTTATAACGTTCAGTCACTTTGGAAATGGGCATCTTCAGCTGTTGTTGTCAAGAATGTTGTGACGTGAGCTGCAATTGCTGCTGCTCAGGAGAAGATGTTTCCAGCCCAAAGTCTAAGCTTTCATTCAAAGTGCAGTTCTTTACGCTGATTATGCCTTGGCGTCCTAGAGAGCTGTGTCAGATATCTTCCGGCGTGTGGGGGCTCTGCAGATGATACTTAATGAAGGGAAATATTTTGATGATGTTTAAAGCAGCGATCATTTGTGACATTGATGAACGTGATGTTACCTTAAAACATGAACTTACCCATCAGTTGGGAGCATCAGTCAAAAAAAGTCTGGCGTTTAAAATACGTGCTGATCAATGATCTATAAATTGCAGCCAGCTTTACTAAGTAAAGCCTCAGCCCACTTGACGATGCTCTCCTCAGGGACAGAGACGTCATCCGAAGAGCTGGGCTCAGAGGCTGACAGACCCACGCAGCCCGCAGAGGGGGAGCGGGGCACTGGGAGAGTTACAGGCCCCCGCACTGCTCTGGCTGTCAGCAGCGACAGTGAAACGTTGCGGTCCCCTCCGAATGCCGGGACGGAGCAGGTGTCTCCAACAGCATTAGCTACCTGGGGTAGCCAAGGACAGTTGTAAACTGTAGACTTTTAATACAGATACCTGATTGCTTGTAATACACACGGATGATTTTTAGAATAAAGTTAGAGTCCTCTGATCGTAGCCCTAAATGCTGATAAAAATGGTGGAACGAACAGATGTCTGTAGTATGATATAGAAGGACATTTCTATTCCTGGTAAACTGAGAATTTTAAAGCAAAAGAGTGTAAAAAGGTTTTACTTAAGAAAAGGTTAGGCATGTTACATTGGAAATAGGGCTAGTTATATTCCTTTACCCCAAAATAGTATACTTGATACCTCTGAATGTCAAGTGAAGTCTGACTAAGCAACGACATGGTTTTGTGGCCATCTTGGCTAGGTTTCTTCATTCTGCTGGATGGACTGTGCATAAAGAAGTGTATCTCCAAGGAATGAATTTTTTGGCTCTTTGGAAATGCATGTGAAAGGGGACAGCAACATATGGACTTGGCATACCCCAGGGGATGACTGTGGGAGCCTGGGAACATTTCGTGCCTGCAGCAAGTGTAGGAAGAAGGGAGGAGGAGAGACGACCGACCAGCTGCAGTGAGCTGCATGTGATTACACTGAATTACACGGCTGCTCCTAGTATCAGGAGCAGCACCAGAGGGTCTAGCCATGCCCAGGTTTTTATCACAGTTAAGGTGAAGAGCAGGTCTCATACCATGCCCCTTCCTTCCACATGGGTCACAGTGGAATTGGGAGATTCTTGTGAAGAGCCATGGGCAACATCTGGATCAGAGGGTGCAAATAAAATTGCTGGCTAGACCAAAAGCAAGCCAGATGCTGAGGAAAGAACGGAAGAGGGACTAGTTCGGAAGCTCAATGCTGTCAGCGATCAGAGGCTTCAGGTGCGAGTGGATGCGGGAGCACCCTGTGGCCTTTCCAAATGTACCACCACGAGGAGATGTATTTATGGATCAGAAACTCCAAATGTTGTACAGAACAATGAACTAAAAATAAAACTGTAGCAATCTCGCACAAATTGCAGGTGAGCACGCTGCAGGCAGAAGGGCGTACACAGAGTGCTTGCATTGAAAGCCTGCAAGAGTCTGCATGTTGCCATATACTTCACAGCAGGTCTTCAACACATTTTCTCTGAGATAGAAGCAGAGCAATTGCGTGCTTCTTCAGTTCTATGACTTTGCAGCTGTAACGGCAATATGTTAGGTCTCTCATTCCGGATCTTAAAGAACAACCCCCTCGACTTGTAAATAACATGTACAATTAAATAGGGTGCATTTTCCTCTGCCTGAAATGTGTGATGCACCCTAGTGAGGTCAATAGAAAGGCTCGCGTTCCTTTTAATAGATTTTGTTGCACACCTTAAAAGAAAATCTTCTGATGTGTTCGCAAGCTGTGCTCATAGAGGCTGGGCCTGTTTTCCACTCTGACACCCTGATGTGGTGTTTAGCAGAAGATGCTTTCACTTCCTTGCTTGTTAATATTAGCATCTCCCTGTTTTGCTAGGAACAGCAGCAGTACAAGCCTGACATCGCTTACCTGCACATAGTGATACCAAGTGATACCGCGCAATTGCATCTCACGATCGGGTCCCCGCTGCTCTCTTTCCCTGCAGCCGTGGACACCACATGAGAAAGTAGTGGCAAGGAAACGTGCCCAGACCTAGGCATGACCCACTTCTTGGGAAGGAAGTAGTCTTGACAATAATATTAATGTAAATCAATTCTCGTTATCTTTCAGACTATATATTCATCAACTCTTTATTATTACATGAAGAATTACTTGCGTGAAATTATCTAAGAACTACAGAAATCTGGAATTTTTCTTCAATTTTCACTCAACTCCAGTGGACCAGAACTGCATGCCAGAAATATTAATGCAAAAAAAAGGAAGTCACTTCTAGAGCTAGCATATGACCCAAGTTGCTGTTTGAGGAAGAATGTGTAGCACTGAGCTTGCTGTCCTGCAGAGCAGAGGACTTGGCATGGGAATCCCATCTCAGCCTTGGCAGCAGGGCAGCTGATGAGGCTCTTCCAGTACACGCCTAATGTGTGTGCCCACGGCTGTGTATCCTGCAGCCTAGTCCTTCTCTCTCATTCTTGAATTCTCATTTTTGAATGGCCCAAGTAAATGAACAAATAGCTCTTTCCATTTCAAATGATGAGGCAAACTCAGCGCTAATAACATCCCTCTTAACTCCAGTGCACTGGAGAGTCAGCATGTAACTGGCAGCCTGACTTCTCTCCTTCTGTTTCTGTCTTATTTCTCCTCATCTTCTGTCATTATCCTGCATGTGTTTTTATTTGTCTGTCTCTAATGTACTGTATTTTGTATGTATTCACGCACTGGTGATGGTTAACGATTGTTCCCATGCCCTGGCATTGAATATAGCATCACTTTTTTGTAAAACAGTGCTGATTCGCGGGGACACAGTCTCTTTCCTGGTCTGTTCCTGCCACAGTAACTGCTGGGAACGGCAAGAGCCCTGGCAGAGGTGTCAGACAGGCTCCCCGTGTGCGAGGCATGCCAGGCTGCCAGGGCTTTTGCTCATGGAGCAGGGAGAAGCATGAATGGGAGCTGATTTTATGATTATTTCAGTAAAGAAAAATCAGGGATATGAATTGCTGAACTGTCATCAATTTCAGTGACTGCAGAGCTCAATTAAGCCTCTAATTTTAGTTTCATGCTAATGCTATTGTCAGCTCTTTCTGTGAAGCAGGTGATGCAGTTTTAGACATGGCTCCGCAGCTGCTTTGAGTGGATTGTCTAGTTCCTATAACCTGACACCCAGCAGGAGTATCAGGACAGCATTTGGAAATGCTTTAAAAGGCCCTGGGTTTTTTACACTGTTTTTTTTACTGCCATCCTGCTGCTGCCCCACTGCCACCCCACCATCACCCCGCTGCTGCCCCACCATGACCCACGCAGGCACCAGCCCTGGTCAGGCACGATTTCACCTTGGCCGACCCCCCATTTGGCAAAAGATAAAGGTTTGCTTAACACAGTTGTATTAGAGCTCACTGACTCACAAATCTGAAATAGGAAGGCTGCTGATTTCAGGATGCCATACACATGCGCTGCTCTGGCCCTGTACCTATGAGCAGTGAGGAAGGACAGAAGTGTCTCTCCGGCAGTGGCCACCTGTGGGTCTCTGCTGTGTGTCCCCTGGGACATGCCAGGACGGAGGGTGTCAGAGCAAAGGACGGCAGCAGGTTCAGCTCTATCCTGCTCCTGATGCTGGCACAGTCCTAGCACAGCCTGGTGCTCTTCTGGGCATAACGTGCTTTGCTCCATGCAGCCCTGCTCCGGATTGCAGCACGGCCACAGCAGCGCGGGAGCCCAGCCTGCCAAGGAACCATTGGCATTGCTGAGGGTGGGAATTTCAGCTGTGATGGGGCTCCACGACATCGCATCTGCTTGCAGGTATTTCTGCATGGCTCTGGTCTCCCCTGTGTTATCCCTCGTGGATGTTAAACTACCATAAAAGTGGTGCCTGGTGGGGTAAGCTGGGCCCTCTAGAAAACACCCGGGCACAGTTGGCTTTTAGAGCACAGTGGGGAGGTTTATTCTTTTCTGGAAGATACTGAACATGTAGATGGGAGCGCATGGGAGACCAGTGCCCAGCATCCCTGCCAGGAGCATTCAGCACCTCTATCTATCAGAGCAGTGGGATGGTAAAAACTTCCATAAAATGTAGCGGTTTATTTAAACATAGTATTTGATGTTAATGAGCTGGACCAACAGCACAGGTTTTCTGACTTCAAAGGCTGGTTGCTGAGGTAGAGCAGCTGAGCTTTATTTGCAGAGAATTGTTATTCTGCAGTGAATCTGCAGGTAGGAACACAGTGTCATGTTAACTGTTAACACTGGTTTTGGCTTCCCTGTTATGTTAACTGTTAACGCTGGTTTTGGCTTCCCCGTTATACTCTCAGCCATCCTGGAGGATGCACACACAGGCCAGAAGATGACAGGAACGCCATAACAGGTTTTCCACCAAGAAAACAAAACTTTCTGAAGCTCCAAAAATCTCTGCTGGCCCATGCTGTTTCTGAGATAGGTCCAAGCTGATGGTCACGTGTGAGTCCTTACAGCTCCTTTTGAAGGCCTGAAGGCTTTGTTTTCCAGGAGAAAAGTCTATCTGAGCATTATTTGTGCTGGACTGAACTTCAAACAAAATTGCTGCGAGGAACTGACAGCAGACTGTGTATGATGGCTAGTGGTATGTAGCACAGCCCTGTCAAGGAATGGATAATCCCCCATCCTTAAATATACTTTCTATTTATGTTGGCAGTGTACAGACTTCTAGGGATTTTACCAGTTATCCCAGACATAACACTTCAAAAGCACCAGGGAGGAAACATCTATGCAAATCTCTTTCTATTTCAAAACTTCTTAACTAAATAATGTGAGTGGGCAAATATGTTGCAGCCTGTTGGGGCTTAAAGTAGAAGAATGTTCAAAAGTAAAAGGAAAATATTTGGAAAGTGTTTTTTTTTTTTTTTTTTTACTATCACATAGACCTGGAAATTGTATCAACTGAGGGAATGTACCAGTTGTTCTTGCAGCTTAATTTTCCCCAGTTAATTTATTTTTCATGTTTATCAGAATTCCAAGGTACCAACCCAAAACGCTTCCTAACATTTCTCTAAGCTTGAACTGACAGTTTAGTTGTCAACAAACGGTCAACGCTTTGACAAAAAACATCACCGTGTTTTCATTTAAGTATTACAAGCATGCTGTATGACAGGATTTCTGTGAGAGGAGCTGACAGCCTGGGGCTGTGCTCCGGCACGGCCTCTGCTTGTGGAGCTGCTGCTTGGGGCGGGGGGCTGCCGAAAGCAGCCCCTGAGTTCAGCCCCTACGCAGCCGCAGAGCGTAACCCAATGAGCCCTGCCAAGGGCAGGATTTTCCGTCTGCTGAGCAATGGTATGCCATGCCCCACAGCCTTGGCTTACTAAATATACTGCACCTTGGAAGTGACCCGGTGGGATCACTATCCATCGTTGGCCCTGTCAGTATTCACAGGATTTTTTTCCTAATACAGCTGCATTGTGAACTTGATTCATGCTGGCAGGGCGCTAAGAAGGTAACTCGCTTACTTCAGGCAAATGTATAAATTTTCTTGCATCATTAAAATCCATAGGGCTGCTAATTTCCTTTCTTGGGTGTAGATCAGCTTATTGTAATAGAAGCCCTCGTGCAGCACAGGGCACCTTCCGCTCACAGCCACCCTCAAGAATGTCCCACCAGTCAAGTCATCCCACTGGCTGAATAGCCTTAAGTGCTTTCTGACAGAGCTTGCAAAGGTTCACAAAGGTCCGCACCAATGTCGTCGTATTCACACATTCCTCAGATTTGGCCTCAAGTTCTTCTGGTTCTGGCGCTGCTACCCAAACGCGCCGGAGAGCCGCATCTGTACAAACACCGCCAGCAGTGTCAGGTTTCCTCCTCCTCTTCACAGCTGTTAGTAAAAAGCAGCTAATGGCGTTAGCGGAATCAGATGGGTTGTGAGTTTGGGGAAGGAGAGACCTGGTATTATACCCCCTTGGTTCTGTAACTGTATGTTGGACACTGTTGAGATTTTCTGTTGTGTTCTAAAGAAATTACCTTGGCATGAAATTAGAGATGAACGAAATCAAGTATCTGTCTGATGAGAAATTTATACAGATTCTATTTGTTTTCATCTCAAAACCAAAGAAAATTTATTTATTTGTTTGTTTGTTTATTTATTTATTTATCGTGGGAATAAAACTCCAAACAAGAGTCAGGAATGTCTTTTTTATTTAAGTAAAACATTTTGACATTCCCAAACTCAATAGTGTTCAATTTGTTGAACCGGCTTCAAAGTCAATTTCCACTTGAAGCCTTTTCCCTGTTAAGCTGCATTTTTCAGCTAATACCTCAGGAACCTAAATCTCTCCAAGTGTCAGGGTCCCCAGGGAGAGGTCAGCAGCTCCCAGGGTGCGCTGAGCAGATTGGCCATCAAGACATCTGCATTGCATTAGGGGAAACATGATCTTCTGGAGGCTCTGCAGCTCTCACACAGTGTACGAGTAAGGAGATGCAGTGTAACGTTTGCTTAAACTGATGCATAACAGAGCATTTCAGAATAAATAAAAAAAATATACAGTGAGATAAGTTGCTTCCATTTTCTCAGCAAAGAGATGAGCATTTTCAGAAAAAAACCAATGTTTTTCCCTATCATTTTGTAAAAACTGTTGAGGATGCTGGGTCGCTTAGTAACAGCAGGGTAGGCTGCTGGTAACCATACCAGAAAGTTACGGTGGAGACTTCCTTGATTTTTAACATCTGAATGCAGGGATCTGGCTTCTGGCTTTCTCTTATGCTGCCTGGTGCAATCAGCACAGGCCTGGTTGGAGTTAATTGAATTAAATGGGAAGCTTGCCAGGGCCTCCAGTTATCTTGGTTCAGTCATTAGCACAAAAACAGTGTAAGGATTAGCTGTTGTTTGCTGTCTCAGGTGTTAGTGGTGATACCAGCCAGCAAGTTAAGGTCTTGTCAGAAGCAGTACGTTCTGGAAGAGACAGCGTTGAGGGTTAACCAGCAATTCATTATTAGGAAACAGGATGTACTTGATAGATGGACAGTTGGATTCTAGGAGCGTGGCCTGATAGATGTTATTCATATATTAAAAGTTTAAATATAAACAGAATGTCTTTTGAAATGTCAGTAATAATTGATTTGGGATTCTTTGATGTAAACCAACCAAGGACACTATGGAAACAGTAGACAACATACTTGTCCTTTCTATGAACTATTCTTATTTTAATACTAAACATCACCCCCCCTACTGTGGGACCCTCCCTTGATTAAGGAGACCCCTACTCCCTGAGCGTGCTCTGTGAAGATGTGCTTCTCTTGTCACCAGATTAGGAATGTATATTAACACGTACTGATCAGATAAGAAGAAGATTATGTCATGGATTACGGGTGCTACATTTGTACTGTATAAAAAAGGCTGTTGGTAGAGATGTTATGCGCTTTGATTTGTAGGAAAGCACCGAACGCCCAGGCTTGCACAAACCTGAAATAAATAATCACTGTCTCTCCTGAGTGTGTGATTATTGGCCTATTGCACACTGGGCAAAGAGTCCGCTTTTCGGACAACCGTTTTGGTGACCCAGATGGGACGGCCGTGAAGCCTTGCCCGGATCAACTTGCCAACTACCGGAGGGGAGAAGCTGCTCTTCAGATTCCAGCATGCACCAACCTGTTTGTTCAGGGATTCCGTGAGCGCTCTCCCCGTCCAGAGCGGGTAACCGACTCAAAGGTGCAATGCGTGAATTAGAGACATTGCAGGGGGAGTATAAGATTATAAAAGTTACTTCGTGCATACTTGACAGTGACGACTGGAGTGCATGAAAGCATGGATAAGAACGTTCTTTTTGGGTAAAGGTATGGGAGCGGGACAAGGGGCAGGACAGTGCTGAACCTCCCCTTTGCTCTCCCTTAGGATGCATCCTGAAACACTGGGATAAGTTTGGTGGGGATCCCCTAACAAAGAGAAAATTAAAAGAATACTACAGTCAATGGTGGCCGATGTGTAAATTGGATGATGGAGAAAAATGGCCAGAGATGGGAACTTTGAATTATAATACTCTTTTGCAGCTCATCTTATTTTGTAGAAGGCAGGATAAATGGGATGAAATCCCAGATGTGGATTTGTTCTTTAAGAAATTATCACGAAACAAGAAAGAAGTGTAAATTATTGGTATCTGATTAAAATGTTTTAATGATGGTGGAAGAGAAAAAGAAGCTACCTTGTTGTTGTTCTGCTTGTAGTATTGGGAAAAGATGCATGAAAATAGATGATGAGGAAGATGATGTGCAATTGTTGGTTTCTTCTGGTACTGAACAGGATAATGGTTCCCGGGAGAGGAGTGATGAATTTAGCCCTATCGCAGGCAGGACCCAGCAAAATCCAGTGCTACAAGCCAGAATGCCGGTACATGTAAAAGTGCCGTTTTCTACCTCAGATTTGATGAACTGGAAAGAATCTGCCAGGTTGTACCAGGATAATCCAGAGAAAGTATATTAGGCTTTCCAGATAATAGTTGAAAATCATAACCCAGATTGGAAAGATATGCAGGTGTTGCTTAATACTTAATTTCTCCCTGAGGAGAAGAGAATGGTGTTAAAAAAAGCTCAGGAAGAAAATATGAGGTTAAATACTAGGGATGGTCTGGATCGTTTTATGCCTGCACAAGAACCTGATTGGAATCCAAATATGGGCACAGGGTGACTGATGATTAAACAATATCAGCAGTTAATTTTGTATGGGGTAAAGCATGGGGTATCTAGACCTAAAAATCTTGCAAAGTTATATCAGGTGATACGGGATAAAAATGAGGACCCCTCTGCTTTCTATGAAAGGTTGTGTGAAACTGCTAGAAAATGGACGGACTTTGATCCAGAGGATGAGGCTTATAAAGTAATTTTTACTTCTTTATTTGTGGGATAGTCAGCACCAGATACAAGAAGGAAATTGCAGAAGGTAGGTGGTATGTCAGGAGTGACAATATCACAGCTAATTGAAATTGCTTATAAGGGCTACAATAATAGAGAGGAATTGAAAAGAAAGAGAAACAAAAAGAAAAATTGAAAGATCAAAAGCAAAAAGCTGCAGTCTTAGCAGTGGCATTTATTGAAGTGCAGATATCCTCTAAGGGACGGGGTCTCCCAAGAGGATGGGGACATGGGAGAGGACGAGGAGCAGGAGGGAATGTTGGAAACGGAACCCATTTGGGGCTCGACCAGTGTGCAATTTGTAAAGAAAAGGGACATTGGAAAAATGGATGCCCAAAGAAAAGGTCAACTTGGTCACCTCCCTCTGCTCCTATTCCTGAGGCAGATTTACGAATGATCGGTACAGAAGATTCCAATTGATGGGAACCGGGGGCTGAAAAATTTAATTCCCCAGCCAAGCCCCTGGTTCCAGTCAAGCTGGGGAATGAAATTGTTAATTTCGTAGTGGATACAGGGGCAACTTATTCAGTGTTAAATAGTTGTAAAGGATCCATGAGTAAATTTTCTGTCAGTGGTTGGTGCCACAGGAAAATGAGAGGTTAAACCCTTTTTTCGGCCCATGATGTGCAAAATTGGAAATAGAATGTTGACCCATGAGTTTTTGTATATGCCAGAATGTTCCCTACCTCTGATGGGAAGGGATTTATTGAATATTGGGAGCACAGATAATTTTTGATCAGAATAAAGTTCGAGTACATATTCCTCAAAATAATGCCTGGGAGGCACAAGTATATATGTTATGGGAATTGTCAGAAACGAAGAATGCTGAAAATACGGAAGAACAAATTGAAGCCCCCTCTGAAATCATGAATGCAGTGATTCCCTGTGGGCAACTGAGAAACCTGGAAGAGCGAAATCGGTAGAACTGGTGAAAGTGGAATTGAAACCGGGAGCGAAGCCAGTAAGACAAAAACAATATTCCATGAAATTGGAAGCTCGGGTTGGACCGGAGCCTATAATTAATAATTTTCTAAAATATGGACTGTCGCGAGAGTGTCAATCTGAATTTAATACCCGGATTTTGCCTGTTAGAAAGCCCCATTCACAGGAATATCGGTTAGTACAGGATCTAAGAGCTATTAATCAAATAGTGATTGATGTACACCCGGTGGTGCCTAATCCTTACACTCTGCTGACAATGATAGTTGATTCAAATGTTTATTTTACAGTGTTGGACTTAAAAGATGCTTTCTTTTGCATTCCATTGGACGAACAAAGTCAGAAGCTGTTTGCCTTTGAATGGGAGAGCCCTGCAACGGGACGCAAAATGCAATTATGCTGGACAGTGCTTCCTCAGGGATTCAAAAATAGTCCTACGATCTTTGGTAATGTATTGGCAAAAGAACTGGAGCAATGGCAAGGCAATAAGCCTACCATTACCTTGTTACAATATGTAGATGATACTTTTTTGGGGGCAGGCATGGCTGAAGAATGGAAAGAGACAACTATTAATCTATTGAACTTTCTGGGGTTGGCAGAATACAGAGCGTCACAAAAGAAAGCACAGATTATGCAGAAAAATGTAATTTATCTTGGATTTGAAATATCCTAAGGAAAAAGGAAACTGGGAGTTGAGAGAAAAGAGGCGATCTGCCAGATCGGCCCCCCTCCACCCCCATCAAAAAGAGAACTCAGGGGATTTCTAGGAATGGCCGGATGGTGTCGCCTGTGGATACCTAGTTTTGGATTAATGGCTAGACCTTTGTATGAAGCTGATGAGGGACCAGGAGAGCTATTGGAATGGACTTCAGAATGCCAGAAAGGATTTGAGGAAATAAAAACCGTTCTTAGGTGTCCCAAATTTAACAAAACCTTTTGAACTTCATGTACGTGAGAGAGGACATCAGGCACCGGGAGCGCTCATACAAACTTTGGGAGACTGGAAAAGACCAGTAGCTTACTTTTCAAAACAATTAGATAAAGTAAGCTCGGGATGGCCAGGATGTCCGAGAGCGGTGGCAGCTGCTGTGTTGCTGATACAAGAGGAACAAAAATTGACTGTGGGACAGAAAATAACTGTTCATGTACCACATGCTGTTGCAGCGGTGCTGGAGCAGAACGGACATCATTGGTTATCCCCGAGCAGGATGGTACAATAGCAAGCAATATTGCTCGAACAAGAAGATAGAGCAATGAAAGTGTCCAGAGCCCTGAACCCAGCATTGCTATTAAAGGAGGAATTGGCACAGGATTGTGTACAAACCATCAAACAGGTGTACTTTAATCATTCAGACTTGAAGGATACTCCTTTACAGAATCCCAACTGGGAGCTGTTCACTGATGGAAGCAGCTTTGTTGTGAAAGGAGAACGGAAGGCTGGGTATGCTATTGTTACCTTAGAAGAAGAAATAGGAGCAAAACCACTGCCAGCGAATACATCTGCTCAGAAGGCTGAATTAATTGCTTTAACTCAACCCTGGAATTATCCGAAGGAAAGTGGGCTAATCTATACTGATTCAAAATATGCTTTTGGAGCAATACATGCTCATGGTGCAATTTGGAAAGAAAGAGGATTGTTATCTTCACAAGGAAACCATATAAAATACAGCAAAGAGATTATGAAATTACTTCAGGCAGTTAATAAACCTAAAGAAATAGCAGTAATACACGGGAAAGCACATAAATCTGGACAAACTGATGTAATTAAAGGAAATCAAAAAGCAGACGAGGCTGTGAAAAGAACTGCTCTATCAGCAACAGTGGCAACCTTAGTCCCAGAAAGAATCTTAAAAAATTGACACTCCTAAATATACAGAAAAAGAAAGCAAGTTGGCTGAATTATTGAAGTGCATAAAGACTGACAAAGGATGGTGGGTAACTCCAATTGGACAATGTGTTGTAACTCCACAGATAATGAAGGAACTAATGGAACGAACACATAAGAGTACACGTATGGGAACTGAAGCTCTAACTGAAGCAGTGAAGAGAGACGCTGTAGGAATTAACACAGTGCTGATTGCTGAAAGTGTTACACAATGATGTGAGATTTGTGCCAAAAATAACCCTAGGATCCAAAGGAGACCCCCTTCTGGAGAGGGGTCTCGCTTCCCTCCACAGGTACGTCCAAGTGAGAACTCCTGTGCCTTTGGATTCACGTGCACATCCATCTAAGCCAGGAGATCAGGTGTATATACGGACCTGGAAAGAGGAGCCGTTGACAGAAAAGTGGAAGGCACCTTACCTTGTACTATTAACTACAAACACTGCTGTGAAACTTCAAGGGATTGATCCCTGGCTTCACTACACCCGAGTAAAGGTGGCACCTCCAAAGATATGGGAAGTTGAACAAGTGCAACCTTTGAAGTTAAAAATACACAGCGACAAACAAACTGCACTGGGTCATTGGTTTGACATTTAGAGTGTGTACAAGGAGAAATTTTTTTTATTGTCTTTTAGGAATAACATTAGTACTGGTTTTATAGCTTTTATACAGGTACACTACTTTTCTACAGCCCAACAATGAGAGGAATATGGTGGTTCCTTTTACTCGCCTTCCCAAGTCAGATAGCTATAGGGAACCAGGAGGGATGCTCTGATTCTTGGAACCATAATCTCCATCTGAAAATGACTGAAAAGGCTATGAAAATAGCTAATGGAACAAGTTGCTGGGTGCGTACCCATTTTCTGGAGCATAGCAATAAGGGAGTACCTTTCGTAGGAATACCAATTCCCTTTAATATGTCCTGGAATAATTTGTGGATAAAACCAAAATTCATGAGAAAAAACGAAGCTGACCTTCCAACCTGGGATGTATGGGATCCCAATCTTTCAGCTGTTAAGTGTGTGACAACAAATAAGACTGGGTCATCCGGTAAGATTTTAGTAGGACATTACCTGTGATTGGTCAATGCAATTACAACGAAAGAAACGGCAGGATGGCTACCGGAACGTTCCAAAAGGTAGTGGTGGGCATTGGTTATGTGGGAAGAAGGCACAGAAAGTCTTGCCGCCCAGTTGTTCTGGGACTTGTACCCCAGGTGTGATTGTCCCTAATATTACCATAGCGAATGAAATTAACACAGGGCTATGGATAAGAACATATATGAAAAGGTATCGAAGAAGCCACAATCTGTTAATTGATAGAGCAACTGGCTTCCATTCATTTGTTAGGTGGTTTCTTCCTTGGTTAGGAGTTAGTGAGTTAGAAAAGGCCATGGTGAATGTGTCAGCAATTGTAGAAAATCTGGGAAACACAATGTCAGATGCTATTAAAGCCTTACAGGAAGAAGTGTCTGGAGTGGCAGAAATAGCTACTCAGAATAGAATGGCATTGGATAAGTTATTAGCATCTCAAGGAGGGGTATGTACTGTCATCAATACTAGTTGCATGTATGTAGATCAAAGTGGAAGAATACCTACGTATCTGAATGAGATGTGGCAACAAACTAAGATTTTACATGAAGTCCAAAAGATGATACCTCACTTGAGTTTGAGGAAACATGGAATTGGCTGACTTCTTGGTGCCCCAATTTGAGTTCATGGCTAAGGAAATTGTTGATGTTATTAATTATCGTTTTGTTAGCTTTTGTTTGTATATATGTAATTATTCAGTATATTGTACAATGTTGTTCAACTCTGATAAAGAAGTTATCCTTGGAGTCAGGCTTCTCAACTATTGGAAATTGTATGGACAAGCCTCAAAGTGGGGAATTGTTGAGGGTTAACTAGAAAGTCATTATTAGGAAACAGGATGTACTTGATAGATGGACAGCTGGATTCTAGGAGCGTGGCCTGATAGATGTTATTTGTGTATTAAAAGTTTAAATATAAACAGAATGTCTTTTGAAATGTCAGTAATAATTGATTTGGGATTCTTTGATGTAAACCAACCAAGGACACTATGGAAACAGTAGACAACATACTTGTCCTTTCTATGAACTATTCTTATTTTAATACTAAACATCACCCCCCCTACTGTGGGACCCTCCCTTGATTAAGGAGACCCCTACTCCCTGAGCGTGCTCTGTGAAGATGTGCTTCTCTTGTCACCAGATTAGGAATGTATATTAACATGTACCGATCAGGTAAGAAGATGATTACGGGTGCTACATTTGTACTGTATAAAAAAGGCTGTTGGTAGAGATGTTATGCGCTTTGATTTGTGGGAAACCACTGAACGCCCAGGCTTGCGCAAACCTGAAATAAATAATCACTGTCTCTCCTGAGTGTGTGATTATTGGCCTATTGCACACCGGGCAAAGAGTCCGCTTTTCGGACAACAGCAGCCTTTCTGACTGATAATAAAAATGCATCATTTTTTTAAAATGCAAATATTTCTCATTGGAATTATTTTATTTTATTCCTCACTTTGAATAGTGTAATGCGTTTCATATCTTCTTTCTTTTCAGACGGCATTTTCAGTTGGCATTCACTTGCATTTTCAGGGGTTTTGCAAACCTATGAGACAGATTTACTCATCTTTCTGACTGACAACATTTCTGAAAGACTCACTTTCCAGCCCCTCGTGGCTGGCTTCGCCAGGCCCTTTGGAGGGCGGTCAGCGATGCGGGTGGTTAGTGATGCAGCTGCCAGGCTGAGTCACTGGTCGTCAGCGTTCACTGGTCTTGCATGAACTTTGCAGGGAGGGGAGGAAGGAGTTGGGCTTTTTGATTCTGAGGGATATTGCTTTACTGAATGAAGAACAGATTTAACTACTGCAGGAAGGTGTGGGGTTTTTCTGTTTTGTATTCTAGATGAGAAATTCTGGTCCTGAAAGTCCGTACAATTACTGAGGAAGCAATGGGAAAAGTAACATCCTTGCAGGTCCCAAGAAACCCTCTAGCAAATCAAGGCAGACTTAACATTCCTTAAATACTTCTTAAACAAGGGGAAAAAAACCCCAAACTTGTTCCTTCTCCTGCTCCCCAGCATTTCAGACTTTTGTTCTGTTTTATACATAAGCAAAACAGGAGACAAGGCCAATTCGTGAAGGCTCCCTTTGTGAAAGGCTTTTCACCTTGCAGAGAGAGACCTGTCCTGGAGGGCTGCGTGTGCCCCCACAGGGTCACGGAGAGCGGAGCCCGCAGCAGTGCCCACGTCCCACCCGCAGCGGTACCCGCATCCCACCTGCAGCGGTACCCACATCCCACCCACAGCAGTACCCGCGTCCCACCCGCAGCAGTGCCCACGTCCCACCCACAGCAGTGCCCGCATCCCACCCACAGCGGTACCCGCATCCCACCCACAGCGGTGCCCACGTCCCACCCGCAGCGGTACCCACATCCCACCCACAGTGGTGCCCACGTCCCACCCGCAGCAGTGCCCGCTCTCTGTGGCCCATCTGGAAGTGAAGCGCAACTGCATTCTCAGTCTTGGGAGCGCTAATTAACAAGCAGAACCAACGACGACAGTACTGCATGAACGGCTGAACTCGAAGAATTCCCCCGTCCAGGGTTTAAGCGGGGGTGATTGCAGCCAGGCTGTAAACGGGGGTTTGGGAAGTACTTGAGAAGCAGACCAGCTGTGCCCACAGGTGGAGCAGTCTCTAGTCCTGCTGGATGTCGCTGCATAAAGTCTGTCTGGGTGAGTCTGAGCCCTGCATCTTTTTGATGGTGAAGTCCTGCCAGGAGCTGGAGAATCTCTCTCATGCGCTAAAGCTTGGTCTGTGCTGGGCTTGGCCCAGAGTGGGTGAGAATAGCCAGGGGTGGCACCACATCAAACCTTTGACCTAAGTTTCTTAATGGATTCATTCTTTCATAACCCACTTCTTAAAAGGCAGGACTCTGTGCAACAGGCTTTGCAGTTACGCTGCGAGTCCGTGATTTGCAATAATAACCTCAATGCGTTCTGAATGTTGTGAAAGGCACTTTGCTTTAGGGAGTAATTTTAAACTCTTTTTGAGGGGCCTTAAAAATTTCTGAACTTTCAAACTGAATTCTTGAGATTGAATATTTATTGTTGAACTCAGCATGAAATATAGAACAAAGCCTGAATCCAGGGATGCTCTTGACTTTAGCAGTAAACACTGACATTTTTAATATATACTGTATTTTAGTGGTGAGTGCTTAAAATTCTTCTTGTGTTTTGCATCCTCAGTTATTTCTCTCTCTGCTGTGGTTAGCCCTAGGTACCGCATTGGAATGAGCAACATGCAGAGATCGAAGACTTATGATAAGCTTGGTGTAGCCTGGTCTAATACATGTTTTGTAGAAAAGTATAGATATTTTCGGGCAAAGCGATGGAGTTTTTTCTCTTTTGCCCTTTAACGTGCAGTTCCATCTGCCTGTTTAAAAAAAGGGTAAAGACCACAATAGCCAGTGAAATAAGTCTAGCAAATGCCGTAGACAAAGAAACCTGTTGCTGGTTCTACTCTACGCTACGCTGCTCTGCAAAGGCCATCCCCGGCGCAGCCGCGTCGCCCGGGGCAGCGTCCTGCTGGCAGGCTGCCTGCGAGGTCAGTAGCTGCAGGTGCAGCGGTGATGCTCTCACACGCCAGGCTTGGTTACGTGAGCCTGTGAGCCCCAGAGGCAAAGCTGCCCTGGGGCATGAGCCCCCAGAGGCCATCTGCTTGGGTCCCTTCCACACCGGATCGATGCACAGGATTGACTCTGTGCGAAAAAGCATGTGAGAGGCTGAAGGTGCGTCCCAGCCCCGCTGGCAGGCCCACGCTGCGGCAGATGGGCTTTCCTCTTGCGGGAGCCTTTTCATTACTGACTGCAAACACCGTAGGCTGAGGCAGCCCATTCGGTCACAGCCTCCGTTACGGACCTCTCATATGTAGGAGGAATGGCTGCCTCTTTCATTTGTGCTTGCAAGACTTTAACAGGATTTGACTCTCACCTAGTTAGAACCCACCTGTCCAAGATCACTAGTTTCAGACCGTTCTGTCATTGGAAAATTGTTCATTCTCATGGATAAGTCAGGATTAATGTTCTGTGACGGTGGGAATATGGTTTAGTACAGGGTCAGTGGTGCTGGCTGATAACCTAAGGCTACGGGCCTTGACCTAGGGTCCAGCCTGCGAGGGCTGGTACAGTTTCCAAGGCACAGTTATTAATTTCTCCTGTACTCTGGAGTATTATCAATAAATAAAAATATACAGGACTTGGACAAATCAAAAAACTCCATGAAATGCCTTTTGCACTGTTGGACAAAATCACATAAATGTTTCTTTCATGTAAAATATCCTTGGTGTTTTGCTGATTCCAAAGAGAAATGCATTTGAAGTGGTAACTCCAGTAACGAGTAAATAGAATTATAACTGCTTACTGAAAGAAAAAACACACTGTAATGATATAAGGGCAGAGCTGGTACAAAAAATAGTCTTCATGAGAGTCAAAATGAGACAGATGTGAAACATTACGCTAGTATTTCCTCAAGGGTAGCACTTAAGTAGTTCTTTGCTTACAGAAATGTATCACAGAAGGTTTGTATCAAAGTAATGTTAGCCCAAGTTATTTGTGTAAGAGGAGATAACCATCTCTTTTTGGAATTTCACAGATAGGCTTATCAGATATGAGAAATATGGCACAGAAGTAATGAGAGCCTTCAAAAGACGCTCTTTGTCCCTGGGCCTTTCTCTGGAGAACATATTGTCCTGAGGGGACACTGAAACAACAGTTGTCTGTATTAAGTGAAAAAGCAAATATGTTCAAATTACGGTATTAAAGACGGTGCACAGATCACTGTAGCGTACCTTGTGACCAGCACATTACAATGGGTAACGAACAGACATTGGAAGGCTCCGGGTTTCACAGTGCAGGAGGACGACGTTAAGGTGCTTTCCAGCACTCCAGCGTTTGCCATAGTGTGGGTGTAGCCTTCGGCCGCATGCGTGCGCTGTGCATCGGCCCCTCAGTCTTGCTGGCGTGACTTTATACCTGGGTTTCCTTTGCATTAAAGCTGCAGCACAAGTGAGAGGATGCCTGCGTCTCCTCCTGAAGTGGCAACCAAATGTGGCGGGTGTCTTAGACACTCTGCAGGAGCCCCACAGGGGCTGGTGTCCTCACGCAGTGCCTGGTCCGTAACACGTTGAAGTCAGTGAGTGCGAGTGGCCTTTGAAGGAACAGCTGGTGGTACAGCTGCTGTCCTGATGCGCCGCGTGCTGCTGAAACGCACGGCTCATCCTCTGCGCAGAAAATGGGAGGAAGGTGCCATCGGCCCCTGGAGAACTGGGGGAGTTTCTGGGAAGGGTCCCATCTCCAGGAGGAGGTTGACAGCTGCAGGGTCACCAAGGGCTGGTGGCACAGGAGCATGAGAACCACGAAGCCGTGGGGTCCCCAAAGTCTCTCTGCTCTCTCTCCTGGTCTGGGCATATTGTGGATTCTGCGGGTCCTTGGGCCAGCCAGACAGCAGAACTCTGTTCTCAGCTCTGCTTTCCTCTGCACCTGAGGCAAGAAAACAAAATAGTGCCTGGGGGTGAATTCAGGGATCCAGCTTTCCAGGAGTGAAAGGAAGTTAAGGAAAATGTCTCTCTTCCTTCAGCTCGCACTTTGAGCAAGTGTCGGAAAGAAAAGGGGCAAGTAAAGCATCTGCATCGCACCAGGCCCGTTTTCAGATGAACACTAACCGTAAAAATGATTGCTATTTAAAGAACTGTGCAAAGTTGAACTGGTTTAACTGAAGACATGTTTTGTAAATTGATTTCACTAAGCTGGCTCAAAATCCCCATCAAATCTTGCCCTGAGTTAATATGGAGTTGTCTTGGGAATATTAGATTATGCTTATTGAGAATAACTTTAAGCTAAAATCATGACATGATCTAAATATGTCTATGCTAGGCTTTATGCCAATTTAATAGTTAGTTTTAGTTTAAGAACCAATGATTGGTACAAAGTCTGATGATTTCCATCGATGAATCTGCGATACAAAAAAAGCCACCAAAGAACTCTCCAGAAGAGTGACCTCTCACACAAATGGCATCCCAAAAGATCCCATTTGAATTTCTGTCCCAAAGGGTTCCACCTCTTTCCAGCTATGTTGTTTTGGTTTTAATACTGTCCTGTGACATCCAAGTGGTTTAACACTGGAAGTATCAGCTGGGGGTAAAACACCTGCTTTTATTTCTGAGCAAGAAATCAGGGGGCAAGAAGGCAGGACTGGATTTCAGAGGAATGAAAAGGCCCTCAGAGACTGATAGAGCTTTCTTGGAGGTAAAAAGTAGTTGTTGATATCTTGGAGATACTATAGAAGAAGCTGGAGGGTGCCCATAACTTTCCAAAACGTGGTGTGTTTGCATTTGTCCCGCTGTCACACCTCTAGGCTGTAAGGAGAGCTGAAGTGTGTTTGCAGGGGAGTCTTGGGAGAGAATGACTTCCATCGGGTGTTCAGACTGCACAGTAATTAAATTGTAACAGTAAAGAAGTTAAAAAAAGGTGAAGTTTAGTAGCTATCTGTTTCCTTTTAGCAGACATGTATCTTCAGGTTAAGCCACTGCTTTGGCATCCAAAAAAAAGGTTTCCAGCAATCTCACTTAGGTAGCACAGGTAATCTTTCTGCATCTGCTCCCTTATATAAAACACAGACAAACTTCCCTTCTCCTGAGCAGACTTGTTTGGGTCAAGGACTGCCTCTGAGGGTACAAAAATCATGCCCAGCGCCATAAAGCCCTGATCAGGTCTGTACCCAGTTGAGGTCTGTGAGTGCTGCTGCAGTACCAGTAACACCACGAACATCCAGCCATGCTGGCAGTGCAACGCTCGCTAACGCGGAGGGCAAAGGGAGGCCGTTTACCTGACCTCAGAGCCCGGTTTTGAGTGTTTCTATAAAGAACATTCTCAGAAGCCAAGGAGAAACCTCATGCTCCAAAAGCACCTGTTAATGTGTAATAATCAAATTATTTCTTCTTTTTAAATTTTAATGCAAAAGAATACATATACATTAATACATTAATGCAAATGTATAAAAAGTGCTAGACTGTAAGTACCAATCCATGATTCCATTGGGCTTCAAAATAGAAATGCATTAAGTTTTCTTTTAATTTCTATTCAAAGTTTTTTCTGAATTCTATAGAAGTTTCCCATAAAAGGGCTTTGTTTTCGGCTGTAGCGCGTGGTTTTCCCCGAGAGCGCAGCGAAGGGGATGGTTAGGTATGCCGTCATACTGAGTTGGTCATGTTAGCAAATTCTTTTCTAAAAAGAGGTGTCAGATTGTTCAGCCAGCTGAAGTAATCCAGTTGGCAGGAGAGTGACTTAATTCAATAAGCAGAATTTTAAAAACACTGTGGTTCTTTGTTTAACAGCCAGATTCTACAAAATTAGCTCCAGCTCTGAAATAATTTCTCTCCCCACCCTCCCTGTGTTACCCCCCTTCCGTCCTGCATGTCACTACCTCTCCTCACTGCCTTGTTTTGTCTGGTACTGATTCGCACTGGAGTCGTTCTGCACGTCCCCTGTGGCGATCTGCTCAGCCCAGAGTCAAGCCAAGGCACCTACGCTCTCGATTTAAGCTCGGGGAGCGAGGCGGCTGAAAAGGACGCAGGCACCTCGGTGGCCGGTGCCCCTGTCCCACTGTGCCTGCCCCGTGCAGTAATTCACTTCTCTCTGAAGGGAGTGCCAGGTGTCCAAGATAAATCCTCAGCAGGAATGCGTGACTCCTGCAGGCAGATGACAGAGGTCCATCTAAATTTATCTATAGACACGGCCGGGCAGGGAGGTCCCACGTCCCTTCAGCGCTGGGAAGGAAGAGCTTACACCCCTAGCGCCCTGCTGGATTTTACACAGGGGAACTTATCTAAAGGGTTGAGTGCAAGTACCACCAACAAGGAGCACGCTTCGACCTGTTGTTGCTGTCACACCGTGAGCACCAACAACCAGCAAACCCAGTGGAAGTTAAAAACACACAGGACCTCCAAATACCTTTGCAAGGAAAGCGCCGTAGTCCTAAGCCTGCTATACTGCTGCTCCTTGCTCCCAGGAAAATGCCTTCTTCCCTTATTTTTCCTGATATCTTTTTTTTTTTCTTTTCTACTGAGACGGATGAGAACGCGAGTTACCTACCTGCTGCTGGCAGTTACTGGTAGGAGTAGGGTGGCTCCACCACTGCTCAGAGATGCTTCTTAACCCTTCCGTTCTTTTTTTTTTGTCTTTCCAGAGTGCTGTTTGTGCACTGACCAGGTTCGAGGTTGTGCATTTGATATCGCCAGCAGCCCTGGGGCTTTTTTCCACAGACATTTTTTCCCTTCTCCTTGCCTATGCTCCTCTTCATACCTTTCCTGCTTTGAGAAAAGCATCAGTGTTGGTTAGTGGATTCCTCTTTAGTGGGAAATTCACTTTGATCCGTATTATTTGAAACCGTGCAAAGTTTGCTCCAAGGCATGTCCTGCAGGGAAGGAGCTCTGAGGCTACTGATCACAGCTGGCAAGGCCTGAATCTCCTGGGCATTTTCCCTCCACAGTGCCCTGCTGGCTTTCCTTTCCTGCAATGAACGTCCAGCAGCAACATCTGGGGAGACAAGAGGTGGCGAGGGAAGGTAGTGTACAAAATACTGTTCTATACTGGATGTCCCTGCACAGCAGGCAGCTCCCCGGGGGCCAGCAGCTGCCTGCTCCTGGTCTTCAGTGCAAACCTGCCCACAAGATGCTGTTGGAGGAGCATTCCAGGACAGCGCCGGGGAAGGTGGGGAACAACACAGACCCCTTCACTATCTGGGTGGGGAGATGGCTCCAGGACTGCTCACACAGCTGTTCTTCCTCCGAATTCACCTCTTCTTCTTGCTCTCCCCACCCCTGTGGAAAGCAGAAAGGGATCAGGACAAACAGAAGGAAATCTTCCTGGCACTGCCTGCGCTCTCAAGGATGGCAGAGGAGAGCGGCATGCACATCACTGCTGTGCCTGAGTTCACAAACCGGGAAAGCTGGAGGAAATGAAACCTCTTCTGCCCAGATCAGGTTCCTTCTGAGGAGAACTGGAGGAAGCAGGGTGAGTGGTCAGGCCCAGGGCAGGAGCGGTCCAGCAGCAACGAGCAGAGCCAGAGTGGAGCACCCTGTGTCCTGCCGCAGCCTCGATCCCTTCCCCGAGTGCGCCTGAGCTGCGCCGTCATTTCGGGGAGGAGGCAGCCAGCCAGGCTCAGTCCCATCAGAAGGAAAGCACCTCGAGGTTGTCCTGTAGATTTGTGTTCAGATTGATGAATAATGCAAACCAAAGCTCCTGAAGGTCATATTAATGGAAAACGCCAATTAATATCACTGGTTTAACCCATGTTTCGAATCATGTAGAGATCAGATGTTCAGAAATAAAACTGGCTTGCAGTGATAAGTATATGACTGTCTTATTGATGTGGAGCCAATTTTTACCACCCTTTTTACTGAGTGAGCCGTTTTCCTGGCTGAATGTGGTACTGTCGGCTGCGCGTACGCAGAGAGCCTGGCTGACGGAGGACGAAGGTACGCAGCGAGTATTGCTCCTGGCTCAGTCTGGCAACTGTGCTGTTATGATTTGCGTCTTTCATCCACAAATCCTTTGCTTTCTTTTTCAAATGTACCTTCATGATCTTACATAAGGACAGCTGTGACTGAAATTCTAGGCAAAACTACACTACAAATGTTACCTCTTTCCTTCTTTTCTACGACCACTGTTTGATTTATCATTTGCTTTCCGTTTCAGGTCTGCTGTTTTCTGGTTTCTTATAAGAAAACCCAGATATGAAGAAAGGAAGAAAGAAGCAAATGGAGAACAAACTACAGGCATGGTCATTAATTGTTCTGGGGAAAGGACACCCCGACTTCTTCAAGCGTCCAGACCTGCTGCAGAATATGCAAGGTAAAAATAGAAACCAGAGTACTAAAACAAAGAGGGAGTAAAGATTAACACAGAGGACTTGGTGGCCTAAATATAGACCATTCTGCCCCTCTCCAGTGACTTATAGTAACGGAGAATATTCTGCAGCCAGCACAATTTGTCCAATACCCAAAATATAACACAGAGATCTGACAGGAGGGATTGCAGCTAGAAAATGTGGCATTCTCTTTGGCACAGCTGTCATATTATACTAAGCCAGTCACTTCCCTTTAATCTTAATTTATACTCTCTCTTTCCACTCTGAGCCAGGTTCTCTGGTCAGCAGTAATTGCAGGGGTCTGCTTGCTGCTCTCCCCACAGGAGCCCTCTGTCTCCAGGCATCCTGTTCCTTTGCGCTCCTTCCATGAAGGAGCAGCTGAAATCATGAATGAAACGTTTCTGACACTAAAGAGAACTCCTGGCATCTGCCCCAGCAGAAGAAATCAAGGTATCTTTCATTAAAGTTGTCCATACTTATACAGGGAACACATGCTTGCTGGGCGGTGCCAGTTCAGGGTGGCCATCGGAGGGAGAGGGAGAAGGAGAGGGAGAGGGAGAGGTCCGCCCCTGCTGAATACAGACTCCTGCCCTGCTTCCCAAAGCCATCCCAGCCCCTGGGTTGCCCCGAGGGTGCTTGCTTTTCTCCCATGCAGCCTGGGAGAGATGCCACCCAACCTCTTCCAGCTTGGGCTGCATTTCGACCCCAGACTGCTAAGTAATGCACAAAATAAATATATTTTGTGGGAGGGAGGGATACAAGCGGAGATCTAGTGTCTAGATGCCATGCTTTTTTAGGTAGTGCTGATACTCACAGATATTATTTTATTCCCTGCATTTTTCAAATCCTGTGATTTGCTACAGTTTGCAAATACACACAGTAACCAAAAGTTATTAAATGTAGCAGATTTTAAAGGACAATGTGTCTTTAACAAATGCTATATATATATGTTATATAAACGTTGCAAATGTTATACCATATATTTTGTAGTTTTAGACTGCTATTAATGGGGACAAACAACATGTTTGTAGTCTGAGAATACTGAAATAGTTTGGTCTCTATTTTTTTCTAATTATAGAATTTCATATTTACTCAAAATAGATCTCCATGTGCATGTTATGAAATATTTCATTCCAAACACAAGTACAAGATAAACGCAGTTGGAGTGGATCTTGACTTGCATCAAGAAATCAAAGCAGGCATGAAGGGAAGAGAGTAAGGTACGTCAAACAGCAGTTTTCTAACCGTGCAGAAAGTACTGATTAAAAGATGTTGTGTTTGCACTTCAGTAGAGAAAACTGTGGGTGTGCGCATGTGATGGACAGTTATAATATTAGAAAAAAATAGAATTAACGCACTTTTTGTTATTTGTTAAAGAACATGTATTTCTGTGGAATGGTACAAGCGCATGGTAATGCTGTGAGTGACACTGAGCAGTACGCGGTGCACGGCTGGGTGAGTTCTTCTGCCCACAGCTTGTGGCCGTACCCAAGCAGGGCACTGTTCACAGCTGGCAAGTGTGCTGCATCGTGTGTTACTGTCACTCGGGGGATGCGCCGTCTCGTGCAAACCTAGCTCAGCCAGGGTTTTCCCATCCCACTCACCGCAGGAGAGGGCAGGTGATTCTTCCCACAGCTGCAAAAAGGTGCTGTGCAGCCTGCAAACGTCCGTTTTGCCTGTGCTCCCTGCCAGAGCCAGGCAGCAAAAGGGAGGGGAGAGGGGGAGCTGGCTGCAGCAGTGTGTGGCAAGCCGAACGTCAGTGACAAACGAGGAGGGTCTGGTTTGAACGTTCCTCAAGCTGCCCTCCTACGACCAACGGCTGAATATCTTCAGCACTCTCCCAGCCCAGGAGCACCCGCTCCCTTTCCTGTTGACAAAAACATGCTGAAAACATCTCATTCTGTCTCAGGCTCTCTCATCTGCAGCCCCTTTATGGACCCCAGCAGTTCTAGCTCATCCACCCGCTCGTTTGGCACCCAAGGATCCTTCCAGCCCACACAAACTGCACAGCTTCGGGGCTGGTAGGTTTTGTGCAGCAGCAGCCTGTCTTACTGTGACTATTGCTGGGGCAAGGTGAGTCGACCTTATGTTGGTATCCATGGCATTATGCACATTTTTGTGTCTATGAAAGTTACTGAATTAAGTCACGTTCCTTAAATGTCTCAAATAGGGCTTCTCAGAAATTGTCTTTGAGCTGATGCTCACTGCTGTAACCAGCACATGTCCATGCACTGCTGAGCAGCCCGGCTGATGGCTGCAGTGCAAAAGGAGCACGGGGGGCAACACAGCTCTGAATGCCACGAATCCCGGTGTCTGCACCTGCTGTGGAGACATTTGAGGAGGACCTTCTCTCAGGAGAACAACGCTTTCCCAGGTGAGCAGGAGGACCTGTGTCCACTTCAGCTGTCAGCCAAGGAGCAGCAAATCAGTAAGCTGAATAACAAACCTCCAAAACCAGGGTTTGTCTGCTCAAGAGTTCTAGAAGAGTGTGAAACCGGCACTGCTCAGCTAACTGCGGCATGGATCTCACTGTGCAAATCAGCACCGATGGCCAAGAAATGGAAATCGGCAGATGTAGCTGAGCCCTTTAAAAGGCTTCAGAGGTAATCCATTGATCTGCTAGTTAACGTCAGGCTTTTCTACCAAACAACCTCTTGGGAAGTGAATTTGTGTAATTATTGTTTCTGTTCCTTCATGGTCTGCAAAATGTTGGGAATAGCGAATACTTTCCAGAAGACTGGAAATGTTTTTGAGGTCTGATGCCTCTACTGGAAATCTTTGAAATAGTCTGCAAGAATGTGGTTAAAGTGATACAGTCAGCCCTGAGTACTTCAGTTGCCTTCCCCTGAGGAGCTGATAATGACAGCTATTGGAGACACTGTTGGGCTGGATGAACCTCAGACAAATTTTATGTCCCTATGTCTTCGACAGCGTCTAAAGCCTGAGGCAGCCTGAGTCTCTTCTCCAGAGGAGCTCGATACAGAGGAGTCACTTTCATCATCTTGATTTGTGCAACATTTTCCTAGTAGAGGTGCAGATCCTTGTGCAATAACGACAGCTTGCAAAAGTTACTTTCTGTGGAAGCTCGAGAAATAATCAACAGATCTCAGTAGTCCAGGGCCATAGGCAGGAGGAGGAAGGAGCAGTGCGCTGCTTCACTTTATCTTGATTTGCTCTTATTTAGTACATGCCCTCAGAGGACATCCTTGAGCTTTTCCAGTCCTGTTGCCCCTGACAGCTACTCCAAAAGTAACAAATATGTCTAGCAAGCATCCAAATGCCCTGAAAACCAATGAGTTTTATCTTCAACCCAGATCTGGAGCAACTGTAGTGAGTAAATGCTGTTTTTCTAGATCTGATCAGGTGTGTGGCAGATGACTACTTTGCCCAGTACGGCTGGTAAGATGCCGTAATGACTGCACCCAGGAAGAGCAGCAACAATAGCTTCAGATGACAAGAAGTAACTTTTGTTCAGCACTTATCCACATAGATACGTAGCCAGCATTAGTCTTCTGGAGTACACAGAAAGCCTTGTGAAGCTTCACAGGAGAGCTGTCGATGTTCCTTGTTCTTCAGAGGTCCCTCAGCAGCATCCTCAAAGAAAACGCAGTGAAACGAGGAGTTTAATTCTCGGGCAGTAGCATGTTGCCGCTGAAGAGCGGATTTGTTCCAGCCTTGAAACTGCTCTTTCATTTTCTCTCTCTAAGCCAACAGTCTCTATCACCTTGCCCTGCTCTGCCCTTGCTGTACTGATGAGGGACTTTTTCCCAGCGTGCAGTTACCTCCCATTGTTCCCTGGAAGCACATGCCTGCAGGGACTTCATCACTCCGATCACTATCAGTCCTTGCCGGACACTGCATTCCTTTAGGATAAAGCTTTAGAAGGGCTTTTGTGGGATCCATCAATGAGGCAAACAGCTCTGACAGCCCCAAGAGCCCAGCATCGCTCAGCTCAGCCTAACCCAGACGCGCTGTGCTGAGGCAGTGACTGCTTTCCTTTTCTTGACTAGCTTCTAAGGGCTTTTTGCAGCTTATTTTTGTTAATTTTTGCAAAAGCTCTCCTTCCTCTCCCGAGCAGAACGGCACAGGAGTTTGAGCTAAATCTTTAAATGGGATACAGAGTTTTTCTGGCATTTATGTATTTTAAACACAGTTTTAACTCTCTGGCTGGAGTGGACCACCCCGCTGGGGACAGCGAGGCCGAAGCAGTGACTGGGGCTGAGTGGGGCAAGGCTTTCCTCCCCAGGAGGACGTGGACCCCCGTGGCAGCAGGCACGGCAGAGGTGGGAGGCTTGCCTGTCGCCTTTCTGGAGGAGCAACGGGGAGGAGCAGGTGGATGGTCCCATGTCCCCACCCAGAGCCCACAGGGGCTGGAGCCCACGGGGAAGAAGGGTTTGTGCCCAGTTACGGTCCAGGGCGCAAAGGAAGGTGGAGCTCAGCTTGCAGCAAGTGCTGCCTGGTGCAGGGCGCAGAGCTCGGCTCTTCTGTTGTTGGGTGACCTGCAGCAGCCAAAGCGCTCCCCTCTGCAGCTGTACTGGGGTTTAGCAGTAAATGCTAATTCCATAGCATGACATTAAAATTACTTTCTCAAATATATTTGTCAGTATTCATGTTTTCCTTGATTACAATGAGCCCATTCAGCATATACCTGCCCATTCACATGCATCTCTACGTATCTATCTGACCACAACCGCCACCATATGTGGGTCTGTATAATGGTTGTTGTCCGGAGTCTGGAAATACTTTGCACATTCACAGTTATGTGCAGGAAAGGGATCCTGTGCAGGGCAAACTCTGCATAACCTTTGTAGCGTCTGGAGCAACAGTGAAGAATTTGGGATTGGGCGCTCACCACATTGTTATTTATTGGTATTGCATTCCTAAGAGGACAAACCAGGGCCTTGTTGTGCTAGGTTCTGCAATTTAAAAAAGCCTTTGCTTTGATGAATTTACAGCCTAAGTGGCATTGTTCTGTTCTCGATTACAAGTTGTTTTTCAGAAAACAAGTCCACTTTATTAAATTAAAATCTCTCCTAAAATAGAAGTTTTATTTAGCAAAGTTCCTCTGTGCTTCCATTCTTAGTATGAAACAAATGTATTTACTTCTGTAGTAGAAATTGCACATGTTAAAGAAGAACATAGCGTTTCTTTAATTTTGTTTGATGTTCTTTGTTTAGTTTTGTATGAAAGTTGGGATTATGTGACCATCTCATGACTGTAACACTTGTCAGTTCATTTAAATCCATGTTTTAATTTCCTGTTTATTATCACAAAGTTTATTGGTTTGTTAGTGGTAATACTCAAATTTAAAACGGCTAGAAGGAAAAGCTGCAGTGTGAACTCACCTATAACACTCGACATTGGAGAAATCACACAGAAAGCGACCACAGAGTGCCAGGTTCACAAGCACTCCTGTTTGTCTGTCTCTGTGTGTCTGTCTGTGTGTGTATTTCAGAGATGATTTTTAGATTCTTTTCATATCATGATGCAGACGTAAAGTAAGCCTTTTTTTGCAAAAGCTTGGAAGTGACTTAAAAGTGTAAGAATCTATTGGGAAGTGTAGTTGAAAATCTCAGCCATTCGGTGAATGTTACAAATTTCACACAGGCAGGTGACTGGTGAAGATGGGAGTCTTGGAAAGAAAACACAGAAGGAAATCATGCAGGGATGTGGGGCAGGTGGATTCACGGGGCCATTGAGTTAGAGACTTTTACAAAGCCACCTTGTTCTTTTCCTGGTTTCAGTGGGCTTTCATTTAACAAAGAAAGTAGCTGGAAAAATTACCCAGAAATATTTGACCTTCAAAAAGGCCTCTAAGGCACAATTACCTGATGTTCACTGAACTGGTTCACGTGGTTCCCACTCTAAATGACTTTCTAGGTTCACCCATGTGTGAAAAGGGGTCTGATGATATGGAGGAGGGCAAATGAGAAAAGAAACTTCAGGAAGGAGAGAAATACACCAGGGAATTTTACTGGTTATGTTTGCATCAAGAGAAAGAAAGGGCAAATAAATGTAGCCAACTCAAAGTAGCTTTTTGGCTTTGAACTTCAAAAGAAAGTAACATAGGAGGGATATGGGATATCAATAGCACTCGAAATAAGCTGTTTCATAGAGTTAGGTAGGAATTGTAGAATGCATCGTACTTAGCTTTCTTAGCCAGATGACAAATTCTTTTTGTTCCTCAAGTATGACAAAAATATAACAAAAATGCTGTTTTCCCCCATGTCTTTTCTTTCCTTCTGCCCTTGGTTGCCCTGCAGACAGGAGATCACTTGGCTGTCCGGCCACCAGTGTTCACGCCAGGGTCCGGCCATGCCCTTTCTGCAGATTTTCAGCTCTTTCCACTGCATGCTCCTGACACTGGAACAAAGCGAGCGAGTTATCTAGGGCTGCAATCTCTATTAGGCTCTAGGGAAAATACTTTTTTAAGGAAATAAATTCCATGGTTGGCACAAAAGTGCCTCTACCATGCACTCTTTTCAGTGGAAGGTATAACCAGGTGCACATAAAAGTATGACTTCAATAGTTTAGTATTGGCAGAGACACAAAGCAGCATTTTACGTGCTGCCCCTCTGCTCTGAACTGCCAGCAGAACTGCATGGGTGCGCAGAGAGACGGGCCTTCGCATGGTGTGAAAACAGCAACACCTGAAAACGTGAAGACTTCTTGAAACTAGGGAATTGGATTTCCGTCTTTGCTGAGAGAGCACAGTGTGCAATAGGAAGTACATTTGTATGGAAGCAAATTATTTTAAATAATCTTGGAGCTTAAAGACTTTCATGAATAAAAGCAAGTGCTCAGTACCCCTTCCGTCTGCATTATCTAACAAAAGGAACAAATTCTCTGAGACAGGGTGGAAAGAGAAGAGCACCAACACGATAATTGTACCACTGAAGCAGTTTTTAATTATTTGACCAAGTATCTTTCTGGGGGAAAAACAAATCGGATTTCACATTTGAGATAGTGGCTTGAAAATTGAAACTCTAAATCTAGACAGGTAGCAATCAGGATTTTTGAGTAGTCCAGTCTTTCAGGCTTGCTTTATAAAATAGCAGTAACCTCCAGTATCTATGGGGCATCATAGCCTGTTCTGCCTGAGAAGTCCTTTGAAGACAGTTTTGACTGTGTACCACTGTGGTCTGCAGCGTGTATCTGATTTATGGTTGAAATCTTTCTCTTTGGGGATTTTGACCCTGGTTGGCTAAGGATGAGTGGGCTCATACTCCAAGTCATGGTATTGGCACCTGGAACTGCAGATAGATGTCTAACTCCCAAATCAAATGTGAAGGTGCCCCGTGAGTCTAGCGCCCGCCAGCACGGCTGCTGCGGCAGTCAGCACGCACCAGGGTGTACGGCTCTGCCACGGCGCACCCTGCATCACCCAGCCCTGTTCTGGGACTCGCACTCCTGGCTCTTCTCTGCATCTCGCTGCTGGGCCAAGGCGTTCCTGGGGCGAGACCCCGTGGCAGTGCCGCTCCCAGCAATGCTGTGGCGCTTGGTGGAGCACCTCCAGCCAGAGGCTGCGTGCTGCACAGCCGCTCACCTTAGCACTGAGGCACGATGGGAGTGAGCAAGATCTGGAGCTTCAGGCCTTTCAGGCAGAGGCTTAATTGGAGCCCCGCTTGCCAGTGACAAGCTCTCTCCAACCAGCAGGTCGCTGGGCGAAAGGAGGTTGCCTGTAGGCTGAGGCACTCACCTCCAGGAGGCAGTTCATGGCTGTGAATGATGCCTCCAGGGGAAGCCGGAGTCGATGGTGGCAGGTGGGCAGAGACACGGTGACCTGTGGAGCGGGTACCTGAGCACAACTATCCCGAAAGGCTGGAACTATTGCACCGTCCTTGTTGACACGAGCTTGTTCCACTTGGTGCTACGTGGGGTCAACATGCCAAGTTTAAATTTGGATCTAAAGTCTTAAGACCCGAGTTTCCACAGAATTTTGGGACTTTGGAAATGTTCTGCTGTTTTTCAGCATGAGCTCATGAACTTGGAATAAAATTGTCCTTGGGGGAAAAAAACAGAACAGGTGAAAATAAGTGCTCATGTAAGATCTGAAGGCTGAGGTGGTCTCAAAGCAGCGGTCTTTCATCTGTGTTTGTTTTCCATCAAATGCAGGAGCAACTCTGGGCAGGATTTGCCTCAGTTTAGGGAGGCAGAAAAGATCATAATGCATTATAAATAAAAGAAGTACCCTGAATAAGAAGAGCCATTTCTTTTCCTAGACAAGACATCCAGATCAAAAGTGAATGGTGATGCAGGAGAACACTCAAGTACATGGTTGCAACAAGAGCTCCCAGACTCCTTCTGACAGCAGCCCCACTGGCAGGCCAGTTTAGCTTCAGCTCATAGCAGCATAAATATGGGATGATGTGTAGTTCATCAGGCTCGTTCCTCCTCCTTTTGGAGGCTGAACAACATGCACATGTCCGTGCTCCTGAATTCGTGCCCATTCTGGAAATTTGTTTGCCTGATCCTTAAATTTATGTGTTCATCTTTGTCTACAGAAAGTGCACCAAGCTCTGCCGAGCCCACGGCAGTTAGCTGTGGGCCACAGAGGGATGCCTCAACTTACTGGAGAGACTGGGTGGAAGTTTTCTGCCGTCCTGCAATGCCTGCTGCTTGTTAACAGCTGATCCCGAAAAGGAGCTGACATAAGGGCACCGAGGAGGATGGCTTTACAGAAATGCACTCCCTGCAATTCTGACTGAAGGGGTATGTGCTGAGTAGTTAAACTGTAGCAGAGAGACTGAAATATTTGAGAGATTTCTACTGGAGCCTGCTTTTAACTATCTGTAGCCCTGTTTGGAAAAGGGCTGTAGTTGGTATAAGCTTTTAGCTTGAATTTGCACTTCTTCAGTCTGGGAGAAAGAATGGAAGAAATGTTCTGAGAGCAAATTCCATGTACGTCTTCTGCCATCTGCTAATAGCATGTGTGAGCGGCTCTGCTGCCAGAAACCAAGGAACAAAGATAACATCGTTGTGGAGAAAATTGCAGTGCTCTGAAAATGAGACTCCTATTCCAGATGACTTGATAGCTTAACACCCGCTGGGGCCGAGTCTGGGGCCAAATTCTGCTCACCAACACTTGCATAGACCCAGGATAACGTCGCTCAAAGTCGTGTGAGCCCTTACAGGGGCAACGTTATTCCCGCTCAGCCTAAAGAGCAAGTAAGTTTTATGATCCATTTAGTGTGATGGCCTTGTTGGAATCCCAGAAATGAAATTATTTAGGGTGGGAGGAAGGACAAAAGCCGAAGAGCTTCACCACTGAAACCACATGCAGGCAACTTGCAGAAAAAAAACGTGGGGAGTCCAGACAGCAGTGAAACACCAAGGAAACTGTCGGAGTTAATCTTCCCATGTCTCTTTTTGCGTCAAGTCTCATTTGTGCAATGCATGTGTCAGTGCACCCTTTAATGCTGCAACAATGACGATGGGATCCAAGCCGCCCTGGTCCCAAAGCGCGAGTCCCTGCGGGAGCGGTCGGAGCCACGCGCCTGTGGCCAGCAGCGTGCCGGGCTGCGGGTACGCAGGGCAAGGGATAACCATGAAAAACGAGATTTACAGGTGTGATTTCTGAGCTGTAACACAGTCTCTCTCCTCACCGTGTGGCTGGCAGGGTAGAGTCAACAACACACAGAGAAATTCTGCGCAGTACCCTTCTTCAGACCCCTCTGTTGTGCAGTGGTTTGCAATGGCTGGGTAACAGATGAGACTCGTTATCAGGAAGGAAAACGATGAAACATAAATCGTGTGAGACATGCAGGTAACATGGCAAAAAAGGTCTAAAACTGAGGACAGAGGTTTTGTTTGTTGGATACAACCTGTTAGAAAAGACCCTGGTAAATAGCACTGTCTGTAATTCCGCTTGCAGTCAGCTCAGCTTCATCCTCCTCCAGGACTTAGCCTGTGATATTTCAGAAAAACGTTATTAGTAGATGTGGAGCTGGTGTAAGGACTATCTGGTTGCTCTGACAGTCCTCTCGAAGGCAGAACAACGAGGAAAAGGGTCTGCATTTTGCCTTAGCAGACTGGAGTGTGTATTTATACCATTACTGCTGGAGTAGGAGGGGACATGAAATACAAGGAGGGTTTCTGCATGGCTCACACTTTTTTTGTGGCCCCCTTTTCTGCTTGGAAAACTTCTTTGGTTTTTCAGTGGCATCTGTAGCACTGGAAACTGGCACCGAGTTTCCTGCTTGATGTTACATTATGAAATAGTTAATAACATTTTGAGGAACGGAGGGGAGCTGTTTATAAACAGCTTTTGCATCTTTCATGTTTCTTATTTCCCTGTTAGTGTTAGAGTAATTGTATTTGCGACAGTGCTAGATGAATGCGGGAAAGGTGCTACCTGGATAATGTGGTTGCTGCAGGTCTCCACTGTGTGATCCAGCACACCGGCCCTGGCTCTGTGCTCCCTGGACACCCAAATCTCTGGGTGGGTCAGGCAGCAATGACGCATGTGCAGGGAAGGCAAAGTTTCTGCCAGAGATGTGTAAGCTCCTGGTTCTTGCATCACCCCTAAAATCCTAGTATAATAAAATAATGAAACCCTAAAATAGTATTACAGAGTTTCTTGGGAAAGTTCTTACCTGTGTTATTACATGTGTTGATGGATCGCACATTCCTTCTGGACCTACAAAAACTTCTCTGGCTGAAATTCTTTCTGTGAGAGATGCAAATTCAGCATTCCCAAATGGTGGCATGCTCTTCTTATCAAAACCAAATGGTTTGGTGACAAGAAGGCACCAAGCAAATCCCCCCAGATCTGAAAATGTCGTTATTTTTTATTCAAAGCAAGCAGTCTCTTGCTCACCCTGGAGAGGTGAATTCTTGTGTCTACTCTCCATCCTCTCAGTGCTGAGAAGTTGTCTTTTGAAGGGCCCCAACCCTTTATCCCACCAAGCCCCAGGCCTGCTGTGAGGGACGGACAAGCCAGGCGGGTGGAGAGAGGGCCGGTGGCGTGCATGATGGGCTCGGTGGGAATGACCAGGGCCAGGCAGGCATGGGAGAGGGAGCAGCTGCCACCACGGATGGAGCCTGGGAGGCCAGTGTGAATGTCACGGGGCAAAGAAAGAAGCACAGAAACAGCACAGTGGAGGAGAAAAATAGGAAGAAGAGGCTAAGGAGGAGAGGAAAAAGGAGCACTGTAGTCTTGGGGCAAGGAGAGGCACCAAGGAAAAGAACATGGTCATCATGACATGAAAACTGTCCTCTGTTGATGTTGTCCAACCTTTCAGGCTTCACCACTCCTCTTTGTGCCAAGGCTTTCCCATTCCTCCTCTCCTAGAAGCTGTCCCTAGTCCTCCTCCTGAGCTGAAAGGACACGCTGTGTCACCAGTCAAATGCACATCCATCCCTGAATCACGCTTTTCTTCATCTATCCACTGTCTGCTTAATATGGGCAAAGGCAAAGGAGGCTAAAGGATATTAGCAACTGTCGAACTGCCAGGTAAATCTGCTAGTTTGAAAACTAATATAATGGCAGAGTATACTAGGTGTGCAGGTCTTCAAAAGTAAACATCCATTTACAGCAGGATCATAAAAATCTTTGAGGCATTCAACAGCAAGTTGCCTGTGGCTTTTCACCCTTGTATCTCCAGGAGTTATTGCTCAATGAGGGAGTATGTGGTGTTTTGTGTGAACCAGGAGGTAATTGTGAGCAGCTACTTAAATAGCCCTAATTATGTTTAAAGAAGGCTGTTCCCTGAAAGCAGCTAGAATCTGTGAATAAACATATTGCCACAGGTGACCACCTGATCTGTGCATATGGACCTAAAAAAAGCCAGTTTGCTAAGTTTAAATACCTCAAAATAAAGCTGAGCAGACACCAGACGCCAATAGCTGTGCCTGCTTCGTGTGCACTACCAAAAGCAGCATTGTACGGGGGCTTTGTAGTGCAGGAGAGTGCAGCTCAGGTCCTTGTGGCATTGCAGATGACCACATAATGTTTAGCCAGCCTGTAATGCACTCCTGAGGGGAATAGAGGGCTTAAAATATAGGCCTTTAAATACCACACAGACAAAGAAAGATGAAGAAGTGACTAGGCCCCATGAATGGGGGGATGGAGAAACCCAACGGCTTATTTTGCTTAATCCTTGTGCAAACACACTCAATGTCTGCTGAAGTCCAGCGGCAGCCCCTACCTTCACGAGCGCCGCCCCGCACAGCCAGCCTGGAGCTCCCTGGGGACGGTGGGCACCCGCTCCCCGCCTGGAGCTGACGGGGCTGGGTGGGCGCAGCCTCGGCCCCGAAGTTACCCCCTCGTGAGTAATGCTCAGAGGCTGTAAGCCCTTGGGGGGCACCTGAAGACATGAACTTTCTTTCTCAGGACAAGGTGTCTCTCTCCACCAAAGGCGCCCGCCCAGGAGCCAGGAACACGGACGGCTTGGGCAGCCCCTGGCCCCCCGGCTGCGCCTGAGTGTTGGGAGGATCCAGGGGACCATCCCCGCTCAGCTCAGACCGGCAGTACCGTCGCTCTGCAGCTCAGCCATGTCTCCATGAGGCAGGACTGGACAGCAGGAGCCCTCTCCAGCCTCCTGGTAAAGCTTGGTGCTTCAGGCAGAGTTGAACCCCATCCTGCTCGTGTGTACCACCAGCCTGGAGTCTGGCCCTCAGAGAGGGCTGGGACCTGCTCGGCTCTGCTGAGCCCAGTGCCTGGCCAGGGAGGTCAGTGAGCCCCGGGGGGACATGGAGAGACAGCGACCTCCCGGCATTCGTTTGCAGCAGTTGGGCAGTGAGCTGGTGAGCGGGGCTCAGGCAAGCAGGGCTCAGGCAAGCAGGGCTCACGCGAGCGAGGCTCAGCTCACAGGACCCAGCTTGCAGCTTGGCTGCGGCCCTACGCTGCCAGAATTTTTGAAAGAGAAAGTCCGTGACAGAGGGGACAAAACGTGAAGCTGTTCAACGTCTGTGAGGGTTGAAGAGTTCATGGTGACAGCTGAGATAACGCCGGGCTTGGCTCGGGGCCCCGAGCCCTCCCTGCACGCCGGCCTCTTCCTCCTTCTCCTGGAGTGAGCACCCAGCTGCCTCACCCTACCATTAACCACGTGTGGCTTCAGCGTGACTTAAAATTAACAGCTATGCATAAAATTGGTACATAATTATTATATATTCTGACATGGAAGTACAGCGGGTCTAGAAATAAACTCTGTACCTTTTTTAATTAACATGGCAGCTCTCTGAACAGCTAGAAAAAAAATCTTGATATTCGTGGTAGTCAGTCACGTTTTCTTCCTCTTTGTTCTGTTTTGATCAATAATTGCTTTCAGCGCTCCTTGTGCGCAGCTGCAGGAGGAGGCGTGCTCAGAGCCCCAGCCCCTTCCCCGAGGCACTCGGTCCTGCTGGCAGCGCAGGGGATGCCGAGGAAACACCACCTCCACCGTGGCTTCTCTGGGCAGGTGACGGTGACACCAATTGCCTTGCAAGAAGCTCCTGGCATTGCCCCTTACAAGACAGGTTTGCCTTGTGCGCAGCACCTACCCATTTTGGCACCAGCCACCTCGCCATCAACCCAGGCTTAAAGTCCCCCCTGCCCCATGCTCCCCCCAGCCAGGCGCCAGCTCCTGCTGCTGCTTTCTCCACTGCGGCGCTGGTGGGAGGCATCCATGCCAAAGGTCCTCCTCACTCACCGCTGGGCTTCCAGCTTTTCTCCTTCTCCTTCAACTCTCCGTCTCTGAATGTTTCTCCGTATTGCTTCCCTCCGGTATCATCCTGGTGTTGTCTCTGGACTTGGGCTCACGCTGCAGGGAGCCATGAGCTCTCTGGGAGCTGCAGAGGGATGAGGAATGTACCCTTGTGGCACCTCTAGAAGCTGGCACAGCACAGTAAGTTTAAAGGCATTTTCTGAGGAAATTAGGGACAGTCCCAAGTAAAAGGTTCAGCAGAGGATTGCCATCAACACTTGGCTAGCTCCAGTGCCAGCTCCAGGCAAAGGAATGGCTGAATGAGGATGCCACCTGCGGAGGGTAAAAGCCTCATGAGCCCTTTTAGCAAACTCCTCCGTTATCCCAGGGCTTTAACTAGAAACTGCGGCTGAGGACGGCTGGAAACCTGTGCAAGCGCTGCCCACTCGCTCCATCGCCCAGAACCATGGGCCCGTCTCCCCCGGCGCCCCTGTGCCATGGCTCCCGGCTGCCCCCTGGCCCCATCGCCTCCCCACAGCACAGAGGAGACACGAGAGGCTCAGCTCCCACCAAAATGATGACGATTGAGCCATATTTGGAGCAATGGCTGAGCGTGCCCAGCATTTAGCCTATACCAGTCTATTGCTTTGCACACAAAAAGTGCAGAATGCAGTCAGCTTTCTGATTTTTTTTACTATTTTTTTTAACACTTGTAAAAGAAGTCCTTAGGAATACAATTTAAAATACACCGTAAACAAAACTTTTTGGTAACAAACTTTTAAAGAGGTTTTTACAGAATTGTTTTAGAGTAGTCGTGGAATTACAATTGAGGTAACTCTAGGAAAGAAATACAGATGGAAGAGCAAAAACAGTATATCCATTCAAATAATAATAATAAGGTGGGAATGAGAATAAAGGTAAGTTTTAGAGAGATGAGTAATATGTACCAGAGAGATGAAGGATCGGCACAAGTCCTCTGGATGCTCAGTTTGTCGGGGTCTTCAGTCAGGGCAGCCCTTGCACCTGGAAAAGCAAGGGCTACTGCAGCAGATCAGGGCCAGTTTCAGATGGGTGTGGAGCTGTGCTGGTCTGTGTTACACAGGTTGGACTCACTCACGGCTCAGAGCCTTTCACAGCCCTCCTACCTCCCTGCTTATGGCTTGAAGCAACTGCCAGTATCACCTCAGGCTGTAGGGAGAAAAAGTCCATTGAACCCCATTGCCTCTTTGCTAGACAAAACCCAGAAAGATGACTCACACCTGAAATGTGAGGGTTTTCCTGACAACTTCCAAACAATCGCTTCATTTCATGCCTGGACATCAATCAGTGAATTTCCAAGACAATAAATAAACAGAGACAATTACGAATCCAAATATCTGGTGTTTCCTTTGCACACCACAGAAGCTTTCGGCAGAGCTTTGTGGACATTGCACCAGGTGGGAGGACAGTCACTGTGTGACCCTGTCATCGGCTAAAACCTGTGCCATGGGAGGACAGTTGAATCGCTAGTTATAACTTTGTGAAACTAGAACGCAAAACACAGTAACATCCAGTGAAGGCGCAGGCGTGAACCCAACGTGCTGAGGCAGTCACTGCTTAAAGAAGGATACTGTTCAGCAGGACGTCTTTTTTGATGCTATTCCTGAAACCAGAGACCCGCGACGTTAGAGTCAGCGTATGAAAGCAGATCTGTCTCCCTGCTTGTTTACACAGACTCACATCCGCGAGCGTCAGTGATCACTCGGAGCAGTGGCTCTAAATATCCACAACCAGCACCACATCCCTCTTTCAGAGAAGTGTTTTGAAACACTTGTCCACACTTTTCAGCGAGGGGCGACAATTATCAGAAGGGGAATAGCAACACAAAATTAGAAAAAAGCAAGCTATGGTGGAAGGGATAGACTAGCTGAATCTTCAGCTGCGTGTCAGAGATTTATCATGCTCTTAATGGAGTCTCAGCTACATTTCTGCAGGCAGAAGGCCTAGAGACTGCATATGTTTCAATGGCTGTGTACTTCTCATAGGTTTAGGCTTGGGGTAGCAACTGTAGCTGTCTCAGCAACGGCAAGGCCACGTGGTGAAGAGCTGGATCGCTCTAACGTGCTTCTTGCCTCTTCATTCATACTTTGAACCCAATCCAGAGACATTTTTTGCTGCCTGATCCTCACTGAGTCCCTGCTAGAGATCAATCTTGTTTTTCTTCCCTGGCTTCTTTATAATTAGAGAGCGTGAAGCCAGTAAATGGGATACAGGATTGCTGCTGACCAGTTCCCTGCTGAAGACGTGCAGGCAGAGGCAGGGCTGTTCATACTGACTTGTGAAGGACGGTATTCAGTTCCTTAGTAAATCTGTCATGGTGCAGTCGGATGATGATTCATGTGCAGTGGTGGACTGAACTGCACGCCCAAAGCTCTTACAACCACAGGCTGCCTTCCACATCACTATCTTGGAGGCTGCTGGCCCTAAAGCAAGAACAGACGAGTAGGACACACAGCAGCCTTTGAAAAGCCACACTTTATAGGCTGGTGTATGATGTGACACAGACCGTACTGCATCAGACCAAGGCCCCTGTTAGTCGGTGTCCTCTCTCCTAACCCAGCTGCAAGCAGATACCTACGAAACAGTAAGAAAATGGCAAATATATCTGCTGTTTTTCCTCTGCTAATCTTCCAGCCTTTAATATTTTCAGTTCAGGGGATTTTATGAGCTGGTTGTCATCTCTTTGGTAATTCCCACTGGCTCTGTTCCACGTACTTGTCCATTTTCCCCTTGAGTCCCTGAGAAATTTTTGCATGTTTTTGCAAATGCCCTTTGCAAAGCGTCCTGCAGGGCTAGTGCTGCTGTATGAGGAATGACCTCCTCTGATTTGCTTTGAACCTGGCTCTTAACGATCCTTTGCTCTTCGCAGGCACCCTTATCCACCCTGTTCAATGGCTTCTAGTGTGTTGCCTTTCTCTAAATCTTTTCCAGTTCTAATGTATCTGTTGGAGATGAGGCAACCAGAACTGCAAACAGTGCTCAATGTGTGACTGAACCCTGAATTTGTACCCTGCCATAATTATGTCTTCTGTTTTAGTCCCCTTTTGGTCCCCTAATAATTGCCAGTGTTAAATTTGTTGGGTTTTTTGACCACTGCAGAGCACTGAGCTGATGTTTTCACACTATCTAGCACAAGCTTGAGGCCTCACTCCTGCCCAGTAATGGTCAGCTCATTTTTTATAGGTGAAGCTATAATTTTTTCTAGTTACCTCACTTTACAGTTATATACATTAAATATAATTTGCTGTTGTATTGCCCTGTACTCAGTTTTCCTAGGTCTTACCTATTTCTTCATAGTCAACTCTTACTACTGCAATATATTGAAATAAGTGCTAGTAATCTTTAATGCGCTGGGCTGTAAACTGCACTGAGTCAGGAGCTGCTAGGAGTCCTGTTCAGCATTTTCCCTCCCGGGTTAGCAACATCCAGGAGAGTCAAGGCAGGAAACTGGAGATGGTTACAGCATCACTCATCTCAGTTTAATTTACTGCCAGATGTAAATCGATGCCTTAATCCCACTGTGATAAAAATCTTTATGATCTCTGCAGTGGATAAAGCTGTTTGGTCAGGCCAAGTAGTCAATTTTAAACCAGTCACTATAATCCCCTTTTTCACCAAAGCAGGTGATTTTGTAATCACTGTAAATACTAGAACCCAACAGGAAATCATTATTCTATAACGTTAGCCGCAACACTAAATTTACTTCAGACTGTGCTAGAGTACATGATGGAGTTGTTAGTTTGCTTCATTCTCACATCACAAACTGCACTGATACGTAACATACAAAGCTCACTTTCTTTGCACTGTTACGTGAACAAAAAAGATGAGAGTAGCATCTTTTTCGAGAATGATGAACAAGCATCTTTACTTAGATGATGACAGGAAGTCTTGTGGTTAGACACCCACTTAGGAGCCACAGGACTTGGCTTGTTTCCAGTACTGAACAGATTTTTTATATTATCTTTGAGCCCCAGCTTCCCTATTCAGGAATTTTGTGAAGTTCAAGTGATTCATATTTCCTAAATTGATTTCTCTCTTCCTCCTATAACCATTTTTGGCTGACTAGGCTTGTTCTTCTTCTCTTGCAACAATTAGATTTAAATATGAGTCAACCTGGAAGAAATCAGTAGCACAGGATGCACTAGCTTTACCCCCAAGTGCATACATTTAAAGAATTAGAGTTTAATTGTGGTGTTACGGCACTGTCCACATACAAGGTCAACTTCACTTTTCTCAGCTGACAGAAATCTGTTCTGTTCAGAAAAGCTGGGGACTCAGCTGACAACCGCTGCGATGACATTCATTTTCCTCTTGGCTAGGGATATGCAAGGCTCCTGTAAAGGAATGACTAACATGCTCTTCTCCTAGCGTGGTATAGCAGCTTTCCAAGGATCAACCTGTGTGACCAAAAGAATTCATGAGAAAAACACCATGAGCCTCTAGACCCCTCACTTATTCCCAGGAAACTTTATTACTGACATACATAGTGATGAGAACCTCCTGGCACATCTGCTGAAGGATATGATTCAGAGATGGCCTCTTATTGTGGACAGGATGGCATTTCTTAGCTTTCACAATAACGAGACATTAAAAACATAGATGACTGTACCAGAGCAGCCCTTTTTTTTGAATGGCAATGATAACATTTGGCACATACCTCACGTTTCCAACAAAAAGCCCTCGTTGCATTACCCCAGAACAGAGTACAGCGTGTGCTTCCCCTCCCTGCCGATGTGCCCGTTTCCCACCATGCTGTGCAGTGCAGGGCAGGCGCTTGCAGTGACTCTGGGTCCTGCAGGGGGGATACATCCCCAAGAGGCTGTTGGCAACGCATACTCAATCCCTGCACATCAGCAGATGTGGGTTAGTGACAAGACA
Organism: Theristicus caerulescens; assembly: GCA_020745775.1. Lineage (NCBI taxonomy): Eukaryota > Metazoa > Chordata > Aves > Pelecaniformes > Threskiornithidae > Theristicus > Theristicus caerulescens. Next base: position 10,315,497 of record CM036565.1, on the reverse strand, counting down.
GATAAAAGAGTAAGGCCCAAAGTCAGCAGACACCCAGTGCAACCACTGAAGATGTCTGCTTTCAGTAGCTGAATCTGGCTGGCTTTTTTAAGGAACCAAAAATCCTGTCTGGTAGTAAACATCTTAAGTAACCACACAGAAAAAGAAAAAGCCCCAAACATCAACCACCTAGCCAAGTCTTTGGGATGGAAAAGCTCGAAAGTCTAGATGAGATAGACGCAGCATTCCCTGCCTGGAATAGCTGGGAGCATTTGTTGGTAGCATGCCTGATCGTGTACTGCTGGTTGGACACGGGGCCAAGCCCACAGCCGTTCCCCCGCCAGCTGCGTGATCCCTGTCCCTCCTGCTGGCTGCGGCAGAAGCAGGTGACGCCTGGGTGGGACAACTGCCAGGCATTAGGAAAGACCACTTGCGCCCATGGTTCATTTCCAGGCGAGGCATACCTTGTTCCCAGGTGCAAAACACTGATTGTGGCCAGTGTGTCCACCACCGTGCTGTGACTGTTCTCAGGAGTGTGCTACAGCACTTCACGGCGGCGTGGGACCACCAAGGGGGAGTGTGAAAGCCAACAAAGCAAATAAGGTGAACAGCACCAAACTTTCTGGGGGGGAGCAATTTTGGTGCAACGGTGACCACTTCAGAGTCATTCTTTGCAGCAAGGCAATGTGGGCAGGCAGAGCAGCATTCACGTATGGATTATGTAGGTTGCTTTGTTTTGCCACAGCTGAAGCCCATACAAGGAAGAAAGAGAGACTCGCAACTCAATCACAGGGCTGAAAAGGCAGGTTCAGATCCTGCCACAGCTTTGACTCACAATCTGACGGACTCAGTACATTTCAAGTTGCAGAAGCTTTTCATATTTCAGCTTTGTGAATGCTAGACAGTGGTTTTGCCACGTTTCATCTATCAGATTTCTCAGTTTTATCCACTGTTCATCAGAGTAAATTAAACCCCTGATTTTGCTGCCTTTCCTTGCTTGTAAATGGGTGTCAAGGAGGTCAGCTTCAGAGAAGAGGAGGGTGCTAATAGCTGTGAAGTGCCCTGTCCGCTGAAGTCTCAAATGAAAGACAGGATGGCTGTGCAAGGCGTTATAAAGTCTTTGAAAATTAAGATAATAACAAGGCAGGCCCATATCTTTTGCTAGCGTGTGAGATTCAGAATCGCTGCTGCAGAAAAGCATTTCCATGCCAGGAACCTGCCCCAGCTGCTACGGCCACAGAGCAGTCCTTCAGCTGATACCAAAGCGTGGGTTGTGCTCCAGTTCTTGGACTCCTTCACCTCTGTCTCACCAGGATTTCTTCAGCCCAGTCATTAACAGCTCACACATACCTGCCACACCTTCCAGCACACGCCTCTGCATTCCTCGCCCTGCTCCAAGCATGCCTTCTTCATGGACTTGCGCTCTCGGAGCTCATGTTCGCTGTCTGTCTTATTCATGTGGTTCCTATGAAGTGCTGCTAAGTTGTGGTCATGAGGAGTTTAGCCCACAGTGACCCTGTCCTTGCAAGAACAGATCAAGGGTAGATTATCCTGTCGCCTAACCAGTACTTTTTGGAAGTATTTTACAACTTACATAATGAAAGTAAGTGCTGGAAATACCTGATCTGTAGTGACAACCTCTGGACCTGCCTACACAGATAACACAAGCTAATGTCCGTCACTTAATGCATTTTCATCTGTTCTCTGATCTGTGGCTGGAACTTGCAAGCTTTCTCCCAGCGTTTTCTCAGCTTATAAAGCTTTTCCTACCATCTCTTATGTTTACCAAGTCTCCAGTTCCCAAGTGCTGTTGATATTTCCAGCTCTCAGAGTTTCTGTGACAGAGACACCTCTGTCTTCCAGGGGATGCAGTACCTGGTAGCTCTGATGGAACAAGCTGGGGGTGACAGCACCTGGCCCTGGAGGGTACCTTGACTCTGGACCTTGGCACAGGCCAGCCGAAAAATGATCCCACCTTCCCCCCTTCTCGTTGTTCTTCCACGGCGCAGCAAATCAAAACCTCGGATCGGCACAGCTCCTATTGGTGCTTGATTTGCAGCCTAGGGAAAAAAAAAAAAATCAAGCTCCTCATTTCCATACAGCAAGTGGGAACCAGCAGCGGTTGGCAACTTTCTAGCCTTGGCCAAGGGCAAAGGAAATAGTTAATCTATCACTCCTTTGAAACACAAATCTCTCTGCTTCTTACCAGGGCAAGGGAAAGATCTGAGTCCTTGACTAATGTTAAAGCGCTCAGCTTAGGCTGATAATTTCCCATTTTTCTGTTCTAGTCTCAAATTTTATGCCTTGATTTTTAGGTTAATCCTTTATTTTTAAGGTTTACCTGGCATCAACTGCTTCTCAAAACTATTCATTCTGGCCATTAATTAGACTTATTACCTGTTTACCTAACATGTTATCTGACTATAATTAAAACAGTATTCTGTTCTGGAAAAAGAAAATCTAAGAAGTAATATCTGAAGAAGAGTTTGTTAGATTTGTACAGTAGGGAAGGTGTCCCCAGGCTCTGGGTGGGAAAGATGTCTCACCGATTGCCCTCGTTTTCTTCCAGTCACCTTTCTGCACATGCAGGTCCTGCTGACCATTAGATATGAGGGTCATGACAGGCTAAGGTACGTAGTTTGAGAACTTGTTTATGGTAAATAAGATGTTGCTGACAGATTCACCTCAGCCCCTTTGCAAAAGAGCTTCATTTAGGAGAGATGCCCGGGAAGAGGGATGGAGACACACACAGGAGTCGGAGGCTGTTTGGGCAGAGAAGCCCCTGTTGTTGTCTACGTGAAGGTTTGCAGTCCTGCGGCAGGGCAGGTGCTCTGCCAGCCTTCCCGAGGGAGGAGTGACCTGGTGGTGGGAAAGGGCTTTTCTCCGGGACTGATCCCAACCCACGCCTGCTTTGCGGCTGTGGGTTTCTTTTGTTGGTTCACTGCAATACTGTTTTGATTTAGGAAGCTGACACACCTTGAGATGTGATATCACTTGTCTGATTACAGCAGAAACTCTTCTGACCACACACCAGCGCCAGGCTTGTCTGCTTTCTCAGTTTTATTTTCTACTCTCAGCTTTGCAGTCTTACATCCATGCTGTATTGGCATACACAAAACTGCACTTTCAAAGTAGCCAGTCTGTTTTCATGGAAAAAATCCGTCCTTCTGGTATTTTTGCTACTATCGGTCCCCAGAACACAATCCCTAACACAGGGAACACGTTCCCCACTGGCACTGATGTGCCAGACAAAAGTTCATGCCTTTGTCTCACTGAAAATGAAGGCTTGATTATTCATGCAGTTCCCAATGAGTCACTCCACACCCTTGAATTATTTCTGACAGATGTAAAATGCCTTCTGCTGAATTCCTACTCCAAAGAGCCTTTTGCATGACCGGTTTATCAGTGAATGCAAGCAGACTCATGATTTACAGTGCTTCATCATCACGGCATGTGTAATACTAAACACGATGACTAGGGAAACCAGACCCACCTATTTTTTGCCATAGGCTCACAGCCTCCAAAATCTGCCGGCAGCTGCACGAGAGGCATTCATGCAGGGCAGGTGTGTGTGCAGGCAGACCCTATATTACCCTGTGGATCTCAACACAGCTATGCAGATGGAAGAAAATTGATCAGCTGAGGGTATATGAATACACTCACAGGGATGATATGGAGACTGAAGGAGACTGAAGTACTAACCTGAAGACCTATTTCTGTCACTTTTCACTTTCTTGCTTTCTCTTTGCTGCCAAGAGCGTGCTTACCACTGGCTAAATACTCAGCTGTGGTGCAGGTCGTGCATGGTCACCGTCCTTGTGTGCGAGCAGCGGAGACCAGCCCTTTTCAGCTGTGAGCTAAAGCTCAGCTCTGCTCCCTCAGCCTGCCGTGCTGACCTTACCTCCTTTAAGCTGGCAGTACACTCTCTGCTGTGTTTACCCACAAACACAGGTATTACGCATCAGCACGCAGTCAGGAGACGCAGATAAACTTTCCTCCACAGCCCGCAGAAGACAGGCGTAGGCTGTTTCCCAAAGGCTCTATGGCTTCTTCCCCAGACGGGGGATCCCCAGGCTGGCCTGAGGATTTTCACAGATCTGCTTTCTCCCACAAAGAAAAGCTCTTTTAGGGGCTCCAGCATTGAGGGGACCTTCTCCAAAGGAGAACCTCCTCCAAAGCAAGGTGGCAGTTGCGGTAAGGATGCCCTGAGGGGTACCGACAGCTCGGAGCTCCCCCTGTCACCCCAGGCCGCTCTCGGGTGCAGCTCCACTGTGCACCGCTCCGTTACGAAGCAGGAACATACCCACGGTAATTCAGCTGCTAACTTTGAGAGAACGCTAATGCCGCGAGGTTTAGCCTGGTCAGATGTAATCATTATCCTGTACATGACACTGCATGTGTCTCACAAGAAATGGTGTGGTTTCTGATAAAAGGGAGCTCTGCTGAGCAGCCGAGCACTCGCTGTCAGAAAAGACGACGCAGAAATCCCTGTTGCCAGGCCTGCAGGTAGTGAAAGGGGCCGATGTGCTTTCACTGGCGGCTGCAAGCGTTTCAGTGACATTCCCTAGCAGACGGCCAGTTCTGGCACAATATGAGCCTGAAGATATTACCTCTGCAATGTGAGATTTTTAGGCTGGGTTTCCACATTTTTCTTCTACGGAAATCTCTGTCACTGCAAAACACAACAGCAGCACCCAAAACCATGTTAAGCAGTCATTTTAGCAATTCTGAAAGCTATTATGCATCTGGCTAATTAAAAAAACCCTCCTCCCTTCTTTTTATTCACAGATGGTCATGATGATACCTTTTGTTCAATAATTAATCATTTTTGTGTCAGGTTTGACTTGTTCTAGGGAGTTAAACTGAGTGTCTCGTTCAAGGAAATCTGTAATTGAGATACAAATCTCTGTGCATCTGGGCATCAGTGAAAGACTTCAAGATTTGTGCAGATGACTAAGTATATGTTTTTAAACATATATTTTACTACCTTAAAGGCATCTACACGGGATATTAGTAGAGGCTGATCCGTCATCTCTCTGTCTTGTCAGTAGACCCACTGGATTCTGACAGCTGAATAGAGGCCATTAATTAGAACTGCCAGGGTTTGTCAGACTTCCATCATACTCCCTAGATAACTCAGTCGTGTGCATTTCAAGCAGCTTCAGTGGGAACATGACCAAACCTTTTCATTTCCCCCCTAAATTCTATGCCTCTCTTTCTAAGAAAGAGGATTTATTCCCGCAGTAATAACCCTTTGCATTTTTGGGGTTCAGCGTAACTCAGTGCTGCGTTAAGGAGTGCCCGGGTTTGCGCTGACTCCTCGGCCTGGGAGCAGCTGTGCGAGGTTCTGGCATTAATTCCCCACCCTCATGAAGGTTACAGAGGATAATGCCACAAGTTTTGCAGGAATAAAGAGCCTTTTTCTTGCTTTTCTAAGGAGGATCTATGCTAGAATAAGCAAACAAAAATTGGACCTGATGTCACATCCCTCTGCTCCCACAGCGATCCTCACTGGAGTCAGCGACTCTGCTCGTGTGGACATACGACGTGGTATAATGACTCTCAGCTATTCATTCTTAAAGGAGAACTGTTATTTTTGCATATAACTGTGACCTATTTTTTCCTTTTGCTATATATATAAATTTACCCTTTGTAGTACATCTGTGAATCCTTTGAAATGCATGTGATGCAGAGCAAATGATCGGACCTTAAAGGCATATTTAGAAAATGCCGGTTTTGTTTATTTTGCATGTTTATAATCGTCTCTGGCCATGTTATCACTGATGAGTTTCCACAGTAGCTTTCAAAGTAATGTTGGTTTGTCTGGATACCCAACATTGATAAAAAGCACTTAAAATGTCAAATACAAGAACAGTTGTTTGTTTTTTCTCACTACTACAGCCTAATACATATTTGAACCGTGAGCCATCTCATTACAACTTCTGAAATCAAAGTAAAGCTCGATAATTTAGAGCATAGCACAAACATATCCTGTAAAGATACAGAAGTATCTTTCCTGAATCTATAGCATGCAAATGGATGGACCTTGTAATATTTTCTCATCATATTTTCAGTACATGCTTGCTTTTGTTTCAAAGACATTTGCAAATAAAATTGTTTGGGTTGAGAGGTTGGTTTGGGATGAGATAATAACCTGTAGTCGTAATGGGCAGGTCTTTTATTATGCTGCTTACTTTCTAAATTATCCTCATCAGAGCTTTTCCTTAAACATTTAATTATCTCTGCTCCTCTCCACTCCCCAGACTTCTCTAGTCAGCGGGGACTGAACTGGGTTAGTAAGTGGATTCTTATGGAAATACAAAAACTCTGTTGCTGGAGCAGAAACAACTTTTCCTTCCCTGTAGCTGTGCCATAGTACTTTTATATTTTTTTTTTTCTGTAAAAGATTATTTTATTTATTGTAGCTGAAGTAATACTAATAAATAATTTATATTTAAGCACAATGTGTACATATTATAATTCTGTTTATTTATTTGCTTGTAGAGCTTTTTACCCAAGCTCACCGGAAGAAGGAAACTGATTATAGAGAACCCAGAATAAGATATTGTTTCCTGGGACATCCTCTGCGCACCAGTAGCAGGGAGCTCTGGCACATTTTTGGTGGAAGCTCTCTCTGCACATTGGAATTAATGTAATTAATAATATTAATTAATAGGATTACTCAGGGATCGTAATCTTCTTATATAGTATAAGTGATTGCCACCAAGGAGTCTACGCCTAAATGCCCCTACCCTAAATGCCATTGAAGGTATCCTTTGAGCACACTGGAACCTCAGCACCCTGCTCTCAACTACCTCTGCTGTAGACAACTGGATTTAGACAAGCTAAAGTCAAGTAAATTCCACCTTTCAAGTCCAGGTTATGCTGCTCGAGCACCCAATTTTATAGGAGAAAACAAGGACACATGATTAGAGGTTAATACCAACTTCTCACTGTCCTAGACTGCAATAGCAATTATTTTGCATGGACAGCTTGTTCCTTCCATGTTATTGCTCAGAGATGGATCCTCTTCAGAAACATATTCCCTGCCCGAACAGAACAAAAGGCTATGTCATCTTCTTCAGGAGTAACCCCTGTTCAACTGGGATGCCACGGATTTGCCTCTGGGGCCAACCTCAGCTGCAATAGAGCGTGGAGAAGGCTGCTTTCAGGTAAGACAGCACAGGCAGTTTGCACACTCATGAGGTTGTTGACGGCCAGACTTCCATGTGGAAGTCACACCGGGAATGAATGTGTTCCAAAGGGGATTTGTAAGGCACCTTCCACGGGGGCTCCCATGGCTGCACGGAGGCAGGTAACTGGCACATGCAAGACTTGGACGTGCAAGAGGATTTTCCCACAGCTCGCCTGGATTCAGTCTCTAGAGACTCCGTTGCCCGTCACTCTTTTTCCTCTGAGGTGTCCTCTGCAGTAACTAAGTCGGTAGCTAGGTTTTCTATTCTTGGTCCCTTCTCATGGGCCTGCCCAAGGAACGAGGGACTCTGGTCCACCCTTGGGCCACCTCTCATGTCAGGGTCGCCTACCTGAGGAGCTCGCTTTTATTCTAGATGGTGGCATCTCGTAAGACCACTTGCTGTTAATTTCTGCACTGCAGAATGCAGTGTAAAGGCTAAGTATAATGTTCAGTTACAAAATGGCGTGAATAAGAGCATCTGCAAATGTCTGCTTATATATGAGGTCAGCGAGTTTACATTCCTTCAGGTCAGAAAACAGAACAAGCATGATCTCATCCCCATGCCAGTTTCTCCACATTACAAAGTCACCACAAGACATGACGACACATTGTTCTGCTCCGGGAGGATGGGACTGAGGGCTTGTCTGCACAGCTTGGAAGAACAAACTAGAAGGAACAAACATGCACAAGCAATCTCGAGATAAGAATGCAGCAGAGAACAAGCACAGTGGTTTTCCCACAGCATGAAACAGCTGAGCTCACAGTATACCTCAAAAAAAACTTAAATGCTTGGTCTTTACTGTATTTTTACCATAGTCATTCATGCTCCTTAGTAAAACCATACCGTATTTAGGAGGGACTGCAAGATCTTAGTGACCACATTTGCTTGGTGTTTGCCCACCTGGTGAGCAAAAGAGGTCTACCACTTCAGAGTGCTGTGTACGATCTAGTGCCCAGCCCGGCTGATCAGTGAAGGAGAGGAGAGCAGAATAGTGGGAGGCAGCTATGCAAAACCTCCACAGAGGAATCGTATTTTCCCACTCCTCATTTGTTATTCTGTGTGGTAATGTATTAATTCCTTAACTAAACTCTTTTGATTATTTTTATAACCCTTACTGATGTCACTCTGAATATTACTGTTACCCTTATAAATACACAATCCTCCTTCTGAAGAAATTTTAGCCATCCAACTAACATGCCCTATGACTTTGAAATCAGTACAGTAAATTCATCAACGGCATTGAAAATAAAATTAAGCTTTGAATGAAAGCTACACTATATACCCCTAAAGGTTATAAATTTGGTCTGGTCCAAGGAATAAGTACATGTCCCCAAAATGAATATCATTCTGATGGGCTTTATAAGTTTCTTAGGACTGGACAATTTTGGAGGCATACATGTGTGTGCAGAACAAGATTATGGTTAGAAAGGCATGTCCTGGGTTAAGGAAACAAATGTTGTATTATACAGAGGTTTACATTAAGGATGGGAATTGCTCAAAATTGGTATGGGTAAAGCATACCTTTAAATTTTATTCACTTTGGCAATACCTAAAGGATCAGACTCCATCTTGCACTCCTTTGCTCTCTCTAGGCAAGCTTGCTAACCACATAATCTGTCTAGAGTGGAAACAGCCCTGCACCTCTCTCTGAGTCTGGCCAGCGTGTATCCAGCTCTGACGGGCAGCAAACCGGCAAGCTGGTGTCCCCAGCAGTGGACTCTGCTGTGTGTACCTGTATGGACAGCCACGCTGTCAGAGATAACGGAGAAATTTTTCTGCTGCAAGCACACTGTGAGGCCACTGCATGCGCGGGTCTGTCGGAGGCAAGAGTAGGCAACAGTCAAGAGGGGCTGTAACACTGGCACTGTCAGGATTGAGTAGTCGCATTTACTGAAGCACAAAGCCACTCGACAATGTCTTAAAGGCCTGGATGGTCTTGATTCTAGAAACATCCATTCTCCTCCAATTTAATACAAAACCATCGGACTCTCCTTAAGCACGCCACGTGTGAGAGTTGAAGTTAATGTTGGTGAATGGTGAACGTGCCTCTGACACCCATTTGGATTATGTTTCATTGCAAAAGGATTGTCTTCAGAGAGATTGCCACTGATTATATATTCAGGACCTATTTTCCGTGCTCGGAGATAAAGTTTCCTACTTCTTTTTTTCAAAGCTACAGAACTTCAATATAGTTGCTACCTTTGGGCCCAGCCCTGTAAATCTTGCTCCCATGAATAAGCCTTATTCATGAACATTCTCATGTCATGAGAAAAAGCTTTTATGGAATCATGTTTTGTAAGTACTAGTGAAAACCCAAGCTAGATAGTACCTAGATAAGTCAGTGATGAATACAGGATAATCAGTTTTTTGTAGCTATAGCCAGACCCTAACACCCACAAAATAACCATACATATTGAGTAACAAACAAATGAAGAAGTCAGTTTCTGAAGACCTACTTGGATAACGCAATTGTTATTTTCAATGCATTATTCTTAAAATGCTCACCAAACAAGAAATTGAGGAAGTCTTTAGAGAGGTCTTGTGGTGAACTTGGTAAATCTTTCCACAGTTTTTAATTCTGAGTATTAGTTATTTCATAATCTACAGCGCTTACTTAGCAACTGCTACAGGCTATTGAATAAACTATCATGGCAACATGCAGCTTTTGCCATAGGCCAGGATCACGAAACTACATGTGGATCATTTGTCATCCTGAATCTGCCTATGCTGTTGTTATTTTATAACTGCAGATCTCAGGATGATTAACACCGCTGGATATTCATCAACCTTATTTTGAAAATGGAGTAACTGTGATGTAATGAGATGAAGAAATTTGCTTGATATCATTGAATGAATTAATGTCCATACAAGGATTAGAACACATTTCCTTATTCCTGGTGCCATTCGTAATCCACCGCACAAGAATGCCAAAACCACTTCTTATTACCATTCACCATGTTTCAACAGACTAGGGCATTGAAGGACTAGGTATTAAATCTTCTTCACTTTTCAGAGTTTTTTTTAAGAAACTGTTACAACTAAAAAGAGGACTTCAGCAGCTGGAGAAAAAAGGCCACGATGTGCGCTCTTTCACCATATTGTTCCTTTCACAGGTCTACCTCTCCATTCCCTCACTCTGTCCTGAATAACCGCGAGTCCAACCAAGCATTAAGGCCTGCAGTGACATTGCTATGACAGATTTTTGCAGTTCTTGACCCTTGCAGGAACATAGCACGTAGCCAACACAGCTGTGATACAGGAATTTGCATTTGTTCTTGTTGAATTTCAGAAGGGCCACTGCTCCAGCCTCAGTATTTCTGAGTGGCAGTTCCGCGCATTTTTTTCCAGTGATAATGATTCAGGTTGTGGCTTATTGCAACGGGAATCCTTCAAGCACAAAGACAATGCCTTGTTTCAAGGGTGGCTTTGCTTGAGTAAGGACTGTTGTTATTTAGTTTAGACTGTCACAGGTTTTTAGGGGCTGAAATTCAGATTCTTCAAAAGTTCATACAAATTCAAGATGAGGATCATATTTAGGCAGAGACGATTTTCTCTGCCTATAGAGGTGTGGGTTTTGGCAGTCCTTTTAAGCTTCAGGAAGCCACTGAGGAGAATAAAATAAGAATATACAGCCATGATATTTTTATGACATTTCCTTTCTTGGGCCTTTTTTGGGGTGGGTAATCAAATCTTTGGTGGGTAGTTGGCATATGGTTAAAAAAATTGTGGTGGAAAATGTAAAGGTAGGAAATTGAAGCAACTGATAGGCAAATCCAGTTTTCATGGCTCTCCACTGGGTACTTCTCAGGTCCTTTGTGTTAACCAGAAGTCAATTTTTACAGACTCAGACTGTACACAATTTCTGTATTACTTCCACTCGATAGTGCAGTTGTTCCAGACAGATACCAGCACAATTAAGAAGAGGGTTTGTCTTGCATTATATTTAGTGAATTTGGAAGCACTCTTGACATCAGATTTCTTTGCCTCTGTTAATTTCTTCTAAGCATCTATACAATGCAGTATTGTACATTTTTTAAAAAGTCTGCTAATATTCATAACATTTGTGAAGAAAAACATTGCTGAATTACTCTTTTTCTTCTTGTTTTAGAACCTGTGAAAATAAGCTCATAAAACTCTAACACATCTTTAACTTCCATACCTTCCAAGATATTCTGATACTTTGTCTTTGCAACACAGCATGGAGGAGACTGAGGACAAGTGCTTTCAAGTTCACTCATTATCAGAGCTGTGATGTGAGCTTGTAGTTCAGGTTCTGTGTCGTCTGGGAAAAACTGTAGAATGCTCATCTCTGCCCCCTGCACCCACCCAGATGTGGTACCAGATTCCCATCGCTTTAATCACTAAAACTTTTTGTTGTTATTTGAATTAGCATACTATCTAGATAGATTCCTTACAGACCAGAATGTTACTATGCTATATCTTACTCAGCTTTTTCTGATCTGTATTCGTAGGTCCCCAAATGGCTTAATTTACCATGCGTTATTCCCTATAAATGTAACTTCAAAATAAAGGAAGAAGGATTGTCCTGCAGTCATGATCCTCCCATCAGCGCTCTGTCATAAAGCTTTTTCTTTTGCAGTTGAGTGGGCTAGTGCCAGTAACTCCTGCAGAGAGGAATTCGTCCAGGCTGGAATCAGGGTGAGTGGGGACTGCGGGGGTGTGGTTTTTCATTTTAGTATTTCAGCAAGATGAGGCCGAAAGGTATTAAGTCTAATGATTTACAAAGCGAAAACCAGGTTACAAGGTTCCTATCTACGTGCAACTGTCTATGAGTCATGGAAGGAAGTAATACACATTACACATTCTACAGGGTAAAGTCATATGAACTTGTCACTTGGGGTTTCTTGGTACATAACGCACGTCTCTGTCAGGTTCCTGTTACTGACTTTATTTCACGTCCCACAGCTTGGCTTTGTGAATAGTGGCCAAAGCAAAATCCCAGATCTAGCTACTGTTTTCAGTTACGCTGATGTGACCTAAATGCACATTCTTATGTAAAATCTCTGGCAATCTGCTAGGACAACAGAACACTTTGGCTTGCAGTCCTCAAAGTGCTGTGCTCGAGAACTTTGCTGACCAAACACGAGACCACCAGCTCTGGGAAGCCACTGCAGCTCCGTGGAAGTCAGCAGTGCTGACTGCCAGTGGAGAATCTTACACCGGGGACCTAGCAAATTTCCTCTTGCTGCCACACATGCAAAGGGGGAAGGAGGAATGAGAAAGCACATGCGATAGGGAAAGATATGAGCAGAAAATGTGGGAGGGAACTGAAAGCATCTCCCTTCTCCTTGCACAACTTTATCTCCAGCTTTCCAAGTTTCTGCTCTGCATCACCTCTGTTATAAGCAGAACCTTGTTTCCCTTCTTGTCTGAGAACACACAAAGTATAGGCTCAAAAATCCTTTCGTAATTTAACACTCAAAGTCACTTCCATCCCCATCCTGTGTGGTGTCAATGCATCTGCAAAAATACAGATGCAGAAACAACAGACTAGTGCAACATGTATAATACGATGCACGTATATGCTCAAGATAGCTTACACAATGCGCTGTTTAGTGTTCACAGTGGTAGGCAGGAGATCAAGAAATCCTAGATTTTAATTTTACTTTGGGCACTGACTTGGTCTGCAGCTTTGAGTGAATCCTTTGCAATTTAGGTTTAGGTTTTATTACCTGAAAAAATTGGGAGATATTATTTATAAGCCTTGTAGAACTTCCAGGAAATTCCCCTAAAATCCACCTGTTAATTACATTTCAACAGAAGCTGAAATGTCTCTGCATACCATTCACAGAAGCAGCACTATAGAAACAGACAGTACGTGATACAGAAGATATGGCATATTTCTTTTAACAATTGGGTGTATGATGGTGTTGAAGGCCTGGTTCTGTGAAGTACAGTGGAAGAAAAGGGTATTTTCTTAGGTGTCGAGCTATAGACTAAGAAATGTGAATATGTCAGCATTCTTGAAAAGAGTCATTTCAAATAAATTATGATGTGTATACTGTCATGCTAATTTGAACAGCATGCCTGCATGCACATTTTAACTTAAAAAAAATCTGACCCCCCTTTCTACTACTTGCGTGTACATTGATATCGCTTAACCTTCATATTCTTACAGAGCTCACCATGAACTTTCCCACCTGGTAAATCTATGATACTATATATTTACTTACCATTATAAAAGTCTTTTACCGCATGAGTAAATACTGAAATATTTACACAGGTTAACTATGATACTGGCCTACACAGAATAAAAATACAGTTCCACTGTACTGTTGTTCTGTATTTCAGCATCATAATTCCACTATCATCTTTGTCTCCTCCAGTCTGTTCTGACCTATGTGTACTCATAAAGACCTTGATGATATGATAACCTTCCAACCAGAGCAGACTATGACTGGACAGAGTCACCCCTAGTATCACCCTGGGAAGAAACTCTGATTCACTGAAGCACAATATAGCCATCAGACCAAGAATTATGCCCTGCGTGTCTTTCACTGAAGGCAACCGCTTGCCGTGGTCGCCCTCGGCCAGGGTAGAAGAGAGCAGGAGCTGGCCCACCATCTCCCTGTCATTGCTGGCAGGGCGAGCCCCCGTGCTGAAACAGCACAAGGGCCACCCACACTCTGACAGTAACATTTTCTCCTAGCCTACCTCCTTTCCTTCAGAAAACTTCCCTTTATAGTTCACATCTTGTGCTCAGCTTGTTTTGCATTGGTTTACACATATCAGCATTCAATTAGCATCTCTAAATAGCAAGGACTGTCGGGTAAGGGCCATGCAGCTTGCAGGCAAACTTTCCCGTCAAGGTGTTTGAGATCTGGAGGACCGCTGCAGATCTTCTTTCAGAATTTTGTTTGATCCGCTGTATAGCATTGTGCAACCTGCAATTCTGTAACAGAGTACAATATTGATTTCACTTATCATCTCTGCCCTTTGTTATTGGCACCAGATGAGAAGAAAAAAAATCAGCTCTGAGATAATTAGGTGGAAAAATGTCCTAAAACTTAAAAAAAACAGGGGATCTTTGATCTAGACCGTGCCCGATTCATAGTAAGATATGTAATCTTCTGAGTGCCTCACGGAGGGGAAAAAAGTGAGAAACTGAATGGCTTTTATACCGTCGTCATAATGCAAATGAAGGTGCTAATGCTGAAAGACCAGGAAATTCAGAAAAAAATGTTTCCTTTTCCTTCAACTGATCTTGTCTTTGTATGACTATATCATCTAAAAATTGTGTATGACTTAATGCTGAAAAAAAGCCAAAGCCTCCTATACCGGAGAGACCACAATAAAACTGCTTACAAGGTGACTTAGTCATACTGTACATTACTATGTGCTGTTGAAGTGAGTTATCTGTAGAGTGTGAGTATCAGCCTGTACAAACAAATACCATCAGTGTCCAAGGAAGAAAATCTACATCACTCATGGTATTCAATAATCAAACCCTGTCTGTCTACTACTTAAGTAGAGGAGATGATTTTTTTTTTACATTTTCAAACATTATATAAAAACTGAAAAAGAAAACAAATGAAAAATACAGGCCAAATTTGTGCTGACCTAGAATAGAGTTATTCAAGTGGCAGAATAACTCCAAAAGCATTTTAGAACCACTTTCAAGGGAACCACACTTACGTGAGTCGAAATTGTTATTGTCTCTAAAGAGGAAGGGAGAAAAGGTGGAAAAAAAAGAGGTGAATAGACAGGTGTAAGATTTACTAGTTCAGAGAGAACTAGTCCATATATTTTCACAGAGCAAATCTCCTTGGAGATATTGGATAATATGTTGCATAATAATCGCCAAGTATCTCATTTTATTAGGGTGGCCCATTCTCAAATGAATGCATATGATCTTTACAGGTGTGTGACCACAGTGTTGAAGTAAAAGGAAATATTGCAGTTCAGTTAGAGAGGCATTCACCTCTGTATTTTCTACTATTTTTCCAAACCATGTTTGGTTTTAATAATAATGCATCTGCCACTTTTTCTAGTATTTGGAAGAGCATTGAAAGAACCAGTCATAACAATTTGATGCCTGCAACTTCAGGCAGCATTCAGAATGATATTTAATCTCTGCGTCATCTCCTGCCAAAGCCAAGCCGTAGCACAACGCCATAGTATGGGAAAGGCAATAAGAATCCATTATCCTCGCTGCAGTTCCAGCAACTATTATTCCATATGTTTGAACACTCTGGTTGTGCATTCATCTCGATTTCAGATCCAATTAAAAACCTCTTGAGAATTCCACAGGCTTTGTCACCAATTCAGGTTTAAGGTAAATCATCTTCAGTGCCTGCACTTGACTAGCATTTTAATGAAAAAAGAAACCATAAATCTATGCATCACAGAGTGCAAAGCCTTTAAAAACTGCTGCTTCATGGTAACAGACATCGCTGAAACTTGCTAAGTGCTTGCTGACACCTATTTCCAAACTGGATTTTGATGGGAATTCTGCTTGAACAAGGATTTCAAGCTTGATTCCTGCATTTCATGTGTGCCTGCTAGTATTCATTTCAGTTAGCCGACTCTGTACATTTTTAGTAGAGAACAATACAGCTTCAAGATTTAATTCCACCTGATATTCACACTGTTCAATAAATTTATCCAAAAATAAGGAAGTCATAGTGTTGCTTCTAATTTTACCACTAACTAAACAACCATATAAGAACTGCACTTTTTGATGTCACGGAACTACTTTTTTTTTGTAGTATCAACAAATGTATTTGTTTTTCCTAACCAAAATCTGATTGTTTCTTTTTTATGGCTTTGTATGTCATGCTACGGCAAAACAGCAACTTCCTCTTTTGAAAAGGAAGGACAGCAATTAATTTTCTTATGCATCAATACAGAATTGTCACTAATAAAATGGCCTAGCTCTTAACTTTGTTTACTACAGCAAGGCAACCACTAAGGAAAAATATGCTCAGTGACGAAGATTTGGCAAGCCAGAAGCTGTATTTTGTTTTCCCTGTTCTCAGCACATTACTACCATTAGTAGTAATGGTATTACTCAGCACTTACAACCATTAATGTAAATTCCATTGATATAAATGGAATATAGAATTAAGAGCTGTACCTGAGACTCATGATTAAATAAAACCTTGTTAAGCAGAAGGGGAAACGATAGTTGCTTGTTAGAGTAAACTAAAAGAAAATGTCTGCCTTTTTGCGATAGAATAGCATGGTCTGACGTTAACAAGCTTTGAAGGTGAATCCATGGTTTTCTTATTTCTCTCATGAGTGGGGAACAAATATTTCTTTCTGACAAATATTTTCTCCATTCTCTCATATAATGTACTTGCTGATGATCACAAAAGCCAGTGTAAAATGGACTCATGCTCCTGTCTTGTTGATGCCAGCTACAAAAGAAAGCCAGTTACCACTTTTGCAACTAGCACTGTATATATAAATTTGTTTTAGAACTACGGTAAATGCTAATGGGTGAAGAAACAGAGAGAGTACTAAATTAAGGGACTAGTTCTGGTAGCGTGAAGGTGAACTACTGTTTTCTTATGGGATACTTCTTGACAACGCTGTACCAGACAGTGCTTTTTCTGCCCGCCCTTTGTGATTGGGTTCCTGATAAAACCTTCTGAGATCCACAACTGCTAACAGAAATAGGGGTTTTACTGCATTACGCACAAAAGGAGGAGCGTTAGGAACAACAGCAGTGGCAGTAACAGCAGGGCAGGCGTGTCAAGAAGGGGAAGACTCCCCATGGCCCCCAAGCGCAACTTACCTGGACCTGCGTGTTCAAGAAGCCTTGCCTAAGTGATGCACCCGTAGTGCTGGACCCATCCCAATTACACTGACCTCATGTTTCTGGTACCGCTGCTATTCTTTGCTTTCTGGCCTCTGTACTGATGTTACAAGGACGTTTGGTCAGCTGCAGCACTGGAGTCGGGACGCGGCTGTCTGGGTGTGCATTGCACAGGCCAGCGCCACTAACGGTAACACTACCACAAGATTTCCCTTGGGATAAAGCCAAAGACCTAACTCCACTGTTTCTGTATCTGTTTTGTGTCTACTGCATATATTGTGCATATGCTTCCGCACTTAAACTTGGCTGCTGTGATGTCACGTTTGCTGCAGAGCAATGCTAACATTGCGCAGCCCATCTACTAGTTCGCTTCAGATGCTGTCAAATTCATTCAAACATCAGTGAGAGTGTGACTGTGGTTGGAAAAAAACCCAACCACCACGCCACTCTTTCTATAAGAGGGAATCACTAAGTCCTGACTACTCCCCACAGAGACCACAGCTCCTCTTCTTGGAGACCACTCCGTATAAATAGCCTTTAATGATTTTTAGATGCCTTAACAGACTATAAGCACTGGAAGAAAAATACCCTCTGGTCTTAACTCGCAAAATGTACAAGCTAATTTTTGTCCATACCGAATGACTTATTTACAGTGCAGTTGAGAAAAAAAATCCTCCTCCAAATGAAAATGCTTAGTATATCACTGCTTTTGCAATGTATTACTAATGAGTTTCCACACTATTTAACACCTTCAGGACAATTCTTCTGATCAGACTCCTAATGCAGAATCTGTTAGGGCTTGCCATGAAATAGGTGATTATTATGGAAATCCTAGTAGTGATTTTTTTTTTTTTAAGTATTATGATATTTTTCATTTAACGCAGAAGTAAGTTTGTACCACGTCCATCAGTTTACTCTGACAAGCTTCAGAATATTCACTTCCCCAAATGTTCTGTTTTCTCATTTTTCTCAGGCTCCCAAGTCAGAACTCTGAAAGTGTTTTGAATTTGCACACGTGGATATATACTGAGATCACTTCTTCAGCATTAATGACGAAGGACAACAAATTGTGCCTGTTCTTTAAATCAAGTTTATAATGGAAGTGTTCCATTATAAAATAATAACAACTACAATACAAAATGCAGATCATCATAAACAACTATTGCTTGTCTACTTCTCACGCTTTTATTTTTGCTAAGTAATCTCTCTATTTCACTGACAATTCTATCTCAGTGGATCTCAGTGGAACTACTTATGTAAGTTTTAAAACAAAATTAACAGCAGAAAAGCTGAGACTTATATGAACAGAATTTAAGCTTATATTCACCATATCATTTTAGCGCCTGACAGCATGAGTGTTTCAGTAGGTGCAAAGTCACAGGCTTTTATAGTAACTGTACAGTCTGATGAGAAAAGCAGGAATTAGCCACAGAAGTATTACTTTTTTGTATGTATTTTGTATACAGCTTCCATTTGGAGCCAGAGAATCCATCAATCCACTATCCACTACAAAACCAATATTTGTGCTTTTGTAGAAAAGTTGCAGCTATCGCAGAACGTAAGTTTTATGTAGCAAGTTTATGCAAAAAAGGCCAGGGAACCAGTTTTGGCTAATCAGTATCCCACATGATATGGTAGCAATAGATATGTCAAAAATTACTCAGAACCTAAATATGTAGAAGTTCCCACACACCTTTATTTATCTAGCTCTAATCTGTGCTCTTGAATGCAAGCTGAACCAGTAAAAAGGGGAAGAAAAGGCACTGTGCTTGTTGGAGTGGAATGTGAGGGGCATAGATACAGGTTCACCTTTGAACCTGAGTATCTCACATGCTTGAACCAAATGGATGTTGTCTCAGCTAGCTAGAGAGCACAGACATCACCATTCCAAACAACCAGGACTCCCTGGAAAGTCTATTTAAATAGGCCATCTAAATATTATTATTATAGAGTTGCAATCGCTTTAATGTCTACTCCGTAACTGCTCTCTCATCTTAAAAATAGACGATCTTTCTGCTCCACGCTTCCTCTTACTCTTATGCTACAAATACTACATAAGGACCTACACTTTAGGAACTCAGCACTGCAAACTGACCTATAACCGTAGATCAAGTCATGCCACAGGTTATTTAAAGTATCTGACTAGCTATCTGAAATTTGTGTACATTCCCTTTTTGCTTAGATAACATCCAATGTTAATTAAAAAAATAAATGCCCTGCCATTATTCGTGCTTTTAACACTGAGAGATAATTGATATAGCTGGTAAGAAAAACCTGAATAATTGTTTATACACAAGTAAAGTGATTACTCGCTGTTCAAAGAAGAATTATTCAAGAAAATGAGCAACCTAGATTCCAGGGAATCCAGCAATGAATTATTGAAATGTCCCATTAAAATACATTCGTGCCAAACAGAAAGATTTAAGACATACATACAAAGTCTATCGAAGAGATGTGGATTTTCTCCACTATTGATATTAGTCTTTACTCAATATGAGTTTGAAATATATGAGAGAATGTGCTGCTGAACTCCATGTAAGATATCTGAAACCATTCGCATGGCTGTTTTAACTAGGTTAAATGAAACCTGATCTGGATTCCACTTGATCATAAGACTGGAATGCTGAAAATGCTGTAATCTATTTATACATCAAATCGAAGAAATTTTGTGTGTCTTTAAATTTCATTGCATTCCAGTGTATTAACTAAATATAGACAGTTTACAAACTGTTTCATGTTCAAACTGAGAAAGAAAAGACAGACCAACCTGACTTATTTATCCTAAAGCCAGGATTTATTTCCTGGCTTTTAAACTGAGCACCAAACCCAGCTCTGCTCGATGACTTCCCTAAAAGCGTTGTTCCTGCAGCAATAATTCATTGCTAGTGCCAACACACAGTAGTTGCCTCATAATGACTTCAAAACACATACTTTTTTTTTCAGCATCAAGAACGTACTACAATCCCAAACTGGATTTGCAGCTCAGGTTTGACTTACACTTCTTTCTGCCTCTAAACCACAGATGATTCAATATACAGCAGAGAGCAAGGCTGAGAACAACTATGTAAATGAGAACAGCCAAATCAAACAGATGAAAACCATGCAGGGGCTTACACAGCCCAGAAGGAATTGACAACAACTAGTCTATTAACAGACAACCTCAGACTCCCCCGGTGAAACAGCACTCTTTAGGCAACTCTACCATATAATGCTGTAATTTCCCTAAATTATTTATGTAATTCTTTAGGTGTGCACAATGGTCTTTGACATGTTATGCTGGATAGAGGAAAAGTCCTGCCCCGGGCTGCTCCCAGTCAAAGAACACAATCAGGTGCAGCACAAGATAGTATGGAAAAAGTAAAGGTATCCATCATGAGGAAGAGCGTATTACGCTAAAGACCTGTCCGTTGATCCGTACAAATGTTCAGCTTAGATTTTAACATATCTCAGTTAAGTAAAACACAGCTCCTGCTGACATTTAATGGGTTTTGCCATTGACTTGAAAGGGGTCAGGATCAGGCTAACAACACCATGAGATTTCGTAACATTTATTCATTTCTATTTGCACTTTAAATGTGTTTCCATGTGTGTAACAGTTTCCATTTGCTCTCAGTTGTTGGTCATATTAATTTTTTTTCATCAGTTGTGGGATTTAATGCCTATTATTTTCCATATAGAAGACAACGAACACTGCAAAGACAAAAAAAAGCAATTTTGTTAGGGTCAGGAAAGAGGAAATTTCCATGCTTTTTGTCACATGAGACTTTAAGAAGAGCCTAAAGCTAAATACTGCAGCTACTATTCGCTGGTTCTCTTGATAGTTAGTGGCCTTTATAAATGCAAAAATCCTACTTAGACATTCAAGTAATTCATTTGCCCTTTTCTATGCCCTTCTTCCCTCCAGCAGTCTGTAACCTGGAATTTGTCTTCCAGGTCTTGGCGTCAATGTCTTGCAGCTTGAAATTCAAAAGGACTTGAAATTCAAATTACCATTGTATCTCAGTCCATTCGAGATCATTTGTGGTGATTTAGATGAGTTTTAAAAACAAGAAGAATTTGGATAAATGTCTTACTGTCTAGCACCACTAGTTTAATAAAATGGAAAATGTACAGTTAACAGTGAAGGAAAGGAATTTCTGATATTACTGTTTATTTTAAAATTTAAGATGTTAATGCAGGATCTTGATACAAGAGCCATCTGAAAGGGAGCGCACTCTTAAAATACCAAAATGGTAGACCTCAATTCACATACGTGAAAGTTTAATTTTTAGTAACTCCTCAATTTCTTTCAAATTTGAAAAGAACCTAGTGAGAAATGAATTGCTTATCACTTGTCTGTTATTGTGCCAGTATGTTACTCTTTCTAAGACAGAACCACATAGCCTGACCAAAATTCAGGTGTCAGTACTCAACACTCAAAAAAAGGCAGGCAGAGCCCTGAAGACTTCTCTGTATCTGCAGACAAGGCAGGCTGATAGATGGGAGAGAAAAAAAAAGAGGCTCAAGGAAGGAAGAATAACTTGTACAAGGCCCCATTGCAGATAAATACCAACCTAGGTGTAAGACTGAAGTTAAAGAACTAATCTCCTGAACTTCTCCTACTGACTTCCACACAAACAATTTCAATCATCTGGGCTCCTGATACTTGGGTAAATGCCCTATCTGTTAGATCACACTGCTTCCCCAGGCTAGTTTTTAATCTTCAACAATAATCACCTCATGTTATTAAAGGCTAAGAATTTGAACCCATGAACTCTAGATACCAATAAAGAGTCCAACTCCCTTTGATAATTCCTACAGCTTTCCTTTAAAAAAAAATTGTATTTTTAATGTCATCATTAGGGATTTTCAGCATTTTTAATTTACATATACACCTATTAATATACATCTTTATACAAGCATGCATACATCTCTAGATGTGAGCATGTGTGCGCCTGTGCAAACTCCATAAGTGTTTAGGGTTTTTAACATAGAGCTTTTATCCCGGTCTGAATGATATACAGATTTAAGCTATGATCAGTGGGAAGGACCACCTTTTGCCCATTTAAAATCATATAAACAAACAGAACATTTTAGTACCATTTTCACTGGATACATGCATGGGGTCAGTGTTTGAGTCTTTACAGCTTGCACTCTAGGGGAGCTTCTTTTTTGGTCTTCTGTCACCTGTGATAGCATTTCTGCTCTCTCAGTCTCTGAGGCTGAGAGATTTTTGGGAAAGATACATGCCTTTTGCATCACTGGTGCATGATCCTTAAATGCCAAAATATGTAAATTCACCTGCAGCCCCCAAACAGCAGAATCACAAGTGCAGAAAGCCGCTAATAGCTCTCATTGCTACTGAAACGTTGTCAAGGGATCCTGCTAGTGAAATGTGTAATGGTAGAAGGTGATAGAGCGTGGAAGAATTACACAAAACTCTCTGTCATATGACACAGGAGCACTAAAAAGGCGTCTGCTGCCCTCAGCACTGCCTGCTAAATCTGTCCTTGCCAGATCTCAAAAATAAAAAGGAACACGCGCACACACACGTAGAAACCACGAGAGTCCCATACAGTCGACACTCACAGAAACTCAAACAAGAGTCATGTGGGAATTTCTTTTAACTAACTGTGGCAGATGTTTTTCTTGAAGGCAAAAAAGGAATATATACATGCTTGACACTTAATAAAAATATCGGTATGTTTGTGCCCAACATACTAGAATATTGTTCAGCACTAATTCAACCTTGCAAAAATATTATCAGTGTAATGCTGCCAAGGCCATTGTGTGGATTATTTGTGTATATCTTGGCTAACCTGGCCATGGGCTGCAGCAATTTTTATACTTGACTTTTCAGAAACCTTTCTGGTTTGTTAGTGAATCAGTTTATCTTGTTCATTCTTGTTCCTCCTCCTTTCCCTATTTTATCATTTTTTAATTTCCCTTTCTCCTTTGCTAGACCACACTAAGTGTCAGCCAAATAGTCCATTTGTCATTACATTTTCGGTTACGTTAAAATATTGATATATACATGGTTCATGAATGAAGGGTTTAGCAAATGACTGTTTCAATCTGTGATTTAGAATTTTATAATTTCAAATGTTAATTTATTCTGAATAACAACAGTGACAAATTAATGGATTCTAAAATAGCATCTTTGCTGTTTTAAATTTCAGACTTATCTAAATTAGAAGACCACTCTACTAACACATATTTTCATACACTAAAGTAATATAGTAGTTGCACAAAAATGAGAAGAAAATAACTTTTCATGTTGGTTTACTGCACTGTCAGGAAAAACATCTGTTCTTACAGCTGAGCAGCCTGCTGTCCAACAGCCTACTGGTATTGTTCAGTGTTGAAAAAAGTGTTACCCTAGCTGTTAGGGGTCTGGGTACCTGTATGGTGGGAAAGAACTTCATCCCACTAATTATGCATCAGTCTCCTTCCTATAATAATTTTGAAAGATCGCTTACAGGGGTAGGTCTAGTAGAATAACTTCTGCCTCTGTTTTTAAGGCTCCCTTGCATCTTTTCAGAATGTCACTTCCTGAGGGAGACTTTTTTGATTTCACATTTTACTGAGATGAAATACCACACACAAATCCGGTAGTTGATCAAGAAGAATTTTCAAAACTACCTTATATCCTTGTATATTTAAAATGCTCTATTTTAAAGCAAAGAAAATGTTAAATATTATAGTTTTTGGGAGACTGTGCCACATAAAAATAATAATAATAATAATAATAATAATAATAATAATAATAATAATAATAATAATTCACCTGCAGCCCCCAAACAGCAGAATCACAAGTGTGGAAAGCCGCTAATAGCTCTCATTGCTACTGAAACTCTGTCAAGGGATCCTGCTAGTGAAATGTGTAATGGTAGAAGGTGATAGAAAGAGCATGGAAGAATTACACAAAACTCTCTGTCATGATAAGCAGTCCTCCACAGACTGCCTTATTGACTGAAAAGTATTTGTTGGACTGACTCACTCTTATGTTCTGGCATCCTGCATCTTTGCACTGATGTGCCTATTATTTATCTGTGTGGGGACAGTGTTTTTAAAATGTATTCCTATCCAGAATGGTTTTGTCATATGTTGTCCTGAATGTATTGGATTAATATGCCCAGATGCTTTCTGTTTGAAATGAAGAAATAAAAAAAAATCCATATACAAAAGTTATCTCAAGTCTTTTCTATTTCCTGCAGCTAGCTATTCCTTGCCCTTGTGAAATTTTCTCCAAAGATTATTGTCATCATTTATAGAAGATCTACGCCACATACAATCCCAGCTGCTTCACCTCCCTACAGCTTTCACACTAACCTGAGAAAAAAAAAACAGAACTCCTGCCAACTTCATTGGTATCTGTGGTATAAACAGTAGTGCTGTATAATATGTTGCATTATTATACATCTTCGGCCATATGACTTTCCCTTGGCTATTTAATCCACCGTTGTTGTGACTAATTTAAAAACTCCCAGACACATCCACATGCTGCCTGTTAACATGAAACTTAACTTGCCAAAGCAGCATCGTCCTCTCTGCCTAGATGCAGAGTTCCATTCTTTTATCGAATTATATATACTTGGTTGACTTGCAGAACAAGGAGCAGTAGTTCCTGGGCTAATGGCAGGTTTAAGGTCTAACGCCTCACATCCCATGCCAAAAATACACTTTCTCACGGACATAAGACATTTCTTAGACTGAAATACAAAGATTTAACATTGCAATTTGTTATTAAGATGATATTACTCATTTTTAGAGATCTTGTACTGTGTACATTACGTTTCCTCTCTAACATTTCTATATTTGAAATCATGCAGTGAAGAGGGTGCAGGAAACAAAGGATTGCATGTTGGAGGGAATTTGTTTGGGAGGAAGTTTGGGGGTTCTCTTTATTCCCTCTTCAAAGTCAGGGTTGGACAGAAAAGATGAATTCTGAGAATGTAGATTCGATCAGAGCACTAAGAGATGGCAGTAAACAGAAGATAAAGAATATGCTTTATCCTCCAGTGGGTACCTGGTAGAAGCTACTCCAGAAGGTGTTGCCTGGCAGAACTCATGTCATATCAGGAGTGAAAACTCCTGTATACCAGGAGGAAATCCAAGAATTACAAATGGAGTTCAGATGGGAATTCAAAATCATTAAGGAGGAAAAAGGATGCCACACAGACAGTTCATCATCTCCTAACATATGCAGAATGAAGAAACTCTAGAAGGCAGACTTTGAAGAATATGAGGACAGGAAATAACAAGGGATGAGCTAGTACAAAGAGAAATAGAATCGAAAATAAGGTTCATACTAGCATAAAAAGAAGTGGGCAGAAGACAAAGTGCCAAGGAAGATGAGAAGAAAAGCAAGTCTTGGCACACCGTATGCACACAGACAGGGAAACCAAGGATGTTACGCACACCAGGAGCATTCACAAGGCACCACAGAACAGGGTGCTTTACTGAAAGCAGAACAAATGGGATACAACCTGAGATTCAGGACTCAAAAGAGACTAACCAGCGTGCATGGTGACAGATGAAGGGATGGACTTCTACTCAGAGTATACCCAGAAAAGCTGGGGTTTGTTACTGAGTCAGACATAAACTGTGGGACGTTGACCTGAGGTTAATGGCGAAAACCCCACTGGTTGTCTTCCGCAGTTGGCCAAACAACGCTACCAGATTCCCACTGAATTATACCAGAGCATCTTCCCCAGGCTGCTGAAAATGATGGCAATGCTCAAAGAAATGGAGGCTTGGGTGATCATCAGAATTCTTTCCTCCCTGAGAAGAAATGAGAAGGCGTGACAGGATAATGAAGACAGAAAGTTCACGGATGGATGCTCTGATCATTTGAAATATCTGATTAATGGAAGATGCTAATAACATGAACGGACACTTACACAAACACCTCTTGCAGAAGTTTTCTGGAATTGAGGCTAGCATGGTTGATAAGAACTTAAAGTTGGAAAAATAAAAAAGTGGGAAGGCATTTGCCAAAGACTCGTGTAATTGGCATGCCTGATTTTAATGGATAAATTTACCAAGGTGGCTAATGCTAGATTGACTCACAACTCTTTTCTAATATAAATGAGCTCTTACATTGTTAATGCAGTAGGTTTAATCTCTGTTGACACTAGAGAAGTATTTGGTATGATATCATATCGGAAAATATTACTGAAAAGAGATACAGAAGAGATTGATTAGCACACAAAATTGCAAAATAAATCAGAACTTGGCTGAACTGTTGCATTTACGGGGAACAGTTGAACTGAAGGGAGACTGGTAGTGGGGATCTTCCATATTTTAAAACTGGTCTTTAAAGCACTTTGTGACCTTACGCAAAAAGCCATGCTGGGTTAATGATACAGTTGCACGGCGTGACTGTTCAAACCGGGACCAGATTATCATACAGGAAAAGCTTAATGACATTGGTGGCTGGAATAACAGAAATGAGATATAATAAGAAGATGACTTATGTATCATATCAGGGATTTATGGGAGGTGACCATCTGAAGACACCAAAGGTAGGGTCCTTATGGTTTGGATGTGAACCACCAGTATGATGTAGCTGAAAAAAAAAAACCAATTAAAGATCTAGCAGGAAACACAGTGCAAGTAGACACAGTGAAAAACCAGTGCTATGATGCGATACCAGCAGTGCCTCATCCTCAAGTCTGTGTGCAGTCCTGCTCACTTGTCTGTATGATTGATTCGAACTGCAAACCATGCAGAGCAGGGCTGTGAGAATGAGCATGGCAAAGACGACCGTGAGCTATGAGAAATAACTTTTATCAATATAAAGCCATGACTAGAAATTGGCTGTAAATACATGTAGGCTGGAAAGTATGATTATTTTAATAGAGGAGCGAAGAAGTAACTTCCTATTGCGTCGGGGCAGTGGTCGTTCAACAGGAGGGATAAGTAGCTTAAATACTGTCACCCGTTGCTTGATGGATTGATGGACAGGGGTCTGGCGTCGATGCTGCATTAACCGCTCTCCTGGAGTAAGTGCACATTAGAAATTTAAGGTAAAAAGACAAAAGGGAGTAAGGCGACAGACTCTGGGAGGACTCCATGGGCAGCCCCCGCCTGAGGAGAGCGGGCGTCCCCTCAGGAGCGCGGGCGAACGCCCGCGCTCCTGAGGGGACGCCCGCTCTCCTCAGGCGGGGGCTGCGCGACGGCGCGCGAGAGGCCCCCAACCGCCGACACTGCCCCGCGCGCCCGGGAGGGACCAAACCGCGCGGGGAGGCGGGGGGGTGCGGGGGGGAGCCGGCGGGCGGTGGCACATTCCAAACAGCCACCTCAAGCTCCGCTCCCCCCCCCGCTCCTCCCCGCCGCTTCCCGGCTCCGGCGGGGCGTGACGTCATCACGCCGCAGCGTCGTGTGCGGCGGGGGGGCGTGGCCGGCGCCCTTCCCAGGGTGCAGCGCAGGAGAAGTTGAGCCCCATCTTGGGCGAGGGGAGCCGCAGTCGGAGCCCGCGCTCCCCGGGGCCGGCGCAGCGCAGCGGGGCCGCCCGCGCCCGCCCGCCCGCCCGCGGAAGGGCCGCTTCACCTCCTCGTCGTCCTCCTCCTTGCCGCCGCCGCGCCGGCCCTCCGCCCCCGGCGAGGGGGGGGGTTACCTGCGGGGCTCGCCGGCGGGCTGGTTCCGAGCAGGATGCGCCTGGCGCTGGTCTCCAGGTAGAGCGCGGAGACAGGGCGCGGGGGGAGACGGGGCCGCTTGGGCCTCGCCCGGCCGCCGCGGGGCCCCTCGCGTGGGGCGGGCCGCGGGCCTGCTTCTGCGGCCGCCGCGCCCGCCCGGGGCCCGCGTCGCGCCGAGGCCGGCAGGAAGCCGCGGGGCGCTCGGCCGGCCCCGCCGCGCTCGGAGCGGGGGCTGCGGCGGGGAGGAGGAGGCCCGCGTCCCGGCCGCGGGAGGAGGGCTGCGGACGGGGAGGAAGAGGAGGAGCCCCGCCGCCCCCCGCGCGGCCCGCGGCCCGAGAGCGGGAGCGCCGCGGCCCGCCCGCCCGCCGCAGGAAGCAGCCGGAGGATGTGCGGTAGCGCCGGGGGCCCGGCCGGCACGCCGTGACAGCCCGCCTCGGCACCGCGCTCGCCTCGCCCCGGCTGGCGGAGCCCCTCCCCGCGGAGGAAACATGTCCAAGATGCCGGCCAAGAAGAAGAGCTGCTTCCAGATCACTAGCGTGACCACGGCTCAGGTGGCAAGCAGCATCACCGAGGACACCGAGAGCCTGGACGACCCGGATGAGTCCCGCACCGAGGACGTGTCTTCTGAAATCTTTGATGTTTCCCGAGCCACCGACTACGGCCCCGAGGATGTCTGCGAGCGGAGCTCCTCCGAAGAGACTCTCAACAATGTGGGCGAGGCTGAAACTCCTGGCAGCGTCTCTCCCAACCTCCTTTTGGACGGGCAGCTGGCTGTCGCCGCTGGTGGGGTGGCTGCGGCTCCGCCAGCTGTGGCCCCCAATGGGGGGGCTGTCCCCAAGAGCTCCGCCGTGCCCCTGCCAGCTGCTGCCCCTGGCACTGCCGCAGCAGGAGGCAGCACTGCTCAAACCGCCTTGCCCTCCACAGGGCCTTCTGCATCTGCTGCTCCTGGGACGATGTCTCAGACAGTGGCTGCTGCGTGCAGCTCGCGCTTCAGGGTGATCAAGCTGGACCATGGTACAGGGGAGCCCTACAGGCGAGGACGATGGACGTGTATGGAATATTATGACCGGGACTCAGATGGTGGCAGTGTCCTGGGCAGGACTGGAGATTGCATTCGGCACAGCAGCACCTTCGAGCAGGCTGCTCAAGAGAGGGACAGTGGCCTCGGTGCCACAGGAGGTTCCGTCGTGGTCTCAGCTGTGCCAGCGTCGGCCCATGGCCCCGATTCTATAGCTGACAGTTCCCTGACTGCTGTGTCACAGCTGCTCCAGGCAGAGAAAATGAACCAGTCCTCTCTACAGCAACCTAATTTTGTCATTGGGCAACAACAGCAGCCGCAACAACCCATAGGTGGGGCCATGCCTCAAAGTACTGCTCAGCCTATGTTTTCTGGGGCTTCGGTAGCAAATCAGCAAATGATGGTGCCACAGCAATCGCAGCCACAGGTAAATACGCAGGGAGTTGCGCAGGCTGGACCCAACGGGAAAGGCATGGCACCTCCAAATGTGACAATAGGGCAGCCAAGCATTCCTGTGGCACAGCAGCAGGTGCAGCAGGCAAACATACCAGTGACTCAGCCTCAACAATTTGCTTATTCTCAGTCCCAGATTCCACCAGTGCATCTACTGCCGACGCAACCTTCTGGTCAGACCGAATACATGCAGCACATGACAATTATGCAGTCTCAAGGAGCTATTCAGCAGGCTACTACAGGCTCTGTTCCAAGTACTGTGGCTTCCAGCCTTCCTGTGGGGCAGGTGACTGGCCAAAACCCCTCACCTGTGGGAGCGCCCGTGATGGGGGTGTCAGCACAGCCTGGCGAAGCAGTTGGACAGGGATCGGGATTAATGCAGAGTGGCCAGACACAAGCTAGTCAGACTGCCGTTCCGCAACCAGGAGGTGTGGTGCAGCAAGGCATTGGACATACAGGGGTTGTGCAACAGAAATCTGTGACTCAGCATCAAATGGGTGGAAGCAGTCAAGTGTCCGGAATGCCTGGTGCTCCCCATGCTGTGGTCTCTGGAGTTCAGAACGTGCCTGCGGTTGTCCCCGGTACAAGTGTGCCTACTGTGTCTACCACCACTTCTGTTACTATGCCAAATGTCCCTGTTACACTGGTCCAGTCCCAGCTGACTAGCCACACTTCTGTCAGCAGAAGTACCAACGTTGTCCAGCCACAGCACGTCGGACACTCGTTAATGCAAGGCACGCCTAATGTACCTGCAAATCTGCCACAGTCAAACCTCGGACAGTTTCAGACTCAAGCTCAATCCTTAGTAGGCCAGATTGATGATACTAGAAGAAAATCGGAACCCCTACCTCAGCCACCACTTTCTCTTATAGCTGAAAATAAACCTCTTGTGAAGCCTCCCATTCCAGACACTCTAGCAAATCCTCTTCAGTTACCTGCAAGTACTCCTATGAACAGTCTTGCCAGCTCTGTGTTTGGCATATCTATTCCTGTTGATGGTGATGAAGACAGGTATGAATTATTTTATAACACCATAAAAATACCTTTTCTTAAGGAAAAAAAAAAAAAACCTTTCAAGTTATTTCAAGTGGTTTTTGTAAGTTCGTATTTTCAGAAAGTCGTACTGAGAACTGAAATTTACCTGGGCTACTTTTTTTGTTTTTTGAAGAGTACAAAAGGTAGCAAAGTGTTTAGGCAAGTAGTGAAGTGTACTTGTTCTTCCCAGGCTGTGAGCGTGACTACTTTTCTCTCAAAACAGAGCAGAAAGTAGCCTGAAAGCTGCTTAATGCATAAATAATGTAACCTCTTCCAAATCAAAGAGTGAAAACTGTCCTTCTGCACCTGATTGCTCAGTAAGCGAGTTCTCTCCTTTCCCCTGAACGTATGGTAAAACACTGGAATGACAGCCAGGTTAAAATAGGTTTATCAACACCACTATATTGCAGTGTTGTTAAAAATGGAAGTGTAGTGCTCTCTTAGGGCCATCAGGTGAGGTGCCTTGGAAAACTTAAAGGCTTATAACGCAGATTCTTGATTTTTATCCTGTTGTTGAATTTGTACTTTATAGTATCTGTTTGTAAGGAAAGTACTTGCATCTGGATATGAATTTGTATGCCCTAACATAGGGTCTATGGATAATGGTCTTTTGCATTGAATAAAAAGGATGACACTTGAGTAAAGATGTAGACACAATGGAAAGTACAACCTTACAATGAGTTTTCTTTATAGGAAAGTAATTTGGAACTACTAGTTGTAACAAAGGTGTGTAGTATGAGCGGACTCATCAAAGGACCTGAGAGGAAGCATGTATGCGACTTCTATTCCCATAGACTTGTCAGACTATTCTGAAGGGGTAGTGTGATGGCTAAAACTGTTCTTAATTGACTTCTTTGAGAGAAGGCTTTCAGGGAAAGCAGTGTTTGAGCACTGAACTAATGTCATTAACGTTCACTGTTGGGATTACTGCAGTTTGGAGGAATAAAGTACATGTGGGTTATACATATTTGTATTTTTAAAAATATGAGTAACGCCATTATGAGAAGGTCTGATGTGCTGAATTATCCTGTAAGCTTTCCCTCACCTTGGGAGAATACCAGACTTTAAGATAACACAGTCCGTGTTGCTTGGAGCACCCTTTAGTAAAGCTGCTGTGTATGTGGGGTTAGGGTGAAGTGGATGGAGAAGGTACCTCAAAGACCCACTAATGTTTGGAGAGTTAAATCTGCAGTAATGCAGGCCTTGTGCTCACTGGAGCTTTGGCTAACACTGCGTTTGAGATAGTAACTCTGCTAATGCCTTTATGCAAGCGGGAGCCGTGTTGTAGAGAGTTGTGCTAGTTCTGATTAAAGTGGTAAAGGACTTGAAAAGTTAAACAGTTAAAATTTTCTAGCAGTTGTGCCTACCTTAAGAGGATTGCTGACCCAGCTGACAAACTCTTCTTTGTGCAAATAAGGTTAGATTTCATGCTGGTAGGGTTTTTTTCATAGCTCAGTGCATTATCAGAAGGTGATTTGTCTTGTGTTTAATCATTCTGATGATGAAGGAGTCAGAAAGAATGTATTTTGCATTCGTTTTGCATAGCTTCTAATACTTTATATAAATCGTAGTAACAGACATGATTATCTGTGACAAATGAATCACTTTATGTAATGATAAGGGAAAAACTTGCCCTACTTATTCAAACCTGTAGGCTGCTAACTTTGTGTTGCACACTAGTGAGCCAGTTCTTGGTACTCTTACCCTGAACAGTGATTTTTAAAGTTATTTCCGTACTTTTGTCTTTGAACTTGAGCCACCTTGCAGCATTGCTTCACACATTGTTCGATTCTAAAGAAACGTTTCTAGAAACTTGGCTATGAGAACTATAAGTAAGAAATGGGAATGGAGTCTAAATGCACAGCGCTCTTTATGTGCTGCATTGTGATGTTCAGTAGTGAAACTAACTTGTGGTTATCTGAAATGAAATGCGTACTTCTCAGTTATCCGCTTCTGCACTGGGTGATAAAACCTTGTCGTTTGCTGAAGTGGTACACTAAGCAAGGAGCTATATGGTACGTGAGAGTCTCCCCGCTTGGAATAGCTTTCTTTAGTAGTGATACTGATAAGCAAGAAAAGCTTACTTTAAACAGGCCTAGACTTCATACAAAGTAGGAGATACAGAGCTAGTAGACCTACGTTTATTCTTTGCTCCCCTCAGACAGTATCCTGACTTCCACTGGTTTCAGACAGAGAAAGGAGAAAATAAAAACCTAGCAGCTTGTTAAGGCTGTTTTACCACTCTGTTTTTATTTGCTTTACTTACTGAGAAGGCTCTATTATAACAGTCTCCTGTTTGTCTGCTGTTCTCTTCTTACTCCTGCTTTTTTCCTCTTTCCAGCCATT
Organism: Theristicus caerulescens; assembly: GCA_020745775.1. Taxonomy (NCBI): domain Eukaryota; kingdom Metazoa; phylum Chordata; class Aves; order Pelecaniformes; family Threskiornithidae; genus Theristicus; species Theristicus caerulescens. The sequence goes on along the minus strand of CM036565.1, from coordinate 10,283,070 downwards.
TAAATTACGCCACTACTCCCATGGGCTCATGCCCAGCTGCTTTATCTACTGAAATCAGTGGTGAAATAGTTAATGAAGACCTTCAAGTGTCATTAATAGGCTGAGGGTTGACATTCTGATAAAACTAATAGGGCGCAAAGGGAGTTCACACATCATGAGTCACTGTTTCAGGCTGTCTGCAGGTTCAGGAAGTTAACGCTTGGTTTTGTTCAGAGAGTTTACTTTGTGATCATAAGAGCTAGAAATTTGTGGAAAGCGTTTTTTCTTTTTTATCTTAATGTGTTACCTACCCAGGAAGGGAGGGGTCAATGTGTCGGCAGGTATCTACATTTCTTCTGACACCTTCAATTATATTTAAATATTTGTACATACTTGAAGCTTATCTAGATCATTCTCTTATAGTCATCTTCTAAAACAGTGATTCAACAAGGAATACTGTATAGTTCTAAATATCCTGGGTTTATCTAGTAAGTCATTCGCCATTCTGAATATGAAGAGGAACTGTTTTAAAGGTAAAATAGTTTAGGATGGGAATTCTTTGAAAACAACGTGAGAAATACAGTAAGTACGAGACAGAGAGGTCTGATATAAAAAGCTGGTCAGTTCCCATCTTTCTGCAAAGAGTTCTCTGTATTATTCCTGTCTTACAGTCTGCTGTTTGAAATCAAACTACGTCTAAGATAGAGGTGGAGGTGTAAGGTTATATAGCCTGATAGATAGGTAATATAGAACTATGTATCTATAGATGTAGAGCTGACTTTTTTGCAAGACGTTGCCTGAAAACCTTCAATTTCCTGTTCTGATAGTCCAGTACACTGTTACAGTAGTCTAGGTAAAACTGTGGTTTCTTGCATTAATCTGATGAATAATGAAGAATCAGTTAATCAAGAAATCTTAATCTGGGGGGGGAAGAGAGCACAGGTAGGTGGTCCAAAAGAATTAAAAAAAAAAAAAAAAAGCCTTTGGCATGTCACAACCTTCCTTTAAAAAGCAAAGCTGTTTTTTTTTTTTTTTTTCAGTCGATGTGTCCAAATTGCTAAGCTCTTAAAAAGAGAAATATGTTCTGTGGAAGTTATGAAAGATCTACAGCATAACATAGTTTTATTTTCTTTTCCTCTCTAAATGTGGCTACAAGTAGAATAAACTGCAATAGTATTCAAGGATGGAGGAAATAGTACTCTTATTGAAGCAGATGTGAATATTGCAATCCACTTTGAATCTGGAGCCTGACAAATGCTATAAAAACACAAGTAGAACTGGATCTCAAAATTGCCCTGGCTCTTCATTTGCTGGACTTCAGCAACAGTACTGATTATTTTGGATGAAGGGCAGTCAGAGTACCTGAGAGGATTTCAGGATTAGCATATGTCAGTTTCTCCACTCACCTTTATGCCCATGTATACACAAATTTGTAGTTGACAAGCATAATATTCCAGCTGGCTTAATAACTTTATTTTGGCTCTTGGGGGAAAAGAAATATGTTGCCTCTGTTAAAAGAATGTGACTGAGAAAGCTTGTTCAAACCTCCTACATGTTTGGCAGACTTTTGGGGCAAAATATTACTAGGCATGTTGGAAAAGGAGCGGAGTATAGATCATTTTCCGGAGATAGCTGACCAGCTTGAACTGTGCAGGCTGTATTCCAGGAACGCTAATGAATGGCTGCAATTGTGAACTGTCAACTACGGCAGCTAAACTGTTGAAAACCTGATTGTGCAGACCTCTTCGCAGCATATATCTCTCTGCTCAGCTAAATCATGTATTTGTATAGCGTACTAACTGTTGATAAAACTGAGTTCTTGAGACCGTGTTCATAATATAAGGACAAAACTGGACATGGGCATTAATGCAACTTTGGTAAGGGTTTCCTTATGTATTGCCCTAGATGCATATTTTATTGTACTCCTAAAGAAAAAAGAAAATACTCTGCAAATATGTACCAGTAAGCAATACTTGAATTGCATTATTATTGAATACTGTCCCTTTCTTCACTTTGCTCGTAAACTTACTGGAGATTTGAGCTCTGCTGCAGCTGCACACTTGAATGTTTTCAGGTCTCCTCCTGAAGGATTGTGTTTAAAAGTGTTTGTAGAAGCAGGTGAGAATGAAACATGGACAGACGTGCTGCAGTCATGAATGCCTTCAGTTTGATGGCCAGAACTACAGCATTTGAAAACCAGTTGAGATAGGACTTCTGAGGTGAACGTTACAGTTGATGATATCAAGTGGTGGTTAATGCAAACAAAACTCTCGTTAGTTGTGTTCACTTTTTGCTGTACTTTCTATAACAAAAATTACACGAGGTAACTCCAACACCACACCGGTTTCTAGATTATTGAAAACCTATCCTGCCATGCATTCAGTTTTTGAGTGTTACAAGATATCTAAACAGAAAAATGTGGTTGCTCATTTGACAGCGCTGTTTCCCAGTTTAAACATTCAAATGCCTTCATTAAGGAGGAGTCAATACATTCTTAAAATTAATGAGCTATAAGTGTTTCAGTTGAGATAGTTATTAAAAGGAGGAAGGGGGGAAAATACTTGAAAGAAATTCACAAAGTTAAATGGTTCAATCTGTTTTAAAGACTGTAGTGTACCAGCTCTGACATAAATGGTTCTCTGTACCTCATACTCCTAAGTATTCTGCTCAGCTGCTATGGGTTAATTTTTTTCTGCTCCCCTATAGAAGAGTGCAAGTGTTCCATAGTCAGCTTATTTCTGAATGCTGTCTTGTATGGTAGAAATAACAGCATATGTTTCATGGAAGCTTTTTTAAACTTCTTGTTAAAGGCTGAATGTTCAAGTATTTAGGTTTTTTGAGCAGGCAGGGCTACTGAACTACTATCAGACTACTGAAGAGCTGAAATTTCTCTCGGGCTGCGCAATTTTTACAGGAGGTGCTGATAATCTTTAATGACTTCAGGTGACACTATAGTAAAAAGGAATTGTTCCCTGTTACTATACTGGATATTGAAATATTGGCCTGTTGCGTGTTGAGGCTATATATTAATTTTTCAATTTTAAAGCTGGTGATTAGCAGCTTCTGTTGCTCATGGAAAATGCAAACCTTGTTTGTGCTTTCTGCATGTCGGCAAAGATTCCATAAACTTCTGTGAGACTCCTCCTGCTAAAGTACAACTGGTTTAGTTCTGGTAGATAAATCTAGATTGTCAGCCACAGGTGTCTGCTTTTATTCCTATATTTGACAAAGTGTAAAGATAGGAGTATTTATAGTAACTGCTAAAGCTACTGTCTTCTGAGAAGGTTCTCCAGACATAAAAGGTCACTTGAAGTGCAGCATAAGGTTGTATCTTCATTCCTCTTCTTGAAAATTCCTCTATCTTTAAACTTCATGCTTTATTTATAAAAATGTGTACTGAGTGCTAGTAAATTCTTTGCATTATGGGATAATCTATTTTTAGTCACGCAGGGCAGGTGAGTTACTCAGCCTCATGAAGGACAGCTGGATGCTTGTCTTAATTTTTTTTTGTCATGCAAAATAAAATTATTCCAAGAGGTTTTTTTCTCCCTTCAAAGCTAGGAGTAACGTATTTGTATCATGACAGCTTGCTTGAATGCTTTTAACTGTGCAGAGAGAAAGTAGAAATATTAATTAGTACTATAGAGAGGTGTCAGCTGTCTATCACAATGGCAACTGGCATGTTTGTCTAGTACTCATTAAACATTACAAACTGAAATACGGATCTATGTCAATAGCAGAAACCAGTCACAGAATCGCAGACTGGTTGAGGTTGGAAGGGTCCTCTGGAGGTCGTCATCTCTAGCCCCCTGCTCAAGCAAGGTCACCCAGAGCCGGTTGCCCAGGACCACGTCCCGATGGCTTTTGAGTATCTCCAAGGATGGAGACTCCACCACCTCCCCGGGCAGCCTGTGCCGGTGCTCGGTCACCCTCACAGTGACAAAGTGTTTCCTGAGGTTCAGAGGGAACCTCCTGTGTGTCAGTGTGTGCCCATTGCCTCTGGTCCTGTCACTGGGCACCACTGGAAAGAGCCTGGCTCTGTCCCCTTTGCACCCTCCCCGCAGGTGTTTATGCACATTGATGAGATCCCCCTGAGCCTGCTCATCTGCAGGCTGGGCACTCCCAGCTCTCTCAGCCTTTCCTCATAGGTGAGATGCTCTCTTGTCCCTTCATCATCCTTGTGGCCCTTTGCTGGTCTCTCTCCAGTACGTCCCCATCTCTCTTGTACTGGGGAGCCCAGCACTGGACACAGTCCTCCAGATGTGGCCTCAGCAGTGCCGAGCAGAGGGGAAGGATCCCCTCCCTCGACCTGCTGGCAATACTTGGCCTAATGCAGCCCAGGATACCATTCGCCTTCTTGGAGCAAGGGCACAGTCCTGACCCTTTCATTTCTGGGAAGGGATGAGTGTGGTATGTATGTGAGGTGGCAGTGGAGAAGTGTAGAATGGATAAGAAATGAGATACTGGTTTCAGTGAAGTATCTGAAGATTTTGTATCTGTCTAGAGCAAGTTGAACTTGTCTGGTTTATTGGAGGATGGGATGATCAATCAAAACTGAGGGTTAAAAAACCCCTGCTTGCTTCTGTCAAGTTATTTTAGGTATTTTGGTAGGGGTGTAGATGACAACTCCTGGGAATGTCTCCTATGTAGAACACTGTTCAGTGGGTGCAAGAACCATAAATACCTTGACCAACCCTACAAATGCCTTTTTAAAAATACTGTTTCTTTAAGCCAAATGGTAAGCTCTCATACTGACAGTGCTCTAGTTAGAACTTAGCTGAGTGCAGATTGGTGTGAAACTTGAAGAGTTGTAAAGAACTTGTAAATGGTGTGGAAAGGCAGACAGTACATTTATAATATACTATATAATAAACCATGCCATACATGGTCTAGGTTCTAATATCTTTTAAAAAAGTATTTAATTCAAAATGTTTGCTAATAAATGCTGTCTTGACCAATGTCACATAAGTAAGGACAGGTGGGATTTGTCTGAGTCTGCTTGAATCTGATTTCTCCACTTGCTTTTTTTTTTCACAGATATTGAAATATTTTGTTGTCAATAAAACAGGAACCACTTGTATTTATAGATAACTGAAATATCTGAAACCGCTGTACTGCAACTTAGTGGGGGGAAAAAAAAATCTCATTTTTGGGCTGTTTTCTTTGAAGATGAATACTCAAGCCAGCTGTTCCATTATGCAAGGCCACTTTCACCAATGATCACAAGCAACTTTCACTTTCATCAATATGTTTGAGGAAATCTAGCTTTGTGGGCAGAGCAGGCAGTAGGAGCCTAATCCTCTGCAATAACATGTTCATACATATTAATAAATGCCTTTTTCTTTACCAGCCAAGTTGTGTAAAAGTCAATATTTTTAAGAGTTTTGACATCTCTTCCAGATTTTTGTATGTATAATGCAATACTAGCAAATGTGGATCTTTTTAATTCAGAAACACGGAATTTATGTTGGTTTTTACTACCTCCTTTCATCTAGGGTATTAGGGTCTGCTTTTTAAATGCATTCCAGGCTTGCTCTCTTGAATGGGAGAATTTGCAAAAGCGTAATATGGCATAGTGATGTTAACTGGCAAATTACAGTAGATGCTGAAGGACTCTGTCCCTTGTGAGGTGAAGTTCAAGATGTTTGTTGAGACCATGTAAGTTATTTTCAAGAAGTCTTTTTTTTTTTTTTTTTTTTAGCTTGTCTCAATTCGTCCAAACATGGATAATACTGATGGACTTTTCTGTGGCTTTTCTTGAAAGCTTCTTAATAGTGGCAAGAATCCCTGACTGGGGCAAGCAAAGACTTTCTGTAGTGCCATTAAGTTTATCAACTTCTAATCTATAGTTGTTTCTTTTTGAAGATGTGATCTACTGTGGTTTTTTTCTTGAAGCTAAGCTGTGCATCATGTGAACTACATTGTCTTGTATCCTCCCTACAAAAACTGAAGGTTAACTTTACCCATTGAGAAGACAAGTCATTAGTATGAGAAATCTTACACTTGTTATGTGTTTTGATGTGAGAACAGAATCACTGAGATTAGTCCTTACATAGTCTGTACGATTATGTAATTAAAGTTCAGCCTGACTGACAACCATGACTGCCTTCACAAAACAGCCTTGCTTTATTAGTATGCAGTGTTTTAATAAGCGTGTCCGTGACGATGTTGTCTGCAGGGAGGAAGAGCAGGAGAGCTTTGGTTACCTGGCTGGAACAGAAGTACTAGTCAGGAGTGAACTAAGAGTGCACCGAGTCTGGCTTTGGAAGTGGGAAGATGGGATGTAGAGGATGGAAAAGATCAGCGAGTCCTGAACGACCTTAAAGCTGTTATGATTACAGGATTGTCTACTATACAGGACTCCTGAGGTTTGGGGACCAGTTTCTGGGGCTCGGGAGAGTTGGACCCTAGAGTTTTGAGTTGCAGCTGTTGAAATCAGAAAGAAGTAAGAAGAAATTTAGAAGATGAGCGCTTGCCTTGTTCTTTCCACGATTAGTATCAAATAGTCTCATCAGAATTTATTATTTGAACTCTTCAGCAAAGCTCCTTCAGAAATACTGAGTGGTTATTACCTAACACAGTTACTGACTACTGTTACTCAGTTATGTCTTAAGGCAAAGTGCCACTGTTTTACTGATCCAAGGCTCTGTGAACAGGAAGCATGATGTCCTGTTGGCCTCATTAATTTTTGCCAGTATAGGTAAACTTTAACTCTTTCTTCATAGAAACTTGGGTTCATGCTTTCAAAGAATGTAATAAAATCAAGGGAAATGTTGTCTCATTTTTCATGTTTCTATGCTCTACTGATTTAGTGTCTACCAGAGACTTGAAAGGCAGAAACTACAAAGTTACATTAATCAGAGAAGGCTTTGAATTACTAGTAGCAAAACTTGGTAGACTTAAGTGAATAGCTAGGTGCAGCTCCACCTGAAACATGTAGGCTGGTTAGCTTCTGTAAAGCAAACCTTTATGAAACGCCTGTGCTAAAGAATGTTTTGTACTAGCTGTTCTCTGGAGTATATAATAGAAGAAACCATCCTGATTTTACAACTAGGAACTTTGTATTTGCGGAAGACTTGTTGATACTAAATTATTGTAGCCTGTTAAGTGACTTTGAATTTAATATTGTGTCAAAACGCTTGGGGTTTTTTGACCAGATTTTCATAGTCAATAGTCAAATGCTTTGAGGGGGGAAAAAAAAAAGAAAACTTGCTGCTATTTTATCAGATAGTAATAAAGCGTAGAAGTGAAGCTAGATCACCTTTTGTCTTGCAAATCAGTATCACCTCAGGTCTGTCAGTTCAGTAAAGATACGAAATGGTATCGTGCATCTGCTCTAATTTGGTACAAGACTGTTAAAGGCTTTGAGTATGTTTTAAAATGCAGTGATGAGTCAAGTATAAAAGTGTTTTCTGCAACTATTCAGTGCTGGGACAAGAGAAGAAATTGTTGGCATCTCTCCTGTATATCTGAGGAGAATGGTGATTGTCCTCAGGCGAGGGCATGTGGTGATACCAGTGACTGCTCTTTGTTCAGGGTGGGCTGGAACATTTGAGAAGCTTCCAACTGTTGCTCACTAAATACTCAGATTATTTGCTACATCCCTCTGGTCTGACCATTATTAATGTTGATCTAGCCTGCTCTGTCCATGCTGCATTCTCATTACCAGTTTTTGTAAAAGTGGTTTTATTCTTTTCCCTACCATTCACAGGGACTGAAAAATGTTACCAGTGTCTTTTTTTAGAGAGCCAAGCGCCCAGAGCAGGGGAAGGCTGATGCCAGCATCTAAACAGAACAAGCAAGTGATCAGTGAATTGCCTCTGCCAGACTTTCTTATCTTGTGTACTTGAGACAGTCATCTCTCATTTACTTCTCCTTCGAGACTTCTAGTCAGTGCAGAAGATTATTCTCCAAAATCCTCTTTCGAGAGCAAGGCAAAGAAAGTATGGGCTACTGTTCTGATCTTTGCTGTGGAAAGGAGGATGCCACTCTGGTTCTAGAGCAAAGTCTAGTTCTTTCTCTTCTGATTCTTGAAATCCAAACATCAGGAGTTTGAGATGCAGCTAGTTGAAATGGAGCTGCTGATGTTGGACTTTCCTGTCTTATTCCAGGTGATGTGTGCTTCTTTAGTTCTCTCAGTAAAGTTACCTGAAGGTGATTTTCATCATTTCTGAAAGTGTTGGGAGGGAGCGTGTAGTTTGTTTGAAAGCAGCTGAAACTGAGTGCCGGCACTACTGGCACTGTCTTGCTAATGATTGTGTAGTACGTCTGGGTGTTCTTTCATCTCCTTCCTCTTGAATTCAGTTACAAAACTGCTGTTAAACATGTTCTAGTTTGGTGATTTTTAGCACTTAAACTTGTCTATCTCTTGATTTTTTTCCAGTGGAGATCAGATCCATGCAGTATGCTTTCTCTCCACTGTTAATGATATTTTCATTTTAGAAGTAGCCTGTGAACCCCTTTAAAGTCCATCATGGTGGTTGAGAGCCGCTGTCCCAAAAGCTGTCATGCAGGCTGCTAATTGAGTCAGCCTTTCCTGTCATCTGTAGCTAGAATGCACTTAAAACTGAATGTAACAGCATCTAATTCTTGCTGGCTTTTCAGGGTATGTATTTCAAGTATAATGGCTTTAAGACACTGTGTGAACAGAATGTATAATTAAACACAAATCTTAAGAGCTTTAATCTTGAGATTATTTTTTTTTCCCTTAATTCCACATTGACTTCCCCACATGTAGTCTTTGTAAATTCTCTCCTGCAAAGCTTGGTACTCCAGTCACTGTTTTGTTAGGTGGAGTCTTACGAAATAAAGCTGATTCAAAGTTGCAGTTGCTTTAAACAGCAGGCGTTATAAATAAAAAAGCAAAACGTCTTTTAAAAGAAGAGGGACGGAGGAGGAATTCTGTTACTAGCGTAAACATAATCTCAAAATGCCATAAACTTTACTGGGTGTTTCCTGATAAGCTATGATCAAGTGATTGCAAAACCCCTGGTTCAGATCCTAAATAAACCATGCAAAGTGTTTTAATTTGGAGATCAACTGTAATCAGTCTTCATTGCAGGTCATAGCTAGTAACCTAGTTAAACACAGCCTTTAATTGGTGATCAGTAAGACATATAACTAAAAACCAACTTTTTTTAAGTGCTTCTGTGTAGTAATACATCCATTCTTTTACAAACTTTAGAAACTAAGGAGGAATTAATTTGTTGCCCTTTAGTGCACATCACATTGGGCAATTGATGGCTCTACCTTCCTTTTTTTTGATGCCTTGATTCCTTATTGATCATCGTAGTAAAACCACATGTGTATATACTGATAGTTCTCTTAAGCTCAGAATGTGTGCTTACCATCAGGTCTCTTGGTTGTTAAATAATAATTCTGACGTTGCATAAAGGCTAAGGACTTTTATTTGCTGACTTCATCTTTAGGCTGTTTTTGAGTCACTTCTTTCTCAAAGTGTTTAGTTCACTTTTGGCACTGTAGAAGTAATGTAGATGTACAAAGCAACATACTAGCATCTTTTCTTTGATAAATGTGGCTGAAGAACACAGTTTTATTTACAGGCATATTGTCAGGCTCCTATAGCTTTCTGTGCAAAGGATAGGAAGCGAGGAGCTTGCTGTTGAATTCCCAGTCCTATTGATGCATCACTGTATGATTAATGACCTTACTTCTAAGACTAGGAACACAAGAATAATGGATGTTTTACTGATAATTTCTAATCTTAAACTTCGTGCTTCGGTATGAGCTTTGTCTGCAACTAAGAAGAATTTTGTTTTAGAATGGTCATTTCTCACTTTACACCAAAAAAAGACATGAACTTTACAGTTGAACAGAAAGGCAGTTTGATTTCAAAGTATAAACTAGCCTCTTTCTTTACTTCTTTCTTTTCTATTTCATAGTTAAATTTGGTTGCTATAGGAGTTGATCCTATTCAAAGGCAGAACTTCTGCTTTAAAGTTCTTGCTAGCGATGTCCTGAATTCTAAAAGAATTGTGGAAGATGGGCTGAAATCCTTTGGAGCAGTAACAGCTTGATCTCTTCTAGAACGACAAGTATGGGAATCCCACCACTTCTGTAGGAAGTCTTTTCTGTTCCTTGCTGTTTGTGTGGAAAACAATTCTGACGTGTAGTTTAAACTTTCTTTGCTGCTATTAAACCTCGTAATGTTTGCACGGTGCTTATACCTAACAGGCAGGAGAAAAAGTTTTCTTTTCCTTTGCAGCTACTTTAAACTATGTGAAGCCTGTAACTGTCTCTTTCATCTCTTTTAAATGCTTAGTTTTCCTACTTAGTGATTCTGGTTATTGGAAAAAAAAAAAAAAAAACAACCTGGAATATGACATGTCTTCTAGTGGTCTTACATGGACTTTGGTAGGCTTATATTCTTCTGGAGAATTGGTATCCAAAACTGGCCATAAAATCTAAGTTAAGGGCTCAGAAAGGCTGAATAAAACAAGACTTCAGTTAGTATGTGTATATCCTGTGTAAGTGTACCTCCTGTGTAAGAGGAGTATTGCAAGTTTGACATCTTTCAAGATTTTTATTTTTTAACTTCTGTTTAGATTCTCTTCTGTGGAATTGCAGTCAGCTACTCATTCCATGTTTTGTACTTGTGCAGCTGATTATTGCTACCAGAGCATAATACTTCATGCTTATCCTTATTGAATTGCATCCTTTTTATTTCAGACCATTGCTCCAATTGGGCAAGATCTTCCTGAATTCTATTCCTGCTGTCCAGAGTGCTTGCAGATCATCTGCAGGTATAAGGATAGTCTGTACTCCACTGTCCAAGTCATGGATTAAAGTATCCCATAACACACTCGGAGGAGACCCCTGGAGAGCTCTGTTTGATGCATCCTTCCACTCTTCCACTGAACCATTGGAGAGCCACGTGTACAGAGTAGTTATCAATGGTGGACCCATTTTGTATAAGCCATGTTCTTACTTACAAAAATGTCATGCAAGATGGCATTAAAAGCTCTGCTAATTTTATAATGTGATCACATCTTCTGTGTTTTTTCTATATGAGGCCTGTTAATTTTTCTCAGAAGGAAGTTTTGTCTTGACATAAGCTTCTGAAAAGGCCATCCATCTTGGCTTGCTGCTGTCTAGGTAATAATAAATAGGTGGTTCTGCTTTGCTTTGGTTTTCCTCTGAGGCATTGAGCATGGGTTGTCTGACCTGTTACTTTCACGTTCTTCAAAGACAGGTGCTTAGGCCTTTTTAATCTTCTGGATCATTCCTGTTCTCAAAGTTAATGAAAATAATAGTCAGTGATATTGAGAGAGAGAGGACTGTCTGAGGTGGTCTAGTGTGATATTTTTTTTTTTTTTTTTTTTTTTTTGCCACCTTAGGGGAAAGAAAAAAGTGTGACATTCTTCAGGTGTTAATCCTCTTGTTGCCCTTAATTGCTGATGTTGGCCAGCAGTTTGAAGATTGAAACATAGTTTCAGCTGTGTCATGAACAATGATGTTACTCTTCCTTTGTCAAAGGTAGTAGCTGGAAAAAAAGCATCTGTTCAGCAGCCTCTGTATGCCAAGCTGATACCCAGCACTTCCAAAGCCAGTATCATTATTTAAACTAAAAGGCACTTATCTGTATACTTGAAAATTTGCCAACTTTCATGGACATAGTTTTTAGTGAAGCAGAGATCTCTAGAATAAAGTTTGTATTTGACGTATGCTTGTCCTGATTAACGGCAGAGGGAGGATACTCTTTTGAATATGAGGTGAGACCTTGGATGTGGTTTAGACTTCCCTTTTAAAGGGACAACTTGAAGTTCCAAGTATTAGGAGAATGGAATAAATTCTCGTCCTTTAAGTTTAGATCAAATTTCTGTTGCATGAAAACTATTGTTAGAAACCGTAGCATCGAAGTGTGTTGTGGGTATTGATGTTCGTGAGCTTTTGAAGGAAATAAATATGGTATGTGTTGTAGGACTTCTTTCTAGAGACACGGAGGGATTTTTTTACCAAGTGAGATACAGTTTGAATGTTTAAACGTGCTAAGCTAGTTGTCTGTCAGTCTGTGCGATTGGAATCCAGCCTGTCCTTGGAAATACTGTTCTCCCGTCTCACTAGAGGCGGAGGAAGAGAAGTGCCTGGTGTAACTCCTGTGGAAGAGGAGGTGGCTCTTGTTCTCTGGTTCAGTGTCAGGGTCATCCCCTTTCTGGCTGGCTGTTGGCTCCACTGTGTCAATCTGCCAACAACAGGGACTCAGTCTTTACCTCTTGGACCTGGCCGTCTGCCGGGGAGGGGACCTGAGGAATCTGCTTTTCTGGTCCAGGCTGTCCCTACATTTAATTAAGGCAGTTGCAGAAGAACTTCTGGTGTTTCAGCTGTGACAGCAGCAGCAGGCTAGATTATACTACTTCTGTAAGCTATTTTCTCAATCGTTTCTGCAACTGAAAGGAGTTTTTAGTAATTCTCTAACCTTTTACTGTTTGAGGTGGTTAAAAATAGATGCCTCAACAGTCTGAAAGTCAATCGTATTAGTTCAGACCTGCGTGTTAGGCATCATTCATGTTACCTCTGTGGATTTGCTTTTCCTGTTTAGGTAGCACCCCCCCCTCCCCCCCCCCAACATCTTGCTAAAATATAGCGACGAAGTAGAAAATGTTCTCTTAATTGTCTGAAGTAATGCAAAAGCAATTTCAACAGCAGGGGGTACAGATGAGAATTTAACTAGGAAAACCTTCATACCTTTCCACATACTTGCTTAAGAATAGTACAAGAATATATAGCCTATAGGGTATCAGTATAAAAATAGACCATATGAAATACATGCCGTGTGGTTATAAACCACAACTTTTTATACCTAACAATAGCAACAGGGTTTTATATGCTGCAAGTAAATTTATCTTGGAAGTTAAATGACTTTCTATTTACAGTCACTTTCTGAGAAAGATACTTTTTACATACTCCACAGAGACAACTGAATTAGAAAGAAGAACTTGGGCCTTGTCCTTCCCTTCAACAAAGGAATGCTCTCTTAATCTGCAGATGCCAATTGCCTTCCATATGTTAAGTCCCTGTATCACTCAAATGTCCTTTAGCTATTGTGTTGCTCTTCCTATAATTAGTTGTATTTAGTTGTCACCCAAGTGTGCAATACTTCTTATGAAATAAGTAGTACCAACATAAGAGCATGATACTTATCAGCTTGATGAAGCAGCTTCTGTAGCAGGTTTTAAGCTAAATTCCAGACTCACGTGGAATTTTTTTTTTTTGAAGGGTAGAGTGGTGAAGGTGGGAGAAGGAGTGACAGACACTTCAAACAAGTGATTCCTGATCATTGCCAATGCACAAATACCGTTATCCTTGTGAGGGTTTTGGCATACACCTGCTATGGGAATCAAATTACTTCAGATAGTGTTTTGTTATGATGCTGCTTCTGTGATTTTTTTTTTTTGTTCTATGATTTCAACTATACAGTAATTGTACTTAAATGGAAATAGTTTTAAGAAATATTCTTGCCATAAACTTAGAAAAAGGATGGGCACCTGTGCTTCTAACATTGGTATAAGCTTCTAATTTTAAAACTGACTTTAAAAGGAATTGAATACTAGGTTTTCTGAAGATTTTTCAGCTAAGCTGTTGCAGTCATCTCTAGGGCTGATATAGCTATACCAACGTAAGGATGAACTGCAGTATTGATAAAAGGAGTTTCTAAGCTTAAGTGTAATGCTCTGATAGGGTCTAGAGAACAAGTCTTGTGAGGAGCGGCTGAGGGAGCTGGGGTTGTTTAGTTTGGAGAAGAGGAGGCTGAGGGGAGACCTTATCACTCTCTACAACTACCTGAAAGGAGGCTGTAGTGAGGTGGGGGTCGGTCTCTTCACCCCAGTAACAAGTGATAGAATGAGAGGAAATGGCCTCAAGCTGCAGCAGGGGAAGTTTAGGTTAGATATTAGGAAAAACTTCTTCACTGAAAGAGTAGTCAGGCCCTGGAACAGGCTGCCCAGGGAAGTGGTTGAGTCTCCATCCCTGGAGGTATTTAAAAGACGGGTAGATGTGGTGCTTGAGGACATGGTTTAGTGGTGGACTTGGCAGTGCTAGGTTAACGGTTGGACCTGATGATCTTAAGGGTCTTTTCCAACCTTAACAATTCTATGATTCTATAATTCTATGATACAGCCGCTAGCAGCAGAGAATTTTAACTTTGTGCTTCATCCCATATCTTGTAAGCAATAAGTGTTCAGATGAGTCTTTGGAGAATTAAGATCTTCAAATTACACTCTTGGTATAGTTGCTATCCATGGGGCAAATGTGTGCAGAACGAGGAGGGTCAGGCTGTCCCAGGGGTTTGGCACTGGTGAATGGAATTTGTGCCAGTGTCTGGTTTTCAGCAAGGTTACTGGAGCCTGTGTGGGCTTGTGAGACCCAGGGTGATAGCTAGAGCACTCTGATTTACCACTCGGCAAAGCGCCTCCGCACAGCGGCTGCCCTGTTGCACATCAGGAAGGGGAAGCATGAGGATGACTGACAACCGCTTACAAAGTTAGTTATATTTTAAATTCCAGTTTTCAGTTTTAACTTGATCTGGTTTTCAGTTGTAACTTAATCTGTCGCAGTTTGAATGTGGCATATTTAGCTCTGACTTCTAGGTCCCCTTGGAGAACTCGTGTGTTTTGAATGTAAAGTAGGGTGCTAAGTAGAACAGAAATACTGGGTACGGTTTGCAGAGATACTTTGTGAAATATGAAAAATGTGAAAGGTATCTTTTGAATTTAGGTATGTATAGCATCAGAGTGGTATACAGCTTACCTGTAGAAGATTGTCAGCATGACATGAGATGTTTCATTAATGGCTTTATGGTCATCTTTTTACAGTAGTAACTTGAAATAGCATGAAAATCCATAAGGCTCAAGGATTACTTTTTCTTTTTGAATCAATATGTCCTTAATGGAAACCCATAAAAACAGTAAGGCCTTTCAGTCATTGAACTATTGTTTAAGCATTCTGTGAAGTCTGTAAACTTTTGGACATAAATTTAACCTGTCTGGACAGCTAATTTACTTTGTAATGCAGGTTGAATAAGAGAGTCAGTATTTTTGTTACGTACCCATTTTCAATATGTCTGTTTGATTCTTGGATCTCATAGGAATCCGTCAACTGCATTCTACCAAGCGTTCCATTTCAACAAGTTACGTGAGTCAAAGACCTTCTGGGATAGGTATGAATGCTTAAGTATGGAATGCATACATGCTGAAGTATGCATGAACAGCTTTGCTCTATGCAAGTTTCTCGTCATTTTTGTTTGCACAGAACTGCTGCTTGTGTTTAGAACTTCATATTGGACTTCTGCAGCCTGAAGGTCTGAAAGCAGTCATGGAAGTGTTCATACTGAAACTTAAACCAAAATGCCTAAAATATATGACATGACATTTTTTTCTTCCTCCTTTCATTATACACATATCATACATAATGTGTAAGCTGAAAGAGTTTAATGCTACTCAGCTACTTGCTGACCTGCACTGAAATATTTACAGCTTCCTTTTCCAAAAAAAGGAAACTCTTTTGGCATTGTGGCTATAGAGTCCTATATCAGAAAACAAGTTGTGAAAATGTCATATTTAAACACAATTTTGGTAAAGTTAAAATCTTTGGGTCTCAAAACCAGGAAAGGATGCTTTCTGGCTTGCTTTCGTTCTGCTTAAGTAAAACTAGACGGGAAACAAACGTGAACTGTGACAAGGTAAGAGGACGAAGTTAGCATTGAACTCATGGCGAGAAACTGCAATGAAGTGCAACAAAGTCATATTTCTTATGGATATGACTTGTCAGAGATGCATTACTAATTCATCAGTAGCTGCAAACTGTTTCTTTCCTGCACTTTAATTATTTTGAAGGGTTTTTTTTTTTAATCAGCATTAAGTTGAAGTCCTAGTGATTATGTGACTTCATGCCTTGTGATGCTCTGGCTTGACACAATACTTCTGCTTAGCAAGCTCTGTAGAAGCTATTGAAGTATTGATAACGATATCATCATTGTACTGGCTGTATTTGACTTGAGAGGCTTTTCACCTTGCAAAGCTCAGCTGAATCCTTTAAAGTTTGCTTGGCAACAATTTGTATAATGTACAACACTGATGGTTAAAAGTAATGCTAATGCACCCTGCTCGGTTTTTTGCTGAAGTGCTAGCATTAGGCTAAGTTTCAAAAGCACATCTTCCTTTTCTAGAAGAAACTTGTACAAATTTGCATTTTTGCTTTAAGCTCTGGATGATGCCACTTTTTTGAATTTATGGGACAGAGTTGGTATTTAGGTTCCAAGGACTTCATTATTTAACTGAAATAAACTTCAGGGCCTTGAATACAAATTTGATAGTTAGACCAAAAGCTCACTTGAAGGTCTAGCCTTCGTCTGTTTCTCTATTTTCATGTCTCTTAACTTGAAATAATTCTTAAGATGAGGAAGCTGGTTCAAAAAACCCTAAAATCAAATAATTAATGATTAAGATGGAGGCTTCACAAATCTGAGGTTTATGTACAATGTCTGAAGCAAGTACTGGAAGCATGGGATATAGAAAAACATTGAATTCAGGTAGAAGAATGTAAATGGCTTTCTTGAAAAATAGTCTTGCGTCTTTGCTGTTGAACACTTTGTGGTAAAAACAAGTATTTGTAAAAACATAGAAGCAAATTAATCAGGATTGATGCAAGCTTTTAACTTCTAATCTGTTCAAATTCCAAAGTCTTTGACAGGGTTTAGCAGATTTTGCATTTATAACCCAGTTACTAGATTTTCTTAAGATGACGTTATGTAGTTTTGCTTTACTAGATGACTGAAAAGGAAAAGCTTTCAACACTAAACTTGCAATGAAAACCTAATGGAGGGAACTTCAAGGGCATAGCCAGTAAAGCCAGCTCTGGGGAGCACTTCACAGGGTAGGGGTAAGCTGGAGCTCAGTCGTGCGGCTCTGCCAGCAATGGGTGTCCTGGCGGCAGCAGCAGGACAGGAGGCTGACGGTGCCCTGGCAGCTCCGCTCTGTGTAGGCAGGACGGCCTCTGATGCAGGTGGGGATCTGTTGTCAGACTTGAGTAGTTTGATAACAAGTACAGTGGTTTGGGGCTTTTTTGTGATCTCCGGTTTGTGAAAGAGAAATCTCTGCCGTGAAAATGATAAGCTCGTCTAATTTCCTCAGAATCCCTTTGTTTACCCGTGCCAAAATGTGGAGGTTAACACACCGCAAAACATAAGGATCTTAAGCCTGCTGGCAGTAGACTAATTACATTTTGCAGCTCCTTCAGAAGTAGCTTGTGAACCTCAGAGGCTTGAGTTAGGAGACTTTAGTGTAAACATAATAATAAAATAAAATCTTCCTGTGTAATTTCAGTATTTTTTCCTAACAAATACAGATTATTCTCCTATGAGCAGCCATCTCTTGGGACCATTTGAAGTCAGCAAAGCTAACCACATGCTATTGCAATAGACAGTAAAAGATTGCTAAATTGCTCCCATAAAATAAAGACTTGTTTATTTTTCACTAACACACCATGGCAGGGAAGAGTGCTGGTAACATTCAAATCATTTAAATACTAGTGAAATACTTGTTGTTACTGACACCTTTGCAGGAAGCCTGCAAATGTTTTTCTGCATAGTGTTCACACAGGTGTTGCTAAGGGCACAAGTCTCATGGGTCTTTATTTTCAACTGGCGTGGTTACTGAGGGGATTGAAAAAGGGAATAATGGCTTCTTGGCATATTCACATGAGTCTGGGTGACTGCTCTGCTGTGCCTGGATTGCCTTTGTATGGTAATAGTGCCATAGGAGCTTTAGATGAGTTTGCCTAAAACATAGCCATTGTTGGTATACTTGAATTTAAAGCAGTAGGATTTATGTTTCCATTGCATTTTTGTGTGAAGCGTTAAACCTTCACAATATAAATTCACTCATAAAATGTGGATTTGCTCCCCACATTAGCGTCCAGATAAAGGTAGTCTCAGTGTTGCTGGTAAACATCTTTCTTCTTATGTAAGCGTGATGAATGAGCATCTCCGTGTGATGGATTTTGCCAAACTTCCATTTCCCTATTCCGTGCCTTCCTGTTAAATGGCTGTCCTGGAGACAGGAGAAAGTCAAGAGTTACGCATTTCCCACTTTTTGATTGCAGCCTTATCTGGAGGTTCTTTTAGGGGTGAAACTTTTCTGATTTGAAATTAAAAGTCTAAAACTCCATGTGAAATTTAAAAAGAGTCTTAGGGCGAGGCTGACATTTTATGTAACACACTGATCCAGTCAATGTTGCGGTTAACGTGTTTCTTCTTGATGCTTGCTTCTCATGGAAGTGATGCACAGTGTGACTGTCTTCATGCACAGGGAGGAGTGTTTGGTTCATTAGTGTAACTCAAAAACTTACCAAAACCATGAAGGAGCCACATTTTTCTTTAATGTTAAAAAAAACCCACCAACAACAAATCCAAACCAATTCAACTCAAACAACATCTTGGTTTTCCCCAGAAGTATTCTGTCTTTTATAGAGCTCATGCGTTGCTTCTAAGATCTTCTATGTGTTGAATAATTTATCTTCAGAGTTTCATGTAAAACTGAAGAAAACGTAACTGTCCTATGGAAGCAGGTATTTCTCTGTCTGACGGGGGAGCTGAATAATGTGGAGCTTAAGTAGACTTGCAGGGAAAGCCAGGGACCTTCCGGTGATCCTGAGGCTGTGAATTCACTGCCTGAAACTTTCTTACATGGCTTTGACAAAGAAAAATGATGAAAATCTGAAATACTTGCATAGATACTCTTTCAAGGCTGGATAATTGATCATGTTGGGAAGCTATCATTATAAAATCTCATAATTGGATGGAGGCTAATTAAACATGCTTTAACTGTTTCAAGAATAGACAAGGTTTCTCTGGACAGACTAAATAGCTCAACTAGTGGTAAGACATGAAGAGTGGCTGGTTAAGTGACTACAGTAGCTCATAAATGAGTAAAGCAATGAGGGGAAAGAATAAATTAACACACTTACCGTTTTAGTTTGTAGTTCACTTGCAAGCAAAACAAATGTGGGAACGCTTCAAAGTACCTTACTGTTCCTTCCAGAAGGGTTGCTTGATATTTTGGTTTAAAGCAGTAACAAAAAAAGAGCCAGAAGAGCTAGGGGAGATCGCTTGGCTCAGGGATGTCTGTCTGAGACTGCAGTATATAACAGCTTTTCCACTTTAACCTTAAAGCAATGTAGATCTAGTGCTTTGAAGGAAGAGTTGTCTATTATAGAGGCTATTGGACAAGACTCTTGCTAGCATCGGTGTACCCTTTTGTAGTCTGTTCTGCAGGCAGTCTTTTCCACTCTTGCAGGATTATCAATGTTGAGTGATAGGTTTTATGTATCTAAAAGCATGAGGTGAATAGTACAGTACCTCCTGATGCTAAAATTTAAAAGAAATATCAAGAGCAAGAAAAAGGAAGAAAACTCGTGTATCCTGGCATTCTTTTGGGGGATGACTTGCTGCTAAGAAATTCCTTGGGAAAGTAGTATGCAGATAATCAGTAATCCAGCTGAATGCAGAATATGTTTTTTGTTACTGACTAAAAAACCTGAAGCTTCAAAATTAGTTTACATCATGCAGTCAGTAGGATTTGCAGTCTCATTTAAATGTGAGATGCTATTACCTAGTCTAGTACTTGACAGTGCCAAAGGAGGGCTGTTTATAACTCTCATTCCTAATGCATCCAATGTTGGTGTAAAATACACACATTACTGAGGACTGTGGAATCTCTTAAGAATGAACCACTGTGTTCTTTTTTTAAGCATACAGTGTGAATTAAGCTGCAAGTGCCTTTATTTTGAAGTTTAATTCCTGCTCTTTCTACCTAGATTTCAAAGTGAATTTTGAAGTTGAGAATATGCCTCTTAGGAAGATGATAGTTATATCTAAAGACATTAATGGTGAAAACAGCAAGCTGAGTACAGTGACACTTGTTGAATTCACCATTGAAATAGATCTTGATGCCTACGAATGTGAGGTGACATTGAAGGTTAAATTTTCCTCCAGCCGTTAACAAGTTAACGTTAAGGCATTAACCTTTTTTGCTGTCTTCTGATCCACTCATCCTCAGTTTTTCCAATAGTCACTTATTTTATTTGCTTTCCCATTCTTTGAACAGTGTTGTTCAAGTTTTGGAATAGTCTATAGTAAGTAAGCTTTCTTGAACTACAAAGTTATGCTTTACAAAGAACACTTGTTTGAGCACCGAAAATACAGATGATATATCATGAAGTTGTACACTGGGGTGTGTGTGCTAACAGGGCCACCAGACACTTTTCTAAACAATATTATAGCATGTCGATGATACTGAAACATCTTTCCAATAATATCTTACCATACTCTTGGGATACCATGTCTCCATAGGAAAAGTTTTTGCAGCAATGAAGTCAGAGTTATACTGAGGCTCTTAAGAATGCGATGCATTATGGAAAGTGATTGCTGTATATTGTGTAACATGCATTACAAATCAGACTTGCACTTAGACTTACCAGTTCTCTTCCCATTTTCTTAATCTGTATATACATGATTGTCCAAGACACTTCTCTCACTTTGCAAGACATTTGAAACAAAAAAATTACAGTGCTATTCTTGAGTTGTAGGCATATAGGAGAAATATACATAAAATACAACATAAAGAAATCTGAGGTGCAAGCTGTAAGTATTTGATGAAACACTTTGTTCCCAGTACTGCATACCTGATTGTGAGCTATAGCTAAGCAGCGTTATTAGCAGTCAAAATCTAGTTTTCCCCTTGGTCTTTCAAGGTAAAATGTGAAAAAATTACATTTAAGCCACCAGGATTTTTTAAACAATCAAAATGAGAATTTCTCAGACTGAATAGGATTTTTCCTGTCTGCTGTGTAAGGTAGAAAAATGTTGGGCTTACCATCCATCTCTGGAAATGGCAAACTGTACTTGGTAATCTTCGTCATTGTTGCTGACTATAAATCTTGCCTTGTACTTGATGGGCTTCAGAGTGATCTCAGTATACCACTATAACCTCTTTTTGGTCAAAGCCTTCATTTACATAACCTTAACTTGGAGGTCCAAGTCAAATTGAATTGTTCTCTTAAATTACAGTGTGTATGTATGGTAGCTAGTTGGCTGCAAAAGCTCCGTTGGGGGCGGGGGGGGAGTTTGCAGTTACAAAAAAAAAAAAAAAATATGCCTAGTTCATCCCTTGTAACCACCCTGTGTTACTTGATGTGGATTTTTGTTTATGCATTACAGCTTTGACAATAATTGTCAGACTTCTGTAGTTCCTGGGGCAGTCAACTCTTCTAAAAAAGCATGGCATCGTAATTGGCCTTCTTTTTTTATGAGAGCTAAATAGTGTCTTTCCACTTCTCCCTCAAGAATTTGCAAGTCAAGGCGTTGGATATACAGTGGATGGTGCACTCACAGAATGTATCAAACTCTTTCCAGTTATGACATCCAAAAAGACTTATTTAACAGTTTTTTTTTTTTCCTGGCCTTTTCATAAGGACTGGATTGTATCTATAAATTTAATTCTGCAGCCATGGGATAAAATATTTTTATGCAAACTGGGATTTGATATCAACAGCTAAGGATTTGAGAAAAATATAAAATCTTAAGATTTGGCAGCATATTTGGACTGTACCATAAGAATAGCTGGCACTGGAGTACTCTGCTTCTGAATGTCTCACAGGAGCTATTTGTTGTGGGGAGCACTATAAAGTGAACAAAGGATAGAATCGTATGGGAATTGTGCTAGCATAAAATCTATTTCTCATACGCTTTTAGAAAGTGAATTGAAATACTGTCATCAGGATAATACCGCATCTGACTAACTGAAGGCTGCGCTGTCAGCGTGGAACTTCTCCTGGGATGGGCGGGTGGTGGTCTGCGTGGTCCTGAGCTCTGCCTGCTGGAGGCGAGCAGGATGGACGCCGGGATTTGTGCAGGGAGCAGGTCTGGAATCCTGACTCGGTACTTCGATAGCAGCGCAAGCTGCTCTGGGGATAAGGGCAACGAGAATGTTGAAACAAATAAAAGTAGTGTATAAACTACTTATGGCTTTCAGCACTGTCTATTAGTATTACTTTAAGTGTAAAATAAGAGTGGGAGAGCGATAGTTTCTCTGGTTGCATTCAAATCGCACTTATGGGGAGGGACAGTTGTTATACCCACGTTGTGAACACTGCCCTCATTTAAAAGGCAGACGAGAATTTGGAGCACAAGGTACAGCACGGGAAGGGTGCTTCTGCAGCATGCCATGCAGGTACCAGTGTTTCAGGCGATTAAGGGGAAGGCTGCCTGTCTTCCTGAGAGGCTTTTTCGTGGAGCTGATTGAATGCCTTAACTTTGAGTGGTGTAGTGGACTTAATTTTTTCTTTTTAAATAACTGCACTGCAAAATAGTTGAAACAGGAATAGAAGAGCAAAGTTCCAATCTCAAATTTAACTAGAAAAGTGTAGTTTGTATACAAAACATGTATAATTATGCTGTAAAGATGCAGAAGCAGATCCCACTACAAGGTGTGCTGTTTGCTTTAATTTTGCTCCTCTTGCTTTTATCTCTTCAGAGCTGCCTCACCTGACTTCTAGAGTGGTGTTCATGAAAGGCTGTATCAGGGACACGGAGCAGTCTTGGGGATTTCGGTGACTCTTGAACACAGACATTTTTGACAGTTTCACATGGATCTGAAACACGTTAATTCAAGATGGAAAGGGATACTTAACCTTGTCATGAATTATAAATACTTTTTATTCTGAGGAGGTTTACCATGAATATGGCTTGAAAGAGGCTTAGAAGACAGTAAGGCACTGGCACAATTTTCTCGTGAAATGGGTGTTTAGCACTTTTGTTTCAGATTACAAGCTTTGTTCGATTTAGAAATAGAGGCTGTTACTCCCTCAGTCTGAGAAGCTGATTCCCTCTACTTGTAAATGCTTGGTGCTAGGTACTGACAATTCTTGTGAGACTTGTTAAAATGGATTTCTCTAAATAGTGTCGTATTCTTTCAGTAGTTGAGCTTTGTTTCACGTATGTAACTAATACTGCTGAGCGCATTGCCAATAGTAATTTTAAAAAGCCTTAAGTAGTTTTTTCTTAACAGTTGGTTTCAGTGAGTGTTACGTATTTTCAAAGAGGCGAGTTTCCAAGCATGACTGCAAACCTTGCATTTTTCCCGTATGTTAACTTTTTTAAAACGTAGCTGCATGCTGCTGATAGCAACTTCCGTCATGGGGGAGCATTATCAGTAGTTATCACTGGCAGGGCTGGTAAATAGTCCAAGAACTGCCGTCTTGTGTCAGACACGGAGCTGTGGAGTAAAATCGGACCACTGAGACCTAGGATGGGAGGGCGGGCATGGGGGGTCCGGGACCGACAGGGTGTGTGTGTGTGTAGCATTCTGTGGCTGCTGTGGGGTGTTCCTCTGCTGTAGTTGGTGGTGCGGGGTGCCCTCTCTGACCTCCTGGGGAGAGCTACAGCCCCTGTCCAAACGGAGAGATCAGAGTCTGCGAGAGAACAGGGACACCCCCAGCCCTCCAAAATTCCGACTCCAGAGAGTTACAAGTGAGCGACTGGCTTGTGTTCCTGTATTGTGACTTGAAAAGAGACCAAAAATATTAAGGCCTGGATTGCCATAACCTGGAATTTAAAGATGTAGTTCAACACTTTGTTTTGCACAGTACATACACGTTCTTATAGTGATGACTGAGACGTTGCACTGGACTGTTCTGCATTAGTATGTCTTTGGAACAAGGCTGTCCCTAACTGTAACCAGCCAACTGCAGAGCATTTCTTGGATGTTAAACATGATCCAGTGAGAATTCATTGAAGCCAAGTAAGGGCACTCGCAGAGTTCAGGGCTTTGGTTGTGTCTTACTCTTCTGTTGACTGCTGCCACTCAGTTGCAAAGCTGTAAATACGGTGCTGATCCAGGAACTTTCTAACTGGAAAGTAGTCCTCAAGTAAAGGCAGAGAGCAAATATTATAACAGTTATTTTTCTTCAATGCTTTATAAAAGCAATTTAGCAGAAATCAAACTAGAGGTAAGGACCTCATGAATACCCCAGGAATCCCTGTTTTCCCCAATGTAGAAAGCTGAAAAATGAGTCAAGGAATCGGAGCAGTTTATTCTAATGCATTTTTCTGGTTACGGGTGTCATAAGCATCGTCTGAGGAATTATGAACTGAAGGAGCAGTGTCTCTTAAGAGCTCTAACTGTACTGGGCAATACAGTGTGGGGAGAAAACCCCCATGATTGTGTACTGAATTCTTGAATCTGAAGCTTTAGCCTTCCAGTGAAAGCACGTCCTAGGACTCCTGTGGGTGCCAGTGGGTACATAGTTTTAATTAAATGATACAATAATGCTCACAAAGTTTTCTCCTTATATTTACAGTGCATCCGGTGCAAGTGTTGTTGCCATTGACAACAAAATAGAACAGGCAATGGTAAGTAAAAAATAAGTTGTTATTTCTAACAGGATTAGTAGTTAGTCATTGAGCATAAATTTCCAGCTGTATTGTGTTTCTGTGAGCCTGTAACATCCGTTCAGTCGGGTCAGGCTGAGACCATCATTTGAAAAAAGGGTTTTCTCTGTCAACTCTGGGATGACCACAAACCGTGATTGCCTTTACTGTTAGCCCAGAAATGTTGTTAAATGAATTTTCCTATTAATTTTTGTGAACAAGCTGATTGAACTTAAAGGGATGCTGAAAACAAATAGCACATTTAAGTGTCTTTCTTTAGCGAAGTTCATCACTAGTTTTTCTTAATTCTCACTTATGCTATGCCATCTTTGACATTTTGTTCAGCTTCAGTTACATCTGTTTGATTTTTGCTTCTGCTGATTTAAAGGCTTTCTTATTTCTTGGTTCTCGTACACCTCAATGCTTGGGATTGTGTAACACAGGCTCCTACCTCCAGGTCAAAGCATCAGAGCTGATGCTTTCATTCTGAGTAGTTGGAACGTAATTCTAGGCCTTGTCTTCAGTGTAACTTCGGTGACTAAACTTAATGCTGAATGCTGGAAACAAAGCTTTTGATGTAAGGGCCACTTTACAGTGAATAAAAGGGCTGGGTTATTTGCTTTTGAAGGCTAATTCATTAATATATTTTTAGTGACGAGTGCTTTAGTTTTCCAGGCTTACCACTTACTTCAGTGAAAGCAGTAAAATAGTGAATCCTGGGGTTGGAGTGGAATGAAACTGTTCTTTCACTTGGTGTAACTGTTAACTTGTTCTTCACAGGATCTAGTGAAAAGCCATTTGATGTATGCAGTAAGAGAAGAAGTGGAAGTCCTGAAGGAACAAATAAAAGAATTAGTTGAAAGAAACTCTTTACTTGAACGAGAAAACGCACTGTTAAAATCTCTTTCAAACAATGATCAGTTATCCCAACTTTCAACCCAACAGGCCAATCCTAGTAGCACTTCACAAGCGCAAACAGTGATAGCACAGCCTCCGCAGCCAACGCAACCTCCACAGCAGCCGAATGTCTCCTCAGCGTAAAGCTTTCTTGCCTCCTTTGAAAACAAAAACCTGAGAGCAGTCTGTCCTTGTGTGCCACTGATGTTCTTTCCACTTTATATGAAAGCAAGTAGCCATGCTTCTGTTGTG